>JAPIVC010000001.1:6460000-9419634 GCA_030586385.1 Camponotus fellah
TATATTGGAAAAATTTAATTTATTCAAATTCATTTTATTAAAAAAAAAAATAATCAATCCATTCTGATATCATTTGCAACAAAATTGTTAAAATAAGCAAAAATTTTATTTCTAATAAATAAAAAATGCATACAAAATATATATGAAAGTAATATAACGTGCAAATTATGTAGATAATATGAAAATATATATGAAAAAATAGTGCGATTTGCGATTTGGAACGAAGCATCATAAATGCGCTTGTTTATCATTAATCACATTTATTACAAATTTATTATAAACATACATGTACAAAATGTCATGCGCCATAAACTTTCCGTAAGATAAATTTCTTGCATACATCTCTTATAAATAAAAAAATTAAATAAATATATATAAAAAAATAAAAAAAATTAAATAAGAAAAAAAACCATTTAAACTTAAGTTTATAATTAATATTTTAATACTTTCAAAAAATTTCTAATAAAAAAATTAATTTTAATGAAAAAATATATTTTCTAAATTGGGTTTATTTTTTATTTCTATTTTCTATCTAATTTTATTTTATTTTATTCTAATTTTAGTTTATTTTCTATCTAATTTATAATCAATTTATAATTGCTTTATTAGCACAAAAATTATTTTATTGTGTGTACTTTATCTAAATTAAAAATGGTTTAAAAATGTATCCACTTATACATTATCTTCTCCAAAAGTAAAAAATAATCTTATCATTATTATTAAAATATTCTTTGAAATGTTCTCAGTTGCAGTAATCGTTACACGAAATTGTCGTAAAAGTTTATGTATTTTATTTTTATTGTATTGTATTTTTTAATTTAAGTATATATAGTAATAAAATATTATAGAAATAGAGAGAGAAAACAGAAATTTTTTGAAAGATTAAAACACATGCATGCTTTCAAAATTTATAGCATTATATATATTAAGTGAAAAATAAATGTTAAAAAGATTTTATACATACACATATATGTATTAATATGTGTGTGTGCGCGCACGCGTGCGTGTGTGTTTGTATGTATATGTTTTACCTTTTCTCATATAGCTATCATAATTTGTCAAGCGGAGATTATAGTATATATGATGAATGTTTATCTATATACTTTAAGATAATATAAAAATATTTTAAAATAATAAAATTACCTTGAAAAATATTTCACCGATAATACAGAAAGAGCATTGTAGAATTTAAAAGTACTTCCTAAATCGATTCCGGATCGATTGACTATCCAGATAGAACATCATTATGTGTTTCCTAAAAATCATTTTAGAATCATTTTAGAATCATAATGATCTCATTTAATATAATTTTGGCAATGTTTTGGTAACTTATTTTTGATATTATATTAATTATATGTATATATATTATAGTATATATAGTATGTATATATATATATATTATATGTATATTTTAATTATATTTAAGCAACATAATCTTTTTAAAATTATATAATGCGATTATTGAACTTAAAAATTTATGATTCTTTTTGTCATCTTGTCGTCTTTAACTCATTTTTTAATCATTTTTGTTTAAATAACTTTTAAGTGATAAATAAAATCATGATGACATCATAATGATGTCATTATGAGTTTCATGTTCTACTTAGGTATGCAGAACTTAAATCGAATTTAAATTAAAAACACGGATGCCAATTTATGGCCATTTTTATTTTATATTTTACAGTAAAAGACTGATCTCATAAATTTTAATTAATCTCACAATCAGCTACAAACGATTAAAAAAAACTTGAAAAATCAAAGTGAAGATACCAAATTACCAGAGACCCAGTTGTACAGTACGTGTCAATGACTTCATTCAGCGAACTCGAGAGTGCCTCGTTTGACCACATTGCAATTGACCACAGCCAATTATATCGACCTGTGTCTAGGGTAACTAGCAACGATTGATCAATCAGAGAGTCCTATTTAAAATTGGCCAATTGGCGACGTGGTCAATCGAGTGTCACCCAGCAGCTCAACCGCTAAGTAGCAATCGAACGTGATTGGTTTCTACTTTTCGACCAATCAGCGTCGAATGACAACGGAAAATCTAGTAATGTTGCCCAACTGGTGAATCCGCTGAATGCCAATGGCCGCATTCAACGGACTCAACCGCTAAGTAGCAATCGAATATGATTGGTCTCTACTTTCAGGTCCGACCAATCAGCGTCGAGTTACATCGGAAAATCTAGTAATGTTGCCCAACTGTTGAGTTTGCTGAATGTGGCCAATATCTATCATTTGCATAAAGGTCATTCTACAATAGAGTCGTAAAGTCGTAAGTCGTAAGGAATTGACCAATCCCAGTTGAAGTTCAGGAGAATAATCAACTGTGATTGGTCAATTTCTTGACTTACTGCTTGACTCTATTGTAGAATGACCTTAAAGGTCATTCTACAATAGAGTCGTAAAGTCGTAAGAAATTGACCAATCACAGTTGATTATTCTCCTGAACTTCAACTGGGATTGATCAATTTCTTACGACTTACGACTTTACGACTCTATTGTAGAATGACCTTAAGAATCCTCTGTATTAGCAAGGAGCGTCCCGTTTGCCCACGTCCCGATGATCACAGCCAATTATACCGACCTGTGCCTAGGATAACCAGTAACGATTAATCAATCAAAAGCCGATATTCATAGTCCGATCTTATATTTAAGATCATCTTAAGTTCATCTTCAGATAATCTGTAGCCAATAAAATAATACATATAATATCTAAAGATGAACTTAGGATGATTTTAAATATAAGAACGGACTATGAATACCGGCCAGAGGGTCCTATTTTGAATTGGCCAATTGACGACGTGGACAATCGAATCCCGTTCGCATCAACAAGGGATAGATATTATCCTTGCTAGGGAAACGAAACAAATCAGTCGTCGCATTTAACAGTTGGACAACATTATTAGATTTTCCGATGTAATTCAACGCTGAATAGTTGGATCTGAAAGTAGAAATCAATTATGGGCTCCAAAAACTTGATGTTCCCTCCAACTTGATTTTACAATTTTTTTAAATCGTTTGTAATAGCCAAAATAGCGTCGAAAAGTATACAAATGTACTTTTATTATATATATATGTACACTGCGCGACAACGATTCGTTTCGTAGCCCCTCTCGCGGGGCAAGAGGAGCGTAGCCTCTGACCAATCAGCCACTGCCACGCTGCCAGCTGATTGGTTACTTCTACGCTCCCCTTGCCCCGCGAGAGAGGGCCGCGGAACGAATCGTTGTCGCGCAGTGTACACTTTAAGTGCAATTTTCTAACCTGTATGTAAAATCTGAGAAGCATTCGTGACTAGATTGCTGCATAAAAGCTTATAGAAATCAAAACGAAAAAAGTTTTCATTTATTTCGCATCACAAAAAGCGAAAAAAACAACAAAAAATGCGAAGAATAGCTGAAATTAATTGGCAAAATTATCATCAAGAATTCATGCAAATATATAATTTGAATAAGCTAAAATGGCGAATGATTGTAGCATTTTGTATAGTGTCTAGTGACTCTTTAATATATATATCTTTCTCTCTCTCGTAGAATTTAGCAGAAACGTGGTGGGCTTAAGGCTCGTGTCTCTAGGGTATTCATAGTCCGTTCTTATATTTAAAATCATCTTAAGTTCATCTTTAGATATTGTATGTATTATTTTATTGGCTACAGATTATTTGAAGATGAACTTAAGATGATCTTAAATATAAGATTGGACTATAGGTGCTTTCCATTTAACGACACAAGTCGACACAAGTGTCATTCTATCTTTGTTTATTGTATTCACTGAAAAAAGATAGAATGACGCTTGTGTCGACTTGTGTCGCTAAATGGAAAGCACCCTATGAATACCGGCCTAGATCTATTCTTTATAGCTGAACTGACTAGACTGCACTAGTTTAGAGATTATCCTTTTTCATTCACATTGGGAGGAAAAAGATAACCTCTGAACTAGTGTAGCCTAGTGCAGCCAGCTATAAAGAACAGACCTTCAGATTGTGTTTCTAGTTCAGTAGTGATGTGGCCATTCTGTACTTCGTTTATACAATACAAGATGGCGAAATTATCGCATACTGATTTTATCGAATCAATTTCCTCACTATATTTTTATATAATTAACGGACATAGATTGACAGGAAAGTTAGCAGACGAATCGAATATAAAAAATATCATATAAATATAATTCTAAAGTAATCCAAATACAAATAAATAAAATACTTATACAAACAATATACGTATATATATAAAAAAAAATAAAAATACTAAATAGCGAAATAACATAATGGTAAAATAAGATAATGAATATTCCTTATGTTATACAATAATGTGCATAATCTTTGCATAACCTTTTAATGTAATAAATCTTGCGCTAGATAACAGTTTATAAAATTCAAAAAAAATATCCTAAACAAAATAAAATCTTACTTGTGCGACACAATTACGACATATTATAATACGATATAAACAGTAAAAATATCCACCAAACATTTCATAAAAATTGCAAAAATAGTGAAAGTATATTGTGCAATATATATGAAATATATCGAATATATATACTTTACTGTGGTGATTGTGAAATATGACTTCATATAACTTCTAGTTCTCATAGCTTGTCAAAGAGATTTACAATATGTGAAATTTGTGATTCAGATCACAATTTGTGAAATTCATTATATGCTCAATGCCTCACGAAGATAATTAAGGAATATTAAATAAATCGTGAAATATATTAAATACATTGTGTGTGAAGTAATTGGCTGAAGTAATTTTCTAATACAACTGCTGTTAATCTTTCCATTTTGATAAATTGCAAGAAACTTTAAAATGGGATCCGAACAAAGCTCTCAAAGTGGTAATCAAGGTAATAATAGTGGAAGAGCGAGGACTAGTCAGCTTAGACGAGGCAAAAGTGTTCCAAATCGTGAACGAATGCCAGAAGATACGCCACCGAGATGCACCAGTCCTGGTGCCAGTATTTGTTCCGATTCCGACCTTCCATATATTTCTTATACGGTGAATCGACCTATCGGAGATTCACCAAAGATGACTAATAAGCAGTCACAACTTTATAGAGGAAAGAGTATCGGAGCTGGGGAGATTTCGAGGCGAAAAAATAGCTTAGGCACCATGAATCACAGGTATATCAAATCAATTAGATATCAATTTACATATATTTCATTAACTCTAAAAAATGTTTGATGAAATATATAATTAAACAACAATAATAATCCTTACATCTTGTTGATATATAATTTTATATTAATTTTCATAATTTTATTTTTTCATGCACATAAAAAACTCTTTAATAATGTGTGCAAATGTAATATGTATTACTTTATTATTAGACATTTATTTTATTGTGTCTCATAAAATTAAAATTTTAGAAATACAGTATCTAATGTGCATCAATCTAATGTGACATTTTATCAATTTAATCTTTTTTCTGTTCTATCAGACACACAAAGATTAATACATCGGACAATAAAATTCATAACATTGTGGTGGTGAAGCCAGCTCAAGCAGATCCTACAGCAGATAAAGATCCTGATTTAGTGAAACTGCAGAGTATTCCAATGTTCCTGCCAATTATGCGCGGTACGTTAAATCTACCGCCAGGTGTGCGCGATCCAGAAGTTCTAGAGAGACTTGATCCCGTTGGCCTATTTAACTTATGCGCGCGTTATCAACATCATCTTAATACAAACGCGCAGACAATAGCTATGGAACAAGTCAGTCTATGCACAAATATAGAAGCAGAGTTCGCTAAGGCACTCAATTTTGCTGTTGATCGGCAGAAAAAGTTTGCCAGATTTGCCGAACAATTGAATAAGGTACACGAACTCAGCCGCCAGCTCACCAGATGCCATTCGCTTCTTAATCAAACTCTCGAGAGCTTCGAGACGCTCAATAATCTGTTGCCAATAGAAGAGAGACTCGAACCTTTTGTCTGGACCACGGGTTAAATCGGATTCAAATGTTGTAATTAAAAATCATTATTGCTTACATTTTCTTAGCGAAGGAAATTCTATCGATAATCCTCATAATCTTCTAACTTCAAAAAAATTACAAATTACATTATAAGAATTTTAACATTCAATCTCTACATGCAATGGACAGAAAAATAAGAAAACCAAATTAAGAAAAAGAAAACAAATATACATTCTTTATTGAAAACACAATTTATTGTCTTTATAAATTCTGAACATACCCTAGCAGCTTCTGTTAGCCAATCGCTGGGACTTCAGCTGTCTGTATGCAACAATAGCATCGCTCTGTTGTTTCTCCAGTTTTCTTCTTTCTATCACAGGTAAGTTCTTTCTCTTTCCAGATCGATCCATCACTTTGGAATTAGAAGAAACCTTAGAATTTTCTAGTAGCGAATTCAGTAACAAATTCTTCGGTTTCCTTTCTTCATTAATTTTCTTTGATTTGATATTCAATTTTGGAGGTTCATGAGCTACTTCGTTAAAGGCAATTTTATCTTGGAAATTTTCAAACTCGTCAGCATTCTTTACTTTCTTTTCTTTTTTCAACCGCAATTTCAGCTTTCGTTTCTCGTTCTTTGTCAAAGGGGTTTCAGTTGTCTTCTTTTTTCTCTTGATGTTTTTGTGAGCTCGCAATATTTCTACATTGTCCTTTTCGCGTTTGCACTTTATTAAGCCCTGAATTTGTCCAGTTTCAAGATCCCGTTCAATCTGAACACCATATTTTTTCTCAAATGCAGTCTCCTTAAGAAAGGCATACGTGTCCTTGGAAATTCTGTGCAAAAATTGTTCACCAGATTCATTTGGTCGTTGTTGAAACACTGGTACAATTTTCTCAGGTTTTGCTTTTGGATGCAAACTTAATTTAGAGTGTTGCTGGCCTACGCAGATGAGTGCGTTCTTCTTCTTTCGTTTTCTTTTTAAAATGTTGTTGGTCTTTGCGGCTTCCTTTAATTTGATCATGCGTTCAAGACTTCTCGGAATAGCCTGTTCATCCGTGTCCTTCGGTGCAATATTCGTGCGCAATTCTAACCTAAAACAAACTGTTTATTAAGAATTATACATTTATGAGTGTGTTCCATTTGATGCTACTTTTGCTTCAAAGCGTTTGATGGACCAATGAGAGGGAAGAATCTTGCGCTTCGGAACTAAAATAACGTCAAGCGGAGGACACTTGTACTTCGTTGTTTAACTTGCAAATTGTTAATACTACAACTCACTCCGCTAAACGTTTGGCACGTTGTTTTTCGACGTCCTTGACACCTCGATGTTTCTTCGCCGGTATCTTGCCCATTTGTGTTTTACCGTTTCCCCGATTTATCGTAAATTTAAGGTTACGTTTCAAAACGTAAGTAAACCAAGAAAATTTTACTCGGATGGCCGTTCCGTTCGAATCTTTTTTAAGGTGCCCTTACATGAGAACGTCGAGCGTCGAGCGTAGAAGCGTCGATCTGCGCAGAAGATTTTTGCGCAGGATTCAGAACGTCCAGATTTCAGCTTCTTGACGCTTTAACGCTGGCAAAATGATGAGTAACAAGAATAATCAATAGTATAACAATGAATAAAAGAATTAATATTAAATTTTTGTCAAGAAAAAAATTGTTTGCATGATAAAATCCATATTTTTTTTTTTTTTAATTTCAGCCATCCAAAATTTTTTCTTTTTCTTTTTTATGTTTTTCATTTTTATAATTAATGCAATTGCTATTAATTCAGCTTTTCTGTGTTTTTCGAGATTTTGATTGATGATGTTAATACATTCTAACAACCACTGATTATATTGATAATTAATTGACATTTTGACATGTAATTATCAATATAATCAGTGGTTGTTAGAATGCATTAATATCGTTAATCAAAATTTCGAAAAACAAAGAAAAGCTGAATTAATTGCGTACTAATTATAAAAATGAAAAACAAAAAGAAAAAGAAAAATTTGGATAATTAAAAAAGATCAACATATGGATTTTATCATGCAAACAATTTTTTCCATGACAAAAATTTAATATGTTTATACTATAAGTACGAGTATACACATTATCTTTCTGCTTTAAAGCGTACGCACGCATATCTTTTGACGCTTTAACGCTTGACGCTCGACGCTCCCATGTAAGTGTGGGTCCACAACCTTGCTTTAAGTGACAGAGTCGTAAGAAATTAATCAATCACAATCGAATGTGAGAAGAATAATTAAATACGATTGGTTAATTTCTTACGACTCCGTCAGTTAAAGCAAGATTGTGGACCAAGGGTAAGGGCACCTTTAAGCCTTTCTGATTGGTTCTAATCAGTCATCGAGTAAAATTTTCCTCGGTTATGCGGCGTCTACAATGACCACATTCAGTGGACTCAACAGTTGGGCAACATTACTAGATTTTCCGATATAACTCGACGCTGATTGATCGGATCTGAAAGTAGAGACCAATCATATTCGATTATTACTTAGCGGTTGAGTCCGCTGAATGTGGCCAATGGGTGCTTTCCATTTAGCGACACAAGTCGACACAAGCATCATTCTATCTTTTTTCAATAAATACAATAAACAAAGATAGAATGACACTTATGTCGACTTGTGTCGCTAAATGGAAAGCACTCTCTGTCAAGATGTAAATACGCCCTAACGTGTTTTTTTTTTTTGCGTTCCGTGCGCGGGAGCCCTAAAAATCCTTCTATAGGATCAGCGTTGGCCAATAAACTTGAAGAAGGAGAAGACGAATCCAGTCTATTTATATTATACGTCTATGGTGTAGGATTTACTGAGGTGTATGTGCACTGTTTTGTGGGCACTCGCGGACGTGTGCGGATATTTATGTCCTTGTAACGTGGTTTAATCATTGCTACAAGTTGAAATATGATTCCATATAGTTTGCATTCGCGTAATCGTTTTTGTTCACCTTCAATCATTTTGTTCGTCATCCGTCAACGTGCGTGACGTGCGTCAGCGACACTGATGCGAGAACGAGTGTTCTCGCAGATCATCTACTGCGAACGATGTCAGGCAGCAGTGATTCCGAGGAGTTCTTCGATGCGGAAGACGACTCGTTTCATCGTACATCTCGGTAATTATCATTTGCGAATTTCCGTTGCGGAATTGTATCATGAATAAATAGTACACATCTTGTGTATTATGTATACATAATTTATCGTATTTGCATTTTGTGGATTATACCGCTATTCTAATCATGATTATTCAAGGATTTCAGGATAATATCATCATAACAGATGATCATCGTATGCACAAAATATGTGTATAATTTTAATTCATTTTTTTATATATTTGATATAATGCATAATCAAAAAATTTTGATTCAAGTCTAGCAGTGTTCATAGTTTTTGTAGTTAATTACTGTACATGTAGCTTTGTAGAAATATTTATAAATATATATAATCTGTATTTTATGCACATAATATATATATGTATATATATATATATATATATATATATTATTCTGTAGACTTAATTAGACTTTAGTTATATAAACTTGTTGTAAGAAAAGTAAGATAATTTTGCTATATATATGTAAAATATATGATAAAGCATTCATATCTGAATAAATTATAAATAAAATAATATATAATTAATTATATCAAATTCGTTTTTTTTATAGAAAAATTAAACAACGTGAGTGTACCAATGTCGAACTGAAGTGTACCAATGTCAAAGCTGATAAAGCATTAGAAGTTTGTAAACAAATTGATGACAATGTTTTTGCAAAGCCTGCTATCCCTAAATCAGCTATTGATCTAAAGAGTTATATATCTGTAGATTCTGAGGAAAATAAAGAAAAACATGTAAGTAATATATTCTAAATTTGAACATGTATAATAAAATGTATATATATATATATATATATATATATATATATATACAGAGTGAGTTTTTATTTTGTGTGCCAATCTTTTTATCATGCGGGAGTTTATCGAGTGTATAATAAATTGATCGATACATAAATGTCAATTATTTGGATCAACTGTATTGAAGGTCTGAATACAATGTGTACAATAATAATAATAATAAATATGTAGCTTTAATAATAATAATAAATCCATATTAAATAATTTCAGCTTTTAATTTGCTGTAATTTTATACATTATATTCGGGCCTTCGACGGTCGATCCAAATAATTGACATTTATGTACCGATCAATTTATTATGCAGTCAGTAATCTTTCCCATAATAAAAGGATTGGCACGCAAAATAAAACTCATCCTGTATATGTGTGTGTGTGTGTGTGTGTGTGCGTGTGCGTGTGTGTGCGTGTGTGTGTGTGTTTTACATATATATACAAATATATATATTGTACATGAAGGATACAGTATATTATGTAGTTTGAATTTTTTATAAAATTGAAAAACAATTAAATATATTTAATACTTTATAAAATTGTATCTTGTATTATGATGATGTTTCATCTATCTTTATCATTCATTTAAAATGCTCCTTTTGGATAAAAAATTTTAAATTTTAACATAAAAAATATTTTAGGTCGAAGGTGGTGCGGAATCAACTACAGATAAAATTGTAGGGAGGAAGCGATTTCGCGAACTTCGACAACGTATGCAAACAGAGGACGATGATATTCCGATTAATAATTCTCCCCCAGATAGTCAGACATCTTCCATTGAGGGTGTTTATCCCGCTCCTTCAAAAACAACTCATCCATTTAGAATCATAGAACATGATACTCTCAGTTTACAAAGTATGACCTCTTTAGGACGAGTTGGACGAATTTTGGCAGGAGTCACAGATAATACTTCCGGTGTGCTTATACCTGGTTTATCCCAACCATGTCCTCCTCCTGCCCTTACCCGTGAAGGTCAAATGTCCTCCATTGCTAGTATTCCAAGCAAAGACGAGGACACAACCTCTGGTAAAGTGTCCCAATCTTCCAGCGTCCTTACATTATCAGGGGATGTCCTACAGGAATCCTCTATTAACGGCCGATCCAATTATTCTTCTCATTCGCAAAGTGACAAGACTGTTATACTTCAAGAACCTGACGTTATCGCGAGTACAAAGAATAATGGGAAATTAACAGAAGAGGTTGCCATTTCCGGTGTGCCCGTTGCTCCTCCACGTCGTAAAAAAAAAACAAAACCTCATACACCTACTGACCTCACTGTAAGATATATTATTATTATGATCAATATCACTTAATAATTAAGAGATATGATTTAGAGATATGATTTACTTAATGGTTAAATAATATAATTAATTTCAGCCTTCTGCGGAAACACTTGTACCCGCATCGCCGCTTCCAAGTCCAGCGAGCACTATAGAATCGATTACTAGAGAATTCGAGCACTCTCTTGATATCCGATCCGCCACGAAAGGGCAATATGTTGTTAAACCGCAGGTAAAAATTCTTTTTCTTTTATATAATAATTAATAATAATAATAATAATACTATAATGTGATAAAAAAAATCTATATAATATAAAAATCTATATAAAAATTTATATAAAAATATATATAAATAATAATAAATGTAAATATATGAAAATAATATATATATATATATATATATATATATATATATATTTATATTTATATTTATATATTACATATATATATATATATATATATATTTTATTATACATGTATAATAGGATGAAGATAAACTGAAAGCAGAAGGGCCATCTTCCGAGGAATTGGAAAGGGTGGAAAGAATGAAAGCAGATCTGTTTAGTCGAACGAACGAAAAATCCAGTAGTCCATTAGGATCAGCATCGAGCAACAGTATTGGCCGTTATTCCTTGGGTCCGCATAAGTTATCAAGCATGAGTCCACAAAGTTCCAGAGAAAGACGTAAATCTGCTGGTGACCAAGATATGATCAAACAGTTAAATATGTTTGTGAGGACTAGAACAGATTCTGGCAAGCGTCTTACCGATATGGTTCGTTATCGCATCTATAAATTATTTTAAACGCAGATATTCTACATTAGGAATATTATATTTATGAAATAAATATGTTAAGCTATCTGTTTTTACAGGAAATTTTGGAACAAGTGCCTGTAACAAATTTAGATACAGGAGAACAGGTGCCATTAAGTATAGCAGAAGATAAATTACCACAGTGTATTAATCCTTTGTCATTACATATTATGAGACTCACTAAATCTAAATACATTAGCAATTCTAGTCTTGAGAAAGAGAAAGAAAGCGATGAGGAAAGTGTAGATAGTAAAATGTCTAGTATACCTCCAGACGAAGATGTGTCTGTAGATAAAGTTCGTAAACGAACACAAAAGTTGAAACGATTTTTAGGATCTACGGTCAAAAAGACTATGAATAAAGCCAAATCCATTGCGCACGATGTATCGCATGCGAGACACAAAGAAGATGTTATGGATATAGTGGACGAAGTTTATCCTGGTGAGCAACAATATATAAAGTTGAAGGCGTCAAATAGTCACAAAGGTCCGTATGAATTCAGTTGTCTGCAGCATGTTCAAGATCTTAGCGGAGAACATATAGGACCTGTTTGGTGTATGAAATTCTCCACTTGCGGCCGACTGTTGGCCACTGCGGGACAAGATCGAGTTTTGAGAATTTGGATTTTACGAGATGCTTTTACATATTTTCAGGATATGCGTACAAAATATAACGCGGAAAAGGTCAGTCCTACTCCTTCGCAGGAATCGTTAGTTTCACAGCAATCTATGGAAGATCCTAACATTGTGGCTAGTGCCTTCAGTGAAATTGAAGGAACAAAAAGTCCATTCATGCCAAAGCCGTTTTGTACATACACTGGTCATATCTCTGATTTGCTTGATGTTTCATGGTCTAAGAACTATTTTGTTTTATCTTCATCGATGGATAAAACTGTGCGACTTTGGCATATATCTCGCAAGGAATGTTTATGCTGCTTTCAACATATTGATTTTGTCACTGCTATAGTATTTCATCCACGGGACGATCGATACTTTCTTTCAGGATCGCTAGATGGCAAATTGCGCTTATGGAATATTCCGGATAAAAAAGTTGCCGTATGGAATGAAGTAGACGGGCAAACGAAATTAATTACCGCGGCGAATTTTTGTCAAAACGGAAAATTTGCTGTTGTAGGATCGTATGACGGTAGATGCATATTTTACAATACAGATCAATTGAAATACCACACGCAAATACATGTACGATCGACAAGAGGTAAAAATGCCACCGGTCGCAAAATTAGTGGAATCGAACCTATGCCGGGAGAAGACAAAATTTTAGTTACATCGAACGATAGTCGTATTCGTTTATACGATTTGAGAGACTTAAACTTATCATGTAAATACAAGGGATACGTTAACATTAGTAGTCAAATTAAAGCAAGTTTTAGTCCAGACGGACAATATATAGTCAGCGGTTCTGAAAATCAATGCATTTATATTTGGAAAACTCATCATGATTATTCCAAATTTTCTAGCGTCCGTAGGGATCGAAATGATTTCTGGGAAGGTATAAAGGCTCACAATGCTGTAGTAACGTGTGCCGTATTTGCGCCGAATCCAGATAGTATTATTAAGCAGATTGAGGCGAGAGAACAATGGGAGAGCAAAGAGGAGGCAAAAAGCGTAGATAGTTCTAACATAGGTGTTGTTCCCGTTGATCCTGTCGTCGAACAACGCACTAAAGGCTGTGGAGGCCATGTCCTTGTGAGTGCTGATTTCAATGGATGTATCAAGGTTTTTTTAAATAAAACAAAACCTAAACATAGCTCTCTACCGGCATCCGCACTCGCATAATGTAATAATATTGATACGTGAATATTTGCGTGATTAAATACAAGTAACACAGTATGTGCTTATATCCACGCGTATAAATAATCTTTTTGTCTCTTGTGTGTATGCCAACTTCACTATGTGCTCGTTTGAATTAAGAAATACAAAATTGTATACAATAATTTCTTTAACAGCATTCTTATGTTGAATATTATTATTTTAATATTGTATGTGTATATGTGCATGAAAATAATAATTTTAAATAATTTATATATATATTATATAACAAATATTTTCATAGATTGTACTAAAAGTTTTAAGTTAAAAAAATTTAAGTTTGATAACAATTAATACGTGTTATTTCAAAACACATATGCCATAAATGTACAATTTTAACAAATTTTAACAAGTTATCGAATTGAATTATTGAATCCTTTTTTGTATATCAAATCTTTTTCACAGTTTAATATTTTCTTTATGAAAATCTTTTCTATCTTGTGTTTTGTTTTTATTACAATTTGACAGTGCTGGTCCCACTGTTACCATAAAGTTACTCTTTCATAAGAGATTTATCAAAATTATGTCGTAGAATGATAATGTAAGTCAGTAAGAAATGTGACAACTATGGAGAATTGTTTTCATGTATTATACTATAATCATTTCTATATATATATGTATAATAAAAACAGCAAAACAAGGGCACCTTGGTGAAGACAAAGTATAAAAAAATTATGCAAACAATAGCGATATATTCCAATAGCTCATTTTATTGAGTATATATTGGATTTATAAATTTTTATAAATTATTCGATTATTTATCAGTAATAAAATTTGAAATAGGAATTGCTAATTTTTGCAGATATTGAATCAAGATTTTAAGTAAGATACTGATTTCTAAGTCACATTCTTCTAGAACACAATAGTTAGTATAACGCATCGAGGACAATATCAAAGATGTTTTAAAGCAAAAATACATCATGGTTACGTTTTTCTACGTACTATATAGAATATATAATGGCGTTTTTATTGTACAGTTTTTTAGATTAACATATATTACAGGATGTACTATTATTTTATTTATGCTATGTACATACGCATCAATTTTCACAATGTGCATACATATCTAGTTTACTTTGTATATTAATATACAGAATGCGTTGTGTAGAAAACTGAATACAAGTATAAAGGCTGTAATTTTCTTGTTCAAAAATATCGAAAATATAGAATAAATTTTTTTTCTTATAAAACTATGTTTTGAAAAAAGTGACTAAAATTTGAAAAATTTATAACATGTTAATTATTTCTCAGCTATAAGCTCAAACAGTCTTTTGGTGTTTAAATATTTATTTCGATAATGACTATTAAAATGTGTAGAAAAGTAAACATTCTTTTATTCCGTTAAAAAAAAATCACATATATTTTATGTATATAATTTTTGAACGAGAAATTATTTTCTTAATTGTAGAATTATTGAAACTATATTTCACGATCCGTCTTATGTTACATAGAAATCATACACTCACGATACTCGCTATCTAGAGTTTAATGGAATATATATATGTGTGTGTGTGTGTGTGTGTTTTTGTACAAACACACACACACACATACACCGCATTGAATTTATATTAATACGTTGTGCAAAACACGTACTTCGCGTTCTGTCAATTATAAATATAATGGAAATTATTCTTAAGAATAAATTTGTTCTGTAAGAAGTAGTTCAATACTCCTTATTCAAGATTTCGTACACATTACAATTTGTATCTAATTTTTTCAAAATGTGTTTCTAGTATAAGGTATATCTCTAAAAAGTATATTGCAACTTTTCCACGCGCTAAGTCACATGCTAAGTCAAGTAATATGAATAGTATAGGTATAATGGCATTACACAGTAATGCATAGAGCTGTGAATGCAATACTCCCAGCGGCGTAGAAAAGATATGCAAATATCGTGAATCATGCGAAACGATATCTTTTACGATCCTGAACTTGATAGATCTGAGAATAATTCGTTAGGGTGTATTAGAAAGTCGTACAGTTTATTCCTGAAAATTTCCTGTGTAATTTTGAAACAGAATAAGACAAAAGATACAAGAAATACGATTCTTGTTATTTGAATTTTACAGTAATGAGCGGTATGAGTTTTGTCAGATAATATAAAATATTGATATTTCATATTCACATTCACTGTTTCATAGCTGAAAAGTGTGCGCCCTAAAAACAACCTTTGATTTGCGAATTGTGTGCCTATGTTTACGTCAAAATAGTATAATGCGATATATGTATGTATACATATATGTACACATGCATATATTTCGTCTCACACAGTTAGTAGTTTCGAATTGGAATGCATCGCAACTACAAAGTTAAACTTTATTGCGATTTCTTAAATGTAAATACACATATATAGCAAAATTCTAGATATTTTGTATAAATGCAATTGTAAATATGATAGTACATACATCAATATCGATGATACACATGAGCAAAACTTTAAAAAAACAGCTTCAAAAAAATTTATTAAAAGGTCACGAAAAACTTACAAGTAAAAGTTTCAAAACAGCGTAAAGCAGTGTGAAATAGCGTAAGATAGCGTCAAAATTGCCTAAAAATGTACAATAGATGGAATAGGAAGATTATATAAATAAAACAACTGAAGTAAATGAGTTGGATAACTATATTTCCTTTAAATTTGAGTTTAAGTTAACGACAAAAAATATATTTTAATTTAAATAAAATTTATTATAATTTATATATTTCTTATATATTATTTATATAAATAGTATTATATATTGATTATTTATAATACATATAAATATATTATAAATAATTATAATATTTATTATTAATAAATATCATTTATATTCAAAATAGGATTATTAAAGTTTGAATATGAGCGGGAGTTGCAGAAAAATGGCGGACCAATCAAAAGTGTCCCTCTGATGGCCAGTCATTTACTCTTATTAGAGAGTCTCTAGTCGACTCTTAAATTCTTATTCTTGAACATTAGTTGAATCCCAGTTCAATATCAGTATTGTAGCTTAAGGATGTATTTATATGAATAAATTTGATAGAAGGAAGAGAGATAAGTGTCATTTCGTAGTGTGTAAGTTCTTATATATATATAGTATATATATATTTTTTTTTATTTTTATTAAATTAATTATATGTTTTTTGAAAATATTTCGTTGCCTCATACATAACAATTTATTATTGTTTTCAAGAATAACATTGTTTAGCTACTTTATTCTTTTATAGATTAAATGATGCATATTTCTAAAACAGTACACTTTGTATAAAAAAGGAGAAGGAAAAAGGAGAAAGATGTATCGATCCTATAACTATCTGAATTTTATTCAAAACATAACATGTCGATATCAAGCCGATCCATTATGTATATTCCAGATTGGATTAAACAAAAGACATACCAGTATTTTAATAACGCCCAAGTATGATATACAATACAAAGTACGTATGTTTTCGTATTCTCAAAAAGTGTGTGCTAATAAAAAAATAGGCAGACATGAGAATAGCAGATGGATCAGCATAGCAAGATTTTTATCTGATGATGCTAAGATTAAGGACAAGTCTGAAAAGAGACTAGCTGAAGATGTACAACAGAAAGTGGTAGAGTTAAAGGAAGAGAAACTGGGTAAATTAAAAGAGAGAATATTAAATATAGAACCAATTGAGTCTAATGATGATAAGGAAAAAGGAAAAGAAGCAACAAAATTTGTTGAAAAACAATCTACAGAATCCAAAGAATTGCCAAAGGATGATGTTATGTCGAAAAAAGGTAATTTATTAAATATTGATTTATATCTAACTTAAATTTATTTCTGATGATATTTGTAGCGAAAAAGAGAAACAAAGTTGATAAATCGACTTCCTTGGAACGTAATTTTATTACACCTGTGAGAGCTATGTCGGACTTTTTATTAAAGCCTTCTGATTTGGAATCATTACCAAAAACAAAGAGACGTTCCCCATATGAGCTTGAACCACCTATTACAGTTTACTGGAGGAAAGATGTTGAGGCTAAGTGAGAAAAAAAAATTTTGTTTCTCTCTTTTTAATAAAATTTATTTACATCAATCTATTTAATAAAATAAAATCTATATAATAAACTCTTCTATTCTTATATATTATGATACATTCAATTATAAGCGCAATTTACTTAAATATTAAATATTAAAGTTCTATTTATTTACAGAGCTTTGGAAGTTTGGGGATCTCAAGAAGCTTTACTAAAAGAACTTTTGAAAAAGGAAGTAGAGCGAAAGATTTATCAGCAAAGTAAATATGAATATATTTTTATATCTAATTTTTTGTTTATTTGTTTAATTGTTTAAAATTATTACTTCTATAAAATAGAACTATTTTCTTGCCACTTTGAGAAAAAAGTATTTGTTTAGAAGTTATTTATCTATCTTACAGGATCATTTACATATGTCCTGATAATATAATAGACACACTTTCTTAATAAAATAATAATTGATGCAAAGATTGAAATCTAAGCTTTTCATCACAGATGTTTTTACGGTCAAGAGAAGATTGAGAGATTACAGGCGAGAAATTGGCAATAAGACAGAAATAGTTCAAAAGGAGGGTCTATTTGGAAGGTCTGGCAAAGTAATATTGACTGCAATAGCCATGTATGTATTGAATTGATAACATGATTAAACTGAATTTACACTTATCATATAATTATATCAAGATTATAAAGATTTCTTTGATTAATTTATTTGCTTTTTCTTTGTTTTTCAGAAATGCCAGTAATTTCATATGCAAATTGATTGCTTGGTTATACACTGGCTCGCATAGCATGTTTTCTGAATGTATACATTCTGCAGCAGACACTTGTAATCAACTAATTCTAGCCTATGGTATTCATAAGTCAGTGCAGGTAAATCAAATACTTTTAGAATCTCTCCTGAATAGCGTTTCTAATCTGTCATGTAAATAATTTTACAGAATCCTGATCCTGATCATCCTTATGGTTATACAAACATGAAGTACGTTTCCTCATTGATATCAGGCGTAGGAATCTTTTGTGTTGGCACTGGTCTTTCCATCTATCACGGAATTCACGGTCTTCTTTTTCCCGCACCGTTGGATTCTCTTTTTTGGGCATATTTCGTCCTAGGTGGATCCTTGTTATCGGAAGGAGCAACCTTAATGATAGCCTTGCATTCTATCCGAAGAGGTGCAGAGGAAAAGAAAGAAAGCTTTAAACAATTCGTCTTAGAAGGACAAGATCCATCTGTGAATGTTGTGCTAATGGAAGATTTTGCAGCTGTAAGAGTCATTATTTTTTTTATCTTATCCAAGCTCTTTATGTATAACCTAAACTGTTATTTTAAATCAACGTAAAGTCTTGCGCAAATTTTAAAGACAAAATTTTATTCATTAAAAAAAAAACTTGGAAAGAAATATTTAGTAAGCCTTGAAATCCCATAAAAAATTAAATATTTTATATTATGTTCTCGGAGAGATTTCTAATTCTAATATCATTTAGGTACTTGGAGTTATTGTCGCAGCAGGATGTATGGGATTGACTTCATATCTAGAAAATTCAATGTTTGACGCCTTTGGTTCGCTTCTCGTAGGCGGATTGCTCGGCGGTGTCGCATCCTTTATAATTTATTCGAATGTTGCTGCGCTCATAGGAAGAAGTATATCACAGGAGAATCTGGATAAAATTAATGCCGAATTAGAAGCAGATATAATGGTAGTATTGCCCTTAAGATATTATCTATGCAATATCCATTATATTTTTCGGATACATTCATTTCTATGCCAAATTTAGGTCCGTGCAATTCACGATGTGAAAGGCATCGACATGGGTAATCATTTGGTGCGATACAAAGCTGAATTAGATTTTGACGGACGAGAACTCACAAGGTCTTATCTAGACAAACATGATCTTACTATAATGTTGGAGGTACATAGACGATGAGATTTTCATTTTTATCGAATATGTAGTGTAATATATGTAATATTGTATCAATGAGTATCGAATCTCTCATTGCAGGAAGTGAAAAGCATGCAAAATATTGAAGAGCTAGAGGCGTTTTTATTGAAACATGGTGAAAATATTGTAGACATGCTCGGTGGAGAAATTGATAGAATAGAATTAAAATTAAAGGTGTGTATGTATATATGTATGTGTGTGTATAATTTATATATATATATATATATATATATATATATATATATAAAACTCACACAATAATCTATATCCATCTATAATGATGCAAAATTGTTAACGATATAATTTTTTTTCAGAAAAGTCATCCAGAAATACGACATTGTGATTTAGAAATTCTATAAAGAAAAGTCGTTGGAGGGGACGGGTTCAAGTTAACTCTAAAACTTGTAGAAAAAATTTCTCATTTTTTTTTCTCCTTCTGTCCTTATAGATGTAAATTATTATTTATAACATCTCTTTCGAGCCGAGATATTAATTTAACATGACAAATGGTTCTACTGTAGAATAGAAGCTGTATCATTTAGAAAGATTCCTTTTAGAAAGATCACTTTTTGTAAATATTTTATGTAAGTTATGTACAATTGTGAGTTGCAAAGATTCTTACACATCATTTAGCACAATAAATAAACAGAAATTTCTTATAAATATTAATATGTTCCATGCTTTAAAAGTTGAAGTAAAAGTTTCCTCTGCCTTATTCATGTACCTTTTCTTAAAGATATAAAAGATCTATTTTACAAAGAGAGAACTTTATAAATAGTAAAATAAAATTAATATGAGAATAAAATTTTACGAAATTTTTTTTATTAATATTCAATTATGAATATTAATCGAAAAAAAAGCAAAGTGAAATTTTCGATAATTTCTCATGGGTAACTTTGCTGCATTGATTTTTCGAGCTGGTCTCCACAGAGCTTTATAAGCACAACAAAACGTTACTACGGACGCGTCGTGACAGAAATCTGAACCTGAACCTGAACGATCCAAAACAGTCGCGGAGTGGATAGTTATAAAAAATTGAATTGTTGTAAATACGCTTAAAAAATTCTTAATCATTCATAATATTGCGCAATTACTTTACGAAGAAATTTTAAAGGACTTGCGAAATTGATTGCAAAATAATACAAAGCAATAGGAAGGCAGTTGAATGAGTGATGCATCGGGATCTAAAATGGCACGCGGAAATCGAGCTTTCTCTGAACGAAGACCTAGGACGACCGATGTACCATTCGAGCAAAATGACAGCGAGGACGATCCTTCCGTTCACGCTATAGATAATGACAGCTACGTGAAACGCGGTAATACACCGCAAAAACGATGGACCAGCTCAGAAGATTCTGGCCGACCCTACAACCGGGAAATCAAAACAGTTTGTATTATTTATGAAGCCAAAATTTTTTTAATCCTGTAATGCCTTCATAATCAATGACTTTAATTTTATACATAATATAATTAATTTTATACATAATATAAATAATAAATTACATTATATTAATTAATAATAATCTATTGTAATAATTTCATTACAAATTAATAAATGATTAATTCCGGATTTACATTTGTAATATGTGTCTTTTGCTGTCGAAATACAGCAATATTGTATTATCGATTTGGTGAATCTCTAGTTACCTCATTTATACTATGCCAAATTGAAAAAAAGTCACATATTTGCATAAATAAAAAAATGCATTGCCATTGAATTCTCCATTCAACATAGAGTTTTTTCGGGAAGCAAGACAACACCGAAGATACTGAAACTGTCTCTTATTCTCCGGATGTTAAGAGTAATAGTAATAAGTCTCATAGAACCGAGACACATGTTCATGGAAAAGCGCGTTATTCTAACATTCACGAAAACGAAGAAAGAAATACATCGAGATCTCTTGAGGGAAGAAGGAGAAAACGCAGTAAACGGATCGAAAAACGAAAGCTTAAAGAACGACCTCGCACGACAAATCGCGATCATACCGACACCGGATCTTCTTCTGTAAAACATTACAAAGCTGATAATTACAGTGATAAATCGCGAAAAAATATTATTTCCCGAGGTAAATGTATATCATCTTCAGTGTTTGCTGTAGATAATTTCAAAATTATCTAGATAAGATAAAAATAAATCTGTAAATTTATCTTAGATGAGATAAAGATGATTTTGTTTTTACTTAATCTAGATGAAAGATGAGATAATTATTGCGAGAATCTAGAAAATTATCTAAATATTTTTGTTTATTTTAGAAGACTATAAATATTTGGAAAAAATGTGACACAGATTATAAATGGGATATTAAAATCGTAAACACATATTCTTTCTCTTTTTTCTTAAAGAATATTTAATATTATAAAGAAATAATAGCAAAAAGGTATATAAATGATATGATAAATATTTATTTATTTATTTATTTATTTATATTTATAATATATTAATAACAATAATAAAAATATATTTTAGATATTTTAGATAGATTTTTAGAAACTTGCCTAGAAAACATTTTTGCATAATGAAAACGTCATCTTAGATAATTTTTAAATAAGATAACATATATTTTTCATCTAAGATAAAGATAAAGATATTTTGTATTTCTTTATCTAATTAAAGATGATCCATATCTTTATCTAAATGATTATCTAGATAATTTTATCTATTATAGATACCAGCAAACACTGATCATCTTATATATCTTTTAAAAAGGATGTATCTTACATCCGCGCGTCATATTAAATGTGCTAATGTGAAATTTTAATATTTGCCATGCAACCAGTGAAATTTAAAATTAATAATTTTCTATGCAAGCGGACGATAATGAAGTACCTATCACGGAAATCTTGAAGAAGGCTCAAGAAAATGCACGCACAAAGTACGAGGAACCTGTGCCACTTCCGGAATTGACTACAGACACCATTTATATTCAAGGCAAGAGTGGCTTTAGCGCCGTGAAAATTGCCGGATCGAGACGTGCTTTGAGAAATGATACGCCACGTGTACCAGAGGAAGGAAAGAATCGCGATTCCGCGGAGACTCGAATACACGCGCTTATAAAAGTGGCTATCACGGGTCAGAAATTTTGGAAGTGCACGGGACTTGTTTATCAGGGTCTCTTGGGCGGAATGGCACTCTTGCATTTCATTATGGTAAAGTACTCTTTTTAAGCGCAAAGATTTTCCAAGGCAAATTTTCTAACGCAAACCGCGATATTCACTTCACATATCATCTGTGCTTTATCGATTTGCAGATTCATATTTTTTTCAACACTTCGATGGAATTTATATCGAATTATTCCGCTTTTTCCGAGGTCTATACAAACATATTTTCCTTTTTAATCGCTCTCTGCGTCATTTCCATCTTCGATAAGTATGCTCGACGCTGAAAAAAATACTTCCTATAATTTAACGTTCGTGTATCGTCAATTTTAGAGGAAATTTTTACGATTCCAGATTCGATCTGGCGCGACTTGATATGGATCATTTACGTGAAATCTACATGGATCATGCGAAAACTGCGATCGCTATTCCGCTTTATCTACTAACATTTAGCTTTCACCAAGCATCGTTAAAGATCGACGATCAGTTAGCTCTAATACATTATCGCAATATCAATGAAACCACGTGGCCAAACGTAAGCATATTTTGCGACGACTTAATTAACCGGCACAAAACTGTCCGTAGAAAATTTTCAATTTTGTATCTGTATCTAATAATTTTCCAGAATACAGCACAAGAAACTTTACTCGAAGAATTACAGGGCTGGCAGAAGATAACAATGTCGAAAGATCTTCTCGCGGTTTTTGCTTGGCTGTTTGTTGCTCTTGGGACGCGAGACGACATGCTACTGATGCATCTCGAATCGATGAAGCAGTATGCAGCAAGCGATACGGAATCTCCTAGATGACGTTCGAAAAAAATAATTTTCATTGTCAAACAACACACACAAACCTGTCCAAAGTTCTTCCGCACGATTATACTAGACTCATTATTATCGTAAAATACATTGAAATACAAATCTTATAAAATAATTACTTATTTACCCGAAAGTAATACTTACCGAGTCGATCCAGATGCGAAAGATGCATCGGTAAATCTCGGAGAAAAGGTACGATTTAAACATTTATTCGTAACAGAATAGTGTTTGATATGTACAATATGTATAAAGTTTTTCTAGATACTAATCGATAATACACGTATACATGATAGCAAAGAGGACAATAATATATATGACAATATACACACACACATATACATATATACATGTGCGTGTATATGTTAAGATTCAAATAATATGACTTAATGGTACAATAGTAAAATATGTTTGGACTTTCTCGAGCGCGCGACCTCGGCGGATCCGCAATTGCAAGAATGTATAATTGTCAATAATTGACTGCCAAATAATTCATATATCAAAATCTATAACAGGATACGCGATAGAGAGAAGTGCGCGTGTAATGACAATCATTATAAAATGCGTGTATTTTCGGAAATTGTTTGCGATTGCGGATTCGAGCGGCGCGTTTGTACGAGAAAGGAAGCGTTTATTATAAATAATGTGCAAAGGCTTGTACTCATTGCGAAGCAACAGATAAATATATACATGCCGTTTGTGTGAAATTTGTTACACGATTCTAAGCTCTCTCTCCCTTCTTCGTTTCGCCTGGTTTCTCTTTGAACAAATTTACATCGCCACAACGCTCTTTATACGCATATTCTAAAATATCTCTGAGCTTAACAATATCATCAAGGCACTGTTTGCAGTTCTATCCGATGTCTAAGTCGATTTTAGACTTGTCCTCGCTGTCGGAGATACGAATCACGATCCATCATCGAGTTTAGAACAAATGGTTATCCGATTATTTATTCTTCGACGAGCAAGAGACAAAAAAGAGTAAGATGTAAATAAACTCGATGACATGCGATTCGATCGTAGGAAAATTGACATTACGCGATTGAATCAGATCTTATTGTTGCGCGGGAAAAGTCAGACAGTCATGTTGATTTTTTCCTTACGCAGGAGAATTTCTTTTTCGTCTTTTTCAGCTTCTATTGCGATGCGCTCTAATCGATTTTTAATAGATTGCAATTAAATATTGTGCAAATTCGCAATGGCAGTATATGAAGTTCGGCGCTTTCGCGAGAGCTCGCCGAGCTCGAAAAATATTTTACGCTCGGAGAGATTTTTTTTTAAGAGATTATATTTTTAACGTCACGACTGACGATTGCGTTATAAAAAAGGATTCAAGTTCGTGTGTCATCGTCCGAAAGAAAATGTCACACACAGAAAATATAATCAAACACCATTGACAGCAATAGCTACAATCGTGAGTTACGCAGTCTCGATTAGCTCCGTATCGATCGTGAACAATTGTCGAGATAATTTTATCGGTCCACATGCCGGCACATGCCGGCTGTCCACACCTGGTCGTTTATCAAAATTGTCTTTGTAATTACTTGCGTAGAGAAACGCTGCTTCAGAAAACACTACAGTCAACTTTAAATTTATCGATATTGCTCCCCGGGCTGATAGAAATTCCGAAATTTCATACGATAAAATAGATACCATTATAAATTACATGGAAGATGCGAATAAAATCGACTGACTTTAAAAATCTACACGATTCATACATCAGATTTTCCATTTCCTTGTATTTCGTAATGGCATTATCTTTCGAGAAATTAATTTAGATCGTCGACAATGGACGAAATTTTAAATTAAACTTCGATGCACAATCGTATTCAATGATGAGGAAAGTATCTTTCTCTTCTAGTGATAGCGATCCAAGACGTTGAATCGATCTTTAAACACGATTTTTCTTTTATCTTTGAACTTTCACTTCCTCTTCCAATTCTTCATTTCGCTCAATCGCGAGAAGCGAGACGACGAAAACGGCATCGCTTCTTATCCGCTACCTCGAATTTCACTTATTGATATCTTTCCGAGAGTATAGAGAGGGGGGAAGGGAGTCGCAAATGAGGGTCCGTGGTCGAGGACGGTTCCCTTTCATCCGAACGTTCCCGCGACTATAATCGCGCGTCCTTCCGCCCCTACTCCGACGATCAAACGGACTCCGAGTTGTTCTGCATGTATCTGCACCACGACTGGCCGTTATTATTGCCCTCGGGGCAATGAAGCAATTCTCAGTCATCGAAGTCGTGCCTGAGCTTGATGTAGAGGCAGGAACCGAGAACGATGCCGAAGAGCTCGAGGACCGACAAGCCGAGCCCGACAGCGCCCAGGATTATCAGATGGTCCTTCGTCGTCTCTAGGAATTTGTAAATGCAGCCCTAGATAAACAAAATTAGATTTAGTGGGGATTCGCAGATGTAAAGGTGCTTTATTTGGGTGAAAGCTCAATTTCCGCAAGACGATATTTGTCTTAACAAACTGTGCCGACTCTTAGGGGAAGTCAAAAGTACAAACGCGCGAATCATAAATGCGACTTTTAACTCTTTGTCACTTTACAATAATACATATGTCCCAGACCACTCCTTTTAAAATGAAAATAAATGGCTTTTATAAAAAATCGCGAACAATTTTTAAGTAAATCGGGTATGATCTATCAAAGATGATATTTTCAACTTTTGATTCCGACCGGAAATACGCCATCCGGATCGAAAGTTGAATTTTTTTAGGGAAACATGATACTTTTTATTACAGATTCGAATTGTATGTGAAAAAATAAGAAACTTTTGTATCAAACGTTTTTTCTAAAAGTGCCTCTGTCAATCTTAAAATTGACCTTGAAAGTTCATCACAGTTACTTTTAAGGTCAATTTTAAGATTGACAGAGAGGCACTTTCAAAAAAAACGTTTGATACAAAAGTTTCTTATTTTTTCACGTACAATTCGAATCTGTAATAAAAAGTACCATGTTCCCCTAAAAAAATTCAACTTCCGATCCGAATACCGTATTTCAGAATCAAAAGTTGAAAATATCACCATTTGATAGAGCGTATCCGATTGACTTAAAAATTGTTCGCGATTTTTGATAAAAGCCATTTGTTTTCATTTTAAAAGGGATGTACGGATGGTCTGGGACACCCTGTATATCCAAAGTTACAAGTCCACTTCAAAAGGAATATATCGAACGCGCGGTATTCAATTCAGCCTAATATCGCGTTTGATAATCGAGGAAAGTCGTGGAAAGCTAGAGAAACTCTAGCGAAGCCGTGGCAAACGTACCGTGTATTGTATATTGGAGGGATGATCCCTTTTCCCGCAAAGTAACGTCGGCGTCTTGCAGCAGCTGTCAGGTACAACGCTACCGTTCCTAAGGACCTCCTCGTCTTTATGCCACTCGCTCCAAATCCAGTCTTCAAATCTCAAGGCACCGCAGCATTTGAACTGCAAATTTCAATAATAATGTCTTTCGCGATAATACATATCGAGTAAGAAACCAAGCAAAGAGTGACCGCAAAAATCGCCTATTTTTGATCCCGCGATATTGGAACTGAATTGTATGCCAAATGATATCTTATGACAAGATATCAATCACAAAAAATTTTTAAGGTGAGAATTGGTTCCAAAGATATGGGAAGTCAAAGTAATTAAAATTCATTAACGCGTCAGCCCATACTTTAAAGCACGAATTTTTATGCCAGCATGGGGAGGGGATGTGCTGGCACATGGAGGGGATGTTTTCATACATACTTGTGGATCGATTTACTTAACAAGAAAAAAATTAAAATATTTTTTAAATACATTAAATACACAATCCGCCATATTAAATCGGCCATTATGAATTTTAAAAATCTGACTTCAAATTCATTGTCAGCAGCTAGCAAAACCCCCGGATACGAAGTTTTCGGACTGAAAGAAAAATTTTTGCTTTAAAAGCGTACGGGCTGACGAGTTAATAAATTTTGACTACTTTGACCTCCCATATCTCTGGAATCAATTCTCACCTCAACTTAAAAATTTTTTGTGATTGATGTCTTGTCATAAGGTATCATTTGACACACAATTCAGTTCCAATATCACGGGACCAAAAATAGGCGGAAAAACCACTGATTTTGCGGTCATTCTTTGGTCGCTTGCTTTATGAAAGTTTAACGTTTTTTTCAGCCACTTTGATATCAAAGAAACTTTAATTATATCGAAAATGGAAAAAATGACTCAATAATTTATAAACTTTTGCGAGACATTTAAAAATAAATTCCAAGTTTAAATTTTTCTAAATTATCAAATTTTATTTATTCAAAAAAATTATTCTGATTTCTTAAAAAATTTCTAGGAGGATATATAAAAATACAATTCTCAAACTGCATTAACTTGTTAGTGACATCTTTCTCATTCTCCAGTTCCGTTTCACGATCTGTGCAATAAAATACGAGGATAAGAAAGGAGACGATAAGCGACGAGATGATAGAAGCGATAACAACGATAATAGACGCACGCGCGCGATAATAACGATAACACGTTATACAGCGGGGAGTCATTGAGGGAGGAGAGGGGATCGAGGAAGGATGGAAAGAGGCAGATTAATGGAGGTGAGAAACCTCTTTCGGCGGGAGCAAGTTAAATGGTAACTTTAATGCGGGCACGTAATCCGGCGGGATTCATCGCACGCCGGAACTATTAGATATAAACGCGATAAACACGATTTCTACAGGTTCCTTTGCACATGCAGGTCAAGACGAATCTCGTCTGCGCATTCGAATCCTCTTTGACCATGCATACATACATACATACATATATATATATATATACAGAGTGTCCCAGTTTCTTCTTTCGTCATCTTTCAAAGACAAATTCCTGGGATCATTTGAAGACAATTTTTCCTCAGCGAAAATGTCAATGAAGGCCATCATTTTTTGCATGTTCCCGATTTTTGTCATCATATATCTTTGCAATTAAGTCTTACATTAAAACTCAACTAAAGTAAACTTTATTTAAAATTAATTATTTAAAATCAAAGAATGTGGTTTGGTTAATATTTTATTTCTAAAGTTTAGTTTACGAAAAATCCCTTATTTCCAATCATTATAATTTGAAAATTATTAGTGCCTCGACATTTTCATTGAGGAAAAATCGTCTTCAGATGTTCCCAGGAATCTGTCTTTGAAAGATGACGGAAGATAACTGGGACATCCTGTATATATATATATAATATATACAGGGTGTATCTGAAATGATGCACTAAACTTTAGGAGCGTATTCTAGGTCAAAATAAGACTTTTTCCTATGAACTTTTTCCGAGCTAGAGGCCCCTAAAAGTTTAGAGAAAGTTTAGGACTTAAAAAGATGGATTAAAAATTGGCTGTATTTCAGAAAAAAAAAGGCTTTGACGTTACCTATCACCCTCTCTTGAGATAAATAAATTTGCGTTGCGGGTGATTGCTTAATTTCACACATTTTTGAATTTTAGCTCAGAGGGAGATTCATTTGCGGACCCATGTTCATAAGGAAAAAAAGTCTTATTTTGACCTCTAGAATACGCTCCTAAGATTTAGTGCATCATTTCAGATACACCCTGTATATATACAGGGTGTCCCTGAGCACTATATACAAGCGTTTGTAAGAAGGTAGAGAGTTAGTAAACTGAACAGAAAAGTCCTATACTATTTTACAATTTTCGCAATAATAACAGAAATATTAAAATATTAAATATTAAAATTGGACAAATGAAAGGAGCGCTCCTTTCTTTCGTCTAATTTATTAAAATTATTAATATTTATTAATATTTATTAATATTTATTAATATTTATTAATATTTATTATTAATATTTATTATTAATATTTATTAATATTAATTATTATTATTTATTAATATTTATTAATATTTATTAAAATTATTAATAATTATTAATAATTAAAATAATTAATATTTAATATTTCTGTTATTATTGCGAAAATTGTAACACGGTGAGCCGTATTATATATATAGCTCGAACGGTTAAGCGTTTTTCATCTGATTTTAATATTTCTGTTATTATATTCTGTTATTATTGCGAAAATCGTAAAACGATGTAAGACTTTTCCATTCAATTTATTGCACTCTACCTTTTCACAAGCTTGTATATAGTGTTCTGGGACACCCTATATATGCACTGGAAGCGCGGATTGGCTACAGATATATAGCTCCACGGAGTGTTCTTGATTCAACGCTATTCCATTTTTGGAGCAAAGATACTATTACGAGTGATACGACTTTGGTAAATGATCTTTCTTTAAAATTTCAGGGATACTCGAAACCCCTCTATAAACTGAGAAATACATCTGCGGTACAGCAACATTTGTTGCTGTACCACGACTATATAACCGCTTTCAATTATTCATCGTCCTCTGAAACGAATGCCCCGAGTACTGCTTTTGAGTACGGTATTGGAAAAAAGAGGAGAGCGAGGATCAAAGAAACTGCGAGAGGAAAAAGAATACATTTACGCGAGTGTAAACATGCACATATTTACGTATATTTATATCAAGCGTGCAAACGTGGAAAAAAAGTTGTCATAAGAACCGCGTAGAAAGCGTGATACGCGCAATCTTTCGCCAGCTTTTTAAGAAAATTGTATCATATTTTTCTTTTTATTCAAGAAAAATATGGTTTACATCGAAACAGAATGTCTTTGCGACTTTATTAACCCTTTCGTACCTCCGGCTTTCTCAAAAGAAATGTGTTTCATATAAAGATAGTTTTACAAAGAAGATAGTTTCTCAAAAGAAATGTGTTTCATATGAAGATAGGTTTTTGGGAGTGCTGATTCCAAATTTACCATTAAAATTTAAATTCAAAATGGCAGATTTAAGATGGCGACAATGAATAGCTTAAATATATTTAAAATATTAGATTTGATTTTATTTTGATTTTTTAAAAATATATATTATGTTTTCCTGAATATACACACACACGTTCGACTCATAGCGTTGTTATACCTTTTTTTTTAGCAAGCCGCGCATCCGCCGCGAGACTTGAATGTCTGTTGCACGCGTCGTCTTACTTTAATTACACATATAAATTATTATAATATTTATCATAATAAAGTTGTAATCACATTTAAATAAATCTTTAAATTTATAATTAGCGCATAAATTTTATGATTTTTCAATTAATATGCGGTTAATCTTCATTCTCTAAGAATTTAATTTTTTGTAAAGTTTAGATAATTATATTGTACTGTAAACATTACATTCCAAAATACATGATTTTTTTATATATAGCTTAAACCTTCTTCTTTAAAGCCAAGGTAGAAATCGATAGGATTATTTATTTAAAAGTTATGAATTTTTTTGTAGATGGGACATATATGTTCCGGAGATATGAAAGGGTTAATGATAAATGAGTTGAGATTAAAAAGCAAAGATACAGAAAAAAGGACATTCTTGTTTTGAAAATATATTTAGTTTTAACATGGAAATCTTGAAATGAGATTATATTGCGTTAATTAAAGAAAAATATAATTGCTTGAATAATTGCTTACTTGAATGAAGCCATTTTATATAGTTCAATCGAGAAAAATATATTCTTATGATTTAAGATTTAATTTTCTTGAATGGAAAAGAAACAATGTTAGATAGAAAATGACATTTTTAAATCAAAGATTATAATTTTTTTAAAGTAGAATTAAATAATTATATATTCTTGAAATAACAATTATAATATTAAAATAAAATTATAATATTGTTGAAATTTAAAATTATTAAATTCTTCTAAGAAGATTATAAATGTTGCGTATGTACGAAACAATGGATGCGTTAGTTTAAGTATATAAGTTTTGATTTAACACTTATTTTTTTCTGTAAGTTTAAGGAATAATCGCGTTACACAGAAAAAAGGACATTTTCGCTTTGAAAATATATTTAATTTTAACATAGAAATCTTAAAATGAGATTATTAATTAAAGAAAAATATATTCTTATGATTTAAGATTTAATTTTCTTGAATAGAAAAGAAACAACGTTGGATAGAAGATAACATTTTTAAATCAAAGATTATAATTTTCTTAAAGTAGAATTAAATAATTATATATCCTTGACAATTGCAGTATTAAAATAAACCTATAATATTGTTGAAATTTAAAGTTATTAAATTCTTCTAAGAAGATTATAAATTATTAAATTCTTCTAAGAAGATTATAAATTGTCGCGTATATACGAAACAATGAACGCGTTAATTTAAGTATATAAGTTTTGATTTGACACTTATTTTTGTTCTGTGTAGAGGAAATGATGAGAGAATAAAAACAAAGGAAACAAATGTACAATAAATCTTTCGTAAGGACCGAGTAAAAAATGCGAAAGACCCTCGCGGGAGTGTATATATTCACGCGTAGCACGTGCGCGTACGCGGAAATATTTATTTCCGTTTGCGGAACCGCCTTAAAAATTCCCGACAAGCGCGCCGTCGCGGTAAAACTCGATTTCCCGAACGAAATGAAATGCCTGTACACGTATATAGAGATTCCCCCCCCGTGTATAGATAAAATGCGAATCCTGAATTTCTTCCGCTTGCCCGGCGGCTTCTCGCCAATTTCGATGGACGAGGGTTTTAAGGGTGCCAAACACTCCGAGTCGACGCGAAGAAATGCCATGGAAACGAAAATCCTCGGACAATCAATGGGATCCACGACGGAGGGATGAAATTTTCGAAAGATCGTGGGGAGGAGGGAGGGGGAGGGAGGGGGGAAGGAGGGGGGAAGAGGGATTCGATTTATCAGGTCAATGGCATTGCGCGGGAGAACGACTTATCTCCCGGTCCATTATCGACACCGTGGATCGCACCGCGTGTGCTTACAAGTCCGATCCGAAATCAAGATATCGCGCTCGACGTAAAACGGATTTAGACGGCAGATACGATTAATTTCGACGGAAACTTCCCATGGAAATGGCCTATATGCGTAGGCCCCATTATATAGAGCGTATATGCGCGCCGGTTGGCTTAAGTCTCCCAGCTCGATTTAATCCCGCGAATATAATGGGCAACTTGATCCTGCGATTATAACAATTTCAATCCGAGCGTAAATCTACGTTTGGAGAATCCTTGCGAAATGCAAGTAAATACATTTGATGGAGATGAAATCGCGCGAAACGAAGACGTTCCGCGAAAGTATGGGATAAAAATGCGAATTCACCGCGATGCTAATCGATTTATAGCGAATGGGCGGAAACTGCATTCGCGACGCGATAACGATAATTTATTATAGCAGGGTCGTCGTAAGAGAAGGAGATAGAGAGAATGTGTGCTGTCGTCGACGGGAACATAAATAAGAGCGCTGCCATGCGTGATATCGCGAGCCCAAAAACCACCCATCGTGCCATGTCGATCAGAGCGTACGTAAATTAACGTCGAATAACTTCGAAATGGCTCGGCTAATAATCGAGAAAATGTGCAAAAGTCTACGATACACTGTACAAAAATTATGAGAATACTAATTTAAATTATAAATTATAAATTACATCGCGTCTTTTCGTGCTAATTGTAAGAAGAATATAAATCATTCGAAAATTCCAACCCTGAGAATCTCTCTGTGATTAAAGGGACTCGGCACTTGCTGATTCTAGGACACCCTCTATTTGCCGACGACGATCGTATTACGCATTGACAAGCTATACGAAACGTTTTCAGCAAACACTCAACGTCGGTGTCATATTGCGTATGTAGCGTATGATGGCGCATTGCAACGCGAAAGGCCATCGAGAACGTTATTCCGAGCTCGTAGCGGGCGCGAATATAACAGTTCGGGAATATAAAAATGATAATGAGGAGAAACCGATATCGAGGAGTCGTCGTTGACGTGCTATCGTGCTTTTATTTCGCTCGCAATTGTTCGACACCGTCTTTGCTAGTACGCAGAAAAAAAGGACATTCTTGTTTTGAAAATATATTTAGTTTTAACATGGAAATCTTGAAATGAGATTATATTAAGTTAATTTAAGAAAAATATAATTGCTTGTTTGAATGAAGCCATTTTATATAGGTCAATCGAGAAAAATATATGATTATGATTTAAAATTTAATTTTCTTGAATGGAAAAGAAATAATGTTAAATAGAAAATATATTTTCAAAACAATAATGTTTTTTTTTGTACACAGAAAAAATAAGTGTCAAATCAAAACTTGTATACTTAAACTAACACGTTCATTGTTTCGCAACAATTTATAATCTTCTTAGAAGAATTTAATAATTTTAAATTTCAACAATCTTATGTCTTATTTTAATATTGTAATTGCCACCACAAGAATATATAATTATTTAATTCTACTTTAAGAAAATTATAATCTTTGATTTAAAAATGTTATTTAGTTTTAACAAAATCTTGAAATAAAATTATATTGCGTTAATTTAAGAAAAATATAATTATGTTAATAATTGTTTACTTGAAGCCATTTTATATAGTTTAATTAAGAAAAATATATTCTTATGATTTAAGATTTAATTTTCTTGAATGGAAAAGAAACAATGTTAGAAAAATATTTTTAAATCAAAGATTATAATTTTCTTAAAGTAGAATTAAATAATTATATATTTTTGAGGTGACAATTACGATATTAAAATAGACTATAATATTGTTGAAATTTAAAATTATTAAATTCTTCTAAGAAGATTATAAATTGTCGCGTATATATGAAACAATAAAAACGCGTTAATTTAAGTATATAAGTTTTGATTTGACACTTATTTTTTTCTTTGTATATAACTCCAGTTTGAGAAATAGATAAGAAATTCCTCCGAATGGCTCTCGTACTTACTTCTTTCTGCATCTGGTCGATGGCCGCGGTTTCTCGAGATCGTACGGAATAGTTCTCGAGGAAGGTGCGGTTCAAGTTCATCTTCAACTCAGGGCCGACTTGTTCCTCGTAGAGACGCGCCAAAGCGCCGACTCCGGCCTCCAGGACGAGCACCGCCATCACCACGAAGACGTACTGCGAAAGCAGAAGAGCGAAATTAGGAGTGAAAATAACATCGGATATGGTTTTTTTTGCGATTACACTCTCTCTCTATTAACGTTCCTATCTCGGTTAACGAACGGAGTGACGATGAAAGAGCAAAATGAGCGTTTAATTGAATGGAAATTCTGATAAAAGATGTCGAGTGAATTTTTTATCGGCAAAAATGGGCTTTTAATAAAAATCAGCTTATCTCTCCGTGGTAAATACGTGCGTTCTCTCGCTCTTTTTCTCTATAAATAACTCCCGAAAATAATTCCTCGAGATGACATAATATGGAAGAACGATTTTTAACGTGTGCTTTTCTTATACTAAACACGATAAAGCTCGAGATGAAATCTGTCAGATGTACCATCATATTTTCACAGAGAGGCTTTATTGTTATATATGTATAATGGTATTTATTCCTTGCTTCCTTTCAATGTTGTTTTCCTCGCAATTTTATGCTATTGACTCCAAATATGATTCGAAATAGAAATATGTATTATATATCTCCTACGTAGAATTTTTCATAAAATACTCGCGAAAAAAAACATACTCTCTACATTCCCTTTATAAAATGAATCTATTATACACTGAAAGAAAGGATATATATCGCAGATATATAGGACATATTATATAGAAATAAAATCTCTATTTTTATCTTAGTTATCACTTACTATAATAACGATCTTATTATCTTAATTATCTTATCACTACTATAATTAAAGTGATTGATAATAATAATCTTAAATATAATTCCCGCCAAAGAAAATTATAATTTATGATAATTACAACTATTTCTTCCCCCCCAGTGTAGAGATAATGTTGATTCCGAAATGAACAATGTATAATAATAACCATGCGCTCACATTAATTTATAATACGGATTTATGGAGCAAAGCCGCAGGCAGAGAGAATTCACCTCGTTCGCTCAAGAGTCATCGCTCTCCCTCTCTCTTTTGAAGCGACGTATTAAAATTGCGTAATGTTCACCGAAGCTTTTCAGACTTTTCATGAATATAAACCTCTACCGAGGGACGACGAGACGCGCACGCCTCAACAATCCCCCTTCCCTATGAATATTCAAATCGCGGTGACTAACTATCGCTCGTACTTTCGCAAGATTTTGCGACTCGTAGAAGAATGTGTACAGCGAGAAAAAAACACAAAAATATTTTTTCTCGTTTAACATATGGACCATTATTAATTTTACACTTCTTAATTAGCGCGATAACTCGGCACGATATATCGGCATTTAACTTTTCCGAGTTGCATGGAGTTGTTGGGAATGAAGCGTGCGTTAAACCGGTGAAATGTTGGCCGATACATATAACGGCGAGAAGGAGAAGAAGAGAAAGGGAGATGAGAGATGCTGCAGCTCGGCAGCTAATTTGTGATCAATTCCCGATGTCACCAGGAATTAAGCTGTATCAAGATAGGTAAATGCTTTCGGGCAGACACTTACAGGCATGAAGTATCCCTCTCCGATTTTGATGAGCTTTTAATATTGTTTTCTGGACAAAAATAAGGGACACGTATTTTTTAAAACACCTCTTTGAAAAAAATCGGTTTTTTCCTTTCGAGATGAATATTTCAGAACCTATAAAAAATAAAAAAAAATTTTTCAAATTAAAAGTTAAATGGCTTCAAGTACTTTACAACAATAACAAAAAAATTTTTGAAAAATTAAAAAAAAATTATATAAAAATTTTTTTTTTACTTGTTAGTATCCTAACTTAATGTATTTAGTGGCGAAAATAAGAATGATGTAAACGGAAAGATTGATGAATTTGCTAAAATTTATGATTTATATATTTAAAAAATGTATCTGTGTGGATATTTACGAATCTTCTAACGTTATTTATACGCTTTTCTGCTTTCTTGTATTTTGTAAAATATTCCAGTTCTCACGCAATTAAACCGTCTTAAAATCATACTTGAAAAACTTTGACCAAAAGTGTCTTTTATATCTCGGAAAGCTTTGAAACTTGAGACAGTTCGTATGAAAAAGTAAGCTTTTCAATTATAATTAGAATATACGCGAAGACTGCGCTTGAAAGCGGAGAACCGCATTCATCTCTAAAGCTGATTAACAATATATTCCTTCGGTCTCGTAATTAGATCGAAGCCGTCGAGTCAAACGTATACTAGCGAAATTAGAACAGCTATAAGACAGTGCGCGATGATCGATCGGGCTTCCCGCACAAACGCGCGGTCGAGACGGGAAGCAAAATGCGAAGTTTCCTGACGGATGACGCATAATTTATAATATATTAGGACGCTCAACAAGTAATAAGCATCGCGTATAGAACCTTCATCAATTTCCACGTTCATAGACGTTTCGTTAATCGTCGGTACACGATAAAAAATTGAACATCCTTATGTTAAAATTTTCTTGCGTTACCACATTTTGATTAGTACTTTAATGTAAAATTAACATACAACTTATATGTTATTATTTTTTCATGCGTTACATTTATGTCAACTTTATAACTAAACACTTTGTATACGTCTCTTATTATAGAAATGAAATATTAGTTTGAGTATTTTTAACATAATCATTTTAAACAATCAACATGTCTCAAAGTCAGTTTAACATTTTAGGAAGTGTTAAAGTGAATCTTCAAATAATCTTGAACTTTGACATACAAAAATAATTAAATTTATTAAAATCAAATGTTTCTATTACAAATAATTGAAGTTAAAATAATTATTATTATTATACGTTAATGTCCTCAATATTTTTTATGAGTTAACTATTTTTCGTAACTATTTTTTCTATTATGTACTTTTAACTATTATGTAATTTTTAATTAATTTGTATGTTAGTTTTACATTACATTTAAAGTCACAGTAACAAAAATAAATGTAAAGTATCGTGGCAATTATTTAACATTTTTAGTTTGTCAATAAGTAACATACGATGAATGAGTTATTTTAACTTAAAATTTTAACTTAAAATTTAGAGTGGACTTCTGGGTGAAAAATGTTATAATTAACATTTTTCTATGTGAAAAATGTTATATTTAACATATTTAATTTTATTTTTTTACTGTGTATGTTTCATTTCCCGACACGATATAATCCAAAGTCAGTTTAACATTCTAAGAAAAGTTAAAGTGAATCTTGAAATAATCTTGAACTTTGACATACAAAAATAATTAAATTTATTAAAATCAAATGTTTCTATTATAAATAATTTAAGTTTAAATAATTACTTAAAATATTTTAAATTTAATATTATAAATTAAGTCAAAATAATTGAGTTAAAATAATTATATGTTAATGTCCTGAACATTTCTTACGAGTTATTGCAACTATTTTTTCATATAATTTTTAATTAATTTGTATGTTATTTTTACATTACACTTAAAGTCACAATAACAAATGTAAAGTATTGTGTCGATTATTTAACATTTTTAGTTTTGTCAATAAGTAACATATGATGATGACGAATGAGTTACTCGTATTTTAACTTAAAATTTAGAGTGGACTTTGTGGGACATGTAAAAAATGTTATAATCAACATTTTATTTTTTACAGTGTACCCGTTTCATTACGAAAACAGAGAAGGGAGGAGAGAGGGGAGACGGGAAGCGGACAGAGACGAACACGGATCGCGATATTTCCGCTTTCTCCCTTCATCCGTTATTCAGAATAGAGTGAAACGACGTCTTTACATCGGTTGGTACCTACATGTACTATACCCAAGTGTGTACGTACATATTAGTACCTCAGTCAATAAATCGTTCCGGGTATATATATTATGGCGGAAACGCGGCACACAAGGAGAGGGTAGGAATGGCAATCGACAGTTTGAGATTGGTGAGGAGGCTGACAGTGAACGGGAGAGACGACGATAGATCAAACATACCAATTGCTTTTCCACTATATGGCTATGCACATGGCTGTACATATACACACACATACACACGCATCTGGGATGATTTCATGGCAGGAAAAAGGGAAACTAGTATCATGTCCTCGAATAATTGTTAGAGACAGATGCTTTTGTGTCCCGGGGTTAACGTGTCCCGGAAAACGCGCAATCTCGACTATCGAGTGAGGCTTATAAAATGAGAACGAGGATTTGTACAAACTCAGTAATCTATTTAAAAAAAGGGAAAAAGGAAATAGAGCGTCAGTTACAATGATAAAATTGGTTTTTATTATTAAATGTATTGAATATTATTTTATTTAATTTCGAATTATGAAAATTTTTATTTGGAAACGATTGCAATATGCTACGCAATAATTCAATTTAAATAATTTTTATAATTTAAAATATAAAACGCGTGAGAAATAAGAGAGAGAGAAGAGAGTAAAATATAAAATTGTGAAAAAAAATAAATGTTACTTTATAAATATAAGTATTTTAAGTATTTTTAAAATATAAATATTTTTAATAAATAAAGAATTCGTACAAGTTCAGTAATCTATTAAAAAAAAAAGAAAAGAAAAAGAAATAAAGCGTCGATTACAATGATAAAATTGGTTTTTATTATTAAATGTATTGAATACTATTTTTTTTAATTTTGAATTATGAAAATTTTTATTTGGGGACGATTGCAATATGCTACGCAATAACTCAACTTAAATAATTTTTATAATTTGAAATATAAAACGCGTGAGAAATGAGAGAGAGAGAGAGAAGAGAGTAAAATATAAAATTGTGAAAAAAAATAAATGTTACTTTATAAATATTATAAATAATTATAAGTATTTTTAATCACTGAAGATATATTAATTTTTTCATAATATGCAAAGTATAATATTATAGAAGTGAATAGATATTGGAAAATTGATAGTGTAGAAGGGAAAAGATATTGGATATCTGTAATAAATTTAGTTAATGTTTTTAATCTTTCAAAGAGCATATTCTGTCCTATAATGTATAGCGTAGCAAGATAAACTTCGTCTTCGGATTACCGTCACTAGACATTGACAATGGAATTTAAGCCGGTCATGGTTCTTGGACTTTACACGGTTCTCTGATGGAAACACGAGGAATCACGGGATTGCGAATCGCATAGAGTAGACACATCATGAATACACGGTCGTCTGCTAAACTTGACCAGATGTTAATTATAACTAATGCTCTAGAGTGAAGATTGTACAAAGGACAACTGTACTTGTTATTATTCGCAGCGCGATAATTATACGTTTTTATTAACAAAATATATTCATTCAGTCATTAAATATTTATTTTTATAGATTTAGAAATTTTCTTATTTTATTAAATAATATATGTATATACAGGATGTATCTGAAATGATGCATTAAACTTTAGGAGCGTAGACTTTTTTTTCTTATGGATCTGCAAATGAACTCTTCTCCGAGCTAAAATTCGAAAATGTGTAAAATTGACCAAATATCCGCAACGTAAATTTATTTATTTCTCAAGAGAGGGTGATAGGTAACGTCAAAACCTTTTTTTTCTGAAATACAGTCAATCTTCAATTTTTTCCCCAAACTTTAGAGACCTCTAGCTCGAAGAGAGGTTCATTTGCGAACCCATGTTCATAGGAAAAAGTCTTATTTTGACCTCTAGAATACACTGCTAAAGTTTAGTGCATTATTTCAGATACACTCTGTATATATATTTGTTACTGTCAAAAATATCACTCTTTCACATATTCAAACAAATTAAAAAGAATTGTAATTATAAAAAAGGAGATATCTTACATATAAGATATTTTTATTAATCTACATATTTTAGAAATAAAATATAAAATATAAAAACTCTGCAATAATATTTTGCATGAATGTATTTTTCTTATGTAGAGAATTATAGAGTAATCTATCCTATCTAAATATTTTATAGACACACACACACAGAGAATCTATATATTGTATACCGATCAGGGGGAATAAAACTAGAACAGGTTATGAATGCGCTATTCAACTTTCTCCGTATCTGTAGTCTCTCTTCTTTCCATAGGATCACCAACTTGTGTTCATTACGGATATGGATTTACCTTCCTACCATCGACAAAAATCTTAATTGAGCGCCATATAAGGTCTCGACTAATGAGACGATTCGCTCGTGCCATCCGTGTATAGGTGGTGAAAGGGAGCAGGGGCCAATGGGAAAGCCGAGGCAAAAGGTTGTCGAGCAAGAAGGGAGGTGGTCTTCTTGCGTCGAGGATCAACGATAGTTTATCGCTGCTACGGTGGATTAAGCTCGTTACTTCTTCACCGTTATTAGCCGAAACGGGCACTTCGGAATATAAAAAAGAACGATGATAGTATAGCTCGTATATCAATAATAAAGCAGGATTTATTAAGAAATAGTAATAAATTAATTTATTATATTAATAAAAAAAATAACAGCGATAAATAAACAGCGATAGACGTTTTATATAAAAAGAGAGAGAGAGATTGTTGATGGAGATATTCGATAAAGACATTTGAGTAAAACCGCACATGATAAATGAGGGGAAAATAAAGATTATTAATTGGACTAACTATTAATTGGATAAACGGTAAAGACTTTTCGCATTGATTGTCAATAGTTTCGCAAAAACTACCTGGATTGTTATTTTGTAATTATCAAGGCAGGTGAAAATAACAGCCATACTGCTAAAAATAACAGCCTTATGAGTCTCTCTTTCTCCGTTTAAAGAGAAATTAATGGTTTGTTCGCTTCAACGACATCAGAATTTTGTTAATCAACGAGCTTATGCGGTAGAAAGCATAATAGAGCTATTATCGGACAACTCATTGCATTTCATTCGTAATTCATAATCAGTATTATATTTATATTCATTAGCACGTTCATTAGCACGCGATATTAACTTCCGCCGTAATAATTGACGGAGTTTTAATGTTGCACAAACCGGTTAATGTTTTTTTTTTCTTTTTCCTTTGAACTTTTCGTTTTAATTGCGGATTTTTTAATTACTTTTACGCATTGCCAAAGCCGGCAATTGACATTAACATAAATATCACTTGTATTTCGTTTCAAAGTTTCTCTCAATGCGCGAAGAACTAGTACTTAAACGAGAAGATTGTTTTATTTTGTAAAGCTCTAGTTGCTATTGCTCTCGTAATTGAACAACGGACGACTCTGTTATCTCGCGATAATTATACAACTCAACAACTCGAGAGTCGGAAACGTAATTAGGAAAAGGGTTACTTGGTGTGCTTCGCGAGAGTATCCAAATAGGCGGAATAAAAGACGCGGCGCGCGAAACAATAGAGCGATGCTGAATGAGAGAGGCCAAAGTTGGGAAGAATTAAGAAAATGCCGCGAGAGAAACTTTCCTCCGAGATCACCGATAACTTTGTTAAGGATGGAGTAAAATTGTAAAATTTCGCCATTGTGGCGTGCGCGTAACTCTGCGAGTTTTTTCGCAAGAGCGGAAATTATGGCTTCTCGCCATAGGGTATAGTTACAATCGGACAGAATATTGTCCATTTTCGCGACAATGGAAATTTGCGAATGCACGAATGCTTAAAAATACAACGAGGAAAACGCAACAGACAATTTTCCACCTCGCCGTGATCGTCGAGCGCAATTTTCCGTATAAATTCCCAAGCCTTGCAAGTGTCGCGAAATAATTCCCTTTTTTACACGGTAAAAAAACTGTGCGTCCATATGTTAAAATTTTCTTGTGTTACGTTTTAATTAGTACTTTAATGTAAAATTAACATACAATATATGTTATTATTTTTATAATGTTTTCATGTGTTACATTTATTTCAATTTCATAACTTAACACTTTATATATATCTTTCAGGAATATTATTTTGAATATTTTTAACATAATTATTTTAATCAACATGTCTCAGTTTAACATTCTAAGAAAAGTTAAAGTGAATCTTCAAATGATCTTGAACTTTAACATACAAAAATAATTAAATTTATTAAAATCAAATGTTTCTATTACAAATAAAATTTAAGTTTAAATAATTACTATTATACATTAATGTCTTCAATATTTTTTACGAGTTATTGTAACTATTTTTTCATGTAATTTTTAATTAATTTGTATGTTAGTTTTACATTACACTTAAAGTCACAGTAACAAAAATAAATATTATCGTGTCAATTATTTAACATTTTTAGTTTATCAATAAGTAATATACGACGAATGAGTTATTTTAATTTAAAATTTAGAGTGGACTTTCTGGGACATGTGAAAAATGTTATAATTAACATTTTATTTTTTACTGTATATGTTTCATTTCTTGATACGATATAATCCAAAGTCAGTTTAACACTCTAAGAAAAGTTAAAGTGAATCTTGAAATAATCTTGAACTTTAACATTCAAAAATAATCAAATTTACTAAAATCAAAGGCTTCTATTACAAATAATTAAAGTTAAAATAATTACTTAAAATATTTTAAATTTAATATTATAAATTAAGTCAAAATAATTGAGTTAAAATAATTATATGTTAATGTCCTCAACATTTCTTAGTTATTGCAACTATTTTTTCATGTAATTTTTAATTAATATGTTAGATTTACATTACACTTAAAGTCACAGTAACAAAAATAAATGTTAAGTATCGTGTCAATTATTTAACATTTTTAGTTTTAGTTTGTCAATAAGTAATATACGACGAATGAGTTATTTTAACTTAAAATTTAGAGTGGATTTTCTGGGTGAAAAATGTTAATTATCATTTTATTTTTTACAGTGTATGTTTCATTTTTTGACACGATATAATCCAAAATTTCCGATAATTTTGCTTCATGCTTATTATATTTCATCATTTCAGGTCTGTAATATGCTCATAATATATAAATATTACAGCATAAAGGAACAATAATAATAATAAAGAAGAACTTTAAGTATTCCATAAGCCTCGGTAGAGAATCTCGGAAAGTTTGAAGCGAATGAAAAGATATGTATAAAATAATAGCGCGAGTTTCTTGAGTAGAGACTAAGAAGACTAAGAGAAATTCTTCTCGAAAGGAAAGAAAACTGGTCGCTTTATGCCCTTCCTGAGTCAGAACGTCTAAAAAGAGCGAGAGCGTAAAAATGAAAGAATAACGGCTAATACCATACTTTCAATCTGTGCGCGTTATTTCAGGAACGATACGCGCGGAAATATACCATCTATTTTTATGTCGTTTATTATGATACATACACCTTTCAACAACGTTCTATTATTAAAAGTTAAGTTACGCGTTAAAATTCTTATGCGAAATAATCCTATACATCTTTTATAAAGCTCGTGCTAAGAAGAAGTCGAACATTTAAAAATTAAAAGACTTAGGATTATTAAAAAGAAAGCGATAATATCCTGGCAATAAATGAAATAAAAATGCACATGTAAAATAAATGCACGATATATTATCCATCCTCTCCATTTTATTACTTCTATATTAAATGACAAATTAATGATGTAAAGTAGGAACGATAAGCCTTAATCATCCTAAATTTGTTTTAAAATTTTATTCGCGCTTTTATGCAAATATTCTGATTCTTGCTGATCGTATATAAAGTGCTCGTGATTAAAGAAGGCTAACGTATAATTATACGAGATAAAATTATTCGCGAACATCATTCATGTCGAGCAGCAATTAAGAAATATCGGCACGCTTATTAAAATACATTACACGCTCAAAAAAATGTTTTGCTGATGCAGGTAAATTTCTAAAAGCAACAACAACACGTTATCGCTATTTTTTTTTTGTATTTGAACATGACTTACAACATGCAGAATTTATAGCTGCAAATTCTAGTAATATCTTCTAGCAAATTTGGATCCCATTATCAAATATTAATTATTGCATAAGATAAATATGGCTCTTGATATTAGCTAGAATAATCTTTGGGAGGAATGATTTTTACTGCGCAACACATGGTAAAATTTATAACAAATACCATTATTTCAACATGTGTGTAGATAGACAAAACCATTCTTTCGAACGATACGATGAGTTGAAATATATTAAACAACGCTAAAGACTTGTGTCGTGAAAAAAAGTCGTCGAAACTTTATTGAGCTATTATGAAAGCCGCTTCTAACACGTCATTGAGATAGTTGACGACAAGAAAACAAGCTCTCGGGAGTTTTCCCTTTCGTTGCAATTGCAATGTTTTATGCGCTGGAGAGCCGATCCAGACAGCGACGCAAGAAAACGCCGATTATCGTGTCTCGTTTCGTTCGAAAGCGCACCGAGAAAACCGCAATTATAAAGACATTAAATTTGACGAGCTCATGTAGGACCTGATCATTTCTCATTGAATCTTTATTGTTGCCGACGATTGCTGTATCTGCAAAAAAAAGGGATGCAATGTCGAGCATTCCGAGTCTCCTTACGAGCAATTCGTCCTGGATAACCCGAGGGCTTTCGTCTGTCTCTGTGTCACGTATAAAGGGTTTCAATCGGAAAGATGGAACGGGAAATTTTATAAGAATGCATTTAAACCGGCCCCGATACGTCGTGCAAATTTATCGGCTCGAAAGTGCATCCTGTCGTTCAATTTGCAATGAACGTCATTTTATATTTGCCCGATGTATATTGCTCATAAAGCGACCGAAATATTTCGATAAATGTTTTTATCAATGCGAATCATTTCGAGAGACACAGCTTCTACTTTTTTTCCATTAAAATACAAGGTATATCTGAAATGATGCACTAAACTTTAGGAGCGAATTCTAGAGGTATGAGACTTTTTTTTCTTGTAAACATAGGTCCGCAAATGAACCTCCCTTCGAGCTAAAATTCGAAAATGTGAAATTGACTAAACACCCGCAACGCAAATTTATTTTTTTCTCAAGAGAGGGTGATAGATAACGTCAAAAGCAAGGTCAAATAATAAGGCAATTCATAATACAGCCAATTTTCAATTTTTTCCCCAAACTTAGGGACCTCTAGATCGGGAGAGAGTTCATTTGCGGACTCATGTTAGGAAAAAAAATCTTATTTTGACCTCTAGAATATGCTCCTAAAGGTACATCATTTCAGATACACCTGTATATTAATATATTTTAATAAATAATATTAAGTCTTAAAACTTTAAATATTAAGAATCTGCAGAAGATCTATATGCGTGACATTGCCAGGATTTTTAATTATTTTCTATAATCTGAAAGATTTATATTACTAATATATTTACTTTAATGATAAATCGTTAGCTCTTTTTGTTGTAATAATCTTTTTCCATTTTCAGACACTGTATATACGTACAATAGAATGCAATTTTAATTGTACATCTGTAGGAAACAAAGAGTGCGTTTGCGTACGTCAGCAAATAATCTCAAGATTCGCAATCGAGCGGATCGTTAGTCTTCGACGTGGATACGTTTAACAAGGTACTCGTCAATCGGTGCTTCGAGGATCTCCGTTTACGGTCCATCATCATTCTAACGAGCTCTGCCACGTGCTTTCGAGAGGAAAAATCTATTCCGAGTTGTTCGGATTTTGTCGTCGATCATGAAATATTGTCAATTATTTAAAATATAATAGAATAAACAAGGCACTTATCCAATTATTATATTTTGTATTCACTTTAACAAATACTGCAGAAAGTACAAAAATACCTTCCTTTTCATAAATCGAAATTAATATAGGAAAAAAATATACGTCTATAAAAGATGTACATGTAAAAAATATTTCTCTTGTTCCTTTAAACTAAATTAGTAATAAATAAAAAAAAATTTTTTAAATAATGCCGCTCTCTGAAACATCTATCTGCATTGTTTCTCTCTCGTTACGCCTCCATACCAGTCATGTAATAATCTCTGTGTAATTTTACGTATATTATCGATCCGGGTCCGACAATAAACATGCGAAATAGCATTTTGTGGTCTGCCGAGCCGACGCATTTGTCTTTTCTCTCTCTCTCTCTCTCGCACTCTGTCTCTCTATCTCCGTCTCTGGCGGTTTATTGTACTTATTGCGCTTCTCGCATAAATTGGCCACAAACACCGCGATCGCGGCGCGTCAGATACTTAGAAAGTAATGCGGTCTCGCCCGAAGCACTCGTATCAAAACGCTCGGGAGAGGCGCTATTAAACTGGTTCAAAACCAGTCCGAGGCGTCAAGCTCTGTTCCGGAGATTCCACCGCCGCGATACATCATTCTCGCAATTGCAAAATCGAAAACGTAGACGTAGGCGCGACGCTCGCTGAAAAAGAAGTCGCCTCCGCCAAGAGGTCAACCGCCTCTTACGTCGACCGCGACCTCAACCGCGTCTTACTACCCTCGAGCGCGATTCGAGTAGGAAAAAAAAATCTACATCGCTTGACAGAGTCTACCAATTAGTGGCGCGTATCTCTTTTTTTCAAAATGAATCTCGAGAGATCTTTGGTAAATGTTTACTTTACGTCACACAGCTCGAAAAATATTTATTTTCACATATGTTGTAGAGGATATATTCCTAAGCAATACATCATTTGAATTTTGTGGCGCTCTCTCTTCGTTCCTGAGATATGCAATTTTGAAGTTTCATACTTATTTGTATTATCTTTTCGAAATAATCTCTTATTTGTGTAAAAGAAATGAAAAAATTTTAGAATTTTATCATTGATTTTAAAATTCTGAAGTATGTATTTCGGTTTTTAATTCTTGAATTCTTTCAATTTGCAAATCTTTAATTAACATGTTTTTCATTTGAGAATTAATCTTGATTTAATTTTTTTATTTTCTAAATATGTTTATATTTTATGATTTAATTTTTTTATTTTCTAAATATATTTATATTTTTGTGTTTACATTTCCCGAGATCATCTTTCTGAATAGCCTTCCGAAGGTTTTACTCAGTTATTGTTATTTATTAAATAGTTATTAACAAAAAAAGTTTCAAGACTAGAATATATAATTTTACGACATCATGTATGTTTAAGAAGAAATATACCCCCGGTAGGGGACACAAGGGTCTATTCTTTTTAGCTGCACTGCTGCATTAGTGTAATTAGTTAGAGTGAAAGAAAATATGTTTGTCTCTTTCTAACTTATTGCACTAGTCCAACAGTGCAGCTAAAAAGAACAGACCTATCGCAAAGAGTTCAATCACAATAGATATATGCTGTAAGTTGTAAAGCGAGGTCCACCTTGACTACCAGCGGGATGGGAGGGGGACCGAAAGACCTCCCCTTGCACTCCCCGCGTGTGTGTGTGTATACATACATTTGTGATATTTTTAATTGTATCAAATTGTATTAAATTATATTAAATTGTATTAAATTCTTAGCGACATGGAAGTCACGACGAGCAAACGTAAACAAAAAAATATAAACACACAACGAAAATATAATATCAAACCGTGTTGAGCAAATGTAAACAAAAAATGTAAACACATAAATAGGATATAATGAAATTATGAAATTTCAAAATTGCATATCTCAGGAACGAAGAGAGAGCGTCACAAAATTCAAACGGTGTATTACTTAGGAATGTATCCTCTACAACATATGTGAAAATAAAAATTTTTCGAGCAGTGTGACGTAAAGTAAACATTTACCAGATCATTTAACATTCGTTGAATCAAGATTATTTTCCATCGGGAGTATTTACCATCTTCTTTCTGCGACGTGACGTCGATTCGCTATTCAACAATGTCGTACGACGGTGTCGCGAATAAAAGGAGATCGACGTCCGCAAGATACGGGTATTCGCTGGATGGAGAATCACGCGGATCGCGCGCGAGATGCGCTCGGCAAAGTCTTATGCAATTAAGATCGAGCGGATGGATAGAGTCGTGATTCGAGAGTGCAGCGGCGTGCAAGTAGTAATATTACTCGGCGATTAGTGACGGTTATTACCGGCTGATTTAACGTTTCTTTTGCACTACGTCCAGCGAAGCGATCGCGAGCTTCTCTCGTGATGCGGGCAATTTATCACATTGGCTAAAATATAAAACAGCCTCCGATAATGTGTGAAAATAATAAAGAACTATACGATCGTTATAATGTAGCGAAAGAGAGAACGATTAAAAAACATAGTTCACAGCCGAACAGCTTCGGGGAGGAAAATCGCGTAATTAAGGAAATGACTGAACTAATGATTCGGAAGCAATAAGTATGAGTTAAGTGGAATTATCTGATTATTAGCCATGGTTATTATAAGTGATTTAACTCCTAAATTTACTTGAATGAATGAATCGACTCTGTTGAAAGCGCATTATCAGAGTGCGCGTCGATCAGATGGAACGGAATAAGCGAGTGAAAAATTCCTTGCTTGTGTCTCGTTTGCAGAGAATCATATTATTTCTTCTCTAATAAAATTGTTATTAAATAAGTTGGCAGTTAAATCTCGATATAAATTATAATCAAGAAAGATTCTTATTTTATAAATGAACACGATTTATAGTGATGACATTCGTTCGCTACATTGATAGATGAAAAAAAATGTAAAGAGCAATTTGTGTGTTGAGAGTGTGTAGAAAATAAAAGAATAAAATTTGTTTCACGCCTCGACGAGCACTTACGCAATTAAGATCGTGTGCATCTTGATTTGAGCGTATATATCGCGGGTCTTATTTGCCATACCGGTCGTAAAAGGACTTTAATTGGTCGATTAGATTGGATAAAAGATAATTCAATTGCTCCCATATATACCTCGTGGAACTTTTTGTCGGCAATAATGATATTAATACTTGGTCTACAGCGATTTAACGCGCGGAGAAATAATCGAAGAAAAAGCGAGAGCATCTATTTCCACTACAATCATCGAGTGCTTCATGATTTTCTAAATGTGACAAATGTAAATTATTTATATATGCTGGATATATTTTATAAAATTTCTTAAAAAAAGTTATGTAAAATTCAATATATTTTTTAAGTATATTTTTTAAGTATTTTAAGTTTTTTAAGTAATAACTACTAATTTAAATGTATGTACACAGTAAAAAATTGTGCGTCCATATGTTAAAATTTTTTTGCGTTACCACGTTTTGATTAGTACTTTAATGTAAAATTAACATACAACTGATATGTTATTATTTTTATAACATTTTCATGTATTACATTTATGTCAACTTTATAACTTAACACTTAACGAGTATTTTTAATATAATCATTTTAAACAATCAACATGTCTCAAAGTTAGTTTAACATTCTAGGAAGTGTTAAAGTCAATCTTGAAATAATCCTGAACTTTGACATACAAAATAATCAAATTTACTAAAATCAAATGTTTCTATTACAAATAATTAAAGTCAAAATAATTACTATTATATGTTAATGTCCTACAACAATTCTTATGAGTTATTGTAACTATTTTTTCATATTTTTCAACTTTTAATTAATTTGTATGTTAGTTTTACATTACACTTAAAATCACAATAACAGAAATAAATGTAAAGTATCATGTTAATTATTTAACATTTTAAGTTTGTTAAATAAGTAACATGCAACGAATGAGTTATTTTAACTTAAAATTTAGAGTGGACTTTCTGGGACATGTGAAAAATGTTATAATTAACATTTTGTTTTACCGTGTACTAACTACTAATTAAATACTAATTTACATGTATGTGGGAAATCATTTCTTACGAGACATTTTACATAAAACTAATTTGGCATATGTGGAAGAGGTGGCGATATAATTTCCAAGGGAACCACGTGGCGGGGTGAACACTGCGGTTACTAACGATCGCCAAAGCTCGTTACCGGTGTTTAACTATCATTTAGGCAGGATTAAAGATAATCCAGTCGGTGTCGTTGGAGATATAGCCAAAGTGCGAGTTACCAATTACGGTCGCCGCGCAAACTCCCGATTAAGGACGATTTATTACTCAGCGAAGAGTAGCCCCTTCTAAAAGGGGAAAACGCGAACAGAGACGGAGAAATATCGCTAAATATATATCCGAGTAGGCTTATCGCGTGTAAGTAACCGTCGCAACTCTCGGAAATGAAGAATTCTCTCCGTCGCGAAAAATTATGGCTTGTAAAAAAAAAAAAAATAATTCATACTAAAAAACAAACATAAATAATGCAGAGATCAAGCCTTCGTAGACGCAATATCCCTGCCGGTGGCGCGAGAAGGAAAGCCTTAAATCATTTAATAAGCTCCTAAAGAAAATTTACTGCGCTGTACCCTTAAGAGGAAGTTTATCGCCGCCCATGAGGGCGCGACCACACATAAAATAATATCGCGGGACGTTGCATGAATGCACAATTTGTCAAACCCGTCGCGCACGGCGACGCACGCTGCATGCGAACGAAGAGAGGCCGCCTTCGCGCCGTCTCTCGGATATTCCTCGGAGACGGGGATGGCCGCGCGCGTACACCTTATTAAATAATCATCCGTGTAAACATAGCGGGGTTATCTCGTCGGGAATTCCTCTATTACGGCGCTCGTCCTAACGGAGGAATTCCCAGAACGCGATACCATAAGTTCGTATTAACGTTCGCCGTTAAGCCACGACGGTCCCATGGGTATTCGCGTGTGCGCGTGCGGCCGCATTTCCGATGAGAGTAACGTCCCCCCGGTGTTGGCGAATTAAGCCGCCTTGAAAAAAATATGCCCCGACACCTACGACCGGCTGCGAGAGTTGGTTTCGTCGAAAAGAGACTTTGTCGGTCGATAGAGCGATAATGTTGGAGATGGTAGACTACGGGTAAGGTCAAAGGCGAACTTGGACTCCCTTTACCTGAAGGAAGGTTCAAAGGAGGAGATCGGGCATTGTTAGTAACGACTTATATAGAGAAGGAGAGAAGACCCGGCGTCAAGTCCCCGTCCACGGTGAATTATCCCGTATCGACATTACGGTTCATTGTGATCGGCCACCAAGTTATCGATTTTTCATTTATAATAGCAGGAGAGGAGAGAGGGCAGCTTCCTGTACGACATCGTCGAAGGCCAGAGGTGCGTATTTTTAGCGACCGCGCGCGCTCCGGGAGCGTAAAATTCACGGAAACGCGAAAATATCGATCTCCTATGGTAAATCAGAAATAAAATCGCGCCAGAAAAAAAGCGAGAGAAAATGGTACTTAAGAATGTTTTGTATCTTTTCAAAATACAGAGAATTTAATGAAAATTGTACAGAATGTCCTTACTTTGAGTCCTTGAATGTTTAGAATCTTCAATACAATTTTTAAATCGATTCACTAAAGCGTACACAAGTTATAAGGATTTTAATTTGCATCGAATTAACATGTGTTCTTATGGGAAACATATAACGTCGATTCAAATGACAAAAACACAATATAATATTCAGAAATAATATTCAGAATTTGTTTAAAATTTGCAAAAGTTTAGATATAGAGGAAATATTTGGTCAAATAATATTATACAAGTACTACCTGGTTAAAAAGATGTTAAATATAATTCAATGAAGTTAACCATGTATCTGTCACAAGGCGAAATTCTCTGCTAAAAGTTAATCATTTCGATTCGCAAAATTCGGAATATTTCAGTAAAAACGCAATAAATATTAAGAAATACATCTCTGCACTGTAGCTAAAATCAAATTGCAAAATTCCACACAATTTCTTACTCAAAATACACCAAAAATGGATATATTCGTCAATATTGATTTTCAGATACTTTTTGCTGGGATTGTACATACAAATCCTTAATCAATTGATCCATAACGTTACATTATTATTGCCAAATTAAAATGTGTGTAAAATAAAATACAAAAAAATTAAATCTAAAAAAAAACATAAAAAATTACAGTATTAACATTTTATAAATACATAAAAAATATAATATATAAAAGTCACAATCGCTATCTTTGCTATTAAAATCTCTATCGGAAAATATGACAATCTTTACTTAACTCTTTATTACGATCTAAATATCGGTGAAAACAGGTCGTTTTTTTTCTCTTTTTTCCGAGGACCCGGATATCAGTGCACTTTGAACAACAGTTTTTAATTTACTCGCATAATCCCTATCCTTTATCGGTATGCTTTTCTCGCTGGTCACGTAACTAACTCGCTTCCAACAAAGACTGCACCGCTCCGAGCAATAATGTTGAAGCTGCTCCGCTAAGTCAAAGGAATGTTCGAGCCCGTAGGTGAAGAGCGGCTTGACTCCGAGTAGCACGCTCGAGCTATGCCATGACGAAGTTCTTCTTGGAAGTTTCCAAGAACGATATTAACAACGAACGGCATAAATAAAATCTTTTGAAGTCTCGGAGAATACGATATTTAGCATCGACAAGTGATCGTTAAATGGGATGAAGGGATACCGATAAATCGATAAATGAAATAACCGACACAAAGCGAAGAGAGATTTCAAAGAGATGTATAAAATTTAATCGACATCAAAAGTGGCTTATCTACTGACAATAGTTAATTAAATGTTCTTTCTCTCTACTGTAAATAAAATGGCATGATTTGAAAGGAAACAGCCCATTAAACTACAATTAAAGTTAATTGAGATTCAGGTGTACATATGTTTGATAATCTATTAATTAATTAATTAATATAAACTTTGATTTATGCATCAAATTAATGTAGAAATCATTTTATTTATTTATTTATTAACAGGAAAGAGAGAAATCCCTTTTTTGTACACAGAAAGAGAATTTTCATATTATTAATTTTCATATACATGCAGCTCTTCTAATTAACTGTTTTAAATGAGATACACCTTATTATATGCATCTATACTCTGTCTTTTATCTACTCAAACGTTGTATCTACACTAACCTTTGACATTTATTCCGTTCTCTATTCCAAAACCATATAGTTTACGCAATATGTATACAAAATGAGATTAAAATCATGATCTGAATAGGGAAAGAAGTGAGAAATAAACTTATATATATATTTTATTTTCATATATGAAAAACCTCTTTCTTTTTTTCCGATTATACCTGCGATTTTGATTATCTTTATGTACACAGTAAAATTGTGCGTCCATATGTTAAAATTTTCTTGTGTTTTGATTAGTACTTTAATGTAAAATTAACATACAACTTATATGTTATTATTTTTATAACGTTTTCATGTGTTACATTTATGTCAACTTTATAACTTAACATTTTGTATATATCTCTTAGATGTGGAATATTATTTTGAGTATTTTTGACATAATCATTTTAAACAATCAGCATGTCTCAGTTTAACATTCTAGGAAGTGTTAAAGTGAATCTTCAAATAATCTCGAACTTTGACATACAAAATAATCAAATTTATTAAAATCAAATGTTTCTATTACAAATAATTTAAATTAAAATAATTGCTATTATATGTTAATGTCCTACATTTTTTACGAGTTATTGTAACTATTTTTTCTATGTAATTTTTAATTAATTTGTATGTTATTTTTACATTATACTTAAAGTCATAATAACAAAAATAAATGTAAAGTATCGTGTCAATTATTTGACATTTTTAATTTGTCAATAAGTAACATACGACGAATGAGTTATTTTAATTTAAAATTTAGAGTGGACTTTGTGGGACATGTGAAAAATGTTAAAATTAACATTCTATTTTTACTGTGTATATTATTTTGATAATACATATATTATTTTGAAAAAATTGCTCGAATTTAAAACATTTTATACACCAATCTGAAATTTCACTTCGCCCTATCTCTATTTTATAATCGACAGACTATAAACGAGATATATCGAGAGACTTTCGCTAAACGGAAATAATCAGATAAATGAAACGCGTTCAACGTGATACCAATTGCGAAGAGAAATTCGCGCGATGTATCGCGACATCGCGAACAATTGCACGCATAAAAGCACATCTAATATCTCGAACAGAGGTAGACTTTGAGCGATAGCTCTCTTTGTCCGAGATATTCGATTGCAATATTCGCTTCTTGGCTTTTTCAAGTCGAAGACTCGCTCTAGGAGCTATTTTCGATATCGCTCGCAAAGTCGACGAATTAATTAATCAAATGACGCTGTCTTGCTGATAAATGATTCTCTTTTAGGTCGATAAGATTGGCGAGAGAAAGAGAGAAAAAGTCTTATGCAATTCGATATTTCTTTTTGTAAGAATGAACGTACCAATTGACAAACAATTCATTTCCTGTCATTTTAGCAAAGAACATCCATTTACGAAGCGCAAAGGGAAGGCAAAGTAAATTATGTAATTTATTTGTCATTTATCATCTAATGAATTAAGATATCTGCGAAAACTGACGGGATACGCTGCTGGAAGCGGAATTATTACTGTAATCGATCCGACTATATTACTTCGCGTCAAACTCCGTCGCTCACTTTACATTGGTTTCTAGAAGTCGATTAATGCAATTCGGACGTGACGATGATTGATGAATAATCCTAATCAGTCGCATATATATATGTGATGTAATAAAAAGAATAATACAATGGAATTAATTTTTGATTAATTAGAATAGTTAATTATAATAATATTATATATATTAATAATATATTAATTATAATATTATATATATTAATAATAATTATAATATTATATATATTAATAATATATTAATTATATATATTAAATATATTAATAATATATTAATTATATATATATAAAATATATTAATTATACATATTAATAATTATAATTAATAATAACTCGTAATAAGATGCGAGCGGATATCTATCGTCCGAATGTCCATTGTTGACATTTCGATTTAATTGATGTTTGTGATTTATATCGAACATCAAACGATGTACAATGATGTATGATTCTAGGACTCGGGGACTTACCACGAGCAGGACACATCGATTTTCAGAAGTTACACCGCCGCATCCGAGCCAACTACCGATGACAGCCAGTACACCTGCGACGATCAAGGCGTAGGCCAAAGTGGGATACGTCGACGTGGACATAAGGGACACATAGCTGTGCTTCGCCACCACTGTCCAGATACCGATGCCGCCCACCACCAGTCCGGACAGCTGCAAGAAATTCTCGACTTTAATCTCACAGAAACATGAAACGTTATAAAATAATTGTCCTAGTAATAACCTAATATCTCACGTAATTTTGTTATTACATATTTAATTACATATTTAATTTGTTAAGACAATTTTGAAGAAAAGTGAAATATTAGAATATTATCGATCAACAACTCTAATGATACACTGAGAAAAATCATTTGATTGTATCAACAAGACGTATATGATTGAAAGCATTTTGATTAAATCAAACAAGAATTTCTAGTTATCATGATAAGACTCGATTTTTTAGAACGTTTAATAGATTTTATTATTTGGTTAGTATTTTTTGGTTGGATCTATAAAATTTCTTGTTACATTAATTTTTTTGCTTGCCACTCTTAACTTAACACGTATTCAATATTTGCCATAAAATGTATTCAATATGTGCCATATAAAGAATTAATATTAACATTAAATCCAAAAATATTTTTTTTTTCTTACGAGCAGTAGTGCCAGAAAGAGAACGCTAGCTCTCTGATTGTGTGTGTTTAAGCTGCATTCTCTTCTTCACTGTTTATCAGTTTAATTTCTAACAAACTGAATTTAAAATAATTTATTCAATAATCTGGATTGAATTTATCCAATAATCGTGTTGGAATTCAAAATATTAAACAGACTTTTGAGATTTGATGGAAAAAATTTTAGACTTGGTGCTGGCGAATTTAGTATTATTAACCAGAAAATTTGATAAATTTAACAGGAAGAAATTAATCAGATTCATCTGATAATTCCAAGAATTCCTTTCCATTTTCCAACAGACATACTGGTTGAATCTACCAGAATTCTAATTAATGCAACCAAATTTTTTTCTTAGTGTACGAATAAGAGTTCCTCTTCTCGGTACGCTTTTAGGAAAATTTTTATCGTCGCCGATAAAAAAAAGTGTAACTAATTTTCGCCACGATCAAGCCTTGCCTTTTATAGTCTCGTTGGAAATAAATTCTCCTTTCTTGGAAACTGGCGAAATGAGATCCGACTTTCGTAGGCAAAGATCCGCGATTGGTTGTTATTCGTTCGTGTCTCGTGGCTGACATCTTTGAAAATCTCTCGAATAATCGATATCGTATTGATCATCGGACGAATATACATAACAATAATAAGAAAGCAGGGCATCGTCGTTCACATTTGCAGACTTCCGATAGGATCGGTTCAGTGGACAGTGCGTTTTATTCAATTTCATATCGTACTCGCATCGCTTCCAGTGTGAGCACAAGGTTCGATGACTAGTCTCGAATATCGTTGCCGCCTACGGCAACTGGTACGAGGGAGAGAGAGAGAGAGAGAAAGGGGGAGGGAGAGAGAGAGAGGGGGGAGGGGGGGGGGAGGGAGAGAGAGAGAGAGAGAGAGAGGAGAGAATAACGGATATCGGACCGATAGCCATGCATTGATGTATGCATTACGTATACAGGGTGTTCAGTAATTGATGCTATGCAAGCAGAAAATAAATCCTTATTAGAGATTGAGATATTACAAAATAAGAGATGTTACAAAATAACATCTCAATATCATAAATTTTATTATTAACAAAATAATATCTCAATCTAAGGTACTCCATATTGTTAGCAATAATTTTTGATATTTCAGATTGAAACTTAGGATGAAAACTGATTTAAAAATTACCGTTATCAAAGTTAATTGTCGTACTCAACTTCGCGTTCGATCTAAGGGAAGGAGAAAAAAAAATGTGGAAGCTATTTAAAACTCCTTTATAAGACAGTTCTTTTAAGATAATTGCCTTTAATTTTCTCAGGGGAGCTCTTTTAAGAGCTAACATTTACGTAACTATCCATTTCTCTTGAACAGATGCAAAAAAAAATAAAAAAAATTCGTTCGTATTTTACTCATTCCGTTTCAATCGTCAAACATCGGTTAAACGCCGCGTTCCATCGTGATTTATCCGCGATTTTTTTTTGCTTCTCGACGTCGGACCTCGTTTTTCTTGCGGCACGATATCTTTTTTTTCTCTCCCCCCCGCCGCCCCCTTCCCCTCTCATGCTTCCCGTGACACGCCGACGCACAACGCGGAAGTCTCCCACGGGAGACCGGTCGAAGGTGCTCCGAAATATACGAGCCACGCCGACGTAAATATCGGTCGACGTGCGCGATATTTACGGTAGTATCGGGAGAATGCGTTTCACGTAGGGCACTGTCCCGGAAACAATGACCAAGTTACGGGCGGCTAGCATTCTCTTCAAATGGCGCGAATATGCGATTTTATGATTATGCGTTATGCTCCTTGAATAATCGGTATCGAAGATTTTGATAGCAAAACTGAGAGACGTTACTCGATCAAATATAGCGATTCGTATAAAAACTCATCGATTCTTTTAATTGATTGATTATGTGTGTTATTTGTAATTAAAATCTCTGATGTTTGACGAAAAAATGCAACTTGAGGGTGAATAATCTAATGTGGAAATCAAGTTGACAAGAGTATTAGGAATTATTAATGGAAATTGTTACATATATAAACGCCCGTATATTACTAATATTTAATGCGCAAACATTTACTCAGCTGTCAATTGCTGCTGTGTAATAATATTAAATGCATTAATCCACTAATCATAATTAACGGTAGAATTCAAGATAAAATTTATAGTTTTATATACGATATGTATATATGTGTATGTTTTATTATGTATAATATATTTAAAAAATTAAAATATACATGTCCAAGATATTTAAATATATTGAAGAAATTGAATATATATATACAGGGTGTATCTGAAATGATGCACTAAACTTTAGGAGCGTATTCTAGAGGTCTGAAAAAATGAGACTTTTTTTCCTATGAACATGGATCCGCAAATAAACCTCCCTCCGAGCTAGAGGCCCCTAAAGTTTGGGGAAAAAATTAAAAATTGGCTGTATTTTAGAAAAAAAAAGATTTTGACGTTACCTATCACTCTCTCTTGAGAGATAAATAAATTTGCGTTGCGGGTATTTGGTCATTTTCACACATTTTCGAATTTTAGCTCGATGGGAGATTCATCTGCGGACTCATGTCACTTCATAAAAAAAATGTTTTATTTTGACCTCTAGAATACGCTTCTAGTGCATCATTTCAGATACACCCTGTATATGTAATATGTTTTGAATATTTCGAAACATTTTCACATATTTTCATATTGCAATATTTTTAGATTATATTTTTATATTTTCATATTGTAATATTTTTATATTACACAAAATGTGTAAAATTACGAATAAAATTTTATCGCGAAAATTTTATCGTCGCGAATTATAGATTTAAAATAAATTTTTGGTAACTATTATCCGGCAAGTTTTGTAAATCCCATTGCATTTATTACATTCCAATAAATGTCGAGAATCCGCGGAGAATTTCCTCCATTTTTAAAGTTTCGAAATAAGTTTCTCAATATCGAACAAAATGCGCTTGTCCAATGCCTTTCTTCCGCTTTTCTCTCGCTACTTTCCTCTTTTATTCGGCATATTATATTATTCTTATAAAATTCATATGTGTGAAAGATATTTTATTGGAAATAAAGTGACGTTATTTGCAAATTATCGGCATATGTGGTATTTACAATATTGAGGAATGCGGCTTACGTGAGCGAGCGCTCATTATCGTTTGGTACAGCAGTTCAATTTATGAGCTCGAAATTTGTGGCATGCGTATTAAATGTACGACGATAATGTGCGACGTTGTTACGACATATTATAATAATTCATTTTAGAATAAACTGTATTTTATCGAGAAATGTAAAAGTATCGTAATTTTGTTCCATGAGCGATACGCTTCATAATTTCGACCCGCGATCGAGAAATATAATTATAAATAATTTATAAATTAAAAATTATCGAATATTCGTGTAATTAAACAACAATTTTGAATCGCGCAATCTATCACGATTATTGACAAATTTATCGCATTTTTAACAGATTAACTCTCGAAGGAGAAAAATTACTCTTGCGAAAAAATGTGATAATCGACGTTAATCGTTATAAAAGTCTGCTCGAGAGAAAGTATCGTAGTAAGATGCGTAATATCGTATAAAGCATATTGTAATACGTCGTGCAATATGTCGTAAAATTGACAAAGTAATAACGTTTTACGCGACAAACTTTATATCGTTCGGCGACGCATTTGCACCATCGCAAATGTACACGACAATTTCGACGGATATCGCGACGGGTTTCCGAAGCATCGCGTCACACACACACATCGATATAGAACACGTTCGTACGTATAGATAACAAATGTATCGCTCTCTACATCAGTGCGGGACATAATACATCCATTAAAGATCCAGAGTCAACGTCGATATATATCCGGGCAATATTCCAATCCCGAGGTATTCTAGTCTCGGCGTGCAAGGAACGCGTGGAAAGAACTCGATTCGATTCCCCACGAATGGGGTGGGCCATCGCGGTAGCTCCTGGGGCCGCAATTTATTATTTTATCATTGTCCCGATGGCGCACACGTACATACGTATACGTCGCGTCGTGCGCGCGCTACGGGTCGACGATACATCGTAAATCGTATGTATCGCGCGCGACCGATATTCGCTTCGCTTCTACGTGCCCGTATTTCAGATCACCAAGCCGTATCCTGCCTTCGCCGCGTCCACCTCGATCGGAAAATAAAGCGGGAAAAAGGCAGGTCGACGCACGCATCTCGAAACCGCGGCCGATTTACGGCGAATTCTCCTCCTCTCGATTCCTCGCAGCCGCGGAATGCAACGCGAGTTCGGGATAAAGAACATTTTGCATAATTGATCCGCTGCGGGCCGTGGCATGAATCGAGCATGAAGCATTAGGTAGACGTAAAGAAAAAAATACAAACTCGATGGCGAGGACTCTGGTTGCGCGACAAAATTTGACAGAAAAATACGAGAAAGTTTCTCGTCGTGTAGGATATTTAAATTGTTCGTACGTTCGTAAAAATGGCGAATTAGAAAGAAATTGATCGCATTAGTATCACAGTAAAAAACAAAATGTTAATTTTAACATTTTTCACACGTCCCAGAAAATACACTCTAAATTTTAAGTTAAAATAACTCATTTCATATGTTACTTATTGAAACTAAAAATGTTAAATAACTGGTAAGATACTTTACATTTATTATCGTGACTTTAAGTGTGATGTAAAAATAACATACAAATTAATTAAAAATTACATGAAAAAATAGTTACAATAATTCGTAAGAAATGTTGTAGGACATTAACATATAATAGTAATTATTTTGACTTTAATTATTTGTAACAGAAACATTTGATGTTAGTAAATTTGATTATTTTGTATGTCAAAGTTCAAGATTATTCCAAGATTTACTTTAACTTTTCTTAGAATGTTAAACTGACTTTGAGACATGTTGATGTTATTTAAGAATGTTTTGTACGTATTTTTAAAATATTGAGAATTTAATGAAAATTATACAGAATGTCCTTACATATGTTTAGAATCTTCAGTACAATTTTTAAATCGATTCACTAAAGCGTTCATAATTTATAAGGATTTTAATTTACACCGAATTAATTAACATGTATTCTGGGAAACGTACCACGTCGATTCAAATGACAGAAACACATGGAAATAATATTCAGAATTTGTTGAAAATTTGCAAAATTTTAGATACATAGGAAATATTTGATCAAATAATATTATACAAATAACTGGTTAAAAAGATATTAAATATAATTTAATAAAATTAGCCATGTATCTGTTACAAGGCGAAATTCTTTGCCAAAAATTAATCATTTCGATTAACAAAATTTGGAATATTTCAGTAAAAACGCAATAAATATTAAAAAATACATCTCTGCACTGTAGCTAAAATCAAATTGTAATATTCCACACAACTTCTCATATTCAAAATACACCAAAAGTGAATATTCGTCAATATTGATTTTTAGCTACGTTTTACTGGGATTGTACATATAAAACATCCTTAAAATGATTATGTTAAAAATACTCAAAATAATATTCCATTTCTGACAGACGTATACAAAGTGTTAAGTTAGGTTTCATAAATGTAACACATGAAAGGTGACATAAATGTAACACATAAAAACATTATAAAAATAATAACATGTAGATTGTACGTTAATTTTACATTAAAATACTAATCAAAATGTGATAACAGAAAAAAATTTTAATATGGACGCACAATTTTTTACTGTAAGTTTGCTCTTGCTTTTCCGTACATTCTTGCAAAATGCGGCAAGACTCGAGCCAATCTCTTTCGACACATTGCTCACGGTACACTTTAGCGATCGCTTATGTACTTATGCATATAGTACAAACTCGCGCGAACTGCATCGGATGTAACGAGACAGCTGGCGAACCGAACGTGCCGGCCAATGCAAGCGCGCGATCAGCTCCGGGTTAAACTCCCCCGGTTGCAACTTGGGCAATGTTATGCTAATCCGTTCACGTACTCGCTAAATTCTGCCGGACAACGCGATGCGGCCAGTGTGCGAGCGGTGTGCGGAAAACGGCAAACGGAAATGAAGAAATTAAAAATCGGACATCATACGCAACGCGATGCGCTGAAAAACACTCCGAAAATTATTGCGGGCTCGTTGTAACGCGGGCTTAAATTGCGACGCGGCAAAAGTACGATGTAATAAAATATTTACCGAGAGAAACAGTTTAATCTCTTCATTAAATTCTGGTTGGCGTATACACTTTTCGTTTTTGCGTGACAAATTTCATTAAGATTCGTGCGAATTCGGGCGAATATTTTATAGGAAAAAATGAACGAGTCACGTATAAATAATACATAAATATTAAATAAATACATTATCTAAATTATGTAAATAAATACATTGCGCATACAAATAAAGAATTAATTAAATGTATTTTTAAAATAAAGGATCTTTATGCATCCGTTTTTTGATGACGGTTAGGTACGCGTATCGAGGACAGAATAAACGACGCATCATATACATATTAAATCATTTTTTCTTTTTCTTTTTCATACACTTTTTTTATACACAGTAAAAAATTGTGCGTACATATGTTAAAATTTTCTTGTGTTACCACGTTTTGATTAGTACTTTAATGTCAAATTAACATACAACCTATATGTTATTATTTTTATAACGTTTCCATGTGTTGCATTCATGTCAACTTTATAACTTAACACTTTGTATATGTCTTTTAGAAATGGAATATTATTTTGAATATTTTTAACATAATTTTAAACAATCAACAAGTCACATGTCTCAAAGTCAGTTTAACATTCCAAGAAAAGTTAAAGTAAATCTTGAAAGGTAATCTTGAACTTTGACATACAAAATAATCAAATTTATTAAAATCAAATGTTTCTATTACAAATAATTTAAGTTAAAATAATTACTGTTATATGTTAATGTCTTACAACAATTCTTATTAGTTATTGTAATTATTTTTTCATGTAATTTTTAATTCATTTGTATATTATTTTTACACTACGTTTAAAGTCACAATAACAAATATAAATGTAAAGTATCGTGTCAATTATTTAACACTTTTAGTTTGGCAATAAGTAACATATGACGAATGAGTTATTTTAAAATTTAGAGTGAATTTTCTAGGACATGTGAAAAATGTTAAAATTAACATTTTATTTCTTACTGTGTATAAATATATATACAGCTTTAATTCCGTCTACGGATCGTGCGCGGCCAAACATTTACGGTCTCTACTAGATCGTAACTTCCAACGAGTTGTCTATCGAAAACACTCGTAGCCTGACAGCCACGGAAATCTCGTTCGGACTGGTTTTCTTGCTGGTATTCTCAAAGGGACGTCGGTGACTTCTCCCGCCGACGCCCCCGCCTCTTTCGCGTTTTACTTTATTTTTTATCCCCTTCTCTGGACGATCCCGAGATCGCCGCTTATCTCTCCTCCTACTCCGAGTTTACCGATCTACGGGACAAATAAAGTTCTTAAGACGTAACGGTGTTTAGTCCCTTTTTATTGCATTCCTCCGTGTAATCCTTGACGGACCAATCCGTGGAAAGCCGATGGGGCATGATACAACCGAAAGAAATTCCATTCGATATATACAACCGATGTGAAAGATACGTGGACAAAGCACCGAATGAAAAGGGCGACGCGACAGCATCTCTCTGCGATTCGACTTTTTCTACTTTATTCCTACGCTCTTTCGAATCTCTCGCGGATCAATCGTTGGAATTGGAAGCATCTGTTTCCCGGCGTACCGAGAGGGTGGTTTTCCTCTCATTCGAGAGCGGAGGATAAATCGTTTCTCCGTTAAAACGGAGAATCCGACGAAAAAGGAAAAGTGAAATTAAAGACGACGCGATGCTTGGAATTTGTATAACGCTTCTCTTTGTTTTCTTTTTCATTCTCGCTCTTTTTTTTCTTTCCGCGGGTTGTTCTCGTAAAATTCATGTCGGCTACAGCTCTCGTTATTTTCGCAAAAGTGGGAAAAACAATTGTAACCGTCGTGAAATTACCAGTTACGTCGCGAAATATCTAGTTACGTTAGGAAAGCGCAATTCGAGACACACAATTTCACTCGGACGAATAAAAGGTGCGATACAGGAGAAAAGGAAAGGATCACGTAAGAAAGGCAGAAAACTGCAGCGTCCCCGAGGCACTAGACGAAATTCCGAGCGTCTTCAAACGACGTCCTGCATTCCCGACGGAGTTAAGTACTTTGTCCGAGCTCGCCCGCAGACATTCTACTACAAATACCTGGCGTTCTCTAAATAATTAAATCATCCCCGTCGCGCGCAAACACTCGATTATTTCGGATACGGTCGTTGAAACGCCAAGCGCATCGTCAACGTCAAAGACCGACCGACCGACCGCCCACGCGACATAAACACGATGTAATTCGATTCGATACTTAATTATCTCCGCTACTCTCCTCTCCGGAATTTACAATGTTATCTTGTTAATAACATGTTATTTATAACGAGTATCGCGCGCAAAGTTAATTAAAGATCATCCGATCGACTTGGGGTTATTCATCAGTCTATCGCCGTAAAAAGAACGCAACGTTTTGCGTTGGCACTTTACATCGGAGAGTCATTATAAAGATAGCGCACGAAAAATTGAAAAAAAAATTATGTGAAATTATATTAAATGCTAACTCTATTTATAATATATGTACGAAATTTTTTTCTTGTGTACACAGAAAAAAAGAACATTCTTGTTTCGAAAATATATTCAGTTTTAACATGGAAATCTTGAAATGAGATTATATTGCGTTAATTTAAGAAAAATATAATTGCGTTAATGATTGTTTACTTGAATGAAGCCATTTTATATAGTTTCAAGAAAAATATATTCTTATGATTTAAGATTTAATTTTCTTGAATGGAAAAGAAACAATGTTAGATAGGAAATAATATTTTTAAATCAAAGATTATAATTTTCTTAAAGTGGAATTAAATAATTATATATTTTTGAGGTGACAATTATAATATTGAAATAAGACTATAATATTGTTAAAATTTAAAATTATGAAATTCTTCTAAGAAGATTATAAATTGTTGCGAAACAATGAACGTGTTAGTTTAAGTATACATTTTGATTTGACACTTATTTTTTTCTGTGTACAAAAAAAGGACATTCTTGTTTTGAAGATATATTTAGTTTTAACATGGAAATCTTCAAATGAGATTATATTGCGTTAGTTTAAGCAAAATATAATTGCGTTAATAATTGTTTACTTGAATGAAGCCATTTTATATAGTTTAATCAAGAAAAATATATTCTTATGATTTAAGATTTAATTTTCTTGAATGGAAGAGAAACGATGTTAGATAGAAAATGACATTTTTAAATCAAAGATTATAATTTTCTTAAAGTAGAATTAAATAATTATATATTCTTGAGGTGACAATTGCAATATTAAAATAAACTTATAATATTGTTGAAATTTAAAATTATTAAATTCTTTTAAGAAGATTATAAATTGTTGTATATCCGAAACAATGAACATTAGTTTACACCGAAAAAATTGTATTCTTAATTTAAGAATATACCACTTATCTTTAGAATATATACCACTAAAATAGGCGCCAAGAGGATCCTCTTAAGTTAAGAGGCAAATCTTCTAAAAAGATATTCTTAATACACAGAGAAAAATATTTCTTTGGGTTTAATAAATTTTGTTGAAGTCAAATAAGTTTAATTGGTCTAAAAGTTTTTCCGTCTAATTTCAAATAGTCTTTTAATATTCTGAATCCCAACAAGGGAACCCAGATTAAATAAATTATTTTAAATTCAGTTTGAAATTAAATTGATAAACAGTGATGTCAAAGAGGACTCACATACAGAGAACCTATGTGTGAGAGCAGTCCTCTCTTTCATCACTGCTAAAGGAAAAAAATATACTTTAGATCTTACGTTAATACAAGTCCTTTATATACATTTCACGATAAATATTGAATACGAGAAAAATTAAGAGTGGTGTCGCGTAGCGGCAAATGAAGAAACATGTCGCGCACACGAAAATCGAGTTGTGATGTAGAAGTTGCAAATTAAGAATATATTCTTATTCATTAAGAATATATTCTTATTTATTAAGAATATTTATTAAGAGGACTTATAAAGTATACATTTCAAGAATACAATTTTTTCGGTGTAAGTATACAAGTTTTGATTTGACATTAATTTTTTTTCTGTGTACAAATATTTTGAAATTCTTTTGAAACAAGTCAAGTATCCTTTTCTAAATTTAATCCTATAAATTTCGCGGAAAATTGAATGTATTATAATATTTCATTCGTGACGATACCACGAGCCATTTTTGTGCGACATGCGAGCTTGCCAAATGCATTCGGATTCGCCGCGTACGCGGAAATCAATCTTTTTTTTCCATCGAAATCCCTCTTCCCCCTCCGCAAAACAGGCCAGCATTTTTATTACATTAGACGTCAGGATTTCAATATCTCGACGATGTACGACCGGACGACGAGGAAATAAATTTTTGCGCGGTATCGCTTGGCCATAGGCGAGAGTCATCCCATTACCCCGAGGCCAGCATCCAAAATCTGTGCCGGACAACGCATATTCGCCGCCGTTAAAGTCCAGTCGCTCCCGTTTACAACCGGCGATGTACTCGTTTCCATTTTAATTGCGCCGACAACATTTCGCGATGCGCTCGCGGCGATTTTACCTCTATCCGTATCGGGAAACCATGCTATCGCTTTAACTACACGACGTCTAGAATCTCAAATTTGCGAGCTTCCGAAATATTATCGTCTAGCTTCAATCATGCGGATATAAATTCGCATACATTTGCAAAATATTGACATTTTTTTTATAACGTGTAACAAATAAGTGTTTGCACTGTATTATTATACACAAGGTAAATAATTCGGAGGAAAATTTATGTAAATCAAAGATTATTTCTTAAAATAAAATTTTCTTAAAATAAAATTAATTATTAAAATAGAAATAATTATATATTCTTGAGGTGACAGTTGCAATATTAAAATAAGCCTAATATAATAAACCTAATAATATTGTTGAAATTTAAAATTATTAAATTCTTCTAAGAAAATTACAAATTGTTGCATATATACGAAACAATGAACACGTTAGTTTAGTATATAAGTTTTTAAGTTAAGTATATAAGTTTTGCTTTGACACTTATTTTTTTTCTGTGTACAAATATTTTGAAATGTTTTTGAAACAAGTCAAGTATCCTCTTTTAAACTTAATCCTATAAATTTCATGGAAAATTGAATTGAATGTATTATAATAAGAAGTATTATAATAATCTTAAAATCTTTTTCTTGCAATTAATGTAATAATTATTTAAGACTTGTCTCTCAAACAGAGAGATATATCCTATCATATATATGAAAGAGGTTGAGTGTGTGTGTCTACTTCTCTACAAGAATTCTACGAAAAAACCACGAGGCTTCCTGATTAATCTAATAATCTAATAATAGAACACATGTGCTATACGTGTTGAAATCTGCACGAGGAAGTAAAATATTGCACGCGTTTCTGTTTCCTTCATTTAAATGAACGAAACGCTTGTATTCTAGCTAATATATTACATGCTGTCTTTCGTGTTTCGTCTTGTGTATACCACGTGTGTACCGAAAGCTATCCGCAAATTTAGTTACCGGTTTAAATCACATTGTTTAGTGTATAGCTATGACTGACATAATCAGTTTCAGAGAATATACACTTGCGTAATTCTCTCCGCCCGCTCGGCTTGGAAATGCGTACCTGCTCCAAGTATGTCGGGGTTACGTTCTAATTTTAGGTTCCGTTTGCAAGCTCAACCGCATGTCCGGACCTATGCGAATTTCGAACGCTGTCCAGTCTTGTATTTTGAGACAAATGAAAATTGTTTGAGCTCGTAGAAAATTCGGTAGAAAATATAGATGTTGCTCGTATAATTAAAATTCCAGCCAACTTCCTTTACGCATATAATTCCTTTCCGGAAGCAGAATACATAAATAATGGAAAAGAATACACGAGCTTATTATAATACACGTGCGTATATATATATATGTATACAGAAATCAGATAAAAATTATTTGAGGAACGTTTCGTTCCGCCAAGAGACCATTTTCTGGAACGTTGCCTACATAATTTAAATTCACCAGCCTCTCTTTGCAATCCTTTTCGACCGCGGATCGCATAAATAATCGGAGCACGAGTTTCTTGTAATATTTACCGTCATATGTTTCTTAAACGAATTCTCTCTTCTCGCTACTATATACGGATATATTTCTCGACACTTTCCTCGAGAGTCCCCGTAAACTTTTATCCGCGTTTCCTTCTCCCTTGCACGTGTCCCTCTGTCCCTCTCTTTTGCGCGCGCGCGCGCGCACATGCGTGCGCACATTGCCATGAATTCACAAGCACGTATTACGATCCGGAATGATTACGTACGACACGGTAATTCCCTGGCAACCTTATTCAAAGATACTCCGGATGCTGCCGTTGCCGCCGCGAGATATCATCTGCACTGCCGTGCACTTTCTTCCAGCCTCTCCCATCCTCTTTACGACCACTGGTAAGCACCGACGCGCTTGTGTATGTATCGAATGCTCGCATGAACATACCGAGACTTGGCTTGATTTACGACAAACGAAAGAACGCCGCCACCGCGTAATGATAAACATTTTCGGCGTTGCGTGCGCGTTGCGTGCACGTTGCGGACTCGCGATTCTCGAGCCACGGCGAGCCAAGGCGTGTAATTTAATAGAATCGTTTACGAAGAGAGCTTTATGATAATCGGAGCCCCCGAGGCTTCGTACACGTACACGTACACGTATACGTATTCGCGACGTCGAACGGATTCGCGACGTGTGTTCATTGCTCTGTGTACTTTACGCGTGCTCGCTGTGTTAAAATATAATATAAGGTATGTGCCTTTGATAGAACTTCATTAAGAGCATTTTTTTCTCCTAGAGAATCTCATTTATACACGCATACGTACATTCGTCTTTTATTTTTTAACTTTTTATTAATAAAATGTCAAAATTAACGCGCTCTTATTCAAAAGCGTGACTATCGCGTAAATGCGATATGAGAATTACACAGGAAAAAATTGTGCGTCCATATGTTAAAATTTTCTTGTGTTACCACATTTTAATTAATATTTTAATGTAAAATTTACAACTTATATGTTCTTATTTTTATAATACGTTTTCATGTGTTACATTTATATCAACTTTATGATATAACTTAACACTTTGTATATGTCTCTTAGAAATTGAATATTATTTTGAGTATTTTTAACATAATCATTTTAAGCAATTAATATGTCTTAAAATCAATTTAACATTCTAAGAAAAGTTAAAGTAAATTTTCAAATAATCTTGAACTTTGATAACATAATTAAATTTACTAAAATCAAATATTTTTATTACAAATAATTTAAGTTAAAATAATTACTATTATATTAATGTCCTACAACAATTCTTACGAGTTATTAACTATTTTTTCATGTAATTTTTAATTAATTTGTATGTTATTTTTACATCACTCTTAAAGTCACAATAACAAAAATAAATGTAAAGTATCGTGTCAATTATTTAACATTTTTAGTTTGTCAATAAGTAACATACGACGAATGAATTTATATAATTATTTTAACTTGAAATTTAGAGGGGACTTCTGAGAAACAGGGACATATGAAAGATGTTATAATTAACATTTTATTTTTTACTGTGTAGGCATTTCAACGCTAAATATATGTATACAGAGAGAGAGAGAGAAAGGGAGAGGAAAGAGAGAGAGAGAGAGAGAGAAGGAAAATGGACTATTATCTTTATTAGATGCTTTCTAAAGCGAATCGTGCTCGGAAGTTGCCAAGGGGTATAGATGTAATCAAAAGTTTTCAACTCTCGACGTATTATTTCGAAGCGCGAAAACGAGAAAGAAAAATAGGCTATTACGAAATTACAAGAGCTCATAGTACATACAAGTATATACATATATTCAATACGTAGAACCCCCAGATATATGCTCGTAATATATATTCGAGCCCCGTATTTCCTTTCGCGCGTTAATATCACTTTGCGTTTAACGTATTTAAGTCGAATAAACGGTGAATTCCAACGCTGCTAAAGAGAAGCGCTGCTGAAGTTTGAGCGGAAACGCACGTGTATACACAGTAAAAAATAAAATATTTAATTTTAACATTTTTTACATATCCCAGAAAGTTCACTCTAAATTTTAAGTTAAAATAACTCATTCGTCATATATTACTTATTGACAAACTAAAAATGTTAAATAATTGATACGATACTTTACATTTATTTTTGTTATTGTGACTTTAAGTGTAATACAAAAATAACATACAAATTAATTAAAAATTTTATAAAAAAATAGTTACGATAACTCATAAGAATTGTTGTAGAATATTAACATATAATAATAATTATTTTAACTTAAATTATTTGTAATAGAAATATTTGATTTGAGTAAATTTGATTATTTTGTATGTCAAAGTTTAAGATTATTCCAAGATTTACTTTAACTTTTCATAGAATGTTAAACTGACTTTGATACATGTTGATTGTTTAAACTGATTATGTTAAAAATACTCAAATAATATTTCATTTTTAAAAGACAAAGTATTAAGTTATAAAGTTGAGACAAATGTAAACGTTATAAAAATAATAACATATAAGTTGTATTTAATTTTACATTTATTATATTTATTTATTATATTTAATTTTACATTAAAGTACTAATCAAAATGTGATAACACAAGAAAATTTTAACTTATGGACGCACAATTTTTTACTGTGTACTCTCCATTTATCTCATATTTTATTTCGCTATTTTACTTCCTGACCGATGTTTATCGCACAAAGAATCTATTGATCTATCGCGTATATAAACCATACGATCGTCTCCGATGAGAACTCGGCTCGTAATAGCGACCGATATAAATTTCGCTTCGGCAACAACGACGGCATTTAATCGGCCGCGGCCCGTTTCTACCGCAAGCGAGGAAGCTTGCCTCGGTTCATACGTTATACGGTACGTCGTCGGAGAAGCTGGATATCCATTAGCATAAGACTCGAAAAGATCTCCGGTCGAAGATAGTCGACCCCCCCTTATTTATATAGTTAAAGCCAATCAACCGTTCCCCGAGTACGCGAGTCTGATAAAAGCCAGATCCTACCTTCCTGCCGCGATACGAAAGAAGCTGCGAGCCATTTATGACATCGACCATCGTTAAATTGCAGCACGTTGATGGGAAAGTATATGGATAACGCGAGCTGGAGTTATCCTATTTTTCATCAATCGCAAATTTTTCGATAAAGAGTGACCGCAAAATCAATGATTTTTTCGCCTATTTTTGGTCCTGCGATATTGGAACTGAATTGTGTGTCAAATGATATCTTATGACAAGACATCAATCACAAAAAATTTTTAAGTTGAGGTGAGAATTGATTCCAGAGATACGGGAGGTCAAAGTAGTCAAAATTCATTAACTTGTCAGCACGTATGCTTTAAAGCACGAATTTTTCTTTCAGTCCGATAATTTAAAACTTCGTACCCGGGGGTTTTGCTAGCTGCTGACAATGAAGTCAGATTTTTAAAATTCATAATGACCGATTTAATATGGCGGACCATATATTTAAAAAATGTTTTAATTTCTTTTTCTTGTTAAGTAAATCGATCCACAAGTATGTGTGAAAACATCCCCTCCACATGCTGGCAAAAAATAAAAATTCGCTTTAAAGTATGAGCTGACGCCTTAATGAATTTTAATTATTTTGACTTCCCATATCTTTGGAACCAATTCTCACCTCAACTTAAACATTTTTTGTGATTGATATCTTGTCATAAGATATCATTTGGCACATAATTCAGTTCCAATATCGCGGGACCAAAAATAGGCGATTTTTGCGGTTACTCTTTGCTCGCAATTAAGTGTAACAAGTTTGTCAGCGCCAGACTATGCGCATATTTGTCATTCTTTATTATTCGTATGGATGGAAAACTCATCAAAGATCAATTAGATTTTCTTTCTATTATTCTATTTGCGAATCGCGATGGCGCTAGCTTAAGAAGCAGAGAGAATAGAAGAGATTGTGCGAGAAAAGCAAAGGAGAACAATGCGAGAGAATCAAGTGAACAAAGTATGAATCGATAAACTGAATATTTATAAACGCGAAGGAGCGAAAGAGAATGTGGGTTAAAGGGAATGAAATGAAATGAAATGCGCGTAGAAGGAGGAAAGTCGAGTCGAGCAAATTGTGCAGACATTATGATAATTATTGTTATGTTGATGCGCAATGAAAGCAGCTCGTTTTTACAATACGATACGCCGAATTAATTAATTCATTAATTATAATAATTTTAATTAATTAAAATAGGGTCGAAACGTTCGCAAACTTTTCATTGTAATTTGTTCCATACTTATTTGTTTGTATAATAAATAACTATTATAAGATCGACACTTGACTCGTATTGCCATTAAAACTGATTTGTTTAATTAATTAATTAATAACCTGCCATTAGAATAAGAGAAATAAATCGTTGCATCGTACATAATTTGCGCTGGATTATCTAAAAATGTCGGAGTTGCTGGGGAAATCATTTGCCAATTTATTACCCCACCCACCTCGCAGCACCCCTCGATATCCGATCCAGAGATGTCATTTCACGGCGCATTGGACTATTATTCCGCAATGGCGAGCGTGAAACTGATCTTAAGCCGCCGGTGCCTGGAATATTCCAAGATCCAATCTCGCGGAGGCACGTAAATCCTCGCGAGGAAACCCGGAGGAGAGCCGTTGTATCTCCGGGCGAAATTAGAATAATTACGCGTATAATCTAGCCCGCTTTAAGCGCTCGTCTCATTTTCGATTTTAAGATAAAGTAAAAAGATCTATAGCTTTTCATTTTTTTAAACGTATGCATTCTCTAAAAGATAGATCGATCGATTCTGTTTTTTCCCCAAAAGTTTCGCTTTTTTATAAACATTTATAATATGATATAAAAGATTACAACATTATTAAATTATTTATAAAAGAATTTATCATTTTTTAACCAATTTTTTCTACATCAAAAAAAGATTTCCATTATGTGAATTTTATTCATAATGGATAATTGCATTATGTTTGATATATCGCGCTCATGTAATATTCAGCGAGGCAATATTCTTATAATGTAATATTCTCTCTGCACATATTAATGATATGTATGTACAAAATATAATAATTGTCAAATCATGCTGTAATGCATCATGAGTGCGCGAGAAAATATCATTTGGGGGAATCTACCTAATTATCTAATTATTTTTCTTCTTCGCCAACGCGAGTGCGATCTTGAATACATATCGAAATACCATTATCGGTATGTACACTGTATTCACTTCTTTCTCGCGTCCCAGGGAATTTGCGCGTCCACGACCGTCTCTATTGTCCACGTCGCGTTTAATCAAAAGGGTCCCTCTCCTCCCCACATTCTGTAATATTCAGCGAGGCAATTCTTATAATGTAATATTCTCTCTCTGCACATATAATGATATAATGATATGTATGTACGCCCGCGCCGCCCCCCCACTTTATTCCCTCCTTAATGATATGCTGCACAAATACAATAATTGTTAAATCATGCTGTACGATTAATTTAATGATAATTCATCAAACGGATCACGTATTTCCAGTTGTGCGTTGAGAGTGCGCGAGAAAACATTTGGGAGAATCTACCTAATTATTTAATTATTCTTCTTCCTCGCCGACGGGAGTGCGATCTTGAATACATATCGAAATACCATGTTACTTGTATTCGCTTCTTCTCGCGTCCCGGGAATTTGCGCGTCCACGACCGTCTCTATTGTCCACGTCGTGTTTAATCAAAAGGATCCCCCCCCCCTCCCCCTCGATTCTGTAATATTCAGCGAGGCAATATTCTTATAATATAATATTCTCTCTGCACATATTAATGATATGTATGCACAAAATACAATAATTGTTAAATCATGCTGTACGATTAATTTAATGATAATTCATCAAACGGATCACGTATTTCCAGTTGTGCGTTGACCCCCAATGAAGTACGCGAGAAAATAACATTTGGGAGGATCTACCTAATTATCTAATTATTCTTCTTCCTCGCCGACGGGAGTGCGATCTTGAATACATATCGAAATACCATGTTACTTGTATTCGCTTCTTCTCGCGTCCCGGGAATTTGCGCGTCCACGACCGTCTCTATTGTCCACGTCGTGTTTAATCAAAAGGATCCCCCTACCCCCCCGGATTCTGTAATATTCAGCGAGGCAATATTCTTATAATATAATATTCTCTCTGCACATATTAATGATATGTATGCACAAAATACAATAATTGTTAAATCATGCTGTACGATTAATTTAATGATAATTCATCAAACGGATCACGTATTTCCAGTTGTGCGTTGAGAGTACGCGAGAAAATAACATTTGGGAGGATCTACCTAATTATCTAATTATTCTTCTTCCTCGCCGACGGGAGTGCGATCTTGAATACATATCGAAATACCATGTTACTTGTATTCGCTTCTTCTCGCGTCCCGGAGAATTTGCGCGTCCACGACCGTCTCTATTGTCCACGTCGCGTTTAATCAAAAGGATCCCCCTCCCCCTCTCCCGGATTCTGTAATATTCAGCGAGGCAATATTCTTATAATATAATATTCTCTCTGCACATATTAATGATATGTATGCACAAAATACAATAATTGTTAAATCATGCTGTACGATTAATTTAATGATAATTCATCAAACGGATCACGTATTTCCAGTTGTGCGTTGAGAGTGCGCGAGAAAATATCATTTGGGGGAATCTACCTAATTATCTAATTATTTTTCTTCTTCGCCAACGCGAGTGCGATCTTGAATACATATCGAAATACCATTATCGGTATGTAAACTGTATTCGCTTCTTTCACGCGTCCCGAGGAATTTGCGCGTCCACGACCGTCTCTATTGTCCACGTCGCGTTTAATCAAAAGGATCCCCCTCCCCCTCCCCCGGATTCTGTAATATTCAGCGAGGCAATATTCTTATAATATAATATTCTCTCTGCACATATTAATGATATGTATGCACAAAATACAATAATTGTTAAATCATGCTGTACGATTAATTTAATGATAATTCATCAAATGGATCATGTATTTCCAGTTGTGCGTTGAGAGTGCGCGAGAAAATATCATTTGAGGAAATCTACCTAATTATCTAATTATTCTTCTTCTTCACCGACGCGAGTGCGATCTTGAATACATATCAAAATACCATGTTATCGGTATGTATATACTGTATTCGCTTCTTTCTCGCGTCCCGGGGAATTTGCGCGTGCACGACCGTCTCTATTGTCCACGTCGCGTTTAATCAAAATCCCCCCCCCCCCAGATTCTGTAATATTCAGTGAGGCAATATTCTTATAATGTAATATTCTCTCTGGACATATTAATGATATGTATGTACAAAATACAATAACTGTCAAATCATGCTGTACGATTAATTTAATAATAATTCATCAAGTGGATCACGTATTTCCAGTTGGGCGTTGAGAGTGCGCGAGAAAATATCATTTGGGGGAATCTACCTAATTATCTAATTATTCTTCTTCTTCGCCGACGCGATCTTGAATACATACCGAAATACCATGTTACCTGTATTCGCTTCTTTCTCGCGTCCTGCGAAATTTGCGCGTGCACGACCGTCTCTATTGTCCACGTCGCGTTTAATCAAAATTCCTCCCCCAGATTCTGTAATATTCAGTGAGGCAATATTCTTATAATATAATAATATGTAATATTTTCTCTGCATATATGAATAATATGTATGCACAAAATACAATAATTGTTAATCGGACAAATTATTTTAGCGTACTTATTTTCATTCTCTTTGAGATGAAATGCATAAATTTTACTCACAAAACAATTTTATGCTCAAATTCGAGCATGAATAACAATGCAACAGTCTCAACAGTATAGTTAACACGGGCGAATCCTCGCAGGGAATTGGGATCCCAGATCAGCTTAATTGTAATAATTAACCATATCGCCAGCAGAGTTGCAAATTATCGAGCTAATAAGTACTTACGGTACTCGAATGAAACGTTCGCTCGGCTCTCTTGTCGCAATTTCTCTCACTTGACCTTAAAATGTCGCGTTCTAATTTGATCGGCAGCTTTTAGGAGAACGTGAGAGATGGATTTTTACGTCCAATTAAATGCAATAAAACATATTCAAGATACGCGCGCGCGTATATATATTCAATTCGAATTATTAATCAATCTCTATTTTATAAAATACATCTCTCACGATGTTTATTCATTTTCATATCGCGCAATATATAATGTACAAAATTTTCATAAAGTATTTATAACGTAATTCGAGGAAAAAGTTGCAACGCACGCGCGCGAAATAATTAATCACATTGCACCAAAATTTGTCGATAACGATAATACGCGACATTAATATTAATTTCAGACATGCTAGAGCAGATTCTTCTCTCGTGATCGATTTTAATCTCAAATGAGCGAAATGGATGGGATTGTTCGCAACGAGAGGATATCGAATTCACGCATATGCGAATTCACGTTGATCGTCAATTATGCTCGCGATTCGACCGTTGCCGAGCGCGATTGACGAGACTGCGAGACGCATTCCCCGCGGCGCGCGTTCCCAGGAGTGCTTGCGTTTCGTCGCACGCGCCGCGCTCTGTTGGAATGCAACCGGCGCGCGATTCGCCGATCGTGGGACAGCCAGCGATGGGTCGATCGCGCGAACATGCGCGGAACCGAAATCCCCTTCACGTGAAACGGGAAATCGTGAGTTGAATTATTTCACGCGTCCCGCGGCGCATCTCGCTTAATTACCTACCTGCATCGTGTCCTGTAACGTGTGGCGAATAACGCCGCACTCTTCTCCGCTCGTGGCTCGTAGCTCGTACTTGTTCCGATCCATCGATTTGAACAGGAATCCGGGAGGAAGGGGGAAGAGACGCTTTTGATTATACGCGACGTGGACAATAGACTCAATAGAGATGATCGTGGACGAGCAAATTTCCCGGGACGCGAGAAAGAAGCGAATACAGGTAACATGGTATTTCGATATGTATTCAAGATCGCACTCGCGTCGGCGAAGAAGAAGACTAATTAGATAATTAGGTAGATTCTTCCAAATGATATTTTTTTAGGGAGTGTGATTAATTTTTGGTTTGTTTCAATCTGCGTCGCGAGAGAGCATTAGATATTGGTAGATTCTTCCAAATGATATTTTCTCGCGCACTCTCAACGCACAATTGGAAATACGTGATCCACTTGATGAATTATTATTAAATTAATCGTACAGCATGATTTGACAGTTATTGTATTTTGTACATACATATCATTAATATGTCCAGAGAGAATATTACATTATAAGAATATTACCTCACTGAATATTACAGAATCTGGGGGGGGGATTTTGATTAAACGCGACGTGGACAATAGAGACGGTCGTGCACGCACAAATTCCCCGGGACGCGAGAAAGAAGCGAATACAGGTAATTCATGGTATTTCGATATGTATTCAAGATCGCACTCGCGTCGGCGAAGAAGAAGACTAATTAGATAATTAGGTAGATTCTCCCAAATGATATTTTCTCGCGCACTCTCAACGCCCAATTGGAAATACGTGATCCACTTGATGAATTATTATTAAATTAATCGTACAGCATGATTTGACAGTTATTGTATTTTATACATACATATCATTAATATGTCCAGAGAGAATATTACTCTCTAAATTTCTTAGAGTGAAAATGCACTCGAAAAATTGAGTGACTGATCAAGTCACTCTAGTTAGAATGACTTTTCACTCATAGGAGTGAATTCTTCTCACTTTTTGTTGTAGAGTAAAAAATTCACACTGCAAAATAGAGTAAATAATTTATACTCTACTTTGTAGAGTGAATATTTTCACTCTATGTAGCATTTTCACTCTGTATAGAGTGAATTTTTACTCATAAAGAGTGATTTTTACTCATAAAGCGCATAATACGTTACGTTCAGAATTAAACAATTCACTTTTGTGAAAAGTGAATGTTCACTAATTATTTGCGAGTGGCAGTATTTTCACTATCACTTGGAGTGAATATTCACTCGTTTGGAGTTAGATTTCACTCTAAGAAATTTAGAGAGTACATTATAAGAATATTACCTCACTGAATATTACAGAATCTGGGGGGGATTTTGATTAAACGTGACGTGGACAATAGAGACGGTCGTGCACGCGCAAATTCCCCGGGACGCGAGAAAGAAGCGAATACAGGTAACATGGTATTTCGATATGTATTCAAGATCGCACTCGCATCGGTGAAGAAGAAGAATAATTAGATAATTAGATAGATTCCTCCAAATGATATTTTCTCGCGCACTCTCAACGCACAACTGGAAATACGTGATCCGTTTGATGAATTATCATTAAATTAATCGTACAGAATGATTTAACAATTCCGATGACAAGCGAGGAAAAGACACGTGAAATATTAATGTTAGCAACTTATCGTCGCATATGTATCGTAAAATCAGTTTATTAAACAATTGCGTAAACAAAAACTTTGTTGAATTTAAATTTGCATGAATGTCGTTTTTCCTGTATCTCATTAAAAGTTTTCCATGTTTCACTGAAAAACTTCAAGCTCCAAGTATTTTATTTAAGTCTAAAAGACTTTCTGACTTTTCCTGATTAATTAGATAATTCCTCGACGATTCATTAACCGGTATACGTTCGAAAATCTACAAAAGACGAGAGAGAGAGAGAGAGAGAGTGTGTGTAGCTAGTCACTTTTCGTATGTAACGTAATTACTAGTCGCTAATGGAATGAAGTCGCGAAAAACCTGCAGTAATTACTTCGTTACCTCTTTATTACATATAAGATCTCGCGAAAAAAAAATTTTGCGAAAAAACGACTCGTCTCCATTCGCGAGAATTCTAATATTCAGATGTTATTACAGATACGTTGGAATTCTTCAACGTACACGTGGAATTAATTTAATTAAAACGTGTAATTGAAATTCTTCATATCGACCGTACACTGTTGTTGATGCCATTGTCGAGTAATAAAATCATTTCATTAAAGGCACAGTGATCACTACGTTACGCACATTTATATATAATGTTAATTATATAATGTACGAGTATCATTACGGCAAGTTTGAGCAGCATCATTTTCGCGGAGGAATATTAAATACGTTCCCTCTTCAAATTTATCTGCAAAATATACGCGGCTACATTTCCGGTTCCGCGCCATTAAATTGGAATAAGACCATTCCTCGCGCTGTCTCGGTTGTATCTGTACAAGGATTTCTGCAATTACGCACTTACCACCGTCTTGCCCGTACATCGGTGGAGGTAACATTGAATTTACTATGGCCTGGCAGTGATTGCACTTCTCTGAATGCGATCAATGGGCGTAAACGCACGTGCTAAGCGGCCTACTATTGTTGCATCGGTATTGTTCAGGTACAGGTTATTGTTACATTATACCTGCATTATTGAACCTTATTACGAGCAGACGTTTAAGGCCGAGAATTCAGCGCGACTTACATCGCAGCGCAAACGCGAATGAATGCGAGGAATGCCCATCCATTGACATTCTGAGATTCGAGAGAGAAAGAGAGAGAGAGAATCTTGACCCAACATCGAAGGATGGACAAGGCGCGAAATATGTCGTAAACCTGCTTTCAAGATCATAAAAAATCTTACATGTTTAATCTCGACTTGTACATAGTAAAAAATTGTGCGTCCATATGTTAAAATTTTCTTGTGTTATCACCTTCTGATTAATACTTCAATATAAAATTAATATAGAGCCTATATATTATTATTTTTCTAATTTTATTTATAATTATTTATATTTATATAATTATTTTTATAATTTTTCATGTGTTACATTTATAACTTAATTATATAATATAATTTATGTCTACTTTATAACTTAAGACTTTATATATGTCTTTTAGAAATGGAATATTATTTTGAGTATTTTTAACATAATCATTTTAAACAATCAACGTGTCTCAAAATTAGTTTAACATTCTAAGAAAAGTTAAAGATCTAGAATCTTGAAATAATCTTGAACTTTAACATACAAAAATAATTAAATTTATTAAATCAAAAGTTTCTATGACAAATAATTTCAGTTAAAATAATTACTATTATATGTTAATGTCCTCAACATTTCTTACGAGTTATTGTAACTATTTTTTCATGTAACTTTTTAATTAATTTAACTTAATTAATTTAACTTTTAATTAAATTAATTTTTCAATTAATTTGTATGTTAATTTTACATCACACTTAAAGTCACAATAACAAAAATAAATGTAAAATATCGTGTCAATTATTTAACATTTTAAGTTTGTCAATAAATAATATGCGACGAATGAGTTATTTTAACTTAAAATTTAGAATGAATTTCTGGGACACGTGAAAAATGTTATAATTAACATTTTATTTTTTACTGTATATGCGCTATCAATTTCATTAAGAAAAATAAAATCGCTTTGTAACTTCATATCAATAGTATGATGCTGAAAGTTATATCGTTCCTAGGTTAAAGTATCTTTTTTTCTTCATCACTTTTTTTCAACGCTGAAAGTGCTCTCCCATCCATTTCTAATTAGAAGATAATAATCTTCATTAAAAGTTTCGACAATCAAGATTGCGTGAGAAAGTAAACTAACCTCGGTGAACAAAATCTGAAAAGAAAAAGAAAAAAAAGTACAGACGGCGATGCACGCTCGTCGAACCGCAATCTCGTCGCTCGATCGGGGAATCTTCCTTATTTAATCGCAAAATCGTCGACACCGGCATCACGCTTTTTAACGAGGCGCCGAGATGTTTAAGATCAAAATTATAAGGCCGGTAGGTGCGGGCTACCGATCGATTTTCCCTCGCAGCCCGCCTTTTTTCTCCTCTTCTCCGTCCACACTTTAAAACACTTGGTCTCTGATGCGTTCGTCGCTCGCGCTTATATTCCAGACAACGTACAAGGTGTCTGCACTTTATGACGAGGACTTTATTAGCATTTTACGGCATGTATCACGCCATGCGAGCATCGATGTTGGCGCCATAACTTTTTGTAATATCGAGAATATGAGAAAAAGAGAGAAAAAGATATATGCAACAAAGGCAAGTCGCATTTCTCGAAAAATAAAGAGTCCCTCATAAGAACGAATGTTTCCTCGTATCATGCATAATCCCACAGTAACCTGGAGATGCGCAATTTTTCAAATGCAAAACTGTCAAAGGATATCATATACCTCGGTCGAAATAATTAACAGTAATTTATTATGCGAAATGTATTTCCCAGAATGGAATATATTATATGCTATTAATGGAATATATTATATATTATATAGTGTTCGCATGAAATTATTACTTCACTAACCGCGTACGAGCGTAAAGCTTCTCTTTCGATTAATACACGGATATTGCGTCTATTCTTCCGGCGCAATATCCGCTCTTCCGCGCTTCAATTATTCTCAGCGCGCATTTTTTTATATTGCATGCATTTTTATATTGCATGCCTGCGATTCGAAGGATTATTCTTCGCGTTATATTTCAATTTCTTCTGTCCTCGCGATCTTCTCTTCGATAAAAATTTTTTTTACCAAACGGAACCGATGCGCGGCCAACGCACAACGCGATCAAAGAAGCGATCGTTCGAAAAGTCCCGTGCGAATTCTCGTTTGCACGGCGATTCGTTCCGCCTGTTAATTTAATTCACGTTAAAAGCATCGGCATTGGCACCGGTGATACTCGCGATAACAATTAAAAGCCGATAACTATGGTTATAATAGCTGTTGCGGTGCTTGCGAAGATGCATCCGGCAAAACGACGATCGAGAATAGCTCGTCTTTACGTTAAATGCACCTAGAAACAACGAGCAATACCGCTTTAATCTTCCATAAATTGCGAAAACGGAAACGAAGCGAGAATAATTGTCGAACGATGGCGCATTTTTCACTTCTCTCGTTTTACTTTTGCCATCAAATTTTCTTTCAAAGACGTATTCCTTAAATCTCAAGTATTCCTTACGCGCGTCTTACAGTCTAATTCTAATCTAATTAATATATCGAGCATCAAATAATGTATATATGTATATATGTATAATAAAATTATATATATCTAATATTCAAAAATCAATAGGCAGAAAAGCACAGCGCTAACAATAAAAAAAAAACAAAAAATAAAAAATTGATGACAACAAATAATTTCACAATAAGTAAAATTTGTACAATAAGTAAAAAATTATATATAAATTTAATTTTTTATACAATAAATAAAAAATTTGTTCTTCCTTTAATATAATTTCTTATTGTGAAATTATTTGCTGTCATCAATTTTTTGTCTTTTTGTTTTTCTGCGTTACTGTTATCTTTGCGCTGTGCTTTTCTGCCTATTGATTTTTGAATATTTGATTTATATCTTACAACCACTTTTGTATTAATATTATTTCTTTTTTTATATATATCTCACCAATTTTGATTTTTTTTGTATACAATGCTTGATGTCGTGATACTTATTTAAATTCTATGAAAACACTACTACATCAAGTGTCATCAACATTCTGCAGTGTTTAATAAATTTGAGTATTTAAATTTTTTTCATTAAAAAGATATTAAATTTTAACAAGTGATATTAAATAAAAATTTGGATACTTAGATTTTTTTTCATGAAAAAGATATTAAATTTTAAGTGATTAAAAGAAGGGAAGAAAAATAAGTTTCGATTACTCTCGCGAGCTACCGAGCGCTTTCTCGACGAAAAGATTGCAACTATATGAATCAAAGCCGTGAAACGAGACTTTAAATTCAAAACAGCTTCGTGTCGGGGAAGGAGAAAGGCAGAAAGAGAATCGTCGAGTGAAGCAGATTCTCTCATGAAGCAGGACAGCGAATTTCATGGTCTTTCATTTATGCTAACGCGCGTCCGTAAACACGCTTCGAAATAAACTATCTCGTTCCCTCGCGCGCTAATGTCGAGATAAATAGTCGGTACTTACAAACAGTACCACGTTATAAATGTGAAGAACGTATTTCAAGAAATTCACGGAGCAGCAACCGTCATCCCTGGTCCTAAGTCTGGTGGAACTACCGGGTAATCTCTCAGCGCTCTTGGCCATTTTCGATCAATTATTGGTTGCGTGTGTCACCGATTTCGTTGTCACCTCGTCGTCGTTGCTGTAAAATAGCAATAACGAAAAATTTAGACAAAAATGACATTAAAACACATTACTCGAGATAAAATGTATTAGACGAAAAATCGCAAGAGAAGTCGCACAGATAAAAATAAATCTGCATCTTTCGTGATAAATAAATTTTAAATATATGCATAATATAAGCAACAAGGTTTAATAAAAGTACGATACGTGCAAGATAAACGTGTAATTAAGAAGGCGTAGAATGTTATTTGGTAATGTAAGAAAATGCGAGAAAAAGCTTACTTTCGACGCAACATGAAAATAAAGAGGAAAGAAATGTTTTACGACGAAGGAAGCGTGTTTAAGCAAGTAATCAACAAGTTTTCGACTGTCTACCGTCCAAGAAAGTAATCAACGAGCTTCAGATTCAACGTCGGAGTCTTCGTTGCTTGTTTATACTCGCTTGGACATTAGATCAAGTTAAAGATTTTCTTCCTTCCGGCTCGACGACTAAACTTTGTTGAAACATCGGGTCAATCCTGTACTTGGCATCGGATCAACAACGGAAGGGAGTGATTACGCACGAATTTTTCTTATATGAAATATATTGGTATTTAGAAAAATCGTCTTTTTAATTTTCATTTTCGAACAAATTTACGTATTGATTTTCTCATTTTCATAAATTTATCAACGATAAAGACATTTATTATTTAAGGATGTTTTTGTACTTATTTTTAAAATATTGAGAATTTAATGAAAATTGTCCAGAAAATTGTACAAAGTGTCCTTACATATGTTTAGAATCCTCAGTACAATTTTTAAATCGATTCACTAAAGCGTTCACAAAGGATTTTAATCTGCACTGAATTAACATGTGTTCTTATGGGAAACGTAATCACGATTCAAATGATAAAAATACATGGAAATAATATTCAGAATTTGTTTAAAATTTGCAAAAGTTTAGATAGAGGAACTATTTGGTCAAATAATATTATACAAGTATTAACTGGAACTAAAAAGATATTAAATATAATTTAATGAAGCCATGTATCTGTCACAAGGCGAAATTTTCTGCCAAAAATTAATCATTTCGATTCACAAAATTCGGAATATTTCAGTAAAAACGCAATAAATATTAAAAAATACATCTCTGCACCGTAGCTAAGATCAAATTGTAATATTCCACACAATTTTTCATATTCAAAATACACCAAAAGTGGATATTCGTCAATATTGATTTTCAGCTACTTTTGCTGGGATTATACATACAAAACATCCTTAATCAAAATGTAAATTTGCGTCGATACCAGTATAAATTTAAAAACCAATATTAATATAATTTAAATTAAATATAATTTAATATAATTTAATTTGAAAATTAAAACATTTCTCGTTTTGACAATTCCGTTTGCGCGGAAAACGCTTTCTCGCGACTCTCTCTCTCTCTCTCTCTCTCTCTCTCTCTCTCTCTCTCTCTCTCTCTCTCTTTCTCTCTCTCTCTCTCACTTTCGGTAAACGGTAAAGATATCTTTTGAAGAAGCAAGTTAACTTTAATATATCGTTAGAAATTCAGCAGGAGAAACGACACTCGATGTTTCCGTTTCCCCGTGTCCCAAGTGCCGGCAAAGGTGCGAGGAAATTGATGTAATTTGATAATCGCGCAACCAATGGCCCTGTCAGACGCATGTGTGCATATCGCGGGCAAAGGATGATCGGCGACGTTGATCGAGCACCGGGAGAGTAACTTGGTGCTACGGTTCGAAGTGAAAGCAGCGCGCGTTGGCGCGAGTCCAGGGCGAGGCAAGGGCGTCCATAGATTTTGATCCAGGGGGAGGAGGGGGCCGTACCATGATCCCATAGGGGACCGTAAACTGTCTATCTATTTTTCGCTATATATGAGCCGCTTGTGTGAGCGATGATGCAATTTCAGCGAAATCTTCGAGACTCGAAATTGCGACGTTTTCGAAATAAACGACTCGCGTAAACTTCTCGGATTTTTTTAGACTCGTTGATGACAAGAAAAAATTATACAATACGTTTTCCTTTCTTTCCCGGGAATATCCGGCTCGAATTATACGACAAATTTTGGGAAATTTTTAAATTGAAAAGAGGAACTATGGCCTCCCTATTCACTAGGGCCAACCTTGCGGGCTGGCACATAATGTCGTTTTACGTTGCCAAGAAAAATGCGAACATCTCCCTCCGCTCTAATGCATCGCACTCTCCATCTCTCGCTTTTCCTCTTTCCGTTCTTTCCGCGATTCTCTCGTTTGTACGCGAGTCGCATTCTATGTAAGAATGCAAAGGAACGCCAAGTATTTCTCTGCACGAAGGAGCTGACACGACAGATTGCGCGAAACGGCCCGTTTCTTTCGTACATAACGATTCTTTTTGCGATAAAAAAGATAGCGAGATAAAATCAGATAGGCATGAAACGACATGATCAAATATTTGAACAATACAGCTGTCTCTCTAAAGTAAGCTTGACAATTTGTAGTATATAATTCATCATGATCGTTGCTACCTGTCATGGACATCCACCTTATCTTATTTCATGTCGTCGCATTTTATAACATCTCCTTATAAGTTCTCTCTCGGGAGCCAACCTTAAGATATTGCAAAAAAATGTTGAATAATTCATACCTTGATTACAACATCGCACTATTTTGTAAATTTCGATCCGCTGCAAAATTGCAATTTCGGCGGAGGAAAATTACATTTGTTGCGGTCAACGTCCGTTCGTACGCGACTCGTATATCGAATGAGAATACCGATAACCACTCGATCTTTTTGATCGATATACACGGTGCGAACAAGGCGTTTTTTAAACAGAATATAAAGAAAAAGTAAAAATTCTACATCATAATATATATTTTGAAACATTTCTATAAAAATATATAGATGATACATTTTCTTTTAAAGACGGTAGAATCTAAATTTCATAGACTAAATAATTGGAAAAAATTTACGGCAAAGTACGAAAAGTGCAAAATGTTTTCACCTTCTTTAAATTAAGCACAAAAATGCGATATTGTGCGTAATGTAACTAAAAAAAATCGAAGAACATTATCCACACCATTTGACATTTGTGTAACGAGGAGTCGAGCGAAATATTTATGATCGAACGACTTTGTTCTTTTCTGCGACTTACGAGTCATTTCTCTCTGTCAGTGGATGAGCGCGACGAGAGTGCGAAGGATAAATGACGCATAATGAAGAGCAGAAGGGAGGATCACGACGAGGATCGGGAGATGGTGGACGAGAGCGAAAGACAGAGGTGATTACAGCGACGGGCGAAGAAACCCGAGGAGGAAAGATGAAAGGAGAGAAACCGCGAAATTAAATGGGTGTGACCCATCCCGCGTGTGGGCGAGATCGTTTCGTGCGCGCGAGTGTACAGAAAACTTTCCCTAAGATGTATGCGTGAATACATTTTTTCTCCCCGTCGAGTGCAAGGTCAAAGATTTTAATGCAAGGCGGACGGACGGTTCGATGCACCATACGGTTATTAACCTTTTGAAATTTATCGGTTATCCTCTCGCTACCAAGCCAACGTATCCCTGATTAAATTGGCATTCGATAGTATCGCGGTAATTTATAGTGGATAATTTATACTATCTTCATTTTTTTTTTTGCGGAGATTAAACGTATCCCTTTATGAAATACCGAGTAAGGCAAAAACGCGCACAGGTTAACTTTGACGCATAAATTAATTTTTAAAAACGACACGCCGATGTATGTAAATATGCATGTTATCAGTGTCGATTTATTCATAAACATATATATATATATATATATTCATAAACATATATATATATATATATATATACGGTAAAAAGCATTTTGTATTTCTGTTAAAATTTTCTCGTGTAAAAATTTTTGTGTTAAATTTTTAACATATTCTTATGTTAACTGTTAATGTAACATTATCATTGCGTTATTTTGACATGTCTGCGTTGAGTTAATATTCACCGTTTCTAAGAGTTAAAACAACACAATTAATATGTAAATGCACGAATTTTGGATGAAATATGTTATATGTTAAAATAAACAGATAAGTTGTGTTATTTTCTCACTATAACAGTTTCCATATGTTAAATCGACATATCTCTTCTGTTATTTATCATAAAAATATAAGAATAACATTTTCTTTTAATTAAATTTAACGTTATAAATATCCCTAACAGCACATGATATCATTTGAATATTCTATACTCATACTATAATATAAATATAAGTTACAGATGTAATATACTGAGAATGATCCCTTAACATCTCTTGTTATATATTATTTTTCATATATTCTCAGAATATACTTTAAATACTTCATATTAGTATATTTTTTCTCGTATATTTTCAGAATATTCTATAATATTGCATGTGTTTCCTCATTTTGTCGCTACCAAACTCGTACTTAATTGGTGAAATGGAAATAAAGGACTGGTACTAACATGAGTTTCAAAGTTTCTTCTTTTTTCTTTTTAGTCAGTTTAATTTATAATAAACTGACTTAATTTAAAATTTGTTTAGTAGTTTAATTGTTCTGGATTCCTGGTTGAGATTCAGAATATTAAAAAGATTATTTGAAATTAAAAGAGAAATTAAAAAGATTAAAATGAGAAATAGTGTGTGCGTTTACGGCCTTTATCAAAAGTATTTATATTACATGTATGAGTTATACTACAAGATATTCTCAGATATTTATTATTAATCAAAATAAGCGGACATTAGAGCAGTTTTATATACTTAATATATCATAGTATGTATCTGGAATGTTCTGAGAATATATGCATTGTACTTTTGCGATATTCTTTGAACATTCTCAGTACATATGCTGTTAGGAATGTTAATTTAACATAAACTTTATTTCCAGATAAAGTTTAAGTGTTACACTTTTAATTTTTAAATATTACTTGTGTTATTTATTTACATACTTGCCTTCTGTTAAATTAACATTAAAATTAGAATGGATAAATTTGGATGTGAAATATGTTAAATTTAACACAAAATTTTTTACTGTGTGTATATATATATATATATATATAAATTAAATTCATACACAGGCAGCAACATGAATGCTGCTAATTTAATCGCTGAAATTAATAAACAACTAAATTCCACACGCAAACGAAGCTGCATCTCGTATTTCTGTTTGCTATAGCGGCGGTTCCGATTTCGCGGATATCTATTATCTCACTTTGTGCATTGCAGATATTATTATACCGCTTTTTCTCAAACGATATATACCTGATAATTGAGCAAGTACTGCGGCTAAAACAGTCGATCCGTACAATTTTGATAAATTCGCAGATTACTTACTTCCAGTTCGGAGAAGCCTAACTCAAGTTAAGTTGTGTCATGAAAAATTCGTTGGTCTGATAAAAGAGATCCCGGGGTTTGCAAACTTCCGCGGAAATATCGTTCATTATCCCGATGCTCCCCGAAGCGCGGACGCGAATTCCACGATAGCGGCGTAAACAACTTGTGGCTTTCCACATCGGAAAGCATGTACATATATTTCCCGTTTTTTTGCGAAAAAACTGTCGCGACACTGAAAAATACACTTCCTTTGTCACGGTTTAACTTTACGTTAACAAACGCTCGTTAATGAACTAATTCTTTTTTGTAAAAGCGCAAAAGATGGCTGTGTATTTATTCGCTTCCAAATTCGAGTAAACCGATTAATCGATAAAATGCGATCACATATTGAATATACTGCCCGTAAAGTATAATGTATGTGTACGATACCTACATATGGGCAGAGAGAAAATAAAACGGGAGAATAAAATTTGTATTTTGACAAAATGGAAATTTGATGGAAATTGCACGAGAGGGAAAATCAACATATCTGCAATATCTAAATTTAAAATCTCATGAATGTATTTGAATGCAATAATGTCGAGGATAATGGAAATATTTTCAATTCTCTGATTATGTGTGCATCTCCAAAAAAGCGATTCGATAAATCGTGCATATTCTCATGAAATGCTAATATTTTACGAAATTGTAGTATTACTAATATTTTCCGAATGAAAATGTAAAACGATGATGTGTATATTTCATGTATATTTTATGAAGATACATTGGTGCATTAAGTAATGAATGTAACAGTATTTGGCGAGTATTAGCAACTCATACATACTGTCAGGGAAGTCAATATTGATTCTGTTAGAAATTAATGAGTAAATATCATTTAGTTGCATTAAATACCAACAATGCATCGCGTAGCAATTCTATGATATTAACTGTTTACAATCAATATATAATTTTTATATGTACCTAAACTGCATATACGCAGTAAAAAATTGTGCGTCCATAAGTTAAAATTTTCTTGTGTTACCACATTTTAATTAATATTTTAATGTAAAATTTACAACTTATATGCTATTATTTTTATAATACGTTTTCATGTGTTACATTTATATCAACTTTATGATATAACTTAACACTTTGTATATCTTTTAGAAATGGAATATTATTTTGAGTATTTTTAACATAATCATTTTAAGCAATCAATATGTCTTAAAATCAGTTTAACATTCTAAGAAAAGTTAAAGTAAATTTTCAAATAATCTTGAACTTTGACATACAAAATAATTAAATTTACTAAAATCAAATATTTCTATTACAAATAATTTAAGTTAAAATAATTACTATTATATTAATGTCCTACAACAATTCTTACGAGTTATTTATTACGAGTTATTATTTTTTCATATAATTTTTAATTAATTTGTATGTTATTTTTACATTACACTTAAAGTAACAATAACAAAAATAAATGTAAAGTATCGTGTCAATTATTTAACATTTTTAGTTTGTTAATAAGTAACATACGACGAATGAGTTATTTTAACTTAAAATTTAGAGTGGACTTTATGAACATTTTATTTTTTACTGTGTATATGTATAAAATAATATCGACAATGTGTTTTTTCATCATCTATCTTCACCTAAAGGAAGAGAAACTCGAAACCTTTTCATCCTCGTTTTTCCTCGAGAATTTTACAACTCCATAGTTGTAATCGCGCAGAAAAAGGAAAGAGTTTTACGAAGGGATAAAATTTCAGCATTTGTAGATGGACACGTTTCACGTCTCGAAGGAATCGAGACAGAATTCTTTGGGCGTTCCAGTAAAATCTCCGGAGCGAATGGTCTCGATTTTTGTCGATGATCCAAGAAATGAATGGCGAACATGAACTGTGAATAAAAAGCTGCACAGCTGCGCGGTATTCGCTTCGTACTCGCGGAAAGTTAAGTCACGACCGCGGTGGCATAGTTAAATTTTTTATGAACGCGCCCGCGCGGTTTACGATCCGGAAATTTACGGCTTACTGGTCCAGAGATGTAATTCGAAGGGGTACGAATCGCGCGAGGAATTCAGCGACTCGAAATCGATCCTGAAAATTCTGCGAATCTGTAAATTGCGACGATCCAATTAGACAACTTTTTTCCGAGAATGTTTTTACCTTATAAATAATTATTTACATGATCTTTTTTTATTTCTCGCGAATCAAAAACATGGTTTAATTAATATCGTTACGGACGTGCACTTTCTCGTGTTGCGCAATTAAAAAGAAATCCGCTTCTGAAAGATAATTAAAATTCGCGTTCGAATTTTTCCAAATTCGGCTCATCGTCAATTTTTCTCCCGCGTCGAATAAATGTAGTTTCCCCCGAGCGGAAGATTTATCAAATATTAATAAGTCAATCGCAGCGGATTAATTCGAGCGGGCGAACGTATCCGTGCGCACGAGAGGGCGAAGCGAGATCCGGATATTGTACATCCGGAGCCCGAACACGTGTGCGCAGCGCGTTCACGATGCGCGTCAGCGACGCGCAAGAAGCCACGTAATGCGTCTACTTTTCGTATGGAATCGGTAAAAACAGACAACGGTAATAATCCTCGTGGGGGAAAAAGCCGTCGTCAGCATCGAGGGACACGCGCCGCTTACGCAATGACGTTTCTTACGATCGACGTCCCACATGTTGGGAAGTCGCGCGTAAACGCCTACTTGAAAATACGACCCACGTCGTACCGGATGACGCATCGATATGCGCCTTCGATGCTTTTATAGACCCCGGTGGGCCAGAAGAAGCCACTAGAGCCGGGAAAGGGAGGGAGGAGGAGAGGGACCTCTCGATGGAGCACTTCATCTTCCAGATACGGGCGGCTATATCGATCGACGATTCATCCGACCGTCGTGTTTCGATTCGAGTTACGCATAACTCTCTGTTCCTGATTCCTCTTCTTTACCACATGATTATTAAAATATCATCGCCTTCATCTCTCTCTCTCGCTCTCTTCAAGTTTCCAGATGATTCGTTTTGTATAAATCTTTACGAGATACGTTAGATATTAAAGTAGGGATTTTTCATGTTAAATGTCAAAATGAATGAATGGATAATTCTTTTTTGCATCATTGAAATGTCTAATTTAATATCCTATCTATTTAGCTATTATTATCTGTCCTTTTCTTTCTTTTTGGTCTCCAATTTTTATTAGTATATACCTATAAATTAATGAAAATGCGATCTCTAAGTCATTTCATAAAGTCTTTTGTGTAAATAAATAACATGAGTTTATAAATTGTTGATATTTTTCAAATTTACAAAATGAAAATTTTATTATAAATAAAATTATACATAAAATTTTATTATATATAAAAATAATCTCATATCCCAATCCACAAAGGTATTAAATTTTTGAAAAAGGAAAAAATAATATTATTACGTTTTAATATAATTATGATACACAGTAAAAAATAAAGTGTTAATTATAACATTTTTCACACGTCCCAGAAAGTACACTCTAACTAAATTTTAAATTAAAATAATTCATTCATCGTATGTTACTTATTAACAAACTAAAAATGTTAAATAATTGACACGATACTTTACATTTATTTTTATTATCGTGACTTTAAGTGTAATGTAAAAATAACATACAAATTAATTAAAAATTACATGAAAAATAGTTAAAATAATTCATAAGAAATGTTGAAGCATTAACATATAATAGTAATTAATTTAATTTCAATTATTTGTAATAGAAACCTTTGATTTTAGTAAATTTATTATTTATTATTTGATTATTTTGTATGTCAAAATTCAAGATTATTCCAAGATTTCATTCATAGAATGTAAAACTGACTTTGAGACATGTTGATTGTTTAAAATAATTATGTTAAAAATATTCAAATAATGTTCCATTTCTAAGAGACATGTACAAACTGTTAAATTATGAAAGTGACATAAATGTAACACGTGAAAACGTTATAAAAATAATAACATATAAGTTGTATGTTAATTTTACATTAAAGTAATAATCAAAACGTGGTGACACAAGAAAATTTTAATATAAGGACGCATAATTTTTTACTGCGTAGTAGATGAAAAATAAAAACATGTTGTGTTCTCTCTCTCTCTCTCTTTTAAATAAAATTTTTTTCTATTCTAATAATATTACTCTAACTTGGTCGTTATAAAAACATCTCGAACGTGCGAACGTGTAAACTACATGCCAACTACGAAATACATGTGCCGATGTTATCGAAAATCACGGCTCATAACATATCAGCGACGACATCAGCGTTGTCGTTCGAGCCCTTCCCATCAATTTGCCACGGTACCATGTTCCCAGCATAGACATATCCTCATTTATCCCAATGTCCTATACGTCGACGACCAATTTGCTAATCGAGCCAATCATCCAATCGCATTAACCTTGCAGGCCATTCAGAGACTCCGGTCTCGTTTTTATTGGATAGTTCCTGCGACACACGCACAGATTTTAAAAATTTACACTCTTGGCGAATAATCTCATCATTTGCCAGATACAATTCAGTTTCCCTTGATTTAATTACATCGCAGAAATATTGGGATAAAAAAGCTCGTCATATTCGTGACACGTGCAATTATTACTCTTAATTATCACTCAAATAATATTATATTATGGAGACGTTTTGTGTAATTCTCTCCTTTATTCATCTTGAAATTATGGTACACGTACTTGAAGTACGCGCCGTCGACGTACTTGCTCGACGATTATTTAGATAGTAATGTTAGTTTGCGCATTCCATCCGAATGCGATTCAACGCGCTTGATATAAAGCTATAGAAACACAGTTGCATCTAGTAGTCACGCTCAATCTACAAGAGAGATGACAAAGACTCGATGAGAGTCTGAACGAGTCGCGATAAATGAAAAAAGATAAATGCACACAAATCAGTGCAAACGTATCACAAATGTATGCACACGTCTATTTACACAAAAAAAAAATAAATGTCAAATCAAAACTTATATATTTAAATTAACGCGTTCATTGTATATACGCAACAATTTCTAATCTTCTTAGAAGAATTTAATAAGTTTAAATTTCAACAATATTATAATTTTATTTTAATAATGTAATTATCGAGAATATGTAATTATTTAATTCTAACTGTGTAACTATCGCGATTATTCCTTAAACTCACAGAAAAAAAAGAAGTGTCAAACCAAAACTTATATACTTAAACTAACGCGTTCATTGTTTCGTATATACGCAACAATTTCTAATCTTCTTAGAAGAATTTAACTTTAAATTTCAACAATATTATAATTTTATTTTAATAATTGTCGAGAATATGTAATTATTTAATTCTACTTTAAGAAAATTATAATTTTTGATTTAAAAATGTTAATTTCTATCTAACATTGTTTCTTTTCCATTCAAGGAAATTAAATCTTAAATCATAAGAATATATTTTTCTCGATTGAACTATATAAAATGGCTTCATTCAAGTAAACAATTATTTAAGCAATTATATTTATATTATATTTATATTTATATTATATTTTTCTTTAATTAAACGCATTATAATCTCATTTGAAGATTTCCATGTTGAAACTAAATATATTTTCAAAACAAGAATGTTTTCTTTCTGTGTATATATGTTTATTTAACGTAAAATTATAAAACTATGAAATGCAAAATTCATCGCGCGTTTTTATATAGAAAATATCCATCGGAAATAATTAAAATTAGAAGAGAATCGGTTTGTCTCGCCAAGAGAATTCAGGGATTTTCGGGATTTTGATTGAGGAAATCAATTATAAAAATGGCCAAAAATGTGACGAGTAATTTTTCGATGACATTTGAATTCATCGAGGTGAGCTCATATCGATGGCAATTTTTTCGACGAGAACTTTATCGAGAGTACTATGAAAATGCATCAGCAGCGGACATTTCTATTTTTAACGCGAATTTTCGCGCGCGCGCGTGCAGTGCCCTATAATCGCGTGAACGGTAACGGCTCCATTGCACGCTCGATTTGAAACGAAATCGTAATCTCGATGTTCCCTTTTACTCGCGCGTATGTAGCGCTCTTACTCCGTGGAAATGGTTCAACGTACGTTCCTGGGGCAGCGTCATAAAATTTAAGCGGGAAAAGTGGAATAGAGCACGACCGAAGTAGACTATTGGATTTTATGCCGGCGGCCTCTCAATCAACGCAAGAAAAATACTTTGCCGTATATAAGGGGAAATAATACGAGAGCAAAGAACGTATATAAAGTTATAATACGTTTCGCGGACTTTAATTGGTTCGCAAAGATTTCATCTGTATTTACTGACGCTACAAACCAGCCGTTGATACACGACCCGCAATTTGCGCTTCCCGTCATAATTGTTCATAACTTTATTATCGTACTAAATACACACACCTCGCGAATTATGTTGTACATAGTCAGAATAGGAGAAAACTTTTTTCAGATGTAAAAATGGAAAAAAATAACTTTTCTAAATATAAATTACTTATTTTGTTGTAATAAAAAAATTTGAACAGAAACGCAAAATATTTTATAATGTTACATTAATTACATGTATTAATTTTGGAAAGAATGTTTTGTATGTACAATCCCAGTAAAAAATAGCTGAAAATCAATATTGACGAATATCTTCTTTTGGTGTATTTTGAGCATGAGAAATTGTGTGGAATATTACAATTTGATCTTAGCTACAGTGCAGAGATGTATTTTTTAATATTTATTGCGTTTTTACTGAAATATTCCGAATTTTGTTTGAATCGAAATGATTAACTTTTGGCAGAGAATTTCGCCTTGATACATGGCTAACTTCATTGAATCATATTTAATATCTTTTTAACCAGGTAGTATTTGTATAATATTATTTGACCAAATATTTCCTCTGTATCTAAACTTTTGCAAACTTTAAACAAATTCTGAATATTATTTCCATGTATTTTCGTCATTTGAATCGACGTGGTTATACGTTTCCCATAAAAACACATGTTAATTTGATGCAAATTAAAATCTTTATAACTTGTGTACGCTTTAGTGAATCGATTTAAAAATTGTACTGAAGATTCTAAATATTCTATTATCTATTATTATAATCGAATTATATTAATAATATTATATTATAATCTATTATTTCCATGTGTTTTTGAATCGACGTAGTTATATGTTTCCCGTAAGAACACATGTTAATTCGATGCAAATTAAAATCCTTATAACTTGTGAACGATTAAAAATTGTACTGAAGATTCTAAACATATGTAAGGACATTCTGTACAATTTTCATTAAATTCTCAATATTTTGAAAATAGATACAAACATTCTTAAATAATAATAGATACAAAAAGATATATAATAGATATATATAGATATTTCTGTAACGCGCGTATCTCATGCTTATATAAAAAAAAACAAAAGAGAAAGAGAGAGAGCACAGTTACCTCTTGGGAACAAAGACGCGATGGCATACAGCGATAGGCATAATCGACGATATATGAGGAAAGAAAGATCGTGGGCCGGTTACATGGATGCAAGGTAAACGCATCCGTGATGTCTCTGTCGTACACGATACATACTCCCACGGCCGATACTCGACTTCCGGAACGATTTATCACCCAGATATAGTCAAGATTCGAACAGTCTTCTTAACTTTGAGATTAATAACAGAGAGATACCCCGACGACGGATACTTTGGCGTGCAATAATAAATAAACTAAACGCGTCGCTGATTCTGTTCTCCTGCTTTGCGAAAATATTGGCAAACCGTCTTACGTTGTCGTTTGGGATTTTCGCAAATTAGCATCGTCGTGTATCGCGAATCAAATCAGAAACGACACTCATCTGCCGCACTGAGAAAAATCGTTTGATTGTAGCAACAAGACGTATATGATTGAAGGTATTTTGGTTAAATTAAACAAGAATTTCTAGTTATCTTGATAAGACTTGACTTTTTATAACTAGAACGTTTAATAGATGTACTATAAGCATTTGATTTAGTATTTTCTGATTGGATCTATAAAATTTCTTGATACTTTAATTTCTTTGCTTGTCGCTAGGCGACGAGCCACTCTTAACTCGTATTCAATATTTGCCATGAAATGTATATAAAGAACTAGTATTAACATTAAATCCAAAATATATTTTTTTTTCTCTTACGAGCAGTAATGCCAGAAAGAGGACGCTAGCTCTCTGATTGTGTGTACTTGAGCTGCATCCTCTTCTTGCATCACTGTTTATCAGTTTAATTTCCAACAAACTGAATTTAAAATAATTTATTCAATAATCTGAATTGAATTTATGCAATAATCGTGTTGGAATTCACAATATTAAACAGACTTTTGAGATTAGATGGAAAAAATTTTAGACGACTTGGTGCTAGTGACTTTAATATTATTAACCAGAACATTTGGTAAAACAGAAAGAAATTAATCAGATTCATCTGGTAATTCCTACAAGAATTCTGATTCGTCCATTTTCCAACAAACATACTAGTTGAATCTACTAGAATTCTAATTAATGCCACCAGATTTTTTTCTCAGTGCGCGCTCTCTTTATCGCGATCCAGGATGTTTAAATCGTTCGAACGTGTCCCTTCTGCGCGCTGGAATGTGCCGCTTCTCCCCTACGATGATAATCGGAAATCATCATCGTAACTCGCAGGCTCATTGGCGACGTAATAGAGAGCCGAGAGTACATCTACGAATTGGCGTTGGGTGAGTGCCGTATGTTGCGCCGCAGCAGCCGCACAAGCAGCCTTGAACACGCGAAATTCTGCAACGAGAGAAGCAACGACTGCTGTTACCCGCCCACGCCATCCGCCATCCGCCATCCCGTTCGCGTTGGAATTGCATCGCGGAAAATTGGATAATGCCATGATCGTCGCCGCTGCCATCGCCGTCGTCGCGTGAATACAAACGGTGACCGGATCGCGTTGCCGACCGCGTTGTCCATTTTCCGTACGCTGCCAGGGAATTTCCCAAATTTCGCAGCGGTCCAAAAATGCCACGTTTCGTTTTCGTCGGTCGCGTTTCGATTTACGAGCGAAACGCTGGGCGTTCTCGAAATTCCTAGCTTTATCGCGCGATTAACAGCGATCGGGAAATGAAGCGAGCGGAATTTTCATGAACAATGATCCCGCCACAGTGGCATTTCGATCAGCAATTATCGATACGCGAGCAGATATTTCGAGCAGAAGGCTGGAAAATTTTTTTCTAAAAAAGGAAGAAACATTTAGATACTCTTTTTCCTCTTCTTTTTTTATTCGATGAATCACGCAGTGAGAAAAATCATTTGATTGTAGCAACAAGATGTATATGATTGAAGATATTTTGGTTAAATCAAACAAGAATTTCTAGTTATCATGGTAAGAATCGATTTTTTATAATTAGAACGTTTAATAGATTTTACTATAAGGATTTGGTCAGTATTTTCTGGCTGGATCTAAAATTTCTTGTTACATTAATTTCTTTGCTTGCCACTTAACTTAACTCGTATTCAATATTTGCCATAAAATGTATATAAAGAACCAGTATTAACATTAATCCAAAGTATATTTTTTTTTCTTATGAGCAGTAGTGCCAGAAAGGGGTTAGCTCTCTGATTGTGTTTGAGCTATATCCTCTTCTTGCATCACTATTTATCAGTTTAATTTCGAACAAATTGAATTTAAAATAATTTATTCAATAATCTGGATTGAATTTATTCAATAATCTTGTTGGAATTCAGAATATTAAACAGACTTTTGAGATTAGATGGAAAAAATTTTAGACGACTTGATGCTGGCGAGTTTAGTATTATTAATCAGAAAATTTGATAAATTTAACAGGAAGAAATTAATCAAATTCATTTGGTAATTCCTATAAGAATTCTGGTTCGTCCATTTTCCAACAGACATATTGATTGAATTTATCAGAATTCTAATTAATGTAACCAGATTTTTTCTCAGTGCACTGTTTATCAGTTTAATTTTTAACAAACTGAATTTAAAATCATTTATTCAATAATTTGGATTGAATTTATCCAATAATCTTGTTGGAATTGAGAATATTAAACAGACTTTTGAGATTAAAGATGGAAAAAATTTTAGACAACTTGGTGCTGGCGAGTTTAGTATTATTAACCAGAAAATTTGATAAATTTAACAGGAAGAAACTAATCAGATTTGGTAATTCCTACAAGAATTTTGATTCGTCCATTTCTCAACAGACATACTGGTTGAATCTACCAGAATTCTAATTAATACAACCAGATTTTTTTCTCAGTGTGGCGAATTGACGCAGCATTCGTAATTTAATCAACATTATCGCGATGACGTGAGGAAGAGTAATAGGAGAATGTTTATGTAAAAGGGACATGAAAAAATGCATATTCGTCGCACGCGTGTGTTGCGTTAGATCGTTGTTCGTCGAGTTATTACCCCGAATGTGGTTTGTGATACGGAAATAACACGGGAACGTTTAAGCGATCGTAAAAGGGCCCACCAGCCCTCGGGACATCCCGCGACTCTAGATTTCACTATTCTAGTCCGGATACGGGAATTATTTTGCGTGCGGCTATTGTCGGCGCGACAATAAAAATTTCGTCACAAAATATAAACCCACCTACACCACCGGGACAAGCTGTGTATTATATATGCCCGCGTATATCGAGCGAGCCTATGAATTCCATCGTTGCTCGCGTAATTGCCGCGCGATTAATTTCGCAAACGACGAAACGGCAGGTCGCTATCGCCAGGCGGATATTTACGACCGGTGACAAATGAAACATTGAAAGATTGCTTTGATCCGCCATTCCCGCTCGTTATAGACGCACTTTAATTATCTCGATGTACGTCTTAATTAATCAAACCATAGTTAACGATGTTTTTTCATAAGTCGCGCCGGGTAAAATTAATGAGAAAAGTTCTCTCTCTCGTAGAGCTCATGAAAAATACAACCCGCCATCGTTGAAACAATATTTTACATTTACGATTACAATTTTTCCGCTTTAATGATCGTAAAGTGTACGTACATACGCGAAATTGCCGCAAATTCACGCGCGATATATTTCTTTCATTTTCAGGAAAAAATATAAGCTAGTGCAACTGGAGAGAAAAGATGCTCGTAAAATAATATACGTATTATAATTATACTGTGTACCTCTGGTAAATATTTAAATGCTCAATTTCCATTAATTAATAATAAATATTCTAATAATAAATAATTAATATTCTTATATGTCGCGCGCGCACATTTTCCATTTCTATCTTGAAGAGCAATATAAACAGATAACGATAAAATTCGTATTACCAAGTGATATTGGAATTTCCGCATCGAGGGCCAAGTGGCGCATTCCTACCCCCTCTCTATCTCTCCTCTCGAAAAATATCTAATTTTCCGGAGAGTTAAAAATTTGTGATACAGGTCGCTCGTGGAAATTCCTCGCCTCGCTGCTGCGGATGAACCCACCTAACCAACCGCAATGTTACGTCGCAATATGAGCTGGGAACTGCCAAGAAAAGCGTAACGCTGCCGTCGTTGTCGTCGTCGGGAAAAAAATCGTACGTAAATAAAGAACAATTTCGCCTTGTTCTTCTGAATTACGGCGCGCGTAATTACGACCCTGCCGCGCGCGGTGAGAAGAGATTAATGAGGTCGGTAGAATGAGGGCCGCCAACGCTACTACAACCGATATCGCGTGCGCGCATTTTATTCAGGGTCTCACAACGTCGAGATTTAAGTTGTCTTCGTATTTCCGGAAACGTCCAATTTTTTGTATACACAGTAAAAAATAAAATGTTAATTATAACATTTTTCATGTGTTCTAGAAACCCATTCTAAATTTTAAGTTAAAATAACTCATTCGTCGCATGTTACTTATTGACAAACTTAAAATGTTAAATAATTGACACAATACTTTACATTTATTTTTGTTACTGTGACTTTAAGTGTAATATAAAAATAACATACAATTAATTAAAAATTACATGAAAATAATTATAACATTTTTTACATGTCCCAGAAAATCCACTCTACGTTTTAAGTTAAAATAACTCATTCATCGTTACTTATTGTCGTATGTTACTTGTTGACAAACTAAAAATGTTAAATAATTGACACGATACTTAATATTTATTTTTGTTACTGTGACTTTGAGTGTAATGTAAAACTAACATAGAAATTAATTAAAAGTTACATGAAAAAATAATTACAATAACTCATAAGAAATGTTGAGAACATTAACATATAATAGTAATTATTTTAACTTAAATTATTTGTAACATAATAGAAACATTTGATTTTAATAAATTTGATTATTTTTGTATGTCAAAGTTCAAGATTATTTGAAGATGCACTTTAACTTTTCTTAGAATGTTAAACTGACTTTGAGACTTTGTTAATTCTTTAAAATGATTATGTTAAAAATGCTTAAAATAATATTCCATTTCTAAAAGACGTATACAAAGTGTTAAATTATGAAGGTGATATAAATGTAACACATGAAAACGTTATAAAAAACGTTATGAAAATAATAAAAATAATAAAATATAGGTTGTATGTTAATTTTACATTGAAGCACTAATCAAAACGTAGTAACACAAGAAAATTTTAATATATGGACGCACAATTTTTATTGTGTACGTATATACAACTGTTGTGCTTCCAACGTAATGCGCTTCGCGCAACAATTCCGATTTTTTTCACCGACCTTTTAATTAAGCGACCTATGCACCATTTTTGAGGCTGTGATATATAAACTTTTCGCGCTCGGATGATTTCAATATAGGCGATTACGTTGATGTCAAGTTTGATGACATTCTTATTATTGCCTTATTATTAATCCCAAACAAAACCACAAAATGGGACAACATTGTGAGAAATGAGAAATGTAAAATATTACAATTATTATAAACATGCAAAGAAACTAAACACAAATAAATTAAAAAGAGAGATTATTTCTTTAAATAAAATAATTTTTTTAAAGAATATCTTCTCGCTATAGAATAATTTAGCAATTATATTTAGTTCAAAAAAAAAAAAGAAAATGATTATCAAGAAATGATTATCAAGAATAATTTGCTATTGTTATAACATTGAATAAGGAAATTATATATATATTTTTTATATATTCGAAAAACAGCATTCTCCTATTTTATTAAATCCATTAACGTCCAACTTTGCATTAAAACTTTACGCGAATACCGAGTGTTTCGCGCCCGACCCGGCGCAAAAAACTCGGCGATAAACTGGGCACGTACCAAGGGAGAAACAGGCGGACGCCCAACACGGTTTGATCAAATTTTCGCCTATTTTGTCGTCGCATCTCGAGGCGCGTCGGAAAATTAACGAATCGTGTCGCGTCGATGTCATCGACGGGATGGCGGGAAAAAAAAGAAGCGACGATTACTCGCGATTTCGCAGTCCTCGCCACGCGCGCGGACAGTTTCACGATGAATTAATACATTTACGGATCCGAGGACTGCCGTAAATTAACGCGGGCGAGTCCGTGCCACGCGGCGGCGATAAATTGGCGAGCCGTCGACGAAACAGCTGCTACGCAAATTTTTTTCCGTCGTCGCGCAATCAGCGCGCGAATCGTACGCGTGCGGCCGAAATCGTTCTTTTTTCCCGCTCTCTTTTTCTACTCTTTGTCAGCGGAAAAATGCCAAGAATGCGAATCGTCGCGGGAAATCGCGCGAAATGTGTGTCTGACGGAACGAGACAGATGCGGATTATATTTTAGGAAAATTCGCGTCTATTAAGGATGTTTTGTACAATCCCAGCAAAAAGTAGTTGAAAATCAATATTGACGAATATATTTACTTTCAGTGTATTTTGAGTATGAAAAATTGTGTGGAATACAATTACAATTTGATCTTAGCTACAGTGTAGAGATGTATTTATTGCGTTTTTACTGAAATATTCCGAATTTTGTTAATCGAAATGATTAACTTTTGACTGAGAATTTCGCCTTGTAACAGATACATGGCTAATTTCATTGATTATATTTAATATCTTTTTGACCAGTTAGTACTTGTATAATATTATTTGACCAAATATTTCCTCTGTATCTAAACTTTTGCAAATTTTAAACAAATTCTGAATATTATTTCCATGTATTTTTGAATCGACGTGGTTATACGTTTCCCATAAGAACACATGTTAATTCGATGCAGATTAAAATCCTTATAACTTGTGACCGCTTTAGTGAATCGATTTAAAAATTGTACCGAAGATTCTAAACATATGTAAGGACATTCTGTACAATTTTCATTAAATTCTCAATATTTTGAAAATACGTACAAAACATCCTTAATCGAAATGATTATCTTTTGGCAGAGAATTTCACTTTGTGACAGATACATGGCTAACTTCATTGAATTATATTTAATATCTTTTTAATCAGTTAATACTTGTATAATATTATTTGACCAAATATTTCCTCTGTATCTAAACTTTTGCAAATTTTAAACAAATTCTGAATATTATTTCCATGTGTTTTTGTCATTTGAATCAACGTGGTTGTACATTTCCCCATAAAAACACATATTAATTCGGTGCAAATTAAAATCCTTATAACTTGTGAACGCTTTAGTGAATCGATTTAAAAATTGTACCGAAGATTCTAAACATATGTAAGGACATTCTGTACAATTTTCATTAAATTCTTAATATTTTAAAAATAGGTACAAAATCATCCTTAACGTCTTTTTAATACGAAAATCTGTCACCATGTAAATCTTGAATATGTTATGTATTATAAAACACAAACCGGACTCTGAAATTTGATTTCGCTATCGTTTGAAGCGTTAACATTTGTGTCATAAACGAGCGATAACAACAACGATTTCTTTAACAAACATGCAAGTTGGGTTCGTCGACCGAATAATGATTGCCGACGTTGATACCGGCGATACAACGAGAGCGATCTCTGGGCGACAATCAACTCCAGGATGGAGACACTCGTGAGGGAAGTTAAAACGGCGGAAGTTGAAGGAACCGATTATAGCGTAGGAACAAACGACTGTCAAGCGACGTGCACAATAGCATCGCTGAACGATTTTCTCCGTTTACGTGCGAGATCGCCAGAAATCTAAACGCCAGTGTGAACGGAGCACGCAATCTTCGAATCGACCTTAGAAGCATTTCGTTGCGCAAATTTACATAAAGATCGAGGTGACTTTGTTCGCGTAAAGTCACTAAAGTCGTGAAGATTCAAGATGATCAATTTATTATCGCGATGCGACCGTATTATCGAAGAAAATTGCACGGAAAAGATTTACATAACTCTCGAAATAAACGTGCGTCGAAATGTGACTCCTAACATCTGGCATAAGGTGATTTTAGTCATGTATTTTCAGTTATGTAAAATAATGGAAAGCAAAAAGATCCTGATTTTAAAGATGTTTTATATGTACAATCCCAGCAAAAGGAAGCTGAAAATCAATATTGACGAATATCCACTTTTGGTGTATTTTGAGTATGAGAAATTGTGCGGAATATTATAATTTGATCTTAGTTACAATGCAGAGATGTATTTTTTAATATTTATTGCGTTTTTACTGAAGTGTTCCGAATTTTGTTAATCGAAATGATTAACTTTTGACAGAGAATTTTATCTTGTGACAGATACATGACTAACTTCATTGAATTATATTTAATATCTTTTTGACCAGTTAGTACTTGTATAATATTATTGACCAAATATTTCTTCTGTATCTAAACTTTTGTAAATTTTAAGCAAATTCTGAATATTATTTCCATGTATTTTTGTCATTTGAATCGACGTGGTTATACGTTTCCCATAAGAACACATGTTAATTCGGTGCAGATTAAAATCCTTATAACTTGTGACCGCTTAGTGAATCGATGTAAATATTGTACTGAAGATTCTAAACATATGTAAGGACATTCTGTACAATTTTCATTCTCAATATAATATTTAAATTCTCAATATTTTGAAAATAAATACAAAACATCCTTAAATAGTAAAATAATCTCCGTAGTTGCCTTCAAAATGAAACATGTGCGAAATCATGGGCAAATTATCCGAAGAAAGAAACAGTAGATGGAATTGGTTTGTCATACCGTGTTGTCAATAGACAACGGACACGTTGCTCAAATATTGGAGCAGACCAATGAATATGTCTTGTCAATGAGATAAGCTATCCATACTGATCTCTGTATCTCAACGACGATGCATTGCGGCATGAATGTAAATATTATGCAGATTAATACTCGCTGCGCTCTACAGCGTAAAAAGATTCAAATATGATGGAGTAGTTGCAAAATATTTTGAACATTCAAACGACATGATCTCCATGTATCTCGAAATATTTAATATTATTTCACATATTGCAATTTTAATAGACTTTTTACGCTGTATTATATTGTGTGTTTAAAAAAATAATTTTTATAAATATAACCGATAAAATACACATATATATACATGTATATACATATTTAAAAAATCTTTTTCTTGTAAAGAATAATAATGATCGCAAAAATAATTATATAATATGTATTTTTCCATGTAATTCTATAATTTCGTTAAAGTCATTATTGTCGCATATTGCGTACAAATGAATTTGGAATTCAAATATGAATGTTCTAGCACACAATGGCACGGATTCATGACTATAATTGTAATACTGCAGTTGTTAATCATTTCAGATGGTTATTTGATGGTGGCTTTCGCGAAATAGAATTTTAGATTTCTATATAAAACAAATACTGCTAGAAATAAAATCATTCAGAGTATGCAGTTTTATAAAATTTGAGAAAGTTTTAAAGCATTTTAAATTGTCATATTGTAAAATCTCTCTTAACGTTATATACAGCTAAGCGACTTAAGTGTAACCAAATATCACACCTCTATATACCATATCGTTTACATAATTTCGTCGTCATCTAGCTTCTCGAAACTTTCCGTCGTGATATTATCGTGACACGCCCGACGTAGCATACGTGTAAGACGAAACTTGATAAACATATAACATATAACTTCCGAAATAGCTAGAAGAAACTTGAGAGAGAGAGAGAGAGAAAGATGATGTAATATTTCAACATGAAAATGTAAAAAATTGAAATAATATATAGCAATAATATTTGCAATATCTAAACAATAGAGAGATAAATAATGTTTAAATCAAAAGATCCAAAAATCCTATCATTCGTCACAGATTAAAAAATAGGAGAATACTTAGTTTAAAGCCAACGCGATAATTTTAGTTTCAAAAGAGTTTAACGTCTATTGGAATTATTTTTACTATATATACAGGGTGTATCTAAAATGGTGCATTAAACTTTAGGAGCGTATTCTAGAGATCAAAATAAGATTTTATTTTTCTTATCAACATGGCTCCACAAATGAATCCCCTTCGAGTTAAAATTCGAAAATGTGTGAAATTAACCAAACATCCGCAATGCAAATTTATTTATCTCTCAAAAGAGAGTGATAGGTAACGTCAAAATCTTTTTTTTTTTTTAAATACAGCCAATTTTCAATTTTTTCCCCAAACTTTAGGAGCCTCTAGCTCGGAGGGAGGTTCATTTGCGGATTCATGTTCATAGGAAAGAAAGTCTTATTTTGACCTCTAGAATAGGCTCCTAAAGTTTAGTGCATCATTTCAGATACACCCTGTATATAATATACGATAAACCATATAAGTCTTCCATAATCCGATATCCGGTGCATAAAGGAAGACACGAGTATAGAGAAAATAAAATCGCAAGATTCATCTAATATAAGACAGTCTTTAGTGTTCAATGAATCCATTTAGTTTCGTACTTTGAATACCTCGAACGCCAAAGTTGGATTGGTTCGAAATGTTACGAGCGGAGAAATAGATGCATTGAGAAACTGGAATTAAATGCGTCGATGCGATCCACGCTATTTAACAGAATCACCTGTCTATCGTAGTGACGTATGCACGGTTTAAATTATAGTAATCAGGAAGTAAATCAAAGTTACATTTCACAAAGAGCATTAACATGCTGTGCATGTGTGCTCAGCTGTTAGCTGTCAGTTTTCAAAATTGATGCTTGGATAATTTTTTGTCCACAATTACAATTTAAAATTTTAATTTATATAAAATTTTTTTCCATTGATCATTTTCAATTTTTTTCCATTGATTTTTTCCAATGTTATTATTGAAGTCTCAAAACTGATTTTTTGCCACATGATTCTTTAATTGCAAGCGAAATTATTAACTGTTATTACAAACAATTTGTATTATAAATAAATATTACATGCTATTATTTTCTGCATCGATAACTTAATTTATTCAAAGTATGATGTTATAGAAATATCAATTCATATCATGTCATACAAAAATTAGAAAATTATAACTCGAGAATAGTGTGCAAGCGGCCGTGTAACGCTTCAGTAACGAGGCTTCGATAATAGCATATTCTGATTTTGTTGCACGCGATGTGATTAAGAACAGCGTGCTGTTGAAGGCATGACTCGCTTTTAGGTCATAGGATAGAACAAGACTCTCGCGTGCTGCCTCAGACGTGCTGCCTCTAGAATTAATAAAATATCGACCGAATGTTAAAAAAAAAAGAAAAAATCTACACGCGATTAAAGCCGCTGCTAATAGAGCTTCGTTTACGTTTGTTGCCGATAGAGCGAACGGAGCTTTTCATTTGATGCGACCGGCCGAAAGAAAGCTCGATGAACGTGAAAACGAATGGAAAATCCGTGGTCGAAAAAAGTAAAAAGATAAAAAGAGACGCCGAATTGTCGCGTCGATACAAGTAAGAGAAATAATATTTTACTCGATAGAAAATGGAACATTTTGAATATCGAAATTAAATCGAAATTAAATAAATCGAAATTAAATAAATTAATACTAAATTCAGATATAAGTCTCAAATATTCATAAATAAATATTTGTATAAATTGTTTGTATATTTATATTAAATACGAAGATATTAATACTTTTTAGCTGGTATTGTATAGTCTGTCCATTCAATTATTAAATTTTCTCAGCTTCAAACATACTCGCGGAAAAAAATTTCTCGTATTTTGCGAGATTCCACGAGACAAAATAATTTCGATTTTGATTTTCAAAGGACTCCCTCCTTCATCCCATCCTTAACAGATCACAAACAACGTCAGTTATCCATCAAAAATCTCATCCGATCAAGGCACAATTGCGTTCTTATCATCGCTTCCGAATTCCGAGCACGTGTTTTCATCGTTTTCATCGTTTTCATCGTTTGCTAGCAGGAGAAAGATTGAAAATGAGGAGAAAGAAATAACTGAAGTAGGAGTGATGAAAAGAGGATGGCACAGTAGCGAACAGAAACCATCCAATCTGACTAAAATGAGGTCCTCTGTCCGCGGAACGTGGCGTGAAACCTCATGGTTTCCTCTCTCTCTCTTTTGAAAGACTGTTTTTTATCTTGATTCTCGCAAAAAGAGGTGGAGATGGAGGGCGGTTAACGCGGTTTTTTGGTTTGCTTCTTTCTCTCGAGGAGAATCACTGGCGAACTCGTTTCATCACTGCCAGCGTGTGATTCCTCTCGGAAATGGAAATTTCGTCGGAATATTATGAATCTCAACTGTGGAAAATAGAACGTGGACCATGGGGGTTAGATATTAATTGAATATCTGATCAATATAACACACGACGAATAAATCGCAAAGATCCTGTGTAATAAGTTAAATTGAATGTACGTTATTAAATTTCGTCCAAATGATATTAATCTCCGCGCGAATAGAAATAAAACGGACTGCGACGGCTAGATATTAATCGAATACTCGATCGATGATATGATGGATCGCGAAGATATCTGTAATAAATTGTCCGTTGAAATGAACGCAGGCGTTATTAAATCTCGATGGTATATCGTAGAGATTTCAGCGAAAAAATATACTAAATTATAAGGTATTTATCTGTGTATATGCGTGTCATGGGATATATTCGATTAAAGTTATATTTCTTTATGGTGAGTGTATAATATTGAAACGCGGAAGATAATATATATTTGAAGATATTACTAACAAGTGTAGGTACGAAAGTGTCCCCCTTCGATTTTGATAAGTTTTAATATGTTGTTTTCTAGACAAAAATAAGGGACATGTATTTTTTTATACATTCCCATACGTGTTTAGGGGATAAAACATCCCTCGGATAAAATCGGTTTTTTTCTTTCGAGATGAATATTTCAAAAACTATAAGAGATAGAGAAAAATTTTCACATTAAAAGTTAAATGGCTGAAGAGTACTTTACAACAATAACAAAAAAATTTTGAAAAATTAAAAAAATAAAATTTTTAAAAATTTAACTTTTAATTTCAAATTTTTTCCTATCTCTTATAATTTCTGAAATATTCATCTGGAAAGAAAAAAACTAATTTTTTTCAAAGGAATGTTTTACCCTAGACATACGTATGAGCACGTATAAAAAAATACGTGTCCCTTATTTTTGTCTAGAAAACAACATATTAAAAGCTCATCAAAATTAAAGAAGGATACTTCCGTGCCTATTGTATCGCTTTATATCGAAATAGAAAAAGGACAAGTTGCATCTTTCGATCGATATGACATTTAGCCCTTTAGGAGGGATTATCGCATCGCAGATTTCAGACGTCGGAAATGGCCAGAATTTATCGCTCCAGTGTCCCACTGCGCCCCAACACGATCGCGAAAACGATTGCAATTAATTACGTGTTTCCCGCAGCGTTACTCGAATATGATGTACGATATGTCTCGGACGTCGCGCATTCTCTTTCCGAATTGCACGAATTAATTGAATTAGGAAAAATTGCGGCGGATAATTCTGTCTCGAAGAATTGAAGAATTAAAGCTCTATAGAGTATTGATGTTGAGCTTGTTATAGTATTGATGTGGTGCTTGACGAGCTAATTTCTCCACGCAAGTATCTTTTTGTGAGGAATGAAGCGGCTTATACTCGTCTTTGAACGGGAATTTCCACGCCATCGCTCGTCCTGTCGTGTAGTCTTTGTATTCGCGCAAAGACGGAAACTGGATAGAATGAATTATCACGAAACTTGGCGGATTGTAAGAGCGTGAAAGCCACCATTAAACGAAGGGAATCCACGTAACGGCGTTACAACGGTATCGGATAATAATAATGTCTCTCTAAAGGCGGAAAACGACGGCGGAAGGGGAGAGGGAATGTCGACCATTTCCGGTTATCTTCTCTTCTCTCATTCCCTCATTTCCCTCTACTTTATCCTCTTCACCATTCTCTTATTTAGGGGAGAGATATTCGCTTTGAGCGTCGAAGCTACGAAAGCGGTGAAAGCAAGGACGGACTTAACGAAGGGAACTTTAATTGCGTATTAATGCCCACATAATTAGGAACCCTTAGGACCCGAAAGTCCTTATTGAATTTTGTAGCGAAAGTTTCCGCTTCCAGTTTCACGGCGAGCGGCTCAGCAGGAGGCAGGAAGATTGGCGCGGAGATGCTGAGAACTTCATCGAGTTCTTTTTTTCTTTGTTCTTATTTGTGCGATCTGCTTATCTCTTCTTAATTCCGCCGATGAAACTTTAAAGTGAGTACGAAAGCCGTTTATCTTCGGTCACGGCACTTTAATTGATTTTTAAGAAATCCCTTACTGTAAATTGATATAAATCTGAAGAGTTTCCAAGATACAAAAATCAGATTTGGACGACTATAATAACGTAAAGTTAAATGTATATTTTATGATTAAATTTATAGCATCCCTCACTCTCTAAATTGATTTTTTTCAAATTTCTTTATTTTTTATATATATTATACGCACGTTACGTACAAACAGATGTAATTAAAAACTTGAAAAAACAAAGAAATGATTGATGTAGTAAGATAAATGTGCATGTGTCTATTTGTATGTATACATATATATATACACAGAAAAAAAAAGTGTCAAATTAAAACTTATATACTTAAATTAACGCGTTCATTGTTTCGTATATACGCAACAATTTCTAATCTTCTTAGAAGAATTTAATAATTTTAAATTTCAACAATATTATCGTCTTATTTTAATATTGTAATTGTCACCTCAAGAATAGATAATTATTTAATTCTACTTTAAGAAAATTATAATCTTTGATTTAAAAATGTTATTTTCTGTCCAACATTGTTTCTTTTCCATTCAAGAAAATTAAATCTTAAATCGTAAGAATATATTTTTCTCGATTCAACTATATAAAATGGCTTCATTCAAGTAAGCAATTATTCAAACAATTATATTTTTCTTAAATTAACGCGATATAATCTCATTTCAAGATTTCCATGTTAAAACTAAATATATTTTCAAAATAAGAATGTCCTTTTTTCTATGTATATATGTGCATATGCTGATAACTCTTTTGCAAATGTCTCCCGAATTGAGAGACATTTGTGCAAATTTGAAAGCCTAGAGAAATCCGTCAGAGTCTAGTGCACTCAGGGGCGTGTCTTTCTATCAATCTCTGTCTCTGCTTTTGTAAGAGAAGCCTTTAAAGCGTCACAAAAATCGCAAAGATAAAAAGACATCAAGCAGACCAAGCGAAAAGAATTTTTAACACTCCGTCTATCTAACCGTGAATGTGACTTTCTGAAAAGAGGAGCTTTTTAACACTTGATTACGCAGTCGGAAGCACAATTTTACAAAAATACATACGTGTATTCGAATTTCCTCAATTTATTCCGTTATCTTTATTGCAAAGTATTTAAAAAAAAAAATTTTTTTTTTAATTTTAATAAGTTTAATAAGTCTTTTTATTATTAATTTTTATCTTACGTTATCTCATTATATTATATCATATTTTCATGAAAGAGAATTAAAACATTATTATAAGTAAAAAAGTCGAGGCAAACACAAAGACGAAACGAATCTAATTTCTTTCTACAAACAAATGCCTTTTCCAGCGAGCTTTGGAGATGTCGTAATTTCGCTATGTCATATCTGACGCTCACGTGCGAGGACCACCCCTCCATGTAATTTTCAATGGTTTTATTTCGAACCAGCGGGCGCACAATGCTGATCATAATGAGCATAGACGTGGCGTATTCAAGGGGCGTGTCAACGCAGTCGACGGTGAAAACAGAAGAGTGATCCGGCAGTGGCTCTCGACGTACAAACAGGGCTAACCACCCCTCCAAAAAGCCATTACTCACCGGCCGTGTCCTGCTGTCAGGTACAATTTGTTCTACTCGCGAAAGCGAGAAGAACGACGCGCGCCTCATGCTGGCTGTGACAGATGAGCTCGGGTATGGATAAAAAAATAGAAGAAAGAAATTGCCTCATGATGACGACGACGACGACAATGACGCGCGGTATCGGACAAGATTTTCCCCTCAAGAACTGCGCAAGCATAAATCAAACTACATATAATTAACGCAATCCGCAATCGTGTGCGTTCAACGACGCGGAAAAATCGATTAAACGTATCTTGTGAAATGTACTAAACAAATATTGCTGCAATTACGCAGCGAAGATTTAAATATATTTAAACGTTTTAATTAGGATCAAAGTACTATTTATAAAAATACTGTCCGCATGATGCGTATCGAACATTCTTCCGTATAAACGGTAACAGATTTTGCAACAAATTTCGCGATGAAAAGAGAAAAATATTTAATCGGTTTATTTCGATTAAATCTAGTTCATTGCACGATATCAAAAACACTTCTCGTTCCCTACGATATAGACATATTTGGCGAAACAAATATGTAAATCCTTGTTTACGCAATTTTCTCTTGTAAACGTCAAAATATCGAGAAAACATATCGCGTGTAATTCTGGTTTTATCCGCATCATACATTTGACATAAAAAATAAATCGGATCGCGAACAATAAATTATCATAACAATATACACATGTATACGTAACATTTTATATTATACCATATATATTAATAAATTTTTACCATATATATAAATATTATTTTAATACATAAATATTATATCGTATATATTAATAATTTTTTCAGATTGTTTAAAAATTCCAACTTTATATTATTATGCGATATTTTTGATGAACAAAAACAAATAACTGTAAAAACATCATACAAATGATTCATCTATAAATGACAGAAATTTAATATTAAAATAAATCAACGCTGGATATATAATTTCAATCTCCTTTTATATCGCTAAATTGCTTTATCGCGAAAACGAGACGAGGCCACGGTTAGCCACGCGAGAAAAGGCATTAAAATACCGCGACAATTAAAGCGCAAAGGGTGTAACTGCTGGCTTCGTTTCGCATTCGCTTTAAATCGTCAAATCCATCAAGCTCGGTGAAAGACGCGGAGCGTTGCGTCGCATGCAAAGTCGCGGTGGCTTTCCGCGGTTACCGTTACTCCTCTACTGTAAGCAAGAGGAAGAAAGAGAGAAATCTAGAGAGATATCTCGGGTTTGACCCACTCTCGCGGAAACGAGGAGATAAAGAGACACGAGCGACTCATCCCCGACGGAGTGGAATAAACGCTAAGAAAATAATCCCGCGAGTCCCAAACGAAATGCCACTCTCTCTTCCCCTTCCAGGGTGAAGCGAAGGGCTGTCGCGAAACTCTTGAACCACCGTATTCACGACAAGTGTACCGTGGAAGAGTACCGTCGCGCAGGTGGATATACGTCGCATTCAACGCGCGTAGAAGCCCATCTTTCCCGACCTCCCCTTCCCGACCATTTTCTCTTTTATTTCTTTCGACGACGTCGCTCGCTCGTCGCGCGCGTCTTGGAGCGCATTCGTGCTTACGCGCATGAAGCGCGAGACGAAAAGTAATCTAATTTCAGCGGATTCGTCGGGAAGCTGCCTTTCCCTTGTGTGATTAATGCGCGAAAGCTAAAGAGAGCTAGAATGTCGATAAAATACTAGCTCGTCTTTTTGGGAAAGCGCAAATGCGCGGAGCAGAATACAGAATACGCTTAATTTTCACTGGTTTACTAATCATACAAAAAAAAATAAGTGTCAAATTAAAACTTATATACTTAAACTAACGCAAATTAAATTTAATAATTAGAGACTTGGCTCAAATAATCAAAAAATCAAAAAGAAAATGGCAACGCGCGGTAGTTGGAGCGCAGAGAAGCAACAACACTTCTTTCTTTTTTCATTAATTTATTAAAAAACACATTATAATAACAAAAAGCGTTATATTTATATTTATATTTATAATTATAATTATAATTTTATAATTACATTTAATTAACTGTTGGAAGCAGAGCTTACTAAACCTACGTGGGATGCAATTTAGCGTCACCTACGCGTCGAGAATAAATTCATTTAATGTAACGTGTCACTATCTGTAATATATATTATTAACATCGCGCTGAAGAAAGATCAAAAGATGATCCGAAACGTTCGCTTTTTGTTATTATAATGTGTCTTTAATAAACTAATATTGAAAAAAGAAAGAAGTGTTGTTGCTTCTCTGCGCTATAACTATCGCGCGTTGACTCTTATGCCATTTTCTTTTTGATTTTTTAAATTAACACGTTCATAGTTTCGAATATACGTAATAATATTTATAATCTTCTTAGAAGAATTTAATAATTTTAAATTTCAACAATATTATGTCTTATTTTAATATTATAATTGCCACCACAAGAATATATAATTATTTAAGAAAATTCTATTTTAAGAAAATTATAATCTTTGATTTAAAAATGTTATTTTCTATCTAACATTGTTTCTTTTCCATTCAAGAAAATTAAATCTTAAATCATGAGAATATATTTTTCTCGATTGAATTATATAAAATGGCTTCATTCAAATAAGCAATTATTCAAGCAATTATATTTTTCTTTAATTAAAAGCGATATAATCTTATTTCAAGATTTACATGTTAAAATTAAATATATTTTCAAAACAAGAATATCCTTTTTCTCTGTGCATCATCACGACTGTGAAGAATATAATCACGATAATTTTTATATTCCCGGATTAATTAATTCGAGTGTGTAACGTTAACGAATATATCGATATTAATTACTTCCAGTTTTATTGATAATGGCGAATTAGCGAGAGCAGCTTAAGCGCGCCGAGGAACAGCGTTAATGTATATCATATTTTACTTGGAAGTACTTGGATTTGTCTTGTTACCCGCGCAGTATTTAACAGAACGTTCCCATTAATGAGATGCGCCAACACTCGCCGACTGCAAAAATATTTACCGAGTAAACAACACTGGCCGCATCGGCGTCCCGATAGGATAGGCCCCTCGAGAGATCGGAGCTGTACTTTGCGCGATACAATCAAGTTCGTTGGTGGCGACCCGACATCGAACGGTGTGTCAACATTGCTTTGACTCAGTTCTGTGCTCGCCACCTCTCACATCTTAGTTGTCACCAACGACGGTGAATTTCAAATCAGTTGGCGAGTTATAGCTGGTGTTAATAAAACTCGACTCACTTTATTTTCCGTGATTTCTCTTATTATTATTACGCATTTTTTAAATACATCGACAAGTGTATTGGCGAAAAACTTTTATACAAGTGTATTGGTGAAAAATAAATTAAATAAAAAAATTGTAAATAAATTGTATACAATTTTTGAAAAAATCTTTACAGGAAAGTAAATTAGCGAAAAGGAATATATTTAGAAAACTTTATAAACTAATTTGATACATGAAACATTTGCAGTTTAAAAGATTTTTGATACCTTTGTGTATAAAAAAATGTTGATTAAAAAAATCGATTTTATATAAAAATCGATATGTATATACAGGATATCCTAGTTCATCCTTTTACACTCTTTTTAAAATGAAAATAAACGGTTTTTATCAAAAATCGCAAACAATTTTTAAGTAAATCGGGTACACTCTATCAAATGGTAATATTTTGATTCCGATCGTAAATATGCCTTCCGGATCGGAAGTTGAATTTTTTTTAAAAAAACATGGTATTTTTTATTACAGATTCGAATTCTACATGAAAAAAATAAGAAACTTTTGTATCAAACGTTTTTTCTGAAAGTGCCTTTGTTGAAGTTCATTATTTCATTAAAGTTACATTCAAGGTTAATTTTAAGATTGATAGAGGCACTTTCAGAAAAAACGTTTGATACAAAAGTTTCTTATTTTTTCACGTACAATTGAAGTCTTTAATAAAAATTATCATGTTCCCCTAAAAAAATACAACTTCCAATCCGGATGGCGTTATTCCGATCAGAATCAAAAGTTGAAAATATCACCATTTGATAGAGCGTACTCGATTTACTTACAAAATATTCGCGATTTTTGATAAAAGCCATTTATTTTCATTTTAAAAGGGGCGTACGGGTCTGAAACATCTTGTATACGATGTTACGCATCTAAATATAGCAAGTATGAAAGTTTTCTGAAATATAAGCAGAATTTTGCTTTCAATTTATATACACTTATATTCAACGCATCTACGATAAATACCCAAATGTCATCTGCACGTACCGGGTTAATTAACTCTAGTTGAAATTCTGGATTAATGCACGCAATTATTTTATTTACAGAATCATCGCTATACTCGCTGTATCCGTTGAAAGTGTAAATATTTGGAAGTGACGTGTCGGCAACGCTGTAGAGCTTTTAATTTCATTTCGAAATAGCCATTCGCGAGCCGTTCGATAGCAATCGCGTTTGAACAAGTAAAAAAATTTGAAAAAGACGACAAAACGAAACGGTTTTGATAACGCTACGAAAAATTTTATATTCATCGAATAAACGAGAGAAAATGAGAAGAAGGGAGGAGAAAAATAAACGTTTTCTGCAATAATATATTCTGTCCTTGAGTTTTCCCTGCTTAATTAAATCGCATAAGATTGCATTAGCCGAAGGAATTCCGGTTGTTTTAACCAGACGCGATTAAGAGATATCTCCAGACCTATAGGGGAATAAGAGAAACTCTCACTGAGAATATCGATATTCTTCGAGAGAGACACTCTGGAGATTTGAATTCGCGAGATAGCGATATAGAGGGAACTCTCCCCTTGCAACCTTCGTCGAGTACTCCACATCAGCCAGTCGTGGACTACAATGGTACCCACGCGCCGAGATTTAATCGTATCCGGAGAGAGAAGGCGGGAAAAAAAGCCCTGAAAGTCTGTAAGCAGCGATTTGTCCTGCTGGAAGGAAGAAGCGATGAAAGGGCATTTAAAGTTTGCGGACAAGCGAGCCGGCTTCACGGTACGCTAAACAAAGGGGGTTGGTTTACGATGATAATGGAGAGAGGGGAGCTCGTTGAACTTGCTCGCTTCCTTCCTTCCTTCTTACGATGTCTCTTTTGTGCGGACGAGTGAAAAGAGGTAATACCAGAAAGGAAAGGAGAAGCGGCAAGAGAACGAAAAAGTCGGGGGGAGAAATCGAGAAACTTATCGTTTCGAGGGTCCAACGTACTTAAACCACCGTTTCGTCCTCTCCCACCGCGTTCGAACACTCTTTTACGACGTGGCTGACATGCAATAAGAAAACTCAACAACCCCCGGGGGAAGGCATCTAACTCTGAGGATCGGCGGAATGGAAACGGAAACCGTCTCTCGTTACTCGATTGCGAAAACAGAAGATTCGCGCAGTCGAAGAGGAGCAGCTTGATGCTTAATTACTCCGGAAATTCCCTCAAACGTTCCGGAAGCCCTCGGCGGGTACGAGACGAAATCCCGCGGTTTACCATCGCCATCCGCTGCGCTTGCTATTCCGACGAGCGAAACAATTTATTCGCGAGCGATTGCGAAGCCTAAGGAACTACACCTGATACCTCGAGAAACTGTTTGCTTTAGCGCAAGAATCCAACGAGTCAATTTCGATTTCCAGGAGCGAGAAACACGTAGAAGCGAAATTTGCGAAAGGAAAATTTGCTCTAATGTAAATACTTTATGATAATTTTAAAATTATTATTATTGACAATAATTTATTAATAATTATCATCAATAACAATAATTTGACATATAGGGTTATGTCAATCATTATTTCTGCTACTTCGACGTGTCTCCAATTCAAGTTACCATATTTTTCCCTATACGGCTGTTTAGAACGAATCTTATTGATGAATCATTTTTACTTCTTAGATTCGCTCGCAGCCAATGAGAAAACGTAAAGGCAAAATAATATTGTTTTTCCGCTTTTTATTAATAAAATAAATAATGATAATTGCATGTTCTAAACAATGGCTGCGTTCAGCAGAAAATGCTGCTTTGCAACAGTTGTAAAATTCGTGAATCTGATTGGTGTATGGTCTTAGATTCAGCCAAAATTAAAAGCATACACCAATCAGGCTCACGAATTTTACAACTGTTGCAAAGCAGTATTTTCTGCTGAACGCAGCCATTCCTTGGTTAATACAAAACTGATGTGCAAAAGATGACACCCAACTATCTTATTGTTCTCGAGAATAGCGGTAAGAGCCGATCCGAGCTTGGTGAAACGCATCCTCCCTCTTTTGACCGTAGGTTGGCAGCAGTCGGGAGTAAGAAACACTGTTATCATTTAATGATCCAACATATCTTTTCGGATATTAATCTTCGCGGCTGCGTTCAATTTGCTCGCAAGTTTCGCATTCGCCAGCGTCGAGCTTATGAATACAATCTCTTTCATCGATGCGCCTGCGAACGTGGTTGTGATTCACCGATGATTCAGACTTTACGCGACGCGCGACCAGCCACCACGGCAAAGTTCCCGCTTCTGCGAGTGCCGGATCGAAGCAGACGTGTACGGCGAGAAACGGCGAGCTCGTGCTTTAGATTTGCACGAAACATCGTCGCTTTGACACGGTCCGATGCGGTTTCATAGTGCGGCGCCTTGTGCACGCGCAACTTGCGCATTGTGCGGATGCACAAGGGGCTCCACACAAGGGGCTCCACACGGAACGTTGTACGCGACCGCGAGGGTTGTATTGAATATCCGCGTTTCACGGTGCTGGCTTATTACCGGTAGCGCGATAATGCTGCAGCCGTCCCGCGCCATTCGTCGAGTTCCGGTGCCTGCAGGAAGCGAGTAATTTCCAACTCTTAAACTGAAAAGCGAAAGCGTCCGATCGATTCCGTTCTTTGCGTCGCGCAAGACGATTTACATCATCGTTGAGAAGCGTCAAAATTATACGACATTATTAAATATGACGGCAAGAGAGAAAGAGGGAAAGAGAGAAAGCGACCTTGTTTTTTTCAAAAAATCAAAAAGAGAAATTGGCGTACACGCGGTAGTTGGCTCTTATCCCATTTTCTTTTTAATTTTTTTATTATTTGAACCAAGTCTCTAATTATTAAATTGTTTTTTTCCCTTTTCACCCTCGCAGCAGCGAATCTTCTATTCTCCTCTGTCTCGTTTATAGCGAGCATATTTTTTTCTTCATGGTGGGGGACGCGAAAAAAGCTCTGACGGATGAGAAAAAAAAGAGAGAGAAACATCTTGGGTGCTATATCTCATTTTAAAAACAGATACTCTCTCTCTCTCTTGGGCCACATTTCGCGACCACAAGTTTAGAAAAAAAAATGTACCAACCATGCCGACTAATGTTACGTCTGAATATTTACGCGCTTTTATTTTGCAGCACTAAATAAAAAAATTTAATTCTTCCCAGTATAATTTCTAAATAGCGCAATGTAGAGATAATTAAATGACGAGCTAATTCTGCAAATTTGTTCTCTGAAGTTTTTCGTCATTGTCAATTGTTGACAGATTATGATTTTATGCGCCGACTTGATCGTACACAGAGAAAAATATCATTCTACTGCCAAGAAAAGTAATTACTCGGTTTATTTTTCTTTTTTTAAGTAATAATTTTCTTCAACAAAGAATATATTCTGGATAATAATCTTAAAATATACTCGTCACAAGTATTAGAAAATTTCATTATCATGTACTCAAAAGAAGAATTTATTTTCTCTTCAAGAATATTGTAAAGAAAAATCAAATTTACTTTACGTCAACTCTTGTAGAAAGCAAACCACATTTTTGTTTTAATTTAATATTCTTAATCAAAGTATTGCACTTACTAAAATGCAGAATATATTCAATTAAATTTAATGCTTGTGGTGAACTTATGATATATTTGCAAATATACAAACTTATAATATACTTAAAATAAATAATATTTACTTGAATGCAGTATACATTTTTCTCTGTGTATTGAGTAGATGAGTCAAAATTAGTAAGCTTCCAAAATCAATTTGCGATATAGAATTGCGGTAATTGTGCGCGACTGTGAGTCGCTCGGGAATAATTCCTCTTTAACGGATTACGGTAGACAAAATCGCTCGCAGCAATCCTCGTGTATCTTGCTCTAGCGTAGATAAAGTCTTTTTCGACTTATTTATAACCAAGTCCCGGCTTGATTATGCAATCTGCTTTGTGCAATCGGGGGAACACTTTTGCCACGCACGGAAATGCATTACCCTTTCCACGGTTTCCACAGCCACGATATAAAGCAGCCGACGAGATTTCGAGCAAGGAATTCAGCGGTGAATTCCGCTCGTGTCGTGAAAAATGCAAAAGCGCGAAAATGGAAAAAAAAGAAAGAGGCAAGGTGAAATGGTATCCCTCGAGGGTAAGAGAAAAACTGGAGAAATAGTTTGAACTTCGAATTACCTGCCGGATATACGCGAGCTTTGCTAGATTACGAGTATTCGTAAGCGGCGCTACACTTTTATACAAAAGGAGAAATTTCGAGGAGGAGAAGAGTAACTCCGTCGAATGGAATTCTCATTATTTACAACTCGCCGGTTCATCTTCCCTCGTCGGAAGTATATCAAAGTCGTATTTCTTTTCCGAGTCAATACCGTGGACGTAACATTCATAAGCTTCGTAACTTGCTTTAATAAAGCGTACACAATAACCGAGGCAGCTGTAGCGCGAATTGAGCGCGAATCGAGAGACGAGAGAAAATATCTTTCCATGATAAATTCTTCGACACATACCGTTGTTACGAAAGCTTTAATTCGATCTTTGGTATTTTTACTCGAGTTTGCACTTTGTTATTTTTTGCAAAAACGAATTGTAATAATATTGCGAAAACGACAAATATTTGTTGAATTTATTCATCAGTTCTCTATTATTTCCTATAATTTATTCGTTATTATTAAATTAGCTCTCCGCAATCGAAAGTTTTCCTCAGGTATGTAATTATCGAGTTGAAAACATCCAAGTTTGCAATTTACCTTTGCTCAAAGCTTTGTTTGACGCCAACTAGATCCGAACGACGGCGGTATCTTAAGTATACTCGGAAAATGACTGCGACGGACAGCAGGGAATGCCACAAAGTAGCAAGAAGGACAGTGACAAAAACTATAAAACTGAAGTAACAAGGTAGAGTAGAAGACGAGAGAAGCGAAGGAGTCTCTTCGAAAGAATATCTGACTTGGACGGCTTTCTTCTCGCTCGCTATGATTAATTTCTCTTTTAACCGGAACTAATAATTTCTCTTTTACTTTATTATTACTTTCAGCAAAATCGTGACAAATTTTACTTAATATTAATTTTATTTATGCGCTATTATACAATATAATTGACAGGTATTATATGAATTAATAATTAAAATAGTAGACAATCAATATTATTTAACGTTAATTGAGCAATATTAAATAATATTGATTCTTTACTAGGAAATTGACTGCTTCATCTAATAACAGGATATAATGACATTTTAAATCGCGGAAATTATAAAGATATTAAGAAACGATAAATCGTGATCGTGTCTGATAAAAAAAAACAAGAAAATTGAATGAAAACAATGAAAAAAATGAAATAATTGAATAGAAGCTGATAATCCGAAAAAAAGCGACGCGATTAAAAACGTTCATCTTTATCAAATGCAAGAAGCAGTCGCATTTATACGAGGCCGATATTTAAATAATATAATTTTTGTAACTTTCGAAAATTGATCCCACGACTTTGCGAGAAGAGAACCGACATTGGTTGGTAAAAACCTACCTCGTTGAATGGAAAGGACGGAGGCTGAGAATTTTCTCAAGATGATGATTTGCCTAAAGAGAGAAGTCGAGGAAGGGAGGTCTGAGATGCGGTTAGGGGAGAAATTTCAAGATTTCTCTCTCGACATGTGTCCGCTCTCTCTTTCTATCTCGCGGGCGATTGTTTGAATAGTCGGAACAAGCTGAATGTCGAAGGAGAGAGAGAGAAAGAGAGAAAGAGAAAGGATAATATAGTTTCATGCGCGAGCGAGAGGGAGGAGAGAGGGAGACGGCGCGAGTCGTGACATATGCGCGCGTGTACGTCGCGCGCAGATGGAATTGAGCGTCGCGGCGCCTGCCTTGGTGAAACGAGCGCTTGGCGACGGCGGTGGCGTCCCTCGTTATCTATATGCAATATGCATGGAAGAAAATACGCGCGTACCAGTCTATAATTTAGCGGCGGCGGACGGGCGGACAGACGGTAGATCTGCGAGATTCGCACGAGCGTGCGAATGCGCGATGTTGACAGAGACAGAGATAGAGCGAGAGAGAGAGAGAGAACGAGAGAGAGAGAGAGAGAGAGAGCGCTGGCGCGTTTCGTCCTTTTCCTGGTTAATATCCTATGCCGTCTGTCGCGGTCACAGAGACGCGCATTGAAGCTCTGGAATAATGGGAATGAAAGGCGAGCAATTTGAGTGAAATTAATATCCCGCGATGAATTATCGCCAAATTTTAATTGACGTTTAATTAATAAATTTTTGGAAAAGATAAAATTATTAATTGTGATAAAAGTAAATATTGCCGAGTTATATACGGCATATATATGTATATACAGGGTATCTGAAATGATGATCATTAAACTTTAGGAGCGTATTCTAGAGGTCAAAACAAGACTTTTTTCTTATGAATATGGGTCCGCAAATGAACCCTTTCCGAGCTAAAATTCGAAAATATATGCAATTAACTAAACACTCGCAACGCAAATTTATTTATCTCTCAAGGATGATAGGTAACGTTAAAACCTTTTTTTCTTTTTTTCTGAAATACAGCCAATTTTTAATTTTTTCCCCAAACTTTACGGGCCTCTAGCTCGGAGGCAAGTTCGTTTGCGGTTCATAGGAAGAAAAATCTTATTTTAACGTCTAGAATACGCTTCTAAAGTTTAGTGCATCATTTCAGATACACCCTGTATATATACGGCTATTTCGAGTTACAAGATATTATTTGCGCGCTTTTACTCTCGAGTACATAAAATTTATTAGAAACAGACAAAAATATATCGCAGATGAATCGCGTTTCCGATAAAATCAGGTTCACCATAGAACAAAGAACGAATCAATTGCAAAGTTTTACGTCCAATTTGATCGTTGACGTCCGCAAATTGAAAACGAACGAATTCCAGAATTGCCATGCGCTCTTTGTTTCGCTATGACGCTGCGGGGAAATAAAGAAAAAAATATCACTTTTGTTTCAACGATATCGGAAATGGAATAAAAAAAAAGATCGCAGATTCATCCTCGCGGGAGGCATACGAAAAATGTTGCGTAGAAAAAATCGCGACAACATGCCGCCTTTGTCGGCAGCAGAGCTACGGACACCGCTCGGGAAAATTATCCCGTGCAAATCAAATCGTACGTTATCGCGCGCGATTCCCGCATCATTTGGAAAATTGTGCAAAATTTACGCGATAATTTAATTTGTCGCTTCAACGAGCGAAATATTTAGCGCAATCCCGCGAGAAGACTCGATCGTCGGCGCCCGCACAGAAAAAAAGGACATTCTTATTTTGAAAATATATTTAGTTTTAACATGGAAATCTTGAAATGAGATTATATCGCGTTAATTTAAGAAAAATATAATTGCTTGAATAATTGCTTACTTGAATAAAGCCATTTTATATAGTTCAATCGAGAAAAATATATTCTCATGATTTAAGATTTAATTTTCTTGAATGGAAAAGAAACAATGTTGGATAGAAAATAACATTTTTAAATCAAAGATTATAATTTTCTTAAAATAGAATTAAATAATTATATTGAGGTAACAGTTACAATATTAAAATAGGACGATAATACTGTTGAAATTTAAAATTATTAAATTCTTCTAAGAAGATTATAAATTATATTATTGCGTATATATGAAACAATGAACGCGTTAATTTAAGTTACAGAGTATTTCAGATCACTCATTTAAAAACTAGCGAAATGGTTATTTTAAAAAAGTAAAAACATTTTCTTTATAAATCGGGTGCGCTTTATCGAATATTTATGATATTTTCAACTTCTGGTTCCGGCCGGAAATAGGCGATTCAACCGAAAGTGCATTTTTTTAATTTTTGGAATCCCCTGTTTTTCATATTCTTGTAGCTTACCTCGAAAGCTTTTCACTATAATAAATTATTTTTCCATGAAGTACTTTTCGAGTTATGAGGCTTGAAATAATTTCCTAATTTTACATAAACCATAAAATATCTTGTACAATATTCATTTTTTGATTAGCTTACCTTAATACTTTTATGTACAAAATAATGAGAGAAATCAATTGATGTAAAGAAAATACATATTTGTTTCTACGAAAAAATATGTAATTTGCAATTAACAATTCCATATTTTTTCTGAAAAACAACTGTATGTTTTTTTACACCACTTTGATTCCTCATTATTTTGTCCACAAAAGTATTAAGATAAGATAACCGAAAAATGAATATTTCACTAGATATTTTATGGTTTATGTAAAATTAAGAAATTATTTCAAGCCTCATAACTCGAAAGGTTCTCAATGAAGAAATACTTTATTATAGTGTTTTGGAAAGCTCTCGAGGTAAGAAGACTACAAGAATATGCAATGAAAAATAGAGGGTTCCCTATTTTAAAAAATGCACTTCCGGTCTGACTCGCCTATTTCCGGCCGGAATCAGAAGTTGAAAATATCATCATTCGATAGAGCACCCGATTTATAAAGAAAATGTTTTTACTTTTTTGAAATAACCACTTTTCTAGTTTTTAAATGGATGATACGGGTGGTCTGAAACACCCTGTATAAGTTTTGATTTGACACTTCTTTTTTTCTGTGCGATGTCGAAAACTCTATTGCGCCGCAAATACACAGCTGTGCGAGGGCCATTTTTTATCTGAAAATTTCGCGCGTGACGCCGTGTGAAAAACGCCAGGATCGCGTAACGAATGTTCGCGACGCGCCTTTCCGCGTCGTTTGATTCGCGCGTGTTCGTTATACGCGACGATGCGGAGACAAGAGATAAAAGTTATGCGGACCCGGAAATTAAAATTCAATCGATAAATCACTTCGCTGGTCGATTTCCACCGTGGAAGCGCGCCAAGGCGAGTCCCAAATGGTCCTTCGCGAGATATAACGCAACTGTTATTTCGGCCAATTAGCTCGCTCGCACAGCACCCACAGTGCGTAGAAAATAGCGGGAATAACAAACGATATCGGACCTAACGATTTTTGTATAACGTCGTAGAAATGCGTCAACGCGTTACAGAAATATATATCGAATATCTTGGCGCGTTTGCCAAAATTTCGAAATATTAAGGATACCCTATTTTTGGCAAATATTATATTATTTCTTTGGAACAAGATCTATGGGAGATATCACTTGTTTGTTCAAAATTTTCAGACGCTCTCGACATCTCCGACTCGTGGAGAATCCTTATAAATTTCAAGATTGTGGCGCGTGCCATCTCCGCAGTCTCTTATTCAACGAGAACTTTCAAGTCGCTGAGAATACCATCTAACGAACTAGTTCAATCCCTTAATTACATTGTTTAACGACGACACGAGGAAACTAGGATTGCGCGATGTTTCACGGGAGAGAGAAGCGGAGGTTAATGGCTTTATTTTTCACAGTATTTTTCGCACGCGGCCGAAGGAGAATACGCGATGCGAGAAACAAAGTGAGACGGGAAATGTGTATCGCGAGGCTGTCAAGGCAAATATCCCGCGACGAGGAAAAGGGAGATCGAGATCGAAATCGAGATCGAGAAGGGAGGCGGCTCTCCGGGAAGGCCTTTCACCTAATGATTCGAGAAACCATTGAGAAACCATATCCGCTGGCGTACGCACGTGGCCATTTATGGCCGCGCAAACAGAACGTGCGATAATGCATGTCGATTGAGTCGAACACGTTCCCTTTTACCTTTACGCGCCACACACATCTTCCACACGTTTCTCGTCTTTCTAGACTCGCAAAACTGTCTCCCCTAAATGCAAATTTTTGCAAATTAATATGACAAAAAATAGAGATAAAATTTGTTCAATTCTTTTATTTTTAATTATTTTTTCCAAGGACGAAGAACGATCATCCATGAACAAATGCGAACAAATTGTGAACAATCAATGCCATATGAATTTTGTAAAAATTTGCATCTCGAGGTGCTAACTTTAGACTTTCTTTTTCTCTGCATTTTTCTCTTATAAGACTTGTACGACCAGTGTCATATCGAAAAATGTAGAAAATCGAATGGAACGGAGAGAAATACACATGCGGTGCACATATGTATATCCCTCCAGGGAATTATACGTGCAATATACATACATTATGCGCACGCGAATGTACCGCACATCACTATAATAGCGAAATTTCGACTATATTTCTTCATTGTTGCAAATAAAGCTTGCAAATAAAGTGATTAAACGAGAAATTAAAAAAAAGTAAAAGAGAAATTATCGACGCGTTATTCTCGGTCCTTGTCCAAGGTATTTGGCTTTGGACGAAATTTTATCCAAGAGCGAATAGTCTACCGATGGCCGTACACTACTAAGCGATTCGATGCACGATAAAAAAGAATTGCGCTACGATAAAAATTCAATACGACACTAGAAACTCACCCTGCGTCATTGGCGAGTAACGTTCGGTCGATCCTCGCACATGTCTATTTCAGAGTCCTCGAAGTTCTCTACCTCGCTCGGCTATCCGATCTGGAACAAATTTTAATTATATTTAGCTGATGACCATCGAAAGAGCTGTGACAATGGCGCGCACTTTTAGTTAACATTCGTTCACGGCTACATGTGAAATTTTATCCTCAAAGTCAATAACACATCGACACGCGTGGGTTAAATCCGATATTTGATGACATTCGAACGTGCTCCTTGTGTCAAACGCTTTTAAAGCCAGTACGAGTGAATTAATCGCGTTGCAAATTTTTATTCGCGCCAGCGTCAATTTATCGCGACTCGCAAAAATTAAAGCAAACAAAGCGTAGCCTGCGATCTTGTTAACGAAATAGCAAATCGCGATTAAGAATGTTTTGTACCTATCTTCAAAATATTGAGAATTTAATGAAAATTGTACAGACCTTACATATGTTTAGAATCTTCAGTATAATTTTTAAATCGATTCACTAAAGCGTTCACAAATTATAAGGATTTTAATTTGCACCGAATTAACATGTGTTCTTATGGGAAACGTATAACTACGTCGATTCAAATGACAAAAACACATGGAAATAATATAATATTCTATTAAATATTATATTATAATAATATAATATTTAATATAATAATAATATTCAGAATTTGTTTAAAATTTGCAAAAGTGTAAATACAGAGGAAATATTTGGTCAAATAATATTATACAAGTACTAACTGGTCAAAAAGATATTAAATATAATCAATGAAATTAGCCATGTATCTGTCACAAGGCGAAATTCTCTGCCAAAAGTTAATCATTTCGATTAACAAAATTCGGAATATTTCAGTAAAAACACAATAAATATTAAAAAATACCTTTCTGCACCGTAGCTAAAATCAAATTGTAATATTCCACACAATTTCTCATACTCAAAATACATCAAAAATGGATATATTCGTCAATATTGATTTTCAGCTTTTTGCTGGGATTGTACATACAAAACATCCTTAATCGATTCATCTGGCGATTAATGAAAAATTCCAAAGTATGTTACTTGAAATTAAACAAAGGGGGTACAATGCTCGCGAAATGGAACGATTTATCGCTTTTACTTATACATTGCACGAATGCCGGGAATTAGCGAGATAACGCGAAGATTACGACGGTACAAGTAGTTGCTTTCCGACGCCGGTACTTAACACTGGCAGTAAACCACTCTTTACGTATATCGTTCCGCGCCGCGAAGCGGGAGCGAGTTATAAACGATGTACGAAACAACGTTAACTCGTTGCTGGATGCGCCATGTAAACGCGATCAGATTTACGGCATTTAGAGTGATAAGCCACGACCCAGTAATGCGAGCCGACTGCACATGACATTAAGCTGGCTTTCAGAAAGGAAGAAACGAAATCCAGACGTATATTACACGCGAGATATACTTTCTGCGAAACCATATCCTGCCATATTCTTTTGTTCACCTTAAAAAAAAAGAATGAAACTTTAACAACGTTTCAATTACATAATGAAAAGTAATATAAGTCGAAACACATTACACTATTACATACATATATTTACAAAAAATATAAGTAAAAATATTTACGATTATCCGTCTCTTCTTACGATATCGAGAGATCGATGAAACGTGCGAGAGCGCAAAATTTCTTCCGCGAAAAATTGAGCATAAATTTTATCTCTCATCTTGATGGATAACAAGGTATCCCAGATCACTCGTACACTCCTTTTAAAATGAAAATAAATAGCTTTTTTATTCCGATCGGAAATACGCCATCCGGATCGGAAATTGAATTTTTTTAGGGGAACATAGTACTTTTTATTACAGATTCAAATTATACGTGAAAAAATAAGAAATTTTTGTATCAAACGTTTTTTCTGAAAGTGCCTCTGTCAATCTTATAATTGACTTTGAAAATTCATCACAATTACTTTAAAGATCAATTTTAAGATTAACAAAGACACTTTCAGGAAAAACGTTTGATACAAAAGTTTCTTATTTTTTCACGTACAATTCAGATCTGTAATAAAAAGTACCATGTTCCCCTAAAAAAATTCAACTTTCAATCCGGATGACGTATTTCCGGTCAAAATCAAAAGTTGAAAATATCACCATTTGATAGAGCGTACCCGATTTACTTAAAAATTGTTCGCGTTTTTTTGTAAAAGCCATTTATTTTCATTTTAAGAGGAGTATATGGTCTGATGATCTGGGACACTCTGTATATATACATTGTACGTCTTATGAAATGACTTCCGTAAAAAAACATGGATTTTTGCAAGCAACATAAGCAACACAGTTGAAAATCACCATTTGATAGAGCATACCCGGTTTACTTAAAAATTATTCGCGATTTTTTGTAAAAGCCACTTATTTTCATTTTAAGAGGAGTGTACGGGTGATCTAGGACCCTGTATATATACGTTATAGCAACATAAGCAACATAAGCAACACAGTTTAATATCTATATTTTCGCGAAACTATGCGTCGCGCGTTGCATAATTTCGCGTCCTCTAACGGATTGTTTTCTTTTCCGACGAACGTCGCGTCGTGTTCGGTGGGTGTCTCGCCGTTGTTGCACTTTGCATTTTTCAACGAGCCATACAGAGTCTCATATGCTACCGTTGCTGTCGCGCGGCAGCTGCGACTACAAATCCCCGGTACCGGTGGATCATCCCGAATGCAGAAGGAATAGAGACGATGGCGCATCGGGGACAGCCCTCTTGGGTCGCTCGACTTCCGGTGCATCGTCTGCAATTCCGTTTTGCAATATTAAACTCGCCCGAGGATGAATACGCTGCGAGAGGAAGCACGGAAGAACGATAACGTTCGAATCCGTTGGGAGAAAAAAATAGATACGGTAAGCGAGGGGCAAAGTATCCTGGAAACTTGGCTGGAAGCGAACAAATCAACTCTTGATTCATAGAAATCTACTTGCGAAAGCACGTATACACACACGTACAAATATACACGAGTACTTTTTCGAAACAAAGGTATCTTTTTTCATTACATGACAAAATATCAAAGAAATTTATAAAGTAATAAAAAGACGAATTATGGGACAACAAAGTTGCGTTTTCTCTCCTTGTTTTATGATATAATTTTGTTTTATATGTAAAAATATTTAAGAATTTTAACGCAAAATACAAGAATACTTTGTGTATCCGTCAATCTATATAAATAACTTTTTCAAAGAGATTAAATTGATAACACATACTCTTTACGAGATTAAAAATTATATTTTTTCTATCTTTGGAACAAATTAATATGAAAAGAGATCAGTCTCATAAGAGAAATGCGTTATAGTCAGAAAAACAGGTGAGTTTATTTTCAATTTATACTTGATCATTCATCATGTATATTCGTGTAAAATGTTCTTTCTAGAATATTAAAAATTCCAATAGTGAAATACACGTGTTCAACAATTAACGAGTGACTGGTTACATTACCTCGAAAAATTCGTAAAGGACATATTATTCATTTATTGTGTCAAGTTTTTATTAAAGCGCTAATTATTATTTCAAGCATATTTTTGATTTTTTTCTACATTTTACAAAGTACTGCGAGGAATCTGAAACGTCACGCATTTGATCTTTTTTTTATCGTTTTATTCGGACCTTTATCTTTTAATAGCGATACGCTTTTGAGCCTACTTCATTTTGCCGCATCAGATGTGACGACAAAGAAAAAGAAAACTTTCAGATTCACAAAAGTTGGAATTGAATGTCACAGGACGGTAAGATAGGGTGGACACGGAAAGAGAAAGTCGGATGCGCAAGGAAATTGTGACAAGAAAAAGGAAGCTTCGCAAGGAAACTTTTTCTCCTGTCGGACATCCGAAAGCTTCCTTTCTCTCGCCAGTCGTCGACAATATCCGATGTATCAAAAGATCACGGATCGGAAAACCACAAGAATTTATTATACATATCAAAGTCGGAAAATAAAGATAGATATTTCCTAATACATATTCATCTTTATTAAACGTATCTACATGATATAAATGATAAAAGTTTATTTTATACAATTTATCGTTTATTATATCATACACAAAAAAAAGAACATTGTTTTGAAAATATATTTAGTTTTAACATAGAAATCTTGAAATGAGATTATATCGCGTTAATTTAAGAAAAATATAATTGTTTGAATAATTGCTTATTTGAATGAAGCCATTTTTTAGTTCAATCGAGAAAAATATATTCTTATGATTTAAGATTTAATTTTCTTGAATGGAAAAGAAACAATGTTGGATAGAAAATAACATTTTTAATTTAAATTAATTATATTAGAAAATAACATTTTTAATTAAATTATAATTTTCTTAAAGTAGAATTAAATAATTATATATTTTTGTGGTGACAATATTAAAATAAGACAATAATATTGTTGAAATTTAAAATTATTAAATTCTTTTAAGAAGATTAGAAATTGTTGCGTATATACGAAACAATGAACGCGTTAAGTATATAAGTTTTGATTTGACACTTCTTTTTTTTCTGTATCTTTAATGAACAATCTTTGAAAGATGTAATTGGGAAAATGTTCTAAACTTTTATTACAATTGTCAATTTCGAGCGGTACTTGACGATCTACCGTTATCGTCCAGCAAAAAAATCTGTAGTTGATGAGAAGTCGTTCGGTTTATTGCGAGCCGAAATGGAGAACGAAAATCCCTCTGGTCGCGAATAGTAATCCATGCATAGACCGCACGTATAGAACCATATCGCACGAGTGTCTCGATTATCTGAGCAATGCGCAAGCCATTTGTACGATATTCAAATATTATATATTGATCGTGACACGGCTCGTCCGTTTTATCGGCCGGCAATTTCCGAAATTACGCACAATTTTCCGTCGTTTATCTTAATCGAGACGCATTTGTCTATAAAATTTACATCATATGATATCTCGTATATGTATATCCATGAAAACCTTAATTCAATTAAGTCGCTGAATTATTGATCGCTTTAAAATTATAAGAACAAAAACGATGAAATAAATAAGACGTAATAATAAAATTGATTCATTATTTTCGTGCGTATGAAAAAAGAGTAATAGATCGATTAATATATCGATTAATTTATCGATTAATTTATGTAAACTGGATTTTATTTTTATTAAAGTTTTAATACAGAGAATGTTGACATTTCGTAGTTATATTTATAAGTGGTAATAATTCTGTTCGTAATCAAAACTATAAAAAATATACAGCATTTTAAAAAATAACTTACAAAACTTTAAAATAAAAAAAAACTATTGATTTATATTGATTTTATATTATTTTTCTAATTATTTATAATAATTTTTTTTTATTTGTAAATAAAACGGTTAAAAATTATGATATATTTGAGAAACATATCGTATAGATATCACAATTACAATCAAAAATAAAATCATTACAAAACAACTATAAATAACAACCTATAAATAATTTTAAAAAATTCAATTAACAATAATAAGATGAGTACAAATTTTTATACAATGATGTACATGTTAAAGTATATAGAATACATTTCTTGTAGTATACTTTTCACTTTCCATAAAGAATCGATTCTTGTAGTAAATAATAGTTTCGACCTTTATTCAAATGCTCTTTAAAGGTGGGCAGCCAACATTTGGCTTTAGAAATATACTATGAGAACAAAGTAATTTAACATGGACTGTATCCGAACAAAGTAATTTAATAATGTGTAAAAACTCGTTAATGCTGCATTTTTTACGATTTTGATTACAAACAAAATTATCGTTACTATAAACAACTAAATAAAATGCTGCCACTTTTGTATTGAATACGTTTTTAGCAATAAATGAATAAATATTGGAAAATAATTAAATTATTAAAAAGAGGATGCTAAGTTCACATAAATGCAATTAAATGCATTTTCAAACATATGTAGCGTGCATCTCAGTTATTGGAAAATGTAAAAAATAATATACTTGAAAATGCGATTAAATTTATGTCATGTACACACATTGTGTTTCATACGAACCAATTTACCATAAATGGACAAAAGCGCCTGATATATAATAAAAATAGAATTGAATTCACATTTCGCAAAATGAAAAAATAAAAAAGAAAAATCTGTAAAACACTGATGCACTGTTCTAAATGTATACGCATTTTTTTATGAATATTTCGATCTGCGAGTACAGGAATATTGAAAATATTTTCTTTAAAAAATTATTATGTGGCGTTTTTTTTCTCTTCAATCGACTTTTCCAAATATCTATTTAATGTTAAAATTGCTCTTTAGTAGAATATTTTGTTTATATGACATATGCAGAACATGCCAGTTAGAGAAAGATGCGGCATTTTATTTCTGCAAATTCTTTGATAAATTTAATTTAAAATCAATCTGTTAAAAAAATTTAATTCAAGATCTCTATCGAAAAAATTTCATTTATATGATATATTTATACATACAATAAATATTCTTATACGATCAAAAGTCTCAAATTATAGCTTTTTTAAAAATTTAGGCTTTTTCTCGATTAAAAACTCGAATTACAATTTAAAAAGAAAAAAAGAGGAAAATTTACCGTATGTGATTTTCGTGTTATGTACATATCTTTTAATCGCATATTCCAAATCGTTTTTTTTTCAGCTAAATAATCTATCTAATCACAATATAACAGAGTAATTTGTGATTACTGAAATATCCCATAAAAATTGCCGCGTGAAAACAGAGAGAGAGGAGTAGGACCCTATCAATAATTCGCGCTAACTTTTTCAAGCATTTAGTTACCTCTTGACAACCTTATCTGCATGATATCCAAATATTAGATATCTGCTAGCAGCCTCAGGCATTCACTTCCCATCGATTCTCTCCGCGATCCAGAATCTAGCAGATCTTTCACAGAGTGGTATGCTGCAGACCGCAGCCGGATCCGTTTTATCGTCGCTCGTAGCGAGTAATAAAGTTTTCATCGTTTCGACCACTGGCTGTGCGGAAATGCAGTTTCCCTGTTAGCGGCTGAGCGTACACACAATTTCGAGTGGAGAGAACGGGCGGAAATATAGCTAGAACGCGCGGATCCCAAGAACGGATCGACGACTCATTTTAATCAATCAGCTAATCTACTTACTGTGCAAGAAAGTTTTAAAAGATGTAAGAGATGGTACGCTAAGAGATGGTACTTTCAGGAAAGAAATGTGTAGTCAGACGCCATGAATCAAGTTGATGAAAAGTAATCTAACAATCACGTTATCGACTTCTTTTTACTTTACTCTTTTCAATTTTAAATAATATAGAAAGAATAAATTTGTATATATATTATTTAACACATATATGTAATAAAAAATATACATATATTTTAATCAACTTTAGAAAACTTTATATATATATTTTGTAACAAAAATTTTTACGGTAACTGAATTTATCAGAAAACGTTTCTGGTAAAGAGTTTCTGGCAAAGAGTTTTTAAGGCCTTAGCTAAGACGCATCTCGCCGAGGAACGTTTTCTATTGTATTTCTTCGGCAAAATCCCCGAAGCAATTTTGAAACCGAGCACAAACGAGTCGCCGATCGTTTGAAAAAGAGAAACTTTTGTGGACCGAGTCCAATTTTTCCGTGACGGCGTTACGTATCGTCGTCGCGCTGTATGCTGCATTTCTACAGCTTTTAACCGATGGATTTCCCACATTCTGAGTTAGCAAAGCGAATATTACTATCGTGACCAGCGGACATTTCCGATAGACTTTTGAGTTAATGCTCCTACTGTTCGAAAAAGAAAGAAAGAACCATGCATCAAATCCGATTATATTTTATTATTCATCCGATTCTTTCGAATGTAAATTCGTTTAATGCGTTACGTTGTAAAAGGGATTACCAGATTACCAAGAATCGCAAAATAGAGACAAACATGCGTCATTGAAGGCGAATCTAAGGAACATTTAAATCTAGGGAAGAATAATAATTTATCTTCCTAAATTATTTTAATCGAAAGAGAAAAGAGAGAAAATTTGCTGCGGATATTTTTATTTTAATGGATGTAATGGAATTATATTGTATTCGTTTAAGACAAAGTTAGTCTATCGGAAAGACATTGTATTGGTCTCTCTCGTTACGAGAATTGATGCTTCCGTGTTTCTAAGCCCGCTGATTGCCTTTCCGTTCGACAGGAAATTCGAAGACGGTTTCACTTAACGAAGTAAACGCGGAAATCCGTCGGGAACAGTTTTCCTCGAACGCGATTGCTCGCGACTCTTTATCAGTTGACATTTTCCCATTCGGTTCTTCCCCAAAGCCACAGTTACCACTGTCACTTGGGACAATGGTAACTGTGGCTTTCCCTCTAACAGCATCCATTAGACTTGATATTAGTCTTATTTCTCTTTAATGTACGAACAAACTGTCGATATTAAATTTTTCCAACGATTACACAGGCCTACAAAAAAAAAGTACCTTGTGCTGGCGATCTGACTAGGCTAAGTCTTATGTATTTTGGCCCGCTGAATTCGAATCTGACGTCAGAATTGCTCCATCACGTCACAGTTTTTTTTAAATCTCAAAAATAGACGAAAATTTCGTAAAAATCGACATTCTATGGGAATAAGACTGTGCTTCTTGAAGAAAAAGTTACCGAAATCATATTTTAATTTTTTTTTTAGGCATTATAAATCCCAACCCCCCCCCCAAAAAAAACGTTGGGCTCCTTTTTTTGGGGGCCGGGCCCCCCCCCCCCCCGAGTGTTTTTTATTTTTGTCCTCTCCTTCCCTCTGTCTATCTTCAAAGCGTGAAGTAGATTTTCTGAAGTAGATTCCTCTTTTCTTTCTGCTATATTTTCTCTTTTTAACATCCAATACAAATCAGCCATCATATTTTCATCCCATGATATCGGCGCTTCATTTCTTTAATATGTATATATTAGGATCAAGGATGATGAGATGAAAATATGATGGCTGATTTTTGTTGGATGTTAAAAAGAGAAAATATTGTAGAAAGAAAAAAGCGTAAGAGAAATTCACTTCACAGGGCATTTGAAGATAAAAGAGTGCGTAACCGCAGACGATCATAAGACACATTATTCGGGCATTAGGTCCAGCTCGCATCATAAATTGAGCACAACGTTTATATTCTAGATCGGATTTGGATTTATAATGTCTGAAAATACATTAAAATATGATTTCAGTAACTTTTTCTTCAAGTAGCGCAGCCTTATTACCCTAGAAGTCGATTTTTAAAGTCGAAATTTTCGTCTATTTTTGAGATTTTAAAAAAACTGTGACGTGATGGAGCAATTTTAACGTCAGATTCGAATTCAAGGGCCAAAATACATAAGACTAGCCTAGTCAGATCGCCAGCATAGGGTACTTTTTTTTTGTGGGCCTGTGTTATTGTCTCACATCTCACTTTGCATTTCTTCGGGAGAGAGAGAGAGATGCGATGTTTAATTAATAATTAAACTCGCTCCGAAACGATGTTTATCGCAAACATATTCAGCGGCTAGTCTGCAAAGTTATAACCGAGATCAATTTAGAAAAGGAGGATGCCGTTACGTTGTCTAACAATGCGGCGGACACTTGGCCGTAATTTGGCCGGCCAATAGCAGGGAGATAACTGCGTTATGCGGGATTTCGACCTCGCTCGCGAGAGGAGGAAGGGACATTTTAGTGGGATAGCGCAAGCAGACCCCGGGGTGCAATCCACTTACATAGCTAATATCCACCACCATCAGCCGTGCACCGTTGGGTAGCGGGTATTCTGTTAACGTCAGGGACACCTTGGCGACATCAGTCCCAAAGATATTCACACATCTAAAATGCAATTTTAAGGACGCTTTGTACTTATTTTTAAAATATTGAGAATTTAATGAAAATTGTCCAGAAAATTATACAGAATGTCCTTACATATGTTTAGAATCTTCAGTACAATTTTTAAATCGATTTTAAAGCGTTTACAAGTTAATAAGGATTTTAATTTGCATCGAATTAACATGTGTTCTTATGGGAAACATATAACCACGTCGATTCAAATGACAAAAATACATGGAAATAATATTCAGAATTTGTTGAAAATTTGCAAAAGTTTAGATACAGAGGAAATATTTGGTCAAATAATATTATACAAGTACTATCTGATTAAAAAAATATTAAATATAATTCAATGAAGTTAGCCATGTATACGTCACAAGACGAAATTCTCTGCCAAAAGTTAATCATTTCGATTAACAAAATTCGGAATATTTCAGTAAAAACGCAATAAATATTACAAAATACATCTCTGCACTGTAGCTAAGATCAAATTGTAATATTCCGCATAATTTCTCATACTCATAATACACTAAAAGTGGATATTCGCCAATATTGATTTTCAGCTACTTTTTGCTGGGATTGTACATATAAAACATCCTTAAGTATTCATTAAACAGAGAGAGATATGGTAATAATCATGATGGGAACAATCTCATTTCTTTTTCTTGTGAAAAAAATAAATTTTTCTCTTATATTTTTATGTACTATCTGCTTTATTTTATATTAATCAAAATTGCACGATATTAATTCGCTGTCACCCTTTAAAACGATACAGATTCCCGTGCATCAATTCATTAATAAATATCATCATCATCATCATCATCATCATCATCACAGCCCTTTAATAAATATCACTCCGATATAATATATCATGTTTTCTCTGCATTCTTTTCATGGTCAGGGTTTGACATTCCATGTATCGATACAATCTCGTTCGAATTAAATCGGAATAATACAATCGTAATGAAAAATGTAATAACGAATTATTCACATCTTACGAGAATGCATTAATTTCACTCACCCGCATTATATTCATGATTCGCAGTGACGTCTGTCGTAACAGTGCAACGTAATGCGATTAATCTGGATCGAATTCACGTATCTACGAGCTTCGCTAGTCGGAGCACCCGTATAATCTTCACGGCTGCTTAATCGGCCGAATTAACGATCGGAGTTCACGATAACGCGTTCACGAACTCGTGTTCAGTTCCGCTACCAAGTGCGAGCGCTGGAGCGTTATTGAGGCAATCGGAGCCATTCTGTCGATGCGAGCCTCGTGCGATCCCTTCATTGAATAAGGGCAAAGGCCACGAAGCGTTTGAAAAGTGGAACGGATGGATTAGATCCCGCGTTACGTATGCGACACCGACGATCGTGATTAGCAAATGGAGGAAGCGGGGTCCGGGAGAATCGTTTCCCGTGGCCCATTGTGAGCTACGGGTTCACGCGGACTCCGTATATAGGTGATGTCTATTGTATTAAGGAGCTGTCATTAGCACGCACACGCCATTAGCGCGCTGCACGGCTGTTTACCGGCGTCTGGTAAAATATCGTTTACTTCAATGTCGCTTAATTGATTCGTCGGAAATTCTTAATTACGACGGGCATCGTGCCTTGTGCGTCAATCACGCAGTTTCCGACGCGGTGATTTTTATTATCAATCACCGCGGCTACGTTTAATTAATTTTGCGTGATAGCATCGCTACTGTGCGCGGTGACTACGCAGACACAGCGAACCGGTTTATACAGAGTGTATTTGAAATGATGCACTAAACTTTAGGAGCGTATTCTAGACGTCAAAATAAGACTTTTTTTTCCTATGAACATGGCTCCGCAAATGAACCCCCCTCCGAGCTAGAGGCCCCTAAAGTTTGGAGAAAAAATTAAAAATAAAAATAAAAATAAAATAAAAATAAATAAAATTAAAATTAAATTTAAATTAAAATTAAAAATTGGTTGCATTTCAGAAAAAAAAGATTTTGACGTTACCTATCATTCTCTCTTGAGAGATAAATAAATTGGCGTTGCGGGTATTTGGTTAATTTCACACATTTTCGAATTTTAACTTGGAGAGTTCATTGTGGACCCATGTTCATAAGAAAAAAAAATCTTATTTTTACCTCTAGAATACGCTCCTAAAGTTTAGTGCATCGTTTCAGATACCCCCTCTATATCCCAGTTTCCTGGGAATGCGCGTGTTGCGACTAGATAGTTTATATAGGTTAATGCAATTAAAACAATTTCCTTAAAACTGTTTTTTTTTTACGTCAATAATACTTGCAAAATGTGATTTTAATTTTGATTAAAATTATAATTCTCTCGCGCAACAGAGAATGTGTTTGATTTTTTATAGGTTTCAGATTATGATTCTGTGCGAAATGAGATGCTGAAAAGAAAGATAGACAAAGGGATAAAAGATCGACGCGAAGGGATTATCGTATACCGCGATATTGGAGCCTATGTCACGATTCGCATCGTGACTCACAATGTATTATTAGTCGTTGTTCTCGTGACTTGTACGTAAGAAACGGCTGCCAATTGGCCTTTGATATTTCTTCTCGTGGGCGATCCATCTGAATTCGTGGACAAGAGACAGCAGAGCCGTAGGGTATATGTCGAACACAACTCGATAAATCTATCTGTTCGCTTAAACGAAACACGTACGTGTTGATATGTCATCTATATAACTCTATACTTCTAATTTAATCTACACGTTAAGCTGTGACATTTCGTTTATAAAGTTATAACGCTCTCCCATTCATTGGTTTATTATAAATCCTATTTTAAATAATATAATTATGTAATAAAATAATATAATTATTATAAATCATATTATTATATTTAGACGATATATAATATTATTAATATTATAAATTTTGCTTTAAATAATTATTCTATGATTTACGACAAACTCCAGGTACAATTCCATTTATAATTTATATTTTATATGATGCATATCCTAATATATAAGTATATTTGGTATATGTTTTCTGTGTGATTATAAATCAAATTCTATCTCACAAATTTTGTTGCGAATTGTAAATTGTCTACAACAATTTTGAGACAGAAAATTATAACAAACACTTGATACATTTAAATAATCGCTGAAGAAAATTAATAAAATATAAATTAATAAAGTTTACTTATAATTATACTCATAGTTTTACTTAGCATCTATTAATCATGACGTACACTTTTGTGTCAAAGTTATGTACAGATTCTGTTACGAAGCGTATGATCTTAATCGTGAGACCAGAGTAAATGAGGCTAATTAGAATTTAACGTATGCGGTCAGGCTAATGAAGCTCAACAACCGGTGGCAAGTTTGCATCGAAACCAGTAGTTGGCGTAGCCGAAGCAACTTCGTGCTCAAAAGACCGAGATATGGCTTCCTGCCATGTGTCTTAATGCGCTTTACCGACTATAAACGGCTTTGGCCAAGAGACTCTGATACCTTTCGTTCACCAAAATAACGTTTGTATAATACTTGGATTAATATCACCATTTATATTCGCGTCTTGTAAAGTTAAATGTCGAGGTCTCGTGTTATGTGCAAATGTCGAAAGCTATCATTTGCAAAAAATTTAATATTTTACAAATAATAATAAAGATATAAGACTCGAAATATAAAATTAACAAATTAGTTTCAATAGCAATTTATTATACAATAAGAGGCATGAAACAAATAAAATAAATATAAAAATAAAAGAAGGAATAGCGTATTATAATAAATAAATAATAATTATAATAAATAAATAAATGTGTCATAACATCGACGCTCGACTCGTATTGCTATTGAAACTAATTTGTTAATTTAATATTTTATATGCAATTAAATAGAAAAATTATTAAAATTGAATTTTTATATAATTTAATGATAATTACCACAAATCGAAATAAATTATTAGAATTTAAAAACTATTAAAATTTAAAAACTATTTTGTAGACATATTACTTTCAAAAGCCATATCTCTTGAAATATGCGATAAGAGAATAGCAAAGATATATCGAATAATAACGATGTAAAGCCATTCATTGTGTGTTGACTATAAGATAAAAAAGTAGCATGTACATTTAATCACGCTTTTTAAATACTTTCTCGATGTTCCTTATGCAATTAGAGTGCTAGCGGATAAGTATATTCATTGCAAAAGATAGTAAAGTATCTAAATCAATTGTGAGAAAAATCGTCTAGCGATGTGAATTGTTATAACATCATTGCATACGTTTCTAAAAAATTCAAAGAATTATACACATAGATGTGTACTCGATTATTTTATCAAATAAAATATAAAGGCAAAATTATTCGAAAAACAAATAAAATGTAACTTTACTACATTTAAATGTTATATAATTATTTAATTGTTTTTACAATATTGATTAAATTTCTATATTTAAAATTTGAATTTGTAATAAGATCTATATATTTTATAATATCAATAACACACATGTGTATGTGTATATTTGAAATTCATTACAGTTTCTGATTATATTACAATCAAGTAAATGAAAACTCTCCATTATAGTATACGCATCAGAGTTTCAAATTATTATAATTCACTCAATTTCATGGTATAAAAGAAATGTCATTAGAATATTAAAATTGAATACAGCCTTCAATTTACGTAATGAAAGATAAACATAAAATAATAATTAACTTAGAATAATTTGAATGAGAGAACGATTGGGTTTACAGAAAAAGGTAAATACGCTATTTAGCATAACCGTATGTCGTGAGGTCGTTCCCACGATTGAGACGCCGAACAGAAGATGTTTAGTACTCCTCCGAGGCTAGAACCGTTTCTACGTGAAAGAACAGAGTGCCATGCTAACATAGCCCGGCTCCCAACAAATGGAATGTGTGCGCAAGAACTATGTATATGTGTAAGGAAATAACGTTCCGAGTGAAAAATTCGAATTTCAAGATACATCCCGAAAGCGGAGACGTGAATAACGTTCTCGAATGAATCCGAACGGTCGGAAAGAAACTCCCCACGGATTTAGGAGGCGTAACAGGTGATTCTTCCTCATCGCAGGACACATCTCCGTGGCACTTTGAAATATGATTTAACCGTGATCTTACATCGCCCGCTCGTGTCACAATTAACGTCGACGTATGAAAAACTATAGCCATCCATTATCCGTTTTAGTGAAAAGCAATGATTTACATTCATCGTTGTACATAGTTTTTCAAAAGTTTTTCCTTTGAAAAAATTATTTATATATTTTTTTAATTTATTAAAAATATTTTATTTATTATAATTTGTTAAATTTATTTTATTAAATTTAATTTATTAAAAATATTTTAGTAAAAATATTTCGTATGAAAGATATTTCAAATAGAAAATGCATGCTTCGTGAAGAGAGAGTTTCGATAAGCTATATTCTATACTCGGGTTAATATCTCGCTAATGAAATTAGTCGTGTTTATGTTGGGACGAACTGTTTAACAAAACTTGGCTACGTGTGTGAATTATTTTTCTCTGCAATTCTCGTATCGCTCAAACGTTACCTTTAATTCGAGCAAAGTAGCACCGTGTAATTTTAGATATTATTATGCAATGCGCTATCTCGCGTGCGCGCGTTCATCATATTACGTTTAGAGGATTATGCTTAACCCTGACGCATGAGATATTTTCCTCTTTCTCTCTCTCTCTCTCTCTCTCTCCTTCTCTTCCTCTCTCTCTCTCTCTCTTTCCTTTTCCACTACCTGAAGATTATGGGACCTACCGGCAAGTCGAGATCACCCGAGCAAGTAATTCTTCCGTCCTTTCAGAGAAATCTCCCGGCAGGTTTTATTTTCCAGACAGGTATAAATACCTGAGAGCCGTGCGATTTCTAGGGAAGAAGAATCGTCGCTAGCTCGTGAAAGAGCTCGTTTTGCCACGATGTTTTGATGTGAATAAACAAGAATGTATTAGAAATGATTAAAAAAAACAGTATAGTTGTAATAATCGACGTCAGAAATTGGAGATGCACTGAGAAAAATCGTTTGATTGTATCAACAAGACGTATATGATTGAAGATATTTTGGTTAAATCAAACAAGAATTTCTAGTTACGATAAGACTCGATTTTTTATAACTAAAACGTTTAATATAAGGATTTTATATAAGGATTTAGTATTTTATATAAGAATATAAGATTTTAATATAAGGATTTGGTTAGTATTTTCTGGTTGGATCTATAAAATTTCTTGTTACATTAATTTCTTTGCTTGTTAGGCGGCGAGCCACTCCTAACTTAACTCATATTCGTTTGTCATGAAATGTATATAAAGAACTAGTATTAATATTAAATCCAAAAATATATTTTTTTTCTCTTACGAACAGCGCCAGAAAGAGGATGCTAGCTCTCTGATTGTGTTTGAGCTGCATCCTCTTCTTGCATAACTGTTTATTAGTTTATAAATAGTTTAGTAATAGTTTAGTAATAAATAGTTTAGTAATTTCTAACAAACTGAATTTAAAATAATTTGTTCAATAATCTGGATTGAATTTATCCAATAATCTTGTTAGAATTCAGAATATTAAACAGACTTGAGATTAGATGGAAAAAATTTTAGACTTGGTGCTGGGGAGTTTAGTATTATTAACCAGAAAATTTAATAAATTTAACAGGAAGAAATTAATCAGATTCATCTGGTAATACAATATGGTATGGTTTCTACAAGAATTCTAGTTCGTCCATTTTCCAACAGACATACTGGTTCTACCAAAATTCTAATTAATGCAACCAGATTTTTTTCTCAGTGTGTATAATATATTTTTGACGCGTCTAATTTCTACTATATATTTTTATGTACTTAAAATAAATTATACCTCACAGAATAATTTTTTTCTAATTAAGAAATACAAAAAAATGTATAAGACATAATTTAGATTCGAAAGAATAAACGTGATGAACGCAATTTTACAAGTTCGTTATAAAGTTAATACATCTTTTATAATACATGTGAAACGAGATTATTTTGTTCAACTACATGTAGTATAATGCGCAGCAGGATGCAATTACAATTTTGTAGAAAATTGAAAATAAATTGCGTTCTCCTCTATTTCGCTCCATCATCAGAAGATGGTGTGCATAAAAAAATTCTTCAAAAAAGCTGAAAAGAAAGATCCACATCTCTTTCGCGTTAATACCTAACCCAATAACGTTACGGTAAAAATTAATTATCTGCTTGTATTAAACGATATCATAATGAGATAAATGAAATTCATTCCACAGAGTCTCTAGTTTCGATAATCTTATTTGCAATATTACGCAGCGTCAAATTAATCTCTCTCGTCTTACAAAATTTTTTTCACGACAGTCCTATCCAGAATTGATTATATTAATCTAATACGCCGAATATGGAAAACGTAATTTTCACTTTGGAGAAACTCTTAAAATCGTTGAGTCGAAAACGAAGCGTTGATTGTACCGAATGGTATCTGCCCGCGCGCTTTTGTTCAGCTTCCTCGTTCCGTCGTCATTAGCAACATCCAATTAACGAATATTTTCGATTTCTCGAAAAGGGTTTTCATCGTGAACGGAAAATCGTGTATCACGCTCAAATGGCGAACAGGATTTCTCTCTGTTTAATGACTTTCGATTCGCGACGCGATTCGATGCGTTGTCAATTAAACGAGTGCAAAACCAATGACCGGAAGTAATAGTCAATCGAGAATCACGAGAAAGGTCTCCAATGATTACGGTGCGTGCCAGTCTCTCGTCATGTCCTGCGGAAGCGTCTCTAATATTCATCGCATGCTAGTAAATTTTCCAAACAACATACTACCGTAATATTATTCGGTTGCATTAAAGCGTTTTATTAAAAGCGTTACTTTCGTCCGCGCGATAAAAGTTTCAGCGAAACCGTAAAGATAACAAGTTTGTCTTGCAAATATTTTCACGCACGAGTCTTTATTCGAAGGCAACAGATATCGTCGTTCGCTTAAAGATGAAAAAAGAGGAAAAAAGTTATTTTAATAATGATATCAAGCAATTTAAGTTTAGACAAGTCGAGGGGCAATCGCGTAAACGCACAATTCACGTTCGCGTTTGTATAAATGGAATTGTCAATCATTTATATCTCGCCAACTGGAAACTTTACGGGAGTAACTTTCGGTCAATCGCTCATTATGCGACAACAGCTGACACATCTCTGCGAGAACATTGCCGGATGCAACTCTGAATTAATGCAACGTGGACAGGTCGAGATATGCGAATCAGCGAGATGCGGAGAAGCGAGCGAGAGAAAGAGAGACAAGAGAGAGAGAGAGACAGAGAGAGAGAGAGCAGGATCCGGTTCACGTACGCGCCACTACACGCGTATCATACGCGGTTGGATTTATGTCAACGTATCTATTACCCACATGCGGAGCATCGGCAGTTCTCTCCTGTCGGCGGTGAGCGCGATTGCATAAACGCGAAACGCAGCCGGACGCGAAACCTCGACGCACGGTTGACCCTCCGTTGTGAACGAATCTTTATTTATCGGAATTGGAACGCAGGTACCTCGGCCACGCGCCCACGCACGTGCGTGCACGCGTGTATGCCTACGTGCCTGGCCGCCTGACGCTTGACTGATGGATATCCCCTCGAAGGTGGATATTTTTTTCGGACGCGTGCGCGTATTAGACGATTTCTACACTCGTGGCTTGGGAAATATACAGGGTGTATCTGAAATAATGCATTAAACTTTAGGAGCGTATTCTAGAGGTCAAAATAAGACTTTTTTTCTTGTGAACATGGGTCCCCCCTCCGAGCTAAAATTCGAAAATGTGTGAAATTCACCGAACACCCGCAACACAAATTTATTTATCTCTCAAGAGAGGGTGATAGGTAACGTCAAAACTTTTTCTTTTCTGAAATACAGCCAATTTTTAATCTTGTCCCCAAACTTTAGGGGCCTCTTAAAATTCGAAAATGTGTGAAATTGACCAAACACCCGCAACGCAAATTTATTTATCTCTCAAGAAAGAGTGATAGATAACGTCAAAACTTTTTTTTTCTTTTTTTCTGAAATACAGCCAATTTTTAATCTTTTCTCCAAACTTTAGGGGCCTCTATAACTCAAAGGAGGCATCATTTGCGGACCCAATTCATAAGAAAAAAAAGTCTTATTTTAATCACTAGAATACGCTCTTAAAGTTTAATGCATCATTTCAGATACACCCATTTGTATATACTATACAAATTATTACTAATAAATTATTACTAATAATACCCCCATTTGTATATACAAATTATTACTAATAAAATAACATGTTGGTTCGCACGCGATTGATTCAGCTCTCGATTGTGAATTATAATATTTCGTGCGACGACGTTGTATATCAATTCAGCACACCTGTGTGTGTGTTTTTTCTCCGGATTAAAATTTAATTTTCCACATCGTTGCGCAAGCTTATTGACTCCGTGTCTTCACCTTGACACGTGTTTCCTGCATTTTATGATGTTTCTGCTCGAAATTGACTAGATTCACATCAGTCGATAAAACTTATCGCGAATATAATGTCAAAATCTTACATTAACACAAAATTAAAATGTATAAATAAAATTGATAAATTTTGTAATTTATGTAATAAAAATTTTATACATGTATAAATATAAATATCTTAGTATATTCATATTTTTATATAAAATTTGATACGATTACATCACCAACATATGTTTCCAGAGAGAGAATTTTACTTTTAAAGAATTATATTTGTCGTTTTTAGAATGTATTATTTTCAGAATGCACCGTATGATTGCAATTAAATTTTAATTTCGTGGTAAGTGACATATAGTACTTTGCACGTGACTTGAATGAACTGAATTAAAAAGTAGCTTAAATCAGACTTTGACGGCACTTCCGATCTTCGATTAATTTCGCTCAACTGTTTCCATCTTCGTATTGATTTTGCTTCATTTTATTTAATTTAACCGAGAGAGACTGATAGTAAAACTTTACTTAACTCAATTTTCATTGTCGTCGATGCGAGAAATATATTTAAAGTAATCTTCATTCTTTCTCTTTGCATTTTACTCCATCATTTTTAACACAGGCAATTATTATTTGCATAAAAATAAGAAATTTGTACAAGGAATTCTGAATATTTGATCAGAAATTAATTTCATTTAATGACGTTACTCATGATTAAAGTGTACGAAATATAATGAGAAATTGTGCAACAAAATTAAAATATTGAGTTCTTTTCAAAGCAAACACTTTTTTTGTTATTAAAACTTTAAAATTTATCTTATGAATAATTTATCTTTTCGACTTTTCAATATTTAAATTAAATTATTTAAAAATAAGAAAATATCAAGAATCTTTCTTTACATGTACATACTTTTTCCTCTTGCTGTTTAAAGCTTATTTTGAAAAATGACATCGACGATAAAAGGAAAGAGATCGTGATACATATGTTAACGCGAATATTAACACGTGGATCTTATAAATTCATTTAGCACGCCTACGCACGATTCTCTCGCGATATACATGCACAAACTTTCGGTTGGCTAACTTGGTTCGTGGTATTTGAATCACCGAACGGAATTATTTATGAAGTGCCGGAACACACGGGACGAGATCGAAAGTATTAAATTCACACGCGACCTCGCATGGGCGCGATTTACCGACTCATATAAATTCATCGGCCGCTTTTATGAAGCGATGCACAACGGCGGTAATACGCGCATATTTATTAAAGACGATGTTTTCATCCCGCGCTCGCGTAACACTTAATAGGTTTACCCTTTGCCGAATGGGCGACCCCGTCTTTACGAGATGTAAACTTATGGTCTCATTAATTGCGATCGTATCTCTTCCTCTCTCTCTTGTACGTATATTACCATCGGTGGAAGTGCAGCAGCGTGTGCATCCATAAATGTAATTGATACTACATTAGGATTAACGATAATTTAAGTGCTTTAATTGGATTCCCGCTGTAAATTCACGGCGTATAATTATCGTTTCGCAATTCGCATTGCACATTTAATCCAAGTGCTAATGCAACACGGCGTTTCTCCAGACTTTGCGGTCGCGGAAAAATATTTATCGTACATTAAATTCAATTTATTGTCTTCGATTTGCGAAAATACGAACAGTATTTTATCCTGGATTGAAGATTTTCAAGTGTGAACAAATATACATGCTGCTTTTTTGTTTCATACATGATGAATTGATTTCATTTTTTCGAAAAGTTTCTTTCTCGTAAATTTGTTAATTTTGAATATAAATTGTCTCAATACTCGATAATAAATAATGTACGCATGTTTTGTTCTTCGTCTGATGTAGAATAATTAGCGGCTTAGGTCCGGTTAAACCAATATTATTTTAGCTTTAAACGAAACCTAAATATATTAAAACTTAAAAATTTTTGTGTTAAATTTTTAACATATTCTTATGTTAATGTAACATATTATCATTGCGTTATTTTGACATTTCTGCATTGAGTTAATATTCACCGTTTCTAAGAGTGTTTCTTGAAACAACACAATTAATATGTAAATGCACGAATTTTTGATGAAATATGTTATATGTTAAAATTAACAGATAAGTTGTGTTATTTTTCTCTCTACAACAGTTTCCATATATTAAATCGACATATTTCTTCTGTTATTTATCATAAAAATGTAAGAATAACATTTTCTTTTAATTAAATTTAACATTATAAATATATTAATTTAACATAAACTTTATTTCCAGATAAAGTTTAAGTGTTACACTTTTATGTTAATTTTTAAACATATTACTTGTGTTATTTATTTGCAAACTTGCCTTCTGTTAAATTAACAATAAAATTAAAGTGGATAAATTGGGACATGTAAAATATGTTAAATTTAACATATTTAACATATGTTATTAAATTTAACAACAAAATTTTTTACTGTGTAAACATATATTTAAGTCTCGCTTAAAGCTAAAATAACGTTGGTGCAATCGGGCCTTAGATGCTTACCGCCGATCTAAAAGATACGAAATTAATACTGTTAATTTCCAAAACGGGAAAAATAAGGAAATTTCGAGGAGGAATTTGCATGAATACGTAAACTATACAAATCGTATTAGTATCATCCATTTCCGAATATATATATCAGAAAATACTAAAAAGTTTCGCGCACAAAGAATGCTGAGACACGTCGTAAAACGTGCTCGCAATGCACGATATACTTTCGTGAACTTTGTTCATAAAATTTCGCAATGCCACGAGCATTTAAAAGGTCTTGTCGTAACTTTATTTCAGAGATCCTATAACTCTGACAATTCTATTTCTAATGGATCTATACGAATCTTACGGCGATGTATGTTTCAATAAAATTTGTCTCCAATTGTTTCAAGGAAAACAAACGTTTGCGTCTCCCATCCCGATGTAATAATATCAAACTATTTTTGGATCGGAGAGAAAAAGAAGGAAAATATATTTATTTTTCACAATCCAAATGTTTGCTTCAGATTTCGAAATCCTTTAAATGTATCCCGTTTATCCTTTCGCGATCTGATCTCTGGTACATCCCATATACGCATGAATCTCTGAAACTCGAGTCCGCTGCGACTACTCGAAAAGGAGCGTTTTAATTGGCGGCATAGTTAGAGGAAACAGGCAACGTATCGCAAATTTGCATGGAAAGACGGGAGCGACGAAGAGAGGAAAAAGAACAAGGGGAAAAAAGGGCAGAGATTGCCTTTTAAGGCGACGATTCGTGAATCGACGAGATTTAAATGGTAACCTGAAGTCGCAGCGAAACGAACGGCATACAAAAGACTATTAGCGTAATTAACAACTCGCTACCTGCAAGCGTCGGCCAATTCGCGATCTCACGCAGATATCGAAATCGTAAAGCCGACAAAATTAACGAGGTGTAAATCGCGGAGATATGTTTTAATTAATGTTTCCGACGCGGAAATTCGTATTGTCGAGAGGTCGAGGAAGACAATCGCGAAATCGGGCAACGTTAATGAATCGCAAATATCGCGCGACGTGCACGTAATGAGGCGGCGTAAGAAGAAATGTTAGAAAACGTCAGCGAACCGATATTATAGCAAGATAAATAGACATTACGCAATGACATATAAATCCCGGCGGAGAAATGAGACAATACGAAAGAAATAGAAATATCGTACACAATTTAAAAGCGTGACAAACCGATTTAACGCGGGATTTGCTAGATATTTACCCGACGAATTATAAATATTAGAATGAAACAATGAATTCGAAATAATCGCCCAGTGAATCGATAACTCGCGCAACATTTTGCGAACAAAAGCGCGAGATTACAAACGCAACGCGATGAATCTTATGCGATCCTAACCCGATGAAAATCGATCACGTACAATGAGAGGTGGATCACATTTATTTTATTTCGCAGGAAACCACAAATTTTCTGCGCGTGTGTGTTCGGATACCATCGTTAAATAAATAATGCGCTTTGATCGGGACGCAAAATGTTTCCGCCCAAAGCGAATATTGCGTATGTGATATGCCGCATTTTCGCGAATTTACACGCATGTTTGGCTACGAATGTACAGTCCTCTGAAGCAATCAACCGATCAAACTCTGTTCTAATGCGTTCTCGCGTGCCAAATAATGCATCGGGGACACGTCCGTCGTAAAATATAAATTCGTCGTAAAATAAAAGAATACACTGAGAAAAAAATCTGGTTGTATTAATTAGAATTCTGGTAGATTCAACCAGTACGTCTGGAAAATGGACGAACCAAAATTCTTGTAGGAATTACCAGATGAATCTGATTAATTTCTTCCTGTTAAATTTATCAAATTTTCTGTTAATAATACTAAACTCGCCAGCACCAAGTCGTCTAAAATTTTTTTCATCTAATCTCAAAAGTCTGTTTAATATTCTGAATTCCAACAAGATTATTGGATAAATTCAATCCAGATTATTGAATAAATTATTTTAAATTCAGTTTGTTAGAAACTAAACTGATAAACAGTGATGCAAAAAGAGGATGCAGCTCAAACACACACAATCAGAGAGCTAGCGTTCTCTTTCTGGCATTACTGCTCGTAAGAAAAAAAAAATATACTTTGAATTTAATGTTAATATTAGTTCTTTACATTTCATGGCAAATATTGAATATGAGTTAAGTTAAGAGTGGCTCGTCGCCTAGCAAGCAAAGAAATTAATGTAACAAGAAATTTTATAGATTCAACCAGAAAATACTAACCAAATCCTTATAGTAAAATCTATGAAACGTTCTAGTTATAAAAAATCTTATCGTGATAACTAAAAATTCTTGTTTGATTTAATCAAAATGCCTTCAATCATATACGTCTTGTTGGTACAATCAAATGATTTTTCTCAGTGTATCATAAAACAAAGAGTTTGACACGCGGCATCCTTGTTCTCGAGGAGATATGTGGAATCTCTTGCGGCTTCAGTCACGGACTTTACCTTCGTTTTGCGCGCGCGACCGATCATTCCGCTCGACCCACGCGGCCAATGAACACCGCATGGAAAGGCAATTCAATATTGCAAACGCCTTTATATTACACGAGATGATGCTTCATTAAATCCATGTTACCGCACGCATGGCAAGCAATAACCGATGCAGCGCGCGCGATCGTAAGCCCTTGCAATTCTGACATTATGTTTCGACGCATCGATTTTACATCCGCATGCAATTATGATAAAACGATCGAATTTCAACTGCGTAATTAATATGTTAACTTTCATTCATCTCCGATCAATAATTTCGTCGATTGACTTTGCTTTTCCTTTTCAAGACGATGTCGTTCTTAAAACTTTGTTTAATCTTTTCGTTGTTTTATAAGAACTATCAAGAGAGCATTATTTTTAGAACATTATGATGCAACAATATCAAAGTACAATCGTTGCGAATGACTAAATCATTTCTCAGCACTTAATAATGGATGAGCAGCGATTGAATAATTGAATTACTCAACATTCTTCACATACCTCATATAGTTCATGAATCACAATGCATCCGTATTCTAGAAGCATTTTGCTTAACAAAAGGCTTTCATCTGTACCAGATATATTTTTTTCTTATTTTCCTCACTAAAAAATATTCATCTAAACCATGTATTAATTAGCATTCTCGAGATAAAAAACAATTTCTTTCATTTGGACATTCAATATTTTCCAATTCCTTTGGAAATAAAAATTTGATTTAAAAAAAATCTAAAGTTATTTTAATAATATATATTTTTAGCTGTTTGTTCCTTGATTTTATTTATCCTAGGACAAGTGAATAGACGAGATAAATATAAAAATAAACTACTGCACGATATTTTCGAAATAAGAGATTTTCATCTCAGCGCAATTTCCGCGAGCGTTCAATCTTTTACGAAGTTATTGTGATTTTCGACGACGATAAATAACATCGCAATTTGTAGCAACTTGATTACGTTGGTGCTAGGAAACACCGTGATCGGTCATTACGAATCGTTATACGGGTCACGTAGTTTTACGACAAATTAGAAGATTAAATTGCGACCGGTAAGAATATACTACACACTTCAGGAAGCAGGTTCAGAGCGAGGAGAGAGCACTTTCGCAATTCTAATGTGCACGAGGTTCGAAATTGGAATGCAGTCAACCTCGGAGACAACGCTGGATATTTTTAATTTTAATGTTTTCATTAAGAACGACGTCGTATGGGAAAACAAACGCGAAGATGTGGGTCAGTTTGCGATGATATCGCGTTTCGCCTCGGGCCTCCGCTCTATCTACATCATCTTTCCTCTTCTCGCGTGAACCATGATGTAACAGAAATTACGGGTAGCGCTTTCCAAGAGTAGCTCGTAAATACATCGCATTTATCAAACTTTGATCGTTAAGGTAAAGGCACGAAATGGGTAATATTTAGCAAATTTCTGATTTTTCATTACGAACATTTCGATATTCGCTATTTTTTTTTCCACTACATTGTATCGCAAACTCGTTTTCTTATACGCGTCTCGCCTTCATTTACACGCGATGTATCCATACACAATGTCGAAATAAAAGCTGCGAATGTGACCGCGAGGTATCGATATTTTCCCCGTTCGCGCAGCACGATCTGCCAGGCGATTATTTCGAAATAAAAAAAAAAAAAGCTACGAATGGATGCAACATAGGCAAATTAGCCGGCTCGCTCCCCCTTTCCTTCTGTACGTATTCGCAACAGGTAAAAAATAAATTGCGCACCGAGTTACGATTTGACTCTGCCGAGGTATAACGAGATTGTTCTGCAATGTTGCTCAAAAACGAAGCGATTGGGAACAATTGAATTAATTTCTTGTATGTTGCGGGAGAGATCGTATTCAGTGAAATATGAATGCGAAATAATAGCCACGAGTCGATTCATACGAGCTAAGTTTCAAAGCCAATTCTCATTGTCGGTGGCGCAGAATTTTAGCAAAGATCTATAATATAAATGCCGATTAAAAACTTTTCTCTTAATTTAACAAATATTACGCGACGTGAATAAAACGTTATATAATATATTCGCGCGCACGCGTTTTTATTTTTATTTTCTTATCAACACTTGCATTGATATTTTTATACTTGTATTTATATTTGTAAGAGTATTTATAAGTTTTTAATTGCTTAATTTATCTCAATTTGTCTGATCCTGATTAGATGAGCGAATAAATAACACGTTAGGTATTTAAGAGAAAAAAAGACCAGTAGACGAATGTATACAAAAGATACAGAAGGAAAGGGAGATTACGAAGCGATACACGCGATATTGGAACATCAATGCCAAATATATTCGAAGCTTATAGCCTCTCGGTATACGAGATAAGTACGAAGCTAAACGAACAAGATAAGCGCCGAAGGTGGGCAAACAACAAGCCTGTAAATTTCGCGACGCCATTTCGGGGAACGGCAAATGTAAGGGAGAAGTCGTAAAAATACCGTTCCACGATTGAACAACGACTGGCTCGGCGCAAACAATGTGTCAGGTGAGCGACGAGCGCGAAACGAATTTGCACCTGTGACAATCTAGCTTCCGCAACTATTCGATGACGTATGAACACACACATGTATCGCCGATGCTGACAAAATATTCGGCACCGAGTCGAATCGCGGTAACGAGCGAGATTGTTAACCATCGGCACGTAACGTCGAAATCGTTATATATTTCTGTGAAGTTGGCCCCTCATTCTTCAAATTTAAAAAAAAAATTATTAGAGTTCTGTCCCCCATAGAGTTCTAGAGCTCTTAATCCATTTTAGAAAGAGTTCTGTCATTTAAAATAAAGAAAACACCATTTTAATAATGGAGGGCTAAGTTCACGACACCCTTCATTCTATGAAAAATGCAAATTTCTTTAGAGTTTTGGGTAGATTTCTAATAGTTCTATAGTTCTAGATAAGTTTCAAAAATAATTCTGCTCAAAATACTGCAAAAATTATTATTATTTAAAGTTCTCGATTTAAAAGACGAAAATGGGCGAGAATTTTTACAATTTTGGTTTCAGCGCTTCGAGTCTTAATAATAATCGTTAGAATTCGTGAGGGGCTATCCAGAACTCTGAATAAAGCGTCGGATTTTAGAAGAAAATTTTTCACGTCTCGAATCAAAAATCAATTTTTTTGGAAATCCGACGTTCTGAGTTCTGATAGCTCCTCACGAGTTCTAACGATTATTATGAAGACTCGAAGCGCTAAAACCAAAATTATAAAAATTTTCGTCCATTTTCGTCTTCTAAGTCGAGAACTTTAAATATAATTTTTGTAGTATTTTAAGCAGAACTATTTTTGAAACTTATCTAGAACTATAGAACTATTAGAAATCTATCTAAAAAACTAAAGAAATTTGCATAGAATAGGGGGCGTGATGTACCCCCCCCCCCTATTTTTAAAATGGTGTTTTCTTTACTTTAAATGCCGGAACTCTTTGTAAAATGGATTGGGAACTCTACGGGAGGCACCCAGAACTCTAATAATTTTTTTCAAATTTCATGAATGAAAGGCAAACTTCACAGAGGTTCGTTATACAGTCTCTTGTCGTCGCAGACGACAACAAACATTCGCGATGATGAGTTAAGGAGGGAGAGACAGCGTCAAACGTACTCGAGCACGTGTCGTTTCCCAGCTTCAATCACAAATGCAAGCTGCGACACGTATCGCTCGAACAGCTGCGTAATCGTTCAAGAATATAATTCCCTCTCCCTCGAACGTGCATCCCCGGATATATTCCTGGATCGCGTTCCAATCGCTTATGCAATTTCTATAAATTTCAAGTCTAAAGATAAACATCTTTCCGTATCAATCCATCTCTCAAACTTATACATACGGTGAGAGAAAATTGCGAAATCGAGCGTAGCGTACGAGATATCCAAGGAAATATATCGAAAGAATGAGCGCGAAAATCTAGATACATCGGCTTTAAAGAGAAAGAGAGAAAGGAAACTCTTTCGCGATCTTTCCCGGAACGGAAATTGGTTAAGATTCAGTGACGGAAATAAAAGAGGGGGAGCACCGTGATCTCGTATCGCGCATTGCTTACTCCGTGAAATATTCATTTTCTTTCGTCGGACTTAAATTTTAAACATGGGACCCTGAGTCGAGACGGCGTCGTCCGGACGGATTTAATTTAAGTTTTCGCTTTCCGAGTTGGCATTCTCCTATACTTTTCACCAGTACAAGTTGGTATATAATCCAGCGACGTATAATTTTGTCGTTATCCCTCGTAACGCGGCTTGCGATTCCTCGCTTTGGCGGATGCCTGACGAGCATGTTGTGCGTTGCCGATGACGCGTACGGCTAATACGCGCCAGATAACGACGATAACGAGACACTTGACACCGAAAACGAGCACATTCCACACCGCACCTATGAAGCAACTGTCGAGCAACGACGACGAAGGAGGACGAATCGCGTAACATCGACAGTAATCCGTCATTAACGATCCATCTGTTCCTTTCAGCCAAGCTAGATTTAGTTCTTTCGATACTGAGCATCGAGCGTTCTTCTTTCCGATATGCATGTACGATTAAAGGCATAAAAATGTTTAAAGGGAAACGATTCCGCAAAATCAATTTTTCGAAATATTCAAGAATTTGTTTTATTCAGCGATAGAAAGTTTCTCTTTTTTTTCGTAGAAATTAAAACACGTTAATTTATTAAACATGCAACAATATTCGCGCAAAATTTTCAATACAAATTACATGAAAAATATATTCCTTTTTACAACATTTATTATATAAAATTGAAATACAGCGATATTTATTACTATAAAAATTATTAATATTTATAACATTCCTTACAGCCAAGTTAGATTTAGTTCTTTCGATACTGAGCATCGAGCGTTCTTCTGTCGGATATGCATGTACGATTAAAGGCATAAAAATGTTTAAGGGAAACGATTCCGCAAAATCAATTTTTCGAAATATTCAAGAATTTGTTTTATTCAACGATAGAAAGTTTCTCTTTTTTTTGTAGAAATTAAAACACGTTAATTTATTAAACATGCAACAATATTCGCGCAAAATTTTCAATACAAATTACATGAAAAAATATATTCCTTTTTACAACATTTATTATATAAAATTGAAATATAGCGATATTTATTACTATAAATATTATTAATATTTATAACATTCCTTACAGCCAAGTTAGATTTAGTTCTTTCGATACTGAGCATCGAGCGTTATTCTGTCGGATATGCATGTACGATTAAAGGCATAAAAATGTTTAAAGGGAAACGATTCCGCAAAATCAATTTTTCGAAATATTCAAGAATTTGTTTTATTCAACGATAGAAAGTTTCTCTTTTTTTTCATAGAAATTAAAACACGTTAATTTATTAAACATGCAACAATATTCGCGCAAAATTTTCAATACAAATTACATGAAAAATATATTCCTTTTTACAACATTTATTATATAAAATTGAAATACAGCGATATTTATTACTATAAAAATTATTAATATTTATAACATTCCTTACAGTCAAGTTAGATTTAGTTCTTTCGATACTGAGCATCGAGCGTTCTTCTTTCCGATATGCATGTACGATTAAAGGCATAAAAATGTTTAAAGGGAAACGATTCCGCAAAATCAATTTTTCGAAATATTCAAGAATTTGTTTTATTCAACGATAGAAAGTTTCTCTTTTTTTTTCGTAGAAATTAAAACACGTTAATTTATTAAACATGCAACAATATTCGCGCAAAATTTTCAATACAAATTACATGAAAAATATATTCCTTTTTACAACATTTATTATATAAAATTGAAATACAGCGATATTTATTACTATAAAAATTATTAATATTTATAACATTCCTTACAGCCAAGTTAGATTTAGTTCTTTCGATACTGAGCATCGAGCGTTGTTCTGCCCGATATGCATGTACGATTAAAGGCATAAAAATGTTTAAAGGGAAACGATTCCGCAAAATCAATTTTTCGAAATATTCAAGAATTTGTTTTATTCAACGATAGAAAGTTTCTCTTTTTTTTCGTAGAAATTAAAACACGTTAATTTATTAAACATGCAACAATATTCGCGCAAAATTTTCAATACAAATTACATGAAAAATATATTCCTTTTTATAACATTTATTATATAAAATTGAAATACAGCGATATTTATTATTATAAAAATTATTAGTATTTATTATATTCCTTTCAGCCAAGCTAGATTTAGATTCTTTCGATACTGAGCATCGAGCGTTCTTCTTTCCGATATGCATGTACGATTAAAGACATAAAAATGTTTAAAGGGAAACGATTCCGCAAAATCAATTTTTCGAAATATTCAAGAATTTGTTTTATTCAACGATAGAAAGTTTCTCTTTTTTTTCGTAAAAATTAAAACACGTTAATTTATTAAATATGCAACAATATTCGCGCAAAATTTGCAATACAAATTACATGAAAAATATATTCCTTTTTACAACATTTATTATATAAAATTGAAATATAGCGACATTTATTACTATAAAAATTATTATTATTTATTACATTGTTTATTATGCATTTGTTTCGACATCAAAATATTTAAATAATTACAATACTTCTTTGTGTATGTAAAAAACATTACTGAATATAAAATAGTTATTTCCCTGTATATAAATTGTTACCTTCTCCCGGTTACAAAATCATATTATATGACAATTTTTATAACATTTTGTCGTGTAATCAAATTCCTGTTTATTTTACGTTTACTCTAAAAATGTATCGAGCTATAAAGAGAAGATTAAATCCGATGCATGCGGAGAGTTCAACCATTAAAGTGTAAATTCCTACTTTCCGTTGACGCAGATCCGCAATGTTCCGTTGGTAGATCTCTCGTGTCGCGTCGGCGAGGGTTTTATCCGCCAAGAACCGCGTCGGCGAACAAGGTAAATCAAATTAGAAACGTATTCGCGATACGACGTATTCAGCGCGGCAGCCTAGATTCGCGGCGGAGATTATTTTAAGGGGCGGCCTCGAGGCGAGGCAGGCGAGGCGAGGCAAGGCGAGGCGAGGTGAAGCGAGACGGGACCGCCGACGCGATGAATATGAAACGTGTGCGAAAGAACTATTATGCTGAATCGTTACGCTAAAATCTTTCGGCGACGAGTCGCTCCGCAAGCGCTCCGCATAACGAGAGAAAATTATTCCGCCGCGCTCTAACCGTCTCTCCGTCTCGTGTGATTCACTTAACGCCGCGCCACGAAACCGCAAAATGCCTTCAAACCGGAATCTCAAACAACGTTGCGCTACACGTTTCTGCGCTTCCTCGATTGCCGCGTCCGCGCGCGCGCGCGCGCACGATGCGAGATTTCATTTCCGACCAGTTATTTATACGCTATGCATCCTCGTCCGTAATAATGAATAATATTCTTGGAAAATTTGTTAATGGAAACTTACATGAAAAATCAGAATAATCGGCAAGAACTACTTTGACGATCCTGAGATTGTTATTTTTCAGAGATGTCGACTCTAACGACTCGAACTTTATACATTTTAGAAAATAAATAAATATTTATTGAATTAATATTTATTAAATATTTATTAAATTAATATTTATTAAATATTGATTAAATTAATATTTATTAAATATTTATTAAATAAGTATTTTATAAAAAATATAATAAAATTTGTATAATATCCGCGGTATTTTTTTATATTGATCTATTATTCATCTACCGCTTATTTTTCACACGCATCCACATATGTGCCCTCAAACTAAAATTATTTAAATCCGTGAAATGACCAGCATTAATCCCGAAACAGCGCAATAACAATCTCTCGTCAAGCGCCGATGAATCTCGGAACGGGATGCCTAAGCTCTTTCATAAGACCCTGAATTCGAACCCCGTCACATCGCTCCGACGAGCAACGCGACGACCGGAAGACTCGCCTTATTTCCCCGGCAACTTTGGCCAAGGGAGAGATAAATCCCGTCAACGTTCGCGGCAACTTCCGAGCTCGCGGAACCGAATAACGGATATTACGGGGAGGCGACTCACCCAGCTTTAGCGGGAGCGAGACTCGAGACCCGAATAAACCTCGAATTGTGCCCGACACGCAATATCCCGGAAAAGAGGGAGAGAAAGAGAGAGAAGGGGGAGGAGGGAGAGATACACGTGGGGTCGGTGTGTCGTACAAACGTGTTGCTTTAACGCAAAAGTGTTCAATGTGTACCCCAATACTCCAATACTCGTGCCGAGTGCACATTTTGGTACTCCAATGAGGTAGAACATCCTGCGGATGTTTTAGTTTACAAGCTCGACATATTACTTGAGGGCGTATAACTCAATTGGCTTACAAATACATGATTTGCATAACAAGTTTACTAATCTCGCAATCGTTGCTTCATTCGCTCAACTTTTCAAACGTGTTCAAGTATTTAGAAAAAAGAGAAATAATCAACCTCTTTATTAACTTATTTCTTAAAATTTTCTCTTCCTTTCCTTTTACCAGAATTATTTAATTAAAAAATTTAATTAAAAAACAATAATTATAAAAATTTTTATTCTCTATTCTAGCAATTATTACGTGGGAATCGAAAGTTGAAGTCAAAGTTTTGCGGATTTTCAAATGCATTGAGAATATGAATGGAATATTTAAAGCCAAAAACGCCAGTGGTTTATGTTACATTTCAGATATGGTCGCAGAATTAATTTTATCAGTGATTGAGTATCAACATTGATATCTCTAAATATCTCAAGATTTATAGCAAGAGGAAATTACAATGTCGTACGCGATGGATTTCTTATCAATCAATTGTATCCCTCTCTCCGTCTTTCTCTCTCATTCATCTATCCACGCGTCTCTTTCGCAGCCTCCGACAACTCGAACCGGTACAACCGGAACGAACCGGCAGATCTCTCTATTTCTCCCCTCTCCGACTGTCCGTAATCTCTCTTCTCCGTGCATTGTCAAAACAAGTACGCGCGTAATTAAATTTCAGGGTATTTAAGTCGGAAACCATCAATCCACGCGCTCGCATATATGCAGTTTGACGATTCTCTTTTCTTCTTTTTTTTCAATTATACGATCAAATATATGATCGATGTGATATGCGAATAAAAAAAATCACGTAGCGCTGAAACAAGATGTCGTCTCTATTTTCTTGGATTATCTGTGCGGAAGAATCGTCTCATAAGCACGTTTAACTAACGATTTTAATACCAAAGGTCTGACATGCTCGATAACTTTTTCATTTCATTTTCAGCTGAGCAAAATAACGGAGATTTTTTTATTTCATATATTATTCGCTTACGTTATAAAATAAAATAAATGAATAAAATAATAAATATAAAAAAAAAACATCTCGCTTTCTCTCTCTCTTTCTCTTTTCTCGTTTATATGCAACATGAAAAATGACAAATGACTCTTTCGAGCGTGTATTCCAATTACAAAAATAAAACATTGATTGGTGGTCAAACATTGTAAAAGTATTCGATTATATATAACGTACTCTATAACTCTGGTTTTATTACAAAAGAGAAAAGATCGTCATTCATCGACTAACATTCGAATTACAGCAGTCACTCTCTACTGGAAATATTGACACAAATAGAATACGCGCTTCTATTTACCACGAAAATCTACCCTTGTCTGGATATTTACAGTCCGGAAAGGCTGGCAACGGCGCATTCCGATTTTTCGGGGCGTATGTTTGCCTTCTGTGGATATGAAAAATTTACACGCTTAAATGAACAATCTAAATTTCCAACGCGCGGATAAAATGCTGACCGAGTTCTAAGAATAGCTCCCTTCATATCATCGTTCTCACATTGAAATATCTATATAAAATCCATTCGCGGGATATATGAAAAATGTAAAAAGGAACGTCGCGCAGTGTGCGATAAATATTGGAAAACATTTTTATTAAAAAAAAAAAAAAAAAACGACAAACAATTTCCAAACAATTTTTCTATTATTTTTGCTGACACGTTTTTATTTAAGTCTCTGAAGTCATGTTTCGCAATAAAAACTCGTATGTTGTATTTAATAAAATTATTTTCCTTCTTAATTTTTCTCTCGCTTGAAATAAGAGACGAATAAAATCAATATGCGTCCGACTGACAAGGGGATATTTCATCCAATATTCTTACATTGCGCTTTACGAAACCGCGTCGGCGACAACTTCTGGGAGCACGTATCGAGTGTAACTTGCTGTCACGTGATCGCGTTATGCATGCACGATTTGAAAATGTAACGTTCGCGCCGCGCGTTGATCTGGAATGGATTCCATCGACGTCAACTTTTTTTACCGCGTCGCGCTTGTCATGTCTGTGTCAACAAATACACACGTGTGTACGCGTGTGCGGGAATGACGACTTACCGAGCAGTCCTTGGAGCGATCTCGCGATGGCTGGGAAGACGTGAAAAGATCCACCGATGATCTCTCTCCGATGACAGGCGTCTCACCGTGAAGTTGGAGCTGATGTAATGGCGTACTTTTGCACCGACCGATTAAAACCGAGTAAAACACTCGCGTTACCGATCGGCGTCCGATATACGTCTCACTCGATGTACGACACTCGCGCGATTAATCCGCGGCAAGGCGATCGAGAACGACGCGAACACAAACCGAGACAAACCGAGAGAGCACCGACGTACGTCCTTCCACCGCGAAGGTCGGAGCGCGACTGACACGATGCGCGTTGCTCTCGCGCGCAGCCGGCGACGGTTCGCTGCGAAGTGCGCGCCGTATCCCGACCGCGCGCGATAACCTGTCAATCTCTCACGCTTCGCACCATTATTTTCCATGCGCCGACAAGTTAAGCGTCGCCTGCCTCTTTTCCTCTTTCTCTCTCTCTCTCCCACTCTCTGTAATTTGCAATTTTATAATTTCGCGCAATTATCGTTTTATGAAGCCTCGCACTCTGTGCGACTCGCATTAAAAACCACTTTAACTTTCCTGCACTAATCTCTGAGAACGACCCGGGACTATGGAATACATACACTCGTCATCACGAGTATTTTGATACTTGTGAAGATGGTTACTTCTGGATCGGATGCGTCGCCATTTAAGTAGATGCGGTGCATTTCATCCGGAAATAACTTCAAGTATGAGAGCACTCGCGCGTGACGTTAAGTCTATGTACTATGTACGTACGTATAGTTTTAAATTCAAGCAACGTATTCTTTTCGCGTATCGACAATATTTAACAGTCAACTCCTCGCGGCCTTGCATGACGCGATTTAATATCTACGATTGTGATCAGGTTTGCAATTTGCGACTTTATAATTCCGTGAATAAACGGTTTCGTCTAAGAGTTCCTTCTTTGACCTTTTTTACATTTACATAGAGGTTAGGTATTTCGAATGATAGAAATTACGTGCAGTATATTGTTGCTTTTGTATAATTTTTTTTATATATTTTATATAATTTTATATACTACAATAAACAATAAAGCGATTGATCTTCATTTCTTTTGAAATATTATTAAAATACAACAACAATTGTATAATATAACTTAATCATTTTTACTAAAAACTATCGTTTCAATTACAATTATTTTTCATGTTTTATTAATGCTCTTGGATAGATATAGTTCAAGAGAAGAAAAAACTTATTGTATTTTATTTATGCAACGCAAATGATTTGTTGCTTAAAGTTTATAACAATATTGTTAAAATTATTAATTCTATCTCTAATCTTTAATTATTAAAATGATTAATTTATCGAGTATTTTTACATATTAACTTGTATGTTTGCTGAAGAGAAGAAAAATCTTATATTTCTCAAATACAGTATACATAGCAGTAGAAAATTTTAAATACGATAAATATTTATGACAACTTACATTTCCGAGAAATAATAATCAATAATCTTTAGGTGAAGAATGTCGTAATAATTCACAGTTTCGTACTTGTTGTGATTAGCGGTCTGACAATAAATATTATCTGCAAGTAAGCAGTACCGGGAGTGCCAAAAAAAAGTGACGAGAAAAATGTCGGGAGTGTCGAAAAAAATATCGGGCGATTGTCGTATTTTACACATATTGTATATATTAAATGCAATATATCGGTGCTGTAAATGTGAGACAATTAATATCAACTCTGCACAATCCGCAATGTATATTTTCATCGATGGACTTGCTGTCAATCTTCCGACTTGATACGATTATTTCTGACCCTGCCTCCGTACGATAAATTCACTCGAGGTATGTAATTTGCCATATTTTATGGTTTCGACATAATTATCATCTCGTGAGAGAAGCCGTTATAATTGCCTCTTTGTTTTTCGCTTTCAACGCGAATAATATTGAGCCTTGAATATTTCAACTTGCGACTAAACCCATTCGTAATCTATCTATTTGATACAGTTCAGTAATGATGCACACGTGTAAAATTATGATTATTATCAGACACCTTTGCATTGCAGTTGCATTTTCAATTTTGATTTATGTAAACTGTGCTATTGTTTCATGCCAAAATTGTTACGGGAATCATTTATGCCAATTATCGATGTATGATGGCGGAATTAATCGAAGTGCACTCATTGAACAAGAATTATCATTTGCAATCAAGATCAAATAATTGGCGACATATATGTATTTCTGATTCCGAATTCAAATCGATTAAAATTTTATTGTATGAAGAATCGATTTTTTTTAATGCACTTTAATTTGTATACAATTTCCTTAAAATGTATTTCGCACGCGCATACATGATGCTCTGTAATATTTATTATTAACATATGTATAAATTTTAATATATACCTTTTATTAATATATTTTATTATTAAAGAGAGTAGTCATATATTTATTATTATTTATTAATATATTTTATTATTAAAGAGAGCAGTAATATATTTATTATTATTTTCTTTATGTATGCGTGAACGTGAACGGAAAATATCATACGAAAAACAAAGAAATTTGCGATATGACAGAACGCACAATAAGACAATCCTTCTTAGACTCCATTAATAAGAGTCGTCTATTGTGTCTTTTCGCAAATATGTTGTGAAACAAAACACAATAAAAGGAAAAAGGCGTAATCCAGCGATAAACAAATGGTTATCAAACGCCTAAAAAGATTTACGTCCACACTAATTGGTAAACATTAAATTGTGATCCAAGAAATAAGATCTATATAAATCGTAAATAAATGGACCATTTACAAACAATTATTATTATTACGTAACGTGAAACGCATAGAAGAAAAATTTATATCGACGTTAAAAAGGTTACATTATTAACTAAGTTAGCATTATAACCTTTTAAACGAATTATTCGATTATTTTTTAAACATTTATGAATTATACACGACAAGAAAAAATTTGTCAAAAAATTGTAAAAAAGGGCGAAATAAATTCCGTAGGATAAAAGGAAAGAAAGGCTACATCTATTAAACGAAAAAAGTGTTATCAGTAATCGAAGAAAAGCTTTTATTACGAAATCCAATTTCTCGTACAGAAGATGTGTCGATTCAATATTGATCTGTGTAAAGAAAACTACGACGTGCCGTAATAGATTATTTAGAGAATTCCGATGGTTTGTGTATGTGTGTGCGTGATTACTTTTACCGATTAATACTCAGTTTGATGGAAGAGTTATCGAATGCTCGAGCGAACATGACGAAATGTATGCATGCGCACTTGACATAATCTCGATTATTAATCGCAACATTCGTCGAATAAAGATCGTTCCCGGCATTTTAATGACGAGCGGATTTGTTTCTCATAATGAATATGAGACAAATAAGATATGAGACCCGCGTCGAGTTCTCGACCATAAGATATATCGTGACGGGACACGCGACTCTCTTTTTCTCTCTTTCTCTGTATTATTCTGTTTTCCTTTACATCTCGTGTGGCACGTGCAAGTTTTCGTAATGCATGTACAATGAATATGCAAAGTGTGAGCGATGAGACAGCGACGGCGATAGAGATGACGATAAAGGACGCTAGTGGTGGTAGTGATGACAATGATAATGATGATGATGACGATAAGAAAAGTGCGAGCCGCGGTTATTCATTCTTTACTGTTGATGGCAAATGTTCTTCAAAGTTTGACGTTGACGAGAGAAAAGTAAATGTGCGGCAAAATGTGTGTGAATCCTTCGCTTTCTCTTTCTCTCTCTCTCTCTTTCTCTCTCTTCCGTTCAAGTTACGATGCAGGTGCTGTGCGAAAAAAAAAGAAAGATTAAAATTAAGAAGCAATCGCGGTAACAGAGTGCAAAATTATTAATTAGAGTTAATGATAAGTCGATGATAGCCGAGGAGAACAGCTCTCGTTGATTTTCCTCCGATAAACATTATATCGCAGATGATATCTGATCGCAATTAGTTTGCAATAATTAGTTTGCCCATAACATGCCTGTGATGCTAGATTAGATATTTTTTAGTCCATCGTATCATTTTTCTTTTTTTTTTCCTTTTTAGTCCGTTTATTACTTGCTGGCTTCGACATACCGTTTATGATGTATTTCGCGCTCTTTAGCGCGGGATTGCTTCTGATGCGGATTGTAACTCGCAATATCAAAACTAGATTAGCTAAAAATTAAGTTTAAAAAAAATTAATAGAAGCCAATTTTGCCAGGCAACAAATTTTATCGTTTTTGTTTTTTCTTGCGTTTTTATTTTTTTGCAAAATACAAAACCGTGCGGCAAGTATTTGGTTTCAAAAAATGAAAACGTCTTGATAAAAAAACAATTGCAGAAATATTGGCCGAAAAAGTTTAAAATGCCAGACTTATAAGAAAATGAGTTTGATTACATATAATCTGAAAAAGAAAATCAACAATCAAACCGCGCAAATGTTTTACGTACTTTCGGTGGGCGCCGATGCGACTTCCGCTGGAGTTGCGGGTGTCGCATCTGCGGGTGCAGCAGCGACTGCGGCTCCTTCGGAGGGTGCAACTGGTGCCCCTTCCGCTGGAGCTGCATCAGAAGCAGGGGGAGCTCCCTCGGCTGGGGGAACTCCTTCCGCTGGCGGAGCCGCAGGAGTTCCTTCCGGTACTGCTGGTGTTGCACCTACACAATTGTTTTTTTTTTTTGCATTGAAAGATGTTAAAAATTTTATTATATATAACAGATCAATCATAATCCTTTCTTACGTCACCTATTTTTTCACATTTAGAAAACTAAAAAGCAAACTTGATTGAAATTGATAATGATTGATCGACATGTTTTAATTGTCGTATCAAAAAAAGCTATTTTAAAATTATTAACTAACAAAATATTTGTGTTTTGATTTATTATTAACATTGTATATAGAAAATATTCCAATATTACCAATATTATTCACAACTAAAGATTTAATATATAATATATTTCGAATTTACTTTGTATTATTCTAAATTTAATGCAATTTTTGTATAAGTAATGAAGTAATGAAACGGATGATTTTGTTAATATAAAAAAAAGAAAAGTTGAAATTAACCTTCCACTGGTGCTCCTTCTATGGAAGGTGCACCCTCGGCAGGAACAGCAGCAGCGGGTGCGGAACCTTCGGGTGGAGGTGCTCCTTCAGCCGGTGCACCTTCCGCTGACGGCGCTGTTCCTTCCGCAGGAGCAACAGGTGTGGTTCCTTCGGCCGGAACCGCAGCTCCTTCCGCCGGTGGCACGGCACCTTCCGCAGGTGGTGCAACACCTTCTGCTGGGGCTGTTGGGGGCGCACCTTCTACAAATTATACAATATTTGAAAAGTGTAAAATTTAAAAATTATAAAGAAAGAGAGGAGACATCGAGCGTGCAGATTATCAAAATTTAATAAAGAAATTGATTAACAGGAAATTAATTAAATTAATTTACTTATTTTAAAAAACCTATTTGGAATATCTTTTATATTTTATTATTAGTTCAAGATTCTGTTAAATAAAAATTTCAATTCTTTCAAAAAAAGAAAAAGATTTCGAGAGAAATCATGTGTATTAAAAGTTTTTTAAGTTATACCAGCAGGTGCTGGTGCAGCTCCTTCCACCGGTGGAACGCCTTCCGCGGGAGGAACTGCAGGAGCACCCTCGGCCGGAGGTGCCGGTGCTGGGGATGGCGTGGGAGCAGGTTCCGCTGGCGGCGGGGCCGGAGCCGGAACTGGCGCTGGTTCTGGCGTTGGTGTCGGTTCCGGCGGCGGTGGTTCCGCCGCAGAAGCTTCGACTTGTTCGCCTTCCTATACGTAAAACGCTCATTAACACAAAATGCATTTATTATTCGGCACTAAAGGCTTTTGAGATTATTGTGATGGATCGAATTAATATATACTTCGTATGTATGTAGAAAAAAATTAAGAAAAAAACGTGTATCGAAAGATTAAGGAGAATTATATAGGCTTTTTCGACCATTAGAATTTTTCGCAGATAAAGACAATTAGAGATAAAGACAATTAGAGAAAAGTGAAAAAAATAATAATAATTCGAAATATATTTCATTAAAATTTAATGCGCGATTGGCTACAGAATTGGATTCGTTTTGTCATGGGATTTGTCGCGGAAAATACTTAAGCGTAGGCAAAACACAATTGCGCGAAATATCGCCGACGCATATATTATAAATTGCATGATTAACGGTCAACGCGTTTTGCAAATATACTCCGTATTAAACTGCCGTTTATAGATACGTCATTTGTCCCGCTCTCGATGATAATAATGTTTTATGTGATAATAATGCTTTATGTGTCCACGAGTTTACGATGCGCCGCTCGCTTTCTCCGGGCTTCGTTGACGGCGTTTTGCGCCATAAATCATTGCAGTCATTACGATCGCGTATATTGTCAAGATAATTAAACAATGTGCGTGACGTCCGATTATGAATACGGTCGAATGCGTGGAACGCGTGCCGAACGGGACCGTGGCGGAGAATAGATTTACCCCGGCGTATGGAAAACCATCGGTGTATCGCGAAATAAACAGGGAGATTGAAAATTGATCGTATGTGTAGCATGCGATCGTATGAAAATGCTCAATGTTTGTTTCGAGTTGATATAATGCGGCTTTGTTGAAAGTACCGTTTAATTGGATACATCAACACCCATTATCGAGACGCAAATTGACACGATAATTAATAATAAATACGCATGAAAGAAATTGCGACATGACTGCAAGCATTGAATAAATATAGAAAAAAGGTAATTTAAAAAATTCAATTTATATCTCAAATGTGATATTTTTCATTGACGAATAGAAATAAAAGATCATAGAAATAGAAGTTATCGAAATTTTTTTCTTGAAAATAAATAAATGTAATCTAATTGAATGACATATCGAAATTGGAAATAAATCGATCGAAATTATTGCCGATATATATTTTATTTCGAGTACTAGTCGACGTGGAAAAACTTCTCGAAAGTGGAGTGAAATGAATGGATCCGTAAATCAATTAAGTAGATTAAAATTGTCAAAGTACATAAGAGAGTATGTGTATCATAGCGAATGTGATGAAGCTGTGTCGGAAGCGTCACTCAATAGCGAATGGTTATTAAGCGAAATCCAGTTAGTATGACATACCTACCGTATATCTCTAGATATTAACTTCTCTCTATAAATTAAAGAGATTATTCTTATCGATTAACGCAACAATAACGATTAAAAATTTCAGTATAAATTTTTTCCCATCGTGATACGCTATTAACATATTTTGAAATATAATATGTATTTTTTATAGAGAAAAAAATTATTAAAATTTAAAATATGATGAAGAAAATGTCAGATACTAAACATTTTTAATTATATTATTACTTTAAGTTGCATCAAAAATATTTAATTAGCTAAAAATTAAAAAATATTATCTTTAAAAAAAAAATTAAGAAATAAAAGATTCTTTTATTTTTTTCCTAATTATATTATTAAAAAAGAAAAGTTAGTCAATCTTTCTATTTGATGAAGAAATACACGTGACGTGACAATTATTATCGTATGTAAAAATCATTGTACATAATTTTGTTATACATTAAATCACGAAAGGTTAAAACAAGATTTCTTACAAGTGGCACATGAAAGGAATATGAAAAACATAGGAAAATGATCACACACAGAGCTTTTGAGTATCGTTAAATATTTTGCTTTACAATAAACCTTAAGTAAACAATTTTCCTCCCGTTATTCTTCTTACAATTAGAACCTTCTCCTCTCATTCCGTTTATAGAAAGACAAATTTTATTTATTTTTTTTTTCATATATCTTGCACGCAATAAGAGCTCTACAGAAATGTACAAGGTCTATTTAAAAAAATAGATACATCACATCCATAAAAAAAGGTTTGATAGGGAATAGAACTATGGATCGGATATTAGATGTCAAGAAATTTTGATACAATCTAGGATATGACAATCATAACGGACAGACAGACGGGCAAGATTTTTGCGTGCAATTCACGACAGCGGGACATATTAAATTATGAATTAATGAATCGATAGTTAAAAAATTTAAGAGGAAGTTTTATTGGAGTTCCTGTATCGAGCGGTTATTGACGGTGACGGACAGATGATCCTGTTTCTTTCGCGGGAGCGATTTTCAATTGTCTCATGCTTCCACCGGTGTCGCCGGTGCTGGCGCTTCTTCCTCCTTTACCTTCTTTTCCTCGCCTCCCTTCTTGGACCAGTCGGGTTTCTTCTGCAAAATCGAGAAAATGTTGCGATCAAATATATGGAAATCTCGTTACACGTGTTCGAGATTAGATTCGCACACTGGTTAGCAGTGTCGGGGTGAACGTTCGCAAAGCAGGGACGACGGTATCGAAAAGTTTCAAAAGGGGCTATTTAGTCGGAAGGGTTGTATCAAAAATTTACGAGAATTTACGCTTTATGCGAAAATTGCTTCGTGATTATTGTCATGGATTGCGTCGTCATACATTATCCAATCGCGAATTTTTGTGCCAACTTTTAGGATCGCGTATCCTTTACAACCGAAAAAATTCTCCCGACGTTTTCGTAAACGTCATCTGGCGCTGCGCTCTGTTTGGAGCATCTACAAAGCCGTGCAGATTGTTAGTAAAAATAGAAAAAAGAAACGGCGAAACAAGCTCTCTAGCCTTCGAAATAAAATAAATAAAATAAATAAAAGAAACATCGAAACGCGGTAAAACTAAGACAATGGCTTGCAGCATCGTTGCAAATTTTTAGGAGCAATGCGTCTAAACGTCATGAGAAACTCATGAGTACAAAGCAAAACAAAATATCGAAAAACGATTTGCATTGAATGCTGCATCACTACGAAGAACTAGGTTAAGAAAGAAGAAAGCTTTTTCTGTATCCTATTCCTCCATTCTTCCACTTTCATATACACGCACATATAATCTATTTCTTCTTCTATCTACTCCCATCTATCACACACATCATTCTTTTCCACGCATGCAAATCGAGCTACAAGTTGGTTGTTAAAGTTTTACCTTATCTTTTGACGCGTTCTGCGAACATAATGCAAGAGCAATATTATTAGTCAACGGATAAGACGTGGACATTGAGTAAGGATTTAATATACACATTTAAATATTGTTTAACATTATTTAACGTATCGTTCGTGGCTTATATTCGTAAACCACGATCGATATCGTAATCGATACACGCATATTGATAATCGCGAAAATATCTTTAAATTATTTATGTATCGCAAATTCGGAAAATATAATATGAAAAAGATTTTTTCATATGTCAAAGTGCGTGCATGATTGTGAACAAACAAAGACGAAAAACAAATCCTATACATTTACAGCCTGAAAGCATGGCAGCCGAATAACGGCGATAAGGCAAGCTGCGAAAGAGACTGCGTAATCAAACGAAATTTTAGTTTCAGAGAGTGCGTTTCAATTTCTTGTCAGGCGATCTGGTATTTCTCTTTTTATTTACTCTTTTTGCCGAACGAACGATTTTGCGTGAGAAAGTGCGCGGCAATTAACATGTGTGAACAGAAGATAAACGAGGTGAGTGTGCGGAAAAACGGAAGGCAACGTATAATTAGATAGTAAAGAGTAGAAAAACGCGAATGTATGTGGGTGCAGGCATGTGTGTGTGAGTAAAGCGCTTCTGCCATTATGTACGAAATAAAAGTGAAGAACTATCAGCTTCAAATATACTTCACAAGCCATTCTCACCTTTTTTCACACTCTTCTTAACCTTATATTTTATCTATTTCGTGTTGAATTATGCTATCGCGAAGATTTTTGCGTAATTACGGTAGGTAGAAGTAAAGGGAAGGGAGATTAAAAGATACGAATACCGAAAACAAATTAGACAGTAATCGCCGCGATATGTTGAAGAAAAAGAGCGCGATAAAAGAAATTAAACGATGTTTCAGAGAAAGGCGAATTAGTGAAGTTTTACGAGGGGGGAAAAAAGGAAAAGAGAGAAAAAGAGAGAGAGAGAAAGAATAACGGTACGATTCTCGATAACACCTGACCTTTTTCCTTATCGAATATTTGAAATACGCGTTCGCCTCATCGTTGTAAGAGAATTTCTCTTATCAGGCGACAAGAAAATATGAGCACGTTGGGGCAAAAATCATATCTGATTTTGCATTAAATATATATATATATATATTTTTTCTAGAGGTGTATTTTAGAGGTTAAAATAAGATTTTTCTTCCTATGAACATGCGTCCGCAAATAAACCCCTCCTCCGAGCTAGAGGTCCCTAAAGTTTGGAGAAAAAATTAAAAATTAAAAATAAAAATAAAATAAAAATAAATGAAATTAAAATTAAATTAAAATTAAAATTAAAAATTGACTGTATTTCAGAAAAAAAAGGTTTTGACGTTATCTATCCTCTCTTGAAAGATAAATAAATTTGGGTTGCGGGTGTTTGGTCAATTTCACATTTTCATTTCAATTTTTCATTTTCGAATTTTAGCTCAGAGGGGAGGTTCATTGACGGTCCCATATTTATAAGAAAAAAAAGTCTTATTTTGACCTCTAGAATACGCTCCTAAAGTTCAGTGCATCATTTCAGATACACCCTATATATATATATATAGTATTGTGTGTGTGTGTGTGTGTGTGTGTGGGTGTGGTGTGTGTGTGTTTGTATCGCAAAAAACTATGATCGCGTTAACATTCTCGTACGCAGCATCGCGTTTCCATTACACAGAACGAAAAGAATCGGGAATTGGGTCAGTTTATCGAGTTTCGCATCCAATGCGGATGCAAAGACAAAAGGAAGAGAAAATAAAAATCAAGAGCGAGATTTGTCGCAGTGAGAAACTCCACAGATGGAAAGGAAATAAACCGTAAAAATAAGGAAAAAGTGGTAAAGAAAACGAGAAGGGTAGAAAAATTTGTCGATAAAGGATGTCGTGACGAAAGAATCGGACATACGAAGAAAACATCTGACTTATTCACGTGCACTCTCTTGGATTGTTTATTGTCACAACTTGTCGTTTTTATTTATATATAATAATTGTACGTGAATATGTTTACGCAGAATCAGCTTCTCTCTCTACATCGCTCGTTTTGATCGTCTAGCTCGGAAGAGGAAATATAATCAAATATCTATAACTCATAGAATTGTTTGTGCAATTTTCAATCCTCACTCGTTAAATTTGTCGCGGCGCTAACGAACTAGTTTGCCAACAATTCAAATGAACGTGACGATGAAAACGTGCTAGCGAACCACGCGAGACGTCGATAGAAATGATATCAAAAGTGTTTTATGTATATTTATTTTGTTCTTTTCTCTCCTGTACGCTTTTTCGCGGTTCATTTTCGCGCGTGCGTGTCAAGTCGATTGTAAAAACGCGATTGTGTCTCTGGTATGTGTACATGAATATCCGTGCATGAGTGTATGTGTGAAGAAGTTTGACTTTTTCGTTTGGTTTCGATTTTTTTTCTTTTTTTTTTTTGCTTCTTAATAATAATCTGCGCTTTATTGAGATTTCGCACTGAAACTGTGGTTTATTTTCTTATATTAAATCTACTTCTTGGTCTGCCACTCTGCCTTCTCGGACTTCTTGGGCTGTGAAGAACAACACAAATTGCCTAGTAAACTACCACTACCACTATCAGTACATATACGAGAAAGGATTTACAGATTGTCCTTTTGAGGAGATCACGCTCGCGCAACGAGAAAAGTACTCGTCTAAGTATTTATAACTTTTTTTTTTAATCATTGCGGTTATCGATTATCACGATCATATATTTTGCGGTTAATCAATTTGCATAAATTTAACGGTTCCGAAATGACACTCTCACATATTCAATTGAAAATATCGCAATTCGATGAACAGATGATTAATTACCGCCATTATATATCCATTATATAACCAGCCTGAGATTTTCGGGAAATTTAGCTTTCAAATTAACCGATAAAATAATACTCCAGGAAATATATCATGATAAACGTTTTACGGCAACAATATCGAAATGCAAACAAGAGCTATACGTATATAATGCGGATCTCCTAAATTGGACATTGAACAAAAAATTGCTAATACGAAGAAAACCTGCCATTTGGTTTTTGTACACAAAAAGAAAACCAGGGTCACAAAAACTGTTTTTTTTTGTTTATTCAAAACATTTGTTATACCATCCGTCTTACGGCTGTGAAAAATAACGTCCATTGCAAAACTCAAAAAAACGCATACTCCCTCCGGTCTTTTGCCAACCGTAGGTTAGCAGCAGTCGGGAGTAAAAATCGTCGATATAAATTTATCAATTAAAATAAAAAATCCGCAGAAATACAAGATGTACAAACATATAACAAGTATATAAATAAATGAATTCAAGATGAAAATTGAAGCGTATATTTTGAAATACATAAACGCAAAAAGAAACATGAAATTTCTCTTGTATCTCTGCAAAACTTTTTTTTGACGAATTCAAAAAACACTCGAAGTAGACTTTTGACGGGCAGGGAAAAAACAAGTTTGCGAAAAAAATATTCACGTTTCTCTTAAACGCGAAAATTCTATTGAAAACGGTTGTCCTTACCTCCTTGTCCTCTTCTTCCAAGGTGAATTCCTTCTTCTTGACTTGCTTCAGTTGATTACGGAAATTAAATTCAGCGGCTTTCTTTTGGAGCTTGGCAAACTTGTTCTCGTACTTAGACACCTTCTTCAGGGTGGGTTTCATGCTACAGTGAAATGAAATTAATGAAAAATTATGTAATAAAGTATATGATATAATATCCCCGAAGAAAAAAATGTATTGATATTGAAAACAATTCTTATTATATATAATAAAATAAAGAAAGAATACTTACAATTTACCTCGGAGATCGTTGACCTGGCTGTTCAAGTCCGCGATCTGCACGTATCGAATATTTTTATTAACATCCATTACATTCGATATTGTGATATGATTTGTTCATGCGTATTTAGTTTTTTTCTTTTTAATATACAAAATAAAGGAAGAGAGTTAACTATTTCGAATATATGCATTGAGCAAAGTGATATCTATTTGCAATGCGACAATATTCGCGTTTACAAACGTACTCTATATAATAAATGAGAAATACTTTAGGTATCTGAACTTTTAGATTTACAAAAAAAAAGTTTTTTTCCCCGAAACAAGAAGAAAGCTGTACAATAATGATTCGCGTAAACGGTAAAAAAGCATAATAAAGAACAATGCGGATTAGTGAAACGACATGAGAATCCAGCCACAAACGGTTAGTTGAAAAAAACTAACAAACAGGCAAATCAAATCGTATTGGCATGCGTCCTGCGTGGCAAAAGCAGGCAAGAGAGAAAGAGACGAGAGGGAATTTACATGTTGAGCCGCAAGCGCGTAGATATTCAGCTGGCGAGCCACTCGACGAATCGAGATTGACAGTAAATTGGCTTGCGGATTAACTGCAATAGCGGATGATGGCAATGGTTCGGTAATAGAGGAGCGATTTTGCAATGAGAGATGGACGAGTGATAACGGAAAAATAGAGGAAAAAAGAATTGGGAATCGTAGAGTAAATAATAAAAAATACCTTATTGCTGGGAAGGGATAGTATTTCTATCATGATACGATATGCATTGCAAGAACAATTTAATTAAAAAGTAAAAATTTTAGCAGAATTGTATTACCGTCGAGAATTACACGCTATTTGCAAATTAGATAGTTGTGCGATGAAATAATTTTCTATCACATTTTAGTTAGAATTATCGCGATAAAAATATTGTTGGTTATTTTATTCAGCTTCGCGGCAAAAAGAAAAAAAAAAGAATATACATATACATATGAAATTGCGATTTTATAGCGATGGTAAAAAGTTTTACAGACTATTATAGTAATAAAGATACTTTTTTAAAAACCATTTTTATATCTTGCGGAAAACATATTAACCTGCTATAATATCCTAAAGAAATGATTCCACAGAATTGAGTGAATATCTGTAGAATTCGTCGTATAAATTCATGCAAGACATGGACAAATCGTCAGATTTATTGCATTACATATGCAGAATCCCGGAACAGATTAAATGTAATTTCCAGTCGATTCGTATCACTGTAGTCTCCATCGTATAAAATCTTCGTTTCTGAAAACACTTTTACTGCTCTTTCGAATAATATTGATTATTCTACTTTTCTGGAACAGTTTTCTTAGGAGCAAAGATTTATTCTAAAACTACTTATCCGATTCTCTCCCTTTCTTCTTGAGAATCATTCAATTATTTTTTTTTATATCCTTTTTTTTTCTCATTCTTCTCCTTGTGCAAATTATACAAGAACGGAAACGACAAAAGAGAGAAAGAGAGAGAAAGAGAAGTGAGAGATTGGATACGATGGGGTGTGAATTTCATTTTGGCCAATCAGGGGACCGGCTGGTCACGATCAGCCGTTTCGTCCGCCGTGGATGATGAGAAAAAAATTACAAAATCCACTACAATCCGTTTTCTAGACTGCCAGAGCTCTGTTCCTCTCACTCGAAGCGTGAAATTATCCCTTGAAATCGATACTTGGTCGGTTTCATTGGCTATTTCATGTTTGTTAACGATACGCTTTTTTCATGTAACTCGATTCAATTATCCTATAATAACAATAACTTTAATTAATTTTCGAAGCAGTGATATAAACACATGAAAACGTAGAATAATTATTGCTAACGATTCTCATGATGCATCGTGTAAATTTAAACGGAAAATGATTTAAAATTGATTGTAAATTTATAGCAAATGTATCGGAAAAATAATGAGAGGAACATAATTTTTGTTCGAGAATCTTGTCGCGAAAGGAGAACAGAGTTCTGCCAAGACGAATCCGCTATTTACAGCCTAATTGAACACCATGGCAAGAGGACACTGACAGTCGGCGGTGCGTGCGAGTCGGTGCAAAATCAATTTCGCTTCGTTTTAAAGAGTACATTTAACATCGTAGACGCTTGTACGTGTTTCACTCCAACGTCTCTCTCGTGAGTCGGAAATTTCATATATTACACATTTACTATCCATCTCACAAAGATCAATCGAATGGGCGAGGGTTGGGTTCGATTAATCGAACAAAAAGGAAAAAAAGACAAGAGGAAAGTTTTACGGCCTGAAGATTTTCACAGCATGGCACTTCGGTCTCGTGATCTTTTAATCCGTTCTCGAGCCAGTCCACCTTTGTGAGAGTTAAGAATGGAGAAGAAAAGAAAAACGTGATAGGAAGAGATAAACAACCAACTTTCGGGGCAGCTATGGAGTATACGATAATCGTTTTCCGAAGTAAATGATTTGCCGAGTATCTATGTATGTATCCATTGTCGGCTAATACTTTTCTCGATGCGATCTCGCATCGTATCGCAAAACGATTACGTTTTAACGAAGGAATTTAATAATAGCGTGCTTTGAACGTGCGATATTTTTTTAAAAACAACAGTCGTTCTATTACACGATTATGAAAATTCACGTCATTATTTAAGCATTAAGAATAATAAAATAAAAACGCGCGCAAATATGAAATTGCTTGTTTTTCTTTCTTCACGACGAATATGAAGTGCCATACTTCTCATTGCGCTGCTACAAAAATATTAACGTGATAAACGTAAATTAAGTTCCTTCTCGATTGATTCACGATTTCGATCGTAAATAAAGTTTATTGATTCTAGTCGTATTTAATTGGAACGAAATTAATAGAAAAGTTAGTGTTATAGAAGCGCTTATTACTGTTAATTCAGCTGCAAAATCCCTTTATTCTCATAAATCAGTATTATCACTATTATCTATTTAGTACGCTTTTAATCAGAGAATCTATTTAAACTATTCCGCTGTTCGATAATTAAATTAGTACTCCGATTGACAATATTTCCGATTGACTTATATTTCTTTTCTTTAAAGAGTTGAAATAATTAATTTATTTTTTAAAATAATGTAAAATAATAATGTGTAAGAAATTATGAAATAAACCTAATTTACGGAAATGTTGAAAATAAAAAAAAAATGAGGAAAAAGGACAATTTGTATTAATTTACTGTATTAATTTAGTATATCAATTAACATGAATATTATCTAATTATTCATTCAATCTCCGAATACAGTAATATTACAAAACGAGAGAGAGAAAGAAGAAGAGAGAGAGAGAGAGAAAGAGAGAGAGAGTGTGTGCTTGTTTGGCGACGATTAATTTACGTAGCATGATACATGATTCCAGCAATGGATATTTCAGCAGAATACGAATCTATCGTTAATCACGTAAAGCTCCGAAATATCAGAGTGATCGATCAAGTTCTCAATTACACAAAATTAATCAATACGATAATGAAGCTATTCACCCGGTTCATCAATCCTGTTACCGTATCCAAGCGCTAATTACCCCGTGTCCATTCTATATACATAATATATTGCATATCTTAAACAATTAAACAGCTTATTAGTTAGAAAAGCCATGCATGCGCGATAAAGCAAATTTGTTTGTGCTTGAAATTACATATATTCGTGCTGCGTACGATGGAATGTTAAAGAGGTAACGGGATGTAGTAAGCATAAAAAAGAGAGAGAAAAATTGTACATGTGAAAAAAGAGAGAGACGTGAAGCTTAAGAGACGAAAGAGAAAAGGTAAGAGGAAGACACCGTAAAAGTTGCAATAATTTACAAATTTTGTTTATCATCTCTTTTTTCTTCCACTTTCCTTTCTGATTTTACACCGCACATCTACGCACACGTACGCACGCACGCACGCACACGCGCACACACACGCGCGCGTAGTCACGCGCGTCTCAGGCACACAGTGTCAGTTTAGTCTCGCGTGAGACTAGACTAGAAGGAAGACTTATTTTCGATGATCCCCATGGGATATGTTTTCTTCGATTTTCTACTTTTTTTTTGGGCAACAAATCTATCACTGCGAAATCGTGCGCCCTTCTCGTTTCACGATCATTTTTCTCGGCGCGCGAAACGCAACGTTAACGATCTCAATCTGTGATCGTCAACTGCGTAAATCTATATGCGGATTATTTGTTGTAAACTCAAGAAAATAGTATATATAACAAAATCAGCGTCTTTTCTCTATAAGCTTGCCCAGCCCTGACTCGAGAATAAAGCTTCTTTTTTATTTTCATTGGCGAGTTAGTAGAAAGCTCAGAGAGATACAGTTGCATTATATGGTTAGGTAATAGAAAGACAGTATAGACTTGTGACAAAACACGTTACAAAAGAGAGCGAGTGGATACGGTGCGCATTTAGCCAGACAGTAAAGATAGACGATAGAAAAGATAAAAGGATTCAGATAGATTCACGGTACGTTACGCGATAGAAAAAAAAAGAGAGAGAGAACGAAGGAAAAATAGAATAGAATAGAACAAAAATATGTGACCGACGAAAAAAATATTCGGCACTTCATATTCACGAGAAAAAAGAGAAATTCTTTTCACTGTTATTCGCGGTCGTTCCGTCACGCGTGTCGCAAAAAGATCGCATTAAAAGAAAAAAAAAAAAACAGAACGAATCAGATCGTCATTTAAATTATCGAGACAGGACTGATCAAGATTACAAAGATCCGCAGGATCGCAAAATTTTGTCGAATTTTTCATCGAAGATTCTTCCATGTGTGCTTCCAACGTGGGAACTTTTTCCATTGGTTTGCGCCCCGGAGCAAATCTGCGTTCGCGCCGCAAGTGTTCTCCAAGAAAAACATCGTGAAAGAGAGAACAACAAATCGAAAGAGAAACGTATATACAGAAAGGGGAATGAGCGGAGAAACAACGCGAAGAGAGAGACGGGGATCGGGGAAGGCTTGGTGCCCTTATATCGTCTGATACGCGTGGGTCGGCGAGGGTGGAAATGATCAAAAGAGACGTGCGATCTGACGGTTGCTCTCTTTCTCCTCGCATTGTTCGCCGTTGTCGCTGCGCTCTTCACTTTTCCTGTACCTCGTAGTCCCTTTTTCGAACTTCACGCTCCAAATCCCACTTCTGACCCTCACAAAGGTAGACGCGGTCGTGATACATTTGGCAAATCTTCTGCAACTCCACTACAAAGAATACGGAGAGTCTCTCAGAAATCTTTGGTTCCTCGATATGTTTGCTTTTCTGACAGCTTAGGTAGTGGGGCGCAGACGGAGCGAGAGACAGACGCTTCTCGCGTGTGATCGATCGCACGCGACGTGTCACGCGGTTGTGTGAATCGTCTCGCAAGGTGAAAATCATGGAAATAATCACATTTATCCGACGAGGTAAATCTCGAGAGAATTCAACGGCACGTACGGGAAACGTGATTTTTCGAAAGTAACGTTGGAAAATACATTTGACAAATTTACTGGAAAATCGCCGCACATCTATAATTGCAATCTGCACTCGCGATACGCGAAACAATTACGTTACCATTCCTGAATAAGTAAACATTACACGGTATCGGGATAATTCTTTTTGCTTTGTATGTACAGCAACTAACTGAAAGTCAGCTTTACATATTTTAGCGGGGGAATATAAACCGCGTGGCTCGAATACTAATACTAGAGCATACCACGGACGCGATGCTGGAATCTCAATGAGAGAGCCTCGATGCCGCAATAAGCAAAACTTCCGAAATCTCCGATCCGAGTAAATTGGCGCGGTCTCTCTCTCGCTCCACGTGCGCGGCAATAAAAGTTGCGCGGCGCTCGAATGCCTAATCGCGCGTCGAGAAAATCAAAATTTTTCCCAGGGCGTGACTTGAACGCTCCGAAATCTTTCCTTTTCACGAAAATCGCCCTATCGTCGACCTTACGGATGTAGTATCGCGAGGATGCACGGCGTCGCCGCCTTTGAAACTTCGATCTTCGACAGATTCGCAGATCCCGAGCTACTCCAAACGTGATTGGAAGCGCCGCATGAATAGGAGAGAGATGCGCGAAATCCTCGCGATCATCGCGCGAGTTCTCCTACCAGATGATCTAATTATTTACCACGTTGCCCGTTTAGCTTTCCAATTCTAAACGAATCCGTACGGGATAAAACAAAGGGACAAATTAAACGAAATAAAATAATCGAGATCGCGTTTTCGTTTCTCATGCTCGCTCGTGATTCGCATCTTGGATGCGATTTCATCTTGTCGAAGTGACACCGCAGTTGCAATGGGGACAAATAAAGATAGGCGTTAAATAAAGATAGAAACAAGAGGCTCGTCGACGTTAAGATCCGTTGCGGCGATATAGATAAGTTAATGTTGGTTACGTTCCGGCAAACTGTCCTCAAAGTCTCATAGAGAGTTTGGAACATTAGTGTCTCGCGGCATTTCCCTATCTAAGAGACGTGCAAACGTGCTCGAACCGAAGGTTCAAAGACCCGTCAACTAGAAACGCCTTAGAGAACCGTTCGACCAAGGGTGTCGCTCGGTCAAGCACGTGGCAGAGTTAAAAAAATCACGTGAATAAAGAGAATAGGACAAAGGGAGCGCGGGGAGAGGGAGTAAAAGTTGGACAAAAATAATATATGCAAGTGACTCGATAGGCTCTCTCTTTTAGGCAAGCCGATCGTAATTACCTCAAACTGTTTCAACCTAATTTGCCTCTCGAGGTCATACTTATCGCCCTCGAGTGAGTACAGTCTGTTCCAATATGCCGAACAGATCGTCTGCAACTCGGCTAAAAGAACAAAAAGTTAATGGAAAAAGGGGAAAATAGAATCTGTTGAGTATGTTTTGTCGTCCCTACCCTGTCGGGACTGTTTTAAAAGTTAATTCGCGAGCGAATTATATCAAGTCTCAAAATTATAAAGTTTTAAAAACAAGTATATACAGGGTGTCACTTAATTGGCGCTCACTATTTATATAGTAATATTCCTCGTGAAAAACTGAGTCGAAAAGTCCTGAATCATTTTTTTTTATAATACTTAATAAAGCGGTATTATTGAGTAAAGTTGCGCCAATAAGGACCGACCTTTAGCCTCCTTGACGAAATTTTTTTTAAGGAAACGCTTTTAACGGAAGAAATTTTTAATGCAAGATAAAATTTTTTCTATTATAGAAAAAAAATGATATTAAAAAAATGGTTTCAAATTTTTTTCATTACAGAAAAAAATGGTTCAGGACTTTTCGACTTAGTTTTCCACGAGGAATATCGCTATATAAATAGTGGAAATGCCAATTAAGTGACACCTTGTATATGCATATATATTTATATAAATTAAATATAATTATATATTTATAAAAAATATTTATAAATATATTTATAAAAAAATATATTTATATATTTATATATTTATATTGTATATAAAAGTTGATTAAAATATTATTACCTAATTTATTGACGTTGATATGATAATAATGATAATTGTCAAGTATTTAATTTAATTTGTTACTATTTTTTAGCATATTAATATCAATGAGTTGTTTCATTATATCCTTCGTAAACGTGGATGGCTTAAAGATAAAAAATGATGTATATAATTGAACGATCTATGATTTTCTGTAGTGACTTATACTTTCGTACTTGCGAAGGATTATTAATGAGGAAATGTGTGAAATTAACATAGAGGAAAGAAATGAGTCTTTCGCGTTGGAAGCGAGAAGCACGAAGCTGACAATCGCGTAATCGTTAACCCGACACGGGAGGCAAATGAATGGGGAAAATTTGACGGAAATTGTGGGCCGAGAGGATACATGGAAGGCACTGAGAGGGTTTGGATCGGTGATGCCTACTCGCAAGTAAATGAACAAAATTCTGCCTACTCGCATACGCCTGCAATAAAATAATATTACTGAGACAATTCTACGTTGAGCGATTCTACGAGTCGCGAGGGATGCTACGTTAGAGCTGCTGCTTTTTAGGAAAATACTCAGCCTTTCGATATCTACGGCTAAATTAACAGCTTATGCAAATCGGAACAGTCGCTAGATACAGCGAGATGCGCTTCGCGCAGTGTGACAAAGGAAAAAAAAAAGAACGAAAGACAGGAAAGAGTATTTGTGTGTATGGCGTTAATCGCAGCGTCGCGCTCATCTCTTTGTTTGTCACGAAAAAAAACTTTTTCGACCTCCATATCCTTCTTGGCGACTTCGTATTCAAGGTCGTACTTCTCCTCCTCGAGAACGTTGATCCTCTTATGATACTGGTTCAGAATGGACTTCACGCTAGCTGTTAAAATTCAAGTCACTTCTTGAAAAAATGCTCTCGTACAGGCGCCGTTTAAAGTCTCCTAAAATGTCCATCGTGTATCGCGAATTGATCCATTTACCTCTCACATCGCGAGGTCGTGTACATCGTTACGTGTTACAACAGTTTCATCATGTCGTAAAGGTATTGTAATCGGTTTATAATAAAAGGTATTGTATTCGCGAACGCGACGAGTATGAAATCTATTTTGCGCAGGTGACTCGAACGAACGGTGGCTGAAATATGAGGACGGGAACGAGTTGGGAGTGAAATTGGTGTGAAAGCTAAATCAAGATGTTATAAAGTACTGCTGTCCTGCAGTGACACGAAGATTGTCTCAAGTTTCCAACCATGAAATCGCGCTCTTAAACCATCTTTCGAGACTTCCTTTTTTGCGAAATTTGAAACAATCTCGAGTCTAGGTGAGATAATATAGATATTCGCGCATAGATAAAAAGTAATATCGTAGTAAGAAACGTTTATACAATACTTCACAAACGAAATAAGCGTCAAACGATCACGTCACGTATTTTCAACGATAAAAAACAATAAATAACAATATTATATATAGTGCATGTGTTGTGAAGCAGTGTATAATAATTGATCGCAATTCGACACCTTTAACATGTTTCAAAAAGTGATGTTATTCTGTTATTTTGACGTGTTTCGTGCCAGAATAGAGTGAGTAGTAACAAGCCGTATTAACACAATATAATTAAAATGCGGATAAATCTGTAATTCTTAGATCACCGTTAAATTCGCCAGAAATTCGTGACAAGATTAAACGAAGAGAGCCAAAGAAAACAGTGAGAGAAATCGCGTCCACATTAATGCGAAAATAAACAAGGTGCGATATAAGAATCAAGACGGTAGTAATATATATAAATCGACGGCAGTGTTGTGCGTTACGTAGATATAAAACAAAAAGAGAAAAGAAAAGTGTGAGAATGGAAAACGGTGCGACGAAATAATGCGAAGCTCGTGTTCTTTGCCCGGCTGCAAAACGACGAACGATTCAAGTTTTAGCAAAGAACTATTAATCATTCGCAAAGTTGCTCGATAACGATTATTCATCAGCTCGACTAAAATCGCCTCGAATAAAAATAGCCGCGACGCAACGAGCCAAAGTCGTAAACTCTCCATTAGAAATTAAAAATGAAAGTTGTCGATCTTACAAGTGTCGCAATAAAATTATAACAGTTTAGAGGTCTCTCGCTATTTTTATCGAGTGTTTATCGATGACTAAATACAATCGATATGTAAAATTGTGCAATTGTCAGGTCTCTCTGCCAAAGCTCTAATTACGTTCGTCGTCGCCCTACGCAAATATGCAACTGAACAAAGATCTCTGCGTTACACAAGTGCAACATTGAGCATTTTTCGTTAACTGTATCGCGAGCGTCGCGATTATTATCATTCTGCACGTAAACGTTCTCGCGTAAATGTTCTTGCAATTGTTGCTCTCTCAAAAATACCTCGAAGTCCTTCTTCTTAACAACATATTCGATGTCAAATTTTTTATCCTCCAATGCCGTGATCCTATTGTGGTACTCGCGCAGCACGCGCTTTACGGTCTCTGTGTGTGGTTCATCAGAATAAATAAAAATATAAAAATGTAAAAATAAAGACGCGCATGTAAGGAATATTCGCGTTAGTAGTATGTACATTCAGATCATATGAGATGTTTTTCAACTATTGTGTTTTATCGTGTTTTTTCCCAAGAGATGAAAGACTATTTTAAGATAGAAAAAAATCTCATTAATTTGCAATACAAGAATTCTTGAAAATCGCGAAATTTTTCGTGCCTTTCCAACGAGCTTTTTTTATCTCCAAAAAGAGAAAATCGAAGATAAACGATGATCTATAAAGAAATTTATCAAGTTCGCGATATAATGATTTTAACAAAATTCTGACCTATGAAAAATTGTAGATAAATATTATATACTATTACTGCGACTTAACGAAAATTTCCTTATTCTCTAAATAAATGCAATTTCGTTTGATTAAAGACTATTACATAATTGTATAAGAAATTTAAAAAACTCAAATTACATTAAAAGTTATTCGAAATATTTTGTGTAATTCATTCAAGTTGATATTCTATCAATTATATTTAGAGATATACGATAAATTTAGCTTTGTTTCCAGAGAATTGCTCCGCGAATGAGAAATTACTTTGTTCAAATATAAACGCATAAAAAGCAATATAAACGCGATTCGGCGGTTTCCCGTAAGATTTCGTATCGAGAAGCAAAGTACCTTCGTTGGCATCGTCGACATTCTTCGGCTTTCCGCAGCGTTCCTCGATTATACGCCTTCTCTCGGCCGCTTTTCTTTCCTGTTCCTTCTTCAATTCCTCGGCGGCTTTCTTACGCAAGAGCAACTATAGACACATGAAATATTTGTGAGATTCATTTCGGAGGAAAGGAAAACATTTCGTAAGCGGACGAGAAAGTTTCACTAGGAATATTTAATCGGGAATATTTATACAGAATATTTCGCGAATCGCCTCCCTAACGACATGAAACATATTGACATAATTTAAATGGAAATGCGAATTTAAACTTCGGGATATATCGATAGTCTGCTGCAAACAATATAAATAATTTAAATTGCACGCGATGAAACGGATTATTATAATGCTTGTCTGATCTAATAAATATAAAGTTATCCAATTATACGATCGGTGGTTAATCGTATTGAAATGGTTATTAAAACAAATGGACGTCAGCACGCGATGCGAGTAATTAATTCTTGTATCCGTAAATATTTAATCGTATAATAACAGAAAGATGAAATGAATATAAATTAATACGCGCCGTTAGATGATGTTCGGCTTGCAAGAGAAACATCTATATTCATGATTTACTCGTGAAATAATTTCAACTTGTGGCCTGTTCTCTTTTGGTCAGCGAGCGAGATAACGTCGGTTGAAATTTGGTGGATTGTAAATATTGACGCAGAGGAAGGAAGGAAGGAAGGAAGAAAGGAAGGAGAAAGGTGGATTTGCGGGAAAATAACATTTGGCAGGACCGGCAAACGCGAAAAGATTCTTCAAGAGGTAATCTGCATACACACGGAAAACTTTATGTACCGCGAATGCGAATGCTCGCGACACTGCACAAGGGAAAGGAGAGGAGGACTCGAAGGAGAGAGACGCATGAATGTTCTGCAGGATGTTGCGCGACGATGGGAACAGAATGTAAGACGTGCCCATAAAGTAAAGGTAAAAAGGCGCGCGCGAGGATAAAGTTTGGAAAGTCTCGGACTACAGTTGGAAAACAGAGCATTGAGAAAAACGAAGAGAGGAGGGGGCGAACAGGAGAGAAAGAAAGAGTAAATGGGGAAACGGATGTGATTTCCGTTACGAGAGGTATTTCGCGAGAAAATCGGCACAAAAGAGCCAAAGAGGATTATCCACGGTATTGTGCGGCAGCTACAACGTGAGAGAAGATTATGGGGTGCGATGAAGCAACGAGATAAAATCGGAAATGGGAAGCTCGACTTGGCTGTCGATAATGAGCAGTCGATATGTAACAAGGATATGATATTATATAAAATATACTTGTGTGGGAAAATCCCTAATACGACGAGATGTAAATTAACGCCGAGAGTTAACGCGATTCGTTTGAAGAAATGAAATATGATGAGGACGACTCGCGTGACTTATCGTGAACGCGAGTTTTAAAGATATAAGATATTCTGCGAGTTTTAAAACTCACTTCGTCGTGTGACGAAATTCGCGAGGGAAGTAACAAAAAACAGTCGGCGGACTTACCCTGAGCTTCTTCTTCCTGTCGGGGGTCATGAAACCCTTTTTCGCCTTCTTGGCTTTGGAAGCCTCTTCGAGGCGGGCGCGGACCTCCGCCCTCTTCCTCTCGGTCTCCAACTGTTTCCTCTTCTTTTCCTGCATTTTTCGTGCAAAACTGCCTTAAAACATCTCATCTAAGAAAGCCCCGAGCATCTCGCGGAGGTGCGATGCGAATTTGAAAAGTATTTCGCGATTCAATGTCGTCTAATATTTTTCGCACTATTGTTCTTCTTTTCAAACTAAACTTTCCCGGATCTTAAAGTAAAACGGTCGTAATTGCAAAATTTACAATAATTACGGTGATATCAATTTGTCTGATTGAATAAAAAATAGTAATATCATTAGAAGATAAGTCCAATTGTCAAAGTGGACTCTATTAATTATATATCTTATTATTCTCTAATTATTATCTAATCTCAAAATTTTGTCATACAATGTAAAAATAAAAAGTCACCCTGTAATCACGTTGATTGTATATTCTTGTTTAGTTTCAAAAAATATTATTGTATCCGAATTATGCTATTTCTTGTATCTAAATTATGTTACTTTTCATTATGCGTTATTTCGCAAAACTAATATCATTAATTTAGAATTTATTCGTAATATATTTCATCCTGTAATAAAATGAGCGTAAGCTCCTTTCCGACGAAAGGATTCCTTTCATCCATCTGGTAAGTAGCCGTCCTTTAAGAGGCGACTTTATGTTTCTCTAGCTAGTTTCCCCTCTTACGTACATCCTCGATGCGCTTCCTCTGCAAAAGAGAGAGAGAATATTTCTCGTTAGTACGCTCTGTGTCGCGAGTCGCATGCATGCGATATCTGAAACACTTTTTACAGCACGATCCTTTCGACTATGTAAAAGGATATTTCTCTACGGCAACGAAAGAGAGAGAGAGAGAGAGAGAGAGAGAAAGAGAGAGAGAGAGAGAGAGAGAGAGAGAGAGAGAGAGAGAGAGAGAGAGAGAGATTATAGTAACAGTCTTCAGTGTTTCAGATTTTGCCATCAAGGAATATCTTACAAAGCATTAGCGTAGTGAACATGTTTTCGCGTGTTTCATAATGATGCAGAGCTAATGGAGTCTGTCTTAAGTGATATAACTTTGTCGCCGTTAAGAGCTCGAACAGCGCACACAACGAGCGTCTTGTATAATAACGTTTTGCGCAAACAGCCGAGCGTTCCACTTATATGTTACACATATTTTCGGTCGACCATTGGATCTGCATTTTATAAGTTGCGCACATTTTCGCTATCGACAATACGAATCTCAAAAATAAAGAAATATTTGCCTACATTTATATATTATACATATAGCATAGAATATATTATATATAATATATTATATATTATACACATATAGCATAGAAGCAACGACACCGGAAACATTTTTACATGTGTGAATTTGAGACATTCTTTTAATAAATTAAATTAAATTTTTAATATAGATAATGGTAGTATTTCATTTGTATTGTTTGTGGTAACAATAATTTCTTTTGTAATTAAAATACAGGATATAATAACCATAATAATTGCCTCATCCGACTTTAAAAATAAAAAAAATTGCTGATATATATTTTGATTTAAAATCGTTTGTGGTTCGTAATGATTTTTATTTGTAATTATTTGTCGTTTTTCTTTAATTGTAAATATATATCACAATCTTTAATTGATTCAACTACAAACGAAAGGAGAACCACGACAAATAAAAACATTACAAAATCATTCTATGAGTCAAAACGTATCAGCGAACTTTTTAAATGTTATTTTTGACTTTGATTATGAATCCAATTGTTATTACTATTTACTAAGTAAACGAAATACTATTATTTCTTATATTAAAAATTAATTTTAAAAAGTAGAGTGCTAAATTCATTTAAATGTGATTTTAGTAACCGTGACTTTAAATCTTGACACCCAGAGAAATGTTATTAAATAACACCGCGATATGAATAAGCTTAAGAAATGAGCTATGAATAAGCTTAAGAAATGCTAACGTTGTTGACATTGCTTGCTTACACAAATGCTATTAATAATTGACGATTTACGAGATACGAATTAAGTTTTAAATTTCTTAACATCTTTATATTATTTATTTCGATATTAAATTCTGATCAAAATTCATATTCAATACGAATATAAGAAACGCTCATGGTGTTGCATGCTGTGAGCTATATTTGGCAATATTAAATAATAAATATACATTATACATTTAGAATTACAGAAAAAGCGTTAGAGAAACGTACGCATAGCACAACAATAAAATATCACATCAAAAAACAGATATCATTCCTCATGCGAGTCTGATATCTACTTTACCCTAGGTTTGTTCGATTGTTTTTTTGTCTATAGTACTCGTTCTCTGGAGTTCTATGTTTCACTATAATAGTTCTCTATATACAATTGTAGCTTTAATTGAAGGGATAAAGCGAGGATATATTTGCGAGGAAACTGTCAAAAGTTTGCACTCATGGTCTACCAAATAATGAGGATTATTTAACACGTGATATTAACTAAAAATTAATAAATACAATATTATATGTAGTACAATAGCGTAATATATTTTGAGATACTTAAATATCTTGCAAAATTATTATTATAAAATATTTTTGAAGATTATTAATCTTTGTAGTTGTAGGAAAGAATCTAAATATAAAGAACTTGTAGTATTTCGTGTGCGAGTTTAAACAATGATAAAACTAAAATTACTTAAATACTTTGGAAGTGACATTACATAATAAAAACTTTGTAATTATCAATAGAAAGTTTAGCAAGTGAGACACTTCTTGTCTGAAGCCAGCGCTCGTCGAATAAACGAATCATCTGCAAAAATGTGTTCATATAAGAGTTTTAATCAGTAAATGGAAGTTCTTCAACTGATTCTTCGGTAAACGTCCTTTCCATTGAGTGCACTCGCGCTGAGTTTTACTTTGCAATATACACCGACAAATATCAAGTATTTTTGTCTCTCAAAGAGAAAATTTCTCCCTCTTGAACGAAAGGAATCGAATCACGATACGAAAGGAGATGGATCGTTTTATAAATATAACTGAGGACAAATGACGGCAAAGGAGAACGGTTTAGAAAAGTAAAATATGAGAATAAAATATGAGATGAAATATAAATTATTATGGTAAACCGAGATTCTGTGACAAATAAAGAAGGTTGCAAGTATTCTCAGACGTAAATTTACAATTAAAAATCTGCAACGATTTTGTTCCTCTATAAAAGAATAACGTGAGTGACAAATAGCTTGCTCGAGTAGCAAGAAAGAGAAAACATAAAATTAGACGAGAAGATCCGAGGCGAGCGGGAAGGACCGCGTTAAATAATGCCGAAATAAGGGTGAGAGAGCGTGACGATAAATCAGACAAAAAGTCGAGCTATGGAGCATACGGAAGACAACGGACGTGCCAGTCGTAATGCGACCGTACTATTTTCCGTTCTTACAGAGCGGAAATTTTACGGTGAAATTTGCGAAATGTATGTTACTACCGCGTATGGAGCTAAAAGCCTTCATTAACTTTTACATTTGCGGTTCGCGTCGCGCAAATTGGCTTCATTATGCGAAAGAAAACTATCTCATCGTGCAAATGAAGAACTGTCGTCTACGAGATGGACATTATATAGAAATGATGACGCGTTAATAAAAATAAAGAATAACTTGTTTATTTGTTGTCTGTTCATTTAAGAATTAAATAACAGAAATAAAACTCAATCGAAATAAGTGAAAAAATGAAAGAACGATAAGGAGTGAAAGAATCAAGGGATATTGCTGGGAAACTGAATCGTGGAAAGTTTCTTGCGAAAGGAAAAACGAGCGAAGGATAATCGGGATGAGAAGCGAACTTCTATGATCGCCTCGTCATCCTACGTAGCATATAAATTTTTTCCAGGACGCACAAACTGCGTGGTTTATTCTTGACCACCATCTATATCTTCTACTAAGCTGCTTCAAAATGCCACTGTGGTAGAAAACGAGGCTCGGTCTGCTCGAAAACCTCGACAATCGGAGCTTTGTACATAAAAGCTTGATATCGTATAATATCACAAGAGAATGGTTTATTCACGAAGAAACGTGTATTTGAGACGGAACTTTTTTACATATACATTGGAATTAGTCTGTCATTAAATTACGATAAATATAAGTAAAGTAATTTGGAAGAATTTTAATTCCTAAGAAAAATAATAAAATTAATTTGCTCAATAAAATAATAAAATATATTACTCAATAATATGTATATATCATATTTTCTTCATTATTTCTTTATAATTATTTCGTTAGAAATTGAAGTACTGAAGTCAAATACACCTTTCGGCAATGTAAATCAAAGGTAGAACATTCAATAGAAATCGTTCAGTGGAACTTTTCTATTGTTATCGACAAGGTCTATACTGTCTTCGCTAGGGTTACAGAGTTTACGTTAATAATTTTTCACAGAGAATCGCAAAGAGCACAAACGATGCATACCTTTCGATAGTTGCGCTAATTTTACTGCAGGGATTCAGCAAAAGGCGAGCGATGTTTCAGCATTTTCGGTCGGAAGTGTGAAGATCAGCAGCGTCAGAAATCCAACGAAATGATGCAATATGAAAAGGAAAATGTAATATTAAGGAATATCCGATGTGCGCTCTCCCGTGAAACTATGCGCCGCGGCTGCCTCGATCGTTGCTCTTTTCAATAATGAAATAAGCACGCAAAAAAATGCGTGATAGGGGAGAAAATGCACAGATTAAAATACACACCTAACCTCATCGTCCGCCATGGTGGTGCTTGGTTGTTGCACGCGTCTACCTAAAAAAAAAAAAAAATTTACAAAACGATAAAAATATTTTTTATTAGCATTTATGCCCTGCGCTGAAAATCTCTCGGCACACGCGCTGCTAATAGCACGTACCATCGGAATCTCCCCTCTTTCCTAGTTATTAAAATAAATATGGACTTGCATAAGCGAACGTAATAAACGCGCCTGCAGCCATAGCTCTTCGTATTACGCGAAACAAGGTTGCGTAAAGTTCTCATTTTTCTCTTTTTTTTTCTTCTTTTTTTTGCGTATGCATACTCATATCATATGCGTAAACGTTTTCGCGTTTCCGTGATATGCGCGGTTACAAATGGAGCGGACGAAAATAATGACGGTACGACGTGAAACGCAAACTGTCGAACGTCCGTGCGGACGGAAATATTAATAGCGGAATCGCAGAGACGAAGAAATTTATCGCGGCGACACGTCTCTGTCTCGTATCGATAAATACGATCGATCTCAGGAGTGCGCCCTCGAAGTCGATAAATCACGGCCGTTACGTGGGTAGATTTCGTCGTCGAACGCATCCCAGAGGGTGCACGCGATGGAATATCTGGCGGTGTAGAATATCCGACGTGTGCGAAAATAGACGTCGGTCGCGTCCCCACTTTTCGCGCCGTGCGTCGTCGAAACGTCGGGATACGGTCGACGCGATCCAAATTTGGATGCAACGACCTGGTAGATATCCCGTCATCGGCGGCTTCAGCCGGATTCGATGTCAAAACGGCGAGACGGACGGATAGACGGAGATCTCGCTCGCACATCGCCATGAGAAAGAGAGAGAGAGAGAAAGTTTCGTATGCGAATGTACGATCGCGCTTTATAGGGATGACATTTCGTTGAAAAGAGACGCGATGTAACCGAGGGAAAATACGTCAACGCGCCGGGGGGAGAGGATCGCTTATTAGCCAAATTTCTGTCGCAAAATCGTCGCGCTTTTTAGAAATGACATCTCGTTGAAAAGAGACGCGATGCAACCGAGGGAAAATACGTCAATGCGCCAGGGGGAGAGGATCTCTTATTAGAATCTCTAATTTCTGTCGTAAAATCGTTGCGTTTGCGGAAAATCGACTCGCCATAAGGCACAAGACGGAACAACAAAGTTTCAAAACAGATGACTTATATAGGTAAACTTCTGTGCGCGCAACACCGAAATTGTGCAATTCGGTTACGGAGATAACAATTGCGCATTTAGCGGCGCTTGCACCGCGGCCAACGACGCGCGCTCGTTGTCAGAGCCCCAAGCATCCAAGAAGATGGATTGTGCTTGTCTGCAGTGGCATTTCACATTCCGAAAATACTTAGAACATTACCGTTGCACAGTCACGAGCGAAATGTCGCGTAATCTCCTAACGAACAATCGTAAAGTAAGATCTCATTAGAGTACTGTACAAAATGATATTTATAATAATTTATAATAATGGTATTTCTCTAGTTTTTGCCTTTATTTGTTACATGTAATAATAACTAATTAATTAAAAAAGTAATAATTAAAAAAGTAATAATAACTAATTGAAAAGTAATGTTATATATATATGTGTGTATATATATCATTCTTTTGAATATTGTTTTAAATTGAAGATTATTAAAAAAAGAGAGAAAAAATATTCTTTATAAATAATAATACATATAACATATAATAAAACACAATATAATATTAAAAATTTTTCTAATTATTAATATTTATTTTAACAGATATAATTTTTTGTGTCATCAACGAAATTAATATGCAAATCTATCAAAACCGGGATATCATATGATATAATGAAATATATGGTATAATGAAATTTTATGAAAATTATTAAATTTTTATTTTTTTGATAATTAATTATTATTACGACACATGCTGCAACGACTCCTTTTATATTTGTAACATGCGATCCACGCCTTTGCTAAGTATAGATCTCCTCTCGCGCTCGAACCATTCCAAGACACGTCCTACCACATCGAAACGTGCGTACCGTCTCCGATGTCAAAGTAGCAAGCCGCTTCATAAAAATAGACAACTCGCTAAATTTCATTAAACTATGCAAGAAAGGCAACCTGTCCCTTGAGGGAAGCTATATTTTATATAAACTTTATTATGCTAAATCGAAAATACAATGCAAATCTATTCCTTTCGCTAGAAAATTTAAATTGAAACCCGCAAAATAATAATAATGACGCAAATTTCGACACCATTGATTGATGATCGAGGCAATATTGTATAATTTTTCTAATTGAAATTTAGATGGAATCGCAAGAGATTAGCATAGAAAAGAAAGATTCTCTGTGATTGATATATATACATATGTGCACATATTTCGCTGAAATACTCCAAATAATCGATCAATAGTCGATTTGAACCGATAAACGGAAGAAGTTCTCGTTCATCACTTTCAACTTCGCGTCACTTTCAAGACGAGCGATTGCTCGTCGGTGATCGCCGATCCGTCACTGTCTTGGAAGGCTTGGGCGGATCAACCGTCACAATCTTGAAAAGTATCTTTCTCGTATAGTCACTCGTCTCACTGACACTCCATAAAATGCAGAAACTTTTCCACAAACAGCGAAACCTTTCATAGCAACGATTCATTTCTTGGAGGGGAGAAGATCGCGAGTCTTCTACCTTTTTGTCTCTTAGTTGAAGGTTCTCCAGGTCTCTTCCTGGAGAACGCGGGACGGTCGACATCTTTTGAGGACACTTTTTCAACTTTTCACGATGCGAGGAGACCGCGAAGATTGCACAGGAAGATGGGCTTACCTTGTGGAGAAAGCTTTGCTGGCTATGACTGGCCAACCGGACCTTAGGCAGCTGACTGTGCCGTATCGTGGATAACTTAGTCGACTTCGTGAACCTTCACTATAGACCGTTCACGTGGTCACGGCGGGACCAATAGCGGGACACCATTGGCCATAAGCATTTTTAGACGAGAGCTCTGCTCGCTCCGCTTGCTGCCAAAAATAATCAGAAACTGAAAACGGAGCCGAGCCCGCTTGGTACGCTGTTAAACAGCTCGCTCGACTCGTTTTGCTGGTTCTTCCTCTGATTTCGTTTATCGTAGCTGTTACGAGGCGAGAACAGAACGGTCTTGAACTCGTTCTCATCCTCGAACGCCTCGAATAATTGCAAGGGATTGTTAAAAAAACGATATGTGATCCACGCGTCTACTGACATTAATAAAATTAATAAAATTAATAAATTTTCCTTTAATCAGAAAAATTATTTACAGAAATAATTTTATCTGCACTCGCGTAAAAAGAGATAGTATACGTTTACATATTTTTATATTTTTTATATATCAAAGAGTTTCCTATAAAATATGTACATAACTTTAGAAATAATATAATTAAATAAAGATATGATATGATGACATGATATATTTCCATTTGCATCAATATATGGTAGTTATTTTATTTTGCTATATATCTTACATTCCATAAAAAAAATTATAATTAAAATAAAAAATCATAAAATTATAATTAAAATAAAAAATCATTATCTATTAGACAAATCAAATGCGTAAGATATCGCGCAGAAAAACATAGAGACTGGACCATGAAAAATAAATATGCTTCGAAAATCTTTAAAAATGATTAGCATCGTAGCTTAATGGGATAAAATTAAGATATTATCGATACCTGAGATGCAGATTGTTTGGCACTAAACACGATAATGGTGACGAAAACGTTGACACGCTACGACGTAATATGATCGTAATGTCATCGTCGAATTTCAATGAAACTCTTGGCTCAAAAGTAGAAGTTGCTATGAAAGACTCGTGCATGTTTTTTATCTATAAAAGCTCTCAAATGTAATTCATTCTTGCAATTTATTTTTTAATTAACAAATTACAGAATTAACTTTGATAAAGGCAAAATGTATTAATATATGGATACAAAAAGATATTATTTTTATGGACATGAAATCGATTTATGATTTATCTTATTATCATTCATATTTAATAATTATAATATTTCAATTATTAATAATATTATATTATACAGATTGTGTGTTTATATATTATATTATAATATCTGTAAAATTATATTACACATAAATAGTGCTGTTCTTATTAATTTTATTAGAGTTACATCTGTGCTTGCATTAGAATTAAGAAAATAATTAAGAACAAGACAATTATATTGTGTTTATACATATTAAGTTCAAAGATAATAAAATAAACTTCTATATATATATTTGTATAAACACAGTATAATTCTCTTGTTGTTCTTAATTATTTTCTCCATTAATTCTAATATGTGCACAATTATTATAAATTTAATAATAGCAGCGCTTCTCATATGTATAATATAATATTATAGACATAATAATAATATATATATATATATTATTCGTTGTAATTATATATATATATAGGGTGAGTCATTTTAATTAACGCACGCAATTATTTCGGAAACAAAGCATTTTAGAGAAAAATGTTTCAGACAAAAGTTTTATGGTTTCGAGGGGACCATAAGATGGTATCATTGGTTTGACACTGAAGAATCATTTGAAGGTTACGTGAAGGCCACTTCACGTCAATTGGTGTAAAGAAAACACATAGTTGTTTCTAAGAAAAAATATGGAATTATTAATTGCAAATTACATATTTTTTCTTGGCAACAACTATGTGTTTTCTTACACCAATTAATTCCTCTCATTATTTTGTACATAAAAGTATTAAGTATCGGAAAATGAATATTTTACGGTTTATGTAAAATTAAGAAATGATTTCAAGCCTCATAACTCGGAATGTACTTAATGAATACTAACTTAATTATAGTGTTTTGGAAAGTTCTCGAGATGAGCTATAAGAATGTGTAAAAATATATAGGGTGTTCCATTAAAAAAAATTGAAGTGGCCTTCACGTAACCTTCAAATGACTCTTCAGTGTCAAACCAATGATACCATCTTATGGCCCCCTCGAAACCATAAAACTTTTGTCTGAAACATTTTTCTCTAAAATGCTTTGTTTCCGAAATAATTGCGTGCGTTAATTAAAATGGCTCACCCTGTATATATATATTATATACATATACGGTCACAATATATATGTACATGTACTTTAAAATGAAAGAAATATTAGAAAAATTAACGAGATTTTTATTAGAAAAATAATGAATGTAACCGTTTTATCTTAAAAGTAGAAAACAGAGGATCAAGTAGAAAAAGTTTATCACGTAGTGCGTGTCGATGTTATATCGTACATTTAATACAGATAACGTATCTACGGTAAACTCCATTACCGGTAACATATTTCTCGCTTATCTTTTATTACTATCTTTTATCGCATATTTTTATTTGCATATACATTTATAAACATAATAAATTTACACTTACGCAATCTGTTCAAACGATTAATAAGAAAATCTCTCTTGTTAAAGTGAAAAGAAAAATTGTAAGTAGAAAAAGTACACGCGAACAGCCGTACACGTGATATATCCCGAGACTTGGTCGGACAGAGTTTAGTGGGGGCGGATAATACAGATCTCTGTGAAGTTGTAGTAGATAAAACACACGACGTAAATGCCGTGCAATCGAGAAGATGGCGGAAACAACTTGGGGGTGGAATTTAAAGTTTTCGCACATTTGTGTAAAATTCTCGCTGCCCGTATGTAGCATATATATGACAGACTATATATGACAGACTATATCGCAATAATGCGGACTGTCCGATAAAGATTGCGTGTTGCACTGCGTATGTACTGCAGGTTTATCAACACGGAATATTACGATTATTGCAAAACTATCATTTTTTCGTACATGTATATAAGATTATAAAAAGCGAAGATTATAAAGAGAGATGTTAATTCTATAATGTCTGCCTCAATCTTGGAATGTTTATTTTAAATGTCTGTTTTAAATTATGCATATTGGAATCGAGTTTCAGCGGTTCCTTCGAAAGGGGGAGGTTTCCAAAATAACGTGCAGCCAGATATAAATAAATTTTTCGCGTCACCTCGCGCAACCCGTACACTTATCGAAGATCTGCGATGCCCGCAATATGATCGCTTAATATCATGATAATTATATATGCTCGACACTGTCGATGCGCTGCTCAATCAGCTCTACGTAATCGCTCTCCTTGGCGCTCACCTCTGATATTAGAGCCTAAATCTTGAATAACTGGTGCGTGCACGCGAGCTAAAAGACGGATCTACGTGCATACGGGAGAAGAGAGAAAGAGAGAGAAGGAGAGAGGGTGAGAGCAGGTTCCCCTGATGCGTGCACCACCGTCGGTGCCGTAACCTCTAACCTATTCCTCTCGTCGCAGGTAGAGCCCGTGGAGGGTGGGACGGGTTGCGAGGGGCTGAACATGATGCGCGCGCGAGAGAGAGACGCGGGGAACGGATAAAAGAGGGAGGGGAGGGTTAAGGGGAGAGAGCTACCTTTGAACCGAGGGTGATTGACCCGGCGTCCCTGTTGCCACGACGACGATCCCGTGACGTCACGGGACAAGCTGGGGTTTATGGGTGACCCATATTCCAAAAATAACCGTCACCGATTTGCCACCCATCCCACCCGGTCGGCGTTCTCACCCTTCGCCTTCTCACACGTACACGAATATACGCACACGAATCACCGACACCGTCGTCTCCTCGCGTATCTCGATGCGATTTTCTCTTCTCTTCTCTTCGCGGCTGAAACAGAAGGCTGTTACCTCGCGTCAAACCATTCTCAGAGCTCGATAGGATCGGACTCCACGATGGAAGAGGGGGATGAAGAAACCGAGGTGCACTTCAATTCTCCGTGTTATCGATTGACAAGTGACGAGAAACGTGCGTCGAGCCGATTGCATGTTGTCCTCGCGATCCTGCAGACTATTCCGGGATCGCGGGGTAGATTTATCTGAATGGAGCCAAATGAGAAAGAGGCTTCTAAAATGATGACGATGTTCACTTTTTGAGTAAAATCAGGTATTTCAATTTCGAGACGTACGATTTCTGTTTTATATGATTTCATTCTTAATTTATAATTTTTCTTTTATCTTAGAATTAAAATTAATCGCATACGCAATATTAAAACAATATTAGAACAATCATAGAGAAGAAAACAAATAAGAATATTTTGCCTCTATTCACTGACTGAATCCACATTAGAATACATACTGATGTACAGTGACACAATTTTTTTTCAATATTTTATATAATTAATATTCCTATGTTCAATTCTACAATTTTTTTATCTTCTACTAACACTTAATAATTTAAATAAATGATTTGTTTAGAGCGCGCTTTTAATCTATCTGGAATAGATCGCGCTATGATTACCTATTAAATTTTGACGAATCTTTCGCGATATAAATTTAGCGATCGCTGCACATTTCCGCAAATTAAATGAATTTGCGAAAGTGTATCGCTATAAATTAAACAGATCCCGACTGTGCAATTTGATCCAGAAAATTTTAAATAAATAAAAGGGTCATCTGTCCGTTAGCTTGAGACTTCTTATATTGGAATTTTTATAGAGTATCGTAGAGCATGTGAATCCAAATGTCTTTCGTAGTTGTCATGATGACTGATCAATTTTGTTACACGATTTTACACATCAGAAATAATAGATGTAATATCTTAATAATTTTATTATCTGACGTAAATCTAACGTATATAAGATTGTTTCTTATGTGCAATTTTTTCGATCAATTGTTTTTAAAAGTAATCATTTACATGGCATTCTTCGCGAGAGATTCATATCTTTCAGATATTAATAATATTAATAATAAAATATTTTAAATCTGATCATTATAATATTTGATTTCGATATTCAAATTATAATACTTATGCCGACAAATATCATGCAACATTTATTTCACACACACCGCAGACAATATAAATATAATTTGTTGCAACACTTGTAAGTAGTAGGATAATAAAGTGTTAGTATTGAAGGGTTATCGCTGATATTCTTGTTCTTATTTTGACGAAGAATGAATCTCAGTTAAATGCACGACAAGCGGACGGACATACAAGGACGTCCGGCTTCGATGGCGGTAACCGTTTTAATCTCGTTCCTTTTTTTTCAATGAATCGAGCGACCGAGCAAGGGGGCAAGTATCCACGGGAAGTCGATGGGGTGCTTCGACCTCACGACCTAGTTTGCGCCCCCGTGACGTCACAACGACGTCATTGCCCGGGGAAAACTAGGTCGGACAGACCCAGGCGGACCGCCGGAAGAGAGGTCGAAGGGTTTATTGAGAAATTCCCTCGACTGGATTTGGCCCTATCGAGGACAAATTTTAAATCGCCAGGAAGAACTTTGCTCCCTCCTCATATATATATATATATATATAAATTAATAACAATTTCATGCATGAAATATTTATAAAACTGAAGCACCTTTCTTATTGCTATCTGAAACAAGGAGAAATTCTTATTTATTTCTATTTAATATTTTATTTATTTATTTATTTATTACTTTATTTTTTTTCAGTGTTAATCGATGAAAAAGTGATATAATATTTAGTAACATTTGTATCAATTATGTGTTTGAAGACTTTCGCGAGTTAATTTATTAGAGAATCCAGAAGGGAGGAAAACTTTAAGAATATATTTGAATTTATTAATCGTAAATTAAGAAAACTTTATGCTGAATGTGTATAATTTTCTAAAACTAATCCATTGATATATGCAATAAAAAATTCTTATTAATCTCTTTTTATATCCATTCAATATGATACAAAAAAAATTTAAGTCGCATAAAATTACCTCATACCTTTATTTTATTTATTAAAAGATGTAAAAGCTTGTAACAAACATATAATGAGCTAATATTATTATCTAAACTTTATCTTTTTGAAAAAAAGTCCGTCGATATAGAATCAATTACTTTTCGCGTAAATGATCAAAAACATATCGAAATTATTCAGAAAGCGGTTTGTCGTTATTTGCACAGCGACAGAAAGGAGAGACGAATGACAGGGAAATTTATTCATTCTTGAGGCTTCATTCAGTTGGCGTATTTTCTCAGTACAAGAACGTAGAGGAAAAAGATTCGGTCGCAATTCGACGATCGCAAAGACGATCGTCGATAGGCTGGCAAAGATGATTTTTGGAAAAAGTCGTGAGACGTGCCGAAAGCTTCGAAAGCCGAACGGTTGGCAAATCTCATGAATGGCCGCGTAATGTGAATGAAGCTCCAGTGACCCAGTTTTGCTTGGCGCCCCTGCATCCCCCGGCCATTCCGTCTCTCGACCGGAGAGAGAAAGAGAGGGAAAGCGAGATAGATAAAGAGACAGAGTACATCCCCCCCTTTGCCAACTGCATCGCGTGGGCGTTACGTCAGGGACAGGTTATCGACTGCACCAGCGCACCGAGAATATTAATTCGCGACATCGATTGGAAATTCGCGCGATAACACGCCAATCGCTACACCGGATGTAACAAACGAGCGGCGAGAGATTCTAATGACGTTAAAACTTTATATTATTATACTTTTCCATGAAGGCTCGTGTTTTTTTTGGGATTTGTTCTTGGTGTTACCAACTAATAATTCAACTAATGACATCAAATGTCATTGCGTTATTGAGCCTAGATTGCTTTCCCACGTTTCTTTTATATTTATCCGAATTTTTATCCGAAATTGTATGCAAATGTTCGAAACGAGAAAACTAAAATTAGTATAAAATTTAGTCGTGAAAAAAATTAACATATATTATTATAATACATATTCGCGAAAATATCTCATGATAATTATTGCGCGTGACCTCCGCGTGCAAATCTTTTACTTTAGTGCGTCATGTCAATTTACACCTATATATCTTACATGGATTTATATTACGTGTTTTTCAGAAAATATTAACACTATTTAAAATTGCACATTAAATATTGTAATTTTTTAAATATTTAATGAAGAGTGCTCATACTAACGTAACTCGTTACTGTACTTTGCACATATAATTGCAATCATCAATGCAAAGATATCTCTAGAGATCTCAATCTTCCACAAGAAAGAAAATGTCACGCAGAAGGATCGCGCTTTTTTAAATTCATACAAAGTAAAATAACTAAAAAGCAATTTCAAGGAGGACGACGTAAACCAATGTGCGACCGAGGGGGAGGGTCCGATCCACTTTTCGAAAATTCGGTCCTGCCGACTACCGCCATTGCATCCGTGTCGGCGATGTACAGGAAGGGGAAGGGGAGGATAACCCGGGATCGCGGGTAGGGTAGAATGACGTCAGGGGATGACGCGGGCCGTCGAACTCTCGTTGGCAAGCGAGCATAGGGGTGCATCGACCTGAAACCCCCGGTTGCCTGGCTAGAACTCTCTCCGTCTCTCACGCGCGTTTCTCCTTTCTCTCTCTTTCTCCGTCTTTCTCATTCGCGCGACCCAGCATCAGTCTGCTGCATCTCGGCTTTGTCGAACCGACGAAGAAAGGTGAGAATTATGAAAGGTTGATGGAATGCGCTGGTGAAAAAAATGGCGTTACGTTTACCGAGAACGCTAAGAATGGAACGAGCATCGTTGCTTTTTACATCAAACGCGATAAAGAAAGTGAAAAATTAGCAATTATCTGATCTAAAAAATGATGTTAATAACATAATTTTATCGTCATACAAATTCTGTATAAATAGAAAACTCAAACATTCCCTAGATATTTCATAAAAAACGTTAATGATAAATGAAGAATTGTCAATCTCTGCGTGAAATATAATAAGTATAATTATCAAGTACACATCAGGCGCTATGATTGATGCGACTCTTCTTGTGCAAAATTGAATATTGAAGGAGTCAACATTGCCTCGCGTCACGTTATAATCGACACGAGAAGAGAAGTGTTTTCGTTACAACGAACGAGTTAGTTTCTCGAGGATAAGTAGCGCGTTTTTCCTTTGTCTCTTGTCTCTCCTTGAAAATAATCAGTGAGCATGAAGATGTACGCCGCTTCTTCTTCAAGTCGAAATATAAGGATCGAGCCACGTGAAGACTCAATGCACACAAAAGTGCGAATGCCTGAAAAGGAGGGAGCAGCGGGGGAGGAGAAAGCGGGGAATAACGGAAACTGGGTGAATGAGGCTGCTGGAGAAGAGGGTATCGGCGGTAGTGGTGACTGCGTCGTTGCTGCTTCTCTAACCGAGTATTTTTGAAGTCGTTGAATTAGGCATCCGGGACGGACGTCACTCCTGAGATGCCCCGGGCGCGATTCCGGAGTACATGGCCTCCAATAGGCAGATGTAAGAGGATAGCAGATGGGAGAGAGAGGAAGAAGAAGTAGAAGAAGAAAAGGGACGGTTCTTACGTGAGGGAATAAAGCGATGATACGCGATGCTATCGTTATGCTCAGGACCGAATGTCGACTTGTGATCGGTTATCGATTGAAAAGTATCAAACCACCATTATTTACGAGCTTGTTCCTGACGTTTCTCAATGATTACGCAAGGTCGGGATTGTACGAGAAAACACGTGAATAAAGGCAGGAGTAACGTTTTCGAAAGAATTGCAATTAAGCCTCTAAGACTTACACTTTCTCTTCTTCTACGTTGAATTTTTTATTGCAACTTTTTAAAGATTTGAAAATTTAATTATTTTCAAATCTTTATATTTTCTTTATTTAAAAACTTGCAGTCTAGGTAGCAAATACATATAAGCCAATTTAAAAATCTTGCAATTTTATTGCAATATTTATATTTAATTTAATTTTATGATATACTTAATTATATAAGTGTGTCATCTAACTGCATTGTTTTCTAATCATAGGTAGGCATTGTTTATTAGCGAAAGATGTAGCAAAGAGAAGGTAGATCAGCAAAAGAATCTTCCTCTTTCCTGAATATCCTGCAAGTCTTTACCTAGGCCAGTAGAGCGATAGGCCGGAGGATAGAGAAAGGGAGCCAGGGGAAGGCTGGGGATGAAAAGCTGAGGGTGATCTTTGGGGAGCCACGTGGTGCGGCATGCGCGGGACAATCAATGCAGTGACGTCATCGTCACCGTCAGCCCGACCAATCACGGATCCGCTCCATTCAAACCCGCCAGCCTCGGGGTCTCCAAGTGGAAACTCGGCGAGTTTCATCGGACTTTGGCCTGACTGCAGTTCGGCCTCGATCACTGAGAGGCGCGAATTCGAGCGGTCGGACGCGCTCTGCTCGGCGTTCCGTTGACGTTGCCTTCGACGAACGATTCTTCAGAGAATCATCAGTCTATCCGCGACGACTCACTTTCTCGTATCACTAGTGGCATCACGACAGCGCGATCCGTGGAACAAATCTTCAGGTGGCGCGACACAGCTGGCAAATTGCTGACACACGAAAATCTATATGACGACGTCCAGAAAAAGAAACCGATTTGAGAAAGCGCCAGAGAATGAAATATCCTGTGCAAGAGATTCGAGCCAAATAAAGATGGTGCACGAATAGAAGAGCGATAACTGGGAAGATGCTGATAGTGCCTTCTGATTTATTGAACCGCGTTATGCTGGAATATAAAGGTATGTTCCATTTCTAATTTTGCATCTAAAAAAAGTATTCCTTTATTTCCTTCGTAGAAACGGATTTTGTCAAAGAATAATAAATTAGTCTTTTTTTAATGTAATGTTAAATGTGACAAGGTGAAGGTGCTAGTTAACGCATATTTTAATTTAATAGAATTAAAAATTAAATTTTTTAAATAGAAAAATTATATTGTGTGTGAATGATTTTTTTAATTTGCATATATTCGTATATTATATTTTCTTACTCCTTGGACAAGTAAATTGTGGTAGATGGTACTTGTTTCTAAACCGATATCTTTCAGATTTTATTCATTGAATAATTTAGAGACAATTATAATGAATACATGTAGAATTCGTTATTTCTTTAAAAGACGATAACAATTTTTTAATTAAAAAATTAAATTCCATAATATGACATAACAACAACATGTACCTAAATACTTATTGTAAACTCTTTAAAGCTTTGAGTAATTTTTTTTATTAAAAAGGTTACATCACGTAAAGTGAAAAGAAAAATGTAGAACGCACTGATGATGATGTTGCGAAAAAACAGCACGTGGTTCGAGACAAACCCAAACACACGCCTACACAAAATTCTCAACAGACGAGACGCCCACGTTTCGGAAAACTGCTGTATAGCCATCGCTGCTTTCTTGCGAGAGTGAGAGTGCAGCGACCTCGCTTTTATTTGCTTGAGAAATCGAAACGAAAAAATTTTCTTTTCTATTTTTTTTAAATATTATTTTATTTAAAAAAGCAAAATTTTATGTTCGCGAAAGACGAAAATTATCAAAGTTAAAATCAATGCAAAAGCTTTGTTTAATCTTAATCTTAAATTTACAATGTCAATATTTCACAAAAAGTACAAGTAAATTAATTGCCAAAATTGAAAGAAACCTGTGAAATAAAAAAATATATTTCTCAATTTTAAAACATACTTTTGCTGTTGTCCTTTTCCTGGCTGCAATATAAATTAATTTTACCATAATATTGATCTCATCAAACAAGAAATTATATATATATATTTATAGATATATTATGTCAATATCACCTACGCATTTTTCAATGTTATTGTTTCGTTACCTTGTGCGAAAAACCCATTGCGATATGACGCATCTCTCACCATCATTGCCCTACTTTCAGAGTGTACTCGATCGAACGGGTTAGATCTAGTCACTTTCGTAGCATATGTGATAAATTTTGTACGTTTCAAAAGACAAGTCTTGACATTAGCAAGTCAAAAATTATAACTATAATTTTAATTACATCCGTTTCCTCTTAATATTATTTCATTTTTTACTACATCAAAGAAGAATTACTTGCCGATATGACATACCAAAAATATTGCGCTCACACTTACTTTACATATATGTAAATGTTAATTTATTTTAATTTCTGATTTAATGATTAATTTGCATGCAGATAACCATCTTTTGGCTAGAATAATGCAGAAGATAGAATCGGAATTTTTTTCCTCTATATATATATATATATATATACATATATTATTATTATTATTATTTACATAATAAAAAAAAGTTTAATTATTTAATTTGAATTAATTGAAGGAGCAGAAATTTTTGTAAAAATATGCGTACCTCGTAATACAACAAGTGCAAATAAATGACGATGACGTAGTGTATATTTGGAATATAATCTGATGAAGCGCGAAGTGATAAGGATACGGTTATTGCGAGGCGTCCGAAGGAGTGAGCAAATTTTCACAACGGTCGTTTAGTCCAGTTAATTGGGTCAAAATATGGCGTACCCCTCATTCTTGTCATCCTGTACCTTCTGCACCATCGCCGCCCCGTCGCCTCGCTCCATCCCTCTTCTTCATGCACCACGACAATCCTGTTACCGAACCCTTGCCCCCCTCTTTCTCCTTAGAATGCACGTCACAACGGGGGAGGTGATGACGTCGGTGGAATGCAGACATGCGATTGGCTGGAAGCTCACTGACGTCACGGGGGTGAGTCTCTATATGCGCTTGGATGCAATCCCCCCTTGGACCCCCTGCTATCTCGATCGCGGATCCCTCTTCCCCTCTATCGTTTCGCGCCGCACGCGGAGGGGCGCAATAGGTATCGAGAAATGGTGCACGCCAGTTCAAAGCCACAGTTTTCCAAGGCTGTCCGATCCGAGAGGTCGCCGTGCGCTTCTCTCACCTTTTCTTCGTCGTTCGCCAATTCTTCCGAGGCTGCCTTCCGAGACCCTCCCCTCCTTTTCTTCCTGCCGCGATAAAGGCCATCGTATTTTCTTTTCGCCGATGTATGTGCACTGTCCCTCCACTCTTCCGTTCATTTCATTTCGTTTCATGGGATTTTATATCTCTTCGAGATTGTCTCTGCCATCATCCTTTTTTCAAATTTCTAACGCGTTAACCTTTTTTACTGTATTTATTGTTCAGCGGAAAAGTGATAAATCGTATTTCTAGAAATATATAAAAGAAATAAAAAAGAAATTTATGAAAATTTCAATAATAATAGTTATCTTCTGATCGTGTATAAAGAAAATGTTTAAAATTTATATACGCATCCATTATTTGAGATAATCATATAATCATATATGATTTACGTACGTTTATTACGGGGAAACATATTAATTTTCGAAACTTTAACTCATCAAAGTCTATTTTGATCTTTTACGTATATTAGTCTCTTTCCTTTTAAAAATATTTCTGTATTTGATCGTTTAATTTTACTTTAATCCGATTACGTTGTCTTATTATAATCTACTCGGCATAGTTGTACGCGATTTGTGTTTGAGAATATGATTAATGAATAAAAGCAAAGTTCGATTTTCTAAAAGCTTGCTTTTGATATCGTAGGTAGAGTTGAGTTGCTTTAGCCTGACCGAGTTTCCGTGACCTTCGGAGTAGAAGCGGGCAGATCGATAAATCGTTGACATTGTCAAATGCGGTAATTTCTTCTGTACCTCGATATAGCAGCGCACAAACCATTATTGATCAACGAATATTCACGTTCTACTAGTTTAAATCCGACTGCGACGTAAAAAACTGTATATTAATAGTCTTCTGTGTCGAAACTTTTTATAACATTCTCAAATGTATGCGTTTAGCTCACTTGTACACGTTCCTGAAAAATCATTTCCTATCTTTAAATATTTTTCTGAAATAAAAATGAAATATTTTTTATTCGAAAGTGACTTAAAATTACGTAAAACAAGAGAGGAAAGCGTTTTGAATATACTTTGAGAAAATCAAGTTATTAATTCTCGGCGATCCACTACAGTTTTTAATTGGAAACAATTTTACAAAAGAAATAATTTTCTTGTCTGGATGAACATCCAACACATGATGAGTCTTACGTCGAGATAAATTTGTTGCGGAAAAGATTTAAACAAGAATATTTTTTTATTTAATATTTATTTATATTTTTGTATTATTTTAGATATACTAAATATTAGCCATGAGAAATGATCGTTTCGTCGCGAACAGAATATCGAAACGAAATCTCATTGAGATTTCGCGCTTCTTGGAACAACATCCGGACGAGATCATTCATGATCGGCGCGTTAATCGCACACCGCGATCCCATCCGCACATCGGCAGATATATCCTTGGCCGGGCGACATCGAGTTTCATAAATAAAGCCCCATTGAAGAGAAGTTCACCAGGGATGGGGTAGCATGACCTGCTGACCCACATTTCCCATGACTTGCGTCATTCACAATCTCTCCCCACCAGCCATCGAGCCTCGACGATTACACGCATCTAAAATAGTGGTGGATACAAAGGAAAGTGGCGAGGGAATGAACGGATGGTCGCGAGACTGCAAGACAGACAATCGCGAATCGAACAACGACGTCCTCGGTTGAGCAGCCTCCGATCAACGAGCGAAGCGCGACTTTCGGTCTTCTTTCAAGGACGCGCAAAGTAACGATATCGAACGCGATCGCGAATCGGGATTGCATCCGAGTCGAGTCGATCCTTGTTTAAATAATTATCATTCAATACGAACAGTGTCAATTTCTGCGAGCGGTACAAGAATTCTCGCTACGATGATGATGAGAACTGCCTGACTGGTGGACTAGGGTTTTCCGTTCGTTCTATTCACATCTGTGCAAATTCTGGAAAGTCGAAATGACAGTTCGACTCGCGAAAGTCGGTGCGTGTCGGACTTTGAAGTGGCGAATCTGATGACGCGAGCATCGCAAGGTAAGTCGAAAGAAAGTGTGCGAGATCGTGTCAGTTTCTTTCCATGGCTCACGATGTGTCTGTTGCCTGGCAACTATACATCCTGGGTCAATGGAATACGCATACATGGGAGAATATAGGTCAACCTGCGAGACCTTCGAGAAGGATGGTGGATATCTTCTTATAAGCTCTTACAGCGCCGCGAATGCGTGTGGTCGCCGTTTCTGTGCGTTATATTTTCGCCGAGAGTGCTGTAAAAATATCTGCACATTAGATTTACGCGTGGCCGGGGCACCGGCTGTCGTAAAGCAAATTCGCGTAAGGAAATATCTACCGCTCGAGATTTTCGTTCGTGTGAATGTCTCAATTTATCTTATGTATTATTGGACTGGAAAGATCCCATCTTCTCTCTGATAATTGAGTAAAAAGAAAAGAATTATATATACACTTTATATAATTAATTTTTACTGAAATTTATTAATTTATTAATTTTTTCGCGCGTCTTGGGTTCGTATACTGAAATAAATTTTAACGTGAAAAGTAGCGTTTATTTTAATAAAAAAATTCCAATAAAGAGCAATGGATCGCGGCTACAAAAAAGAAGACTTTAGGCAAAAATCGCGTATTGTAAAAAATCTTGAGCTCGCCCTTGGCTCGTCTTCATAGTTCTCTCCTGACCCGAATACCTATATATGAGGTGGCGCGCTATTTATAGGACCACCCTCGATGAACGACCCCAACGAGCGCAACGTAACGAAGGTCTGTATCAAACGCGAGCAAGGAGATGCGGCGAATATGACTTGCATTCCTTAGTAATTTTATCAATATAAGCGATTCGATAGTTATTCGATTAAGCATTTTACCGTAAATTCTATCAAAATAATCGTGTAATCTCCCAAATTAAATTAAAACAAATTATTTTTATTTAATATAATAATATTTAATATTTTTATTTAATATTATATATATATAATGCATCACACAATATATGCGTGTATTTGTTGCATTATATTTTATTCCGTAGACATATCAATCTTCTTAATATATTAGAAATTTATTTTCTAACTTTCACAATAAATGTTAGGATTTTTGTTTGAAAGTTAGAAACAGCCAACATTGACCTTTAGGATATTTATACGTTCTATTTATATCTATAAGGTCGATAGTTTAATATCGCGAGCATCATCGAGAAAGTAGCCGAGTTCTTAATCCTCGCAAGAAAGAGACCTTACTTCTCGCGATCGTTCAGATTATGACGATCCCTTTGCCCATTTTTCCTTCACGTGTAATCGTTAAACACGTACAATCCCGAGACCTTTCAAGTACGTTTAAACGTTGAAACGGCGATCGTTAAAATTCCCCTTAACTATGTTACGAGTCACGTTTGACGATACGTTGCTGGTTATTCTTACACTATCTCTTACCCCGTTTGCCCTGGTTTCGTATCTCGCCTCTCCCTCTGTCAACGGTGACCTCGCTCCCTCTCTGGCGCAACGGGTTCATCGCCCCGATGCAAGCGTGTTTCCCTCTGACGTCATGGACCACCCGCGCGTCATCGAGCGCCGCCGCCTGACATTGTCGTTTCACACATATGCATACATGGATGTAAAAAAAATATCTTTTGAATAATGACGTCAAATATTTTGCGCCTCGATGCGTTACTTCAAAGAAGAGCATCGTTGATGACGTGCTCGGGAATTTATTAACACGTCTTTAATCATTATAAATACGGGACGCTACCTGATCGTCGACGGCAGATAAATGCTATCGATGTGATACGAATTCCGAGGAGAGGTGCTCGCAGAAAATAACGCGGATATAAAACTGCACTACCGATACGCGGCCGATAGAATACTGTGCATTGATAATCTAGACGTAAGGGTGGTAAACGCGGCACCGTCTTCCTTTACCGTGTGTTATAAACGTCGGGGAAAGCTTGCTCGACGAAGCTTGTTCCCCGTTTGCGGTAAAACATCGCGTTATTCGGTGAGTAGAAATATGCCTCGATCGCAGCGACAATTGTCTGATCGAATACGCGGCGTTTTCACTGAGATCGAGGCAGACTCGCGATGGAATCAGGGGGAGGATCTTTTCCCGTACATGTGGAAAATTTCTATTAGCTTTATTGTATCACATAAAATATGTGTAATTTTTATTAACATAAAATATGTATTATTTATTAAATAATGTTGACGTTACGTGATAGATTTAATTTTTTCTTTTACTTTTATTTTGATGGTTTTTTGCGTACCTCATTTACATGATTTTGATATGCTCGAGGATGTGGTAAAGGAATACGGTTCTTTAGGCACATATAAATAATGTGCAGTGGATAGAACATTATTAAAGAATATTAGTGGATCTTAAACATTGTTAAATAATAAAGTACTTGTAGGTAGAATTAAAGAGGACATTGAATAGATGCATTAATTTGTTACGGATAAATAAAAAGGAATGATTTAAATCACAGATATATATTTAAATAACGAATATATGTATTATTTTTATTAATTATAGTCTCTATATATATTTTTATTAATTATAGTCTCTATATATATATTTATTTACTTTGTGAAATATCTCAAAGTTGTAAAAGTAACGTAACTTTTATGTATCGACATATATTTCTCTGCAAAATGACTAGCGAAACATTAACATGTAAGGAAAATCGATATTTTTTCATCGTTTGCCTGCACGAATATCAACCTACTTGGATTATTATGCACGTCTATACAAGATACGTCATTTTGATCTGATTGCTTTGATAGTATATATTTATTAATCGTGGTAATATATATTTATTAATTGAAATATTATTAATAAAGTTCTCATATACACGAGTAACTATACAATATAACATCATATTTTACTATAATCATGTTTTATAAATTATTGTATCTAATCATTGTATTTTGATAAGTCAGTATCAAAATCCGTGCAAAAGATCCACAGTTTTACCTATGCACCTGGCATATGGATTTAAATTCATAGTAGTTTACCATGTTAAAGAAATTACATTCATTTCGATGTACGATCAATCAGAATTAAATTTGTTTCATACACTATCCGCGGCAATGTTCTCCACAAACGGAAAGTTACGGAAAATCTCGATGAAAATTAGAGAAAATTCATTTTCACGCACTGTAAATCTTAAAAATCCCGACGAGATGGAAAGTAACTTTTGTAAAATTTCTAATTTTTGTTTTAAACGCAACATCTTTCTAAGCTCGTCTGGAGAGCGAGGCTCTTTAGTCCCATGTCGCTGATGGATCTTATTACGAGAAAAAAAAAGGCAAAATTCGCAAATTCGACGAGATCTACAACAAGAAAAATCTTCGAATATGCGATTCCGGATTGCAAACATTTCGAACAACAGAAAAGCCGCTAGTGCTGCATCCGCGTACCAGATGGCAGAGCAAACTCCGAGAAACTGGCAAAATTGATCTGCCACGCTCGTATACAGGCAGTCGCTTCGCGAGCATCTGCTATGTCAATTATCTGGAAAAAGCGTGATCGCCACGCGGTCCACTAATCTATTTTAGCCGATTTTGATTGCGATTAGGGCGCGCGATCGCCGACGTGTGATCGTCGTCGCGACGACGTCGAGTGGCCGCCGCCGTCGCGTCGGACGGCGTCGCGTGCCGTCGCTCGGGATCGACGCACGATGCGGCTCCAATACCGGAACAAAATCAGCGATTTCCTCGCCGTTGGTACGTATCAGACTCTTGTTAGACTCGCGATCTATCCCCCGTATGCTTGTCCGATTGTCTTGTCGCGATTGGTAATCGCGGATCGCGTAGAATCGCGGAAATTCCCGATGCGGCGACCGTCCGATCATACGCGATCTTCGACTACTTGATCGAATAAATCGTTTTTCCCTTCGATCGATGCAAGAGAGGAGAGCTATAAAGCTTAGGCTATAAAGAAATTATGCACAATTAGTGTTTTATTTTTTCAAAACTGTTTAATCGCACGTAATTTTTGAGTATTTACGAAAATAATTGCTGTCTTTGACATTAATCGTAATAAAAGCAAAAGATTTGACATACGTTTAGTATCAAAATAATTTCTATTTTTGCGTATCATTGTTTCCAATAATATCGTTATTTGTAAATTATGTTAGTTTAGTTAATATATAATTTATCACATTATTATGAAGAAATTAATTTTTTCTTTAGAAGGAATTAGTGAATATTTAATTATAATTTCTAAGTTTTGTCTATTCCAAATATAAATTATTTCTTTTATGATACAATGTTTTTTAAAGAATGTGAAAATTGCATCTCTAAACTTTGTATATTAATAATATGATAATAATATTAAATTATTTATAAAAATATTTATATATAATTTGTTAAATTTATATATTGTTATTTTTACTTAAATATGATTAAATGATACGCTATTTACATATATTATTGAATTTTATTCGATAGAATTAATCACAAATTAAAATTAGAAACACCTATGAATAATTTTGATAATAAATTTTGATAATAAATGTCACTTGTGATATTTTAAGTTTTTAATACATTCGATTAAAACTGCAACACTATTTAACGTCTTTGCGTTATATGCGACGGCAAAAAAATAGTATATTTTAAATATATATATTTAAAGTATATATATTTTATAAAAATTCTTATTATAATTCTTTATATACTTGCAAATTTATTTTTAATTGTCGCTAAAGATGTGCAATTTAAGATTATTTTAAAATTTGTCGAATTTCACGAACGATTTATTTTTTTCATAATATTTTTACAATTAATAGCCATATTTGATGTTTGTATAAATAAAAATTAGATCATTAGATTTGAGAAAATCTCATGAAACGATTAATGTAATATTTTTCACACGATTTATAATATTTCCGGAAATGCAAGACATTTTGTGATAATACATTATCACATATGTAGGCCTAAAATTTACAAAGTACTTACATTGTAAATCTAATAAATTTGCACTATTGCTCTATAATTTAGCCCATATATGAAATAAATTGATAGTAATTTTTAATAAAGATGCGCATTATCTTAAATAAAATTTTTTAATTTTTTAGAAATATTATTTTTTGCTTTTAAAAATATAATTAAATCAAATTAGAATATTTTAAAATATATAAGTTGTCAAGTTTTAATATTTAGCTTATTTTTCTCGTTAAACAGTTGTTTTTTTTGTAAAACAGAATTATTTAGAGTCATTCAATATAAATTCGAAATAACTATATTATTCGAATACTATATTACTTCGAATACTTGTACTATTCGAAATGTAGAGTAAAAATATCATTATGTGACAGCATAAAATTATTATATGATTATTTTTACATTATTATTAACCGAAGTATTATTTAACTTATATTATATAAAGATTGTATTAAAAAAAAAGAATTTATATTCTTTTTTTGTTTATTTTTTTAACATACGTGTACAAATTTATATCTTGCAAAGTTTGGTAATAAATTTACTGAAACAAGTAATTTTTACATAACATGTACATATCAATATGCAAAATATGATTAAACGAATTAACGAATTTTGAATTAAATTAACTGAAAATTTTTAAGTTTATAAATTAATTGATAAATAAATAAGATTTTATATTTCAAAACTTATCGACTTCATTACGATTGCATTTTTGGAAAATATGAGAAAATTTTTCAATTTATAATATAATTTAATATCGAAAAAAATAAATTTTAAAATGATAATGAAATTGTTGTATATTACTTTTAAAACAACAATATTTTTGCTTTCATTCTTTTAATAACGATTCTTTAGATTATTTAATAAAGATTCCTTGTCTAATTTGGAACCAATTTTATCTAAAGAAATTAGGAAATTATTTATTGTTATTTTTTGATATTGTATAACTTCATTACTAAGCTTTAAATTAAAATTCTATCAAACTTTATTGGAAAAATATAGGTTTTTTATTCATTGCCTGAAATCTTGTTTGCTAAAAGATTTCTCTTCTTAAAAAACTTCTTTTCTATTCAAAAATGATAAAAAATTGAACAAAATGAGAACATAAAAATTAGATAGTCATTTCCCGTAGTGTTTTTATGTTGAATACATTTCGAATTGCTATTATGTCACTTTCGAAAAATCTGCATTTAAAATTACAAAAAAATTATTATTTTAATATATTTTATCATATGATAACTACAATATGTCACATATTGAAGAAGTTTTATTGCAATTAGAATTAATATTATATTTCAGTTTATGTTTCAGAAATTCCGGTTCTTAAAAAGAAATTTATTGTTTCATTTATGTTTATGGTTAAAAAAATATTTATGATTAAAAATGCGATTTGGTGCTAATTAGATCATTGCGAATCATATAGTTTTCAATTAAATTTATTTAAATTTAAAGGTATTTTTCAGTCGCTGAATATGTACTCAATGTAGAAATTGACAAATTTAAAATAGCGGAATTAATATAGATGTCGAAATTAAAAAAGATTTGAATTTTGACAAAAATTTATATAAACATGTAAAAATTTATGTATATAATTTTAATTGGTCAATTTTGACATTAAATTTGCATTCAGCAATCTAAAAAATTTCTAAGCTTAAAGAAACATAAATGAAAAATATTTGTTAAGTTTTTAACGATCTCATTCTCAAAAGATTTAATATTTAATTATGAATATCTTATTAATTATAGTCGACACAATAATTTCTCTTGAAAATTAAAAATCATAGCAACATACGTATGTTGCCTGCACATTTTTTAAAATATATTACATATCGTAACTATAATATGACAAAATACGTTAAAATAGCTATTTCTTGCAATTCTAACCGTAAATTTCTCAAAATTGATATAATAAACAAATTAAGAAACTGAAAACATATTCAGCGTTAAAAGAACTACAAGAAGCGACTAATCTCTTTTTTACGTTAAAACTTATATAGTTATATTTTATTATATTTTATTATTTGCGGCTTAACATTTTTGCTAAAAAAGAACCGATTCTAAATTTCAAAAATTCTTGTCATTAAAGCATACAATGATTTTGGAACATGTATAAATTCTAACATAGTTTCTGCCGGTTATTTTGTTAATTCCTTTTTTAAAATGTATTACATATCGTAACTATAATATGACAAAATACGTTAAAATAGCTATTTCTTGCAATTCTAACCGTAAATTTCTCAAAATTGATATAATAAACAAATTAAGAAACTGAAAACATATTCAGCGTTAAAAGAACTACAAGAAGACTAATCTCTTTTTTGCGTTAAAAAATATATAGTTATATTTTATTATATTTTATTATTTGCGGTTTAACATTTTTGCTAAAAAAGAACCAATTCTAAATTTCAAAAATCCTTGTCATTAAAGCATACAATGATTTTGGAACATGTATAAATTCTAACATAGTTTCTGCGGGTTATTTTGTTAATTCCTTTTTTAAAATATGTTACATATCGTAACTATAATATGACAAAATACGTTAAAATAGCTATTTCTTGCAATTCTAACCGTAAATTTCTCAAAATGGGTTGCTTCACCTTGTTTGAAAGCACAATGATTTTGGAACATGTATAAATTCTAACATAGTTTCTGCCGGTTATTTTGTTAATTCCTTTTTTAAAATATATTACATATCGTAATTATAATATGACAAAATACATTAAAATAGCTATTTCTTGCAATTCTAACCGTAAATTTCTCAAAATTGATATAATAAACAAATTAAAAAACTGAAAACATATTCAGCGTTAAAAGAACTACAAGAAGCGACTAATCTCTTTTTTGCGTTAAAAAATATATAGTTATATTTTATTATATTTTATTATTTGCGGCTTAACATTTTTGCTAAAAAAAAACCGATTCTAAATTTCAAAAATCCTTATCATTAAAGCATACAATGATTTTGGAACATGTATAAATTCTAATATAGTTTCTGCCGGTTATTTTGTTAATTCCTTTTTTAAAATATGTTACATATCGTAACTATAATATGACAAAATACGTTAAAATAGTTATTTCTTGCAATTCTAACCGTAAATTTCTCAAAATTGATATAATAAACAAATTAAGAAACTGAAAACATATTCAGCGTTAAAAGAACTACAAGAAGCGACTAATCTCTTTTTTGCGTTAAAAAATATATAGTTATATTTTATTATATTTTATTATTTGCGGCTTAACATTTTTGCTAAAAAAAAAACCGATTCTAAATTTCAAAAATCCTTATCATTAAAGCATACAATGATTTTGGAACATGTATAAATTCTAACATAGTTTCTGCCGATTATTTTGTTAATTCCTTTGAAAAATAGTGTCGGCAAGTTATTTAACGATAAATTTAGGATGTAACAGCCTTGAAGAAACTATCGTCTAAACGTAAAACTTACAAATACGAATAAAAATGACGGTTGTATCATTAAACGATCAATGTCTTGAGGTGCATCGCGATTCTTGACGATAGCACGTTCACCATCAAGGTCGAACGTGGGAAATAAACGCTATTAGTGCAAAAATATACATATATATAATATATTAGCTTCCTAAGACAAGACAATTCCTACGCCAATGAGATTGACAAGGCTTCTCGCATGGGTTTGACAGAATTAATCCCGTTTACCTCGGGCAGATTTAAGGCTTCTTATGCAACTCTTCGTACCTACGCATGCATGTGGCCGTCATGTATACGCCTATACACACAATCACTGAAATAAATTTCCCTTTTAAGACGGATCTCATGACAGTCTTGGAGACTGTCTTGAGATCTTTCTCACTTATTTGCTTGTATGACTCGTGAACGCTGATTTAGCGATACAATTATGTAGCAAATCTATTAAAAATATCAAATCGGAAAAGATCAGTATTTGGACAATGGACGAAATATTTCTTTGTATTTAGATTGATGACAAAAAGTGACAAAAGTATTTTCATTATTAAATATTCATATTTATTGTATTACAACATATTGAGTCATATAAGATGTGCGGCAAATTTTTTTATCTTTACTCGAAACAAATCTGTACTTATCTGTATATCGTTCCATCGTCAATCTTTCTGATTATAATTTGGGTTAGTAAAATTTTAGATGTAAAATCAAATGTTAAACGTCTTTAATACAACTATGAGCGAATAATATCAAGTATATGATGAAAGTAAGTTCATCATTGACTATATGTGAAATGTCATAAATTCGTTACGCAAGACTGTATATATGGTATAAGAGCCTTACTTTCATCCTACGTCTTCTATAAGTTACATTAGATAACATGTTACATATAGATAATGTAAATGTCCCTAGCTCGATATATTGTTAACTCTCATGTGATAATTTATAATAGGTCATTCAAAGCAGCATAACTGATGACTTTTATAGTTGATAAATATAATATACACACACATATATATTTGGTAACGTGTATGTTTTAAATTTTTTATTCAAATTCTCATAATTTTTCATTTAATAAACTTTCGTTTAATAAGATTTATGGAGTTCAGTAAAATAATATATAATAAATTGGTCAATAAAGACACCAAAAAATGCATCCCGATATTAAAAAAATATGTTTGATCTCAACATGAGTGTACGAATATAATTGATAAACAATATAATTGAAAATAATGTATTTTTTATTATACTCTCGACTTACAAAATATCAAACTTGGGACATATGTGATTAAGAAATATGAATAAGCTTGTTTAAATTTAAACTTTTGTTAATTTTAAGTTTTTAGCTGCAATATATAGAAAGGCTTTCTAGAAATTTCCAATACATTGCAACCGATATACCACGCTAATATTTATTATTTCCATATTAATAAGTATAATATAATGATATCACAAACGAATGAAAGAAGAATCTCTAAATATACGATTATTTATCTTTTAAAATTTTATATATTTTACTACAAATCTCTCTCTCTCTCTCTCTCTCTCTCTCTCTCTCAATCATTGCTAAAAGTATAGACATATAATATTCATAATATTTAATAATTTTGTGATTATATTATGAAATGATCATATACACTATTATTTTATAAGTTAAAAACCATCATAATATGCGACATCAGAAAGGAAATCGACGACTAAGGCTAGAAGAAAGTATAACATAAGCAAACCGTCTTATGTTTCTGTCTTATTTCATTGTTAATTTGCGAGATGAAATATGACATAAACTTAAGGTGGGTGCTTATATGATCGACGAACTGAACTACGATGGATATTTACTAACGTCGTAAGCAACTATGATAAAAAATCGAAAGACGCTAGAGATATTTATTGTCAATCTTAAAACAATAGATAGATTAGACCTATCTGTCATCTGCATGTGCTTCTTATACTCATTTTAAGCTATTATAACGTAGATGAAACAATTATAATGCAGAAAAGATGATTTTTTTACTCTTCAATTATAATTTTAATGAAAATAGATTAAAAGTACACAAAATATCGTAATCTCGAGTTAACATATTTTCAAAAATAACAAAATTTTAAGGAAATGATGTCATTTATCGAAAAATATTTAAATTGCGACATTACGTAGGATTTATAATATTGTATTATTATAGACGTGTATCATTTAAAAATCAACAAATTATCGAGAACAGAAAGTTTAAGATGAGACGGTTAGAAGATGATTTTATATTTTTTAATACATAATTTTACATTATTTGATATATATTGATTTTGAAACAATTTTGAAACAATTTTGATTTTGAAACAATTTTAATATACAAAAATTGATACAAAATGTTACATTGTGATCTCCAGACACATGACACATCCTCTACCTCTAAAATTCCTGCAAATTGTAATCTTAATTTCAATGTTAAATTTCTAATGAAAGGGTTACAATATTTTAAATAAATGGTATCATTTATCGAAAAATGCTCACACACAAATCGCGATTATATAGGATTTATAATAATATGTTATTATACATGTATTATTTAAGTGTCAGCAAATTATCGAGAAGAAAAAATTTAAGATGAGACAGTCAAAGAGTAATTTTGCATTTTCTATATATAATTTTATATTCTTTGGCTTATAATTTTAATAAACAAAAATTCATACACAATTCATACATCATTCAAGAGATCGTAAACAGTAAAAAGTTGTACGTCCGTATGTAAAATATTTTTGTGTACGTTTTACATGTTATTATTTTTATTAACGTTTTCATGCGTTACATTTATGTCAACTTCATAACTTAACACTTTGTATACGTCTCTTAGAAATGGAATATTATTTTGAGTATTTTTCATAATCATTTTAAACAATCAACGTGTCTCAAAATCAATTTAGCATTCTAAAAAAAGTTAAAGTGAATCTTCAAATAATCTTAACTTTGACATACAAAAATAATCAACTTTACTAAAATCAGATGTTTCTATTATAAATAATTTAAGTTAAAATAATTACTATTATATGTTAATGTTCTCAACATTTCTTACGAGTTATTGTAACTATTTTTTCACGCAATTTTTAATTAATTTGTATGTATTTGTTATTTTTACATTACACTCAAAGTCATGATAACAAAAATAAATGTAAAATATTGTGTCAATTATTTAATATTTTTAGTTTGTCAATAAGTAACATACGAATGATTGTTATTTTAACATAAAATTTAGAATGAACTTTCTGGGATATGTGAAAAATGTTATAATTAACATTTTATTTTTTACTGTGTATAAATCACGATCTCCAGTTGATATATTTTCAAAAATTCTGTTCTAAAACTTGTAATTTTAATGTTAAATTTCTAACAAAAAAGTTTTAGCAGAATTGTAAGAAAATGATATTATTTATTGAAAAATGTTCAAATCGTGACTTTGTATAGGATATTTGGTAGATCCAATGAAAATATTTTTCTTGAAAAAAAATGATTTTTTATTTGTTGCATATTTTTCGCAAAAAGAATGAAAAAAATGTGAAAATAATGCATATTTAGTAGAATTGCAACAAATATTCAGTTAACTATTCGGTATTCTGTATATTTGGCAATATTTTTACTATTCGTCCGAATACCGAATATTTTTAAATGTTCAAATTGAAGGAAATAATAATAGCATGACTTGACCGAATATTTATCGAAAAATATTTAAATTGCGACATTACGTAGGATTTATAATACTGTATTATTATAGACGTGTATCATTTAAAAATCAACAAATTATCGAGAACAGAAAGTTTAAGATGAGACGGTCAGAAGATGATTTTATATATTCGGTTAGATACTGAATATATTATTCATTGCAACTCTATAATTTTACTATTTCCTTCAATTTGGTTATTTAAAAATATTTGATATTCGAATGAATAGTGGATTGGTATATTAATAATAATAATAATATTGCCGAATAGAATTACAGAATACCAAAAAATATTGCAAAATATTGAATAGTTAAAAGAATATTCGTTGCAACTCTAATATTTAGCTATCTATTGATGCTTATTATTTGATTATATTTCTATCCATGTCATCAAAGATTTCTATACAAAATATTATAGAAATATGAAGCACAATATATATAAGTAATAGAGAAGAAATAATTATTTATTTTTCGAATCAAAAATCGAGTCAAAGTTTTACTCTCATTTTCTCATGTTTATGGATTTTAGGAAATTTTGATAAGCTAATTTATATGGGAACCGAATCCTTATATATTTTATATTTAAATAGGCAATAAACCGTTTTTCAATTACAATGAAAAAGAAACAAAATCATAGATTAAATAACTTTAAAAGAAGATGATTTGACTACAAATATGAAAATATGAAAATAGATATTAGATTAAAAATTGGAGTTTAAAAAGGGAAAAAAAAATTCGACCTGATAATTAAAAACTCTTTCATAATTTTCTTTTTTTAAATCAAAATTATAGCGTATATTTTCGACGCAATATACTCTTCCCTTGAATTCTTATCTTAATTATCGAGCTATGCGTAATATTTTATGCGTAGAATGTTTTAAATGGATATTTTATCAGAGGCAATCTCTGTTATAAAAATACACAGCGAATTATCGCCGAAACGGGAAATAGCAGTTGTATAGAACAAAATCACACCGATTCAAGGTAACGTGAGGAGCACAGCAAGGTGTAAGCTAAGAAGTTCCTGGCATAGAATAACGGGACGGTTGTCCGAGAGTCAGTGGTCGAGGCCCAACTCAGGCCAGGCAGACGTGAAGCCGAGGGTGCTAAGCCGTGAATCCTAAAAAGTGTCCGGAGCTTACTCGGCTAGTGTTACCCGCGCGACGTTCCTTCCTCACCTCGACGTTACACCCTCTTCGTACGAAGGATGCACTGCCTTAGTACAAGGGCGTAAAGTTGGTTTCTTAGTCCCATGTCTTTCACAATGCACGTGTCACTCTCATTGCTCTCTTGTTTATTCATCCGTCCATCAAATTTTTTCTGCGAGCGCGATAATCTCTTGTGCGTATGAAAAATTAAATATTTAAATTTGAGAGAAATTATGAATCTGCATCATAGCAGTAAAAAAACAAGTCACAGATTGACACAAATTATATCTTATGTTCTGTAGAAGATAAAGATTATTATATCGCAGATAGTTTTCACGTTATTTTAATTAAATTTAGCCCATTAAGAATTTTATAATGGGTTAAATTAAATTAAACAAAATGTTTGATATGATTTTGATGGATAATTCACTTATCTTATGATAATCTTACAAAACAAATGTTCTTTTAATTAATTCAGAGAAATTGATGAAAAAAAAATATTCAGTTCTATTTCATTAAAATTTTATTTTATGTCCCTTTGCCACAAAGCACGAAAAATGTTAACTATTCTTATCAATGTTTAGACCTGAAAATTATGCAGGACACTGTTGCATGCCGAATATAGTCAGAGCGGTCGAGGCCCTTGCTGTCCCTACCTTGCATCGATGTTCCTTGCGTACGTCTCTGGCTACGGTTTAATGTCTCTGTGCAGATTCACGAAAATTTTTATTCTTTATTAAAAATCACCGATTTGTATTGATAAGATTGCAATGCTTTGTCTAAGAATAGCATATAACCTTAATCTTTATGTATCATATACGATAAGCAGCAAGATTTCTTGTAATCCTCGTCAATATTTTTATTGGATCATTATATTATATAATTATATGTATAAATTGTTATATAATATATTTATATAACAATTTATTTGAGTGTTTTATTTAAATTATTAATTCGATGTGTGATTAATTTACATTTTCTCCGCAAAGCAAAATTATTGTTAGCAAAATTATGACTGTAACACAACTATATATGGCATTTAAGAGTAGATGAAAAAAAGATAAATTTGTGTATCACTTTCTCTCTTTAAATGCGATGCTTTTAATTTCTTCCTTAATACCAAATGCATGTAGAAATAGGAAATTTATTAAAATTGATGATGAATTTCTAATACGCCTTGATAATTTAATAAACATTAGGAAAATAGTTTCTGATCATAATAATTAAATAATTGCAGTTTTTTTTGCACATACGCTATTTATACGAAATGCATGTATTAAAAGTGTATATCCGTTGTACTCATTTTTAATTGTACGAGCATGAATAATGTGTAAGCATAGTGAAAACTTGGACTTGAACGAAAGTTAATTCGTGCTCAAAGAAATACCAAATGCACAAAATCGCTCACGTTATCAATGTTATCGTCCGCAACGAGGATACTGTCACAACGGTCGCGTTAAAAGATGCAAATTGGGTCGATCTAATATTAGTCCCTTAATGCCGGATCCCACTATTTACCGAACGGAGTACTTGCTTCACGTCGGTATGTATGTGGGGTACGTTTTAGGGATTCACCTCTTCACAATATCATTAAACACTACCACTACTAGCCGACACCACCGGCGAATATGAGAAACTGCAATGGCCAGGTCAAAGCTTAATTCTTACAGAAATCCGTAGAAGAGTTTTTTCAGCGCTCTACAAAAACACTGATGCTCCATGTATCTGGATTCTTCTTCTCTATTTGGATTCAAGTCGTCTTCGCGAAAAAGGTTCTGCTTTGGAAACAAACTTCTTGATACTCCTCGAGTGTTGAAACATGTCTCTACTCATCGAGCAGCAAACAATAAATATTTTCACAAAAAAAATAATATAAGAAAAGATGAGTAATTATCATTATATCAGCAATTTTTGTTGTCTCAATATATAGTCTCTGCATATTCGATGACAAGAAGAAAGATACGGCGATTCTCACTTTAAATTCTTCAGAAGTTGAAATGATAGACGCGACTTGTCCAGATTGAGGGCAGAGACGAGAATCTGACGTGCACGGATAGCACACGGGCTATCATTCGATCGGTCAACTTCGGTCAACGCAAATACGATTTCGCCCGTAATTCTTATGTCCTTATTTCCCAAGAAACACGTGTCTTGTAACCTTAAAGCGGAACGTCTATTGGTTCCGCCTGTCTAAAGCAATCCTATCATTGGTCGATGGATTAGATGACCACGTGGTGTCGTGCTATATAACCAAGGGTGAACTAGCAAGGTATCGGCAGTTGTGCTCGACCGGTGGCGGATGAAATGTGAACGTTTTCCGATCGACAATTTGCGTGAATTTTGCGTTTGTGGAATAGTATCATCACCGACTACTATCGCAGAAAATTCCTTTGACAGTGCGATTCGCAAACTCCACGATTTCTGCTCTTTCATCGATTCCACGACGAAGAATATCTTGATAAAGTGTCTCACCATCGCAAGAAATTATTATTTAAAAAAATATCATTTTGACATTTTTCCACGAGGACAATGTAATACTGAATGAATGAAGCAATGATGAACGCGTCAACTGATTGTGATTCTACGAATCTGATTTTAGCGATTCTATAATTTATTCTAAATCCTATACAAAGATTCGATTTTTTGATCTTTGATTGCGAAGGAATACTAATTGAAATATTCGATACTAGTATAAAATCATGAAGCAATGAACGCGTCATCAGCTGGTTGTGATTTTACGAATCTGATCTTAGCGATTCTATAATTTATTGTAAATCCTATACAAAGATTCGATTTTTTTATCTTTGGTTGCGAAGGAATACTAATTGAAATATTCGATACTAGTATAAAATTACTTATTGGTTTAGGAACTCCGATGCATGACATTCGCAAGACACGTGAGTAATTTTTATGGTGAATTTTCTAAATTCGCTTACTAACAATTCACGCAATTTATGCAATTCTTGATTCTTTAACGAGGCCAACATTACGACCCGATATTAAGGTCTAGAAATTATTTTTAGCACTCGATAGCGTTGATAATTTTCACTGACATCGATTGCTCTAAGAACAGTTCGATTTTTCCTCATGGGGTGATATTAAATCGACGGGAAATGGTTTTTAGCGTAACACTCCGCAAACGGCAGTAGGTCTGTCGTAAGCGTGCACAGTTAAGAAGATCGAACGCGATGAATTTTATATTTGAGTTGAACTGTCCTACCGGCCTATAGAATCACCAGATGTCCAGTCCCCACAGCTTATTTTACTGCAGAAACGCGTTTTTCATTGACATTCTCAATTCTGTGTGACTTATTTTCAAATCTGGTCCAAAGCACTTTCTCTCATTCAAGTTATTTTCAAAACCGTAAAAGGAAGATCGGTCAATCGACAAGAATTTGAAATGAAATTGTATTTTAGAATATTTTATAACATTCATACATTAATGTGATATTTCAAAGAATTGCATCAAAAGAAGAATAATTAAAAAATAAGTTTATAAGATTGTTTTTTAATCAGTAAAATTGTGTCCAAACGAATGCAGATGAAAAAAAGTGTCCTGTAATGTTGAACTTTCATGTTTCATTTATTCATCCGTGACACTTATACATCCTTGAATACTATTCAATCCTTCTAACGATTATACACGATGACGGAAATGACGTGACAAACATGCATTAAACTAGCATTAAATAAGACCAAAAAGTCTTAAACATATTAAATGCCAAATGGGAAATATTTACGATAGTAGCGTCGCATTATGTACATCAATAAAAGATTTAATCAAATGTTAAGCGGCTTGCAATGTTAAAATAAACGGTCTGTTAAAATAAGTGAAGGCAAATAAATGATTACTTAGACCTAGATATATTTATCGAATCTTATCAGAAAGGAACATTTTTTTATATACATTTTGTTTCATTTAATGTATAATATAATATACATCAATTTTTTTCTGTGATTTCTATATTAATTATAAATTGACATAAATTATTTATATGTAGAAGTAAAGTAAAAATAAAGATTAAACAAAAATTATTTAAAAAATTTCGAGATAAAATCGTTTTCCATGAAAGAAACCTACGCATTTTATTATCTTATAGAAAAAACAGATATAATTCAGTAAACTAACTCTAAATAAGAGAAATCAATATGTTTTCTAAATCTTATTTATTTTATCATTTATTTAGCAAATAGTCACAGTTTTAATAGAATATAAATTTTAATAAGTCATATTTTAGTGGAAAAACAATTTTTTCTCAATCTTCATCAACAGAAAAACATTGTTAATTGCTAACTAAATTGCTCGTGTTCTTACATTCTTTTATATAAGAGACAGCAAGACGAATAATATGCAAAAGAATTTGTATAAGTCTAGGCATCGATCTGGGTTTAACGCGAGTGACCAGAATAATTGTAAGATGCAAAGCGGGGTAATGTTGGACCCCAGTGCAGCTGCTGGCCACTGCACAAGATTAGAGATAACACTCTTGTGCGTGTGACAGCGACTATTATGGGGCTTCCATGATACAGCACCTTTCGACTGGAAATCATCGTAGGAAAGAAACCCCGAAGCGAAAGTGCTGTCTTGCAACGAATAAACATTAAGTTTGTATATGTGTATCGAGATATCGAGATATCATTATAAATTATTCGCATTACCGAGATGATATATTATTTGTTTCTCTTCATAATTGTTAAGCAAGTAGTTGTAATAGATAAAAATGAAATATAACACATAAAAAATATATTATGTAAATAGTTGTATTGTAAAAATAAGATATTGTATGCTGTTATGCAATAATTGTTTTTTTAATTAACAATAAGCAAAAAAATTTTCAATTGATAAAAGATTATTAGGTAGACAAACTTCTTATTTTTTTAAAATTTTTTAAAACGTTTTGTTATAATGTAGTATGTAATATAATATATAACAAAATTTGTGTGTGTATTATTTTAATATAGTATATTTCTTCTCAAGTTAATTAATTATATTTGCAAATAAATTTTCTTTATTTGTTTTGAAACTTTATATGTGACAATTATTGTGTGTATATATATATATATATATATATATATATATATATTATATATATATATATATATATATACACACATATACATATATTTATAAAAATTGATAAATGTTATATTTACATTGATTAACAAATATTATATTAATATTATATTAATATTATAAATATCTATGTAGAAATTAATTTTATTTAATATAGAAAAATATGGAAATATATCTTTATTCAAATTTGTAATATATACCTAATAATGATATGTATTTTTATAATATTTATCAATTTTTATAATATTCATCAATTGTGTAATATGACGGATATATTGTTGTAAATAATATATTTATTGTAAGTGTTTGAAATAGTCATCAATGTATATTGTATATAATGAATATATAATAATGAATATATAAGTCAGAAAAAAAGCAATCAAAAAGTAACATCAGGTAACTAAAAAATGGATTTATTTTTGTTTTAAGAAAGAATATTTTTTGTATTTATTATATTAATTATATTAATTTATTATATTAATTAATAAAAATATATTTATAATATTAATAATGTTCATTATTAATATAAATATATAAAAAATGTAAAAAAAGTATTAATAACTAATTGGAACATATATTTTATCGTTATTTTTGTTATAGATTTATTCGATTCTTTCATCACATTCCGCCGATAACTTATCTGTGACAGTGTTTATATTAATGGCGATTCTGCATCGATGAGATACTGTACATAAAAGGTTCGCAACTGAATATTCGTCTAGTAAATGGATTCCGTAGGTTATTCGCGGAATAAGTTAGACTACTGATGTGACCGATTGTTGGTGAACTAAATGCAAGTTAAAATTATCTTAAAATTAAATAGTTGTTCACTATTATTCTTCTACGTTTATTTACGCAGTCGGACAATTCTAAGATATAAATCAATTAAAATTACTGCAAAAATTATTTTTATTTTATTTAGACTCTTCACATTCTAATAACATTAATTTTATTTAACGAATAAAAAGAAATTATGGCAACAATAAGAATAAATACAACATTTATAAAAATTACACATTGTAAAATAATTATAAATAATTAATATATCTAAAAACTAAAAAAATGTGCTCGTATTTTCCTGTTCTATATATCGAAATGTACATAATGCTAAACTTGAAAGTTTAATGATTCATTTAAAGAGACTCATTGAAAATTTATATTAGTTTATTTTTCAATTTTAAATTTTTTGAATAGTTTAACATGTTTGTATTACTTAAAAGTATTGTATTTTTAGTTTTAAATTAGAAAGTTAAAGTACACATAAAAATCTATGATATTGCTTTTGCATGTTTCATATTGCAATGAACAAAGGCACTTTTAACAATTTGTCTAATTTGTGTTAATAATTAATTATTTTTTGCAGACTTCACAAAATATTTCGCAGTATTTCTTTCATCTCGGATCTTTTATCTTCGTATAATAAGAAGCATAACATCACTCGCAACTTCGTAATAGCTGGTTCGAAATTCGGATCGAGCTCAAGAGAGGACTTGTAAAAACTTGCAGCAGTCTCAAAATCACCCTGTAAAAAATATATCAATTGATCTTTTATTTCATTATTTAAATATAATTTACATCTAGTAAAATACATATTTAACTTACTAAAGAGGCATAAAGATTAGCGAGAACGTAATGATTTATTATAAAGTCCGGGCTAATTGAAAGTGCTATCTGAGTGACTTCGAGGGCTTCGTAGAAATAATTCTGCGAATTGAGAAAAGACGCTAGATTTACGAGAAGTATGTCTTGCATATCTTTCGGAGTGTTTTCTAGGCTTTGCCACATACAATCCAGTGCTTTGCGACTGTCACCTGCCGCACGCCAATAAAATGATGCGGCTATCGCCAAAGTCCAAGAAGTAGAATGCTGAGGAATACAGAATTTGAGGCAATACACATGATATTATACACAAATACTAAAACAAGAATGTGACTATAATACTGGATGGATTACCTTTTGCAGTGCAAATGCAATTTTGGTCCCGAGTCCTTGCAAAGTGTCATTCTGCGTTCCAGTCATCATCATTAGCCATTCGGCCATATCGAATTCAGTTTTGTCTTGTAGTGATTGTGAAAATTGTACCATTTCGTTCACACGATTAATTTCAGAGTTATCGCATGTCGGTTGTAAAGTCGGAATATCATCCGCCAATGATTCAACCTCATTTTCAGCACTGAAATAAAAAAAAATGTCAATTTAGAAATAATTTGTATGCAATTTATATATATATAATATTCAGAGTATAGATTCCCGTATAATGCGCCGAGATACATTGACCGTTGTAGATATTAATAGATTATATAAGATTTGAAAGAAATACATTGTTTAAAATAAACATAAAATTTTTCTCTAACATTATAAAAATAAAATATTTATTTCAAAACAAAAAAGATTTAACAGAATTTTTTAATTCAAGATATAATTAAAAGCATAATTGAAATATAATTAGAATATAATTAAAGTAAAATTTAGAATTTTATTTCAAAAATTTTAAATTTATTTACCGCATTTATATAAATACTGTCACAATTTTTAATATAATATTATGGTGAATTTGTACTATATTATATTCCTATATAGCGGTTTACTATATCTATGAATTTTTTTTATAATTTTCCGACTACATACGTCATATTTCGTCGTATAAATTCATGAAATACAAATAGAGAAGCAGCCCAATCCTCATACTTTAGTTCATCACATTCATCCTTATTCGGGTAATACGATTCTTTTTTATTGTCAGACATTTTACCAAACGTCCAATCGGTATATGAGTGTAGCATGTTCTTCGATATAAAAATTATTTATATAAACTTTATTTCAAGATTGTTTATGTGGGTATTAATAAATTCACGTGAAAAAATTGTAAATTAAATATATATAAAATGAAACATTATATATATTATCTCTTTTCATATTATCTACTGTTTGCATCATTTGCTTACATCATCTGGAATTTGGTTCATATTTATATGTGATTCATGTAGTTTAGTTGCACTATTGGGAAGTAATAATGAAGATATAAGAACTTGGTGTATATTTTCTTTCTTATTATAGTACAATGCATCTATTAACTCAATTTTATGATTACTCCAGCAATATATTCCTACAATAACATTTTTTAGCTTATTGATTAAAATATAGTAAGAGAAAATTTATATATCATCTATATTAAAGAAACAAAAAATATCTATTTTAATTAAGAAATTTGAATATTTTAATTAAGAAATTTGAATATTAAAACAAAATTTGTGCAAAATATCAAGTATAATCATTAAAATCAAACATGATGTTACAGCAGGTAGAAAAATAAAGAAGACATATATAAATAAGAATGTAATCTTTATTACTTATTAGTGTACAAAAAAAAAAGCGGCAAATAACAAGATGAGTTTATGAGATAACGTAAAAGTGCATAACTGAAATTCAAAATTACTATTACTTATATTTTATTTACTTCAAGCAAAAACAAACATAAACTTAAATTGGTGTCAAATAGAAAATATAATAGTATAAAAAGTACAATATCTAATTTTAAGGTACATGTGCGAAAATACGCACCTATTTCTTCAGTCTTTTTTGAAGCATATTTAATATGTTTACAGTTCTTAGCTTGTCGTTTGCGCAAAAGTGTATCACTTGCTTGTAGATTGTACTTAGTAAGTAATACAGAAGGTAAGTTCATAGAATGTTTAGGTAAATTAATTCCTTTTTCACAGCCTATGATTATGACAATATTTGTCGTTATTCATCACAATAACCTACATTTTTAAAACACAGTACCATTGACACAGTGAATAAAATTAATCAACTGAAAAAAAAGTAATATGTTTCATGCATATGATAAAAAGGAAGATAAATTAAAGTTTTAATTGTGAATTTTTCATAAAAACATAATTAAAAAATTACTTGAACAAATAAACTTAAATATTTTCACATTCTTCCTTTTTAATTTTTTGTTGCATTTAAGTTCTAATATTTGTGTTTAATGACAGGAAAAGGTGGCTTAAAAAAATCTGTGCAAAACAAAATAAATCAAGATAATTCAATAAGAACTCAAAATAAAATAATATAAAATAGACAGAAAGAAGATTGTATCAAGCATTTTAAAATGTATCAAATCTAATATAATACAATTTTTATTTTTTTTTTTATAATAGTAATGAAACAATAGTAATAATATACACTTAAACATACCTGCATGATTACCCGTAACAACATTAAATTTTTCACGACAGGTCAATGTCTTTAATAACATTAAAGCCCTACCATCATATAAGTTTGAATCCACCCTTAATGCTTGTTTTAAGTAATGTATAGCTCCTGTATGATTTCCTTTTATATTCAATAATATACCAAGTAAAAAATTAGTCATTGGCTGAAAAATATATATATATGTATATATATCAATCATTATCAAATAATTTTTCCTTATCCAGTAAATACATAAAAACAAAATAGTCTTTTTTTTTAATATCGTGGAAATATTGTTTATATAGTAAAAATGCTCCTTTTATACATTTAATTATATTCTGTGTACGTACCTCTACAGTGTTAATTTCCAAGGCTTCATTTGTAATTCTTATAGCATCATCAATTAAACCTACTTTATGATGTAGCGAAGCTATACTAACAAAAGGTACATCTCTGAATTCCTTAGGCACATCATCCAATGCTAACTGAAGGCAATCCAAAGCTAAACGAGGTTTCCCTACTATTCTCCAATAAAGAGATGCAAGTATTGACAATACCCATGGGGCTGCTACTTTCTGATTTGGGATTGACACACAGTTAAGTATTATAATCAGAAATATAATTATTTATACTATGTATAATAAAAAGGGTAAATTGTACCGTCTCAGTTGCTGTCAAAATCCTTTGACCAATTTCTGCAAATTCTGTAGTTTGAACTAAATTATGTAAAAATGGTTTCAGAGAAGCGTCCGACGAATGCTGTTGCACAGTTGCATCTAGCAAGGTACGTGTAATATATTTTTTATTAAATGATTTAGGTGCTTGGCAAATTGGTGGATGCCATGGTAATGGATGTTTTTTCCATGGTTCTATATCAATCAATTCATTCACAAACAAACGTATCCTAATAATTTACAAAAAATATGTATATACTATTAATGTATTGCGATGTGGCACAATATATAAGTACAATTGGAAATACACTTACGCATAGCCTTTGTTTTCAGGCGACAAATAAATAGGTAAATATTGTTTTCCATCTCCAAAAATTAGCATGGAACCGTCGCAATCAGAAATCCTTGGCCAATAATCAGCTTCAAAATCCTCATTTCCTTTCTTGATTTCTACATTATGATACTTTGGGTATTTTGTTGGTGACACAAACATATGATCATATTCCATGTTTATTTCCATGATCATGTCTATAGAATATTAAATGGATTTTAACAATAGCATGCAAAATTTCTATAATCTATATTTGTCTTTAATCTATATTTGTTCCAAAAATACCTTTCGTGATATGATTACTGCGCTCTTTTACTTGAGCTTGCAAATTTTTTAACAAATGCAGGCTACCGTGAACATTTTGTAGCATATTCTCGGCTACTTTTTTTCTATCGCCCAAATCCATGTAAGACAGTACAATGTTATTATCAATATGATGAATTGACTTTTCGATCGGATTTATTGCGAGGACATGTAGATTTTGCTCTCGTGCAAAGGCGAGTTTAATTTCCCTCGTGGTGGATTTAATATTTTGTTCCCATAGCATATGCTCGTAAAGCTTGAACCACTCCTCCTTCCAATCATGATACATGTGTATCTCTGACAGTACATTCCGTAAGCGGCTGTAATCATATAATAAATATCACACACACAATACACATTTTTCCTAAACTAGAAACAACAACATTAACTTACTGATCGAATAATAATAAGGTCGTTTCCAACAACCGATGGCATAGTATGGCGTATTTCATCTGTTCGGCTTCTGTCGTTTCAGGTGCTAGTTTCAAACAATTATCATAACATGCTGCGGATCGTTCGAAGTCACCGAGAGACGTATACACATGGCCCAACGCTAGATGATGGTAGCTCTCTGTCGGATTATGATCTATAGCCGCGTGCAAAATAATCGCGGCTTCGCCAGAATATTTCGCAGCGTGTAAAATGCCGGCAGTAGTCACAAGAGGAATATCGCGATATTGCCTTAATCACGTACAATGCTTTTGTTACGAGATCAGTATGAAATAATACGGTGGTCTTCTGGCGACACTTTTCTCTAGTATCCCCTAAGAGCGAGTTTTTTATTATATTACCTTGGAGCGCATACAATCGCTCTACGACTGCACTCTAAAGCATTGTAAGCGTTTCCCTTAATCCGCCAATAGATCGACGCTAGATTCAAGTATACCCAGGAAGTCTTATTACGTGATAAGCTATAAGCGAGTTGATGGCCAAATTCATTGAGATCAGTACTCGATGGTAGATACTTCATTAAATCGAGTTCTTCATATTGGGTAAGATTCTTTCGATTTTGCATCGCCTGATAGAAAATAAAAACATATAGATATAGTGCAATGCGATTCTTCTCTAAAGAATAAATGTGCCACATACTTTAAGATGTTCGAAAGTATAAATACTAAAATCTAATGGAAATGTGTTTTGACAGTCTGGAATTGTTTGTTCACTGTTTGCCGCTACATTATATAACATATAATCATTTTGGCTGCAACAAAAAGTCTTATTTTAATCCTCGGCCACCAATAATTCTTTAAACTTATATAACTTATATTTAAATATATATATGTGATTATTCATTTAATATCAACAATTACTCACTGTATTCCTCTGAATCTGTAATCGATCACTATACTAGCATGTACATTGATGTCAGCCAATGACTTGTCCCACAGGAAACAATCCGAATTGGAATTTTCTGTATCGGCTATGCCTAAATTGGCAAACTGATTATGAATGGACACTTCCTTCCTTGATATCTTTTTATATATAATATTGGCTGTTTCCCTGCGTTTTTCCTGTTCCAGAAACGCCAGGAGATCATAGGGTCGACGCATATCAAAAACACTGTCATGCTGAAACATGTACGCTGAATTATTGAAAGAAATAATGCATTTTACATCTACAAAAGTGTAACTAGAAAATACCTGCGGCTGAATTCTTCCATTTTCCGTGACATACCAATGTCTAGTAGCCGAAATTTCAAGTATCACCGCGCATATCGTAATAATCCTATAAGATACGCTGCTCCGGATCATTTTTCGCGATATAACCCCATACGAAGAATCCTTTTCAGACTTTATCAATTTTGTACTTTCGATGAGAGAGAAGCGCGTCAATAACAAAGATCACGACTGTAAAAACGAGTGCATTTTTACACACCGTGAGATGTAAGATTCGTAAGAAATATAACGAAAACTATGATTGATTGTTATTACGTCGTGTACTTGCTTCGAAGAATGACTCACGATACGACATATGACGCGATATTAGTGACAGTCAACGAGAGCGGTCAGCTGAGTTGCCAGTTGATTATCGACTATCGTTATCGTCACTTATTGTTGAGTTTGTACCTTTTAAATACATTTTATATGTACGAAATGTATATAAACTATAGATTATCACAAATTAGAAGGGAAAACAAAGGAATTTTTTGTATCTCACGATTCTGAAAGTATTCTTGAAAAATATATGGAATAAATTCTATGGAATAAGTGCTGTAAATTTATTACACGAAGGTGTATGCTCGAGCAGCAAAATAAAATAGATTTTAAATTTAGAAAAAAAAATTGAAGAATTTCGTAAAAGGTTATCTTGAGTATGAAAATGTCAATTTTTATATTTTTATATTTTTATATTTTATTCTTTTTTTTAAACTTGCATCCTATTCATATAATTTGCATATTTAAAGAGAAAGACACATATCTTTTTATATTTTTCTTTGCTTACATAAAAAATTAATAAATTGAACAAAAATTAGTTTGAAATAGATGACAAAATAAAGAACGAATATATAAAGAAACTAAAACTATTTGTTATAGTTCGATTTATTCCGATTTTTAATACAAAATTCAAAGGAAATATATATATTTTCTAAGTTTAGAGGATTCGTTAAAAACATTGATACAACTTGTAAAAAGAAAAGGGGGACTGATAAAAAAATTTGAACGTTTCTTCACGATAAATTTTCAACATCCTTTTATTCTTATCGTAAAATAAATATTCTATTATTCGAACGAGCGAAATCGAACCATTTTATCGGATATATTGCTCAAAATTACTACAAATATATGTATATTGATATAATATAGTTGTAAGATCCATTATAATAACCCAGCAAACATAATGACGCGTAAAGACGTTTTAATAACGTTTTAATTACGTATGATATGTATAAAACGTTTTCAGACGTTATCATGTTTGCTGGGAAGTCCCATTTGTAATTCGCGTTTCTTTGTTTAAGAATGTTTTGTACCTATTTTCAAAATATTAAAAATTTAATGAAAATTGTATAGAATGTCCTTACATATATTTAATCTTCAATACAATTTTTAAATCGATTCACTAAAGCGTTCACAAGTTATAAGGATTTTAATTTGCACCGAATTAACATGTGTTCTTGGAAAACGTATAACCACGTCGATTCAAATGACAAAAACACATGGAAATAATATTCAGAATTTATTTAAAATTTGCAAAAGTTTAGAGACAGAAGAAATATTTGATCAAATAATATTATACAAGTGCTAACTGGTTAAAAAGATATTAAATATAATTCAATGAAATTAGCCATGTATTTGTCACAAGGCAAAATTCTCTGCCAAAAATTAATCATTTCGATTAAAAAAATTCGGAATAGTTCAGTAAAAACGCAATATTAAAAAATACATTTCTGCACTGTAGCTAAGATCAAATTGTAATATTCCACACAATTTCTTATTCAAAATACACCAAAAAGTGGATATATTCAATAATAAGTTTCAGCTATTTTTTGCTGAGATTGTACATACAAAACATCCTTAATAAATCCTTTAATAAATCCTTAATAAATTTAAACAAAATGCGCCTGCCATCTGAAACGTCATTTTTTCCTCGCATATAAAATTCATCTAAAATTTATTCTCGGTCTCTTGCGTCTAATCTACTGGTGGCGTCTAATGGCTGGTGTCCCTTCATCAGAGTCACCCGTTTCCGCTCGAGTGTTCCAACTTGGCCAAGGCTAGGGAGGGAAAGAGAGAGCTTTCTCCTTGCCGATGTACCACCGGGAAGCCGCGCCTGCGTGCAATACTTGCAGACTGCACCGACTATTCCGTCGTCGATTGCGGAATATTTTAAAAGCCGGAGACTCTCTCGCGACACCGTAACTACCGCTCGCGTCACTCGTTACGAACAAACGATCGCCGCGATCGATTCGCGGCCTATTGACAGTCCAGCGCGAAAACGCAGTGCCTCGTCACGTATAGTCGAACGCGCGATCACGTTCCTAGTCATGAGTTTGGTACGGCAAAACTTCCACGAGGAGTGCGAGGAAGGGATCAACAAGCAGATCAACCTGGAGCTGTACGCCAGTTACGTCTATTTGTCCATGGTCAGTCGGTATCGATCGGACTCGGAGGGTTTTTTAACCTGTTTCGCCCTCGGCAACACATCCTGCGAAACTTTGCCTCGATTATATATCGATGCACCCCGAGAGAGTCATCGCGTACACGTGTCTTTCCCTCGGCACTGCCCCTTTAATCTTTCACGTGCCACGATCTGTCATAATGAAATTTCTACGAGATTGAGTAAAAACGCGCTTACAAGTATCGAGATTTAGAGAGATACGTTCTCGATGAATTAAAAAACCCAGGATATCTTTTTTTTCCTCGCACGCGAGATCCTTCCACTCTTGTTACATTATGTATTTATTTTCGTTACAGGCGTACTATTTTGACAGAAGCGACGTCGCGTTAACGGGCCTCTACAAGTACTTTAAGAAAGCCTCGGACGAGGAACGCGAGCATGCCATGAAGTTTCTGACTTATCAAAATAAACGAGGTGGTGATATCGTGTTGACGGACATTCAGGCGCCGGCCAGGAGAGACTGGAACAGCGCGAAAGATGCTATGACAGAGGCACTGCAGCTGGAAAAGAAAGTGAATCAGGTGCGTGCGCGGTGTCATTCGCGCGCAATCGATATCGTCGAGAATAGCGTCAAAAGGAAAAAAAGCAATATTTAAATTTACACACTTGACGACGTTGAATTTTTATTTCAAGTCTAGTTTTTTATAAATTTCCGCTCAATATTTCATAAATAATTTTATAAAAGCATTTCCGATAAAAATTATCTGGTAAAATTTATAATAATAATTAATATTTATAATTAATATTTATATCCTGTGCTCTAGAGAGAAAAAAACAATAAGCTTGTAATAATGTATATTTTTAGTCTAATATATGTACTACTAATATTATTATTAAAGTTGATATTATCATACTGATAAGTATCTTAAATAAGTTAATAGCTAACAGGAAAGACCGACGAGACAAGTTTGTGTCTTGATAATTCATTTCCAGGATTTCTCGCGCTGTTTGTTAATTTAATTATCACCAGTTATTTCCTGGGTACACGTATGTCCATTGAAATACCACGATTTTAAACTACGTTGTAACAGTTGGGGGTGTAACTCAGTGGTAGAGTGTCCGCTTCGCATGCGGAAAGTCCTGGGTTCAAATCCCAGCTCCTCCAAGCATCTTTTTTTTTTTCTTTTGTATTTCAACTATAATATAAATACGTATTTGTTTTCAATTTCGCGTAATGTAACTTGCAAAAAAAATGTTTATCTGCGATTAATTTTTTTTTATTTTTACAGAATCTGCTCGATTTACACCGGATTGCTACGACGCACGATGATGCGAATTTCATGGACTTTTTGGAGACTGAATTCTTGCAAGAACAAGTGGACGCGATAAAAGAAATCTCTGATCACGTAACGAATTTGGAGAGAGTTGGAGAGGGTCTCGGCATTTTTATTTTTGACAAAGAGTTGAATGAACAAGATTAAAAAAATAATATCGTATCTGCGAAATCTGTCAAACTTTAATAGGATTTCAGATAAATATTGCGAAATGCCGTATTAATCGTATTATATTGTATGGAAAAAAAATGCTATAATATGACGAATAAATAGCGAAAACGCATATGTCTATATGCATATTATTATTCGTATTGTGATTTTGAGAAAACACAATTAATGTGATTTGTCGTATTCGAATCAATTTATCGTGCAATTAATAATCTAGAGCAGCTGTTTTTAAAGTATATACATTGTTATTCATATACATATGTTATTCATATATGATGGCACAACGATGCAAATTTCATGGATCTTTTAGAGACTGAATTCTTGCAAGAGCAAAAAAAAGCATATGTCTATATGCATATTGTTACTCATATATATGATAGCACAACGACATGAATTTGACGAATTTTCTAGAGATTGAATTTTTGCAAGATAAAAAAAATATCTGATCACATGAGGATTTTAGAGAAAGTCGGAAGGCCTTCGAGTAATCTCCAGAAAATTCAAAAAATTTACGTCGTTGTGTTATCATATGCAAATAACAATGTATATAGACATGCTTTTTCGCTTATTCTATATCTATATATTTAGATAGAAATGTATTTGAAGAAGGAGATCAGGCATATGTCGTTCATTTGGTCAACAAGCGGCAAAACAACAATCTATCCGCGACAATACACTGACGTATATACATCTGTGTGCAGAGTATTCACATATTGTTCAGCCCAACAAATAATTGTTAATACAATATTTGCGGACTAGAAATATGAGACTGAATCGGAAACCCAAGACTTTCGTTTTCCGAATAATTGCTCTTGACTACTGAGCTTTCCTTATCTGATGTCTTACTTAATATTCTCTTTAATACGATTCCAGAGCGATGTTGGATCCGCTCAATGTAATACCGATTGCTACAGAGCTGGATAGACTTTTAAAATGGCCATTTGTTGACTAAATGAGGTGGAGGCATTCGCGTGCAATGTATGCTACCGTAAATTGTAATTGTACATCGTGTTTAAATGAAATAGAACGTACTATTGCAAATCAAATGTGTGTACACATTATCCTCAAAATAAAATGTTCGTTACATCTTTATAGAAATCATGAGAAAAAATAACAACTACTTATAATTATCGTATCACTTCCTTACTTTTGGAGATCAAATTTAAAGGTTTTTGCTATTAAAAGAATATGAGTTTACATTATATTTTTAAGGATGTTTGTATGTACAACCCCGACCAAAGTAGCTGAAAATCAATATTGACGAATCTCCACTTTTGGTGTATTTTGAGTAAGAAATTGTGTGGAATATTATATTATTATTTGATCTTAGCTACAGTGCAGAGATGTATTTTTTAATATTTATTGCATTCTTACTGAAATATTCCGAATTTTGTTAATCAAAATGATTAACTTTTGACAGAGAATTTCGCCTTGTGACATGACTAACTTCATTAAATTATATTTAATGTCTTTTTAACCAGTTAATACTTGTATAATATTATTTGAGCAAATTTCCTCTGTATCTAAATTGTTGCAAATTTGAAATAATTTCAGAATTTGTTTAAAATTATATTATTTATATTATTTCCATGTGTTTTTGTCACTTGAATCAACGTAGTTATACGTTTCCCTTAAGAACACATGTTAATTCGGTGCAAATTAAAATATAACATGTAAACGCTTTAGTGAATCGATTTAAAAATTGTATTGAAGATTCTAAACATATGTAAGGACATTCTGTACAATTTTCATTAAATTCTCAATATTTTAAAAATAGGTACAAAACATTCTTAAATATATAATAAGACTGCTGTCAACTAATACGTATATTAAAAATATATTTTACGCGCATTTCTAAAATTCTTATTTTTTTAAATTGTTTTAGAGAAAATGCTTACGTTGAGAGAAAAAACTAGACTAAAGGCCTTTGCACGTACAAAAATTTTAATCGTAACCGTAAGGTCGTAAGAAAACTGATAAATCATAGTCGAGTATTCTTTCTGCGATAAAAGAATAATCAACTGTGATTTGTCACGACTAAAATTTTTGTACGTGCGAAGGCCTTAAAACAGCTCTCTTTCTTCTTTTAATTTTGAATATGGCGCGCAGCGCTCGATCGATGCGCGCGCACTTATATTTAAACGGAGCAGAACAGCTGTTATAGAGTTTGTCCTTTTTAGCTGCACTACCACACTAGTGTAATAAATTGAAAAGAGACAAACATACTCTCTTTCACTCTAATTAATTGCACTAGTGCAGCAGTGCAAATAAAAAGAACAGTCCCATAACCTTAACAGCTATGTTTATGCATCCGCATTTGACATGATCGTGAGAGCAAACAGCACGATTTTACTAACTCATACAATAACTAACGTCATACAATGAAACGTGGCTTTTCGTTAGTGGCTTTATAATTATCTCCCCAGTATATGCCAATCCATTGCGACATGTACGTCGTTGCAAAAATGTATTTATTCTACGTTATCGTTGGCGTACTATTCTGCGTATCTTACGCGGATTTCGTTCGCGAGGTTAGTAATCGTATTCTGTTTCCTATTGATGTTTCCTCGAAATTCCGACCTCGAAATTGTATAAACAATCTAATGACAAAAATTGGAAATTTTAGAGCGAGCTCGACTACGATGGCTGGTTGCAATTGCGATTATGGCAAGCATTCAATAACGACCCGATGCCCGTGTTCACGGAACGAGGAAACATCACCGTGTCCAGCGTACGCAGCGGCGCGTCCGTTGTTGGTCAGAACGGCCTGTTACCGGCCCAGATAAGCGCTTTGAAGAATCTTGCCGAGCACGACGGCAAGTACAGGCTGAAGGTTCTGGCACGCACCTCGTCTGGCAGCGAGATCACGTTCCTCAGCTCAGTGCCAGCGGTAATAATATTGGATAAATTTTTGACAGCAATTCATATATCATTGATACAGATTCATCAATGATAAATGTAGCCATTAGTAAGGGTGCTTACAACATTGGAATTTATTTAATATTTGTATTTATTTAATATTTGTTTAATATTTGTATTGTTTTGAGCAAAGAACATATATGGATGGTTCTTATCTCTATCTTGGTAGAATATTATAATTATTATAATTTATTACATCTGGATGTTGATCAACAAATATTGTCAATTTACAGTGTTATTTGCTCGGTTCCGATCTAGAAGATATCATAACAATATGGTTGGACAGTGCAGCAGAGCCAATAGCTGTGAGCATTTCGTCCTTAGGTCCTTGTATATTAGACAATCCCTTCACAAATATGTGGACCACTAATGTCGTAGTCAGATATCCAGACGGCGGTCCTATTCCAGATACTGCTATGTATATTCAAAAAATCGAACGGGAACGAGAAGCAAGGGAGAGAGGAGAAACCAAAGATAATCGTTCATTTCTTGCGAAATACGTAAGCATATTTCTATTAAAAGAAATTTATATATTATAGATTTTAGACAATGTACATCTCGTATATTTTTGTTACAGTGGATGTATATTGTCCCTGCGTTGATCTTTCTGCTGCTCTCATCTGCGACAAATCCAGAAGCTGCTGCAGGAGGAAGTGCACAAAGACAATGATTTTCTAATGAAAATAATTTGTACCTGTGTGTGCATTATGTCCCAGAAGATGATCTTATGAAATTTGTCTAAATTTATATAATATATAATTTCATATAATGTAATAGTAATATAAAAATTGATACATTAATAATAATCCTCTAATTGTAAGTATTACTAAATATGTATAATATTACATTTTTCTGCTAAAATAAATATAATTATTAAATTATATGATTATATTGCTTATATTATTATTTTAAATATAATGAAATAATGTTCTGATGTAAAGTATTACACAATAGTTGTGACATCTATAAATATAGCTACGTAGAAAATCAATATTTGATCACCATGCCAATGGTGAAGGCACAACATTAGTGAAGTGTACTGTGCAGAAGAGATGGCAGAATTTTCTTTAAATATCCAGAAACATATTAAGGCAGGTCTTGTTGTGAGTGGAAAATTCGACGGATCGCACGCATGTCTTGCGGCTGCTACACCTGGTGGGAACATTTTAGTGCACAGTCCTCATAGACAACCACAAGTCGATTATTCTGATCACAAACAATCTAACAAAAGATTATCATGGAGCGGGGAACTTGCGGAGCTCCAAATTGGTACCGAGGTTCGAAAATATTACAAAATTGAAATGCTATAAATTACATTGAAAGAAAATTCTGTATTTTTATTTCATATATAATGGCCTATTAGGTCAAATCATTATGCACTGGCCGTCTCGGAGAGGATGAAAGGGATATTCTTTTGATCGGTACTGTTTCTCATGTGCTTGCTTATCATGTTGAAGATAATACCGATGTCTTCTACAAAGAAGTATTGACTATAACTTAAAGTTAAGTTGATAAAATTCATGAATGATGATTATATTAATTATTTTAGATGTCGGACGGTGCGAATTGTATAATTGTTGCTAAAGTTGGATGGCTACCCAATCAGGTTGCAATAATAGGAGGCAACTGTTCAGTCACAGTTTTAGATGCGCATGGTACAGAAATCTTTTGGACAGTGATGGGAGGCATTGTCACTTCACTGGCAGTATTTGATTTCGATGGAGATGGTGAAAATGAAGTAGATGTTATTTATTAACTATATATATATTTTTTTTCCTTTTTTTTATAGTAAATTTGCAAATTAACTATTTTGTTTTCTGCAGTTATTGACTGGTACAACAGAATATGAAATTAAAGTGCAGAAGGAGGATACCATGCTTTGGGAAACTAAAGAAACGGCAGCAATTGTTGCTCTCACTGATCTTTCAAACAGACAGTTTGCTTATGCTGTTGACAATGGAACAATTGGTGTCTATGAAGCAGGGCAGCGACTGTGGAGAGTTAAAGTAAAAAGAATGTTATTTTAAATCTATAATTTGCATGAAATTTCAGGGAAAAATTTATTTATAATTATGTATGTCATATGATGTAAAAAAAAATATATATATATTTATATATATTTTATTTTGTGTGTAATATATATATATATATATATATATATATTAAATAAATATATATATATATATATATTTAAATTTAAATTTAAAAATTAAAATTTAAAAATTTGTATATGTATATGTATCAGGATATGTGAACAAAATTGTAAATAAATTTCTTAGATTTCATTGGAAATTATGAAATTTGTCTAAAGTAAATTACATATTAAAATAATGTGTAATCAAATTTAAAAAATTTATTTCAGTCAAAGCATAAAGTAGTATCTGTAGGAACTTTTGATATAAATGGTGATGGTACACTAGAATTGATCACTGGTTGGAGTAGCGGGAAAGTGGATGCAAGAACATACAATACTGGTGAAGTCATGTTTAAGATTCAATTGTCATCTGGTGTAGCGGGTATAGTCGATGCTGATTATCGAAGAACTGGCAAGCCCGATTTGGTGGTCGTTTCTACTGCTGGTGAAGGTATGAAAATATATAATTTATTATTTTTACTGTAATCAAACAATTATATTGTATTTTTCTATTTATGCTGTATATTTTATATAGTACGTGGATATAGTGCTGGATCCGCAATACAAACTCCAGAACCTGGAGAAATGATACGTGAATTATTAGCTAAAAAGCAAGCGCTCCAAATGGAATTGCGACAAAGGGCTGCGACTGGTTCCAATATGTATTATGGATCAAGATTAGCTATCAGTTTGCTGACACAAAGGGGTGCAGCCCGCGTTGCGCTTGCTGCTGGACCCGGGCTTATGGTAATATATTATTTGAGTATCTCTTTTTATAAAATTATACATTCGAGTTTCCTTTCGCTGCAATCTTTTTTTATTTCTTCCATTTAAATTGATTTTTCGTTAATACAAATCTTACATGGTTGAAAATTACGAAAAAAGTTACGAAATTTCATAAATAATATTAAAATAATATTTAGGTACATTGCGCTATAGTTTTTGCCGAGGGTGTTTTTGAGGGTGAAACGCTGGTAACGCATCCTAACCGACCACAAGGGGAATTGGAGATCGCACTTTATCCTGCCAAGAATGATCCCGTAGACATTCATGTTAAAGTATATGTTGGTCCTCCTGGTGCCGACTTATTGCAGGTACTCGATAATCACGCAATATATATCTTACAAAGGATTTCTAATTCATTCTTAATATTCGATAGGTTTTCGAGATAACACGACAGTTGCCAAAATTCTGTATGTACGAGCTCATCCCAAAACCGCAACATATCCCGGAAGAATTATCGAGTAATGGCGTTATAACAGATGTAAGTTTTAAAATTCGAATTCAAACATAATGTCCAATAGTTGGAATAATCTTAAAATAAATATGTGATCCTCTATAGGTTGCAGAGAGACCGCAGCGCATCGCCATTTGGTTAAATCAGAGTCTCATCTTGGGAGAGGAATTAGAGATCGCGGAAAGTGGCCCGAATGCCGGATGCATAGAAGTGTGGCTTCGTGGAATGCGGGACAACAAAATGCACTGTTTCAAATCGAACGCCAATGGGAAGGTGACGATCCAGACAGATGATTCGACATTCGCCGGCGATATTATTCAGTCTCTTGCCATGTATTTAGGCGTCAGAGAATTAACTTCAGAAGCCACATTTCCAGCGGAAGAGAGCAGAATGCTGGACGCGTTGGAACGTGTCAAGGGTACGCAGGGGAGAAAGGGGTAAAATATAAGCTGATTTTTTTATTATTAAATTTTTTTGGTCAGATTAATGGCTATTTTTTGAAAAAAAAAATTATATCGTAAAGACTGTTTTCTGATGCACTTATTAGGTTTGAAGGAAGTCGATGCGCGACTCCAGGCTGAAGCTGCGGGAGGTGTCAATCTCCTGAAGAGTATCGTCATTCGTTTAGAAGACGCTAGAATCCTCGAAAACATTGATGATATGCGAAAGAGACTGATGCAATTGAAGAACATCAACGGCGACTTAATTCGAGAACACGAGATTCGACTGAACAGTCATCGAGAACTCGCGACTAGCCTGAAGGAATTGAATATTGGTGTGCAGCGTGTAGCGAGGCTCAGAGGTAAAAATTGTATTCTTACAAAACTGCATCCTCCATTATTATTCTTATCTTGTCGTTCTCATATTTATTCCTGCAGTCGGGAAAGCTGCCTCCAACGCGGTATCTCGTTGCAGAGCAGCGATACAAGATGAAAATCCGAAAGCGCTTGCGCTCGCGATAAGGCACGGATAGCCTACTAAATATAGAAAAGCCATAGGATAATCGTTATGCAATAAAATCATTGATTTTTCTAACCGCAGAATGATTTTCCTTTTATAATATATTTTAAAAATCATAGCATTATCCTGTGTAAATCTGTATTATTGATACAGATGAAAACTTCAATTTTGTATACGTTATATGCGCAAAGTTTTTTTTACAAATATAAATATTTATTAAAATGATTAAAATATAATTTTTATACATGTCTTTTATGTTTAATAAAAAAGAATATTGAATTTTAAAATATAAGTTTAACGATTATAATAGATTTCCGCGAGCGGAAATGCTAAATCTTCTTCTTGATGGAGGAGGTGACTCTTTTTCTCGACGAAGAGTGTTTATGGTCCCATCTGTGGAAGCTCTCAGTCTGAAAGTTGCCGGCTGCTGTCCTGGCAATTCGGCCAACAGTTTTAATATATTCACAAAGACGGCCATGACCTGTCGAATAAAAATAATCGCAAATTGTCATAATCGCTATTATATAAAGGCATTATCTTAAATATTTTTTTAGAAGCATCATCATACTGGCGTCAGTCAGTATTATCATTCATGTCATATCTTTATATTTTTTCTTTCTCTATCGTGACACGTGTAAAATCAATTGCTTTATATCTCCCATTCGCGCTCTTGCGTCATTTATAAAATATTATTTTAGGAAAGCGGTAATGTATAAATCAAAGAATACGTGTCTCCGCCACTGAATTCATCTTTTACGTATCTCATTTTGCATACTTTTAATCAAATATTTTTAATAAAATATTTTTAATAAAATATTTTAATATAATACTTCATTTATTAATTGTAGTGATATCAAATTATTATTCAAATGTGATATATATGTATAGATTAAATAGATACAGATATAGAATAAATAGACATATATACAGGGTGTTCAGACCACCCGTACCACCCATTTAAAAACTAGAAAAGTGGTTATTTCAAAAAAGTAAAAACATTTTTTTTATAAATCGGGTGCGCTCTATCGAATGATGGTATTTTCAACTTCTGGTTCCGGCCAGAAATAGGCAATTCAGACCGGAAATGCATTTTTTTAATAGAACCCCCTATTTCTCATTGCATATTCTTGTAGCTTATCTTGAGAGCTTTCCAAGACACTATAATAAATTATTTTTCCATGAAGTACTTTTCGAGTTATGAGGCTTGAAATTATTTCTTAATTTTACATAAACCATAAAATATCTTATAAAATATTCATTTTTCGATTATCTTACCTTAATACTTTTAAGTACAAAATAATGAGAGGAATCAATTGTAAAGAAAACACATAGTTATTTCTAAGAAAAAATATGTAATTTGCAATTAACAATTCCATATTCATAACTCGAAAAGTACTTCATGGAAAAATAATTTATAGTGTTTTAGAAAGCTCTCGAGGTAAGCTACAAGAATATGCAATAAAAATAGGGGATTTCATTTAAAAAAATGCACTTCCGGTCTGAATCGCCTATTTCCGGCCGGAACCAGAAATTAAAAATATCACCATTCGATAGAGCGCACCCGATTTATAAAGAAAATGTTTTTACTTTTTTGAAATAACCACTTCTCTAGTTTTTAAATGAGTGGTACGGGTGGTCTGAAACACCCTGTAGAAAATAAATTTATTGAATTATTATTGAATTTATTATTGAAAATTACAAATTTTGAAATAATTTAATGATTTTTCATAATTGAATTTCTAATTAAAATTTTGATTAAAAACGAAATCATTAAAATAAATATAATAATATCTCTTATTCAAAATTTAATTCGCTTTTACCCCCAATTTCGATTCTATGATTATTGAATATTAAAATATTGAATATTATAAAATACATTGTCTTTTTTTTTCATGCGTGATTATTACAATGCGTAGATAACGCAAAAACGGTCACTCGCATTGCCTTATCGCATGCCTTGAAAACGAGTGATATAGATATAATGATATTTGTTTACGACTGATCATGGTGTTTACGCGTGATCATGAAGTAAACAATCATTTAGAATAATAATCTTCGCTACGATTAACTGATAGACTAACTACATTTATCGGACATTTTGTTCATTTATAGCCTATCGATTTTTTTCAGAGTAATAATTTTTAAAGATTAGTACTCTATTTTTAAATAATCGAAATGTGATACTATAATCAGAACTTGATTATTACTGCAACTAAGTAGAGAGAAACTTGTTTCTTTATCCTTCCTATTTTATTTTTTACTTTACATCGAATTGATCGAGGACATTGCGAATCATTACCTGGTCAACTGATTCCCTTACGGAAATCTCGTGGAAAGCGTGAGCCTCGATTTCTTTTGCCCTTTTCTGGCCTTCCATGGCAGATACCATGCGCTCACCTGGCGAGCAAGAGAGATCGGCCTTGTTTCCCACAAGCAGCACAACCGGTGGTACCTTTCTGCCTTTTCTTGCATGCGATACCAAAAACCTAGAAGTAGAATAGTAGAATGTATTTCATGGGTCTTCATTTCTCTCTGGACGGTCATTTATAATACAAGAAATTTTTTTTCTATTTGAATAAAATATGCGTGAATAGATCGCATACCTCAGACGAGAAGTCTCGTCGAAGCTGACACGATCTGTCACCGAGTAAACGAGAACTATTGCGTCGGCCCATCGCAATTTCGGCTCAGCAGAAGTAGGCGGAGATCCCGGAGGATCTGCTATTTCCCACGAGGATCCCAGATGATTATCGACCCGATAAATTCTATCTGTACTGCAATCGTACTCGCCTATGAAGCGTTTTGTGGCGAACCGCACTGCTAAAGCTGAACAAATCGTGCGTGATATCAGAAATATGCGCATATATATATTAGCTTCAAGTGATATAAACATTTTATTTAAAAAAAAAGAAGTGTGTAATCTGTAATATAAATTTCGCAAACTTGAAATAATTGTTGCTTACATCGCAGGCCTTTATTTATTCACAAATAAATAATAATTAAGGCTCTCGAAATTAATAAACTAAATAAAATAAAATAATAAAGATTTATTTATTCAATCGAAGGAGTCAAGTATTTAATGATTTGATCGAAAATGCATGTTTGTCCGTTTTATATTTTTCTGAAATAATTTTTATCATTACTCACCCGACTTGCCGACACCGGGTTGACCCAATAATATCACTTTGACTGTCTTGTTGGCAAGGCCGAGGCCCCAGCTGATCGGAGGACTAATCCTCTTCTTGGTGGATGCTAACGGTGGACTATTACTATCCATGTCTTAATCGCCACTGCTTCCTTCGCAGGGTGTCTCGTCGATTATGAACCCTCTCGCGTGTCCGATGATATTTAATGGATGCATTATTCATAGCGATCTGTCGCCGCGCGCTTCTCAAAGGGTGAGCACGTAATAAACAATATAACGACGTCACTAACTACGTCATTAACTATTATTAGAATAATATATCGCGTGTAATTTTATTGCAAACTTATAAAAGTAGATATAGTAGCCGATGTTATAAAATGTCTCTTACTTTCAATTTCAGAAAACATTCGGATATCGCGAGGCTAATTAATTATGGATTAATTGTTGATGCATCGTATTTGCCGCGTGCCATCACGCGACGACGAGCGGTTGTTATTAATTTTATGCGACTTTAACGTTTCTTTTATCACTTTATTACGCGTCTCGGCGTTTCACGACGCGTTTCTTCCGCAGATATACGACGCGTCGCGGCTCGGTCGCTGACTCATCGTCTCGCTGCATCAAGTTGCATTGCGGTTCGATGCACTTCTCACTCGGCTCGACTTAGGTCTGTGTATCGCGAATTTCCAACTATTTAGCACCAATTGTTTGCATTAATACGATATTCCTTATCTTTTCACTCTGTCCTGCTTCTACGATCGGAAATACGGTGATATAAAACATTATCTCGACCAGGTATCACCAATGAAAAGGCTATCTCGACATCAGGTATCGCCAACATGCACACTTATCTCGACATGCTGGTCTTGTCTAGGCTAGTTTATAGAACATGCGCGCCCTTTTTCTTTAGGCTTAAGTGAAAAACGATGTGCTAAGAGAGCTATATTTAGTTTGTGCACCTAGTTCATCGACGCTCCGTAAAAGAAACGAAAAAGAAAAATTAGTATAAAAAGAGAGAGCTACATAAAGTAAGAATTCTAATACATTATTTAGGCCCGGTTGCACTAATATTATTTTAGCTTTAAGCGAAATTTAAATATATGTCTGTCTTTATTTATTTATAAAAAAAGAAAGACATATATTTAAGTCTCGCTTAAAGATGAAATAATGTTGGTGTAACCAGGTCTTAGTCATTTAAATTATTGCTAATGATAATCTGACAAGAGATCTGTGTCGGAAATTTGTCTTTTGTTGCACGTATTTTTTCTCGAGTTACAGGATGCTCTAAAACAATTATAATTTAATTTTTATTTTTTAAAATTGTTTTAAAATTTAATTTTAATTTTTTTCATTTGTTTCTCTAATTGATTTTTTCATAATCTCGATACACAGCACATGTTTTTCTTTAAGTTACTTGACCGGATGATAACGTGCTATAATTAATGGAATGTGCGCATTATTTCTTTTAAAGGCAATTTAACCCTTGCAATTTCAAGCCGCGTTAAGTTTCATCGATTATTATATATAGGTGAGAATAGGGTCAGAGGTTATACTTAAGAATGCCGTATAAAAGTCAATTTTTCACATTAATGTAATCTATTAATGCTTATAAATATGCGCATAAATCGCGTAATCTCTCTTTTTATTTTCACGTAATATGTAACAAAATGTAATTTTATTCACGTATACTTGGAAAAGACTCACGAATAACGCGTGTTGACGAATTTAAAATAAAAAAATTTAAAATTTAATAATGAATTTAAATCGCTGAAAATAAAAATAGATCTTCTCTGTATGTCAAATATATATATTTCCTCTGATATTAGATCACTGACACAGCTTCTACGGAAATAAAGCTTCTTTGCAATTGGTCGATAAATGAGGAATAAGATATTTAAAGTAACATATTTAAGATATTTAATAAAATTGATCGATATATTCAGATAATGAAACGGGACTATTTTTTCGTTAAATTTAAATTTTCTAAACACTTTCTTATGTGCTTTCTTGGGAAAATATAATTATAGTTCTTTGAATTATTAATGGAGGATTGAGAGAGAGAATAATTACGTAAATATATATAGAAGAAATTATATCTAAAAATAAGTCTGGAAATGACATTTATAGTGTAACATAATTATTTAAAGATTTTCCATAATAAGCTTGTCACTTTGTATCAGCTCATAAATGGATGTCATTAATTAATTTTTTTACTGGTTTTTATTTATGTTCCATAAATTTCCTTCATAAAACTCTCGCCAGTGATTTCTTATCGTTAATTTAATTGCGCGAGGCGTCCCATACGAAAAGCCCACCATATCTGTTTTCCTAGAATTCCCTCGACAATTGTTGGAAATCTACACACATTTCCTGATATCTAGTTCGATTGATAATCTAAATATAGACGACTTGAATGCGCGGCTGGCGACGCCGCCATCGAGAAAAGCGTGCCGCTGCTCATTGACCTCCTGTGAGTTTCACGGGGTTATCAACATTATCAGCTAAGCGCGAGTCTTCTCTCTCTTTCTTTTTTATGGCTTATCTGTAAAAACAATACTAAATCCATTAATCGAAAAAAAAGCCCAACGGATTGTGTTGCGTCCTAAAATATACAGAAAAATAAAGAGCGCAATGCATTACATACGGATAAGATAATGCTAGAGCTCTGCAAAGGAAAGAGAAAAAAAACAGAAGTTGAAAGATCATTAATTTCGGTTTTTCTTCTCTTTTCTTTTTTTTATTTGTAGCAGACATTCCCTGGTAACGGACATCGTTACGATACACAGGGTCGACAAATGATGCCAACTCCTGATGCGTGAATCCGTGTGGTACGTTAGGGGTGTTCCGCTACAAGAAACTGCGTATTTAACAAAAAGATTCGAGTAGCAAAAAGCTATCGCATTCTCGATGAAAAATATCGCAAAAGTTGATCTTCCGGAAATGGCAATTGAACGGAAAGGATAAAAAAGTATCCTCTCTACGGTTGAGTGCGACTGGTCTTGAAATTATGATAACGTAATTATGAAAGGATCGAATATTTTAAAAATAAAAAAGCTAGTTTAGTAGTAATAAGAAGCTAGTTTAGTTTTGTGCAAATACTATTCTATTGTTTACAGAATAATAAGAGACAAAATACATCGTCATGTCACAAATGCACATGTTAATAAACGTATATAAACGTCAAACCTCTTTGGCAAATCGATTCGACTGCGTGACGCGACAGGATATTTTGATATATGGATAAAGTTTGTTTGTTTTATTAGTCCCTTTGAATCACGCCGAACGTAAAATTGTTTTATAACCCTGCAGAGCTATAATGGCGAGTCTCGGTAATGGAGAAAGCCATATTTCTCAATCACCACAGCGTGACAAGTTACATTTCGGTTTTAATAACCCGGCGAATCCGAGTTGACGTCACTCTTTATACGATTAAAGGTTTAATTGCACTTTCTGTGCAGAGGAAAAGAGGCTAGAAAAGGAAGAATGTTGTTAATTTTAATTCCTTTGAAGTCTTAACGAATTGACGTGCAATTAAATAAACATATTGAATGCAATTGAAATAATATCTATGTAAATGTAAATATGATATTTGTAGCTTAAAATTATTTAAGAACTTTTTGTGCAACGCACATGCAGAAACGAATGTTGTTGGATCATATATGAGATTGTTATAATTAAATATTATAGCTAATTAATTGGCTTGACACATCCGTCTTATTTTTATCTGAATATCAGCTTTGATTTCCTGTTTATTGATTACGGTTGTGATTGGATGCTGTTATATTTTCTAATCAGCACTTTTATAGTCAAGTCCGCGACAAAATATCGGATTCAGTGCAGAGTTCATTGGTAAATTTTCCAATGTGAATCACTGAACCGTATCTAAAAATGCGAGAAACACATTCTACCATACATCATTTCTTGGAATATGTTCGTTTCTGACCTGACACGATTTTTGCCGTTATAAAAAGATTATTGGCAGCTACATTACGAGAAAATGTACGCGAGTGCGAACAGGCCTCTATTAATACACACGCGATCTGGGACTTGCAGAAAAAGAATCCAACATTCTACCAAGAATGTAAATACAATAGCAATCATGATTGTGATCTCAATCGCATAATCAAGTCGTTACTTTTATTTCTCTTCTCTTTCCAGTTTTTAACTCTGATGTTAATGCGTAAAATAGCAGTAAAGATATTTAGTTTCTTCGTGCTATTATACACCTTGCAATGCACAACGAAAATATACAAGAAAATAAAATAAAATCTATACTACATAATGTAAAATATTTAATTATGAATTTAATAAAAAATTATATAATTTACATTATTCTTTTGCATCGCGTTTAAGGCATTTAATTAATTTCTGTTGATGGCTAAGCAGTATTTTTAATAATTTTTGGATCGTGGCGTTTTCGCGCATCGTACCTTTCGTTTATTTATCTCGTATTTCGCGACAAGAGTCTCTCCTTAATAAACATATTTGAATTATTACTAATGATAAGAAAGAAGAGCGAAGAAAAAAAAATTCTGTTGCCTCTCGATTACATGAGAGCCAGGTCGAGCGACGACTGAACTTGGACCCTTTGGCGCAAACGAACGAAACAACAGTCTGTTCTCACACGAAGCGGCGCCATTCTTAATTAATCAATGACAGAAAGGAATTTTCCGAGAACATGTTATCACTTCCCCTGTGATGTTTTCGTTAAATTTGATGCACATGTACCAAGTTCGTATCATTAAAATAAATAATATATGTTTATTTGATATGTTGTTGATCTTGTTAGGAAAATTACATAATTTCAATCAACAATATCGAGACAAAAATTTTTTCCTCGTTGAAGTCTCGATCTAATACAAGAAGATAAATTTCAGTATGGGGTATTAGATTTGCAATGCATTATGTCATCGTCAATTAGAAGAGATTATGATAAGAATAAATTATTATGTCAACTAAAATTTTTTCAAATCAATTTCATTTGATTTATTATGTCTACGTTAAGAACGTCTTCTTAACGTTCTTGACATAAACTTAACGCAGAACTTTAATCTTAACATAAAGATTATCGTTGTTTCTTTCAAAACATCTCGATTAATTTTGTAAAACGTAGTATCGGTTATCTCATACTACTCGTGTAGTTATCGATGTATCGACGAGGAATTATGTCGTTTAGTACGATGATCTCGATTTACGCAAGACCTAACGCGTCTTCGCAACATCAACATGCGCAAATGACGCCATAAAATCAGCGTGAGAACTCGTGACTTTTGTTCCGACGATTTGCGGGACAAGACAGTACCGAGAATCACATCTAATGAACAGTAAAATCCATTAACGGTCGTTATAACGATAAGCGGACTCTCAGTTGTTTCGCATGCGCAAAATTTGATGAGAAAAGATTGCCACACTTTTCCTTCATTAACCCTTAACCCCGAACGTTCTAAAAGTCGCGTTATCTCTTCGGTTGAGTTTAGAAATAACAACTATCTTGTGAGAAATATATTAATTCTGGAATTAGATATTTTAATTAGACTTTCAGCGATTATGAAATAAAAATTTAATAAAAAAATTAATTCTGGAATTAAATATTTTAATTAGACTTTCGATTATGAATTAAAAATTCAATAAAATAGTTGATATAATATTTAATAATGATATAAAAATATTCATATGCTGTCAAAACTGTCACGCATTAAATATGTGATTTGTATTAGAATACGTTTCTGTCAAATACTACGAAATTATCAAGGCAATTTTTATTTTCGCAAAAACTAGAACTTGCGAAATCATTTTTTTTAGAACATACTTGCCATAAATAATAATTTATTTTTTAATTTCAGCAAAAAAAAACAGGGACACGCGATTTTAATTCCGTATCGATCAAGTTGGCGGAAGGAGATGCTCTGTCCTCGTAGATAAAGATCAGCGGTGCAGCGAGTAATTGGAAGATAGATGTAACCGATTGAATCATCTGTACGATAAGTGTCATTGCTTCAAATATAACCGCTCGTTTCTTACCGTTCGTTGATTCACTCGTTGTAGAAGCATCTCGACTGTACTCGAATATAGTACGTTGCCTTTGCTGATCTCTAATCGGTCAACTATTTCACATACCTATACAAATCGAAATCTGTTTCACGACATAATTCATGAGAAGAGAGATATGTGAGGTGTAAATAATATCGCTCGTTATCTCTAGTATATCTCTAAATAATTAAACATCATTTGTAAGAACAACTTTTGCAAGACTTATATTCAATTTTCACACCAAGTTTTTTCCTTACTAAAAAAGCTCCAAACTTATCTAAAGCAACATTAAGTGAAAAACATGAGGCGGATCTTTTACGTCAGACTAATAAGTCTGCAATTTTGCTAGACATTTGCCCTCTAGAGATAGATGCCTTTATTACTTATAGCGATAACTCGATAACTCGATACGCTCCCCTGCGAATGGATTGCCACCGTCGAGCAAGAGCTATATGTCAAAGTGCAGTCAACATTCGTACACGTGATAGCCGCGTAAATCGGATCTAGATTCGGTACAGCTGCACGACCGAGTTTCAGACAGGAAAAATCGGCAGGAAAACAGCTGATAGAACAGCGAATGATCAACGTACAGCTGATACGGACCATCAGGCGCGCGCTCGAACTTAACCCCGTTTATTAGCAATATCTTCGACTTATACAAATCGATTAATCGATTAATCGGCGCAAAGTCTGACATTAAGAGTCTAACAATAAGCAACGATGATTTTTCGCCGACGTTGATCTCGATTCTCGCGTTCTCTTCCACGTGTCTGTCCGTCACTTTTCCGCCGTCTTTGACCCCGACAAAACGGTTCGCCGTTAAATCGCGTTGGGATTTAACGGTCGTCTTTACGCATCTACACGCCTTTATGCGTGTCCGTCTTTTGATCCACAATTAGTTACAGAAGTAAGGCGCGACGAAGCATTACGACGCTGAGACGGTTTAGTGTTACTGTTCAACGGTTCTTATTTTCATGCACGCACAAAAAAAAGTCATTCTTTTTGAGCGAGAATTCTATTCGAGGAAACATGATCGCATCATCATTTAGACGAAAACTGATTCTTTCCAGATGGTTGCTCTCGTTTCAAAGCGATCGATTCAACTTCTAAGAACTAGGAACGATCTTGAGTTAGGTACGAATAAGCCAACTTGTAATCAAATTTTCCACTATTGCGTTTTTTATATATTGCGTTATAGCTGAAAATATTTAATATCATTAAAGTTTTCACTGATAATAAAAAGAATTTGCTTTGCTTTTGACAATACGCTTATCGCGGTGTTTCTCGTTCGCTCAGAAAACATCATCAGAATTGATGAGATGTCATTGTGTCCGATAAAGAGAAGCTAACGAGAGAGAGAGAAAGATAGAAGCTTTAGTTATATATATTAATTGTTATTACATTGTTGTTCGTGTGGCGATAGCTCGTTGTTAATAATAGACGACTGATGCCCGTTCCATAACGCGCTTATTTTCCATTGTGATTACTTATCGAATCGTTTCTCTTTCGACTGCGGTGCCGATCGGGTAGCTCGGAATTTTCATCCCTCTTTCGACATAATAATAATTGCCGCGAGACGCGTCAATTAGCGTTTAAAATTGCATGCAATTTCTCTCTAATTAATTAATATCTTGTCATTATTAATCTTCTAATTAATTGTTATTGACGCTTATATGTCTGAATATATATTTGTCTTATAGACTCGTAAATATTTCCGAATATTTTTTGCAATTACAGCATCAACTGTGATCATATATTTATACGAAGTTTTAATACACAAATAACATGCGAAACTCTGTTGAAAGATGAAATAGATGCAGTTATCTACTTAATTTTCTATTTGTATACAACTGACAATTTATAATAAATAATGGGAATTTTTATCAGATTATTAATAAAAGAATATATTTGATAGAGAGACTTACCATAAGTGTATTATAAGAATTCTTTATCGCGCGCGCAGATAAAACAATCATTTTCCTTGTATGATTCACATTCGCTAATAATTCGCTTCTAAAAATATTATACATATCTATAAAATATTATATATATACAGATATGAAATGTAATTTGGCCTCGACAAATATGCGGTCAGTTTACCGTGGAATGATTTAAAATGCGAAGAGGAAAATCACTGATAGCCGTGACAGATTTTTGCACAATTGGCTATAACAAGCGATAATAATTATTTTGATGTTATTAATTTTGAATGTTTTGATTTCATTATTTTTTTCATGGAAATGTCGATACGGCAAATATTTTTCGGACAGCGCAATAGAGGTAAACGAGGAATACGATAAAGAACGATCATGAATTTTACGAGTGACACGATAATTTAATGTTGCAGGATTCTTAATCGCGAGTTATATTTGGATCATCGCTATGTTTGGGTTATGAATAAGAGAATCATGTGGTATCTTATAAATTTACTGGTATCTTACAAACTTTTTATGTTAAATTTGCATCGCTTATCGCATCCTTTATTGATTTTTAACAACATTCTTAAAAATAAAATGTAAGATATTATTAATGTATCGAAAATAATTATAATATGTATGGAAAATAATTATATGCCTATTATAATGAAATATATAATAATTATTTTATGTATAATAATAATATATAATAATTATTTTATATTAATATTTATTTTATTAATAATTATTTTATAATAATAATATATAATAATTATTTTATATATGCCTATTCCGTCTGCCAACTCCTTTACAGATGAAGGCTGTGTAGGATCGTATTTTTAACAAACGCAAATTTTTCAAAATGCTATCTGTTAGCTATACATCTGCCGCATCTTAAAATTCTGCTTCTCATGTCGGAGAAATTATTCATTAAGAATATAATTATTTGAGAGAGAAATTTTTCAATTTGTTTAAAATAAATAATCATCGTTTAAAATAAATAATCATCGTTGTGCATTAATATTCCAGAAATAATTCCGCGTGTAAAGTTCTCAAATCATCATCCGCGAATCAGTTCGTCCGCGAACTCTCTTGGCTGCGCGTGGCTGCGGGATAGCCTGACAGCTAACGATCCACGTGTGCGACCACTTGAGGCTAGTTTTCCATAAGTTTTCTAAAGTGGACGCGTCTCCTCTCCTTTGCACAGGCGGTTCACTTAGGCTCAATAGGCCGGTAAGTGGCCGCTATTACAACACCGGCGCGCACTTAGGAATCACACGTGTGTGTACTCGCACGAGTGCATCGCCTGCATAGTTGCAGCAGCACGTGGCGCGCGTGTGTCCTTGGCGGTCCCGCTTCATCGACATCCTTCACCGTCACGCAAGAACGTGCGATCCGGAAAGAAATTCAAGCGATCGCGACTCGGCGTATCGGCACCTTGCGCCTAACGTAAGAGGCGAAAGAGATTGTTGTGTGTTTTTTTAAATACGTGACACAAACGTCAAACCACCTGGCTACGGTCCACGGACACTCGCGCGATTATTATTGTATTGAATCTATGAATAGATTGGACAGCTATCTCTTTTTCTCCATTTAAAGTCATCGTGTTAATGACGGCGAATTCGATCCTTAAGCGCGTTAATCCGATCCGTTGGAACAATCAAAATTAATTTTAATCGATTAAAGTCCATTGATGGTCGCCTCGATCATCGTGTCTCGTCGAAATTTTTGATGAGAAAAAATCGATACAAGATTCTGTATAATATGCATGCAAAAACAGTTTCTTTGCATATGTTGTATCACATCTAGCGAATAATATGACACATACATATATATTTCTATATAAAAAAATCAAAATTAATTTTAATCGATTAAAGTCCACCGATGATCGCCTCGATCATCGTGTCTCGTCGAAATTTTTGATGAGAAAAAATCGATACAAGATTCTGTATAATATGCATGCAAAAACAGTTTCTTTGCATATGTTGTATCACATCTAGCGAATAATATGACACATACATATATATTTCTATGTAAAAAAGTCAAAATTAATTTTAATCGATTAAAGTCCACCGATGATCGCCTCGATCATCGTGTCTCGTCGAAATTTTTGATGAGAAAAAATCGATACAATATTCTGTATAATATGCATGCAAAAACAGTTTTCTTGCATATGTTGTATCACATCTAGCGAATAATATGACACATACATATATATTTCGATGTAAAAAAATCAAAATTAATTTTAATCGATTAAAGTCCACCGATAATCGCCTCGATCATCGTGTCTCGTCGAAATTTTTGATGAAAAAAAATCGATACAATATTCTGTATAATATGCATGCAAAAACAGTTTCCTTGCATATGTTGTATCGCATTTAGCGAATAATATGACACATACATATATATTTCTATGTAAAAAAATCAAAATTAATTTTAATCGATTAAAGTTCACCGATAATCGCCTCGATCATCGTGTCTCGTCGAAATTTTTGATGAAAAAAAATCGATACAATATTCTGTATAATATGCATGCAAAAACAGTTTCCTTGCATATGTTGTATCGCATCTAGCGAATAATATGACACATACATATATATTTCTATATAAAAAAATTATAATATTTATACATATTTATAACATATATATATATAGATAATGAATATATAGATAATGAATATATAGATGAATGTATCTATATCTAAACCGATATTGTTTCAAAATAACAGAATTCCACGAAAATAGTGAAATAATATCCGTGGTAGCTGAATCTATAAATAGAAGAAAGATATCGGGCGGGGAATATTTATATTTTCTCGTTGAAAGATATCGAAATTACCAAGATCGGTAGGAAGAAACGAGGGTAGGAGGTCGTGAGGAGCGACCTCTCTATCTGTAGAAAAATACGACTGACATATCAAGCTGGGACAAAATAGGCGGTGATCAATTAAAACCTCCACTAATGGACCACACTTGCAATTAGTCTTCGCCGATCGGAGCCAGAGATGACTTGACGCGATCTTTCCGTGTTTTTGCGCGCGAATCGAACCGGCCGATCATCCATTGGTTCCTCCATCGCTCTTCGATCAATCAGAAATAATAACGTTTGTCTTTATCATTAATCATTCAGAGATAATAACGTTTGTCTTTATTGGTATCGAACAGTAATAACAGCTACTCCACTTTTGTTTAAAATACCGTTTTGCATCGCACACGTGATCGATAGCGGCTAAATTCGTAAAGTGCAATCTTTATTTTCATTTATGTGTGCATCGAAGCGCAATCTGATACTGTTATTTTTCGAGAAATAAATATCATTAATTAATAAGATAAATTTTGTAAGAGAAAATATTTATATATATTTATCAGTTTTGATGACATAATTTATGTATATATCTTTATCAATTTTGATAACGCAAATGTTGATCAACATAAATATTATACATATGTATATATTTTTTTTTCATTATATATATATATTTTTTTTCATTATATATATATATATACAGGGAAGGGAACTTTTTAAAAGTAACTAATTACCGTTACTCGTTATCAAGTTAAAAAAGTAACTAGTTATTAGTTATTGATTTTCAAAAATAACTAGTTACAGTTACCGTTACTTAAAAAATAACGGTTCGTTACTTTTTCGTTACTTTTTTTAAATCTATAATCGTAATAAATTTTGTTTCGTACATACTCTCTCTCTTTCTTTCTTTATGAAAGGATTTAAATCACAAAACATATATTAAATTTTATCGATGTTTTTTATTAATTTTTAATAAAAGTTGATATTCTAATAGGTCATCATTTAGATGGCCTCTAAAAGGTGATAGTACAGAATTACCGAAAAAGTAACGCTAAAAGTAACTGTAAATGTTCGTTATCATTACTAAAAAAATGTAACTATGTTATCGTTACAGTTACAGAAAAAAAGTAACGGATCGTTACCAAAAAAAGTAACTATAACGGTAACGGCGTTACAAGTAACGCGTTACTTCCCTTCCCTGTATATATATATATATAATTATATATAAAATTATATATTAAATGAAAAAAGCAACGACGATTATTATTCTTCTACGACGAAAATAACTCGTAATGTAATATGCAATTTTTTCTATTCACATTTCTTCAATTTACCATTGCATCGGAGACGGTGCCATGGTGCATTAGCGAGATACAATAGCATAATAATGCGGTACGGTATAACCGTCTAGCGCTCTCAATCTTGGCGCGATGAGCTCGAGGCTCTACCACGGGGGGTGTCTCGAGGAGACGGTATTTCATATCCTTAATAAAAAAGAAAAAAAAAAGGTCGCTTTGTTCGCCCCTCGTCGGGGTACGAAAGGATGGCGGATGAAGCGCGGTGCGCGCGACAAATGAATATATATGGAGAACGAGTCTCGTTTCTCTCTTCGCCAGTCAGACGGTTGGGCCCGTCGCGCTCCGGCACAAAAGAATACATTATAATTTCGGGGGATACTTTGTCGGGAGGGATCGCGACTGCAAGACGGTGGCGTTTCCCAAAAATGAGAGAGCGAATCGCCGCCGTCTTTCACGTCTCGTCCGTCCACCACTCTCGGCATCTAATTTCTCTTTCGGCGAGGGATGTGGGGACCCTCCGATGATGGCACGAAAAAGCAAATTGGTGCCATCGGACGCGCGCGTCTGGACCGCTAACGACCCCACCTCCCCCTCCTCCCCCTGTGTCGCCGGCCACATGACCGGTAAGAATCTGTCTACCACCGAGCGTCTATTCCTCCACCTCCTTTTCCTCTCCCTCTTCCTTCTCCTACTTCTCTTCCACTACTTCTCCCTCCTTATTCTACCTCTCTCCCTCTGGTCCCTGAAATCTGGAACAAGAACCGCGTGGCGAGGCAGCCCGGTACCAGTGGCACCGACGAACTCGGTACCAACGGAAGTCTCTTCAAGACTTGGGGTCTCGCAGCATCGTCCACGCCGCAAGATCTTCCGCAAATACGACAATCGCGGGAAACGAGAGGAAAACGAAGAAAGAATTTCTCTTCGAGAAGACCAGACTTGGAACAAAGACTTCCAAACGTTAGACTGCATATTGAGACTGAAGGCAAGCTCGAGGAGGCTTTCCGGTCCACGATTGGATAGAATTAATAAATCGCAAGCTCGTACGCGATCGGCGAATGCGCCTGCGGCGGATCTTGAAGGATCGGGACTCCTAGAACCTTTAGACGTCTTTCTATACGTTTTCTTGACGATTTCAATCGTGATTCTTTGAGTCGAGGGAAAGATGACAGACGGCGATCGTGTAACATGCAAAACGAGACCGGTGTTTCTATTCGTGTTGGTTCTCCTGAGCATTCTGCACATCGCCGACAGCCAAGTCACCTTGAGAAAATCGCATATCCGGATGCAGAAACTGTGCTCCAGAAGCCTGAGCGATGCCCTGTACCTCGTGTGTCGGGAACGTGGCTACAACGAGCCGTTTTCGTATAGCGGCGAAGACGAGCCAAGAGTCGATCCCGGGCCAGGTCTTGTCGAAGAGTGCTGTTATCACTCGTGCAGCTACTATCAACTCGAGCGCTACTGCAAACCTCTGCCCGAGGAGAGACCCGACGTTATGTGAGTGGATGTTAGTGCGTCTTTTATGTTCTTTTATTTGTTTTTTCTTTTTTTTTTTTAAATTAAATTAATTCTATTTCCGATTCCTCTTAGAAAATTACATTTTTCACACATTTCTTCTTCGTTAATCGTTTCAACTTTTGTCTCTGTACTTTCTGTCTCTCTCTCTCTCTCTCTCTTTCCTTTTTCTTTTTATCGTTTATTAAACATATTCTATATTTAATTTTCTGTATTTATATATTTTATTATGTATCATCGTAATTTTTGTCATTCTATTGTATTTATTAATTTTTCTAATTATAAATAAAAAGTTTTTTATTAGTAAGATGATCTAATCCGAGCGCGCGTTTATAATTTTGACACAATATTTTGTTGAATTTTTATATCTTGTAAGTTAATTAACTTTGTAAGTTAATTTATTAATATATTATTAATATATTAATAAATTATATTAATATATTAATAAATATTATTAATATATTAATAAATTAGTAAATTTATTAATGGACTAATAAATTGAGAAGAATTTTATTATATACCCCTTTAAGTCGTATGTGAATATATATTTTTAAAAAGATATTTAGATATTTCAAATGCGAATAAAAAAAGATATTGGTACTGACAACAGTTATTTTAATATCCAATAAATTTTGTCGCTCGTCGATTAATTTTCGCATAATCGCAAAGTGCATATCACTTATCATACGTTTTGTCGTCGTCAATTAGTAGATTTCATTTATAACAGAGGGGCGATTAAACGATGGCGTATAAATAACCGATTATATATAATTATATAATATGTAACAAGCTTATGTAATTATTTATGTAATTATTTATATCGATGTTGAATCATTTCTCTCGCACGTCTGAATAGTAGGTGATCTGCATCGAATGTCAGCTTTTAGAGAAATGGATAGGAAATCGTACTCTTTCTGAGAGAGTGAGTTACACTAATATCGAAGAGAAAGAAAGAGAGATAAAACGAAGCCGCGTGTTATCATGGCCTCAGTGATAATCTCTGCACCTCCTAAAGTTCATGGTTCTATATAAACTTTTTTTACAGATAGAAGGTTAGTCCGAAGTACTAGGACAACTCGCGTATCATGCGTATATAATGTTTTTATAATTTTTTCTTCTTTCCCATCAGCTTCTCTTTCTTTCGACCTCCTTTCGTTGTTTTCGTGATAATGCCCTATGAATTTATCGAATTATTCAACTTGTTTTTTTCCTCAAATTTTAATCAAATCTCTATACACAAATGTTTACAAACTCTTTGTCCATAAGAATCTGCATTTTCATATCTAGCAATATTATTGTCACATTTTTAAGGCTGACCTGTTTATCGCGTTATTTTCGGTTCGTTAAACTCGATTTTAGGGTCGACGATCTAATATGAATTTCACAGATCAAAAACTCCATCGTAAGGATAATCGATGGGGGTTGATAATTAAGTCTAAGACTTTGATACTAGTCTAAGAGGGATGAAGCATTACAAGATATATTGTGTAAAATTTTTAGATATTCGTGTCTATTCTACGCAAATTATTTATTTATTTCTTCTCTTTATTTTTTTCAGAGGAGAGTCATACATGGGAAGTGTAGTGAATCTACCTTTCTCGATGACATCGTCGGAGCAGAGATCGGGAACGGAACACGTCGGTACGAAAAAACGTAAGGTCGATGATTTGAAAAGGGAACGGCACAGGGGGAAAGGTGGTCGCAATATTGATGATGAATGCAAGGGGAAACCTGATGTGAAAAAGCGACACCGCAGCAGGCACTGCAGATGCCGTCGTCGGCGTCTGGAGTGTCGGCGAGCTGGCAAGGTGCTTTCACAAAACGTCATGATGTCATTGCTTGCCTTATTAACACTTATAATATTTTTGCCGTGTCCTCGTCACGTAATCTCATTGGAATTAATGGCATTTTTATTATATTCGACAAAATTTGCGAATCTGCGCTTCGATCTACGCGTAATGCATGCACTGCGGATATTTATGCGATAATCATCCGACACACAGCTGCTAAATTTGAGAAACTAGAATTTTGAAATGTTCATTTAACGGCTGAATTTTTATTGTAATATTAGTATCTTTCTTTTAAATTTTAGTAAAAAACAAAGCTCTTGATTTTCGCTTCAGATTGTGTGAATTATCTTTATTTAGTCTAAATTCTTATTATTTATAGAAATATCTGAAATGCACTCTCAGAATTGTAAACATATGATACATTCTTGATATGATATATTCTTGTTTACGGTGTCATGCTTTGCTGTTTCTGCTGCTTCTCTTTGTACATTTTAATCATAAAAATAACTTACGTTTCGCATCCAAAAATAATTACAGATAAATGACATCGTGTGTATTTTTTTAATGTTGCATGATGTTGGGCATTTTATATTGAGATTGAGATTGCAACGCAGCTTCAGATAATTAATCTCTTTTGCATTATCTTTTGTTTCGAGGTTTGTTTATTATTCTTAAATTGATCGTACTTTTTGTTTCTCCATTCTTTCTTTCAACTTCTAAATATAGATCTAGTTCATTTTTAGTGTACGTTAGTTAGTGCAGATAGTTTAAAAATAAAAAATAAGCTTTCGACTAAATTTTTGATATTAATGGAAAAAAACAAAAAAAAACAAAAATGATTGTAACGTATGTGCATTTATGTCGTTGCAGGTTTCTCGCCGTGAGGCTAAACATTTAGATAATCAATTTATGACATCGTCGCCGACAAATAAGCCTACATCGTCTCCCACTATATCGTAATGCAACGTTGAGGTACTAAAAACAATGCAATCAATAATCGGTCGTTCACACGAGGCGTTCCAGGAGATGCGATTTCTGTGAGAAGCGGTACTCTTAGAACTCATTTTTTTCTTCATGCCATTCTCTCACCTGTCACTCCATTCGACGCATCGCTAAAACAATTATGAAGTTTGCACACGGATGATCGCTAGAGAAAAAAACAAACAGAATTTGGGACAGATGTTTCGCGATGAATGAATTTCACGAAGAGGAAAAGGAAATTGAAATTCCTAAAAGAAAGGAAATATTTTTTTTCTTTTCTGAAGGAAGGGAAATCTGCGTGGAGGAGAATTATTCATAGCAAGTGTAGAATGTCTCATCACGCATTTAGTAGATCAAATCAGCGATGAAACGTGTCAGCGGCGCAAAGAGAGAGTCACCCGCCAATCGCAATTTTGAACACGAAGAAATTCACGATGGAGGAAAGCAGCTTGATATTGATGGGAAAGGATGTGGTTTTTTCAATGACTTTCTTTTAATAATGTTAAAAACAATGTCATTAAAGAAATAGTGAAATTTGATGGCGACTCGAGATGAACTATATCACGGACTATATCGAATATAATTGTGATGAACTTGAGTTGGAATGCAATTCGGGACAATCGGGTCGTGATCTCGCAGAGAAAAAGAAGACTTTAAATAAGTGATTTCAACGTAAGCGTTTTTAGCGCTCGACAACTTGAATATTCGCCAGTGATCTTAGTTTTATTGACGACTGATGATCTCATTAGTATTAAAATTTTTGTTGTAGATTTAAGATTTAAGTTACAAACTCCAACTTGAAATACACATCCCCGACAAACGTGTACTTTATTAACGAGTCCACCAGCGAATGGATGAGATTTAAATGGAATTGTAGTTTTTAATAAAGACGTAGATTCAGAATTCATATTAGTTATAGATAGGAATTTTATCACGACGCATAGTACAGCGTGAATCTTACTCGCGAATATTTCATCCGAATATTTCACTTGATATCTACATCAATAATAGCGACCAATAAACATTTATACGAGCTAACCAATTTATTATTTATTTTGTGGAATACCTTATTTTAAAGTAAAAAAACTTTAATTAACTAATTTAATAATTAACGAATATAAAAGAATGAATTTGACAATGCATTTATAAAGTTTTCTTTATGTACTCTTTTAAGGAAGCGCTAATTTCGAAAGTTGTTAAATCTTAATCTTAAGACATTTGACTTGCTAAACAAGGTATGCGCATCGTTTCTTTAAGACATTTATCGACATTTTGACAGCATTTCGAAGCTGTTTCTAAAAAAATTCTCCAAGCCTCTTGTTTCGAAGCTCTTGGTGATCTTTCGTAGATATCATTATACAGTTCGTCCAATTCTTCGTCATTAAGCTCGAGATCGTCGTTAAAGGCCTGTCAAACATTACGTCATTTGACTTTTTATTGCTTTTATATTCAATTTTATATCATTAGTTTTATTTAATCTATGATACTATCTTTATTTCTCAAGTTGATTAATTATTTATTAATACATTTTTATTATAATATTAATAATCATATTGTATAATATTAATCATATAATATTAATCATGTTAGTTACGTAAAGTAATGACATTATCAAAATTATTAAAATTGTATAATATTTTGATTCAGTCGTTTATTTTATTTTTGTAAGTCGGAAATGGGAGATGCTGAAGCGCTGCATGTTATCGTCGGAAAAATTTGCATTGAAAACAGTTGCATTTGTTAATTATACAAGTAAAGGCGTTATAGAATATTTTTATTGTCCATTGTTTTTATTTCATTGTGAGTTATCGATTTTATTATTTCGTTATCGTTCCTCTTTCCAGGGATTATACAGAAATGGATAACATCATGAAGCGTTTTTTAAGCTATGATATTTTCACAGAAGTATGATGGATCGCAATATTGATCTTGATGGATTGACTGGATTCCGTTTCCCAAAGAGCGGAATGGATTTCAGAAGCGATTGGCTTACCGGGGTGCGGAAGGGTGTAACACTCCTTCTGTCAAGCGGATAAGGCATCAGGGAATAATATCCTGATCGACCAAAAGTAGGTCTTAACTGACTTGGACGGGGATCGTAATATCCTGTCCCGGACACGATGTGCGCCCTAGCTTTGGCAGCGCCGTTTATAGCCTCCGCCACGATCGGCAGAGCGATATCGCCGGTGATTAGTCCGGATGACAGCTGTCTTTTCTGCGGAACACCGTGAGACATTGAATCATTCGGCCAGGGGTAGTAGTCTGGAAGAAAACGTGATTGTCGTGCGTCAATTTTGAATAGATCAGTCTGTTGAAAGAAAAGTCATTCTGATGAGATGACGAAGCGTTCTATTTTCTACTCTACAACACCATAGTTTTTGTTCAACAATATTTATTCTACTAAATGTTAAATGTTTAATGCTCGGCAATTCTTATCAATTTTATAATTGGCTTCTCGTTGTCTATTTGATTGTAGAAAGATACTTTAAAAATTTACAGGTAATTTAAAATGATTAAATGAGAAAACAATCTACATCTCATGTTTATTTCAATAAATATTTCTCTTTTTGCATACTCATTAACAAATATATAAAATGTATATTTATAAATATCTTTGATGGGAGATCACTCACCAGGCTGCTCTTGTCTCTTCGATTCGTCGTACTTCTGGAGATCGAATTTTTCCATGCCTCTTTTGACTCTAGCACCGAGCCTGCACTTCTTCATGTGTACATCCATCACGATTGTCTTGCATTGTGTGCTAGCCCACGAAATCCCACACGTAATTATGAGAATTAGCGCGATCCAATGCACTTTGCTACGATGTAGATGCATTTTTAAATTGCAGTTTGATCCGACTGGTTTCGATTATCCGGTGCTGCTCGCGCTACACAAAATCCGAAGTTAAGATTCATCGCACTTTTAACAATGTTCTTATCCGAATATACGTGTCGAAATTACATTTGTGTAATCATGTATTGCATACTTTTATTTATATTATTGTGCACGTACGTGAATGTTAATTATTACCGAATAATCGATGAGAAGTATTTTCGCGAGGAATCCATAATGAAATCATAGATAACGAGACGAAAAATTTCGAGATACATATCTTTTTCTTAGCAATACATATATGTATGTTATATATTTCTTTTAAATGTTATATATTTCTTGTAAATATATGTTATATATTTCTTTTACGAATTTTGTTGCGAAATATAGATTTCGCAACAAAATTCGTAGAAGATACATAACACATTATTTATTAATTACAATGGAGTTAAATGTGGCTCTCCGCATAGAATTATTATATAGTGCAGCAATTTCGTGCGGGTAATAAATGGTCTTATTTCATTGCTGCGTGGGTGTCAATTGATACGAGGATGGAATGTTCTGCACGATGTTGAAATTGCATATTCTTGCGCGCGTTACAGAAAATTATCTGTGAGATTTGCGCTTAATGACACGTGCTTGCGAAGGCGCGTAATCACTTTCTAAATGATTGATGATTAAAGATAATGAGGAAAAAATTTATTTTTATATAATTTTATTATTTTTATAATTTGTACGTTAATATAGATAATTACTACTAAATGATTTTTAAATAATATTACTATAAATAATTGTGGAGCTTTAAATTAATAATCTAAGTTATAATTTAAAATTATGTGTTTGTAAGATAATTTTGTAATTAAGATTTTTTTCTAAATATTAACTATGAAATAATCTTATTAATTAATTTATGCATTAAAGTAAATAATCTTACTAATTAAGTAATCTTATTAATTATTTATTAATTATTCTTAATAATTAGTATAAATAATCTTACTAATTAATACTCATATTGCTTACATGATTAATATCCATATTATGATGATTTATAACATGATTAATACTCATATCAATGTTATTGATACTACAATATCCTGTATTTTGATGTCGAAGCACTTGCGTGAGTAAAATTTATATAATAAGTGATACGTACAAGGAAAAATGAACAAGAGATAATCAGACATAGTTTTCAATCAGTTTTTTATCTAATTGTAAATATTATTGTGTGATTAAATATTACACGCGTTTACGATTCATTTCTTAAATTATTATTATTATTTTGTAATACAATTTATTGACTTTATTATTCTATAGTTTATCCTTTTCTATATATTCTATATATTTAATATATATTCCATATAATATACAATATAGTAAAAAATTTTTTTATACATATATATATATATATATATAATAATTCAGACAAACTATATATAATGTTTTCTAATTAAAATTATTATATACATATATTTAATTCTTAAAATTATAATACATATAAGAATTTTTTAAAATTATTATATACATAAAACTATTTACAATTAGATACACTACATGTAATAATTTCTAATTTTATATACATATATATACATATATAATTATATACATATATATACATACATAATTTTATATACATATATATAATTTAAGATAATTTCTTTAAGACAATTACGGAAACAAATTATATGTACATTATATATATATATATATATATATATATATATATAAGTACATATAATTTGTATATTATATGTACATATATATATATATATATATATATATATATATATAATGTACATATAATTTGTTTAAGTAATTGTCTTAAAGAATTTTTCTTAAATTATATATGTATATAAAATTAGAAATTATTACGTGTAGTATATCTAATTGTAAAATAGTTTTATGTATATAATAATTTTAAAAAATTCTTATATGTATTATAATTTTAAGAATTATATATATGTATATAATAATTTTAATTAGAAAACATTATATGTAGTTTGTCTGAGATTATTATATGTATATGTATAAAAAAATTTTTTATATTTTATTGTATATTATATGGAATATATATTAAAGATATATTATAGAATATATAGAATATATATTAAATATATGGAATATATAGAAAAGAATAAACTATAGAATAATAAAGTCATTAAAGTCAATAAATTGTATTACAAAATAATAATAATAATTTAAGAAATGAACCGTATACGCGTGTAATACGGTGTATGTATTATTTAATCACACAATAATATTTACAATTAGATAAAAAACTGATTAAAAACTCTATTATCTCTTGTTCATTTTTCCTTGTACGTATCACTAGTATATAAATTTTATTCACGCAAATGCTTCGACATCAAAATATCTATACAGGATATTGTGGCCTGATTTCAAGCCTCATAACTTAAAAAGTACTAAAGAGAAAAATATTTTATTATAGTGTTTTGGAAAGCTCTCGAGATAAGCTATAAGAATATGCAATAAAAAATAGGGATTTCCGTTTAAAAAATTCAAAGTATTTTTTATGTGACCTTGATGCTATTCAACCTGATATGATCATTAAATATTATTTTAAGCCTTACAACTTTTGTATTAAACATTTTTCTCTAAAATGTTTAAGTTCCTCAAAAAACTGCTGATACGGATGATCTGCGACACCTTGCATATATATAATAAATGGGGCGCGTAGCGCGCTTGTAGTATTTAGTATTTAAAGAAAAATATATACTTCTATTAATATAATTTATATATGTATAATTTAATTATTATTTTTAAATGTAAAAACATAATACATCGTACATATCAAATATTTCTTTCTCTTTACATTCTGTATGTTTATATGTATGTGTCTGTGTTTGTGACATCAAAAGAAAATCAAGTCTGAAGCAAGAAAATTTAGTTTTAAACTATGAATTAATAATCTCGCAATTTCATCAGTACGGTAGTTTTTTGTGAATATAATGTATTTGTGTGTAAAATGCATCCTTAAATTTCCATATGGATCGTTAAATATCGATAGTATTGTAAAAGTCATTCGTATATTCATTCATACGTATATGTATCATTCATCCATTCATTCATAATTATTAAGCGAGACAGTGGAGATCTCTGTCGGACAACTTGAAGAGATTCCAGCTGCATGAAACCTCTGTTCAAATAGATATCGCCGATCAGGATGGCTCATATATTATTATTATCAAAGACAAGAGAACATACATCAAAGAGAAGATTGAGAGGCCTGCTTTTAGATGATCCCTGAAAGCGATATTCCATCTATGGACATTGAAAACGTGAACATGAACTACAAAGCCAATGCCCATGAATGTTCTTAGAGGGTAATATATGTGCATAATTCAATAATTAAATAAAATATAATATGCACAATTTCTGGTTTCGTGCTATGTGCACGAAATGCCGATAGCACCAGAGTACAAAACACTTATGTATATAAATTGATAGTAAATAAATTATTCAATCGCGAAAGATACTGTAATGTTCAAAGATGAAATAAATATTTTTCTATATTCATTATTATATTTATATTATATATTTTTATTTATAAAACACAAAATGCTTGCTGCGGAATAAAAACATTTTAAACCGTATTTTTATAAATTTTAATTAGCAGTAAACTGATCTTTGATATTTATTAATTATTTTTTTAATTAAAAAAAAATAAAAATTTAATTATTAATACATGTATAGAATTTGTCAAATTAATCACTGATTCTTTTAAAGTTTTTATAATTAAGATTCGAAAAATATAGATGTTGTAAAATATTATAAATGTTTCTTCCTTTATATAAAATATAAAGAATTCTTAAATTAATTAATTAATTAATTAATTAATTAATCTTAAATAATTAATTCTAGATTAATTCTCTAGATTCTTATTTTTATAACGTTTAAATTAATAACTTTTTCTTCTTTTAATCAATATCTTACTGATATAGGGGTATCGATTTGTCTCGAAATTTTCAAGTATTCGGATATTTTATGTAACATTCATATAATTTCGCGTATATATATAATATACAACATTAACAAAAATTATAAAAATATTTTGAATACGTTAATTTGTGCATGTATTTTATTATGCATATACATAAAATGGTATATGTATCTAAAAACTGATATTCTAAAATGGTGATGGATGTCCAATACCTGCTAATAGTTTCTTAAAAGAAACTAAAAACTAATATTAATATCCCAAATACCTAGAAATAATTAATAATCAAATATATTCGTTCGTAATCATTTTTATCAAAATGTTAATAAAAACTAATTACAATATGAAAATACTTGAAAAATAGGAATCTATACACAACGCTATATCCATATTAATCTACTATTAAATCTTTCTGGCATTAGACAATAATAATACCAATCCTAATAATGACAGAACATTTTTGACGAAGAAAAGAAAAAATACATTTCTCTCATCTAAATATACATTATTTAAATTAATTTGACTTTAAAGAAGCGTATGACGTTCGTCGTTGAATTACTATCAAAATTATTGCTTTCGGAAATTGCCAGGAAGACTTGGAATTAGTTCCTTCAATCTTACAAAATAATAAAAATTCCTAATTTTCAATAGGGCACCGAACTAAACGAATGAATCTCACAAGAACCGGTGCAAATGATCGTAAGTTAGAAACATTCAACACCGCGGTACTGTTTATATCGTCAAGATTGATTATGCGAGAGAGAGAATTTTATAATATATATGAAACGTCACTACTTTATTGCTTAAAGTTACTGTGCGAATGATATCATAAATCAAAACCTTGACCGCGATACTGTTTATATTGCCAAGATCGACTTATATTATGTTATTGTTATAATTCGTTGTTGAAATATTTTACGAGTGATTGCCGATTTAGAAAATTTAAAGCATTGGTCGAAATTTATTTAATTTTAATAAGTATCGTTAGAGAAATTATTATAAGAAGCATCAATAATCGAAAGATTATAATAAAATTAATTTCTTTATCCCCTTTTATGTTCCCTTTTTCAATTTTTTTTCGCAGTAATTAATGATTGCGATTCGATAAATATTTATCATTGCGATACATTTTCATGACGTTTATCATAAGTAAATTTATTTTTAATTATTAGTAATTATATTAAATTATATTTCGATACTAATCGTAATTGTGTTTAGAAAAAAAATTCGACAATATGCGAAGCGTTTCGCATCACTACTTTATCGCTCGAGTGTCACCATGCGAATGATAATAAAGCCATAACATATTAACAATAGCGCATTATTGTTTATATTGTCAAAGTCAAACATCGTGTTATCGATAATTCGTTGCCGAAATATTTTACGTACTATAACATATACTGTTATACATGAAAATATTAAATTGTAAAAGTTTTTCAATTTATAGATTAATTAAACGATTATTTATTAAACAATTAATTAACATACAAAGCATTTCCCATCGTTACTTTACTGCTCGAATGTCATCGAACAAATGATAGCAAAATCGTAACGTACAAACAATAACACGCTATTGTTTACATCAAAGTCGAACATAATGTTATTGATAATTCGTTGTCGAAATACTTTATATACTATAAAATAATTTATTGATTAAAATTGATTATTTATTAAACAATTTATCACGGAGCCTTTCGTTATGATAATTATTTGCATCTATAATTCGATTGTTTTACTTTGTGTTCTCTCACAATCCAAATTATATTTACATTGTCAAGTAGAACGATAAAGTCCCACACAGGACAGAATATTACAGTAATATTACAATATTCTGTGCTATATGGGGTAACACGAATGAAATATATTTGTGACTCTAAATATTAAAATAATAATTATTGTCCGTAAAAATCGCAACGATCGAAGCGATTATTTAATATTTTAGATTTCTATAATTTAATCGAGTCTCAATTAAATTGTATATTGTTTAATTAACAAGGATTGAGACAATTTTAAGCATTGGTCGAAATATATTTAATTCTAATATTGTTAAAGAAATATTATAATTAACAGCAATGATCGAAAGATCATTACATAATTAATTCTCTTATCCCCTTTTATATATCTCCTGTTTCAATTTTTAATCGCGGAAAGGAAGCATTACGATTCGATAAAGATTTATGGTTGCGATACAATTTCATATTGTTAATTAATTAATTTTTATTAATATTTAAAGCAAATTATATTTCGATACTAATCGTAATCGTGTTTAGTAAGAAAATTACAATATTCGAAGCGGTTCTCACTACTTTATTATTCAAGAGTCACCGTGCGAATGATAACAAAAAGCGGTAAAGTATAGCACGCTACTGTTTACATTTTATATTGCCAAAGTCGAACGCCGTGTTAGCGATCATTCGTTGCCGAAATATCTTATATATTATAAAATATACATTAGCATGGAATATTAAATTATGGAAGTATTTTAATTTATTGATTAAAATTGATTATTTATTAAACAATTTATCATGGAGCTAATTATTTATATTTATTCGATTATTTTACTGCGCTTTTCCGAAGTCAAATTCTATAATATTTAGTTTTGTTAATTTTAAAAGATTGACTTATAGCGAGCTAAATAAATAAATAAATAAATGATGTTGAGAAGAAAAAAAAGATACATAAATAAATAAATAAATAATAGCCCGAAAAAAAGAGAACATACTAATATTTTTATATAATAAATTATTATTAATTAAATTATTATTAATTAAATTATTTATATTTTTATTTATATTATTTATATTATCAGAGAGAAATATGTTACCCTCTGAGAACATTCGTAGACATTGGCTTTGTAGTTCATGTTCACGTTTTTAATTGTAGTTCCAGATGACGTAAATGGACGTATGCGTCGCTAGTGTAGCAAAGCATTCCATGAAAAAGCAGCGTGGCCCCTCTCCACTGCTCGCAAATTGACACGTAAGACACGCATATCAGAGAGAAACCTCTCTGCGCATACCGTTTTCCTTTACGTTTGTCCTTTAAACGATATTTAAATGAGTAAATTTTGACAGATCGAGCATTGTCACGTGTATTTCTCAGTCTTAATTGTAGATACGTGCTCCGTTCACGAAGAACCGAGAAAATGAGTACGATAACCGAGCAGCCGTGTTACACTCTGATAAATATTCCAACCGATACGGAGCCGCTGAACGAGCTCCAGCTGAAGCAGGATCTTGAGAAAGGAAGTGTTCAGACGAAAATCGATGCGCTTAAGAAAACCATTCACATGATCTTGAGCGGTGAAAGATTACCAGGACTGCTGATGACGATCATCAGATTTGTCCTACCTCTGCAGAATCACACTATCAAGAAGCTGCTATTGATATTCTGGGAGATTGTACCAAAAACTTCTGGCGATGGCAAGCTCCTGCAGGAGATGATCCTGGTATGCGATGCATATAGGAAAGATTTACAGCATCCCAATGAATTTGTCAGGGGATCTACTCTCAGGTATAGAAATGACCAGAAATATACGTCGTATTGTAAGAATAAGAAATTGTATGTAATCTTTAATTATTTGTAGATTTTTGTGCAAACTGAAGGAGCCAGAACTTCTCGAGCCATTGATGCCAGCGATAACTGCTTGTCTAGAGCATAGACACTCTTATGTCAGACGCAATGCAGTACTTGCTATTTTTACTATTTACAGAAACTTTGAATTTCTTATACCAGATGCTCCAGAATTGATAGCAAAATATTTAGAAGGAGAGCAAGATATGTCGTGCAGAAGAAATGCATTCCTAATGTTGTTGCATGCTGATCAGAACAGAGCTCTCGCTTATTTAGCTGCATGTCTCGATCAAGTACCTAGTTTTGGCGACATATTACAGTTGGTTATTGTTGAGTTAATATATAAGGTATAAATAAATAAAATTTATTATTAAAGCATGAATGCGCATAATTTGTCTTTAATGACACAAATTATTAATATAATAAATTATTCTGTCCTAGGTTTGTCTTGCGAATCCATCAGAAAGAGCGCGCTTTATCAGATGTATTTACAGTCTACTAAATTCACCTAGTGCTGCAGTGCGTTACGAAGCAGCTGGCACACTGGTAACTCTTTCCAGTGCACCAACTGCGATCAAAGCTGCAGCCTCCTGTTATATCGAATTGGTTGTTAAAGAAAGTGATAACAATGTCAAGCTCATTGTACTCGACCGACTAATCGCAATGAAAGACAGCCCTGTTTATGAAAGAGTACTTCAAGATCTTGTGATGGATGTGCTTCGTGTTTTAGGTATTGATAATCACATTGCTAATGGAACTTCTATATGCTACTATTATTATTATTATTATTTGTATTCTGTAAATAGGATCACCAGCTTTAGAAGTCAGAACTAAGACCTTAGCTCTGGCTATGGATTTGGTCACAACTCGTACCATCGAGGAAATGGTTCAACTTTTAAAAAAGGAAGTTCTCAGGACAGCTGGCGGAGAGCATGAAGATGCTGGTAGATATCGTCAACTCTTGGTACGAACTCTTCATGCTTGTTCCATGAAGTTTGCGGATGTTGCCGCCACCGTAATTCCCGTATTGACAGATTTTCTATCGGAGAGTAACGAGGCGGCCGCTACAGATGTTCTTGTATTTGTTCGTGAAGCTATACAGAGATTCGAGAATCTTAGACCATTGATTGTGGAGAAACTTTTAGAGGTGTATATATGATTTAGTGCATCATTAAATATAATTGGCATAATAAACGGAATCTAATTTTGATTTTAATGAATTAGGTATTCCCTCATATACGGTCCGTAAAAGTGCACAGGGCCGCGCTTTGGATTCTTGGCGAATACGCTACATCGAAAGAAGATATAGAAGCCGTGATGGGCCGCGTACGTGCAGCATTAGGCGAATTGCCATTGCTTGAGGCAGAAAATAAACGTCAAGCCGGCGAAAAGTCCGAAGATGGTAACTCACAAGCTGCACCAACACAACTTGTCACATCTGATGGGACATACGCGACTCAAAGTGCTTTTAGTGCTACATCTGCACGTGAGTAAATTTTATTTTTTGAGCAATATTTCATGTATATTATATTTTATATATATTATAAATTTGAATTAATTTATTAGGAAAAAAAGAGGAGAAGCGACCAGCGTTAGTACAATATATGATGGAAGGTGATTTCTTTATCGGCGCGTCCTTGGCTACTACATTGGCAAAATTAGCACTTCGTTATAAAACGCTTGAAACTAACATTCAAAAGAGCAATAGATTGCAAGCGGAGGCGATGCTTATAATGTCCAGTATGCTACAGTTAGGCCGTTCAGGTCTTCCCATGAAAGCGATGACACATGATGATGCGGAGAGGATCTCTTTGTGCCTTAGATCGCTCGCTTGTCCAACACCAATTGTACAAAAAGTTTTCACCGAGGGATGCCGCGATGCTCTTGGCAGGATGTTGACTGCGAAAGCGGAAGAGGACTCGCAAAATCAAAAGGCTAAAGAAAAACCGGGCAGCATTGTCCAAGTCGACGATGCGATTCAATTCTTACAGTTGAGTCGGGGATCCGACTTAGCTGGTGGTGCTGGCGATGTATTCGAGCAGAGTCTCAGTGCAGCTGTCGCAGGACGACCCGGCGCTAGTGGAGACGCACCAGCGCCGAGTGTTTTAAGTAAAGTCACTCAGCTCACCGGTTTCTCGGATCCAGTTTATGCAGAGGCCTTGGTTCATGTCAATCAATATGATATCGTGCTTGATGTATTGATAGTCAATCAAACGGAAGATACTCTGCAGAACTGTACCTTGGAACTGGCCACTATGGGTGATCTGAAATTGGTAGAGAGACCGCAACCCATCGTACTCGCACCGAGGGATTTCGCCTCTATCAAGGCGAACGTGAAAGTCGCATCTACGGAAAATGGAATTATATTTGGAAATATCGGTAAGCAATTTAGATTGGAAAGTTGCCGATTCTGGCGGAAATTTACGTGACTATTTCTGTTTTGTTTGCAGTTTATGATATATCAGGAGCAGGTTCTGATAGAAGCGTTGTTGTTCTCAACGATATACACATCGATATCATGGATTATATAGTTCCCGCAACATGCACCGACGCGGAATTCCGCCAGATGTGGGCCGAGTTTGAATGGGAGAATAAAGTCTCGGTCAACACAACTCTATCTGATTTGAGAGAGTATCTCGCCCATTTGTTGAAGTCCACAAATATGCGTTGTCTCACGCCGGAAAAGGTACGTACAATTTTTTTACTTTTTATCAGATTATTAAATTGCAATTTTCTTTTATCAGATTATTAAATTGCATTTTTTTATATAGGCTCTCTCGGGACAATGTGGGTTTATGGCGGCGAATATGTATGCTAAATCGATATTCGGTGAAGATGCATTGGCGAATTTATCTATCGAAAAACCGTTAAATAAACCCGACGCACCAGTGGTCGGACATATTCGCATCAGAGCCAAGAGCCAAGGCATGGCTCTGTCACTGGGCGATAAGATCAATTCAGCACAGAAAGGCCCGCAGACTAAGGTCGTGCAAGCTGCTTGAAATTTGTCAGTTTGATTAAATTTTTTTGATATCTTTTAGTGTATTATCTCGCAAACAAAAGGACTCTCCATTCAAAGGACTCGTATCGAATTATATTAAAATGCGCATTGTATAATGTACGTGCGCATTAATTTCATATCATGTTTAACTATTACATTTTCTGCCGACATATTATTATCATAATATGCTACATAAATAGGATATATTCAGTAGTCAAGGTAATAAATAAATAGGCAATCTATGTATAAGCCTTGTTCCTTTAATTCTTTTTTGACGTAGTTATATGGAACAATGCACATCTCTGTAACTTTTTAAATAAAATAACTTTTAGCGAAAATAATATTAATTCTTTATAGCTCAAACTATTTTTGCGATTTTTAATATTTAATATGCATAATAAAAATAAAATAGCTTAAATAGTAAATATAAATTTTTTTTTAAAGATTTAAAAAATCTGAAAATTAGTTTCCGTATTATTTTAAAACTTTAAAAATATAAAAAAAATTAAAGTAATATAAATATAAAAAGAATTAAAGTATTTTTAAATTTTCATTGATGTACAAAAAAATCTTCCCATTATGAATTATATTAAATGTAATGGTATTTTATTAATATATATTTTGTCATTTAAATTGATTAATATCATTTTTTGCCTTAGATTTAAAGCCACCCTCCTTTCGATGATTTACTGCGCGGCGTAATAGCTACAAGCTTCTCTCTATCATTATCTTTGTTACTATCTGAAGCAATCGTTAACGACGGAATAATCGAAAGTTTCGGACTATGTGAAACTTTCGGTCGTGCTCTGATTGAACTGCTTCCATCTTTGACGCTGGTAAAGGATGTACTTGTGACAGTCGTCGCTACGGGTTTGCTTTGACTTTCTGTGGAAGAGCTAGAAACAGTTTTTGTCATAGTAGAAGTAGCAGTAGTGGTGGATTTTGCAGTAGTAGAAGTAGCAGTAGTAGTGGATTTTGCAGTAGTAGTAGCAGTAGCAGCAGTTGTGGGAGTAGTGGATTTGGCAGTAGAGGTCTTTGTAGTGGCAGAAATAATTGTTGCACTAGATGTAGTGGTAGCAGCGGTAATAGTAGTTGTGGTTGCAGTCATTGACGTGGCGATAGTAGTTGTAGATGTAGTGGAGACAGCCGGAGTAATACTCGTAGTAGACATGGATTGAGTAGAAGTTGATGATTGTTCTAAAGAAAAAATAAAAAAAGAGAAAGAGAAATAATTGAGCAATATATATATATATATATATTAGCAATAATATAATGCATGTGTACAAATTAATGCGATAATAAAATATAAATAATATTTTGTAATACGAGGTATATTTTTGATGATGTTAACGTTATGTTATGATCGTCTTATTTTTAATAATATTCATATAAATGATATTTATATAATGCAATTCGTGCATATTTAAATTCTGTAAAAAAATTACCAGTTGATGACTGAATATTCGGTTGACTAGGTGCTTTCCTCTTGATCACTCGTGGTGGCGATGTGCGAAGTGGTAACAATGGCGTTACAGCTTTCGTAGTTGTCTCGTTAACAAAATCAACCGAGGATGTAGGCTTAGGCTGTGTAAAAAATATTCTTGTAAGAAATGTTTCAATTTTTAATGAATAATTATCTAATATTTTATCATAATACATTAGATCGATTCCAAAATTTTTTAAAATTATTTAAAACTGAGCTCTTTTTTTATTTGTATATTCTTAGAAATTAAATTGTTTTACTTTGATGTTTTATGTTAATGCTGTTAATTATCAATTTAGCACCTGAAGAATGGATTCAAACGGTTGTGAACCGATGCCGTTTCTAATCGGTTCCGGAGTTTTGCTTCTCGGAGTTTTAACATTATCATCGGTTTCGACGATTTCATGCAGGACGTGCAGTAACGTCGCCGCAGTAGTTTCTGGTAATTCGACCGGGACGACTGGTGGCAGTGGACTCTTTTGTGCCAGACGTTTCGCCTCCTCCATCGCTCTCTTCAAGCTCTGCTGATTCTGCAGCGATGCCCTGCTGGTGCTTTTGCCGATTTGCGAGCTTTTAACTACCTTTGTTACGACCTATAAAATCATGTGACGAGCATAACTTCGATTTTTTAATATTATGAAAGATCTCAATAAGAGAGATCTCATATATACATGTACCTGATTCCAACGATGTTCAGCCGAAGTTAATACAGCTAATCTGGCGACTCTTCTCCATCTTTCAGCACTATTTTCGTTTTCGCGTTGTTGAAGATCCATTTCTTCTTGAAGATCACTGTCAGCTGGATTTACAGGACCTGCTACTTGGAAGTCTTTCATAAGCCTTCGCTCCCAGATCTTCATCTTCTTCCCCAGTACAGCTAGACAAGAAGCAAAGACATGTGTGAGTTTTAATATGGTTTTATATTAAAATCTCTTGGCAAGGAAAGCTTTAATTTTATGCTATCGTGAATTTATTATTAGGAATTGATATTTAAAAGTTGAAAAATATCAGTATTTACACAAGAATACTCACTCTTTTCTTTTTTATCGACATCACCGATATCCATGCCGTTTCTGTGCAAAACGTCCAAAAGTTCGCATCTCCATGATGATAGATCGGATTTAAGTTCGTGAACATCGTCCTCAGTGACAGGTTCCATCTCATGCTCGCTATGCGCGTTCACAATGTAACGCCATATCAAAGCTCTCATAACAGCTCCATATCTATATAATATATGTACAATAATAATCGTATATTAATAGCAAGAATATAAGTAAATACGCTTTTATCTTTACAACACATTGCTTGCAGATTAATAATATAATAATTAAATAATATAATATAATAATTAAATAATTATTAATTACTAACATTAACTAATTTTTATTAGTCATTAGAATATTAATTATTAGTACTTTATATTTATTATTTTATTTATTTATTATTTTATATTTATTACTACTTTATATTTATTATACTTATTATCAATTAATATGAGAAAGTAAATTTTATTTCATATTATTTTGCTTATTTTTTTTTTCAAAAGATTTAATATATCTCACTTGTGTTCGCGTGCACGTCGACGTTGACTGGAATGTCTACCGATGGATTTCTTCTTCAAGCCGAAGAATCGGAAAAGCAGCTTCGGTGGCGGAAAGATATTGAAGGGCGGCGGAAGAGTTCCGCTGTCCTCGAAGTAGCTCATCCATAATTTCGTTCGCGCAAATTTCCACTCCGTGTCAGAATGTTCCTATCGCGTCGATGTCTCCGTTAACGAGATCATTCAAGTCATGAATATCATTCGAATCGGAGACTTACCTCGATAACAGCATAGCTATTGCTCATCATAGCTATCAGTAGATTCAGCAGGACAATCACGTTGATGACGGAATACGATCCAAACATCAACAGGCCCCAGAATCGAGTGTACGACTTGATGCCTGAAAATAATAATATTAGTGTGTACAGAAAATGATGCTTGTTATAATCGGTGAAATAAAGACGTAGATGTTATAACAAGAATAGAAAGATTTCTTTTGCTTGTTTGAATTACATGAATAGACGTACCAGTGAGTTCGAAGGTTTCGATGCCGACCATACCAAAACTAGCCCAGAAGAGGCTCTGACAAGACTCGAACAAATTACTGAATCTGAAAATATTTAACGAGAAATCTGTTTAAAATAATATATTTGAATAAAAAGAATAATTACGTTAAAATTATATTTAAAAGGAAAACAAGAAAAATTGTTGATTCTTTTCAAGAGAGATGTTCAACAAATTTATTCTCGGCAAAGATATATATGTTTATTATATGTATTACGAAAGGTTTTTGCCTTGATAAATAATTCAGTATTACATATTTGACAAGGATACGCGGTCTATTATTTTTTCATGATTATTAGATGGTACAAACACATGCACACACATGCGCGTATCAGAGATGTGGCTCGAAAAGAAGGAAACGAGTATATCTCTCTTCCGCGTGGCAATTCGATTATTCCATTCACCTTCTCCATCTTAAGCAGGCATCACTCCCGGCGTCCCACGAGGGATCTAACATTCCACTATAACACTTGTTTTTCTCTAGCTCTGCAAAGTACCAAAGTAACTGGTTCAAGCCGCAGGCGAAGGCGAATAACACCAAGGTATAGATAAAAAAGAACTTTACAATGTCGATCACCATTCTGCCCAGCGATATCTAAACAGAAATCACAATTTTCTTTGATTTTATAAAAAATATTACAAAAAAGAAATAAATATTATTCTCTGCATTGTGTGTTATTAGCAGGGTTGGGAAGTAACAACGTTACAAATTTCGTTTGTAACGAAAAAAGTAACTTCGTTACATTTTTCGGTAACGAGTAACGAATTTAATAGTTACTTTTATCGCTACTTTTTGCAAATTTACTCGATGTAATTTTCATTCAAAGAAAAGTGTGGAATGCAGAATCACATGTACGTAAACGCGTCATTGGAGACATGTGAAAGAAAAAGTTCAGTGAAGATATTCAGTGTCGGTAGATCTGTATTAACGCTACAAAGAGGGTAGCTAAATGATGACACAGTTGAACAGCAAATTCTTTTAAAAATTAATAAAGAATTTCGATAAAATTTAGTAATGTTTTCATTTATTTTAAAATAAATCCTGTAATATTTATTAAACTTATATTTAAAAAAGTAACGAAAATTGTAACGACGCGTTATTTTTAAGTAACGGTAACGAGTTACTTTTGAAAATTGGTAACGAGTAACGGTAACGAGTTACTTTTTAGAAAAAAGAACGGTAACGGTAACGAGTTACTTTTAAAAAATAACTTTCCCAACCCTGGTTATTAGAATCAAGATTATTATAATATTACAATTATAGATGCAGAAGAGGATTCTGAAAAAAAAAAAGAGATCAACGCATAAGAAAAGAGATTTTTGACAAATATGATACCTGAAGCGGCCCCAGGTGTGGATTGATGCTGAAAAGATGGACAAGTTTCAGGGCACTGAAAACATTCGCCGCGGCAAAGAGACCCTCCGCAATCAGTTGCGGATCGAAATCGCCCCAGTTCTCTCGCGGTATCAAAGCGGCGGATGGATCCATTCGTATCTCGGTACGTTGTTGAAGATAAGCCGCCAGTCTGAGAACACCGGTCGCCAGGTAGAGCATGTTTCTGGTAAAGTCGATAAAATTCCACATGTCCCGTAAATAAGACCTTAGACCGTCAATGTATACCTTGAAAAATTGGAAAAGATGCGTCGATTTAGATACATAAACATATAGAAAATACGTAGAAAGGAAAATTAAATGTAATTAATTAGTTCATCGAGTATGCTTACCTCTCTTATCTCTTCCCATACGAATCCAAAGACGTAAAGCACGACGATACCTTCCAGAGGAGTAGGAGCTGCGCCCCTTTGCCGAGCTAAATAAGCTTCGAGATTTCTCTTCATTTCCTGAGTGCCTAGAAGTCTAACGATTTCCACTTCCGCACGCTGTGACACCAGCATGAGTATAACTATAAATACATTTATTGTCATGTATCAATTATTGATTAAGTAACGATATATTGCTTTTATTATTTCTCTATAGCATCAATATAAATTTCTAAAATTCTGTTTTCTGTCCTATTTACAGTTAGTATTTTAAAATTAAGCTTACATAAAAAGAATAAATAGGATGACGCATGAACTAAAAATTTCATGAAAGGTCTTCGCATAAGTCGTCCAGTTTTTGACTCGGGCATCAGATAGTATATCATACAATAAAATGGAAATAAAACTGCCGTTTTCACAAGAATACCGACTCTTTGCATGGTTGACATCCTTCGAAATCCGGGAACACCTTCGTACCTTCGAATCAAATTTAAATTAACTTGATTAAAGAATATTTAAAACATTTTTATTCTTCGTGTAATTAATACAATTAATAAGTTTTAATAATGTCGTTACCAAATTGCTGCCAAGAGTTGTTGAACGTGAGAATGCGAAACGAATCTTTTTTGTTTATATTCAATAGCCTGTTCCAGTCGAGCCAATTGTTTGCTGAGCTCGACATTCTCTTCCTTAGAATCATAATTTAAGATGGTATCCAGTTCCATGGTGGTTCGAACATGTTGCAATAAATCGACCGCGAATCTATTCGAAACGAGATTACGATTAAATCAATGTATAAAAAAATATATCTGGAGATTCTCTGCAATGAAAAACTTGCTTTTCCACTTGTCGTCGCAGTTTCATGTATTCGCCTCTACTTTCCGGCTCCGATATGGCTAATTCTCTGAGTTCCCAGCTCAATCGAAAAGCCGTCATTAGAGGATCCGTAGAGCTCAGAGCTATCAAACTTGGACTCGCTAAAGCTTTGTATTCGGATATCCTGGTGGATGACAGTCTTAATGGATCGCCTAAAAGAGGTGACTTCAATTATCAAAGTAAATTGGTTTTTTTGTATTTTCGATAAATTGTGCATTTTTATAGGTTCTTTATAGTGAAATAAAGTTTATCAGCGTCTCTCTCTCACCAGTAGCTGCCTGAAGGCAATCATCGCAGCCGCATCTCACATCGTGTGGCATCGGTAAAGTGGCTCCTCTGTCCAATAGAAGCTTTAAGATTTCATAATTATTACGTTGTGCTGCGAGCACTAAGGGTGTCATGTCCATTGGATATCTAGCCGATGCTGGATCAACCTTCTGCCAACTGTGGATAATCTCCTTTTCAGCTGCGAGCCGAGAAAATGAGAATAGCAAAGCAAAGATCAATACAAGAGAATCGTTAAAAATTTTATTTATTGATTCATTTCTAGATGTATACATTTATATATTATTTATCGAAAGTTGAATTTCTAATGATTACGAATTACTTTCGATGCAATATTTATTTTATGTCATATCATCTATTATTTCAAATAGAATCAAAGTGATAAGATAAAAATTAATATTCGTGTAATATTTCAATTTTGTTTCGATAAACAATTCAGTTCAAATCGATTAAATTATTCGATCCATTGCCTGATAAAGATAGGGGATAGGATCATCATTTATTTCTATCCTATTTCTCATTTTATACACATATGATGTCATATTATATTTTCATATGTAGACAGCCGAACATTACAGCTTCTCTTTTTCTTACATTTTAAAGACATATATGTGCTCTGAGATAATAATTGGGGTGAATTATTATCGATTTGAATTAATCCCATCCATTGATTTCGTATTCTTTCGCTTAATACGTCGCGAATTTATCGCATTTTCACGATGATATTTTGATTTTGCCTTCACAAGTGATTCGACTCGAATCGGTTAAAATTAATACATTTGAACATTGAAGTAAGATGCATTTGTACTTATAATTTTGCGATTGTGAAAGATTATCTAGACGTATTATGCGTGTTAATTTTTCGAGAAAGTCGATTTTGATTTACCATTTTCGATCACTTGATTTGCCGTAAGAAGTTCTTCGTGTTCTAGCAATAGCTCGACTGCCTCTACAAATTCTTGATCGATGGCATGGAGCAAGGCGTCCTTGGTTTCCACTCCCATCACAACGAGCAACTCGACCATCTCTAAATTTTCTGCTTCTAACGCTAGTGTCAAAGCACCACGACCTAAACTGTCCACACAATTCATGTCCAGCTGTTTTCCCTGAAATGATTGAACGTATATGTCGTGAAAGGTCATTGCTTCATTTTACAAAATTGCTATTAAAATTTTTATCCGCAAAGTGTTTTTTAGATTTTAATCATAGATACATCAAATCAAATAATCAAGTTTAATTAAATTATAATTTTAGCAATATTTTTCTATTTGGAAAGAAGCCATCTTTCTTATTAAAATATAGAAATATCTGTATTAAAAAAAATGACAAACACTTTGCAAATTTATAGTAATTTCTTTTGTTTGTAGAAATAGTTTTGTCCTCGCTTGAATCGGAATTCGTGTTTACTTTGCCCTTATTCGCAAGTTGCAGAAGCCTTTTCACATTGGGCAGATCACCTCTCTCCACGGCCAACAGGTACTTCTTCTCCTCGAGGTTGAGTGGACGTGGAAGGTGAAGCACATAATCATCCGTGCTCTCAGTTGTGGCCTCCATGTCCTTCTCGAACTTTGTGTCGCTCATCCCGCGAAGTTTATCTTGTCTTTGACAACAATTACCTCCACATTTATCCAAGTCGTTCACAAACAACCATCGAAATTATTTTTCTTCTTTTCACCGATACACCGATATCATGACAATAAGACATTGAAGTAATTGAGAACAGACTTTGGAAAAGACAAAGACAGAGATCCCTTTGAAGGAAAAGACGGTTTCCTCACGTGAAGGAAAACGATCGTTACACTTTCGATTGAAATATTGTTCCATTGGAACTCGTGGCGCGTGACACTTGTTATATAGGGGATGATGAAAATTAAATTACGCGTATTAACCCAGACCCTGTTTGTTCATCCTGCGGATGCAAGTGGGGCACGCCGTCACCATTACCTGTGACTGTACACCTGTGAGTAATTTGCTTACCGATATCTTGTTAGATTGTTTACGGATTGCACACTTGGAATGAGAACGCGAGTGGGTTAAAACGAGGGAAAGCCGACGCGCAAAGTGAATAGACCGCTAGTCGCGACAGCTAAGCCAGATATAATTCCGTAAGGTATTTGTGCATTACATAATATATCGGTAGTGACACACATGAGATGACAACCCCATTCTGCGATCGGTATAATACATATTCCGAAAATATTAGATATATCTTCTCTTATTGCTTCTTTGACTTTAGATTTGAAGATTTCTTTTTCATAAACGCTAACGTCGGGAGAAATTGATATTTTATTGACATTTTTTAAATTTTTAACATTGATATTCTTGGTCCTCTAAATTTCGAATTAGAATTTCCTACTTGAAAAATTTTGAAATTTTTAAAAATATTATTATCGATTTTACATTTCTGCTTCATTTTAATTATTCGAAAAATCTCGATATTTTTGTGGAATCATAAAAATATCGAAGAATAATGAGAACATTCGAACTTTGTTCTTCATTTTATTCAAATGGTTCTGAAATTTCTCTAAACTATTTCTATAAACTATTCAGTATTAATAAAGTAGAAATCAAAAGCCGTTAAAATCTAGATATTATAAAATGTTAAAATGTTCGCATCGATATTGGAATCATATAGACGACGAGGAACAGCGGAGAATACCGCGAACGTTGCATAAATATTTGATCCCCTATTGGCACATATTTGATGTGGTCATGTTGGGGAAACATTCGAGTTGCAAAGCAAACCACGATGTTGAGAAACAGTGGCCAACAACAGCTTATTAATGGTAGAACATTTAACGATCCCACACGAGAAGGATTCATTACGTGAAATCCGTATTAAAACCTTTCTTCGTCTAATTCATTGGCTTTTCCGTGATATGATGATAGTGACAATGATGACGCAAGTGAAACAATGCGGTAGATGAAAAGTCGAGGGTTGCATTATAACGAAATGAATGGATCTGGGAAGAAAGTGAAAAGAAAGAAGAGACAGGGATTGTTTGCATAGTGGCTCCGTCTTCTCGGTCATGGTCTTGATGTTTGCTCAGGGTAAAGGATTTGATATCCATCGATCATGAGCCACCCACATCCTTTGGCCGGCTCTTTTCGCTTCTTATCCGTTTATCCCTTTGTCGCTACGTTTTCTAGTGTCTCATTTATATCGCATGTATACAAAGCGTTTTAGAGAAAGAGAGAAGTCATCTACTGTATAAAGCACATAAAAAAAGGAAAAGAAAAAGTAAATAGATTGTGACAATTATTTTATTGCTCAGATAGAAATAATTTTTATAATCATTTAAGAATTGTTAAGATTTTTTTTTTTAATTTCAAGCATTAAACCGATGATATGTTTATACATTTGTAAATTACAAGAATCAAGATATGTATTATTAAAATATATATGTATAATTAATTAAACGCGCTAATGTCATAAGTTAAAAGTCAAAATTGTGCCGAGAAGAGTTATAATTAGAAGTGAGCTAATAAACATATAAGAAAAAACTGTCATCGATGAATTAAAAGTCAAAGCATCAATGATAGAAGATATATATCTCGCTCGTAGTTTTACTTTTTGTTCATAAATAACGTCACTATATAAATAGCGTCGCAAAAAAAGAACGCGACAGGTGAAAGTCGTGAGGACAAAATAAGAAGACGCATCTTTCCTCACTCTTCTGCGCCGTCATCCTACGGAAGAGGGAAATCCTTTCAACGACGGCAGGAAAAACACGATCAGTTGGTTGACGACGACAAGGAAAAAGGGGCGACGAGAGGAAATATCCGGGCAATAAATCGAAGCCACAGCAGTGAACGCATTTCAGTGCCTCGTCCTGTCTTCCGGACACATTTCCTGATCGACGTTCACGCAAGTTATCGAAATGATGTCTCGCATTGACGCTTTGAGGATATTATGGTTGTTATTGATTCTCGCAACCCTTCTCGATGCTTCCCCAGCGATTAAAAAGGAACGCAAAGCACCGGTTAATTTCCGGTTTTCCAAGGATCAAAATGCGGAGGCTACGAATCACGAAAGTATGTAATTTTATTCGCAAGAATACAAAAGAGTTTTTTTTATTGAGAACAATAAAAAGTCAATCGTATAAACAAAATTATTTAATATAGAGAAATTATAAAATAAATGTCAAATATATATATATATTAATTTTAAGAATTTTGGAATTGATTGCCTTTATATTAGCTCTATAAATTTTTGATAATTTCGATTCTCCGGTGGATTTTTAGCTGCAATTTTTAGCCATTTCAAGATTAAAATTGATTCATACATACACGAGATATAAGAGAAAATTTTATCATACATGTATAATTAAATAGAGAAATTATTTATTTATATATTAGAAAATTGGATACAAGTAATATTTATAAATCAGTATATTTGCATACGTGTCATATTCTCTTTTATACGACGGAAATGTGGACGAGATAACCGTTTTTGACATTGACGAACGGAAATTCAATCGCGAGAACGAAGCTTTTGCTGGATTACGCAGATTTGCCATCGATCGTGCTAATTTATATGCGCCAGAGTATTAGAAGCATATTCGAACTATATTTTAAAAATATATAGTAAGCGATATATGCGTTTATTGTATTTACTCGTCAATTTTTTCTTTTTCGCGCGCGCGTTCAAGTTTATTGTTATTTTCCTTTTCTTCTGCTTTAAAATTGAAATAATTCTGTTATTTATAAGCAGCATAATAATTCTAAGCAATATATGCGTTTATTATATTATTATATTTACTCGTCAATTTTTTTTTTCGCGCGCGCGTTCAAATTTATTGTTATTTTCCTTTTCTTCTGCTTTAAAGTTGAAATAATTCTGTTATTTATAAACGCACTTCACAGAATTTATAATGCGTTTGTAGAATAACAGTGTGAGTTGATTTACAATATATTAAGAAAGTAAAATATTGAAATACCCTGCGTAATCTTATAATGCGAAGCACAATTGATAATAAGCTTCCCACGCGCACTTCCATTTTTCGTCAAACGAGCAAAGGACGGAGCTAATTCCGTCTCCGATATTTCGCGTTGATGTCATCTCCCTAAAGAGAAAATATAATATCTTCAAATATATACAGCCATCTTTTTGAATCATGCCGTGAGAGGCGAAAGTTGTACAATAGAGAGTACGGCACGTTTCTCAGAGTAAATGATCTTTTTCTCGATGTAAATCGAGAGGCTCGTTAAACACAGCCTTTATATTTTACTCCGTTGATGCTGGCAGCTTTATTTATATTTTATTCGAAAACAGGCGGTGACAGACATCACGAAGAGGGTGCCGGTTCGAAACACGAAGAGGATCACCACGACACGCACGGTCACAAAGGCGACAAGGTATAACGCTCTTCTCCCGACGACCATTGACGTTCAAGCCGTTGTCATCGACGTCGTCGACGGTTTCTTTCTTTTTTTTTTTATCGTCCGTAATATAGGAGCTCCCTTTCTCTCCCTTGCGCTACCGCGGGAATATTTATTACACGGTCGTTTTTGCACGAATATCGCTCCCGAGGAACGAGACAGACTTCTCGGCCTATATAGATATATATTTCGCGCGCAACTATTAAAGTATCTTACCTCTTTGTGTCGGTATCGAATGTCCCCGATATCGTTTTATGTTCCTGCGAATCTCTCTCATTATTATTATCCTGAAAATGAGCGAGGATTTCATTCTTTATGTCGAAATTGACGTTCTAATAATGTCACGTTCCTGTCGCTTTTTCATGAAACGGAGACTTTGGCTCTGTGTATCCCGCAAGATAAATGTCTCCCGTTTTTCTCTAATGTCCCGTTATTATCGGATCGATCCTTAACGGCAATCCGTAATATTCAATTCCTCGTTTATGTCGGAAAATGTTATGTAACTGTTCAATAAGATATATCTCTTGATTGGGGGAAAAAGGGTTACAAGGCTTTTCACGAGTTTGAGAAAAGCGATAAGGGCCATCACGACAAGGAGAAGCACAAGCACGAATATGACGAGGAAAAGGGCGAATCGGACAAGAAGCACGAAGAAGCTGGACATTACGGTCAGGAGCATCACGGTGAGGAGGGCGAGAAGGATGCGAAGTTCGGCGAAGAAGGGAAGCACCAGAAGGGATACAGTACGAAAGGAGAACACAGCGTCTTCAAGAAGGTACGGGTCACGTGATGCATGTCGTTTTTTGTCGTTCGACGAAATTGATTTCTTTTTAATAATATAAGACACACATGTTGTTATTTAAAAGACGCATTAATCGCGGTTTTTTCATAATACCGAAAAATACGATAAATACTTGTGCAGACATTAAAGCTTTTCGAGATTACAAGATCAAGTGTACATAAGGCTTCTGTTTTTGATTTTCAGAATTATTCTCTGGGCTTCTATATGTGACGATCTTATATGTGATATAATCTCGTATCTAATATAATGTAATTTCAACACATTACGTTACGCACATATTAATAAATCGTTTTTGAAATTGTGTTGATCTTATCCACATAGTCGACGCAATTTTGCTATCGACATTACAATAACAATTAATTAAATTGAATTGTTTTTTCAACGCTTTATTGTAAATATGAATTTTATTAAATGTATTAGTTTGTAGAAAAAATATTATTTAATTATATTTTTAATAAAAACAAAATAGTACAAGTTAAATTTTCTCTGATATATTTTTTTCTTAATTTTTTGGATTAATATATAATATATTTGGATTAATATATAATATGTTGTTTTTCAAGGATGAATATGAGAAGAAACATGATTTTTATGACGAGTATCACGAAGACGGAGGAAGCGAAAAGCATGGTGGTTGGCACGAAGAACATGAGGGTAAAAAGGGTGGCCATGAAAAGAAAGGTCATCTGCATGCGGGACATCACGAGGTAAATAAAATAATTAAACAACCGATATACGAGAAAAAGAGCGATAAGAGCCACCGCGGATGATAGTGCGTAAATTTTATAAAGATTAATAAATCGCGAAAAATAAGACGCGAAAATAAGACATGCATATATTTTTCTCGCTTACATCTCTGCAGGGGGGTAAAAGAGGGGTCTTATATAGTATTCTCGAATGGAGAATCTACCTTGATTTATGCACCAAGTAAAATATATGCATGTCTTATTTTCGCGTCTTTTTTCGCGATTTATTAATCTTTATAAAATTTTACACTCCGCGGTGGCTCTTATCACTTTTTCTCGTATATCGGTTGTTTAATACATTTCAGAGCCTAATTCTTTATCTATCTTAATTTGTTAAAATAATTAAATAATGAAAATTATTTTCTGTATCATTAAGATGCTTACATTTGTTATATAAATCGTTTTTAAAATCATGATGTAATTTTTTATTTCAAGGGACATCGCGGGTTGGAAAAGAAACATGACGGAGGCCACCATCATCATGAAAAGAAAGGTCACAAATCAGCCGAGGGACATGAGAGCCATCATGATCATCATGAGAGACATGGTCACAAAAGCGGTCACGCATCAGGGCACAAATTTTCGAAATCAAATCATTAATGACAGACGACACGAAATTTATTTTTACATAATTATTGAACGCATTTCGCTTATATCTATTTTAAAAACAACTTCGTGGTCGAATCAAGGCGTACATTTGGAATAATATTGAGTGGCGTATATCAAATGCGCCAAATTTATTAAAAATTATGATAATAATAATATTATTCTTGTCATCAAGAAAATAATATACGAGAAAGTAATATAATTTGCCTGCAGGGATTTTATAGATATTATAATGAATAAGTTTTATTTTATTTAATATACACATATATATTTTATAATATTTTTTATTGATAAAAATAATAGTAAGTAAGTAACAAAGATATTTAATGTATTAAACGTATAAAATGTGAAAATGTCTTTAATAAACACAGTCGTTTATTTAGACTGCGAAAGTGTACAAGTTTCGAATATAACTTTGTTTCATTTATTTTATCGCAATGATTGAGAAAGTGAAAATCTTAGAAAAAAGCGTAAAATTAGTGGTCGCGCTTCGATGCGCGTTAGTATATGTAAACAACACTCGTATATTTTAACGCAGATGTATGGCATCGACTCAGGAGACCTTGAGAGTTTTCCTTTTTTTTAATAATATAAAAGCATAATTTCTATTTTATGAAATGTTAGAGAACTTTGATATACAATTGTAATGTTATTTTAATTAAAAATTGGAAAATCATTTTTTACATTAGTATTATTTGTAATAGTGCTTATCATAAAAATATTAAATATTACAGATTACTGGATAAATTCTAAATGAAAATATTTTAGTCCTAATTTAATGAGTAAACAACCTTTTGAGAGATCATATTTCGTGAAAATTTTAATTTCGATTAAAGTACACAGATATTCAGATGAAAATAATTAACGCAAAAATTATTAATAAATTACAATAAATTCATTTATAATTATATATAAGTGAAGTGAACAAGAATTATTAGTTTATCGGAATTATGTGACACGTTCAATGATTTATGGAATGATAAAAAATGATAGTAAAATGATAGTAATTTTGTATACAAATCTTTGTAATAACATAAAATAATTAATAATTATTATAAAAAGAATATATTTCTATGTTACAATATTTATATTCTTAAAGATATACAATAAAATGATTTTCATCGTGCCAATTATTGTCATTATAAATCTTCACGTGGAATATGTGTTATTGCTGCACATAATGTATGATGGTTCTGTAATTAATGTACGAGCGGTATTGAGATAGGAGTATCCACAACGTATAGTATATAATCCTGCTGTAAGATTGGTATATTACCAAGGGAATTGATCACAAAGCGCGATTGTGCTTGATGACTCTATTTTCTGGTGAATTTACTCGATGATCAAACTTACTCTGGCAATCGATTACTGTGTGTGCAGTTGATCTGCTGGTATTATACACAGTGATTGGTTTGGCGCTTATCCTTAACACTTACAAATTTACCTAACGCTCTTGGCGCAATTATTCCCTAAGTTTATCACAATTCCATGATTATATGATAAACAATGAAATATCACTGGCAAGAATAATATATGTAAAGTAATCGTTTAAATATCACACTTATTTTAAAAAAATTTCTATTTCAGACAATACATCCGCATATTATTCCTAAAAAATTTACTTATTATATAAATTGAAGAATTCTACTTCTAAATATATTATATGATACTGAAAAATTTCAATAAAACTCTGTATACGTGATGGACTTTTTGTTTCATCTTAAAGATAAAGAAACTACTGTAGAAAGATTAAAAGAAATAAGAAGGAATTATTTTGTTAGATTTATGTGTTATTTCTATTATTATATTACTAGGAAAGATTTCAAGTTTGCGACATCAAAAGAAAAATAAAGCGTTTCATTTGCGACATATTTTTCCAAGTTTCTTATCTCTAAATTATACAATGTCGCATTCTAATAAGAATGTACGTGAAGAAATGTCGCATATAATGAAATCAGTACGCATTTATTCGTCTTGGCGAGACGATGAATCTCGTGAAAATTGTACTGCGAGATTGTTAAAGATGACCGTTAAAGTTTACCCGTGCAGGATTCGTGGGTGGCAAAAAAAGTCGGAGTTGTTTTATGCTCGTAGGTTTTATGACGTAGATCCATGAATTCTGCTCTCCGCCCCTCGACAAGCCGAGCGAGAAAATAACCGTACGATTCTCCAGTCACGTATCAATACATCATCGATTTATATGATTCTATATAGAATATCTCGAATAATCTTTCATCTATAGATTCTTTGATTAATTAGATTAGAAATTGATTTTTCCTCAGTGAGAGAAAATATCAAGGGAAATCATCACTTGTCGTAAATTTCTTATTTTTAATTTTAAATGCCCTTACAATTAATTCTGATAAAATAAAATTTACTCGAAATTAAAGAAGAGAAATAAGATTTCGTTTTTGCAGTTTGATTTCTTAAAAAGTCGCTTTTTCTTCATTTATAATTGCTTAATAATTTAAGAATTACTTGTCACTAAATATGCAATTTAATATGTAATAATTTGTCACTAAATATGCTTAATAATTTAAGAATTATTTGTCACTAAATATAATTTTTTGTTGAAAAATTAATTGTACATTAATTGAAAAGAGAAAATAATCTATATACATAAATTAAATCAAAAATTAAATTCATAATTCTATGATAGATTAGTAATTGACGTTATAGTTTATAAAAAAATAGTAAATAAGAAATTAGATTTATCAGAACTATAATTGTTTCAAATATTTCGAAATACCATTGTGTTTTCAAATCAAATTTCAATTCACTGAGGTTTCGAAACAGCTGTGTTGAGACAACAGTTTATATAACGCATTCTTTTTAATTACGACTTTTAATTAAGACACAGTCTGGGGTTGCCGAGTCTTTGAAGGTATGCAAGCAAATTGTCCTATTTAAGCTTGAATGCATAAAGTTCGATGTAATAATCGCGTGAAAAATCGAGCCACAAAACTTCTTTTCACTTTGGCTGACATAATCAATCTCAATTTCGCCTAACCGAATAAAATTCTTATATATATTTAAGATCACAGCTGTTATTTTAAAATTGTTTTAGGAAAAAATTATTCTAAAATTGACTTAAGAAGATAATATTAAAGAAAATAGATAAAATATAGATCAATTTTAGATTTCAGAAGAAAATGTATATATATACTGAATGATATATAAAATTGAAAATTGTATATATGTATAATATTAAAATCCAAAAAATTTTTCAAAATTTACTTTAGAAACATTGTAAAGAAAAAGAGAAAGAGAAAAGAATGAGACGATAAATCAGTTCCGTTGTTATGTCGGTCTAAAATAATGACTTGTGGTCCAGTCTTTCCATTATATATTCAATCACCGCTCCAGCGGGATTGTAATTTGCCCTCCTCCTCTTTCCTTCAATACTTTTTGAAGTAATAATCTACGTAACGGCTAAAACCGCAGGAGATCGTGTGTGACTTTATCGCGATGCGCGCCACGTTCCGGTTGCCAAGATGCATTAATAATCTTGGACCGGATTACGAAGAATCAGCATTATGACTACGCGGAAATGTAAAATTTTACACGATTTCAATGGATTTGTCAGTGACAAATATTTGATTTCCGTTGATCAATATTGCAAATAATTTGCGACAGCTGCGTTCCACGCGAGCGCGGGACGACGTTACGCTCTTTCGTATGACAAATCGACCAACGCAAGCGCAAAATATTGCATACATAAGTGCTAATGTGTAGCAACCGTCGAGAGATAAATAAAAATAACGCGAAAGAAATCGCACAAAGATAAAATTATCGAGGGAATCGCAATGTATAGCGTGGCTACATATTTTGCATATCCGCGGATATACGTATTTTCCGCGTGTTACGATACCCGATCGCGTAAAAAGCGCGGCGCGTTGCGCAAGGCATGTTAATAATGACGCTAAATAATGAGAGACCGGGATGTGCTTTCAGATCGGCTTCGGCCGAGTGACGATAATCTTGTGCAACCGACAGAGAAAGGAGGAAGCCGAATACGAGAAACGGATCAATCGCAGGGCCGATTGTTGGTTCCTTCCACACTCTGAAATATCTAATCTGTGAAACTGTCATATCATTCGCGAAAGGTTCTTCTGATAGAGGAAACGACACGATATAATTGCCCGGCCGCGTCAAGATCGCGGTTCAGTCTTTGTCGCGGACTCGACGAGTCATGAAAACCTACCGGAAATCGGTAGCCACGGTGCTACCATTGTTGATTCACTTGGTAATATTTCGATAATGATTTTTAAGATACGTCTTTAATAATATGATATGAGGACAAAGAAGAATATAAAGATAATTAATGCGGGTTTGATTAATTATATTGTAGTAGCGTATATCGTATTGTGTAATGATATATATGTACGGTTTACCACGAGAGTAATCTGAAATAAATAATCCGCAGTAAATGTGCAAACGAGAGGGCTGCCAGCAACAAAGGGTGGCGGCATGTTCATGTCAACTTTTAATTAAAGCATTGAAGCGACGGGAAATATAGTGGTGTAGTGCTCAATATCGTGAAATATTATACGAGATCTTATCCGAATTGACATCAATCTAATTAACATGCGTGACATATTTAGCAACAATAAATTTTATTGTATTTATGTGAGAATATCGATTATCGCGTTTATCGCGTGAATAAATATAACGAAATAATGAAAGAAGCAATCTCATATTATTAACTTTTCAAATAAAATTTGATTGATGCTTTGTAATGATCTCTCGTAAAATAACGCTTGTATAAAATAATGTTTGCAAATTAAATTACTTGTTTATCATATCAAAGTTATAACATGATCGATGTGTTTGCAGCTAACGTTACGAATCGGTGACGCAGTCGGCAATGACACGAACGTCGAAGTTGATCCCAAAATTATTCTGGAGGAAGTGATTATCACCGGGAATGGCAATGATACTCGCGTAATAGCGAACGCGGTGGCGGAAGATGCCTCGACGATCAGCGACCAGATACTCTCGCTCTTATCGAAGCGCGAGAAACGACAAACCGGACATTCGAAGGAGACGTCGTCGAATTTGGATCAGGACGCGGCGCAATCGCGCATCGTCGACGTGAATGAGGAGGACGTGGAAAGGCTGAAGCGCGTGATCGCGAAATACGAGCCGCAGAGGATCACATCGAGAAAAACCAAGAGGAAAATTGTCAATGGTGCTCACGGTAAATAAAACGAGATTACTTTTTTTGCTCTCGACACGGCAGAAGTAAGGACATTCCATATATGTCGGAGAGACGATCAATTTCTATATTTGTTCTTCAGATGTACTACAAGGCAAGCCGGCGGGGTCAACGACGGATCTCGAAAGGACTTATGACGAAGTGCTGCGAAACATATCGCGAAGGGCGCCCGAATTGACGTCTAGCAACGTTGACGCGACATTGAATCCTTATTTGTCTCAGGCGAGAAAGAATCTGAGAGAAATTTACACGCCGAAAGCAAGACTCCTTCCTGCGAGTGACGACGAAGCGGAAAAGTCACGTCCCGATATTGACTCTTCGCACACACCGCCTATCCTGAGAGACCAAAAGAGCAAGAAATTACTTAAAAAGTATTCGCAACTAAATCGCACCGTTACAACTCCTCAGAGCTCGAACGAGGAGTCAAGGCTCAACGAAGAAAATGCTGACGAATCAAGCACGCCCGAAAGATACTTCAAAGTTTCCAATAGAAAGACGAAGCCGAAAAATGAATCACTGTCCATCGAATCGCCATCAAATATTTATTCCGAGAAGCCAACCGAACAGCCTGAAAGCGAATGGAATGTTCAAAATTCTTCGATTCAAACCGTATTTCCACAATTGAACAATAATAATTCACACAACGTCTTCAACGTAAATAACTTGAACAATTTGAATTTTCCAAGTGATACAAATACCTTTCAGTTACTGTCGAGATATAACAGGATGCCCAGGCCATTCTCCGTATTGCAACCGACCGATTCAGCTGTCGGAATACCGTACAGAAAATCGACTCCCTCACCAGCGAGTTTCAATCGTCAACAGGTTGTCCGTTCTTCCGCCAATATTCTTCCGCTGATTGTTCCAACGGAGACTCTTTTCGATGCGCCTGCGGCACGTCGTTACGTCCCGATAAAGTACGTTCAATATCCCAAATCTGAGGGAGATTCCACAACGATCGTCAATACCGAGACGAGTCCGGTGACGAGTCCCGCGGGCGACAGAACCACTCTTATAAATTATGGTGTACCTTATACAGACGTAATCGGCGTCACGAAAAGTCCCGTCAGTGATCAGCGAAGGATATCGTCGGATTATCATGCCACTACGGAAAATCCGACGAAGCAGATTATTGCGAGAACGGACTCTGCGAGATCGATTCATGTTCCAAGTCAAACCTCGATTACTCTTCAGCAAGAGAAGGATCCGCAAGTCGTTCGCAAAAATGAATTTCTTACCGCCTATAATAATCCCGACGACGAAAAATCGAAATTAAACGCGAACGCCGAACTCGCGTTGTATAATAAATTCGCAAGCTTGTATTCAGTACCTAATGTACTTAATGTGCCGAAAGCAGTCACGCAAAATTATCAAAACTTTAAGCAACCGGTGCAGTCGTTGCACCCGGTAACTTCGCAATACGTTTCCACTCCTTCTTACGCAACTTTGAAACCTATTTCTCCCTCGATGTTGAAAATCCGACCGATTACTCCCACGAAACCTGCACTCGCGCCATATTACGATAGCGGATTATTCGTATCGCAGAGAACGGAAGGAAAAGAACTTAATGATAAAAAGAATGCAGAAAATATCGAGATAAAGGAGCCTAGTGCTTCAGACGTGGACGAGAATACAGAAGCTCCTGATAGTAAGAATTTTGGAAATCATAAAGCTCAGATCAATCACGGAGCTTCCAAGAGTTACAAGACGCTGAATGAACAACGTAAGAAGAATCACGAAGAGGAAGATACAGAGGATCATTATCAACAACCGAAACTCATTTATGACTATCAGGATAAATATTACGAATATGATAAAAATAGTAAAGATGATAAAAATGATGATAAACGCGAAAAATACAATGTTCGACATGAAGATAATAAAGATGAAGAAGAAGAAGCCGACGAAGCGCAAGGGGATGAATATGTCAATATCGAAAAAAGTGAAGACAAGCGTAATCATGGTTATCAATATAATAAACATGAATACGATAAAGATGATTCTGAAGAAAAAGAACGTGAGAAACAACGTGACGATCGTAAGAAACATGATAAAGAAAAGAATTCTCGCGATGAAACTGACGATCATGAGACTGACGTTAAGCATAAATTTATAAGTATCAATAAATACTTTGACAGTCCACGATATAGCGATTACGAAACTCGCGAATCCAATGAGAAATATCGTGATCGGAAGAAACTGGCTCGTGATAAGAAGGGTCGGGATGAAGATTCCGAAGATGAGAGCTTCGCCGAAGACCAGCCTGTTGCTCGACGCTCTAAAGACGAACGTGCTCGTAGACAGCGCGAAGAATACGAGAAGAAACAAAATAAGGATAAAACGACGCAAAAGCGCAAGTATCATCATCATCAGATTATCCCCCGAAGAGATTCGCACGAGCAATATAGCGAAACTAATCCTAAGCACGTTCGCGAGGAATATCGACAGCACGTCCAAGGTGATGCTCGTAGACACGATAGTGAAAATGCTGATGAGAAGACAGGTGATCACGAACACGGCGAGACTCAGGAACACAGCGAGACTCATAAACACGAAGAGCATCACGAAAAGAAAAAGGACGGAGGAAATCACAAATTTGAGGAAGGCGGAGGCTCGGAACATAAAGAGGAACATCACGGACACGAGGGAGACAAGGGGCACAAAGTAAGTTACTCTGACATCGCGTTTTTATCGCGTCATCGAATTTATATCAAATTTTATCAATTTTGCTAATAATACATGTCTTTACAGGGTTATAAAGTCTGGCACGAGCATGAAAAGGCCGACAAGGGGCATCACGACAAAGAACATGCCAGCAAGGAGTACGATGAGAAAGATGGCGAGGAGAAGAAGCACGAGGAGGAGGGCGGGTTCCACAAAGAGCATCATCAGGGCGAAGCGGGCAAGAAGGCAGCAGAGTTTAGCGAAAAGGGTGAACACAATAAAGGACACAGTACGCATGGCGAGCACTCGGTGCATAAAAAGGTAAGAGGCGAAGAGAATTAAATTTCTAGAATAAAATTCTTTTAAGGATGTTTTGTATCTATTTTCAAAATATTGAGAATTTAATGAAAATTGTACAGAATGTCCTTACATATGTTTAGAATCTTCAGTACAATTTTTAAATCGATTCACTAAAGCGTTCACAAGTTATAAGGATTTTAATTTGCACCGAATTAACATGTGTTCTTATGGAAAAACGTATAACCACGTCGATTCAAATGACAAAAACACATGGAAATAATTTAGAATTTATTTAAAATTTGCAAAAGTTTAGATACAGAGGAAATATTTGATCAAATAATATTATACAAGTGCTAACTGATTAAAAAAAGATATTAAATATAATTCAATGAAATTATCTGTCACCATGTATCTGTCACAAGGTGAAATTTTCTGCCAAAAGTTAATCATTTCGATTAACAAAATTCGGAATATTTCAGTAAAAACGCAATAAATATTAAAAAATACATCTCTGCACTGTAGCTAAGAACAAATTGTAATATTCCACACCATGTATCTGTCACAAGGCGAAATTCTCTGTCAAAAGTTAATCATTTTGATTAAGAAAATTCGGAATATTTCAGTAAAAAATGCAATAAATATTAAAAAATACATCTCTGTAGCTAAAATCAAATTGTAATATTCCACACAATTTCTTACTCAAAAATGGATATATTCGTCAATATTAATTTTCAGCTACTTTTTGCTGGGATTGTACATACAAAACATCCTTAAACGATATGACGATATATTTTATCGATATATTCTAATTTATACACAGGACGAATACGAGAAGAAGACAGAGTTCTTCGACGAATTCCACGAGGATGGCGGCATGGAGAAGCATGGCGAGCATCATCACGAACACGAGTCGAAGAAGGGCGGTCACGAGAAGAAGGGCCACCACGATGCCGCCGATCACGAGCATAAATACGGCAAGAAGGAGAAGCACGAGAAGGGAGGTCATCATCACGAGCATAAAGGCCATAAAGTCGACGAAGGCCACGATCATCATTACGATCACGATGAAAAGTACGGCAAGAAGGAGGGGCACGAACACGGGAAAAAGTGGAGCTTCAAGAAGGGCAATAACGGTGGTGACGGTCATAATCGTTGAGGAGGATCTTAATAATAATGAACAGATGGTGGTTTTGCAATTAACATGATTGTGCTCGCGATCTCTGATATTGCGGAACGGGTCAGTATATCGTGTGTCCGAATTATCGTTGATATCGATCACGTTTCTAATCGGCACGTTACACTTTAGAGAGGGAGACACGTCGCGTGCTATCTCGTCGTTACCTATATTGATCATCTAATAATTGAGACACGGTATATTGTATGCGACGCTTTTAGCTATATATGATTATCTATTTAGTTTCAATTAAGCAGGAGCGAGAGAGATTATTGAAGAAATGTCGCAGTAAGCGCTGACCGAAGCGAAAGTAACTGATTGACCTTCGCGAATTAAATTTCTTAGAAACTTGGGAAACTCGTACAAAATATCGCTCAGATAAATGTTCATTTTTCCAATTTATTTTCGTTCGAATGTCTCATGGCGTATATAATTGAAAGTAAAAGTTAGATTAAAATTTGAATGATGTAATTAAGGAATTATGATCATTAATAATAATGACGATATAAATCATTAATCGCAGTATTATATATATCATTTGATATTTTTTTTCTTATCATTATATCTCTCGATATTACTTATAATATTCTCATATCAGTATAAGACATGTGTAATAAAGACATGTCCATAAAAAAACCTACAATTTTCAATACTGTTATAAAAGACTTTTCAGAATTATATTTCTAATTATTTGACATTATTTTACAGATATTTCGATCATTGAAATGATGCTTCGACAATGAGATATCCAATCGATATCGCATTTCTTATCGATTACTTCCAATTAGAAAGTAATGTAATTAATTAGAAAGTAATACTTCACAATTGTACACAATTGAAGATGCCGATCTACTTTGCTAAAACTGCAATTTTTTTCACTTTTGTTATAATCTCTTGTCTTCTTATTTACGTTTCATAAAGAAGAGTGGCCTTTATGTCGCGTTAAAAGAATTAATATCCACGTGGGAAAACGTGGGAGAAGAGTGCCATTTACGTCTCCTTAGCGTTCCAACGAGAGGAGACATTGAAGAATTTCTCTCCTCGAACGCCTATAAAAGTTCTCCAAAAGAGACGCTTAACGAGAACGATCGTAAGAATTAATCGCACGAGAGATGCACTCCCGTTCTCGATCTCCTTATCCGTCGTCCTCTCGCGCTGATAACACGCTCTTTCGTCTTCCCTGTCCCTCCGAGCGCGAGTATCGATCGGTCGTGGCATTCAACGCGGAATCGCGGGAGGAATTTCAGCAAGAGAGAGAAAGAGAGAGACAGAGAGAGAAAGAGAATCGCGCGGATGCGAACGACAGACGATTTACGATCCGCACTTTATTAAAGATATTATCAGTCTCCCTGACAGTCGCGATGAAGGATCTTAAAGAGCGAGAGTTAATATCGGAGCATCGCTAATGATCGAGATATCGACCTTTCGCGTCGGCTGCGATTGACGCTGCCCAGTGTTTAAACCCACTGTGGGAATCGACCAGCGGCTTCACAAGCTACGTCCATTATTAAACCGCGTTTACGGGGACGCCGAACTATGCGAAGTGCCAAGGGCCCTTTTTTTCTCCTCTTTATCGCACATTGCACTCATACACCGACGCTTTTCGTGTAGGGTAGAATGTATCGAATTATCGATTGTATCCGTGATAAAGCACAAGTTGAGATGCATCCCTAATGTCAGTTTAAATTCTTGAAAGGGAAAAAATACGATGGCGGATATGCATGTTTCTGAAATCGCGCCGGATTCCTGGAGAATCTCAATTCTTAGCATTGCTTGTCGCAAGAATTATTCGTCTATATATATATCCTCGCTTTTACTGTAATAATTCAAAATGTGAGAAAGAGAGAAGTGGAAATTTGAAATGGATCCTCTTTTTCTCTTTTGTACGAATGCTTTTCAAGTGAATACTATATGCATCGATATTGTATGTTTATAAAATCTATCTTTTAGCTTATGTATTTTTAAATTCTCTTTTAAATTAATAGTTCTATAAACTAACTTTTATTCAAAACATCCATTTTAATGCATCAATTCAATTTGCTTTTCATCAGTTTTCAATAGAAATATACGTGATATTTTCCTTGAAGCATTCATGTATGAATATCCTTTAAATTTATTAGATTCGATATTAAATCTCTCTATTCATAACGTTAATAATGGTTACAACGCAATATAATATTGAAAATGTTACAATTATTCATATTCGCAAGTATCTAAAATTAAGTACTTCGAACCCAACAAAGTCCTCAACGCAACAGGTCATGCATATTCGGTGATATCGCGAATAATTGTTCGAAATAATTAATTAAAAATAAATAATGTTAGAAACTATATATAGCAATTTTTATCCGCGTATCTTAATAAAATTAGGATATGAAACATTCGAGTTTCTTAATTATTTTTTGAATAATCAAAAATATACTGTAAATATAGAAAAAAAATAATAATGCATCCCACAACGCACGTTTAACGCGCGAAATATATCTTTACTAAATGTAACGAGAATCTATCGAATTTTTCGCTCATATCTATTGGATTCTCCTCAATTTCATCAGTCAAAATTTTCGCGCTATTGTCAGAAAGATGTAAATCTTTCTTTTCACCGACGCGGACACACAAATATTCCACCTCTGGCGCGGATTTTTCTCGTTTTCTGCGAGATATCCGAACTTTTCCGTGGACAGAACTTTTATGGCAATGAGCGATAAAGAATCCGGCGAACGAACATCCTCACGTTTACGAGTGATTTAACAGGAAATCTCGCGGAAATCTCGCGGTGAAACCGCACATGGTTGATGCGTAATGTATCCACCGCATGGCGAAAACCATAAACGCGCTTAACCATATCATGTGGCTTATGGGGAAACTTTTGTCCGACGAGATCTGAAATTTCTTGCGCGCAAGCTGACCCTTCGCGAGATGATATCGTAATTATAGGGACGAGATTCTTTGGGGAAAGTGTTGTAAAGCGGAAACGAAGAAAGCGAGTTTCTCCGAGAGACGAGATTAGAAAAGCGCAGGGAGCGTAATCTAATGAGAAAGCAATCTGCCCCTCGTTTAAAAGAGAGATTTAAAATATGCCGGGCTGTTGGTTTATACTTGCGATAGAGGATCTTGTAATAATTATTTCTCAACTTTCGCCAGTAACACCGTCTGCCCTTTTACAAAAGCGACAGCTCTTCACTCGCTGCATCTTTATTTCACGTGGAATATATCACGCGTTTCAATAAAGATCCTACCTTATTCGTGTCGTCCATTTTAGGATGAATTTCCTATAGAACTCTGTTCACGATAGTCGCACGAAGTTAAATCAAAGTGGCGCTCTTTACTCGCGAGGGCGAAATGACCGGATGTAACGTCCAGCGCGCACCGGAAGTTCGTTATACAGAAATACACAAGACTCGAGAAACGAGATCTACGACTCTCTTCATCGTTCCTCTTCGTCAAATTTGCTGCTGCAATTCGGCGGTGCATGGATCATGCGTCGTCTCATTGGTCTGTCGTCATCTGTCTCACGTATACACGTGCACGTGGAGGTGTCGCTTCGAGAAAGAAGAAAGGGGAAGGAGAGAGAGAAAGAGAAAGAGAGGAGCAAGGAAGGGCGGCACGCGAACCCCGAAGGGTGAGAAAGACGCGTGGGGATCTCCGATCTCGGGGGCACACACGCACAGGCGCCGACGCACACACGTATAAAGGCCGGCGTCGCGACGCTCTCGCCGTCATTCTCGCGCGCAGACACCCAAGTCGCGGTACCTATCGTCGGTCGTCGTCGTCATCGGTGACTGACGGAAGACACCCTCGTAATCGCAATTCGTGAGAACAAAACGGGAGAACCGCTCGTGGGAACGAGAGTTTCAACCCCCAGGAACGCGACAGGAAGCCTTCCGTCTTCTCAACGGCTTTGAAGAAGTACCGCGTACCCTTGTCTCGCCTGCAGAACCTACCTGCAGGAAATCGCGCCGATAGTTTCACAGCAACAGGTGAGCAGTTTATCTCAAGGTGCGTCCCTTTTTTGCGTGTTTTACTCGCTTTTTAAACGTGTTATTTTTTATCTTTTAATGAAAATCTTGTAATTGCATCATCGTAATTATATATTTTTCCACGCGCAGTTTAAATTTTCTCTCTCTCTCTCTTCTCTCTTGCACCTGTAATTTAATATATTATAAAATGATCGATTTTGAATTTTATTTATCGGACATCCACGCGTTTCTCCTCTACTCGATGCAGTCAAACTAAAGAAAATTTGTTTCGAGCAAGTAATGCATTACATATTCGATCGAGTGTTATATCGATAGTAGGGGGACAGAACGGATGAACGCAAAGTGAGTTTATTACGTGAATATATCACAAATATATGTATATACAGTTTTATGGCAAACATTTTCATTTATACAATAATGAATATATATTTTAATTTTATTCTCTTCTTCATTTCTTTTTCGTTACTTTCTTTTTTTGTTTTAATTTTCTGTCATATAGTAACAGATTTTCATCATGGTTCGTTTTATCGTTTCTCCGTATCATATTTTTTAATCCTTTATAAGCTGATCATCTTTTTAATTAGTTCACTTTTTTATACTATTTTGTGCAAAAGAGTAAATATTATATTATTTAAATTAAATATATAATTAAATTTCATCAATAAAAAGATTTATTTACTTATCCGACTTTTGTTAATAACGCAAAATACTTTGCCCTGATTATATTTATTTTAAATAATAAAATTATTAATCTTTTTAAATTGTAACTAACACTTATGTCCCTTATTTCGATAACAAAGCATTTGCGATCATATGATCATATGAACATTTGTTATTCTTTTTTATCTAGGGACCCGCTCACAAATTTTTAAAACATAGTTTTGATTCACCTTATATAATTTACACATTAGATATTTTTAAATAATTTATGAGAGAAAGAGAGAAGAAAATAATTTTTATTTTTTTCATTTATTACTTACGAACACTTCTGTAAAGGTAGTAGCAACAGGTGAATGAGATTTAAGAACAAAGTTTCCAAAGTTCCTACATCTTTACTTTACTTCATTAATTATGCTCATCTTTTACATTATGCGAAATATTGCTGCATTGTTTTTTTTTTATTCTTTATTCATTTAACTTCTCATGTTATAAATATAATAAATTAAATAATTGCATTTTCGGAGCATATTATATATTTAATTAATTAAATTTATCAACAAAATTATGAAAAATATAAAAAAATGCGAGAAAAATGTGGAACATATATATATTTTAAGGTAGAATTGTTAATTTAGTGATATGATTGCACTTTAGCACAAGTAAAATGAAAGAAATAAAAAATTAAAAAACTAGGAGTATATCGCACAAATGTTACTGCATTATTCTTATCGTATTTATTTTTTATACATGTCTGCTTTTAATATTTCCTCGCAATTTATTATTTCTGGGAAATGTTACATATGGTTGGTATTTGAAAAAATATCGCTCCATTACAGTATTACATACATATTACAAGATAAAATTATGAAGCGCAACAGAATTTTATTATTTCTCGCAAAAATTCAAGGAAAAGCTATTATTTAAGTTTAATCTACATTTTTATTATATATTTCCTAATTAATTTCTAAAAATCACTAAATTTATAATGATTATATTTTTTATTAATTTTATATGGGTTTTGCTAAATTTCAAATTTATAAACAATTGTACAAGTAGGCGTATCGTGGGCAGTATAAAAGGTAATGTTTAAAAGCATATATATAAATACTTTTTAAATTAATATTTATTATAGAATTGTCATTCCTTTTATATGCATTTTTGACAAAAATAGCATACTATATGTATGCTTTTTCAGAAAGTTTTTTATTACATTTCCTTAATGTAAGAATTGGGAATATCTAGAGAGTTTTATTTATTCCTAAAAAAATAAACAAAATAAAAAATTTCTACAAAATCGCAATAATTTTTTTTTTAAAGCACACAATAATGAAATTTAATTGATTAGAATTCATCTTCGAAATGAAAACAAAGATTTCGCTGATGATCGGTCAGTTTTTAAGATTTATTCCATCGTCACAGGATTAAAATTATCGCGTATGAAATACGCGCACGAGTCACAAAAATTTCAATCGCGCTCGATTAACGGAAATCAATGCTTTATTTGCTATTAATTTCATGAGAAAAGCCAATCTCTCTATTTCATCAATAAAGTTGCTTGATATTTATTCATAGAATTTGATATTCGAACGATGAAAAAATTCTTTTTTGACATTTTAATGTGTCTTCGTATCCTGTGAAAATGAACTCTCCGATTAAATACTGACATTCGAGTGATAGAGAGCTCACTTGACAGACTCGAAAAATAAATGATGTCGCTATTGCTTAATGGTATGTGACAGTATGAACGATCGGACGTGTTCTTGAGAAAAGAATTGGCTAAACATCACGCAATACGACAATGTATCGAGAACACTTAAGAGATGAAGAATGAAACTTTTGTGATTATATTATCGAATATTAAATTTAGAATCAATTCGCATCAAAATGTATGGTGATACTTTATAAAATTGAAACATGTTAGAGTGACGATGTGTTACGCGTCAAAGTTTTCTTTTCTTTTCTTATAAAGAGATCTGATAATTATATTCTACCTCGAATTTTATTCTTTATTTATAAAAATTAGATTTTTTCTTCTTATAAAGAGATTCGATATTGATTATTCTACCTCGAATTTTATTCTTTTTTTATAAAAATTAGATTATTGAAAACAGTGAGCGAATCAGCTCGCGTTACTTTATTAAAGTTTCATTTTCTCTTCTTGCGTATGCCGATGCATGCTATTGAGAGAAACACAATAGAGTAATACGCAATAGCGTTGAACCAATGAGAGAACCCCTCGTCAGTTCTCATTATGTGGATAATTGTTTTACTATCATGATGAGTATGTTAACTTTTAATAAGACTCTGGAGACATGAGGTGTTGTTCATAAAGTATTTCAACTCCATGAATAGCAAGGTATTTTTTATTGCGATAAAATAATGAATTTTAAAAGGGAAGAGGATAAAACGAGACAATATGCAATTATATCTTCAGACGATGTGCAGCAAATGAAATGCTAATTATGGCATGCAAATTGTAATTTCAGGGAGAAAGAGAGAGAATTCCTTTTTCCGCAGCAGGATAAGAATGGGGGATCGCAGATTAGTTATGAAATTGATACCGGAAGAATGCTTGTAGGCGAAGAAAGCAATCTCGGTGGACGGTGCGTGCGTTTAATGAGAGCGTTTGAAGCGGGGGAGAAAGAATGAGTAAAATATCCGAGAAAGGGAGAGATAAAGGAAAGGGAAACGCGTCGTTAGATGCAGGTTATTGGATGGCCGTTATTGTCGGACCTGTTTGCCGCTCGTAAGTCGCTACTTACCTCGAGCTGTTTCGCGTCACTTATTAGCTTCCGCCAGGAGCTGACGCGTTATTTTGTGCGAACGAAATCAGAAACCACACTAACCAGGTCGTCGCGCGAAATAATGGCTACTGCAGCTCCTGTTGCGATAAAGTGCGTAAAGTTGCGTTTAAGCGCGATATTTTACGATATTAAGCTACAAAGGATGCTCCCGGGCGAAATAAATTTGTTCTGAAAATCAAGGTGTTAAAAATCAAATTCTTCAAAGTTAAAATTTTTGATCGAAATATTTATTTTTTATATCACATCATTTTTCAAATGATAATCGGCAAAGATCAGCACAAACAATTTAAAAATACATGTAAAAATAGAAATGTTAAAGTTAATAATAATTATTAAGTGACAATTATTAATTGACAAATAAGAGTCGAAGTAATTGACAGAAAAATATATTTTTTCAGCTCAAGAAAAATATATCTTTTCTTTTTTTCTCTTATTAATATATTTTATTTGAAATATTCAAATATTTTTTTTAAATATTCAATTTCGTTAAAATATATACATCTTCTTGCGCCCCGATTTAAATTACTGTGTCTCGGATCTTATTTTCCACTTTTGTCATATAGTAATTGTTACTTTGAGTCTGAGTTTCTATATTTATTTTTAAATTCTTTGTGCTGATATTTGTCAACTGACACTCGAAGAATGATGTAACACAAAGAACAAATATTTCGATTTCCTTATAGCACTTTTCTTGTCCTTTTTCTTCTGTATTTTCTCACGTCACACTTTCGCGAAATTTCAAATTTAAATTGTTGTACTGTGGCCATATATTCTTGGAAATCTTGCAGAGAATTTATTTATTGTTTATACGCATGTGTTTTTCTGCATAATATTGCTCGCAGGCTTCTTTGTAGACAATAAAGTTGCAAAGTACAAGGGGGGGAGAGCCCTTAGGACAGTCCCGGTTATATATAGAGAGCACAATATTCGCGCGAAAGAACAAAGTAACGTACGTTATCTTGCTTCGCACCTATTTTCCTTATCGCGAGATTTATGCTACGCTGTAAAATCTTCTTTCGTGTGTTGCTCATGTGTCGTAAGCATCATCATTAATTTCGTTTGCGCTGTCATTAGTGCAGTGTCTTTAATTATAACCGCAACTCATGAGTCTTTGACGGTTTCTCTTGATGAGACATTAAATGCCTCGTTGTTTGTTATACCGCAACCCGTTTACTTTCTTGTTTCTTTGCACTACGTTAATTAATGGTTTGCAGGGAAGAAGATTCGCAAGCCTTTATCGGAACGAATAGTCACGTGTATTCGATCGAATTTCCCTCGCGTTCGTGCTTCTTTTGATTTAGATAATATACATAAAATTAACAAACTTTATTACCTGACGTGAATTTACATCACTTAAGAGTAAGCGTATTGTCAGGAATAAAAAAATATGATGCGATAAATAAAGAAAATTATATCTTTCTTTTATCTCGAGTTCTTTATATTTCATTACACAGGCCTGCGAGCATTTTTTTTTAAGATGCAATAGTGATTTCCGATGTAATTTTGTGAGCTGAATTCGAATCTGGCAGCCGAATTTGCGTAGCAAATGTTGCATCATATTAGTACTACTCACCTTCATCTTTCGAATCCACTTTCGATTATCGCCGCATTTTTTTTCGCTCAGATATACAAGTCATAAGACTGGTCATGCATAGGGATCTAATAAGCCATTCTAAATCAACCGTACCGCCTCTTTATTTCACTACGAATTAAAATTAGGATAAAAATATACATTTTTAAACCTTCCGTCACCTTTTGAAATTAAAAATGGCGCATCCAATATGGCGAATAAAATCACAATAAAAAGGCATAAAATTTAGAAAAATTTATCAAAATGTGTAACAACTGTATTAGATATTTCTTTACAATACTTTTTTGGACAACCGAACCTGACATATGTCAGTCTTTTCAACTTTCAACATCATGGATCTATTGTCTATATAAATTTTCTTTAATGTAAATTTTCTTACAACGTCATACTTATATCTCAGCGAAAAAAAATCGTGCGGCGGTAATCGAAAGTAGATTTGAAAGGCGAAAGTGAGTATTATACAATGCCATTGGCAGAAATATTTAAAAAAAAAAAATTTTGGTTTCCTTGTAATAAATTCATGAAATTGGCCAAAATAGCGATTTTTGGGCTATTCAACTACAAATAACTCAAAAACCTGACGTGCTACGCAAATTCGGCGGCCAGATTCAGCGCACAAAATTACATCAAAAATCACTATTGCTTAAAAAGAAATTTTGACCCCCTTTTTTGCAGGCCTGTGTTATTATTCGGTTAACAAAAAAATAATTTTCTACATAAAAATACGTATAATGTATTTATTGATTTACTTATATTCGTATTATCTCATTTTATAGAATTACCTTATTCTGCAAATGGCAAATCGCATCGACGTAGGCTAGAGCTGTCGGTGATCAAGCGATCAGAATCAGCGGTCGCATCCCGCGGGACATCTGACACACGTGTAATGCAAACTGAAAGTTGACATTTTCAAAATGATATTACGAAATGTCATTATTGTAAAAGTTCCGTGATAAATTACGCTCGCTCGAGGAATGCGATAAAAACTACGTCATCGAAATTAATCAGACCTTTCTTGGTAGTTCGACGATTGTATCTGGAACAATTATTTTCCGGCCAGCACGAAAGCCAAAAGTATCTTAAAACGATTGCGAAGAGAGAGATTTAATTTAGTGGCGATATCTCTTTCTCCGCCATCATTGCGAAGGGGACATTTAAGTGACGTTGATTAATCTCGTTTCCGGGTCCAAAGAGAGAAGCTGTTCTCATGGTTGTGTTTGACAAGTTCGACGATAATATTATCATCTCGACATAGTTATCGCTCCAGAGGAGGCCCTCTTCTCCCTTGTATGTAGAGTTGAAGACACTTGTAGCCTATCGCATCAGTGCCTCTTGTTGCTATTGTTATGTATGACGTGTAGACATGTACATAAAGTAAACATAGGTGGGCGTATTCGATCGGTGGTTCGAATTATAGCGTTTATCAAAACGGAAAGGTGAGATCGCGACACCTGCGTGTAGAAAGATACTTTAGCATCAATTCTCTTTGGCTCATATTGATTTTGAGATAGCGATTGAATGCACTTTAAGCTATTATTACATTCGCCATGAAGAAGGCTAATTTCATCGATTGTTTGCAATATCGTCTATCAAGATTTGCTGAAGAAGGATACATTCTATATTTTAACTATAAGCTTTTGTAACTATAAGCTTTCAATTAAAACTTTGGTGACATAAAGCACGTGCATGAAAATTAATAAAGTTATACATTACTTATTAGCAGTATTTCATTTAACTTTACGAAAGACTCTCGACTTACAATTATTTAAAATTTTAAACTACAGAAAGTGTATCGATATCTTCATTAAAATAATTTTAATAATGTTATTTCATACATGCAGAATGATCAGAGTATTTAAAATGTCAGAATAATACATCTGGAACACTCTGTATAAAGGTCGTTTATAAGTAATGTAAAGTTTAACAGAATTTGTCCAATATATCTGTAATTCTCGGCTTTCAAAGGTGTGAATCCATATAAAAGATTTCATTTTGTGAAGAGTGTTCTGCAAGCTGTGCTGCATATGCGTCACTATGTCGGATTTAATGGCACTGATAGAAAAAGTTGATAGAAAAGTTTCGCGTAACTTTATTTCATGCGATTCTCGCTTTTAAAATAATCTCATTTATTGCGAAGTAGAACATTAAATGCCGACTAGTCGATATTAAAAGGCGTGATATTATAAAAGATGCATAAACTGATAATCGTAATAATCGAAATAGCGAATTAGCAGAGAGAAAGAGATGTTTCTCTACTCTTATATAATTTTTAAAATAGAATATTATAATACCTACAAAAAATTTTTAAAAGTCCCTACAAAAACTCTACTCTTATACAATCTTTAAAATAGAATATTATGCCTACAAAAAAATTTTTAACGTCCCGCAAGAATATTTTAATTATAACATAATTCTAAAAGTTGGTAATTTTTCTCAGTTGTTTGGACAGAGAATGATTTAAGTCTTTGATTTAAATAGCTTTAAATTGATAACAAGTTTGCTTCTGGCTTGGACTGTTCAATTAGCGCGCAAGAAAATGGCGAAATGTCAGCATATGACATGAAAAATGGGCGAATGTTTCCCGAATTTCAATTTACGAGAGATATATCTCGTTTCATCTTGAATGTAGGAAGGTTTGTATTTATTTCGTCGCTATGATAGTTGTGGAAAAGACAAGAATAAACATTACTATATTAGAATGAATATCCTTTATTCGTTTAATATCCCGCCTACATGAGAGAATGACGATCAGACGATTATACATGTGTGTCCTTTTAGGCTTTCATCCCGCTACATCTTTAGGCTTTATCCGTACATAATGCTTTTCATCCGCCTTGGCGTGCGCATAATGAGAAATTCCAACAATTTAGCCAACTTCTAAAATATATATATACAGGGTGGGCCAGATAAAGTGTTACAGTTTAATATCTTTGAAACGGCTAGATGGATCTTAATGTTCTTGAATTCGATTTTCTCGATTTGATGTGCTTTTTCACGTGGACTTATTTTCATTTTCCGCAATCGGCCCTTCGTGGGGTGGGGAGCACCAAGCTCCGTTTTTTTAAATGGCACCTTCCCAAAAAATTAATATTAATGGATTCTATGTTGAAAAAGAAGTAACTTTTATTCGAAAAAATTTTTTTTACAATCATTAATTTCCGAGCTACAATTATTCAAAATTTTTCGGAGCGCCGAACTTCACACTTATGTGAAACAGTGTTTATACAATCTTAGTCTATAGTAGGATTTTATGTTGAAAAAAAGTAACTTTTATTTTAATAAGTGTTCAAAAAGCATACCATGTACTTTCAAGCACTTAAGTAATCTTTCGATAATATTTCTGCGAACACTGAATAGCATAGCTGGTGTAATTGATGCGCAAGCAGTCCGAATTCGTTCCTTCAATTCTTCTCTCGTAGTAGGAACTGTGCTAAATGCTTTTTCCTTTAGGTTGAGAGTATAAACACTGTTTCACATAAGTGTGAAGTTCGGCGCTCCGAAAAATTTTGAATAATTGTAGCTCGGAAATTAATGATTGTAAAAAAAAATTTTTTCGAATAAAAGTTACTTCTTTTTCAACATAGAATCCATTAATATTAATTTTTTGGGAAGGTGCCATTTAAAAAAACGAAGCTTGGTGCCCCCCATCCCACGAAGGGCCGATTGCGGAAAATGAAAATAAGTCCACGTGAAAAAGCATATCAAATCGAGAAAATCGAATTCAAGAACATTAAGATCCATCTAGCCGTTTCAAAGATATTAAACTGTAACACTTTATCTGGCCAACCCTGTATATCTTTTAAATAGAACATAATTTAAAAAATCTGATGTACAAGAAACTTTGCATTTACATCACACGTTTAATTATTACATTAAATTTAATTAATAATATCTTTTAGATAGCTTAATGATCATGGTATGCAAGTTATAATATTACAAAATTTGCATTTTAATAAAGATATGCAAAATTGTACAATGGTGATGAGAAAAACGGAAATCAAAATGAATTATAAATTGTAATAAAATAAAGGAAGTAGTAGTCTTCAATTATGATGCTAATTCGAAAGCAACAAATGAAATTATCGTTAAGATCAGAAGATATAAAAATTTAATACAAGATAAGTTTTTTACAAAAACACGCGCAAACATTGTTATAATTTCTTTAAGTATCTTTCTGCATATTTATGAAGAAAACACGACAAATTACATTGCGAGATTTGCAAATCTACGAAAGTAGTTTGATGTATTAATGAAAACGCGTGTCTGTGCATCTACTTTTATATAAATATTTAAACTACAATTAAAATGCAACAGGAAAGAATTAAGATAAAAGCTAAGGTATTATTTGAGGAGAATTATTTTCGAACATGATTTTATTTTTTGCCGTTGTATAATAATGTACGAAAAAAGAAGCGGAAGGGAAAATGCAGGAAAATTGCGTGTGATTTGCATAAATTTCTTCGTAGCTGATCGAAATAGACGTGAGATTCTTTTTGCATTCTCTCGATTTCCCGCGAAGAGATAAAACATCGCGAACGGTTACACACCAACGCCCGTAGAAATGTTTTGTTTCCTGTTTCAGTGTTGCTTTTGACGTGATACAGTTATTTTTAATAAAATTTAGAATCTATGTGTTAAAATACTTTAGATACGGTCGATTTTTAACATTGCAAGGGTCATTCAATACAAAAATATAAAACGAACATTGTCACAGGCATAGAGATTTATAATTGAATCAAATATTTTTAAAAAAGACAACCGCTTGCACTCCGCTTGTTGTTTTCGAGATGATGGAATAATTTGATTTGTCGATATTTGTGTACAAAATATTGAATTCTTTGAATTGTCTTTAGGTTCTATTTGTTATTTTATGAATTTTTTTTACAAGAAAATAATGAAGAAAACAATTAAAATAAACGTATTTCAGAAATATAAATTACAAATATAGAATAATAAAGCACAAAATAAAAGAGTATGTATTAATCTATGGAAAAAGAATCATTAGAAAAGATTTTGCCGTACTATTATTCGATGAGTTTATTCTTCCTTCTGTCACCGGAATTTTTGCAAATATTACTATAAAACATGTAAAAGTCTTCAGCGCGTTAACAAAAGAAATTCGATAAGAAGTCCTAAATATATATTACAGTATCATATAAATAAAGTTTTCTATAGAACGTAATGTTATCCTGGTTCTTATTGAGAGTCGAGCGCGATATTGCTTGAACGACTTCACAAAGAGTGTTCTATAAGTATCGTTCAAGATTATCAAGATTATCGTGTTTTATGAGTATAAGAAGGAGAGAAGAAACTTGGATGAAAATTTCAGAAGAAAAATTTAAGCCGTAGTGCACATTGTTTCGGAGCAACATACATTTATCCATCTTCAAAAAAAGGGAAATCAAAATGCTTATGATATAATTTCTTGAATAGGCTGTCGATGATTGATGCTGACGTAGACGTATGTTTATCAGACCATGAAAGATCCAGCGCAAGAGATCGTCTCATTCATCGATCGGAAAAAATGATATCTATAGATTGGCTAAATATTCTGCTCCATTTGACGTGAATTTGAAGTCGTCCCATTGTGCGCGTGTCGTCTCATCGAAATTTCTAAAGGGACGTCGTCACGATATGAATCTGATCTATAATAAGTTGGTTGAAAAAATGTCAACGTGCCAAAGAAAGGGAATACAAAAAATTGAGTCGCTGTGCTAATTTTTTTTCTTCACCACGAGGACACATATCATTTCAATGAATGTCCAAATTTAATGCATATTGTATGTTTACAACGATTAATTTATAATTCTTTATTAGAATGTGTATTAAGTGTATTTTGTTTGATATTTTTCTCTTCATTTATATATTTGTTTATTCAAAAAATGCCATATGTTAAAACGCTCAGATAGTGCATAAAATTATTCGTCAGGAAGTGAAGTTGAGTTTGATATTAAGTTGTTTTCATTGGAATACGAAAGCATCCAGTTACATCAATGTCCAATTCAATTACATGTTACAAGTTTACATTTCATTAATATTACGATACAAATGTAATTATGCTCCTGTATTTTCCACATTCAATATTTAGTAATAAATTACTTAAGTAAGCATATATATGCACTATAATGTATGGGTTATGATTAAATTTTATATTGTAGATAATGTGCGAAAATTTTGCAATTAAAATTAATTTGAAATTAATAATTCAACTTTTAGTCCTTAATGCGTTTCGTAACTTTCTTACGTATATCGAACAATAGAGTGCATACTTAAGAACTTTATTATTATATAATATTACTTAATACGTTATAAAAAATTCTTATAAAATTTATTGTTCTTTTAAAGAACAATAAATTTTATAAGAATTTTTTTCGTGTACATCAACATCCCTTGCATCAATATTTAAAAGTTAAGCCAAATAAAATTTGAAAGCAACCTCTTTATCATGCACGTTCTTTGCAGCTTTTTCTTTCGCCTCAACATTTTTTGTGAAATTTTGATGTAAAAGGTTTCGCTTGCTCACTTTAGCATGACGACAAGCAGAGAAAGCGCATAAAATTCGAGTATTTTAAATTTATGCTAAAGCAGGTAGAAAAAGAAGAACGTTATTTCATTTCTTTCTTGTGCACTCTGTTGTATTTTATTATTTTCTTCTTTATTTGCTATAGAAGCTTAATATTCGCGCATTTTTATTTGCATTATTTTTGTGCATTTGCAATTGGAACCATTTACAATAATTTTTTTACGAGCATACAATTCTATCGCTAAAATTAATAAAAGAAGTTTCTTTTCGGAAAGGAATCTAATAATTCTTGAGACACTCGACAACTGAGTGACAGATAAGTCTGCTTCGTCGACAGAGAAAAAAAGGCTGAAATAAGGGATTGGCGCGACGCAGGACTTTTTCGTGAGAAACAATGTGATAATTATTAAACACGTAATGTGACAAACTTACGTGTCAACATTATATAACAATACCACTTTACATTATATAACAATACCAAAAATGATTACATTATATAACAATAACAAAAATGATTTTTTAATATTTTTTATTATATGAGAAAACCGCAGAATACAACAGAATGCAAACATTGAAAATGCGAAGAAAAGCTGTTGCAATAAATTTTTATATATTCGCATATAAATCTCGGACTAGTTTGTACGTATCTCAAATAAAGATCAAATGCCATTCGTAAATTTTGTAAAGATTTTAAATGTAAAATAGAGAAAAGAATGCCCACGATGATTGACAGCTATTTGTTTTCCAAAGAATGATCAATCAATCACAAAGTGCTGTCGGTATTTTATTCAAGAATGAATTGGCTCTGAAAGAATTTAAACGGTCAAAGTGATTTTTTAACTCCTATAAATTATGGAATATTCAGAAATTGGCAGAATTTATTAAACTAATTAGAAAAAGCGTTAATTAATTTATGAAAACTATTTATGAGAAAGTAATAAGTAATGAAATTTATCGGAATTAAAGTTGGTGAAAGAGATTAAAAATATAAAGTCGCAATTTTATACATCAAAAGGAAGGGACGAGAATGAGAATGGCACCTGTTGCCATCAAACGATTTCTCATCTTTAAGTGTGTCATCGAGAAACTCCTTCACTCTCGTGAAAACATTTCCAACCCTCTTACCCTTGCGTATACGATATACAGGGTGGCAAACTGATATTTGCAGTTACATTCAATGCTATTAAAAATTATATTTTTTACAATAAAGGTTAAACTATTTTTTATGATCATTACAGCATTGCTAACGTAATATTATGAGATTATGTATAATAAAAATAAATTCTAATATTAATAAGTACTTTTTAATGTTTGTTATAATGATTATGATGAAATTTTAATCGACTTTTGCGTTCACTGGCATTTACAAATTAACACCGTAATCGAACAGGATTATAAAATACTATTATACACTTACCACTTTTTTTAAAGTATTGCATTTTATATTTAAGCCTTATTATACTTTAATTTTGCACAACTTTACATTGATAAAAATCCGAAATTAAATGTTACAAATTGCTTGTAAATCTTGCTACTTTTACTTGCTTACTAAACATCGTGCAATCGCTAGATTTAACTCACGAATATTTTTAGCTTATATAAACAATAAAAAAAAGCTATGAAAATTTTTATGATAAAACAGTGCATGTAAATTTTTGTATTTAAATACTCGCAATCGAAATGCTTTCGTGATAGCTGCAAATTGTTATTGACTGTTGCAATTTTGATCTAGGTTTATCGTACGATTTTGTATTCGTCCTCTTAACTCGATCGAGTCTCTTGAAAAGCAATGACGAAGAGGGCTCGGCAATCCGTCGGATTTCGCTATCAAATATTGAACTGTCCCTATGGGATTTTGGGTTTAGCGGTTTATAGTGTCGCGACATCCAATCATGCCAGACCGCTCGCTCTTTCGTCATTCCATTGCCAACTATTAAATATTTGTTGAAACTGTATTGATCACGTATATTGAAATCGCAGTCATAATGCGCAACAATGACTTTTAAATTGATGGAATTTTTTGTTCAAATAATATGAATGTATAACAGACAGAGAATTTTTAATAAAATAAAATTGACGCTTGTTTTGTATTTCAGTAAAATCTTTGAATCGACGATTACTTTATCTTATGAATCGCGAGAATGTTATACGTAGGTGGAAAAAGGGAATACCGACGATTTAATTGGCGCGTGCTCTCTCCTATCGATTGAATCTGATGATTATATTACCTTATAAATTGCGAAAAAACTTGTTATTCACGGAACAAGGGAGGTAAAAATAAAAAATTATCCCATGATTTTATCCAGATTTAACGGGATTCCGATCCGGTGACGGATGAAAATACCTCGCGAGGAAGTAGGATGCTATGACTGAGAGAATCCTTGTCGTAAAATTGGCACGACACCTCTACGAATAAAAGCTATTCTCCTACTGCAATGGCATTTATTTCCCGGCCAGTCGTATAAATAACTCCTTGTTTTGTTTTTACATGCAAGAATTCTATTTGCGTACATCTGTGTTCTGAAATGCCCGTAAAATCTTCCGAAAGCGGAATTGCTTTAACTCATTTTCATATTCCGCTAAATCCATTTCGTATAACAGATAAAATTCCGCAAAGCGTTGTAAGGGCGATTATCATTGGAAATACAATACGCTTATTGTTATTCGAATTACATTCTTGTTATGTACATGTAAAATATAGATATCGCACAATTTTTTCGCATATAATTTCGAGATACGGTTCTTTCGAGAAACTACCACGTAGATAAATAGTTATTATGCAATCTAAATATATAATTCGATGAAAGTTGAACTAATTTTCCCTCTCAATTTCGACAAAGAGTGTGGATTTCGCGTGTATGATGAATTTGAAAACTCAATCTCGGACTATCGCAGAAGTTCGTATGACGTTATTAACAGAATGAAATTCTATTCGATCCGAATACTGGTGTCGATTACAAATTACAAATTTCGCGCGACCTTTGTACTTTCAGATAGATCCGAGGCAGCATCATGAAAACTTCGAGTCTAATCGCTATGAGAATCATTATCTTCTACCTGTTGAGCGTCGTTGGACGATCAACAGCGGCGATAGAGGAAGCACCGGCCTCGTCCTTGCATATTCCACGATTAAATCCGTTATCGAGCAACTTGGAGTACGATGAGCCTTCTGAAAAAAGAGCGTACGCTTACATTTCCGAATACAAGAGGCTACCTTTATACAACTTCGGCATCGGAAAGCGATGGATCGACAATAGCGAGGATAAAGTGAGTTCCGGATGAAAATAAAACGTTCAATTTCTCAGGGCGAATAATTGCTTCGTTATAAGATTGGAAAATCTGGAATTAAAAAAAAATTAAATATCAGATTAAATGTATTCTCTATTAAATATATTATCAAGAAATATCTTTGCTAAATTTCTTTTTTATTGCTTTATTAATTAGTTATTTAAAATTTCCCAATGTCGAATAGTGCATAAGAATAAAATGTGTGATGTGACGAATAGAAATGAAATTAATTTGTCGTAATCATATTTTTTTAATCATATTTGTCACTATTATATTTTTTTTTGCATTGAAACTTTATTTGCAGCGAACGCGGCCGTTCTCGTTCGGCATCGGAAAACGTCTTAGGGACTATAGGTTCGGCATAGGAAAGCGTAATAACGGATACCGTCCCATGGGTATGGATTTCTCGGTCGACAACATGGACTTCCATTCTCGCGAGGATAACCTGGACGATTTTATAGACGACAAGCGCGGCGGTCAGCCTTTCAGTTTCGGCATCGGAAAACGAGGCTGGAAACTGCCAATGGGCGAAATGGCCGTATCCGGAAGGAGACCAAACGACGTTGTCGGCCCGAAATATCTGCTCGGTTTGGGCAAAGGACTAAGCGAGAACGAAAATCTGATTCAATAAGGCGTTCTCGTCGAGAAGCACGGATTGTTCTCTTTCGCGTTCATTTTAATCCCTGGACGATTGTAGAACAAGATATACGCGATTCGTTTCTTTCCAAAAATATTGGCGAAACGCGAATATTGATGGAAGCCAGTTAAAAAAGTTACATGATTCATTGATTTTGTTGCACGTTGCCGTTGGATCCTAATAATAATACAAGTTTGTTATAAGCGTATCAATATTTTGTACAAATTAATAGTTAAATAATACCTTTACTGATAAATGATAAATTTAATAAAAAATCTTTCTATTTTTTTCTGATAAATGATAAATTTAAATTTATCTAGAAATAAAGAGCTTATTTAAAAATAGTATAAAACGCAATTTTGTTTCGATAAGTATCTATTCCTCTGACTTGTGAGTACTAAAAACAAAATCAATCGTCCGTGGAAGTTAAAAACTAATGAGGTCTCGAACTCTCTTTTTCTCCAAATTTGCTGCAAAATTCGTGCGTCATCGACAGTTTACGATCTACTTGTAAATGTTTAAAAAAAACGATGGAAGTACTTTAACTGAGATATCGTAGAGAAATTTTGAATTTTTTTAGACAAAATTGTCTAAAATTTATTAATCCCCTTTTCTCCAAATTTCTATATAATTAATAATCAAAATATTTGTCATGTGTTTGTAAAATGAAGGAAATTAAAAGAAAAGAAGAAAAAAAAACATTTCTTTTAATGTATAATCTAAAAACCTATTTATAAAGTATTTTTTATGTCTCTTTAAAATAAAATTATATTATATAGTGTAATCTTTTTTCATTAGGATTTTTTAATATCTCGCAATTATAAAATAGTGATAATATTGATAATAAGATAGTTAAGTTAATTGCGTTTTCTATTGCAATGTTACGTTGTTATTTAGCACATAATTACAATGACAATTTACTGTATGATAGATAGGAGCAATATCTCATTATATTAAAAAGCATATTTATCTATAAAAATGTCAATATACTTCTTATATTATTCAACTTGTTCTTATATTATTATATGTTTAATTGTTATCGAAAGAAAATTTATTCTATAATATATATATATATATATATACATATTGTATCTATATCTCCAATATCATAATAAATCTTGTAATGTTCTTTTCGTCATATGTGTAACATATATATATGTGTATATGTATGTACCTTCAGCTCTATTTTTAGTTAAATATTAAATGAGAATTTAACGGTAATAAATGTTGACCTAATGTTTTCATGTGCGCAACATTGCGATGTTTATATATATATTTTGTTAAGTATATCATTATAATAAATAAAAATGAATGCAAATATATATTGGCACGTTTAATGTAAATAGCGAGAATTTAGCTTTGCGTCAGCTTTGAGTTTGAAATAAATAATTGTTAATAAAAATCGGAGAGAGTTCAAATTCAAAGAGATTTATCTTCACAATTCATGTTGATACAATTTAAACGTGTTTGATTGCAGCTTTTTAAATGATATTTATGAATTAATAATTTTTCAATCTCGATGAGGGAAAGAGAGATATAACATAAATTAATCATATGCTGCAGACCTGAATAGATAATCGATTCGTTGATTTATATGAGAATTAACGCAGTAAATAGCTGTATGATAAATACTTCAATTTCACCCAGCCATAAGACTCATGATAACTTAATTAATCGCGATAGCAATACACGCTGTATTACGATAAATCAGACACGCCTCCGTTTGGCTTTGATTATCCGACATAGTTCAGTCGTCAAAGTTCCTAAGCTGCGCTCAGTTTCTCTCGCATTATTTTCGGAATTTAAAGGATTATCGCGATTGATAAAATATGCGTATAAAATCTCTTTACCTTTCCACATATTTCTGCGCGATTAACTGAGAATTAATCGGGGTGTAAATATATCCGTTGCACGTATTGACGTATTAACTATTCAATCAAGTTGGAAGTTATTATAAAATCGTAATAATATGTTTAATTTTTCCGTGCCATATCGTAAAATTATACTGTGCATTATCCTATTATCGAAATATTCCGCTACTTTCGAAAAGCACTGGCTTCCGGATTTGGAATGGCAGACCGCAAACAACTGGGCGGATGGTCGCATTCCAGATATTGACAATCGAGTAATTTTCCCTCAACAGACCCGACATGCTGTGGGTGTCGCCGCAACTGACAATTTAAGGCTATCCGGAATCGATTTGCCTAGACAAGGATTATTAGTCCTGTCTAGAAACGGTAAACTGCAGGTGAGGATAATTTATATAAATTTACTGAAAAGAGAGAAGATAGACGAATGGTTATATCAGAATTGAAAAAAAATTGAATAAAAATAAAAAAATGAAGAACGAGATGATGCGTTCGATCGCCCTTTTTTCCTAATGCATTTGCAGATGGAAGGTTTCATTTACGGAATATCGTAGTAGCCGCTTTTCGCTGACACGTTTACGATAATTGCGAAATTAATGTTTTAATATCGGAGCATCATTTGCTCGCTGGTTAATTGGAAAATCATTTATTAGTATATTTATTGTATGAAATGAAGATCGAAGTAAAATATAAAATATTAAAATGATAAAGTATTAAAATTTGCGCGGATCTCATGCCATTATAAATCTTATTTAATATTTATAATATATTACAATGTATTTTTTATATTTATAAAATAATACGCATTCCTGGATATATTGCACAAGCTGAGCGATTCGAGGACGGACGCAAAGGTCAGTAAATGGTCGAAGGAGGGTAATTTCTTCTGGGCAGATCCCGCAAATTGGAACGGTAGTTCGATAGCGGTGCCGCATCTCGAACGCGTTCCTTGTCGTCAGGACGACGTCGTTCTACCGAGCGTGAATCGTACTCTAAGTGTCCTTTTACCTGTGAGAGAAGTACAAGTGAAATCGATTCGGCTATCAAACGAGAGACAACCCTTTCTCGAGGAGGAATGGATAAATTTCCAAGATCGTAGAGAGTTCTCTAGAAGTAGATTTACCGTCAAGTGAGTCTCGTTGATTCTCTTTTCTTAATTTCTGCTTACTCAAGTGACAAGCGTATTTCACGCAATAATATATTTTTCCAGATATGCCGAGCTGCATCTGACTATGCACGATTGCTCGAAATGTTCTTGTCAGGGAAACTATATGAGCGACTATCTCGAAGAGATCTGCGCCATTCAGAGACCAAGATGCGGATTCACGGACTGCGAATATCCTCTTACAGTCAGAGATATTTTAATTGAAAAAAAAGATGCGGAAATTGATTAATTTTATCAAACATCTTCTGAAGCACTAACGTTTTAGGTGGAAGGTCACTGTTGTCCTTATTGCGGCGGACGCGTTTCCACATCGAAACAGATTTCTCTAGTGACGGTACAAACCGCGGCGGACGAAGCTTTAGAAGGATATACGGACAAGATTGCTTGGCATACCAGACGCAGTTGGAATGGAGGCGTTGAGGTCCTTGTAAAGGAGAAAGGAGATTATTCCGGGATCACGATACAGGAAGCAGTGGATAATCTGAGGATGATGTTGCAAAGTCAGTATGCTCTTCCGTGATTTAATTTATCAGATAAGTTTTTAGCAAGCTCGAGACGCGACTAATTTGTTTATATTTTAAATGAGAATAACGATTAAAGCGTTTATTATTCGATAATGGGATAATTTGGACATTTTTGTCGCGAAGGTATATGTAACATGTTTCAATTTGTAACGTGCGAAATAAAAAAAAATATATATGTATAGAACTGTGAATAATAAATTTCTATTCTCATTGTTTTAATATCGATATTGAAGTTATACTATTGAATGACACCTACGGCGGCGACGATTTTTAATTTAATTTCATAATTGGAGCACGTAAACAATCACGATCGAGCGATATCCCGCTTTTTTATTCATATTAATTAAAATGTAATTTATTTTTGGTAAAAACTCAATTATATTTCTCTTGTTGTATGCAATTTCAATAAACCAAAATATTTATTTTAATTCAATTTCAAGAGCAGTTAAAAAAACATTTTGAAAATTATTGTAAATAAATATTTCACTTCTCAATTTTTTATTTATAACGTCATTTAATTGTTATATTAGATTTTATTAAAATTGCTCCGACTCTTAACGCAAGAAAATGCGATACAATTATCGAAAAGATAATTAAGTATATTTTAATCAAACAATAAGGACAATAAATAGTAATAATTCTTTTAATTCTTTTAATAAATGATTCCTTTTTCCAGAATCATTTAATTTTCCTTACACATTTTTTTTATTAGAGACGGGAATCGATGTGATGAACGCGGAGACAGCCGGAGCAGCTATGAAAGATTCTAGATTGGCTGTTATACTCGGACCCCTTCTCGGGACGCCTCTCGTCGCTATCGCTCTTTTTCTATTGCTCTTTCTGTACTTTGGTTATTCCCTGGAACAGTAAGTGTGCAATCTTCGCGTAATCTTTATTTTCGCTTTACTTGTCTTCGTTTGTTCAGACGTCAGCGCGTATTCAATAGAATTAAAAAGCTGTCGGTCTCGCTTTATAAATTCAATATGTTTCACGCGTTATGAATGCCACCTGCTGCAACACGCCTGGCCTCGAGCGCTCGAGAAATCGTGTCAGCATTTGGCGTTTCGCATTGTATCCGAGATTTGCATACTCGGTCGAATGAAACGCTACACGACCGAGCTCAGCATTCAGTCTGTTCAATACGCGAGCAAAGCATGTCAACCGCAAACTTTAGCGAAATTAAAGCCTCGCGAGAAGTGGAAATGGAACTCTTATTTCTTTGTTCTCTTATTTTCTTTGTCGAGTAAAGTATTTTCGCGTGAGAAGAAAGGAGAGTCGAGGAACGTGTCGAGTTCTACCTCATTTATATACCGGTTACGTCAATATTGTCATTAAAATCAGTAGAATTGAAAAAGAAAACTTTTTCCAGACTCATTTCGCAATCATCTGCTGCGTACGCGTGCGTAGCCTACTTTCATGCAAATATCACTCATCATCACTCGGGAGTAATAATAATCGGCACCGAGGGAAACGTGACGTGGAAGATGAAGAGAAAGAATAAAGTTTCGCGAATATCGAGTATCCGGGCACGCAGCTGTGAAAAACTCCGGATGAGTTTCGATTCTCAACCGGCTCTCTCTCTTTCTCGGATCAATCAGATCTATTGACGAGTTTGCATGTCCGTAAAGAGAGTGGAAAAAGCAATTACGTGGATTACCAGTTTGACATGTGTTTGTGTCCTCGCTCTATACCTGCTCTCATTTCCGGTTATAACGAAGAGCACGATATTGGCTTCCTTCGAGGATACTCGAGAGTTGAACGCCCTCAGAAAAAACGGAAAGAAGCTTTCTCTCGTGATATATCGTGTGACCTTTCATGTAGCTTAAACGAACGTAAATCTTAAAGGATGCGAAGGTAACTGTTTAGATTAATGGCTTTCAAATTGGGCGAGAATAAAACGTTCGCTCGCGATGCAAATAACAGGAACGATAAGAGCGCGTCGCAAGAGGCAAAATAAGGGGTAAAACGAGAAGACGACAGCCAAGACAACGAGATTGCCTGCAAAACTCCATCAAAGTCGCAAATTCGCAGCTGACAAAATTCCGCCCCCGAGAGTCACGGCTATTAAATTCGCGGGGAAATGGAAAATGTCGAACTCCGGGAGTCTCATTTCCCAGACATTCATCCGATACGACGAGAGTGAGAATAAAATAGAGAGAAAGAACGAGAAAGATGTGTGCAATGAGAGAAAAAGAGAGAGAGAGAGAGAGAGAGAGAGAGAGAGAGAGAGAGAGAGAGAGAGAGAGAGGACCGGCTGCAAAACGTACGGCGTAAGAGCATTTTAATTCGTGAAGTAGCGATATAGGAGTAACGACAGGATTTAGCAATCGGAGAACTCATTCCCGTGTTCGTCTATTTACGGGTTTAATATATTCCGACGCTAATTCCTTCACCCGCGCGTTCCTACAACTCGCCTCGAATCACAAAAAGCCGTTTTCTCTCGCTCGTCTAACATTTAATTAGTTCAACTCCCACGGGCCGACCGGTCGGTTTATTATCGCTCTTGGTAGGCTCGAATTGAATTGAATTGGTCGCCGTATAATTTTCTCTTTGGCTCGCCAAACAACCCGTAGCCCAAGTCAAAGTCTTTGGGATGTTAAGCTCTTCCATATTATATATTTCTTACATCTGCGTAAGACGTATGTGTCTTTGACATAAGATGAAATACTCAAGACGTGATATAAATGAATTCTAATAAATTTCAAGTAATACAAGCGTTTTTTATTATCTAAATTTTGTTGTCTAGATCCTCCTTAGGGCTTACTAAACTAGTTTTATGTTATTTATTCTCGGACGAGACAAGGATTCGTGCGGCGCATTCCGTATCTATTGATCTCCCTGACGAAATGTAATTTTTGCAGCGTCCTCTCGGGATGTGTGGAAGCCGTCTCATCCGTTCGTGATGGAATTCGGGCGGACAAGCAGAAGCACGGATTCGCCCGCTTCGAAAACGTTCCCGAAGGCAACGTTCAGATAGCCAACGTTCCTGGGACGAGCGGACGAGAGGCCAACAATGATGACGTTGTCAAGGGGATAACGCAAATCGCGGGTGGCAGATTCGAAAATCCCCTGTACAGATCTAACAAGAGGGATAAGACGGAAACACGCAAGATTCTTGATGCGCCTCTCAGCCTCGCAACCCTTAAAAGTCAAATAGACGATCAGCTGGAAAAGGAGATGGATACCGAGGAATAAGAATATCATTTTTATTCAATTACGTTATGTTACGTTAATTAAGTTTTACGATCCTAATTATGGAATTATGTAAAATTATTGAATGATAATATACATTACTTTGGACACTTTAGATTGGCTTAAGAAAGATGTATCACACGCGTTCTTTTATCTTCTTTTTGAATAAAATCAAGTTAAATCTTGAGGATTTAAACAAAGGCTTTTGAAAAACTTTTCCAGATGAAGAATGAATAATACATTGAAATCAATACTGTGTATGCACGTTTGTCTCGAATCTAGAAAATTTCGTTAAATGATAGATCTTTTACATCTAATAAGATATTACATCTAATAAGATATTAAAAAGAAGGAAACGAGAATTTTTTTTTCAAGAAAAGACAAAGCGGAGGTGTTGGCTCACAAATATTTATTTCTTATTGTCAGACGACATCCATTCAAAATTGCAGCATCACGTGTTACATCATTCACGTGGCTACCGCGCTTTGTCGCGTAGACAAATTATACGCACACATAAATTCGACGATGATCGAATAAAATATATATATATATATATATATTTTTTATATTAAATATATATATATATATAAATATTATATAAATATTATATATATATATATATAATATTTATATTTAATATTTAATATTTATATATATATATATATATATATAATATATATATAATATAATATAATATATATATATATATAATATATATATATTTTTTCGTTAATATATATACGGATTCTCTGGATAAATATTGACGCCTAGTTACACGATATATAGACGCAGGACATTTGTATCGTGTATAAGAAATAAATGGTAAATTGTGATAACGATAAATGTATCGTAACAACAGACAACGATGCGATTTCCTTCATCATTTCTATGTAATTCATCATAAAATATATCATCTATATATATACAATGTATATAATATGTATATGTATATAATTATCTATATAAAGTTCTACTCGTAGAATATATTAACTCTCTGTTTCTTCGATAAAAATTGTTATTCTGCTGTTTTGTACAGATATATGATCTCTTCTTTATCGTAGAAGCGTGTGTGTCGAATTAAAACCGAATATATATATGTACGCAGACGAAAAAATAGAAGTCTCTGATCCCTCATCGATGTTTATAAAGTTAGCAAGATATATCAAAAGTGCCTTTCCAAGTGACATGTTATGTTAACGTCTAATAGATTACTATCACTTGTTACGTTTATTGACTTTTTCATTGACTTTCTTTCGGCAAGTATATATCTTTAGCAGATCTCTACGCATTTTTCTAAAATACCCGGCATCGATTTGAAATTATATTTAATTTCTTCGCAAAAATTAGGACGTATCTTATATGGATGTGCGTGTACAGTATGGTTTACAAAAAGACAAGAATTAAGATACAAAAATAAAGATACAGAATTTTGATTTAAGAATTTTGATGAATTTTGATTAATTTTATTTTCCTAAAGATGTTCAACTGGCTAAGATAGACTTTTAATTATTTAAAGTAACATATACAAGTCTAAAGAATGTAAATAGGTGATTTTGTATGGTCATCCTGTATACGTACGCATTCCATAGTAAATTATTATATAGAAGAATCATGATCGAAACATTAAGTGATATAATATTATAACGATAATCGCTATTTATTCTGTAGACACTCATGCGAGGTATGTATAATCCTTTAATACAAATAACCATTTCTTGGTCACGCAATACGACATTACATCCTAATATTTATTTGGCAATTACGTGAAGAAAGGGAAAGAGAAAAAAGGGGAAAAAAGTTCTTTTTGTCTTGTGCGCATTGGTCCCTTTCCACGACTTTTATGCGGTAAGTAATCGCGAGATTCGCCTTCATATGAAGCACATCTTGCGCAATCTTATGCCGTAATCTTGAAAAAAATTACAAGAAGAAAGCGATTAAGAATATCGATGATGACATGAACCGGACGGGTTCTCCACGCACGACGACATTCGATTAGCTTCGGCTTTAAATCACAAATATATAAATACGGTCACGAAATCAGAATTCTACAATTCCCTCTCGACCGTCCCCGCCTACATAAATGACGATAAAAATCCAGCCGCCGCATAATCTACTTGTATCGACTTGCAAATGCAACGTGGATTTACATAGTTTATCGTGTGGACGAGTATAATATATACAGGATCCTCAAAAAGTCCCGGAACGCTAAAATATTTCGAAAACGATCAATTATAATTAAGTATTTTTTTCATTGAGTACTTTTCGAGTTATGAGGCTTGAAATAATTTCTTAATTTTACATAAACCATAAAATATCTAGTAAAATCATATTTCGATTATCTTACCTTAATACTTTTATGTACAAAATAATGAGAAGAATCAATTGGAGTAAAGAAAACACATAGTTGTTTTCGAAGAAAAAATATGTAATTTGCAATTAACAATTACATATTTTTTCTTAAAAAATAACTATGTATTTTCTTTACACCAATTGATTCCTCTCATTATTTTGTATATAAAAATATTAATGTAAGATAATTGAAAAATGAATATTTTACTAGATATTTTATGGTTTATGTAAAATTAAGAAATTATTTCAAGCCTCATAACTCGAAAAGTATCTAATGTAAAAATACTTAATTATAGTGTTTTCGAAAGCTCTTGAAATAAGCTGAAATAAGGATATGCAATAAAAATGCATAAAAAATAGGAAGTTTCATTTAAAAAAATCAATTTGATCTTCATAGACCTAGTATTTCATCTAAGGTCAAATTCTTATCATTATTAGATACATTTTATTTAGTCCTACACCTTTGTTCTTTACATATTTTTTATTATAATTGATCGTTTTCGAGATATTTTCGCGTTTCGGGACTTTTTGAAGACCCTGTATATCCATGAACTTATATCTTACAAATATTCTTATTACACACTTCAAATTGGCGGGAAATAAATTATCGTTGCGCATGATTAATTTTAAGAGCCGATCAAACCGACGTCTATCGACGTTTATTAAGAATAATATCTTAGGAAAATAGCGACATCGTCGATTTGACGCAGAATTGATTTCACCAAATCACAATCCGCATGATATATAATCTTATTGTACAACTAGATATATCTTTTCTAAGTAAATGATAAATGCAATAATTTTATCGATATAGTATCGAATTTATCTTCACGTCACATTATTAATATAATCGTATTTTCTTCTTTTTATAGCTATAAAGTATGTCGTATATTATATATCTTGTATACGCACATATAATTACATTAACGCAAAACGCTTTGACGAAACCGTGTCAAAATGTAAATATATATTCTCTTTTTATTTTGAATCCCAGGAATATTCTTTCGAGTCTTAAACGGTTTAAAATATCATTGTCATCTTCAAAGTACAATATAACGAATAATCAAAAGGTCATTTACATTTGGAAGTTTTTTCTTTCGAAACTTCTCGTTGCAGTTAGGCAATAATCGGTGACTTTCATAATCCGCATTTTACGGTTGAAATATCTGAATACTAAATTCGCATATTCTTTAGTCCTTATTAAAATTAAGAACTCGTATTAAATATACAATAGCGAGAAATAAATTAACCGTCTAAATGACCTCTGATTTGCAATGCAATTGGAAGAAAAATGAGAAAATAACGTCCGTAAAGGCACTCCTGGCGAAAATATAATCTAGCAAAAGATATAATAATGTATATATATATATATATATATATATATATAACCGTTATAAGAATATATCTATATATCGGTGTTAAAAGCCTTTGTTGCCAGGAAACATTGAAGCGATTCGCAGTGCTGGAAATAAATCTTCAGTCGCGATTACGCTGCAAAAAACTTCATCGTATATATAAGGAAGACATTTTAGGAATGTAAAGAAATTGCACTAATCCCTAAAAATATATATATCCCTCTGTTTAAATCTGTGACTTAGCAATAGCAACAAATCGTTCTCAACAATGTCTCTCGAATCCTCTTTATTGAACAAGAAAGAACAATTGTAAGAATAATAGTCTGTATGGAAGAGCAAATCGGCAAAACCGGATAAATCCGTGTTAACGGTGAAAGATTTGAAAAAATGTAAAATTTATTTCGAGGCTTTATATAATTTTCGATCTCTCAGAACATTATCGAAAAGCACACATTCGTGAATGTTTTACATTCGTAGGAGCTAAAATCAAAATCCTGAAATCATCAGAAAAAAAATCCGATAATATCAAACATAGACTTGAGTTAAAAGACAAATAAATCTAAGATTGTTGTAGTTGCAGCAGCGCCTGAAGACGTTGCAATTCTTTCAGTAATTCACGGTTTCTGTCCTCCAAGGAATTCAGCCTTTCCCTGTAGGAGGAATTCTCATTTGTCAACATCGTGACCCGCCTCTCCAAACCGTCCATATACTCTTTCTTTTTCCTACGCGATTCCTGCGCAGATATCTGCAAAACGTACCACATAAATCAATATCTTTCACGCTACATTCGCAATTTTAATTTAAAATTTCAATATTTGATTTCAAATATACAGAATAATTTCAAATATTAAAACGATATTTCTTTTACATACTTTATTCTTGATTTTCCTTCGTACTTTCTTCAATGATTTCTCCTCCTGTTTCGTCAGAGGGAGCTTCGTGGGTACTGGATATCCCTCGGCTATCAAGGTTCTCTTTTCTTCTTCCGTCAATGTCAACACACCCGTCGAGCCTTTCTGTAACCCCAATCGCACTTAAGTGTTTACATCACATGTATATTGGATCAATAAATTTGACAGTAAAAAATGGATTGTTATTTCACGAGTAGAGTGAGCGACAGTGGACATAAAATATGTAAAACTCATCCATAAAAGCATCGAGTTTGTTTATCAAGATCCAGTAACTTTGTTTACAAGAGGCGGTCACATACGTTAAAATATTACATGCATTACATAAACAGGTTCTTGGTTTTTAGGTCAGAGAATAATTTTTAGAAATATTACAAACATACATAAAAATAAATCCATAATTTTTTTATATACATAATACAGAATATTTAACAAATAACAAAACTCTTCTCGTTACAAAATTACTTAATAAAATTATTTGACAGATGACACTGATGAATATAAATAAAAATATAAGGAATGAATGTTGTTTTTTACTATGAATTCTTAATTTTTCTCGAGCATAAATTATTTGTTGCTTTCAAAAAATATTTCCATATTATCAATAATAAAAATATAAAGAGTGTGGAATCTTTTTCTTCGAGAGATTTTTTTTCTCTTTAATAGTTTATGACTTCATTATAATTGTGCTAAATTCACCCAGCTTAATGGATTTAGCAATCCGTTCAAAGTCACCGATGTCAAGTTCCTTTAGATGATGTCTTACCGGCTGACAGGAAATCAGGGGCGTATGAATGGGCTGTCTGGTGGTGTGGGTGCCATTGGTGACGTAAAGCCTCGGCGCCAGTAAGCCCCTGAGATTCTGCGTAGATGTCTGGGAATCTCGGCGTTCTGGCGAGCAGGAAGCGGAAGCGGTACCCTCGCTATCGGAGCTTGCGCTGCTGGGCGGTGTCGGCGGCAACCCTTGTCTCGACGCACGTAAGGTCGTCTCTTTCCCTTCACAGATTACGCCGTATTCCTCAATCTCCATGTTCTGGAAATAATTGAGGATAACGATGACAAATTCATCGTAGTAACGATCGTTTAAATAATAATGCACAGTTTGATTAAATTGAAGAGAAGTATTATTCTTCATTCACACCTCCTTTATTTTTTATAATTTAAGATTTTTAAGATAATTTATTTATAATTTATTTATTATTTTTTATAATTTTTATTATATTAATACACTCGTTTGGATAAATTGGCAGCGCAATTGTTGAAGAGATAACGAATGGATAGAATTGATTTAAGGATGTTTTTTTGTATCTATTTTCAAAATATTGAGAATTTAGAATGAACATTGTACAGAATGTCCTTATATATGTTTAAAATCTTCAGTATAATTTTTAAATCGATTCACTAAAGCGTTCATAAGTTATAAAGATTTTAATTTACACCGAATTAACATGTGTTTTTATGGGAAACGTATAACCACGTCGATTCAAATGATAAAAACACATGGAAATAATATTCAGAATTTGTTGAAAATTTGCAAAAGTTTAGATACAGAAGGAATATTTGATCAAATAATCTTATACAAGTACTAACTGGTTGAAAAGATATTAAATATAATTCAATGAAGTTTGCCATGTATCTGTCACAAGGCGAAATTCTTTGCCAAAAGTTAATCATTTCAATTAACAAAAATTCGGATTATTTCAATAAAAATGCAATAAATATTTAAAAATACATCTCTGTAGCTAAAATTAAATTGTAATATCCCACATAATTTCTTACTCAAAAATGGATATATTTGTCAATATTAATTTTCAGCTACTTTTTGCTGGGATTGTACATATATAAAACATCCTTAACGTTTTAGAATACTTTATCTCTTGAACCACAGTTTGATTAAATTGAAAAAAAATATATTATTCTTCATTCACGTTTCCTTTATTTTTTGTAATTTATTAAAAAAATATATTAATAACCTCGTTTAGATAAATTTGAATAATTACAACGCAGTGCAAATGTTGAAAAGATAACAAATGGAAAGATTTGATTTAACATTTTAGAGTACTTTATCTCTTGAATGCGTGACGCAAGATATTGATTTTATCAGAAATGTACCTGATAATACTCTTCGTCATCCTCCTCGCTGTCACTTATGTGCGGGAGCTGACTTTTGGCAAAGTGGAGACTCTGCGGTGACACTATTGTTATCGTGCTCTTATCGTCGACCATGTCGCAGCTCGGTTGACAAGGCGCGCAGGGACTGGCCGGCGCGCTAATAGGTTCGCCCTTGATTTCCGGACACTCGTTAGCTTCAGGTACTAAATTGTTTCTTTTGAGGATTACGGTCGAGGTAGAGGACGGCGACGACGACGATTCGACGCGGTTCGAGGCGCTTATCGAAATAGCCGGAAAGCATTCTTCTTCCATATCTGAAATAATATCTATTGAGTATTCTTTCTCATAATCTCCAGAAAGCATTCTTAAGGAAAGATTATTGTGAGGGATTCGAGAAAAAATACGGCAAAACGATAAATTTTGTATTTCGAATGTTATAATGTCGTTTAAAGAAAGAAAAAAAATCGCACGAATCATCTTACCATCGATTCTGCGAATATCGAGAGACTTTTGGTCCAGATTGGCGAAATCGATGGAGGAATTAGTACTCGATGTGCTCGAACTAACCGCACCGGAACCCGAATTAGGCGTGTGAGGATTAACTCCTGGCGTTGCTGGGCTCGGAGGGGGACTGTGAATCAGAAGGCTGTAACTGTGTTCGGATTTTATCGGTCGTGGTCCACCGAGAGCCGCATCTGTCATTAATCGATCCCTCAGGACCACGCTATCCCTAAGGCTATTACCCCATTCCTCTTCTTTGGTACTCATTAAGACATCCTGGCTGAGTATGAACGGCTGCAATACAAACAAGAATTAATAGAATTTTGGGGAAAGAAGAGAAGAAGAATAGATTTATAATACAAATAATTATGAAGAAAGATTATTTTATGATGACGTTAGATAACAAAAATGGTCATTTATAAATTATTATTATTCTACTATTGTTCGCGGGTGAAAGCGGTTTCGTCGCGACCGCGCAAGATGTGAATTAGCGCGACAGATGAGGACACGACAATTTTCTAAGAGCTAAATGAACTTCACTCGACACGTATTTTTTTTTTATTTTTCTGTTTTTATTTTTACACACCACACAATTAAATAAAGAAATGTATATATATATATATATATATGTGTGTGTGTACAAAAATTTCAAGAACTGAAATTTCGAAGTAATGAGTCCGAAGACTGTACAAGCGACGTAACTAAGCGGATTAAGCAAGCGGTTTTTTCTGAGAGCGGTATTTCTGCGAATTGCTAATTGCAAACTGCGAGACTGCGAAAAGTGCGAGACTTCGAGGTGCCCACGTGCGATGCCCGTTATATAGCGAGCAGAATTTTGGGCCCTTTGCGACGTGGACCAATAAATGTAATAATTTAGCGGTGACCTTAGGGCGCCGCGTACAATTGGTCGTCGATGAGGTCTGACGTAGACATTTTTGCGATTGCCATGCGCGTGATCCCTTTCGATCAGATGATTGGCAATCAATTGATCGTGATGTATGGGCGCGCATGCCCGTGCGCTTCGTTGATTTTGTTGACAATGTTATTGTCAGCGTTTATGACAAGCGTTTATGACAAGCGTTTCTGACAAGCGTTTCTTAAACGATGAAAAAAAGAGAAATAACGGGAAATGATCGAGGTTTTCTGAAGGATCGAAGGCTCGAAAAGATTCTTGACGTCCGTTAAATGTGAATTCTCGAATTATAAATAGCTTATGCGAATTGTTGAACCGGGATAATCGTTATGATTTTCGAACAACTATTCTGCATTTGAATATTTTTTTAGAGAATAAATAATCGCAATGTGTTTCTAAAAAAAAAATAAACCGCCAAACATATCTTGGAAACATGTTTTATTCGTTTAAACGATGAAAATAGACGTACAGTCATGATCCATAAAATCGAGAAAAATAGATTCTAAATCTATGACATCAGTTATATAACCACACTTTGTATTTCGAATCTGTATTATTTCGTTGAAATTCGCTTTCTGAAATTTATTGTCACACGTGATAGACATCGACGTGATTCGCGCAAAGAAAAAAGAATTCTAGAGCAAGAAAATGGATTGATCCTGCGCGCAGAAAATTTCACCGCGAACGTACGCGACTCAATGAACACGGTTGAGAGGGGAAGGGGGAGCGGGAAGAGGGGGAAAATGTCCGCAATTGTCAATGGCCGCATCGCTCGTCGTCTCGTGTCAAGGACCCCGCTTCTAAAATTATATAGGAATAGTGTTCCGCGTGCGATCGCACACGCGTATACCATACGAAAGCGAGAAGGGGAAGGGCGGTTCGAGTTGAGCGGTCAAGTTGAAGGTCGGCCATTTTACTCGAGATAGTCCAAAGGTAGCCGCCGGTAGCAACGGCTGGCTACCTGCGTCCTTCCGCCGGGGATCCTCCTCGCGATCTAGCAATGCGGAACCTATGTTGGTACCCCCAAGGTCGAGACGGGAGGAACGAATCCTTTCGTCTTCTACTAACGACGCTGTTGCTACCAAGCTACGGCGACGACGCTCTTCGCTTCGCTGCCGTTTTCCTGCTTGTTTTGCAGGTCTTCGTTACGCTGCAGTCTTCCTTTAGTGGACTTCCCCGTTATGCACGGTTTGTCTCGTAAGCAAAATTCCGACTGCGCGAATCGCATGACTCTGCGATGACTCAAATAGCGTTTGTTTTCGCGTATTTGCAGTAGCTTGATGACGATTATAATTTACCGATTTAAAAGGAGAGATACGTTCGAAGTGGATTGTCCTGAAATAATATTCCATAACGTCGTTTTTTCTCGCTTGCCGATTTTTCCGATCGCGATCGGAGGACTGCTTCATTGCAGCATTGCATTTCACTTCCAACTCGCCTTAATTCGTCCTTCCGTTTGCTCCTGTGCCATGTCCTGTTATTCACCCTCTTCATTAGGGTCCCCCTAATTTGGATGGAAATGTAGTAATTTTCTGCAAGTGGATAATTAGTTAGAATGGAACTATTTGCAACCAACAACCCGGAACTCTCTTAAAACTCACGAGTCATCTTTGCTTTCCTCTGCTATTCTCTCGTTTCTATTGTTCAATCTTTTCGCGAAAGTGTTTATCTTTATCAATCAGCATTATCGTAATATCTTATGCAATAATTCATTGCGCGTTAATAATAGCGTAGGAAGAGATCGAGAGATTTGCAGAGATAAAATGTCTCTTGAAAAGATTGTTGGATTGTTCGGGAGAGATTAAAATGTCATCCCTAAAAAAAAATCGATTAAAAAAACATTTAATTGGTGTCTTGTAAAAGTATCTCGCATCCACAGCGACTCTCATAAAGATCCGCAATGCGGAACTCGATTCGCAAGGTCACGACACCAACACTCTTCCTTTTTCCGTTCCCTCCAGTCTTCTCGCGTCTCTCCTTTTCGTCCTTTTGCCCTTCTGCACTCCGTTATACTCGGCGCGTTCACGGCCAGCACTTATCTTCCATCCTTTCGCGTCTCACTTCCGGCGGAAATGTCCGTCGCTAACGGATTGTCCTTCTCGTTGTCTTTTTGGCGGATAAGACAGAGGATACACGATCCCCTTTTTGCTTCGTCGACATTTCTGAGCCACGATTTTAATATCTTATCGTTAATTACTGTTTATACATCGCGTTTGGATTTTCCGTGACGTTTCCGCAAACATAAGAGATGCACGCTTGCTTATTCACGTGAATCACTGTAATAAACTTCATTTTTCATGTATTAATTTATCAACAAACGGGAGAGTTTTGCTTGTGTTTTCTTCGATAAGAAGCTACGAATGCTTATATTCGTATATTATGTTTAATGCGTAATTCCGAAGATAAATTTATATCGATAACTTTTTGCCGCCAATGTTACTACGAGTCTTTTAATCTTCCCGAGATTCCTAGATCCATCGAAGAATCATTTAATTCTAAGTAATTATGCAATAACACATTGATCTCTTCGTTAATTTATTATTCTAAGAGACAAAAATGATAAAAAGATAGCGATCATTTGGCTTCGTAAATTTTCCACGAATGAGAACAGCAACGTGTCGGAGAATCTGCGAGTGATTAATTTCGTCGAATACTATAGACAATACAAATGGGGACTGTCAGTATTAATAAATTAAACGTAACCAAGTGATCAATTGCCGATCCACCGCGGCATCAATTCTCTCTCCGCGCGTCCATTACTGGTATATATCCCAGTATTTCCACTGGGAATCACAACGTGAAGAGAGCCGGCGCTTTTGCGAGTCCCAGCGGGATAGGAATTCCGATTGAATTCGTCCGCAAAGTGAAAGAGAGAGAAAGAGAGAGAGGGAAAGAGAGAGAGAGAGAGAGAGAGAGAGAGAGAGAGAGAAAGAATTGCAACGTAGTGATTGGTATTAACTAACTGCGGCGCAACACGGGAAGTGCATCGAACGCGGGGTCCGGGCTCAGCAATTTTCAACGACGAGTTATTTCGCTACCGCGGCATTTTTTATTTCGACGTTCGAGGCTGTCCTCGAGGAAATCGCGATATCTTGGCTTCGCGCAATCGCGATCCCCCTCAAGTATGATTATTATATTACGCGCCTTTCTTTATTATATTACATTCTGCATGCTGTTATAAACGTTTATTAATATTGCGAGTGATCAAAGAGCTCTGATGAACATAATCGTTTTTATAGAACAAGTACACGGTAAAATATAAAATGTTAATTATAACATTTTTCACGTCCCAGAAGGTCCACTCTAAATTTTAAGTTAAAATAATTCATTCGTCATATGTTACTTATTGACAAAATGTGTTAAATAATTGACACAATACTTTATATTTATTTTTGTTATTGTGATTTTAAGTGTAATGTAAAAATAACATACAAATTAATTAAAAATTACAGGAAAAAAGAGTTATAATAACTCGTAAAAAAATGTTGAGGACGTTAACATGTAATAGTAATTATTTTAACTTAAATTATTTGTAATAGAAACATTTGATTTTAATAAATTTGATTATTTTTATTTGTCAAAGTTCAAGATTATTTCAAGATTTACAGTTTTCTTAGAATGTTAAACTGATTTTGAGACATATTGATTGTTTAAAATGATTATGTTAAAAATACTCAAAATAATATTCCATTTCTAAGAAACATATACAAAGTTTTAAGTTGTGAAGTTGACATAAATGTAACACATGAAAATGTTATAAAAATAATAACATATAAGTCATATATTAATTTTACATTAAAGTACTAATCAAAACGTGGTAACACAAGAAAATTTCAACATATGGACGCACAATTTTTTATTGTGTATCGGTTGCTAAGAGCCAAAGCGCATCATTTTAGCTTCATTTTTTTCATTTTATACGTATGTCAAGTACATATTCGCGCTTTTCGGGAAAGACCTTCTTTCAGAAAGACTATCGTTTCCTTTATGAATATACTACAAGCGCGATCTCTTTAAATTCTATACATAATATTCGTAATATCTCTCTCTGTGAGAAGTAATATCCGTGATAAAGACGGCGTGGATGCAAAGTTATGCCGAGTATTGAAAGAACTGACCTTTCCACTTGCCGATTCGATACCAAACTCTGATGCACGGGTCGGAAAGCAATTGTGCGCCGGTGCATTGAAGGCAGAGACGCACTCGTGGGTAATGCACCGGAGAGAATTGCAGCGGCATGTTCGCGCGATGTTTCAAAAAGCTGCGATACATACGAATGAGGACTGCATATACATTGTATGTGTAACGCGAAATGATATTTGTCTCTTCCATGGCGCTTAAGCGCGCCTGACTTGCAATCGCTATTCATACACGTGTATCACAATCGCGAGAGCGCATATATTGCATGTGTGAGTGCGTTAATCGTTTCTCCAAGTCGTCCGATGCGAGCTCGTGAGTGATTCTACGAAACATTTACTGGCAATATGTATTATATTCAAAGTCCTTAAATATTTCAAAAAAAAATAATTATAATTCAATTAAAATATTTTTAGAATTTATAATTTTTAAATAAATTGAAAGGAATTAGGCTCTATTCGTATTAAACAACACGACAAGAAAACTAGCGATTAAGAGCCAATAGGGGATGGTAATGCCTAAAAATTCTTTAATTGTACGCGAAAATTTAAACGAGAACGAGGCATATGCATATATTTTCGACTTCGCCCCGATATTTTTTTCTTTACATCTCTTCAGGAAGGTAAAGAGGGTTTATAGAATTCTCAAAAATGAGAATCTATATCTTGGTAAATGCACCAAGTAAAATATATGGTAATGCCTAAAAATTCTTTAATTGTACGCGAAAATTTAAACGAGAACGAGGCATATGCATATATTTTCAGCGACTTCGCCCCGATATTTTTGTCATTTACATCTCTTAAAGAGGGTTTATAGAATTCTCAAAAATGAGAATCTATATCTTGGTAAATGCACCAAGTAAAATATATGCATATGCCTCGTTCTCGTTTAAATTTTCGCGTACAATGAAAGAATTTTTAGGCATTACCATCCGCTGTTGGCTCTTAATCGCTAGTTTTCTTGTCGTGTTGTTTATAATTTTTAGCCGGTTATAATCAAAATATAAACTTTTCTTCATAAATCATCCGAGAAATTAATTTTTTAATTTTCAGAACGTATTTAAGAATCTTATAAATGCAGACGTATTCGATAATTTGGCGATTATAGAGAATTTATAGAGGATGCAAAATAAAAAAAAGCAATATCCGACACAGTTGCATATTCGACATATCGTTTCGCGTTATCGTCTCACGAATAGAGGCATAAATTTCCAATAAAATGCGATAACAGTCTGGAATAAATTGAATCACTGAAGGCGCGAATGTAAAAAGAGGGTGACCTGAATTTTTGTTATACGCTGTTATAATTCTTGCGTGACGACGCAGCGCGACTCCGCTATATCGCACCTGTAAAACAACCTGATTCGCAATCGTAAAGCCGCTTATATCGCCGGAAAACCTCGCGCAGGCAGAAAATCATATCTGCGGTGTATGCGAAGACACTGTGGGAAGGTCAACGCACGCTCAGCCGAATATCTAATTACGCTAATGCGATCGTATCCGAAACCTAACCGTACGGAATATCAATAAGACGAGAGCAAATATTTCCCCGACACTTACTACACGCGAGCAAAATTACTCCGTCATGTTTGGCTATTTTTTCGCGATGGATTCACGATTGTTTTCGAATATTTTCGATTCATAATATTCATTCGTATGCTAATCGATATCGCACATACATAGAATCATTGATTAAATCGATTTAATCATTAATGAATTAATTCACGCCAATTGATGTTAATTATCTTGCCTGAATGCAAAATAAATTCTCTTTAGTGCTGATAAAATATTTTCAGGCTATCGCATAAATATTTATTGCTCCACATGAAGACATCAATTTTTCTCATTATTATTTTTTGTCAGAAAAGTAGCAATTTGCTAATTATCTTTCTCACAAATATATGTATGTAGCGTATCATATTATAGGTGTATTTATTCGGAAAGAACATTAATGAGATATTTTAATAGGATATTTTATTTAATTCCTTGTAGGGAGGATTTAATTAATGTAATTAATAAAATATACTTCATTATATTGCTAGATCATTTTTAAACTACATAATTTTATTTCTAAAATTAATTTAAGATGAAATAAAAAATTGTATATCTTTCGAAAATACCGGATTATCCGTGAAAATCTCTATTTTCAAAGAAGCTGCAGAATTTCTCCATTATAGAATAGGTCAGTCTTTCAGGATTCTAGCAAGGGAAGATACATCAGCGTTTACCGGCCTCGTCGAAGTCACGAAAAAAGGTGAATGTCCTCGAGTTCCATCCGAACCATCCCGTCACTTGGTTTACTCCCCACCATGGTTAGCGATGACGCCGGCGACGACGACAGGTCCCTCTCTTTCTCTCTCTCTCTCTCTCTCTCTCTCTCTCTCTCTCTCTCCCTCTCTCTCTCCTTCTCTCCCTCTCTCTCTTTCTCTCTCTCTCCGGGACTGTATTGCCATACAACTCGTTTCAAAACCAGATCCCTTCTTAACAAGTACTACCGTAGCCGTGAACCTTCTCAGGAAAGTCGAGAAACTCTAGAAAGCCTTGTCGAGACGACGTTCAAAACGCTGAACCATTTACGCTTAATCATGAAGCAGCGATAAGATCGAATAACATAATCTGAATAATACGATCTATGTTTATTTTGAAAAATTATACACACTACTACAATCATTTAGTCAGTCGATGGCGATCAATGGCTCATCAATGGCGTATCCAATGCTTCCTTTCAGAAATCGTCGCGAAATTAAATCTTAAAGCGTAATGCAAAATATATAAGCGACTTTGTTAAATATCGGATTCAAGACAAACGCAGTTGTAATTATTTCGGCATTTATTCGGTTAATTTTAACATTTCCATAAACGAGATTAAAATTAAGAGTAGTGTAGAAACGTTCTTTACATTACACGTGTATTAAAATTTAATTTTATTCCATATTATTTTTATGATTGACAATCTTTTCAAATGCAAAAACGATGAATGAAAGGATAAACTATGCCTATGAATGGCGAATGCTTTTGCTTCGTAAACGAGAAATTGACGCTTTAGTAAACTATATACTTTGCCTGTTTTCAGAAATTTGTACGTGTTTTCACGTGCGTCTCAAAATTATTCACACATTCCGTCTCCACTCGACTTTCAGGTAGACGGACAATAATTTATCCGTCGCGAACGTTTTGTTCGTGGATCAACAGGTAGTTCTCGGCGAGTCGCAAATCGAACGAAAAATATATGTATATCCTTCCATATATATGTATATTTGACTGCTTGCTTTCAATATAATCATTAATATTTGCTTTATTCACTCACGATAGAAAATAATACTTTTGAAAGAAAACGAGATGTAGGAATCATTCTCCATTTTGTAAATAACACGTTGCTTATAAATAAATGAGATCTTATTACACAATTGCGTTAAATATATTTATAATTTGATATGAAATATCGCTCGACGAACTTATTGCTTTCTGCCTCTGTGCTCAAGAATGGAGCAATCAATCGACGATAATTCGAATCGAATGCGGAGAGGACCATTTCCTTCTGTATATCTGTACTGGCCTCGAGATATACCACTCCATCGATTAGTATTCAAATCCGAGAGGTCAATAAAGGCAACGAATGGCTATTGGACGATGTAATACTCTCGATAGAGCCAAAAGACCCAATAAGCGAATCTCGATTATTGTTGTCGCTGATTATAATATAAGAAGCCATGCAGAAATTAAATAGATTAAAAATTTTAATATCTTTAATTGCGGAAAAAACGTACAAACTGCATTAAATTTGTCGAATTTAAATTTGAAATTTGTAATAATTTCAAAGTGTTTTTTCGAAAGCGATAAATTCATTGAACGATATTTCGTATCAAAGTCTCTTTGCGATTGCCTTTGAACTTGAAAGCAACCGTTGAATCAACATCGATCTCATTCAATTTTGAATACGTCTCTAATCTCGAGCACACACAAACAAGCGATAACTCGTGGAATATACGTGAAATACGTTGTATACAAAACATTTGTAAATTTGAAATTATTTGTACGTGTCTCAAATTCTGAATCAAAATACTTTTACATGACTAATTAATTGATTTAATCAATTAATTAGTCAGTTATAACTATGTAATATTCAGATCAGTAGCTTATTATACAATATTACATATCAAAGACGTAAATTAATTGATTTCTATTATTGCAATAATAGTATTTGATGTTCCGATCGACTTTTCCTTGTTCGCTCTATTCTTTATCTGCAGATAAAGATATGCGAATTTTTTTTGCAAATTCGACGCAAGCAACGAACTTTGGTCGACTTCAAAATCTGAGTCATACATTGCGAGTCTCGTAGCATCAAATTAACAACATTTGTTGTGCTATTATTCATTAAACACAACGCCAGCAAATACAATTTAAGGATGCTTTGTATGTACAATCTCAAAAAGTAGTTGAAAATCAATATTGACGAATATATTCATTTTTAGTGTATTTTGAGTATGAGAAATTGCCTGGAATATTACAATTTGAGCTTTCTTAGCTACAGTGCAGAGATGTATTTTTTAATATTTATTACGTTTTTACTAAAATATTCCGAATTTTGTTAATCGAAATAATTAACTTTTGGCAGAGAATTTTGCCTTGTGACAGATACATGGCTAACTTCATTGAATTATATTTAATATCTTTTTAACCAGTTAGTACTTGTATAATATTATTTGACCAAATTTTCTCTGTATCTAAATTTTTGTAAATTTTTGTAAATTTTAAACAAATTCTGAATACTATTTCCATGTGTTTTTGTCATTTGAATTGACGTGATTATACGTTTCCATAAGAACACATGTTAATTCGATGCAAATTAAAATCCTTATAACTTGTAAACGTTTTAGTGAATCGATTTAAAAATTGTACTAAAGATTCTAAACATATTGTAAGAACATTCTGTACAATTTTCATTAAATTCTCAATATTTTGAAAATAGATACGAAACATCCTTAACTAAAACGTCATTTTCTATTCTAGATAAGAGAAGGAGGATAAAATAATATTTTTATACTCTTTATAAAAGTATGATATCGTAGCTTGTAGGAATCCTCTCTTGTTTCAAGCGAGTTTATCGACGGTCGTAATCTACGGCATTGAAATTAATGGGATACCTCGGAGCAAAGCTGACGAAATTTAATTAATTCGAATAATCAAAAGTTGCAGTGTTCCATCAACTAGTCGCCATGGTCAGTGAAGAGATAAGACTCAGGCGAGGAACTAATCCGTAATATTGAGTAAGAGATACTACGCTATTATCAATTCAGGTCAGACAAAAGCGAGTAGTTTTATAGACGGTTCGAAAAAAGAGGACGAAAGAGAATTGCATGGCGAAAGAAGACGGAGAAACAACGCGATGGTGGACGCGTGCAATTGATAAGAGCTTATCACGCGGCGAACGTAACTATTCAGCACGACTGACTTCCGAGGGCCACGGTTTCACTTTATCGTATACCTGTGGACGCATAATCGTGCGCGTCTTATAATTGCGCGCCAGCGGAGTTCGAAGGAAGTTGGAGGAGTCCAGGAACCGGTCATTTGCGTCATCGGTTATGCGAGAAGGTCAACGAGATGAATATGTTTGATTTTAGGGTAAGATCCGCTAAGATCCGCTATTGAAGCTTAACGACGAATTTATACGAAGCAGACAGGGAGCTAAATCAAACATAAGGTGAAAAAGAGCTATTTATTATTCTCGGCACAGGTGTCTAAGAAGCTGTATAAAAAAACGAGAGTTAGAGAATCAATACTAATTTTTTTTTTCAAATGTCTTTTAATCATTCAAAATTTTTACGCTTTTTGATGTAGCTTTAAGAATCTCGAAAATTATTAGTAAATATCTATTAATGTCTATCTATCGTAATTTTCAGAAAGGTTCTCAAGGATATCTTGATAAGGTGTGTCACGAGTCGAATTCAGCTCGCAGCCACGAACCTGGTTAAGACCGCGGGAAGCAGAGAGGAGTGTCACCGCCTGAAATAACGTTCGATATGACGGTATCGGCGAGACCTACATAGGTGAAATCGAGAACCGTCGTGCGGTAAAATGCAATCGCACACCTGAGAGCTGTTCGTAGCACCCTTGTAACATAGGAATGCCAACGATCCGGAAAAGATTCCTGGTCGTTAGACTCACTTACTGGATTAACAAGACTTCGTTAATAGAGATAATGACCTCGAAACGTGAAAAAAAAAATCCAGAGTTTTTTCCCTCTAGTTATTCTATTTTTTTGAATATTATTGATAATATAACTCATGCTTTTATATATGTTCTTTATATATATCTATATGTGCATATAAAATATTTGGAAAATGCAAGTATCTAAATTCATGAGAAGAAACGTCACTTTGTACGAAATGAATGTACAATCGACTATCGAGGGTCTGTAATCTTTTATCTTGTTCCTTTAAAAACGATACCATGATAACGGTAGAAAAACTATATGGTTTTCAAATCTCTCGATATGTGTGATATATACGTGATGAAATTTTCACGATAATCTACTAAAAATATGGCTCTTCGATGAATCATTGATCGCAAAAAAAAAATGAGAGAGATTGATAGATTATATTGTATCAATTGATATCATTGCTCGATATCTACGAGCAAGAATAAAATATCTCCTAAGTTATTATTAAAAAAATTTATATTATTTTATACAATAAATAGAATCTGAAATGCCCAATATTGTACTCCAAAAAGTTAGTTCTTTAAAAGAGCCTCTGAAACTCGCATGTAAATACGAGTTTTAATCAGTATAATTTATTCTTGAGCGAATATTATCTGATCTTATAACGCAAATATTATCTGCGATCTGTCGTTGAAATCTCGTTGTGATGCCGATCAATCACTGATAATGAGACGGATAAGCGAGCATCTGTCGTTTGAGACGAAAACAGCTCGCTCTGGCACGAATTTGCAATCGTACAGAATTATTCAAGGTCGGCAGAATTTCTTTCTTGTTATATCGCGAATCGCGATGTAACTATTACGTTATACTTTGTGTATGCGATCAAGAAATTTTATTATTTTTTCCCCAAAAATTCTTTTTAATCTGCGGATAGATATGCGATGGATTATAATGAATTTTTATTACGTTTATTCATAAAACACAAGCGTCAACGATAGTCACAATAACGGTTTCGTGCAGCTATGGCAAGATTGGCAATCCTTTGCATCCTGATTAAGCGGTGACAGCTTGTGACAGTTATAATTTAGCGGTTGAATGTGCGAGATGACTGCGAAGTAATCTATCTGAATGTAAATATTATGTAAAATCCCTTTCTCGTAGATTATGTTATTATACTGACAGCATTGTGTCTTGTAACATTAGCATATATTTTATTCTCGAAGGACGTTAATTCAATGTGACAAACCTGCCAAATTGCATTTCTTATCCACGAATCGCGCGCGCATGACGCAATTGTTTACAAAACTAAAGGTTGTATAACATCATGTGATGTGTATAATTTCATATGATATTAATCTTTTTTATTTTTACATATTCTCACGTTATGTACAAACATGTTAGTGACCAAAAGAAAGGATGGCTTCGATATTTTGACGTCAATAGATGAATTAAAAAAGTATCTGTTTTATAAGAAAAAATAATTAAAAAATGATTTGGTTTTGTCGATAAAATTATTATGATTTAATAGAGACTTTCTTTTATTCAAATCTTACTACAATCTCTTTAGTATTTATTTTTATGGTTAACTCTGTGTGTTATATTAGCTGTTATTCAAGCAAAATGCGTTAATTAATGTCCCTGGAAATATTTAATTTCATTAGATTCAATGATTTCACGGAGGATGCGTTTCCTTTTAACAAAACTACACCCGTAATTTGTGGTGCATAGCATCACGTGCGTTACAGAGAGAGAATAGTTCCATGCGCAAGCGTGCGCGGAAGAAAAAGTTTACGGTTACGCATGTACAAAGGTGGAATCCCGCAGCTAACGGTGTTTTGCGAACAGACGATACGCCAGAAATGGTAGGAACGTAACAATATTCTGCATCGAGTTTTTATTTTTTATCCATGTAGTCGCAATCTGAAATCGATCGATACATTCGAGGTATTCAGACGAGCGACTCGATCACGATTATGCGCATTTATTAGGTTAAATTTCTTTTTCCAAAAGAGAGAACAAGATTTTCTTTTCAAGTTGTACAGTCATAAAAATCGACGAAACTGCCGAAAAATTTATGAGGATGCTTATAAATGCAATGACGCGAGTCTAGAATCCGCACGGAAAAAAATTAAGTATCAAATTAACACTTATATACTTAAATTAACGTGTTCATTGTTTCCTATATACGCAAGAATAATCTTCTTAGAAGAATTTAATAATCTTAAATTTTAACAATATTATAATCTTATTTGAATATTATAATTGTCATCTCAAGAATACAATATAATTATCTTGATAATAAAAAATTTTCAAAATTATAATTTTTGATTTAAAAATGTGTTATTTTCTATCTAACATTATTTCTTTTCCATTCAAGAAAATTATTCTTAAATAATAAGAATATATTTTTCTTGATTGAACTATATAAAATTGACTTCATTCAAGCAAATTTTCTTCAGTTAACGCAATATAATCTCATTTCAAGTTTTTCATGTTGAAATTAAAGATATTTTCAAAACAAGAATGTTCTTTTTTTCTGTGCGGTGGCGTGCTGTTTTTAAGATCGATGCAATTAGAAGAAAAAGAAAAAGGCGTCTCCAAAAAATCACTCGGAACTTTCACGTCTCGATCGAGCCGAAGACATCCTCTTACCCGGAGGATTCGTCTCGGACGTCGAAAGGTCACTCTATAGTGAACTCGTCGCGAATTCTTCCGATGACGCCTTCCTATCCCGGTTTAAGTCGCGCCGCAACTTAAGGAGAAGCGAAGCGTGCAAATAAACGGGAAGTCAGGAAAAACAATAATTATTTTCGTGCCATGGTCGTGCGGAATCGTGCCACGCTCGGCGATAAGGAAATGTGCCGCTAGAAAATGAGCGATCGTTGAGTAATTGATGTCTTTCAAGAACGTCCATTTTGACGACGATGTCACGAATCGAGGGAAGAGCCGAGGAGTTCCGCTCGCCCAGGCGGAAAGCTCGTCTGGCGGAATTCTATTTCGGCGTGTGTTTGTTTGAGATAGAAAGTTACCTCGTAGAGATCGGTCGAATCGAACCTTTTGTCGAACGAGACGAGAGGCCGGTTACCGGTTGAATAATCGATGCTTTCTATTAAAGAGCCGACACTATTCGACTTTTATGATCGCTTCGGGCAAACTCCATTCGATCGATAATTAATTAATTATCTTGTAGAATGATTAAATCAAATTTCTGATAATTATATTAATAAATATATAATACAATGGAAATATTGTTGGTCAGTTTCAGACTAAAATGGTCATGGGAATCGACTAGTATCATTAAATGAAAAGCATGGACGTATGTGTTGCATTTCCGAGAGGAAAGATGCTTGCTGTATATCCTGTGTTCAGAGTTATCGGGTTATAAAGTCCGCATGATTCATCTGTATCGCGTTATTTCACACTTTCCGCAGTTTGGAGATAAAATCCTTGAGAACAGATTGTTTCTCTTTCTTTAGAAAAACGAAAAAAAACTACGCGATTGTTGAGAAATTATTCAAAGATATAAACGACGTGTAACGAGGTGTAAAATATTTTTACACCTTAAAAAAATAAAAAAAAATTATCCGAATTTTCTCTTTGTTTTTATTTAGGATTCTTCAGGCATTATAATATTTAAATGTGCGGTCTCGTTCCCTAATTATTCACATAACATTTGCCATATGTAGAAGAAAGAATGTCACAATATTGCTCTATCACTATTGTCTTCTATTCTTTGTGGCTGTTTCCGGTTGGAATCTCGACATATATATTCACACTTCCGGTTTTAAATTAGAAGGCAGCCAACCATGACTTTTCTCAGAGAAGTATTTCTACGGTGATTATTATGGATGTTTTACTGTAAAATTATGGTTATCCTTATCTCTTTATCCTAATTAGATTAGATATGTAATCACTATTACAATACTACGTCTTTAGCTGATAATGATTATGAAACTCTCAAGAAGACGATTATTAAATAAATTTTGTTACCATATCAAAATAATTATTTACTTTTCTATTAAAATCCTATTAATTTTTTTCAACAAATTATACTTTATGTTTGTAGTAGTTCTGAACTAACTCAGGATGAGAAAAACATTGACATCATGAGAAAATAATAGCATGAGATCGATAAGTGATCGTAAGACCAAGATATACATAATTATGTTGAGATGATGCTTCTACTCTGCCTGTTTGTTTTCGCTATCAATTTGTCGTCGACAGTTTTCATCAAAGATAATCGATATTTATATTAGGAAAGTTAACATTGTTTTAACACGTTCGCGCTTTCCCTTCCAGATTGAAACGAAAACTTTCTCACCAGAAGGCCTTTTGTTATTCAATCTTTATATTAATGACACGCTGAGAAAACAATTGTCAGATGAGACGCTAATGTCATATAATTCGTGAATAAAAAGCAAGAATGCAAGATTTCACTTTTATCTGGAACATTAACTCTTTCGAAGGAAAATTTTTTTACCAGAGCGTAACGATTGTCTAAGCTTTCCAAAAGGCTTTCGCACAATATCTGTTAATTATTTACGATTGTATATCTACATAAGATTTTATATTATTATATTATTAATATTTGTAAATGTTTTGAATTTCTTTCGAAATAAAATCGCGAGCGGCTGAAAAAATATTCAATTGAATATCACGCTCTCGAATTTGTAACGCGAGGATTACTATCAACACATTTGCGTCAGTGGCACCTGCGCAAGCACGAGAAATGAGTGAGGAAAATTGCTTTATATTGCTCACGATAAAAACGCGATGTGTACGAGCCTAGACACAATTACAAGTATCATAGCAAGGTTGCCGTACTTGTCCTACATTTCCAACAAAAAATATAAAAGCTCCAGCTGTGAAATTCTCTTAAACGCCAATTTTTGTAATCAAATGAATATAAATATGATAAATATTATGGAACTATAAAAATGTGAATTTTAATCCTTAAAACAGAATGAATTCAAATTTTTCATATAAATAAAAAGTTAAAGATAGACAAATATACACGGACCTTTGGAGAGAATGCAACGCATACGTTGTCAAGATAATAACGCTTATCGGAACAAGTGGTTTTAACATAACAAGACAGATAGCGAATTAATTACAGCTGTGTTTCTTCTGTAACAAGCGAGAAAAAAAATAATGCGCAAAAATATCGACTTGCCCATTCATTTTGCTATGAGAACAAAAAAAATTCCTCAACGCGACTCGGTTTCTCGGTCTCTCGACTACGCAAAGTTTTCGAATCCCCATCGATCGATCGATGTGGATAAATCGACGTGCGTTTCCTCGCGCTCTTGCTTTATCACTCGCTTGATATCGTTAATGGTGCTCGATCAATCTCGCAGCAAAACATTCATCGCCCCGGTAAATCGTCATTTTTAACGAGACGAAAGCTAAGCGGGAAATCGATATTTTTGCCGGCGGCGATTCCATAATTGGAATATTCATTACGAGCAGGTTTTCGAATGCTCGTCGGAACGTGCTTTTCTCGCGTTAATGTGCAGTTTATCATCTCCTCGTCGTTTTTGCATTTAGATTGGAATAGAGATTTTCTTTAACGAATGCACGTTAGCTTAAAATGATTTTATTGACTGAACGTATTTGGCTTCGCGTGCGATGTTAAAGGGGATTGACCTTCCAAATATGATGAGACAGCATTGACATGCATGCGTCGATTCGCCTTTCAATTTCTATTACGATAACCGAGCTATCATATGGATACATGTTAATAACTTATTATACTAAAATAATACAGCTTGAAAATTCGTACGAAAAATCAACTTTAATAATTGTTGCGTATATATAAATAAATAATATGATTTTTTTTACATTTATGTCGAAAATAGATTAAAATTTTTTTTATTAAAAAAATAAATTTGTGCATATGCTTAATGAATCTGTCTTCAATCAATTCTCAAATTATGCGAGCTGCATTTCGTAGATAATAAGTGTATAATTATGCATTAAAGAGATATAAAACAAACAAAGTCGCTCAGTTATAAATGTCTCGTACCAAAATTATTGCTGGCTCAGTTTGTGAGTCATATGGAAAGCGGAGAATCGTGATAAATATGCGATAAGTCGCGCGGTTGAGAGTCGATAAATTACAAGTGATAAACAGAGATTCAACAATTATCCATTAACGAGGGTATACACGAAATTATATATTCTGGATATTACAGATGCACAAACTAGAAAATACCTCCCAAGAAATTCAGCAATTATTTTCGTTGAGCTTTTATCAGTAATCTACTCTCTGAGCATAATTTATTATCTATTATATTAAATACTATATTTTGTCACGCTGAAGAAATTTTATCACGAAAATACATTAACACATCGGCAATGATATCAATTACGACATTTTCAGGAATCTGGTTCTGGGAATTTACCGACGATTCTCGAACCTAAAATGCAGCATAAAGTCCAAAAAAAAAGCTCGATTCTTCAAAAATACTCTTCAAGTTTAGCGTATCAAGAGTTAAATATGCGGGCAAACCATTGATCGGTTCTCGATGCTCATAAAGAGGGACACGATATTTGTACAGGTGTGTAAAGTGGCACAGTAATGCTTTACCGCTCAAATACAATAGTCTTCTCCGGCATTTATCGTAGCATTTATATATTTTGTCGAACAACGGTAACTCGTGACGATCTACCGTCGTGTTTGCGAGTGACAACTGTAATGCGCCGATGCACATGTGACGACATGTGCATCGAATGTGCATTCTAGAAAATAACAATGTTGTTGCGCAAGTTCTCGACGAGAGATAATCGAGCCGATCAATTAACTTCGGAGACGGATCATATTTATATCGCAAACGACGATTGAAGTCCCAATGGGATCGAACGTATACATCTCTCGCGCTCTCCGGCCTTCTAGGAAATAATAAAAATACCGGCGTTTTCTTCGAGGACTCGAGAAATTACTATCTGCAAACACACGAAGCGACGGGCGATAAGAGGAACAATAACTAATAATAAGTCCGACGTGCGAAACGCAACAGCGCGCGAAACGTATCGCGCACATTGATGTTTATTGCCGGCGTGAAACGTAGATTCGTTCGCGAGAGCGTGATTAACGTTTCTAGAAACCTGGCGTAATTCCGTTAATGAGAAAGTGATTGATTTGTCGTCGATTGATACGCCCGCAGAAAATTCTGACTCAAAAGGGTCAAGGGAAATCGCGCTTGTGTCCCATTTTGCGCGTCGATCGAGGATAAGAAATTACACGTCGCGATAATGAAAGACGCATATGCATAACCATTGTTATCGTTGCGAGCGATGAAAAATGGTCCTGTTACATTCGCGAGATGGTAGATGGATGTAAGAGTCGCGATAAATAGACAGGGGGTCTACTGGCGGAAGAATTATCGATGTTACGAAACATTGTGATGTTTGTCCTATTCGACGTCGTGCTATCATGTAAATTTGTTTCACTCATTTCCTTGAGCTTAATTAACACAAGCGCGATGATGAATGGCAACATGCAAGATGCATACGCGGATATGCGACTATTCGATTATGCATACAGCCTGTCTCATGCGCTTTCTCCGAACCGGAGAGATATTAACTCGATTAAAAAGTATAACGTTTGATTGAAGAATACACGATTAAAAAGTAAATTTGCGCAATTTCAAATTGCGATTAATTTTCATAAAATTTTATACGCCCTTTGCCGGTTAAACTTGATTATATTTTACTAAATTTTAAAACAAAATTTTATCAGTTTTTTTTGACTGCTAAAAATTCGCGAATAATTGCGTATCAATCAGATTATGCAATTAAAAGTAAATTTGCGCAATTTCAAATTGTGATTAATTTTCATAAAATTTTATACGCCATTTGCCGGTTAAACTTGATTATATTTTACTAAATTTTAAAACAAAATTTTATCAGTTTTTTTTGACTGCGAAAAATTCGCGAATAAATGGCGTATCAATCAGAATATGCAATTAAAAAGTAAATTTGCACAATTTCAAATTGTGATTAATTTTCATAAAATTTTATACGCCCTTTGCCGGTTAAACTTGATTGTATTTTACTAAATTTTAAAACAAAATTTTATCAGTTTTTTGACTGCTAAAAATTCGCGAATAATTGCGTATCAATCAGATTATGCAATTAAAAAGTAAATTTGCACAATTTCAAATTGTGATTAATTTTCATAAAATTTTATACGCCATTTGCCGGTTAAACTTGATTATATTTTACTAAATTTTAAAACAAAATTTTATCAGTTTTTTTTGACTGCTAAAAATTCACGAATAAATGGCGTATCAATCAGAATATGCAATTAAAAAATAAATTTGCACAATTTCAGATTGCGGTTAATTTTCATAAAATTTTTTACACACACGTTTTGCCGGTAAAATTCGACTGTATTTTACTAAATTTTGAAACGAAATTTTATCAGTGTTAAAAATTCGCGAATAATATCAACGTCAAGAATAGTTGTCTGTTATCTATGAGGAACGTAAAAATATATTTTCCAATGACATTTAGCCAATAAACTTGATAAATGTAGCATGCATGCAAGTATTCCTCACGTTTCGTATAAAAGAAGCTTATAAATTTCTCAAAATAACATTGTAAAATGTGAATAAAATCCCCCGCTCCGATAAACTCTGACTTTATTTCAACCCAAAGCGCACGTGGATAACATTATACAAATAACGCTATTCGTTAATAATATTGTGACAGCGTATTGCAGGCTGTATCGATACTATCTCTCGATATATCTGACACAAATATTTGAATAACGTGGAGAATTGCTCGAAAGACCGTAGGCGTCCCTAAGATTCCAACAGTTTCAGCTTCCTTTCGTTCGCGATCTCGCGGAGACGAGCACTTTCTCGAGAATACACGCATTATATAGGAAGCAAGAAATTCGATTGCGAGCGGGTAATTGCGGAAATGTATATGCCAATGAAATAAAATAGAATTTCGAGAGACTTTCTGCACGTATCCTTCGCGGTACGAGACTTCCGACCATTTCTCCATAAACTTTTCAGCTAATCTCATCGCGATTTCTTATCGGAAGAGTCAGTTTATATACATGCACTTACCGGATCAGAGAGATACGAGTCCCACAATTCCTTGAGGTCGCCTGGTCCCACGTCGTAGAATGCCATGGTATTTGTTTCCTTTATCTTTCCCGATAGAATAAGCGTCGCCGGTCAGAAGAACATGATATCCGTCCATGAAGGACGAAGGAAATTAAAGGACCGACATGATGGCGCCACGGGAATTCAGCATCCTTCAATAATCTCACAGACTGGTAGATATCTGAAAGCAAAAGATTGTCCCACAATCTCGTGATATTTCATGCGGATATCATTAATTATCTCTTTTATTCATTAAAGCGACGTAACGTGAGATCTGCAATTATACGCAGCGCGCTATTTAATTGCATTAAACGAGATCTCGAGATCCGCGAGAGCCTCTCTTGGGTCTCCCAAGATAAAGAAGCGCGTGACTCTTTATAGATTATTAACATATGCACGCATCCGTGACCTCACACAGCGTATGGCTTATTATCTAAACCGCGGCCGGTTTCGCGTTTAATGCCTTTTGTCCTATATTACTGAATGATGCACAGTTGCATCGCAGGTTACGGCGCATTGTTCAACGAGTTCAATGGATCTATCTTTATGTTAGCCAAGTATATTTGCGAAAGAATGCGTAAGGAAAGAAGTTTCCAATTATTATATAGTAATGCATAAACAAATGCATGCAATTGTATAAAAATGGAAAAAAGTTTTACATTCTATGTTAAATTATAATATATTTCTAATTGTGTACTTTAGAATTCTTTAAATTTTATAATAACATTATATTATAATTTCTTTCCATTTATATATGTGTATTCTTGTTTGTCTTTTTCTCTCTCTCTCTCTCTCTCTCTCTCTCTCTCTCTCTGTCTTTCTCTATCTCTTATAATTTCACGTATAATTTTTATAATTTTTATAATTATCGTATTGATAATTATATTTACAAATTAAATTATCTGAACCTCTTTATACTTACATTAGAAAGGTATGTAATATTAAGAATCTTTAGATAAGAGATGTCAATTGAAAACAGAATCTTGAGAAATTGAATGTGTGAGAAATTCAATTGAATTACTTCTCATATACTATGTAACAAGCATAAATGTTTGAAAATCACGATCGGGAAGACTTATTAAAGTATGTCGAGAATTTTAATTCGTTTTATTTGTCGGAAAAGGAAATTATATAGTGTGCCATATGCGACGTAAATATCCTTCTCTAATCTGAAATCTGGTCTCTCTTTTAACCGCAGTTAGATCTTTGTACGCGCGAGATAATGTTTCCTCGTAAAAAGATTCATGCATAAGGAATAAGTAATTTTTATACAAATGAAGCTTGAGTTGAAAACTTGTTTGGATATAACAGACGTGATTCTTAATCGGTGTGATTCTTAACTAAAAATGTATAGTTGATGTAATCGTCGAATTAACATTGAAAACTAAATGTTAAAATAAATGTTAAACTAAATGTTAAACTAAATGTTGAAATAAAATTAATTTCGAAATAATACAAACTGTTGACGAATTTTCGATATAATGTCAGCGTTGTATCAATCAATTACATTAATTACATTTAAATGCTTTGCAAATTAAAAATCACTTTAAATCATTTTGTTTAGACTACAGTTTACGACAAAATTGAAGAAAGAATTTTACTAATTTATTTATTAATATTATTAAATGGGAAACACTTAAAGATAACATTTAATATACATATCTTTTATATTTGATATACACATCTCATGTATTTGATACATACAAATATGCATATCTCTTTGATATGTTATATAATCATATGTTACATAATAAACAAAATTCTATCTTGAATTGTGCCACAAATTATATACTGTGTAAAAAAACATTTTATAAAATCGGAAAAAAAAGAAATTATTTTAAACATAGCATATATGCCTACATAATTAATAACAAAAGAATATTCAGCTTATTATGAATGTGCAATATGTTATATATAAAAAGATTATATAAATATATTTAAATAAAAAAAATATAAATATATTAAACAAAATACAACAATATATATATAAAACTTAAATGTAAATATAATAGTAATAAAAATGCATTGCATCTCTCTAGCTAATAATAAACTGGAATAAAAAGTAAATATCGTATTCATTAAAGTTATTATTAGAGGCAATATTGACTTTGAAGCATTTTTTAAGCTGGCTTGGGATACAGCATAACTGACTGCTAGAAGGATTAATCGCGTCCATGCATTTGATCATCGATTATGTCATAGAATATAATTATAAGAATAATTACAAAAGAATATTAAGTTTCGATACCTTAATGAACGACTCGATCGATGTTAAATAGCGTTTTTTAACATTCATGCACACATATGGTATTTCAGATGAAACAGTTATACGTTAATATATGCTAATCATATTAAACTCTGTCAAAATACAGTTATTCTACTCTCTCTTCAAGCGCATACATAATCTAAAAGTGATTGCAAATCCGCTTCTGCATCGGACATTGAGCACCAATAATAATAATAACATAACAATCCGTTAAGATTTGCGTCATCTTGTATCGCACGATACAGTATCACGATATCTTTATCAAAGTTGCTATTAAAAAAATTATTCATTTCCGCATCATATCAGTTCCATTACTTTTATTAATAAACTATCGCCGGAAGATTACTGATAAATCATCGCGCTCTCTCTTTCAGCTCTATTTTCAATCTTTAAGATTTTTTAACATATGTCATCTTGCATGATATATTATCGTTTATTTTCCCGAATAATTCGTTCGCGCAAATGTCACTTCTATATAATCGTCTCGCTCGATTCGATCGACCTTTTAACGCGCAAATGATTCCACGTAATCGCAATCGATATCGATCAGAATTGGCATTACGAGAGAGAGAGAAAGAAAGATATATACCCGCCATTTCTATAAATCGTACAACGGCTAATCTTGTCGCTGTAAAATCAATGCGTCAAACTTATTAATATTAACATCGCTCATTAGAGAGGTTTATCGTCACGAAACACGATAAAAAAGCCCGTTTTATTTTTCATATGCGTCATTGAGAAATCGCAAGAGGGAACCGTGCGATATATCCCCGCGAGAATTAAATGTCAAGAATTTAATGTCAAAAATACAGCGAATATTATTTATCAATATTATACACGCGACTTTCTCTCTTTTTCTCATTGGAAATTAATCGATTCTTACGGTATCTTCCTTCGAGCTATCTCGAGAGGCCTTCGTCGATCGAGGCAAAGTTCCACATTCCACGAAGGCTACATCACTCGCCTCGGTCACGTCTGAAAATCTCTCGGGAGCTCGTCGTTATCTCGAGTAGCCGCGCGCGAGATGACCCCTACGCAAGATGAGAGGATCCGGTCGCGATGCAATCGGAGCACGCCAGATGGAACGGAGCGCCGGCCCGACGTGCACGTGCACCGGCTCGTACCAGCGTGATACCGGGACGGAAAAATTAGCGATGGGAATGAAAAACAAAGAGGAGGACCGGAGAGAGGGGAAGCAAGGAAGGAAGGGGACGACAGATTGTACGTGCAATCGCGCTGTTACTCACCGATCGAGCGAAGGGGAAGGAGAAAAAAGCTCTCCCCGGTGGCCTCCGGGGCGCGGAATCACAGGACTGTCGTATATTAAGGCACAAATGCACACTGTACACCGCACGATGCAGCGGCGACGGCGACGTAGGCGCCAATGAACGCGCAGGAAAGCGGGACAGAGCGCGGGGGATCGATAGCCCGCACCTCCTCCGAGTTTGCGGAGCCGCAGAGCCTCGCAAACGCGTACGCACGCACGCACGAGTCGCTGTCGCACGCAGCTATCGATCTTCTCGAGGCTCCGATCCGTTCGTCTGGTGAGCGGCTGGAACCGCGACCGAGGACCGAGGGCTGCTCGTCGGACGGATGCGCGCGCTACGACGTTCTCCGCGTGAATGCGGGAGCGGCGGCGCGGGGCCGCACGTGCCGGCGCCGCCGAGGCACTTTAATCGCCGTCGCTCGGCCAATCGCGATGAACCACCTGTTACTAGCGTAGTGAGTTATCAGCTGACAGTGAACGGCAGCTGCGCGCGCAGCTTTATCAGCTGTGACGCGCGTCGCCGGGCGGACTTTTAAAAGCGCGCGCAACCCCCGCGCTCGTTCAGAGCGACGGCGCCTCGCTAACACGTCGCATCGCGGGAAACGCAACGCGATGGGAAATGGAAAATGAGGTCGGTGGATTGTTGTAAGCGGGAGAATGATAAGGACGCGTGGGAAATGGGCGCGAGGGAAGAGAGAGAATTTAGCATATGTCACTGGTAGACAATGCTCTCGTTGATTGCATCTTGCTCTTAAAATGGAGGGATCTCTTTGAAGCGTTCGGAATGAAAGAGCGATTTATTTACCGCTCGTAAAGCGAAGTCGGAATATATGCGGCATAATAATAGCGTGATAATAATAGCATGGGATTAATGGATCTAACGGTATGAAAGAAAGCAATGCGGGTGAAGAAAGCAATGCGGGCAATCGATGCACATGCATATACATATATACGTACATATGCGGATGAGCGCATTGGAATATGCACTTGATTCTGAGGCAGACTGACTATGATTACCGTACTTGATTACGACCAATGAAAATGCTCAAATGTAATTTCTTATAATCTATTCGTTTAATTGCACTTTCTAAATTTTTTTTCTCTTTTTCTGACATGCACACAGAATACGTCTTAAAAGTATCTTCTTTCAAATTGATTTTTTCTGATTAAATATTTAGTTTAATGTTATTTTTTGCAAACTTTTATACTTTAATGTTAAATATTTTCAAATTCTAGAAGATAAATTTGTACATGTTATATATATTGACAGGAAACACCAGTTGTCACGTGAAAAACTTTCTAGTCGTTTAAAATTCGAAAATTAATTCAAGGAAAAAGGCAAGTTTGTTATATTGGAAGAAATATGCAATTCTTATTCTCGGAAAAAGAGTTTTTTTAATTGAAATATTTAAGTCAGATATATATTGAATTTAAATATATTTAATAAAAATATTCTTAAATATTTCAACTAAAAAAATTATAATCAACTATAATAAACGCACTTAGTTAAATTAAGAACTTTCTTTTCTTAGTGCAAACTATAACTTTCGCGCAGCTTTGTTGATACTTCTGATATAGATATTCTCTATTTGCGCGTTTGGCACTGCGTGTGCCAAAACATGCTACATAGTTGCAGATCTGATGTAATATATTAAATATTTAATGTAGACAAACTGAAAACTGCACAATCATTATTCCAAGTAGAGCGATGAATGAAAATAGACCTATATAAATAGAGAAAAAGGTGATTAACAGGTGCGAATTTCCATATGTCCCGAGACCTATCGTTATGTAATTATATTTGCAATTTGAACTGCGCTTATCGCAATTTACGTCATAGACAGGAACGGTAGGATCCGACGCCGGATATTCAATCAGCGGAAAGAGGTCTTACCTCTTCTTTGTTCATCGCCGTTCTCGTTAAAACGACGCTCCGACGATGTTCCCAGATGCATTTCTGCGCCGCAGACAGAAATCATCTGTTCCCTCCCGTACGAATATAAAATTACAGCACACATTGTTGCGACAATTTAACCCGGTCTGTTTGCTACGTCGACTCACCTACATCGATAAAGCACCTCTATCGATTTTGCAATTATCTCATGACCGTAGTGTGTTCGTGTATCGCTACACACATACATGGATCCCGCGATGATCATTTCTGCTCTAATAATATCCGAACAATCTACGGAAATATATCGCGTGTTATACGCCTTTAATGCCGGATTGGCATTTAGGCTCCTATCGCGATTATCTATAGACGCCACGTATGGAAGAAACATTGAGTCATAAGGTATGACGCCGTCGCTATTTTTATACGCTACGCTATTTGCGGCGTATAACGCCGCAAATGCATGTGTTTAGTTTCTGGTTGATTTTTCAAAATAAAGTTTTTATTTCGATTTTGTTTCTTACATCGTATCAATGTCGTCCAAATTCACACACTAGTAGTAGAAAATCGCGTGTCATTAGTTACATACACGCTTGTCTGCAATACAATTCTACATATATATGTATATTTATGCATGCTTCTTTTTTTCTTTTTTTTTTTCGTATCAGGTACAATACAAGGCTGAACAAAATATATGACTATGCGATTTTGTTCCGATTAAAATCTACTTCTCGATAACATTATCGATTATCACTTGAAATTGTATGCCTGTTTGTTCACTCGTGTGTAGTACCCCTTTTGAATTATATACACAGAGTAACTTATAAGATATATTTATATATATATGTATATATATATATATATATACATATACATACATACATGTATGTGTGTGTATGTATTTCGTAAAATACACTCTAATTTCAGTGTTTCTCTTTTTCTCTTTCTTTTTTTTCTTTTCTCGTTATAGCAAAATAAACTCTTGCTTATAATATATAGTATCTCTGTGTACCGACATATAGCAAGCTAAACGTTAGTTTTTAACGCACGTTGCAGCAAATAGTACAATTAATCTATCGCTTGTCCGTGATTAGATTAGCCGGGACAAATTAATTGTACAAAGATACAGATATTTTATGGGGAGACGTTATATCAATTAAAAAAAAAAAACGTCTCTCGATAAAACAACATCAAAGTAACGAGTAATAATAAGCTTCAAGAGCGTCATTAATCCCATTAAGACAAATAAGTCAACATGAAAGTTTACATAATTCCCTTAGGCGTCGCGTAATGAGATGACGTATGCATAAAAAAAAACGAAAAATATATGTGTAGGTTATTAATGAATTATGCGCGCGCGCGTGACAACTCGTGTACGTCTAGATATTAAGTGTAGTAACGCGTGTGCTCTTAAAACACCCCTTTTAAAGCAGATCGTAATAACGCGTTGCGCATCGACGTCACCAATTTCTCCAGCTCCTCGACCTTCATCTTCAGTACTTTGTTATCCCTCTCCAGCTCGTTCGCCCTGACGCTCATTTCCGATTCCTTGGCCTTCTTATTCATCCGCGATCTTCGCGATGCCTCGTTGTTCTTCTCCCGACATTCCCTATACTGCGACAGGGCGATATCTTCCTCGGAATCGTCGCTCTCTTCGTAGTACCTCTTCCTTCCGTTCTTGTCCCTCGTCTTTGCTCTACTGACGATTGTCTCCGTTTCCTTGCTACTAGTTTCCTTGATACTAGTTGTCCTCGTCCTCTCCGATCTACGGAAAACGGGAGGAGATTCTGCCGACGACGAAGTCACCGTCGACGTTGCACGTGTTGACATCCTCCGACGCGTTGGTTGTATCGGTTCGTTGGTCTCCTCCTCAATCTTCACCTTTGTGGGAGTAAACGAGCTTAATGATGGTAACACCGTCGCGTGCGACCTGAGTTTTATGGCCGAGGAATCGGTGCTGCCTTCCAGTGAACGCATTTCATCCTGCAATCGAAGTCGTGATTTCATCAGTGTCGAAAATTGGTCATGGGAAAATTTTAATTGATTAATAGTTATTAATTTAATATTAATATTAATTTTAATTTTAATTAATATTAATCTTAAGTGATTAATAATCGGCAACTTACGTCGCAGAGGTATGACAGCAGGTCGAAGGTGTCCGATCCGGTCGTCTCGATCGTACGTAACTCATCCCACATTTCGCGCTGATCTGCGATGGTGTCCAAAGGTGAAGTCGGGCAGGCCAAATCGCCGCCCGCGCGATACTCGGGTTGGAGCATCGCGTCGACATCTGCGTTACGTTGTTTACTCGATGCGGTACTTGTAGAAGCTATAGATTCGGGTGACATTAACCACGAGCTGGTTGCGTTCTTCTTCTCGTTGTTACATCCTAATCCGTAGTCGTTAACCAGTTCTGATGGAGAGAGCAGCAAATGACGATTGTCACCTGACTCTTCGATTGTCTTAACGGTATTCATTTTTAAATTCAGCTTCTCATCATCAGTCGCACTCTTCAAATCCTTTAATATTCCCTCCTCTTCCACAGTCGAAACGCCGTTACCCTCGTATTTCGTACCTAGAATACAGTCATACGAATATTTCACCCTCTCTCGCAATTAATAAAATAAAAACAATTAACATTAATTTACTTATAAAGCCTGTGAGCGACAATTGAACGATTTATTGTTATTTCAAGTAAAAACACAAAGATAAATAATTGGAAACATTCCGGTATTTTATTGTGCTTTTTTAGCCTGAATAAATTTGAAATTAAACTAACAAAATTTTGAAATAATAATCAAAACATCACAAGAGGTCATTCTCGCATGTTCAATATTATTGCTATCATAAATCTATCGTGTAAAATTGTATAAATAAGCATTCTTCTTCTCGTTCTTTCTCTCGTTCTCTTCTTCTCGTTCTTATCTATATAAAAAAATTGTTGTTATTTTTTTCAAATTGAAGTAGTAAAAAATAGCCAATAAAACACTTCTTATTATGAATAGTGTTGAAATATCAAAAGATATCAAATTTTTTTATTAAAGTTATGTGCTTAAGTTATTTGCTTAAAGTTTTTTTTCATTAATTTTTTCAGTAGAAAACAATTTTCCAATCTGATGTTAATATATTTATTATAAGTAAGAGAAGTGGTAATTATTATATTTATATGTAATGGAGATTTCCACAGAGGATTGGGAATACATAAATGTAAGTCCAAAGTTTATGGCAATCAAAAGTTCTGCCATAGGCATGTCTATTTGTTTTTTTATTGGGACCATCTATTTTTCAAGTCGGAACAAAATAAAAATTATAGTATAGTGCAATTTTTTTTTAAGTATAAACATGTATAGATACCTGATAGTTTAAACGTAGTCGATTCACCTATACGAAAATCGCATTGAACCTGGAACGGGTCCATGCACCAACTGCTCAGATCCTGAAAGTCCTCCTCCCAAGCGGGGAATGTTGCGGTGCCCTCTTCTTTTATAGATGAATTTGTTTTTGTGCGCGGGAACGTCCAGGGCGCCTTCAAAAATTCGGATTCCATTGTCGGGCTTAGGAGAGGTATCGTCTCCACCTTCGTCGAGGTGACATCGCCCAGTGGCCGCGATCTCACGCCACGAGTAACAGATAACGGCTGCGGCTGACGGTTGCATGATTTTGATACCTAAAAGGTGGCATCTTGCCGTGAATATCCGATCGTCCGAGAGTCCCAGATCCTTTTTCAGGGTTCTCTCCGAGCAGTACTTACGTTATGAACACCTCCTTCCTCTGAAATGTTGCTGGTTGTTGGACGTTCGTAGATGGGAGGGATTTTGGAAACCTAAAATAGACAAATCCGATTCAGTGGGATAATCAAATTGTCAATTTAATCATATTTGATTTAATCATATTTGAAAATTTATTTGCAAATGGTAGTTTATTACATTAGTGTCTTTCAGTACAAATTTTAGTGGATGGATCTATAGCGTGGGCGCGCTTTTAATACATCATATCGATAACAATTCCAAGAAACACGGAAAGTTATTACATTTATTATACATATAATCTGATAAAATAATATCAAGCAACATCCACATTTCTGTCTTTACGTTGAACAATAAGCAAAATAATAATTTATCACGATAACATCGTTCTTCTATATGTTCCGAGAAGTCAATCCTATCTTAAGTCAAATGATTATATCTGCGTCGCATATGTAAAATGTTCCAGGAATCTTGCAGTTCTTTAATTAGATAAAATTTATTTTAACGAATTAGAGGTCAATTTTCCCTCGGCAAAAATTGATACCGAATCGTGACTTATGATAAACCTCTCGTGCGATTCTGCTTAGTCATCTGCGAGCCGCTCCAAAATCTTGCGTCACGACTTCCTATATATATATGTGTGTGTGTGTGTGTGTGTGTGTGTGGGGGGTGTGTGTGTGTGTGTGTGTGTGTGTGTGTGTGTGTGTGTGTGTGTATGCAATTTATCTTATCTGTATACATCTTCTTTCACGATTGTACATGTTAGTTCAGCCATTAGGAAAGCAAATATGGCTTGTTGTTTTCGACACACGTTATCGTTTTAAGAGTTTGCGACAAATTTTTTTCATTTTCATCATTCCCGAGGTAATTTAAACGTAATCGCGTCTTATCTCATCAGCCCACTTAATAAGGAGAAATATTTCCTCGTTACATAAATAATTCTTGTCGAGCTTCAACTCACGCGTTTTCGCGAGACGTGTCCGACTTTAAGGCGCACTGCGGGAAAAACGACGAGTCGTCATTTAAGCCGACCGGTTACGTAACGCTGTGGTGGCGTTTGAAAGCATGTGACTCCGATTTTCGCGGGATCGACGCGAGTTACATCATTCCGCGGCGCGTTCTTCGGAATTTGCGACCCCGGCTTCCGATCTCGCAAGGCCAACTTTATCGCCGGAAACACTCGAAAAGAAATTACGTATCCGTGCGACGCGAAAATATATAGTCGCGCCGACGACGACGACGACGTCAACACGCGCCCCAATCGATCCTCCGCGACTACGCAGCACTTTTCAACGGTCGACGCGCTTCTCGTCGACGAGTCTGCCGAGATGTTATTTTATTTCTCTATCTACTCGCTCGGCCAGGTGATTATATAACGCGCGCGAATCGTCTATATATCGAGAAATCATCTCGAACGGACGCAAACAATGACTTACTTACCCTCCCTGGGACGATTGGTGTCGGTGTACCTTCCACTTGGGGGCTGAATAGAGCTGCGGAAAAGGAGATCAGAAACGATCGATTCGTCGTTTGCTCGCACTGCTAACAAACCCTTTTTCCCTCACTCGTCTCGCGCGGGCGATGTGTCAGAATCAGGTGGACGTGCGTGGGATGCTGCGTACAAATCTGTCGCGTCTAGTCGCTTTGATCGTCGCCGTTGAAATGCGGCTCGGCAGGCGGTAGTACCGGGTTAAACCACGTCACGGGACGGCGTTGGGAGAGTGTACCGTCGTGGTGGACGTCATCCGCGGCGAATCGGAGCCGCGGTGAGCTCATCGCGTACGAATCGGAGCGATTTGCGGCGCCGACCGTCCGGAACACGTCATGTGCGGAATTCGAGACGATAATCTCTTTGGGAGTCGATAATTTATTGTTCCTTCGCGTGGTTTCTCGCCTGCGGCCGCCTGTTACTCCTAGGCGTTTTTTTCATGCCGCTTTCATGTTATCGATCATTTTATTGTAACAAGCGTAATTTCACTATTATTTCTACTTTTCGAAATCTAAATCACGCCTGGAGCAGCCGGATACACTTCATTTTGCCGTATCATCGTTGTTTATAACAAAAAATCTCTCGATAATATATCGATGAGTCATAGATAGACGGAATTAATCACGTGCTATTGTATAATAGCGGCGAGTGGGTCTCAGGTAGGGATCCAATTTGGAGCCGGTTACTATCTCGAGAAATTTCGGACAGAGAAAGTATGGTAACCGGATGCAACAGTAATTGCTTAGCAACAAATAAGAGAACGGGAGATCGATGCGAATGAATCTGATTGAAAAATCTTATATCAAATTTGATTCTTTCTTTAACATCATTAAAAAAAGAGAATGAGAGAAAGAAAATTATATATAATATAATATGCGTAAAAAATACTGTTCCAAAAAGGAACGCAAAATATTGCGACGATAAGATTAAATATCACTCGCAAAGTACATATATGGTAATATGATAGCAATAAAGTTATTACTTTAATAATACATCGTCCAATGTTATCGTGCCTCGGTTGCAACCAAGTTATGAAGAGCAGTAACTAAATAACGACTAGATGGAGTTACTAGTATAATACTGAGGGACTCGATGTGTACTTTTATAATATCTTGATCATTGAGAAATTGGGAAAATACAATTTTGCAATTATTTAACAAAATAGATATAATAATATAATAAAATATTTAACAAAATAGATATAATAATTGTTACGAATTTTCAACATTTATTTTTATTTAAAGTTGATTACGAATTATAAATATAAATCTTGTATAAAAGACAAATTTATAAAAAAATAAGTGAAAAATTGTGTATTAATTTAAATTTAAGAAACACCTATTTAGAGATATTATACATTAAGATTCCGATAGGCGACTTCGAAAGCCGGTTTCTTCCATGAATTCGGTATATAAGGAAAGAGAATAAATTTTGAAGGGTCTCTGCAGTGACGCATACCGCATTCCAACGATCTTTCCTTTTGCTCATGTATATAATTATCATAAACACACATCTCGCAAACTAATACAGTCTCCGAAACGGGATTCCCTACGTGACATCAGATAATTCTGTAATGGTTCAACGAATTTTGCCAGATTTCATTTCCATACTATTTCCATAATATTTAATCTTATAAATACAACTGAGATATATATTTTGGAGAAAAGTTATATAAAATTGAAGCTTTCTCCTCTGACTAAATTAAATTAATTTTAAGTTATTAACGAATATATATGTATAATATGTGTATTATGTATGTATATTCGTGACATCTGAACGTGTTTTATGGCAATTGTTTTTTTTTTTATTGATCAGGCATATTTTAAATTGTATTTAGTGTGAAATAAATTTTCATAAAACTAAATTTTCATAAAAATTTTATTAAACTTTTCATAATATACGAAGGACAAACAAGTAAGATTGTAGATTTTATTTTAAAGAATTATAAAGTATTATTCAAATAGTGATAAAGTATTATATTCCATAATCTGTGCAGATCTTTGCAGATGTCCGATAAATACAATTCTGTGAATTCTTATCTTGGATTAAAAATGATTATCAGTGGAGTGCAAAAATAAAAATTACTCTTAAATACAACATTTATGATGAATCGAAAACAAAATGCCAATTATGAGGATCGTATAAAAGTATATCAATATTAAATGCACGAATTTAAAAATTATTTTTCTCTTCTTCTCTCTGCTAAATATTAACCAAGCTTTGCATATTTTAGTTTATAATTGCTTTAATGACTGGAGATTATGCAAAAGTTCGCGAGTTTGCAAATCGACGTAAGGATCAATTAATTTTACTTTAATACTGCACGTATATAATCATCTGATATTATCATCTGATTAAAATTAAAATTAGTAAACAGATAGATAAGTCAATTTAATTTTAATCACATCAAATTTTTTGATTTTAATTTTACTAATAAGTATTGAAGCACGATCGAAACGATGCAGATGTTACCAGGGCGCTCAATATTCTGGAGCAGAAAAATCAACATAGTACGTTTCACATTTCATATTCCATCCCACGTTATTCCCATGCTATTCTATTTTCTTTTAATATAACAGAAATAGAAGAGTGCGAAAGGTTGGGTTCCATTGACGTCCCAATTGACTGTGACAATGAATGCGAGGGATGTGACGCAATTGGCGAGGACGCCGATTTTGTAGGCGTTAACGCGGATAGTCGCATCGATCCGAGAATGATAAGTAAAATTGCGTCGCACGACATGTTTCGATTGAATATCGATAAAGCCAAGACTAATTTGAATTTTAAACAGAGAATGCACAGAGTGATACCGATAAAAGTAAACGGAGAGATTGCAAATAAATTGTTGCACATGAGTTCAAATGAATAGATAATTTATAATACACTTATGTACACAGAAAAAAAGAACATTCTTGTTTTGAAAATATCTTTAATTTCAACATGAAAAACTTGAAATGAGATTATATTGCGTTAACTGAAAATTTGCTTGAATAAAGTCATTTTATATAGTTCAATCAAGAAAAATATATTCTTATTACTTAAGAATAATTTTCTTGAATGGAAAAGAAATAATGTTGGATAGAAAATAACATTTTAAATCAAAAATTATAATTTTCTTAAAGTAGAATTAAATATTATATAGTCTTGAGATAACAATTATAATATTAAAATAAGATTATAATATTGTTAAAATTTAAGATTATTAAATTCTTCTGAGAAGATTATATATTCTTGCGTATAGGAAACAACACGTTAATTTAAGTATATGTGTTAATTTGACACTTAATTTTTTTCTGTGTATGGAGCATGAATAAAATGGGAATAGGGCAACATTTTATTGAAATACATTTTATTAATAAAAAACAACTATTTGTTAAAGTTTTTACAACATAAATGAGAAAACAGCGTGGTTCGGTGCACACTCGCCGCGCAGACAACGCAAAACAGAGTTCATCGTTTGTGTACGTCTGGCGGCTTTCTTTACATTCCCGTTTTTACAAGGAGATTATCGTCGCGTGAGAGAGTACACTGTAAAAGTTCCCAAACTTTCTTCAATCATCGCGAATCAAATCGATCTTCTCACGTCGCAGGCGTCATTTTCAGGCGAGACCTCTCCTTTTCTCTCCTCCCCTGATTCCCTCGCACTCGCTGAAATGAAATTTGAAATCTCGCCAAACTCTCAACCCTCTCTCTCGTCCGCGTTCGTGCATTTATTATATTACAACGATGATACCTCTTTCGAGCAACAAAATATAAATCCACGTACGTATATAGTTATATTAACATATACAAGCACACACAGTTTCTCTCACGTACGCACCGTTAATCGTACGGGTTAATAAAAAAGGGAGGAAAGGAACGGGGATGATGGTGATGGTGATGGTCCTTAACGCACATGTCTATTAAATTACAAAAAAATTACAACCTCGCGCATAAGTCTCTTTATAATCATTGAACACGCATCGAATTTCACTTCACGAAGGACGGGTCCCATTTGTTTATTTTTTTTTTATTTTACGCGCCTCGGACTTCTAGCTTTTCGAGTAAACGCGTGCCGAAGCGACGATCGGTGCACGATCTGCCGATCGTCGTTCCAGGACTCTTGCGTCGGTCGCCGGACGCGCGTCTCTTGCGGATCGACGGCTTGATTCCGAGATTCCGCGGCTCCGATCGAGCCTCTCTCTCTCTCCTCTCTCTCGTCACGTCCGGTCGCCCGATCTAGACGACCGCGGATCTCGGTGCCGTCTTATCGAGGAGTAATAAATAACACGATCCGTCGATCGGGTTGGAGCAACGACGGCGACGTCGAACGAAGGATGAGATACCGTCGTCGCTTCGTCCGATTACACCGATATCTCTCGCATTTTCGTACTCTACGTTGGCATGAAAGTCATTCGGTTCTACCCGGTCACTGGCCTTCGCTGTCGCTGTCGCTCTTATCTGCAAAATGGACATTTCGTAATGTTATTTCCTGCGCCGCAGACGCTCGTTTCTGTGATAGCTTTCTGTGACGGCTTAGCAATTTGTCGTTACGTTAATCAAGTAATAACGGAAATTTGTTACGTGTTCTATGATGGTAAAAAGACGAGGTGTACGCGTTCGAATTGAAATCGATCGATAAATAAATGGCCGGCAAGGCCGTGCGTTGCATCCGATCCTGTCGGCAGTAATTTTCGGACGATCGCCAAACGTGCGATGAGCAATGGCGTTGATTAGTATGATTACGAAGGTAGTTGCGGGATTGTACCTTTTTTACCGGTATACGCATGACGCTTCAGTCTGTCGTAAAGATCGTCTTTCGTGCCGTAAATACTGGCGTTCGATCGGGCGAGACTATTCATCTTGCCGTTGTGCAGACTCTCTGTGAAGAGAAAGAAAGATTAATGAGCGCTCGCAGAACGCATGGTGATATAAAACATAATGTAATCTCAAGTCGTATATTTCATCGCGAAAATAACTCTCGTAATATTTACTTCGCGCGACATTACGTCAGTGTAAATTGCTATCTTGAGTTCGCGCAGAGAATATTTTCAGCTCACCTTTCATGTAAGTCTCGTTATAGAAGTTGGGCATCTCCCATCCATCCTCCTCGTCGTCGTAATAATGAGCATATGTACTGTGATGTGACGGCGCTATCGACTCGGCGTACGGTGTGGGCGCACCGTAATAGAAGTTTACCTGAGAACCATTCTGGTCGGTCGCTGGGGTGAGCATCTTCTTCGGTTCCTTCTTCCTGGATGCTCTGTTGAATAGAAATATTGGCAGTTATCGAAATCAAATATTAATTTATAAAATTATCTGATAAGAAGTATTGAATTTTTAAAATTGATAATTATTAATTAATGGAAAGCTATTTTCGACATATTTCTAAATCGTGATTATTGCAGACTCTTGTAGATTAGCTTCAATTTTTTACGCTAACCTGACGCAAATCATCCAGACGAGCAGCACCACAATGATTATCAGAATAACGCCTCCCGCGATGCCGCCGGTGATGTAGAAGAATTCAGATTTCTCCGTGCAATGTCTGCCAGTGAAGCTGCCGCTGCATCTGCACGAGGGTTGTCCGCGCGAGTCCTTCAGACAGACACCTTCGTTATCGCAGTAACCGAGACAAACGTCCGTGCAGACGATTCCGGTGCCATTGTATCCGGGCTTACACTCGCATTTGAAGTCGCTTGTTTCAGGTATAAGTAGACAATACGCGTTTGCGTCACATTGCATCTCCGCGCTGCTCGTCTCGCACGGGTTCGTGCAGTCTGATTTTTTCGTCTGTTAACAGATGTAAATATTAATAGCATTATTTCAATTTTTTATTCATTTATTCATTTTATTTTTATTTTGTTTATTTGCCGCATATACAGTCCCATTTTAACTTTCACATTCGCATATCTCGAAATCATGGCGGTTTCGATGAAAATGTTTTAAACAAAAGCTGTATGGTTTTAAGGAAGCTATAAGATGGTGTCATAGATTTTAGCTTGAAAAGTCGTTTGAAGGTCACGTGAAAGACACCTTCAATTTTTTAAATAGAACCCCCTATTTTTTATTACTTATTCTTGTAGCTTGCCTCGAGAGCTTTCCGAAACCCTATAACTAAACATTTTGTCATTAAGTATTTTTCGAGTTAGGCTCGAGTTAGGCTTGAAATAATTTTTTAATTTTACATAAACCATAAAATATCTAGTAAAATATTCATTTTTCGATTATCTTACCTTAATACTTTTATGTACAAAATAATTAGAGGAATCAATTGATGTAAAGAAAAAACATAGTTGTTTTTAAGAAAAAATATGTAATTTGCAATTAACAATTCATATTTTACATATTTTTTCTTAAAAACAATTGTATGTTTTCTTCCTCATAACTCGAAAGGTTCTTAATGAAGAAATACTTTATTATAGTATTTTTGGAAAGCTCTCGAGATAAGCTATAAGAATAAATAATAAAAAATAGGGAGTTCCGATTAAAAAATTGAAGGGAACCTTCACGTTTGAAGGAAACCTTCAAACGACTTTTCAAGGTAAAACCAATGACATCATCTTAAGACCCCCTTAAAACCATACAACTTTTGTTTAAAATATTTTCACCGCCATGGTTTCAAGACATTCAAGTGTGAAAATTAAAATAGGACACTCTGTATATATCTCTAGAATTATATTAATATTAGAGAGAGAAAGAAGAAAAGAAACTCACAGCAGCGGATCCTTTCGTACTGGTGTTGGGCGGGCAAGGGATGCAGAAGGTCTGCTGTGGTTCCGACTGATACGTTCCCTTCTTGCACTCTATACAATCGTTGAGGCTTCCGTTGAGGTAAGTTCCGGGCTCGCAGACGGGAAGCGAGCATTCTTCAATCGCGGCGGATCCCATGTTCGGAGTCGTTCTACCGAGAGGGCAAGGTTGACAGGACGCTTGCACTCCCTGAGTGCGATAGGTGCCACGTGGGCAGGGCTCGCATTTTCCCTCGACAGCTAACTGCTGTCCGGATCCGCACTCGTCCCGACATTCCTCGCGGGACACCGCCTCGGCGGTCCTCGTGGTCTTCCCAAGACCGCACAGCAGACACGAGAAGCTGCCCTCGTTCGGCTGGTAGAACCCGTGACCGCAGTTGCGACAGAGACCGACCACGTCGTCGTAATACTTGCCGGCAGGACATCGCTCCTTGCAATCAGCCGCGCTACGAGCGCCAGGACCCATCGTCACGCTGGGACGACCGGCGATTATCGGGCAGGAGTTGCATTTCAACTGCCCGGACTCGCTCTGATAAGTGCCCATCGGGCAGGACACGCACTGCATCGTCTCTTCGTCATAATAAGTGCCCACCGCGCATGGTACTGCAATGAATATACGGTTCAGATTTTTCATACTATGATATTTTAGAGCAATCGATAAAATTTTTTTCTTTTTCGCTGTAAAATGTTTCTCTTTAATATTTATCGGCTACCTAATTATAACAAATATTAGTTAAAGATGTCAGACTCAACAAATATAAAATTAAATATAACTAATATCATTGGCAATAAGAGTCTAGTGCAGTTAATATTACACAAATAATTTATTAAAAATTCAAATAAAGATATTCATTGAATAGATATAAATGTAATCGAATCGCGAACGCTAGACTCTTATTGCCAATGATATTAGTTATATAACAAATATATTGAAAAATTATTTATATTAAAATTGAATATGAAATTTTTTTTAATACTAAATTGCTTAAGAGTATTAACTATATTTTTTTAATAAAAAATCTTGCAATATTTACAAAGTTTATTTCAAAGGAATATTTCCACATCATAGAATTTTTTATTTTGTTGAAAATATAGTTTCTTATTGTGACCATAATTCGGCTTACCGCAATCCGGCGCCATGACAACTTGTCCTATCGGGCAGGCATAATCGGATTCCAGGATGAGAGACGCAGGATCCGGCACAGTGTTGGGCAGAATATCGTGAACATCGAATTGATCCTCTTCTAGAATCAGTTTCTCGAGCAACATTTGCACGGTCGAGCGCTCGTTCGAGTTGGCGTTCAGAATCGGATCGCTGCGAAATACAAACGAGAATTATTATTTTGAAAAATGCAATGTATGCGATAGCAACAGGCGTGGAGCGATTTGCGCAAATATATACAGCCGTTATCTCGAGGCGAGTGTAATTAAGGCAGCCTTATCTTTGGATCAGGATTCTCGTCAGTAGTCTTGCGTGCCACAGGTTAAACCGCACTCATACCCTTATTGTAATTAATATCAACTTGGTATTCATTGACTGTCACGTCAATAACATGAATTGTCAATATATGTCGGAATTGTAATTATAATCATAAACCGACAATTGGACTCTGTAGCGTAGGCTACAGAGATTAATTTTCAATTTAATTAGCAATTTTTATTTCATAATTTATTTGAATTATTATTTTTGTAATCTATTAACATATTGAATAATAATTTTCTTCAAAAAAATAATAAATGATTTCACAACTTAATTATACGAATTTTGTTGTATTATAATTACTATCGAAATATGTAGACTTGTTGCAGCTTATGATGAAATTTCCAAAATGATTCCTGCATATATAGTGATTAGTTAGTAATAACGTGCACACGAGCTTTTACTTTTGTTTACAACTTGATCCGACACTTGTCCCCGTAGGATTAGTCGTTAGTATGATTTATCACTTTTCGATGTTGATTATACAAATCTGAGTTATGCACGATTAACATAGAGGACACTAAAACATATAATTACACGCGGGAGATTGTTATAAACTGCACGCTATATGACTGTTTAGAATGATAACTTATTAGAGTGATGTCGAGTGGCGGGTAAGACATGTAAATGAAAATCGAATTGCACGTAGCATGAATCGAGCTGTCCTTACTTTATCGCTGGGAACGAGATCTCCACCTCGTAAGTGTCACTGCCTTGGCGACCCTGTCTCGTTCTATGATGCAACACAAGTAACAGAAAAATGCTCAGTATACTGAGATCCACTAAATGGAACGCGCGACGAAGACAACACACTTGTCAAAAAATGCGTCTGACAATTAAAATGACCGACATGTGCGAGACACAAAAAAGCAAGCCATGATTTACGATTTTACAGCAAGCTGTAATTATTTTGCGTACGATAAAAATGTATTTAGAACATTTGACACGCTGTAAAAATTATCAATTAACTCGTTCGAATAAGGCGCAGAATTTTTGAAAACGCTTAATTAGAAAATTGCAATAAGTTACTTACGGTTCTGCGGGCACAATGGCGGAAACAACGTACGTTCCGCCATCTTCTTCGCTCGTTTCTCTTGTCGTCCGTACGCGATGATCGCATTGCACATCGATATTAAGGTCTTTGCACTCGCGAGTTCCTAAATGAAAAAATTTTTTAAATTAATATTGAAAATGTATACCTTTAAATAAAAAAATTTTTTAAATTAATATTGAAAATGTATACCTTTATATAAAATGAAATTTGTTTGGAAATTATGTATTACCTTCATAAGAGTACGAACAGAAGTTCCAGTCTCTGTTTAGTGAATTCACAGCATTTCGAACCTTCTGCTTGAGCACACCCTGACCAGCCTCGTTACAGAGCACCGATGTTGGGAAGTTCATCTTAATTTTGAAGACTCTTTGCGCTGATGTAGAGCCTGAAGAAATATATGTTTATTAAATTTAAGAAACATAAAATTACTATATATCTCAATCAAACGTGAATTAAATAATTACTTGTACAAGCCGGATACACGAGAGGTAGACTAGGATCATTGGTGGGCCTCCAAAAACCTTCTGCACCGCATGTGTAAAACTTGGGAACCTCCTGCGAAAATCGAAGTCCGGTGTTACAAGAAATTTCACAGACTTTGAATTGACCTCCCGAGCCCCAGTCTTTGCATTGTTGCGTGCCACCGATAGGATCGTCTAGCATCGGACAGAATTCCGCTGTAACAAAAAGAGTACGATAAAATTTTGAATAGTTCGCATACAACGACTTTGAAAAAATATTTTTCAAATAAATAAATATTTTATATTTTTAATATTTTTATAATTTTTAAATTACTTATTTAAATTTCATTTTTCTCTGATAATATTAAATAAGGAAGATTTCACTTACATAATACGTAAACCTTGAAATTGCAGCTGGCTGAGTTTCCAGTCTGATCGTAAGCCACATAACTAATATCGTAAGTGCCCCACATCAGAGTCTGTCCAGATCGGTGTCCGTTCTTCTCCTGTATCTTCGCGACGCCGACGTTGTCGCTGAAACGCGGTTCGTCCCAGGTGACGATGGACGATCCGTTTCTCGCGATAACCCAGAGATCGCCCGGACAGTGCTCCACTTTGGGCGGAATCTTGTCGGCCTCGAGTTGCTGGCATCTGTTGCCACCGTAACCAGGCGGACACACTCGCTGTCCGCAATGTGACGGCACGATTCTCTCGACCCCACCTATGGTCTCGTCGTATCCTGCCCATGTCAGTACCAGACCCTGATAGAGAACCGGTTCCGTGCGGCAATCGCGCACTTGTTTCTGAATTTCATTCGTCACGTGCAACGCGCGGCCCCAGACTTGCACCTTGGTCAGGTGGCCTTGGAAGCCCGATTCCGTGTAGCCTTTTATGTTTTCGCTCTGTGGTTTACCTAGCACGGCCCATGCGCTGCAAGAGAAGACATTTCTTTAATTACTATCAAAGTTATTAAAATATTTTTGCACAATTTTTTGCAGATGTATAAAAAGGTGTTTTCGATTTTTAAAGAGATACTTACTACGCTGGAAGTGATCTGCCGCTACCGTAACCTTCGGTCTTGCTAGCGATGAGGCCCTCCGTGATTAGAGTGAGTTCTCCGCCATTTTCCCCGTTCCATACAACTGCGACGTGATGCCATTGTCCATCATTTATAGTCGCGTATTCTCTGAATGGCAGATATACGTCTTGCAAGTCGTGGAACAGGGATATCTGAACTCCATTACTGTGTGCTTGCATCATAAGCTTGCGGTTTGTTGGAACGTGTGGCGAGCTGACAAAGAATATTACAAATATAAATACTTATAATTTACTTGAAAAAAAAATAATAGCAAGATATTTTGTACAAAATAAATTGTTAAAGACAAAAGTGCAAATGCATTTACCTGACGCTATAAAGAGTGAAGAAAATTCCAGCTTCATCTCTCTGCGTAAACTGCACCCACATAGCGACAGTCAAGCTTTTCGTAGAACCGGTGAAAAATGGAATAATTTGCGAAGCGCTGCTTCGTCCCGGATCGCTAAAGTACAAGTCGTAATCCACTTGAATGGCTGCAAGAATTAAAATAAAAATAATTATCGTATTAATAATATCTTTAAATTAAAAATATAATATGAGAGACGTACATTTTCTGCAATCATCGCCAGTTAAATTAAATGGACATTGGCAGAAGAATTTGCCAGTGAGATCGATACAGGTCGCCGATGGCGGGCAAGAATTCTCTTTGCAGTCAATTATGTCTTCCTCGCAAGTGTGACCTAATTATAAAAATTATAAATTAAAAATTTTAAATTTTTTAAATTATAAATTTTAAATTATAAATTATAAATTTTTTTAATTGTTTAATAATTAATCCGTTTGAAAAAATCAAATAACGTTGATGGAATAATTACCTGTATATCCTGGAGGACATACGCAAGTGAATCCGGATCCCTCGTCGATGCATGTCGCTCCATTTTTGCAAGCCCCAGCCTGACAGGCATCGTATTCGTATTGACAGCCGATACCCGTGTAATCATCCGGACAGGTACAATTTAAACCCGAACCAAAATCTTGACAGCGACCATGATGCATGCACGGATTTCCGATGCAACGTTCCGGTGCCGTTTCGCATTGCTTGCCATCGGTACCGGATGGACAGCTGTCGATTAAGAATTTAAAATAAATCGATACTTTTATCGAATGTAAAAAAAAAACATTCTCAGCAATTTATATACTTACACGCAAAAGTAATCCATGAACAAGTCTACGCATGCGGCATCGTTCTGGCACGGTCGATTCTGGCACATGCCGACGTCTATCTGACAGTAAGTCCCGGTCCATCCCTCCGGACACACGCACTTGAAGCCGCCAACCTCGTCTACGCACATCGCATTGTTCAGGCATGGATCGGATTCACAATCGTCGATGTCGATCTCGCACGACGCGCCGGTATAGCCTTCTCGGCAATGACAGACGAAGGTGTTGTCGAGGTCCACGCAGCGATCGGTACCAATCGGACTGCAAGGGTCGCTGAGGCACTCATCGATCTCCGCCTCGCACTGCAGCCCGACGTAGCCGGGTCTACATTTGCAGACGAATCCCTCCAGCTGATCCAAGCACGTGGCGCCGTTCTGGCAAGGATCAGATGCGCAGTCATCGATCGTATGCTGGCACTGCTTGCCGGTGTAACCAGGCTCGCAAGTGCAGGTATAATCGCCAATCTGGTCAATGCACTGGCCGTTATTTCTGCACGGTTTCGAGGCGCACTCATTGATGTTGGTCTCGCAAGCTGCGCCGGTCCATCCCGTATGGCAGATGCATTCATGACTGAAGAGCTTGTCCACGCAGATTCCGTTGAGACAGGGATTGCCCGAGCACAGGTCGATCTTCTCATGACAGCGTTTGCCGGTGAATCCGGGTGGACAATCACAGGAGAAGTCGGCGATCAAATCAGTGCAGTTGGCGCCGAGCAGACAAGGTCGTTCGGCACAATCGTCGGTGTTGATTTCGCAGCTCTGACCTTCCCATCCTGGCAAGCAATCGCACTTGTAGCGGCCTTGTTGAAGGGCCACACATGTCGCACCGTTGTTGCAAGGATTTCCGCTCGCTGTGCACGGATTTATCTGCGAAAACGCAAAATTAAATCAATTATATTTTACGAATAAAAATACAATTCTTTGTCGAATCTTTTTTAAAAAATATAAAGAGATATTTACAGTAATGTCGCAATCGACTCCGGTGTATCCAGACCGACAGAGACAAGTATAATTGTTAAATCCAGGTTCGTCCTTGCACATGGCTCTCTCCGGGCACGTGTCATTGGTACAATCCGATTTCTCCTCCTGACAATTGATACCGAAATAGCCATTAGCGCATTGGCACCTGTAGCCTTGCGGTAGATCGATGCAAGTAGCACCGTTGTAACACGGCTGAGACGCGCACTCGTCAATGTCAATCTCGCAACGTCTCCCGGAGAAGCCAGCCGGACAGTAGCAGTGCACGCCATGTCCCATAGGCACGCAGAGACCACCGTGTTGACATACATTGTCGGTGCACTGGACGGGTTTGCATTCCTCGCGACCCAGCGAGCCGGGTCCGTCCGTGTACATGTTCGTGGGACACTCGATGCAGGTGATCGCGCCATGCTGAGGCTGGAAGAAATTCTTAGGACACTGAGCGCACGGAGATAGTCCCGTGTCCGAGTACATGCCCGGAGAACATTTGGGACGGCAACGATCGCGACCAGGCGCGGCCGGTTGATAGGTAAATGTGCCGGCCGGACAAGTCTGGCAATCCTTGTAGCCGCCTATCGGCGGCTCGCCGGTGTAGCTGTTTCTGGGACACTCCAGACAAGGCACCAGACCGGAAGGCGAGTAGGTGCCGTAACCGCAGACCGGTATGCAATCGTCTATGCTCTTAGAACCTTCTTCCTTCGTGTAAGTACCGAATGGACAGCGCAAGCAAGATCCTTGACGGTCGCTGTTCTGATAGAAGCCCTTCGGACAGAGGGTGCACTGCTTCTGATTCTCACCGGCGAAAGTTCCGGCCGGACAGTGCACTGAAAATGTACAGAAAAATTTGCGATTAAATTTTTTTAAAGACATTTAAAGCAGGAGATGGAGAATTAAATAATGTTTACTTACGACAACGAGGAACATCCTTGGTATCCATGTTTAATACTTCACCGACGCTGCACGTGAAACCTTTGCTGCTGGATGATTTGAGAGCACGAAGAGGCGGACATTGATTGCTGATCGATGAGACGTTTAATAAAGACTCGATAACTGCACTCGCATACGGGGCCGATAAATCGAAGATCAGAATCAATGTGCCGCCGCAGTGTTCATATAATTGCGTTTGACTTATTGCCGGCACGATTACCAACACAAAGTCCACCTAAAATTTGTCGAAATGTGTTACTTATAGTTTTTCATTATATTATTGTTGCATTTATTACAGTTACCTGTATTAGTAATGATTAGAAGATGTGAAGATTTGATACAATTTATTTCTTACCTTGAGAAGATTCTCTTCGAGCAAATAAGGCATTGATTTGATGAAAGACACGTTCATATTCACATTGAAACCAGAGCAACGTTGAGTTAAAATATTATTGATTTTCGCATAAGATTCAGCCATGAGATCTTGATATTGCGGCAAACAGGCTCGAGAAACAGCGCCATTCGCACGATAAGTTATCGAGGCTATCACATGATAATCAGCTTGTTGCGTGTCTACGGATATGAACATATTTCATTAATTATAATATATATTCTTTAAAAATGTAGTTTAAGGATGTTTTGTACCTATTTTCAAAATATTGAGAATTTAATGAAAATTGTACAGAATATCCTTACATATGTTTAGAATCTTCAGTATAATTTTTAAATCGATTCACTAAAGCGTTCACAAGTTATAAGGATTTTAATTTGCACCGAATTAACATGTGCTCTTATAGAAAACATATAACCACGTCGATTCAAATGACAAAAACACATGGAAATAATATTCAGAATTTGTTTAAAATTTAGATAGCAAAAGTTTAGATACAGAGGAAATATTTGATCAAATAATAATATACAAGTACTAACTGGTTAAAAAGATATTAAATATAATTTAACAAAGTTAGCCATGTCTCTATTACAAGGCGAAATTCTCTGCCAAAAGTTAATCATTTTGATTAACAAAATTCGGAATATTTCAGTAAAAAAGCAATAAATATTAAAAAATACATCTCTGCACTGTAGTTAAGATCAAATTGTAATATTCCACACAATTTCTCATACTCAAAATACAAAAATGGATATATTCGTCAATATTGATTTTCAGCTACTTTTTGCTGAAATTGTACATACGAAACATCCTTAAAAAAATTTAAAGCAAAGATAAAGACTCACTTTCGGAAACGCAGTCGGGAACCACCGACGAGGGCGTCCACCGTTTGTTAACGTCGCATCCGAACTTCTTTTCTGGTAAACCGTCCGTGAATCTGTATCCAGCTTTGCAGGTTGCTACACATTGCAATCCTTTATTTCCAGGGACACATTTTAGGCCGCCGTTTGCCGGCGGTTTCAATTCCCAATCGACGCAGGGCGTTGCCTGAACCGAAACTTGGAAGTGACAAGTTGCTCGATTGCCGCTCAAGTCCGTTGCATATACCGTGACGTTTTCAAAGCTACCGACTCGAATCATCGCACGTTCTGGCACAAAAGTAATCTTCACGGGCCCGGAAGCGTCCGTGGCATTGATACGTCTTCGTGTTTCGTTGAAATTGATGGAATAACTTTCTTGTCGATCGACCAGTTCGATGACATAGCTTTGGGGACAGCTCAGTTTCGGTGGAGTTATATCTGTGATATATATAAAGATCGTATTATTAATATTAATATTTTAAATTAAAATGAATACATATTATTTTTTAACATTTTAAATTAATATTTTTCTAAATTGGAATATTAATATTAATATTTTAATTAATAATGTTAATATTTTCATTAAGTAATGTTGTTAATATTGCCAACATTATTAATATCAATAACACACTAATATTAATATTAATAATTATATTTTAATTAATATTTTTTTAAAGATAGATGAAAGGCATTAGAGAGCATAAAATAAATTATTTCAGATGTTAAATCGTGAGTATAGAGTATAAATTATTATTAAATTAAAACAGTGTGATGAAAACATAACATACAAATATTAAACCGAGTTGACAAGAATATAATACACGTCATTATAAATAAAGACTAATAACGACAGTTGTCGATCGACATGCGAACTAATTGGTCTCTCCTACCGCTATATAAATTGCAGAACATGTTTCATTGATACAATTGGTAATGTTTTCGAGTCTCGGTTTTGCAACAGCTATACCCAGTAAGTTGAATCAATTTTGATTTCCATCATGGGGATCCACAAAAAATTTTGTAAGCGGTTATTCCATCTAGAGACCATGCGATAATAACGGCAAAACGCATCATTTTTTGTAACTTCCGAAATTATTTAATTATGTATTTGACTTATTTTCGACAATCTGTTTATAATCCATTTTTCTATTTTTGCGCTGAAGAAGACTCTAAACGAGAGTCGAAACGTCCGTTATTAGTCTTTATTTATAATGTGTATTATATTCTTGTCAACTCGGTTTAATATTTGTATGTTATGTTTTCATCACACTGTTTTAATTTAATAATAATTTATACTCTATATTCACGATTTAACATCTGAAATAATTTATTTTATGCTCTCTAATGCCTTTCATCTATCTTTATAGTCTATTTTAAGAGAGCTCATTTTACATTCACTTTAATACTTTTTTATTATTAATATTAATATTAATACTGATATTTTCTTTAATATTAATATTTTATATGAATCTTAATATTCTAATTAATAATGTTAGTATTTTCATTAAGTAATATTGTTAATATTACCAACATTATTAATATCAATAACATACTAATATTATTATTAGTACTAATATTAATATTAATAATGATATTTTAATTAATATTTTTTTATTATTAAGATTAATATTAATATTAATATTGATATTTTCTTTAATATTAATATTAATAAAAAATAATAATAGCATTACTAACCGGGTACGGTAATGTTAATTTCGCAGATGGCGACATTGCCGTCGTAATCGAAGGCCACGTATTTCACGACTGTGTCCTCAAAGATCCGAATAGGCGTTCTGAAGCTCTGCGGCTTTACTTCCAGTCGAGCGATACTTCCACTGTTATCAATGGCCGTTGGAACTGTGAAATTCACCGGAAGCAATTCCCCATCGGCTCCCTTTTGCACGACTATGGGTTGCTGCGGACAATTCTGGAATACTGGCGGTTCGTTGTCTACACACGGCGAGAATCCGTAATCGTAACCCAATAACGGCTCGACCACCGGTTCGTCACATCCCATCAACTCAAACTTCAGACAGGGGTTATCCATATAGCTAACGATACCGAGGATAATGAAACGAGCCTGCTCGTATTTTGGCAGAGTGATCATCGCCAGCTCGCCGTAATTTCCTGGATCGCGCATGGTTAGAGTGAAATTCGGATAATAGACGACATAGTTCTCGCTCTCTAGTTGCTTGTAGAAGAATCGAATTTCCGTAGGTCTGCCAACAATGTCGTTGGTGACGACGCCTTTCACTAGAATCGCCTTCACTCGATAAACGCGACCGAGGTCGACGGTGATGTAGGCGAAGGCTTCTGGTTTCCCACACCAACCAGTCACGGAATTTAATCGGACGTTTCTAGGTTCATAATTAGGTCGTTCGGAAGTAGCGTTTATCGCCGAGTCGGGGATTCGTCCGGAAGCGAGACCGAGCGGCTTGATGACCTTGCATTCAGGCTCACGGATGCAGACTATCGGTCGCGGATTGATGAGGATGTAGCCAGGTCTGCTGCAGCCGAACTGCACTTCGGAGCCTTGCTCGTAACTTCGAGCTACTTGATAGCCGTCGCTCGGTCTGCCAGGATCTTCGCAGACAGGACCCTCGCATCGTAAATTTCCAAAGTCCCAGACGCCGTTTGCTTGGCAACGCACGACGTTATCGTTGCGATTGGTCTGACCGGCCAACTTGAAAGTATCCTGACAGCCGAAGAAGAAAGACGATTGGTATCTGGAATCGAGATACTGGCCATATTCGGCGCCAGGTGTGGGAAGAGGTTTGCCGCAATCCACTCGGGGACAAGCCGGTTGCAAGCCCGACAGCCAGTAATCAGGTAAGCCAGGTTTAGGGTCGTACACGCACTGTCGAAAAGCAGAAGACACGGTGTTGCGCAAATAGCGGCCGTTACTGCCGCACTTGAGTGTGACGTTCTGTTTGAAAGGCACTAATACACTAGCTTCGTCGTTTCGGATCACGGAAAGACCCTCGTTTTTGTCGTCCGGTAGTGACACGCATTTTGCATCTGAAAAAAAGAAGTTTGAAAGTTTTAAATTGTTATAGAAATTTATAAATGTGTAATAAAATTAAACTTTTTTGTACAACATTTTATCATCAGATAATAGATATGATATACAAATTTATATAAAACTATTTTGAGAATTTCATTTACATGTCAGATGCTTACATTGACATTCGGGAATAGTTCCGTTCCAGACTCCGGAAGAAGTACAAATTAGAGCCGAAGGTCCTGATAATACATAACCAAAATTGCACTGGAATCTGACGAGATCGCTAAAGTGATGCTGCTCCTACAAAACAAGTGAATTTCGGAAATCCGTCTATGAAAGATATTTCATAACAATTATTTTCCTGATAATTAACACTTATTCAAACAACCGATTTTCGTATCATTTAATATTTTACCTTGGTCGAGAGTAATTTTCCATTTTCCGGTGACGTTAATGGAGGACACATCACCGGCACGCACGTCTTGTTTCTCTGATACAAATCGCCATCCCTTTCGCCGGTCTCCGATTTCTCCAGATCGAATCCAGCCGTGCCGTTGCCCTTGTATAATTCGAAACCAGTGTTGCACATGCAAGAGTAGCTGCCAGGGCTGTTGATACACTTCTGATGACAGCCGCCGTTCCTGATCGCGCATTCATTGATATCGGCACATTCCAGCCTCGTACAACCCATTATCTCTAGCTTCATGCATGGTGCTCCGATATAATGCAGTATCTTGAATTTTATGTAGCGCGTCTCGATCGGCAGAGGCAAGTTCAAAACGGAGAGCGTCGCTTCTGAAATTCTAAATTCCACTGGTGTGCCGTCCGGGTTGGTGTAGTCCTTGAAGATGTCCGTCAGATCGTTCGTGTATTGAATCCGCACAGCTGAAGCGTACGCGATGTTTCCGTCCAACCTGGCTACGACTTGCGTGCGGAAGCCGCGAATGATCGTCGGTGCCTTCATGTCGATCATCACCCAATTCGTGCCCGGCTCGATGTTGTTGCCGCACCAGCCATCGCCGTTGTTTAAACGAATTCCCTTTGAAGAGAGATATACAGAGTGAATAAGCGTCTTTAAAATATCAAATTCTTGAATGAATTCTAAGACGATTTCCTCTTGCAAAATTTTGCCCGCAGCTTAGTTTTTAAACTATAGAGGAAAATTGTTGATTTATTACGGAACGAGTACAAGAGATAGAAAGGGACGGCACGATGCATCGTCCGATATAGGCGATTACGCGGGAATCAGCTGATTGCTATACGCGATGAGTAGCAATCAGGGTGTGTGTGTGTGTGTGTGTGTGTGTGTGTGTGTGTGTGTGTGTGTGTGTGTGTGTGTGCGCGTGTGCGTGCGTGTGTGTGTGTGAAAATTACACAATTAACATATACACACATGCACGTTAATTCTCTCTCTCTCTCTCTCTCTCTCTCTCTCTCTCTCTCTCTCTCTCTCTCTCTCGCTCACTTATTATTTATTCTTACCTTGTAGAGATTCATATGACGATAAATGATTGTTACACATGTAACACATTGTTGATAACAATGAGACATTGTCCTAATCACACACATACACTCTGACACACCGTATTAGACGAAAGCGAAGGTTTTTTCTTCTCTTTTATCATATTTACTTACGAATTTACTCACGCACTTAGTCACTCACGATCGATAAAAATTTACTACCGATTACTAACGATTTATAAATGATTTACATACTTAATTACTAACCACACACTCGTTATAAATTAATTATGAAAACGACACGAGAAAAAGAAACGTGTTGACAATGTACCGCGCGCGTTAACTCGATATCGCGTACCATACGTGCACGTTCGGCAGCGTTAAATCCTAGGCTGTGTTCCACTTAACGATCGCAACGCTCGCAGAATCATCTTATCCTTGTTGTTTGCTAAAAATTAAACAGACACACCATGTTTACGAGTGCCGCGATCATTAGGGACGTGGCTCTAGGCGCTAGTACCTGCTTGTTCTCGACAATCGTCATGTTGCGCAGTTTTCGCATCGAATAACGCGCGCGGTACATACATTGTTAACACGTTTCTTTTTTCTCGTGTCGTTTTCATAATTAATTTATAACGTGTTGTTAGTAATTGAGTGCATTAATCGTTTATAAATCGTTAGTAATCGGTAGTAAATTTTTATCGATCGTGAGTGATTAAGTGCGTGAGTAAATTCAGAAGTAAATACGATAAAAGAGAAGAAAAAAAAAACCTTCGCTTTCGTCTAACATGGTGTGTCAGAGTGTATGTGTGTATTAGGACAATGTCGCATTGTTATCAACAATATGTTACATGTGTAACAATCATTTATCGTCATATGAATCTCTATTTATAAGGTAAGAATAAATAATAAGTGAGTGAGAGAGAAAGAGAGAGAGAATTAACGTGCATGTGTGTATATGCATGTACATTTTCACATAGACACACACACACACACACACACACACACACACACACACACACACACACACACACACACACACACACAAAACACACACACCTACACACGTACGCAAACCCTGATTGCTACTCATCAGTAGCAATCAGCTGATCGCGATGTGTGCCTCACGTAATCGCTTATATCGGACAATGCATCGCGCCGTCCCTGTCTACCTCTTGTACTCATTCCGTAATAAGTAAATTATTTTCCTTTATAGTTTAAAAACTAAGCTCCGGGCAAAATTTTGCAAGAGAAAAAATTGCCTTAGAATTCATTCAAGAATTTGATATTTTAAAGACGAACGCTTGTTCAGAATCATTCTGCATAAATATATCGCACAGAAGGCAAAAGATTGATTTTTAAATTCCGCATCTTACGGTTTTTGTGTATCCATTTTCCGAGTTTGAAACTGTGATCGACTCGTCGGGAATGCCGCCGTTGATGAGCCCGAGATCGCCGATAGGTCGACACTCCATGGTCGGTGCAAAGCCCGGCTTGCACTTGCAGGTAAATGCACCTGGATTGTTTATGCACTCCGTGGACGCCAGGTCGCATTGGCTCGACGCGCATTCGTTTATGTCTACAAATATACTAGTCTCAATGTCACGAATAATTTTGTTTACGCTATAAAATCTCTACCTTCGCAAGTCGGTACGTTATCGAATCGTTGATAGGGCCCGCATTGTATGATATTTGATCCAGTTAGCTTGTAACCTCTATTGCACTGCACCCTGGCTTCATCGCCGAAAAAGTAATCTCTGTTATAATCGACGACAAATCCGTTTTTAATTGTCGGCAGCAACGGACATCTAGCACCTATCAAAAATAAATGTCATTTTTGTCAGTTTAATTGTACATCGATGTTAATTTAATTAGCGTCCATTAGTACGTTTTATAATAATTTATTACGCACGTGAACATGTTGGCACTTCGTCAGACCAGGTACCGTTGCTCATGCAAAGGATGACGGGATGTCCGCTTCGTACATAACCGGGTTCGCACTCGAATCTAACGATCGTGCCATAACTTCGACCACCTCCGTTCAAGATAGTTATGTTAGAATGAGGAGCCTCCGGCAGCGAAGCGCATTGAGATGCTGAAAAAATGTGCATATTTATTAAATTTTATTTCGCGTTATTTTCTTCATTATTTCATACCTCAATCACAGATAACTTTACGTACCTAAACACGAGGGTTTCTTTTCCCATCTTCCGTCCGCCAGGCATGAGATCTTTTCCGTTGGTCGTCCGGAAGGAAACGCGAATCCCGCGTAACATTGATAGGTCGCCAGTCCGCGATAAGTAACATTCGAAGAGCCAATTGAGAAACCATTGTCGATTTGAGGTACGGGACCGCAGTATACTTCCTGACACTTGGGAATATACGTAACGGACCAGTTTCCTCCGGGGAGACATTCCGTGGATATCTTCGATTTTCCTGTAGCGAATTCTTGTCCTAACGGACAGGAGAATGTAACTATCGTACCGAAAGCTGTGTCCCGACTCGATGCTAGAGCTCCCTCGCCAGGTTGCAATGGCGGACAGTCTATAAAATAATTTTTTTTCATATCAGAGCACACAGTTATTGCATTATATGTGTTAATAAATATAATAAATTATAATAAATATAATAAATATAATAAATTTATAATTAATTATAAAATATAATTAATTAAATATATATTAATTATATTAATTAAATATAATAAATTTATAATTAATTATAATAAAAAATATAATTTGTATATAGATGTTTCATTATATATATCATATAATAATTTTAATAATATAATATAATTAAATGTTTAAGATTGCTAATAATTAAATTTTAAGATTGTTAAATAACAAATTAAAAGAAATAAAATATAATTTACCGGCAGAAAATTCAGCTTGCCACCCGGTGCTGCTGTGCAAAGCATCGGAGGCGAATCTGACGAGCATTTCTCCGCTTTCCGCAGTGAGCGTGATCTTGGGTCGAGTGTTAGAGGTGAAACCGTTTCCGGAATGTAAGCGTAGACCGTTCGTGTTGGAACCATCGTATATCTGTCAATTTCGCGAGAGAAAATGAAAGTTAACGATTCCGCGAAACTTCTTCATTTATATAACGTGAGTACGATCTTACCTGCACGTAATCAGTCTTGTGAACGTCGAAACTGAGGAATTTCAGAGACAACGGTCCTCTATCCGGATTTTTTATTCTGTACAAACATTCCTGATTGTTAGGATAATCGTTGAGGCCGTAAGAAGGCGACTGAACCGTGCCGTTTCTCGCGATAATCGTAGCCTTGCAGCCTTGCGTGAAGCGAATGCTAAACCCACGCCTAGAATCGCCGAGACTCGTTTTAAAATACAAATACAAGTTGCTTCCGGTAGACATGATCACTGTCGGATTGTCCTCTGATTTTCCTGTGAGGCGCGCGATTGGTCGGCTCATGGGCGAATCTCCGTCCCTGATAAGAATATAATCCCGATTCATCTCGAGATCCAAATCCTCGATCTGGAAACGAGAAAATCAAATGCAATGAAAATTAATTAAATAAATTAAATTAAATTAAATTAAAAACAAGTCAGATGTGTACGAAATTTTAACTTACCTCCACAGACATTATTCGTCCTGGCTGAGCCTGCAAGATGTACAGGCACTCGAGTCCTCCAGGATAATTCTGCGGATATCCTGGAGAAGTGAGCACCTGTCCTTGCGGCGTCGCCCTTAGAATTCCGCCGCAAGTCTGGGGCTCGGTTTTCCAGGAAGCTCGGAAGCCCTTCCTCTCCACCGAAGCGTCGGTGCTAAACTTGATAATCATAAAGTTCGAAGCCGAGACAAAGAGTTTGTTACTGAGTTCCTGTTTGCCGGAAAGAGTCGCCAAATTTACGGACTTCTCCTCGGTTCTACCGCCTACGAGGATCTGTACTATATCGAAGCTCTTCTCGGTCTCGAATTCTTGGAACTGAAACACACGAATTGGAAAAGCTCGTTTTATTCATCATTTAATAAAGAAGAAACTTTTCTGTGGCAAGAAGGACTTTTCCTATATTAAACATTATCACTTTATCGAACGGGAAAGACTCACCTGCAGAAGAATATTGTGTCCTTGAGGACCTTCGAGCGTCCACTTGCAATTGCTGAGGGGTGCATATTTATGCGGGTAATTCGGACTCTCCACGACGTCGCCGCTGCTCGCCATGTAATATTGACAATTAGCCGAACAATCCAGCTCGTCGGAATAATCGCCGCAGTCGTCTTGCTTGTCGCACTTGAACGCCGCATTGATGCACTTGCCGTTCGAGCAATGGAACGAACCTGCGCATGCATCACGAGAGGATTATTGCTCCGTTTCGCGCGTTTAAAGCCGGATCGCCGATTTACGCGATGGTAAGACTTACCGGAAGGACAGGCATTGGCACGACACATGAAAGGAAGAAGTGATTCGCACGTGGTCAGTTCCCACGTTTGTCTGTCGTCCGTCAAGGCGGCGTCTACGCATTCGCCCGAGTGTGGATTCGGTTGCCTCGGCGCCCAGAAACCTATATTAGTTTCACGTAATTTAATTTTAAAATATTAAATTTAATTAATTTTAAAATATTAAATTTAATTTAATTAATTTAATAATGTCTGTGGAGGTAAGTTAAAGTTTTGTACACATCTGAGTTGTTTTTATTTTAATTTATTTTAATTTATTTAATTAATTTTTATTGCATTTGATTTTAAAATATTAAAAAGAATAATTTCAATTAAATTTTTTAAATATTTAACGTCAATTTTTTAAAATATTAACGACAATTTAATTTTTGAAATATTTTATTCTAAAAAACTTTCTCTCTCTCATGTAATTAAACCATATATGATTAATAATTTTAATAATAGCGTTAGGAATGCAAATATGTTTCGAATGATATATATTTCCAGCACTGTGTATCAAATTATTCTATATTTGTTATGTTAGTTGGTGATTATATCCGTTGCTAACCACTGGCTTTCAGCGCTTAATTAATAGTGAGGTTTAGTGGTGCGGACGGTGAGTAAATGCTCTAGAAGGGGAAGTTAATCCGTGTAGCAAACGGACACACAAAGCAACAACGTCTGGGCATTGTTGTGGGAAAAGTGTGTCTTCGTGCCGCATACCCGAGTTCCGTGTTTCCGTGACCCTGATAGAAACACTGACCCTGCGAGTATGTGTGTAGAGTTTTGAGTGAAACGTTCGCATCAGCCACTTAATTTCATAATACGTTCGTAATAAGTTTGAAAACTTTTACTAAAATAATAAAATTTTTATATTATATCATTTCTTACATTTTTTAAAATTATTTATTATGGAAATGAATAATTTTTTTTTGTGTAATAATTATCTTGGTTTTTAAAAAAATGACATTATTTTAATAATAAAAAATAAAGAAAAATATATTATAAGATGCATGATAATTGACGTATCTTACATCACAAATATTTTAACCTGATTTTAAATGACTGATTTTTTTCTCGAAAACTGTATTTCTTCAATCAATAGACTTAAGTAGACTTTAAAAATGTGAAGAATGTTAAATATTTATCTTGCTTCAGAATTCTTATTTTCTTTACTTCGAGAGTAGGACTTGCAAACCGCATCGCATCGCGCGGAATATCGGTCAAGGTCTCTTAAGAGCAGTCGATCGTTAATGGCAAAGAGATGGCTGCGCGCTCGGGAAGGAGAGAGAGAGAGAGAGAGAATAAGAGAGATAAAAAAGAAAGGCAGAAGAGTAACTGCAGGATGCGTTCAGTTACGGGATCCATTCGCGCAGAATCCGTTCGTCTGCACATCGAATGAAACGGAACTGCGGATACGAACCGGCGTACTGGGAGACGAGCATTCCCGCAGCTGATTCGAGTGTGTTGGTCCGTAAATCGTCGAGCGAAGCGAGACCTAGCCAGTAATGATCCAAATGCCGGCCGATCATGCTCGCCGACATGTTGTTCTCGCTGTACGACTCGACCACCATCAGGTCGCTTCCGTATCTGCAATGGACCGTCCGTCAGAATCATCGATAGTAATATCGAGCGAGAGGAACGGAATTTTTCTAAATTTTTTATTTTTAAAATAATTAAGACAACAACCAACATTTTACTTTAACCGACTTTTTACTTTTTCCAAGAAATTTCGGTCGTATTTTATTAAAGTCAAACTTTACGTAGCAGAATTAATGAAAGAGAAGGATCAATAGTGCATGGCTTACCTCCTGCATAATTCCGCCGCTTTTTCCCAGGAATGCCTGATGTTGAAGAATTTATAACAGTGTATGCCTCGCAATTCCCATCCTGCGTAAGAAAGGATAACATTAAACTGTCTGTTTAGGTAGAGATTGAGCATAAAGCTGTAATAACGCATCGCAATAGAACGCAGTCTTATTTACTAAGAGTGCCATTGTTTTATTTATATTACTTAATCGATATTAAGTGTTCTAAAAATATGATAAAGGCTTCGTAATCTTAAGCTTTCATATATTTTGATTTATCGTAGTCGCGGGATTTCTATTGGAAAAAAAATAAAATTAAAATTTCTCGACAAGCACGCTGCCGAGAAGCCTTATTCCGAGGTTCACGAATGTTTCCTGAGCAACCGGATACTTTACTCATCTTATACTGGGGAATATACAGAAGACAGGAAAGGCGGTTAATCGGTGACCGCGCTGACAGTGACGGACACAACGGCCTCGTTCGTTTTTAGTGCACACGGTCTGCCTTAGGGGGTTGACAGTCGAGTCGAGAGGGACCTTGTAAAATAGTGACATTCCGTCTTGCGATGACGACAACTCAACGAGTTTGACAGGTTGAGTTCACCTACATATGTTTGCTCGATTATTTTAGTATTCTAGCCTAGTTTCTATCAAATTTGCCTGCTAATAGATACTTTGATCCGGTCTTAATTTACATGAACAATTCATATTTACTTGTTAAGCAAGATTCTCTTGAAGCTAATTAGAATCGCCACGTAATTTGATGCGCTTAGCTTGTTCAACTAAGAAATTGTATCGGAATAAATTTTTTTATCGATTACTAAGAGGGGGAAATATATCGCGCGTAAGAAGTTTATATCCAGCTACGGATAAGAATTTTTATTTCACAGCATGCCGTTCATCGTCTGGGATTGCTCTCGAGCTTCCGCGAAATCGATTCGTGTCAGTGGTTCGAACAAAGTAAACCAACTCGTTGCAAACAGAATCCTGTCTTATAATGGCAATATTGCGATTCTTTGATCGATGCAATATGTAATCGATCGATGGAATATGTAAATTAAATGCTAAAAAAAGTAGTTGTAGTTTCAGTTAAGAAGAGTGTTATCTTAGAGAAACAATGGCAGAAGCATTTATTCTTCAGTAACATTTGCAAAGTAATAATAAGAGGAAATTAATATTAATATTAATTAATATTAATATTTTCTATATTTCTATATCTATTTTATAATTTTTTCTAGAGCTTTAAAAAAATAATTTGAAAAGTTCTAGCAACTACTTTATATGTATCATGAATGATTTTACTAGGTGTGCCAAATAATGTTATTTCAATCATCCTTTTATTCGCTGAAACTTCTTGAAACCAGTTAAATGCATAAACTTATTAAAGAATAAGCAATATATCTTTTCATAGACTGAATATTTTCCGATCTAATTGTTATGTAGTTATAATTTTTAGACAGTTATTTTACACAATTACATTTTGAACAACGAATTTATTTTTATAAATAAACTTATGTACTATATTCTTCTTTTATTTTTAATACATTTGTAAAAAATTCGCGTGCAATACAATTGAAAATATGCAGTGCTTCATTGAAACGCGTAAACTGCGTCGAAAAGAAACAAGACGTGACATTACTCAGTCATGTAGCTGATGCAGTTGGTGCTGGGAAAGACTTGATGTGACGACCTTCCTTTCTTTCAAAAGGTCAAACGGCCATATTCGCGCTACGCACACGATTCTCTTGGCGTCCATTAGCATTTCTCGTTCGGAGAATATGAATGTGTGAAATATTATTTTCTCTTCGTGAACAGACGCGTGATATTTCAAACAACGATCGCGAAATATAGTTGACAACGCGACAGCTTGTAATTAATCTCGGAAAATGAAAGAGAGAAAGAGAGAGAGAGAGAGAGATAAAATGTGATAAAATATAGATTGCTTATAAAATATGGATAAACGCAGAATAACACAAAAATTGTGGAAATCTAGCTTGAAATTGTTGGAAATCTAGCTTGAAATTTAAAATCTAATATTACGAAACGTAAGACCGAAGCCATAGAGACTGCGACAATCGAAATATTTGATATCGTTAGCCGAATAATTGAAGGATGATATAATCTTTTAGATCATTGACTGGCATGCAAGTACGCGGAAAGAGACCATCTCTGTCTTCTCTTCTTTCCAGTTGTCTGGCCGTTCTTCCGACAAAAACGCTAGCGAGCTACGAAGCACGATGGATGATCGCGTAAAAGAGCAGATGAGCGAGTGTGTTGCCGGATGTTCTACTTTTTGGAATCCCGTTCGACGGTTTGTGCTCGGTCGAGTTTCCTTCGTGTGGAAGGTAGATAACCGTGGCGCGAATACGAGCCGTCGTGTATTTTTAGGATCCGCTATGTGTACCACGACGATAATGATGATGACGATGGCGACGACGACCACGAGACAAGGTTGGATGGAGCCACGATTGGATGGAAAAATAAAGAGACGGAGAAGAGAGGACGAAGAGATGCGGCCGAGGATTCATGGTTTAGGAATGCCGTCTCGTCCTGTCTCTATACAGCCTCTGAAACTCTACTTGATCCCTCGCTGATGCTCTATTATTAACGAATTTTACCGGAGATTTTTCGTCCAATCGTATTAGATACAGCCTTCTGAAACCTGACGAAAACGGGCTCTAAAACTCAACTCTAAAACTAGAATGTTACAATTCGAGAATACACTCTTTATCGTAATTTTTAAGTTAATTAGTCTTAAAATTCTTATCCTGAAGTGATATTTTCGAAAGTCCATGTAAAATGCGCGGAATGTAAAAATGTTTTATGTATGATGCTAATGACAGAGAGAATATATATCACTATCTTAACATGTTAATAGAGAAATATTTATGTAAATAAAGAGTTACGTCTAAAATAGCTTTCATTTCATCGGTTCAACGTAACATATTATATTAACATATTGCTTGTGCAACATGTTGCTCTGCAAGTCTTACTTTTCAAAATTAAAATTCTACTTTTAATCTCTAAACATACATCCATATCCAACATTAAGCGGATTGTTTTATTTTGTAGTTATGTTTATCGATTAATTAGTCGTACATTACGATATATTTGTCCTAAATAATTTCTCGTTTACTCGACAGGCGTTTTTATTACGTCTCGATACGCAGTCGCTATAGAGACGTGATCAAACAAGAAGCGTGGATTATCTGAGATATGAGAAAAATGGAAAACATACTTATGCGGAAGAAAATGGCACTTGCAATTTTTCAAACGCACGCGACGACTTATGGCTAACGACCGACCGGTCCCATATGGTACGTGCAACCTACTTAATTGCATCGGCGAGTAACGAGGAAAAGTGGAACAGTGGCGTTACGAATGGCCGAACTCTTATCCCCATTGTCTCTCACGAGATTTATTTATCGGACACGCGCGCGCCTCATTTTCGAGACTCTCGTGCGGCAGGCGCGACGTATAATTGCCGGCTTGAATTTGCGATTCAAAGCGTCTCCGTGCGATTTAAATGTACGTAACGACGCGGCCTAGTAAAAAAGAATCCCCTCATTTGCAACCGTATATCCGTTGACTGCGCGAAAGCAATTTTCCACACACGACACGAGAGAACTCGATCCCGCAAATTGAAAATATTCGAGCGAGGCGAGAGAATTTAAATGAGAAATCTTTCTCACAAATTATTACTTATAGTAATTATTCTGGGAAAATGAGCCGAAAGTTACCATTTTAATAGAATCGTGTTTTGTTCCCTCGCAGAGCGAGTGCTACTTTCTTCGACAGTCGCGTGATTTGTCTTTCCCATAGTTATCCGAACTGCATGTCATTAGCCGTAATAGATTCTTACCCTAACGCAATAATCTTGAAAATCACCGTACGCATTTTAGTTACGCGCTGCGTTGTTCTCTCGTAATCCGCGAAAGCTCTAATATTGATCGGAGATCGATCGTGAAAGTAAGAGTCGCCTAATCCACAGACTGGCCGGTGCTTTGACGATGGCGATTTCTACGAGGAATTAACTCGAGCGAACCGTTCGTCAAAATAATCGTGGGGCAACTTTCACGTCATCTCGCACACGAGATCGATTCATAAGATTCTAATAGCACGTATACGAGAATCATTTCTGTCACGTAATATTCAAATTTTCAAGAATTAATTGACGCTTGCGTGAGCACGTTTACGAACCTTAAAGATCTCCAAGGGCGATTTAAATAATCGCGAAATATTATCATCTCTAAACCTGTCTGGACAGATAAACATCGGATGCAACCTTTTGAAAAGAAGCAACAGAAGTCCATGTGCGGAGTACGTCATCGGTAAATATTATTACTCACCATTTGGACAGGTGAAGACATTTGCAGTAGGAACCTGCAACAGAAATGAATCATGTTTAGTTAACGCCGATGATTAACACATCTGGCCGTAGACTAGTTGATTAATAGCTGCATTTTAAAATATGAAAAATGCATCGAATTTTTAAAATATAGACTAAGAAACTTTTCTAAATTAACGATTAAGAATAAGAAATTGTCATTATAATTATATCTAACAAATAACAAAAGTAATGTCAAGAATTTTCGATAAATTATAATAATATCGGAAATAATAATGTATCAGATTAAAATAACTGAAAAACTTTTCTAAATCACATCAGCTAATCTTGTTAGACAAATTTCTATTGCGTTTAAAATTATGTAATAGTGACAATTTTACATTTCATCGACAGATCAAAGGATGTTAAAGGATTATCGCGATTGTACATCTTGAATTTTTCACGACTGGTTTAGAGCTAAAAGAGTTGTAATTTCGGGATAATTTCTTATAATGCCTGTGTAATGGCGCGGGCTAAATTCAGCCAATGTTAGACGCCGCATTGTTATCCGGCGGGAGAAAGTGAAGACGCAATCCGTCCGACAATCTCTTCGTCTGTCTCCCAAGAGCGCGGAAAGTACCCGCTAACTTCGAGAGAGTGACTCGGACGCCCGCGTTCTCGTCGTGTACTTGGACGTCGTTTCGCGTCTGTATCAGTGATATAACGGTGACCACATTCCTGAGAGAGGTGCGAGAGTTGCACCAGCTGTAGCTGCACCCTCGTGCATTCTTTCGCAGCTCGCTGCGAAAATTGAGTCGCTCGTAATGAGCCCCGACATGCCGCACGTGTCGGCTCCATTTAAGTTTGTTCACTTGTGATACTAAAATATCACTTAAAATCTTACATTTATCAGCCTTGTGCGCAATTCAATAACGATTCGCACGAGGAGAGTAATGGAGCAGCCATTAAATTTCAAAGTAATGGAAGTTCAAAAGAGCTACGTGGAATATATAATGTGAGCGAGGATAGAATTAAAATTCACTTTATAAGAAGAACGTTTGAATCTTTGGTGTATCTCTAAAATCCTTAATTTTCCACACGAATAATTGCTAAGCAGGTCGCTAGTATTTCGCAAGCAAATACCTCGCTTCTCGAGGAAACATTCGAGGCGTCAAGACATCATGCAGAAATACCTGCCTAGAAGACTCGCGCATTCTCTCCCCTCTCGCTTATCAGACCACGTTCTGCAGTTAAAATGTTGTAACTTACGTGTATAAATGTGTGTATGTGTAGGTGTGTGTGCGTGTGTGTTGAGCGGCACTCTCAGGTGCGCGCGAGCACGCTTGCGTATGAAATTCACTTTCACCTCACATATGCCACATCTCGTGGAAACGAGCTCCGGTAACTCCTACGGAGCTCACCGCCGACATACCAATTACTTCATAACCCGCGGTTTCAAATCCTCTCTCCCCTCTAAGAATCTCTCCCGAAGGGTTTGTATCACGCTAGCGAGTTCCTCGCCCTAGCGTGTTTTCCTCCTGACCGCTCTCGCCTGCCTCGTGTAAGGCAGGGCCGCAACCTCTCTTGCTTCGATCTCCGAGAGAAAATTGCTCTCCCCCTAGATGCTCGATTCCTCCGTCCAATCGATTAAGTTAAAAACTGGCCGGAGATATTTTTATCGAATCTCTGGAGAGGCAAGAACAACCGCGTTCTTTTCTCGAGTCACGTGAGAGAGGACGCTAAATAGACAAGCGATTCATTTATAATCAAGCGGAAACGCGCGGCGCATATGTAATATGAGAGGATCATGAACGCCGATTATAGCCATGAATAATCGCAGTTGACTCCTAACAGTTAACGTAATGCGGTTCTCCAAGTCGCTGAAACTTCAATGTGATAAGGTGCATGTAGCTGAATGCTCACCTGAGACTCCGTTAGCTGAAGATGGCACAAGAGGACGGCGACCCAAACGGCCGCCAATTCTCTTATCAGCATATTTCTGCAACAGACAAGAAAATGTCTACCATGAGTAGGCGTTCATTTTACGTCGGATGATTATAATTAAACGCAACAGACGCGAGATACGAGATAAATTTTCTCCCTCGAGGTTTCTCGAAAGCACTCGTTGATGATTAATGCCTTTAACATCGAGATATTTAGCGATGCAACGCGATGCGTAATCGCGTCGAGATTTAACGATTATCCCGACTGCAATCACAATCGCGATTAATCTTCGATTCTTTTCTCGCGTTCATCATAATCGCGATGGAACGCGGAAGGTAGAAAGATCTGGTATTTGTGAGCAACCCGAGTCGAATACGCGCCAATTCCCATAAAATTCCTTACGGTTTCTGCGGCTGAATTGTGGCAGCTGCAGCCGCGTAACCGAGTGTCGCGATAACCGTCAAGCAGTGACAATATTATTGATGACGTTACGTTGCACACCGCGCGCACCTGTATTCATTAACAATACCACATCTATTTCTTGTGTCGCATCAGACCTAGTGCGGGTTTCATCCAAACATCACGTTCTACTTTTCCATACGCGTCGCTCCAAAAACATATTTAAGATATATTATAGAAAATATATATATATAATATATATAATATATAATATATAATATATACAGGGTGTCTCAAAAGTCATGATAAATTTTTCGAAGACATTCCTGGGATCATCTGAAGGCGATTTTTCCTCAACGAAAATGTCGAGGCACTAATAATTTTCGAATTATAAGTGATTGAAAATAAGGGGTTTTTCATAAACTTTGTAGAAATAAAATATTAATAAAACCACATTTTTCGATTAATTATAGACTTTAGTTGAATTTTAATTTAAGGCTTAATTGCAAAGATATATGATGACAAAAATCGGGAACATGCAAAAAATGATGGCTTTCATCGACATTTTCGCTGAGGAAAAATCGTTTCCAAATGATCCCAGGAATTTGTCTTTGAAAGATTTCTTCTCTATGAATTTTGAGACCCCCTGTATAATATATAATATATATAAAATAGAGAAAATATATATAATATAGAGAAAGAGTAAGACATATTACAAGATATATTTAAGGATATTTTGTATCTATTTTCAAAATATTGAGAATTTAATGAAAATTGTACGGAATGTCCTTACATATGTTTAGAATCTTCAGTTCTTACAATTTTTAAATCGATTCACTAAAGCGTTCACAAGTTATAAGGATTTTAATTTGCACCGAATTAACATGTGTTCTTATGGAAAACGTATAACCACGATTCAAATGACAAAAACACATGGAAATAATATTCAGAATTTGTTAAAAATTTGCAAAAGTTTAGATACTGAGGAAATATTTGATCAAATAATATTATACAAGTACTACTAACTGATTGAAAAGATATTAAATATAATTCAATGAAGTTAGCCCTGTATCTCACAAGATAAAATTCTCTGCCGAAAGTTAATCATTCCGAACAAAATTCGGAATATTTCAGTAAAAACGCTTATAATATAATATATAATAATAATAAATATTAAAAAATATATCTCTGCACTGTAGCTAAGATCAAATTGTAATATTCCACGCAATTTCTCAAAATACACTAAAAGTGAATATATTCGTCAATATTGATTTTCTACTTTTTGCTGGGATTGTACATACAAAACATCCTTAAAAAAATAACTATCATATGAATTTTCGAAAGATACATTCTTCTGGGGATAAAAGCCTTTTTGGATCTAAGCCCGTTTAGAGATAATAATATTATATAAGGCGCTAATATAGATATAATGGCTAATGCATATACAACTTTTGTATGCGTGACCCAAGTCGCAAGCGATTGCGGTAGACGTGTGACGTAACAGTCGCATCGCGGATGAGCGAACTCGTGGGAAGCGCTGGAAAGCGATCTTACATGCGCTGCGCCTATGCACCGACGCGACGATGCACCTCGCAAATGGAAAGAGCGAGAGGGGAAGGGAGGAAGGGAGACCGGCGCAGCGACGGATCGCGAAAGTTTATTACATTTCGCGACTCACGCCGTTATACAGTCGCTTTTATGCAACCGACGAGCCATTGTCGAGGCATATGATCTGGCGCAAACTGGAGCAAGCGGCCGTGCGACTGCCTTCGCGTTCAATTAGCGACCGGGTAATTAGGGCTCCTCGGATTCGGCGCTTCCGATTGCGTCGTGGGAGCCCGTGCGAGGAACTCTTCCTTAATCGCGTAAAATCGCACGTCGCTTATGGAATTTCGTTGCGAGAACGAATAAGGTGCTCGAATCCTCGCCACAGGCGTAGGATCGGAAAACGCCGGAAGCTGTCAGGAAGAGGACATTAATCCTTCGTCAAGTGCGTCGGGATTAATAAGTCCTTCATTCGCGAGTCGCTTCGTATCTTGCGTGTCGTCGGAAAAAAGAAGCTAATTTATTTTAGATAACTGTCATCTCGCTCGTTATCGCGTACGCGATATCGATCGTTTGAGCTGAATGCGGGATCCGTTATGTTCGCGATCCGCAGGAAGTATCCGTTGGGACAAACCGCGACGAGATTACGATTACCGGCGATCGCGACTCGCGTCGTAGACAGGAAATCTTCCTGCGGTGAGCTAAACGCTCCAACGTGCCGCCGCCGCCTCGCTCGACAGTCGATCTTCGTCGATTATAACGGTTTATCAGGGAATCCGGACGCGCGCGTCACGATTGTATGCGTCACGATCCTCCATGTATGTGCGTGAATGTACATACGTATTCGCACGAAGACTCTCCTCGAGGAGCAACGTCATCGATGCGAAATCGTTTAATCGTTTAATATTATCGATATCCTCTGAATTGCTCTCGAATCTTGGTCGAAAATAATCGGCAAAGTTGAACCTGTTCACCTTCTGGCTGTTTATCACTGGGGTGAATGTTTCAAAAATTCAGATCAGAAGGTTTTCCGAGTAAACACGCGTAAAATATACACTTTGCAAAATCGTACATGGGACATTAAAATACAAGGCATTCCCTCGCGAGGACAAATTGTTAATTTATAATAATGGAAACTAGAATCGCGTATCCTTCAGGGAAAATTAAATGTCAACCGTCTGAATAATTCAGTAGAAGAAAGGAATCAGTTTATATACTGTCTATTTTTATAACTACGCAATTGTACATGAAATATGCAAATTGAAGGATAAGAGCGATCATCAGTTACAAGGCTAATCGTCGCAGACTATCATTGATCTTATCATAAAAGTGCAAATATCATTCAATTTATAATCACCATTACACTTATACTTTACACAACAAAAATAAAAAATAGAAATAATTATGCATAGTTCAAAGATCGGTCGAGAAACAAATCCTCTGAAGCTGGACCTCAGGCCGACTGTAGGTCAGCGCTAGAAAGTATTCGGGCATCCTGTTAAGAGCGGCGCGAAACGGTGCGTGTAAAAAGCGAGCAATGACTCTTAGAGGTATGTTTGAACGCAACTTTTCTCTCTAAGTTTTCACACCGAGTGTGAAAGAACGAGTGCGAGAGATAATTCAACCGAGGCTAGGAACGGCCGTGGATTTCATCATATTCGATCGGATATAAAACTGTCATTAATTAAAAACTTAATTCCCCGCGATAAAGAGAGAGAGAGAAAAAGAGAGAGATTGCGTTCTCGATAAGCATTAAAGCCTATCTTTTACAATATAAATTCAGCCTCGATTCCCTGAAGGACGCGACCAAGTATCGCGTATGCGGCGAGTTATTTTACGGTCGTAATAAATAAATTCCAACAATTTCGCGCGGGAAAAATCGCTGTCGGCGAGCGTTTCGTAAAGACTACATAAAATCGCAATTTTCTACGCGCTCGAGCGACATAGCATCGACACGATATCGGCTGGACAAATTTATGTATCCTCTCGCACAGTGTGCCGAATAACGGTCTTCCCGTGTTACCAGGAAACATTCGCATCGCCATAATTACGATAGCGCCGCAAACATACTTTCTAACTGGATCCCGGTTCATCTTGATACATCTTTTTACATAGCGATCAATTATATCTATAAACCGTAATGTAAAGGAGATTCCTTCGTTGGGTTGTACGCGGGAGTTTTTAATTACATTAACAATTGGGATACTTGGTTTACTCGCGTGCGCGTAATTTATGCAACGGCGAATCGACGTCACCGCGATTATGGTTGTGTTTTTTATTCCGTATATTTTCTCCGAGCAGGTATGATTAGTTTTTGCGGCTGACTATTAAATTGCGGCGGCAAAATTCCCATGAAAACGCGTTTTTAAGAATTTCTCTAGCGAGTTGTAACATGTGCTTATTATCGTTGATCGATCGCTAATTTATGATCTACACAATCATCGTACTTTTACTATAATCGACGATCAATTCTGCAAAGCAGAATATATTTCTCTCTTGTTTGCTGCATTTATTCCCATGAGGTTTTGCTTATTAGATATTAAATTTGAATGAAACTCTTGCCTAAAGACATGTCTGAGATGTTTAAGGAGCTATTTTATATTGTTTTTATTTCTTTATATTTTACATTTTAACACGAAAATATTTTAATGATTGTCGATTAAATTAAATATGATAATAAAAATGACCGATTTCAAATAAAGAGAGAAATTATTTTTTAAATTAAATTCTGTGAGATGAAAAGATGAAACAGTTCTTTATAGGAATATAAGATATGCGTTAAAAAATATTTCTTGCTCTGATTTTAAAAAGAGTTTATAGTTTCTTCAACGAAAGTTGAAATCTATTTTTTAGAATAAAAATATAAATGTATTCTTTAATAGCCTTTGTCGTCTTGGAAAGATGAAAAACATACACTAACTTAAGATTAATTAAGTATGACTATCACGAGTAGAGTACCGCTGTGTATTGTCCGACGATCGGTGGTTTCCGGCTTCCTCAATGGACATCGCCGATGACACATCCGTTCGGTGACGAAACGATTTGGTAATCGATACCTCATGATACCAGATCTGTCATGGACAAATTTAATCCATGTGATATTCGAGATTCATGTTATTATCATCACATAGAGAGATCGTATATCACAGCGTGTAACATTCGAGTTATTTATTCTATAATTAGCAGATATTTTTCGTCAAATAACGAAAAATAATCATATTGATAATCCTAATTATTTCTAATTTTTTTCGAATTTCTTGAACTGCGAAAAATTATGCATTAATTAGTCGCATCAAGTGTTTAATTCACAAGTAGAGTGCACATTGTCACAAAAAAATCGAGATTCATGTTATTATCATCACATAGAGGGATCGTATATCACACAGCGTGTGACATTCGAGTTATTTATTCTATAATTAGCAGATATTTTTCTTCAAATAACGAAAAATAATCATATTTGATAATCCTAATTATTTCTAATTTTTTCGAATTTCTTGAACTGCGAAAAATTATGCATTAATTAGTCGCATCAAGTGTTTAATTCACAAGTAGAGTGCACATTGTCACAAAAAAATCGAGATTCATGTTATCATCATCACATAGAGGGATTGTATATTACGCGTGACATTCGAGTTATATAATTAGCAGATATTTTTCGTCAAATAACGAAAAATAATCATATTTGATAATCCTAATTATTTCTAATTTTTTCGAATTTCTTGAACTGCGAAAAATTATGCATTAATTAGTCGCATCAAGTTTAATTCACAAGTAGAGTGCACATTGTCACAAAAAAATCGAGATTCATGTTATCATCATCACATAGAGGGATTGTATATTACGCGTGACATTCGAGTTATATAATTAGCAGATATTTTTCTTCAAATAACGAAAAATAATCATATTTGATAATCCTAATTATTTCTAATTTTTTCGAATTCCTTGAACTGCGAAAAATTATGCATTAATTAGTCGCATCAAGTGTTTAATTCACACAAATAGAGTGTACATTGTCATAAAAAAATCGAAAACCACAAAGTCTAAGGCAGTTTCGAAATTGATCGTTGAGTAAGATAGCAAGGATTGAATTGAAGAATTGTGGAAAGACGTCTCTGTCGTTACGCTTTACGTAAAGCCTAATAATACATCTGACTACAGCTCCGTGAGAATTTTTACACGCCGCTGTGCTTCTTACTGAATGGAACAACGTGGCCTGATTACCTTAGTGTTACCGTAATCGCGTTATATCTACGCGTCTTGGATGAATTGGCAAGCTCGATACTCGATGTAATAAGACTGATCTAATTTCCGGTTGTCGTCAACAGTCTTGAAAAACGAGTGTTTTCTCATTTCTTTTCTTTTTTTATACAATAGTGTACACGAGTTGATTCATAATTTTTTATTCCACAATCAAATTCTGTCGCATTAAATATAAATACTTTATTGTAATCTTTCTGGCGATTTTGTTCAATTATTTATATGGAATATTTTATACGAATGATACGGTTATTCGGAGAACTTGCCAATTTTCTTAAATTTACTCAAACAGGAAGCATTAGAAGAAAATAATTTCTGAGAGATATATATTTTTGAGCGTGAGTGTACTTCTTTAGAATCCTTTATGGGAATTCTACCTGTAAAGGAAGTTTGGGTAAATTCTTTATGAGAAGGGTCGGGCTACGGAAGAAAAGATTATTCGTCCTTTCTCTTGTTACTGCCTTTGTCATGAACATCAGCATACGTTTCATCGTATAATTAAGCGAGCTTAATTTTTTTCCTATTCGTTCAAATTTATCCTTACAAAAAAATACACCTGCACATGTGTAGGATATCGTTTAGAAATTCTAATTGTAAGATGGCGATTACAAGCACTCGATCACCATCATATTATACGACAATTGTTGAAATCGTTTTCACGGTGATCTGGTTAACCGTACAATAGTTGAAAGTAATATCCAATAATACGGCCGGTCGTCCAATATAAAACGACTAGTCAGTCGACGTTTCTTTCGCGCTGCTCGACCGACGATTGTGCAAGTGCATTCCAGAGTCCTGGACTCCTTCGAACCACCTGCGGTTAAGTGTCTGCCACCGAATGATAATGTGGCACGCAGTTCGCCTTCTGTTGCTGCAGAAATTATATGCGGAATTTTGCGTGCGTTATCTACCAAGTGGCCAATTATTAACGTGCAAATCGAGTAGGATTTATTTATCTTTTGACTTTTAAAGAAAGGCCAAGTGGAACCGAAATCAATTGCGAGCGAGCAATTTTCAACGAATTCCGCAGCTCAATCTCGTTTAATTTCTACCTTACATGTTCATGGGCTATTCATCCGCTTTTCGCTTCGCATACGATGGCCAATTAGCGATGTCGGCTACCGTTAAGTTATTCAGGTGATGTCTTATTAGGCCCGCGAGTGACCCAAGTCTCTGCGTATCCTCTATATAAAAAAAATTAATTAAAGATTTTTATATTAATACAATTTTTGGTATATTAATTTTAATTCTCGCAGAGGAAGAAACTCGCACGTCTCCCAAGAACAGATAACGTACAGCTTGAACATCGCTTAAATTCGGATTCTCGTCCGTGATGCGTGTCCCATTTTTCTTCTCGCGAAGGACACGAACATTATTAAGCGTAACCGTCATCCTCCGTGAGCGTGACTTTTGTCGTGTCGCCCTCATTAAGAGCCGGCGCAGGTATACCGTTTGTTTCCTGAATGCGGGATACACGTGACGGCGAAACGCGATGGAAATTCAGGGTCGAGGTTTGAGAGACACGGCGTTTTCTCGCCGAATGACCCAACAATTCGTTATCTTGCGCAGTTCTCACGGTTCGCTGACCGATAAAGCTCGTTGCCGACAGACGACGGTGTCACGCAATGAGTGAATGTCGAGGAAGTATAAACGTGACATTCGTTTTCAGAAAGAAACAGATATCGTTCAATTCACCGTTTAATCGCTTCGTCGGTTTACCTTAGCAATCAGGTTTAAGATGGCGATCAGATAATTACGCATATTATATTTTTTCGATTCACGTGCAATATATTATCGTTATTAAAGCAGCATTATCTTAAAATCAATCTCGGGCTTGAAACATTTCGGAGTAATTAATTTCTTGCATGACTAAAATCTATTTACCTATCAGAGAGATGGATGCGAAACGTGTCAGGAGAAAAACGATAGGCAACATTCCACAAAACTTTCAGAATTCCGCACAATGACCCGATGACCCCCATGACGTGATGACGTGATACCGTATAATTTCGCATTTCTCGCGAGGTTCGTCGACCGATAAAAGCGCGGCTGTCGCGGCGATGATGCGGCCACGTGGAGCATCTCCTTGGTGAAAATGCGAGAGCCGAGCAAAGCATTACAGCCTCCATAGCTGCTGCTCAGGGCGTGGCCGTTGCAGTTGCATCGCGGTCGCGGTAATCAGCATGCAGTTGCATCGCGAGTTTGTTTCCGACAGCGCGAGAAATACTCGAGCATTGGGGATCGCGAGATCGAGGGGAGCGGCAGATCGCGAACTTGGTCAACGTGAAAAATGCAAAGCGCGGCGATAATGATCGAGAAATTTAATAAATCTGATTGCGTAGGAGCATCTTTCTCTGAGCTAGAAGTAGCTCTCGTCGTTAGACTTCTGTAATGTTATAATGACAATAAGATGACCTTTGATGATTATCTTACAACGATCGGAGAGATTTTTTGAGAGAGAGAGAGAGAGACTTTTATTCGATTATCAAAGTCTCTTACGTGACTGGAATTTCTCACGACGATATGCTCTTCTTTTCTTTGCCGTTGGCGGTTAACGGTACTTTAACCAAGTATAGCGTCATAGCTTCAGTGAATTTGTCGTTAAGCCACGAAGTCAAGCGAGTCATGGCGAGAATTCGACTGCAACAATTATTCTTATACTAAATTGAAACATTAATAAAATGTTTAAAAATTTATAAAAAACATATTTTTCTAATAAATATTTTTGTTTTAATTTTGCTTCAAAATTTCTCGTATATGTGACTCTTTTTAAAAAAAACTTCATAATCAAAGTTAAAAAGTTTAGATGTTAATAAAAAAATGAACGTTTACATATTATTAATGGAATCGGTACGAAATTAAAATTGGGTGAGCAAAATAAATTTTAACATATATTTGAAAATAGCACAAGGATTAAACAAATACTGAATAATGACTTTAATATGCAAGGCATGGAATTAGAATACCTGGTACGTGTGAATACTTATCTAGCTACACGCTAGTGTCTACGCTATCCATATACTCGTATACGTGTCTATCTACCTACCTACCCAGCTACCTACCTACCTACCCACATCCAAGTTAAGAGCTACAAGGCTGGCTTATGTTCTCTCTACCGCTATAATACCGGAGATACTAATCTTTGAAAGGAATTTTAGGTCATCGTAATATAACAAATTCTCTTCAATTTTTCTTTTAACACAAATATATATATATATATACAATAAGCATCATAATTAAAATCGGCAAACTTTCTAAGCAATTATAAGCAATGATAAAGTCATGCGTTAATGGAGGATATTGCTATATATCATTTCTAATAAAACGCATCATTAATCGCAAGAGATTATTCCTTAGTATTTCAAAGGAGCAAATTAAATTCTAAAAGCAAATTGCAATTTCGCAGCAGCGGAAGTATTTATGAGGCAATATGCGTCACGCAATTTTTTAGCTATATTTTATATCTATGTTACACGTTATATTTTAACGAATAAAAAAAAATATTCTCGAATCCATTCACTCTTTTTTTTCGACGAGCTGCAAAAAAATTGCAAGAAAAAGAGAGTAAAGAAATCCGGCCATTACTATTTGCTTTTTGTCGATTCGACGAAACGGGTCATCAAGACATTCGTGGATAAAATTCGCAATTGCCGCGAAATTATCCTGCGTGGGAATAAAAAATTCTCTTAAATCACTCACAAATGCACACGCAACTCACAATTTCATTCGTTTCAACATCCTATTAGCGTTTTGCGATCGCGCAGCGAAAATCGCGAAAATTCATCGTGCACGAAACTTTCTCTTCCACATTTACGCGCACATTTCTAAGGTGTTTTCTACGACGTAAGTTTATGCTACACGCAGAATCGAACCAGTAGCGATGACCACTCCATGCGAAGAAGAAAATCCGCGAATTGCGGTGCAAGAACTAAATGCGATTGGAAGTATCAGAAAAGGTAATGTAAGAGAAAAGTTTCCAGTATATCTTCGTGAAAAGTGGATTTCGTAGTCTTCTCATATTTTGCTGCTATTCATAAACATAACACAGACAAAAAATTTAGAATTTAAATCCTAAATTACATCTAGATATGAATAAACATTTGCAATTCTCGAAATAGATCTCATCGTACAACTTAATGTTACATTGACGTGAGAAAATTAATTAAAGCACGCCTAGAAAAATTAATTGCACAATCCATGTGCAATAATAAGCCTTGCATTTCATTCAAAGATTCATACAAAGAAAATTTTCTAGAGTAGAATCTTCTGTTCTTATCTGAGAAAAATCTCTAGGGAATTGGCACAGTTTCGTGCTACTATTTTGATTCACATGGTTTTTGCATTACCGCAAAACCAACAAGAATTTATCATAGAAAGCCTATGTCATTAATAATAGAAATAAAAAAACATGCCTCAGTTCCTTATCGAGCTGCAATGATTGATAACCATTCTTGTTTCAATTGTAATCACTCGATTGAATCTTTCAATTGTACAATATTTTTAATGAGATCCAACTTGAATAAGTTTCGTTCCTTCTCGTCGGAGGTTTTTAATTGAACGCGAATCACCGACCGGCTTGTTCTGACGTTTTAAGATCGCAGATGTTTGATCGCGCCCCGCAAATTTCAACACGTAAAAGATTTCTATACGTGTAATCACACATCCGTACCTTGCACAATGCATCCGTCACAGATATATATATAATACCGCCATGTTTACACGGCAAAAACACGCGTACCTGTTTGTATCTTATATTTCAAAATATCACAAATAATTTTTCTATACATATTTTTCAAACTAAAATATGTAAATAATAATCTGTTAGCATTGATGAATTCGTTTCTGTCTTAGTCTCGTTAAAGATTTTATTAAGTTAAATCTTATTAATAAGTCCTATAAATCTTATTAAATTCTTGATAAATTAAAGTCGACTACGCCTTTGCAAAGATCTCTCCTTCAACCGCGAAATCCAACATATTTAATCTAATATTCGAGAATGTTTTTTCGCCAGTGCAGCAGTGCATCTCGCAGCGATCCTTGCTTCTTCTCTGCGAAGAAAGGCACGCTCACGCATTGAATACAACTCCGATGTCACGGCATATTCATGTATTTCTCACAAAAGACTTACGTTCGTTTCTCCTACGTTCTACGGTGAAATTCTAGTCCCGGGGTACATGTACACCACTGAAGGTCCGTCTACGAAAATCCGCCGACTGATTCACTACACAGAACGGAACGGAACTCACACGCGTGGGCGAGCCGCCGATAACGATGTGCGTTCGCGAGGCCGGAAGATGATGCGAAGGAAGGTAGCGCCGTTTCGCATCGAACAAATCCGCGATAAAAAATAACGAGAGAAAGAGCAGAGCGGTGCAGAGAACACGGAGCAAAAATCCGACAACTGTCCTCTCAGGGTCACGTAGCTCCTTCCCTCCAGCCCGCCGCTACGAGACTGAAGAGAACCGAGGACTCCTCTCTCTCTCTTCGCCCAGGTGAACGGCGTACGTTAGAGCCTGAGAAAGAGTGCCTTCTTCCCTTCCCCGTGACGGCCAAGAGAGAGAAAAGGAGGCAGCCGTGAACGTAGGCGCAGGAAAGGTGGAGGAGACACTCCGATGTCCGATGTCGTCGTTGAAGAAGCTCAGAGTGGTATCGCTTTGTATTGTTATTGCATGGCCATACTGCGGGGGTAGGTGTACGGTACATTTAAATACCTGTCACGTGGCGGCCGGATTGCTGCAAAATGACGTCAGGACGCAGGATGTGAGTGCGGTAGAGAAAAAGAGAAATAGAGGAAAGCGCAAATACGTTTAGTGTGCCAGGAGATTTATCCCGGAGAACTTTAATAACGGAAGTCCAAGGAATGTAGACTCCCAAAGTTTACTTACTATGTGGCCATTTATTTTCATAACACTTTTGGTCTTGAATATATTAAAATAATTTCTAAATATGCGAAATATTGTTAAATTGATTTTTACTCGAAAATATTCCTAATAAATTTGCATGGATGCTCATTCCGGGATAATATCTTATTCTGGTTGTATTCTCTTCATGTTGATGTTGATTCCATTTGCAGGAGGGTAGGGAATCAAAGAGGTAGCCTTTCTATTCAAGAAACGGCCGTGAACGTAGCACGAAGGCGGAATAACCGGTGGAACTCGAGTTTGATCACGTCGGACTAAATCAACCCAAGAAGTTTGCATTATCGAGAGTAGGTATTATTTATATCTCGAGAGTTGTTACAAACAGTTTAAAAAACATTATAAAAAAACGAGTTGTTTTTTACCATGCAAACATTGTTTGCGTAAAAATCCTTCATCTCATTAGCTTAATAAATTCTACTGCCGTCTTGTCTCGTAAAAAAAAAATATATATGGCGCCTTTATTATCGAATTACAAAAACTTGTCTGGTTCCCAAAATATTATTAAACTTATAAAAAATTGGCAATGTTTATTATAATAGTAAAAATATCTCAACTGCACAGATTTATCTCATAAAATTATAATGAAATAATTATACATTTCTACAATTTTAAGAAAGGAAATTATACGTCGAGATAATTCTGTTAAACTCCAAGTAATAGTTAATTGATTCTTACTCTTTTGCATTAACACGAAATGTTAAAATAGCCACAGCTCGCACGCCAACGGATTAAGTAGGCGCGCGGTTGCAGCAAGTAGGCGTTTCGCGAAAAGAGACATCGATGCTCGCGCAGGAAAGGTCGTCGAGCCAGATCAACGCAGAGTCACGCCACGTCGAGTACGACGACCGGGGCGATGCGGATTTCTTTTTCTTGCGCACACCTTGAATGAAAGTTGTAATTGAGCGAGACACGCTGGACGCGAGCGTATGCTTTGCCAAGACCGTACATGTTTACTGCGTTTTACATACGTCCAATATCTGAGATGTAAAATTTCGCGCCGTTAATTCCAGGAGAGAGCTGCTCTTTTTATATCGGCGATATAGAAATCATCGGGGAGATACGATCCGCGTCATTTATCATAACATCGTAAACATAGGAAGAAGCCCGACCACAATGACGATATTATGTACAGATATTTACGTTAAACTTTTATACGAGATTGGATTTTTTATAGAAAAAAATATTATCTGCTTCATTTATTTTATTCTTTTCTTTAGATCATCTGTAGAAAAAAATGTAGAACATACAAATTGACATTATCGGACAATTTTTATATCAATCAAATCTTTCTAGATTAATGTAAATCTTTCCAGGTGGATTTTTTTCTTTCATTTGTAAAAAAAGAACTCAAATAATTGTTAAAATAATTTCTATTTTTTTTGATGCGCTAATTGTCTTCGTTGAGGTTCAGATGTCACTTTTTTTCCACTCGTTCTAATTACAACGGACGTAACACTTTTTACCAAGCGTGACTGCGACGCCGGAGTTATGCAAGAAGAGCGAGCGCATCGCCGTCCGCGACGCGAAATCCGTTGTAATTATTTTCAACTTTTAATTAACGTCAGGCCCAAAGCGCATTAAAGACGATCGGACGAAAAGTCGGACGGTCGACGGGACAATTTTGCGACAAAGAAGCGCATGGTGATAAGTGCGCTCCGTTAGCGTTTTATCGGGTCTGCTGCACTCGGAGGCGTTCAACCCGGCAACTCGCTGGACGCACGCGAGCGAATCTTATTCGCGCGGCTGTTTATAAATAAAACGGAACCATCATCCTTAAGTTGCTTACCAAGCCAGAAAACGCAATCCGGAGGGAGCCGCGTCGATTTGTACAGGCTGCTGGCTTGCTTTCAAGCAATGCTCCGTCATTGTTCATTCCACGTTTTCGTTTTTTATTTCGCATTTTATTTCGCGCAGAAAAAAGAGCGCGGAACATCTGTAACATAAATTGCGATGAGTCAAGATAATTTCATATATAAATATTAAAAGGATAAGTTTTAACACTGAGCTTGCGCAAGACCAGGACTAATCTTGATATTATCTTGTTCCGAAATTAAATCAAGACAAGACTATCTTAATTTATATTTTAGTTATCTTTATTTGTATATTTAATTATCTTAATTATAAGATTATATTAAATATTATTTTAAACAATATTAAAATAAAAATTGTCGATAAAATCGAGACAAAACAATGCAAGATTTTTGTTATAAAGATTCATCCAAAGAACCAAAATTTAAAAGTTTTCAAAAATGCAATGCATATTACGAATATTATTTTATCTTTATCTTGTGCAATCTTATTTGACACTAAAATATGAAGAATTTAAATATTTTATATGTATTTTATTCAAAACTATAATATGTTGATTGCGACTATTGCAGACACGATAAATTGTTGAATTTAAAAAAAAAAAATTATTGTAGATCATTTTACTTTCAACATTCAAGAAATATTCGCGGAATTATGTGAATGCGAATGCAATTCCCAAACAAAGTAAAAATAGATGTGCGACTTGACCGAGTAAAATACACTCTGTGGCAATTTATAATTAATATAATTTCCATCGCCGCGATCGTCGCCGCTTTCGTTTGGTTATCAATGCGCGACTTTCGATATGAGACAGCGTCAATTATACACTTTCCCGACTTTCTTCCAAGAGCGATATGCGCCTGATTGGATAGTCGCGGACTCGCTCGCGCGAGAAAACGAGGATGCGAGCTTCGCTCGCAATATTCGATTCATTAAAGTTCAATGTCAGTTCAATGTCGATGGCATAATAATTCCGACTACATATTTCGTAACGTTATCCCGGAAGCTTACGATGCGACGTGCATTTAAACCGCATGTATATTATTAAGTATGAAGCATTTAGCCGTATCGCTATACCGAGAGAGAAATACTGTCAAGCGCCCATGACAAAAGACGTTGACCCGGGCAAAGAACCGTTCGATTCGTACACTCACGTCTGAATAGATAAAATGCATTAACCTTACCGTATTCTTTTATCAAAATCAGTCTCTCTTTAGAGATATAAAATAAGTGAAATTCTTTAAATATTCTAAAACTAATATATAATAATATTCCGGTTTGATATAAAATAAATATCCTCTACTAGTCCGATCAGACTTTGTAACTCAGCTTAAACTATTCGTCTAGAAGTTACATGTACGAAATTCGACTTAATGCGCTTGACAGATATATTAACGAAGTTGAATCAAATTGTGAGTTAGTTTATATTCTCTAGATGAATAATTACATATCTTATAATTGGAGCATGTATTTCAATCGAGCCTGTCCCATGTTTGTCGAACTTAATTGCGCAATAATTTCGCGGTACATCGAAGATAGGATGATTAGGAAGTTTTGGCAGGGCGTCGACCCTAGCGGCGAGAAACCGTTCGACGTGCGTTGAAACTCCGTTGACGCACAGGTGTAGTCGTGTAAACTCGTATGAGCGAGGCCCCCTTCCTCGAGGCTCGCCTCGCCCGTGTCCTACAAAACTCACGGCGAATTAACGTCGGAGCATTTACGACGACCTCTTTATCCGTTGGTACACGCTCGCGCTGACCGCGCGTGTCTCGCGTTTATACGCGCCGGTTTCACCGAGGAACGTCGAACGGCGAATGAGATGCATATATAGCTGCATTCCACGCGCGGCCGATCCGCGGCCGATCGAAGCGATCATTACTGGCATTAAGAAGCGTATCACTCTCTTTCTGCGAGTTTCTAGTTGTACAACGAGAAATCCAAAAGATTCTTCTCAAAATCACGTCTCGCGGGAAAGAAGGACTTTGAAATTTTTCCTAAATTAGTTTCTTTTAAATTAGTTAAAGATGTCAGACTCAACAAATATAAAATTAAATATAAATAATATCATTGGCAATAAGAGTCTAATGTGGTTATGTTACATAAATAATTTATTAAAAATTCAAAAAAAGATATTCATGAATATAAGATTTTTTAATTCTTTACCATTGTTTTAATTTTTTAAAAATTATTGTAATAACCTGATTGTATAATCTGCCTTCTTGTTGCGCTGAAGATGACCCAAAAATAGGGTCGAAACGTTCGCGATTCGATTACATTTATATCTATTCATGAATATCTTTTTTTGAATTTTTAATAAATTATTTGTGTAACGTTAACCACACTAGACTCTTATTGCCAATGATATTATTTATATTTAGTTTCTTTTCTTAAAGAAAATTTATTGAAATTTTATATTTAGTTTCTTTTCTTAAAGAAAATTTATTGAAATTTTTATAAAGAGATTTTATCTTTCCAAAAATAGAGAAAAGAAGGAGAGAAAAAAATTTCATGAATTTTCTCACGTGTCACTGAATACGTAAAATTGAAATTTAATATCGAAGAATGTGGAAGTCCAACGAAAAATTCAGCGAAGCGCAGAAAAATGAAAATGCGATAAACCAATGCTTGTAATGCATGAATAATATGCATTTTCCTCGCCTTGAACTTAAACGTTACACGAACAATCGCGAAATAGTAACTTCCTCGTTCGAGTCTTATGAAATTGCGTTTTGTGTTTTCCTCGCAGACATCCATTAATATTACTTAAGGACGGAAAGTACACAGTTCAAACAATCGATAATTGCCATTTTATCGCTTAGCGGTTATTTTTATCGTGAAACGGTTTCTCGCAGCTGTCAAACGAATGTTTTGCACCCACGCTAATCGACACTTTAATAACTCATTATTGTATGCAATGAATATTCAAATGGCGATATATATTTGCGAACTCGTGCGATATTTTACGCAGTTCTTTAGTCTCTTTCAAACTGACTATTCCACAAAATTAAATACGACGTCAATTGTTACCTATTTCACAAAATTATCGACATTAATTATTGAATATGTCACAAAATTATGCGACATTAATTATTGAGTACATCTACTTCAAGAAGAGTATCGCTCGCATAATTACAAGGATAATTAATCGGTGGTTAGCTAAAGAAGCGAAAAGTCCACTAAATATTTTACAATAATAAAATTGTAAGATTCAATATAAATAGAATATAATAAAATATAATTTATAATAAAATTGTAAGATTCAATATAAATAGAATGTCTTCGCGAGGAATTCGATATTTCCGATGGATAAACTTGAGTTCTGAGAATTCGAGGGAAGCGATCTCCGCATATAAAACGGCATGATAAATTTTCGATCGACTTGGTGTTTACTATAGCCCGAAAAGGCGCGTCATGAATTCCTGCCTGTCGCTCGCGGCGGATGCATCCTGAATTTTCGATCGGACCGGAGAGGTTTACGGTACAGTAGCGCGCTGGCACGTCCACCCCGGGAGGAGTAGGTGACAATGACGAAAAGAGACGCCAGTAAGTATGCGGAGGACAGCCGACGACGACGAGGCAGGGCCGATGGAGGCCGCGGTCCGCGACCGGCAGGAAATCGCCGAGGGTATAACGGTACCAGAAGCGCGGTTACACCGCATGCGGACGTTTCGCGTCGCCGACGTCGTCGTCGTCGTCGTCGTCGTCGTCGTCGTCCTCGTCGCCGATAAATATAGACGACGAATCCTGCCTCTTGGTCGTAACGCTTGTAACTAAGCGTCGTCCGTCGCGGCTGTGATCCGAAGAAAGCAGGTGGGACGGATCTTTTCTACGGATGGAGAATCGCGCCGGAAATGGATATTCCGGAAACGGAAGCGAGAATGGTTTTAAAATTTTTAAAATAAAAATTTTGGAATTAGTAGTATATTTGTTAAAAGCTTTGTTTATGTATTGAATATAAAGAATCGTGAAATTAGGACGAGCTCGTTGAGCATTTGGGTTTGTATGTTCGATTAATTATCGCTGAGATTTCTACAATGTCAATATTAACTCACCTGTCGAAAATTGTGCGTACGGCGATTCGCGTTTTAACTGGACAAAGATTCAAGTTAAACTATTCGAAATGTGTAGGGTGGAAATTTTTTAAATTGTATAATTAAATTTAATAATAATTTTTTTAATTATAATTTTTTTAATAATAATTTTTTTAATAATAATTTTTTTAATTGTATAATTAAATTTAAGAATAATTTCTTATTAAAAATATTTTCGATACCTATCTTGTAATTTATTTGGTTACATATTAATCGATAATACTTGACTTTATTGGGTAATTGGATCACGTAACAAGAGTTTGAGAATGTTTGTTATTTAAAATAGATGCAATCTATCTTATCGAGACCTAACGATTGTTGACACTAACGGTCGTTAATGCACTGATAAAACTTGTGACTGATTGCCACTTTCCAGTATCTCATCCTTAACACGGTCACGGTCACTTTATCGACTGCTTCTGAAGAAATCACATGCACAATTACGGTGTTATAATATTATACGTTGAAATATTTTCTCTCACATCTCAAGTGCACATTGTTTCAGTCATGTGAAAATGATTGTCGAGAAAGAGAAAAAAATGCGTATCACTCAATCATCTTTTATCTCCAGCTTAATTGCTTAATACAGCTTTGTGGTTTATTTTTGGCCCAAGCGTTGTGGCATACGTTGCTGAGATAAATCAACATCGAAAAATGATATTTTAAGTAACAATGAGTAATTATACCCTCTCCTTACATCACACACGTGCGATGTAACCATCAACCGCTTATGAATTTCTCGAGGATCGCAGTTGCGATGAGAACTTCCTTGATCCTGGGATGATTCATATCCCGGTAAGATGCGGATACAATGGCTCGGAATGCAGGCGAGATAGAACGGGCTCATCAAGAATACGAGCCGCGACGTAATGTGGGTAATCCATAATGAGGATTTCATACACATTCCTCAACGTCGCCCGCTTTCTCTGTCCGTCTCTCTCGCGCCTGCACGAAAAGAGATTTCTCTATTCGCTCGTGCGTCTCGCTTCGATCCTTTCTCCACCCGTTCTGCCTGTATTAAGTCCAGTCCAGACCGTCGCGGCAGAGTAATTCGCACCGAAACGATCATTAGTTCAGGTATTCTCAACCTTATTCGTCTCGCGATATCTTACATGTCCTCGTTGCACAATAAATACGTTGTTAATTGTACTAAGATTATTAGCAAATTGTAATAATTACTAGAGTTAACTTTTAATTTTTTTTAACCTCTATATCGTTGAGATAAAGTTATACAAAGCACCTGATAAATCGTGACATGATTATTTTTTTTCTAATTATTATTGTTGCACTTTATAAATCCTATAATATTATTAATTTTTTTTCAGAAGTAAATATTTACTTTTCCTCCAACTTCCTTTAGCAATACTTTACAAGTGCGAAGAGGTACCCCTGTGTGGAAAATTTGTCGCAAAAAAATCGGCCGCAATCTAACCTGAATCCAGCTCCGCCTTTTACATTGCATTAACGTTCATTCACGTTCACGTTTTATATAAATATGCAAACGCACGCATACGTACACGTACATAGCGCGAGGAAATCAAGAACCTTAGACGGTGGAGGCAACCAACAAGATCAACGGTACTCGGAACGAAATTGCACGTAGTATGCCCCGTGTTGATTACATAATCAATGCATGGATCGTCGAGAAAAAAAAACTGCGGTTGCTCATTGTCAGCCATGCTTGCAGATTGCATCTATTAGAAGAATAGAAGAAATTATATTCACAGGAATAACGAGAAGAGATGGAAAGAAATCGATGGAGAAAAATGATAAAATCTGAGTGCTTTTTAAGTTTTTTCGCAAAAATGTATAGGAAGATGCAACGATTTGAAGAGACGATTTTCTACTCTTCTCTTCTCGTCTTTCTTATAATATAATTGGCCTAGCAAATTTGTCGTAATTGCTCGACGGATATATTAATTATCGACATTCCGAGCTCCCAAGTTAGTATGGAGCAATCGATAAGGCACAGCATCCGGCGTATAAAAGTACGTGCCTGGCATGCTCGGTTGCATGACTTAATAAGCGATGTGAATGACTTAAAGGTATTTAACCGCGTTAAGCGATGCTCGCGCTAGAAACTCAGTTTACTTGCCGGTTGCAGCGAAAACTTAATTCGCGATATTCCCTGATATGACAAATTAATCTTTAGAAGATTATTTCAAAATATAATTGTACTATTATTATACATGTACAATATATATTTTTTATTTCGGAATTAAATTTGTATTCTTAATTTATATAGATAATCAATATAATATGGATAAAATACATATCATCTATAGAAATATAATTATGACATTATGCATCAAATACTTGTATATTTTTCATAATTAAATTTATGTTCTAATTTAAATATTCGAAATATACGGGTATATTATGAAATATACTTTGTTTATCAATTGATTCTCGTACATGTCAAAGAAATTAATCAGAGCGTGAATGCAGATATCAGAAAGTACGTGGAAAGTGTATCGAAAGTATACACATATCGATACAATCAAATCATCAAATCTGACAGGCGTGCAATTTAAGCGATATCGAATTTCTGAATTGTTTCATTTTGATCTCTCGATGGAACATAAAATAAAATAATTTACGTTTGTTTATAGAACAGGAAGTAATCGCGATAATGGATTATAAAAAGCGTGTGTGCGAAAGAAAAATGTGCAGATTAATGCAACGCCGGCTGCGATAAACGGACGCGGTGGATGAACGCACCAGGAGATAAAAGAGCCGTGCTTTACTCCCTCGTTTTCGCTCCAAAGAATCAGGAAAGGAGTTTCTGCGTGACTGTTGTCAGGAAATTTACCGATGCCGAGCAATGTACTCGCCACTCGGGCGGTGGCTTTTCAGATAAAATATTGTAAACAAAAATAATACCATATGAGAAATAAAAAATAACGTATTGACAGAAAACATCATATATTTTTATATTTTATAATCTTTTATGTGTGCGATTCCTTATTTCCTAAATGTTATACATTTTATATAAATCAGATTGAATATATTATATTATCTCACACATACATATATATTTTCTGTATACTTAATATAATTTAATTATATGTATGAGTCATTTATTATAAATTAGCATTATTTAATTTAAGAGAATTAAATGGAAGGCGTTAATTAAGTTTAAATTCACTCAAAGCGGATATCAACTCACAAAGCGAGCATACAAAATTACTGGAGGATTGAGGAACGGTGGAATCGACGAAAGAGGGACGAGAGACAAAGTAGGGGCAGATGGAATGTAGCGAATGGGGTCGCTGCCGTTGAAGGCAAACGACTGCGTCCCCCAGCTCCTCCTGACAAGCTTCCTTCGAATGTTACGGAACGACAGGAAACGGTGTCCATTCACATTCTCGAAGTGACTAATTCACATTATCCCCTCACGTGACGCACGTACTCGCGCTTGTATGGAGGTATTAGAAAATTCGATCGCATCGTTCGAAAATAGTAATTTCACGATACAAATATCTGAGTTTTTTTGTGGAATAAAAAGTTACAAAAATGTACATTTTATATACGTATTTTATATAACGTTTCTTATTTATCAATACAAACACGTATATCTTTATTGCATTTTAAGATTATTATATTTTCTATTTTAGGGAAGTGAAAAACATACAGTCGCATAAGCGATAATTTATAATATATTAGTAGAAATCAATATTACAATATATTTAATTCACAAATTATGAAAAATATCACATAGTTTAATGTTAAGCAGACGTAATAAACTTATTTATTTAATTTAAAAAAATTATTTCTAACGTAACTCATTCATTTTGTAGTCTCATTACAACTAAATAAATTAACGAATATATGAAACGAGTGTGAAGTAGATCATGTTTTATGTTTCCTAAATTAATTTTTAGAGTGACAAAAATATATTATCTCCTTTCAAGCATCGTTTAATAGGACGTAGAATAAAAATAACCTAATGAATATCTTACTCTTTTATGCCTTTCATGAATTACATGTGACAAAGAGACGGTGACAGGGTTCTTCCGGTTGGACCAAAGTTATAAGTGGTTTATCATGGCGCATCGTTATCCATGTGCTCGGATTTAATCGTACCATATAAAAATCGTCACGAGACGGAACAACAGGCTCGCTCAAAGTTTGATTTTCAAAATCGATCTTTCCATCTGTATAACCGAGCTTTTGGCACACGACCGTTGCTTTTTCCTGCGATGTTACTGGAGACGAAAAACACTGAGAATGCCATACGCCATAAGATTGTTGCATCACTTCTCCCGTACCAGGTCTACAAAATAATTTAGAACAATCATTATTATGCAATTATTTTTATTTTATATTACTCATAGAATTTATAAGATTTTTTATTTGACCTGTTATCTGTCGATTCTTCAATCTTTGTGCATTCCTCTTCGTCTTCGCCATTCGGACAATCTTTGTCACCATCGCACACGAAATCTTGCGAGATGCAGACATTGTCGCTTGTTCTGTGTATAAAATATATTTACAATTTTTAATGTTATTGATTATAATAATTTCTCTAAAATTTATCATGTTTTTTTTTATTCTACAATGTTATTTAATATTTTAAAGTTTGTTTACGAATGATATCAAAATTATATTGTGTAACATATCTTACGTGTTACATTTGAAGCTGGTTTGCGTGCACTGACACATTTTCGGCGACTCGTCGGTTTTATCGAGACAATGTCGCACACCGTCGCACAACCGTTTCGGTATTGTTAGCCTTAAGTATTCCGCGCAGGTGCATGTTATAGGTTCGTCCGTTCCGTCTGAACAGTCCACTTTATCGTCACAAAATGCGCTCTTCGGGATGCATTCACCATTCTTGCATTGCAACTCCGACTTTGCACATTCTATATATAATAAAAAACAAGAGATGGATTTATATAAAATAGAAAATTAATTTACAATTAATCAAAAATTACTGAGTAGTCGTAGATCTAACAAATCAATCAATATAATCAATACATATAATCTTGAATTTTAAATTGATTCAATTTTGTTTTAAATTCTGATAAAATTACTTACTTTTAGGTTTATTACTACTGTTTCTAGTCTGTTGCACTTCGCGCACGCACATTTCGTCTTTCTCGTCCGAACCATCTCGACAGTCTTCTATATCATCGCATACTTGATTCCAAGGGATGCATTGTCCAATATTGCATCGAACGCCATCGCATGTTGGTTCAGGTGTTGGCTCTAAATCTGTTTCTACGACACAGCGATGGAAAAATTAAATTATACAAAATATTTTCTTTAAAGCAATAGATAATATTACAATAGATAATATTAATCAGATGCATAGATTGATGACATAAAAATATTTTACGTATAAAATATCTACAGTATGACCAACAGACCTAAAGAATGTATGAAGAAAGCGTGGATGTAATCGATGCTCGTCAAGTTTTGCATGCTTTGAAAATTGCACAAATCGTCGTTTTCGTGAAATACTGCCGTGGGATACCATCCTTTCTCGTTTCGACAGAACACAGTTCCGCTCCAACCCGACGAAGTTTCATTGATCTAAGAGTGTAGAAAAGATGATATGAAAATTTTATTCTAATCTATATATTTTAGAAAATTAATAGAAATAAGATTTTTAATGAAATAGATATGTAATTATAATATAAATAATCATATTCAATATTATAAGGTCACTTACCCGACACTTGAAATCTGAAGCTTCAACAAAGCAGCGATAACAATTTTCGCAATTTTCAAGGACCGGTTGTAGAAAGATCGATTGTGTCACGTGTTCCTTGTTTGTACCGACAGCAACGCATAAATCGTTCTTTACTGGCGGGTAGATTCTGTAAAAATTCGATAAATATAATCAGTACGAATAAATATTATATTTATTATAATAAGATATATATACATATATGTGTGATTAAGATACGCACTTTCTTTCTATAAATAGTGGTTGAACGTAACGAGTAAAATTCGCTGCAGTTTTCAAATGGAGCAAGGAGACTTCCGTTTTCACGTCCCTGATTTCATCAACGACCGAAATCTGTTGGTGAGGGCCGTCGACGTAAAGATACGAGCGGCTTTGTCCAAGCAGCGCTGTCGTATAATTCACCGATAATCTATAATTTATTTTTCATTACGCCTTTTCATTTATCATCGAAAAAGTCGAATTTTTAAATTTTAAAAATGATTAAATTTTGCATAATCTACATTTGACAGATGTATCAAAATAAAGTATTCAAAAAGTATATTTAAAAGTATATACTTTAATATATATTTAAAAATATATTTAAAGAAGAATCTTGAACAAAGACAGGAAGTTCACTCACTTTATATCTTTCGTGCAGCTCGAGCTGGACAGAAGCCAGTCTGGTTCTACAAGCAAGGCTGAACAGCGATAATGGCCGTCGACGAAGATAGCGGCCAGCCATGGCCACAGGTAAGTACGATTTCCGGTTCTCGGATCGACGATCAGGTGCGAGTCAACGCTGCTGCTCAAAACCTGTCTGCAGCGAATCCGTAGCGTCGTACAGGTCTCGTTTTCTTCGCTCGCCGCGACGTGCCCCGGCGAAGGTTCGTAACTTGTAATGTTATCCCACTTTTGCCAGAATCTCGTTTCCAGCACCGTCTTATTCGCGACGACTTTATCCATTGACTGTGAATTTCTGCACATGTGATGTGCAGATATTTTTTAATTACAATTTTAATTATTTTATAATTAATTAAAATAATTTTTGATCCAAATATTGCCATAATGTAATATTTAGGAAATTGCTCGGGCATAAAAATAAAAATGCTAAACTTATTGAATTATTACAAATCTGAAAAAGTCGAGAGAAACGTACGCAAATCCAAGATATTCGCATAAATTCTGTCCGATTGTCGACGTTACGCTATTATTAGCCAATATCTCTGCTTCGAGACACTGCACGTGCCACGCTCCATCATAATATCTACTGAGCAAACCCTCCATATTTAAAACTGTCTGACCATCGCTGTCCACATTTACATATTCTCCGTCAGTCAATGCAACTGAAAAGAAAATGACAATCGATGTCAGTTATTGTTTTCACACACACGTATTATTTAAAATATTATTTAAAATTTTATATTATATGCTTTTTCTTACGGCAATCAAGTTCGTCCTCGTTCAAAGGGCAATTAAGATAGCCGTCGCATTTATTCGTTATCGGGATGCACCCTTCGCTCCTAAAGCAGGAAAACTCATCGACTCCGCATATACCTGAAAAAAAGATTAATTATTCGTCGAATAGATGAAAACCGACAGGATCGCGTTTGATCGCATACCGCAATCTTTTTCATCCGTTTCATCGTAACAATCCAAATGTCCGTCGCAAATCGCCATTGGTTGCTGATTCGACAGATAATCTCGACAAGTGCAGTCCTCTTCATCGGTAGCGTCCTCGCAATCCAAGTGTTTATCGCATCTCTTATTGATCGTTATAGTTTGAATCAATCTAAAAAAAAGAGACATTGATTTTCTCATATAAAGTTTTAATTTAAATTATTGATAGTTATAATGTAAATATTACAATTATATGTATAATATTTCTCTTACTTCTTGCATGTGAACGTTGATCTAACGCTTGTTGTTTTAGGTGTTTTAGGTGTAGTAGTATTTAACATATTAGACTCTTCATTAATATCGGTCTGTATTTTATAGAAGAAACGGTGAGAAGTAAAGATGGGAATTGCTTCCGTGCTCATTTCTGTGATATAAATTTTTACAAAGCATATAAATATAGATACTTGTAGATTTTCGTGTGTATCATCTTTTAATTATTTTATTAAAAATCACACAGAAACTTATGATCTATAATAAAATTATCAAAAGATAAATTTGTAACTTACGATTTTTCATATTTTTATCATCGAATATTTTATCTGTTTGTGATTTCATTATTTCATCGAAGTTTGATTGTTTGTACTTGATATTATTCATATTCGATACTTCAGGCAGGTAACATTCGATTTCATCTTCTCCGTTCAAACAATCTATAATTCGATTACAACGTCGTTCTATTGGCAAACACTTTCCATCATTGCAGCTAAATGTTGGACAATTGGCCAAAGGTCTTTCAAAATCATAAAAGGGTTCCATAAAATTATCTGCAAAATAATATATTTAAAATGAAAATATTAGAAAAAAGCGCAATATTTTTGGCGCGCAAAATCTATATTCACATTCCTCAATTATTTATAACATCATAGAAATTATAGAAAATATTTCCGTGTAATTAAAAAATTAAAAAAAATTTTTAAATACTTACTTAACATACCAGACATTTCTTGAATCCAGTCCAAGAAATAACTTATTTTCATGTAAACACCCGGCTCGTTTGGACGCGCGCATCCGTCACCATGACTAACTATACCCGCCACGTACCATATCGCTTGTGAATCAAAATCTTGTCTTCTATGGGAAAAATATTTTTATAACAATAATAAAAGGAGAGATTTTCGATGCGTTATAATTTTTACCTGCACATCAAAGGACCACCACTATCACCTTGACAAGTATCCTGGCCACCTTCAGGATATCCTGCACAGATCGTGGCCTTATTTCGATCGGGCAAATGCTTGCATCTTGGCAAGATCGGTACTTCCACTTCTCGCAAATAATCCGCTAAAATTATTGTTTGTTATTTATTAGATTATTTTCAATGCTTCTATAATTTTCGATAGTTCATAAAAGAAACTACTTCAAATTGAGAAATAGATTTTAATATATTTTGTTTTGTCTTGCAAAATTTTCCATGTTACTTTTTGATCTACATGAGTAGAAAGAGATCTTGTTTATAAAAATAAAAAATCAATTAAATGCAATTGATAGGAATATTATATTTATTATTGAACAGATATATAAACTTATTTTATTCGGATTTATAAATATTATAAATAAAATTTATCTTACAATTTGGTCCATCTTCTCTTAAGGCTCCCCATCCAATAGCAATGCACATAGATAATGGTGATGGTTCCTCTTCCCATTCAGGGCCCGTACTTGGTGATGGCAAGCAAACCTGGCGAACCCATCGGTTGAAAATGAATGGTTTGTCCAGCATGATAAGTGATACGTCGTTCTGCATATGTTTTCTTTCATAGTCCGGATGAAGAACTATGAATTTCGCTCTCCTCGACTGACCCGTCGGTGAAAATGAAGATCGTCTGAGCGTGCCAGCTTGTATCTCGTAATAATGTTTCTTGTATCTGAAATTTATCGTATCAAGAAATTTTTGATGTACACGGAAAAAAATTAAGTGTCAAATTAACACTTATATACTTAAATTAACGTGTTCATTGTTTCCTATATACGCAAGAATATATAATCTTCTTAGAAGAATTTAATAATCTTAAATTTTAACAATATTATAATCTTATTTGAATATTATAATTGTCATCTCAAGAATACAATATAATTATCTTGATAATAAAAAATTTTCAAAATTATAATTTTTGATTTAAAAATGTGTTATTTTCTATCTAACATTATTTCTTTTTCATTCAAGAAAATTATTCTTAAATAATAAGAATATATTTTTCTTGATTGAACTATATAAAATGACTTCATTCAAGCAAATTTTCTTCAGTTAACGCAATATAATCTCATTTCAAGTTTTTCATGTTAAAATTAAAGATATTTTCAAAACAAGAATGTTCTTTTTTTCTGTGTACAAACAATTAGCTTTCTCTCTATTTATAGAGAGAAAGCTAATTGTTTGTACATTCAGCGCTTATGTATTATAAAGTTATCAGCTTTTTAGCTGATTACTGAGTATTTTTACTGAGTATTTTTGTACTTGTTTAAAAACACTTTTTACCCATCCATGCAGTGACCCGCGGTGAGTACGTGTATTTCACTGATAATAACGCCACCGCAATGGAAATGACCGTCTTTATAAATGGCAACCAGGAATGGCCAGGCTTTGGGCTGACTCGCTCGACCGCCGACTACTCGTGATTGCGCCCCGACGAGGGTGTCGTTTTGATCTTGCTCTTTCTTCTCTAACGAATTCGCATCCAATAGCTTCAGTGTTTCTTGATAAAGCTTATTGAACTTATACGAGACGTGTTGTTCCTTTGCTTGCCTCTTGTATGCATAATCGTTTCTCATTGTATCGACAATATAGGAAAAATCCTGATGGGGGATGGTTTTTATGCCACACGGTAACGGCGGACACTTTACGAATATTGCCGTACCCGAACACGATGCCAATTTTATCTGACCGTCTATTTCCTTTATGTAAGGATCTTGAAAGACGTTTTCAGGCACACGTACCATTTGTATATCCGGTATTGCTCTGTAAAAATATATCAATATAATAAAAATTCGTCAATTAAAATCAAAATTATTAGCATAAATTTTCATCTCAATTTTTAATATGATATTATCATATATAAATTTCTGATAATACTATAATATGTATCTACTATATATATGTACATATCTAATAATATAACGTCATATGTATATATGTTGTACATTGTATAATAATTGATGACGTACGTTAGCGGTTGACCAATTTCCGATAAACAGGCATCAATTGCCCATGAAGATGTGGCCGAACAAACGGGATACCATTGTCCTTGTACGTTTCTATGCAAATATCCTTTGGTGTAACCAACGGTAGATATCTAAAAATGAAATATCATCACATAATTTACAAGTAGAAGTAATAATAAAAGTAAATAATACGCTCAAGTACAGTGAACGATAAATCGGAGAGATTAATCTTATATATTTAAGATAACGTAATTTAAATCGACCACACTGGCACTTTATTGGTTGATAGAAAATCACAAATTGTGATTTTCTATCAACCAATAAAGTGCCAGTGTGGTCGATTTAAATTACGTTATCTTATTTTATCTACTGGCGACATTCAAGAATTTAATATTATATATTTAAATAATTGATAAAAATGAACACATTTTTGCCCATACATCTTTTGGACTTATGTAGGATTCCGAAAGTATAGTGCAGTCCAGTTCGTCCTTTCCGTTAGAACATTGTTCAATACCGTCGCAACGTTGCGAAAGTGGTACACAACTATGTCTCAGTGGATTATTTGAGTCGTAATTACAACTGAAAGAGTCTGCCGGGCAATCTGAAAATTAAATGATTTAATATATATGGTATGATAAACATATTCCGAATTTTGTCGTGCGATTTACCGATTATTTAAATTTTAAACTTATAACTTATATCTTTGCTTCTAACAATAAAGTTTTAAATATAAAAAGTCTTTTTGAAGCAAAAATAAATAATAAATTTAAAATTTAAGTGATCTATAATTTTGAGTGACAAAATTCGAGATAGAATCTTTATAATTTTACATGTCATGTAATACAGAAAGATTTTAAGAAATACATGCATATACAAAATACATTAGGAATATGCGACACATAAAATTATAATAGGATTCCCTTTCATGGCGCAAGTTTATAGATATGCATAAAGTTAATAATAATATGGTAAATATTGTGTCTTTCGCATGAAACATTTATGCATGGAGAGAAGTTTCGTGGGTAAAGTAGCTTATATAAATGTAACTAGTATTTAGCGTCATCTGGTGAATATCTATAGCAATATAGAGAAGAGAATATTTATAATTTTATATTTATAATTTTTTTATTATTATTTTATAATTAATTAAACGAATTTTATTTTTGTTAAAAATTAAACAATTAATTTTAATTCTAATGAAAAATCAATAAGATAGAAAAAATGTAATACTCAGTTGATTCCTTAGATTTCTGCTGTATCATATATATTGCTTCAAATTAGATCTATTAAAGCGTTGTATAATGTTTTAATTGGATAAATAAATATTTTAAATAAATTATTTATAAAGTAAAATTATGAATATACAAAAAATTCTATATGTAAAATATTCGTAATTTACCGAAACAACCGAGCTCGTCCTCTCCATGTGGGCAATCAAAATAACCGTCGCAAATTTGATCTCGTGATACCCGATCCTTGCAAGAGCAGCTCGTCTCATCGCTGACATCAAAGCAATTAACACGACCGTCGCACCTATTAATCTCCGGAATGCAGAACAGATTATCACACTGATAATAAGTTTTAGGACATTTGTACACTGAAACAATTATCATATTGTTAAAAGCAATATTCTAATTTATTTTTATTTTCTTAGAAAATTTTTATTTAATTTAAACATTTAAAATTTAAAATAGCAAACAAGTGTTGTTAACGATGCCAAAAAGGAAAGAAACAACAGGTTAAACACTTTGAAAGAATTCACTTTGTTTACCTGAGTCGTCCTGCGATATAACAGTCCCATCCTTTTGGAAAGGTTTTCGTGGCCCTTCTTGCGGAGAATCCTTCACATTGTCAACAGAGAAACGACCAGATGGCAACGTGTCAGAGATCGACGAGAGGTGAAGAATCGGCAATGACATGTAGCCGCAAAAGTACGGCGTCTTTTCCATCGGCTGTTGATTGATCGGTGATACGTTTGGTGTTGACCCCGTAAGACCGGTACCTTGTCTCGCTACTTGAGTTTGCGGCAGATTGCCAGCATAATCGAATCTCGGCATAAACTGCATCGTATTCGCCTGCAGTTGCATGTAATTCGACGGTGGGAAACCTCGATAAGACTTTGGAAATGGAAATTTATGATTTTGCATAATGGGAGGATCGGACGAATCTGGATAAAAAAACGCTGGAGACGGCATATTAGAAGACTGGTTAACTGAATAATCATAAATGCAAACGGGATGTAACACCGTGGGTAACATTTGTAATTGCTGAAAGGATTTCGTGCTCTCAGAAGTTGCTTGGATGGGTTGCTCGCTGCTGTTCTTCGTTTCAGAACGATCGTCCGATGTGAATTCACTGAAAACGCTGTGATCTTTCGTTGATCCTGAAATTATTGTTTACTTTAAAAAAGTTGCAGCTGTTATATTTTGAAAAAATTATTTATTTGGTTTGCTAATTAGTAAAGAGCGAAAGCAACTTCAGAGTTCAGTTATGACGGTCTGAAAACAAATTGGTATTTTATTTTAAAATTATTCGAGTAAAATAGTTAAACAAACTTCGAACGTTTCATTTAAAGTCGCATCAAACTTCTTACATTATAAATGAATTCCCGAGAACTTTCATTCGGCTTATATAAAACTTGAAGAGATTATGCAGTCCATAAAAATTTCTATTACACGCTTCTACATATATAAATTATTTTTAATAAATTATAGAGAAAATATCTCGCATGACAGAACGCAAAAGGAATTGACTAGAAAGGCAAGGAGATATAATATTTAATTTAGAGAAGCGCATTGAGAGGCAGAGCGCAAGTATTAATGTTAACAAGTTAGTTAGCAAGTTTGATGTCGTCGCATTCGCCTGCATCCCTTTAATTATTTCACTGTTGCTCTTCTATGTAATGTTGCGACCTACCGTTTATCGTTGTAGCCGATTGATTTTCCGGGTGACCCTCCAACGAAGGTTGCACTGAAGGATACGTCGCGTTGTCATTATCGTTGTCTATTTCTGTCACGTCGTATCCTGCTGGCATACTCGTCACGTTTTCAGCAATCTCAATCTGTTTCATGATATTAGTGGTATATCGCGTATTTGCTTCAGTTGATCCTACTGAATAATCTGTGGTTCTTTTGGATATTGTATCGTCTTTCGTGACAGTATATTGTGTCGTGTTATTCAACTCCGTTGTATTAAACTGCAGCGTTACGGTTTCACTCGTAGTACTTCCGCTTTCAATCTGATCGGCGTTTGATGCGGAAGAACTGTTCTCATTGATTCGGCTCGTCATTGTACGCGAGTCGATTGTGATTAAATTATCATCCGATTCTTTGTTTATGCTCATCGTCGAGCTGTTATTAATACCAGCCGTATTTGTATCTATCTGTTGATTATTATTATAATTTGTGCCACTAACTGATGAACTAGTGATGGTTCCCGATGAATTGTTTCTCAATGATTGATTCACAGAATCCTGCGGTATGTCGCTTATAAGAGAAGTCGTCACTTGGATTTTCGCCGCTTCCATTCGATTTACTTCCGCCCGTTTAGCCTCTTCCTTATCCAGCAATTTGATGGCGGTGATGCCGGAATCGCTCGAGCGATTTTGCTCGACTTTCCCAAGGGGGAAATATTGATCCTGCGATCGCGGCATAGGATCCTCGTTGAGTTTATTTGCGATAGACGATTGCAGATTCTTGCACCGCAGACACTTTAAAATGTCCAATACGGGTACGGGATTTTCGTCGCTTAGCGCATTATTCTTGAGCGTCTTGAGATAGCTTTCCATCGTCTGCAACAGCATCTCGCAACGTTCAGCGCTCATCTCGCAGTCTCTCCTCGCGCGTGATATTTCTCGTTTGAAACGCATGTCTTCTCCATTCATCGTCGGAAACGCATCGCTTTCTACAGCTTGCGTTATCTGGTTCGTGAGATTCATTTGATTTCTGAAAGGTGAGTCTTTATCGATCATTCTTTCCGTTGATCTAGCAAGAAGATAACTTTGCTTAATGATTCGTTCCATGCGTGATTCCGGCTGAACTCGAGCTGAAATACGAATCATGGTAAAAGAGATGACTCTTCGAAAACATCGAAAATCGACGACTACGTCGAACGAATTTCTCAGAAAATAAAATACTGATCTGTTTACATGTATGACATTTGCTAACCTGGTGTATTATTCACGAATATTAGAAGAAACACGAGTCTCACTATCAGTAAAAGAGAGGCTACTGTGCTAAAAATAATACATTTCTTTCCGCAAAATTTTGAACGACTGCGTTCGTCCGATTTTATCTTAGATTTGTCTCCTATTTTCCCTGAGAAGTCACAATAATCATTAATAATATTTATTACAAGTTTAATGTAACAATATATTTCTGTTACACATTTTTCTTTTATATTATCTATTACATTTAAAATTTTTAGCAAATGTTAGATTTCTTTTTCTTCAAGTATCATATATTATAGAGCAACAAAATTTACCTGTGTTTTTCGAGTCCATCAACACAGCACAACATGGTGAATGGATAGGAATATCAACCATCTTCGGCGAGAGTTGACTAACATGCATTTTATCCGATTTATTCATAAAGCGCACTAATTGTTAAAAAAAATAATTAAGATTGAGATTAATCGCATTTTGTTAATTAATTTATATTAAATATTCGAATATATACGATGCAAAAAAACTATTTTTTAATATACTTACTTATGTAAAATTTTCTAAACTTGATTTTTAAATTAAGTTTTCTCAAATAAAGTTTGGCTTTGCCGATCCTCACACTAGATCATGTCGACGACGACTAACTTAGGATTTAACAGAATGATTCCTCGTCAACGGTATGTCAGCGAAAAATTGCTGACAGATTATTTCGTCTCTTGTTGCATTCGTGTGAATGAACCTCCTTACATGCATTTCGACAAGTGTCGTCGTTGTTGCAAAGGAAAAATACTGTGAATGAAATTTTAGACTTTTACAGAAAGAGAAGTTAATATAAATGAAATATAAATTCCAAAGACAAGCTTAATGTACAAAAATTAATTGGTCTCTCATTGTATAGATTCGAGAACTTAAACTCCTTCGTCTCGCAGTCTTTTATTACGTTTAAAAGAAAATTGCAAATAATACTTGTGATTAATGCCTTTCATTTTCAAACTGAATTAAGTGAAATTTTTTCCCGCAAACTCTCGACCTCAATGAGAAACTGTTACTCTTCATTATGGAAAAAGTTCCACATTTCGCAAAGTTACTTTTGTTAGAAAAAAAACAGGTAGAAAATTGTATGATAAATTTATGCACTTGCATAATAATATGAGAAATTTATAATCTTTCCTTTGCGTACAAATTAATTTGAGTATAGCATTCGCGAGAAACACTCAATCCTAATTAAGAAACTAATTATTTTTATTGTCCAATACAAACAAAGTAGGAATCGTTTACAAATAAAAAACCAAAATTAATATATATTTTTATACAAGTATAATATATAAATATTTTAGAAACAGATATCACAATGAGAAGAATCGATTATAATAAAAATTGATTATAGTAAAAATTTAAATTTCCTTTCACGTAACAAAAATTATTTCAATGATATTTACATATAAAAAAAGGTACCATTCTCAAATTTGAAAGCCACTTTCGAAGCTATAGGAGCAAATTGAAAGCAAATTGAACAAAAGACGATTGGTATTTCAAACCAATAACTGCGAAACAATCATATAGTTTGCTAAAGTATTAATGAGATAAGTTTCTATCTATACAAGTCATTCTATCATAGCTATTTCATATTGCGCTACAAATTGGCTGGGGATCGATCTCTGTAAAGTAGCTTAAATCACAACACACGTGACAACAACTTTACTAGTATATCTCCCATGTTTAAAGTCTTTGTATTTTTGTAATCCTATTATTTCCTATTATTTCGCTTTTCATAACATTTATAAATGAAATAAAATAACTTTTATTTATAAATAAATTATTTAAATCATATGAAAGTTAAAATATTTTAGAGAGAATCATTTTGCGACAATAGTAATTGATATTTTGATTTATAATAATAAATAAAGCATGAAAGGAAAAAGAGAAAGAGTAAGGGAAAAGGCGGATATAAGAGCTGAAAATTGAGCGATACTAACTGAAAACGCGATGTTATGACAAGTGAAATAAGGAAATAAGATTATGAGTCGTTTCATGTAGAATAGAATATTGTTTTCGATGTAAGGCGATATTTCGCATCGTCGCGTTCCAATTGCATATTGCGTACATGCATCAGCATGCAATGTGCTAGGCTGTCATATATTCGAACACTGGAAAGTCGAAGCGGTGCTTTTCTGCTACGGCAGAAAAAAGGAAACGTGATATTTCTTGAAACTTATATAAATCAAAAGTAACGAGTCATTGCATATGAAAAATCTAATTTCGGAAAGCTTTTTAGTTTCATAGAACGCTATTTATAAAGTATAAACAGTTTTTAAAAACTTTTTCCATTTTAATTAAACTCTTACATTCAATCTCAAAATGAAATTATAAAAATAACTTCTTATTTTGATAAACGTGCTGCTCTTTTAAGTGTATATTTACTTTTCTTCTCTGAAATAAAAAACGAGTTATGTTTCAAAAACATATCTCATATTCGTCACGCATGTGACATTTATTTAGCGTAAAAATCATTTAAAATTATTTCTTTCATCATAATTATTAGCGAGTCGATAATTCGATTAGAACGTGTCCGCTATCGATACAGCAGTACTGTTGGTTGAACTGAAATTGTTCAAGCTATTATAACGGCAATAATTGCACAATCCATCTCCTTTTACTTTCTCTCGTACTCGAGCCACCTGTGGATCGATGAAAGTGACAGTCTGTGCTCCAATGTTACGCCAAGTACACGATCGTATAAACGTATATCGGATTTTATTTATTTGTCGGTGATTTGCGATTGTAATTTGCATCGATCTGATGGAAATTGTACAATCGAATATCATGAGGAGAAGCAAATCATCGCAATTATTATTAGCTTGCTTGTGCTATAAATCATGAGTGCTCGAAAAAAATCGCGATAAGTTAATCATATCCATGGTTGTTTGACACGCGACTTGTTAATCACAAAAGTATCATCGAAAAATGTTTTCGAAAAGATTTATTACACGAATGTTAATAATGTAATTCAAAGAGAATAAAATTGACGCAATGTTTCTCTTGTCAATTGTATTAAATTAATTTACGATACTTTAAAAATAATGAATTTCGATTTTAATTTAATAATCGACAAATGTAACATATTTACGCAAGTGTAAAAAATTTTGTGATATTATTGTTTAATTTTGAAACATTAAAATTACACAATTTAACGATTCCGAAATGTTTTTTTTACGTTCACGTGCGTTATTCTTAAAATCTACAATCCGACAGAACACATCGTGATAAATTTTGCACAAATTTTGCTTCTCGAGCGAGAAAAATAAAAGGGGAATCTCTGAAATCATCACGATAAGAGAAATCAATCTTTCTGAAATGATTACACTCCGTGCTGTTAAATCGAGACTCGACAAGGAAATAATCCTAATGACACGCGCATTTGTAAGTATTTATTAAATTTAATCTATTTATGAACTCGCATTTATAAACATATTTATATTATACAAATGTAAAAAAATTTTGTATCGCGTTGAAAATACTAAAAAAATTTATCTTTTTAAAAAAAAAGGTAAAAAAGGTGCTAAGTCCGCGTAAAAAAACAGTAAAAATAGTTATTTTAATCTGCACAAAATAGTGTTATTTTAAACCGTAAAAAATTGTTCTACAAATTATTTTAATTTTGTGTAAAATTGTATATCCTACAAAAATAATGATATCAAAAAAATTATGCTAAGTGAAAATAAAAATTTATAAAAATATTTTAATCAAAAAAAGTTATACAAAATAGTTGTTTTAATTTTCTACATTATATCCTAGGAAAATAATGATATCGAAAATTACGCTAATTGAAAATAAAATTTAAAATATTTTAACTAAAAAAAATTGTGCAAAATAATTGTTTTAATTTCCTACAAATAATATAAAAAAGTTGCACCAACTGAATAAAAATTTTCACTATAAAATATTTCTTTTTTATTTCCAATATTAAAAGAAAAATTATATTAAATGAATTGTAATATATCTATTATAAATATTATACAAATGTAAAAAAATTTTGTATTATACAAATGTAAAAAAATCGCGTTGAAAATATATCACTTCTTTTTCTAGTCACATCTCATCGCAATATTTTTCGTACAGAGATAAACATTACAGCTTTGCGATTACACACGAGCGATTAATGTGTATATTTTCGATATGAGGGATTTAAGATTGGAGGTTTCTCTCGCTTCAAAAAATCGTGGGAGAGATAGTCGGGAAAATAATGCTCCAACAGTGTGCTATGAGTGGAATCCTCATGTTGGAGTCTAGAAAAATAAGATCGTTCGGTGTATTTATATTTTTTGCGTACACAATCCGTATTTACTGTCGACTATTTGCTCTCTCATAGGCAATATTTTTATTCTTTGCACTTGATTTTATTCCGAGAGAGATATTTAATTGCACTCAGCAAAATTATAAGGGCGTTTAACGTCAGGTGTGTATCTTTATGCTCGAAAAAATCGTAAAATTGTTTAAAATATCGCCATTTTATGTCCTATGTATATTTTTCTAATATTTAGAATTTATTTCGTGCAATAGTCAAAAATAATTGTGTGCAGTGATCTGTATTATGGAGGGATTTAAACAATTATTTTTTTCATTTTTTATTTTATTTTTTATTTCATTTTATTTCAAACAATTAGCTAGTATAATCAACTAGTTAACTAATATAATCGTTAATTATCCAAAATTAATAATGAACAATTAATGTTAACGAAGTATTTGCTTTTTACATACTGTTATATAAACTTTCTAAGTTTTGTTCCAAACTTATTAAAGATTCTTTTTTGGATTAATTATTGTTATGTATCGAATATCTACATTATTTTCGTTTAGATTATTACGTTATTATATGATTAATAAATTGGAAAATATATTCTTAAAGATAAAATATGTTACCGATTATTAACGAGGCACGTGTCCTACTCAATAAAGTATAAAAGATTTAGTCTTAAGCCTCAAATTAAACTCGATTATCGATTTGGGAGCTCTGATAATTAGTGCGGCTTATAATCAAATTTATCTTTCATCGACTATGCTACTTTATCGCAATTTAGCCGTACTTCAAAGATAATTAAGGGAGTGAATTTTATATATTACGTAAAAGTTATTTTTTTCTTTTAAGTAAAATTTGATTAAAATTTAATTAATTGCTCTAGTAACATTCAAATCATACATAATATACTTTTTCGTCAGCGCACATTTTGATCACGATACGATTCCATAGCAATTCTTCCTCTAATACAATGATTGATCCACATCAATCTGTGTACTTATATGTATACGATTCTCATATAAGTATTGTGTCAAGGCAAACCGAGAGAATGAAAGGCACAAAAGTAAGCCGACAACACGAGAGGATAAGCATCTGCGGCATGTGAGTGTGCACATGTGTACGTGTGTATGTGTGTATGTGTATGTATGTGTGTGTATGTGTGCATCTGAATAAGAATAGCCGTAAAATCGTTTCCGTTTCCCCTTCTTTCTCGCCACCGACCATGTGAGTCCCAACGTTGGGTTTGGTAGGCGAACGGGGAGTCTTCATAGTGACGGGCCGGCGATGGTATGTTTGTGACGCGGTCCCAACTGACGCCTTCATGCTCCCTTTTCTTACCGCCAGACGTATCCACCAGGATCAATCGACTTCTCTCTGCGAGACGATCGCCGGGTGAATCTCTCGATCGGGATCGTTTATCTCGTGTCGATGTTTCAGCTAACTGGTGCGTGTCTCTTTATATTAGTCGTAGTGCGAGTCTTAAACAGTACGTGAATTCTACGTAAACCAGTGACACAACCGGCAGTGTTACATTTGCCTTTGTTCTTGATACCGCTGATGACGATCACAAAGTGGCAGCATTTTCCCTTCTATGAAATCGAGAGTGTGCTGATTTGGTGATGATCTATTTATTAATATTTATTTATCTCGCAAAGAAATACAGTCAGCATTGAAGTGAATGTGGGTTATTAGTGCGCGATTTAAGAAAAAAGTAAATCTTGTCATCCTTTCATTTATAATTATATTTTATGCTTCAGGTAAAATCATGAGAGAAAAATATTCTCTTTGAGATAATTATCTGTTATTAGTAACTCTCTCTCTCTTTTATCTTTTCATCGATGTTTCGATAAATTTATAACATCGTAGCAATCTTATCAAAATATATATGACACATTGATATGATTAGAGTAGAAATATTAGTACTTAAAATGTATAATCTACTAAAAGCATTACATTTTATTTTCGAATAACATTCAAGACAAGAATTTGAGAATACAGTCGTAAATGTCACGAGTCGTAAATGTTCAAGGATAAAAGATAAAAAATATTAGATATAAATATACATGAAATATATTTTCGAGATAGAACATGATGAAAAAGAAAAATAAAGTGAAAAACTGCAGAATTTTGAAATCTTCAATAAATTCTCTTTGATTGTTTTATACATATATATGATGTATATATGATGTGATACATTCCATCACATTAAAGTAAGACTGTTTTTTTAGGAATATCATTTCACACATGTTTATATATAATATTATATAAAAAAATCAAAATGCAGAATATGTTTTTTCCTTTTATACGTATTTAAACCGTTTGTAATCTTTTCATTTTTCATCATCATAATATCAGTTCTCTTCCCTTTTATTTTTTACTAAAGATGAGTTGAAAAAAAGATTGAAATAATTAATCATTGACAATCAACAATTAACAATTGACCATTTGACAGTTAAAGAAGGATTTTTAAAAAGCACAATTAATTTGCACCTTAATTGTGCTTGGTTCTCATTAGTCTATTTAAATTTTATTTAATTTATTTAATAATATTAGATCCTTTTGTTATTTACTTGCTATTTATAAAAATGACAAATTTAAATCTTTTTGGACTAACGTGTCCATGGCATTTTATCTTTAAATATAGAAGCTAAAAATGAGTAAAATATAAAAAATGTAATGCAATGTAATTGCAATTATCTTAAGATATAAAGAAATGCAGAATCATATCAGGAATAATGTCAAGATATTTCGTGAGAAGTGAAAGTTGTCTCCGGTTGGATCATCTTGTCGAAATTTAACAGCATTCGACTTTTACTTTTTATCTCGTATAATTTGGTAGTTTAAGAAACAGTGATTTTAATATTTTAATAAAATAGACATCTGGTGAAAGTCATATGAAAATTATTTAATAATTTATAAAATTAAATTACTTAATAATTTATCTGTGTTAGCAACGCAATCGCTTCATAATTTCAAGTGGCGCAGTAGGTCACAATTGAGGAGATCAACGTCCTCTCTGGAAAATAATTCTGTGTCTGATATATAGACACTATCTGCATCTTTCATTTAATTATAACGCCTTCAATAATCATTGAACCGTTTAATTAATCGGCAGCAATTAAAAAAAACCCTCAGAGAAGTGACAGAAATGATTTAGCGGAAAGTTTAGAGATAATGTAAGAATAACGTTAAAGAGGAAATAGCTTTAAGGTCACATGAAAGGTGAATTGGCTAAATTGGAGTACTAAATTGTTGTAATTGGGAATAAGCTTAAATAACTCATCTCTAGAATATATTTAATCAAAATATATCAAGAAAAATATGAGAGTGTAAATTGAATTTGTTAACTGAAATATTTTATCTGAACTGTAAATCTTGGTAGTTTATAATAAATCTTACGAGGAAACTTAAACTGGCTGGTATCTGTTTGTAATTCATGCCATAATTTAAATTTATGCAAAATACAAACTATAGGCGATAATTCAATGCAGGATAAACTGGGATTCATTAATATGGCCATAAAAGTGCGAAAATTTTAATGAGCATTGATTCTAAGATAACAGATGTTATACAAGACATATTCGTAAAATATTATCGCAGCACTGTGCGCTCGTCATCGGTTTGACATATTTTATTCTAATATTTGACGTCAATCACAGTTTTAATTTATAATTTTCAACATCTAGTCAAATTCAGTTGAAAGAACGACTGAGCAATTTATCGCGATATATGCACTTAATTTACAGAGAGAGATTTATTTTCCTTCAATTTTTTGTATACTAGATTTTAGTTTATCGATGATATTTTTAATATAATATTAATAGTCGATGTGAAATTGAAAACATGTTTTTCATTTTTAGCTCTTTTGAACTTCCTACGCATTCAAATGATAGATTATGTAAAGGTTTTATTTTGAGAGAAAACACACACACTCTCTCTCTCTCTCTCTCTCTCTCTGTAAAAAATAGAATATTTAATTTAGACACACACATACATATATCCCAAGTCAAAATTTAAAATCTACTATGAACCTCATACATGATCATTTGTACTTTCGATAATAATACTTCACCTGGTTTTATCTTGAGTTTGCTAATATCTTTTTTCACTTCTGTTTAATCTTGTGGTCCTACAGAATTTCTATTTATTAATGTTGGATATATAATTCTTCTATTTTCATTCTTACAACTCCTATTTCTTTATCTCTTTTGAATCTTCAAAATTTATCGATATTTCCAGCAGCAATAAAAATACATTAATTCGATTTACAAATTAAAAACAATTTTTTATTATTTCAAACTAATGCAATTAATGTTAAAATAATAAAATGGACAATAAATATATGTTGAAAATATATTTTATTGCAGTTTTTTTCGGTTGATAGGTATTTCTACGTACATTTGATTATCGATCTTCATATGCATATATATTTTAAAGTTTCAATAAAAATAGCTATAAAGTTACCTGTTTCGTAACATTTTTATAAAAAAAATTAATATCGATTGTATTGTAATTACCACAAACAACAAATGCATTATTAATCGTAATTTTTTGTGCAGTCACGTAATGTCTTTCTTTGTGTTCACATTGACAGAGTTCTTTATTGCAATTCTGATGAATAGTTTTAATAAAGCATTGAATTGCTGCATGATATGCTTGATATTCATTATTTACGTATATTGCACAACAAAAGATTCAGTCTGTAATCTGCTGAAATATACTTTATACATTTGCGACTTACGTAAGTAATCGTTTTTTAATCTAATAGTGCTATCATATGAAACAATATTGCATTCTACATTTTATTATGTATATTTTCTGAAATTATTTAATATTCCATACGCTCTACTTGTATTTAATATATATCTTATTTCCAATAAGTAATGTAATTATGTAGTTTATTTAATTACAGATAGAGTATATATACAATAAGTAAATATTATATTTTTTAATATTTGTTTTTCACACATAATCTATCTAATTAAGCAAATTATATAATTAATACATTGTTTAATTAAAATCATGATGCACATTAAATGCAAGTAGAATATAAGAAATATTAAATAATTTCTAATATTCATTTCAAAAATATTTATAGCACAGAATTTAGAGCCTTTTTAGAGGTTCTTAGTCTTTTAATTTTTCACATGGAAAAAACGGAAATAAGAAACAATTTGTAACAACAAAGAAGGGAAATAACCAAATGTAATGTGTGCATTATAAAAGCTTAGCTATTGGTTCTCCAAATTCAATACAACTATTCAATATTCTATCTAGAATAAAAATTTCGACTCGGGATATATATTATTCTCACGGAAGTTTTCTGAGAATCTTTGAAATAAAAGAGTTAACATTTCACATGCAGTGGCCTATTAGTCGACTATATATAAGGAAAAAGAAAATACATTGTATAGGAGAAAGAGTTAATTATTTCTTCTCTAATTAACGTTATGAAACTTCATATGCCTTCATTTCCGTATATATTTCCCAAGTGAACGTATTCTTAACGTAAACTAAATGTTTAACTAGTGCATATCGCTTTTACATTTTATCAGTAAGTAACCAATTTTGTATTATTATATGCTCGATAAAGCATCGTTTTATATTTTCATATATGCTAATTCACCATGGTTTTCTAACTACTTCAATTCAACTATAAAATATGCAGCCATATGTAAGCGAAATTTAAGGAATTACAAAAAATTTATGCCGAATTTCTTCATTTTTTCTGAATTTCTTTTGAAATTTAAAATAATGAAAGTAAGAATTTAATAAATAAATGAATGCTAGAGAATAAAATATTTGTAGCTGTAAAATAAAATTTGTACATATATTTCGCGCGAGATATTGGATTAGGAAGATAAAATAAAGAATTTATGATTAACATTACATTGAAAAATGATATTGCCATTACATGATTGTCAAGATTCTGACAATTATTTTTAAGAAAAGAGAATAATGAAAATTTCAATAGACGACAAGTACTCCACACGCAATTGTGTGATATATCTATATCAAAATGTACGCAGATAAAATTCTATGAATTTTCCACGCACATTCGACATATTTATAAACACATATTTTCCGATGTATGTGTGACGCTCATTAAAACACATAGAGAATACTGATCTCATTCCTATATATACTCTTATAAATGTGCCTTGTGTATTACTCATAAAGCGCATTACATATACCTTGTTATCGATAACACACTCGTTTACAGCTAACATATCGCACGTGCGACTCATACAAGGCTCGATCTTAACAATATATATATGCTTATTACATTTTTTCAAAGCAACAGGAAAGATAACAATTAGTCATTCCTCATTTTTATATATTTGTTGTAGAATTTTGTGTTTCTTCTAGGCGTTTGTGTAATATTTTCTATATAATATATGAATATATTTTATTGTTTTCGGAGTTGACAATTACGTTTATTGACCGATATTATTTGCTAGATCATCTCTTAAAATATTCTCGAAAAATACTCTCTCAAAGAATACTCTCTTCAAGTGTCAAATAGAGGGAATATGTAGTAGAATTTTAAATTCTATAATAAACTTGTTTGCATCTTTTTATATATTTTTAAACGTAGTTTTCTCATAAAAAAGATTTTTATTACAGATAACAGCAGCGTTATAAATTAATCCTTAAAAAATGAAGTCACGTAACGTTGAATTTATTCGTGAAAGTTTTATTTATGTTTTCTTCTTTTTTCATCGTCAAATACCACAGATCAGTGAAAGTCGTTTCGCATTGCCACTGGTTGTCCTTGAACCGTGATGCTGTTTCAATATTCTTCTCTTCTCATTTTAATTAGCGATTGATGAAATGTGCGAAACTAGCGAGAATAATAAATACATTGACATACTTGAATTAGTTAATTACTCACATAAAATATCGAATATCAATATTTCATATTTTCTCTGTGTGTATGTGTGCATAGTAATTATCTCTGATAATTATATTTAATAATTATCTCTGAAATAACACGATAAGCTTATCACAATATTTTTCAATGATACACACAATATTTCAACTGAATTCTCGTAACATAATAAATCGATTTAATGTTAGATCTTTCTCATACGATTTTCTAGAACAGTTATCGCACACGACAAAAATATGCAATTAAAAATCCTTATCTGCAATAGTGACACATTTTACTCGCATTATCGCGTACATTTTGACAAAAGAAAAATCTTGATTGTAAGGAACGATTGTTTGTTGATTGAACGATAAAGTTGAAATGTTATCGCCGGTAAAATTCTCAATCATTCGAAAGAAATATTGGATAGCGGTTCATTTCGTTCTCTACTTTCAGTCCGATCAGCCAAGAGGCTCACCAAGCTGAATGGATTCTTTGATGCCGTTGCTTCTAAAAATTCGGGGTTTATTTACATTATGGCTCCTCTTGCTGCTATCACCCGCCACTCTTGCCTCTTACAGTATTGGTGTCGGAAGAGCTGACAGCACAGGACCTACGGCAGAAATTGTTTTTGTTAGTATATTTTAAACAGAATTAATATCTTGAATAATAATATCTTGATATTAATATCTTGAATATCTTGAAGAATAAAGGAAGAATTTATATATTTTAATGAAATAATCTTTCTTCCTTTCTTCTTCTGATGTTTCATAATGGGAAATAAAATATTACAAAATATATTTAAACTATTATTAAGGATAAATATGACAATATTTATTCTTAATATTCATTAAATTGAGAAAATAAAGAAAAACAAGCGATAGTGAAAATAAAACAAATAGATCGAATAGCTGTTACATGTGCGTTTCAGATGGGATATGCGAAAATGGATCAAAAAGGAAATGGTCTGCACCTCCGGACGTTTTCCAGAGCCTTCATAATTGACGATGGTGAGGAAAGATTCGTATTTGTGAGCGTGGACAGCGCGATGATAGGCAACGACATTCGACAGGAGGTATCATATTTATTACATTTTCTTTATCATATTTATGTACATCATATTTATTTTTGATCATATGATATTATAATAGAAAGATTTCATTTCTAATACATTAATTTTGTATATGAATAAAAGTGAATGAAAGAGCTGAATATTTAATATATCTGATATTTAATATTTCTGAATATTAATATTTCTAGCAATTTTTATTTTACTTGTCAGAAGCATATAACGTATAAGTATCTGTTAATTTATTTTTTATCTCCGCATATTATATAGTACAAAAATCAAGTATTGTTCATCTTTCGACGCATCTAATTGCATATAAATAAATGCGCAATTTATGTTTCACAAAAGCATGCGGTTTTATTGCAAAACAATTCTTATCATATGATATTAATCGCGATTTTTTTATCGCCGCAGGTATTGCGCAAATTGCAGATCCAATTTGGTAACATGTACACGGAGAGGAACGTGATGATTAGCAGTACACATACACACTCGAGTCCGGGTGGTTTCATGCTCGACGTGCTTTTCGATCTGACCACATTTGGCTTCGTCAGGGAGTCGTTCGACGCTATCGTCAATGGCATAACGAAGGTGAATCGATGCGCAAACAATGATTGCACGGGCGATTCGCTTGATTAAAGACAATAACAGATAATGACCGATATTTATTTCGACATTGCAGAGCATCGAACGTGCTCACGATGCTGTTGTGCCTGGGAGGATCCACATTATTCACGGTCAAGTTTTAGACGCCAATATTAATAGGAGCCCGCAGGCGTATCGTAACAATCCTAAATCAGAAAGAGATAAGTAAGTGATAAAATGATTGCAATTATTTCAAAGGCTGAACAAAGATTTTTAATAAAACATCTTACTGAGAACATCGATAAAAGTATTCTCTATTTTTAAAGAACCAAGAAAATGTATGTTCATTCATAAATTTCTCCAAATTCTTAATTAAACATATGTAAAGACGGATAATCGCATACATATCTGCTAATTAATTTCAAGCGATGCAAAATAGTCTTTTAATACAAAAAAGATTATTATATAATTATTACGGATAATATTTATGATTATGAGAATATATTATGCAATCATTATGATTGTAGATATAGCAGTATGTTTGGATAACGAGCGATTAATTCAAGTTGCAATTGCTTAGTAAGGGGATTGCAAAGTGCATTAGCCATACATTGAATATTCGAGCTATTAATTCTCAGAATACTCAGAGCATTCGTGTTTATTGCGTGTTACACCATGTACAACATATGTATATCGACACGTTTGCGATCCATGCAAGCGCTTGCATTCTCGGAAATGTAATATGCGAACGTCCGCTTATTGACAGATTCTGTTTCAATAAATTGATCCTTTGAAATATTTGTCGTTGGTAATGCGCTTTGAAGCATAAAAGATTAATATTTTTTATTCTGTTATCAGATACGAGTATGACGTGGACAAAATACTAACACAGATGCAATTTATTGGAGCCGATGATAAGCCTCTCGGTGTTGTAAATTGGTTTGCTGTACATCCGACTAGCATGAACAATACCAATCGCCTGGTCTCCAGCGACAACATGGGCTATGCATCAATTCTCTTTGAGAAAATGATGAATAATAATACCGTGATCGGCAAGGTAAGTCTCTGTTAACGGATAGACATCGCGATGGTATCGTTATTGACACTATACACAATACGAGAATTATATTGGCATTCTGTATATAGAAAGCGCGTCAGTAATATACATATACAGAGTGTCTTAAAGAAAGTTGTTGAATATCTATAATCATTTTTAATTACATATAAGAGAGCGAGGAAGATAAAACATTTTTTAATAGTAAATATTTTTATTTTATTTACATTAAAAACAAAACTGGAGATACTTTTATCATTAATAAACATTTGTAAAATATGCCAAATATTGATGTAATCTTTTTCGGGAACGTTAAAGAATTTTATTTATTTTATATATTATATAATATCTCATATATAGAATTAATATCTCATATAATATCTCATATATAGAATTTTATTTATTTTATATATTATATAATATCTTATATATCTTATATCTCATTTTTGAAATGTCACTTATTAAGAAAGAGATTTGATTTCTGTTCCAATTCTGATGATACTTGGAAATATATATCGATATCTTATATAGGATGATTCAAAAGATAATGTATAAACTTAAGGAAAATATAGAATATAACAATTTTTGAATCATCTCTGAATTCTGAATCAATAAAATACGAGTCTGCGAGAGTCAGAAACTACATTATGGATTATCAATGAAATAATTTATACTAAAATTATAAATGGACAAAAATTACATGAACTTAATAAATGTAATATTACAAAAAATGTTTAAATTGGCTAGCAACCATCTTATGTAATATCGGCATTTTACCTTTGATCGAAAGTCTGATGTACTCTTTTAAATACTTCAAGTATATGCCAGATCACGATCACGATCAGATGTTGCAAGTATTCTGAATAAATATGTTTCTATGTCAACTACAATCAACTCATATTCGTAATTAACAACTTTGCAAGGTACGATTACATCTGCACTGTAGTTCCTTCAAAGTTTTGCGCTGACTTAAGGGATCACGGTTCTTATTTAAAAGTTGTATTCCGATCCGTCCACGCTCTTTAAATTTATTCAATCTTTTTAATCATCCTGTATATATCGATTATCGAATTTGCATTTTTTATAAACATTTATTAAATAATAAAAATATCTGATTATCTTTAATTCATAAAACTGCCAAATTTTCTCAATTAGAAGATACTTTACTTTCTATACATCGTATTTTTGCATTTAAAAAAGTAATGGAATAGTTTCACAAATTTCCATGAGACACTCTGTATTATGAATATTGTGTAAAATTTATAATAAAAAAAAAATGTATGAGCTTGTGGCAGATCCTAATGAGAATCGTGCGAAATTAAATACATGAATGACGTTTAGATAAATGTGCACACTTATAAATTTTGCAGGTCGCGTGCAGATAGTAGTTTACGAGCTTCTCTGTTCTTTTTCTCTATGTACATAAATGATTGCGTGCTTCCGCTATTATTATCTTCTTTTTTTGCTATCAAACTGATTCCATTCGTCCTTCTTGTTATATTGGCGATGCATACTCTGTTTGTTTTTCTCTGTTTTCTCTCTTTTTTTATCACTTGGCATTATTAATCTTTAAATGCTGTGATAGTAATTTGCATTTATATTTCAAACATTAGCCGGAGTTTTAATAAAAATTCTCGTATTGTTCGATGATAAATTGCAAAAATATGAAACCATTATAATGCAAGCTGCTTATTTCATATAAGCGTATTACGAAACTATGAATTTATTTTATACGGCATTATACGAAATCCTACCGAAATAAGAGTTAACGTCATTTTATTTTCATTGGAAGTATAAACTGGATTTCCCATTGCGTGGTACAATTAAGTTAAATATACTTATAACATTATTATAGCGACACATTCATTTTTCATACTTACTTTACACACGTGTTGTTTATGAAAGTTCTTTTTTTTCAAACATTTACATGAAAAGATTATAGAAATTAGTTGATTTGATTTAAATAATTAAACATTTATTACAATAATAAAAATAATTCGGTGTATTCACAAAATATCTTTACTTAGGGTCAGTTTGTGGCAGCCTTCGCCTCGACCAATCTCGGTGACGTCTCGCCAAACACACGCGGTCCCAAATGTGAATTCTCTGGAAAAAACTGCTCCGATCAGTATACATGTCCCGGAATAAAGGAGAAGTGCTTCGCTTCCGGTCCTGGCAAGAATATGTTCGAGAGTACGAGCATCATCGCTCACAAGATTTATCAGGAGGCTGCGGTAAGTACGCCATTCTTACCATTTTCATCCTCCATATCTCTTCGCCCGTTTATTCACAACATATAAAAGTATACAACAATAAAGTATCATTAATAATTTCAAATGCAACGATTTTAAATGCAACGATATTCTTTATGTTAGCGTTATGTCGAGTATTTCCGGAAGTGACTCGCTTTATCCACTTTAAAAAGGCGAGCAAAAAGATTCGATGGTTTCCTCAACTGCGGTTTTTTCCGCTACAGCTCACGTGCCGCTTGTAAACACCAAAAGTGAATGTTAATTGAACATAAAAATCGATTAGCAATGCTATATATAGCGTGAAAATGAAGTATAATTGGAAAGCGTGAATTCTTCACAGGATTTTATGGCAGCGCAAGTTCAAGCGCTTCGACAAAAAAGGTAGACACTGAATGTATTATTGCTCGGATCGGGTTTTATTTATTTGCGCACTTCCTCCTACGTATATGTGTATGGTTAATTACGTCTAGTAGAAACTTATTAGCCGCGCAAAGGAAGCCACCGACGCATCGAGATAATTATCAAGTGAATTAAATAACTTTATGCGCACAACGTGATCCATTAAGAGTGATACGCTAATTAAGAATGAGCGCTGCGAGACATTGGCACTGAAAGTACTGCAGCATTAACTCATTAAAGACCGCGACACTAAAATGTACAAAAGAAGGAATTTTAATTACCTAAAATAATCATTTTTTATTTCCTAAAAATCTTAAATTAATAATATTGTAACTGTTAAATATAATTGATAATTTAACTTATTTTACTTACCAATTTTTCTATATGATTAATAAGACAAATTTAACGATGGAAAGATACGAAACTGCTGGTGTCTTTTTCTTCGCTATTATTAAGTCAGCATGATTGAGGATGAGGAGAGAAAAGAATCTTTTTCATAATTTTTTTGAAATTAATTATAATAACGCATGTCCTTTTGTTATTTTTAAAATTATAATGATGTATTAGTATGATGTTATTGGAGAGATAAAAACAAAACTGCTTATACATTACTGAGTAAACAATTTAAAAATTATGAAAAACAGAGATGCTTACATCTCATTAAGATTTCTTTGAAAGATTACACATTACCTAGTTATCATCAAGTTTCTCTTCATTGAATAGAAGTTGAATAATAGCAAGCTAATTGAAAATTCAATATCCAACGAGAAATAATCTCGGGTGTGACGAAAAATAATATTCTGTTGCGACATAAATACAAATAAAGCTAAATAAGATGTGAGGAATCTAAATTCATCGTCTATCTATTTTCATTTCAACACAAATCAATTTTACATAATTGTATCATTATCATTATTATTATTTTTTATACAAGTTGTCCTTTCTCCTTGAGTTTTATATTTTATATTTTATGCACATAAAGTTACAAAAAGGAAACTTAATAACTATTTTTTGTATTTTTAAGAAAATTTGTTTTGTAATCTATTGATGTTGCTTGTATAATTTTTGCATATATTTAACTATGAATACTTAATTTCTCTTTTTGTTTTATTTTAATTTAGCGTTAAACTTTTCAACTCCGTAATAAATCCGAAATAAATCAAACAACTTAAAATGCAACTCTAAAATTTGAAATTCAGATCGCCACACACATTTTGAGTTGTAAAAATTCTCATACGTATAAGGTAGCAATAATTTATACATTCTTGCTATTGCTTCTGATACAGATCTGTAGTATATTTCAGTTGTACGATATACCTTAAATTGAACGCAAAAAAGGCATTTTGAGGATAGATGAAATTTATGTTATTACGTCATGTTGTCATCATAAATATAAATCGATACCTCAGACATGCGCGGTTACAATTCGATTCCAATATCAAATAATCCTCTTTTCAAGGGGCGCAAGTCAGGAGCGAATTTCAGATGGAATGTAAAATAAATAGATAGAAAACTACATTTCTGTTATCCGTGGAAATAATCGGATTACGCGTGTTGGCCTAAGCAATCAGACGCCTCTTGAAATAGAGCAAGTAATAAAATTAAGACAGGATACATTTATTTCGACACAAGACAAGATGAAATGTTGTAGCAGAGGGGTTGATATTTTTCAGTGTAATCTCAATTATTAACTATGTAGAGACTCGCAGTTTATTAGAAACGTAATCCTAGACGATCCCTTTAGAAACTATCTTTATATCTAAGAATAGACGAACCCAAATGTTCATTTTTTTTTTCTTTTTCTTTGCTATCGTGAATCACAATATTCAACCAATTAAACGTAACCCAATTGAAAACGTAGTTCGCTGTCGCATTGACTAGCAGACTGGTTATCGGCTAATGTTCCTCAGCGAAACGCCCGATTCGACGCTATTTACACGTTACAATGGCCGAGCTGCTAATAATGCTTCTCGTAGTCGTAGCTGTTGTAGTGCGCGGGCGAGACGTACTTGACAATCGGCACCGGCTTCACCGGGTGAATCGCCGGTCCTACCTTCTTCACGACGGCGTTAAACCCATTGTGATCATCCGCCGTATACTCGACGATACGCACACTTCCATCAGGCTCGTTAACGCTGTACGAGCCATGAACGACATCGCCGTCTCGCACCTCGTGCTGCGTCTTCACATCACCGGTGTGAGGATCGTGCACTCCATAATTGAACGTGTATCTCGGATGCGACTGCAACAATACAACAACAATGCATAGCGAGAGTCTACGATAAGGAATATTCTGTCTTGTCTGGCGCAAGTCTTTAGTTACTTAAGAGATTATACCTAGTCAGCAAGTCGAAAAAAACGTATTTTTGGGAAATTAAAAAAAACTGTTAGGTATCTTTATTTCATCGATTCTTTATCATAATATATCTATCAAAGTTTTCATAATTTTTTCAGTTAAAAATATCGAAAAATGTAGGCACAGTAGCTATTTTCCAGAGACATCTTTTTTCGAAGGCGCTTGATGGTGAGCAAGATTACTCGAAGCTGCATCATCTGAAATAAAAAATTCAAAAGAATTTAACTTTCGTATGAATTGATCTAGTTCGTGAACGAAGGAATTTTAATTTTGATGAAACCTTTTTTTATTAACAAAAGAACGAAAAGTTTTAACATAAAAAATTCGTATTTTTGCGTCAAACGTCTGTTACATTATCAAAAATCATTTTTTTGTAAAATCCTTCGTAATCTTAGATCAATTCATACGAAAGTTAAATCCTTTTGAATTTTTTATTTCAGATGATCCAGCTCCGAGTAATCTTGCTCATCGCCAAGCGCCTTCGAAAAAAGATGTCTTTGGAAAATAGCTATTGTGCCTACATTTCTCGATATTTTTATCTGAAAAAATTATGAAAACTTTTTTGATATATATTATGATAAAGAATCGATGAAGTAAAAATACCTAACAGTTTTTTTTAAATTCCCCAAAAACGTTTTTTTTCGACTTGCTGACTAGGTATAATCCCTTAATTCCTTGATCTCGCGTTACTTGAATAGGGAATTTTTTAGGGATTTATATTTTCCGATCTGTTATGTGGTCATACTTGTATGAACTAATGGCAACAATTTTGATTTTCTAGTCATCGCGGAACATGCATAGAATTGAATTTTGTAATGTGTGAACAGAAAATGCGCTGTCGCGCAATATTACCGTCCAAGTGCCACTACCAGACAATTAACATGGCGAGAAAGCGACAACAATAAGCGTCGCGGAAATAGACTCGACAATGAGATACGAGGAAATACTGTCGTCAGACGCCTCTTTTCAGAGACAGGAATCTAAATTAACATACGCGCCCCAGGTGGCCTGGAAACACATCTTTCCGCTCATAAAATACGGCCGAACGTCACAAGACCAGAAACAGCTTGACACTTTTCAGGAAGCCATGCGTGCGAGAATTTATATTAAACATTAATTAACAAGTTGAAAGCTGTCGAAGGGAAATTTATGCAAGAGAAATACACATAGGTATTTTTTCTGAAAATTCAGATAAGCCAATTGCAATAATTCCGTTGTAATCAAATTTATTCTTAAAAAACTTGTAGAAAGTTTTGAAGAATCTTTCGAAGAAATCTCTTAAAAGATGCACGAAACGTGGGATTTTGACGAAAATCGTTGCACGGTTTCTCGCGTTGCTACAATAACCGAGTATCAAAGTATGAATATCAATGCAGCGCTTGTGAAAGCATAAAAGAGAAGTACTCACGTAGTAGTCATGTTCCTGCTCGACGTGTTTATAGTCGTGCAATTCGTGGTCCAGGGATGCATCCACGTGCAAGGGCGCAGCGGACACCGAGTGCAGCGGGACGGCTACTGTCGGCAGAACTTTGTATCCGGTGGATCCTACGTATTCATCGGCGACATCGCTGTAATCGCTGTAGGAGAGGCCATGGCCGTTGTAACCGCTGAGAACAACCGCGTTAGCGCACGCCAACGCGGCGCAGAGGATAGACACCGTCTGAAAATCGCAATACGCGATCGTAAATTTCTTCTGTGAGAAAACGACATTGTTAACGAAGTTACGCCAAGTTGTGTCAAGGATCCTACAGTCCGTGTCCTCAATCTTCTTTTTTTCTCTTTTTCATTCTTACAATAATATTTTTTCAATATTTTTCGATCGCGTTTTACGCACGGAATAAGGGTGTACGAACACAATCGAATCCCTCTCTGTGCGCTAGGCGATTTTCATCGAATGTGAAATCCCGATTGAAGTCGGATTTGTCATCGGATTTGATTTTCCTGGAAAAATCTCTGGGAACATGACGCTTCTCGGACGCTTTTGTTTTGTTATGTCTTTGAAATATTAGGAGTCTTCGTAATGAAAAGACCATCCTTTTCACTTTCACACCGACCTTGTTACCCGGAGGCCAGGCCAATAGATCGTAAGTCAATACAAAACGTCGCGGAAGTGGTTAAGGATCTGACTTCCTTGTTCCATCGCGATGAAAATGATACATTGCGAATAAAAGGTTTATTACGCCCTCGGCAAGAATATTCATGCCTGAGAAAGCTGGCGTGAATTCTCGACACTTAAAGTAAACTGAAGAATCGGAAGGAAACGAAGAAGAGATTGAAATTCTGATACATGATTAGAAAACTGAAAATTTGAATACTAGATATGTAATAGCAAAAATTTTTTAAGCACATTATTTTAAAAATGTGCATTATCAATGACATTTGGGCTGATATTCATAATCCCATCTTACACTGAGAAAAAAAACTGGTGAAAAGGTAACGAACGGATTTTACACTGATCACTTTAATTGAAAAAAAAAAACCGATCAGATATCCAATCAGAAAATATTGATCGATCGAATATCTGATCAGAAAGTTCAAAACACAGAACTTTCCGATCAGATATCCGATTAAAGTGATCGGTATAATATTCGTTCGTTACCTTTTCATCGGATATTTCTCTCATTTTTCTCAGTGAACATTTAAGATCATCTTAAAAACTCATTCCACCAATCAATAGCTGCATTGTAGCTATTTGATTGGTTGAATGAGATCTTAAAATAATCTTAAATGTAAGAACGGACTATGAATACCGGCCTTAGTGAATTAAATATTTAAAATTGCGCAAATAGATTATTTATTAAATAAGCGAATATTCTTTTTAAATAAAAAGTTGTTAAAGAACAGTTTAATATTGGAAAAAATATTAATATTACAAACAATTCTGAGGATTAGGTAGAATGCCTTACGACACTTCAAATTACACACAACAATTTCTAAAATTATAAAAAGTTTTAAATTATATAAAAATTAATTATAAATAAATAAATTATAATAAATTATAAAAGTTTTTAGTATAATAGTATAATAAATTATAAAAGTTTTAGAGAAGCAATAATTTAATGTCCAATATTTAATGTGACAAGAAAATGACTTACCAAGTAATTTCATGTGAAAATTGAAATTGAAAATACTTTTACTTATACGATCATTATAAAGACTATTATGGAAATCATTTTGTTTGAGCCATTTAGTTTTATATAACTATAATATTAAAAAAGTAGTTAAAAATTGTGAAATTAATTATTAAATATGTATAAATATCTCATTTAACTTTATCAAAATCTATATTATTGATTTTATCTCGATATTATAATAACAAAAATATTTTTTTAAATTAAAGCTTAAGGGGATGAGTTTACAATGTCCTTATACATCATCAATTTAGTCAAAAAAATTGCAATAATCTTCATACTTTTTTGGCTCAAAAGAATCGAAAAAAGGTAGATAAATGTCTATCTAACTCCCGCATAATATTCGGAGCAAGATTACAAATATTCCAGCGAGCGAAAAAAGAGAGAGATATAAGGGAATCCATGATAAGCGCCGTCAAAAGCAGCTCTCGAGCGCGGCCGATAGAAAAGAACGAGGCACACACACACACACACACATACACACACACTCGCACACAGATATTCAACCATCCACCTGTTCATACCGCACCCCCGTGTCGCGTGGACCTTTTCTCTTTGTACCTTCAGCATGATGTGTTTCCACGTTTCCGCTTACACCACGTTTTACTATATGCGAGACCGTCGAGTCGCGAAGTCACTGATAGCATTATTCCCAGACGATGGGCTTATATTCATCTCCCACCTCACACGGTGGTTCCGTTCCGGGCAAAAGCTCTCGGCCTCGGATCCACCACTCTTCAAGTTGGTCTACCGTACCCTCTCCGGATCTTTTTGTCTGTATGTGTCAGAAAACGCACACGGCGCGATCTCCACGTGGTGAAACGCGTTAATAAGGCTCATTTGTGCGAAAATCTCGAAAGGGATTCAATCTAATATTCGGTTCAACGAAATGTATGAAAGATTAACAACTATTGTAACGGTTAACTAGAAGACTAAAGATTAATAGCTACTATGCAAAGGGATAGAATCTGCTCGGTTATTGAATTGAACGGGATGGATGGGATAGAGTCACCCGTTCCTCGCGCTCACGGACGTCACTCGTGCGAATCCTTAGAGGTTAGTCGTTAAAGATGTAGCAGATTGATTCGACCGTCAGAGGCGATTATGTTGAAAGGATAGGAGAGGTAATCGCCGGCGGATAAACCTTATTTCTCGACTTGTTCGCGTTGTTAGCTGTGTGTGTTTAGGCATAATTCATTCCAATGAATTCCGAAACGGCGGAAGACAGTCAAGTGAACGTGAAATTGAATGGGAATCAATTTGAGAATGAATGCGAGCGTTAAATGATTCGGTATCTTTTATCGTCAATCTGATGAAAACATGTATTTGCATTTAATTATGTTAACCGCGTTATATTAAGCTCGTGCATTTCATGAATAATAATTTGCGAAGCAAAAGATTCTCTCTCAATAATATTGGCTAAAAGTATAATTTACATTCAAATATTTACGTTCGAAGGTCTATGTTTGGCTTGAAAAAAAAAAACAGAAATTCAATTCTTTTTTTTAATTTAAAAAATACAGACGTAAAAAGTACCTTTGGTATTAATGGAATAAAAGGAAAATTTTTAAGTAAACCAAATTTTATAATATATTCAACTAAACTTTTCCAGTGAGCTCCGCATAACTATTTGTATAATAAAAATTTAATTTCGTAATTTCGCGAAAGGAATTGGAATTTTCGTCTTAAATTTGCGAAATTAATCATGTTTACTTTTTATATCCCTTTATTACTCGATTTAATTACAACTTTAAGGGTTACAGAAGGAATGCCCAATTTTTTATGCATCATTGTTTCTCGTATAAATTACATCATATTTTTCTCTTTTAGTGTAATAGAAGCGAACGCTCTCTCTTTCACTTCTCTGTTCAAACCTAAATTAATATCATTCTTTTTTTGTGAAATTGCCTACGCATTTTTTCTCCGCGTAATTAATACAGAGAAATTTACGCCGAATTCTATTGGCCGAAATAAAACCGGAATACGTATTACAGAATACTCTGAGAAAAAGCGATGTATTCTTTGATTACGAAACACTTGTGTTTATTCTAACAGAATGTTTGCAATTTTTGTAAGATTTTTACGAAATTCAAGATTAATAGCTGCTTATAAGAAACGTAATAATTGGCTTTAAAATATTTTTTTATATAGATTTTGCTCTATATGATATTCCTTATTTAAAAACTGCGATATGGAAAAAAATTTAGAATATTATTTTTTGATGAAATAACATTCTTAAAAAGGAAATGTCCTAATTCTTGCAAGTTTCGGTCGGCAAAGGCGTGGTAGCTTCTGGTCTATTCCTCACTTACGCAATTCTCGACAAAGCCTGTTTGTTTTCGCAATGAATAATGCTATTTCTTGCACGTAAAGTAAGGTACACATCACCATCGTTCCGTGAACGCAACTAGCTTTAAAAAAAAAGGATCGGTCCCGCCCGAATGATTACCGGTCGACCTATCTGGATCAAGATCATAAGCGACAAAACCTTTCGATCTCAGTCCGAATTCTTTTGTTGCGCACATTTACGTAATATTAAGTCGGACGCTATTGTTCAATGTTTTCCTGAGATTGCGTGAGTCCATTATTTTCATGTGATATGTCGAAATTTATTACTTTAATAATTGTATATATGTATATAATGCGTTTTTATGATCGCTCGCGATGATAACGAATTGGGCTGATCGATCATCTAAAACTTCGTCATTTATTCTTTTCTTAACTTTCGCGAACTTATATTTTCGCAACAAATTTTTTTTATAAAAATAAATTTATCCCAAGGAAATTATAATATATTGTATACATATATATATATATATATATATATATATTATAATCAACTTACTAAAATACATACACGTCGAATAACAGAAGACATTACGTATTAAACGTACTAATTGTAAGATACATACGCAAATGTCTCCTGTTACCCGATCCGCCTTGCGTTTATCACGCAGGTTGGATCTATGTAATGCTATTTATATAATCTAATGAGCTAAATCGTCCGATCGTTGTCGTGTTCGCTTTCGCCAGCGACCAAGGCACGGAATCGCGCTCCAAATTTAGATTTTGGTACAGACGCGACACAGGTGTGTCTAATTCTGTTCTAACTCTCTTCTCTTTTCCTCTTTTTATTGTTCTACCAATGACATTGCCTGCTGAACGAATAGTTGAAGGTTACTCGCTTCTGCGGATGATTTCGTTAACCGTCGAGATATCGTCGCTTTCTTTCGAGAGGCTCCATGAACCGGGCCCGTTTCTTACGCAGTCGCTTATTACTCGACAGGACGATTGTGGCAACAGAATTTCATAAGGGAATCTGGTGCCACGCTGAGTTAAGTTCGGTCATCTACTTGGGCGATTGTCGAGAGAGCGACGATAACGACGATGACGACAATGAAGTAGATTTTCACAGATAATTTATTCTCCGAGCAGTTTACCTAATGCTCTTTCCGTACCTGTGATACTTGAGAAGATAAATGAAATCACAGTCAGAATAATTCGTACAAAAAGTATTTTATTAAAAATTATTTTCTACCTAGATAATTTTCTACCTAGATAATTTTGTGACAAAATAAAAAAGAAAATTTCACATAAAATATAAATTAATATATGAAATTTATACATATATAATCTGGTGGTTTCTTTACAAAAAAATTTATTATTTTTAACAATCTTAATTTTATTCTTTTATGTCGTAATATATTTTCCATTCATTTCGAAACAGCAAAAACTAGTATGCAAGAACCGACGATGGAGCCTCGATGAGATCAATCCGTTTATCCCTGGTCGCGTAATATGTGTCAGCATCCGCTCGTTAATCACAAGTGAGTGAATTATGCAATCGTGTCCTTTGTGGACTCCAATTTAGATGACAAAATGGGGCGTGATCATTGACACGTAACAAGAGAGATAGACTTGTCTAAGGGTCGTAACGATAAACAGATATATTGCCATGATCCTTCCTCAGCCTCTGTAATTCAAGATATTATTTGTCTGTTCACAAGAAGCACTTGTGGAGAAATTTTTTTGTAAAAAGACTATTCTGTCCTCAAACTTTATAGATTTACTGCGTCAATAGATTCAGCAAATAATTTGACTACTCTTCATTTATGTGAAGTTTTATTTTTACGTAAAAAAAAAACGTGTTTGCGAATCAGTTAAAAATTTACATTTTTACAAACGTACTTTCAAGATTTTCACCGTAATAAACAATCGTAAATACAATCGTGTTATATGAATACGTGCGTTTTTCATGTTTCAATTCAGCTGCGCAAATATATATTACATATATATGTATATGTACATAGGATTAAAATCTATCTGTTTCTTTTTTTCACTGTCAGTTATGCAATTCAATTTCTGCTTTTGCAATTGGCAGGATATCACAAAAATGAGAAAATACGTTTATAGAAGAAAATTGTTAAAGTTTTTATTAGAATATAAAATGTGAAACTATATTTACAGAAGAAAATTTTTAAAACGTCTATTAAAGCAGAAAATGTGACTTTTTGTGACATTGTGCACGAGCAAAACTGAAACGTTGCAAAACATGAAATGTTGTCCTCTTTAGTTTTATATTTAATCAAAATTTGTAACACATGCATAATATTAAATTATTACATAATATTATATTATTAAATTAACTCGATATTAAATATCATGTAATATCTTTATTTTTCGCTCTACTTTTTTCTCCACTTCTTTCTAACAGAAATTTGACAAATGTTCTGACGTTACATGAATAGATAGAAGATTATAGCAATATTTTCGTTTTCTCGTTAATATTCAATCGCAGGAATTTTTTGGCAAATGCCACACATGATTGTGATTATTTATCTCCCTCAAATTCTCTCTCCAACTTCTTTAACCTAAAAGAAAAAGAATAGAATCACGTTCGTCACGCGACAGTCCTGCGACAGCAAATATGTTCTTGGAAATATTCGTCTCTTCGAAAGATAGATTTTTTAGTGAGTCTATTTTGTCATCGGTAAAGTCTAACATTCCATTCCACGACCTGGAAGAGATCTACAAACCGTCTCTGTTACGATTCTAATAACCGTAAAGTCGTGAAAGGTTTATTCGTGACCGTAATGCCAAAGAGCTCGGCAGATACACTCGATGATACGTGAACAAATGTACTGTAGATTGTAATGGAGTGAATGGCACCCTTATTATGTATATAATGGCAACTTGAAGAAATATAGCGCAATATAAAATTGAGAAACGTCATATTGAGACTTTCTATCAAATTAAGTCCCAGAGTTCGTTAAATTTAAGATTAGGTTCAGGGTTGAGCCTGTCGGTTAAAGCATTAAGTTCTTTTATACAACACATGGATTGTCTTGAGAGATGAAATGAGAAAAGACAGAGATAGATGAAAATTAAATTTCAGGCAACGTTGGATCAGCCTTAATTAAACCTTATCAGCTGAAGCAAAAGGGTCAAAATCTGTTTTTACCCGTTGAATCGTCAAGTGACGAGTCACTCCCATATCTCGGTTTAGTTTATTATTCAAACACCGGTTAATCTCTCGCTCCCGTTTTATCGAAGCCAATTTGCACGCGGAGGATCCCCTTTGACTTGACTCTGTATACAAAGAACCCTCGAACTCGATCTCCCCTTTTCACTTGCTCTCCTCCTGTCACGTCAATTCCATGGCGTGGCCCCGCGATACGTGACGCAACTTATTGTTTACGAGGCGCATTTCAATACAATCGTGTGAGAAACGTGCGCACCAGCGAAACGTGGGGAAGAAATGTCTCGACGTATCCTTGGCACACCCCGAACTTATTGGCATCTACTGAGGCCGCTTTCGACTCGCAATCTAATTCAGCGAGTCCTTCTTCCGGCTATCCAAGGATAAGTAGTTTTCTCGCGTATGTAGCGATACATCATCCACCCACTGACATCGCGATTTTATTGACATTCCTTGCAGTTATTCGAGCTACTACACGTAACACTCTCCTGGAACTTCTCGTAATCTTCTTACGGTACACGATAATTCCGGCGAAACTGCTCTGTACGTTATCTAAATGGCTCGCAATAAAATAGGACCTGTTATTCAGGATGCGCCTTCCGGTCGTTCAGTTGTAAATTAAATTTCGTAGCTGACTAGAATGCGTTTTAAAGACAGAAATTTAATTCGGAAACTTTGCTATAAATAATTCAAGGGAAAATGTACGAACAACTTTTGCATTAATTTAATATTTCAATGATACGAAACTTTCAATGATGCACGCGACATTTTTTATATCACAAAGTTATTAAACGTTAGATGTTTCCTCACCTTGAAGTAAATGAATTTACTCTATAATGTAACGGAGCAATAACCAACTTCCAACATACGAACAACGCAATAATTTACGTGCATCCGATAACGCTGCATGACATTGGAGCATCGGTAGATTTTCCACGCGGTTAAGCACGAGGCGCGATACAATGGAAGCCGCTAATAGTATAAAATGATAAGTCTAACATAAGACGCCGATCGGCTAATTATCCCGGTTTCCGTAGCGGCTTTAGCTGCATTTCGGAATTCGCAGACAATGGCGATACTTCGAATGGAATCCCGACTTGAATGGAACATGTCGCGAAGGACTAAATGCAAACAATTTACATCCTCTCTCCGCGGTAATTAAATTTGTGCAACCCATCGGAGATTTAAAATACAAGCGTACTCTTCTCTGTCCGTCCAGCTTGCATTAAGGATGTTTTGTATGTACAATCCTAGCAAAAAGTAGCTGAAAATCAATATTGACGAATATCCACTTTTGGTGTATTTTGAGTAAGAAATTGTGTGAAATATTACAATTTGATCTTAGCTATAGTGCAGAGATGTATTTTTAAATATTTATTGCGTTTTAATATTTATTGCGTTTTGAAATATTCCGAATTTTGTTAATCGAAATTATTAACTTTTGGCAGAGAATTTCGCCTTGTGACAGATACGTGGCTAACTTCATTAAATTATATTTAATATCTAACCAGATAGTACTTGTATAATATTATTTGACCAAATATTTCCTCTGTATCTAAACTTTTGCAAATTTTGAACAAATTCTGAATATTATTTCCACGTGTTTTTGTCATTTGAATCGACGTGATTATACGTTTTCCATAAGAACACATGTTAATTCGATGCAAATTAAAATTCTTATAACTTGTGAACGCTTTAGTGAATCGATTTAAAAATTGTACTGAAAATTCTAAACATATGTAAGAACATTCTGTTCACAATTTTCATTAAATTCTCAATATTTTAAAAATAGGTACAAAACATCCTTAATTACATATAATTGAAACATATTATATAATTTTCTCGCGATAGTCAAACAGTTCATAGCGACATGTGGGACGCTCTAATGTAAATGAGAGATTTATTTAAATAACAAAGTGATTCAGCAGCAGTTTCTAACGACGATCGGTTCTGTCAGTCGCGATTCAATGGCATGTTGTCAGCGGAATACTTATGACGGTTACGCAGCGCGTCTGTATCGCAAGGAAAGGCAAAGTGCCTCGCGTATTACGATACGAGAATAGCACGAGATGGTCCTGTCGCGGGTAAAAGTGTTCCGACAAGTGTTTTCCAGAATAGTCGTTTAGAAAATGCGTCGCGACGGATACGCTTGTTATTCCGAAGCAGCATAAGCGACGTAAGCGACTAGAGGGGAAATATGGCTGGCGTTCCTGCATTCGAATTTCGCGTACACGCAATTTGCCATTCAATGGCACACGAGAGTGAAACCTCTCCGATTGAATAACCAACGTCGTAACGTCAGGAAGCTGGAAATTTTTTCTCCATCAGAGATTCTTCCTGATACGCGAGCATCCTTATTTAATATTCCGCGCGAATCAAACTGGAGCGGCTGGCGTATCGAGCCAACGAAATCGATTGGCTCGTTGATAAACGAGCCAGCTGAGGTATCTTTAAAGAGAATCGTTCGTAATGCGGTCATTGTCGATAAGCACGATAACATGATTGTGTTTAAAGTAATAATGAAGAAAAATATCGATTGGCAATTTTATAAAGTCGGGGTAATCGGCTGGAAGGAGAACAACGAAGCTAATTTATAGATACGTCGTTATAATTCCCCAGCCGTACTCACCTCATTGTTTATTAAACACGGGACGTATCGAGAACACATTAGCCGGATAATTGTTCTTCACGAATAGCCGCGACCGTTTTAATCGCAGCCAATTTTATCCCACGCCGGAACAGCTCTACACGCCCTGATATTACTGCCTGTGCAAGGGTCGATTAGAAGGGGCAGAGTCGTCATCGCGGGTGAGAGAGAAGAGGTTGTCTCGAGAGAAGAGGATGAGAGAGAAACAGAAAAAGAGAAAGAGAGAGATAAAAAATGGAACGAGTCACTACGAACGATCTACGTGTTTACACGTTCCTGTTCCCACGTCTTAAAACAGGGCTCCGCAATCGCACAACATCTCAGCCTCATTATGCACCTTATCTTACATCGACAGAGACAGACTCTGCTTCCGCGGCTGAAAGTCTTGGCTTCATATGTCAAAGAGAATCAAGGATCGACGTTGTATATTTGATCGGAGTACGACGCAATTTATGTCGTTAGCGACTCTTACTCGAATCTGTAACACAAATAAAATGAGATTAAATTACAAACGAGTTAACGCATTAATCCTTGAAAAAAAAGCAATAATAATGTAACATATAAATTTATTTTCGCGGAAAATTTCAAATCGCTAAAGTCTCATTTCGATATCTCGAAATCAATCTCGAGTCTATATCTTAATGAGTTCTTAATAAGCCGGCAATCGAGGCGGTGATGCATGGGCAAGCGGTTAATTGCGCCCGAGCGCGATTAGATCGACGTCACGCGATTCGTCCCGCTGAGAGAATCGTTTCCAAGGTAGGCCGGATGATAGTCGTCGTTGACGATTACCGCGTTTGTCGAAGGCAAGCCGGCGCTCGATGATGGAGCCGATGCCGGGTGGGAAAGTGCGACCGAACGAGGCTGTTCCTTAGAGCCTTGCCAGCTGGTTTCGCGATCTTCCAAGAACAACACCTCGTGCTGCCACGCCTCGCGTGCCACGTCGTTGCGAATTATGTACGGTGTGTGTCGCGATTTTTACACGCACGCAAGGACGACTCCGCTTCCGCTCCATTATTATATTCGAACAATCATTCATATTGTTCCAAAATTGCACCGGAACTTTTGCGCAGCCCTTGAAAAAAATGACGGGGCACCTCCCAATAACTCGAATCGCTTTCGAATCGTTCGGCCACCAATGAAAATGATAATTAAATGATAATAGTCCGCGTGCGAACACGGACGCGCAGCAACTCCCAGTTTATTACAAACGCGTCCACGCAACGTTGCTAATTAATGTATCGCGGCCAAGATTCGCAAGAATACTGACGCAACGTTTTAGGAAATTTTTTCGCGTGTGGATTTTGCGCGTGTATAGTATATTATAATGCAAAAGGCGTGCGTAAAAATAAACAGATTAAATCTGCCAGCGCGACTACTCGCTTAATCGTAATATGATATTGCTTGGATTATGATATATCCAGTTAAATATATATATATTTTATGGAATTACATTAATTAAAATGCGCAACGATGTGGAGCGAAATTTCAAACGCCAGGTAGGTAAATAGTGCTCCCATAAATTTTAGTTATTGCTCGTTATTACGCCGAAAGTACATTTGCATAATTGTATAATTGTCATATTTGCATGGAAGATATTTCCGCGCTCGCAGCGACGACGTTACAAAATTTTGCCGAAAAATGTCTTACCGCGGATATTACAGGCGATTTCCTACTCGCCGGAATTTAATGACACACGTGAAAAGAAAGAATTCTGCTGTCGCGACAAAAGCATCGCTGTTATCGCATATTTGATGAGAAAGTTCGCAAACATGAACGATATTTTGAATTACTCGAATCATTTTACAATTTTACAAATTATTATTCCTAACAAGTCATATAATATTTCTACTATTAGATTAAAAAATTTTCTCATATCAGTAAGTCCTTTTTTTCACGTGTTTATCGATTTATGTGAAAATGGTGCAAATGTAATCTAAACTTTAAACTAATAGATCTTTTGCATCTTAATATTGATGAATTTAATTAGTTATAGAAATACTTGTGTATTATGCACACGTGTAAATCATCTAGAATTACATACCGCTCGATATTAATTAATTTAGCAATTAATAATTCTGTTCGTTTATTAACGCTTAGCTACGTACAACCGTACGATGTCAATTATGGAGTAGAAATCACGTATAGTGTACTGGATGCAGCAAAGCATAGTAATAACGCGATGATTGGACGTGCAATTTGACGGATATCGTCAATGCACAAATCGTCCATCATTTAATAACAAACGCATTTCGGGTTTGACCCACAATTTGACAATAAATAATAAAATTAGAGATGTTAATTAATATGGCGACTAAATATTTCATATACTGCGGATGCGATACGTTTATAATTTTGCAATCATCTTAAATACATATATATTTTTATCTATAGAGTTCGAGTAGAGTAGTGCAGGATATTTTAAGAAGCCACTGCTTTCTAAACTAAAAAAAGTAAAAAGATGAATTAAATAATAAAAATGATTTAAATAATATTTTCCGCGTATCAATATTAAATAATATTATCCGCGTATTACATTGACATTCAGATAAATCTTTTATTGTTGACCTACTTCACTAATCGCGAGTAAAATTGTGCGACAGCACATTCTCTAAAAAAGCGGGAATTCAGCTGGTAGAACACAAGCTGATCAAGTGCATATGTGTATTAAGTGATGTTAAAATCAGCTGTGAATGCTATAAATATTCTCAGACTATTGCCACATAACTGAATTATAATTAAGATCTAGAAGCTTTTGTTTTTTAGGCTTTTATGCATTTCGAAATAATTAAATTAAATATTATTATAATTAAATTTAAATAAAAATTTATTTTATCTATAATTAATATATAATTAAAAAACTGTGGATCTACTTCACATATTATTATTTTTTAGTTATATATTTAATTTATAATTATCTTTTTTTATATGCAAGAACCGATGATGAAATTTTAAAAGATCAAATTTTTGGTCTCACAGAATTTCAATTAATAAAGCAATTAATAATAAAATCCCTTTTTCCACGAAATAAAATAAGTCTCCTCCTAATTTTATCAATTTGCTGATCACTATTATATATTCATAATTATATCGTCTAATTTTTTTTAACATTCTTTTCCAACATTCGTTAATTTTGTGCCATATAAATTTGCTTTTGATGCAGATACTTTGTGTACACACAACTCCTGAGGATTCGTGTGTACAAACGAAAATCTCCATTTGATTGTTACGGCATATCGATTATCTTCGCAAACGATATGTGGAAACGCGATCACGTAACAAACGCTCGTTTAAGAATATCATTTATTAAGAATCTTAATAGATGATTGGGTCTCAAATGGCAATTTTACACGTCACGTGTTTCATGATTCAATATTAAACGAACGATCAATCTTTTTACTTTAATCAAACTTTATAAACGAATTTTTAGTATGTCGAGTCGGAGAAATAATCAGGAACGCGCGGTAATCATACGAGCGAGCAATAAAATTATACCGGAAATTTAATATACGATAAGCAAAGACTATCGAATTTCAATTAAGTTAATTAAAATCAGTCTCGTGTATATCGTATATATCATTATTACGAAATATTGTGAAGAATATTAATTTGTAATGTCATTCCGGATAATAATAATGTTTCATAAGACGCAGTATGTATTTTTTTGAGGTAAGATGCATGCGTGCATTTTACTTCAATCTATCCACTTCCGTTATAATTGTCATTCTTTCTCGTTTGCTTTGTCATTTTGATCAAAGTGAATTGCTCGGCTGCTGGATATACGCGATTCCTTTCATAATGGCAATATACGAACAAAGTTCTATGAGTTGCTCCCTGAAAAACCTCTCTCGTTTATTTAAAAATACGAGATAGTATTGAAAGCACGTACTTTATATATACGATTGCGCTAAGCCGTTGTCTGAAGTTTGCATTAATCGAACGGAAAACTAAATTAAAAGTTTAAAGCCACGGATGTTTTAAATCGATCAGAAATATTTAAACGAATTACGGTATTATATTTGTGTGATTAATCTCGAGTCAACATAAGACGATTAATCTCGAAGGCTTGAGGGAGAAAGATTAGCCGTGAAAAAATATCAGAGTTATATTATTAAAATATCTTCATTCCTCACCATACATTATAACTTTATAATTACTAATATTCTTTCTAATCATTTTGTCATAATTGTTTTGTTTAATATTAAAAAATATTTAACATAACAGACGTAAAGTTCGCAGATATTGCTACATATTTTTTTTGTCCTATATAATTTAATCCCTTCGAGGGTATATTTCTTATGGCTCTCACGAGACAAAGAAGCCACTTTTTATGCGTTGCATTTTTTATTACATCTGCTTCCGACATACATTTTCTATATTAAAAAGCAATGTCATGCTTAGTTTTATATTATCATAGTAATTATACTGAAAATGCATTCAAAAATTGTTTTTGATGTATTTTTATGCCATTCAAAATAAACAGAATTAAACTTCAAGCACTTTGTTTTTCTGCAAAGTGAAAGTGATACTACAAAGGGATACTACAAAAGAAAGAAGCTTCTTTCAAGCTTAAATAATTGACTTTAAACAAGTTAAATATTTATTTAAAGTGACTATATAAGCAGATATTTTGCATGCATTTGAGATTCTCAATGTTACTATCACATTTCCACATTAACAAACACGAATGCAAGCTATTTCAAGGTACTTTGATTTTGAACTGCTGCTTCAGCAGGCTTAAATATCCGACTTTATTTTGTTTTATTTATTCTGGAGTAAAATTCATATATATTACGAGAAATCTTGAATGCGATATAAGCTCGCGACAATCGCAGTATCCAAAAAAAGAATTGTTGTAAATATATGACTTATCGAAACATGTGTGTGATAAACTCTTTACTTTAAAAGAATAAAAAGGAGCAAGAAGAATTTTTAAATTGCACATATATGTATAATTATTGCATATATATTTACATATTTAATAACACTTGTGGCAGTTAAAATTAAATAACATTGTAATTATACTTCCTGTATGTAAAGAGGAAGGCAGTAACTATAACTTTCTTTCATAAACTCTGCGCGCCTGAAAGACTCGTTAACTTAATTATGTGGCGCCATATCTTGAATGCGTTCTTTATAAGTATAGCGTTCGATTAAGCTCTATATGTATTTTTGATTACATCCGTATGCGTGACATTTGCAAATGCATCTATGCGATGTAACGTTGACATATTGCCCGAGTAAACGGATACTATCTAGTGTCGTTAATAACATAATATCGATTTACGTGCGCGATTCTAAATTGCTGTAAAAATTTACTTCCTGAAAATATATATATACCGTCTTACTTTTAGATTAAATTTTTAATATATTAATAATTATTTTACATGTTGTTATTATTTGCTGCATCATTTAATAATTCATCAATAACTAAAATTGTACCATGATAAAAATTATAAGAAATTAGATAAAATTAAAAGTAAAATAATATAAAAATCCTAAATTTTGTTTTTTTTACTGCTAAATTTCTTTCAATCTAAATATATAAAAAAGTTATTTTTAAAATTATAACTGAGCACGAATAAAAAACTTACCGTAATTTTGTGAAATATATAAATTAAGATTATAAATATATATTCGCATGTATATACACGTGTTTTTGTTTAAAAAAAAATATTCGTAATCTGAGATTATAATATTAAGATTCAATCAGTTTTGTACAATTTATTAAAATTAATTTAAATATTCATTAGCCATCCTTTAGACATGTATTGCGTGTATAATGATATTATAAAATTCACATTTATCAAAGAAAAAATTCTTCTGAAAAATCGAAAAAAACTCTAAATTTACGTGAAACAGATATAGCTTAATTTCTATAATATACCAACATATTCTATGTAATTCGACACACATCTGATGTAATTCGCTTTCTCCAAACGATTTTATTACATGTTTATCTCTCAAGGTCTCTTTCAAGAATTTCTTCAAAAATATTAAAATAAAATTGAAATCATAAGAACAAAATATTGTAATTAAATTTTCATGAATTTATTAAATAATAATCTCCATTTAATTTTATTCTTGTAATACTGATTTAATTAATGCAATATGCTGATTATTAATATTAATTATTAAGTATTATACAATTATACAATAATTACAATACATACATTAAATACATACAATACATACAATAAATACATTACAATGAATATAATAATTACGTGTGTTTTAAAACTTTATTTCCTTTTATAAACATTTTGATAATGAATCTCATATTTGAATAGCTCTTACAATAGATACTTTATTTAAATGTCACGATCACCCGGAAGAATTCCAGAATGATCTAATTAAATATATAACCTTGATTTGCTAATATATATATATATATTATACATACAGTTTATATATACACATATATATATATATATATATATATATATATATATAAACTTTTAATTAAAGTCTTCCACGTCGAAGTGTTCCCATGGCGCGTTCTCATCATCAATGTTCTCATTGTTGCGCGTCCACATGGAGCCAGCTCGTTAAATCCCGAATCCCGAAGAGTAATCGATATTCTAATTTGTTGCCCGAGAAACGCTCGGAAAAGATAATGACCGCCAGTGTGCGTAAAACATATAAAAATCAATTTTGTTTTTATGGTGATTGATTATAGTAGTAGTCTCTCATTCTAACCAAAGCTCTGCATCATATCGCGCACATTCGAGTCGATTCCCGTGTGGTTGAAATTAATTAAATATCGTTTATCGGAGGATTCGTACCAATATGTATGATCAGTTAACGATACTATCGTAATGTCAGGTTTTAATGGGATACGGTCTTTTATCTCGCGGTATATTGTCGTGTCGTATTAATCTGCTACTCGTGACATCGAAATAAAATCGACAAAGCGCGACGATGATGCTCGAAAAGTGGAAAAGCTACACGTGCAGTTATATCTGCGAACGCAGCATCCGTGTATGTAGTACCTGCGCTCGGACATCATTCATCATTTCCTCTCTCGCGAGACCGAAATAACTCGCGTAACACGCTTTCCGCCACTTACTTTCCCTTCAATGATGACAATAACGATGATAGCAAAGACATCTGTCAAAATGTTATCTACTAGTATCATTCTATCGAATATTCGGAAAATGATCCTCAATTCGCGCGTCTATCGAATAGAAGATAGATAAAACAATGAGAAAAATCAAACTTTCACTCGACAATGTGTAACTTTGAGACTTGAATTTAACAAAAACTCTGGATTTCAACTATCCACTTAAGATTAACCATGGATAAAGATATACGCACAGTTCAAGTGAAAAATAAATACGCGTCTTTAAAGTTGTTTAAATTAACTTTAAATTAACCATAAATTAACCTCGAGTATTTCAATATAGGGATATCAAAGGACGACTTTCAATCGCAATGGTCAGACTCAATATCCAGCATATTTTCACGAAAAGGGGTTGAAAATGCTTTAAAATGTTCAAAGTTCATAAGTCGACGAGTTAGAATCAACACGTAATATCTGAATGCTCTGTAGAAACGAATTATTAACATGTAATCCGCGCAAAAGCGGGCAATCAGAACACAGGTAAAGGCGCATTCAAACGTATTCAGACGAGGCCGACTCGGACGAACGGAACGTGCTTTCGCTAGAAATACAGAAGCTACCGTGATAATTAACATATATATTCGTATGGTCGTTAAGCGTGACCGGGTGATCACGACTGGCGAAGCCATCGTCAGTTTCGTGAGGAATTAGCATCACAAAGCAGATAGAGAAATAGTTTCCACAGTTGTCAACTGGAGAAGATGCTGTACAAGCGAATACGGATGCGTTTCACGCGTACGTGCATGCGTGCATCTCGCGCGATATGTTACAGCGTTGTAGAAATGTGTCTTTTTTTTGTATTTCGAAACTTGGTTTACTTTCTTCTTCATTTCGCACCAAAGCAAATTGCACTTTTTTATTTTCCATCGTCGAGCTTTTCCAACCGTAAATCGACTTTTCTCCAATGGTCTTATCGACTTTTATTATTTTTTTTTTTTTTTGAAAGCTGTGCGGTTAATGAATTGAAAGTGAAACGATATGCGATTTTTGCTGAAAAATTTAGAATTTTATTTATTGTTATTATATTTTTGTACTGTTATTTTATTAATAATTTTTTATTGTGTGTGATTTATTCATATTTTCCATTAAAATACTTTTAATAAAAGATACAATTTCACATATGTACATGAAAATTTAACTAAAAATGTGGAATATTTCCCATCTTGTAAAATATGAATATGTTATTCATGGAATTTATAATAATCTCTATAAAATTCTTCTTTTTTCTCAAAAATCTAGTTTCATATTTTACATAATTTTATAAAATAATTATTTAGATAATTTTTAAGAGATAGCTAATTAATTAATTAATTTAAGATCATCTCATTTCATCATTACACCTCATTTTATCTACAAATTATTTAGTTAAAGCTAAATATAGTAATTTAATTACAGTAATTTAATATTATAATAATTTGATAACATATTATATAATCGGACTTGAAGCAGCGCAATATTCGTTAATCTATATGAAAAATTTATTAAAAAACAAAAGATTTATGAATTACATACACAGAGGCAAATAGAGAATTAAATGATGTAATCATTCACTTTTGCAGTTTCTTTGATAGATTATAAAATACCTTTCTTTTATATAGAAATCTAATAATCATAATTACAGGTAAGCATTAATCTCATGACAATCGCAACCACATGCGAACGTCAAGTTCGCTTCTTATTCCGATATTGCTTCTTATTGTTTTCCAGTCTATCGATCTTACGTTATTGATTCATATAAAACCTTCGCATATTTTCACATCGGCAGCTTTTCTCAGAAGGTAAACGTGGAAAAGCGTGAAAATTTTTATAACAGACAGTATGCATTTTTCTTATCTTCTTCGTGATCGATTATATCAAATTTTGCCTTCACTTGTTTTCCACGTAATCGCAGAAATGTTTAGATATGAAGGATTTCTTTCACTCTCACATCTGTAAAAGTATCTTGATAGAATCCAAAACCTGTGGTATGTCTTGTGGCTCATAACGCAAAATCTCCTTTCTTTTACAGAAATTATGGAAAAGCGACAAAGCGATGGAAGTGATCGGACCAGTGCGAGTAGTTCACCAATACGTCAACATGCCAGAGCAGTCTGCAGAGTTCTATAACGAGACAACGGGCAAATTCGAGGAGGTAAAAAACGCCTGCCATCCATAGTGTCGCTGTCTGAAAGAAAATTATTATCGATACAATGGCGTAATTTATTCAGGCTTTTTAATAGGTTCACGGTTGCATACCTGCGATGGGCTACAGCTTCGCAGCTGGCACCACCGACGGACCGGGTTCGTTCGCGTTCGAGCAGGGAACAACAACGTCAAATCCTTTCTGGAACACCGTGCGAAACTTTCTAGCCGCCCCGACAAAAGAGGATATTCGCTGCCAGGGCGCGAAACCTATTTTGCTAGCCACTGGACGGGTAAACATCTTTTGTTTTCATAAAACAAAATTATTATTTAACAAAATTTCTATTTTTCATTGTAATTCCAAATTCATCACAGTATAATTAACATAATCATAGTATGCGATTAAATATGCGAGATTTCATTTAGATGATGTCTTGGATGATGTAGATTCTTCTCATCGATATTGCATAAGAAGAGAAAAATACAACAATAAGATTCAACATGAATTATCGCGTTTCGATAACGATTCGCGGAAAAAATGGAAATATCAGTATTATTTGTACGATGTAATTAAACTATTACGTACTGAATCATCGCGCACGATCTCGAATTGTTCTCTTGAATTTCAGATGAAGCTACCCTATCAATGGCAACCGAAAATCGTTTCGACTCAAGTAGCTATAATCGGAAACGTCGTCATCGCCGGAGTGCCTGCTGAATTCACGACAATGTCCGGAAGAAGATTGCGAGAGGTTATCAAGAAAGTCATGAATGATGCGTCCGACGATGAAACATCTGTAATAGTCGCAGGACTCTGCAATACTTACAGCGATTACGTGACAACGCCCGAAGAATATCAAGTAAAATTCCCATTATTATTATTAAAGCATTTGCTCGAGAATACTTTAGAGATTTCGCACGTGGAACGGCGTCGAAATTTGCTACGACGATTTTTTACAATAATCGTAAAATTTTCAATTTCGCGCAGCTCCCTTTTAGTAACCGGAGAAATAAGCAGCGCGTAAAATCATTAGGAAGAAAACTCGATTTGATGATTCTTATTGCATTTCGAGTCGCGAATTCATTTCTTCGCGTAACGCATTCTGATACATAATACTGTTGTTGAATTATTAACTTTCAGATACAGAGGTATGAAGGCGCATCGACTATATATGGCCCGCATACGCTTACAATCTACTTGAGACAATATCAGGAGCTAGTACAAGCAGCTATTAAAGTGAGTAAATAATATATAATGTATTATATTATGTGAAATATTTGTGGAAATAATTTTAAATCGAGAAAGCATTTCTCTTATCTTAATCTCTTTATAAATTCATATATATATATATATACGTGAAAATATAAATATCTGTCTCAAAAGCAATTGAACGAGCAAGGTCACGGTATTATTGCTTATTGGAAAACTATTTTTTACGTTGTCAGAATCGCTATTTATATTGAGTTATAGAATTTATATTGGATGTACGCTATATTTCATCAAACTTGGGGTTACAGAAAAAATCTATTCCATCGGGACCGCCAGCTTCAAAGTTGCTGCAAAGCAATCTAATTACTCTTGTACCTCCCGTTTTATATGATACTCCAAAATGGGGACGAAACTTTGGCGATGTGATCCAACAACCATCGAAAGTCGCTTCGCCAGGTGACACGGTCAAGGCAATCTTTGTGAGTATCTCTTTCACAGACCTCTCTGCAATTTTTATTTCGGAAAACCATTTATCAAAAATTTTTGCATATAAAATCGCCATCTGTTTTTTCGAATAGAAAAATCGATCAGAAACGACTGCGACATGTCTCGCGAATCTGTATCAATCTTATAAAGATATTACGTAGCATGTCATCTAATTGAATTCGGATAGGTTGATAGGTTGCATAAAATGCATACATGCAATTCCACTTTGAAAATAACAGTGTATGTCGTTTCACGAGCCATTGAACGACGGCATGCTACGAAATAGACCGATTACTATGCGACCTGCGCGCACTGTTTGTAAATACCACAATAATGAATCTTTAATACAACGTAGCACATTTTGAATCATTCACGTTCGAATAATTAACACCGTTATACAAGGTCGCTCGTTACGACAATCGGAAAATTTCGCGAACTGTGATAAAGTGAATTAAATCGTGCAAATATTTTAGCTAGGATTTCAACTTTTTATGCAAATTTAGTGTAAATCGATATTATTGTCGAGAGAATTAAATAATCGTTTTTTGAGTATTTTTACATTATTTTTAGATTGAAGAAATATATCAAAATATTCATCAGGATTCTCTATCAATCACGGAATTTTCCGAGATGACAGAAACCAAACATCTGTTAACAAGATATGATACATGGGACAATAGCTAAAATTCGAACAAAAGAAAATCATAGAAGATCTATTTTCGTTATATATCCCTCAAAGCTATGACATATTTATATAGCATAACAGAAATTAATGGACACATACCCAGGCGATTTTGTTTCATCACAAATTGATGCAATTTCTACATAATATTGAAAATATAATTAATTCTATAAAAAATATTAACAATTATTAGTCAACTAGTTAGTAATTATATATTATGAAAATATATTTGTGCTAAATTAATCAAATTTGTGAAAAGAAGAGAATTATTTCTGTGTTAATGTTTGTACGTTGAAGTAATAATAGCACGCGCATTTTTTAACTCATTATATTTTCTTTCACTTGATGGATGAATGGGAGAATGATTGCCGTGTCTTTCATCGGCGGAAATCGTCATTCGACGTTAATCGTGGCAGATCCGCATTTTTTATCGCGATTGAGTCACGCGATAAAAAATGACGTGACGTTTTCCCGCGCGCTCGCTCGCGTAACTCTCGGAAAATAGGTTGCCTTCGGTGACGCGGTGTGCGAACGGATTAAGTAATCGTAAATTACCTTCTGGCTATAATTTCCGGCGATGGAAGCGCGAGATGCATCGTGAAAGCAGACACAAATGAATCACAGCTCCGTAACTTACGCGAGACTCGCGATTCTTGCGAGGTCAGTTTAGAATTATTCTGCCCTCGGGCTTTATTGATCACTCGAGACAACTTCTCTCACTTTTCAGCATCAGCCACGGTAAACACGTCACTTTGAGATTTTATCCCAAATAAAATCGTATATATTTCGCGATGTAGATCTTCTCTTATTGATTACATATCTGAAACAGAAATAATGAATCGGAATGAAATAATTGTTCAATTATAACATGATAATTCCATTATTTGTATTACAGGTTGCCGGTCATCCACGTAATAATTTAATGACAGATAGTACCTTCTTAACAGTAGAGCGGTTAGAAGACGATGAAGTTTGGTTGCCAATAGTTACAGACGCTGATTGGGAAACCAAGTACGTATACTATCATATTTTTATCGTAAAAACTATTCTCATATAATAATTATTATTATTGAGTGTCCTAAATTGAAATAAAAAGCACAATTTTATTTTTTCTAGCTATAAAATCTTGATTCTTTTAATGTAATACATCGTAATCGAATATATGTGTGCTTTTAGATTTCAATGGATGAGAACTTCCGTGATACTAGGATCGAGTCAGGTGACCATTACGTGGGAAGTCCCAGAGGACGTTAAACCGGGCGAATATCGCATCAGGCATAACGGTTACTACCGTTATATTCTTGGTGGCGTGTATCCTTACTATGGTGTCACCAATCATTTTCGAGTAAGTTAACATAAAACATGAAAATATATATGATCTCTTTTTCTTTTCTTCTTCCTCTCATTGTCTCTTTATAATATATATATTAAGATAAGTAACATATTAAATAAATACATATTAAGATAAGTAAAAGTTTCTTATTTGCAATGATTGCTTCTACAATTTTATTATAATTATATTTTTATTATAATAAATTTACTGTTGTAAAAATGTATTTTTTATTTTTATATATTTTGCGTTAATATCAAATAATAAATGCGTATTGCGTACAAACTTTTTCGTGATGTTTACAGGTGGAAGTTCCTGCATTACAGAAAATCCGTAAACGTTACTATGGATAACAGTTGGGATATCTTTCCGGACCATGTGCTTCCTTAGATAAGGAAATCATTACGCTTAATTTATCAAATCAATTCTGCTATGTAATCGTATATATATATATGTGTGTGTATGTGTGTATGTAAATAGATATTCTATTTTGATTAAATGGCGAGTGTGAACGAGCGAATATATCTTTTTTAAGATATTGCGTCTCTTTGTATTCAGAAGCTCATATATAAAATAAAATATGTTCCTGCTTTTTTCAATGCCACGTGATACTATTAAGATTTTTCTATAATGATTAATATGTATTACACATGATACATATGTGAATAATTAATTGTAAGATAGAACTTGAAATTATTTTTGCGAGCTTGAATTACAGAAAATATTAGTTATTGTAAAAATATTAACTGTTTTAATAATAAATATATTATTATGTACATATATTACATCACACCTCTCTGAATTGTATTAAATTTGATTGAATCTTATTTCTCGAACTTTTACATAACAGAAATTTTGGACATATAATTTTGGCATATTCAAAAGGAATTCAAAAGATTGTAAAAATTTAATTCCATTATCTCTGAAAATGCAGGAATTCAAAACAATTTCATTGTTTGAGTTGATTCAGAAAGTTTGCTGCATGTATATTGTAAAATTTTACTAATGGCTCTTCAAGCTAAAAGAGAACATTTTTTTCATGAAAATTGCCTCTCTCTTATTCAAATGTTTTAAAAATTATTTCAAAAATTATTCATGTTATTTTATACAATAAGATCATATTTTATAATATCATTTATATAATATAAATCTATTATATTAATAAAATTGTAAATAAATTACCTTTAAATACAGAAAAACATATCTTACATCAGAAATATTTTGTGCGCAATTATACACAATGGTTATTTTGTTAACAATTGAAGTCAAATTATAGATTGTATTATATATTATAATTCTATTTATTAATTTGGAAATATCATAATAATAAACAGTAGTCATTATCATTACTTGAATGCTTTAAAGCATATTACATTCATATCATTCATTGCATATCGTTTCATATCAACATATTATATATATATTTACTCGTAATTAGGTTATATTTTGTACATTATTAATTAATTGTGATGCAAATTATAGATAAAGAGCTTTTCTATATGAAATGATTATATTATATCTTTAAATTAAAGTAAAAATGTAATAATATTTCTTCAATTAATAATTTTTCTGACTCTCTGAAGAAAGAGAAAACTTCACTAGGACACATTCTAATTCTATTAAATGTATTGGAATTAATATATTCATCATTAAGAATACATTAATTGAACGATGCAAATTTCTTTGTGATAAATAATAATTATAAATACAATCATTGTGCTTATAAATAACATTAAATTAAGAATTATAGACTATGGAAAGATATTAAAATTCTATTGATCAGTTAAGTATGAAATATATGTTTAACAATAAAATGATTTAACTTTGAAGTGATTTTATTTAATAATCTCGATAAACGATTATCCATTACGCCATATTATTCCCTATGCGATAAATATAATAATTTATATGTAATAATTTTTACGCTCAAAGAAAACAAAGTAATTAATTTCGTGTCACCAGAGCACAAAGATAATAGTGACATTTTTCGTAATCTCGGATATCGCAATCTGCATGCAAATGTTGGAGGCGTGAAATGCGATATCGTCGAGATAATTTATCTATTGCATGCTTTGTATTTCTCGTATTATATATAATATCTCTTTATACGGATTTGCTTGGAAATGAGATAACGTCACGATTCTTCCTTTTATAGTAACATCATGTATACATATAATAAAATAAATTAGAATTAACTTAAATAATAAATTAAAATATATATATATATTTATATTTATATTTTTAATTCATTCTTTGTTTATATACATTTAACCAATAAATATTTTTATTATATTTTAATTATTACTATAATTTACGTCTCATTGAATGACGCAAATAAAGAAGATATCGTTGTAAATTCATTTACGAGAATATAACCTATTGTGAAACATTACACGTGTCTTCCTCGGAAACATTTTCGTCGAGCGTAATTGGATTTTAATTTCTTTATTTTCCTCGGAGGAAAATTATTTTCCTCTAAGGAAGATATGATCTTAAAAACATTCGATTTGCGGTAATAAACTCTAATGAATTATGTATAAAAGACACTTATTTAATTGCTTTATATATTAATATGTACAATTTTTATCTGTGTAATTTTTCAAAATTCAATTGATCTTTTCTTTTATTTACTCGATACAACTATCTCGCGATATTGAACGTAAAATACTATCCGTTTATATTATTGTTACGATCGTGATTTTTAATTAATTGGATGAACGAGATTTCGCATTCAACACGAGATACAACAAATAGATATAAAATAAGCAGTGTTTGCTGTAGATAATTTCAAAATTATCTAAATAAAGATAAAGATAAAAATCCGTAAATTTATCTTAGATGAGATAAAGATGATTTTACTTTTACTTAATCTAGATGAAAGATGAGATAATTATTGCGATAATCTAGATAATTATCTAGATATTTTTATTTATTTTAGAAGACTATAAATATTTGTAAAAAATGTGATGCAGATTAGAAATGGGATATTAAAATCATAAACACATATTCTTTCTCTTTTCCTAAAGAATATTTAAATAATAACAAAAAGGTATATAAATGATATGATAAATATTTATTTATTAATTTATATTTATAATATATTTATAATTAATAATATATTTTTTATATTATTATTATTATTAATATATTAATAATATATTAATAATAATAATAATATAAAAAATATATTTTAGATATTTTAGATAGATTTTTAGAAGCTTGCCTGGAAAACTTTTTTGCATAATGAAAACGTCATCTTAGACAATTTTTAGATAAGATGACATATATTTTTCATCTAAGATAAAGATAAAGATACTTTGTATTTCTTCATCTAGTTAAAGATAAAGATGATCCATTTCTTTATCTAGATGATTATCTAGATAAAGAAATGGATCATCTTTATCTTTAACTAAATAATTTTATCTAGATACCAGCAAACACTGGAATAAGAGACAACCTCGCGCAATGTACGAATGCTTGTGTATAACTATATTAAGCGAATGTTAATTAACAGGACTGGATAATATGCATGCTGATGTTTTGATAAAGTTCATTGATATAATAAATTGACGCGTACGAACACACACCTCAATGTTCGTTTGTATGTTCAATCTGTATGTCATACGCTATTATTTGCAGTCAACTTTGCACTCGCAGTCTGTATTCAAGTGCATCGCGGTAATCTAGGACAAGCATAACAGCGTCGATGCGTTTGCGAATGTTAAAGCCGAGATAAACAGCCGACACTTCAAAGCAGGAACCGCTGGTAGAAATGAGGAGTGTAATTGGTAATAAGAATAAAAACAAAGGAAATGAAGTGGAGTGAATTGATGGAGTCTCGGAGGCTGATGCTTCAAACGAAGCGAATCAGCTTAACAGATAGATGGTCACGTTGCATTGAACGTACAAATATCCTCGATGAGCTTTATTCGCGAAATCGCGAACAAAATATTGTGAAAGCACCGGAGAATGATATGGCTCGTTTTTCTTCGATAAACTTATCAACCTCGAGTACAAATCGCTCCAGACCTGTGACACTATTATCATGAGGAATACGAACGATGATAGTTCATTCCAACATAACGACAATGTTCGATAATTTAAAAATAGTCGTAAATTAATTTAACAGAGATAAGTTGATTACGCATCTACGTAGGAGTGCGTGCTCTGTTTAATTAGCAATTTTGTGTTAATTTTGTTTTTCAATGTGTATGAAACATTTTAAAATTTTTTCTTTTGTTCAAAGTATTTCATTGTAACTTGAAACATAGATAGTCACATTTTATGCATAAAACAAACATTTTACGTACTAATATAACCGTTACGTTACTAATATAACCTTTGGCGCGATTTAAATTTCTATTGAATTTATGCGCTTTTAATATAACGCAGACGTGCACAGAAGTGAATGCAATTATAAACGTTTCCACTTATCGTCTGTTTCATCATTCTTAGATAAATACTTGTCGTTTTTCATTTTACATTTCTTACATTTTTAAAAATATGATTAAATTCGTTGCAAATATGTAAGACAAATATTTAGGCTAAAAATGTTGAGGATAAAAAAATTAAAAATTCGAATATTGAAATTTATACATTTACTTGGTATAGAAAATATATATTTATATTATATATATATATTTATATATATATATATATATATATATATTTATATTTTATGCACAGAGCATGTAATTAATTAGAAAAATTAATACTATATAAATATCAAGTTATATTTTATAATTAAAAAAATGAATAAAATTTTTATTAAACTACGAAAAAATAAAAAGATACAAAAATTAGAATAAAGAAACTATATAATATAAATAATATAAATAATATAAATAACTAAATAATATAAATAATATAAATAATATAAATAATATAAATAACAAAAATAATAATATAAGTAACAAAGAATTATCAATAACTACTTGAATTCGTTAATTGCACTGGAGTTTGCAAAAACAAACTCTAGAATCTAGATATCAGAATAATTCCCCGAAGCAAGGAAATAATTATCTTCTCGCAAGCATTACTATTCTCATAAGAATTACTGACATTTTATCGAGTTAATTATAATTATTTTATCAGTTAATATTTCTCATCGATGGATTAGTTACGTTTCCTCGAGAGATTTGCTGCTGCAATATAAAAATCTGCAAAAATATTTACCCTTTAAACCTTTCAAAATATCAGAAAGCATGTTTTCTTGTTGAAGTAAAATTCAAATAGACAAATTTGCATATTTATTAATTTGATATTTTTCTCTCTTAAAGTTAAATAGAGATATAAATGCATAGCGTGACAAGAAGACAAGGTCAAGTTTTATAAAAATAATGAAATGGCGAGAGCGGACACTTCTCAGTTACTAAATTTACTACTACCTTTCTCAGTTACTAAATAAATATATAAATATAATCCACTGCGGTGAATGATGGCGTCGCAAACTCGAATAATATTTCTGCCGTAAATGAACGTCGTAAAAAGGAAATGGACCGGCCGATGCGCAGGCTACAGCTACACGAACAGCTGACTCTAAAAAGAAAAAGAGAAACTCATCCTTGTTTGCTCTTTGTCGAAAGGAAAAGGTATCTGAAAAAAATGGGGAATCCTACTGATTCCCGAATGGTATCTAAAGGTATCGTATCGGCGCGCCAGCGCTGAATTTGCCGGATGGAGGAACGGCCGGCGTCCTTCGGCGCGTCGCGGCGTCGGCAGTCGTGATTCGACCGGCGTCCGTAGCGGCAGGTAGACTATCCGCTCCTCCAAAGTGTGAACAAAACTCCTCCACTCGAGGAAAACTAACCGCTAAAGATACACGCGAAATTGTCCCCCAGTGAGATTATCACGTTTGCGCGCGTGGATAGGAAGCCTGAATAAAAAAGCTTCGTTGATATAAAAATTAAACGATAGAAGTGATTAATAAAAAACTGCGCCTTGGCGTTTCTGTTTTTGTTGAGCGAGTTTCGTGAAGCACTTTGCGACTTCGAGCCTCAATATATATAACGAAATAAACGATAACGAGTTATCAATCGAACAAACTTACCAAAGACACGAGATCTACAGAATCTAATAACTTTGACATATAAGAAGAAATCTATATGTAATTTTCTTCAGCAGTCCTCCTCGGAGATTGATTCTGGCGTGAATCAAATAGAGATCAAGTTTCCCTCGCTTTTGTTATTTGTGAGAAGCCAATTTACTCTGAAGACAAAAAAAGAGAAAATAGAGGAAAACTTGAGAACTTTTATCACTGAAGAAGAAGAATAGGTGGAACTTAGGTGGCGCATGAAATCAATGAAAATTCCATTTATCTCTCTCGTATGAGACCAACTGGCCGTCGACGAAAAAGACGAAAGAAATTTGCAACACTTTCGTCGCGAACTATCGGCAAAGAACCGGGATCGCATTCGAGAATGTCAAGGAACGAAGGCATTTTGCGCGTCATATAATCGGGATCAGGATGGCCCCAACGTCGATCCTCTCAGACGACGTCTACGCCAAGGCCAGCTTTAATGACGGCCTGGCATTATCGGAGCGATACATATTTAATGACACGTACGATTTCTCCGCCGTATCATTCGGTCCGTATCGGGATTCCCTCTACGTGGTGATACCGATGACCATAATCTACGCGTCTATCTTTCTCACGGGCATTATCGGCAATGTTAGCACGTGCATCGTGATTGCGCGCAACAAGTCCATGCACACCGCAACAAACTATTATCTCTTCAGTCTGGCCGTGTCCGACCTGTTGCTACTCGTGTCGGGCCTGCCAGCGGAGGTGTACATGGTCTGGTGCAAATACCCGTACATCTTCGGGGAGGATTTCTGCGTCTTGCGCGGCCTCGCCTCGGAGACGTCGGTGAACGCATCCGTACTCACCATCACCGCCTTCACCGTCGAGAGATACGTGGCGATCTGCCATCCGTTTCTCTCGCAGACTCTGTCGAATCTGTCCCGCGTGATCAAGCTGATCGTCGCGATATGGTTGATGGCCTTGGTGTGCGCGCTACCCCTGGCGTTGCAATTTGGCGTGGTCCAGCATAGCGACCATCCCGACATGGTCATGTGCACGGTCAAGAGAATCATTATCGATCACTCATTCGAACTGTCCACGTTCCTGTTTTTCGTGTTGCCCATGTGCCTCATCACGTTTCTCTACGTGTTGATCGGCCTCAAGCTCAGAAAGTCGAACATGACTGTCCCAGGCAGAACCGAGTCGATGAGAAATTGCAGACATCCTGGGAGATCGTCCAGGAGAGTGTTGAAGATGCTAGGTGAGGATCTCTCTTCATCCTATTTTCATTGCAGCGATAAGTAAATTATTTGTTTTAAGGATGTGTATCTATTTTTGAAATATTGAGAATTTAATAAAAATTGTACAGAATATCCTTACATATGTTTAAAATCTTCAGTACAATTTTTACATCGATTCACTAAAGCGTTCACAAGTTATAAAGATTTTAATTTGCACCGAATTAACATGTGTTCTTATGGGAAACGTATAATCACGTCGATTCAAATGACAAAAACACATGGAAATAATATTCAGAATTTGTTCAAAATTTGCAAAAGTTTAGATACAGAGGAAGTATTTGGTCAAATAATATTATACAAGTACTAACTGGTTAAAAAGATATTAAATATAATTCAATGAAGTTAGCCATGTATCTGTCACAAGGCGAAATTCTCTGCCAAAAGTTAATCATTTTGATTAACAAAATTCGGAATATTTCAGTAAAAACGCAATAAATATTAAAAAATACATCTCTGCACTGTAGCTAAAATCAAATTGTAATATTCCACACAATTTCTCATACTATAAATACACCAAAAATGGATATATTTGTCAATATTGATTTTCAGTTACTTTTTGCTAGGATTGTACATACAAAACATCCTTAAATTCCATTATTAATAAATTCAATTTCAAATCAAGTATCGACTTGAGAGTGCATTTGAGAGAAACTTTCGTTATTCCCTTGGATAAACGACCAAACAATTGGAAAATGAATCGACAACATACAACATCCTTGACTACGCAATTAAATAAGAATACGAACAATTGATAGTTTGCACGATAGATGTTGACATTATTCTACAAATATCTCTCTCTCTCTCATTTTGTTTTTAGATGTAAATACATTTAATGATTCAGCAAACAAATTACTATAGTATTGCGATGCCGCTCAACGCTTAACTACGATCATAACGATCGCATGCAGTCGCTTTAAAAAATTCGCATTAGTATCTTATGATAAATATTCAACGTGCCATAAAAGCGGTTATCTAATAAATAGCTCAGAAATAAATAACAGGCTGTCATTAAATTCATTAATCAATAAAGGCAAACATTATATATTCGCCAAAGAAATCGAAGATATTCCTGCAAGGAATAATTACATACAAAAAAGATCGCCTAAGAAACTAAAAAAGCATTAAAAAAAATATCAGTCGTCACTAAATAAGTTTCGAAATGAACTACATGTCTAAGCAAGTACATAACGAGGTGTAATATTATGTTATGTAACACGTATCACCATCAAGAACAGACAAGAGAAACTGTTTTGCTTATACGAGTTTAATTCAGTGTTTTAAATATGTATGCTTACTTTTCACCATTAAAATTTTCATTAGAAATTTCAGGTCGGACATTAAACTTTGTAATGAATTGTTGATATAAATGCTAAATAATCAATGTTAAAGATATACCATAAATATTCGTTTTTTATGCAATGCGAAATTATGCAAACGAGAAATTATCATGCATAATAGTTTTATATTATAATATTGCGTATGTGCAGCACTCGTTGTCCGCGTTTCAATCGATTGAATTCGGCTTGAGACAAAATTTACGATGTATGATATGCGAATTGCGTAAAATCGAAAATTTCCAATTCTACACTTGTGACTTTTTAATTTTGCGAAACGAAACGAAATATCTGTGAATGGATTACTTTTTCATGGCCATTAACTAAAATCAATAATTAATAACACACACACACACACACACACACACACACACACACACACACACACACACACACATATATATTTTTTAATATTATTCTCGCAATTCAGCATGAATCGATAAATTTAACATGTAAATTTCGCGCATAAAAATCACATATATATATATATATATATATATATATATATATATATATAATTAGATCACAGTGATAATCATTTCATTATGGATATGATAACTGTACTATAGTTGAACAAACACTACCCGCTTTTATTTTGCATGATACACAGATGCATCTGCATATATTTACAGTTTTATGTACTTCGTATTATATTGTCTTTTCCGAGTAAGCAAAGAAAGTCTATCTCTACATCGAATGTGTAAACTCGAAACAAGAATCTATGGCGTCAGTTATTTTTACATCGGTCGATACTTTTTTATTGGATGCTTGGTTGTCCTATAATTCTACATTTCATCAGAATTATTGCATATATCAGAAAAAGAAAACGAGAAAGCAAATGTTTGAAAACAAATAAACTCCATTTGATCAATAAGATAATAAGCATTTTTTAAATGTTTATTTCTATGATTTTTCCTAAATAGTATTTTGTATACATTGAAACTTTTATTACATATGTCAGCTTCAATGATTAAATATAATAAAATCTTTGTGTAATTCAGTACTGGTTCATTCTCACTCTCTGTCTTTCTTTAAAATGGTAAAAATCTATTTACATACAGTGCTATAGAATTCATACTTATTATGTACATACATAATCTTCGAAAAAATAATAATGTGCTCGTGCTTTCATGTCTCTAAAAGATGTATTCGTTTGTCGCTATACAACATTCTCTATTATTAAATGCGATTTGTTTATACTTAGAGACGTGTTGCTTTAATATAAAAATCAAAATTAAAATATTACAAAAATCTGATTTTTTTTATCGGAGAAACTAGAATGTTTTGCCGCTTTCTTTCTCTTTCTCTCTCTTTTTATCTCTTTCTCCTTGCATCTACAATATTCTCTATTATTAAATGCTATTTGTTTATACTTAGAGTCGTGTTGTTTTAATATAAAAATCAAAATTAAAATATTACAAAAATCTGATTTTTTTTATCGGAGAAACTAGAACGTTTTGCCGCTTTCTTTCTCTTTCTCTCTCTTTTTATCTCTTTCTCCTTGCATCTACAATATTCTCTATTATTAAATGCTATTTGTTTATACTTAGAGTCGTGTTGTTTTAATATAAAAATCAAAATTAAAATATTACAAAAATCTGATCTTTTTATCGAAGAAACTAGAATCTTTTGTCGCTTTCTTTCTCTTTTTCTCTCTTTCTGTCTCTTTCTCCTTGCACCTATAAATAAATTTTTATTTTTAAATTAAAATTAAATATTATGTATAATAACAAATATTAAATAATCTTACATACATGATATGTTCCTTCCATGTACAGGAAATTAACATTCATAGCAATGCTCCTTAGGATAGGGATAGCGACACGGCGCCTTTACGGCCGCAAGGCACCATCGTGAGCAATCTGCAAAACTTAAAGGTCACATTTTCTCACAGAATCCAGCACGATGCTTCGAGGCATCTTCAAAGCGAGTAAACATTTCACCGAATATGTCATCTTAAAATACATTTATTTACGCACAACTTATTTTGAACACAGAAACGCGTCATATTAAATTAGACGTAATGTGACTTTAAATTCATTCAATATCAGTCTTACTATTGTCCGTCATTCGGATATAATGGAATTTTCTTGTCCTTTTCACATATTCTTTTCAAATATCACCGTTTTCAGGAGTTTTCAACTCCTTTTTACAAAAAGTTCCGCTCCGATCCATGGCGCGTGATCCGATTGTATTTCTCAAAATATTTATTCAATTTAACATTTCAGCAAAGTTCTCGAATTGTTTGACCGTTGGAAAATTCCGTGGACTAGTAGCCGACACGTGTATCTATACAATGTCTGCGTCACTTTAATATTACCTGTCCTTTAATCATCTCAACTTTTATTCATCAAATCCGAAAAAATAAAACAATCAACACGACAAATCCGTCGTAATCGCATATAGATATAAAACGTACAATACAAGAAAATGTGGAAAATGTGGAAATGTGGAAAAATGAAGACAAATTTAATTCTTCTTTACTGTAATGTGAACCAATGATTCTGGGAAACTGCCATAGAAAATAGAAGTAAGCTAGAAAATTGGAGTAATCGCTGGATTTTTAAAATACTTTAAAAAATATGAACGAAATATTATGAGAGAAATATTTTGTGACAAGCTGAAAAATTCCGAGATTTTATTATTCAAAGAAATAATTTTCTATAAAAATGTTACAAAGATCTTCTACTTGTTAATAATAAATTTTGTATATTCTCGCATTTTTTAATTTTCCATTATTTCTCGTATTTTTTAATATTTTATGCACATATGAAATTTAATCGCGGTAAAATGATATCTGTAATAAGATAATAATGAATACATTAGTCTTATCAATTGCATATCTTTGAACATAGCCTTTGAATGTAGCCTTTTCATTAGGGAGGTAACGTAATTTTATACATTTATAACTGCATTTTATACATATACATATATTTTCCTATAATCACAAATTGTCATTCAATCATGACTGATAAAATACTGTCCGACAAACACAGTCAATTCTTAATCATCGAATAAAGACACATACTGAGAGAAAGAAATTATATTTTATCGATATAGGATCGAAAGTTTTACGCACTCAATTAACTTTTTTATTCCGTCGTTTATCATGAGAAGAATTTCTTCTTTGATAAAGTTTGATAAAAGATAACGATTATGGTAAACGTAAATTTAATTAGAACTCTCGAATAAAATCTAATTAAATATCGATCATCTTCACATTGGGAAGAATTGGGAAGAATTAGAAAGAATTGGAAAAAATTATATATAAAATAAGATCACACATAAAAAAAGTATATATCTTTTTTGCTTCATATTCAACTTTCCCTTCTCTCTAAAATTCTATCAAGTTACTCGAAGGATACAATTCTATCAAAGTCTATTAAAGTCGTTCGTTAGAAAAACACAATACATATCAACGTCGAAAGTTCAGCTACAATAATTATTAGCATCTTTATAGAATTAATTAAGCATGATCGATAAGGATGCATCAGTGTTAGGTTGCATTAAGTTGTTGTTCGTGACAATTTTATAAGCATCTCACACTATATTTTGCATTATATTCTTCATATAATGAATGCTATATTAGAAATTAATTTGATTATATGTATTTAAAAAAAAAGGAAGAATATTTTTTTAAATAATTTATAATTTCTATAAATTATTTAAAAAAATATTCTTCCTTATAGAAATTATAAATTATTTAAAAAAATATTCTTCCTTTTTCAAGCATTGTGATAGGGATGATGAATGTGATCAAAGTTTCTTGATTATTTAAAAGTTTGCGCAAACTGTAATTAATTTGTTGAATTCGTCGACGTTTGCGCGATTTTAATCTAATATGTCTTTATGAATTTTCTGTAACGAGTGCAAAAAACTTTTGTATTTTTTTGTATTTTTTTATATTGCTTATAAATTTTTATTAAATAATTTGACTGAAGGATTAACAATATATCAACAATTTGCATAAAAGAGTCGTACATATTGTTTATATATGTTTTAATGTGCGATTTAAATCTAACGATATTTACAATCGACATGTTTAAATGATGCAAGAAGATGAGAGCCACATGTATCTTTTCTGATTATCTACATATGTAATCTATGAAAAACAAAGCGGTAATGTCTGATAAAAGCATTTGATTGGTAGACTCTCTTATAACTAGGTACACACGCAAAGGCCAAACATCTTGCACTCTAATTGACGTGAGCATAATATGGACATTAGATCCATATAATAGCGAACTCATTCTGCTGAACAATTACATGTTGCTCATCATTTCGAATGATTGATTGATCGAATTTTTTTTGATAGGCTTCGATTAATTGTTACAACGAGACTATTCATCAATTCCCAATAATAAGCAACTGTTTTCGATAACACAAATAATAAAAATGATCGATGATTCAATCAAAAAAGAAACCTTTTTTTCTTCTACATATTAAATTAATACTTCAAATATTTTTGTAACACTTACAACAATTAATATCAATATTTTTATTAAAACAAGATCAAATATAGAAATGTATGTAAAGAATAGGATATGATGAGTAAACACATCATCAATATCGATATAAAAAATGTATATTATATTTTTAGGGCGTCACCTAGATTAATTAATGTTGCAACGAGATTCTTTATCAATTCCTAATAATATGCATCATTATATGTTCTCGATAACTCAAATAAAAGAATTATCTATGATTTAATCGAAGAAGAAAACAGTTTTTTCTTATTCTACGTAAAAATTAATACTTGAAACAGTTTTTAATACTTGTAACAAATTATATTTATGTTTTTGTTAAAATGATATTGAATATAAAAATATATAGAAATATACATTGTAGGATATAAGACATGATGAATGCGACAAGTCGTCAATATCGATGTCAAAGATGTAAAATATTTTTCGAACGTCGCCAAATGTCGCATACGCTTCTAAATATTCAATGTGCGTCCCACACATAATGTAACATGCTGCCGATCATTTTCAGCTGAAAAATGCGAGGATGTCGTCTAAAGGAAAACAAATCTTTCTTCGGAATAAATCATCATCGGTTTCTAGTAATAGCGAAAAGGATGAATTGCGAAAGATTGTCGCAAAAGAGAAGGATTACTATCGACTGTGAAAACGGTAGGGCGGAATGTCTTCAATCACGAATGTTTTTCCAAGATATCTCACGTATAGTGAGAGAAACGTTCAGTTTTAGTGATTCAAGTAATCAAACATTTTGCAAGATTATCATCATATGAATTGTTTGCGAAGAAACAGATTTTTAATTTTTTTAATTTTAAGTAGTTTTAATTTTTAATTGAAAAAAGTGGATGATATTGTATAAAAATATACATGTAAAAAGAATATATTGTTATATATAAGTAAAAAATACATATTGTTCGTGAAAATATATCATCCTGAAAAATACATGTTACATTTTTTACCATTATACGAATTGCTTGCGAAAAAACAAATTTTTAATTCAAGTTTTAATTTTTGATTGAAAAAAAAATGGATACTGTATAAAATGTACTATATAAAAATGTACATATAAAAAGAATATGTTGTTATAAGTAAAAAATACATATTATTTGTGAAAAATATATCATCCTTGAAAATACGTATTACATTTTTTTCTTTTTAAATGACGCATTTATATGAACGAATTTACATTTTGATATTGCATTTTATATATATATATATATATATAAAATTTAATAAAATATATATATATATTTTATTAAATTTTGTTTTTGTTTGGAAAATAATGGATTATATAAAAATATGAAAATATTAAGAAAATATATTGTATATAAATAAAAAACATATCATTCGTAAAAAATATTATTCTTGGCAATATGTTACATTTTCTTTTTTCTTTTTGAAAGTATTAACATAAACTACTTGTATTTCTACATTGCATTTAATATCAGTATTTATTAAACTTTATTACATATCCATTCGTAAAAAATTCAGATTTTTGATCATGCGTGAGACGCACAAAATTATGACATTTATACGAAGCGAAAAGGAATACAATCAACAATCTCAAACAACGAAAATGAAAACATCACAATTTACTGCCGATCAATCTCTTCCAGATGAAGACAAAATACGGAAATGACGACAGCCATAAATTAGTTGGAAAAGAAATCCAAAAAGAAAATAGATGGATTGTATTTTGATGAATCTTATACAATCCTCCAAGTGTCTTTCCTGGTAAATGGATCTCTTACGATAGCTACTATGTATTTCCCAGCAGTATTTCTTATTATTTGTTGTATGTGGCGTAGGTGTTAACCGTAATAAAGAACGCGTCGACAATCAATTTGTCGATGAACTGTTGTTATTGTTTGCACTGACATAAATGCGCATTGAAGATAATATCTTCAAACATCGACATAAAAAATATATAATATATACAATTAAACATAATTAACTTTAATAACTAGAACTTCGATGAATTAGTTTCATTAAAATAGAAAAAAAAACAAATGTACGCATCAAGATCTTCAATCACTTTATCAAGTCACTTTATCATCATCGTTTAATTAAAATAATTTAACAATTAGAAAATTATATTACAAATATAATATAATACGTAACAGCAGGGCAAGTTATCTAGTTTTTCATATTTGCTCGTACTACTGATTGTGAGTCAATCAACAGCGACTCATTATATTTAAACAGTTGATAATGCGTTTCCGCAAAATTTCATAAATCATGTCAAGTATAGATTATTATTCTCGTATTAAATATATTATAATAGCGAAATTTAATAGTTTCCTCAAAGTTTGCAATAAAATTGTAATTTGAATCACCGCGTAATTCAATATACATTATTCTCTTCTTTTTTATTTTCTTCTTTTTGTAATATATAATTTTAAAATATAATATTAACATAATTTTATGCATGTTGAAAAATATATTAGTTATTACATTTAGTTTTAAAATTGACTCAGTTTATTAATATTATATAAATATTACATTTTGTATATTCGATTACGGAATATTACACGTGACTCAGCGAAAAAAAAAAAGAACAAACTCATTCCTTCGGAAAATATCACCAATCAATTTCATGCTACATTTATATCTTACCGTCCATCGCCTTAGTCATTATCTACTTTATTTTATGTTAATAAGATCACGCATACGAGAATGAATCGAGCGAATTTTGCGCGCAGCAAATAATTATTAACATACGTTACCAATTATTATTCGTGTACTATCAGTAGTAACTAGTAGTACTTTGTAAAATATTATTTTTACGATTAGAAGATAATCAAATTTTATATAGAACTTGCGAACAAGCTACAAAGTAGGTGAGTTTATGCGAAGGGCATTGCGCATTCACGCGGCGGAATCTCTCAAATGCATTCGTATCGTATTGACAAAGCAAACTTTACTCACACAAGTTTAATAAGCCTTGCTGTTCACGTGTGTTTCCTCATGATGTGTTTCCCCTTGTTATTACTATAAACTTTCCACGAACTTTAACACTACTCGTTATAAGATCTTACATTAAATCCTATATCGATTTAACCGAAAACAAGCGCATTTATCATAATGGATGTAAAATGTTATACAAAGGACGCCGAATTATTTGTCACAACGCCTACGACACTATTTTTCTTGTTTTTTTTTCTGACGAAAAACATACGAGCAGATGAAATCGAGAATCGATTGTGTTACGTGATATCACTTTCTTTCTACATTACCGTGTCGAGATATCTTAAATTTATGGATCATTACATCCATTATTCACTATTTTTTGTTATTAAAATCTATCATGTATGAGGAACTAACTAGAAGTTGAATTCAAAATGATGAGAAGAATGATGAGAAAAATACGTTTTAATAAGTACTCTATTTAATCTGATATTCACAAGAACATTTCCATCGTTTATTTTAAAATCTTTGCAAGCTAAAAAATATAAAATCGATTAATTATTTCGAAGAATTGATTATAATTATGTTAATATGTGATATAAAATAAATGATAACTTGAAACGTAAGAAAAATTATATGTATAAACGAAGTTTATATACATATACCAATTACATATGATACATATCGATACAAGATATGATATTGCATTACTTGATATAACTCGAGGAAATTAAATAAGAGACGATCTAAAAATTTTTTCATTTTTTAAATAATTTTAATAAAAATATAGGAAATTTATAATCTTGAATATTGAGAGAATGAATATAAAATAGAAATGTCTAGCACATATCTGAATAATATAATTAATAAAAAAATTAAAAAATAATGTAATCTAAGTAAATACATTCAGATAACTTTAGCTACTTCTATTTTACTCTCTATTTAAAAATGTAATTAAAAAGTTTTTTATATAAAATAAATATATGTATATTTTTTACACTAAAAGTGTGATTTTTATAAAATAAATTTTAATTTTTTATAACAAATTATTTTCTGTAGAAAAAATATTACTTTCACATAAAAATTTTTTCATTTTATTCCATATTTTAACAGCATGTAATTCATTTTTATTTATTCTTACACACATATATATATATATATATATATATATATATATATATAACTTTTCTAATAATCTACGAATAGAAGAGAAAAGAAAAAACTATATTCCAAACTTATATAATACTCTAACAGTATATTAGTTTATAATTATACTGGTATAAAATAATGAGCAATAAGCAGATTTAATAATATATAATTACATCTGAAATAATCATGTATAAACATCATTTATCATTTTTCTATCATATGATAATAAAAAGGTTTCAAAGTCCTAAATATAATTTGCGAAGAAAGAGACGCAATAAAATCCAATAAGAAATGGCAATAGATATTTATGTGCTAATATTCTTATTAGATGTTTTTCAAAAATTGTCCTTCATTTTAATAAACATCGATCGTAATAAAATTTTTTCATTATATAATTAATCTTGAAAATTATATTAGTATACGTGCGATATTATTTTATATTATTTGTAATAAGTCATATTAATTGTTGCAAAGCAAATATGTTTTATATAACGCATTTAGTGCTGCAATTAATACAGAATGTGATGCAGAATAACGATAACCAGCTTTAGAGAACAGAAAATGGCGCGACTACAAATTATGTTACAAAATATGCGGTTTATTTTAATATGAGCAACGCAATATTATTTTCACGAATATTTTTCAGGACGCAAAAAAATTTTATTAATTCATATTTATTGATTTTATATCACTAAATTATATTAATAAAAATTCTTTATAGAAACTTATAAGATACGATAGATAATGTAATAATTTTAAATGTAACTATAATATTCATTAAGTACATATCTTCTTTCCAAATAAATTTAATATACGTACAATACATACAATAAAGATAACTATTGTACAATTTAGTAAAATAAAACAAAACATGTTTCTATATAAATGACATAAAAGTCAATGTAAAAATCCCCGATAAAGAAATAAATTTTTACTGATATGTATTTTTGAATTTTCTCTTTAGAAAATTTAATTAAAAAACAATTCAGCATAGTATCTCATAAAACAAAAGCGAACTTTTTAGCTCCAATTACTGAAAAATGTATAGGTTATTAATAAAAATGCGATTACATTTCGCAACATGGTTTCATAATAGTGCTTAATTAAGCAAAAGTTCAAAAAAGATCATCATCATAATTTAAATGATTATTATTATGTAATATTTATTTTATCGTATTATTTTTGTTGTAAAATATCAAATTTTATTAACGTAATTCCGTAATCGTATTTCTGTAATTTTAAAATTTTGTTTGTTATATAGACAGTATTCTACTTGGATGTAAGATAGAACGTTATGAAATCATTTTATAAAAGAGATTCTAATCTTCTAGACATAATTGAATTTATTTGAATTGATTTAAATTTATTCAATTGATTAATCATTCACTTCCATTTTTTATTAAAAAAAGTGTGATTTTCTTTATGTATATTATATTAGCAAAATATTTAAATATACAAGATGTTTTTTCCAATATAAAAATAAAAGACAATAAGAATCAGTACGGTAAATAAAGTGCACATAAATTTATTGAAAAGCAAAAACATTAATCAAAATAAAAATACGAATCCCTTTCATTGAGCCATTCTCATTGCATTAGTAATATAATGTTGCTTTTTTTTATTATTTCCAGTCATGACATTTGATTCAAGATATCATTAATCTTGATGTCATTCATTTGTAAAATTATTTATTATAATATTGCATTATTCACCAGTTATATTCTATTATATTATATATTCTAATCTGTTATTAATTGATTTATTGAACTATCCAAGCATAATAAAATCAGAAAAAAAGGTTTTAAAACATAACTCGTACATCGGAAACAAAATAATATGATCTGAGTAGATTATTTAATAGCTCTGTAATATTAATATTTTGAGTTCTTAGATCTGTTTTATTATTACGTCTTTTTATTTAAATCCTCAAGAGCCTTAAAGAGTGAAAGCAAGAGTGAAAAGCAAGAATTGGATAGAGCTCCGGGGTAGTTTAGGTTCATTAAACCCTATTCACTAAAAGCTTCTAGGAAAAGATCTCTATATCGCAAATAATAATTTATTATAAAAAGAAATAGATAATAATATACTGACTAATAGAAATAGATAATAATATACTGACGCATGTGTTTGTTACGATGTAAAAAATAGTCAAATAATAATAAGTCCATTTGACGAATGCAAATTATACAAACGAATTTTAATTATACAAACGAAAAATATTTACGAATTGTTGCAGTCGCGGTTGTGATAGCATTCTTCATTTGTTGGGCTCCGTTTCATGTACAACGATTAATCGCCATATATGGAACTAATACGGAAGATCATATTACATCAAATGGCCCGTGGATGGAGTTCCTGTACAGCTTAATGACTTATGTGTCGGGTGTTTTCTATTACGTATCCACGACAATCAACCCGATCCTTTACAACATTATGTCGCACAAATTCCGCATAGCGTTTACGGTAAGAAATCTAAATTGAAGTAAATTGAAGTGGATTCTATCTAAAAATCATTTTGATAACTTTTTTATCAAAGTTATAAAACATGTGTTATAATTTTAAAATTAGTAATGTAATACCTATTTAAAATTTGATAGTAAAAATGAAAAAATATTTCTTTAAAAATATTATATAAAAAATATATATTAGAACATTGAAAAAGAATAATAGACACAATAATTGAAAAAAAAAATGTCTTAAATTTATATTTTTTAAATAAATAAGCTTCTTAAATTGTCACTTCACTATAAATTTTGTTTGTTTTTGCACAATATATTTTACTTGTCATAAATTAATCCAGTCCAAACCGTTCTAGGAGACGTTATCGAAGAGTTGCAGACTTCCTGGATTGCCGGCGCGTCATGAGCAACGCTCGTATTCCAGCCTGTCGCGATCTCAACAAAGAACCATCGGTGCTTATGGTTCTAAGACAGCTGGAACCGGTGGAGGATCCGGTGGAGGATCCGGTGGAGGATCAGGCGGAGGATCCGGTATAATAGCGGATAGCATAGACGGTTCGGGAAATTCTATGGAAGACAGTCAAAGACAACCGATGAAAGATTCGGAAAATTTGCCAGAATCTACCGGAAGGAACTCAATGCGGAAGGAACATGTTAAAGAAATGAAGAATAACGGTAATAGTCTGCGACCATCTTACAATGAGCATCATAAGTCGCAGGAAGGCAAACGTGGCAAGGATCGATCGATTCGTAGGAATCAGGACACATCGTGGACGAAGAGAACGATTTACAAGAGTGTGCAAGTTTCCGATATGGCAAGATCAGAGAAAAAATGGTCGAGGCTTTTAAAGTGGCTACCTGGTTTTAAAGTTTTCAAATTTCCTCGTAGATCAACCGTGCCCGAAGAACGCGTGTTTGACGAATCCGGAAATCCTCGTGAAGAACTGTCAATGACTATGTGGAACATCCGCGACAACAATGAACAGCGACCTGTCTGAAAAGAGAATGTTTTTGCACGGATGTTTTTTTCGAAATCTTTGAGAAGACTGATATTTTCGTCTCGATCTGCATTTTCCGTGAATAATGACTAACAATCGCCACTTAAAGAAGAATGTGATGTACACTAATACAATAGTATGATCAAAATGAGATGACTTGAAAGTTCTGCTAAAATCATGGTTTTAAGAACTTTCTTTGCTAATGGAGAAGACTGAATAATGTTTGTAATTCCGATTCTCATGATTAATTTAAGAAAGTTCTAATGAGAACATTCAACGAGAGTAGGGGATAAGAAAATCTTCAGAAGAAAAGCCACAAAATTTGACACGGTGATTTACTATCCTTATTTGCCAAGCAAATTCTGTCGCTAGATGTTGGCATCCGACGCTCTGCATCTACAAATAAATTTAGAGCTTCAAACGGATAAACATGTCAAGATTATTGCGGTCTTATATCATAGTGATGTAGTAATAAATCAAATCAATAGCACTCTGCGATCTAACTCAGAAATCTTTCCGAATGCACTCTCGTCAAATATACATTCGTTGGATCAGCAAAATTTTATTTATATTACCTTACTTTATTTTGCATGATATATATGTACATATTACGCGAGTATCATTCTGTTTTTTTTTTTTTTTTTTTTTTGAATCTTTGTATGTCCGATATCAAAATGCTTCTAATGAATAACTCTCTTTTAAATATTGAATATAAAAATATAAATGAAATCTAAACGAAAAAAAATCCATATAAAAAATATAAAATTAAATTGATAAAATTTCATTTGATTTCTATTTGATTTCTCATTTCTATTTGTTTATTCTTTGCTTCTAAAATAAAGAATGATAGAGTGCCAAATATTTTGCTAAATACGCAAATAGCATAAATAATTATTATTAAACTCAAAAGAATTATATTATACACAGCAATTTTAATATTTAACGTGATGAACTTAAAACATATATATTATGTAATGCATAATACATATGTTTTAAGTGATCGCTAACGATTACTCGAATTATGAAACTTTATGGTCATCAATGATTGACTATAATCAATGATTAACATGTACAGTTTAAATGCATCATGTATACATATTTTTGACATCGTATGTAATAAATTGCATAAATTGCAAATTAGTTTTGAGAGAAGTAAAATCTAAAACACAAAATCTGTAAATTCATTGTCTAATAATATAAAATTACTTCTGTTGATCTGAGATCACATCATAAAACATACTGTATATCGAGTTCATTGCAAATTAAAATCTTCAAACAGTTAAAGAGATAATTTTATGTAATTGTATATAATCTTAAAATGAATAAAATATCTTGTAATGTATACAATGTTGATACTGTATTGTAAAATACTGTAGTTCTCTTTATGTCGATTGAATCTTGACAATATGATATTTGTTATGTAAATGAGTGTAAATTATTAACTGTAATAAATTTTCGTCGTCTTTTTTATTAATTTTAACCGCATGTCTTTTATTGAATGTTATTTTTAAATGTATATACACTTCAAGTATCAATATTTTTGATAATTATAGGTATGGAATATCTGCGTCTTAAATTTATCTACTTTTTCATTCTCTTTTCTCCTATTAAATTGATTGTGAATTACATTCTGCTTGGTAAAAATAATTTTGTTACATTCATATATTATATATAGCACAATATAATTTTATAATTTTATAAATAATTCAATTATACTTAGTACCATACGTATTTTCATATCCTTGAGAATTATTTCGGGAGTTTGTGATTAAGATATAATTATCTTTAATATTTTGACAGATGCGCAGGAATATATTTGAGCTGACAGGAAATAATTTTTTTCTGAACCGCATGTGGATGGTAAAATATATTCCACGATGTATCTTTCTATTATTCCTGCAATATTTTAAAAATATAACACACAGCTTACATTGAATGATTAAATAGTGAAAATGAACTGACTAATAGAAATATGTGAATAAAATATCTATAATAACAAGCACTAAATTTATTCTCTGTAATGCTTTCCCTCTGTAAAGCTAATTTTTGCATTTTTTAAAATCGATGTGTAGATTTTTATCACATGTAACAAAAAAGAAAAAAATGGATTTTTTTATTTGCAAAAACAAAATTAGAGTAAGCATTATGCCTACAAATAGATATAGATATAAAGTGATATAGATATAAGTGAGTCATATATACAATTTTTTTTTATTATCTGTTCACAATATAAAGCTGAATACATGTATAAAAATGTCTAATATATAATATGTGCCTATAAAAAAATAAATATAAGGTAATTTACTTAAATGGAAAATATATATCGTACAGAGTTTCTCGTTTATCCTTGCAGAATTTTTTAAAAATAAAAAATATATACGTTGTGCTTTTGAACAGAAAATAACAAATATAAATTGATACAACCATGTAGATAAAATCTTCATATAGACATTAAGTTTATTCTTTCTATAATCTTCCTCTAATCGCACTTTTTAAAGTCCACATATGAATTACTACCATATATAATAAAAACAAAAGTTTTATCTTCTAAAAATTTTTTTTTAAATATGAAGAGAATGCGTTATATATCTCAATAATAAAAAATATAGATGAACTATATATATATTTAATTATCTGTTCGTAACATCAAGCTAAAGTTATGTATAAAAATGTATAATATATGACAATATAATCGTGCCTACGCTGAAAATAAATACAAAGTAAATATATATAAATTGTACATCTTTTCGAGTATTTAAATGCGACGGGAAGAAATAATTATATACTTATCTGTGCATAACAATATCATAGAAAAGAATATACAAAATATGTTTAAAATCCAAAAGAAAGAAATTATGAGATATATCTAATAAAATTAAATTTATATATACATATTTATGTATATATGAGAGATCATATAAATCGATAATACGATACAATCTACTAATAAATTACAAACAATTGAAAAAAATTTGTATAGTTAATGCCAACAATATCTGAATAATAATAATACTAAAAATATATGCCATTGAAATAATATACATAATAAATACTGTTAATAGTAATAAATACAATTAACTTGTGTTGATAATGCACATTGATTTTCGATGATACAAATACATTGTATACATTTATTCAGAAATGAATATAATTCTTCATGAAAGATTAAATTGGATTTAATAGCGAAAATGTGTAATTACTAAAGTGCCTATTCAATGACGAAGAAAGAAAGGTGTATAAAAAATTACATCAACATTAGAATAAAATCTGCCTCCAGCTTTCTCATTTGCATATAGCAGATTTGATGAGATGCGAGAAATTTTCGCGAGAAAATATCGCGTTGTTGTTTGATACAATTAAGTACGATCTCTTTTTCGCGCATCATTGATTGTAATCGATTATTCATGCCCGCACGTAAGCGGTGTAAATATAATATATATAAATATTAATGTGTTTTGTCATGTTTATATATATCCAACATATATATGAATTACATACATACATAATATCTCCTATACATAAGTCTAAAACATTAAATAATAACCATCATATACATCGATATGATAATAAGCGTAGGGCATGAGTATAAACTTACAGATGCAGGAATGTATATCGCATAAGAAACGCGGAAGCGATTATTGTTCTGTGACAGTCTGCTTCATTATAAACATATTCATGGCATACTTTCGAGACAATCTTTGATGTGCTGCCAAGCTTGGAGACCCTGTATCAATGAAAAACATCCAATGTAATCGTCAAATTCAACATGTATAAGGTAACACTTAAAGTAAAAATTATTATTGAATTTAATCTCAACCTTTCTAGCTAGTTTAAATTGCAAGACGCAATAAGCTGCCAAAGTTTCTTTCAGATCGATGACCTTTTGGTGTTGGAATCTCTCGATATCCATCATGGCTTTAATAGAAAAAGACCTGTGGCAGGAAAGGATCAGCGTTATTAAAATTATACGTTTACGAATATCATACAGGATAACGCTCATCAGAACTTTGTCTCTTACTTTAAATCTTCGTCCATTTGTTTTACAGTTTTATCATGCTGCGCAATTCGTTGTTCCAACTGAAGAATCTTCAACTCGCGAACTTCCTCCGTGTCCACGGAGCCGAATAAGCGTGACATCAAACCGGCTTTACCTTGAAAATAAAAAATTTATTATCTTTATACAAAAAAAAAAAAAATTCTAATGTTATTTCGAATACGTATTTTCCAATACCTTGCATAACTTTCTCCTTCTGTTCAAACGTGGTGGTTAAGGCATCCTGTGCCTCGTCTTTCGCAAGTTGCAAGGCTTCCCTGCGTCTAACCACAGCCTGCAACGCCGATGCACCGAACAGCCATTCCTTCAACTGATCGGCTATGAGCTCTTCCTCCTCGAGTGTGGTATCTATCGTTGCTGCTAATGAGTCCAAGTAGTGTCCCGATTTCTAAGAAAACAAGCTGTAATGTGGTGTTTGGCAATTTTTATACTTACACTGGGTTTTTTTTCTTTTCTTTCATCAGTCGCGTTATCGCTGTGCTCTTATAATCGCAAATAATAATAAATAAAATCAAGAATTTTTGACACAGCTTATTGACACAGCTACAATGTTATTTTTATAATGCAACGAAGAATACCTGCAATCCATCGCCCATCTCTCTCTCTATCGCACTCCATTCACTAAAGACACGTCCGTAATTCGCGTGCAATTTGTATAGACTATGTTGCTTTTCCACGAGGCGTGCACGTACTCGCAGAAGATTGCACAAATTATTCTGCAAGATTGTACAAGAGTATCATTACGTTATTACGTGATACATGATTACATGATTATTTTGCGATTAATTTGCGATGCATACCTGCAGCTCAATTCCATAATTTTTTATAGTTTCGAACCGCTTGTCCGGTTTCCTCAATCGTACTGCTACACTAAGCGCTTTTAGTTTTGATTCTGCAATCTGCAGATACCCTATAAAAAATAATAAAGGTGATATAATAATTAGATATAATAATTTTTAACATAAGAAATTAATTTTAGCCTGTATATAATATATAGCAATAAAATACCTGTCTCTTTAACACTTTCTCTCCAACCATCCTTTTGCTGGAGAAATCCCATAAAATGCTCATCTCGCGAAAGGATAGGATGTGATGCCACTCTTATAAGAAAATTCTATACAAAAATATTTTTTAAGTTTTTTCAATATTCTTATATTCCTATTGTACAATTATTTTTGGAAATATCAAAATATCGAAAACGTACCTCAAGACCAGCTCTTCTACGATCGACAAAGTCGGGATCGAATGTATCAGTCGTCACTTTTTGCCACGCGTAGAGAACTTTCTTCTCCGGTAATGGTGGTAATACAATATAAGGATAAGAAATTTCCAAATAAGCGCGAAGCAATTCAAATTCGGTATATCGTCGCCATAATGAGCTTATCCTACTTAACGCGCTTTTGAAGTCTGGATTAGTGACTCTGTAAAAAAACAATAAAATGTAATATATAATAAAAAAATGTGCCGAGAAATATAATTATATGATATAAAAAAATAAGTAGTATAAAAAATAAAGTAGTATAAAATAAATAGTAATTTTCAATGAACTGTTATGCATATGAAATTCAATATTTTTATACTTCTTTACTCACTTGGTTTCAATAAGATATACCGTGTAAAATTCTCGTAGATTGAGCGCCTTGTTTGCTCTTTTTTCAGCTTCTACTATTGAGATCTCCATATGGTCCAGCAAACAATCCTGGAATATATTATATTACAAATTCAATTTTCAAATATTTATGTAGATTTGAAAGACACCGCTTGTTCTTCGTCCCTTTATCACCGCAGGATATTGTGGTTTGAAAATACAATGGTACACAAACGTTGATAGGCAACAGCTGTATTCACAGCAAGAACATACAAAGATATACGAGGGGATTCAGAAACGAATATATACGTATGTATGTATACATTTATTATGTATACGTGTATGTGTATATGCGTATACACGTACACATACACGAATACACACGTACACGATGCAAGTCAGTGACACCGATTGAGAGACGCTGCGCAGTACTCTGATGATCACTGCGCGACATACATTCGCCTGAATTAAAAAATTCCCAATCTTAATTAAAAAATTAATTAATCTAATATTTTTTAGTCTGGCCCGGAAATACTGATTCCTTTTGAAATTCCGGAATCATACGACGATTCTACAACGTGAGACGCAACACGACTTTGGATAGGCGAAACGCTATGTATCGATTTGTCAGACGAACGTGGAAAACAAGCTCCGGAGCTCTCTTTACCTCTTTCCGCGTCTCCACGGCGGTCATGTTGTTGGCGTTAGCCTCCCTCTGATAGTTGCCGTTCTGCAAGACTTCTTCCATGATTTCCGATGGGGCGTTCAACTACCTACGAACCCAGCCAAAACCAGCAGGACTCCAGAATTTAGTTCTTCACATCACGTCGGATCGCTCGAGCCCGACCAGCGACCACCACTGCTGTATCGACACTGGCACATTGTATGTCGGAGAGCTGGTAAAAGCAAGCTCTAATATTGCGCACGATCGCAGCAGTCCGACTAAGAATCGAGCCCGAACAGTCAAGTTAAAATACAAAATTTGCACTATAAAAAAAAGATGAAAAATACAATTTATAAAAATGTAAGAAAAATGTAGAAATCAAAAACGTCGACATGAAAAAATTCCCATAATTATTATAAAATATGAAATGTATATAATCTTTTTTATTCTAATAATATTATAGATAATTTGCATAAATAATAACTTGCAACTCTTAAATTCCAATCTCTCTGGTTTAGCTAGTGTCCTTCTTTCAGCTTTATTATATTTATTGCTTTTTTTATTTCCGCAAGTTAATCTCTTGATCTTCTCATTAAAATGACAATTGTCATTTTAAGATTTGTTTTAGCAATTTCAATTCTTCCAAACTTTTTAAAAACAGAATTTTAATTGGTGAAGGAGAGACGAAGATTGTTATCAATTTTTTCTCTCTAACTTGAAAAATCATGGTATCTCTCTTAATTTAGTTTTCTTCCTTCAATCTGTCCGATATTTGGATGCTTCCAGGTGTTTTCATCGATAACTACGTTACCGCCGACATAGCTCGGAGGTTTAGAATATTCAAACCTCCTTACTCAGCAAATGTCTTCATTAAAATGGAGATAACCGAGAAAGTAACATTTTTATTATAATTGTATTTTAATGCATGCTATTGTAATTCAAAAAATAAAGAATATACAATATACAGAATTATAAAATATATAATAAACTATATTAAATAATAAGTAATGAATTTTATATTACAATTAATTTTACACACACACACACATATAATTATTAATAAAATCAATGTATCAGTTTTTAATCACTTTAATCTTTCGATTCACATATTATTCAATGATTCATATATTATTTCGCAATTTTAATTTTAAAATGAAAAAAATGACAAATTATACTTAAATTAACGAAAGCTTTAAAGTCGGATACATTTTATTTTAAATAATTTTTAAGAAAATAAATAAAGTTATACAATAATATATAATTATTATATTCTATTTCTTCGATTTTTATTTTAAATAAATAAATTTCATCAAGCGTCTTTATAATTTGCGTGACAAAATAAATATTCATAATATAACGAAAATTATTAAATATAATTTTATTACATTTTTATACATTGTACTATTTATTATATTATTTCTCTATTTTATTTTCATTATTTTTAATAAAAATACGATAAATATTATTGAGATCGAATGTATTTAACGACGCATAATTCTTAAAAAATACATTTTTCTAAGAGATATATATTTATGTATATATACATTTGCGAGTACATTTATACATCATGATATACTAGGTTTGTAAATAAAGTAATGAGACTTTTTCGAGATGAACTTTATAATTTAACTATAATTTAACTCTAACTTCTTCAAAATAGTTCCCTTGGGAAGCCACGCAGCGCCTGAGACATTGTTTCCAGTCTTTATAGCAGTGCTGGAACTCAAAAACCCCGTCCCCCAGCACCCGTATTCGCCTGACTTGAGTCCCTGTGACTTCTTTCTCTTCCCGAGATTGAAAACTTATCTCAAAGGACATCACTTTGATACAACCGAAAACGTAAAAGCGGCTGTAACCGACCAGCTGAAGGCTATTCGGGTTTTTGAGTTCCAGCACTGCTATAAAAACTGGAAACAACATCTCAGGCGCTGCGTGGTTTCCCAAAGGAACTATTTTGACAGAGTTAAATTATAAATAGTTAAATTATAAATAAAAGTTCATCTCGAAAAAGTCTCATTACTTTATTTACAAACCTCGTATATTATATACATTAGATCGAAATAAAGCCTTACAGACTACATATATGGACACGTTTATTTACATGATAGAAAATATTGTGCATAGATATAAAAACAATAAATATCGATAGTTAAAATATATAATAACAAAAAAATATTTACATCGATAAATAGAGGATATATCTTCGAAAAATTAAGCAATATCCTTCACTTTGTCGACATCTTCTTTTTTGCGAGGTAGTACAACGACCAAAAATGCACATGCTAGAAAAATTTTAAATATGTTTCAAAATAACTTGTATGTTCAATTATAATATATTTGTGTAAACATAAGAAAGTAATCCATACCTAAGCAAGCCGAGCCGATCATAATAAATGGTCCTAGACATGATAAATTAAATAAAATGGGAAACAATAAATTGCCTATTACTGCGCCTATTCTTCCCATCATCATAGTTATGCTGACTGCCATGGTTCTGTTTACGGAATATAAATATGTAAGAATAATATGAAGTAAATACAAATAAACAACGATTTCTTCTCATTTAATATTTAACAATGATTTAATATTTTAAATACTTTAAATTAATAAACACTTTAAATTACTCCGCTACCTTAGACATGTAGGAAAATTGTCAACGATAATATTAGTAACAGTTGCACCACCTATACTCGACATAGCAACAAATACCGAGGCTAGTCCGAGAATACTGTTGGTATCTTTAGCCCAATAAAGTGAACCACAAGAGGTAGCAGCGATAATAAAACAAATTGCTGCAAAAATATAATAATTACACTGAAAAAAAAATTTTGTTGAATATTGTCAAAAAAATATTCTGTTGTAGTAACTGTACATCGTTGTACTGAACTCTCTGTTTTGATGATTTGAATAAGCTTTTTTTACATCAACAAATTATTTCGGAATATTTTAGTTATATTTATTTGAACGTATCGGACAATATATTTAGTTAGGCAAAACAAATTTTGCCTTTTTCAACCAAGTTTTTTTTTTAGTGTATAATACATATAATAATTACAAATAAGTATATGAATTTTACAGTAAAATTATGACATTGCAAACATTATCTTTCTTGACTAATTTTATGAATAAAATCACCATTCATTTATTACTGCATCTATTATTACAAATCATCGGTATCTTACCCATCAGTTTCTTTTTCCCAACTACAGTAATCAAAATACCACCCAGAGTATAACCGATTACGCTTGTAACGGCGATAACAATAGAATTAATAAAGACTTGAGAATTCATCTCCATCTAAAATTAATATGCACATTATTTCTCGAATTCACTTTCCATAAATTGCGATCAAAGATCTTTATTCACATCAGAAAGATAACTTACTGGAACGCATGCAACTGCGTCATTGTTCATCGTTTCATTGACATATCGAGTAGAATTAAGATGCAATTTTTCTTGACCTAACATGTAACAAAATGACGGCTGCAGATTAGATACATGGTTGTCATTCTTCATAAAAGTATTCTTGTAACTTTCGATCATCGCAAACAACTGTGGCATCCAAAGTCGCAGTGAGTTCGATCTGCAATTGAAGAAGATCTCATAAATTGCGTTTATTTCTTTTCTAAATTGAATTTAAGAAAAAAGAGATAGAAAGAGAGAAATTAATCAAACTAACCCTATCGTTGCTCCCAGCTGTATCGTCGATATAAGTATCAGTTTGAAAATATTAGGTGGTAGGAAAAGAGGTTTCATCTGCTTTAAGCAACTGCGCAACTTATCCTGTACTCGTTCTCCGGAAGATTCAATGGAATATTCATTCTCGAGAGATTTTATCTGTCAATTCAGTGGCATCGTTAATAAATTCGACCAATAGCCGCATTTCATTATGCATGTTCTATACCTTCGTCAAAGTGATTTAAAGTGTTTTATATTTTTAATTCGTATTTTATTTACTCAATTGCTGATGTAAAGTTATTCGTGACAGTAAATGAACAGTTCGATCGAGAAGCTTAAATTCATGCTGATTTTAATCGGAATTGAACTACATTTCAAAATGTATTAATTCTTTCCAAAATGTTTTTCAAACTATTTTTAAAATTAAAATATGAGCTTTAAATACGTCTTTTGAATAAAATATATTGTTATACATAATTACCGGATATGTATCAGGATCTTTTCCAGTATTGAGTGAGTAGATTTTTTTGAAGACATTCAACGCTTCATCGTATCGACCTTTTAGGATAAGAAAACGTGGACTCTCTGGGAAAGCGTAAAGAGCGGCGCACGCTAGAAATTCTGGTAATGAACAAATTGCTAGAAACACTCTCCACGAATTTATTTTTATTGTTTGATTAAAAAGTGTAACGTCCCAGTTTTGAGGTAGTATGAGCCATGCTATACCTAAGAATAAAAAATTAAAAAATATTTTTTATTTAATGCAAATTTATTTATCATAAAATATTCACGTACTTATGTAAAATAAATCGCATGTCTTATTATTTTTATTAATTTTTTAAATCTATTTCAATTCCCTTAGTACTTAATAAATTTAATAATATCAGCAATGCGCATATAACACGTACACATTCCTGGCTTAAAAATCGCCGTTATATATAATTCAACCCTCGTTGATGTTCAGATAAGGTGTGTCAAGGCTGTACTTACATGGCAGGGAAATGTTTCCAAGTGAGAAGAACACGCCAAGCCACATGTACGAGCGCGATCGATGGACTTCGTCATGTATTTCCGCCAAGTATGACATAAGCGCTGCGTATGGGCCAGATATGCTGCAATTTATTAGTCGGAATACTTTTGTATAAAATTTGTATTGTATAAAAATTTTTTATTGTATATACATATTTATATATGTGTGTGTGTTACTACAATATTTTTTTTATAATTAAATTGAAAACATAGAATGAATAAATATAGAATATTTATTAAATGTAATAAATTCATTAAATATTTCAATCTAGTCACAGAAGAATTAATATTACAGGCATAATTGATATTTGATTAATTAATTAGTGTATTTACTTATGTATAGCATATGCGGTATATAACATCAGATTACAATTTTCCATTTCAACTTACATGACACCATCGAAAAATTTGAATGTTATTAAAAGCCATGAGGTGTGCGAAAAACACGTCGCCAGATTTAATAAACCAGTAATCAAATAACCGTAAAACATTATTTTTTTACGACCGAACGTGTCGGCTAGGCAACCCCAGAAAAATGCCATGCTAATCATTCCTGAAACAGATTGACAAAATTAGCCGATTCTATATTCATATAAATTTTCAATCAAAAATTTGATCTTAAGACAGATGTGAAAAATAGCGTGCAACTAAAATTAAACTTTTATCGCTTAAAAAAATAGAATTAAATTTTATTTTTTTAAGCGATATCGTTTTCATATTTATGATATCCCATGACCTTACAAGATCAGTGTCGGATTATTCGTTAGGCACACACCTAGGGGTCTCCAAGCTGAACATTTTAACTAAAGGTGTTTTTGCTCCATTTTTTAGTTTGTATATCATAAGAATTTTATAATCGAGAATCATGAGACGCGAAATGCAGATTTACATAATGCGTATAATTATATCTTTCAAAGTGTGTGTTTATATATTCTTTGGGCGTGGTGATAAATTATTACCTAAACTGCATCTTATATTTTCAGTATCATAAGAAAGATATTTTAAATGTCATACTTTTTAATAATTCATCCTATATTTTTTTATAATAATATTCCAAATATATTAATGGCATTTATGATATACAAGAAGGTGTATTTCTTAAATATTTCTTTTTCTCTCTTAAACAATTCCTTTTATTAAAAATAATTTTTCGATAATAAACTCTTGCGTTTTCCTACTTTTAATGTAAATAACAATACAAGATGGAAATCATTGTCATTGATTTAGAATTCTCTCAAGATCTTTGTAAGCGAGGAGAGCCCCCGAGATGACTGTACCATTGAATTTATGAGGAACCTTAATCCGCCACTGGATAAGCTGCTCGCACGGATCGTAAGCGATCGTGGGCGAAAACAACCGAGCGAAAATAATTCGACCGATTGGAATTCGTATACGACAAGAAATAAGATGATACGGTATTTACCGTGGGTTCGTGTTTGCCCTCACTCTATTGTCTATAAAGAACCGGCAGTGTACACCGCGCAATAATCATACTTTAAGCTTGCTAAACTCTGGCGCTCTCATCGAGCTCCCTCGCATCTGTAATAAACCGTTGTTATGCAATTGTTAAGCGAATTAAAAATACCACCTGCGAACGTCATTGAGTTCAATAGTCCCTTGTCAAACATGGTTAGCTGGAGATCACATTCAGCGGACGGTAGCACGTAGGACATCACTGATGAAGAAAAGATGCTAGAGAAACCACCCGGGAGTATTGCCAGTAGCAACAAGTAATTAAATTTCCCATAACCTGGTAACAAATATTGGACACATATTAGTACATTTTAATTTTTTAATTTTTCAATTCCGATATATTGTGTAAAATGTTCAAAGATTATATATGATTACACGTGACGAATTATTAATGACTTCTTTTTTATCTGTAATATAATATGTATAAATACTTGCCTATAATATACTATGATAATAACATAATGTCAGATCGATCAATATACTTACTTATCAATATACTTACATATATTATTAATATAAATTCAATTGTGATATGAATATTTGTTAGAAATTGCATTTGAATTAGAATTAGTACATGCAATTGGTTCTTTATGAAATTAATAGAAATTCACGCTTTGCTGAATACGTTAAAGAAGCGATATCGATCAAAATACTCACAATTATAGGCAAATTTGTACTTACCTGTTGCTGTGATTGCCCGTTCAAAATCTGCTGGACCTGAATCTCCGGTTTTTGCGTCTTCATCTATAAACAATTAGCACTGAATTATAATAAATCTTACCATAACATAAATGTAGCCGTTTTAGATTTATGTGGATTAAACTTTATATTACACCTGACTGACACATAGGTTTGTATCTAAACAATGTATCGTAAGCAGATGAAAAAGGCGTGAAAAAAATTATTATTCCTGTCACTTATCACTGAGTATGCCACTTTCTCGCAGTTAGTTTCACGTTGATACTTTGGTATATTTATACGATCACGAGAAACTATTATTTATCATAATACTTGTCGAAATGTCGAAAATATATATCTTTAAATTCAGAATCTCATAGTAATAACATATTAATAACATATATATATATATATGTGTGTATATATATATATATATATATATATATATAAAATGAATAACATATTTATTATTTAAAATGAATAACATATTTATGTTATTTATTATGTTATTATTTTATCACAATTTTGGCATCCTACATAATATGGCATCGTCATAATATCATTGCATATTTATTCGCGATATTAATCAATTTAATACAATTTTATAATTTAGTTAAACAAGAGACACAAGAAAGAAAAAAAGATTCATAAGATAATCCGCTATAAAAAATAGATCTTTCACAGAATACATCATATAATAAAATCCGTTACATGATATGTTACGTGAAAAACCTGTTTATGGGATTAATCGATAAAATTATCGATATAATCATTATGCAAGCAGTTAATCGCTCTCTCATTAAACGGAATAACATATTCTTACGAGATACAATCAAGTAATTTGATTACAATAAATGTATTATAAATTTAATAAACATCTTATAAATTTTGCTTCGAAGAACATGTAGAATTAATAAAATATTAAACTCGTTTTATCAGATGATTCTAATTTATATCTTGACACTTGTAAAGAATCACAATAATTCTTCTGTTGAAAATCAACCAAATTATCGGTATATACTGATAAATAGTTAATCGATCACATCCCATATCACGCGGTGTATGTTGTCTTCGTGATTATGTGTTCTGTTTTCAACAGAAGAATTATATACCAAATAGAAGAGTTATATACCAAAATATTTATTTGCTAAAATATTTGTTTAAGGATCCCTCCTTACCTTATATACAAGAAAAGTCAAAATTATCTGATACTCTTTGAATTTCCTTACTCTTAGAATTACCTAAAAAATGTTTTTTTTAAATAAAATTTCTAATCTTTTTCTCATTTTTAACAATTTTTAAAAATTTCTAATATTCTTTTTTTTTAATAATAAGATATCAATTATTATTGCAAAGAATCAAAAAGGAGCCATTTGCAATTCAAAATTCAAATATACCCCCTATACAAAATTAATGCATAATTTTTTTTACTTTTTCTTTAAAATTGTTCGTTAAAATTTAAATATAAGCATTTAAAGAAAAAGGACAAAAAAATTGTACGTTAATTTTGTCCAGAAGTATATAAGTTTGTAATTAAATTTTAACGACATTGTATATATTAATTATTTATAATAACATATGTCTTATTGATATGAGTTAATTATTTTATAAAAAAATGTATAAAGTAAAAAAAAGTATAAAGTAAAAAATGTATAAAGTAAATAAAATGATAAATGAAAATATAAAATTTACTACAAATAAACACTTATATTTTTATGCTAAATAGCATACTAAAATGCATAATACGCATAATAAAAATACAATTGGCAGTAACATTATTTGTAATATCTGCTTATATAACATGGACTTTATAAAGCAATTAAGATTGATTATATTTATAAAATATATAAAAATAAAACAAAAATTAAAAATTGTATAAATATTTCCAACGCTTTTAGACATTCATTATTATATATTCGTTTCTTCAACGGAAAGAAGAGAAACAAAATAAAATTTAAATCACTGAGTTTTTCTTATTAAGTAATTAGTAATAAGTTTGACACAGACTTTTCAAGCTACAGACTTTTCAATAAACTTAATATCTTGAGAATGATATATTAAATATATACATCATCAATTTTTAAAACATTAATAACATTAATATTTAACATTAAACTTTATTATTAAAATTATAATTAATTAAAATTAACAAAATTAAAATTAAAATTAACATTAAAATATATCAATTAAACTTTTATATTGTTATTGCAAAAGTGTTCGAAATGCGAAATAACTTGAAATAAATAATATATAAATATATAAATATATAATATTACGATATATAAATGTGCCATTGAAACAGGTGAAATGAATATAATATAACCAATATTCACTTCGACAGTATGCACATTATCATATAATAAATGATCGTTATTAATGGATTACGCTTGATCGACTTGTCTCGCGATCGTTTCACATTCGGACACAATTGAAGAAATATTATGCAGACATACGCAAATTATTATGTATCACCCACACTTTTTTTCACTAGTTCCGTTCGTAAATTATATTTTTTTTTACAATCAGAAAACGAAATAAGAGACAATTCACGTAAGAGATAATTATATATAATTTAAATAAGAGATAAACCACGTAAGAGATAATTATATATAATTCAATTCAAGAGTAAAGAAAAATAAAGCAAATCTGTTCGTGAATTAAATAGCCAAGAAAATAAATATTAAAATATATATGTTGCTTATTTAAAAAAGATTTATACAATCAACAAATTTAATAATGTAACAAGTAGAAATAATTAAAATTATTTCTCAGTCTCATTACAACCTGTGTGTATTCAATTAGTCAACAATTCATAAGGATTATCTCGAATACCGGAACAGATAATATTATCATATAACAATATAAATATTTTTAAACATACAATTTCATATTTTGTCTAATAACAATACTTGCTGGGTTTTGTTATTTAATAATGCGATGAATAATTGTTGCAAAAGCGGAAGTTAGCATTTCAAAAAAATTCGATAATCCTATATAAAAATATCTTATTATTTAAATATGTGCTTAATATAAAATATGTACATCAAATTAAGAACACATATAAAATAATAAAAAGAGACAAAAAAGCATTAAGTACAAGAGATAGAAATGTAATTAATAAAAGCATAATTTTTTCAACAATTTGCTGTCAACAATTTGCTTCAACAATTTTCCAGAATATACCCTTTAATCGAATAATATAAATTAAATTGTTATTAAATAATACACAAAGAGAGAGAGAGAGAGACAAAGAGAGAAACAACACTATTTCACCATCCATAAGAGCTGGAAACGATTAAGAAAAAGATGTGTATTATCAAATTTATTAATGTAACAAATAGAAATAATTAAAATTATCTCTCAAAATAAATAAAATCTGAGATATAAATATACAATCTTATTTAATGATAAATTTTGTGACAACTTGCCTTTAGATTTCAACGGCTTCATTAAAATATCTTTGTCTGTCGTTCCTTCGCTTACGTGAAAAGTTTGCGTAATAAAAGTACAAGGTATACAGTGATTGAAAGCTCGCGATGTACCGCAATCTTTATTCTGTCTTTTTACAACACCTCGAGGATCTTTGGGGAGGATATTTCTACGTTTTCTTAATCGTGCATGTACAGTGACAACCGCTAAACTGATTCGCAAGAAAAGTATAACTGAGGCGAAAGAAACGCGAAAAAAAGCGATTGACGACGGTGGGGCGACGTCAGAAACAGGTTCAATCTCGCGTATCGATGAAGAAATGTCATCTCCCGCACCAACGTATGCGAGGGAGGGAGAGTTAAAAAAAATTCCAACGTGAATTCCCTTGTTATCGCTCGTAAGACACCAGACGAATAATGTCTGATGGTAGATAGCGAGCACAAATATTTTTTTGGTTTGCAATATGTTCCACTGGGTCGTGCACTTAAAACCCATTCTTTTAAAACTCATGCTTTTAAAACCCATTCTTGAGTGAATCAAAAAAAATTTTAAGAGATACAAAAATTGAGAAATTAGGATGCTGGTTGAGAAATCTATGTATGATAGTTATGTCGTCTGTTTTTCTGACAAGGTACTCTGCGTCTATAACTCTGTTAGACATACTTGTACTATTTTATTTGGAATTTACAAAATTTAGAATTGACATTTAACTCGAAAATTAATGTTTGGTGTATAATTGGCACATCAGTTTGATGATGCCGAAGACCGGCGCATGACGTGCTTTATGATAAAATCTCGTGAGTAGAAACATTGTCATGAAATACTATTGATCAAGAAAAAAATGTATATGAGAAAAATTGTAGTGGTTAAAATTCAAATTTTTTCTTCAAATATTATAATTACTAACAATAAGTGACAAAATTAAAGATAAGAAAAACAATAAGAAATAAGAGGTAAGACATGATAATTAGAAGAAGAAAAATCTTTTCTCTCTTTTTTCCCCTTTTTATTAATATATTCCGAAATATCAAAACCTTTTCTTTTTTGTTTTTATTAATATATTCCAAAATATTTATTGAACTATATACATTAAGTATGTAATGTTGACTATTTTTTTATTTTTAAATATTATAATAACATGTGAGATGCGTAATAATTATAATAATGCACAAATAAGAGAAACAAGATATCTAGTAGATGCTTGTGTTTTACATACATTCGACTTTTATTGACGTCTTTCTCATGCTCAAAATCATTACACCATTGAATTCTTCTTTTGAATTCTTCTTTCTGAATTCTCTCCTCGTATTCGTAAATTCATTTTTCTTGAGGATCATCACAGCAATAATACTGAAATAAATATCACATTATACATCATTGATGCTCCGCACTATCAAAACTCGATAAATAAAATGATGATAACCGCGTAATTTTCAAATTTATTGATTATCTTCACTGCGACTATATATTTTTCAGTCGTGTGCAATTATATTAATTATGAATACAGAATATTAAAACGTATGCAACTTGTGTGTAACTATTTTGCGTTCAACCACCAACCTAACTTACTTAAACAAAACTGAACTTATTTAACGACCTACAATAATAATATGTATAAGATAATAATACATATGTAATCATAAAAGTAACGGAATATTACCGCGTGGAAACAATCTGTCAAAAATGAACTGAATGATTGACAACTGAATGATTTGACAATAAGTAAAAAATGATCAATGGATAAACTAAATGAAAAATGACCTATTGCTGCTAAAAAATAGCATAACTAGACAATTTGTCAAATAAATGAGCAAAAAAACTAAATGAAAAATGATCAAAATGTATTGTTGATTAAATAGCGCACTTTTATAATACGTATATTGTTTTAATATACAATTTAATATAATTTAACATAAAATTCCAAATTCATTTGCATATAAAGTTATTACTCATAGTTTTGAGATAATTTTTAAAATAGTTTAGAGATAGTTTTTAAAATACATGATAATCCAGCTTACCTTTGTGTACAAATATTATAATCTTCATTGAGTATAACACAAAATATTCAGAAGACAACCTACAATAATTGTCATGAATAAAATGTAACAAATCATCGTAAATTCAAATATCTAGAAAAAAGGCTTTTTAAAAAAGAACAATTCTAACTGTACGTTAATTAAATATTTTACGCAACATAAACAACTATATTGAATGCATGTTTATTGTTAATATAAATAAAATATAGTCTATCGAATATCTTATATATATATATTAAGAGCATTCTAAAATAAATAAATCTAAAATAAATTATTATATTAAAAAAGAGGATATAAGATTTCATTATATATATATATATATATATTATGAAATCTTATCTTCTCTATCCTCTCTTTTAAATATAATAATTTATTTTAGATTTATTTATTTTAGAATGCTCTTACAAATAAATCTGTTAATAACATCTGTTAATAATTGTAGAAGTTCTTTTACGAAAATATGTTTTAGTTTTTATATAGTTTTAAATATTTTTAATATTTTTAATCACAAAATCGACAAAGAAAAACTCACATAATATTACTGTACATAATATTAATGTATATGTAATATAAAAATATATAATTATACATAATATACATTGCAAATATGTATATAACATATGTAGATATTTGCAAACAATACTAGCACTGCAACTATACTAGCAATGATAAAATGTATGACGTTTAAGAAACGTAGAATGACAATTTCAACATATCATTTAAGTCTATTCAAGTCTATATATGACTTTCGGTTTTAATCGGTTTAAAAATCGATCATGAAGATGATTACAGAATGATGATTTGCACTGCGCTATTGTAAGTACAATTAAAAAAAGGACACGAAAATTATGAACTTTTACGAACTTTTTCTTCGTACAAAATCGTCCAAATTAGTTACACGTGTGTCTGACGAAATAATTAAGAAAATTACTTTATACTAGATGAATTATTTATAAGTCAGGAAATGTATGTTATAGTATGCTAATTAATGTTAACATATACAATTTCTTTTTTTTGCCAGTTTTTTATAGAGAAAAATCAAACTTGTTAGCTTTGTGTTAATTACAAAGTTATATTTTTAATTTGCTTTGAATTTATTAACATAACTTTAATAGCAAATATTACAAACAGATTAAAACATATCTGGTAACAAGATTGTTGTTCAGAAAACATTATTTATTTTGCTTAAATGCAAATCATTATTATTCAGTAATCAGTGATAATCCGTATGAAGAAAATACAAGCAAATTCTCTCATGCGTAAAATAAAAATTTAAGTAGGAATTAATTCTAGCGGCATTTATGAATGTATCATGATAATATGTGTCACGCATCGCAATTTATAATTGATCCGCTGAACTTCGATAATGCGCAATTTATTTTCAACATCAATTCTGCACTTCGTTATTTACTATCTGTGAAAAAAATATCGTACGAAAAGATTCAAAACGCTGTGCTTTTAATAACAAATTTATTAGCTAATTAATATTAATTTTCAATTTCAGAAGGTTTACAATTGTACACAAAATAATTTTGTTTAATTTACAAAAATAGTTTCTTTAAAGCTTCGAAAAAATAATTTTCAAAAAATATGTCAGACTTGTAAATATGAAAATATAATCTTTTGATAAATATTTCTAATAATACATGTAAAGATAACACATTTTATAAAAATAATGAATCAGATTATAATTTTTAAAGAATTGATATATATATATATATATATATATACACACATATATAATATATACATAATATATACATATATACATGTGTAATATCAAATTATATAATATAAATAAATATTATATATATATATCCATATATATATATATATATTATATGTACAATTATATTACAATTATGTTACATATAATATTATATATACATCGTTTAATTCCAATGTGAAATCAATAATGTGTAATATTTTTATTTTGAAACTCTCAACTTGCGAAAGAGCACGTGTTTTATAAAGCATAAGAAGACTTTGCACCGTGAATGAAAATAACTTGCAAGATCGAGTGTCAAGAAGATCGTTGGCATCATTGTTGATATGTGTCACGCTCTTAAACGCAGCGTAAGATGGAACGGAATACTCCAAGTCTAGAATAATTAGTCGCACATCAGCATAAGAAATGTTTTTCTTAGTATACATAGATTGGATGACGTTTTTGCTTTAATGATTATTTCTTAGCATATAGGTTTGCTACACAGGAATATAGGTTTGCTAGGAAATACCGATTAAACCTGGGATTTCACAATTACGTGTATCACCAAAGCAAGCAATATATTTCATTGTTTTTTTCCTCAATTGCTCCAATTCTCGTCTATAATCATGCAACATTAAGATATTATTATAATCTTTGGCATCATATTTCAATATCCTTAAAAAAAAATAAAGACTTGCAAAATATATCGATTTGTTGGAGGTAGTTTTATTTATTTCGTGATATTTATTACATCTTGACGAATTGGACGAATTTTAAAAATGTAAAGAACTACTGTCAAACTTATTAGAATAAAATAATTAAAATAATTTCTTTTAAAATAAAATAAAAAATATATTTTGTACTTATAATTTGCACTTTGTATGAAATATTATATTATTATTAATATATTATTATATTTAATATTATTATTAACTAATTTTATTGAAAAATAGATGCCCATGTCAGCTAAAGAAAAAAATGTTTATCTGCATATTAAAAATTCCTTAATCGAGTGAATTACGCATTGGTATATTTCATTTAGAATTAATATACAATTAAACTCGAAACCTTTGTTTACGCAAATGCGTTCTACGAATCATATCTCCCTCTCTGTGCGTTCCTTCCTCCAATTTGTCCATCAATTTCTCAAGAACTATATAAGCGCGTGATCGCATCACAAGTCGTGATAAACTTTTCTATCTGGGGTAAAGATTCGACCCGAAGCGACCCAGCCAATCTATTTTGTCTTTATCCAAAAGCGTCATAACTTGAGATAACTGTTTCTCTCGAATACAAAAAAAAAGAGGGAGTTATCGAAGCGACGTTGCCAAGGATATAAAGGGACCACATTATTCAGTAAACGGATCATTTTGCTTTGTCAACATTATCGGCGTTCTCTCGTGAAGATATCAGTTGAAGAATAGTTTTGCGTAAGTACGATTACTTACATATATAAAGCGAATGCGCTTCTCGAATAAACGCAGTTTACGATGCACTCGAAAACACGGTTTGGTGATTGAAATCGTGCGGAAAAGGGTAGTAATTTCTCGAGTATATATAACGTGTATTGTGCTGAAGAATAGAATGTTAAGCGATTATATTATAATTCCGCATCTGATAAAACTGTATATACAGTAACTTTTCAAGAATACTGGACGCAATTTTGAAATGCTAGGTAAGCAAGACGCATTTCTGCAATAAAATAAGAAATATTTTCTCTTTAATTATTTTCTAGAAATTATTTTCTCTTTAATGAAATACCAGCAATAGAAAGTGTTGAGTATTGTAATTCATTAGTTGTGTTTATCAATTTACGAAAAGAAATCAGTTTTTCTTTATGCCCAAAAATTGCATCAAAATTTGGATTTGCCACTAATCAATAAAATTCATATGTGCAGAAATAAATAAATAAAAAACGTGGAGAGAAAATTATTTGTAAATTCTCTCTCTCTCTCTCTTTCTCATTTTTATAAATTATTGATAAATTATTTTTTTACTTATTGAAGGACATTTGTATCAAAAATTATAAATATAATGCTTAAAAAATATAAATATAAATATAATGCTTACATAATGTTTAAATTATCTTCAAATTATTCTTCAAATTATTTCGAATATTAATTCTATATTCTAAAATCTTCGCAATTTTTTTATCCTGCGTGTTCATATCAAGGATTTTATATTAAAATTATATTGTATAATATAGCACAATACATAACATACTTTCAAAATTCAAAACAGCTTAAATATCAGTTTATTATCATTGTTCGATAAGTATAAGTTACTAGAGAGTTACGATTGTGTCCTTAGATGCCTCTGCATGCACTAGTTATATTACAGTTGTATAAAATCAATTTGATACTATTATATGCATTCTGCAATTTAATGAAATATTTCTTTGTAGAAAAAAATATATACTTGAAACAAATTTTTTTAATAAAAAATCAGAAAATATATGAATATCGTTTCATTAAACAAAAATCATTTTAGTATCAATTAGAAAGTTATATTTTAAAAATAAATTTATAAAATGAGAATCAATTATTATTAATTCTTAATTTTGATATATTTCGATTATCAAAATTTAAAAAAAATAGAAAGGGAAAATCAAAAGAAGAAAATTATATTCATATCTAAATTCATATAAATGATAGAAAAAAAGAAAGAAAAGAAATAGAGTTGCATAGCGATCTTTAGGAGGAAGATTAGAAAAGAGATAAAGTGAGAAGTTCATAGATTCGCAATCACGTTCGTATCACGTGCTAGTTTAACCGGCTTCTTTACTGCTTCTTGCTATTCTCAGCGCTCTACAGATATTTGAGAAGCACTCGGATTGAAATTCGGTTTATCTCAAATTTGCTTTATCGTCATTTCATCTCACTTCTAGTAATAATTAACAGATCGAGTTAATGCCATACAATTCTTTTTGTTTCTCTTTTTTTATTTCTTTATATAAATATATTTTATTTAAAAAATCCAAAGATGCTGAATAAATTAAATTTTTATTAAAATTTTTAAAATTATTTAAATTAAGTTATGATGTAATTGAATTTTTACATTGTAATTGAAAAAAATAATTCCTTTATTTTCAACTGTTTTTAATTTAAAAATTATTAATGTCTCGCTATTTTAAAATCGATTTTAGATTGAGAATCTATTATTAAAATTAAAATTAATGATCGTGATGCATCTTTAGTATTTTATGAGAATTTTAATTTTCATTATGTAATAAATTTATTCACATTTCTTATTATTATGTCATCGAATAATCAGACAATCGTCAGACAAGTTGCAAGATTAAATAAGCGATGCAATTAGCATCAACATATTATTAAATGTCGTTGACATTGACATTGACCGACATTCTTGATACAATATAAAGTATACAGGGTATTAACAAAATTTATAAACATAGAATGCATAAATTGCTTTCATTTCCATCTGTAAGAAAAACATCTATTCATTCGAGTAGAAAAAATAAAATTATTTAATAAAAAAATTAATTAAATTAAAGGTATAAAATTAAAAGTTAATTTTCGGTCAGCAAATTTTTTCGTAAGGTTATATTTTTATAGAAAAAAAATAAAGTTCATTAAATGCCATCTCTGTTATTGCATTTCCACATCAGATTTTTGTTTATGAACAATCTACGCTATGTTTATAGCGCGAATGCGACATAGACCTACGCATAGCAACTTCCGTGATCAAAAGGCGCATGCGTTAAGGGAGGGTAAGAAACTTCGATCGACCGAGCAAGAGTAGGATAGGGAAACCAAATTCGGAGTCGATGCGGCAGAATCAGCTGCTCCGTGGTTGGACTCCGTTCGTTTTATTAATTTGACATACAAAGGAAATTTGTACGAGTAGTGCCGGCATAAAATTCGTTTGTTCGTAAAAGAATCCTGAAATCGCGATTCTTCAGGGGCGCGAAAGGGGGAAGTTGCGCGAGCCGATATTCGGGTACATATTGATCTCGGCTGGATATTGGACGGGTGGATATATGTATATATATAAATATAATTAGTGCGCGTCGCGTATTCCCGCGAGGAGTAGCCGTGATCATCGGTGTAACTTCCGCGAGCAACCAGGGCGTCTCCCACAGCCCTCTCAACATTCATTCCAGAGGAAAAAAGATGGGCGTTGAGGTATTCGACTGCCTAGACGACTATCTGCGAATAGAACGCTGCAAGAAATCGTATTTAGGTAAGCCCGCGTTCGTCGATCTGAATGACACGCGGCGTATCGTCGCGAATAAACGTCACGATGAAAGTTCTGCATGCATGACAAGATACTCGTCGATTATAGGGATCGGCCTAAATTGCGTTAAAATTTTAGAAATAAACTTTTAGTTATTATACAATTTTTTAGAGAAAGATATTTACAGATCGAATGATAAGATGACTTTCAATTTTTCGATTAATCTCTTCCAGTAATTTTTCACCAATTTATCTCTTCAAAAAAGATAAAGCAAAGTAAGAAATAAATTAAATGTCATTATATATAAATTAAGCAATTATTATTCTTAAAAATCCTTGCATTTATTTGTATTTTATATATATATATATATATATATATATATATATATATACATATGTGTATGTTTGTGTTCGTGTGTCCAAATATTCTAAAAAAAGAAGAAAAATTTCTTATCATTTTCTTTTTATTTATCATGCCTACATCAAATGTGCAAATAAAAAATTGTAAAATAAAAAAAAATATCTCGTTTTTTTGTGATTTATCTTTCTTTATATCTAAAATATATAATTGATATCGCGAATGTACATACCTTCTATTTGTTTATTTTATTAATAATTTAAAATAATTTATAAATAATTATATAAATAATTGCAATAAGTTTTATAGATAAAAAAAGAATATCTTAAAATATCTTAAATATTATTTTAAAAAATACTCAGTTATTTCTTATATAATCTTATAATTTCTGTACATAAGTGACATTGATTCGACTCATTCTTTTTATAAATCCTCCTTTGATCATAACAGTTTTATTATCACGGTTTAATTTATCGAATAAGTGCTAGAAGTATTTTATACGATCTATCATTTATATTATCTTTTATTGGCAATGATACATACTTTTCAATCAAGTTGTTTATCATTGTTTCGCAAGTCTTATATGGCATTATTTCACACGCGCGAATCACTCAGCAGTAATTTAATAAACTCTATTTGTAATTTAATCATAAGTTTATTGGACTAATGTCATCAAATGTCATACACGTGGAGTTCTCTTTTTGGTATCAGATTTATATATAAAAACATTGTTTGATATCAGATTTATATATAAAAACATTGTCGAATTTATCTTTTTTCGATATGGATAGATATCTACATTTTTAGTTTGTTTATTAACATTTAAAATATACACATGCATTATATTAGAATTTTTATTAAAGAAATTTATTTTTTTAAAGAAAAGACTCTATGAAAATTTAATAAAGAAAATTAAAATTTAATTTAAAAATAGAGAAAATTACGTTTTTTTTTTGTACACCCTGTATATGACTACGGCGAAAGTAATGGAAAAGTACTGGGAGATCTATAGGAGAATGCACGGAAGTAGTAGAACTATAGTTCCATAAGAGAATTTAAAGTATATTTAAATGGAGATGTAATAAATTAAACAAATCAAAATTTCCTTTTATCTTTAAAAGTATACATTCAATATACTTTTAATTATATAGCTTCAATATACAAAAAATTTATTACATTTTTATTATTATTTATTATATTTGTTATATTTATTATATTTATTATTTATTATTATCTATTATATTATATAAAGCTCAATTGTGTGTGTGTGTGTGTGTGTGTGTGTATGTATGTATGTGTGAGCCTTATCTATAATAAGAATGATACTGTATTCTTGTTAAGAATGAGATAATACAAGATAGTAACATTATTATTGCTTTTTTCAATAAGCTCCCTTATTTTTATCACTTATAATATCTAAAATAAAAAATTATCAATTTATTATTAATATTCGTGAGTAATAATTTAATCTTTATCATTTTAATATCAATCATGATAATGTGAAACAAGATCTCTTAATAATATACATAATTCTATATTCGAAGCATCTTTATAATTCTAATATAATCATGAAATAATGTGAAACATGATCACTTAATAATATCAAAAACTGATGATGAAGAATAGATATGCTTACACACATTTATAGATAACGTAAAAAGCTATAAACATCAATATCTAGAATAAATATTTTGACACCTTTTCCATGTTACATCTACATCAATATCGTACAAAAAAAGTGTATGATTAAACGCTGATAAAAATGTAGGATAAAATTAATGAATTAAAGTATTATCGAAAAAAGAAATACAATAATCCTACGGCAATGCTTCGATAGCCGGCATACAACGGAGTGCGATGGGGAAAAGGAGGTGGACGAGCACGTGCTCACCGAGTGATAGAATTTTTTTTTCCGAGCTAAATAAGGTGACTCACTCTTGGTGGGGAAGTGACGAACCAATGAAAATGCGCGCGAGTCAGCGAGCAGAGTGAAATGAACGAAAAATAATGAAGGAAGGAGCGAGCTGGAGAACACCTTTGGAATCAATGCGCGTAGCGTGTGCACGTGATCGAGGGAGACAGCTAGAATGAATGAGAGAGAGAGGATGAATGGAGCGAGACGTAAAAGCGGAGCCGCGTATAGGTACGCGAGGAGGAGCGAGATGAACGATACACCGTATACAGGAGTATACTCAGTAACGTATCTTTAATGAATCAGGGCCAGGGACAAAGAGATAACGCATATTTCGAGAATCGATAAACATAGTCGAGCATCTTTTCATCGATATCGCAATTTCGCATACACTCACGTTCAATCTGAGATAAAAAAGGGGGCGGGACCGAGATTACTCGCATAAATAAATGAATGACACGAGTGCGAGAAGGCACTTCGATAAGCTGCATAGCGAGACAGAGAAGGAGCAACGGAGAGGGGAATCTGTGTATTCGCAGCACGAAACTCCGTCGTTGTTGCCATCGTCGAAGTGCGTTTCTGTCGGTCGCCACGAGTACACTTGACTTGCAGGTGTGTTAATTCGTGAACTCGTGTCGTTTCTTGTCGCGAGATCCATGGAATTTTGACATTTGCTTTCTTAGAAAGCCGACGAGATCGCGATAACTCGCGTGAAGAATTTTTTCAATTGTCCTGACGATTTACTTAACACGTAGAGAAAACGTAGACAAATCGCGAATTCTTTCGCTGCACCTGGCTGCGTTTTGTCGGAGAATGTTTCTCGTCGCACCGGTCGACAATAATCGTTGGGTCTACGCAATGCACGGATTGGAGAAGCCTATGGATCATGTGCCCGGTAATGATTTATCAGATGTATTTACAAGTATCGATATAGGGAATATTTATCCTCATGAAGGCATCAATGTTTCTAAATTAGAAAAATAATTATATAATTTTTTTCGTACATAATCTATTCGACAAAGAGAGAGAGAGAGAGAGAGAAAGAATTTGAGATGATATCGTTATCATTGAGTACATTGTAGCATGAAGTGTGCTTAAACAATCATGAGAATATATCACATTACTTTGTAAACACATCAAATATGAAAAAAATAGATAAAGGAAAAGAATAAATTTTTTTGTTCCCGACAACAAGAGTTAAATCTGTTTACAGAATATGCTAATATTAGTGGCGCTATCACGTCGCGATTCTCGTTGTTCACGTGCCTCGCGAATGAACGTTTGCATTTTTAATTATGCTGTTTTGTTGCTCGCGATAGACATACATAGGAAAGACTCACCATGATGTTGCACATCGACCAGCTGCAATTTGCATACATGTCAACAGCTTCATCAATTTACAAGAAAAATTTTTTATACAAGTTGCCGTTATCGCTTTCGAGATCAAAATAGATACTTGATTCTGTATGAGATATCGATCTATAATTACGAGAAGAATCATTAGTTGACATATTATTAGATAACAAAATCCAACCAAAGTCTCTTAAGTGACTATTTGTTTGTATTAAATTAGTAATTTAATACTACTAATAATATAAACAATATTATTAGTAATATTAAATTACTTTTATTAAATTGTTAATTTAATACAAATTAACAATTTAATAAAAAATGCTATTATACAATAATTCTATATATTATTAATGAACATTATCATTTAATTCATTTATCTGCATTATCTTTCTGGATGAAACAAATTTAATCTTCTTTCGAAATACATAATAATTAATGAATAATAACGAAAATAATCTTAAAATACACGACATATTTATCATATTCAATAATATCGCAGAAGATTGAGCAAAATATATTCGTCATAGGCAGTTGAGTGAATTATTTGATTTGGGTCTAATTCTGGACAGACGGAAATTCGTAACTCTTATTTGCCTTGTCAATGTCGTCAAAACACTCGCTACATGCAATTGTGGAAGAGGAGGTCTTATCAACGTGATAACGAATAGAGTTGCCCGCATCTGGCCACGCGTTATGCACGTGAACAGCGCGTGTTTACCACATTAACGAGATACGAGTAGGAATTACACACAGGCACACGTTACTTCACAGATATAGTCTCTCTATAAATAACCGACAATATACACGAAGGTCGTCGGTGAAAAAATACGCCGCTTATTATCTAACACTTATATCTACCTATGCATTTGATTGACCCTAAATTTAACAACGCAAGATGTACTTTTATTTTTTATACCCTCGCGATTACATAACGTGAATTTATTTATAAAATATTTTTAAATCTTCCAGAGGGCGGCATGTCATCTTTGAAATGTTGACATTATTTATTAAATATTTCGTTCTCGTTTCATTGAAATGCAAATACATTTCGTTGGAAATTCACCGAGGTTAAACGTCTCGCCTGTGTCGTCTATATCGTAAAATTTAATATCGCGGAATATATTGCACACTAAAAAACATGTTGACAATAATAAAAAATACGAATAATTTTCGTAACGAGAAAATATCAAAGATAATTTAATTAATTAAATTAATATTAAATTAAAACGACGTAACAGAGTCGGTAAGCGTTTCACTGACTCGGCGAAAGTTTTTTTAGAATACCTGATATTTCAGTTCACACCAATGAGAATCGTAACATTCAGCGAGCACGTGAACACAAAGGCCATTTCTATCTTTTACTACGAATGAGAAAATAGAATTCTCTGCTCTAAAGACTAAATTTACATATAGGTAGGTATTTTAGATGCGTTAAATAGTGTTAAATAAAATTAGCGTTATTATACTAGATAATTAGAGCGATTAAATCGAACTAATTATATTTAATCGGAGTGCTTTGAATGTGTGTGATATGAAGACCGCGTTCAATATTAACGTGAGATAAGAATCAAGTTCCGATTGTCACATCTTCACCAACGTGCGAAATGATAAGAGAAACATAAATTCATCAATTCGTCGTTAATTAATGCTCTTTGTGCACTATATGCATATCTTATGTATGTATTCGTTAATGGGACGAGAGCCAAACGAAGCGCAGCGACATCCTTCCTCGGATGAGCTATTAATATTAATATTACATTTTCATTCGCGACAAGAGCCAACGACGTCGCGCACTTTGCGCCGCGCGTATAAGTTAAAACGCAGTGCGAGTGCGTGAGTCATACATGTTGGGATGCAGAGTAGAGCATCTCGTCTCAATGATCTTACTAGTCGGTCATTTCATTTTGTGCAGCCGGCGGTGTTATGGCGGGTTCCATTGCCACTTTGGCGATCCTCTGGGTGTCCCTTCAGACGTTGGGCTTCCTAGGACATTCCCACTCAATCGGCACGCATAAGCTGCCCGAGTCGCTGCAGACTTATCTTGCCAGTTACACTGGTAAGTATCTACCGCAATTCAATTTTGAATTTAATTAAAAATTTCACACCGCAAAAAATTGAGAAAGCAATTTTATGATTATCGCAAATACTTCCATGAATACTTTGGTAGTAAATATCTCAGTTGAAATTAATGTCGCATAATTAATAATGTTGAAACGTGTTTTTATGGTCCTGTTTGAATATATTTTATACGTATTATGCTATTTTATTTGATAAAATCGCATATTTTCGATGAAAAAATAAATTTGTATTTTTACATGTGCTATTTATTTCTGGACTCGCATCAATTTAGCAATTATTTTGGATCTAATCCAGACATGCCGATAACATTTGATCGGTTTTATTTCGGAACAACAATTCAAGCCATCTTCCGATACATCGCATGTTATTTATAAATTATAATTCACTCATTGTTTCGAAATATTTCAAAGAACCGCTTTCAGGATTACCAGCCATTAACTACGACTCCGATGTCATCGTAAACACGGTCCGTCGAGAAACTCGAAGATTTCCCAGGATCGATGGAACTACCTTAAACAATTCCATCACATATGCGCAGACGATAGTCGATAAGCTGAACACTCTTGAAAGAAATCTCGCGAATGCCGGTATCGAACTTCAGGCGCAGAGTCCGGCTGAGAAACAATTCTGGAATTCTAATCCTTCGGCAGATGCTTTCGGAAGGAGTATCGATGCAATCATAGCAGGGAAAGCATCGTTATACCTCAGAGATCTAAAGTGCCGAAGGTACGTGTCGATTATTAAACAAGATATTTTTCAACAATTTTTTTCTTCATTAATCGTCAAGTTTTCGATATTTCGCTATACAATTTATATAGATTCTGTAATATTATTAATACATAATTTACTCTCATCTGTCATTTGAATTTTGATTCGATATTCTTCTCCTCGCGGGCCGAAATTAATTTAATTACAATCGATTTTAATCATAATCAAAATTTAATTATAATTATAATTCACATTTTAATTTTTTTTTTATTTTATCGCAGGTTCGGTTTAAATAATAATGACTGCGCCCATCACATATCGACCCTCGGCCTACAGGGCACCCCGCTCGGTGAATCTTGCGCCGCGATGCATAACATGGAATGCAATGAAAGGTTAAAGTACCGCAGCATCGACGGCACTTGCAACAACATTGAAAATCCGAGCTGGGGCAGCGCAATGACCGCATACTCTAGAGTACTGTTCTCCCAATATTTTGACGGTAAGGATGTCTCCTATCGTGATCGCGCTCCCTCTTTCTCTAGCCTTCTTCCCCCCCACGGCCCCATTTGTCAACGACATTAGCTCGCGATATGGCATCGTTCTCTCATCATCACTCGTCCAGGCTTGAATTGCTTATCGATCGTCACGTCGCTATAGATTATTAGGGAAATAATTGCTGATCGCGCGTCACATCATACTTTCGACCCAGTCGCGGAACGTAAGCAGCCCCCGCGCGCAAATCAAACCTCTCCCTTGGGATTTTGCACGGGACGAAATTTCGTAACGCGCGCTCTTTGTCGTAAACTCTTTGTCGTTAATTCTTGTGTGGAATAATAATGGTACAATTATTTGCAGCCTCTGAACGTTTTGCGCTCTCCCTTCTTTTCCCCAATTCCATTCGAATCAGAGTCTCCTTTCCCTCCCTCTGCTCATCCTGTTCCTTAGGAAATTATTTGCTTCTTGTAATAAGGTCAGTTTCGAATGAGAAAAGATTTTTTTTTCAATAAATCAAAGTTGCGAAATCGTGTCATATGTGAGTTTCTCAAATCAAAATATCGATAACAATATGTCGTAATGAATGGAAAATATGAGATTACAAAACATTGAAAGTTTTCCATGATATTTAATTCGATTACGCGAAATAGGAAAATTTTTACCGCGAATGTCACGAATAATAATCGGTGTTAGGTAAGTGTTGCTTTACTCGTTCGCAGTTGCATATCGATTATTTCGCTACGTGCGTTTCGAGAAGACATAGCGACGGGAATGCGTCATCGCGACAAGGTATGTGCTGATAAAAGTTCGTGTCGTTTAGTCATCCCTATAAATATTTTTATTTGGAAATGACAGTTAGAAATAATGACCATGCGGCGATTATATATTATCTACTTCGACCGGTCGCAGTAGAATGATAATACATGTGTCATACTACGGCTATGCTAGCGTAGATAAAGAGGGATGCGTAATTTGTTTTCATTTCACTCGAGTCCACCCGAGTCAGATTATTATTGTATCTTTTTTCTGCGGACTTGCAAGATTCTCGAGCTTCTTGTTACATGGAATATAGATTCACCAAACGACGCACTGCATTCCCCGCGTTACGTCAATGCCATTCATGTTGATGCATTTAGTTTCTTGTCCTGCGCACTTTTTTTCGAGTATAACAATAGATACAATAGATACAATAGATTCTAAGACACTTGGAATTTTTTTCACAGTTAAGTGTTTAATTAACACACTTTAATCCTAGAATATGGAACATGCGAATTTGAAATCAATACTTAAAAAATGATGATAAATGAAGATAATATTAAATTATAACAGTGATCTATTCGTATTCCGTAGAGATTAAATACTGAATATTAATGTAAAATCAGGGCTCACTATTATTTTCATTTTTTATTTGTAATATTTTGCCCTTATTTTAATCTGTAATATTAAAAACAAGATAAAATATCGCATTTGTGGATTGAAATTTAAAAAATAGGAATATGAAAATATGATAAAAACTATCTTTTATCAAAAGGATATCAGATGTACGAGAATTCGATATCTTGAATATCATTCGTACGAATAGGAACATAGTCACGTCTTTTATTTCATGGTTATCGCGCTCATAAAAAACCATGTTAGATAATCGACACTTTTTTGTTGTAATATCACGCACAGAAAAATCTAATCTATAAACAGCGTAATGAAAACGTTAAAAAATTCCCATTGCGGAGAATTCACGATAAAATTGCGAGCGATTCGCTCTCGCAATTTATTTATGTTACTTATTTATGTCGCGTACTTGTACTTATACTTTTTAAGGGACCGGTATCATCCAAAGCCTACCGACTAGATATCGCATTTTTTATTTTTCAATCCAAGCAAAATAGCATCTTTAGATGCTTATCACGCTTTAGGGTCTTATCACGACCAGCAACCTCGATCTGTCAACCTACCTATCCGACTTATCATCCCCGTAAGACACATTCACGTATATACATATACAAACGTAGACACATATGTAATATGTACGTATGTATGTCGGTTTATACTAGATACATACATGCATACACACATATATATACACATATATAGAAATATACATACTGATCCTTGGGCGCAAATGGATAAACGTTCGTCGATTGGCTTAACAAATTATATTCTGTGATTTGCATTACAGTTGTTGTGCGATAAGGCACATAGAGCATAAAATGCCTGAGTGTAGCAGTGAATAATACTGCCTACAATAGGGTGCCCCGGTCGGGAGATTCTATCCAGCAGTAGAAAATGTGTATGTAAACTAATTCGGATATACCTAATAATGTATCATATTTATTATATAACACTAGTTGGAATTCTTTTCTGTTCAATTCGCGCCAATACGCGGCTCTCGCGAAGGTACCCGAGCGAGGGAACTCGACTTGGGAGTCATATCTAATTTGGTCGCGCTTAAATAGGTAGTTCCAATTATATCTGCCGGCCAATACATATTTTACGTAATATACGCGCCTCGAAAAGTAGATGCCTAGCATATTCCCAAATTTAAATTTTATATTTGACAAAATAGAGATACTCTTTATTCTCCCGCTTGAATTTCTCAACTTTTAACAGTCGTTGAAATTGCTCGTAGAAACACATTCGCGAATTCTTTAAAGGTAGTATCTTTAAAAATCTTAAAAAATCGCATTTAGAATCTTCTCCCAGCTCGGTTCACTCGTTCGAATGCCTTTATCGATCATCTACAAGTAAGTTCGCGGGACGTTTCTGCGAGCGTTCTCGATCCGGGCGGCCGTAACTTCGATGCTAGGGCGTCGATTATATATTCGTTTCACAATCGCGTCTCTCTGCCACGCTTTAACAGCAGCAATAAACGGCTCGTCATTCGACAACGCATCAGAACGTAGAAGTCGTTGTAGTCGAAGTACCGACTCGCTTTGCAGCACGAGATTTAGGATTCTTCAGGGACCGATCAGTGCCAGAAATGAAATTCATTCTCGCGAATGAATGATACGATTACATCAGCACGCTTGTTTACGATTCGTTTCATATATGTCACAGTGCAAACGAAATTACTCCCCTGATCGTTCCCTGTTAAATTTATCGCGCGAGCAAGGCAGGTAGGCGCAGTTAGGATCTCGAGATTGGTACAGCTGGCGATAAACCCGCCTATTTGTAGCTAGAACAGAATATTTATATCCAGCTATAGATATTTTTATAATCTTCTCTCGTGCTGCACTGCCACGCGTACCATTTTAAGCGCGCGCGCGTATTTCAGCTCGCCAAAATCGGAGTAATCACAATGACAATGGCATATATGATGCCGTTTCAACATTATGTAAGCGTGTTCCCGTTCATAGCTGATCATTTTATGAATTGTCGTATCGTTTTCCGTTATGATTTTGCTCTTGTACCACGATAATTATTTATTCTATCTCGCGAATATTCGACAAAAGCACCACGTCGCGCTAAAGTAGCACCGATTTACTCCGATTTTGCGACTTTGACTATTTACGCGACAGAAATCTAATGTTCGATTTGGGCAGGCTTCCAACAACCGAGGCGTATCGGACATACGAAGAGACCACTGCCAAGTCCGAGACTCATAAGCGCCGCTTTATCCACTGCCAACGATCAATCGGATGCTAGCAGAACACTGGCCGTAATGGAATGGAGCCAATTCATCGCTCATGACATAGCTCAAACTGCAGTACGTAAAATGGGTGAGTGGATAAATTTGTATGGATAAATTTAAACGTGTGTATCTAATTTAAATCCTCAATCTCTCGATGGATTAATTTCTCACTTGTTGCACAAGTAATTACAAAGAAAATTGCTACAAGCCGATTTAAATATTGATAATTATTTGATATAATTTTGCAATTTCAATCAAATTTTAATGATAGGAAATATATTTCTCGTTAGGTAAATCACGTGATATATTTTCTTGAAAAATTTCTTAAAAAAATGTCATTGTATTAATATCAAAATCTGATACGTCTGATCTAGAAATGATACGTCAAAGCAAGTTATCGTGTAAATCTGTAAATTATGTCAATTCTCTTTGTCATAATTTGATCATTAAAGAAATTATTTCTTAATTACAGTCTCAAATGGAAAACCGATTTCTTGCTGTCAGCGTGATGGAGACACCCTATTACCGCGGCATATTCATCCAGATTGTTCTCCCATCAGCGTATCCTATGGCGATCCCGTTTATGGCAAACATGATATTCGATGCATGAATTATGTTCGCTCCTTGCCTGTCTTAAAATCAGACTGCACTTTGGGGCCAGTAGAACAGGTACGCGATTATTATTTTCCATATTCAAAAGTATATTTAGTACCTTATTTCAAAAAAATATAATACGATTATCTTGAAAATTAAAAAAAAAATAATTTTCATTGTCATTCAAGATTCGCGCAATTTATTATCCAAATAATAATCTATTAATTTAAATATAACTTACAGATGAATCAGGTAACTCACTTTGTGGACGGTTCAACGATTTACGGATCTACCCTGAAGAAATCTCGTAAGCTTCGCACTTTTGAAAACGGTCATCTTCGCGTTGATGTGCGAAACAATCACACATACTTGCCAAAAGGAGATGCCGCGTCTCAATGCGGAGAAAATTGCTACAATTCCGGTACTTGTTAATTTCATTTATATATATCATGTCTAATGGTTCTGAGACAATTCAAATTATTTCAATAATTATACGTTTATCAGGTGACGATCGTGTGAATATTGAACCTCAGTTAGCTGTACTCCACACGATCTGGCATCGCGAACATAATCGCATCGCCGATAATCTTGCCAAGTTGAATCCAGATTGGTCGGATGAGATTCTGTATCAGGAGGCCAGGCGGATCGTAATTGCTGAGATTCAACATATCACTTACAAGGAATGGTTGCCCATTTTACTAGGTAGAAGATACGTTCGTGCCGTTGGTCTCATCGTAGGAAACTATCCCCATTACAGTCGTAATTATAATTCTGACGACGAACCGTCGGTTAGCAACGAAGTTGCCAACGCAGCCTTACGTTTCTTGAACTCACTGGTGCAAGGAAAGCTAAGGTAAACATAATATATATTATAATACGAAGAATAATTTTTATAGAAATATGCACGACGATATTCATGGGCTCTTTCTCTTGTTCCAGTTTACCGGATAATTCTCATCAACAGAACAAAACGCTGAATCTGGCGGAGCATTTTTTCAATCCGCGTGTAATCGAATCGGAGGAAATGTTTGACGGATTACTTCGCGGTCTCGCTACTCAAACTAGTCAGAGAATGGACATTAACCTTATTTCGGACGTAAGCCAAACGTTCTTTTTTTTTCTTTTATATAAATGCTGATAATAATACGATCAAAAAGAATTTTTCATAACGATCGTCACTTTTGCGTTACAGATGACAAGCAAATTGTACAGTAATGGCAATAATTTAGGTTTGGATGCTGTCAGCTTAGACATTGAACGTGGTCGCGATCATGGCTTGCCAGTATATAATTATTATCGTAGACATTGTGGACTTCCTGCCGCCAAAACCTTTGACGATTTCTTAGATAACATTCCCATAGAAGTAAGTTGAATAATGTTTCTCCTCTTGCATCTAGTATTCTTAAGATAAATAAATCATTGATACATTTATCATCGATTTATTATTAGACGGTGAACAAACTACGTACAATCTATGGTCACCCCGATGATGTCGACCTTATCGTGGGCGGTATGGCAGAGAGACCGGCGGATGACGGCATGGTTGGTCCGACTTTCCGTTGTCTCATTTACGAGCAATTCTCTCGGTCTCGACGTACCGACAGGTTCTTCTACGATTCCGTGATGCAACCGCATCCTTTCACGCCTGGTAAGTTGGCACATCATCTTATGCATTCGAAATCATGTGCATTATTATTTATTTCCACTTCTGATTAATTATCTTTCTTTATTACAGAACAATTAGCTCAATTGCATAATGTTTCCTTGGCGCGAGTATTCTGCGATAATGGTGACAATATTACTCACATGCAGCGCAATGTGTTCCTCAAGCCTCAAGTCGGGTAAGTTCGATTGTTTCTGTGATAAGATTTGAAAGATACTCGAAATTCCTATTATGTTATATCTATTATTTAATATCGCATCTTTTATATTCCAGAAATGAATTGAAACGCTGCACAGATTTCGAAGCGATACCCAGTGTGGATCTATTTGCATGGGCAGAAAGGGCAAAAGCGTATCGTTGAAGTCTTTAATTAATTGGCTGGTCACATAACAATTGCATCCGTTCGCCCGTAAATGCGGATTTAAGGAGGATGGTTTACGGGAAGCGAGCCCAGAACGAGTGCAATCGCGCGGGAAAAGCGATTGTGTGAGATTACGTAATAATCTCATCAGAATCGTCAGAGGCGTCGCAACGACGGTATCGTTCTCGCTACGATGAAGCGAGAGGGGCAATATAGGACAGAGAGCAAAACAAGCGAAATAACGTGACTAGTCGATTAAAAAAATATCCAGTGGCCGAAATAAGGCTGAAACAACAATGCATACGCGAGCTAAACTACGAGATGAACGAACGAAGATAAACGATCAGCTATTGATAATGAAGGAATCATAGAGTTCGTCATCTTATTAATTGACTTTGCTCGCAGGATTGCATTTTTCGCGACAGTCTGATCAATAATGTAGTCTGATAGAGGCGCACCTTGTAGGTAGTCTGTGTATCTGTGTAAAGATGTATAAGTGGAGTGGTGGACATTACGAGCGTATTAATTACGCTCATATAAACGATCCTATTAAGTCGAGGTTTCAGTTAAAAGTACTTAGCGACTGATGAATTTGTGATTATTTAGAATTAATAAATGTATACAATTTTTATCTAAGCGATAAATGCAATATTATCATTTACAGAATCTTGTTAAAGAAGCTTAGATCGAATCTCGATTAACAAGAATGCATTTTTTCATTTTTTTGAGAATAATTCGCATAATGTATAAACCGAAGCTATAACTGAGAGCAATAATTTATTGGACGAAATATTGGCACTGATATAATAATATTTTTAATGCCATAAGAGGCATAATATATTATAATATATACGTCAAAACTGTATTATATACTTTTTATACAATTTCATATCGATGTACTTCGTAAACGTTTCCGTTTACGGGCGTTTTAACAAGGTATGAAGAATTTTTAAAAACATTCGCAATATCTGTCAAAAATATTTATTGATTCATTTGATTTATAATTTACAATAATTCTGTAATAATTTATAATTTGTAAAAATATAATTATCGATTTTTATAAGTTAATTGCTCGATTTATTATCTTATAATCTTGTAAACAATTTATGCAAATAAATGACATCTTTTACTAAATATATAAGATGAATCGATTGTCTGCAATATTCTTATTTCAAAATACTTAAAGAGAAAGTCTTGCATGTATCAAGTCTTCGTTTATAAATTTTGATCATACAATCCTAATTTTAATTGTTTCCTCTACTTTCTCATCACAAAAAGAACATTTATAGTTTTGCACTTCCAACGTTGTTTTATAACAATCGACACACATCAATATGTGACTACACGGTTTAAAAAGTATATTTCGTTCCTTTTCAAAGCAAATTATACATAAAATGTCACTTTTAGAATCAGAAGTTTTTGCATTTATGTCACATAATAACTTATCCACAGTTTTCTTTTTAATTTCTTTACTTTCGTCTTTAGTTGATGATATAGTTGAAATATTATTTGTTACATCTTCTATATTACTTCGTGAACTTTGAGGGTCCTTCTCATATATTCTAATACTCTCTAATGCCTCAGCACATTCCTCTGGACTAACATGTACTATGTTTTTTTCTTTTTCCTACAAATAAAAATCTTTATCTTAGAAAGAAATATATATATATATATATATATATATATATATAATTATATGTATATGTAATTATATATAAAATATATTATATATATATATATATATATAATTTAAATAATCTAAGAAAATACTCACACTAATATTTACCATCCTTCTTTCTCTTTCCTTTAAATAAAAATATTTATTTTAGAAAGAAATATATATTATATAATTTAAATATATAATTTAAATACTAAGAACGTGCATTAACTCACATAAGCATCTTTACAAAGACTATCCAAATAATCTTCTCCTTTAATCATGAGTATATAAAAACATGTAGGAGCCCATTTATAATGCGCTTCCCAAGGATCCTCGTAATCGGTCCATTCCTTCAAAATTAAGCCGCAATAAAAGCAAATTACTTTATCCTTTCGTCCTGTATAAGAAAATCCCGCCTCCGCTAATTGCTGACTAGTTTGGATTTTCATTAAAGGCCATGATATAAAGCTATTTAAACGAGTTTGGTAAAAGCGACAATTAGGATTCTTGGCTAATTCTATGTTTAACATAAATTCATTATGCTCCATATCATAAATGTTTCTTTTATTCTCGATTGGTATATTATCACAAAAAATTTTACGAGCAAATCTGCATTTTGGAGAAAAAAATATGTGATTTTCTACTACATTGACTCCATTCGGCCATTTGGATATTTCTAAGTAACACTCAAAACATTTAATTGTCTCATTTCGGCCAGTGAAATAAAAACCAGCTGCCGAAAGTTTCTCAGATTTTATGTACGGTACAGTCCAATTTTTGAAAGTATTAAATCTGACAATTTCATATCGATAATGAATGTTATTTCTAATATACATGTTGTATGTTATAGATTGTTCATTTTTTTTAATAAATTCAGGAATAGATATTTTGTTTTCATCATCAGGAATAGTCATTCTGTATGTTTTATATATATATATATATATATGTATATTTTATATATATGCACGTGTACAACCTATACGAAAACAGAAATAACATTACAGAAAAAGTATGAAACACGGGACTTTATATTAATAATTCAATATAAAGACAATTTTACAAAAATTCTTTTATGTCGATAGACAGTTACGTGTATAAATTAATATAAAAAATATATTAAATAAATATGCATAAAAAGTACGTACCTTCTTTTTATAACGTCACAAAATCACAAGATGTAACGAGCAAATTTTAAATAACACAATCCACGCTATAATGAACGGTAGAACAGCACATACACACACACATATATATATATATATATATATATATCTAGATAAATGTTTCTACAAACATAGATGATCTAGAAATGCCCTACAATGAAAAGGACTTCTCAGGTTTCTTTTCTATCCTTCTCTTCCGGGACCACAGTAACGTAGAATGAATATTAAAACCCATATCAAAATCACAAACACTTTCATATTTTTCTTATAATTTACGATATAACTATACTTTCATATTTTTCTTATAATTTACGATATAAAAAAAACAGTAGCATTGCTAGATAATCTATTCATTCGTTAATCAGAACAAGCTACAAGAATATGCAAACGCATATAGGATGTACTATTTAAAAAATTGGAGGTGACGTGACCTTTAGATGACTCTTCAAGGTTAAACTAATGGCACCATCTTATGTCCTCCTCGAAACCATACAACTTTTGTCTGAAACATTTTTTTCTAAATTGCTTCGTTTCCGAGATAAATTTGTAACACTTTACGTGGACCACCCTATATATAATATATTATAAAGTATACTTTGTGTTATAATATAAATAATCTTCCAAAATTTGAACAATATGCCAGATAATTTAAGTTTAAGAAATGTAAAAGAAATAATATATAAATCTATAATAGTACATCAATATCCGAGGAATAAAAATTTGCTCTGTAAGTTTAACGCGCTATAGTAAAAAATCCTATAAGTCTTAATCCACTATAGCAAAAATTCTTCCTTTTTTCTTGGTGTATCTTTTCCTAGTGTGCACAAAAGGAATATCTGGAGCGAAGGGACTTTATCACAAAGAGACACTAATAATGCATCTGTGTTTTGTAAAATAGATTTTCAAGTTGCATATTGAGTTGTTCCCATAGTGGTTTTTAAGTTTATATGCAAATATGTGTGACTCTTTTCCGTTTGTATAATTAAAAAATTAATACGCCAGTATCAAAACATGTTAAAATACTAGATTGATATTAACATTAATTTAACAAGATTGTAGCAAAAATGTAGTTGAAATTAAAATAACAAGTCATAAACATAAAATATTTTTTATTGTATATATTTCGTCTTTACTTAAATATATTTTTATTTTGCATTGCTAATTTTTACAAGTAATAATAAAATGTATCTATTTATCCAATGAGAATGATTTAATGAGAAAACAAAAAAACTTTTGAAATTAATGCAAATATCTATCTAACATTACCTTTCAATTTATATATTAGGAAAGAGATTTCAAATACTTATACAAAGTATAATTGTTTATGTAATTGTTCATAGAACGCAAAAAATATGAAATAAGTTTCCTTAGATCTAAAGAATTATATTGCATTAATAATTTCTAAAAAATCTTGTTTCAATATAAAAATTGATTTTATATTATATTATACATTATATGTATTGTAATAATATATATTATGCAACATTAATAATAATCAACAATTTCTCTTAATTATATCATACAATATATATCATGCAAATAGAAAAAAGAAAATAATTAACATTAGAATAATTAATATCAATATTAAATATGATCTATCAATACTGTCTATGTTCAATGTGATTTTATATATATAACTTTAAGCAACTATTACATAATAAAAAAACCTCCAAAAAATTTCCTTTATTTCTCTATACAATAAATTTTCAGCAATAAATCTTATATTACGGAAGTGCAAATGCGATTCTTAATATAAATTTCAATTCTAGTTATACGCTTCCAAGTTTCTCTCGTAGTTTCTTGTTCATTAAATATCTAAAGACACGTATTCCCTTAAGCGTACAAGCATAACCAAATTATCTACTCAAAGTTGCTTAATACGCTATTAATCAGATAATTACTCCAAGTTTAAAACTTATTTAAAGACATGTCTCATATCTACGTAACTTCGTTGATTTAACCTAATGGATTAAAAAGTTTTATGAATAAATATAATACAATGTTGTGCGCACATATATAGATTTAGAACAATTTCCAATCAAAGATATATGTATTTTGAAACCATTCGTATAGATTGCAGATTACATAAATAATATTATTTTTAAAACAATACTGTAGAATTTTTTTAAAATAATTATATCATATTTTTTTGTATAAAATTCGCATTTCTTTGTACACAACAATTCGGGACTGATTTTTATTAATTATTCATATGATATAAATGTGTTTCTCTCGTGGAGTTCGCGATAGATTTGTCGAAAAAAATAATATCCGTTTTTTTTTGTTCGCCATGAGAAAAATCTAGTTGAAATCGGCATTATTACTAGTCGATGATTGATGCAAGTAAAATCAGATCTTCAATAATAAGATACGAACTACCGCGGCAAAACCGTTGCTAATAAAAAAGTAAGCTAGACGACAAATCCTTTTGCAAACACATACACATACACATGTGCAGATTCCGTATGAAGATTATTGTCGCGCAACCGGAAGACAATTGCGACGCGATCACGTTCGATGTCACGATTAAATGGATTTTCGCGCGACACCGATTTTGCGTAATGTATACGAGGTAAGCGTGAGAACGAAACGTGGAGTGCATTTCACTGGGCTGAATGTTTTATTCATGAAACCGATATCGAATATCTGATCCGAAATGAATCTTGCGTACCGCGGAATATGCAGATAACGGAGATTTAATCTCACACTTTACGTTTTCGAATATCTAATATTTTATACAAAAAAATAAAACGATTTTTTCGAGAGTTTCCTATCAATTTTTCGCTAGTATCACAAACCGACAGATTTCATATATTTATATAGACATGTTTGCAGGATATAATGAACCTCCGAATTTTCGATTTTTTTATTGAATTATGTGAATAGACAATTATCATTGATCATTGATCTATATATTTTTCCATGGATTAATTATGCGTTTTTTTGGTATATATGCTAAGGATCTCTACTCTTTGCCATTCTTATTTTTATTCTAAATAGTGATTTTAATATTCATACAATATATTTATACGCATAATAAAGAATTCGTCGAATAGCAAAAAGAATGAAAAAAACAATTTTCTGTTCATTTTTGTGTGAAAATTATTAATTATATGTCGAAACATACTCACGAAAATAAAATTATTTATCATATATTTATATTAGACATTTATAATAGACAACGCAATAAAAATTAATGTAATCACAAAAAGGTAGGATGAATCCAGAAATTTTATTTACATTTGATATCAATCAAAATAATGATCCGTTTTCTTAACTGTACAAGATTTTATTGCAATTAAATCGCAATCAATTTAATAAAAAAAATAGTATATTATTATACTAATATAAATAAAATAGTATATTATTAAATAAATACGTAATTAATTATAAGAAATAATTTGATAAGTATATAAAGATTATTTTTAAAATTAAATTATCTCGAGATAATAATTAATGTGAAAAATTGATATAAAATTCTATGCATATGCATGAACTGTGAAAATACCAGGAAAAATCGGCAATTAAATTTCATGTTATTAAATATATCATATAATATCTAGAATTATACGTGCATATGTGTATAAAATTATGACAATTATGAGAATTAATTTTAGACCAATTTTGGATAAACTAGCATATAATAAAAAAACATATTTTCTCTCGAAATTAGTTTTCTCCAGTTTTGTTAAAATTATATAATTCAGTAACTAAATAATGCACGTGCAATAATTTGATATAACATTATGTCACATGTGTCACAGGCTCTTTTGTCACTTATATTCTCTCGAGTCTTACATTAGTTCATGAATTCTGTTAACATTGCATGCACGTCTTGGTGATCAGTTGAAGATGTCGTGTAAATTACATTCGAAAAGCAAACACAATATTGCGAGCGAATTTTCATGCATTAACAGAAAATTGAGTTACCATCGTAATGTCAGCAAAATAAATATCAATGTAGGAAACACCAAAAGTAAACACCATAAATTAGAAAATTTCTTCGCGGAACATATTGCCGATTTCTTATTCATCAAATGTAAAAGTTAATCGAATTTTTAATCAAATAAATTTTTTTAATGCTTTTTTTCTTTGAATTAGGTTCTAGATTAATTTCTAGTAATCAATCTGTGTTTATTAATGTATATACATGTAGTGTACTCACGGATACGCAGAAGCGGAGTAGTAATGTTGACCTAGAACACATAAAAAACATATATTATATATATACATATATATAATAAAAAAGTTTCGTGAAATAATTAATATTAAAAAAAAATAATGGCGCGCAACCTTTTATTCGTAACATAATATTAATGAATAATCATAGTTTTTTATCATAAAAATCATTATAAAATTTTTTAGAATTTTCTAAATTTTTATAAAATATATAAATTAAAATATACTTTTTATATGAAAAATAAATAAAATATAAATTTAGAACTTTAGAAAATTTTACTGCAACTTATTTATTAAAAATTATTTTGAAAATTTTGAAAACTCCAAAATATACAATATATAATATAATATAGAATCCTTTTTATACATTATATTATAATGCATAGAATTTATATATAACATTAATTATAATTATACATAAATGTTAAAATAAAATAAATCACTACTGCGGGAAAAATAAGCCATTTTTATAATTTTACAAGTAATAAATAATAAACGATAAAGTAATAATCTGTTCTTACCATATAATTGCGCTGCCATTGCCCGATGCCTCCCCCCAAACCTCCTCCTCCTTCTCCTTCTCCTTTCTTCCTCTTTTGCGTCTTTGGCACTTGCACAGCACACGTTCACGAAAGCACGATTAATTACGATCGCGCGGCGAAATAATAAAATAAATAAAATGATCGCGCGATTTTAAAAAGGCAATTCCGACATAAATCGTGCGCGATCTTCATACGACACTCTTAATCCCTCGACACTTTTGCTTTTCACGCACTTCCGATCTTAATCACGCGACACTTTGAACGATATTTCCGCCCTTAATCGTACGCGACTTTTTGTGTATCACTCTCGGTTTTAATCAACGCGATATTTTGTGCGCGATACTTTTTTTGTACGAGAGATTTTATATGTCTGAGAGAACTGGAGAGGACGATGCGCGACAATTATAACTATACGACATGAAATTCGAAGCGACGCGCGAATTAACGCAGTGATGCCAACTGTCATTAGCAATTAGGGATTATCGATCTTTCGCGCTTAATTATGTGAACGAATAATGATGTAAAATACATGTTTTAATAATTAGCTGAATAAATAAATGCTACGAATTTATAGATATTGAGATATATTTTGTGTATATATTACTTATTAATTAGCATCCGACTTTGCGAATTTGATTTCGATCGTATCCGTTTGTAGCGTTTGTAGCGTTTGCAGCGATTTGAATTGTAGCGTTTTATGGAATATAATTTATGATATAATTTTATATTGCATATATATACATATATTACGATAAAATAACAGCTTACTAATTTACATCTTTTATATTGCTCCAATTAAAAAATAGATTGTAATTTTAAATAGAAAATAATATAATAGTATACGTAAAATAAATGCAGCGATAAATAGCTGTCACCGTGATAATCTCATCGTTTGTCACGGGAATTAATTTACTCGTTACGTATTATTAATAATCGAGTATTAATAAGTCAAATTTGCCATCTCCAGTTATCCAAATATCTTCTCGCGATCGTAGTTCGAATAAGAATGGGCGTTCTTCAACAAGCGATACAGAGGACACAGTGTAATCATTTCATCCTTGTTTACATTCGGCTACTAACAATACAACTACGTAGACATCGCGCCGCGAGGCTCGGCACGAGAATGTCAAGGCCGCGACAACATAAACAAAAGCGCGCGCACTCTCTCTCTCTCTCACTCAGAACGGATACAATATGACATTCAGTCCGCTAACGCTAGCAAAATATTTAGTATACGCCGAATGCTTGACACGAAAGTGTCTAAATCGAACGTAAAGAGATTCCGATGTCTTTCATACATATAAAATAGATACGAAATATGCGTGTTGTATATCGTTTTGTTTAAATTTTCAATTAATATCGAATAATGTATCTCCTCTTTCTTTCTTTCTTTTTTTCTTTCTCGTATTTTTTATTCATATATTACATTTCAATTCGATAATGATCACACAAATTACAAATAAATTATAAATTATAAACTTCAAATTGTAATCTAAATCAGAGCGGATTTTTTAATTGGTCAATAAAAAGGGATAAAAGAGACAAATATTTCTTTCTCCTGATTGGTCAGTTTAAATATTACTTGAAGGATTTGTCTCGCCGAGTGAAGCGCATTCTATGTTAATCGATCTTTTCGATGATTGATTATTAAAATCTATAGAGAGCCCTCTCACGATTATTAAAGTATCGGAGGTTAAAGTACGAACCAATTACAGCTTCGCTTTTAAATTTGAATCGCTGGAGTTACTGAATCGCGCCACAATTGATGGACTCGAATCCGAAGTGCTCCGTATTTCTCGCGATTTTTCTTGTTTAAAAGTGAATTTTGCACGCAAAAAATTATCGCGAGTGCTTCTAAAATATCGTAGACGCGTTGAATATCGAGTGTGATCGCATAACGTGATTTCGGTATCAGTGATTAGTGTTCTTGTGTGCCTTGGAGATCCTCTTCACCACTGTTTCACATCATTATTCTCGTTGGAATGCAAGGAAAATTCAACTGGATTTTAATAAGGTATGTAATATACATGCCAAATTAATTGCATCGATTTTATGTCTCTCATAATATCTAATTCGATCGCCTTCTTTCTTCAATACGTTTAATAAAATAATTCAATTTTTTATCTCTTGATCTCTATGTCAAATATGACTTTATTAGACTAATTTTAGAAGACTTAATTTTATATCAAATAATAGCTTTTTTCGATCAATGATTTCCTTCAAATCAATCAAAATCATTTTTGAATAATTCATATTATTTTGTCGCTAAAGTGCTGATGATCACAAGCACTACCACATATACCCATGTTATCGAAATTATATAGACATTTTATCACGCAAATAATTTGGAATTTACTTGACAAAAAGATAAAATATTCAAATATACGTATAACAATTTTTATTTTTATCAAATATCACTCATAAAAATCACAATCATGGACACACATATATATATAATGTGTAAAATACATATATATTGTATGAAATAATATTCATTGTATATGCAGTTTACAAAAAGATTTCATGCTAGAATTTTCTATTTAAAATACATAAATAAGGTACACACTTGTACCCAGTGTAAATAAAATGTATATAATAATGCTTTCACAAGCAGAATATAATTTAAAATTGATTTCAAATATAAAATATATATAGAATATATGGAAGTTATTTGTTGGTATATATATAGATGTATATATGTATATACATATCAATATAAATATGTATATATAGTGCCTATATATATATATATATATTTATAAATATATATATATATATATATATATATATATATATATATATAGGCAGCTTGAATATAATAGTAAAAATATAAAAACGTAAATTATAAAAAAAAAAACGCTTACATATTATAAAAGACAGTATTCCATATTGCTTTCATAATTGGCACATATTTCCATGGGATACAAAGTATCGTAATCTCATTTCTTTCTTAAAAGAATATTTCAATATTCCTTATAATCAATTTTCTTTCGTAATCATGTCCTTATAATCAATTATTCTCTCATAATCAATTTCTTTGAGCTGCATTAATGTAATACTGTTTAAATAATAAAATTTGTTCCTTTTGATATTTTTTGTCCATCAGGCATTGATGGCTTGGAAAAGATATTTATCTTATTATGCCAATCCTTAATGCATTCTGGCAGTTCTATTGTATTTTCAAACAGTGGTCGTTTGAATAATCTCTTGGCCTCTAATAGCTGCTCGTCATTCACTATTCTATCATCCAAGTGCACCAAATGTGGAAACCAAGATAGCACAAATAACCTTTTTAAAAAGTTTAACGTTATAACTTAAATTTAAAACAAGAAATATATTAAATAGATAGGAATAAAACTTAAAAAATAAAATTTAAAAAAATATTTTCTATTAACATACCTATATTGAAGATATTCAAAAAAACTTCCACCGTTAAGATAACTAGGTGCCGCTTCATTTCCCATGAGACATAAATATTTAAGATTTGGTATACTCTTATGAAGATTCTTAATAAATGGATGTAAATTTTTAATGTAATTATGATTTAACCAGAGGAGCTCAAGATTTGGCATGTATGGGAATATAGTAATATCATCTATCTTATTGTGATCCAAATTGAGAGATCTCAAGTTGTCAAACTCTGATAAAAATTGTAAATTCCTGGAATTTTAAAGAATAATTTATTTTATTTCTACTGCCACTATATTAGCAAAAATCAAATGTTTTTAATATCTTTTTCCAAATTTTGTTATATGTATCGCTTTTATAGATATTCACTTACCTGCTGAACACATTGTGACTAATATCTAAATGTTCTATGATGAAACCATAATCTTGTATAATGTTATAAGGCATGGTAAAAAGACCTTCATATGCAAGTGACAAAGAATCAGTTTGCTTCGCAGATGTATCATCTGATAATTGTCTACAATGTTTATCCACATGTATATATGTCCTTAGACAAGTCATGGCATATTCTTCCTCCTCTTTTATTTTCAACAAATGTTTTATCTCATGTTTTATCTTGCCTGACCTATAACACATGTAACAAATATAATGAGAATATAATGAAAAGTATAGAAAGCAAAAGAGCAAATATAATTTATATATTAAATACAAATACTATATAATATCATTTCTATAAAGAATTTGTTAAAATTATATCTCATATAAATACATTCAAACATGTTAAATCTTTAAATAATTTCCTTTTAAATAATTTAAATGTACACTTTTACCAAAACCTTTTTGTAAAAGTATATAAGATATTTCATTTGACGCTAATTATGTATGAGTTATAATTAATTGTACTGCACAAAATAATACTGCACGCGACTAAATTTATATATTTTATTTATAACATGTGAATTATAATAGAATATAAAATTAAAAATTATTAACAAATATTACTGTATTAAAAGACATATATTATTATAAATATAATTCAATATAAAAAGTAAACTTTTTTAAAGCAAGTAAATATTATAATTACAGAATACTATGTAATTAACCGTTGGTTGCACAAGAACATAATAAATAATGAAATACAAATAATATAAATATAATAAATAATATAAATGCACAAATATAAACCATAAATGAGCACATTTTACTCACATTCTTATTTTTACATCACCTTATTAGGCTAATATGATAAAAAGACTACGTATTTGATAATATTCTTAGTTTCTAACACTTATCAAGCCTGAATTAAAAATCTAAAACTGATGTTAGAGAATAGATGTACACTCAAGCAAAAAAATCTCTTTTCATATAAAATAAATATCACATTCATAGTGACTTATCATACAAGATTTATAACTTTCATTGAAAATCAGTCTGGTCAGGTAAAGTTATCACATATTGGACAGGGAAGTGATAAGATAGGAGAGAGACAAATACGTATTCTCGAAAGCATCGTGAAAATATGGTATGAATGTATAGGAAATCAACGCGATTTGTAAGATTAGAGACTTACAGAGGTTATATAAAGTGCACGTGCTCGCGGGAGAACAAACATCGTGACAACACAAATTTGAGAGACTGAGAACGAACAAGAGACAAACAGCAAGTCATATTTTTTTATCAAAACAAGAATTATTTTTTGGGAGAAATAAGACTCATTAATCCGTTCTAATTAAATATGAATTTTTTTTTTAAATGTCACTTTACTTGTTTGTATTCTCAGCATCTCATGTAATTTTCATGCAATCGACTTACGTTTTGCGCTCATTAAACCGAATTAACATTCAATTGTTCACAGAATTTTCATTTTTTATTTTATTTTCGAATCTTCCCGGATAAGGAACTTTACCTTACAATTCAGTTTATGCAAATGAGATGGAGCCACCGCTCAAATGATAGTGGATAATGGATAAAATTGTAATATGTATATATGCGTTTATATGTGTACGTATACAATATATATGTATGTGTGTATTATCGCGACTTAAAAAGATATGCGGATAAATATAATATATAATAAATACATTTACTCACCGGTTAGTGCTCTTTCTGGCCTATTATATTTATTACGACTCTTATTTGTCAATTAATAATATGATACAATAATTGATTATCACTTATGTGTGTATACTATCTTGATATCTTGCATTGTCTTGTTTACAGTGGAATCTATTTTTTTTAAATTGAAAATTAGGATATCTATTTTACTATATCTTATATATATCTAATTTATTAATCACACTTCTAATCTAATGACATGCAGAATGAAAATATTATTGTACTGTGCTTTAACTTTTATTATTTCCAAAGACAGCACAAATAAAAGATACGATATGATGTCTTTAAATAATTTTTTAATGATTTTTCATACATATGTATAATCTTTTTTGATATTTGAATATGAGAATTCTCGTTTTTCAGAAGCGATTTTCAAATTTTTTTATTTATCCATTATTACACGGCATTCTTGATATACACATTGTGATATAACATAATATATTGATAAATTTGTGTATGCGTTTTATTATATAATATACAATAATCTATACACATATAAATACTCAGAAAAGAAATTTAATTGATTCATTTATATAATTTGTTTACATTTCTTTTCCATTGTCGCATTTTGCATATATGTATCGATATGTTGCAATTAAATGAAGCAGACGTTAAAATTTGTTTCAGCTTAAATATTTTAATACCGCTATTAAGCTATTTATGTAAATTAACACGCTATTTGTTTGTTATTTTATTTGACTTTTAGTTACAGGCATTAAGTTTATTTACATTAACTTGTAATGCATGTAATGATAGACATTTCCCATTGCATCTTTGAATATTTGATCTCGAGGTGGAAATCAAGCAATCAAATTAATCAAGCAAATAAAGAACGTAGAAGTAACCTGAATGGAATCAGTTCAATGGACAATGGCAACAATTTATTTAATTATTTTTTTAAGGATACGCAATTGTATAATGCCCATGCTTTCTATGTTTTATTATGATTTATTATAGTAATTTCATAACGGTTATTAAGTTAATGACACACAAATTACACAAATTCATCGTATATGCTGGTACAGTGTACATCACTTATTCTATAAATACGGTAGGATTAGGATTGGTATTTTCATTGAAAGAAAAAAAGAAATGTTCAATTTTAATTTTTATACAGTATATATATTTTTTTATATTTTCTTTCTCGTCGATCTGTCACGTATAGGGACATGCTCTGTGATACTTTTATATAACATATTTTTATATGCATCTCTTAGGAACAGGAATAGTACATGTTTATTACAACAAATAAGCATATAAATGCTTCTTTTAACACGAAACCATATATATCACTATAGGCACAGATTAAGATACTTCGATTCTTATATTTAGAATTTACATAAATTATATTCTGCAAAAGAGAGTTTATAAATATTTATTATAAAGAATTTATTATAAAATGTAAAAAATGATAGAGTCAATCTAATTTTCTGCTGAAGAAAAGCCGCCAATTTTTGCCAAAAGTTGCATTATCGAGTAAACTATAGTCATAATTTATTAACGTAATAGCATATTGATCAAAAATTATATGCTAAAAATTTACCGATAATTATTTCTTTATCGCATATGACTAATTGACAAAGGAAAATCAAATAAAGCGTTTTACGAACAGCAATTATAAACAGCATGTTTTTGAGCATTTCATTAAAATTCAACATGCCACTTAATCTGTGCCTGGACATTTTCAATTGACAGCGAGTGTTTCATTACATTCGTATTTTTCTCTTATAGCCGCGTCGTATATTCGTTTGATCGTTATGGACTTATGGCGGACGAACGAGAATTCAAGGATTATTATCTCAATACATTTACTTTCTAACAAGTACGGAAAATATTTCTCGTGATTTATTATTATGTACACACTCGATAGATTAAATGTTAACTGCTGTTTCGATATATGTTATGTTTGTCTCTTTACGGGCAGTGATCGATAATTAAAGCGAATTTAAAGAATACAATTTCTCTATCATTGTCTCAGTCCCGTAAAACAGAGAATTATTCGCTGATGGAAATTAATATCAAAATACACAAAGAAAAATTCCATATGTTTCGCAAACAATTTGGTTTTGCTCTTATTATACGACGCACACTCATTATTACGATAATCACATTAATTCCCGAAAGACATCTATTAATTTCATAATACGATGCGAATATATTCTTAATTATATAGTATACAATGACACAAACAATATATATGTATATGTGATGTCGGCTACGCACAACAGAAGACTTTTGTCACAAGTTTGTGATAGAACGTGCCAACAATTAACGGTGAAATATCAACATGACATCAATTAATCGCCAGTTGATTGAATCGATCATACGTGTAAAATTCAATTCTCATTCCACGTACGCGATTTAATTCGCGATACGAACGCAATGTAACAATAATCCCGCGCATCATTGCATTGGTGAGCAATCAATCGAATAGCGTGCGTTGATCAATCTCCTCTTCATTTTTTTCCGGATAGTTTCTTTTTTTCGCATGCAGCTTTTTGTAATATAATCAAATCCCCCTTTTCAACAATGCGAAAATATTTGAATGTACCGAAACGAAACGATTGAAATTTTCAAAGCAAAATAAAAGGAAGAAGAGTATAAGACAAGAACAAAGGGCGGCACCATAAATCGAATGAGAGCGTAGTGCTTTGTAAAAAAACATACCATGATTGCAAGAGGTGCGCGTGTTTGGTACCGTTTGTTTTCAGTTCTCCAAATATCTTCTCGCGGACCAGAGAGAAATCTCGCTTTTTCTCCAACGTCAAGTGCCAATCAATTTCGGCGAATTGTGCTATCGGATGTTATATTTATAATCAACATGTATTCAAAACGAGATCGGCAAGATCAGAAGAAAAAAAGGATTTATTAATAATTATGCAACGAAAAACGCACCTCTAAATTATCGCCGGCCGCATCTCTCTTCGCATATCGAAACAGCATAACCATTTTTATAATTCGCAAGGGCGTTTATTTACACGTTATACGACGTAATTAGCTCTTCGGCGACGATGGATCGATATGCGCCGTAAAGATACTTAAATCCTAGCACGTACTCACTATGAAATATTTAGCATAGGAAAGTTCGCAGTCGAAGAAATTAATACACCTTGTTAGATTTTTCGAAATATTTCGGCCGTGTAGAATGTCAGAAAAATGGAAAGCGGGGGAGTTTGGAATTGATAGTTGCGTTAAAAGGGACAACAGTGTTATATAGAGCAACGGAAAGCAAAACTGCAAGCTAGATTTAATCGTTGCCGTTAACTCTGTGTTTTATTGCGTATCGATAACGGAGTAAATGAAACTGGAAAATCAAATTTTCACGCCAAGTTTCTTTCAAAGTCATGTTTTAATAGTAACAGATTTAAATACAGAAAATAGCGATCAAGAAAATAATATAAATTCTCTCGATTTTTAATTGTAATTAGATTACTTCAATATGTGTGCGAGAGGTTACACGGGAGAGCAATAAACGAAATAGAATTTTGACTAGTAGATTACACAGAGTTGCTATCTCTTTAGCAATTCATAGGTTTACATAAAATAACCTCCCATGATATATATATATATATATATATATATATATATATATATATATATATATGCGCGTGTTTTTTTTTTTCAATCTCACGGGATAGCGGAGTTAGAAAGAAGTCTTTCCGAATATAAAGTTTCCAGGTACGTTCGGGTCGTCGGAGCAGAAATATTGCTTCCATAGATCGGCGAATTTTTCGCGAGTCACTTCTTTACCCTGCGAAGAAGTAAACAGTTTTGTAAGGCTCGATATCGCGTTACGCTATGCCTTTCTTTTTATTTTCCTTTCTTTCCGCTTGATTGATACTCACCACCCCCAGTTTCTTGAACGCCTCGCGTGCCTCGGCCTCGTCAACGCCGTGACTGCTGCACACCTTACTGAATTCGGTCTCGTCGATCGATCCGTCACCTGACGATACGGGATAGATCGGATTCGAGTTTGAGACTACTATTTTATATATTGTGAAGGACCGAAGGTAAAAATCGCCGATAAATATATATGCAAAGGCGAGGTGAGGTATATTATTAGGAATTTTTATGAATGAATGAGGGATAATGAGTAAAAGGGATATCGCTTAATTGATATTTATAGATTTTTAACCCTCGAACTCTCGAAACCGTCACTCATTTTTAACCCGATTTAGCCTATTAATTTTAGTTTATCAATTTTACAGAATTTTCATGCAATATATTGTTAAAATAATAAATTCGTGCAATATATTGTTAAAATAATAAAAAGAAAATAAAAGTTTTAACTTCAAGTTATTTAAAAATATATTTAAGTCATATATCAACTATAAAAAATATATAGAACTATAAAAAAATTATTTACAAGATATTTACTTTTATGCGCGATGAAAGTTACCTACACCATATTTACTTTTACATACGTTGGAAAAATATAAATAATACATAAATAAATATAAATCGTACATTTTATAAACGGAGTCTTTTTTCTTTTTGCATAAATACTGTTGAAAACGCAAAGTGAAACGGGTTTACGAAACAGAGCAATCTCTAGGAGGCTCATGTACTAAATACGTATTTACTTAATTCGCGAAACTACACAAGAGGACAGAATTAATGATACATACTTCCTTCCCAGTTATTTTCTGCTCGAGTAATTATGCTTACATTAGTATTTCTGAAATCTCGGATGCGAATGCGTATAATGAATTACAGTTGTGCGTAACCGGTTCATGAATATAAACGTGTTTATCAAGGGAACGAAGTCGAAACTTACCGGATGAATCCTCGAGATCGAACATGAAATTCATGTATATTTGTTGCCATTCGAGTGCATGTGCTGGATCTTTCGCGTACTCTTCCCACATCGAATACCACTCGTCTCGGCTGATCTGAAAGATGCGCGACGAGTTAATATCGCGCACACATACATACATTCGTTTCTGATCAGCAAGCTATATCTGCGTTTCTCGTATGTCGTTTTAAATTTTAATCATATGTCGTGAAATATCGTCGCGAATATTCCTTTAGGTTGCGGAGTAAAACGCAAATATACAAGCAAACACAGCCAAGAGAACTGTTTCAAGAATTATGAATGCAAAAACACTTTAAAAATCGATAAACACAGGCGGAAAATGGAACGGAAGTATGCTAAAAATTTAGAAAGTTATTTCAAAGTAAAGAGAAAAAGAGAAAAAAAAATATATATATATTAAAATCCCGAAAGAGAAATCATAATTTGATTTTATAATTAAAATAACTAATGATAATTTAAATGTTAATACCTGTCCATCCTGATCGGCATCGGCTCGTTGTTGTAATCCTTCCCAGACTTTAGTCAAAGTGTCCTTAATATGTTGCGATGTGGCATCGTCCGGCTTCCAATGCTTGGAATTGCAAATTCGCTGTAATGCAAAATAAGAGCGAATCAATTAGAATTCTTGGATATTCTTGATTTATCGGCGTTATTGACGCAGATAAAAGCAATTATTAATTAAATAATCGAATTATTCAAATTTATTAAACTGTAATTTAACTGTAAATTATATAAATTAGATTTGTTGTTGTTTTTATAAGATTTATGAAATTAATGTATCTTTATATATTTGACTTTAAAAAAAAAATGTAAAAGTATAATATGAAAGAATATTATATCTGTATTCGGTGAAACAGTAATTCAATTAATTTTACATGCAATATGCTTACTTGGACGGCGAGATCAAAATCCTTTATGTCGATGGTACCACTTTCATTAACATCTGGGAAAAAATAACAGCAGAGCATTGTTATCTGATATTTCAATATGTTTTTTCGCTCAAATGTATGATTCGGTTTATAATTTAATTATATCTAACATGTAAAAATTTTTATGCGTTGAATTTTGTTGCAACTACTTTGTTATTGCGGATAAAATGTGACTGCCTCAGCTGTCGCTAACATTTCCAAGGAGCAACGTACATTCTCTCGCGGATGACAAGATAAACGATCCTGCCACTCGATTTTGGCATCGCTTGGCTACGATCGGATATCGTTAGTTTTCTGAAGATGACCCATTTTCATCACGGGTTTATTCGTTTTCGCGTGGTTTCCGCTCGGCTTGTCGCTTATTAATTCCGTTTCATTGTAGAAAAGGAGAAGATAACTACCATTTCACTCTTTCCGGGCTTCCGTAGCCAGAATCCTGTTAAGCGCCGATTACGATTCAACGAGGCAGAATTTATTGTCTCCCCGGCATCCGTTCAGACGGTTGACAAACCAAGGACACGATGAAATAATTAATAACAACGTCCGGAAATATAACCGGTTACTTTTAATGACACAACTTGTTGCAAAAACTCTGAACTCGCGGAACAAATTAAAAATCGATGAATCGGATTCTCGTTTATGAGTACGTTTAGTAGCAAGATGGCGCAAATAATAAAAAAACATATTCACTTTTTTGCGCGAACAAATGCTTCGGAATCTCGCGACATTATAACATAGGAAAAGAAAATGGCAAATTATCAAATAGAACTAGAATATCATTCTTGATGTTATAAATATCACTCCTGGATAAATTACGAATTGTCAAATAACGTTATAATATTAATAGTAGAAATAAAATAGAACTATCATTTAATCAAATAGAACTATCATTCTTGATGTTATAAATATCACTCCTGGATAAATTACGAATTGTCAAATAACGTTATAATATTAATAGTAGAAATAAAATAGAACTATTATTCTTGATGTTATACATATCACTCCTGGATAAATTACGAATTGTCAAATAACATTATAATATTAATAATAGAAATAAAATAGAAATATCATTCAATCAAATAGAACTATCATTCTTGATATTATAAATATCACTCCTAGATAAATTACGAATTGTCAAATAACATTATAATATTAATTTATAGTAGAAATAAAATAGAACTATCATTCAATCAAATATAAATCTATCATTCTTGATGTTATAAATATCACTTCTGAATAAATTACGAATTGTCAAATAACGTTATAATATTAATTTATAGTAGAAATAAAATAGAACTATCATTCAATCAAATAGAATCTATCATTCTTGATGTTATAAATATCACTCCTAGATAAATTACGAATTGTCAAATAACGTTATAATATTAATAGTAGAAATAAAATAGAACTATTATTTAATCAAATAGAACTATCATTCTTGATGTTATAAATATCACTCCTAGATAAATTACGAATTGTCAAATAACGTCATAATATTAATAGTAGAAATAAAATGAAAAAATGATGGAATCGCACAAATTATCGCGGAAAAATCATTCATATACACACGAATATATCGACATACTCCTCTCCCTCTCATTTCGCACTTAGGTCACGGTAAAATAATTAGTTCCACAGAAGCGTCCGTAGGATATGTTTAGCGGCCAATCGCCAAGCGGTCGAAGAGGAGAAGAAAACGAGGGATTAATGAGGGCTACCAGGCGTGTGCACGCTTGTGACCTCCACGATCCTCGCTACGAGCTGCCACGACGCTCGTGACGAACACATCGTCGCATATTTACACGCATACGTAGATCTACTCGTTATCCGCAGCGTTTCTGCTTTGTACCCGGTGCACATTACGGTGCATTTTTACATTATGTATCATCATAAAAACACGTATATGCATTAAAACGCGTCTATGAGGCACGGCCGCTTCATCCATTAGGCTCTGCAAGTGGAATGCATAAAGTTTTCGCGAGCGTTTCGAGGGATGAAAATCTCTGAAAATCTCTGGAGCCTGGGAGAAGTGCAAGTGCAGCTTCAAATCGCGAGAAAAATGAAGTGCAAGTGCAGCTTCAAACCGCGAGAAAAATGAAAAATCAAAATTAATAAAAATTTGAGCAAAAGTTTTGATATTATAATTCGATTTTTTAATGACGAATTTTAAATGCCACGAAAATGTATAATCTCATATAACTTTTTCGCAACATTACATTACTTTTCGCGTATGACATAATTTCCAATTCAAAGTATACGCAAACAAAAGTCAATCCCATTCGGTGGTCAAACAAGTTTTCGCAACTTTATCTCGTGAAATAAATGGAAATTCTCTATTTAACGCGCGAGACATGATATTTTATATCATGCGATAGAACGCGATACGCGAATACGTGGGTTCTGAAAGATAAAGGAGGAGAAAAAATGGCGCTAAAAGAGAGTCTTAAACCGACTCCGATGGAAGATACTCACTCACGCACGCGCTCGGAGAATTAGAACGCGTACATCATACGTGGCGTAGCGACCCCTTAACGGGACCCGACGGCGTGTCCATTGTTTATCTTCTCCACAGTTCATACCATAAATAGGTGTACACACATAGCCTGCCTCGCTCTTGCCCGAATGGGCCGACACATAGGTGCCACACGGAGACCACGCAAAACGCTCGCGCGCGCAACCCCGATTCCGCTTTCATCCGCCCCGAAAAGAGCCGCGCGAGAGGGAGGCCACGAAACCGACCCTCCGGGCGAACTCCGTATTTCATTCGTGTCGAAACGGCTTGCGCAGCTTTTCGCGAAGGGCGCGAGAGAAAGAGAGATGGGACGAGTGAAATAGGGCCGTTAGGAGAGAATCAAGACAACCCCAGATGAGAATGCGAAGCAGTGGCTGGCGAAAATGCCGTCAGAGAAGGAACGACACCTCGTTCGTTACGTTAGCGCTCGATGAGGATTTGTTTTGTCGAGAGGTACAGAACGGCGGGCGGCGAGAAAAAGAGAGAGAGAGAGATTTTCGCTCAACGAGCGCTGCGGGGGCGCGTTAAATGTTATCTCGAAATGTCGGGGAAAACTGTTCGCTCGTTGTCGAGCGCAGTTTGGTCAGTAACGTGGGCTAAACCGTATCAGTAAAAGAAAATCACGGCTGAAATGCCACGAGTTGAAACGAGATTGACAAAGCTAAATTAACGCTAAATTAACGAATAGATTTATCCGAAATCTGTACAATTATTTTTTTATTATCTTAATAAATATTTTTATTATCGTGATAAAAATTTTTTATTATCGGCGAATTTTTTTTAATGCGGCGAATTATTATACGTTATTTATCAAAATTCACATATAATATATGAGCCGTTTATTTTGAAAGTGGCCTAAGTCCATTTTTTTTATCTTATACGTATATTTTTAATTTTATTGAAACGCAAACTCTTAAATATCTCAATTTAAATATAAATGGATTTAGATCACTTTCAAAATAAATGGCTCATATGTTTTCTTTATTTTTTTCTCTGATATAATGATGACTAGAAATGAAAATAAATTGTACAAGTGTAATGAAAACTTTCTTCTTCACAAATAAACAAAATAATTTAAATTGTATACGAAAATTTTGTGCATTCTGTTATTACGCAAAATATAAACAATCATGAGAAAGAGGTAACTGGGATCCCAGCTGAGAGAATGACATAAAATTGGGTTTAAAATGCTAAAAAAAAACCTCTTATATAACACCGCTTTTTATCGTTCATTATTATTTACCATTTATTTATTATATATTATTATTTAATATTCAGTGATTGATGGTTTCTCACTTTTCATTATAAATAAATAAATATTCAGGAAAATTTTTATTTACTTTTAATAAAATTGATGCAATATTTGGTGAAATAATAGCAATTTTATTTACACTAATTCATCGTTAATAAGAGAGAATATCATTGTTAGTTTGCGAACTAATATTTTTCTATTGATACAAAGAATTTACACAAAGTTTTACTTGTTAGATGATATACTTACCGAAAAAAGCGTTGAAGACGAAGAGTAATTTTTTCTTGCGGAACTCTGACAACGGCATCTTTGAACCCTGCGGAGTTAAATAGAGAGAGAGAGGCGTTAGATGTGTACGTAGTGTTAATATTCGTTCGCGATCGAGTGACGATCAGGGTCGATTGTCTCGAGCGACCGATCCCTCTTTTATCCCGAGAGTAAAAAGTAATCGTTGCTCGCTTGTATGTATATCAGGCCACTTTGTATATCGGCCCGATATTTGCGAGGTCATTATGAAAATGGACACGAAGACCGTTTAATGCGATTTACAATTTCTTAAAATTGAATTTGTATGTCCCTTTGTTCAAAAATTCGATCGATAATATTTATTAAACAACATTCTGGCATGGAACATATATTTTTTATTTTTATATATTATATATAATTATATTTAATAGAATTCCGAAATATTTGCAAATAATATAAGTAACTTGAAAAAATACCGACTTCTAATTATTCCAATAAATTACGCCAATTATTCCAAATAATTAATAATTAATAAAATGAAATCATTTACAGAACGGTTTGTTGTAAAAAAACTTTACTAGAATTAATTATTCGGGTAAAAACCAGTTTCCTCTACTCATACTTACGATTAAAAATTGCGAAGAACGATTAATATTATTTCAAAGAGCTCTTTTTCCTGCAAAGTTCTCTTCCACGACTGAAATGTTTCCCAGCAGCATCAGTCTTTATATAATAATCTCTCGAATTCACAAGAGAGCCTTTCTTAAAAACGATAAGTCGCGATTCCTATATCTACTGACGCACGTTTCATCAAATAATTTTTTTTTTACGTCACTACACCGATAATTTGAGTTATCTAACAATCGCAAGCACACAAGCATATCACGGTGTTTAAGTGATGCGTTACTTCGCGCAGTTCCTTCTTTTTTTATTTTTAGATCGGTCTATATAAAGGCAGTCGATAATTGTCGATTATGTCGCGATAAACGACCCCGATTTTCTTTTAAAGGAGATGCGTCTCTCTAACGAGCCCATCGTAATCTAATCAGAATCTAATAACGCGCCACTAATTCGAGTTGACACAATAATTCTATTAGTTATGGTTTTCACTAAAATGATAATGATTTATACAAGATTACATATGTAATCTATATATAATTTAAATCACATCTCTAATCACATACGATATTTTATCAATCATCTTAATCTAAAGGTTAAACGAAGATCTTTGAAAGCGAAATTGATGTTAATCATGAAACAATTGTCGAAATGTATTTTAAAGTGCAATCAGGAATGATTGAACTGAAAGATGAATATAAAGTGAATTCGTGTAGATATCCAGTTAAATAATAAATGAATATTCATTACACTAATGATATACATTTGACATCAATAACATTTCCGTGCCGTTTGTTATCATTGATGTTCTATATTAATTTTATATTAACGATAAATCATTCACTATATAATTCATTCCAAATAATCTATAAAGTGATTAATTACTCGCAAATTATGCATAATGATATTTCAAAGTGATTTATGGTTTTCTTCTCAATAATGCACGTAATTATATTAATTTTATCATATGAAATAATCAATCACAATATTTATTTAATGTATTAATTCAAATATTTTGTTCAACACATTTACATCAGCTTCCGCAAAATTGTCGCACTTAATCTGAGTTTTCGAATGGATAGCAGAAACGAATGTTTTCAGTCGCGAAAGCAATTTTATTCAACGCGGGCAGACAAAATTTGTCTATCGTTTTTAAGTATCTTCTTGAATAATGGAATCCTTAAAAATCTCATTTACTGTCGCCAACGTCTTTAGCAACGCGTTAATACAAAAAACTTGCCCGTAAAAACGATTCCAAATAGTTTCGATGCAACGCGGCCGCGGTAATTGATGCAAATTAAATTCCTATTACGTCGTATTAAAGTACAGAGGATTATGAAAATCGTTATAAAAGAAAATATCTAATTAAACTTTTGCTAAGAAAAAGATCGATTTAAAATTAGTCAAAGTCGAAGGATCCATACGCAAGAAAGTGGGAATCTATCTTGGAATCTCTTGTATATCTTCTCAAATAATCGTGATTATAGGATCAACAGCGTTTGATAAAATCATCGAGATATATCACTATAAAATAATTAACTTTGCGCTTTAAAATCAGCACTGATACTCGCATCAAGGTCAATTTTGACGTCAATTTATGTACGGAATCTCCAGCGTGTACATTTATCTTATGATCGGGCTCTTGGTTAATGACACTGATACAGCAGAAGTGATTGCATAGACTATGGAGCATCGTTCCGTATATATTGCCCGCGGCTTAATAGATAATTCTAATAGTTAATTAAATCAACAATTCGATGCGCGAGTACTTCATATAACAATATACGCTCGCGCGAGCAAATAGTTGTATGTGTTCATTATCAAATAATTAAAATTCAGTAGAATATATACGGAATCTACATAAGCGCTCGACCTCACCGCACACACAAACATATATATATATGCATAATGAAATTAATTAATTAAAAGCGTTCCGTTATAAATCGGTCAGCGGCTCTCACCGAAATTTCAGTTTTAATTCTAAATTTTGTAATTTGTTCGCCTTGCGATAGGATTTAACGACATATCGATGATGATACATCGCTTACAACATCCTTTATGGTTGTCTATGAATCATATACTAGCGTATGAAGATCCCAATGATGTCATGGTGCAAAGACTATTGTGTCGCGTAAGCATACGCTTGCACTATGGAGACGAAAATGCTATCGCTATCACTACAGTCCCGTTATCTACGTGCGTCAACACGCCAATATCAATTATGTGGCTATAGCGTATAATAATACGTTATATAATCTAATCACTTGCAAGAGAAAGAGAGAGATTATTGTATTTTTTAAATTTTGTAGAGAAAAAGATAGCATTATTTACAAGATATAATATATCGAAGAAGATAAATGTATATCAAAAAGTTTTTTTCAATATATAATTCTTTACATATATTTAAAAAAAAATTATTTATTATAACATTATTTATTTATAACACAAATCGGAGAATCTTTCTTACGTAATTTTACCATCGATATAAAAACATTCAAACTTAAAAAATGTACTAAATACTTTTATACCAAAAAAGGCAAAACTTTAATAAAGTTTAGTCACTTATCATTTCGTAAAGTGTCAGGAAACGTGTAAGGAAAATCGTTGAAGTATTGCACTTCGTGAAATCATGGCCATGTATCTGCCATTCGTCTGATGCACCTTCCGAGATCGAGAAAGGTTTTTTTTTTCTTTTCCGGAGAAAGCACTAAGCATTAATCCTTCCAGTCTTTTTAAAAAACACATCTAATTTACGATGCATTTTATTTAGCAAATCTGTTGAGAGATTCGAATGCAATCCTTTAATTTGCCTACGATTGATATTCCATCTAGTTCGCAGGAATAATCGCATTAGCAAATTATTTATTCGCGTGATATCGCGTGAGATGCAATTTTCTCTATTTATGATCGCGCTTCATCTCTCGTTCATCCTCATTTCGTTCATCTTTCTCCCGTTTAAAGTCTATGATAAAAAAATCATGCACTCCTTTTCAAACTTTTCGCGAAATGTTGACTTACTTCTTCGACACTTTCAACTTGATAATATTTCGACGGAACATCTTCACGTCCATGCGGAAAAGTGATTATGTCTTTTTCTCAGGCCTCGTCATCACGTTTAAGCCAAATACGATGTAAAATACAGAAGTTGTCGGGAAAATACGAGTTCGTCGTTTCTAAATAATTTCTCGTGTTTGTTACATGCAATCTGTGCGTTTCACGAAGAAAATTACTGAAGCAAAATTCACTAGAAAAAATATTTTACGTCTTTTATACTACTATTTATTTCAATAAAATTTATCTCGAAGTAAATAATGGCTGAAAATGTACATTTAAGGATTTAAAAAGGGAAGCAATAAAGGAAGCAAAAATAATTGTAAATATTCAAAATTTAATAGAATCTATTTAATTTTAATTTTAATATTATTGCACATATCATAAATTTAATATTCTTTCGTCAAATGACAAAATTTTTTTGCATAAATAATTATCTTCTATCTTATTTCTTTTTAACACTTCTGAGAGAACTCAAGAAAATTTTACAATAATTCAAATCTATATTCTCTCTGAGCGTTTACATTTTCCTCTTCCAATTCTATCTAGAATTGGATCTATTAAAGTTACTTCCGTGCCGTTTGTATATTAATAATATACAATTTGTGTGAGATTCCAAAGTTTCCTTGACACTAACCTTGTTCTTCACTTTCCTGCAATATCGGACACACTTTGAGGTATTATAATTAATTATAAAACTGTATTAATTTTATCTCTAAATAATTGTACGCAACCGTTTCTGTCGTCGTGGATTTTGCTAGGAGAAGTACGCAAATATTCAATCTTTCCGATGTCATCCGGATTACACAATAAATACGAAATATGCGCTGCGTCAGTGAGAAAAAATATTCGTAAAAGCCACCGTCTGATTTCGTCTCACGGGGATTCGTTTCGTAAATTTCGGGAAGGTAAACTCGAAGCGAAATAGGATATTAAGCCGTTGACGAATTTGCACATCTAAAATACTTTTTCAAAGATTTTTCTAAAGATAGCATATTCGAGAGAAACAATTAATTAAAAACTGTATTAATTTCATCTCTAAGTCGTACCCAAACGTTTCTGCACTGAGAAAAAATCTGGTTGTATTAATAAGAATTCTGATAGATTCAACTAGTATGTCTGTTGGAAAATGGAACCAAAATTCTTGTAGGAATTACTAGATGAATATGATTAATTTCTTTCTGTTGAATTTACCAAATTTTCTTGTTAATAATACTAAACTCATCAAGTCGTCTAAAATTTTTTCCATCTAATTTCAAAAGTTCTGTTTAATATTCTGAATTCCAACAAGATTATTGGATAAATTCAATACCAGATTATTGAATAAATTATTTTAAATTCAGTTTGTTAGAAATTAAACTGATAAACAGTGATGCAAGAAGAGGATGCAGCTCAAACACACACAATTAGAAGAGCTAGTCCTCTTTTTGGCACTATTGCTCATAAGAAAAAAAAAATATACTTTGAATTTAATGTTAAAACTAGTTCTTTATACATACATTTATTATTTACTTATATTTATATATATTTACTTATATTTATATACATTTATTATTTACTTATATACTTTTGTTTATCATATTTCATGGCAAATATTGAATACGAGTTAAGTTAAAAGTAGCTCCCCGCCCAGCAGCAAGCAAAAAAGTTAATGTAACAAGAAATTTTATAGATCCAATCAGAAATTACTAATCAAATCCTTGTAGTAAAATCTATTAAACGTTCTAGTTATAAAAAATCGAGCCTTATCATGATAGAAATTCTTGTTTGACTTAACCAAAATGCCTTCAATCATATACGTCTTATTGGTACAATCAAACGATTTTTCTCAGTGTCTCGTCGTGGATTTTGCTAGGAGAAGTATGCAAATATTCAATCTCTCCAATCTCGTCCGGATTACACAATAAATACGAGATATGCGCTGCGTCAGTGAGAAAAAATAAAAGCCACCGTCCGATTTCGTCTCACGGGGATTCGTTTCGTAAATTTCGGGAAGATAAACTCGAGGCGAAACTGTAATAGGATATCAAGCTGTTGACGAATTTGCACATCTAAAATATTTTTCCAGAGATTTTTCTAAAGATAGCATATTCGAGAAAAACAATTGCAGTCGCAAATCCTATAATAATCCTATAATATGTAAAACGCATATATGAAAATGTGTAGTTTATGTGACATCCATTGAGAATGACGTTGTATTTGTTTCGCGAAACAAAACATTGGAGATTTTATTCGCTATTGTTATTTCTTTAATATTTAAACAATTTGACGCGTTAAATTTTAAAGAATACGATTGTTAATAGTGTGCGAGGAACTGAAGGTATTTACGCAACAATGATGAGACACGAGTAGTTCTCCATTGATTCGTAGAGTGACATCGCGGCGTAACGCGTGGCCTACTTGTATCGCGGGCGGCTTTTAATGTTTAATTAAATCACGCTCTATATACATATATCGAGTAACATATATCTCTCATTCATGTCATTCTCGTATCATGATAACAGATGCGCTTATAGTTGTTTAGCCCTAAGTGTAAAAAAATTTATGCAATATTTCCGAAAAATTTCCTTTCGTGAAATTTATTCTAATAATAATTTTAATAATTAGTATTTAATAATAATTTTCGATTAGCGTTAAAGCACGATTTAATTAAATGTTAAATTAAACGAAAATTTATAATCTTACCAGAGAACAAATACACACAGCTATATCAGCTTCCCTAAATGCATGTTGTTGCACAACATCAATAATTGATGAAAATTCAATATTTATTAACGAAAGCCAACACAGCAGCCACATCGTCATGACTAAATTTAGGCAGATGCGTGTACCTTAGCGTGAAAATATTCCTCCCTTCTCCTCAGATCGATACACATCGCTACGCACAATGTGCAATGAAATCAAAATTACTTATTAATTATTCGGCCGTGCCAGTGCTGTTTTGATATATCGATCGAACACGCGTTTGAAACTTTTTTTTTTAATCGTAACATTCGCTCTTTATTTTGATGGAGGCGCTAATAACTGGCATATGCACCACTGAGCGCAATTAATGAGGAAACTTTATAGCGGAATTCGACCGAGAGCGGCAGCGTGTAACATTTTTATATACGTATTAGACAATAAAGAAAAAGCGAATATTAAAATAAAAATCATATCTGTTATCTGGAATTTAACAATTAGAGGGCGAAATGGAAATTTATTGCGAAAAAAGCTTTTCGAAAGTTAGTTTAAATCGGTTATCTCTGTCGGTATATCTCTGTCTCTTGGCGTTTTCAAGTCACAGTGATGATTTAATATTTATAGACTGTTGTTTGATTCTCGATTATACTTGTATTTATTATATGCATCTTTTTAATATTTATAAAAGTTCTTCCCACGTAAACAAGAGAATATGTACGCTATCAAATTTCATTAATTTTAATTCTTAAATTATACATACTGATAAATACAAATCTTTTCCAATTAATTACGTTTATGGAATTGCGTTTAGCATTAACCGATGCTTAAACAAATATTCATTACTGCGATGTAGAGAGAAAATTTAAATTACAATTAAATTTGATTGCGTTGAACATTAGGAACATCCACGATTAAAGTGTCATTTAGTAGTCTAACTTTCGTTATTCAAATATAACCAACAATTATTCTTATCATGCTTGATTATCATGAATACAAAAAAACTTATAATGTCCACCTTTTTAATCTACATTTTTCAACATTACTGACAGAAAGTTTTTTTTAGTGTATAAATTTCTAGGAATAAAGAGTGTGTCGTTTTGTAAAACGTACTTGAAAAATTAGGTCGAGTTACATTGACACTTCACGAGCGCTAAATTTCACAAATTCCCGTAATAACAGATTTTTTCATAGAAAAAAAATCAGAAAAAGAAAATTCCAACAAAACTTCTGTTTTATTATACCATTATTTATACCATATTATATACCGTATTATTATAAAGTACTTTTTAAAGATAATTAAAGATTAAAGAATTTTAAAGATAATTAACGTTGTATGTTTAATTACAAATGTGCTCTTTACTGCGATATCTAATTAAGCAAACAAAAATAATAGAATATGTAAATTAAACTCTCTGATTCGTGATAATAAATGGAACGAGAATCCTTTTTTCGAACGCTTATTTAGCAAGTAAATGGAGGAATCTTAATAAAAAGATAGTAAAAAATTTACATCGGTTCTACACGATATATTTTATCAGTTTACGCGTCTCGATCATATCGTTACTCTTGTAGAACAATTCGTAAATGGAGAATACACAACAATCCCGATTAAACATGGCACAAAGGAGAACCCAGTTGTGAAACTTCTCTCTTCGTGTTTCTAACTCCTGTAACTTTAGATTGAAACGCACTGTTATCCAAAATATGAATCAACACACTTTTATCACTAAACGTTAACGTTACTTTAATACTCTTTCATTAGACATTAAAACTTTTATGAAAGATGAAATTTTTATATGACTAATAGAGGATGTACATCAATATTATTAGGTAATTCTCTTAAAATTTTATTTTTATGTTACACAGAAAAATGCTTGAAAAGATAGAGTGAATCCCAGCTTTTTTATAAGATATTTCATGATCCTCGCGAGACTTCGACACGCGTGATAAGAGCAAATTGCTTAACTACAGGAAAACCGTTATCAGGCATAATGGCAGATACACTAACTATTTTTAGGAAAATATAAAAGCTCTCTTTTTCTTTCTTATAGTAAAATGTTTTACAATAAAATTAAGTAAAAATAAGGCACGCAGATCAAAATGTCACAAGTTTAGAAAGAGGAACCTTTGTGACGATAAGGACAATTGTACTTATGACAGAAACATGAAACCCTTTGCAACCTTCGCTGTTATAATTTCCGGTCACTAAAGGCCACAATGTTATGCCGAACTTAAAGTTCCAGGAACGCGCATCTCACATGTAATAACAATGTAACAATAATCCATAATAACAAAGCCAACCACGAGAATAAAAATATCAAACTTTCACATGATTTAAATAAATCAAGAAAAATAGTGTTTTTTACTCACACAGAATATAGAAGAATATAGAAGAGAATTGTCATGGATAAATACACATATGAAAAAATGATATTGCAAATGTCACGTAGATAAAATACTGTACAATGAAACTTTGTAACCTTTCAAAAAGCTCTTTAAAGGAACATTTTTGATGAAAATTACTAATTGGATATTGAAGCTACAAAATTACGCGTTTTATATTACTTCATTTATGACTTTTATATCAAAATTTAACATTTATATTAGACATTTTTATAAAAAAAAGGAAATATGTCTTGTACAATTTATAATAATTTATAAAAATATATTCAGAAAAGGAAAATACATGCAATTCTTTTATAAAAATACGTCATGTGTAATAAGGATAACGCTTTAAAATATCTTCATAAATTCTAATACAACAATAACAATAGAAAAAAACTATTCTTAAAAGCTTTTATGTTTTTCATTTCGCGGAAAAGTATTATATTCTATTGAAGCTGTAATCTCATTACAATGCTAATTGATCTTAAATGGAGCAGCTGTACGCATCATGTAGCGACGAATCATCTTTGAGTCGTACAAACGAAACCGGAAGTTCCATTTAAATCGGTCCTCAACTGGGTTCGCGATTGTTGAATGAAGTGCACGTGCACGATGTATTCATGTAAGTAGCTTACTAAATTACGCGTGCATGAGTCGTTATCCGTCTTTATGGCGTCTTACATCGCGTTACGAGAATTTACAAATATACGAAGAGAAAATAAAGTTACTATATATTTTTTTGATTTAATTAATTTATTTTTAATTTCTATATTTCTATATATTCATTTTTTTTTTCAATTCTCAAAGGGATCTTCACCATTGATTTAGTTAATGTTATTAATTAAATAATTTCATTTTCAATTTCTTAAATAATATTTCATTTTTTATTTCTTTCTCTCTCTTTATCCAATCATCACGCTTCGTCAAATAAAAATGGAAATAAAAATTATGCAAGAATAGAAGCGTATTAAATCTAACGTACTCGGATATAAAGACTCTTAAAGAAAGATGATTCTAAAGGAAATTTTGATTTCGTGCGCAAAATAGAAAGTTTATTTTCAGGCAAAATCGAAAATTGATTTAATTCTAATGTTCACATTCCGATAAATTTTCCGTAAAGTATTGTAATTGGATGAAATTACGAATATCAGAAGTCAGGGGAAGATTGAGGAATCTCGTGCATATTTGATCTGATCAGGACTCTATTCAATCTTCGTTCTTAGAGATTTTAAAGAATCGAGCTAATAATTCGTGTCGTTAAAATTGCATATATACTTACTGCATTGATATTGATAATGTTATAAAATATGTAAGATCGTCCTTCGCGACGAAGAAAGTCCATGCGACGAATAGTGTTACGATAGAATAGGATAAAGGACTTTAAAACGGGAATTTTACTCGTGTTTTCTTTACGATAAGAAAGAAATTAACTCCCCTTTAAATTATCGGAGAGAAGATATCGCGTACGAAGTCGAGTGTCGACTGCATCTTATTTAATTATTTCACCCGATTGCTTCTCCTCGTTTAAGGAAACACTCGATACATTTTCAATCTACTGCCAGTAATTTAACTTCTCCGGGAAAGTTTGAAGAAACTGACAATCAAATTCGCGTTTCGATATTTAATCAGAATAATCTCTCATGCTTTCGCATAAATTACACGGTTAATATATTCAAAAGTAAAGAAGAGACAGAAAGAGAGAAAGAATCCCTGCACGCGATCTATTGAAATATAATACATATCAAATTTTTTTTCTAACAAGATATTTTAATTTTTATAGCCAATTTATTCAGGTTTTTAATTAAAATATGTATGGTTTGTGCGTATGTGTATGTATTATACCTATAGTATGAATCGTGTTAACTTCGACGTCAGTTTGAACAAGAGCTGACGCTTGCCTGTGGTATTTTTTAATTTGACCTCGCTAAAATTTCCATGATGGAGCCGCTTATTCTGATACATTGACGATACGAGAAAACTTTCGAATCATGCGTCCCGGCTTAAGCGTACTTTTCAAAATGAGACAACAAAGTCAATAAAAGTGCGCTCCGGCAAATTGCGCATCCTCAATTTAATGTACCGTGTACCTAATTAAACAAACTCGGCGGAATAAAATGCATTCAGCGGATAACGATCGCGTATAATCGATGCCTGTCCCGACCGATATTAATTCTTCTCAGTTTATTCAGCGACACGTTGAAAAATATATAATATGTTCCATTGCGTGATGGAAATAAAATACATAAAATTGTGTCCGCCGCTCGAATCGATGACAATTACAATATCTAGCAGTAAAATGCATAAATTAATGATATATAATATATATTATTAATTTGTGCGCTTACACGACTCATCTCTATGGGTCTCTATGTGTGTATATGTGGGAATATATATGGTAGCAATTATATTATTGAATATTTGTGTCTGTGAATAAAATTATTTTATATTGAATTATGTGAAATATTGCGTTCTAAAACTACGCATAATGATACGAATTACAGTTTTATTCACGCTATTTTCATCGATGTATGACGTCCACAAAAAACTAGAGAAAACTAATATAATTAGTACGCTTTATATAAATTTTCATATAAATTACTATAAGTTAATGAATCGTTATCTATACTAATCTCTCAGTGAAACTCAGTTTACTTTGCTTATTAACCAAGTAATTATAATAAACGTATTATGTTAGTCTTCCGTGAATACAATACATTCATACGCCCAAATTCTGTTCCTTAGTAAATTATATTGACAAGCTAACTACTACAGACTGATAGTAGTTGAATTAGAAACTACAGCTGTAACAATGTTGTATTATCTCGCTTTGTGAGAGAAATCAAAAGAAATCCTAATAATAAGAGAAAGGCGCAAATTTAATTATTATAATAACGAACAACATTTTCAAATCAAAAATGCAATATATAAATTTCGAGATGAAAAGATGAAGAAACTAAGATAATTAAAAAAATTATCTATATCTACATCTATAATTTTAAAAATTCCTCAAGTTATAAATTAAAAAAAAATGAAATTTAAATACACAGCCGTAGAAATATTCCAATCACTCGCAATCTTCAATTTTCATAAGTTCAGATTTAAGTGGAAATGAGCCTTTCGACTTTTTAACGCGATAAGATGGAAAACGCCGCGTATGAATTTTTTTTTCCCTGGATTCTATCAAGTATCGTAAATCTTAATCCGCAGTCGTGCGCGAACGAACATTTCTCGTCGACGGCGTAAATTCGCAACGGAAGAACAAGCGGGATTACTCCGATACCGACATTCGCCTACGGCGCAGAAACGTCACTTTGCGTTCGAAATTAATTATTCGCTTCTCGTGATGCGCGCGTAGGTGCGCCGATAACTTTCCGCTCTGGCGCGCGAATCCTGGCGAGGATTTTTCGGTAAATGAAACTGAAATCCTGAAAGCCCGCGACCTGGTCGATACCCAAGAAAGGTTGTCGCGCAAGCGGCAGCGGTTTGCGAGGTGTCATCGCGGCAGGCGAATTCTCTGGCTCTCCTAATGATCGATCGAAGCATCGTCGTCGACGCGACCCGCGCGACCATTAAATTAACCATCTTCTCAAAGTCTAACCGCCCCCTGTCCTTTACACTCGCTTTGAAGCGTGTTCTTCGTTACATGTCGAGATGCGCGAGTCTAACATTTGGCCGTATTCCGCACCGAGAGCAAGTAACAGGGAACGCTTAAGATATGCGAACGGATTCGAGAATACGATTGAGAATGGATTAAACGCGTCGATTAATGCATATCAAGGGTTAGTCTAATTGCTTTCGTAACGAGATCTGTGCGATCGCATGTATCTGCCGATAATATCCGATTAGAATCAGCTTCAATGCAGGGAACTCACTCCTCCGATGTTCCGAATAGGAAGAGCGTTGAACAGGTTGCATGATTCGAATAGACAGTCTCGATGACCCATGGCACGATTGCTCGATTAGGCTTAATCTAATATTAGACTTAGGCCGACTCAAACACGTGCGGCTTATTATCAATTCAATGTTCGTGATCGTCTGACACAAGGCTTAAATAGATTGAATTAGAATCGTACGTGATATAACGACTATAAAATTAATCTTATATTGCTTGACATAGCTGCAACATGGCTTGTCGTAGGATATCGTCGAACTTAGAATGAATATATATGTAATGGCCGTGAAATCACCCGAATTGATAGACTCTATATCTCTCTTTTGAGAGATAATCTTATTTATTCATATATTTCACGAATATTTTATATGTATACGAAAGAAAGTAATCTGCAAGGACTCTCAAACTGGAAATGATCCCTCCATTAAAAATGAAAGCTATCGAAGTCATTATTAAAGTTTTCATACGCGACTTTCTCCTCGTGAAAGTTTTGCAGATTCTGTCAGAATTTTTGAAGGAACGTTTTATGATAAATTATATATAAGCTTCCGAGGGAATTTTTCTGATATTGATATTTTCCTTCTTTCTTCAATCTTTTCAACAACTGTCATATATTGTAAAAATAATAAACTTTCTTTCTCCGTAATTATCTATCGTTTTACGCGATTCACGCATTGAATTCGAGACGGTATATCTTGTAAATTTCGTAATTATCGATAATTATAGAACATCAACCGTAAACGGATCTCTGAATTTAATCGAATTAGTAGAAGTCTAACACGGCTAAAGTTTCACATCCGCGAGTTGCGCGAGCAGAAATCGCATAATTAGGGGGTCGGTTTCTGCACTCCGTCAATCAATTAATTAGGTACAGTTCTCGACTGCTACCAAACGAGAAATTCGAATCGTCATTTCACGTAATTTCAAAGAAAACATGTGTATATGATAACATTTTCCATGCGCCCACGTTGGATAGTTTCGCGAGTGTACTCTATATTTGATTACGCTGTAAAAGATATACAACTTTGTTAGTAACATCGTACGCTGCGTGAAAACGTAATTAAGGAAAGCTTTGAGTTTGACGAAAAAGATAAATAAGATTCGCTGCGTGATCTCTTTCTCGATACTCGATCAAATCCTCCGATTCCGATGTACATGTATGTGTGTAAAATAAGTAAGAGAGAAATTTATTCTGCGATAGTAAACGATCGCGAGCCGATACTTGCGAAGCTGTAGTTTCACAAATAAGGTAATCCATTAGAATAACAATGCGGGACGAAAATTAATCGAGCTTTATAAAATATCGTTTGATCGCTCCCTTTCGCGAGGAAATATCTCACGATGGGGAATCTTGTATTTGTTAACGAATGCACTGCAAATTAAGCCGTCGCAACACGTATAGTAAAGTTTACAAAGTACTCTCTCCTCCAGTTCTTAACAGTCTCTCCGAGCTTAAGACCATTGAGTGTTCGTTGCAATTCTCTTTACAGTACTAATTAACGCGTATCGACGTAAATTACGTTTCACCGAAATGTTTCTCTTCGACAGCTAATGCAGGCGAAATGCATTTGCGATGGTCTTGAATAAATAATGACATAATGGAGCGAATGTGCGAGCACAGTACGATGGGATGATGTTTAATGAGATCAACTCTCTAAATTTATTAATCACCGATTATGATTCTCGTCACGCTCGGTCGGTCGATGCCGCATTCATTCGCGAAGCCTCGAAACACACATCCAATCATTGATTTCCCATGCCATGAATTCAATCAATCGCCCCGTTCTTACTTGCATTTACCTTGTCGGCGTTTTGTGCATATGGCAGATAAAGTGACGCAACCCAACATATGCTGTCAATCGATAAATTTATCTTATCGCTTTGAACGGTGTATGAACAAGTTATGAATAGATCCTACAAGTTAATCAATTTTTTTTTAATTATAACCAAGATACGCGACAAAGAGAGGAGGGAGAAGAGGAAAAGAGTAAATTGATTGATTAGAATCCTACTTTGCGCAATTTTGATATCTTTTTTCTTTATATGAGAAAATTTTTAATTAAAATGTTAAATAAAAATATTTTCATTTTAATAAAAAATTCAAGCATATTTTTCTATAACGCGTTACAAGACGCGAATCACTGCCATGACAAAATGCTCGAGTGGTGAATTACGCGTATGATTAAAAATAACCACTTGTTTGCACGAACACGCTGTTGCAGTATGATTAGAGTATCTCTGTTATAAAATATGAGAGATAATTCCGTATTTGAAAAAGCGAGTGGAGGAAATTGCTAATTTGCACAACTTAATTTCAACGTACGGATGTTATAATGAAATCTTTTTCTTCGCTCGGCTCTCTTGTTCTCGTCAAAAGTAAATTTTAATTCGGCATTTGCGAGATGCGAGCGTCAATGTTTGCGATAGATACACCACTTGTTAAATCGAATTTGCGCACACCATTTATTGCAAATAGACAAAGTGACATTTGACGAGTGTTATTTGACAATCGATTATACACATAGGTCGTAAAGCAGGATAAAGAGCAAAGCATTGTAAAGCATTGTCACGATGTCGTCAAATGTTTTTTTTTTCTGATGCTATAAAATAACTCGCACCATGAAAAAAATGCTTCCGCTGCTTTCCGCGCAGTAAAATAACGCTCGGCTTGACCCTCTACTTAATTATAGATGTAAAGAAAGGTGTTGTTAAAAGTTGCGCGGCAAGAGAGCACACACAAAGGGAAAAAATGTGACGCACGTAGCGAATCGAAAATCTCTCTCTCCCGCGAACACATATATAGTATTTTCGCAAGAAACGCACCAGAGAGCTGCATAAATGCCTTCCGGCAAATGCGTTTTTAATTTCTTCAGAATTGCTGCCACCGTTCTTTACGATAAATTCTAGGATAAAAATGTCGCTTCCTTTTTGCTACTTAAATTCGGATTGACTCTGGCGAATTCATTTTTAATAGATATTTACCGAGTCTTAACGACGCATCTCGCGCAGAAAAAAGATAATTTTCTATCTATATTCCGTTATCTGTTTTACTGGTACCGTAAGATGCAACCATTATCGATGTTTCCTTAATTTTACGTTTGTTTTTGCCATTAAGACAACTTTTGCGGCCCGCAAACCGCCAATTTCCGCGTGTTTGTTTGAGTCAATTTCCGAGGTTTTCCTACGAATGGCATTTCGGGTCGCACTTAAGGTACCGTTTAGTGGATAGCCGAATGCATATTGTGCACCGCGCACTTGTAGGGATGCGCGTTAAATTGCTGCAGAGACGACTGTGTTCCTATGAAACTTCAGAGATGAAATCGTGTTAATATTATTTTGCATTTATTGCCGCTTTTCTACCGAGAGACACGGAGAGAGAGAGAGAGAGAGAGAGATTGAACATCGTTACAATAACGATTATATTTTTTTTATTCCCGCATGCAAAAACCGAGGAATGCAATTGCATTCCTTTCGCGGTTTTAATTTTGTTCGGACTCGAAATATAAACTTGTGTAAATATTGTCAAAATATATATTGTTTCATAATAGTTTACATTGTTTAACTTTCTTTTATCGAAAGAGATTTCTCAAGAAAGATTAATTTAATGCGCGCTCCAAAAGAAGATGTAATTTTGTTTAAAAGTTTTACTTAAACAATGAGAAACCACATATATCGCGAAAAAAAGTGATAGCTGTTAAATTGAGAGAGTTGACAAAATTTAAAGATTTTGAAGAATTATTAATAAATAGTCGCAAAATAAACAAATAGATAAAACAATAAGAAGAAACATTATTAAAATGTGCAATTAGTAATAATATCAGATAGAAACGGTTGAGTAAATGCATTTGGAATTACATTGCCATTACGGTGTAGTATTAATGTTGTAGTATCACATTGCACTGTTTGAGATTATCTCTATTTCTCGGTATATACTTGCTTACATAATCTTCGTATTATAAGAAATGTTTGTTCATTAATTCCGAAAGAGAGAAAAAAGCGCTTGGATTAGATTAATCGATCTTCCTCAGATATTTTAAAATAGAAGCGATATACATATTATTAATATTAAACATGGCCGGAAGCAAAAAGAAAGATATGATTGAAATTTTTCTTTCAAAAAACCATCTTAAATATAATATAGTAACAAAATGAACATAATTACAATTTTAATAAAAGTATATAATGCAATAACTTTTTTTCTTTCTCTCTCTCTGCAAATAAATAGAAAATATCAAACTGCTTATTTAATTCTATCGCAAATTGACAAGGTTCGCGTAAATTTGCATTTTTTAAATAAACGTAATGGCTTTGTTTTGCAATTTCAATGACGTTTTAAAATTACGCATCTCGACTCAATTCTGCGCAAAAATATGCAAATTCTTTCATATCAATAAATAACATTGTTACAGCGCTTGTCCGACGATTCTACAGCATCATATCATTGTTCACAAATGAAGTTGAAGATAACTTTTACTTCAGCATAACAAACAATCAATAAAAATTTTATCGCTACATATCTTATGCGATTGACTATGCAGACAAACGAAAAGCCAAAATTACCAAGAGCATTCCTGCGCTTTCAAATGTTGACTGTGGAAAGTGCAATCGAACAACTTGCCGAACTTGCTCTGTTATTCTATCGACGAATTGTGTTTGTGTAAATAATTGAGACTTTGATTGGCATGCGGAATCAATATATGCGATCGAATTGATGTATTTAAGAAAGATTTAAAATGCACTACTAATCTTCATGCACTTGATTTTTTATTTGCAATAAAGTCATATTATTGTTGAAAGAATTAATATGATTAATAGTTAATCGAAGATATAGAAAATCATGTTACATTGAAATAAATTTCTTGAATCAATAAACATCAGCTTTCATTTTGCTCTTAAAATATAACGTTCTATTGCGCGCGATTGATTAGTAATAAAAACAAGATTAAAATTACACAAAGTTTCGATTAACTCCATAATGGTCGAAATCGTTTAAAGAATTGATCCATGTCTGGTCTCACTAATACATTATATAATTTGGATCGCATATTTTATGACGTTTTATTTCTGTTTTCTGTTCTGAAAAAGATTTTTCAATTAAATAATTGCAAATTTATCAAAGAAATTTATCCAATTAAATCCGTTTTAGAGAAGATCTGTAATTTAAAATTCGAGTCCTATCCACAATATTTATGCGTATAAAAATGTTTTAAATTATTTAAGTGTTAAATGTTTTGAATTATATCTAATTTTTTTGGAAATCGAAGAAAAAGGAGAGGCAATTCTTTGTTTACATTTATTGTATACATATATTTTTTGTTTACATTTGTTCATCAAAATTTAAATGGATATATTCTTCGTGTGCTATATAAATACTGCACGTGTATGGGACCCAACATTGACCTAAACAATTTCTAAAGTTACATAACGCTGCACGGCCTGCAACGCAAAGCAAGGAATTTATAGTTATAAAACTGATATGAGACATACATTCGAAACTCTTCATAACCGAACAATTTATCAGCGCATGCATATAACATGAAAGAAACTAGCGCCGCGACAAATGGTTTTTTTTGTGTTTATTTTTTTTTATAATCCCATAAAGATCGTTTAAGTGACATGCCGTTTCTCTCTCATTCTGCCGTTCAACGTGGAATTTAACATGCATAGTAAATTTTTGAGATAAATGACAGAGACAAAAAAATTACCGCTCTAGGTTTTGCATCTCGCAAAAAATGTTGCACGTCCATTATACTCGAACGAACTGCCAATTTTCTACGTCGCTAAGTTCCGATACGATAGTACTCTGTACAACGAAATATAATCGCGCGTGATGTATTCCGGAAAGTTTTTAGCATACATATGTATATGTTGTCCTGTTTCTATACTGCATTCTATGCACATATTTATGAAAAATATCGAAAATCGCATTACGAAACTTTTGATATTAAGGCGTATAATTGATGATTTCGGAAATAATAACGAAAAGAATTATATGTATAAATTAAAAATATAAAAAAATATATTATTGATTTTTCTTTTACGTTTTTTTCGATTGTTTTTAGCAGATTACGATCATCCATAATTATTATCATGAAATTATTATTGTCTGTATAAATTGGATGGCAAACGAGTGGAAAATTATATTACAAGCTCGATTACACAGGAAAACAAGATAACAGAGCCTGTGAATTGTTATATATCACGTTTTCACAGTTTCAGTTTACCATCATTGCAAATCTACATATATATGTATTATTTTTTTGATCTTTTTATATGATTATTCTCGAAAGCTATCATTATTAGATATAATATATTTCAACGATAATAAAAAAAAAAATATTTTTGAGAGTAACTATTATTAAAAAGAAATTGTTAACTATTAGTTACGCGGGGATAACCACATAGAAAATATAAAATGATACTTTTTATATTCCATCAAACAAAATCCACAATATTCTCCTCCGATAATAATCGTCGTTATATTCCCCGATTCAAAATCTCACTGACTCAATAATATAGATAATAATAAGTAGAGGAAAATTGTTTTTGCCCGAGGAAATGTATCATTTGATCGAACGGAACAATAACGAGATAGAAGGATGCCTAGCATTGCGTAATAAGTAATACTGTAATTTCATTTATGAGTATTCGATGAAACGTCTTTCTTATCTTAATGAATTTTCGATGTTCGCTGGTTTTCTTCGGGGAAATTATTCCCGATACAATGATGATAAGACATAAGGGGGAAAGTTGAATATATATGTTTGGTAAAGGATGTGAGATTCATTATATTAGATAGCGACCCATCTCCTCGATGATGCAAAGTATTGTAGATACTTTTATAAGATGTGCTATTTTTAGTTCTTAGATAATCATAGTCGTTAAATATAAATTTATTAGGTTACACACATGTAAGGCAATCAGGCATTAAAATTTTGTTGAAATTTATATATAAAATATCTTTTTTCCATATTAATCTTCATAAAGGATCGGGAAAAACAGATAAAGAGTAATATAAATAATTCACATTGACTTTAAAAAATTAATTGTATGATATTAAATTTAATTCCTAGCGGAAAAAGGAATTTAGATTGCGACGAAGGAATTATGCAGAGATCTGTGATTAGGGAATATAGGAAATTATTCCCGCGACACCAAAGATCCGCATAGTCAAAGTAGTAGAAAGTGTCATAAATTTTGGAGAATGATCGCAGACCGCTTCTTTAACGTGAGAAAAGGAAAAGCCGCGCATTCGTAGCAAAGAAAAGCGTTTTCGAGAAAAAAAAATCCCGATTATTTCCCGTCAAAATGTTACCTTGGTATTCCGTCAGGAACGCGCGCATTTTTTTTTCGCGGAGATCATAACGAGATCATTCGTGCCACGCTATTAAATGCATTAACTCCGAAAACATTACTGGCGCGCGGTAATAATGTTGTAATAAAGGGTCGCCGAGCGCGAAACTTCTCGACGAGAGGACAATTAAATTAATTTCTCGATGCTGATTGTGTAATGTGATTCGCGAACCGGGTCAAAAGAGAGGAAAAACTCTATTTATCTTCCATGGCTGGTACAATGGTTAGTTAAGTTATCGTTGTTCTTTTCTCTCACCAAACGATGATTCGCGTGAAATCATTATCCTATATTAATCACATAGGAAGGATTGTGATATCGCATTACGAATCGAACGTCAGGCACACGCGATAAATTGACAGCGCAGCGAGCGCATTGAAAATACGAAAACTCACGGATAAATATTTTTTAATCATTTTGCCGTGGTTGTTTGTTTTCAATGAGAACTGACCGTTGAATCAACAGAAATTACTATAATACGAGCTTCGATTCAATATAATTTTCAATTGATTAACAGGATTGCAATTAACTCCTTCAATATTTTTACGTTAAACAAGTGCTTGCGAAATAAATTGTATTTTTTTACCTTTTAATGACAGCAAAATATTTTCCAACTCAATAACAATAATCAAATAACAAATGGCACGTACTCTCCGTACAAGTTCTGCCGCATGTATGAATTAATAGTATTTATGACACACACATCGCGACGTGGCGTAATAGACAAAATCGTGTAAAAGCTATCTGCAGTGCCGGTAGTGGCGACCAATGAGCGTTCAACGGAGCGAAAACGAAAATGAATTGCGCAGTAATTTCATTAGAAACCGCGAAATTCCGCGAAGAATAATACGTAGTCCTATCGCGTTTATTGTATTAACGGTGAATAATAAAATTTACATACGGATGTTAACGACCATTTCAATTGTCGGCACTTCTGATACGACGATCTTTACAGCACGAATTATTTATCGCTTTGTAATCGATGTAAGCTGACTGTTATATCATATTTATAGTCGTACGAAACGAAAGTGTATCGCGATATACTTTTATGAAAATAACGGTGCATTTTTATATAGACGAGACGATGAAACGATAAAATATTTAACGATCAAATAGGATATAGCAGGTGATATATATGTCGATTGCGATCATACATTTATAGCACGCGTGAAGATGCCATGATTTTTCTATTTGCATTGTCGATTCCGGTGGAGAATGTGCAATATAAATATCAATTGCAATTGCACCTGTTCTTTACGAATTTTTCTTTTCAATTATTAAATATCACTTGCGTTTATACTTGAAGAGAGAATAATATAGAGAGGAAAGATTCTTTTATTTTTAGAATAAATTATGACGAAAATTAATTAACGTCAAAGGACATTGGCTTAAACAGTTATAATGCAGTTGATAACGACACTTCAAATCAGAATTCACTTTGTGGTAAGGATATAAAGTCGTCGTAATAACATCTTGAGAAACTTTTATAGCAGCCAGACGAGATTTCTCGTCGAGGAGTATAATAACTTTTATCGCATAAGAATAAAGAATCGCACTAAATTGTCATATAATTGATCGTGTGATCTTAAGATTTTACTTATAATCTTTTACTGTCGCGCATCTTTAATAATTAAATATGCCATGTTCTAGTTATTAATCGTCCATATTATTTATTTTATACGAGTACAATTGAAATTTGCAATAAATTTGTCTCGGCTTTATCGCTTGCCATTACGAATTAGACGTGTCGCGAGACTTATTAATGGCGCCATTAATTTGTGAAATTAATAATTGCGTTCAAACCCGCAAATTTCAATGCCGCACGCATCGTCGCTCGCCTCTCGTCTATAGTTAGCGGTGTATAAAATATCACAGCACCCTATCGATAATCAAATGGTGATTTTGCGGTAGTGAACGCGCACGTGCGTAGTAATCGTGCGTCATAAAAAATGAAATGTCTTCTTCCATCGGCACACATTATTATAGAGAATGCTATATATCAGGTAACGCGGAAAGAAAGAGAGAAAGAACACGCGGGAGGGGAAATCGAAGATAATATGACAATTTACTCTGCGAACTGACCTAGGATATTGCGAGCAAAAAAATTGCTGAAAATGATTCAGCGAAAATATGAAAAATTCATATCCTTTTTTTCACGGATTTACCAAAAAGTCAGTTTATAGATAAATTGCATATTTTTGTAAATTCTATAATTTCAGCAAGAGAACTTTTTTTAAACTGACATATATAATTTTTAACAATAATTATAATAATTATTATATATTATAATAACAATTTTAACAATAATTTTAATAATTATTCTGCTTTGTATGCTATAACTTTAGATAATAAGCTTTGGAGACAAATAACATAAGAATTTTCATTTCAAATGTTTTTTTTTCTTTGTACACTCTTTGTACTTTCTTGTTTATTTTTTCGCTTCTATCACACTTATTACGTAGCGTGAAAAAATGGCAAGAATTAAGAGACAGTGACGCAAAATAAACTCGCGAAAACCACGCATTTAGCGTAATTGAAGCTTCAAATAACACTAGTGCACCTTTGTGCTCTTCCTCTCTCTAGCCTAGTCACTCCAGGTTGTCCCACAGAGGTATCAAACTTCGCTAAAGTATTTGGATTCTCGTCATTTGATCCGGACCAAGAGATCCATCGTCATGTTAAAATCAAATGTCCAGTTAACAATATAATTTATAAACGTTACCTGTCAATAACAATGTTCCATATATCACCTATAATTTTCCATTTTATTTTATATTTTTTAATTACATGCACATGTGATAATTTAAAATTTTTTGTTGCAACAAAATATTATAAATTCGTATAACTGCTGTCTTGTTTTCGTTTACTATATTAAAATGTCAAATAACAAAAACGGCATACAAATGTATGTAAAGTGGAGGAAAAATTTTCATTTTTTTTTCGATGTATTGGCGATTTTTTTTGCTGTTTTTTAAATTTATTTTTGCTTGTTTTAATCATGAATAGTTAGATGTAAAACTTCCATTAATTAATTAAAGAAAGATTGTATATGTGTGGGAGGCTAGCGAAAAAGTTATGCAAAAATCTGCATATATCCGCATATATATAATCTGCGGATATCTTGTATATGTGTAAAATTCAGGGCATTACAGTATGATCATTTTTTATGTTCAAAGAACTTTCAAATAATCCAGAATTTTATATATGTACATATTAATTCACACAGACTTTCATATTAATTAGAAGATAATTATTATTATACGGAAGATAATTACCTGTCAAGTTGTGATATTGTACTAATCCACAATCAGATTACATGTACAATATAAATCTGCTTAGCCTAATCTAACAAATTCGATATATTCTCGTTTACATTAACGGACAATTAACGACAATTGCACTAAACCTCAATGAATCTCGAACCGCATTCGATCTGCATTAACACTTCACATCTCGACTGTCAATGTTTCGGTGGACACGTCGTGTCACACACGTTTCACTGCGACGTCTCGTTGCAACATTGACAAGTAATTAGTCTGTATAGTAAATCTGACCATTTAATAAAATGTCACGCGCAGAACAAACATTAATTCATTAACTCATTATAATTTAATGAATTAATAAATTTAATTCATAAATAAATATGAATAAACTTTTTTTTACTCCAAATATTAATATAAGATTGAAATTAATTTTATTCTTATTCTCTGTTGATGTAAAAGGCGAGCGAAAATTTTTTTCTCGCAAGATGATGATAGGATAATACGAGCCATAATCAAAGTAAAGTAGTTTCACTCGAAGTTTCAATGAAGAGTTTCTTAACAATCTCGTAAAGTTTCATCTAAGAATACGCGAGAGAGAGAGAGTATAAGAAAGAACGAGCAAAAAAAAAAGATACTAAAGCTCACATTACGACTCACCTGCGAGGTATATACGCTGCCGTGTAAGAGGAGAGTCCAACTTGTCGAAAAGTTCCGCCGGAAATGCGGGGAAAAACGACGCACGAATGCAACCGATAACGTTGCAGTTACAAACGCAGCGGGAAAAGTTTCGGCGAGAGAGAAAGTGGGGATGTCGGGACCGATTGTGCGATCTGTATGACGGACAGATGAAGCACAAAGTGCGCACCGCGAGCCCGAGCTTCTCCTCTTTATACCCTCGAACTTGCACCTGTGCTTGCGCAGACCGGCCCCTTAAGCTCCGTCCGCTCATTTCCTTCGTCGACCGGTCTCGCAGAGCCAGGTTCCACGTGCATCACGGATGCATCATCCATCCTGATTGCGTAGCATTTGTTAAATGATTGAAGACACGTGAATTACGCGAATCATACACATTAACGACGTATTTTGAATCCGTCTCCGGACACCGTGAATTTGTCGGAGTCCTCGCATAAAATCAAATTTGAAAGAGTAACGAAGTTTTTTTCAATATTTCATATTCTATGCGGGCCTCGAATCAATAATGCAGTGTGTCGATAAATAATTGCATTGCAGCGGTAAAAAAATAGAGGGCATTAAAGTGATGTATATTTAATTGACGTTACTGTTTATATACGTGTATCGAGTAATTTATATAAAGATGTCGGAAAATAAAAGTCAGCAGTAACGAGAATAATGGTTAAAAATCAGTTCCATGAGAATCATGGATAGAACAATAATCCAATAGCAATCCGTTACACATATAATCAATACTACATTTATATCAAGAAAGTCAGTTAACAACAATACGTATTATTCAAAACTTTAATTAAAGCGTAATAGGAGAATACAATTGAAATCGTAATAAAGAGATTCTAACTAAAAATTTACATTGTCATTTTACATTGAAATTAATATCGTATCATTTATATGTACGATATATTGAAATATAGTTCATATTTCTCGAAAAGACCATGTTTGATCGCGAACTGCTGAAATGCAAATACAAGATGACAGTTGGACGAAACAAAATCTAAGCCAAGATCTCGAGTCAATCGCCGATATGGTTGCTGAATCGGCATCTTGAGAGCAACCGAATGTAAAGAAACCGTATCAAGTACTTGTAAGCTTTTCTCGACGTGTGACTCGTCAATTTATCACTTCTTCGTTAAATGCTGATACGACAAACTTTTTAAATCCCCACTTGGATTTAACTTAACATTTTTCATAATATCAAATAGAAAACATATTATCACTTAAACAACACGGAATATTCAATATTTTACTGACGGATACACTGAACTATTTGCTTGATTTACTTTACAAGAAATAAATAATGTTGTATAATGTGATAATTTTTTTTAATAATTTTGATCTTTTAAGAGGAAGAAAAATCTTTGAAGAGTGTCATGAATTTAAAAGATGTGAAACAGAAATATAGGAACATATATTTCTTGCTTCGTCACGTATTATGAACGATAATCATCTTGAAACGGGCTTACGAAGTGAGGTGGATAGGAAGTGCCTGCCTAGAGATTTATCTAGCTCTGTGATATCGCTTCTGACAGCAAAATTGCTTGAACCACAACTTTCCTTCATAATATCACGCTCATGTAGCTTCTGCAACTATTGATGGCACTACTAGTTCTTACTAAAGCTCACTATATTTCGATCCTAATCGTTATTTGCTTCTTATGGATAGCTATTATTCTTATCTTGCTCCAGTGTTATTTTTAGATATATATTTCTTAATAAGTCTGTTCGAGAAATGCTTAAAATTGTGAAAAATTTTGAAATTGTTCCGTTGATGCAATATGCAATATCTTTTTCGTGGCATAAATGCCACGAACTTTCAAGCGGAAACTATACATTTTTTTCCAGTTTTTCAGCATTCTAGGCAACGTGACAGTTACGAATAAATATTCGAAGTTGAATAAATATTTAAATGAATTAAATATTTATTGTAAAATAATACTTTTGTTTAGAATTAATTTTTATAGAAAATAAATTTATAAAAGTCTGGTAGCGTACAATTTTACCACAATACGGTAACGAGAATCATTCGCCGACAATTCATCGGTCGCTTTTAGAATGAACTTCACCATCCTGCGGTAATAAAATTTACACCGGAAATCTCAAAATATATCGGTGACGTTATTATTTGCTTACAGTTATCGCAAGAGCTTACGACTGTAAAAATTCCGATAAGATTCTGAAGAGGGCTTAGTCTCTTATCATGTTATGATAGTATACAAAATTATTTAAAATATAAAAAATGAAATTTTTTAAATATTTTATTAAATATATTGCACGCAATATGTGTGCAAAGCGATATATTCAATATTGTTACTTACTTTTTAAACTATGTTAACATTAATAGTTATAAATTAATATTTTTAATGTGTAATAATATATTTTTTCTAAATTTAGATATTGAAAATACTACTTTAAAAAATATACCTTAAAATATACAAAAATACACCTTAAATATATCACACATATATATATATATATATATATATATATATAAATTATATATAAATTATATATAAATTATAAATAAATAAATATATATATATATATATATGTATATATGTATATATATATTTTATATATAAAATTATATATATTTTTCAATATGTGTGAGTATAGTGATATAGTACAACACATAGTAGTACTAGAGTTAGCTGATAATTAATATAATTTATATATACGCAAACGAGCTAATAAATTACATTCTTTTATATTTTATATACAATATTTAAAATAAAACAGACGTGCATTCTTTAGACGACAAAATCATGAAAAAATAAAAGAAGCGCAAAAATGAAAACTCTTTACATCATTACAGATCGAGAGAGAGATAGAAAAAGACAAAAAGAGAAAGGATTGAGATATAGATGTAGAATATATTTTTTTAAATAATATGTACACTACCTTTTTGAACGCAAAATAAAAACGGATGTACACATAAAAGACTACCCACGATGTCTAAATGTTAGTTATAAAAGCGCATAAATGTCTATACAACCTACTCTCTTTATAGCTAGCTTTCTATATTCTACATTTTTGCTTATACATCATGTTGATTTCATTTACCTCGTAATTTTTTCTCACGAATTTAATCAGCTTTGATTTGTTGTTGCAATATATCCTCGAATATACGTTTTCTACATTTAATTATTAAAAGTTTAGGAACATATCAAAATGTATCTAGAATGTTTTTGGAGAAAAAACATATAATCTCGATTATAAACATTTTGAAAATAATGTGCTAGATTCACAAGAAATCACTTCTTCATTATAAAATAATGTACAATATAAATATGATGTATAAAATAATTACATGATATAACAAAAAAAATTGTACATAAAACTATATGAAGCATATGCAATGTTTATCTTTTATGAAATTATGAAACTATTGAAAACATTTTTTGCTCGAAATAACACATAAACATTAAGATCGTATAAGGTCGTAATATTGTCAGATTTTTCACTCTAATTGGCATTCACGCCATATTCCGGCTCGTACGATACATTTGCAGATACAACTACTGCCAAAAGCTTTCGACATCGTTTTTCACTCTGCATGTCTGATCTCGCGTTTATATTAGCGTATAATCAGCAAGAAGGGTGACTGACATTAATGTCACAAATATGAAGAAATGCGAAAGGTCGCGATGAAAAGCATAATGCAAAATTTTGCCAAAAAGCAAAATATACAGTCGCATCGCGATCAGAAGAATACGACGATATATAACAATATTGCATTTAATTAATTGTTAGATATTGTTGGATTACATCGAGTGATAAATAACTAATCAGATGCTAATCAGAACAAGTATTAAAATTTATTTAATTGAATTTATCTATTTAAATGTATCTAATACTTAAATGATTCGTCAATCGATAGAGTTAATTGAATGTTAATTCTGAAACTCATTATACATTTGCATCTGTCTTTCATTCATTTGCAAATGCTAATTATTTAAAAAATTAAAGTTTTTTTTAATTCTTTCGATAATAAACAATATATTTTTATAAATATGTAATAATTTTGTCTTTATAGTTTTAATTAATTATGCAAAAAAAAGTTAAAAAAGTGATTGTTATACAAGCAATAAAATGATACGAAAGCATCTATATAACAAATTATTTTTTTTTCATTTATTTTTTAATTTGTTTGACATTTGAAATAGAAAATTCTGAAGTACATTTTTTTAAACATAGTTATTTGAAACGTTAACCTCAAATTTCAACAATAAAAATGGACTTTAAACATGTGTGTTGGGAGGGTTCGCATTTCACAGTTAGTTAAAAATCCACGAGTAAAGAGCCAATAAAAACTCTATCTCCTATTCTAACGCGTTCTATCGTATTACTATTAATATAGATTCCTATTAAATTAAAAAAAATAATTGGAAATAGTATACTATATATTTTGCTTCGATGAAAATCTCTGTTATTTATTATTTTTACATTTGTCCGATTTATAATATTTATTTGTTTTATTGAAATATTATAATACATTATTTTCTGTGTGATTAAATAACAGCGTGGGAATATATTTGCGATATGTTTGCTAAAAGTTATTCTTCAAAAGGAGAAAAAATATATAAATATTTCAAAATTTTGCACAGTGTCTTCAAAAATATTTGAAAACTATCCCCATAAATTTGTATAAGGAAATTTAAAAAAAAAACACGCCCGTTTAATATCCTGGCTTGGAAATGCGCGTAAACATAAGATTTTGCGGAAGTCCGGGACTCCTTCCGGCCTCCTTTGACTCGAATAACGAATTAAGGCGTTTTTTGCATATCGTTGATATTTCGTGTAAAATCAGGATCTTTTGACGGCACATTTGCGAGGGACGAGTTCTCGTAATGCGTACGACGTCATGAAGTCGACACATTTGTCACACCACGACGTATGAAGGAGCTTAAATTCGCACGATTGCGAAAATAGAATATTAATAGCGACGCACCCACCCACGTGGCGATGCCTCCACGGAATCGACACGCTGTACATTTTACGCGGCCCGTTTGTTCCCCTTTTTATTGCAAGCGCATATCGGATGCTGCAGTGAAATGGTCCGTGATCGCGTATACGACGTGCGCCGTTCGATGTGCGCGGTCTGTGTGTTACGTTACATTTTCGAAATCTTGTTTTAGCAAATTGTTCGATGATTCATGATGGTACTCGCTTCGTCGAGAACACGCGTCCCGCTGCGATTTCAATTATAACGTCGATATTTTCATGCCAACACGAGCGTTTGTTGTGCATATAATAAAAATTTTATCGTTGCGATAAAATAGGGAAGGGGGGGGGATAAATAGTTATTTAACAGTTGCATAAATTTATCGTTCTTTAAAAACACGTGCAACTTGCAATAGCATGTGGATTATGGAAAAACAAACACTTTCTGTACAAATATCTCTTTATTACGATTATTCGACCGTTATAAGGTACCTGTGTGAAAGCAAAATATTAACAAGGTTAGGTATCGATAATGAACTGTCCAACTAATCTCATGAATATTCCGATCGATCAATCGGGAGAATAATAATAATAATACAGAGTTACTTCTCCGCGCTTCGAACTTTTCGAATTAAAATCGCTGTTCTCATCAACGCGCAGCAAAGAGCTGGATAAATTAAAACATAATATATACGTAACATATATTTTTATTTGCACAGTATTCAATGGGAGGTTTTACTATTGCTCAATGACGTTTTAATCTCCGGAATGAAGAAATCTGACTCATTATCGCGAAATCTGGCATCGAGGGATATTCGAGAGGCCGACGTAATTCAAGTAAGTGGAGCACTTCCTGCAAGCCTAACGATTCGGAATATTGCTTTTGACTTCTAGAAAATTCTTTCCGAGACTCATCGAGTCATTTAATATGCGAGTAGCGAGGAATTTCGATCGCAGATATTGTAGGCAGATTATAAGCAGAAAGAATTCGTCAATTGCACAAGTCATTATTATTTGTTCGATATTATTTCCTCGGGAATTTAATTAATGATACGAATATTTTTTATCAAATTAATTTCGCGATCAACTTATTATAAAAATTTTACGCGGAATTATCGGACAGAATCATATTGTATTTCAAACGAAATACTAATCGATAATATATTTTTCTCGGTAACATATTTTGTTTAATATTACATTAGATATTTCGTTAAATATTGAAAAAAAAATCACTAAAAAAATTAACGCTAGTATTCTGCTTAGAGACGAAGGCGTTACAACGTCAACCCCACGAATTTTGCGCCACGAAGTCGGCGCCGTAAAAATATATTAAACGTGAACGCGAAGTGACGAAAATAACTCAACGAAACATTCAAATATCACGGCGTTTCGACAACGATTCTTTATGCGCATTAAATTAAATTGCTCGTTTATTGCCTTTCATGCGAAGGGCAGCAAAAGTAATTGACAACGAAAGCAACTTGTGCCACTCTTCCTTTTTCTGATGACTTAGGTTTTACGACTGGTGTGCGAGTCCACTCCTCTTCATGATGAAACACAGCGGATGATACTGTGCTGTTGACATAATTCTTCAGTGACGCGATATTGAAATTTTCGTATTTGTGAAAATTTCATACTTCAAAATATGGTCAAACAAAAATATTATTATTCTAAGCTGATTATTATTATCTTTAACCAATGCACGATTATCAGAAATTAATCTCGTCTTTTGTATATTATAAATTTCACACATGACAAAATGTAACATGTTCTCGAAATCGAAAAAAAGAGGAAATTGCGAGAATGAGGTCTAGTAGATCCTAGGATTAATTAAATTTGATTTAAACATTTTTTTAAATATTTTCTCACTTATAAAATTCCAAGATGTACGCTATTTATTTTTATTTATTTGCGCATTTAATTTTATAGTATGTGCATTATTTATCTTTAACTAACAAATATGAACAAAATGCAGCTTCCAGAAAAACAATTACTTAATATAAATTTTACATACGTATTTTTATTCATTTATGTAAATTATTATGTTTTAAAAAAATTTTATATCAACATAATTTTTATTTTCTGATAAATGAATATTTTTCATTCAAAAATTAGTTGCGGAATCTATTGACAAATATTTATATTTTTCTTTATCTTAGATCATTATGTGTTTCATGTATAAAACGTGCCAGCACAAACGATTGAAATTATTGTATGACAATCTAATTGAGATTAATTATTTCAAAAAAAATAAATTTTTTTATTCTGCGTTCTGAGTCAAATCCTTGTCTACCGATGCAAATATAATTAGGTAAGCTATTAATGGAGATACTTATTATAATATTGCACTTTTGTTGACTCGATACACGAGCGCCAGGTGCATCGTCGTCCGTCTATATATGCTCTGCGGTCTGACTACGAATCTGCATAACTACTTACGGATGTCCGCGACGCACCTATACTATCTGCAAATATCCGCGCCAATTTCGAGTTATCCAAAAACTTGTTGCACTTTTTTCTCGCTTCACAACTCGCGATATACAACACAGTACTTTATTAATTTGTATAATTTGAAAAGATATGATTAATTTTAATTTTTTTTAGAATAGATTCTTATTCGCTAAAGATACATTGGTTATTTTCGTAAAAATACTTCTTTCTACGAAAAATTGTATTTATGTTTGTTATATATTTGGTGTGTGCGAAATATTGCTTCTCTCGACAATATCTAATTACATGGCCAGATGGTCACTATAAGATGAGCGATATAATATTTGGATAGGTGGCAGATACTAATAATATTAAATAATGCACGTCGCAATTTTTTAAAAGTATATATTTCAGATATTTTTACTTGAGATATAAGATTATTATTTTTGTTGATTATTATTATTGTTTCCATCTTTTTTTATTGATATTTTGTCTAATATATATTATATAAAAATCATACAAATGTTATAAAACATTGAATAAATATAATACAATACAAAATTGAGTCTTTAAATATATGATTGCGTCAAAATTTGTTGCGAAAAATAGAAACAGAAAATAGACATTGCTTTATTTATACGCAATTATTAGAAGCTAGACGTCATCAGAAACATTTATCGTTTTATAAAGTAGATTACAGCTAATTAAATTAAATTTATCTTTCTCACAAAGTTCAAATAAGCGTCATAAATCTAGTTATTATACATTTATAGTTGCTAAATTATTCATGTATATATATAATTTTTTCATTTATTTATAAGCCACGATTAATTTTAATAGCATACATTTTTTTAAATATTTTAAATATTTTCTCACTTATAAAATTCCAAGATGTACGCTATTTATTTTTATATATTTGCGCATTTAATTTTATAGTATGTGCATTATTTATTTTTAACTAACAAATATGAACAAAAAGCAGCTTCTAGAAAAACAATTACGTAAAGCTTAATATAAATTTTACATACGTACTTTTATTCATTTATAAATTACTATCAAGTTTCATTATATTTTATTATAATTTTTATATTATTTTATATTATTTTAAAAGAATATTTTATGTGTGTGTGTGTGTGTGTGTGTGTGTGTGTGTGTGTGTGTGTGTCTGTGTGTGTGTATGTGTGTGTAATGAAGTAATTTTCTTAAAGTTTCTCTCTCTTTCTCTCTTTCTCTCTCTTGATCGCGAAGATACTTATATAGAGATTGAGTAAAGAATCCATAATATAAAAACAATAACAATTCTGAAATTAACAATAAGTGAACTTATTAGAAATTCATTAAATATACATTAAATATATAATATAAATATACACTAAATATATAATAGTAAATAAAGTAAAACTATGCATAAAAATTAAATTCTCTGAATTCTGACAAGAAGATATATTTCAAATAAATTCAATTATATTCTAAATTTTAACTCTTAATTAATTTTGTAAGAATATCAAATACATTTTCTCAAAATTTTGATTGCTAAGATATTTAATATAAAAATTAAAAAAGGACCTGCACGTATGTGAAGAGAATAATGATGATTCTGAAATCAGTTGAATGAATTGGAAATTAAATATGTACTAAATGTATAATAATAAACATGAGGCTATGCATATGAAAATTGAATTCTGATTTGTTTAAAAAGATACGATATACTCAGTTAAAATTTGGATTAAAAGCAAAATTTATGATAAAAATTTTTCCAAAATTTTAATTTTTTACGCCATAGAAATAGCTATATGTATCGATAATCTTTTTTTAAGTAATATTCGATCACACACGCTTCTCGATATCTATTCGAGGTTAACGTCAAAATCCTAGTGTTATGGTAAATTTCCAATTAAAGCCCACCCACGATGATTGTTTTTGTTCGCTCGGACGAAGTTCACCGTCACCGACGCAGGTGCGCATCCTGAGAGCCACCCCACCATGCACTAAGCTTGCCGCCGTGTACCAGCGCCAGCGTCACACGTCTATAAAAGCGGTGGTCGCATCGCTCCCCGGCTTTGAGTTCACTCGCCGACCTCTTCGATCGAGATCGACCACTCTTTCGTGAGCAACAGAAAAACCTTCCCTCCTTCGATTTGGTGAACGCGCGCAGGACGCGTCCGTACGTGTCCCGCTCATTTCTGCGAGGGTGAACGCAAGTGACTTACTTTGATTTTCTGAGTGCAAGAAAAAGAGAGAAAATAGAATACGAGAAAGAGAAAAAATCGTCAACGGAACAAAATCCACAGTCAGTACGATAGCTTAAAATATACTTAAGATTTTCTCTCTTCCGTTGTTTTTTTTATTTCCGGATTTCGTAAGAAATGAGAATAAAAGGATCTCAGGATTATTTAAAATACCTGTAAATTTAAAAAAATTGTCTTGATAAATTTTATTTAAATTGGATTGAGAAACAATAATATTTACATTTTATAAAGGCATATTTTTTTATTTTCAAATATTATTTTCATGCAAAAATATTTTAATAATATCTTAATAATACTAATTTTAACCGATGTAAATTTATAGTATGAAAAAAATTTATATTTATAATATTTATTTTTCATTTATATAGAAATATTATTTATAAAATATTATTAAATATATTAAATATTATTTATTTCTAAAATTCACAATTTCTCAACTTACACAAGATAATTTATGTTAATATAATTATCACACACATACAGTTTTAAAAAATACATTATGTTTAAATCGATATCAAAAGCTGACAAAAATGGTAACAATTAGAACAAATTTTGTTTTACAATTTATTTTCTTCATTCTCTCTTGTGAAGGATAAATTTCGCTAAATCAACTTACAGGCGGCAAATAATTGCAGACCACATTTCCCGTATCTGTTTTGATCGTTTACGTAGTAAAACAACTAAGATTATCACATGGCGTTGACTTTGAGAAAACCCCGCACTATGACAATTATCATGCTGACCTGTATCATCACATTAATCTTCTGCATCGCTGATTGCGCGGCCGGTAGGTACAATGCATCGTCATATTAATCTTCTGTTCTGTCTTGTATAAGCTCTATTTTTTTCTTTCTACGTTTTTCGTGATCGGTAGAAATTGTAATCGAATATTAGAATTTTTATATACATATGGTATTTATGTAAATACTTACATAATAGTATACATATATAGTAGAACTTTATAACATCATAAAAAAGTATATATATATTTGAAATTTTCTCTCTTCCGTTGTTTTTGTATTTCCGGATTTCGTAAGAAATGAGAATAAAAGGATCTCAGGATTATTTAAAATACCTGTAAATTTAAAAAAATTGTTTTAATAAATTTTATTTAAATTGGATTGAGAAGCAATAATATTTACATTTTATAAAGGCATATTTTTTTATTTTGATAAAAGTATATATATATTAAACAAAAAAATTTTTTACTTCTATTATTCTGAAGCAATGATCACATATTTAAAAATATTGCAAAATGTTAAAAATTATTAATTAATATTATGACAATTTAGCATAATACGATTGTCTTTTTTTGAATATATAAACTTCTATTTTTGTAACATATAAATATTAAAACTGCATTTTTGAATTAATGAATAGCTAATAAATTGGTTTCCTCTCAAAAGCAGCTTTTAGAATCAAAATATTTAAATAATTAAAAAGAGACATACATGTATTATTATTAAATGGATTTATTGATACGTACTTTTTCGTTTGTTATTACATGATATAAATTATCAAAACACGCATTGAAATTAATCTGTAGTATAAATAATTCTTTTCAAAATTTTAGGTTAATCCATTTATAAAATTGTGATTAAGTTAAATTTTACAGTGCGTGGTTGTATCTTATTACTCTTTAATCACGGTTATATTTTTATGAAGTCTAATGTAAAAACTTGAGTGTTTATTGGATGATATGATGACGTTAGCTGGTAACATGTATAAAGAGGAAAATGTTTATTGCAATTTGTTTGTGCATCGAGCGGAAAATAATTATTCAAAACAATGCAATATCTGTCATCTATTCCCGGACATGGGATATATATTAATTTACGATGAAAATCATATAAAGTTTATTATAGTGTTTGGAACGCTAAGTGGATTATCATGAGGAAAACTGTAATATAGTTTTATTGCCATAAATTAATTGGGGACTAGTGAAAATTGGAAAAGTTTAATTGATATAAACTTGACATTTGCATTCAGTAATTCAACATATTTTTTACATTTGTTTCCTTTGTGCAATTTACTATAAATTATAAAATAAATTTTCTCTTTGGACAAAATTTATTTATTATTAATACGATAATAGTTGTGTTTATACCATTAACACAATGATAGTTGTGGTAATGTACTGAATTATTAAAAGTTTAATAAGACTTCTGGAATTGAACGCATAAATTTACGATATTTGCATTACGATAAAATCGTTATGAATTTTTTGAGCAGAAGAATATGTAAACATTTTTACCATCTTTGACAAAATACTCGATAGACAGTATTTAAATAATTCATGCTTTTCCACATGAGAGAGAGAGAGAGAGAGAGAGAGAGAGATAACGCAAGAAAATTAGTGAATTTTAAAATAAATATTTCAAAAGAAAGTGTGAAAACTTAAAGGTGACTAGATTAATATTATGTAGATTAATATTATGAAAATATAAATACACACACACACACACACACACACACACACACACTCACGCATGCACGTAACAGCATACATATAGCATTTTCAGAATATTAAATTTTCTTTCGATTATAAATCTTTTAAATAATATAAAATAGATTTTCTTTGCTTTTTTAAATGATTTTTTCTAAAAATATTATTTGTGATTTATTTTCGTGCTATATTATTGCTACTAAAATCATTATCCTGCTAATGCAATATAAAGTATATAAAGTATATAAAGTATATAAAGTATATAAAGACATTTTTATTTTTTATTTATTATTTTATTTTTTCCTGACAAACAAAATAGGAATGAAAATTACTAGTCACTATATTGTTTTCATATTAATTAGTATAAAATAATGGTTTAAATTAACGTAGAATTAAAGAGTAATTAATTCTTTGCTTAAAATTTGTTTTAAAAATATTTCGATCCTTGCTAGATATATACAAAATATTTGTCATTTAGTTACCCATCGTCTTTCTTATGATATAATGAAAACTTAGCAAATAATAAAGAAGAGAGAAAAATTTTTTTATTATATTTTTTTATTATATTTTCTATAAATACGCTATTTCTATAAATACGCTTCTAAAAATACGCTATTCCATTTATTTCCGTTTTATTAATTTTAAATCAAAATTCGCTCGCAGAAAAAGAAAAAAAGAATAGAAATTTAAAATTATAGATTCCGAATATATATTTGCGACGATTGAAAACTTTAATCCAAATTATTTCAAATAAGAATCTGAATCCCTTATCTATTACACATTCTATCATATCCTTTGCTAACTTTCTTAGTGGTCATCATAATCTTTTGTGTGAATAAGATGGGCGTGAGTACATCACGAATTAGGTAAGACAAACATCTAAAATCGCATCGATTCAAGCAAAAACCAGAGTAACCTTTGAAAATGAAAATTGCGTAGGCACCCAGAGTCTTTCTGACGTATATATGCCATGCACAAAGATGACAAATTGGATATACGTGATCCGATCAATAAAAACGAATTTCTCTTATTCACATCTCACATTTTACATGTGAACCAAAGAGATGCATCGAGGAAATAGAGTTGCAAAAGTAGCACCTACTGGAATGTCGTTTTCACATTTTATTCTTTGCGCGAAACGTAAATATTTCTGCTTTCGATTCCATTTACACCATTCGATACGAGCATTTTTTTAATCCGATTATTGCAATTTCAATTATTACTTACTTGAAAAAACGCTTATTGAATTTCTGTGGATTGTTATTTCTGATCTATTTTACAAATAGATTTGTTGACGCAGATTATATTGAAATATCCCAATCAATACACATAATATATATATATATATATATATATATATATATATATATTTTTTTTTTTTCTTAAATATGAATGATTATTTATGAAATACTTAGTTACATCAATTATTTTAATTTTAGATTGTTAATATCTATAATGTTCTTGATATTAAAAATTTTTTTCATAAAATCTTAGATTCTTTACGTATTATTTTTCGGAATAAATAAATTCTTATAATGAGAATACAAGAGAATTTGAGTTAAAGCGCGACGCTGGACGAAATCATAATAACGAAATAATGGAAAGCCAATTTTACGGGATGTTATTTGCCCTAGCATTCATTGCATACAAGGAATGTCGAGACGAGCTTAGCCATACCGTTTATAAGCGGTTCACAAGATTGTTCTTAACGCGGAACATCGTCTGGGGAATATAATAGTGTAATAAGCGTTCTCAAATAAATTTTTATTACATTCCTTTGCAATGTACTGAACACAGTTTCTGTTTTATCCATAGTTGAGTACCTGACGCGCCATAATATTATTCCTACAACTTACTGGTTGAATTTTTTTCATGCACCATCTTAATACACGTGTCATTAACTGAAATTAAATTTTCGATATAACTTATTATTTAATAACTTAATATCTTACACATACACAAATAAATATTTTTCTCTCCTCAATCGCTAATTACATAATAAGACGTGAAAATGTTAATGACAAGAAAGAATTGAATTCAATAATATATTATATTATTATTATTCAATAATATATTATATATAATATACAATAATTATAAATATCATTTTATCCAGTATCCTGTCTAAGCTACGGACATTCTTGTTGGGGAGGTACGTATTTTTTATGTTAATACTTTTAACAAAATAATAATATTTTTATCATGAGAATAATGTAATGTCTGTATCAGTATACATTTACTTTTAATTAGTAATGTAAAAAAATTTTAGCGCACGGAAAGCGCAGCGATGCACCCGCCATGCGCATCCTGACAGCTAAGTCTTTGTTGAGCAAATTCCCGCAAAAGAACGTCGTGCATTCTTCGAAGGCGCAGTGGATTCTATCCCGCTTGATTACTGGACAACCCATATTACCGTTGACGGATAAATATCCTGTTAGATGGAACAGCTTTCCTACGGATAAAACATTTATTCCATCAAAGTGGGACGCGGCATCACTGAATGATGATAGCACTATATCAATCAGGTGAATTTTTTGCGAAGAATAAATTAAAGAGTGTCAAACAAGCACGAGATTTTGATAAAAATTTCTTTATTAAAAATATTCACATTTTTCGTGATTATTTTTTTTTTATTAAAATCGATATTTTATTTACAAAATTTTTTGACATTTATTTACCTGAAAAATTTAATAAATGTTAGATTTTTTTGTGTCTTTTACATATGTTGTCTTTAATATATATATATATTAATATTCATGGAATATCTTTCTAATCTGAACACATCAGATTTCATATATATATATATATATATATAGATTAGTAAAATACAAAACATATTATACGTATCTTACCTTATGTATTAATAAAGTTTCATCCAATTGGTCAATCCAAATTAACAATTTTTTCTTGTTAGCCGTCAAAATTAAATAATTATGGTTCTATAATATTGAAATCATATTTTGTTAGCTGTCAGAATTAAATAATTATAATTAAATAATTACTATCCTAAATAAACTTTCACTATAAAAAAGAAAATACGTAAATTATATAAAAATTATATAGTTAGATAATTATATAAAAATTAAATTCCACTTTTGATTAAAACATAGATACAAAAATTGCGACGAAAGAACACAAACTATGATTGAATAAATATTGAACTAAATATTTTATCTTTGAAGGAATAATGACAAAGTTATATAGAATTATAAGGAACCAAGTACATTTTATAGTTAGCGAAGAGAAGGTAGTTTTAAAAGGTTGATTAAGTTTTTAAACTTTGAATAATCTCGTTAGAAGTTTTACACTTTGTTTTATGAATCATTAGATTCATGATTGAGATCTCTAACATTTTAATTAAAAAAGACATGGCATCAAAATAATCAGTAGATTTATAACTGTTTAATATAATTCTAATTTAATAATATCTAATATTTTATTAGAGTATTTTTAATTTCCTATAATTTTATTATTTATTCGTATTTATTTCAAATTTCTATTCAAAAATATTTTTTTGCCATTAAGTTAAATATTTACTTTCTAATAATTTGTTTTATATCTTAGATAATATCACACATTACGAAAATTATTCTTGTAATTCTATTAATATATTATATTAATATTCTATTAATGTATTATATTAATATATATTAATATTATATTAATATTATTAGAACTATTTAAGAGAGAACTATTTTATTATTAGAAGATTAGAACTATTTTAACTATTTAACTTATATAAGAGACTGATATAATAACCAATACGAATTTGCAGAATTCCAATTAACAACGAAAATGAAAACAAAAACAATAAGCAGAAGATTAGCAACGCACAAGATGTAATGCGTAATATGAACGAAAAACTTGAAAACATTCCAGAAATCTTGCTAGTTCCAACTGATGAATACGATAAGCTAATTGATAATCCTCTAAAGTTAGATATTCTTAAATTTCTGGTATGTCTTATATTTTTATTAACAGTTATTAAATTTTTTTAACATTTTTCTACCCATCTATCTGTTAAATATTAATACTTATTCAATGATACGTTTGTTTTCAGAATGAAAAGAATGGAAATACGAAATAAACGAAATGTAAAAGACTGTAAGATATAGTGACGAAAAAAAATTTTCAGCAAACAGATCTACAATCAAAGTAATAATATAATAATTCTCTGTAAAAATGTATGTATATGTTTTTTTATTAAATTCCTATTTGATTTAATATTCGACCTGTATTTAAAGAAAAGTAATTTTCACTAGAAGATTAATTTAATATTCTTCCATAATAAAACTATCGATAATAGCAGTTCTGTTTTAATCACATATTTTATAATCACATATATGTAATTATATAAAATGTTCAACGTAGCAATTTTGTTGATTACTACAGTATTCTATTTCGACTAATCTATGAGATTGTATATGTATATTGACTATAGAGAATTATCTATGTGAAACTAAAAGAGCTTTCTATCTTCTTCCTACTCTGTAAAACTTATCAAATAAATCTGAAAGCCTGATTTTATATTTATAAGAATTTATAAAAATTAATTTATAAAATATAATTTATTTAAAAAAAAAGATATATTAATAAAAATTAGATAAAACTATATACACATACACATATATATATATATACAATATAAAAATATATAACACAGCCTCAAATATTTAATTTAATTGTGCAAGACTCAGTGTTTGCCAATATTCATTTCATTCATTCTTTCTTTTTACATGATTAATCAGAATTTATTTATTTATAAATGCGATTGTTGACATTAATTTAAATAATGATTACATTACATAATATTAAGTAAAGAAAGATATAAAATTAATTGAAGTATTATCGCAATCCGCAAATTATAAAGTAAGAAAGAGTACACATCGTAAATATATATTAATAATAAGGCATAATTTCTTACTGTATAATTATATTAGGAGTATAAAAATAATAAATAATATCCATCAGTTGTGCAGTTCAATAGTTGATCCATTCTTGACGATATTTTTATTTCGCAAAAATAAGTCAAAATGTCATCAACTGTACGACGAATGTTTATAATGTTTACATACGATAAATTTTCATAGTTTATCTTCGATTATAATATACTATCAATTTCCTAATAGCAGACAATAAAATAGAACAATTTATTATTATGACAGTAGGTGAATGTTACCGACACGATTCACACAACGTCAACAACATTTATCTGCCGAGAATAATATTATCAGAATAACGCATCCAGAAAAGATGCAATTTCAAAAGAATTGAATATTATATGTATTTAATTAAATGGAGCTCGCAAAGTGATAATTTAATATATAAAAACAGTTTAGGTATGCAGCCTAAGCATATTACAAAATATATATTTTTAAAATAAAATAATCTATTATAAAATCTAATAATTTAAGTATATAGATGATAAAAAGATAAATGATAATAATAAGACAATAATTTTAAAACCTATTTTGTCACAATTTATCTTAGTTTTTCTCCAATGATTTATAACTTTAAATGATATTTATAACATTAAATGAGAAATATGATTGTATGTATTATATTAAAGAAAAATATATACAATAATAGTATGAAATAATAATCAGATTTAAGTATAATTAAATAATCTAAATAACATAAACAATTTTTTCTAAATATATATGTGTGATACGAAACTGCTTAATCTCGACACATGTAGGTAGTTCGCCTGTACACTTCCTTTATTTATTAGTGACGTCTATATCTGTACGATGCTGGCGTCGATGAGATGCTATCTGAAAAATGCAATATACTATACATATTTTTATCTTCATTATTTCTAATCATTTCTTAAATATCAGTGATTTAAAATATATCCTTCTTTATTTCTATAGTTAAATAGTTGTACGCAAGATATATATGTATATGTGTGCGTGAGATATCCAAGATTGCTAATACAAAAATTTTATTTTGATCTCTTCATTTTTATTGTTAGAGAATTTTTTATTTATATATTCCATATATTTTTTCATCATTGATTTATCAAAACATACATACCCATTGATCAACTAAAGATGATAGGGGATAAGGATCAAATTGTTGTGTGTCTTTGCGAGTCCGTACGAAAGGTAATGAATTGTCTGAACGTTCCCGGAATTCATCATTTGGAAAAACGTAGAATAATTCGTCGTTTGGCGATGGTATTTCGGATTCTTGAAACTTCTGGCTAATACTTTCTTGCAATGTGTTGTGTCGTATGGTCGAATCGAATCTTTTTCCATGGCCGCCAAAGCACGAATGCCCAAATGATGCACAGCCACCTGAATTACATTATAATTATTGACACATTATAATTAACTGCTTGCGTTATTTATAAAAAAATAATCAGTATGATTTTGATTGCAATGAAAGACAATAATTTGAAATGCGTAGTGAAATTATATATGCAATATATTTTATTATTATTAGGAATTCCTGTTCACAAAAATATTTCTTTTTTACGCCGTTTTACACCATTCAATACAACCAAAACCGCTATGTTATATTCGAAATTATCATTTTAGAAATTATTGTTTTAGATTAACTCAGACTTTTATTTCTGTGCTATGTCTTTCATGTTGATAGTAATAAATTGTTAGAAAAAAAATTTTATTTATTTTTTATAATAAATGTATAATTTATTCATCGTAGAATATAAATTTATAGAAAATAAATTTTAATAGAAAAGAATTATACATAAAAACCTAAAAATTTGGAAGTTCTCAAAAAAGATCCCTTATATAGCTTTCTTGCCATACCGTGATCTTTTCGAAATCATACCTTTGCGAACATAGTTGGTATTCCTCCGGATATTAGTACTTCTTTCTTCTCGCGCTGCGAAAGAAATCAATGTTTAAAAAAAGAAAAAAAAATCTGAAAATTTTGAGGTTTCTTAGGTCCCTTTTTCTTAGGTCCCTTTGTATGATCTCTTATAAAATAATAAAAGGTATTTAATTTTAGTAATTTATATAAAACATCGGATAATCGAATCAGAGTAAAAAGAGAAAAGAAGCTAAAATATTTAAAGTAAAGATAACAGATGAATCTTATCATGAACACTTTATAAAACAAGTTATTTTTTACACGATGATAATACGTTAAAAATTTCATGATTTATAAACACACAATTGTTCGCACCAAGTGCTTATAAAAAATGCTACTATGTATCTTTTCAGATAGCGCGAAAAATTGCTTTTTGAAAAATAAATAACTGTATTTTCTCCTTATTAATATCAAATTTTCGTCAATCTGCCGCAGATCTCTCTGCTTCCAAAAATATATACATCAATATATCTAGACATAATATTGCCTCAAATGTCTATTTAATGAATGTTGAGGTATTTATAAAGCCTGCAAGTTTAAAATTGAGATGATTGGATGGCACATTGTATTTTCTTTCTAATTAATACTATTAAAACGCGAATACGCAATCGCGTTATATTGATTCATTAAAACGATTGCATAATATCTCAATAATCCAAAAATAATAGATTGTATTTCGCAATCTAAACTTTCTTTTTAAAGCTGTTTTCAATTATAAAAATACAAACATAATATTTTGCATATTTAAAATTTATAAAATTGATTTTTAAGTTGAAATTTAAAGATAATTATTTCCTTTTCGATAAATTAATATATATTAATGTTTATTATATGGAATAAGCCTCAATTTAAGTCGTATTTTGATGTAAATAAATACTTAAATAAGTATTTCCTGTAAGAGAGAAAATATTTAAAATATATATTTCTTCAACAAAAAATCAATTTTAATTTTTTAACGCGGCTAATATTTGAAAATAAATTCATTGCTTCAAATGCACAACAGAGATTTATAAGAGAAGCACCACAATATATTTAATTTTGAAAAGTATTCTTTGCACGTAGAGAAAAATAATTTCATTTAAATCTAATTATTTAATATACGGAAAAAGCAATTTTGATTTTATATCAACAATTTAAAACCTGTGAAAGTATTAAATACAAAAAATTATTATTTGATTTCAAAACAAAGCGACAACGAGGCCAATACGAGTGCACTAGAAACCGTGTTTCTAAAGCACTTGTAGTGCAACTTCAGTATATCTTTATCTATTATTTTTTGTGTAGAATAATAATTTCGGTTAGATGCACTAGTGCGCACTGCTACACATTAAAGATTGTCGTGTACAAATTTTATATAAATAACATAAAACAGTAAGATAATTAATTTTACGAGTTATTTATTATTACTTGTAGTATTAGTTATCTTATCTTGTTTTAATTATTTATGCTATTATAAATTTATACAACCTTTGAAAATCTTTAATGTGCACCAGTACACACTAATAGTACAGTAATGTATCCAACTGAATTCGTTATAAAAGACACTCATATGTCACAAGAAGTGTATTCAATATTTTATAGCGCGTATTTTCGTATTGACCTTAACATCGCTGTTTAGATTGATATAATTGCAACTGTTGTTTAAAGAAATACATATATGAAAATTAATAAATTGTATAAATTAATAAATTGTAACGTTTTTTAATTTTTCAATTGATATTTACGCGCCTATACATTTATATATGTATAGTTTACACATTATATATATATTACACGTTATATATGTATAATTTACACATATAGCTCATAAGCAAAAGTAGTTTAGATAACCTTGCATGATTCTTCGTTAAATAATTTTAACGCGTGAATATTTAAATATCGAATACAATTTTCGGTCATGCGTGAAAGAAAAACCGAAATAAGATCGATAAACATATAATCCGTAATACGTGCCGAAGCTGAAATTACTCGTGGACGGTAAAGGAACAACTTGCTCGCCGCACAGAGCTGCTCACTCAATTACCACCTGAAACGAAGCTGATTAATCCACCATCGGCTTCGAGCTTCCTTTTCCCGAACGATCTCGTTTCTATGTGTGCTATATTTTTAAAAATTTTACGGCGAAACTCATTAAACGCTTATCGGTCTTTTACATTTTGACACAAGTACACGTCATACTTTACATTGTTCCCAATAATGCAATTGCAACGTAATTGCGCGCGTAATTCATTATCCACATTAAAGAGATATTTGTAAAAGAATATTCGCGCTCTCCGACCTTTTCGGTAAATGTTCGTTTGCACTTTAGCCGTGCACTTGGATTCATCATCGTTCACGAAAATGCGCGTCACGGCTGAACAATTCGATCTGAAGCAGCCGGTACATTTACAGTGAAATGGACTGGCATATTACGTAATTCCATTCTACCTATCCAATGTGAATCTACCAAAGTGCATTTCACCGTAACAATAGCGCGCACGAATAAAAAAATTTCGATAATCTATCTATAAAATCGCTATTAACTCTTGTTAACTGTTTGTTTCTAATTGTTTTGCCGCTAATTCCTGTAGCAATTTATAACTTGTAATTCCTTAACGATATTTCAGGGATTTAATGCAGAGGTATTTTATTATATTTATTTTCTATCCGAACAACGGTACAAGACAAATTATATTTAAAAATTTAGATTTCGCCTATGTGTAGTATATAATACATTGAGATGAATCTTCCAGCTTCTTATATAATTAGTTTCGCAAAGATATATTCTATCGATATAGATCGAATAGAGTTTGATAATTTTCAAAACATTTCCTATAGAACTCTTGTCATCACATACTTTAGGACAACATAGTCAAAGTTGAAATTGACTTTAGTGTAAATATTTTTTTTCCGCACTGCGAAACGAATAAGTGTTACAAAAATATTTTTATGTTTACATAAGTGTTACAGAAATTTTTTTTAGAGGTCTCGAATTCTTTTTCAGTTCTTATACATTGTCTACACTTGCATCATATTATGCATTTATGATTATGCATTTATAATTTTCAATTTCAAATTGTGAAATTGAATGAAAATTTGCAAACTTTCAGATGAGTGACTTTTCCTACGAAATAATTATTAAGAGAGATACAACATCGAATGTAAATTCGACATATCTTCATTTTCATTATTTCGTATTGCTTCGACGCTTGTATATGATTGTGTAGCGCATCATTATAGCATACACGTTTATTTTATTTCTCACGTAGCTGTTAATTAATACAGTTTGCTAACCGCATGAAACGTGTTCGTTCAAAAGAACATTTGTATGCAAGAGTTATTTCAGGTAAATAATTCTGAAAATAATATTATATTTATCTTTCACAATTTTAATAGGTGTTAGGGTGATCTCTATCTTATTTTATTAAGAATAACTTTACTTTAGGTGATTTATAATGCACAACAAAATTTCGAATTAATTTCTATTTATAATTTTAAGTATCGTTTATACAGAAAATATTTGTAAACGTAACACACAATGTGTAAAGTATACATTGTAATATACACACATATATTGGAATATGCGACACATAACATTATGAATAAATTTCGATTTAATTTTATCGGGAATCATCAATCATCTGAAGCAAGATTTATGAGAAAGAAAATATAAAATATCGAAATAAACAAAAATTTGAAAAAAGAAAGCAAAGAAGATTAAATTGACATCAATAAAGCTATCTTCCCTTCTTTAAAACCTCGTTGCTCTTCGATGTAGATTGAAATGATGTTACGGCTATAATAATCTAATAAGAGCCACTGAGTTAAATGCTAATTTTTTGCTTTTTTGCTTAAAGTGTTTTAACTGATGTCGATTATGTCGATGGAATATTTGAAAGTAGACACGCGAAAATATTTGTCAAATTCATTTTAATATTCTTATGCGTGAAATATTTATTGAAGGAAAAAATCTGCACTGTATTAGTAGTATTAGTAGTGAAAATTAAACGCTTTCAACTCAAATTTGATTATTGTAATAATTATGAATAAATACACAATTAATAAATTGGAAGCAATAATTATAGGAATTATTAGACATACAATTATTAATAATATATGCAATATTTATCTATTATGCACACTTAATTTAACTGTTTAATTAAATGCTAACTGCATTGCAATTTTCTGCATGATTTTTAATACAGCATAAGCAATCGCTTAAGTTGCTAATTTCCGATATTTAGAATCAGATAAAAACTATACAAAGTTTGATTTATGTATCATAATATTTAGATATATTAATAGATTTATAAGGTATATTTAAATTAAAATTTGAAATTTTTAAACGCAAAACATTTTATTTTTATCATTAAGTCTATAAAAAAACCAAAAATATTTATATACTAATAATATTTATACAATAAAAAATTATAGAAAAATTAAAATTTTATTTAAAATTTATTTAAAGATTAGTATGATTAATAGATATTTTACAAAATTATATAATTCTAAAGTGAATCAGTATTAATTGACAGTTCGATTTCTATCGATTGTCGCATAGTTTCGCGTCCTCGATAATTTCTATCCACAAATCCTACGCTTGTACTATTCCTAGCTCGTATAAGGAACGATAACTGTGTCACGGAAACATGAGCAAACAGTCGATGCTATTATAACATTTCGTAGCCATGAGAGTTAACGGATTTGACATTACAATAGAGTAGCGATAATTCTCTTTTACACAAGTTTTGCGCAGAATAGCAGAACTTCGCGTAAAAATAATCTATCAGTTGCTTTGCGGAGACCCAAATAGAAGTTGAGAACGAACACATGCAGTTGTCAAATCTACGATGTAACTTCTGAATTTTACATCATGTATTGTTAAGGCTCATACTTTCAGAAGCGGAAATGAAACAATTGATATTACTGATCTAATAATGCCCGTAGTTATACGTTTAGTTTATGATTGTTCACATCGCTATTATTAATGTAATATTCAGTTTCTCATATAAAATGGCTAATTGAATTCTATAAAAAATGATATAGACAAATGATGTAGACAACGATTTGTTTATACGTTGTTTATTCAGATCGAATTCATGTATTATTTTTTTAAAAATTGGTAATCTTCATTTTCTTTAATCTTTAAAAAAAATTTCTTTTCAAAACATATAAATAATTCAAACAGACGTATCAAAGATTACGCATCTAGTTAAATAAAAAAATGTGATTAGTTTTAAATGATTCTATAAAAAATGATAAAATGATATGTAAACATCAATTTGTTCATACGTTGTTTATCGAATTCATGTATTATTATTTTTTTTTTAATAGTCTTCATTTTCTTTGATCTTTTAAAAAAATCTCTTTTCTAAATATATAAATAATTCAAACAGATGTGTCAAAGATTACGCATCTAGTTAAATAAAAAGATTGCTTCCTGCAATTTATTGATTATTAAATAAATTTTTTATTACGAAGAGATAAATTAAATAAAATCATATCACACAATTAATTTATAGCTCCCGGTCTTTTAAATTACTTTTCATTAATGTCGTTTTTCATCGTCTTAAACGCATGAATGGAAAAATTTTCATTATTTACATGCATGCTACATTGAAATTTTTCATATTTCATGCGATGCATTAACGTGTATACGATGCAATTGTGACAGAAAAAAGGGCTGACATATCATATTTCCTGAAAAATTATATTTTCAATGCTTGTAAGTTTCTCCATGTAAATCCATTTCGATGATTCGATTTTGCGAGAAGTGGAAACGATCAGCCGAACGTCATGCCGACGAAACAATTCGGCATGGCGACATGCGAAATATCAAAGCGTTGTTCAAATTATAACTTTTACGAAAGTACAAAACTGAAAAAATAGAATCTACGTTCGTAAACACGTAGAATAAACATCATACTTTTTTGACATTTTTGACGTATATTTGCATTTTGACTTTTCAACGCGGAGGAATAAATATGTAGGAGCGACACGCAAAAAAAGGCAAAAATTTTACGATTATCGATGGCATGTGCACTGTAACTGTTTAATCGTTTAACGACAAAATGCTTTACCATCCATGAGAACATTTTATTCTCTACTTGTAATTACAAGAATTATATATATTTTATTCTAACTTGTGATTACAAGAATTTTATATATATATATATCGCATTTAACAAGTATTATACAATGCAGATTCTTTTTTATATATAAATCATCAGTTTTATATTGATAATAACTAAAAAGAATAAAACATATTAAAAATTATATATTTATAAATAAATTTAATTAATTTTAATATACATAAAAAATAATAATATAATAATATAAAAAATAATATAAAAATAATATAAAAATAATAATATAATAATATAAAATATAATAATATAAAATTAACAATATAAATTTACATAAGTTTTTCCTACTACCAAATTATTTCTTCTTCAATTGTTTCGCACGAAAAAATGTAATATTTGAATTAAACTTATTTACTTTGCATACATTTAACTGATGGATAAAGAGATGAATTTTTAATTAATGGTTGTGTAAGATATTTTATCAAATAAAAAAGAAATTTAATCGATTACCATCACTTTCTGAAAAATAAAAGAAATCTATTTCAATCAATCATTGTCAAGAAAATTTCATGGAACATTTCTTCATACATGATATACAAATAAAAAAAAAGATATTAAAATCGACAATGTGAAAAATAATTCTACAGTAAAAACACAATTATAAAATAATTAAAATAATGACACTTAATTATCATCCTCTGAATGAAAATGCGTTTCATGAATGTATGAAATCATTTTTCTACGTAATATGTGCAAGAAACTTTCGGATTAATTTGCAAAAATGTTGGAGAACGAACTCAATATGTGTCTGAAAGTTCTTAAGATTTTAAGCAGTTGATTAGTTTACAAGAAAATGTATAAACGTATATAACGTGTATAACAAAATCTTTCGCTCTCAACTAATTTTCAAAGTTTAGTATATTATTTTTATACGTCCCGTACACATTAATTTTGTTATTTTATATCAAATAAGAAAGTTAATTTAAAATTAAATAAAGAATACAAATTTATATCTATTCTTAATATCCGTAATATTAAGAATATGCAATGATATGATTTAATCAATTTCAAATTGATTAGAAAATTTAAAGATAAGGTGAAAAGAAAAAGACACCAAAAATCGAAACAACACAACATCAGAATATCAGTATATCAGAAGTTGAGTTATCGTATTGATAATTTCTCTGTCTTTTTAAAAATATTGAAAAGAAAATTAATTATTTCTTTACAATTCCATAACAAATTATTCAGAGATAATTATTATCTGACAGATTAAGAATGATGTAAAAACATATTTATCATTATAATTCGAAAATCAAAACATGTATTAGGAATTATATTGTACTGAATCTGTCTTTGAAGACTTTGAAAAAAATTAATTGTTTTTTTTTACAATTTCATAACAAATTTTCTGACATAAATAACGACTATCTGACAGACTAATTAAAAGTCATTAAGAATGATATTAAAAACAAGAATATTTATTTATTATGATTAATTCGCAAACTCCCATGGAAATAATCAAATTCCGTAATACATTGCTTACGTTTATTTTGTAGACAATTTTAGAATTAAATAATAAATTATCGTTTGATTTTTTGTACATTATACCGGTCATGCTTTTAAATCTTAAATTAAATGCATTAATGAGCAAAAAACAAATGAAAAAAATACTCACGTTTGGCATGCACATTGTCGCTGACGGAAATCAGAACGAGTAGAACAACGATCGAGAGGTAGAGCGAGAAAATGGGACCGGAAGTCGCGAGAAGTTTGGTTCTCATCTTGTCGCGATGGTTGTCGACGGCGTGTTTCGCTTGTTGCAAGGATGATTTCCAAAGAAAGAAAATCGTTCACTCTTTTGCGGTTACGGATGATAGATGACACCGAAACGAGACAAGACGAGACGATGCTACCCCGTCGAGCAGGTGGTTGTGAATGAACGATGGTGGCGGCGCGCGTTCCCTCTTTTACAGGAATGGACCGGAGTGGCGCAGTCGGATATCGCTGATGTAGTGTATACCGGGTACGCTGTCGGGATATTCGTGGGTGGCGTTGATATCTTTTTAGTTGATAATCACTGTTGTTATCTGTGAATACTGTGAACTTTGTGACGGTGATCCCAGTTGCGGAAATCGATGAAAATGTGTGTCCCACACCGGAAGAGAGATTCGCATACCTGAAGATGCATTTCAAGGACCGATTTTGTGGAAACTTCAAATAAGATATGTACTTAGATACGATTTCGATGCACGAGAGATCTCGATTTTCGCAATCTAACAGCATTGTGGAAACTGCATTCGTATGATTGAAACTTCTCGATTGCGTAGTCGAGAGTTAACTTGAGAAGCTATGAGAATCACTTATGAAGTAAGCGAAAATCAGCAATTTCAGTAATCCCGACTTTTTAAGATGAATTAGTAAATCCTAAAATTTTGACATCCTCATTCTTGACATTTATAATACTGGATATTGAATGTAAAATATTTTAAATATTTTGATGTTAAATTGCATGATTAAAAATGTTATAGATGGTTTAACGGGGTCTTTATCTTTTCTCTATTAATTTATACTTTTTCATATAATTTATGCAAAAAACATAGCTCTAAATTTAAATTAATTAATTTCATGTTAATTTAATATCGATCATTATTTATTTTACTCTGATTTATTTTGTAGCGAGTACGAAATAGTTCACTGAGTTATTCACTCATTCGAAAATTACTATCGAAGTGATTTTTATTTTTATTTTATAACATTATACGACGATAAAATTAGGATGCAGTGCAAAAATGTAGAAAAGCTATTTTTATTCAAATTATGTTCAGGTAGTTTTATTAATACATATAATAGTTTTTTTTTATTGTAAAACTTATTTCCAAAATATTCACATTATTGCAACATTATCGTACTTGAAACGCAGATTTTCCTCAATCTGACGGAAAGAGAAATAAAATAATTTACTTTTATGGATATTTAATGAATTTTTTATAAGTATCCATATGTTTTATATTGATCATTCTATATAAACATGAAAGTATATAGTTCTCAGTTACTGATATGCTAACTGGATATTACCCAATTAATTATCTATCTAGGAATTATCATTCTCTCGTGTTCAATGGTTATAACATTTCTTTATGTATTCAATTCTGACATTGACCTATTTATCACGTTTTTCTGGCAGGTTTTTTATTAGAATGATATAATATGACTTTGAAGTGAAATGTGTCTGGTTTGTTTTAGATACCATCCAATCTGAAATGAACACTTTTTATTATGAGATAAAATTTTTTAAGAAATTGCTCAAATTTACTAATCATAATAACCTAATTAATTTCGATAACCATATTTAATGTTTAAACACAGGAGAGATGCATTCTGAGTGTAAAAAATCAATCTTATACATTTTGTGTGTGGGTTGATGTTCATTACACTTGAAGAGTTATGCTGATAGGGGATAATTTCATTGGAAAATTGTACATGTTTTCATGCTGAATTTAATTATTCGATATTTAATTACACGATACGTATGTACAACAATATTCGTACAACGAGAGAGATCTTGACAAATGCTTAATTAATGATATCCGATAATTCCATGCCAATCGTCGTGGTCATCCCTGTCATCTCGCATTGGCAATCGAACGCAAATTTAACTGAAGGACACGTACAAATACTAGTACTAAAATCAATTGTCGCGTTAATTTTATTACATATTATTAATTAACGATTGTAATTAATTTTTATTCCGCATATATAATTTTTGCATCTATAATTTTCACTTCTAATTAATCACCTAACAGCAACTTATCTTATAAAGTTTATACTTGCCTTTTAAATTTATTTTTATTTTCATTTCAAAATAAAATGAGACTGACTGTTTTAAAGTAAGTTTCAATGTAATTTATTCCAATCTCTTTTTCTTTTAATTTCTTTTAATTTCGCGAGACACGGCCTCGTTATGACTAAAGAAAAATAATTATTGTAATTAGAATTTTGACAATATAACTGATTACACTAACAATAGAAATTTTGATTTAAGATGTCAAATGTCAATTAGAATAACAAAGTCACTAAAAAAGTATATAATTACGTCTGGCATTTTTTGCATGATATAATATTTATTGCTTTTTGTAAACTTACATAATTTATATTAACTTATATAATTTATAATTTATATAATTTATACAAACTTATATAATTTAGCTTTTGTTTTATGTAATTTATTAAGAAATATTTTTATTTCTTAATACAATAAAGGATCGAATAAATTTAATACGAAATAAAAGATATTTTAATTATCATCGTATAACTTTGTGTATTTATATACGATTATGGAATGTTATCGCGTTGCAAATTCAAAGTGATGTTATAATTGTGAAAATATACATATGTTTTATGCGCTTTATATATTTTTCACACATATCATAAATCAAGATTGATAATGAAATATGATGGACTGTCCCAAGCATTTTTCGACGTTACAAAATGCATAACTGTAATATTCCTCGAATTACAATGTCCTGGTTTTCAAGCTAGATTTTTCTTTTGCATTTTGCAATGAAAAATGTTATACGTGTAACGCATCTCGTCACTGTTATAAATATAAATTGTCTTGCGTTTCCAATATCCACAATAATGTTTAACGATATTAACATACCTGATTTAGCGCAAATTGACGTTTCATGAAAATTATTATAAATGTATTGTAACTAATTGTAACCAATTGTAACTAATGCATAATCAAATGCATTTATGATATTAACGCAGCATACATTAACGTTTAATGTCGATTAAACACGTTGCAGTTTAATTCATAAATAAAGAATCTATCTGGATCGCTTTCATTTTTCAATACAATGAATTTCTCTCAGACCTAAAAAATCGTTCTCTTTCTCTTTGCATTAGGCATCTGGGGAAATTAAGAGTTTAGAATTGTAATGACCTTTTAAAATGTTTTGTGCAAAGCAATTTTCGTGTGTACAGAGTAAATTCATTGACGCCGACCTCGTTTTCTCGTTGTCAAGCGAAGAAAAGTGATTACAATGAAAAGCGGAAACGTTTTATAAGTGTGTTTTAAACCAAATTGCATTCCACGGATGTGTTTAAATGAAATTGCAATCTCTTTGAGGTAGCAGAAAAGAAATTGGTTCTTTTATTTTTTTATCTCTTTTTCGATTTATAAGATAAGAATGTCGACCCAGTTTGTATTGTGGTAACGAATCATATTTCTCATAATCAGTTTATTATTATTAAGATACTTCTTCGCCACAAAATATTAATATGCTAACATAGAACGTTACCGAGATGGCAAGATAGGAAATGTATTATTACAGGAAATGTATGTGTACACTTATACTGATTATACTGATTTTGTGGAGTAATATTTTCTTGCCACAAAAAAAGAGCGGACGATAAGTTTTCTTAAAGCATACAACAAAAGAGATCCAATTTTTTCAAATTAAAAAATTAAATTGCTACTTATGTGTGTACGTAGAATCTCCTACATCTATGCTATTTGAAATAACAACAAAAAATACTAACAATCACAGTTTTTTTTTTAAATACAAATAATAAATCGTGAAAACGAGCACACGTTATAGTAATAAATTTTTCTTTGTGTAAATAGAATTTTTCGGGGACAGTTCAAAAACATTCGAGCGACAATAAAATTGTGAAAGCAAAATTAATTGGTTTTTTTTTTAGCACGAAGCAATACGAAATAAACGATTATTACGAATAGAAATTAAGACGATGACATTTGTGGAATAGTCTTGTCAATCCAAACTAACGAGCTGAATACATTATCGTTGGATATATCAAGCTTGAGCTCATGATTGAAAGATTAAAAATACTTAAACAAGATAATATCGAACAAAGTTTGTACATTGTTACAGACACCGCGCTCGTAACTACGTCGTAAAGTTACGGACATCCTTTCTTCTTCCAAGTTTCTCTTCCAGAAGTCAGAACTTATTTGTTCTAGATCATCGATAAGATAAATACAAACCTTCTCTATCGAGTGTTAAATCGAAAATAAGAATCACGCTGAAGGTCTTATTTCTCTTTGTTTCATCTTTGTCTTTTTTATTTATATTTTTTATATTTAATTGAACACGTATAATTTTATTCGATGCTATTAATTAAAATTCGACATACATATTTTTTTTAAATGTACAATTAAAATTTCCACCTATGTATTCTTACATTTATTGTTTATGATTGCATATTTTATTATTCTATTTTAGAATCATATTAATAATCAAAAAAATAAACTTATAATAGACATATTCTAAAAATACATAATTCTAAAAGTCATCTTATTTCTAAAATTCAACTTTTGAATCATTCTAAATTTTATTGTCACGAGCGCTTACCAGATTTTAAACTCCCTTTTATTTAATTATTATCTTCATAAAAAATGTTGCTGCAAAACTTTATCTCTTCTTCTAACTTACGTTTTTCAGTTATTATGGCAAATAACAATAAATAAACATTTAAGAAAAGACTGTTAAATATCCAACAGTGCGATTTTGAAGGAAACCTTCTTTTATTATCACAAAAGATCGAAGAATTGAATTTTTTATTTTCACCACGTATATTTTCACTAAATTCGTCTATCTTTCCCATAACGGTTTCGTATTAAATATTCGAAATAGAATATGTACGTATAATTTTAATACAATGTAGGAGGTAGCGCAATTCTATATTACAAATTGCGCGAGGAAGAGAAAATAATAATTATAATAATTATAATTATAACAATGATAATAATATTTACGTGTAATGAATGAGCGTGCGGTTGAAATAAAAGCTGCATATATCGATTGGACAAAAGAACAGCAATAAAATATTTGATTGATATGGAGAAATTTTGATTTACTGTCATTATATCAATGATATCAATTTTAAGATGTTTGTAATGTCATTGTGTAAGATTTTCTTTAATGTGTTATGTTATTAAATATTATATTCAATTATATTATTAAATGTATATTCAATTTTATTCGTCAGAAAAACATAATTTATAAAATAATTTTGATTAAAGCTAACAAATGAATTAAAATATATATAGATATATAGATTATTATATTTTAATTTTATTATAATATTTAAGATTATTATAATATAAATTACGCATTTTATAAAAATGATATTTGACTTTTGATATTTTTATCAATCGATTTTGTCGATAAATTCTAATGTAACGAGTATCGTTAATGAAACGTCATCTACAATACTCGAGCGTGATAATTACAACGCTCTAATTGCTCAGTCAATATATCAAATAATCATTTAATGGACATGATTGAATTTAAGAGATTTTCAACATAATATTATATTTATAACTTAATAGTTAAATTTTATCTGATACTTGTATACTTTTATACGAAAGAAAACAATCTTCATATTGAGATGCAAGAGCATTCATTAAATGGAAATATCTTTACATTCTTAAAAAATTAATATGGAAAAAAATACATTATGATAAATATATATTATAGTAAAAATTATAATATAATTTATATAATCGCAAAATATACTAACATATAAAGAATATAACTATACTTTTATTTAATAATATTATATATGTATATATTATATATTTTGAGAAACAATATTTTTGATGCACAAATAAATATAAAATTATTAACAATATAAATCATAAAATATAAAATATAAAAACAATAAAAATGCATAATTTATAATTTACTAATAAGTAATCTTAATGTTATTATATCCAATTTTTTAATTAATATTATAAAAGAGTATACACTTTTAATGTAACTTGTACTGTAATATTTTCTTCTTATATGAAATTTTTAAGAATCGTACATATTCTATAATAATTGTACATGAATATTTTAATGTCTTATAATAATTTTATAAATTTGTAAAATATTTTTTTCTTCTCCCTTTTTATTAGTACATTTATCTAAAAATCCACGTTAAAAATCGATTATAGTAAACGAATTAGAGATTAATAAATAATTAAGAAATAGCATAAGACAGTTGTTTAATATATGTAATTGATTATACGTGACATATATCCTGCATATATTTGCGATATCGTGAATTTAAAGCAAGTTAATTGCGATTATACAACAACTTTAATAAACCTTGCTTATATTTCATTTTTGCGCTGCAAAGCAAGATGCAGAAAAAATTTACATGTAACGATCCGCTAAAACAGGTTACGAGAATTATACGAGTCAACGTAACTAATCTGACATGAAAAGCGAAGATTACGACGTCAAAAGATTGATACGACATAAATTAATATGAAAGCTATTTGTAAGGGCGAACCGCATATGCATTCCATCCATCCCAGAAATTACTAGGTTGCATGAATGCATTCTTGTTTATACATATCTGATTGCGCGAGATATAATATTAATTATTGTGTTATTCTGTTAGTTCACCATTTTTGCAAACACCAAGATGTATTTTTATGACGTAACCGCGATTCATTATTCAGACATGATTTTTCTTGCGTAAAAACTTTTCTCGAAGAAAACGCAAACAAAATATATAAGAGCAGTATTTTTTGAATTTATTCCGCTATGTTTCAGCATTAGACGTTCTCTTCCCTTTTTAATCTCATTAAATGTATAGAAAAATAATTTGATAAATAACTTTATCAAATTATTTTTTGCAAAATATCGCATGTAAATAACGTACGATTAGATTTAAATTATGTTTGCATCATGTAAACAAACGAGACTCGGAGATATCTGCGATGTTTCAAGAGTTTAATATTTTCGCTTGATATGATAACACCTACGTGTGAATATATGGCAAGTCGATTTTTTTAACATACGGTATTCTCCCATGCTGTATCGAACGGTATCTGTACTGGTCATATCGATACGAATATCAATTGCAGCCGGAAAAGAAAAGAAAAAAATAGATGCTATCGCTTAATTAAACCGAGAGAACCTGCGTCAATCTAGCCTCTTATTTTATTTTCCCTTTAGTCGCCCATTACCAAACGCGCAAATCGTGGAAACGATTAAAATGACGATTAAATGCCAACCGATAGCATAGTTTTTAATACGATGAATATCACCGAATATTTGCTTATTAGCGAAATGCCGCGAGCCCTTTTAATTAACGTATTGTGCGTACATGCGATTTAAAATTAGCTAATAAGTCGTTAATAGGTCAAATGGATTCAATTTTTTTTTTCGCGTTATTACATACTAAACCGATATAATCAACCACACGTAATGCCAATCTGGGATTAGTGTTCAGCTAATTACAAGTGACCCATAATATCTCACTTTACTTTCATGACCGACTGTATTTTTTCTAATCGCGAAAAATTTTTCCTTGGCCAACAATGATAGCAGCGTTTTTTCGAGCATGTTTCCTTGATGAAATCATTCATCTCGTTGAGGTGATAATTAGATTACCGATTGGTAATATTAATTTTTCACGTCGCACTGTCGTTTTCATATCGCGCGGATCTTACTTAATGAATCTTACGCGCAAATGCATCGTCATCGTTGTGATCAAGTCTCATTTTAGCATGACAATGCTATTCTCTTTCTGTTCTCTTTCTGAAATTCTCTTTTCGGAATTCTGACGTGCCGTACGCGATCATGGTAGGATACACCCGGTTGCGCAGATGGGTTACCTTTACATTACCGCTGTTTTTATTTACGTATCGAAGTGGACGATGCAGGAACTGTGACCGGGTGAAATTTTGGTGAAGTGCGTGCGTGAAAAAAAAACGCGAGTGAATCGATCGAACGGTTTCTTTGATAAAATTAATTGAAATAATTTATATGAAATAATTTATATGAAATTCTCAAGAGAAAAATTTTACGCTTACATCTCTGTAGGGGGGTAAAGAGGGATCTTATATAGTATTCTCGAATGGAGAATCTACCTTGGTTTATGCACCAAGTAAAATATATGCATGTCTTATTTTCGCGTCTTATTTTTCGCGATTTATTAATCTTTATAAAATTTTACGCACTATCATCCGCGGTGGCTCTTATCGCTCTTTTCTCGTATATCGGTTGTTTAATACATTTCAGAGCCTAATTCTTTATCTATTTTAATTTTTTAGAAAAATTTTAATTCGATTTTTCATTCTAGTGAAAATCTCTTATCGTTATAATGTGTTTCAAATTTTAATATTCAAATTTTAATTTTTATTATCTTTTTTGCTATTAAGTCTAAAAATAAAATTTATATTGCCAACTGACATTATATTTTGTAAAGCGTACTTTACGATAAATATCATTTCAATGTGACAAGCAGATTAGATTCTATTTTTAATAAAATCTTTTTTTATCTAGCTGTTATATATCGGTTGCAAAATGAAAATTTATATCCTGCCATGTCATGGAAAATGACTTGTACAAGATAATGAGAAATTAACAATAAGGGATTTCTAGGAAATAACGCCTACATTAAGTGCAAAAGATAACGAAAAGCTTCGTTCGAATCATGAGAGAACGCAATACGAGTGAATTGTACTTGTCGTAATTGTTGCGCTTGCTGTTTATTAACGTTTAGACATTTGCGTGGGAATCAAAACACATCTTCATTAATTTAAATTAAATTAAATTCTTTTTCTACAGCTGCTATGTTTTCGTGTTTGTTAAAAATATAGTCTCTTTCCATTATAATTTTATTATTAATATAATATAATATACGCATATGCTTGTTCACTGCTTATATTTTCTCAACAGGAAATGTTATATATCATGAATAGTGAGAAAAAAATTAATGATTATTTGACTGTATTAATTATAAATTTGTAAAATAAATGCAATACCTTTTCCTTTTATTTAGATTTATAAAATTAGCCTAATTTATATTTAACTTTTAATCGGAATACAACTTGCAAAAAAAAAATAATAAATTTTACAAATTTACAATTTTTACAAGTTTTACTGTGATATCGTCTTGCCTACAACAAATTTTAATATCTTCATCTGTGATTTGACACGCTTTGTTGCACACTTATAGTTAGGAATTAAATAGTTAATAGTAATTTTTCATTTTTTCGCGTAATAATTTCTTTTTTCATAATCAATTTTTTTTACACAAAGCTGGAATTAACATCGCAATGTTCTCGAAAGTGATATTCAAGAAACAGTGATTCATTCTCCCGTCAATGTCCAACCTCTCATCTTGACAGAAACAATGATTCATTTCTTGAATTGCATAATTTCACCTAGTGCACTAAATGTCCTTTTCTTTAAATGACGTAATTTTAAGTACAAAAGCTTGTCATTTAGTCACTTTGTCTCCTACGTCACTTTCTCTGCAGCACTTATCTCTCTTTCTTTTATTTACCCTGCACTGCAGAATGCATGTAAAAATCTCAGACAAACAAATGACATATTATATGCATTGACATACAAAATCTATTTATCTTAGAATATTTATAGAACTGGGAGAACTATTATTTTTTTATCTCTAACATGTATTTATCTTTATTTAAATTGAATGTACAAGATACTTACATGTCATCTTTTTTTTATCAAGAGAGAAATATACTTACATGTCATTTTTTTTTATCAAGAGAGAAAGAACATGCATCTTCACGATTTGAAGTGAGTATAAAGCATCATTCAAAGGATTAAAATTTCTCATTCGCTTTACAATGAATATATTAACGCACGCGAAACGAATCGGAAATCTGGCGCATTATGTAAATGACTCTCATTAAGTCGGATGTTTGGATAACAGCGATCGTTATTGTACCCTGAACGACGATAATACAATCAAGTAACTTCGTTACAGTGAAACTATATAAGCGATCGGTTCCCACATAGTGTTTCTATCGCATCGCCAATTAAATCGCGAGCGACAATTAACGTTGTAACAATTAAATGCGTCGCATTCCTAACGACACATTTTCGCATCCACTTTCTCTCTTTCTCCCTTCCCCTCTCTCCTTCATTTCCTCTTTTTTTTTATACCATTCTTATCACGCTGATTGGAACTTCGCTGAGCATCGTTCCGTAACTGATCGCTGTGCACCATCGCGTGTGCGTCGGCGAGTACCGCTATGCTCGACACAGAGGTACACAAGGACCACTCTCCTGTGTTCCTCGCAGTTAGATGAGTCAGTCGGTCAGTCGGTGAATATACTGTTCGCGTAATTTTAGACTGCCTTCGGCAGATTCCCCGATACGTCCGAACGATCGCGAACGAACTAAACGGCTAAAACCGCGACTCGCGATATGACAGAGGTGCTCCAGACCCGACTTAGCTCCATAATCGATTTCTGAGAGAATCGATTTCTTATTCGGATATGGTAGAAAATAATTTACTCTTTACATCTCTTCGCGCCGGACACGAAGTGAAGAAATTCGCAAACACCCGAGGAAGAAAATTGCTTGTGGAAATCGACGAGTATCGTCGATAATTTTATTCGCACGATTTTTGTCGCGTAATTCGGTCAAACGTGCGCCGCGATAAGATAAATTTGTTTCTGAAAAGAGGAACGTTAAAATTTAATAAGTTCTCTTTAAGAGTGCTCTTTGAATTTTAACTCCTGCTTGATAAAAATGTTAAAATGATAAAAATATGTAACAAATAATAGCATGAATGGAGGAAGAGATCCTAAAAGATTTTTAAATTATTTTATGTGAACTGCAAATCTTTTCTTAAGATATCAGACTTTATGTTCCAGTCAATTATAAGGAAGCTTATTCGCGTTATGTATATATGTAGACGATTTAAACTCAAACATTATCTCGTGCGTTTTGAAATTTAAATCATATGTCCGTACGTCATTTTATATTACTTACAAATTGCAAATTTATTCTTTACGTCATCCGCGATTGCATTAATATTATGCGAGGATGATTAGCAGATGATAACTGCAATTCATTCAACGAACATTATTCTTGCTTATATAATTATAACGCGCATTTTGTTAGAAAAATAAATAGCCGTGAGTTCTAATTGTACGTATCATTCGGTTGCAATTTACGTACTTTTAACATAAGCGCAAAAATAGTCGCGTAACCTGTTGCATCTCAACCTCTTCATCTTGAGCTTAGATTTATCTACGTCCAGATTCGCAAATTATCGCATCACAAATACAGATGTTATTATGTGTATGAGTTTTATTTAAAAAATTATAAAATGTTTTACTCGCTAAATAGTTGCAAATTTAAAAAAATTTTTTTGTCTTCATAATTTCAAAAATTAAGGAAAAAAAAATCTTTATGTAATGTATAAAAATATCATAGTTGGAAACTTGATTTGAAATTTGTTTGGATATTTCAGACACATTACATGATTACCGTATGATTGATCTTGACATTAATCCGTAAATCATACTTTAATATCGTTAAAGTGTGCCATAAGAACATGAGTCGTGTCGCGGCACATTACACTTCGTGCCCTGAGCGTGGTCATATGTAAATGTCAACACCGCAGCGTCGATTTCACGCATCTAGTATTCCGAAACAAGATCCGAAATGTATCTCGCTGTTCGCCCTTTAAATTCGAGCGAATTGCTGGAAAAAGTCACGGCTAACGAATTTAGAGCGCGGAAGAATTAAAGATCGCGCGGTCAACGGAAAGACTCTAACGATCTCTCTCACTCTCTTTCTCTTCTCCTTCTTCGACGAGGAAGCCGACGAAAGTGTAACAGCGCAGATTTCCTAGACCAAGACTGGATGGTAGTGCGACTATAGGACTCGGCAAAGACGCAGTCCTCGAGTCGAGCACTCAGCCACACTCTCGATGGACGCTCTCGAGGTCACCGAGTTAAACCAAGTGGTGTACCCAAGATCGCGGTGTGTATCTAAGGATGTCGGCGAAAGGTGGAAGGAAAGGTCGCGTGGAGGGAAACGATGCTGCCGTGTCTGATAAGAAACAGTTAGTACTTTGTCAGTCTCTCATTGCCGAAGTGAATCTTTGCTGTATGAGAAACTTGGAAGTAAATCGTGCTGTTTATCTTAAAGTCCCTAAACAAAGTTTTTAGTGTCTACGAAGAGGAGCACTTTTGAATCGAAAGGTTTTGTTCGCGATCGGAAATCGAAGGAAATCGAGGAAAAATGATCGAATTTGCGCGATAATAAAGCGTGCTTGGACGAAAGCTCGGGATTATCCAGCGCGATTTGTTCATAAAATAGCACCGTAACGTAATAACGCGGACGCGTAAATCCTGAACTTTCATGGAAGCTTTCTTTCGAGGCGCTACGCTGATTTATGCCCTAAGCTAGGACGCGTGTAGATATGTGAGCCGCAAAAGCCGCGGTCCACGTTATTAAATTCCAGCGAGTTGAATGCAACACGCGGGAAAAAGGACACTCCTCGTATCGGGAGTGTTCGTCCAAGACTTTGCTCGGATGACAATGATCGTCTACGTGGCCTTTTTCAGTTTAGTTTTCACTCTACGCGGGCATTTGAGGAAAGAAGACGTCGCTGGTGAAAGGGCAACATCGTGGCCGCGTTAATTGATCTATCGCGATACGCGCTTTCTCGGATTGCCTCGGTGATTACGTCACTGCGAAGGGCGAATTAACGTTAATCAACGGACGTGATAATGAACCGGCAACCGGTGGTGCGATAGAAGCCGTGTAACAAGACGCCTTGTGACCCGCTGCAGTTTTCCCGATGCGGCGACACGTGAGATGTAGTGCTTCCACGCCGGATGAACCAAGGGCGATACGCAGGTGACACGAAGGGCGTCCGAATCAAGCCGGATCCGCTCTCGCCATCGGGAAAACGTGCCCCATGTGCCGCGAAAGATTCGATGTCGCACGTGGCCGCGATCCGCCGCGGGTGGATCGATCGTCTCGTCGATGCGGAAAAATTCTACGCGTTCTCCTTCTATCCGGAATGTTGCTCGTCCTCGATGCCAGAGGTGAGCATTACTGCTGTCAACGGGAGATTCACCTTTTTTCAATTATTTCAATTATTTTTGGATGCTACAAGAATCGTCTGAGATTGAAAGGGAGAAGCACTACTCGGGATTCAATTCTCTGTTTGTCGAAATTATTTTTTAAAGACACAATAGTCTGAGATAGAAAGTTTAGAAGAAAATTTTTATATTATAATTTCAAAACTACATTGATTGACAAATAATTGAAAACTACACTGATTGAAAGAATATATGAAAAGAAAGCAAAATGACATGCGGTTTATTTTATACTTGATTATCTTATAAGCGATTTATAATTGAAGATGAAATTTCGTTTATTAATTTATATGTCATGTAAAAATATAGGAAATCCTTGAAGAAGTAAAATGCATGCAAATCAGAATAAATGTACATATTAAAATATATGGCGCATATAATAATTATAATTATAAAATTCTTTGTTGCAATTTATAAATCGTAAAATGAGATTTAAAATAATATGTTAAAGAATAATCACGACTGACATTACGCAAGAATATAGAATCAACAAGTTTGCATTATGTTATTATATCTCCGTTACAATGCATTAAACATAACAAACACATTACAATTCAGTATTAAATTCTGAAATTACATGGAATCAATAATTTATTTTATTAAATCAATAGTACTGTACAACTATAACATGTAATATAACTCTATATAGATAATTTAAAATTATATATATCGAATATTAATATAGTATCATACTATTCAAAGGATAAAGGTATTTATGTATCAAACATATTTTTGTTCCCACATTGTTTGTCTTTTTTATATTTTATTAATGATTGCGCTTATAACGCAAATCTCAGTCATAAATAAAAAATTCAATATATAAAAAGCAAAATTATATAAATAATATTGCAAGTAGACATAAATTTTATTTAATTGTATATGAAAAAAATATTACTAATTATAAAAGTTTTATTAATACTTTTCTTTCGCATTTTTCTTAATTTTCGATATTATCGCAAATATGCTATTTCTATTGTTAATCATCAATGTAAAATACACAATATGCGTGGGAAACATACGCAATTATCTTCTTCTTTTAGAAAAATTTACACATCATTTTCTCACTTTTTATTAATACAGTAGACATTAGCCATTGCTCTAATCATGTACTGGTGAAATTATTTTATCATAATAAAATCAGTAATATATGCATAGTTCTCTTAGAAAAATGCGTACACAATTGCATATCAGATTTAAAAAGCAAGTTTCATTTCTAATTAAGTTGATTCACACGCGCATCAACGACAACGAGCCCATTCAGGTCAAGCGACCTAAAGAGATAACTTTGTTCGCGACGGAGGAAAATAATGCAGACATAATTAATTTGTTTAATGAGACCTCAAAAATTACCATACACAGCAATTTGAATAATGAGTGGGATCCTTTTCATTAGTTTCTCCTTTTAAAATTATTTCTCTTCTGTCTTATATCGTATTATATTGAAAATTCGAGCTTTGCGTGTCCCGCAAGCTAAATTCGTCTCTTCGTAATGTTTGTTTCTTATATTTATTTTTGGACAGTTGATTTTCGTCTGACATTTTATATAATTTTATATCGCCATATTTTCCATTAATTAAATTTATTTTGGAAAATTCCATATTTACGATAGAATCCCGTTTGAAGCTTAACTTCTATGCTGACTTTATTCGCCTTCGCGTACTTCCAAGGGAGGAAATCGACGTATTAAATTTTTACGTGGCTGTGCCATGGAAACCGTGAGCAAAAAGGAATTGTGTTACGTGGATTACAGAGACTATCGCGTCAGACTAATTAACGTTGCGAAGCATTATGACGCCAGTCGTTGATTGTTACCATGGAGCTGTTAAAAAGCCGTGATTCGATCGCGTCGTTTCATTTCGCGATCTCAATTTACTTGTCGTTGAATAGTTCCAACCGCAAGAAAAGAGAGAGAAATATGATGGCGATAAAACGGTGTATAATCTCGCGAGACGCGTCGACTGTAACAAGTGTGTACAGTTACAATAATTCGTTACAGTAACTACACTACTACAATGTTTCTGTATGAACGTAGCTCGCTAATTGTCTCTTTAATTATCTAACTGATCTGTTACCATCATAATTTCATCGCGTTATTGCAACAATTTTAAAAATCTGCGATTATTGATATTAGGATTTTTAAATAAATAGTTTTGGTTATTAATAAATTTAAAATTTCTTTACTGTTTTTATATAAGATAACACACTTGTCTTATATAAAAAAGGATAAAGAGATTTTTTTATTAATATTTGCATTAATAATTTCGCTTAATAATTTTCTTCTCATACTATATAATATTATTGCAATGTCTGTAATAATTTGTATCTAGCTGCCCATTATCTTTCTCTTTCACGATTACTGAGTCTTTTGCGTAAAAGACGAAAAGAATAACCATATTTCATTACAATAGATATTACTACAATTTCTAGCGAAAGACTGCAAATAATAATTTGTACAATTACGTCATTAAGAGATTAAAAATTAAGAATTCATAGACATTACCGCACATTTTTATGTGTTTAGGTTTACTTTATTTTTATATGTAAAATCATATTTTAATATCCACAAATATTACATCAAAACATATATAAAAAAATGTCAGAATATATGAATCTTTTCCGTAAAATTCTGCGAAGATAAATATAATTTTCAAATGTTTCTAGCAAAAATTCTTCGATATTAGAGACTACATATACGTTCCGCACTGTATACGCGAAAACGCATTTTATTCTTATGCTCGAAGTATCCATGCATCGTGAACCGAAACGCTCCGGTTGCATTTTCCGAAATAACAGGATTGGTGAATTATTAGTTTAAATATTGAATTAAATTGTTTCAAATTAGAATTAGACAATAGACGAAACCAAGAAACGATCACATATGGAAAATAATTCATTCGGACGAAATTTGTTTACGTTATGTTGAAGAAAGAAATGTTCACTTGTAAAAAAGAGAGCTCGTTGACCATTTCCATCCTCGATACAATTTAATTCGGTAATTATGCAGATATATAAAGCCATTTCTGATTTCAATCATTTTCACATATATTGTCAAGATCAACATTCTGAGTAATGTTATAAAAATTTTAGCCCGCGCTGTTTCTTAATAAGTTATATAAAAAAGTTTTATTAATTTCACAAATATATGTATACACACACGCGCGCGCGCGGGCGCGCGAGGGGGGTGCAAGGGGGGCCGAAGGCTCCCCCCTCCCGCAACTATCCCCCCGGTAGGAGCCGCATTACGAAGAGTTCAATCAACATACAGGGTGTATAAAAAAGGTCGGAACCCTTGAATATTTCGAAAAATATAAGTTTTATCAAAAAATGTTTCAGACAAAAGTTGTAGGGTTTAAAAAGTTCTATTTACTGGCAATATCATTTTGACCTTGAAGAGTCACTGGAAGGTCACGTGAAGGTCACTTCAATTTTTTTAAATGGAACACCCTATATATTTTTGCATATTCTTGTAGCTTACCTCGAGATCTTTCCAAAACACTATAATAAAGTATTTCTTCATTGAATACTTTTCGAGTTATGAAGCTTGAAATAATTTCTTAATTTTACATAAACTATAAAATATCTAGTAAAATATTCATTTTTCGATTATCTTACCTTAATACTTTTATACAAAATAATGAGAGGAATCAATTGGTGTAAAGAAAACATATAGTTGTTTTTAAGAAAAAATATGGAATTTGCAATTAACAAATATCGACGAAATATCTTATATTTTTCGAAATATTCAAGGGTTCCGACCTTTTTTATACACCCTGTATATTCATTGTGATTGAACACTTCGCAATGCGGTCTCTACCGGTGGGGTGGTTGCGGGAGAGGGGCCGAAGGCCTCCTCCCCTTACATCCTCTGCGCACGCGTGTGTGCTTTTTTTCGAAATAATGTATCCTATAGACAACTATGTATCCTATAAATGAAAATATAAATAATTCTACGACGTAAAATTGTGTTCATTTAACTTTTTTGGTTAATAACTGGTTAATAACTTATTAAGAAACCATGAGCGCGATCTAAAATTTTTATAATATTACTCAGAATGTTGATCTTGACAATATATGTGAAATCGGAAGTGGCTCCATATATGTGCATAATTACCTTTAATTCTTAAGTATGTGATAACACCCATGTATAGAGAAATATTTATGTATATGTGTACGTGTGTAACGATTTTTATAATTTCAATTAACTACATCAGAGAAGGACACAATCTATACTGATACATTTTTATAATTATTCTTATTCTGGTAATATCAAAGATAATTAAACTTCAGTATCGTGTATACATATATAACATTTTTGTTTCCTAATAAGTATCATAAAGATTAATTATCTAATGATTTATAACTTTTTAAATTTATATGTATAAAGCACTTTCTTCAAGTTACATATTTATAAGGAAATTACAATATCTTTTATATAACTTTTTCATTCACAAATACGAGGCTAAGTCATGTAAAAATTTATTCACTCGTAATATAAAACAACGCATTTTTAAATGTATAATCAACGAGCAAATATATAATACAGAGATATAATATTTCTGACAGAAAGATGTATAATTTTCCCAAAAACATATAAAAAGCCAACATTAACTTTAGAAAGAGAAAAAAAAATTGCGACATAATTTTCTTTTCTTATTTGCACAGATCAAAAACACAACTGCTTTTTGTCATTATACATGTGATATTATCTTTACATCCTTTTTTTCTATATTATTTTTCTATATTTTCTATATTTTCGATATTATTCCACTGAAATTATTCTCTAAAACTATTTAATTTTTTATTTATTATTGTTTTTTATAACAAGTCATCCTATTGACATGCTTACTTTCTGATAAAAAATAAATCATACAAATATTGAATAAAAAATAAAATTCAATAAAAAATTATAAATTATAATTTCGATAAATGTGTATATATGTACAGCTTGAAAAATGTGATATTTAAACAAAAAAAAAGAGACTACCATAAAATACTAAAATTTAATTATTTTCGGTGTTATCAGAATAATTTGTGTATGAAATTGATTGCATAAATGTATTCAATATATGATGAAATAGCTATTGAATGTTAAATAACTTATACGATAAGATAATTTAAAAAAACAAAATGGAACCATATACATAATTTTTATCGCGAGAAGAATTTAAGGTTATCGGTTTCTTATAATTATATACAAAATGTGTTCGCCTTTTTTCTTCGAATGCATGCAACATTAAAAATAATCTCGAAACACGCAATAAAATTTGTGCGAGAGATATATTCTACATGTATCTCGTCGAAATGGCAGAAAAAATAATCTAAAAATGAAACGAAAAATGCTCCTCTAACATTTCGTTTTATACGATCGTTCGACAAAAAATTGGATACGCCGCAATTTTCTCGGCATTTATAGAAGATTGTCGCTTTTTTTCTCCAAATGTATTGCAATATATTAAAAAATCTCGTAATGAAATTTGCGCGAGAAATTTATTTTACATGTATCTCATCGAACTGGTAGAAAGGATAATCTAAAAAGTGAAAACGGAAAATGCTCTCGACATTTCGTTACGCGATCGTTCGACAGAAAGTTGGATGTGCAATTTTCTCGGCATTTATAGAAGATTGTCGAGAAAACCGTTGAAAGAAGATCAGAAGTAGGATAAATGAGAGTAGTTTTACGCTAAGCGGGTCTAGCTCAAGGCGAAATACGATTTCCGACGTTTAGGAAAACCATCGTACAAAACACATTTTTACGCATTGAATACTTAACGGCTCGAAAAATACAAGCACTTTCGAATTCACATCACGCTGGAATTACTGAAGAATAAATTGACATTGTTAGCACATTCTCTGTTTTTATCTCTAGAAAAATATACATCGCACATAACTTTAAATACAAAAATATAAAAATATAAAAATATGATATAAAATTAATATAAAAATATTTATCATAGTAATCAACAGATAGTCAACAGTTTTTAATCGATAGATAATTATTAGTGATTAATAATTAATTCGTTACACTTTCTCATTCGACTATAAAATGCTCCGAATAAATAAATGAAATAAAAGTAACATAAACTAAATAAAATAACATAATCTGACTAGATCTAGGATAACTGTATATTATTTTATTACTACGATTATAACTGTATATGGCAAATAGATGTGCTCTCTCGTGGTGTGCGATCGCTATGTATTTAGTTTATCGGCGGTTACGGCAATTGCAGGTAACGGTACGCCAGATGTTTACAAGATACTCGGAGGTGCGCGAACGCGCCAAGAGGATTACGATTATTCGTATATGAATAATGATATAAAGGATGCAGAAAATCAAGGAGACAACCTTTACATTGGTCGTAGCGGTGACCCTTGGAGCACTCCCTCGACCCGTGATTACGACAAGGATATCTACGTCCACGTGTCGTCGCAGATGGATACCGCGTTGAATAACACGAGAGCTCGACCTATCGCGTAAGTGCATCGAGGCAATCCAGTGCATGAGTAAAAATTCTTCTGAAGTAAAAATTCTCCTCACGAAATAACAAACTGATACGAAAATTGCGCGATTTTAGGACGAGTGAGAAAACGACGGGCCATGCAAGATTCAAGAGAGGGGTGATACATCTCTATAACATGGTGGTATGTGCCACGGGGTGTAATCCTTTAGCTTACAAGGGATACGGTTGTTACTGCGGATTTTTAGGATCCGGTTATGTCATCGATGGCATCGATCAGTATGTTATTTATCTACATAAAAAAATACAAATACATAAGTCTAAAAATAAAATACTTCAGATGCTGCAAGATGCACGATTGGTGCTACGATGCCACAGAGTGTCCAATGTTCTCGGAATACTTTGTACCATATTATTGGAGGTGTTATCACGGTTACAAACCGGTTTGCGGTATGTTTATTGATTATCATTTCATTCTTCCGCATTCAATGCATCTTGTTTCTCTTACGAAAGATTAAAATATATCTTTGATACAACTCTTTTTAAACTCAACCAACTTGATATATTTATGTTTTCGACGCATATAATGTAATAATGTGACGCGATAAGATAAAACAGTTCGCGCATTAAATCTTTGTTGCAGCGGTTGAACATGGAAGCTGGGGAGGATCGGGATCTTGCGCTCAACGTTTGTGCGAATGCGATCGCTCGTTAGCCGAGTGTCTGAAAAAATACCCTTGTCCTACCACCAAAGCAGTATGTACCTCGTCAGCCTGGAGACTCGTGCAGAATCTTTTCATGATTATATAAATTAATTTTTTTTTTTTTTTTTTTGAAAATGATGTCTCGGTCGAAAGGTGAATCATACGATTAAAAAATACGATAAACTCAATTTGCGTAAGGCTTAACTTTTGAGATAAAAAACGTTTCACATGCAACTTTTATTATTTATATATGTATGATAAAAAACTAATTAATCATATCAAAGGCAATAAACTTCAATATCCAAAACAAATATTGATTATTTCCGCAAAAATTGCGTCTTTATTTGCGTCTTTACTTTAATGCGTTTAAAGATAAAAAGGTCATATTACATCAATAATGGTTATCATAATATTGCAATGTTTATTTTATAATTTACATACTATCAAAGAAATAAACATGTATAACTATAAAAAAATTATGTGATATATTCTATATTAGCAAAATCGATTTATTTCCGCGTATGTGTTGCTTTAATTTAAAAATTACTTACATTGAATATTAATTCAACAATTCCGTTTCTTATCATTTACAATGTATTTACACCTCCAGTCAAATGTACCATTCTGTTTTTGTATCTCTTGGAAATGTCTTGCTCTATCTGTAATTAAATACAATATAAAAAGGAACAAAACTTCATTTTCGAAAAGTACAGTATTGCGAGACAACAAAGATACATACCTCTGTTTGCAACTCTTTAGTTCTTTGTATAACAAGTGTTAATAGTGGACGCAATTTATCGATTTGATTCTGCGCATCTTCTTGCTTTTGTCGCATGGATTTTTGTTGGGTTACCATTCTATCAATCAGGTTTAATTTTTGCTTTAAAGTGGCAGTCACTACATCCACATACCTGTGATGAAAATATGAACATTATATATTTATAAGAACTTTATTTTTGTATACAATTATAAACATACCTTGAATAATGTTTGATATTATGCAAATGCTGTACATTGCTATGTAATATCTCTGAAAGGACAATTTGAACATTGTCCAGCATATTTTGAGTGGTTTCTGTGGTGGAAAGTTGCAGAATAGGCGAAGCATTTTGCATCTGACTAAAACTCAGGAGGTTGTTCCTATCATCGCCTTTAAACTCGTATAAACGTAATTTCAAAAATGCTTCTAACTGTAAAAATATTTAATTTACTTAAAATGTAATGATCAATCTTATATGTATGGCATATTTATATACAATACCTCAAACAGTTGATTGATAAATTCCGATCTCGTTACTGGATTGTCCAATATCGTGTATGCGTCAGATCCTGTAGCTACACCACCTTCGTGACCCGCTGTTTCTACAACTATACCCGATTCCTCCAGAGAGATATTGTAGTCTATTTCCGCCGAAGCAGGTTGTTCTACATCTTCATCTCCCCAATCAATATCGCCTCCTGCATCCAAATTAATTTCTTCACCGAAATCAATTTCTTGGTTTAGATCCAAGTTGCCAAAATCAATAGTCTGTTGAAAATGTTTTCCTTTTTAATAATACGATCAGGGGGAATTTTTACTCGTCATTGAAGAACACAAAAATATTCATACATTACTGTCAACATTTATACTAGCTCTTTCATTATTTTCATCTTCATCAGCTTTAATATTTAAAGGTGGTTCAATTATCGACGCTGGTGCTTCTCCATAAGTATATTCAAACGTTGTTGTGTCTCCTTTCTCTATAAAAATATGTTTATCATATCTATGCTTTTGAAATAATATTAATACATTCTTGAAATAATGATTTTGTAACATACCGATTACATATTTAATTATAGATACACAATTACTGTCATACTGCTGGCCGAAAGTAAACTCTACAAATGCACTATAAAATTCGACAACTTTGTTTAAACTCTTTGTCTTCTCCGCTACTCTCTGGTAAATTTCTGGCAGTTCTTTGACTTTTTCCATCAGTTCATGTCTAACTGTGCTGTAGCCAGTGATACCTAATTGTTTGCACAATGTATTATATTCTGTATGTGCAATATTTTCTGACTTTTTATACTCTGCCTCCTTCTTTTCGAAATCCTGCAAATACAATTTTGTATACAATATTAATACAATGATAATAAATAAATACTAACATTACAAATAAATCAACGTATTTACAATCAGAGATTGTTCTAATTTTTGTATCTGTTTCTTAATACTGGGGACCTCATAATTGACATTTCTTATGAGCATTTGTGCAGCTTCGGCAAGATATATATTATCTCTTTCATACAATCGTAAAATCTCTTGCCAATCTTTCATTCTTTGCGAACCATAACGACCAAATAAATTTTTTGTGTCTGCTTCCGTTTCCTTCAAAATTTCTACAATTTTGACACAATAAAAATAATTTATATCTGTAAAAAGATACAAAGATTAAACAATCTACAACCATATGCTTATAGAAGATTAAAAGATGGTAAATTAATAAAAATTACAAGCGCCAGATAACAAAGATGCAATGCCATCGTGGGCAGGCATATTCTGTATTGCATTATTAATTTTCTCCCTGATGGTCCAGACATTTGTATGCCAGTCTTTTTTACAATGCCTCCGGTTAATCAACCAGTCCAACAACTTTCCAGTATTAATGTCAATTGGAATATCTTGTTCCTAAATAATTAATTATATATAAATATTACTTTCAAGATAAATTAGCAGATAATACAATAAAAATATTAAAACAAGTATAAATTGTTAATCTAACAAGATGTTTACTTCGAGACTGACACGTGTATATATATGCATATATGATTTGATATCTTTTATATTTAAAATTTATGCTATTTTTACAATAAATTCATTATTTTCGAATAATACAACACTGTTTACCTGCATATTGCTAAATCTAATGAGCTTCTTTCTTTCAGAAATCGTAAGTCTATCATCAATTGGAATTATAACAGAGGTTATAACAGCTGTTTTTCTCTTGCCGTCATATGACAAGCACAACAGTGACGTACTCGATTGTCTGCAGCACCGGCTGTCTCCTTGACAAAAATGACACGTAATAAAGAAACTTTAAACACAGTAACAGTAAATTATATTTAATTAGGTAATATAAAATTAGAAGAATTCACACAGCCTTCAAAATGCAAAAATGAAGATAAATTTTTTTTTTTTCATAAAAAGGAAATAGAAGCTATGAAAAAATCATTGAAAATCGAAGCTAATTTAAATAATATTTAAAGTAATAGAAATAATCAAATATTTATCATTGCTATATATTTTGACTATAATTTGTGATTTTGTAGCAAAATTTTCATGATTTTTGTAACCAACAATAAATAGTTTATTGACGATTTGAGAATGCATAATATATCGATGATACATAAATTTTATTAATTTTTTACAAAAATTGTTTATATATAAATTAAGAATTCTGTAAACCATTCGATAGAATTGTAAGAATGATTCTTAATTAAATATTATAACAAGTTGTAACTAATAGATAATATGAAAATTTTTAGAGAAATCATTTTAAAAAAATATATAGATTGTTGATGATCTAATTTGCCCTATTTTTCACACTAGTGAACGCGCTTATCAAATAACATACGCAGCAGACAACAAGACACCTGCCACGTATGGAAAAAGAACGCTATTGCAGTTGTTCATATATATATAATGATAGTTAAAAAAGAATTTTTTGAAAATAAATAAAATTATCGCTTTAAATCGGTGGAAATAAGTGTATAATCGATTCATTTATTTAAAAGTAACTTCTATCTTATCTGATGTTTAAAATAAATAATGGAAAGCGCGACAAGTACCATACGAAAGACGGGAATTAATTAGATCGCTAGACGATACAAACGTAATACACACAAGTATCTTTTAATTTATTATGTTACACATTCACAGTAAGAAAAACATGATGTCCATGTCCCCTTCAGTATCCATTATATTGTCTCTGTGGCCAGTATAAGTACAACTTGAGTGTCCATCGAGAGGGGTATGTGTAAGATTTCTATTGCTTGCACTCTTGTCCCTTCTGATCGTTCCGAGTTGTATCAGCACCCGTGTTACAAATGTTCTTATCCTCGGTATAAATTAGTATGAACGATGCATACGTTCATGATACGCGCGAGGCTGTAGATCACTTTGTGCTTCTCACCGGCTCTTTGGATTCCGATCGTCAAGTCCTTTCAGCGAAAGATTCGAAGCAGACCGCCAGAAGAGGTTCGCGATGAATGTTCCGTTGAAAGAACGTGCAGATTTGACATATTACCGGCGGACAGTATGATGGCACTTTGTCCGGTGATGAAAAAAACATCACGAGGACAATTCGATCGATGATCGTGTACCTCGATAGTAAACGAGTTTTTCCTTTTCCATTACTTTGCAATCACACTAATAACTTTGAGAAGGACTTCGATCCGTAAAGAAGTTCTTCAAAATGAATACCTGTCCCACAGAGATGAACAGAATGCAAGCTGTTTCCATTACCGACCACCAAAGCACCCGTTCATTAAGTTCCTCCGCACGTTTGCGACCTTGTGCTTCACGCAAACGGTGATGCGTTTGATAATCGAGGATGCTGATTAAATTCTTGTGCACTTCCTGTGCCGAAGACTCCATCTGTAGAAACACTGACAAGTAGATATAGTTCTTCATTAATATATATTGTAAAAAGATTCGCCAACAATAACTTGCCTGAGTCATTACTGTGACGTGTTCTCCAAGACCAGGAAGCGGTATTTCGTCGCCGACTTGAAAGTCCATATACACAAGTTTATGTGAATATGTAGAAAATTCATTGCTGAAGCAGGCCTTATACACTCCCGATATAGTTGGTATAAAGTTATGCGAATCAAATTGTGTCTTCACTTGACTATAGATAATCTCCTTATTTGGAGCCTCCAAAGTTACATCTACATCATACTGGCCACCTGTAACTACCTAAAGACCAAGAACAACAATTATTACAAACAACACAAATTATTTTACAAAATTTGGGAAATTATAGCTTGTTAAATCAATTATATAAGGTCTAACGGAGAGGGAAATTGCGATGCCAAAAACATTGCTATATCGCTTTCAATCGGCATACAAAATTTTCCTTCAATTTCTAAAGAACATTTGTATAAAATCCAGATTCGTTTTACACTACCTTCCTTTTCATTCTCTAAACATGCAAATGAAGAAAATGTAGCTGAAACAAACAGGCTTGTGTCGAAACCTGAATTTAATTATCGATACAAGTAAGTTTTTATTGGAATAAAATTCTACTCATTAAATTAACACACACAAGCACATATTATATTTGCATTTTTTTTATGACATCTGCATATTCTCCATCATTCGCACATTTACATTTTATTCGCCTCATTTCCCCCTCGTTCGTTCAATTTACAGTCAAGTATTGCGCCGCGAACTCTGGCCCCCCGATGATCCGATCGCCGATAATAGCGACGTGTCATCGCGACGCAAATATATATGTATATATATATGTAATTGATCGACAGCGATCGGACCTGAAACTCCAACGTGGACGAGACGTTCTTCTCGATCTCCTGGTAGAAGCACTCCTTGGCGTTGTCGGCCAGCTCGAAGGTTAACTCGACGCCGCCCGCGAGCAAGAGCGCGCCGAGCAACGAGACGAGGAGCAGCCAGGCCGACCAGCAATCCATCCTTAAATCGGTCAGTTCGCGACTGTGATCTTGTCACTGATCCGCGCGCATTTAAGACACCCCCGGGACTGATGTAAGATGCGAGGAAGCGCGCTCTCCTCCTTTTCAACCTCGGCTCTCGGCTCGGTCGGAAAGATCCCGGCGAGGATTTCTCCCGCAAACAAGCTATTTTAACGTGGCCGGATGTGGGTCGCGACGCGCGACGTAACGAAAAGCGCGCAGCGCGCAGATGCGGAAGTGGCTGCGCTCACGTCACGACGGGCATAGGCGGGCAGATACGAGCGCGGCCGCGCTTAACCCCTTGACCTATTAATTTTATCGCTAATTCCTGCGGTTTGTGTGTTTTCCCGATACGTAAATACGGAACTGCAATTGCCAGATCGATCGAGGTCAATCCAAGTTTGATTGGAAGTTTGCCAAAGACCGTGGGCGGTTTAAATTGGATCGAGGATGGACATCGTTCGAATCGGATTCACTCGGATAATGGTAGGTTATAGTAATTAATAGCAAATAGATAGTTTCTCGGGATCTGTAGGTGGATGCTTTTGATGAAGGGATCGTAAAAAAAACTTGCGATTCTTGTAATTTAAGTACACTTTTAGTCGCGTCCTTTTCTGTGCGTGTGTTATGTATTTTTAGAAATAATATATTCCTCACACACACTACACAAAGTTTTCTAGTTGTGCTTATCTAAAGTAATATGTTGATATAAGATATGATGTAGTATATTTATAAAAATATATATATATATTTTTTTAAATGGATAATGATAGGTTATAGTAATTAATAGCAAGTAGATAGTTTCTCGGGATCTGTAGGTGAACGCTTTTGATGAAGGGATCGTAAAAAAAATTTGCGATTCTTGTAATTTGAGTCACTTTTAGTCGCGATCTTTTCTGTGCGTGTGTTATGTATTTTTAGAAATAATATATTCCTCACACACACTACACAAAGTTTTCTAGTTGGGCTTATCTAAAGTAATCAAAATATGTTGATATAAGATATGATATTGCAGTATATTTATAAAAATATATATATTTTTTTAAATCTAAATATTAAATGTTGATTTTTTTCATGAAATTATTAATTAATAATTTATATTAATGATTTACATTATATTAATGATTTACATTAATTAATAAATAAATAGATAATAGTGCGACTAATCATGATTAATACGACGTAAATCAAGTCAAAATAATTTTTTATATTTATGTAATGAATTTATAAAAATGAAAAAAAAAGAAAACGGATCATCCTTCAAACATTATTTTCACTAGATAATAGATTTCTTTGTAAACGATTTATCGATTCTGTCGAAATCGGTAATTTTTATTCTCGGCTTGTTATCGCTTCAAACAAATTTCAATAAATACAATAATGTCATAACGAGCGATTCGAGAAGCTTGCGAAATATGTACATTTTTGTTTGCGAAAGAGAGAGAGAGAGAAAGAGAAAGAGAGATGGACTGCCATAATAATCGGAAATTTCCGTCACGTTTTCCGCCTCGTGTACTAGTAGCTATACATTTAATTATTGACGAGAATACAAAGTACTAGCTTCCTCCCTCGTGTGTCATGGGGTCCCGCGCAATTCGCTAAATATTAAACCTTGGTGGCAACGCAGGAAGGAAACGCACGTATATTAAAGCGGGAAGACGCGCGAGAGAATACGCGATGAAATTACCTTCCTGTCTGCTTTAATGCGCGTCTTTCCTTCCTACGCAAAGGTAGATTTAATGTTTGGCGTCTGGAAGACACTGTTTATAGCAGGTGAAGAAAGTACACGTCGCTTTATTTACCCTCTTGATTTGTAAACACGCGTCAAGCATTCAAATCACATTCTTGCTCCCAGTATCAGAAGGACTTTTCATACAATTGCGATTCGAATCTCAAGTGAACATACAATACACTTGATATCTTAATTCGAGAAATATCGATCTTTTTTTTTTCAAAATTGAAAAATTCATCGTTGATATTGTCAAGATTGCGAATTGTGGGACACCCTGTAGAATATAGTACAAGTAGAACCGCGCATACATGTGTAACATGCATTGTTCCTGTGGTCGTGAGGCGCCCTTCGGAGCCGCCCATCGGTCTCGTAGTCGCGCCTCTTGGCGTCACGTCTCGGTGCGCGACGGCGAAGGTGCGTGTCGAGGGGACTAGAGGGGTGGCACGCGGGGAGGGTGCTCGAGAAAAAAAGAGAGGGCTCTTCTCTTTGAAAGGATCCCTCTCATTGCGATCGCGATGGGCGCGCGCGTTCGCGTTGCCTTCAATTAATACGCTCGTAATGCGTAATGTGCGTGTAGTACGCTACGCATCGGATGCGTAAAGCTGAATGGATCCTCTGTACTTAATGACGCGACACGCGTAACACGCGTTCATCAACAAGGTTCGCGAGATCGTCGATCGAACACGCGAGTTCTGTTTTAACGAGCCCGCGTAATCGAAACCATTGATAAAATTCATATAAAAAGTAATTTAAAAAATGCACACGTGCAGATAATACGCAGGATTATCCTGATTCTTACTCAGAGAATGTAACGCGTGCGATATTTGTCCTCAGATATGAAAATTGAATCGAACAATTTGTCCCCATACAGTACAGAAAATTGCAGCAATATTGCGGCATTATTGCAGTACTATTGCAATGTTATTGTACTATGTTTTGTTACTGCAATAAATGTTATTGCAATGTTACAACAATATTAATAATATTGCTGCAATATTCTGTGCTGTATAGGTCGAAGGATATTGATAAAATTCATATAAAAAGTAATTTAAAAAATGCATACATGCATGTAATACACAGGATTATCCTGATTCTTAGAGAATGTAATGCGTGCGATATTTGTCCTCAGATATGAAAATTGAATCGAACAACTTGTCTCCACAGTACAGAAAATTGCAGCAATATTGCGATAATATTGCAATGTTATTGTGTTGTGTTATGTTACTGCAATATTGCAATGTATTAATAATATTGCTGCAATATTCTGTGCTGTATGGGTCGAAGGATATTGATAAAATTCATATAAAAAGTAATTTAAAAAATGCACACATGCATATAATACACAGGATTATCCTGATTCTTATTCAGAGACCGTAACACGTACGATATTTGTCCTCAGATATGAAAATTGAGTCGAATGGAGCAATTCGTCCCCGTACAGAAAATTACAGCAATATTGCAACAATATTGCAATGTTACTGCAATATTGCAATGTTATTGCAATGTTACAACAATATTAATAATATTGCTACAATATTCTGTGCTGTATGGGTCGAAGGACTTGAAATAAAGGAGATATCATTTTATAGATCGAATTTTTTTCTAAACAATGTAACCTTACTACAGGGTTCGATCACGAAACGTGCGCGACGTCGACCGACGCGGAATCCGAAGGTAGTAACGCGACACGAAGGGTTTCTCCTCCGCGAAGATTAACTTCCCGGGGCGGCGGGGCAGCGGCAGCTGCGACGGCGGTGCCGTGGTGGGGGCGGCGAAGGGGCGAGCGGGAGGGGGGAGGGAGCAGCCGTGACGGCTGCATGAAGCGCGCACCACGAGTTTTCGGACAGCAGTGGCGCGAGACGGATCGTCTCTCTCGTCGTGCGCGCGTCCGTTTGCCGCTTTCACGGTGCTCTCCTTCTCGTCGTGTGTTTTCTCGACGCGTCCGTCTCTCCGTCGTTTTTTCTTTCTCTCCTCCCGCGCGCGCTATCTTTTCTCTCGCATCTCGATCGACGATTTCTCCCGAGTATCTATCGCGATCCTGCGCGTCTGTCGCGAGTGGCATGTTCCTTCGCGTTCCTCGTTCGTGTCCTCAGAGATACCGTGACACAGTGTGCGACCTGTCCGTGACCCTCATGGCCATCGCGGACACCTGTAAGGTAACTATTCCCGAAAGCGAGAAGTGTATGTGTGTGTGTGAGCGATATAAAATTCTTTCGAAAAGTCTGATTAAAATTGTTGGAAAGATTGTTGTTTCGTAATTTAAATGATTCTTTAATTGGAGAGATTGTTGTCTCGTAATTTAAATAATTCTAAACATTTCGAAAAATCATAGTATGCTTGGTCGATATTAAATGTTTCTTTAGGAACTCTTGATTTCTAATCTCGCTTGCACATATTTTTTAATACTTAATTAAACGAGATAATTCCTTATACTCCTAATACTTAATTAGACGAGATAAATATATGTATGTTCTCAGAGGAAAGAAAAAAGAGAAAGAGAGAGAGAGAGAGTTAATTAGGAAAACATGGAAAGTACAAATGCAAAAATAATCTTAAAAAGCGCATATAATATTAAGATAAGTGTTCTATGAATAAAACAAAAAGAGAAAAAATATCTACTTGATATTTCTCTCTCTCTCTCTCTCTCTCTCAAACTTAATTCTTTTATATTCTTAACATATATTTATAAGTCACATGAGAGAAATGTAGGAACGAAAAAGTAAGAAGAACATTAATTTAAATTCCATTGCTCTTCTCTGACCCTGCTGGTATTTTATAATAGTGAATTGTGCTGGCCTAAATCAAACTTTCCTTGAACTTTAATAACATCATTATTGGATCACCTTTCAGATGCTTGAGTTTCCCTTTGTTGGCTTCTTACTCGGAAAGCACAATTTCACGTGAAGATTTCAAAAAACGATTTACATTTGATAAATATTTTTAAAAATTATAAATAAATGCAATTTTTATTGTATATTTATATAGATTTTTTAAAATTAATATAGATTTTTTTTTAATTAAAAACATTGCATGCGCTAATATGGCAACTCTCTAACGGATAATTACTTTAATAATTCCGCTTTTATATAACGTATGATGAGCACGCTTTTGTGCATCGCAACAGTTACATCTTGTCCACCGACAACTGTCACGTTTCCCCGTCCATTTTAACCGTCCTTCCTCGTATTTTCGCGTGTAGAATAAAATAGATGTATATTTAGCCTTTGTGAAGAGAAAGAGAGAGAAAAGAGGAGGAAAACAAAGCTCCGCGAGTGAAACTGAAGCGAAGATGGTGCTATTTTCCGTTGCGATCTCGTCGATGAGATTTTTACTCGACGATTTCGCGGGAGAAAAAGAAACGGAATATCGTTTCGCGCAATCGTTGCGCTTGTTTTACGCGGAACAACCGTCCCTCGAAACATATAACGCCGGGCAATGCACTTTTCTCTCGTAAACGAAATGTAACGGTACGCACGATGCGAGCAAACGACGCGATAAATGCGGCAAAACGTAATACGTAACGTAAGATCGAGCTCTCGCCCATCGTTATTCGACCGTTGTAATTCGCTCGACGTGTCGCGTCGTTGCCCGCGAAGATGCTCTGGAAAATGGGCCGTAAACGCTGTTAAAAAAAAAGAATATGTCTGCCGATGCGTTCCGTCGCGGTTGTTAACCGTCATCGAGCACCTCGTCAAGGACACGCGAAATGTCCGAGATTAGCGCGTGCAAATATCACGCTTATTAAAGCAAAAACTAGAGGGAGAGAGACGTTAGGTGAGAGATGTGAAAATAGAAGAGATATGTAAATGAGGGGGAGATGAATGTAAATAGAGCAGGGGGGATATTTCTGGCCGGGAATGAATTCTCCCTGCATTAATTAATTTGGCGCCGAGAGACACTCGCGGACAGATATTCGCTATATTCGGACCGGAGTCGAAAAGTCGTTGACCGGGAGAGATAAAAAAACGAGGAAAAAATTGTAGAAAAAATAGTAGAAAATATTAGCACAAAATACGTAGTTTTTCTATTAAAAAAAAATTACGCTTCAAACTGTCAATTTCCTATCGAGAAATGACATTTGACTCGATCGAGAAAAGAATAATAAACGCGAGATATCGAAATAATGTACCCGAAAAGGCGCCGGGGGAGGGAGAAGATTAAGATTAAGATTAAAAAAAGCTCGCGATCGCGGCTGTTATCGAACGCTTCACAGCGGCCGTAAATAAATGTCGTGCATTAATAAATTTTACGTAATACACCAAAGAGGACAACACCGGGCGGCAGGTAGGATATTCTTGGCGCATGTGCTTCTGGCATAAAGAGAGGCGCCGCCGAGTCGGCCGCCGACTCCTGCTGTCTGCCCTCGTCGTTCACGTGAACCGGCACGTATATGATCGATCTCAACGTCCGACGATTTAGCCACCACCGGGGTACACCGTCGTCGAATCGGGTCAGCGACCGGATGCATAATTATTGGCTTATCGTGAGACTTTTGCGAAATTCATAGCCATTTCCAAAGAGATAATTAACAGCCAATCCCTCCTGACCCTTCCCCAAGATATTTTAGAGTTTCTAATTTGCCTTAAAAAAAAATTTCAGCGATTAAATAAAATTGAAAAGCAAAAAAAAGATATTTCACGATTTTATTACGAAAAAAAAGATGACAATTTTTAATATCTTGATCAAAATTGCGATATGATACTTCTGAGTAGACAAAAAATCCTTATATATTAAGTTATCCGAAACGCAAATTTTTGGAATCTTTCTTAGACTAGTCGAGAAGGAAAAGAGTAACTCGTATAATCAATCCCGCCTGGGACAGACGCGAGAACTCGCGGTCGCCTTTTTTCCTCGACGGCGAAAAAAAAGGAGGAGTCCTCCTTCGAGGAGTCTTTCAAGAAAGAGAGAGAGAAAGAGAGAAAAGAGTTCGAGAGATCCTCCTCGTCTCCAGCGCGCGCACCCACCTGTTTCTTCCTCGCGGTCCGGACTGGTTCCGGTCATGGACCACGGAGCGTTTCCCGGCCACGCTTCCATTCCCCGCGCACATTATCATAGAGAAGCGCGCTTCTCTTCTCTCTCTCTCTCTCTCCCTCTCCGAGGATACGAGATTTAGTATCCCCTCCCCCCTCCTACCGCGGTCATGAAAGCGCGCGTAATTAAAGCCGCGACGATAACGAGCTCGGCCGGCCGGTTAACCGGCATCGCCGATGAATTCGTTAACCGGCGAAATTGCGGCTCGCGAAAGGCGTGACGGGAAACGATCCCGTCGTGAAATTCCAAGAGAACGCGGCGTCTTTCGCGGATGCAGCGTTGAATGCCATCCGAGCGGAAATTCTCGCGTGAATGCTTCGGCGAAGAGACAGAGACATCGCGGTCGGTTTAGTCCTTTAGGCCTTTAGACAGTTGCTCTTTTATGCGGGATGCGAGTCAAGATGGGAGAGAGGATCGTGAAAGAGGGACTTTTGAAGATAATTTATTCGTTTTATTTATCAGTCGCGAATAATACGCGATGCAAGAATTAATTGATTTATCGCGGGATATAATTACGGATAATTGCGCGAATAAATTCGCGCAGATCGAGGTAGAAAATCGTCATTGTTATGTATCGCGTTCCAGCAGATTCGCTCGCATGTGGTAACTAAATAATGCTCGCGCGGGTATCTGACATTTTATACGAATAATTAGTAATTTCATTGTTCTCTCTTCGCGCAATATTAATAATGCATATCGGACTATGTGTTCATATATATTTCGGGGAAACCCAAAGGGCGGGGGGGAGTTGGAAATTAATTATTCAATATGTTTATATTGTGCGTTGTGCTTTGCCATGAATTTTCCGCGTTTCATTCTTTAATAATACGCGTATAATTTAATAATACGCGTGTAATACGAATTATCTTTTGGAGCAGATGAGAACGTTGCGATTATCCCATAATTGGTTTACATACTAATATCTATAGAATTTTGTGAAAGTAGGTATCCTTTACAAAATCGAAACAATAATGGCTGTGAATCATCTAAAATGCGGCGGTGAAATTTATCTAAATAAATGACTAGAATAAATATGTTCTAAACTTACTTTAAAATAATTGTATTAATTTTTTACTCTTTCACTTTTCATATTTTTTTGCCGTATCTTGACACATCGGAAGATTGAAGAAATAAATGCATAAAGAGACAGTGTTTTATAGAATTATAAATTAAAAGAGAAAGGCCTCTTTTCTTCGTTACGATAATAAAATATCCGAATATTTTGTGAAAGAGTTAATACAACTTTTAGACGCGTAAATCCTGCGTGTTGTAAAAATTACGAAAAGAAAGTCGTGTTTGTCGGAATGATTGCCAAGTCGTCATATATGCTTGGAATGGAAAAGTAGAATAAAGTAGAATGTCGGGAAACAAAGACAATGTGGTTACCTTGTAAAAGGAAGAAATCTATGGGAAATCATGACAGGTATCATGATGTCATAGAGAAAGAGAGAATCTAGATCGCGACTTAATTATATTCGCGTATCATTTATGCAGATATTTTTTCGATTTTATCGATCTTGTCGCTCACTCAATAATACCGTAAATGATTCTTGAGTCTCGGAGTAAAATATTGGGCATCGCTTGCTTGAAATTACCACGTATTGGATTCCTGTTTTCTGAAATTGCATATATATATATATATATATATATGCAATTTCAGAAAATATATATATATTATATATATATATATATATATAGAAAGCACTTCCGTGTTCGCAGAAGCGAAAGAAACTGCCGGCAAATCAAGACACACGCAAGTGATATGCGAATGCGAGATTATGGACCGTTAAGTTCTGCGAGCGACTCCTGCAGTAACACTCTTTCGTACTTTTTTTTTATCGAAGCCTTATAAAATTACAATATATATTTTCCTGCATTTTATCTCCAAGAGAAATCGGGAAATTAATTATTCCCCCATTAAAAATTTGTGATAAGATTATTCTATTAATATTAGAAAGCGATAAGATTATTTATATGTATTTAATATTAGAGGAATGTTATAAAAATTTTTATTCCGAAACAGAATATATCATTATATTGTTATTGCGCTAAGTAAAGAATACCTTTACGGTTTCGTGATTCTCGCGGACGAAGCAAGGATCATTCCGTAAACACACACAGTTTCCCTTCATGGCCGATCGGATCAAGTGCAGGTATATCAGACTTTTATGGTGTTCCGAACAACCAGTCAACATTCTCTTCTTCAAGGCTTTTCCATCTTTGATCGAAACCTTCGTGGTTATAATTAACGTGGGTATAATTAACTTGTGGCCCGGTACCAAATTGTTACTTCCTTCTTATGAATTTTCAAGGAAATTCGCGGCAAGTCTAACATCAAAGTACCTTGCTTGTGAAAATAAAGAATAATAATAGCGCAATAATGGTATAAATATAACAGCATAAAAATAATATAATAGTGAAATAATATTATAATATTATAATATAATATTACAATAGTATAAAAAAAATATTATAATAAAGAAAAAAAGAGAAGAATAATATACAATCCCTTTTGCGTCAAGAAATTTAGCTACTTTATTTAAAATTCTGAAACATGCAATTACTTTTGAAATTTCTCTCTAAATAGACGTTTTTATTTAAATCCACGCTTTTTCGCGTGATGATGCATAATTAGTACCTTGGCGCTCACAAGTAATGATTAATATCTCACTACGGTACTGTTACATAATTTATCATACTTTATGGGAAGATATTGCGGAAAAAAGAATATATATCAAACATCTCGAGAAATCTCAAAAAATTATAACATTGCGCTCATTAAGAGCGCAGTAAGATATCTGTAAAACGAAGAAAGAAATTAGATCTATTACATAATTAAAGTGCTGCTTGATTCTACTACATGCTGCATTAAAAGAAAATTAAATATTATCACTGTGAGATGTTCGATTAAAACTAGAACAAAAATAGAAAAAGATGAAGAAACTTAAATAATCTGAATTAATAATTTACAATTTATTTATGCAAAATAAGGAATGGCATGATAGTGATAATTGATTTAGGGAGTATTTCCAATCTCTAAGATGTGATTAAATTTTCTCTATCGATCCTTTGCTATACGTGACTTCAAATAGCTCGATCGTGCTTATGCGGGAACACGTTGAAAAATTGTCGATATTATACGGATCGCTCAATTTTAGCCACGAAGGATCTTAATGTTTACCCTCATGACTCACATAGCAACGACGCAATGTCGAAAGCGGATTACGCTGGCCATGAAACACGGTGAAGGCGAAAATCCCCTTGTCATACCCCCGTTCCTTTTGCCGGCGACCTTAGCTTCACCCCTCGCTTGTACTCTTCCTTGGACGATTACTACACGAACACCGTGCTTGCCGATAGGTATAGATGTGTGCTTTCTTTCATCCGGATATATAGGGTGTTGTGAAAATTCCATAGTTTATTTAGATGCAATTAATTTTCGAGAAAGTTAAATAGACTCGATAAAATGTTTGAAAACGTGAATCTTTATTAAAGAATTACTTGTTGGCTGAATTTTTATTTTTGATTAAACATATATTTATTTAACTTATTTTTGTAACATTTTTATTTTTAAATGCATACACACAATTTGATACAAAAGTGCATTCATATCAATTTACGTTTCAAACACCATATTTTTTTTCTGAATTGCTCCGCGATTTTTAGATACCCGGTACACAATAGACAGCACGATACATATGCATCAAGCGTATATATGTATACTTTGGTTCTCGCACAATCGATCGACCCGTTATACCGTATATTGTCGTACTCATGATATGCACTCTCGAGCCAGACGATGTATGGCGTTAACTCTGCATGTATTCATATGCACTTTCGGGCTATCGTATGCAATCGCACGAGTACTTGATGGAAGAGAGGCACGAGTACCCCAAGGGAGGACGCGAGCGCGATGTTTCCTCCCGTTGCATCCGACAAAAACTCCTTTAGACGCCGGAGAGAGTGCAACTCTTCGCATTGCATATGCATGAATTCGCAGCGTAAATTTGGGGGAGTCGCGTCGTGCTCAAAAGCTCAGATTTTATCTCCAGTATTGCGCTTCTCATAGATTTATACAGCGAATCGCGATAACGTTGTATTGTGCTGTGCAAGCGAATCACAATCGCGCAAATTTTCCCTCTATTTTATTATTTTATTATATTTTTTATTATTTTATTACATTTTTTATTTTTTATTATTTATTCTGGACTTTTAAAAAGTTATTAATAAGAGAATAAAATTGCTTGAAAGCTACTCATATATTTTATATACGTAAATTTTCTGAAACTTATTCACATTTATATAAAAAAATCTTGGGGTATTTCATTTTGTAATAATATAATTTCGCAGTTTCTTGGGAATTTTTATCTTATCGCGAGGATGATTTTAACTGCGCGGTTGTATAGCGAGAGCGTCTGTTTGCTGACGTAATAAAACATTTTTCTTCGGTGTAGCAACGCCATACAAAAAACACATACTGTGAGATTAAAAACACGCTGCTCCGATTTTTATCCCAAGCGTCTGGAAAGCATCCGTGTATTGTCTGATAATTCCACAATTCTTTGCACCGCGATCATTTGTCTTTTGCACATTCATCTCAATATATTAAAATTAATATATATATCATATATCAATCCATCTATAAATTAATTAACATTCTCTAATTGATAAATTATCCACGTTATCCAAAGATACGACAGCTAATTATGATGATTGCGATAATTGAAATATGTTTCTCTTTCATTCTTTCAACGAGCACTTCTCGCGCGAGTGCGAGACCCAAGAGCCGATCAATCTTGCGTCCTATCTGTCAGCGTCCGCCATGTGAATACTTCACTTGTGTGTTGCAGAATTAAAGTCGGATGGCTGTGCTGGCAAGACTCGTGCGCAGGGGCGCGGTGAAGCACGGAAAGCACAGCGATGACGCTTCCGGTTTCGAGCTACGAGGAACTTCTCATCCAAGTTCGTGAGCTCACTCACGAGACGATTCTTCTGCAACGTCAATTGTCCTCCGACCTCTTCGACAACGTCGATCCGCCGGACGTGAATCACAATTTCTCCTTCGCTCAGAAGAATTATGAGAAAGGTAAGATACTTGATGTCTTTCATCCAACAATATATTTTAATTATTAAGAGAAATAAGCGAAAGAAATTTAGCATTCCTGGATTAGATACGATCTTCAAATAACGTGTAAAAATAAAAATTCCTTGTACGAAAGGTTTCGTCGATTAATCATGCAGTCGGTACCTCGTTTCGTCGGCGATGCGAATCGATCTCCTAGTACTATACTTCTTAGTTCCGCAGTCTCGAGGTAACTATACTAATATATGACATCGCAACTAGTGCATTGAACTCTCGTTGAAGCTCGTGTCCGCGCCAATAGCCTTAACTGCAAGGATGCAAATGAGCACCTGGCAAAAAGCTAGGTGAGCGATTTAATACAAAATCGTGCTCCATTTCTTATTTGCGCTGTAAGAGATAGTAAAATATTTGCAATATTACTAATGCACTTATAAATGTGAGCGTAGAAATTTAATCTCGCTTAAGTAATTGAAAAATCTCATTGAATTTAAGAGCTAAATCTTCTGAAATATTTACACACATTTTTTCCGTCTGTCAAAGTAGAGAGGTTTATTTTCGGAAATCCCCGATAACGCCCGCATTTGCTCTCGTTTCCCCGACGGTGTTATCGATGCTAGACGAACGGATCGTCAGCAAGATCCGATTTAAGCTTCCACGGGCGATCCTGGCCTCGTCGATGCTATGTCTGGTAAGTGGCGTCTGATGGTGGTCTTGGTAAGGCAGGCAACATGGTTGGACCGATGCCATCTAGATGCCAAAGCATTTCACAACGTAGAACAAGGCGGGCCGAAGGGAAATACGACATGCTAGAGAGGAGACCTCGAGCCGGGAAACAAGAGTAAAAGCGTCCTGACACTTGGAAACGACCGGCTCTCTTTCTAACGTTGTTCGAACTGTCACGGTCAATTCCGTCTCGTTCGCCCTTGTTATCCCTTTTGCACTTTGTACAACGAAAATCGGAAAACACCATTTACTTTGTCGACAATATTGGGAATAATGTTCCTAATATAAAAGTATAAATGTCTTGTTCAAATACAATATCTTATTAAATTTAAATAAAAATACAAGTTTGATGTATAAAGATGAATAAAAAAAATTATAAAAATGAATAAAAAAAATTATAAAGATGAATAAAAAAATTTACACGATAATGTCGTCTATAAAATTAACGAATAAAGAAATTTAGAATTGTAATAGTTATATTTTGCGTAAAGTTGAAGTTTACGTTGTTATTTAACGCGTCGTATATTAATGTTCCAATCGTACAATATAAATAAATGTCATACGCGAGTATCTTCGCTTGCGAGTTTATTTCGAGTTTCAGCAAATATTTCGCTCGACAAGCTTCAACTCGTTGCTCAACATTTTATTCTTGCGCGAGGAACAGTTGCGAAATAACAGCGATCTATCAAAATTTAAAATAAATTTAGCACGCGATAGATCTTCAGAGATTTGCGTGTAAGCGCTTGTTAGAGTTTTGCGTGAAAATTTATAAAATCGAAAAACGTCGACTAGTTTATTTATTCTGGATGTCAAACAATCAATTGTATTAATCGACGAGGTTATTTGAAAATATTTTTCTTGTTAAACATCAAACGCTTTTAAAGTGCATGATGGATTTTTTACGTAAGTATCACTTATAAAGATTATGTGTTTGTTATGACAGATTAAATTTTTCTTTTTCTATTTGTGTGTTTTATGTCAGTCAAATTACTCTCAAAATCAGAGTTTTATCGTCAATCATCGCTTTTTTCTTTGAATGATTAATTTCGTTTAACTCATTTTCATTCAATTCAATCAGGCGACATATAAATTGCATATTTTATTTAATATTTATCAATTACGCTTTCGTCACTAATCATAAAATGTAAATATTCCATCGAGTTTTGCATACAATGTATGATGATAATAGCTGCAACAATGCAAAGATAAATATTAATTACGAATATTAATCGTGCGTTTAAACTTTTATTTTATATGTTATAGTGTTATATTAAACTCTCCAACAATATATTTTCTGTTCAAATGTTACACTTCTGAATTCTAACAAAAATATCTTTATGTTATATATATTATAAATTTTAAATAATTTTTTTAACTAGTCTAGAAAAATCTAGAAAATATAATAAAATCGTTTTTTAATTATCTTATTGTTAGATATATTTAATTAATAAAATAATAAGTTTAAGAGGCTTTTTCCCATGAATTTTTCTTGTCCCTCGAAATATTAAATATCTTTACGTTTTCTTAGAAATTTTAATAATCTATTGTATCACAAAACATGATTTGGTATAGATATATATTAGGCTATCACGGATACATGTGGCATTCTAGTTCACGAGACCGAAAAAGAAAACCAGAGATAAGTCGTTTTCTGTACCTGGTATTCTATCGGATTTTTTTCTGCCAGTACCACTAGAGCCTGAATGGCTGCACTTTGTATGTATTTCGTTTCTTCACGGTTTACTTTTCTCCCGCTGACATACGGCTATTTTTGAGAAAGTCATCAAAGGAGAGAACTACGAGGCAGCGATGAGAAAACTGGGACTCTTGAAAATTCAACCGTTAATCTTTTCTTTACTTTAAGAAGCGGACGATTATCTGAACCAACTATCGCCTCGGTTAAAAATTTCTTTTTTAAATTCAGTACTTATTTTTAAAAATGACGGATTGGACTCGAGCAAAGAATAAACTCATTGTCAATATGCGTCATCCTTACGATATGATCTTGCGTTACAGGGAAGTTCCTGACAGATAACGTGATACGACATTGCGATAAAAGTCGGGAAATCGAGACAGGACAGAAAGCAGTTGCTGAATGCAAGTGAGTATCGCTTTGAGTCATAGTTTCTTTTCTTCGTAAATTTTATATGTGGCATTAAAAAACTTAGAAGAGATACAGTGGATATGTTTTTAATGTGTCAAGATGAGTCACGTGTACACAAAATTCCATGTACATTTTTCTTCATTTTTTATGTCGGCAAAATCCACAGCTTTTGTAATTCTCTTTCAAAGAGATTCACTCAAAAATACTATCGCGGAAGCACTGTCGGAGAAAGCATCGTGCTTGTAAAAGGAATTCTATCCGCGGAACGTCTAAGCGCACGTGACATCATTCCCTTTTATCTTTGCCCGTCTAGAAATGCGGACTCGCATTTCGCGAATGAGTCGCGGTAAAATCTTGCAGTCATACACTTTTGTTACGCAAGATATAGCAAAACTCGACGCGAAATTGTAGAAAAAGACGTTGTTGATGAAAAAATTTTCTTATGATAAATCTTTATAATTTATCGATGCAAATTTGATAAAACTTTCATCTCCATTTTTTCATTAATCGATCCAATCTTGTACTCTAGAAATACATGATATCATTTTATGGAATCATATAATTGTTTATTCTGAAATCTGTGTAGCCACTTACACATATTTTCTTATTTGACACTTATTAATACACGTTATTCTACGAATATCTATCGTGAAACACGATAATTAATATCGATAATATTATCGCATTGTTGCAGCAATTTGAGATTACGACCGCGATACTGTCACGATTTGGAGTCCTCCGAGAGCACTCGATCGGGCGAGCTGACCAGCCGACTTTTGACCTGGAGAAGTCACGATCGTCACCCGATAGTGTTGCAGGTAAGCGATAGCCACCGCGTCTGGTCGACACGAATCTGTGCACGGACCTGTTTGGCAGGTGTTTAATATCGTCTGCCTCACCTGGCTTAAAATTCTGACCGCGCGTGCGATTGATTTATTCTTTTACCTTCGCTTTTCATTCGTTCGTGACGTTACATATTAACAATCGTTTTAATTTTGCGCATGTAAATACTTATGCAATGAAATTATTTTTTATTTTCATCATTTTATTATTGTTTCATTTGTCGTGGTATTATTTTTATTATTTCATTTCAATATGTTACATTTTGCGCAACAAATCAATTTTTTATATTTCATTCTTAAAGAAAACTCAATCTTTAAATTCCACCAAGTTCGCATATCTTTTCCATAAATCATTTGTTTCATGATTAGATAGTATATAGATAATGCATTTACACTAAGCGCAGTGTATTGCATGCATCGTAAAGCGTTAACATTAATGACCATAATACGCTAAAGTGGTGAACAAGGTAATACGTAGCATCCGTACTAATTTATCTCGGTCCAACCTGCAATGCACAGTTGCTACTGGGCTCTGGCTTATAGTTCAAAGTTACAAACAGAGATGCACATTAATAGGTACACTTCAAAGTAGCATAATTCCGTAATAATCAAGATATTAACTTGTCGAATAGCATCAGACACATTTTCTATGGCTCATTAATCGAAAAAACTTTGATAAAATCGTAAAAAGAAATTGTAATATCTAACTTGCAATATAACTGTAATATAAACAGGTTGATAAAAAATATTTCATTACATTAGAAAAATATATATCGTCTGTTTTATTTTTTTTATACGGATATCTCTTTGTAACGAAAGTGATGAACTTATCTCTTCATTCGATGAACTTTCGCCGCACATTTTCAGTGCAACGTGCCGCATAAAACTCGATGTATTCAGGCTCGCACGTTCAAGGTCGCAGGATAATACGCAACACCTATGCACACGTGGCTGGCCGCGCGCGCGGCGCACGCACCATCCTTTTTTCTCCTCTTTCCCTTGGCCGCCCTTCGCGGGAGAAACCGGAGCGCGATGAAAATTGTCGGAGGGGGCGGAATTTAATTCGCGAGCATGCGCCGCGTCTATGGGGGAATCATCGGTGGGGTTGCCTCTACCCCCCTCCTGCCTGTGTTGTTATTGATCAGAGATCTCTCTCTCTTTCTCTTTCTCTCTTTCTCTCTCTGTCTTTTCGTTCCGACGTGAAGCGGTTAAAATATATATCGCACCACGAATCGTGCACGCAAAAATTTATGCTACAATACGTAATTAATTTATGTGCTTTCGGGATTCTCGCAGAAATATTTTACGGAGAGAAGCGACGAATTATGGGGAGGGAGGGAGGGATAATAATCGCGAAGTGTTAGGGATAATTTATATACGCGGCGATATAAATAACTTTGCGCGATAATCATGTCAGGGAAACACTCTAGATAACATCTTAGAATCTCAACGAGCGAATAATTAAGATAATAAAGTGGTACGAATCTCGTCTTATCTCGCGCAGCATATATTAAAAAAATTCGGAATGATTTTTCAAAAAAATACCGCAAAACGTGTGTTTCATGTATCTGATATCTTTACGTAATTTATGCTTACGCCAATGCAAATTAATACAACCCGCAACTACTTATTTTTATTTTGCGGCTGCAAAGTCCTATATCGCGTGGTTTAAAATATACTCCTCGTGCACGCGATATTTGTGCTGCAATTTTGCAATCGAATGACGTACCAAGCCACTTACTGACGTTTCATTGGTTCGCGTGAAACGCTTCGTAGATACATACAATGTGTTACATTAATCAGATATGAATTCCATTAATTTCCGCGCGATTCCAGAATCATCTCTCGCGACCCTCCTCTTGCATCAATTAGAAATTTCCTCGTCGAATGAGATTGTTATCCGCTTGATAGTAATAAAGATCCATTCGGTTAATGAAACGCGTGATTGCTGAAGAGGAGAGGAGGAATGCCGCGACTCCTTGATTAGATAGACACGAGAAGAGCCCCTCGATGATACGGTCGGAGATGGATCGCCGACCAGTGAAAGGAAGAATTCTCGATTAGGTACATCGAAGAAAAGTTCTTGATAATCCCCCACGAAGAATAGAACACGGCGATTTGTTAGGGAACAGTGTAAAATACGCGAAGGCGCGGTCGGCTGGATAATCATCATTTCTCGATAATTTATTAAAGTATCTTTGTATAAGAGAACTGGGCCTTTGTAATTATGAAGCTATTAATTAAATTAATCGATACTTCATGGTATAATTATTCTAAAAACTAGAAAAGCTAGGAAAGACTTTAGGAAATTCACTTTTTTATTTTTTAATATATTAAGATGAATGCATTGCATAATTTTATTCGCGACATAATTGATTCGTGAATTATATTCGTTTGAGTGTAAACATTTGGGAAATTTCAGAGAAGCAATGTAATCTCTTATACAAAATATGAAATTGTATCACAGAGTACATCTTTCGAAAATATTGTTTCCAGTCATCGCAAATAATTTTTCATTAAATTGTGATTAAAGCTTGAGTCACGGAGAACAATGTTCCTCAGACAGAAGAAAAACATAACAAGCATAAATCATAGATTTATGCATTTCATCGCATGGACATCATAGCGTCTTATTGTATTCCTGCGAGTCATCGCTAATAAGCAATTTGTCATTTAATCTGAAGCAACCTCTCGAGGCATCAAGAGTAGGAAAATATATTCCCTCCTACGAGAGAAGAAGAAGAGACCGCGATAGAAACAGGCTTCTAATTAAACGGAGAAAAGAGAAACTCGTCGTAAATCAAGAAAAAGGAAAAAGAGAAAGAGAGAGGAATGTAGAAGCGATTGTCGAAGAACGACGAAATCGACCTCGAAGAGACGGAAGCAGGAGGGAGAGAACTGGAGAGACTAAAAGGAGGGGGATAGATCGAGTGAGTCAGTGATGGCGTGCAGCAGCAACCCAGGCCGAGCCCAGCTGTTCCTCGGATCCCCTAACTTACGCCAGTTTATTTCAGCCACTAACACTACGAGGTCTCTGCCGCTCGTGATCCGTGAACCTACCGAGGCTGCCCAGCCTCGTTAACGGCGTAACTCCTGGTGCTCTTTACGCTTCCGTCATCTCGATGACGATAGGAATAGTACCGATGACGGAAGGAAAGGCCAGGACGACGAGGGAGAATCGCGTTTCACTCACGATCGAGACCGATTTCCGATATCATCATCTTGACGTTTGCGAGTCGCGACACGCGCCAGCTGTTCGTCGATCGTGCGTCTGTGTGCGTATGTGTGCGTAAGTGCGTCAGGTCGGCCTGATCATCGGAGCCGGTGGCGCGTTCTCGTCTCGCTCGCTTTCGGAATTGCCTTCGTTTTCCTTGTGCGTGTCCTCTTTCTCGGAAATCGTCGCCACGGAATCTTCCATCGCCTCCGATTTCCCTTTAATTGCGCGATGCCGCATTCACACACGCGTCTTTGGTCGCGCGCGTTCCTCGATCACAGGCTTCGTTCACCGACATTCGCGGTGTTATTCGCCTTTTGTCCATTAATAAAAGCCGACCTAGAAAGAATCGTTTAGATTCGTCTTTTTAACCGTATATATTCAATAAACGTGATGTTATGTCATTTTTTATATCCTAGAAAATCTCTGAATATATCTTTTTATATTGAATAAAAATTATCTAGATCTAGAGTTGGATCTGAATTTGAGTGATAATTAATTAATTCAATTCGAATTATAATTCTCCTGAATTAATAAAAAAAAAGCGAAATTTATATATAATATCTTTCCTACCGCGTTTTTATCTTCCTCCATGAGAGAAACGATGAATCAATAAGGAATGCCATTCACACCCCGCCAAGTGGTCGAGACACGACAGCCGATTGAATAAATCGTTTCCGGTTAAAGTATCCGGCAAGATATCTTGTCACCGGGGAAAAAGGAAACAAAAGTGTCGCATCAGCTGATGTAACGATTATCCGATGGATTCGATCCGATGATTATCGAAAAAACGCTCCACAATCGACTTTCGAGAGAGAAACCTTAAGTAAGTAAAGAAACGTGACGACTATTATTACGCGACACGCACGTGCAGTTGCATTGCGCCGGTGTGTTTGCGAAATGCAAATTCGCGCGTGGGTCGCGAACTGGCAGCTGCATATAACTATAAATGGCACGCGCAAAAGCGAGGCATTGACACGTATATCGCGGGGAGAGGTAAATCGAACGGGGGGAGGGGAAAGGGGAGGAACTATCGAAACGATTCGTATCTCATTTGTTTTTTTATCATCCCCGCTTTGCTTTAAATAGAACGACGAACTTGGATGGAATGATGGAAATGCGATGCGTGTTCGTCGCTTCCATTGATATTTCGTGCGCGGTAACTTGGTCGGTCGAGAAAATCAGATTAGATCTCCTCGGTCTCTCTGGTGAATGCCTCCTGAATGTTAAATGAATGCGCGCTGATAACCCCCAGAATTGAATACATCGTACTCTCGTCAAAGTCTTGTTTACTTGTATTTCTTATCTTCTAAAATTCTATATGAATAGTAAAACGTCAAAGCATCTGATGAAAATATAATCTTGAGACAATTAAAGATAATAATGAAATATTTTACGTGTACATTTTCTATAAAAAGAGATGAAGGGGAGCTATATTGAAAACTGTGATAAAAGAGAACATAATTTGCTGCAAACTAGAACATTATAAAAATATCAAGAAGCGACAGCATCTATTCTCCACGTAATCTCTAATTTCATGAAAAAAACTTTATTATTGACAGACTTGAATTCTGCTTCTATCAAAAAAACATCCCTCATCGATTCTTCATGAAACATTAATTCTCTCGTCCCATCTGAGCCATTGATTGTACTTGTGTCGCGGATGAAAGGAAGGATGATGCAGGGACGAGGGAGGAGGTGTAATCTACGGTGACTAGATGCGCGACTAATTGCACTTGCAGAGTACATTCGCGATATACATAACTAAGGTGGGAGAGAAGAGACGCGCTGCGTCAAGGATGCTCATGGACCGCAATGGCAGCTGCGGCGGTGGCGGCGGTGGCTGAAATGCCAGAGGGACATTTTGAAAATCTTTGGTTCGGCGCATGCGTCCCGGCCTCCGATGGAGCGCGATGGACCCGTTGTCGTCTCTGAACCGCTGCTGTTAGAAGAAACGATCCGCGTCGAGAGGAAACTACGCATCTTCGACGACGCCGGAAGTCGGGGATCCTCGAATTCCCGGTGCTCATCGGATCGGCAAATAATCAGTGCGTAGTTGTGAGTGAACGTCATTGGTCTCACGAGATAAACAATCGTCTGCTCTCGTTTCGATACGATCGATAGCGAGAAAGATTTTTCCAGAGAGTGAGAGAGAGAGAAGCGCCACCCGATAGAAAGAGAGAGAGAGGAGTGCGTGTTTCCCCGAGGTGTTCGATCGCTGCGACAATTTTCAATGCGCGTCTCATGCGAATGTCGAGACTGGCAGAGACGAACGAGACTGAACGAGTGAATGTTCCATGAAACTGAATTGGAGACGCGGCGAGAGATGCCGGGTGAAAATCGCGACCAGCTGGCGAGAAGCGCAGGAGGAAGCGCACCAGGAGGACCTCGCAGGGAGTCCTCGAGGGGTGGCGAGCCGGATTCTCGTAATCGTGGATTAAGCACGATGATTCCGCTTCCGCGCACCGGCCAGTTCGCGGCCGCCTCGCAGAATCAGAAGATCGTCAAGACGGAGAAGAATCGGTTGAGGCTCATCATGGAGAGTCGTGGGACCGTCAACAAGGAGCGGAGGATTGGCATGCAAGAGGAGGAGGAAGAAGAGGAGCAAGTGTCGCGGAATAATTGGCAAGTGTCGGCCGCCAATTGCTCAACTATTGCGCGATTCAGCGAAGAATCCGGCAATTCTTATCGGAAGGGAAAGGTGATTAAATGATTAATCAAATGAAGTAATTTTGACCGGAAGAATGTTAACTAGGTCGTTGAAATGTTAAGCAATAACTATACCGATGACGTATAGCTCTTCTCTTTGGTTTCTCTGTATTATTTATTTCAAGATACATCATTTTAATAACGTGGATAAAGATTGACAAACGTGCGTCATATTTTTATTTACTTTTTATTTTCTAAATTATCGATTTAATTTTTTGCACGGCATGAGATGAATCGAAAATCATAGAATCAATGACATATGCAATATTACAATTATGATAAGGAGGGGAACAGCGAATTAATGTATACACACTCTCTCTATAAAAAATTATTATTTTAAGGCTAATAATATGTATGGAAGACATCTTCATCTATTCCGAGAACACTTTCCGGTTCTAAATTGGCTGTTTAACAAAAAAAAATACTTTTCTCGCTCGAGCGATATAAGATTCACACAATTCGCGCACTCGCCTCGAACTCTCTGGACATTCGAGCAATTAGGATAATTTAAACGAGCGCAGATTTCCTTCCAAACAGGGCGCATCGCGACACCTCCCGCAACAACAACCGGAAATTTACTTTCGTCGTTCTCGCATCACTGATCGGCACGCTCTGTTTTCTATTTGCCTTTCGATATTGAACTCTCTAGAGTGCTTTCCCAAAACGTTCGCTTACTAATTCGGAATTCTCAAATATACACGAGTCGTTTACTTTGAAAATATCATAAATCCAATTTCGAAAAATTGATAATATAAATATTTTTCAGTAAACTAAAATTTAAAGTGCAAAATTTTCTAATAAATCAAAAAAGTAGGCATAGATCATTTTCAAAATAAACGATTCATACCTCGCGGATTTAAATTGCGTTTAAATGCGCAATTAATTAAAACAGATATAATTAATATAATTATAAATTCTCCTCCTAATATAATGTTCAAAATTGTTTTAATATCACGTTTTTTTAATTATTTATTAATTATTATTTTTTTAAATTTTTATCTTCACAATTAAATTTTTTTATATCTTAATTAAAATTAGGATTTTAATTTAAGCTAAAAATTCATGTAAATTTTAATTTTATGTAATACATCGTTTTAATATCGGCGGTGATATAACGCATCACTTTGTCGATTTTCTATAATTAAAATCGAAATCGAGACGAGGAGTAAACTGCGCCTGCGAAAAACACATAACACTTGTCTAGATTCTCGAACGGAAGCGCTTATTTAACGCGGTCTTAGATAACATGCACAAAGACAAAAGGATACCTTCGAGCGTGGAAGACGTTCGTGAAGTTTATGCGCACAAACTATGTGACCAAAATACACTTCCTCGCCTCCTTGGCCGTGTCGGAAATGAAATTCGTGGCCCACAACATCGTTTCATCATAACGTCATCCTATGTAAACAATATAATCATCGTCATTTCAAGAGAAAACATTAATTTATCACGTCTTCTAAAATAATTGATATCTTTCGGAAAATTGTTATCATTTCCAACTGATAACAGTATTTTTTTTTCAGACATTTAATAATGATACATTTTCGTATGCACATCGGTCGCATACGACAAAGTATCATTATTAAATATTAAATGCCTGAAAAAGACTGTGTCATTATCAATTGGAATACGATGTAATAATGATAATTCGCGTCGAGTAAAATAAAAATAACACAAAGGAACTAGCGCAGCATCGTCGCAAACGCAGCTATCTATCCGGCGCGATCGCAATTGAGTGAGTCATTCGCCAATTACGAAATGATTAAACTGTCGGATCCGTTCCTCTTGAACGACCCTCTTATCTCGATGCATCATCAACCTCGGTGCTTGTTTCAACGAGCCGAATTCCGCTTACCTGATCTGACGGCGCTTCAGCAAATCGCGACGATAAAGCGGTCCATCGTTATCTGTCAATCTCGTGGACATGCCTCGCGACTGTCATAGGACGCCAATTTTATTTACATAAAGACGAACGTATCTTGCCGATCGCCAAGTTTACGGTCGCCGGTTAATGAGCTCGCGGGAGAAAGGGAACGGAGAAAGCTAAATAGATTCTTACCTCGTCTTATTAAGTTTCCGTCTTTGCGATTTAGCAGGTCGTACGATTCAGCCGCATCTTGATTATTCATCTCGGAGTAAAGATGATTGCTTTAATGCGAAGTGTATAATCACATGCGAAGCCACGTGTGGCAAGTTTGACAGATGAAGAAGTAGCGAGAGCTACGTATGTAGATTCATTCAAGTCATGTTCTTAATCGTTATATTGACAGCCTCGTCTAAAATCTGTCTGCCATTTCGGAAAATTGCGTGCAATTTTATCTGAATGCCGGAGAAAACAGTGAAAGTATTTATTATAAATAGCGGAGAAATGCGCATGCTTTTGCTTATTCTTGGAGTTCAACGTGCTTTTAATCACTCACGCAAAAGGAGATGCAGGTTTTTATTTTCACGTATTTATTATATCTAGCTCTTTAGAAGATTGGAATCCATTTAGATATTAGATGAAGAAATATCACTAATCTAGCCTAGGTCCAGATAGCAAGATCCTAATCATTCGCTGTAAATAATAGACACGATAGCACTATGTGGTATACTATTAATAATTTTAGATTTCGATATTGATATTCTCTGATCAGAATTCAATTTTTATTACTTTTATAATACATAGCGCATAAATTATATACATTTAAAAAAAATTTATAATTTTTCAATAATTTTCTGATTTTATAATCAGCACATATTTACACGCTAAAGCTCTATTTTATTTATATTTTTATCGTTCATATATTATTTTTACAACGATATTTCTCGGTGTAAATTCAAGATTTCTCCGCGTATATTGAAATGCTTTTAGAAATTGGCATGAAATATATGGCTGCGATGCGATAAAACGCCCTGCCTTCGCATAATTGCGCAAGCAATTATACCACAAGTAGCACGCTAATTAACGGTGCGGTGCGCACAGTGCGACTGCAATTCTAATTGATACATACATCGCAGCTCATCGCCGTTTCACGATTTCTTACTTATGTGAAGATTTTTCTAACGATATAAGATACACATTAGAATTCTCTTTATTAAGATAATATATTGATGCAGCATATATTTATATCTCTTTAAATCTTGACCTTGGAATCTTCAAGTAGCGCAAATTCTATTCTAAATACACACCATGACGCTTCTATTCTATCTACCTTCAAGCTCATAAATGATGCTCTAATCGTTATTGCGCTTTCACTAACGGGAGAATATTACATCTTTGATGCAAGTAACACAAACCAATCAGAACCGGCATTGAATCAAGTAATTTATTCGCTAATAAATCTGTCGAGATTAAGTCACTTAATTACGAATACTGGATGCATTTGATTCTATTGCGCATAATGGCTTTAGATATGATAATCAACCTAATCTTCTTTCATTTCCACCTACATGTCATTCTTATTAAATAGTGAATAAGCAAGAAATAGTAGATTTGTATATACACTGTATTAATCTTTTTTCACATCAACTATAAGCTTATCGGTTGATAGTTTCATTAAGAAAAATCAAATTAAAATAAACATGTCATATATATGTTTTTAAATTTACGAATTAAATTTTTTAAATGCGAGTTATTTTTTTATTTTTATTTATTTATTACTATTATTATTATTTATTATTATTATTTAACTATTTATTATTAATTTTTTTTATTACTATTACATTTATTTTTTTCCAAATAAAATAACAGATATTTATGGGATTTTTAATTCAATTATTTTATTTCTCTTGAATTTATTTCGAATTTCATAAGAAATTTATACAAAAATCTCGAACTGCATTTGCGGTAAACTTATTATTTTCTTACGGTGCGATTTCCGCATACATCCTTCTCTTTTTTTCCTCTTTCTTTAGAAAGATACTAATGTCTATCAGCGAATCAGGAACAAAGCGCTATTTTACATTTTTACAAAGTTTTTCGATTTATAAATTCAACGAAGAAATTTCTTTCGAGCTTGTGCAAGTTCATTATTCTCGCTCGGCACGATTTTCACTTCCGCGACTAACGTACGCATCCTCTTCCTCTTCTTTTCTCTCTTTCCAGGAGAACGCGGATATCCGGCGAGACAGATTGCGCGCGACGGAGGGCCGCGTGCTGTGCGGTTCGGCGGCGAGCGTCGGGGTGGAAGGCGTCGGCGGCGCGTGGGGTGCCCAGAGACGGCAGTCGCCGCCGCCCCTGGCATCGCGCAGGCTGGAGTCGGCCGCTGACGCCGTCGTCGCCGCCGCCGCCGCAGCAGCAGCAGCCACAACAGCAGCGTCCTTCAACCCCGTCACGCAGAGATGCGCGAAGAAGGGCGCCGTCGATGCCGTCGCGCCAAGACGGATCTACCCGGGTCCTCCTCTCGTCGCTGAGACCAGCAAGGAGGATGCCATGGAGCCGGAGGCCAAGGAGGAGGACGAGCGACGCTCGTCGACGCCGAGTCCCGAGGTAACCTTCTCCTCCTTTTTTTTTAGCTAGTTTGGTCTTGGGAAAAAAGTTGTTACATTCGTGCGACAGAAAGATATTTATACTCGTTTGGAAACTTTGATCCGCCGATGGATTACGTGTTCCTTACAATTGAAACTCGTCGCTTTACATACGCGATGCTAGTGTTTGTCGCGGATCAATTCTGATTGTCTGGCTAGAACGGTTTACGCGATGTATTGTTTGTTTGCGTCGATATTAATATTGACGCATGTGTCGTTCTATTTAGACTGCTAACATGTCAACTTTCAGAGTTTAATAAAATCTGCAGCAACGAGAATAATTAAAATTGCTGAGCGTGAAACGTTCTTCGAGCTAAGAGGGAAAATAGCAGAAAATTGCAAGAAATATTATTAGTATCATTATTAGTTGTTAATCCAACCGGGATTATATAAAAAGATCGTAATCTTTTAATTATAAATTTTTCTCTCTATTATAAATATTTTCTATTATAAATATTCCCTATTATAAATACATTTCTCTATTTAATATCCATATAAATGTAACTTCGGTTTCCGAATATTTAGAAATTACACGCTAGATACGCAATGTAATTCGAGATAGCTGATTTCGTTACGAGTTTACCTCTGTGAAAGGGACAAAGGTTGAAAACCACTGCCTTGATACACGAATTGCCTGCCTTGTGCTTGTGGCGCACGAGTATATACACCTTCACTAACGTACCGCGTATTGATTTTACGGAACCCTCACCTTTCGTCTCTGTCTACCCGCCATTCTCGTCTCACTCGTTCTCCCGCACGTATACGTGCATTTCCTCTCTTCCCTCTCCCCGGGTCTATCGCTCCGTCCTTTCTCTTTCGCTCGGGTCTGCCCTTTAAGTCGTCACCCTCCGCTGTGCGGCATCTCTCCGAGGATCCCTATTCATCCGCACTTGCGCACGTGTTGAAAATTTCAAGCTCCAAGCACGATGCACGGCACGTTCCTCTTGTGTACGCTACTCGATTCACAGGGAATTGATGCTTTTACAGATGTAAAACTTGTTCGAACGTTAATCGTTCAAGTAGAACTAACGATATATCGACAAATAAACAATGCTTCTCTTATATAAATATATACTTCGCTGGATGTTTTCAAAAGACTATCAGTTATCGAATCGATTAGCAGGTAAAATGGCTAGATAAAATGACATTGGTTTATTGATCCTGAAGATAAAGACTGTTGAGAAAGAAAATATTTGTCGATGGAATCACGCGAGAAATTTATTGTATTATCGATATGAATGAATCTGAAGGAGGAAATCTTTCACGTTACAGTTCTATTTGAGGAGAAGTAAACGTTACAACGAGGATGGCAGTAGCGAGGAGGAAACTAAGCAGGATAGCATCTCTCTGCCCAACCACAGGTTGCCGTCTTCGTATCGCGGAACGTGGCCCATCAGAAGAGACGTATGGGCTAATCAGCAGATTGGCTTTCCGGCCCAGCAGAGCACATCACTCGCTGCGCACAATGTAAGTTGAACGATTATAACGGTGTTATAATGTTGCGTTTGCCATCTCTCGCATGTACAGGGTGTCGAGAAACCATTGCGTGTCCTTTTGCGACATTCTGACATGTTAAAGAGACAGGAACCGATGGTTCTCAAACATCCTGTATAAAGAGATCCCAAGAAGACGCATATTAGGATATACAAAAATTTAATTAAATACTTGCGCAATTATTTAAGAAAGTATAAACGCAACAAGAAATATGTATCTGCGAGCAGGACGTGGCCAGTGTGATGAGTTTCTCGTCATCTTCAAATTCCGCGGGTCTTGACAGCCACTCTGTGGAATTGCAAGGCCACCGACGACTGGGTGCCAAGGTGGACGTGGTTTACAACTTGTTGGGAATGCTAGAGAAGAACGGTCGGGATGACATGAGCACCACTCTGCTTTCCATGAGTACTTCTCTAGATAGCTGTCTGGTGATGAGGCAATCCGGATGCCTGCCTCTGCTCGTGCAGTTGATTCACGCGCCCAGACAAGATCCAGATACGCGGGACAGAGCTATGCAAGCATTGCACAACGTGGTGCACGCCAAGAGTGACGAGAGAGCCGGTCGTCGTGAGGCGCGGGTGCTTCGGTTCCTCGAACAGCTGCGCGATTATTGTCAGAGCCTAAGAATGTCCTTGGAAAGAGGTCAGTCCATGGATGACCTGGAGAGAGGACATCCCGCAGCGACGATAGCCGCGCTCATGAAATTGTCCTTCGACGAGGCTCACCGTCACGCCATGTGTCAACTGGGTGGTCTTCACGCGGTCGCGGAACTCATCGAGATGGATCACTTGGCGCACGGTAGCGAGAGCGACGACCAGAACTGCATCACGTTGCGACGATACGCAGGAATGGCATTGACCAACTTGACTTTCGGCGACGGCAACAACAAGGCGCTACTCTGCTCCTTCAAGGAATTTATGAAGGCTTTGGTATCGCAGCTGAAAAGTCCTAGCGACGATCTTAGACAAGTGACGGCAAGCGTTTTGAGAAACTTGTCCTGGCGCGCCGACAGCAGCAGTAAACAGACCCTGAGAGAAGTAGGAGCGGTGACGGGTCTAATGAAAGCCGCCATGGAAGGTCGCAAAGAATCCACTTTGAAATCTATACTATCCGCTTTGTGGAATCTTTCAGCTCATTGCAGCACAAATAAAGTGGATATATGCGCCGTAGATGGCGCACTGGCTTTTCTCGTCGATATGCTGAGCTATAAAGCGCCGTCCAAGACGCTCGCGATAGTCGAGAACGCCGGCGGTATCCTCAGGAACGTATCGAGCCACGTGGCAGTGCGAGAAGATTATCGAGCTATCGTGAGAGAGAGAGGTTGCTTGCAGGTTCTCCTGCAGCAGTTAAGATCACCCAGTTTGACAGTGGTCAGCAACGCCTGCGGAGCACTCTGGAATCTATCCGCGAGGTGTCCTCAGGATCAGCGTCTCCTTTGGGACCTGGGAGCTGTGCCGATGTTGCGTAGTCTCGTTCATTCCAAGCATAAGATGATCTCGATGGGTTCTAGCGCGGCCTTGAAGAATCTATTGAGCGCTAGACCCGGTTGTAATAATCTCGTTCATTTGGATTCCACCGCGCGAGGACTTGGATTATCGACCCTGCCAAGTCTAGCTGCTCGCAGGCAACGAGCTCTAGAGCAAGAAATTGATCAGAATCTAGCCGAGACTTGCGACAACATTGAACCGAGTACATCGCCGATCAACAAAGACGACAAGTTCACATTCAAGCTCGATCATAGTTTCCTCGGCATCAATACTCATGGTCTGCGCACTTATCAGTTACACAGTCAGCCCAGCACGTCTACCGCCAAGTGTAATGGAGTTGCCAGAAGCGAGAGTAGAGATTCTATGCGTTCAGTGACGAGCACGCACTCCGACACAATGTTCGAGAGAGTGAATCGTCACGTTCTGAATGGTTCATCACCTACCGATTCGCAGATCAAGCAGCAATCTTCATCGCTTCATTCCGCGGTTGGATTCGAGGGTGCGTGCAGCGATATTCATACAAAAGCCACTTCTTCCGAGAGAAAATATACCTTGCGTTACAAGAATGCTATACCTGAACGACTGAGACCATCCGACGGCTTTGACGTGAACGAATTGAGATGCACGAATTCTACTATATCGTGGGCCACAGCACCCAATCAAGAACCATCTCAGACCTCATTACACTCTTCCATCGAGAACAACATGTCCCTGATCGATCAGAGCGCGTCGTCTTCGTCCAAAGCCGGCAGTCAATCCAGTGTCTCGGAGGAAGCTGAAGCGACCGTATGCGCCAAGTCGGATTATCGACGAACAACCGCGAAAGCTATCGATAGCTCGAAGCAGGTTTCTTATTTGCGTGATATTTCTCCTATGAAAGAAAACGCAACTTTTAGCAACGTCTACGCGGAGAAGGCTCTGTTACGGCAACATGACACCTTAAACAACATTCAGAAAGCGATATCGCCTACAATCGATCCGGACAATAACCTGTTTGGCGATTACGCCGAAACGGATTTAGATCAGCCGACCGATTACAGTCTGCGCTATGGAGAGCAAACTATAGAGGACGAGAAGCAACACTCCGGCTTTTTCTCGGCCAATGATCAGGGACTTTTGCACGAGGACACGATTAGAACTTATTATACGGAGGGAACGCCACGTGAAGCGTCCTTAAATTCATCCAGAGCTACTTCCGCTTCGGATTTGCAGGACGATAGTCGTATGAGAAACTCGTCAAAAAAGTTATCAGAACGATATAAGGTGAGGCATGCCGAGGATCATGGTGAATGTAAAGCGTCGTCCTTGACGGACGTGCCAAAATTGAATGACTTCGCCGAATCAGTGACACAGTTGAATTTGCGAGGCGCAACGCATCTTACGGATGACGAGAGTACAAATCACTCATTACCGTACCTTGAGGAAGATTTAGGCAAGCAAATCAAAGCGATTCAAGAAGACGTATCCATCCAAAACCATTCAAGGTATAATTATATTTTAATTTCTAAATAATTATTTCATATTTATATATAAAATATAAATAAATTTGATTAATTCTAATAACATTATAAGCTTGAATTGTTATATGTATACGTATCAAATTAGAATTTTCGTTAACATCTTTGTTAACATTTTTGTTAATATTTGCATAGTGTAAGAACGACGCCGATTTCGATGGTATTAGGAAGCTCTGAATATAATGATGATCACGATGCAGAGTCCAGTTCTAGGATTATTAGTATAGGTAATTTAATATATTTAGAGTACACTTCCTATTTTTTATAATTTAAATAATTAAATAATTTAAATATATATAAATATAATTAAATATAATTTAATTTAAATAATTTTGTCATAAACAATACAAATTTACAGACTCCAAACCAAATGATTGTAAAATAAATAAACCGTCGAGTGATGTTGAATTCTCTGAATCTGGCAATAATACTGCTTTGAAGACTGCTAATAACGACTCAGGATGTAAGTAATCTAATCTCGTGAAATTAAAAAAATTCTGACGATCCAATAAATGTAAAAAATCTTTCCGAATATATCCAGATCAAGTTAGTGACGGAGACGAGGATGATGAGGATCTATTAGCCGCTTGCATTAATATTGGAATGCAAAATAATAGGTAAAATTATAAAATATTAATAAGATTATTAAAAAATATTAGCAATTATATTATTATTTGATAATTTTTTTAGGCATAGGCATTCCTTCATAGGGAATAATCTCGAAAAACTTCCTCGATCAGAAAGTAATCTGACTCGATATCAAACTAGTCTCGCTCTAGATCAAGTCGAACATAATGGAACTATAGAATCTGATACTTCATTATTTAATATAAAATATGCGGAATCTCGTGAAACCACAACTGACTTATCAGAGAAAAATAAAGAAAATAAGAAGGATAATAACGAAGAAAATATTCAAATGGAAGCTGCTACAGTAAGATTTTCTTCTTTCAAACTTTCTGCTATGTCGATATTTATTTTAATTATATTCTAAATTGCGATATCATTTTTTCTAGGTGATGACAAATATGAATAACGAATACATGTATAATATTGAGAAACCAAATAATGCTTCAGCCATGACAGTAGTAAATGATGATAATTTTGAAAATAATTTCTCAGCGATAACTGTATTACAAAAACCTGACATGTTCTTAAGTAAGAATGTATCCAACTTTAGTGAAAATGATGAGCGGAATAGAGTTGAAAAAGACTGCATTACATCAATGGACGAGGCAACGACCGATGATCAGATTCCAACGGACATTCCATCAATGAAGCAATCATTTACTAAAGATTCCGAAAGTAGTGAATCGATTGACTCTGTCGAGCAATCCGAGCATGCTCTTCTAGAATTGTGTATTCAACCTAGTATAAAATCCGAAAGCAACATCGCCATCAATCCAAGTAATGCAGAGTATGTTAAAACGCAGCTAGAATTATACAATAAACAAATAGACTTCATAAAAGGAAGAAATAATATTTCCGAGGAACTCTCCGAGATTGATGGCAACATGGATGGAAAACCGGAAGCACCATTTGAAATTGTAAGGACTTCGGATGTTTTGCATCGCGAAAGCGCAGAAAAGCACATAAAAGAAGAGACATATAGACGACAGAGAGATCCCGATGCTATGATTGCTTCGTTGGATCGATTGACGGCAACGTTAGTTCAACAAACTGAAGCCATACGCGAGAGAGATTCCAGCACAATGAAACAGAGCTTGACATGCGACACGTGGAACGAGGATTCTCCCAACGATGTTTCTTTCCCCAGCATCAGTATAAGTGCACCACTGGTCGCTTCGTTCAACAGCGATGCACAAGAAGATCAGCGTACTAACGTATTAGAGAACAATGCGCAAGTCGAAAATAACGAACAGACCGCCATGACAGAATCGAAAATCATTCAACGTGAGGCCATTAAGCTGGCGGAAGCTGTGGATGCAGAGGCGAATAATCAGAACGAACTCGAGACGACGAGTTTGACGTCTATTGATCTCGAGGCGATCAAACCGCCGTCCTCGATGGGAAGTTTATTATCATTGACCGCGAGCTATGCTGGCTCCGCTGACAACAGCGAAACATTCGTCAACCGGGACAGATGTTATTCCACATCTCTACCACCGGTTTCAACAAGATGTTCCGCCGATCCTCGCAATGTGCGGAAAAAGTCTCTACCGCTCGGCGTAGTAGCCAAACGAGCGTTAGGTCAAAGTCAGAGTCACACATCCAGTTTGGAGAATCTGCTAAACGAGTGTACCAGCTCGCATCTGGAGAATGTTAAACCGCCATCCATGATGGATGAATTGCCAGATGTGGGCGACATGGAAAATAGCATGGTCAGCGTAGCCAGCATCACATCGGAGATCGCAGACTCGAAGGAGCAGGATTCGCACAGTCTCACTGGTAGTGACCCGGCGGTGTTCGAGATGCTAAAGCCGGTCGCCAATGTATTATCCATGACGTGTATGCGTTACGCCGAGGGCATGCAGAGCAGCGCAAACAACAGTCTGAGTGAATGTTTGGAGAACATCAATCCGCCGTCCCTATTTAATGAGGTGAGCGAAATGGATGAGTCCACGATGGAGGCAACTACTGATACGCTGTGTAGCGACACTCTGTGCATAGAAACGGAACTGCACACTGATGAAGTGGTGCATTCAATCGTGGCGGAAGTGATCGATGAGGCGGAAAATGATACCGACGAGGCGGTCACTCCGATTTCGTCCGAATACTGCGTCAGCAGCTCGGCAGAATCGACGCCGAAACGGCGACCGCATCTGAAGACTCACTTGACTCCAAAGCAGAAACGAAACTTGACGAAAGAGAGATATAAGACTTATACTATCGCTGCGGAGATTGTTAAGAAGGAACAGGAAGAACGCCGAAAGCAGGATGGTACTTGCAACAATGAGGAGGGTGATAAAATTCCACGTGAAAAGTACTCTCCCTTTTCGAAGCTAACGCCAAAACAACGCAGGCAAGAAAATAGAGCGAGATTTCAGACACAAGTACTGGAGAATCCCTTCCCGGATCTGAATTTAACGCAAACTAAAGAAGTGCAAGAGTTAGTTTCGGCTAAGAATTCCGTCGAAAAACAAGAATCCACGTCTCCCAATAAATCCTCGATTCCTACGCTCACAAAGTTACCTGTGTGCAGAGCGTTAAGAAAAAAACGTGGGAATTCTCAAGAGAATAAAGAGCGATATCGCACAAGGACGTTGAACGATTCGGAAACCATGTTCAAAGAGGTCGAGCATAATTCCGTTTCGAGCACCAATGCAGCAGAAGAAGGACAAATAAATGCGCAAGAATATCATGAGGAGATTCAAACTATGTTAGAGCAGAATGCCACTATCGTATTAAACACACTGAATGAATCAAATAAAACTAACGGAGATGATATTTTGCGTTGCGAAACCGTCAGTTTGACGTCGCATGAGTCTGAGTTGGATCACAGTTTAAGAATGCGCTTTGTAAACGGACTTTCGAAGAAATTGATGAGCACTCAACATGCTGACAACGCACAAACTCTCGCAACAAATATTGATCATGAAGAAGCAGAAGCCGAGTACATGAAAATCACTCATGAAGATCTGGGCTCAGCAGATCCGATTGAATCAGGTAGCGATGAAGAGTCCAACTGCGATGAGGAAAAGGAACCAAGAGAGACAAAGAGGCCACGAATAATTAAGCCGGGAATGCCAGGTCGAGATCCGAGCGTGGATTCCAATGCAACGGATAAATCTGAGCCGGAAAGCCCAAAGGCGATTCGAGGACGAAGGAAGGCGCTTTATTCGAACCCAATAACGCGAAAACCGACGCCGCAATCGTCGCCGTTGAAGCAAGTCAATCTTACCAGCGGGATACCCATAGGTCGTAGCAATACCTCGCCCATTGTCAGAGCTACCAGAGTCACCACTTTGCGACAGAATAGTTTGACCGCTACGAAAGATTCTCCGAAATCTAACACGAGTCCAAAGCGAACTCCATCTGTCGCGGACGCGGATAAAAAGACGCGAAACCTGGCGACTATGTCTAAGAGGGCGTCCGTACCTCAAAAGGGATCCTCTTTGACCTTCACAAAATCTACTAAACGTTACAGTACACCTCCGGCCTGCTCATCGAATTACCAAAACGATAGTAGATTGCCAGAAGCTCCGAAGCCGTTAGAACGTCAAGGAACCTTTACAAAGGATGAACCTGAAGTGGAGAACGCTCCAACAGTGCATTCTGCGTCTGCTTCTCCAGTAAAGACGAAGATCGCCAAACCAATTAAAAGCTCTTCGTCAAAGATATATCCGGCGGCGGGAAAATCTAAGATCTCTGTGAAAGCGCATCAAGCGTATCAGCCGAAAATGACGGCCAACAGTTCTGAAAAAATGCAATCGCCTAAAGGACTATTGGCGCCGAGGAAGATGTCCTCTGGAAAGATAATTACGCCACCGAAAGTCCTCAATGGCAATGCGTCCCAGAACGATAAAACCTTCCGAAAGGTTGATTCTCTCGGACAGCGATCCAATAGCAACTCTAGCATAGTCGCCAATTCATCTATGAGCGTGCAAAATCGTAAACTGGCAAAGGAAGCAACAAGCAAGATCGCAAGTCTCTGGAAGAAGGTCGAGGAGACCAAGAACAAGCAACGTTTCGAGAAACCAGACACCAGGCAATGGATAAGGCCAGCCAATAGTACTACCGAGGTGGACGCTGCACCCATTACCGCTACGACATTCAGTAAGCCACCGGCGTACAAATTGTTTCGCAGTTCTACGTTTGAGGGAATCTCCCAGGAGGACAATAGCGTCGAAACGTCACCCTACAAATCCAAGTCCAGACCACCGGTCCTAGATACGCAAGTAGGACTTGTTGGCCCCAAATACAGAAACTCCTGCGACTTGACGGGCATGAACGCCAACGAGGCACCTTGCAAGATCCCGGTGAAGTCGTCCGAGTCGTACAAGCGCGAGACGACGCAACTGGGCGACAGCGTGGTGACCATGAGAAAGCAACAGAGCGCCGAGTTCGGAACGGAGACGGATCCCACCAAGAGGATATCCAGGCTCGGCTCCTTCATCCGAGTAGATCCGGCAACGGCAGCGGAAAACGGCGTGCGGACACCAGCTTCGGCAATCGTGCCGCCCTTCAACTACAATCCAAAGCCAGACATTCCATCGCAAGCGGCCAAATCTAGGTCGGACGAGGATCAAGGTAAATTCGAGGTGACGGATTGCCACGCGGAGATAGTCACAGGATCCGCCAGGGTGACGACGGTATAGGAGAGTGGGGACGACCCCCCCTAAATGAAGCGCATAAGTTCTGTAATAATCGCCTCCTCTCTTCGTTCCAAGCTAGTCATTGTACATTCGCTTGCTTCTATATGTTTGCCCACGTACATTCGTCACATGTGATATGCATTTTATGAGTAGATAATTTTAATCATTTTCTTTCGCTGTCTCGTTGTACGGCGTCGAGACGCGCGTACAGATCCTTCAGCATTTTATGCGGAATAAAAAGAATAGTCATATGATAATACTACCCATGATATATTGTATGCATAAGCATCGCGATGCCAATTTCTTCGATACCGGCAAAAACCGTGTGAAATATTAGCGGGAAATCCTAAGACCATTCCTGTGTCCATTTTATCTGTTGTATATATACATGATAATATAGAATAATTCCGAGTTTGAAAGAAAAGAGAACCACAGTCGAAAATCCATAGTGCATAGCGATGATTCTGGATCGGTTATTTATTCAATTTTGTATATATATATCGAAAAAAAAAACGCGAGTGAAGAATGTAGAAAGTTTTAGTAGTACGTGTTTAAATCTGTGTACGATGCGCTGATGATACATCGCTGTACATCTTCGTATGCGAATGAGAAAAAACGTGTACGCGGGGAAGAAAACCCGGCAATCTGTATTTTGTTTCCATCATACTAACCGATTCTTTCTCTCTCAAACGGATGCAAAGTCTAATTACTTTTTGAAGACTGATAAGTAGGGCAATGAAGATCTGGAATAAGCTCGAGCATCTTCGACCGAAGCTTAATCGTAACGAGGTAGTACCGTTTGTATCGACTGTGTGAACGTAGAGCGGTCTAAAGTAGTTCGCTAAAACTGGGATTATAATAACAAGATAAAAAATTTTATAAGCATTATCTTAAGTTTCTAGTCTACAGGTAATACAATTCTATTTTCATCACGTATACTATATCGCGGATATTCGTTTCGTTTCTGAGTGACTTTATTAAATGGACATATTGTTACTTCTGCGAAGATAAATATATGAAAAAGGTGTACAGATCACACACATATCTGTACAATTATTCATAGGTTTCTAAAATCAAAACGATACTATACTTTTATTATTTAATATTGTTTTGTCTTTCATTCGGAGACTTTGATATAGACGTGTAAAATATTTTTCTTTTTTTTTTTCTTTATTTTCTTTATCGTGTCAATTTTCCTTCTGCGGGAATCGTTGTCGAATTCTTATTGGAAGGAGAGATTATTTGGCATGTGAATCAGAAGTAAATATTTAATTTTTATATAAGAAGTTTTTTCTGTAAGCAGTTTTGCCCTGTTCCAGTTCGAGTTAATTAGATTTAACCCCGCCAACTTGGAATCATATCAGGGTATCTTTGCGTTATTTCTTAAAACATATTTGGTCTGTACACCATGAGATTATTGTAATTTTTTATAACGTTATTTCCACTTTAGGTTTTAAGAACTCTTGTTTTGTGCTTTAAATTCGGCAGATATCTATAGTTTGTAAATTACTTGCAGTACAATAAAATTTATAGCTAAGAATATCCCCTTTTTTATCGTAAACTCTGAAGAGATATGTCATCGATTGTCTGCAACTATTAAAGAATAAACAATGTAGCACAAATAAAAAATATTTATTATCCTTACAATATTACTTGTCATATATCGGACATTCATACAAATTAATGGATTTATCTTCAGATACCGATGCGATTACATTATTTCGTTGTGGATTATATTTTACTGCCCATACCTATACATCCATAAAAAAATTATCTCTGTATCTGTATTAAAATCTTAAAAAAATTAACATTAAATATATATTTCGCCTAAAAATTATTTTAGAAAACATACCTGATCTTTATGTTCATGAAATGTATGCAGACACTGTCTTTGTGCTAATTCCCAGATCTTGACCGTATGATCTGAACTGCTTGATGCAAATTGCTGACTGTCTGGTGAAAAAGACACGCCGAGTACCCAAGAAGCATGACCTGACATTGTTCCTGCTAGATTTGCATCCTTACTAAATAAAAATAAATATAAAATATTAATAATGAATTTATTTTAATATATAAATACAATATTTATACATTTTTAATTTTCTTACACGTCATACAACTTCATATGTCCGTCATCAGATGCTGTAAGGAGTAGCTGAGAATCTGGCGAGAAACACAAAGACCTAATAGGCATTGCATGACCTAAACAATATAAATTTGATGAGAAAATATTCTATAATATCTTGATAATATATAATATAATCTTTATAATATATTGGAATTTTTTGTATCTACCTTCTAATGTACGCAAAACTTTCCCATATGCAACATCAAAAATATTAATAATCCCGTCTATCGCGCCGCTTGCAATATATTTACCATCAGGGCTCTGAAATACAATTCCATGTACAAAAGTTTCACGACATATAATTTACTTAAATGATTGATAATTGTTTTAATACTTAAATGACTTACATAAGCAACACTCAGTGTAAATTTTCCACCTCTTGTATCTAATGTTTGTTCTTGTTTACCACTTTCAGTTCCATATAAATGTATTTTACCGGCATGACTGCCAGAAACAATAAATTTATCATCCGGAGAAAAGACAACGGTCCAAATATCTACTGGACCAACTTCAATGCTTGATAATTTGTCTCCAGATTGCAAGTCCCACAATTTTAAACTTGAATCAAGAGAACTAGAAGCACATTCTACAAATTTACAATAACATATAAATTTAAAAATTAATATTTCAAGGGATAACAATTTAATTCATTTACTTGAACCATCCGAGCTGACAGCTATGGATACTACTCCTAAGGAATGTCCAGTTAACTTATGTTTCATCTTCAAAGCTCCATTTCTCAGCTCCCATACTTTTACTGTGTCATCTACAGAACCTGTCACTAAATATTCTGCAATTTCATCTTCATTGGATCGTATAGAATCTCTGGCAAGTAACATTACAGTTTTAAAAAAGCATTCTTTCATTAAACAATGAATTAAGAAAATATTTTGATTATACCGTGAATCTTCATTATCTGGCTGAATATCCTTCTTCCTCTTTGGACAACCCCATGCACAAGTCCATATACTGTCCTCGTGTGCATTTTCTGTTTTGTGAGTTAAAGAATACTAAAAAAGACGAAAAACAAAGTAGTGAAAAAGGGAAAGAACCAGTAATAAACACAGATGATAAGAGATACAGCTCTTTTCTATTCTCACCATTTTAGGACAAATAAATATTTATTAAAATGGAACGTCCGGATAAACTTCGTCCGGATGCACTTTAATTCATATAATATATATTAAATTAAATATTTACATATAAAACGTGTGTGATATGGTTAAGCAAAAAATGCCTCCAAATCTTTTTACTGTCCGTATCCATCACCTGATCGCTGTACATACGACATCTAGTTGATTTAGTATGAATCGCTAAAGCACACTTGGTCACCGATATACGATAAGTTTTATAGCGAAAAAGTTAAGAGATGTCAAGGGATGTATGTATTTTAATCTTTATAATTAAACCACACTAATCGTAAATAATTGATGTATTATGTATGAAAAAAGTTGATTTAAAAATGTTTATTTATCTCTTTTATTATTTTGAATATTATATCTATAAGTGAAAGATATATTATGAAGTAGAATAATTAACTTTTTCTTTTTACAGTATTTTAATGAAACAACAAGGTAAGACATAAAATCATTTTTTTCATGAGATGTTTAAGAATCCAGAATTATGTCTTCGAGCGACGAAACAAACCTTGTAATTGAAGATCTTAAAGAAAAGAACAATAAAAAAAGTTTACGTAAACAGAAACGTGCTCATCACAGATTACTTAGAGATATGAACATTAAATGCTCCTGTCAACCCACACAGGTAAATATCAATAATCAGTGTTATTTCAATGGAAAGTTTTATTCTCGAAATCATTAAGCTTAATATTTTATTTTACAGCACTTGATGATATGTAATGGTGGTTTAGTTACCGGTATTAAAAGGGAAACATTGCAATGTGTATTAGATGCATTGATTTCCAAGTATGCTTTGATAATGCCAACAGGCAAGTCATACTGCTTCATAACATGCAATTCAAAGGAAGATGCGACTTGTGTATACAATTATATTCATGGACGTATTAAACTGCCAGGCCAAAATGGTCCATTATATGTATGCTATACTGAAACAGGTGTACAATATTATAATAGAAGTATTATAGAAAGAGGAAGAGTTAAAGTAGTTTAATAACATAATGATGTTTTCTTTTAGTTCCTAGCATAGATAATGTTATGTCTAATTCTACATTTCCACCTGGCCTTATGTTAATAGAGAATTTTATAACAAAGAAACAAGAAGAAACTTTATTAAGGACACTCAATTGGGATGAATGTGGTAAAATATAGAATACAATTAAAAATACAGTTAATGAAATATAATCTGAAAAAAGCACAAAATATATGCTGTTGCAGAATCTGTCACATCACTTCAGTTGAAACATAGACAAGTGAAACATTTTGGATATGAGTTTGAATATGGTACAAATATAGTGAATCCCGATGATCCAATCGCGCCGATTCCACAAGATTATGAATTTTTGCAGACTCTATTCAACAAACACAATCATAAATATAAATATGATCAATTGACTATTAATAAATATCTACCTGGACAAGGTAACAACTCATACTAATATGCCTCAGTTCATAAGTTTTATATATCTATTTTTTAGGAATTTTTAAACAAAGTGAATAAATAATATTTCTTCAATTTTTTCTTTGTTTAAATTCTTCCAATATTGATTATAGTTCTTTAATTCACAATTACAAATTTAATTTTATATTTTATATAATTATTAAAAAAATTAATTATATGCTAGAATCATTAAATTAAGTAAACTAATAATTTATCTCATTAGTTCAACTATTTTTTCATTTAAAAAGACAATTAAAAATTTCTTGTGATGAGTAATTTTTATAAATATGCTCAAATTTACAGACTGGTTTGAATAATAAGCTATATCATTAAAATTTCTATTTTTACAATTCAAGGTATACCACCACACATTGACACACATAGCGTCTTTGAAGATACAATACTGTCTTTGTCACTGGGTTCCGCGTGTATCATGAACTTCAAGAAGGAAGATCAGAATATCAATGTGTTCTTACCAGCTAGATCTTTGTTGATCATGACGGGAGAGGCAAGATATGCGTGGACGCACGGTATCTGTCCCCGTCATAATGATGTAATTGAGACGGAGAATGGAACCACAACGAAGGAACGTGACATCAGAGTTTCTTTTACTTTTAGGAAGGTGCGACGAGGTGATTGTTGCTGCACCTTCAAAGAATACTGTGATACTAAATACGATACCGCTGCTTTCGTTGATGCCAAAACAGCATCAGGACTGGAAGATTCATATGTACATAAGGTACATATATTACAGCTGAAAATTATGAAAGTATTTCCTTTTATCATTATACTGGAATTCTTTTCTCAGGTTTATGAGGAAATATCTAATCACTTTAATGAGACACGACACAAACAGTGGCCTAATGTATCCAAGTTTCTCGGAAGTTTGGAAGAGGGTACATCATTGTTGGATGTGGGCTGTGGGAATGGCAAATATCTTTGTGGAGATCGAAATATATATAAAGTACTATTATTTAAATTATTTTTAATACTTTATCAATTGGAATACATACGTATAGATAGCTAAAAGAATGAAATAAAATACGCATTGCAGTGCAGTTAGCATTATTTCTTATTAAAACAAACTATTAACTTTAAGGATTATTTCAGATGGGATGCGATCGTAGTTCCGGACTAACGGATATATGTCGCAAGCGAGGCTTTGAAGTTCTCCAATGCGATTGTTTGTATTTGCCATACAGAGACAATTCCGTGGATGCAGCGATCAGTATCGCAGTGATTCATCATTTGTCTACTCGAGAACGAAGACGACGCGCCATTTCCGAGATGGTTCGAGTATTGAGACCAACAGGAAAATGCTTAATTTATGTGTGGGCGAAAGAGCAGCGCAAGGATTCCACAGATTCGTCCTATCTGAAATACGGCAAAAAAAACAAGGAGGACGAGACCGAAAAAATTGGCCAGAAGGAAATCAGTCGCGAGAGAATTTCTGAATGTGGCTCAACATTACCAGTTCACGAAAACAGAACGAACTTTGCTCACAGTGACATGTTGGTTCCTTGGAAAAAGAAGAGCGGCGAACGTTTCCTGAGATATTATCATGTATTTCAGGAAGGCGAGCTTGCAAAACTATGTACGGAGGTATCCGCAGCTATAATTAAGGAAGTCTACTATGACCAAGGTAATTGGTGCGTTATTCTAGAGAAATGTATGGACATCGTATGAAATAAAAATGATAGATTTTTTAACACATTTTAGCACGTTTAATTTTTTAAATTTATTTAGTACACATCTCTTTCTTATCGTTGAATTTAGTCGCTATCGTCCACTGAAATAAGTAAAAAAATATGATTTACAAACACTTGAATATCTATAAAGTTTTACTACTATAGCATATCTTTTTCCTTCATTTTAAAAGTTTTATAAATTTTTTAAAATTCAGAATCAATCAAGAGAAAGAAAAATGAAACAAACTGAAATATTAATAATAATCATATAATATTATATGACATACATTAATAATTTTAATTTAATTTATAATAAAATTAATTTATATTATTCGAGTTTTAATTTACTTTATGTTATTCGAGTTAAAAAAAATTTTAAATAAAAGATTATTAATGTTTGAATCAACTTTGAATCAACTTTTTTCATTTTTCTTTTTGAAAAAAATATTGATATATCATTCATAATACCTAAATCTATAACTATGTGTTTTTTTTCCGGATTCGATAATTCCAGGCATTGATTATCCGAATCTGAGTCATACGTGCTGCTAAAACTTTCTTCTTTCTTAATTGAATCCTGCAAAAATATTAAGAAAATTATCATGATTATTCATAATAATAAATTGGCGATTAAACAAATAAGAAAATAATTAATAGAGAAGTTTTTTTAATATTAAGTAGAGTTTGTTTTATGATTTTACTTACATCAAAAACAGGTATTAATTCAGCAGATCCTTCTTCGTGTTTTATAACGCAACTCTTGTTCTCATTTTCTATTTCCATATAATCTATTTTTTTTGTCATTAAATTAAAATAAATATAAATATTTAAAATAATACACATTCTATACATTATTTTTATTACAAACTAATTTTTAAATTAAATTGAGAAGCTTAAATTAAAGATAAATTAAAATTAAATATATAAAATTAATTTAATTTTAATCATCTTAATTTAATATTAATTTAATGAAAACAATTATATCAATTTATATTTTATTTTATAATATATAAAATCAATTGAATCTTTTTATTTGTAATTTTAATTATATATGAAATAATAGAAAATGTAATTAGATATAAATATACCTTCTATCATAGTTGCATCCCATTTTTGTAATTTAATACTAATATGATCACTTATCATTGTTGTAATTTTATTCGTTTGAATGCTCTCTTTAAATCGACTTGCATTACTACCATCTTTTTTGTATCTTAAACATAAAATATATTTTTTTAAATATTACAAATCAATTTTAATTTAAAAAACTTTGCCTTCTTGTCTTTTTATTATTCAATTACAAAATAAGTCATTGGATTAATCTATTGGATCATAATTGTTTGTGATAGTTTAATGTTTTACATAAACATTTAATATAAATTGTATGTTCAAACTACTATCATTATTTAAATTTTATGTATTAAAAAAATATTAAAAAAAAAATTATAAACTTAAAATTATATATATAATATTCATACCGTGATTGTACATCTTTAGCTACTGCCTCTTTAATATCTTGTACTAATTTAGTAGCATAATTTGCCGCATGATTAGAAACAGCAGATATAACATCTTCAACTGTCATGGTTTTCGTTAAATAATCGAAATGTAAACTGCAGAGTTCTCTGTAAGAGTTCATACCAAGAGTAAGTTCAGCAACACCAACTCTTTCTTCTATGTATGTTGGATCCATTATGGTATTACCACTGAAATTTAAAATGATGCTGCATTATTCACATGAATATATAAAAAATCTTATTCATCTCTATTTCTCAAAAAAAGGCTAAATATTTTAATGTGATTTTGAACAAGATTGAAATTAATTATTTCATATTCATAAAAATTTAAAGAGTTCATAATTTTAAATTGTCTCACTAACTTTTCAAAAGTTATAAAAGATACACAAACTGGATAGTGAAACAATGTTAATGGAAGAAAATCTTTCTCGGATGCTGGATGTATAATAATTTCTTCGCCAGTGGAAGTAACATCTGGCCTGTGAAAATGCATGAGAGCAGCAAGTGCCGCTATAGAGGCACAGTCGATCAGATTTCCATCATGATTTATGATATTAATATCAATTCTCAAGCTCCACACCTGAATAAAAAAATAAAATATATATACATAAAATATAAACATATGCTACACAATATTTAATATCAAATATTTGTATGCAGTGACCTTTTTATCCGCTACAATACAGAGAGATTCCAAGTCTACGCACTTTGAATCTTTGAAACACTTTTCCAACTGTCTACTGATCAATATAGCAGCTTCAGATTGTCTGCCACTTTCAAAATGCTGCGCTGCTAATGGAGCAAGTTCAACATTTATATATATTGTGCCTTCATTAGGACGAAATGTTTTCGGTTGTCGTATGTCACATGACACTTGTGCTATTGTTCTGTAAAGATTTTTCATCAATGTTTTAATTGCATTTGCAAAGAGAAATGATCACATATCAACAAGTAAAATTTACTTAGTATGTCCAAGAGATACCATGCAACATCCCCATTTAGAACCAAAATAAATCTTCACTGGACGCGGCTGTAATAATCTTCTGCCATCTAATCTCTGTGAGATAATGTTTTAAAATATAACTTTTATATCTAATTTTGTAAAAATTATAATAAAACATATATATATATATATACATATATATATTTTTTTTAATTAAAACTATTCAGCAAATTCAAAATAAAAGAAGTATACATATACCGTTTCCTCTTCTATACATTTGTTTACAAAATTTCGTTCGCAATTTGTGAGCGGGACTTCCCTCATTTTCTCAAATATATTATTCAATAATAGATTAAAATTTTTACAATGTTACATAGAAACAATTTGTTATTCGATTTGTTTATGATAACCTATAATCACATCATGTGATTCAAACTTGGCAGGTTTTGGTAGGTCTTGGGTCTTGGTGAAGTCAGAACATCATCAAGCGTCAAGCAACAACCAATGAGCAATGGCATAGAAATATTCCTCACTGATTGGTTTGCTGCTCGCTGCTTGACACGTCTTGTCTGCATCAGCCTTAAAATTGATTGGACTCGGTTGCAATTGGAATTGACCAATCAGAGCAAAGCAATTTGTCGGCCGGCTCCTCTGAATTTCAATCGCCCTTAGCGAAATACGGCTTAATGCGCTGTCGTCCATGAAATCATGCGTGAAATGAAACGCACTTATTGGCTGCGTTCAGCAAGAAAAGCTGTTTTACACAGTTGTAAAATTCGTGAATCTGATTGGTGTATCCTCTTAGATTCAGCCAAAATTAAGAGCATACACCAATCAGGCTCACGAATTTTACAACAATTGTAAAGCAGCTTTTTCTACTGAACGCAGCTATTCTTCTTTCTGTTTGAATAATTCTAGTTTATAACAGTTTATAACCGTCTATCACATATATAGCAATTTTGTAGTATGTAATTTAAAGAGGAAGTATTGTATTTATCGCGGAAAAAGGGAGCAGCCAATCACGAAACGGCCGATGACCCTTTTCCGAAGAATATTCAGAGAACTGACTCGCAAGTATCGTGCCAAGAAAACGGAAGTCGTCGAAAGACGAGGCTCATCGGTGACAGCTCGCGCAAAGGTTAGGTCTCACATTTTGAGGTTAGAAATGGCTGCAACGCGCGGCCGAGAAGTAACACACGATCTAATCTTAGACTGAGCTTTCGCAACTGCAGTCCTCGTTGTGGTAACGCGATATACATATATAAATATATATATATATATCTATATAATTCAATAAATAATAAGGTGTAAAGGGACGAAGAAACATGTACAAATTTAAACCATTCGTGTTCATGGAGCACGCGGCGAACGGGCCGGAACGTCCGAAGGCGCGTAGCGGTCACCGAATCGCATGCGATTATCGAAATCTGTATTCTTATGGCGGCTTCAATCCGTGCATCTCCGATAGCGACCCGGACATGCGCGACGATCAAACGTGGGTAGCTAGCAAGCCGCTATTCAAGGAGCTATGGCGCTTCAACCTGGTGAGCGAGCGGTGGAAGCGACTGCCCGGCCAGGAAAACATGCCGAACGAATTGGCATCGAACGCGGTGATATTATGCGGCAATGCGTTGATGGTGTACGGCGGCACTGGCGTGCCCTTCGGCGAGAGTTGCAGCAATCAGCTGTACGTCTGCAATGTAAACGATGGCACGATGAAGATAGTACCGGCCACAGGCGAGCTGCCTGAGCCCCAGTACGGACAGGTAATTCATCGAAAAAGGACAGAGATAAAATTAATTGGAATCTGTACTGATTGTAAATATATATAGTTTTTTTTTATAATTGATTAGTTAATCCACCGGTTCAACTTGAAACTCTTTGGTCCATATTTTGAGTTCTCTTTTATCGATAAAAGTGCCTCTAAAAGTGGCTTATAAGCCTTCTGATTGGCTACGAGCCACTTTTAGAGGCACTTTTATCGATAAAAGAGAATTCAGAATATGGACCTTTGTTTTCAGGGTAGAATTAGAAATTAAAACATGAATGTATAAATATTAAATTAGAATTTAATTTATTCATCATCTATTATATTTCTGTGCATTTTTTATTTATTTATTGTTATATATTTCTGTGAACAGGCCCTCGTATATCATGGTTCCTATCTCTATACAGTCGGTGGTACTACTGGTTACGAATATACCTGTGACATTCATCGGTTTGACCTGAAAAATGGTATCTGGGAGACAGTGTATGTTTGCTCTGGAAGAGATGAATCAGAGCCACATGGAAGATATAGACATGAGCTCGCCTTTGATGGCAAGATGATTTATGTCTTGGGTGGTGGTACCTCGACAGAATCCTTTGGCTTTTCTGTGAGTAAATCAATATATTCATATTTTTAAAAGACACATACTGTCTCAAGTATACTAACTACTCTTTTTATATAATATTTATTATATTAATATATTATATGTTAAAAAATATGATATGTATTGTCATTATTTTTTTGTGCAGCAAGAACTATTTTCTACATAACAAATTTAGTATTTCTTTGTAATATAATTTTTCTATATGTTGATGATATTTTATACATAATGTATATCAAATTGAATATAAATGAAAATATAATAATTTATATTTTATATCATATAATTAAAAATATATTTATACATAATAAAATATTTTAGAAAATACCGGCATTTGACTTGGAGACCAACAGATGGAGGACGTTGAACACGCACGGTGATAGTGATGAGACTGTTGCCACGCTGCCGCGAGTACCGGCACCGCGACGCTGTCACGGTTCTGTTCAATATACGGACGAAAGATCCGGTGTCACTTCAGTTGTTATATCAGGCGGCTATAATGGTGACTGGGTATTTTCTGATGTTTGGCGGCTCAACCTTAGCACGCTGCAATGGACACATTTAAAAGAATGCAGCTTACCGTGTCCAGTATACTTTCATTCGGCTGCGCTGATTCCGGAGGGTCGCATGTACATATTTGGCGGTATAGTGAAAGTAAACAATAAGGTTATTATTGTGTTTCCCAGATGAAGGGATATTTAGGTGTTAAATATGTATATTTTCGCTTGAGAAAGTATATAATAATTTTATTATTGCAGGTGCAAAGAACAAATGCGGTTTATTCCGCTTGGCTTACAATTCCCAAACTATCCGAGATTTGCTGGCAAGCATTAAATTATTATTATCCGAAATTGAGGGACTGTTCGCCGGATATATTACTTCATATTGGTATACCCTTGAAATTCGTACAAAGATTCGATTTTTACGACTGGTGAACGCTATCAGTTACTCTAACGCTTTTCGAATCTTTGGATCATTTTTCTCAAATCTTTCTCTATGCACTTTACAACGGTAATTACGCTTCGATCATTTTTATTCGATATTTATTGATATATCTGGCTTATGACTACGCTTTTTTTACAATTTTATCTTTTTACGATCTATCATGTAATAGTGACACAAACATATGAATAATTTTATAATTACTCTATTATTATTTGTGGTATAATAATGTGCTAAAAACACCACAAGATAATAGATTTTTTCTCTTTCTCAAAAATCTGCAAATTCTATATATATATTCGGCAATATTAAATTATCGGATATGCTATTTTCGTGATATTAATGATATTATTTTTGTCTAAAATGTACAAATAATTAAAAATTAATATATTAATATGTAAAGAGTTATATAGACAAGAAGAGAAATAGTTTATTATTAGCATATTTATTATTATATTGTACAATATAATCATTCTGCCTTTGCTAAAGTAGAAATATATATATATATGTGTATATATATATATATATATATATATTTATTTATTTATTTATTTAGTTTATTTCTTTAAAAATCTTTATCATTAAACTCGTGATCTAAGCAATGAGATATTTCTCGATATCTAAATATAACAAACGTGAATATCGAAAAATACTATTAACTGCATATTATCTTATACACTTATCTAGTAAAATGAATTCATATTTCATATTTGTCTCCGCAGTGCCTATTAATAAAGGGCGATGCTCTAAATTGTTCGAATCAAAAACTTCTTTAGAGGTCTTAAATATGATAATATATGCAGTCAATTTTTATTATTCGTTTCTTTCATACATATTTTTACATTACGAGTTACTTTTCATGATATACTGCTTGAAATAATGAAGAAATTACTTTTTAAAATGTCGATACATTTTAGAGGAAGTATGTAACATTTTAAAATGTTCTTTCTCAATATCTCATTTTTAATTAGCATGTAGTTTTATATGTAAATAAAAATGTATATATTTTAATTTTCTATTATTGGCACTTAATATATACAAAAAATCATTAACAAAATTTTTCTAATTCTTTTAATTTTTGATACTTTTACGATGCTTTTAAGTTGCAAGAGCTTTTTTTATTTAAATGGATACTTTTATTTTTTTATTACTCTTTTTTTTCTTTAAATAAATGTTATTTGATTATCATCTCTCTTAAAATATTGTCTCACATGAGTTTAAATCTTTATTACTCAAAGAGATATGAATCTATGTGAATTAAATAAGTCTGTAATTATTTTGAGCAGTGTAACATGTATCATAATTTGTAACATGCATCACAAGTTTTCGGTGCTGTTTACTTAAGACATAATATTAGCTGTATATTAGCTGTAAATTGAAATTAATATAGAAATTGTAAATAATAAATAAGAAAAAAGAATATAGAAAAATCGAATCTTTCGATTTAGGCGATTTTCATACTATAAAGAAAATATTTCCTGAATATTTTAATTAAAACATCATCGACATGAGATATTAAAAAGCGCATAAATGACAATAAGGAAAATAATTATGGGAAAAAAGTAAACGATTTATTTGTTAAAGTTTTTAAACGAGTGTTTTTGTTTAAGTCACAATCTATTTATTCCATTTTTTCTTTTCATTTTCGATAAAGAAACCAGAATTATTTAATTATATTTACAACGATTCGAAAAAGACAGTAAATATTGATACTATTTAAAAATCATAATGCATTAATACAATATTTTAACATTGTCACATGTTGTCCGAATGACTTCCCGATACATTATCTATCGAATGACTTTAGTAAACCACAAAAAAATAAAAGAGATGTTTTACGTATCTTTTAGATTTATTTCGCACTTTTATCTTGTTCGAGAAAAGAGGATAAAATAAGACTTAAAAGAGGATAAAATAAACTTAATGAAGCGTGCTATCTATACCAAGGACGTTATTTTTATTGCGGTTGCGCGAACAAGAATGATAAAAAGAACCGCGCATTTCTTCCATTAAGATATTTTCGAACAAGTTTCTTGTGATTTCCGGAAGAAATTTGTATGTGTGTGACGCACAATATTTCAACAAATTTATCTTTTCTTATCATGAATACGGAAAAGCGACTGATATATCATAGAGTGCGAAGATAAGAAAACTAATTTTTTTCTCCAAAAAATATTCAAATATATGCTACAACATCTCTCTAATAAATAATTAAAAAATCGATAAAAGCATTTGCAGTGAATAAAAATTTTTTGCCTTTTTTTACCGATGTAAGTTATATATATATATATATATAAGCAAAAATTTTTTATTTTTAATATTTATGATTTAATATATACATGATTATGCAATCAATAATATTTTTATTAATAATTTTTTTATCAACATTTTTATTATTTTATTTACATTATTTTCACCCGCGATTTCTAAAATCTCTATTCGTATATCACGATTGTTAATTAAGGAAGCCAAAATAATTTTTTATCGCTTGATTTATTACATAATCTTGTTATACATATTTATCTTTCAATCTTAGATTTAATTCACACATGCGTCATACACTTATGAGGATTCCCGATTACGTACATTTTACATTCAACATATATACATTCGATAGAAAAATTTATTTTATATATACAAAAATATCGTTAAGCAGTGTCCTTAAAAGACACGAGAATATTCCTATTAAATTTAATTTTGGACCGAAAAATATATATTCAATCATGGCAATAAATATAGGAAGACAGGCTTGAATTTGGCGCGAACGTCATTGTTACAAAATCGCCACTTCCGGTTCCGAACGCGCGTGACTTCGCGCGGTCCATCATCGTGACCAGCTGCGCAGCTCACTTCAGAGCCCTGCGAGCAACGGAGCGAGGCGGACGCGTGCGTTTGTTGTGTCAAATCGCACGAGGAGACTTATCGGTATTACGTGTCCCTTCGACGGGACCCCTATAAAAGAAGGAGCGCATTCTGAGCGAGCATTAGTTACTCGCCGAGTAACTTTCCCGCAAGACACCACTCACCGTCCTCCTCGTCGACGTCGTCGTCGTCGTCATCGTAGTTTCCATGCATCGTTCAAGCACGCGGCCAAGCACGCGCCGACTCGGGATGCACCAGGTATTTATGTAGTACCGACTACCGCCGCCTTAGAGTATCGCTCGCACACCCACGTCTCGCCGGGAGATCAAGAGCATCCTCGAGGAAGCACGAACATCGTCGTCGTCGTCGGCAACGTCGTCGTCGTCCTCGCGAAAAGGAAAAGGAGGAGGAAACGATTCGGTCGAAACGGAAGTAGGACCGTCGTGGCGACGATGGATCAGAAACGCGTGTACAAGATTGTACTGACCGGAGGTACGTAATAGAGATTACAATATCTCGCGTGTATCGCACTCCTTCGATTTGAGATAGATATTTAAGTGTGTATAATTCGTCAAGTCCATTTTAGGGGTTTACATTTGCGAAAGCGAGTGTACATATAAGGGTAAATATATACTATAGGAAGTTTTTCCTTTCCTGGCATTGATTTTTTTTTAACATCACACGTATTTCATGTATTTAAAAGGTTCTCTTATTTTGAATTTTCTAAATATATTTCTTTTCTTAGATTTGAAAATTAAATTTGTTCTCTCTCTCTCAATTTTTCTTCTAAATAATTTTATATTTTTTCGAACAATAAATTTAAAAAAAATAGCGATGGGAACTATTGCATATTTATCATATTGCACAGTTTATTTTTAATTACACTTATATTTTTCATTGCTCATTTTTGTGCAAGTAATTAATCTCTCTTTCTGCATTTATTTTTTTAGAAATTCCTGTGATCATACAATAATTTTTTATATACATCGTGTCTTCTCTTGAATCAAGTGTTCGGTTAAATAAAGTAAAAAAAAATATAAAGTAAAAACTTCATGCTTCATCGGTTTATATATTTCAATCTTTCAGAAACACATGGAACAATATTAGAGATATGTCAGCATGAAGAATATTAATATTATTCGCGTTTAACTATTAAAAATTATTATTTAATTCGCGTTTTTATTCCTACAATAATTACAGCGATTTTGTTTCGATGTCATATTCATCAAGTCAAAAAATGAAAGTTTTACATGTGTTTTATATTAAGGTATCAGTACATTCTTCATTTAAAGATTTACTTTTAAAATCTCTTTATTTTCTCTCACTCTCTCTCTGTCTCCCTCTCTGTGTCTGGTTGCTAAATTTTCTATTTATTTTTCGTTCTCAAACTCATCTTACATATGTCTCATTCTCAGCCAACTCGACTTTTTTAAAGACTCGCTGTGAGGAAGAAATTCGCAATTCGAGCGATTATCATACTCATTTATCTTTCTGATATTCTAATACTTACTCGTAACAAACATGACACGGAAATAGAAAGAGACACACGCGAATATTTTATTTACACGAAATTTTGATACATATCTCGACCGGCGTGGACGAGAGCGCACGTGGCACACTCGGGTTCCTCGAGACATGATGATCGTAATTCAATCTAAAAATGTAAAAGAGAGAGAGAGAGAGAGAGGGAGAGAGGCATGTTTCGGTCAAATTATGTACGAGAGACCTTCGTGCAAAAAAACTACGAATATTCCGTTTTCCGCGATCGCGACCAGCTTGTCCCATGCGATTCCCTCGCATTTTGCGACGTTCGTTATCATAGCCACGCAGATGTGGATCGATTCCATACGCTACACAGGCTATATATACCGGGTGATTCAAGAGAAGAGATAAGTGTCTCGCACAGATGGACTTTAATTATAAATTTTTATTCACTGTATCATCCGCAGTATTTATTAGGTTGTTTGTATTTTATTTACGTTTTATATTGCGTCGTTGCATATGAAATTTTTTAAATTCTGAAAGTTCGAAAGATGAAGTTCATCAGCGCTCTATCTTTATTACTTAATTGTAACGAGCTCTGAAGAGAGCACTAAACTTCCCAGACATGTCTGACAATGAGTCTGAGGCCTTATTTTTCTTGTCTCGTGATAAACCTCGATAAATTCTCTTATATCTGCTTTGTCGAAAACCGTTAAAGCTCGAAAAATTGCAAGAAAAAACGATATTTGATGGCCTTGGAATAATTATCGTAAATGATGCCTTTTTTAACCACAATTTATCAGCAACTCCACGTGATGTAACGAGGAAATGACAAAAGAAAGAATGGAAATAATTAACTATAACGACACTTTGTCTTCCGTGAAATTTCAAAGTGTAAACTCATTAACGTATCCTCTTTCCACTTCGCCGTAAAGTTAATTTTCAATCGCGAGGATGATATCACCGTAATGTTCGAGAAATAAAAAAAAGTCTATTGTTCTCTTGATTAAACTTTATTTATTTAAGCATATCATAAATAATGTTGCTCGAGAAAACAAAAATAAATCTTACAAGAGCATTATTATTCTCAATTATACATTATTATATAATATATAATTATATATTTTTATATTTATTTTTCTCAAAAGTAATTTAACTGCTATCATTTGGGACAAATAATTTTGCAGTTTTAATGGAAAAAAAACAGAGAAAACCGAAGAAATTTTGTGTAATTTTAGAGTATTTTTCTATAGTGTTTTTTGACACATGATTGTTTTTATTGGCTACTTTCCGAGAATTTAAGATAAGGTCAGAATTTTTCGGCTAATATAATAGCAGTCGTGATTTATTTTGAGACTCATGGTGGGTTTATTTAATTCGTCATCGCATCCTCGTGAACATCATGCGTCACGTCGCGTCGGGTTAATAGCCATGTCGACGCAAACCAATTGCATTCAATTTGCCTTTTATTGGCCGTCTGCCTTTTCGTACGGTCGTCGTTTATCTTACGTAACGAGAAAGCAGCAAAGAGGGACAGCATATCAAAGAGCAATATAATAAAATGGAAGTTTCATAAGCAACGATTCGATAGACGGATTTTCCGATTCCTTTTTATTTACGAAATGAAAAGATAGAGCAGATTGTCTAACGCATTGTGTTTGCTATTGCAGGACCATGCGGTGGCAAGACAACCGGGCAGACCAGACTGTGCACCTTCTTCGAGAACATGGGCTGGAAGGTAGGTAGAGATCCTTCGAATTTTAACTTAGCGAAAGATTTCCGCGAAAGAAGAGAAAAAAAGAGGGGGATTTGTTCTCCCTTCCCCTTCTTCCCCCCTGATTGATTTGCTTTTCTCTCCGAGCGAAAGACTCGCTCGATTTGATTACTTTGGAATATTCGACAAATATCGCCGTATAATGGTACCCGAATCTATATAAGATCGTTCTTTGATTGATGGTACCGAGAGGAGGATGATTTTATCAATTCTGTATAGAGTATACTATACATACTTATACACAGAAATCGTTCGATTATCGCGTGCTGTATGATAATTCGAGTCAAGGATAATATATTACAGCGTAAACTAGTTTTTCTGTAGCTAGAGATTCTCTACTTCGTCGTACACGACAAGTCAATATAATCGGAGGTAAAGGGTGATTTTAAAATAACAGACCAACCTTCTTCTTTCGACCGATTTAACGTCGAGATTCCTCCCTAGAGAAAAAAAATATCGAGATAGTTATATAAGTTTTAACTTTTCAATATAAAAGTTCCTTGGCATTTTATTAAACTGAATAAAAAAAAAATTTCAAGAGAGAGGAAAGTGAAAACGCGATTTAGTTTCGGGGGGCTCTTACGCTTCGTTGTGGATTCGATAGACCGGTGGTTGTCTTCTTTTTCAGGTGTTCCGTGTCCCCGAGACAGCGACCGTGCTGCTCAGGTATGCAATTACACGATAACAAATTTACCAAAAAATAAAAGGAAAGAAAAAAGAAAGAGAGAAGAACGAGAGTCACGCACGGACGATTACGGTTTTCTTTCGTATTAACCTTGGAATGCACCCTCAAATAAAGATTCGTAAGAAGTAAAATAATCGAGAAAAGTAACTTTAGCAAATTGAAATCGAATATTACAGAAAAATATGTCAAAATAATAAACGATCTTAAATTAATTTGTAAATTGCAGGGAATACTATAAATGTGAAAAAATATACAAGATGTCACGAAACCTTGTAGATTCAATTTCATGCATTTCACGGTTAAAAGAATTTTTTCGAGATTGAAATAAAGCCGTTCGCGTCTCGCATTCTCGTTCAATTTGCCGAGTATCGATTGTATCGCGAAGAAAAATTCGCGAAACACACGCTGCCAAAGAATAAACACCTTTGTTAAGCGAGCATACAAATTTGCATCTGATTTGCATTATGTTGCACAAGTTACGCAATAAGTTTAATAAATTGCTTCAAAGTTTCTACAGCACTTTTTAAAAGTCTATTTCACTGATATCGAAAACAATCGAAGGCAAAATAGCGCGATAATATAACAATAGTGACAGAGATACTGGAGATGATTTAAAATAGTTCGCAATAAAAGCTCCTCAAAGGCTACAGCAAAGTTACAGCTGCGAGTCGTGATTTACATTCTTAACGTCATTGCGTTACTTCGATTAAACTCAATTAAATAAACGCATATCACAGTTGTATACAATTGTCTCATATTTGCTGTCTGCTTTTTTCCATTTCAGTGGCGGCATCAAGTTTACAGACCTGAACGCGGAAGAGGGTAAGTCTGCAGATTATACCCCTTTTATATCTCCCGTCATTCCTTCCTACACTTCAGCGAAGCTTGCGACTTTTAACAGTACAGGTTCGTCTCTTCATGCAATTTCTAATCTTTTTGCAATTTCTCGTCATTCTTAAAATTATTTGCGAATTAATAATCGTTGAATATATTAAAAATAATGTATTAAAAATAATTTAATAAGCGCGAAAATTAATGATGCGCGCCTGTAAGCATTGTTTTCTTTCTCTCGAAGCAGGATAATTAGTATAATTAAGAATAAATTTAATTACTTTTATTAATTTGATGCGACAATCAGGCAATACATTCAGCTGATAGAAATTAACGGATCAATAATTTAATTTCTGCTTCTCTATCGATTACAATTTTTCTCAAGAGGCGAGAAAGTGTTGGAGAAATACGAAGCTGACCTCGAAAAGCGCATGTAAATATTACCCCGGTGGAAAGACGGATTGCGTCAACTGTTGCAATCGCCATGTGAAGAGAACAAGCGTCCAACGCGGGTGGAAAAATCCCAGATAGACGGAGAACGAAAAAAAGCATCTTAGCATTTTGCTATGATGACAACCAGAGGACAAAAAAGAATGTCCGCTCAACCATTTATATCGCGTATAAATCGCATTGAATTTCGAATAAAACATCAGTCTCGGTCAGGGAACGCCCTTGTGAAATATAAACGTCTCGTTGCATTGAGAACGACTATAATATATCACGAAGGATCGCCCGCAAACTGCTCTCTTTCTCTCTCTCGCACTTGCCACAATAACACCCAATTGCATAACGTCAAAATTCTTGGCTTACGCTGAGCTTGGCCTGTCGTTTCTTGATCGCATCGCCTGCGAGGGACTTTGCTCCCGATTGTCAAACTTCATTATTATTAATGTCTCGTACAAGATGCCTCACAATCTCTACACAACACTTTAATAATGTAATTTAGAATATATGAAGCAAAAAATCTTAATACGCAAGTATCTGGGCCACGATAGTTTTTGAGTTATAAAACGATGAAAGTTTGCAATAATATTGCGTAAAATTCGCATTCAGACTTGTTTTAATAATTGCATGTACCAATCGTCTCTGTTATTGATTTTTAAAATAGAAATTGATTGCCACAAATATATTTCTCTACGTAATTAAAACAAAAATATACTTTTTTTTTTAAATGTGTGAAAATATCATTTATAATTCCAGTGTAATATTATCTATTTAAAAATAATTTAATCCATTTAACTTGTTATTTAAGAAAAAATATAATTAAGTATTTTGTGTATATTTATAACTTGGTAATATTAGATGACCGTCAATACATGCACATAACATTCATGCATACAAGAAATGATAAAATCAGCTGAACAATAAAAATCAATATTACCTACTTTGTAAAAATCAATGACAAATGACAAATACACGTATAAATGTATAGTTATGATTTGTCTACGCAATATCGTTGGCAAACTTTGATTATTCATAACTCAAAAACTATTGCAATCTTGATATTTTTGTATTAAAATTTTTAACTTTATCTTTAAAAAAATACTATTAAAGTATTGCACGGAAATTGAGCCTCTATATTATTTTAATAAAACCTTCTATTTTTTTTTATTAATCGTCAATGATTTTTCAATCCCTGCAGATGCAATTGTGCCGGTTCTGCTTCCAATCTTCTGCGGCATCATTTCCTCTTTGAATAATTGAACTCTTGCACAAAACCATATTCGATTAAATTATATTTCAAGCATTTCTTTTTTTTTAATTCTTATATATTATTATATTTTATTGATTCTGAAAATTGATTCTGAATTATTATATTTTATTCTAAATTATTAATTTTTATTATTATATTTTATTACTGATTCTGAAATTCTCAATTTATTCCATTTCTCTTTCATTGTCATCGAGATTAAGAGTTTTATAGAAGAAGATAAAAAACGTATTATGCTGCACAGGTGATATTGTTGTTCGAAATGCATTCGCACTTTTGTTCACCCTTACGTAAGACGATCGCGCTACTTTAATCAGCTCGCCCTTGAACGGATACGAATATCAGGCTTCCTCGGTTATGTTTATGCATACATTTATCATCATTTCACTAGACGTTTCGAATATCTCAATCTTTCTATTACATAATCTTTAAAAGAAGAATGCAGATTTTGCATAAGAATTATCTTACAAACGGATATGCATAATGTGGAATGATATCTCTGATTATTATCAGTAAATTTATGGAAACATGTATAATTAATTAAATTCATAAGATATTATTCTTTCTGCTTTTATGTATTTATGTGCTACATTTTAAAATTTGAATTCTAGCGATAAATAGAATTAACACTTTTGAAAAGATTTGATTTTTCGCAGATTGTAGAATTGAAAGAATTGACATTTACGATTATCATTAAGCTGAAAGATTAACCAAGTTAAATTTATCGATTTATTAATGTCTTTATCTTGCCTCTTGGATTTGTCATCCTTTTTTGCAAAGACAAAACTCTGTTAACAAAAAAAATGATATACGTATTTGTAGGATAATGTGATTCGCACATTTTTCCTCGACGATATTAGATCCTCCAGATTAAAGACTGTTTTAAGATATATCAAAAGAAACAGAAAACAATCTGAATAACAAGTTCTGACAACGCAGAGATACGAAGTTTAAATTTAGATCTTTGTAATAAAGTTTCAATTCCTCTGAGTTCTTATATTTCTTCAAAAAAAAGTATGATATCTTTTACGCGATTTGATCAAGAATAATTTGAGCGAAATAATTTGACATTTTTCTAACTCGAGAATATTTTTCGGATCTGGATGACGATGTGATCCAAATCAAAATTAATTATTCAAAATCGATTCATTCTAGCCGAGAATTCGTTTCTTTCATTTATGAAATCTTCGCGTTTAGATCATAGGAGTGAGGCCTATGGAGGCGAGGCGAGATGGCCGGAGATTTTGGAAGTCGATTCCGGTGTGGGTGAGTGAGTAGTCGCTCTGGAGTCGATTCGAGACACGATGAAACATGAGAATAAGTTACAAAGAAATTCGATTATTAAAATAAAATTTATATTTATCTAAAAACTGAAATAGAATTAATACATTTACATTTTTCGATCAATCTCTGGTTATTGATGATTAAGGTTTTGCAACTATGTAAGATTAATTTCTTGATCTTTTGTAAAATTAAATTTTTAATTTTCTTTTTATTCTCTTTTTAATTTATTGATTTTTAGTCAATCATTAATATTTCGACGTACTATCTTCATATCATCCAGTAGTATAAAAATCTAATCTTATCTTTTACAATTAGTTCTCATATCTGCCCGTTATTGGTAGTTTCTTGTAGTTATTGTCCTATCGTGCAGAAGAGTAATATTATACTTTTTATATTGTTTATTTCTTATATCTTTTTATTATTACATTTCGTTGTGTCTTGAAACGCAAAACACTCTAAAACTCGCCGACGAGAGACGAATCCTCGCGTACTTCTCTAATCCTAAAATTGGATTTACAGCATTTAATCTGATCCTAAAATAGGATTTATAACTTGATTCAGTCAAATATGGGATAATATATACTATTCAAAATCTTGCTCTGATTTTTTGAAATCGCTGACAAGATAACATATATAAAAAAGGACATATGTTAAAAATTGATGCACAATCGCTCTTGTTTCTTCATGCCATTCGAGCGAACGAGGATTGTCCGCCCGTCTCGCTAGGATATCGCTTGAAGAGGACTATGAATAACACAAAGTCCAAATAATGTCTTTCAGAAATCTGTAAAATACGAAAAAAGTTGTTTAGTATACTTGTAATGCCAAATGTATTATATTAGAGAAATTTATCGAACTAGGTATTTGTAGATTTTTTTTTATATTTTCGGTCCCTCTTTTCTTTTAAACGACATGATTATATTCAAGCTAGCGCTTTAAAGATCGCCAAAATCCACGCATACAAATTGTCCTTCTTATATAAATGACTCTTTCAAATAAATGTGAAAATCTATTGTATAATATTGTATTTTTTTCACGTGTGTGTTGCAGGATTCAAATTTCAGGAGAACCTCCTGCGCACGATGTTGCAAATAGAGAACACGTTTTTTCAATTAGGTGAAAGTTGCTCGAGAAATTGTTTGATTATTTGTGATCGTGGTGCAATGGACGCCTCCGCTTGTGAGTACATTTTTAAAAACAATTTGATTAATTTTTATTCCTTTTTTTTATTGTTGAAAAAAGATGAATGAAAAGAAATGTTTTTCAGTTATTTCGAAGGATAAATGGGAACTCATGATGGCTTCCAACGGATGGAACAACGTCGAGCTAAGAGACAACAGGTAATATTAGAGATACACAAGGAAAGTTTGAAAAATCCATATCCAATCTTTGTCTCGGGGAAAATCGATAATTGGAAAATTTATCTCTCTGTTTCACGCTTGCATAGCTTTCAATGATACTGTGCTATATTAAATCGTCTATATAGAATGCTCGCGTATTATATTTCATCGTTAATATTATTAGTAGAGTATATATGTATATACTTTTAAAGTATTCACGTATTTTCTCTCGCATCAATCAGATACAATCAAATCATTCATATGGTTTCGGCGGCGAATGGTGCTGAAGACTTTTATTCCACGGAGGATCACGCGTGTCGCTCGGAGGGTGTCGAACTCGCTCGCGAACTTGACTATAAGGCCGCAGCCGCCTGGGTTGGTCATCCGTATTTCGACGTGATCGACAATTCACAGGATTTCGAGGCGAAAATCTGTCGAATGATCGAGTGCGTATGCCAGAAACTCGGAATCGATACCGGTGATCGGTTACGCTCCAGCAGTCGCAAGGTTAAATTCCTCGTAAAAGCACCACTACCGGCAGACACCGAGTTTCCACCCTTCCAGGACTTTGATGTCGTGCATAATTACCTGCAAAGCAAAAGCCCCAAAATGCAGGCGCGTTTACGCAAGCGTGGCCAAAAAGGTGAAACAACTGACGAAAAGCTTTTGTTTCTTTTCTGTAAATGCTTAATCATTTTAAATTTTAATTATTGGATATTATTTATTCCAATTACTTGAAAATTAATTATCTTATCGTGGATTATTATCGCAAAATTCCTAAATTTCCTCCTTCGCGAATTAACACACATTGACAATAATATTGTATTGATTATCGGCCACTCTATATCAAATGAAGATTCAAGCAGCATTTTAATTTTTTAAGGTCATTGGTCATATATTCACACAATTCGTCGGCCAAAGATGTGTGGTCAAGTGATTGAGGTAAAAACCCAATTGACCCATCGAGATTATCTAAACATGTTGGCCCAGCGCGACGATTCGCACTTCACCATCTTTAAACGCCGTCGTTGCTTTCTGATTAACAATCAGTATTTTCAGTTAGATATATATAGAGAACCGGCACATCCCAGGTAAGATCACAATATTAATGTACAAGGTAATTAAATATCACAATATAAAACATTTTTATTATTTTCGATGACAAAATCAGTTTTAAATTTATTAAAGAACAGATAGATGAAAAGTGACTCGATAAATCTAAGATATTTTATACGTCAGCATATTTATGGTCTTGATAGTGATGACATTTACATGCAAATAGTATAAAATGTCTATAGATTTTTACATTACATAATTAGTTTATAATTGAGGTTATTTATGATTAAAGCAGATTTTTTTATTTTCTGAGGTCATTCACTATAATCTCTTACACATATTCATAGAAAATGAAAGAAAAATATATTTTATTTTAAATTGTGTGTGCATATTATGCAGATGTCGGGGTTTGATGTTACTGGAAACATATACAGCGTTGTCGGGCAATGAACTAAAAAACATTTTGCCTCAGTTCCTGACAATTGTGAAAGAAGTCACCAATAATCCAGATTACAGCATGTTCAATCTTAGCTTGCGCGAAGAATGGAACAGCACTAATAAATATTGCCACAACATGCACGGTACTAGTTATTTAAATATAATTAAATCTCTTTCTCTCTTTGTATTTTTTGTCATATAAGCGTATTTTTTTGCGGACTTACATCCGACATAGTCATTGATTCGTACATACAGGTTTGACACTTGGAAAAATAATTTGATTTTTTCAATTACTTAAAATTCATGTATTTCAATTGCTTTAATTAATAGCGATTAATCAAAACTAATAATGATACCACTGTATCTGAACAGCATTTAACATTTTATCTTGCAGGCACGATGCAATTGCCGGATAATCAAAATATCAATTTCTCGAAAAACCTAAAGGAAATACAAAGCAATGGATTCGATTGTAAAGCGAGCCAAAGCAATGGACTCGATTGCAAAGTGAGCGGCACATTGAATTCTAATTTAAACACTCAACAAGCAATCTGCAAGAGTATCAATGGCATACAAAATGGCCTGGTAAACGGTAAGGCATTCGCCGAACGATGTAGTATAAACGGAGATGATCGAAAACAAGAAGTTTGTAATGGCAGTCCAGCTGTGAAGCTAAATGAGAGTTTACGAAAATTAAAAATTGAACCGCGGGAAAAAGAATTCGAGAATAGATTTTAATGGTGGGACACTTGCGAAAAAGTAGGACGCAAGGAAATTATTTAACATGCCACTTGCGAATAATTCCAAACTGTAGCGCGGATCTTATCAGTATCGGCGCTAATTAACGATGTTGATTAAATAGCAACTATTAGTCTCTGATAGAACCTCTGAAATTTCACATAGATAACATGTCTATTTTTTAATTGGGCTTGTGTGTCGTACTTAAGGAATCCTTGTGTGAAAGTTCTACGGCTAGTTTTGTCAACGTCGAAATGAATCAGAATCCGATGCACTCCACTAATCTTTCGAATATGTGGCAAAGTTTTTGCACGAATTTCAGAGAAGATCAGTACTTAAAATATATACATCTATACTTAAAAGATTTTTAAATAATAGATTTTTCACTTTAACATTTTTTTACGATTTAAAAAAATCCCTCCAAACAAATTCCAGATAAAAAAAAATTGAAGAGAAATCATAAATGATTGAAGATATATATATATATATATGTGTATCGAAAAATAAGTTTCACTGTTTAACTCATTACTCGCCTTTTTTTAAATTTAATTCTAAAGGGAGGTGAAGAATAAGTTAAACGAGAATTAAACGACGTTGGTGAAACGAGGCCTTTGCAAATTTTCTATAAAGTTCCATTGAACGAGCCAATGTCCATTGACGCACTGAATATTTGTACTTCACTTTATTTTACACTAGTTTATTCTACTCTATTTTATATACATACCTCAAGTATTGTCTATCAACTTCTCGAAAATTCGAGCGAGCGATTGTGATAGAGACATGCACGTATTGTATCACGGCGTTCGAATATGTAAAAAAGAAATCGATATATTTCGGACAATGATTCTCTATCGTGTCCTAAGGAATGTTTGGAGAATTTTCTTGAGACTCGCAAAATTTATTGGAAATCTAAGAAATGTTAAATGTATTATCCCTTTAACTTTTACTTAATGTCACGTCGAAAATGATATGTCAAAAGATGTTGCAAATTCTATTCTGATAATATTGTGTAGTATTTTGTAATACGCGGTCACACAGCAAAAATTCAAAATATTCTTTACTGGGGCAATCAAATTCAAGTCTACTGATTGGCAGACAATCCATAAGATATATAGTAATGCGATGTACAGAAAGCTTACAAAAATTTCAACATGAGTTATCAGATTTTTTAGAAAGAAAATTCAAAATTATTAAAATATTGTGCAAAATTTTTTTAAGAGATACGTATTACAATAATTTTGGCGCAAATTGCTCACAGAAATATGTAACAATTTAATCATATATATAATATGAAAATTTTATGTGACAATTAATTCTCTTCATTCCCTAATTAAAAGTGAGAAATTCGGAATCTCTAAATAAAAATTAACACAATATATTTTTAATTTGAGCAAAAAGTTGAAACTGATATAATTTTATAGTAATGCTATATTCATATCGCTCTCAAAAAGTTCCTACAAATATATTTTGTATATTTATTTTGTAAAGTATTTTTTTTGGAAATTGATTTTTTTCGGAATTTCAATTATTATAGGAGGAATTTACCTTCAAGAACTAAAAGAGAAAAAGAGAGATGGTTGTATCCTAAATATTTCCGAACTCTCGCGCTTTTCTTTTTTCTATCAAACAAACCAAAGTGTTACAATATTATTTTTTGTAAATTTTCCCCCAATTTTCCTCGTAATATTGATAAATACCTTTTTGCAATTTTACATTCGTGACTTCATATGATTCGCTTGCATCTTTTTAGCCTGTGAAAGAATTCAGATATTGAAAGATTCTATAATCTGATAACTTGTCGAAACAAAAAAAAGATGGCATAAAAGACTCGTTATTGCGGCGAACTCTTAATGATCGAATGTATTAGTACTTAATAGGTGCTTACTCGTAGAAATAATTATGTTAATTGTATATAAAGTGGCGCAATCATTTTCGTCAAATCTACTATTTCTGTGATTAATTGTAATATGTGTTGTCGATGTAATTGTGAGATCTCGCATTATATAAAAATAAGAGGTTTGCAAAACGAACGCGAACTGAGATAAAGATAAAAATGATTGTGCGAGATCTGTATTTGCTCGTGACCTTGAAAGCCTCGATAATGAATTCTGCGATGACGCTTACTTTCATACGTATCGCTCTCGCATTTTCCATATACGCCAAATTAATCATTCGCAAATTTTGCCACTGTTTAGAGACGAAGTGCCTGTGAAACATTCATTCACGGAAATAAAGAAAAGAAGAGAAAGAAAAAATATATGTATGTATGTATACATATATATGAAAATATATATATGTACAAACGCGAAAGTCTATATTTTCAATCAAGAGAATGCAATAGTGAATTATTATCAACGCGCACTCAGTTTCACGTAGATGGGTCCGAAAAAAACAGAACATTGTACCCATAAGCGTCTAATAAAAAAAATGTCACGTGCCTATTGTGTCTCGTGTCTCATTACTATACACTAAATCTGTTCACCAAAGATTCTTTTTTTAAAAGTCATAATTTTATTCTTAAATTATTTTATAACTTGAAGATTATTTTTATTCAACATATTTCTTTAAATTTCACTTATTATTAAACAACCAATTAAAAACAAAATTTTTTTTATACAAGTAAATTCAATAGGCTTCTTTATATTATAATATATAATAATAATATATAAAAGTAATTTTATATATATATATATAATTTGGCTATATATTATTCTTTCTCAAAATCTTTAAATATTTTAAATTTATTTTTTAAAAACCTTCTTTTGATGTTTTTTTTATGTGCGTGTGTATATGTTCCTATTACATATATTCTACTAATGTATTGTGTTGGGTATCGAAGAAAACATGAATTAAACGGCAATATTTCATCACAGCTGAATTATTTATTAGCAACTTTTTAGAAATCCTCGGATTTTCCGAGGAACCTCTTTTCAGTCGCGTTACATAGATAAATTTTTGGTTTTCCACTGATCCTTCTGATTTTAACCTTTCAATATAATTGGTTTCCTTTCTTTAACAGATAATTATTATGTTATTAAAACTCCATTTAATCCCATTAAAATTCGATAAAATTGACTAACTTTTTATTTGTTGACTAAACTTTTAATTTGTTATTTGATGTTTCACTATTTTCACTTTTTATCATAACCAATTCTTTTCAAGAGATTAGTATATTAGTAAATGACTTTTTAATCATTTTTATATTTAAAAACTACTGTAATTAACTAATCGAATTTATTTCATTTGATTGTAGGTTGTAAGGAAATGCCAAACATTTTTACTTTTTGAAAAAGAACAATCGAGCAATTGCGTTTGATTTAATTGTAAATTTACACAAGCGCATGTATGGAAGCGCGTCATATATAAGATATTTCTTTATATATAAATATTTATTTCAAAATCGTCGAATGGAATTTACGAATGATATTACAATGTATTGAATTTACTGTAACATGTTATTTGGTTTTCTTGCGAAATAGTTCTAACTAATCTATCTAAGTAAATAATGAACTAATTATAAATACACAGGAAAACATGGAATAACGAGAAGACATTTTATGCGATAGTCACGAGAGACAAATCGTACGCTTTGTACATGGAGTCTTTTGCAGTTTTATATAAGATAACAAAAATTTCTCGTTCCTCGCACATCGCAGATAGGATTATGTTGGAAGCATAAATCGGGATTTCTTATATCTCTATATCGCTTCTGTTCATTTAATTAATGCTAGTCTAAATCTTGTGCGAGATTTTGTTAGTCTCATTGTTAGACATTAATGGCATTAATGACATTAATTATGTTGATCAAAGATGGAAATTCGATTCTCGATCGAATATACGAAAACGAATAAAAAATTCGCAATTTTTTTTCTTGCAATTTTTTCCGTTTCATCTTGTAAACTTCCCTTTCGATTTGTGTTCTCATAAAACATGTTCACATAGAACGTGTAATGGGTAGCCAGAAGATTTTCATTTTTATCGCTACATCGAATGAACGAGCGTTATTCATCTAGTTTTGGTTTGTTGTTGTTGCTGCGCTTTGTACAGCTTAAAGACTTTCTTACTTGGAAGCAACAATTGGCTCAAACCAGGTCTCTTCTTGCGTTTTCTGTTCGCAGTCTGATTGTTCTCCTGATCCACTTCGTTCTCCTCATCATTCGCGGCCAGTGATGTCTGTTGTTGCTGTCCATTGTACCGGGTCTGACAGACCAGTGTCTCCTGCGGAGTCCGCAGAGCCTCCAATTCGGCCGCGCTGCGATGAAGATCAGAGTCGTGGGCGAAGGTGCAGTTATGCCCGAATCGACAACGGCCCTTTCGATAATTCCAACAGATCTTACGACCGTTTATCATCTTGGTGTCGTCCAACGTGGGCGTCATCTTGACATGCTTCTCCAGGATCGCGCTCTTCGCCCGCTCCGCCTCGACGAACGGATTCGAGAACACTGAGGTCTTCAACAATGTGGATGCGCTATTGAAATCTGGCGTGGGCAATGGAAGTTTTTCTCTGGAAGCTGTTGTTTCGTTTATTCTCACGTGTCCGTTCTCATCATTATGCGAGTTGCTGTTTTCATCATTATCGTCCTCTTCTTCTTCTTCATCCTCCTCTGACTCTGCCTTGTCTCCATCCTTAAAGCTAACGGTGAGGCAATATCAGATTACAAAGAACAAGTCACATTCTGTATGTACCTAGGGTTGCTAAATTTGAATGAATGTTTAGCAGCATGATTTTTTTCTTCAATGTTACAATGGTTAATTCTCATTATATTGTAAGATGGATATTTCATATGAAGTACATAAATTTGCAAATGTAAAATGGATAAAGAATGAGATGAGTAAGCGACCTTCAAATAAAATAAAAAATAGACTCAAGCATTGAAAGAAAACAAAATAAAACAACAGGAAATCAAAAAGAGATCAAAAAGAAGGGCAAAAAAGCATGGACTTTCTAAATCGAATGAAACAAGTAAATCTTTTAGATATCCACTTTTATATATAATTAAAAATAATTATATATAATTATAATAACTATATATAAATAAAAAAAACTAAATAGATAATTTTCACTTATAATAATTTAAAGAAAGTGAGAAAAGAAAGAAAGAAATAGACAGATAAGAAATAGAACGCATGTGAAACATTTTCTCTTTCGAAAAAACTATAAATAATACAAGGACTTATGAAATGTAATACATTTGATATAATCTGATGTAAGCAAACCTTGATATATCCAGTTCTATAGATGCAAGAGAAGAACATCATGAAAGCGAAGAAACATAATATATAATTTGAAGCAATAATCAACTGTAACAACAATCCATAAACTAATACATGGCCCTTATAGAATTTGAATTGAAATTATATTCAATCTTACTCTCAATTATAAATGTACGCCTCTTTGATGGTTCTGCTCAAGTTACCTTCAATGTTACTAGAATATACAAAGTACTTTGCACTGTCATCGTGCATTTAACCTTATGGTGACTTGACCTATTAAATCCGATATCTTTCATCTTAAAACTGGATTTCCGTTATTACAATTTCCCTGTTGGGTAAGAATATTGAGTTTCATGCCTTCTATAGAAGATTAGAGAGGTTAAGTTGGGTGATGGAGAAGCGCTAAAAAAAGGATAAAAGCTGAATCGGACAGCAGCTCACAGCGATCCAAACTTACGCATCATCCGAAACGTCACCGTTCGTCTCGCTGTCTGAGCCGGAGGAGGTCCCGTAATCCGCGACCAAGGAAGCCATAATAACGGTATCTCAGTCGATTCCTACAAACTAAACGACCTAATCGTGGGATAACTAATAACAATTAATCTAATCATCACGCGAGATCAAACGTCAAACGCGCGACTCCGACCAGGCCAACAAACTCTCGTAGAATAAAAAAAAATATTTTCATCAGCGCTAGAGTGGCGCCATCTGATGTAATTTACCTGTCGCGGAAATACACTAAAAGTCAGTATGGGTACTTTCCATTTAGCGACACAAGTCGACACAAGCGTTATTCTATCTTTTTTCAGTGAAACAATAAACAAAGATAGAATGACCGCATTCAGCTAACTCAACAGTTGGGCAACATTACTAGATTTTCCGATGTAACTCGACGCTGATTGGTCGGATCTGAAAGTAAGAACCAATCATTTTCGATTGATACTTGGCAATCGAGTCCGCTGAATGCGGCCAATGATACTTGTGTCATTAAATGGAAAGCACCCTATGGCGTCCGTTATCGTAGAGTTATCGGGAGCTTTCCGATAAAAAACATGCGTAAACGCGATGTCAGGTGATTAGCTGTCAAGTAGAAAAATTGTCGAATTTGGAAAAGTATTTAGGCCGGTATTCATAATATTCGATCTTATATTTAAGATCGTCTTAAGTCTGTTTCGAGGTTGACTTAAGACGTCATTCAACCAATCAAATAGCTGCGTAGCATTTCAAGCTCAAACTTAAGTGTGGTCCACAACCTTGCTTTAGTCCCGATCTACAATAGTAATTTAGGCCCTAAGTCTTAAGAAATTGACCAATCACAGTCGAATATGAAGAGAATACTCGATTGTGATTGGTCAATTTCTTAAGGCTTAGGGCTTAAATTATCTATTGTAGACCCGGCTTTAAGTGACGGAGTCGTAAGAAATTAATCAATCACAGTTGAATGTGAGAAGAATAATTGAATACGATTGGTTAATTTCTTACGACTCCGTCAGTTAAAGCAAGATTGTGGACCAAGGGTAAGACGATCTCAAATATAAGATCGGACTATGAATACCGGCCTTAGAATTCGGAAAGTAGAAAAATTAAAAAATTCGAAAAGCTGTCATGAAGATTACGCGAGTCGACCAATCGGGATCGCGGGACTTTTTCGTCCCGATTGGCGAAAATTCAAAAGAAGCGTCGCGCTTACTGGACCCGACGTCTCTACCATTCCTCCCGCAGAGGGCGACACAAGCGATCCCGGCGTTCCCAAAACCAGCAGGGACATCCCTCTCATCGTCCTCCTTTCATCCGCGGACCCGTTCGGCGCAGACGTCCTTCGATATAGCGCGAGTGTGATTATTTTCTATCTACCCGATCTTCCCCTGTATCGTTGAGCGCGACGAGTGCGTGAGACGCAATCGTAAACAATGGCAGATCAGCAAGAGAACAAGGACTTCAGTGAAGACATAGCGGAGCAAAGTTTCGAGAAGAACGGCGAAGCCGAGAGCGGCGGTACCGGTGGCGGCGGTACTGGAGACGCCGTGGAGAATGGCCAGGACTCGCAGGAGGACAGGTAAGATCTCTCTCGTTGCTCGCGCCGAGATCCTCGTCGCGGACGATGCTCGCGACCGGATCCGACCCTCCCCCCGCGATCCCGGCGACCCGTCGTGCCCGCGTTACGTCTCGCTCGCTGACGTTTTCCCGCGAAATCGCTCTCGGCGTCCCCTCCCGGGCCGCGCGACACGAGTGGCCGTCGTACAAGATGGCCGAGGGCCGACTCGAGAAAATCCCGAGCCGGGTAATCCGTTCGCATCCGTCCTGCTCCGGATGCCGATCGCTTTCCCGCGCGATCGCCTCGCGTCCCGCGATCGCGATGCGCTCGACGCTGCGTTTCTTTTTTGTCCCCGCGAATGGGCGGAGTTTGCTTCGCTATTATTGTTCCGTGGCGTACGGGATCAAGTTTTTTCTTTCTTTTTTTTTTCTACTACGCCGTTCTCTTTGAGAAAGAATTCGCTCACGCGTCATCCACTTTCCTCGCTTGCGTTTTTTTTCTCTTTCTTTTTATTTCCTTTTTTTTCGCGCGAATATGACGTTTCTCGCCTCTTGTCAAGCGCGGAAAGCGCACCCCGACAAATTTGCAAAATTTTTGCAACTTCGCGTTTTGTTATATATATCGCCACCCGATATATTTACGAATCAGAGATAATTTCTATATACAAGAAATAAAATGTGAATTCTATCGAATAATTTACTGCATTTTTGATACAATTGCCCTTGCACAGTAAATATATTTTATCCGAAATATATTTTACATATTGTTTGTTTTTTTCACGAGTAAAATAAGGTAAATATAATTACGTACTTATTATATATATATTATGCTGCAATTGTAATTACACATATGCTACAATTAGGAGGTATGTGTCCGTCTGTTTCAAGCTTTCTAACTTTTTTGTAAATTTCTTTCTGTTCTTACTCAGCCAATTAACTCTCTTCTAGTTCTATAATTAACGGAAGGCAGAGACAATTTCAGCATTGATAAAGTTTGTATGTATATGTAGATCTACTTATATATGTATTCTTTAAAAATAACATTTTTTGTGTGTATTTGTATTTCTTTTTCTTTTTTTTCTTAATAGAGAATATAATTTTAAAATCCACACGTTTGATCAGTTACGAGTCATTTGTCCTTATTCACAGTAACAGTTTACAGTCAAATTCAGATTAGTCAATTGCTCAAAACGATTGACAAATACATCCAATGCTTGTCTGGGATCTCTCAATTGAGCTGCGAAGCTTGATGAAATGAACTTTGGGGTCGGAATTATTGTGAGCGATCGAGCATCGAATTCTCAAGTCCATCATGTTCCGTCACAACACAAAAGTGCTGGAGTCAAGTCGAGTCAAACGTTACTTGAGATCAAATATGTGTCGCAGTAGCACATACTTACCTGCTGGATATAATACAGAGTAGAGTAATTTCCGCTGAATTGTGATATTTGGATTATTTGGGCATGAAAAAATGCGCAGAGACACTAGGGCCAATGCAAACAACTCCGATACGAGCTCCGGAACGCCATTAACGCAGTTTCTGTGACTTGGTCTGCAGGTGGCAAACGTCCCAGTGCGATTATGGTGGACTGCTTGCAACCGGCTAACTGTGACCTGACCTGACAACAGATACCGGCGAGTGACTGGTACCCATGGTATTTATCATCAACCTAGATGATATACGAAAATGATATATATTTATAAATATATATATCGATATAAATACGTATATAAATACAGACTTAACACCGCCGGAAAAAAAGTTAAAACAAATGATAGAGAAACAGCAAAGTGTGTACATATTGCAGCTTGTTATTTGAATATAAAAATAATAATACCAAAAATGTCCTAAGACTCGAGATAATTAATAATGAATCGTAAAATAATGTAAAATAAGCCTTCTCGATGAACTGTAAGATAGAAAAATTTATATATGTATGCATACGAGTGTTTGATGCCTAATAATGTTGTTTAAAATGAAGTCAAATAAAAAAAAATTGAGCGAGGGAGATAACAGAGCAAAATCGTACAGTGACCAATGTTAATATCGTAATGTAAAAATTAATTTTTAGCTTTCCAATATTATAGAGTTGCAGTCAATCTACCACGTGCCACTTATACTAATTTTGGGCCAATATTAATAATCGGGATTATTTTTTTTTGTGTGTGTAACTTAGAGAAGTTATTTGTATTTTCTTTAGGGGCAGCCGTATATATCAACTACTGGAGTTTAGCTTATTTGGATCATCGTTTTATAACAGAACTTTGCTCTCTTTGATGCGTTTTTTTTTCTACTCTCACATACACACAGATTTATAATATTATACACACACACATATATATATATATATATATTATGCATATTTTTCTAAAACTTTTTCTTTTAATGTTTTTCACAAATCTTGTTTTTTTATGATGTTTAAATCGAGTTACCTGTGTGATTGCGTAATGCCGCCGTCTCTCCATAACTTCAATTTCACTACGCTATCGCGTAGTAACTGCGTATGTAAATTGTATAATAATATATACATATTTAACTTTATCAGAGTTCATTTGTTCTAGGGATATGGTATATATCTTGTAACTCTTTTTATCTTTTGCTGTCGGAATAACAATCTTGTTTAGTCTCACGCAAGGAACGTGTTTATTTTTCCAAATCTTTATGTAGGCCAACACCTACATTGCATGTTGCTGCAATTGGAATTCCTATTTCCTGCAATCGAAAAAAAAAAAATGATTACCGTGCTTGCATCAATATCAAAATTTTTTGCAGTGTCTTTTCCAGATAGCATCATGGATCGTCAATTGCGCTCTGTTAAATCATAGTACGATTCTAATTTGCATAGGAATAGAATTAAAACTAGTAAATTTTGAAAAGTTATTAACTTAATGTAACATTCATAAAAAGATCTGTTTTTTTCTTTGGTAAAATAAATTAGTTCCATTGCTTTGCAGGTTGACCGGAAGTAATCAGGACTCTATGATTGATATAGAGGCACATTCAATTTTTATCCTTCTCTTTCTTTTTTATTTTAATATTGTGTGCCTATACAAAAATTCAATTGAGATAATAATATACTCGTAGCAATTATAGCACCGCAAAAGCGGTTGAAAAGTTAGGGCGGCAAGCGTATTATTCTCCATTACATTTATTTATAAATTTCGTTTCTGTTTATTGTTTACAGAAAATTATTTGTTGGTGGCTTAAGCTGGGAGACTACTGACAGTGAGTATTCTCATTCTTGATCGATGATTACGTTTCTTCTGCAAAGGTATTTTTATTTGCAATTTGTTTCGGGATTTTTCAGAGGAATTAAGAGAACACTTTAGCACATATGGCGACATTGAGAGTATTAATGTTAAAACAGATCCCAACACGGGGAGATCGAGAGGTTTTGCATTCATTGTCTTCGCCAAGGCTGAAGCTCTCGATAAGGTAATTTTTCTCTTTTCCAATAATAACAGTAAATATAATCCAATAATAAAATAAAAGGTTTTTTTTTTCAATGTTTAAAAAAAAATCAATATACATACAAATAATCCTAACGGTTTCTTGCAGATTATGTCAGCCGGTGATCATGTCATTAACAACAAAAAAGTCGACCCCAAAAAAGCAAAAGCTAGACACGGGAAGATCTTCGTCGGTGGTCTTTCGACGGAGCTCTCCGACGATGATATTAAGAACTTCTTTTCACAATTTGGAAATGTAAATATTTTGCGATTTGGAAATAAGCAGACTATGCACAAAATAAAATTGACTATCACGCACTTTTCAAATTCTTTTATAGATTGTCGAAGTGGAAATGCCATTCGACAAGACAAAGAACCAAAGGAAAGGTTTCTGCTTCATTACTTTTGAATCTGAGCAGGTGGTCAATGAGCTGCTCAAAACACCCAAACAAACCATCAATGGAAAAGCGGTGAGTTTTTATACGGAATATAAAAATAGTTTAATCTTTTATTAAAATTGAATTTCTTAGCAATTTAAAATTTCTCATTAATCTTGAATTTTTCTATCGAAGGTGGACGTGAAGAAAGCGACACCCAAATTGGATGGCATGGGCGGAATGCGTGGCGGAATGATGGGCCGAGGTAGAGGTGCTCGTGGTGGCCGTGGTCGCGGTTTTGGAGGTCAAGGTGGCTGGGGACAGGGTTACGGAGGCGGCTACGGCGGCGGGTATGGTCAAGGTGGCTACGGCGGTGGGTACGATGGTTACGGAGGATACGATTACTACGGCAGCGGTTACGGTGGTTACGGAAGTTACGATTACAGCGGATATGGTGGTGATTATCCTTTGTTTGTTTGTTTCGTTACATAAATCGCGCAAATCGCAAATTTTCGAATTTAATGTCCCAGGGTGAGGTGATACTTTCTGTCATAAAATCAGTCCTGGCGATCTTTGGATCTTTTTTATTACGTTTTTCTCAAACTAAAAATTTTCATCGAAGAGTCGAAATTTCTTCTTTATAATCGCGATGGTGTATATACACTTTTTTTTTAATTCTTTACCGTATTAAAATCTCGATGGTACGTGGCGGATACTGATTCCATTTGTACCATGTGTTTCATGAAACGCAGATGGCTATGGCTATGGCGGTGGTAATTACGATGGTGGCTACGCGGGCGGGCGCGGTGGTGTACGCGGTAAAGGTACGCATTACAGCGTTCCTTGATACATACTTTATTACCCATCATTTTTAGTATTTTGCTCTCTTTCTCTCTCTTTCTGTCTTTTATATTCAGTTTGATGCTTTGCCACCGCTAGAATATTTTATCCATCTTTATAATTCTTTTGCTATGGGAGCAACTTAACCCCGATTTCCAATCGCGGATATAAATCGATTGAATAATAACTGACGTAAATTTTGATTAATATCAGAAACTGTAGAAACATTATAATGCTTGTAAAAAATATATACATTTAATTTTCCATGCTTTTGCCATCTTTGCTTACATGAATTGTCATATGTTGCTTATCCATTATAATAACAAGAGAAAGAAAATTTATAATCCCGAAGAGATGCGCATCGAAATGAAGGGTATGAATCCGAATAGTGTGCAGTTTAATCTGTAGCCTCTTTGTTCTTACATTTATTATCTGTAGTATTTTCTCCCGTAGTATACCTGATTGTTGTTAGTAGTATAGTGTATCTCTGTCGAGGCGCGCGCGCGCGTGTATGTTTTATATCGAATAAGAATCGATCTGTTTTATGTTCTAATGTTGTGCGCGCGCGCTCTCGTGTATGTAAATTATAAATGTATATAAATCTAATTTTATATATAAACTTAAATCTTAAATACTAAATTCTGAGACTAATGGTACAATATCGGCATTGTTTCAGGTGGCTCAGGCTACGGCGGCAAGCAGAGAGGAGGTGGCGGTCGCCAAAATCAGAGGCACCAACCATATTAACAAAAATCCTCATTCGCGACCACAGTGCAATTCGCGTTGTAATTGCTGGTGAGTTGCCGCGCTCTTAGAACTTTGTATTCCCGCACTCTTAGAATTAGAGCGGCAATTCTCTTTTTCACTCTCAATGTCGCTTTGTTTACATTTGTGTATCAATGTCTATTATTTCCATTTTTATATATAAAAGCATGAATTAATTTAAATCAATGTTTTGTGGATTTCTTTCCATGTCAATCCAACTTCACGACGTTCGATTAATATATATATACATTTTGTAATATAACTTGTAAAAAATTATAAATATACATACAGACACACAAAAATGTATGGTCTACTTCATCTCTTTTTCACAGGTACTCTTCCTCATTCTACTACCGATCTCTTCATTCGTCCAATTATCATTCCATTAAGCCGCGCCCCTCCTAGCAAGAATTCAACAATTTTTCGACAATGTGGACAACTGCTGCTAACCGAAAATCAATCACCGAAATCTACGATGGAAATAGCAGTAGCAATTTAATTTTGTATTTAACTCCAATTTATTATTCCGCGTCTCTATATGCTTTCCTTTCTGCCGTTTGTAGTACGAGCTTGTGTCGTTTTTCTCCTTTTTAATAATACGTTCGCGGTAGAAAAGCAAGCATATAAAACTATATTAATAGATTTTTTGAATGTAATACCGAATAAAACGAGATGAAGTATCTAACAGTATAACAATCTTACAAAAAGTAATATTGCCGTACAATAGATATATAAAATGAAATAAGAATTAGTTGTATAAAATATACAATGTAAGCACGACAACGTGCCTCTTCTCGAAAGAATATGTGCGTCATTGAGGAGAATTACGTATTTAAAGTGATTTCCACATTATATGATCCATCTTCCTTAATTTGATACAAATAATTTAATTGAAAAGGAGCCTTTAATTAACACCTCTTTAAAAAGAGTTAAAAATTAATTTAATTTTTAAACTATATTACGATGACATCGTTGTGATAAGTTTTCCAACAAGAAAACAGATGCAATTTGCAATCGAATATGGAGAATTTTACAAATGCTAAAATTTTTTTTTAATAATTAATCGTATGGCATTGTGTTTATTACATATTTTTGCTAGCAAGCTTTCTATTTTTAGTTCTTTTAAGAAAACACTTTCAGAGGCTTCAGAAACTCGCTATCAGCTGATAATTCGATATCACGGATTCCGATAGATCTCTTCATTTTGTAAAGCTACAATTGATTACGGTCAAGAAGACGATGAGGATGCTTTGAAGCGTTTGATCGACCAATCAGAATAAAAGGAACAAAGATTTTCTTTAACCTGATTGGTTAATCAAACGTTTCAAAGCGTATCCTCAACGTCTCCTTGACCGTGATCGTTGACAGTTCTTCGAGATTGCGTTCGAAAATCGATCGTCAGGTAGAGCAGCTTTTAATTGACCAATCAGAACAAAGAAATCCTTGGAGAATTTCAAGCTCCACGAGAAGGTTGGCAGTCGTGTTCCCAATCGAAGCTAGTCGAATAGCGCGAAGCGAGTCATACGGACCGGATGGACGCAGTAAAATAAAGTATATAATTCACATACACGAGCGGTGCGGTATCTAGTTTGCAAGTGATGATGGTCGCCGTCTGGAGCGAGTGAACCGATCGCGTATCGTCGTCGTGTCTCGTCGTCCAGCCAAGGACGACCATCGTTTCGCTTCCCTGTGATATGCCAATAGTTAGCGTCCGCAGCCACGCGAATGAACATTCCGGGGTCCTAGAGTCGACGGACGCTACGCAACGAACAGCGCACCCTTGTCGTCGTCGACGAGACGCAGTCATTGAAGGTACGTTGCCGTCCCTTCCGACTCGCATGTCCTACGTCGAGATCGCGATAGCTGGCGGTCCAGCGAGTAACGAACCTTCCGCGCGTCATCGGCGGGGTGAACGGGTGTTCTCATCGCCTCGAAAACAAACGGCGTCGTCGTCCCCTCGGAACCGCGCCAATTAGATGCTGGCCTTTTCCCGCCATATTTTTCAAAGCTCCCTCCAACGTGGACGGTTGCACCTTCGGTAATGGTTTTCGTCTCGCGAGCGAGCATTTCTCGAGATCTTTATCTTTCAATCCGAGTTGAATTTCGAATATATAAACTTACAGTTAGACAGACTTATATAGACTTACAGTTAACATTTTACTTGACCTTGATCGCAACGTTCGCGAGCACTTCTGTTTTCGAAAATAAAAACTTACAGAGTTAGATACAGTATTCTTTAAAATTTTACTTGACGATCGCAACGTTCGCGAACCTTTTCTGTCGTTTAACTTTTGATCAACAGCAAAGACAGTGTGATCTCGAGCATTGCGATTGTCAAGAACTAGCTTAAAGTTTGATTGCTCTCTTATTTAAGGTTTTGCAAAAAACAGTTCTAATTATGAAGATATATTTTTCGAGATATATTTTTTGTTTTAGTTTTTTTTTCTTTTAGAATTTATTTATTGTAACTTTCTACATTATAATTTATATTTGCTATTGACTTTTAGATATCTGAAGATACAGCGCGTCAAGATGAGTACAGCTTTGGAAAATGGGGCTGGTGATGGCAAACCGTCTACCAAGCAGAAGACCATTGAGGGTATTTATCAAAAGAAATCACAACTGGAACATATTTTATTACGTCCGGATACGTATATTGGATCTGTGGAACCAGTAACGGAAATGATGTGGATCTTTGACAAGGAGAAAGATATGATGATTCAGAAGGACATTAAGTATGTTCCTGGATTGTACAAAATTTTTGATGAGATTCTAGTAAATGCTGCTGATAATAAGCAACGCGATCCAAAAATGGACATGATCAAGATTGATATTGATTCGTAAGTTATATTAAATATTGCATTTTCTTTCAAGAGAATTTCAATATAAATTGCATAATTAAAGTAAATATTATGTTATATTGTTGTGTAGTGAAAATAACACTATTTCTGTGTGGAACAATGGAAAAGGTATTCCTGTTGTAATACACAAAGAGGAAAACATGTATGTGCCCACTATGATATTTGGTCATCTTTTGACATCATCAAATTATGATGATGAAGAGGAAAAAGTGACTGGTGGTAGAAATGGCTATGGCGCCAAATTATGTAATATTTTTAGTCATCGTTTTACTGTTGAAACAGCCACAAAAGAATACAAAAAATGTTTGAAGCAAGTGAGTATGATTAATTGATATTTCAATCTCTATCTATCTCTTGCTATCGGTAAATTAAAATTTTTAATCAGTACAAATTTGTAAAAGGCTGAGAAACCTCAGGCACAGAAACAAAGGCGCAAATTATGCTATTATACTATTACAAAGTGTACATTAAATGAAATAAATATATATTGATCCCGAAAATAAGTTACATGTACAGTTAAATTAAATACAAACGTTTCGATATGCTCGCGATCTTTTTCAAGAATAATATAATGATTCACTAGAAACATAAAAAATACAATAACAATGTCCAGAAAAAAAGTTTTTGTATTTGATCTAGATCGAAATGTTTAAAATGTGATTAATTTCAGTATATATATAACTTTTTTTCAATCAATATATATTTCGATCAATACCATATATGTTTCCATTTAATATATACTTTGTAATATATTTGTAATATACTTTGTAATATAAATTGCGCCTTTGCTTCAGCATCTGATTTTTCAGTCTTTTACAAATTTGTATTGATTATTTATCATTATAATTATATTAAATTGTTTTTTAATTTAAAATTTTTATTTCATCGATATAGACATGGGGTGATAATATGGGAAAAGCTAGCGAACCTAGAATTAAGGAATATCATGGAGATGATTTCACCAAAGTCACATTTTCTCCAGACTTGTCAAAGTTTAAAATGCAATCACTTGACAACGATATTGTAGCTTTGATGTCTCGAAGAGCATATGATGTAGCTGCATCCTCAAAGGGCGTCAAAGTTTATTTAAATGGAAGTCGTATTCCAGTAAAGAATTTTAAGGATTATGTTGATTTTTACATTAAAGGAAAAGAAGACGATGTTGGTAATCCTTTGAAAATTGTATATGAGAATTGTGGTCCACGTTGGGAAGTGGCACTCACTTTATCTGATAAAGGATTTCAGCAAATGTCATTTGTGAATAGTATCGCGACAACGAAGGTAAGAGACTAACTGTATACAATAATTTTTTATAAAATGTAAAATTATTTCAACTACTTATACAATATCATTAAATATTGATAGGGTGGCAGACACGTCGATCATGTGACTGAATTAATAGTCAAACAATTGATTGAAACATTAAAGAAGAAAAATAAGGCTGGTGTAGCTATTAAACCATTTCAAATTAAGAATCACTTGTGGATTTTTGTCAACTGTCTCATTAATAATCCTACATTTGATTCACAAACTAAAGAGAACATGACTTTACAAGCGAAAAGTTTCGGCTCCAAATGCGTGTTCACCGATAAGTTTATCGCTTCGGTAAATGCAAACATTTGATATTTTAGTTATTATTTCGATAGATAATTTTTCGCATCTTGTATACACATTCTTAACCGTTTCTCACAATTCTTATGTCATTGCAGGTCACGAAAATTGGTATCGTGGAGGCAGTGCTATCTTGGGCGAAGTTTAAAGCCGATAGCCAGCTCGAGAAATTGGGTCCTAAATCAAAACAAAGAAAACTTCACGGTATACCAAAGTTGGAAGATGCCAATGATGCAGGAACTGCAAAATCATTGGAATGTACACTCATATTAACCGAGGGAGACTCAGCTAAAACAATGGCTGTGTCCGGTATTGCTTCTATAGGCAGAGATAAATATGGCATATTTCCATTGAGAGGTGAATTTGTCTTACTGAAAAAATTTAAGTAAAATTTAATGTTATAATACTAATTGATATTTTGATTATAGGCAAAATGCTAAACGTAAGGGAAGCTACTCACAAACAAATCTTAGAGAATGCTGAAATCAATAATTTGATCAAAATTCTTGGTCTTCAGTACAAAAAGAAATACGAAACTCGAGATGATTTAAAAACATTGCGCTATGGAAAGATGATGATTATGACTGATCAGGATCAGGTTAAATCTTTTATACAAGACGTGCCAATTTAATACATATTTAATATATATATTTACAATTAAATTTTCACTATTTTAGGACGGCTCACATATCAAAGGTCTTTTGATTAATTTTATCCACCACAACTGGCCGTCCTTGTTGAAACTGAATTTTATTGAAGAGTTCATTACGCCTATCGTGAAGGCTTCTAAGGGTAGCCAAAGTCTATCTTTCTTCTCGTTGCCAGAATTCGAAGCGTGGAAAAAAGAGACAGAAAATTTTCACACATATAAGATCAAATACTACAAAGGTTTTTACTCAAAAATTTGAAATTCTCATTTCATTAATTATTACGATATACAGAATTTGCATCTAACAACTTTTTTTCGGACTTATATAGGTTTGGGTACTTCCACCGCCAAAGAGGCGAAGGAGTACTTTGAAAATATGGCCAGACACAGAATACGCTTTCGATATGAGGGCGAGAGAGATGATCAAAACATCATCATGGCTTTCAGTAAAAAGTGTGTCGATCAACGTAAGGATTGGCTGATGAACCATATGAATGAGACGAAGAGGCGAAAGGAGATTGGTCTCGGCGAGCGTTACCTCTATGAAAAAGATACGCGCACCGTCTCCTTTTCGGATTTCATTAATGTCGAGCTGGTGCTGTACAGTAATTATGACAATGTGAGGTCCATACCAAATATGATTGATGGCTTTAAACCGGGTCAGAGGAAAGTGATGTTTACCTGTTTAAAACGTAACGACAAACGTGAGGTAAAAGTGGCCCAATTGGCGGGCTCGGTCGCCGAGCATTCAGCTTATCACCATGGCGAGACATCTTTGATGGCGACTATAATTAATCTTGCTCAAAATTTCGTCGGCAGCAACAATATTAATCTTCTACAGCCTATTGGTCAATTTGGTACAAGACTCACCGGAGGAAAGGACGCTGCCAGTCCGAGATATATTTTCACGATGCTCAGGTATTTGGCACAATCTTATACAGATAAAAGAAGTAAAAGAAAAAATTATATATGTATGTCTATTTGCATATCATCACTTTCTTTCTTGCAGCCCACTAGCAAGATATATATTTCACAAACACGATGACGCTCTATTAAAACACGAATACGATGATAATCAAAAGATCGAACCTGTCTTTTACGTGCCTGTGATTCCTATGATATTAGTAAATGGCGCCGATGGCATTGGTACCGGATGGATGACAAAAATTCCGAATTATAATCCTCGTGAAATTATCGAGAATCTACATAGAATGATGGATGGCGCGGATCCGAAACCCATGGTAATATTGATATTAAATCTAAAAATAAAGAGAGAAGAAGAAAACCAAAATTTTATATTGTATTTCTGAAGATAGAGAAATACAAAAAGTACCGAGGCCTATCACTTTTTATTTGCGTCACGTAATCGTAATTTTTTTTCAGTCTCCGTACTATAAAAATTTCAAAGGCGTAGTGGAGAGTTGTGGCGATTATCGCTACGTTATAAGCGGGGAGATATCGGTGATCGGACCCGATAAATTGGAGATTACTGAACTTCCCATTGGTACATGGACACAAACGTATAAGGAAACTGTGTTGGAGCCTATGTTACATGGAAGTGATAAAACTCCGGCCATCATCACGTAAGTATTGTATAAAATCACTACGAACAGAAGAAGAATATCAAGGCATCAGGATTCGAACTTAAGATCTCTTACTCATAAAGCAATCACTCTGCCACTGAGCTATTAGCCTATTTACAATACACTTTTCTGTTTACCTGTATATTTTTTTGATTATAATATTATAATCGATGAAACAATTTGTGTGAGGAAATTTTCTTCCATTCTTTTATATTTTTTTTATATATATTTTGCCGTAGGGATTACAAAGAGTACAATACAGATACGGCAGTGCACTTTATAATAATTTTGAATCGTGACAAATTATTGGAGCTAGAGAGGGAAGGTCTTCATAAAGCATTTAAAATTCAGACAACTATGACAATAACATCTATGGTAAGATATCGACATGTCGCACTGGTTTTAAATGAAAAATTCGCAATATTTCTTCAACGCTATTATCTTGTTACAGTGTGCATTCGACGAAAATCAATGTTTGAACAAATACGAAAACGTGGTACAGATATTGAAAGTGTTTTATAAAGTACGTCTGGAGATGTATCACAAAAGGAAAGATTATCTAGAAGGAATTTTAAAAGCAGAGTCAGCAAAACTATCAAATCAGGCTCGCTTTATTCTCGAGAAGTGCGATGGTACTCTAGTAATAGAGAATAAGAAGAAAAAGGATATGATAGCGGAATTGGTCAGACGTAATTACGATTCGGATCCAGTCATAGCTTGGAAACTATCTCAAAACAGGGAGCAAGTATTAGTAAGTAGCATTTTGCTTCAAAATTATCATATCGCGAAAAAAATTATAATTACTTATTTGAATTCATCTATTCTGCTACATTAGGAAGATCAAGTAAGTTAATCTGAAAAGAAATAAAATGTGTAAAATTTTTAATTTAAATGTAACTTTTTCAATGAACACACTCGTTTTTCAATGGAAATCTTAAATCTTTTGACAAAGATTCTTTTTGCCATTTTACAAAGTAAGCGAGGAATTTTTGTTTAAAGAATTTAATTTAAATTAAATTCCTTGCTTTGCATCATGATTGTATTTGTCATTGCATTATATATATAATTATTATTGTGCGTGCGTGCGTGTTTGTATATGTATGTATATGTGTATGTATAGCTTCATCAATAATTTTAATTGTAAAAATAGGAAGAAGTAGCAGAACACGATGACGAGAATGCTCCGACTGCGACTGCGATGGAAAAGGAAAATTTTGACTATCTTCTTGGTATGACAATGTGGACTTTGACAAAGGAAAAGAAGGATGATTTATTACGACAACGAGACGAAAAAGTGGCAGAGCTAAAAAGACTGCAAGTCCGCACTCCAATCTCTTTATGGAAAGAGGATTTGGACAATCTATTGGCTGAATTAAATAAGGTATATTCATCTTTTTCTTCTTCTTCAAAAGGAAAGCTATTATCATCATAATTTATGTATCTTTGTGTATATAGTTGGAAGAAAAAGAGCAGAAGGAAGATAGTAAAACAAAACAAAACACCAAAAAACCGCCTTCAAAGTTTTACAAAAATGAAGATACTCGTCGCATAGTTCCCGTCATTGATGTTGAATTGAAGAAGAAGATAGAAAAGGCGGATATTGTATCAAAGGATAAGAAGGAAGGCATAGTAAAGAAGTCAAGAGTAAGTTTATCATATATTATCCTTTATGATTTTTCTGTATCTGTATCGTTTTTATATTTATAAATTTATCTTTTGTATCAGACAAAGAAGGAGCCAATTTCTGTAGAGGAGAAAAGCGAATTTGATGCAATAGTCGATTCTAATACCAAGCCTCTCGATCATAGGCTTGGAATTTCTCCCGAAAAGTTGGAAAAGAAAGCAGCTGCAAAGAAAGGTCAGTATTCAGTACTTGTAACTCACTCGCATATTACATATTTTGCAACAGACATTTAAACAATATACATTCTTTCACTATAAATAGGATTGAAGCAATCAACATTGTCATTCAAGCCGATCAAAAAAGGAATGAAAAAGAAGGATAAAGACTCGGATGATAGTGATGACATCGATTTCGGTAGCATTTCGCCGCTTCCACAACGGACTCAATCTCGCAGAGCTGCAGGTATTGTTTCTTTGTCCATTCGAAAAATTAATATATATTTTATCATTTCTCGAAATACTATTACTTGCTAAATCTATTTGAATAACAGCCAAGAAGAAATACAACATGAGCAGTGAAGATTCGGACGATAACAGTCGCGATATATTCGGACCTTCTTCAGACTCTGAACAAATGTATGTATAATTACGTTATCAATTACTACGAATCATTCCGAGTTCCATTTGTCATTGCATATTTTTACTTACAGATCCAAGAAGAATGATCCTATTATGGTATTAAGCGATTCCGATGACAACTTCAAACCAAGCAAGAAACCGCCTCAACCAACTCGTAAGTGGACATATATATATTTACACACGTATAATTATACATTTAAAAAATACTAATTGTTTATTTATCTATACAGCAACTTCGGAAGAACTATTTGATTCGTTAGTCGGCAATTCTTCTCTGCAGAGCCAACAAAAATCTTTAATATCCTCGTCCGGAGAAGACTCTCCTGTAAAGTTTACGCCGCCTAAAAAGGGTAATTACATTTACATCTTCAGATGGCTAAGTATATTAATTTATTCTGTGTAATCGTTACACCCGTATTCTTTTATAGCACCTGCTAAAAAGAAATCCGAGAACAGCAAAGGAACAAAGAGGAAAGCAAAGAAAAAATCAAAATCGTCCGAGGACTCTGACACGGACGATATATTTACTAAACAAAATATTGTAAGTATACGATAACAGTTTAACTCGAGATATATTTGTTATATAAGAATTTTGTCTGCTAATTTGAAATTTTTTTTTTAGACGAAGAAGAAAAAGAAGAAATCTGATTCTGAGGAAGACGCGATAACGGATAGTTCACCATTACCGCAGCCACGCAAAATTGTTGGTCGAGTTCGGAAGCCTGTATCTTACGCGCTCAAGTCGGACGACGATTCAGATTGAACCTTGTTCTATTCGCGCCTTGCCGAGTGTGATTGACATTAGAGTCTAGTTTAAAGTGTAAATCCCTGAAAGCAAGGCGGATGGAATCGTTATGAAAAGACAAGTTTAATCGGAGAATTTTAGAAAGACTTCGTCTTCACTGAGATTGTCGGTCGTGACACTATTAGTAATTTTATGTGGACTGCGTACTGGAATCTGCTAAGCGTATTAAAAATGTGTTTCGAGGTATATTTATTTCTCGAATTATTAACTCGGGAAATTTACTGAAACGACATTAAATTTATTCTGAGGTGTTCTTTTTTTCTTTGGGAAAAAAACACTTCGTACATCTTGTATATAAGTTCATTATTCGAATACGCATAGTATTGTAAATGCGAGTAGAATTTTACGAAACTAATAATAAATACTGTGGACAGCGCTACAGGACGTACGGGTGTGTCCAAAATATTTACACGAGTCTCATCGCGTAACTTGAGTCTTTCCCAAAAAATTCGTCAAAGACTATATTGTGTTATATTTATATCATCATTTCAACATGTTTAATGTTATCTTTCTTAAAAAGAAAAATAAAATCAGAAAATACATGGCTCATATCTTGCGAAGAGAACGTCCAGCACTGTCTACGCTAGATAGATTAATTAGCACCGCGTAATACGCGAAGAGGGGACAGCCCTTTCCAGATCTCACGATTATTGCACAATTGTTACGCACAATCGTGTCACTCTTCGCCGCCGGAATCTCATTTGTCTTCGGTGAAAATTTGAAAAAAAGAGACGTATACTGATCCCGGAAAATGTTTTATAAAAAATGACAAGAAAGAAAAATATGAAATATACACAATTTTTAAATATATTTTTACATACGCGTCACAATATGGTTTTTTTCAGGTTATCTAAAAGACTAAAGAAAATTATACACAGCGGTAAATGTCTATTATACATATATACATATAGAACGGATCTCTTACGGCTAATGCGGCGCTCAAATATCGGTTAAGCGAAAAACTGTTGGACGTTTATTTTTAACTTTATACTGACCACACGTAGAATAAAGTAAGTTTACTTTGTGCTCGTTTTTCACTGATAGATAACAAAGAAGTTTGTAGATTTTAAAATGCTGAGCGCATTCTCATGAATTGACTTTTACGGTTATTGGTGTTCATTAAATTCCACTTTTGACTGTACATACATCTACTAGTTCTGTGTAGTCGTTCATTCGTAGGATAAGAATAAAGAGAATTAATGATTGCAATTATCGCGGCGATCTTGCACTTGCTATTAAGTGAGTATATCTTAATACAGAGAGCCGATTATATAAATTTTCGAAACCATTCGATTATATCCCTTGCGCGCGCGCGCGCGCGTTCTCAGCCTAATCAATACTTTGTATCTTCAGCGATTTTCATTTTTATATAATTCGCATACACGAAATAGGAATATATATCAATAAAACGTTTTATCTTTTTAGACTCGGTAATTCATTGTTTAACATTGTTTACCAGAAAAGAAAGAAAAACAGAAGAGAAACGAAAAGCAGCGAGGGGTACACACCGTGAGAGAGAGATGCGTGAGATTTATATTTAATTAATAAGAGTTTACTAACTTTTTTTTTAAATTATACACAAATACGTAAATTTATTGCTATAACATTTCATACACCATTTCTTTGACGCAATTCCAATGTTTCTTTTATTTCTCTTTTTTTATTTTATCTTTAGGAAGATCGTGACTATGCCGACACGCAGGGCCGATTGAAAAAAAAAGAATGGCGTCTATTATTATATTTGATAGTGTGTATTTGACAGATTGTGGTAATATCTTAATCGATAAAAAGGTATTTCTTCCCTTCTTTACGTTCGCAGTGGAAACAATTGTAGATAAAAAATTTCTCTCTCTTTCAATCTATCTTGAACGCATGCAAGTTGACCAATTGCCTTCTCTCTGAGGGATCCTATAGATATGTACAGATATAAAATCCTTCCTGTCGCAAAGTATATAAGCATCGAATACCTTTATGACGATGAACAAAAGATATTCGATATGGCATAAATACTTATTCGAACAATATTCTCTTAAGGCCGATTATAACAATTTTGAGAGATACAAGCTCTATTCAACTCGAAGTCAAAACGATATAATCGGAAAGATGTGCGAGAGAGAGAATGACAAATTTATTTTTATTTTTCACTATTTTAAATATTTGCTTCTCCTCCCCATCTCTCTCTTCGAATCAGCGAAAATATTTTTTAAAAATTTACATCAATTATCATCATAGAGAAAAGAATTATATTGAGCAAATTATGCAATTTTGAAATTGTATCGTAAGAAATCGTCAATAGATAATATGCTTTGCTAAAAGAAAAAAAAAATACATTTGCTGCGTGTCATTTTTTCACGAGAAATAGGATGCAGGATGTGGGAACAGTTGGCATTTTTTCTTTTCTTTTCTTTTTTTTCTTTTTTGTCAAAATTGAAGCGGCGGATCTAAGTAGTAGTAGACTCTCTGTTCAGACTTGTAATTGTATTCTCCTCTCTCACCACGCTTTTACCAATCACATTGATGGTATTGAGCCGTCATCAATACCTGGTGCCCATATTGTACCAACAACTGACGCAACACTTTTAACAACACACTCACTCACTCGCTCTCAGTCTCTCTTTTTTTTCTCTCGTTCGCTCTCAACGCATTCCGTTTCTCCTTTTTCTCTTTTACTCCCAAAAGCTACGGCTCGTCGACGGACGCGACTATAATACAAAGCAAGGACACTTGATAAAATAACTTAGTCTTCTATTTCATAATTATCTATATATAACGTACATATATATATAAAACAAATTACGAGTAAAGAAATAATGATTGGGTCGATATAGCGTTTCACGGCTCTCTCTTATCTTAGAAATTTACTCTTTTCTTTTATCCATTTTTTTTACCGTCGTCTGATTAATTAATTAATTAATATGTCTAGCCATTTCCGCGAAACTTGCTCTATACACACATTTGGATCCGCTTTCTCTCTCTATCTTTTCTTTTCTCTCCCTTTTCCTATCTCTTTTGACAAAAAAGGGAGAGAAGAGGAAGGAGAGGAGATAAAAGAAAAGAGGAGGTAGAGTGAAGAAGGGAAAACATAACGCGCTTCGATACTGCAAATCTCATCGCGGAGTTTTAAACCATACACGCTTGAAAATGGGGTTTTTTTTTTTAAAGTGATGGTGATAGTGGTGGACTACGATCCTATAATATTTTTCACTTTGGGAGCACATCGCGATTCTCTCTCTCTCACTCTCTCTCTCGCTCGCTTTCTCTCTTTCTTTCTCTCTATGCTCATTTCGCTCTTATTCTCTCTTTCTAACGGACTATTCGTTCCGGCATTATAGATATAAAGCCCACTCTCGTTTCAGAATAGGAACAACCAATCAAATCTCCTTCGTGTGTAATTGTGTCGTGTACATGTTTCGTGTGGATGCGCGTGTATGTTAGTCGTTATTAATCATGATACAGGTAATAATGTTAATATTCGAATAAAGTAACATGATACGCAGGCCGAGCATTCATGGAATGCCGGAAACCGGCGCCGGAGGTCATGCGAGGATAGAGCCACCACAGTTGTCTTCCCACTGTCAATGTTTATCGTCGTCCTTTTTACACCATATATATATATTATGTCGGATTTATTAGTTTTTATATATATATATTTATATATATATATATAGTATAAATATATACATTCACACTAATTTTAACAATCCTCTAGCGTTCACACACGCACACTAAAACGCCAGGAGAGAGGAACGTTGTCTTCGTAAAAGCGATTACTGCGATTGCTCCGATTATTTTTTTCAGTTTCTTTCTATTTTTTTCTCCTACTCTTCGTTGCTTTCTTTATCTCATCGATTTAATTTTGCTTCCCTCGGAAGAATTGTTATTTTATCGTAGTCTCTCTCTTCTCTCTCTCTCTCTCTCTCTTGTTTTCTCTCTTTTTTCTCTCATACTCTATTTCCCCCCTTCCCCTTAATCTAAGCGTCACTCTTATAATTCTTAATGACTTATCACATGTTATTTTCTCGTTCGCACGCTCGTTCGTTCTCTTTCGCTCTCTCTTTCTTTTAAACACTATTATCAAGTCAGCGCACTGTTTGATACAAGGAACGATAATACAATTGAATATTTACGAACACAACATTGTTTCTTGTCATGCTGAATAATGTGGCGTGGCTTGTAGAAAGACGCAAGCTCCTGGACTTGCGGATGACCAGTCTCGCATCTCTCTTGCAATGTCCTATGTAGTCGATCCTGTAAGTATAGTTGTGACGGTGTGGTGATGGCGGTGGTAGTTGTGGTAATAGTTGTGGTGATGGTGGTGGGTGGTGGTGACGGTGATAGTATCCGGTTTTAGTATTTACAATTGATTATAATAATCGTTATTTCCCTAAGATGAGATGGTGTGCACAGTCCGAGCGCTCAAAATTTGGCATGTACTAGTATATATCGAGGATTTCGTCCTTAGTCCTTCCTCTGCACTACGAACTGCTCGACGCGTTCATACCACTAAACATGCCGATATTGAACGAACTCTGCTGTTGCTGCTGTATCTGCTGCTGTTGCTGTTGCTGCTGGCTGTTCGCTTGGCGGCCATGTTTTGGCACTGGGGGTTGCAGGTATTCGTGTCTAGCTAGTGTCAGTACGTCTATGCGTTCTTCCTTTCTATACGCTAGGCAACTTCTTATGAAACTCTGCAACAACAAAACGTCACGTTGTAGAACGATACGTTTTCATTTTTATAAACAAAAATTTACACTGTCAACGATGTTACCTTTGCTTCGTTACTAACGGTCGGTTTATTCGCAAACTGAACTTCTGTGGCCTTCAGTATCGTATTCTCCTCCAAAATGGTGGCTTGCGACTGATTATGACCAAAGGGCTGTGAAAATAATTAAAAAATATTCGCATTATATTCGCGAACGATAAATAATGAATTCCATATGTAATAAATATATATCACGATAAATACCTTTTTACCGTATAGGCATTGGTAAAATATAACTCCTACACTCCAGACATCAACTTTGGACGATATTTTAGGAGGATTTTTGCCAATGACAAAACACTCGGGAGGTAGATACCTATTATAATAAGTTTATATATATATTTGAATTTCCAATAAAAATTTATGATTAATGTACAATGAAATAATTTGGAACAGTAAAAGAGAAGCACGTACCAGTAAGTACCCGCTCCTTGGGATGTTAAATCCATTCCGTGATCTGGATTATAATTTTCCTCATCCATAACTTTACTTAAACCAAAGTCTGTGATTTTTATTTCGCCGCACACGTTACCTTCGGTTAACAAAATGTTACCTGCAAACAAAAACATCAAACGATGAGACTTTACTCGTCTATTCTAAAAACAAGAGAGTAAAATTTTTCGACAAGCCTGCTCTCGATAGAGATTCTAACATTTCAAGTTTACCTGGTTTTAGATCATAATGTATGACTGGGGGTTTTATTTCATTGAGGTACTTTAATGCCGATACAACTTGCATAACAATAGATCTCGCTTCTCTCTCGGGTATAGTCTTATGCTGAAATAAGAAGTTTGAAAATGATAAAAACATAGTTACAAGACTATCTCGTTGAAGTGAAAATTTGCGTAAAATGATGAAATCATGTGTACCTGTTTGAGGTAAAAATCTAAATCATGGCCATCACAATATTCCAAAACAGTACAAAAGGAATTGGCATCAATTTCAAATACATCATATAATTTTACAACTCGTGGATGATCCAATGCCTTGTGTATATTATACTCTCGTAATGCATGCCTGTTGTAACAAAAAATAATAGATGGAAATATTTTTTTAAAAGCACCACTTTATCTTTATTAAAGTGTCCCTCTATGGTAATTAACACGATTGTAATAAACAGTTTAGTTAATAGTTTACTCACTTTATATAATTAGCCTTTTTATCTTCTTTCCAGTCTTTATTTAATTGATGCACCTTACAAGCCACGTACCGTTGCTCCTTTAAGTCAAATGCCTGTGACAAAAAAATCCGCGGATAACGATACGGGTAAAGTTAAAAAAATTGTCCCATTTGTATAAATTAAAAATCCTCCCATTTGTATAAATTAATATAGTTAATGAAACGACGGAAATGTTATCACCTTATGCACTTCGCTAAAACCGCCCTTTCCTAATAACATTAGCAGAAGATAACGTTCATTCAAAACAGGATGGGAGTTGAATCTCGATTGGTCCTCGTTGTGAATACGCTTCAATTCTCTGATGTGTAGGTTCCGCTCTCTTTCGAGCTTCTCCATTTCTAATTGCAAATCTGCGTCTTCTTTCTTCAACGCGCTTTGTCTTAACTGTAAACACATGCACGTTATCGTAAGCTTGAAAATGAATATGTTGGAATATTTTCAAGGAATATAATCGCGATGTATCATACCTTGAGTATTTCGTCAGCTTCATAATACTCTTGCCACGTATACGACCCAGGTACTGCATCCGGCTTCAAAAACGTCGCCTCGGTGCCATTATGCAAAGAGGGTTGCGGTTGACTACGTTTCCTACCAGTTTCGCTATTCGACGGCCTCTTTTTGAGCAGCAGTTTCTTCTGCTTGTCGATCTCTTCTCGTTCGGTCGCTATTTCCTCTTGCCGCCGTGCAAGCTCGTGAAACGCGTAACCGTCGGTCCAATTCTCTTGAAAGGTCGCGCCCACCCTCTGCGTCACGAATTGACCCAACCTCAGTCTATTTTGCATACACTTCTGTCTAGCCTCCTTTTTTTCTATGTTTGATTTTTCTTTTAATAACTTCTTTACAACGTCTATACACTTATTTATATGCGATTTATGCTGCTCAATCAATTTTTGTTGATTAGCCATTTGATGCCTAAGTTCCTCCGTTGTCTGTAACAAAAGTTTAAAAAAAAAATATCTTTACATGTAAATTCATTTATCAAAAAGTTATAAAACTCGCCTATTAGAAAAAATACATGTTAAAAAAAGAGAAGAAAGAGAAAGAAAGTATAAATTTTATGTAATTTAATCTCGATATAGAGATAATAGATTTTGAACAAACTAATAATCATAATTACAACTAAACTTACCCTATTTAATTCGTCAATTTTGTTGTTACGTAATTCTAAGTCTGAAGATGCTTGAGTTTCAAATTCCTGTATCCTCTGGCAAGTAAGTTCTGTCTGAAATGCAATTTGTATATTTTTTACAATAAATTAATTTTACAATATTACCGTAACATCTGATACATTTGTCAGCATTGCTCGTAGTAAATACTGGATACCTTGCTGCACGCAGAAAGAGTATAATACATATAAAAAGAGACAATTTAACATATTGTCAACAATTTATATCCGGCAAAGTTGCACAGATACAGCGCATTTATTTGACAAAAATAACTAGTCATTTAATTGTATAACAATAATTTTTATATTTCACTACAATATGTGTAACTTTATTTTATTATAGAAAATAAATTGAAGAGCAAAACTCAGGCAAACACTGATAGAACTGAAAATCACATACAGGCAGCAAGAAAAACACCAAAAATGTACGCAGTATAAATGATGCTCATATAAACGCCAATTAATACACAACCCCAAAAAAATTTTTGGTAGAATTTACCTTGAAATTACCGTGAAAGAGGAATATTAGATTCATTAAAACTCAAATGTAACGTTCAATGAATCCCAAGAACTAAATATGCATATGCCAAAGTAAAATATGCCTTTAATGCTTCGCTTTACACTTTGAGCAATCGATAATTGAGATTTTTATTTTCGAAACAAATACTATTAGATCTTTAAATACAAGTATTATATATACATGTACATGTATAACAAGAAAAAGTGGCACTACAAGATAGCCTGTATTTGTACAATAACAAATGTATACAGTGCTACAGTTTGGCCAGAAAATTAGCTGATTTTATTGCAAACATTTGACAAGAAATGCCCATCGCTACGTCACATATATGTGACAAGTGAAGAAATCTAAATTCATCTATGTAGCAATTTGTAGATTACAAATAAAATTTACACAAATACAAAGAAGAAAATAATCAATGAATTTTTATAACGATCTATTCAATGCTCTTATTATTTTATTTTTGCACAAAAGATTGACCAAAGGCAAACTTTTGTGAAAAAATGACCACAAAAATCTTGAATTTGACAATTATTTATCTTTATCAGTGTATTTTAGTAATTAAGAATAGTAACAATTTTGCTTATTCCTTTTTCTGTATTTTAATGATAAAACTGTCATATTTTGTATGAGAAATCTTTAAAAAAAATTAAAGCTTCCAAATTTTTACGACAAATTGCCAATTTTGTGATGGAGATATTAACCGTAGGTCATTTCTTATAAAATGCTTGCAAACATTACCGCATTTTGCTTACATTTGGGGTGTTAGTCTTCGCTTGCCTGACCTGGCTTGTCCTATTGAGGTTGGTAGGCCTTACCTGCACCTGCTTGCTGACCATCGAGCCTGCAGGTTGTGTCGAAACTGGTGGTGGAGGCGGTGGAGGTTGAGGATGAGGTCTTGGTGGCTGCATCAGCGAAGAGAATTCAGCCACCGAATTAGGTGTCGTTACTTGTGGAAGTATCTGTTGAGGCGATGGTGGAAACTATCACAAGAAAACATAAATGTTACGCATAAATCATAAAGCTATTGCTTCCTAAATACTTTGCGCAACCATAATCTTGAATCTTACCATGGGATAAGTCTGTTGAGGAGAGGGACTCTTGGCACCACCATGCCGAATAGGACTATTACCCAGATGATGCTTTGGGAAATACTCATTGATCTTCTTATTATCGAGAGCAGCGATCGATCTAGCGCCCTTACTCGTTACAGAGCTACTTGAAACACCCCCACCTCCGTCATCAGCCTTACGTTTTCTTTTTCTCTCAGAAGTAGTCCGTGGTATTTTTTCCGGAGTGTTTGCATCCACCTCCTTATCACTATGCGATGAGCCTAGTTATAATTATAATTCTGTTAGAAATGCCAGATATCTTTAATACGGATAATTATAATAGATAATGGATAAACATTATCAAAGGTATATCTTAACAAGAGCGCAAAAGAAGCTTTATTTATTTTAGAAGCCTCTTTGAAACACGTAACTTTCCTTCGAGACAAGTTGATTGCCCAAAGGACCAGAATGCGTGCTGAGAAGATTATTCTTCATGAAATGCCAAGATTATTCTTCATGAAATTGGTATCATTTTTAAGAGAATAATGTCGACTTACCAGTGCTCATGTTCGAGTCTTGACTATGAACTGTCTGACCAGAGTTTACGGTTGTTTGGGGTGCCATCTGAATTTGTGACCCAGCAGACATCTGAAAGCAAAAGGCGTTGGGGCTATAAGATATATATCGCAAACGAGTCGCGACGAGAAGAAGAAGAAGAAGAGGAGGAAGAGGAACGGCCGCGAGAGAGGAGAGGAAAAATATAATGCAACGAACCAAATAGCGATGGACTACAGTCACCAAGAGCGCCTGTGCGATTTGACCGTTATCGAGGGTAAGGCACGTCGCCGCCACATCGTAGAGACGAGAACGACGAGACGAGGCCAACACCGCGACGAGTCCGGCCGCGAAAGGTAGCAGTGACAACGACGGACGGGAGCGAGAGAGGCGGCTCAACGATACTGTTTCTCGACTTGAGAAGCGCGACGAGAGAGGTTACGCTACGCGAACGGCGAAACGACCGGCGTACGACGCTACCAGCTCGACGAGGATCGCGTGTGTTGTTAAAAAGACACGATTCGCACTCTAGAAGGAACAAACCTGGAGGGATAGAGAAAGACTTATGAAGCGAGGAAGAGGGGAAGGGACGAAGAGGGGTGGACGGAACGAAACGGCGCGGAAGGAGGGACGGAGAGCGAGAGCGAGAGAGAGAGAAGAAGAAGAAATGGAAACACATCGAAAGCTAGAGCGAGAGAGAGAGAGAGAGGACGGAACATGCGTGGAGAAGCGAGAGAGAGGACGACACCTTCCACGACGACTTGTGGTGAAATCCCATAGTAATCGCCGTGTCAACGGTAAACGAAATTTCGCGCACGGTCCTGCCGCGAGTGACGGCGAGGGAAACGTCCGATATATACACGTTTAGAGTCGGAGGAATCACGACACACAAAATGGAGGACCTTAGAGCGGCGGGGAGGAGGAAGGGAGCGGAAGGGCGACGGAGGTTCCAAGGGGCAACACGCGAGCGCGAGAGCGCGCGCGCGCGCGAGCGCGCGGGGGAGGAAGCGAGCGAGAGAGCGACGAGCGGCGAGGGGAAGCGGAGGGAGGGAGGGAGAGAGGGGGGAGGCGGCGAGAAGTTGACGGCGCAGCGCCGGGAGAAGTGCATGAGCGATCGAGGGGGAACCGCGGGCGCGCACCGCGAGGGGGCAGTTTTACTCACTACGTTGCGCCTCCGAACTCTCTCTCTCTCCTCGGCTCGAGGCCGGCCTCGGTTTTAACCGACTCTCCGTCGTGTCGCGCGGTACATATTTTCGTACGTCGCGTCCGCGGATCGAGAGGACGGGCGGGAGGGGGCGGCGCGGGGGCGCGCGCGCGCTACGCCTTCGATTAACAGCGTTTGATAAGCGAAGGAAGAGAGCGACGACACGCTACGTCAGGCTGGCCGGCCGCGACGCGCGTGACGTCGTTTTTCCCGGCGCGCGTCCCGCGTTTGCGGCGATAAATTACGCGCGTCTCCTCTTCTCTCGCGTTGCCGGCCGACGCGACTACCTGCGGAGCACCGTCCCCGGATCAACGCGCTCGCGACGAACGCCGTCGCTATCGCGGGCATCCACCCGTTTGACTAGCCGTCCGAGGGAGAGCCCGGGAAGTGGACGATCGCTCCGAGAGAAAGTCATTAAGCGATCAAACGTAATTAGATGTTACGATAATGCTAGTTTGTTTTTTCAAATCGTACAGGAATGTGGACAACGCTCTAGAAAGGTTCGGTATTTTGATTTTATGTGTATCGCGCGGTCTACCCACCGTATCTCAAAGTTGTCGAGCTTTCTCTTTTCGACCGATCAAAACAACATAATTAATCCGATTCGCGCCCTCGCGATTATTATTATAGATTTTTTTCACGCTCGCCAACTTTGCAGCGCGATCTATTTAAGGATTGATGAGAGTCTTTATTTTTGTCACGAGACTTGATATTATTTCGAGACAGTTTTTTTATTATACTTTTATCTCGATATAGAACCAAAGGAAAGACAGCGCGAGTGAGACTCGCGAGGAAGAAATCGTTTGGCGTAAAGGAACGACAAACGTCACCGCGACCCACATTACGGGAATTCAAAGTTCATTTTCTCGTAACGATCGAATGCCGATCCCGTTTGAAAGAAACTAGAGGTTAGTGACTTTATTAATTAATTACTTATCTTGACTTTCATACTTTTATACGAGTCGTCAGAGAGAAACGAGTTCTAGATCGACATAATCCTCGAGATGGATTTAAAGCGCAAATCGATACGCAACGTGTTTTAGTTTGGAAAAGACTAGATTGTTAAATCGTGTAATCGCTTTTTCATCAAGAACACGTCGATCGCCATGACAATCGATGCGCTTGACGTTTGTCGCGAAAATAAAAACAAGGGGCGATATAGACGCACGCACATGTGTCAAACTCGCGGGCCGATACGCGAAGAAAAACGATATAAAAAAAGATGAAAACGATCGGCGAGAAATCCAGTCTGTATACGGTAAACACACTGTACATCCGCGTATCTAATCTCGCATTTCATCGCGTCTTAGGCGCGCACAATTCGCGCCGTTTCGCAGATAATCCCCCTAGTCACGTGACACGGTAGTATATCGTCGCCTCGACCTCGACTATGCGACAACGAGATGCTCGATCCCGCGGATTCCTCGCGCATCGCGCACGAACAAATCCGACCGCGGGAGAGGACAGCAAACTTCCTTATCGATGGATCAGTGCCCGGAACTGGGCTAGAGGGCCGGCGGAGGGAGGGAGACGGAGACACGAGTCTCCCTCCCTCTCTCTCTCTCTCTCGCTCTCGCTCCGGTTGTCTGTGCGATCCGCCGTCGAGATGGATGGCATTCGCGTTCGTGTACGAATGCGCGCGAGCAGATGCGTGTCGATGCGTGCCCGTGTCTGTGGAGCGACTCGCGAAAAGTATGTACATCCGTGTTTTATACGAACCCGGTGAATATCGGCGCACATGCACAGACTCTACATCTAGATTGCACTCTTGCAACTCGGACGACCTGCCCCCGATATGGCCATAACCGACTTCAAGATCGGTCCGTTCGCGAACGAACCGCGATCGAGAAACGTAGAGCGAGTCGCGTCACGACATTGCATGTACATCTACGCGAGAGAGAGTCTCTTCTTCTTCTTCTTCTTTCTCTCTCTCTCTCCCCCCCTCGCGCACCGAGTCCGCTCGCTTCGTTTCCTCTCGAACGCGCTCGTGAATGCTAACGTGCGGCTGGCGCGCCGGGTAAACAGCGGAGACGGTAGCATCAGCGGCAACGACAGCGGCCGAGCCCCGAGCGGCCGTCAATGGACACGTCGTTAAACGGCGTGTCGCGCGTCGCGCCTCTCCTCGCTCGGCGGAGTTGCGAGAGCCGCGAGCCAAAAACCCGGCGCGTGGACTCGCCTAATCGAAACGGAACTGGAACTGTCCGACCGCTGTGTGTGCCGCCGCCGCCGCCACCGCGCTCGCATACTACTACTACTACTACTACTACCTAGCCCCGAGGTTTCTCTCCGTCTCTCTCTTTCTCCGTTCCCTCGTCCCGCTCCTCGTCCTCCCTCGCTCCTCTCTCTATGTACGGCAAATGAGCAACGCGCGAGATTCCGAGATGCGGCAAAAGGTGCAACCTCCTCTTCCACTTCCCCGCGAGGCCGCTACCACCCCGCGTCGCGCAACAGAGGCGGAGAGAAAGAGGGACACTTTGGTAGAATGCGCGAGAAGCGAGCGAGAAAGAGAGAAAGAGGGGTGGGAAGGGGGAGGGCAGACGTTGGCGAGCTCGAACGGAGGAGAGGGATGGACGGCGCGATAAGATAGAAAGAGACCCTGACTGACGGAGACAGGATCCGCGGGGGGTGGCGCGGAACAGGGAGAGCCAGAGGGTGCGGGGGTTCCAAGGGGAGGAGGGAATACGACCGAGGGGCGAGGAGGAAGGGGGGAGAGGGAAGGAGGGAGGCATATGAGACATTCCTTCAGTGAACGGGTCGACCGAGTGTGAGTGCAAGCGAGCCGGTAAAATCGATGTGGCGAAGTGTGGTTGTGCCGCTACAGCGTGCGAAGGGTGCTCCGCTCTGTTGTACTCTCCCCCTCCTGCCTCCCCCGCCTCTCCCCGCTTCTTCGCCGCCGCCGCCACCGCCGCCGCCGCAGCCCCCTTGCGTCTCCATCGCCACCGAGATACGTTTTCCCGTGTGTGATCCGCGGTTCCGCCTTGCGGCGTTACTTTGCGCCCCGATGTTGTACCTCGGAGAGAAGCGAGCAATTTGGGTTGGCGAATGACTGCCTGCCCCTTTTTCGCCGTATGTCCATTTATCCCGCGAGAAAAGAATCCCTCTCTCTCTCTCTCTCTTTTTCTCTCTCTCTCCTCTCTCTCTCTCTCTCTCTCTCTTTGCATATAAATAGAGTTTTATAAAAAATGTAACATCTCTTATATAAACTAGCTAGGAAGGAGGATTATAATGCCCGAAGCTACGATCGGTACCTGGATACTTTTTTTGATAAAGTTTAGGGCGTGTTATTTACTAGTAATAATGCCGAAGAAGTAGCTTTTCAACAGATTCATAAGCCGTATAAATCGTGCTTCTCTTGAAATCCAGCAGATTGAATGAGCTTCGGTTTGCGGATCAATGTGAAAGCAAATATCGAGGTAAACTATACAACTGGTATTCATCGAAAAAGATAACGGTTCTAAATCTAACAAAGAAGATAGTTGCCGACAAGGAGAAAGTTTGAGTGTCGAATCTTTTTCCTCCAAGACACGTCTTATCTGTCTATATGACCCGAAAAAAAAGTTTTAGGAAAACAATACAAAAAATTTCAGCTCTTTTCAATCAATTGATAAGCTGTAATCATATTAGATTACGATACCGATAAATTTGCGAATCTTCATCGTATTACATTCGAAATTAGCATATCACGCATCTCGACAACATGAATTGATAAAAAATATCTGAAAGATTTTTTTAAATATAAATATTCAATTTTTATCGAGACACATTGTTACTAGAGATCTAAGGAAAATGTTGAAAATGCAATTCAATCTATACATAGATTGAATTGTACAATCGCGTCACGAGAGAGAGAACAATTGAAAAAGGAGAGTTTCCGAAGGAGCGGTTTCCCGTTTGCCCACAATCCCTCGCAGCGAGATACGCTTGTTGGGGTTTTTTACTAGGTTGACCAATCACACGGAAACTCTGGCAATCGGATATCACTCGTTTTCGACATGCGCAAAAACTCTAAACATATTTAGACGTATAAGGCCAGGGAAAAATTTGCACGATTTTTCCAACGTCGTAATTTAATACGCGATTACGAGGGATTTAAGAAAGCACACGTAGCATGCACATCGATACGTACACAGAGAAAAATACTGTATTCAAGTAAATATCATTTATTTTAAGTATATCGTAAGCTTGTACTCAAAAACATTAAATTGAAACAAAAATTTGGTTTGCTTACTTAGGCTAAGAGTTGACGTAAAGTAAGTTTGACTTTTCTTTGATACAACTTTACAATATTCTTCAAGAGAAAATAAATTCTTCTTTTGAGTACATGATAACAAGATTTTTCAATACTTGTGATGAGTATATTTTAAGATTATTATCAAAAATATATTCTTTGTTGAAGAAAACTTAAAAAAAGAAAAACACTTAAATTAAAAACACTTAAATTAAAAACACTTAAATTAAAAACACTTAAATTAAAAATACTTAAAATAAAAATACTTAAAATAAAAATACTTAATTACTTAAAAAACGAAAAATAAACTGAGTAATCGCTTTTTTTGGCAGTAGAATGATATTTTTTCTCTGTGTACATTTACATTCCATTCTGTAATAATATTACATTAATTCGCATATTTGATATCCAATCAAATATAAAGAATATCTAAAACACTAGGATTCATAAACAAGACGCTAGAGACGTACGTGCCATATAGGAAAAAGCTACGTACTCGTTGAACGATCCAAATTCTATATACAGACTATACAGACCTACGGTAGCGCTCTGTAACGATCCAACAAAATCACGTGTAGATAAGGAAAAGCTGGAAATTACGAGATCCGCGACTTGTCAGAAACGCGCCCTTGTCGCGATCTCTCCCGCTCGTTACGCTCCTGTGAGATATGTCGTGCCGACGCGTGCTTCGGCCTGTGCGAGGGCGTATTATAGCGAGAGAGACGCAAAGGCCGAACCGAGTGGAGGGGAAGCAAACGGAGGGAGACGGAGGGCAAAGGAGGGGGGCGTACAAGAGGACGGAACACAGCAGGACGGACGAACATAACAGGTCGAGCGACCGAGCGAGTCTGAGCTGACACGTAGCACGGTGGTCGAGAATAAATGGACCATTTTAATAAATTCGCCCGAGAAGGAGCTCGAGTAAATACTTGGAAACGAGTGAAAAATGTGATTTATATAGTGCACGGTCATTTATAGTGTACGAAATTGTCAAACGAAAATATGACATCGCCGAGTAGTGTACGTTTCGCGGGTGAACGTTGGAGATTAATGAGCGATTTCCTCAATGGATGTAATTAAAGATGTCCACCTGGGTCGAACGAGGAGCGGAGGAAATCTTTTCTCTCTCGCAAGAACGACGGAATCCGAGTATCGACAAATTTCGATTACAGCGTGTCCAATTTTTGTTTGACAGTTACTTACATCCGATAATTTCCTTAATTTCTCGCGACCAGATTTGTTACACGAGCGGCGACGAGGTTCGACTCTCGATAAGGCGCGTGACAGGACGGACGATACCACTAGTTCCTAAACAATATCCCTACGTTATTCGCAACGTGAGTCTCCGATCGGATACATTCACGACACTCGAGAGAAAGTAACGACGCCATTCACATGCAAAAAAACAAGCAATGATAACGCCATTTTAACGTCGTGCAACGTCCCGAGAAGTCCAAGTCAGCGCGAATCGACCGTTTTCCCCAACATTTACAAGTTGCGGCAATGACATTTAGTTTTCGCAGCAATTTGCGCCGTGACATTCGACATTACGTACAGACACAAATAACACGTCAACGTCACGTGAATTGAAAAAAAAAAGAAAGAAAAGAAAAAGAAAGACACCTGAAAATGATTCCGATCGAAACGATCCACGCACCTTTCGCGTGATAAATTATCATGGCGTAATTCGCGCGAGAAATGAGTGAAATTAAATATGTATGCGAAATACGTAACCATGTCGTATCTCTTTATTTCACCTCGTAAACAACGTGACATCCCGTTTGCTCGCAACCACTCGCCCAGCGACCGGTTTGAAACTGGATTGACAGGGGGTCGGAGAGCCCCGCGAACGATCGGATGCCATCCATGTGGCGTCGATCCAAATCCGCGAATAACGAATCTAACAGTCTCGGCAAGGACGAGATACGCGCGATTCGATATCAACATTCGACACTAACCGCGCGAGCGATCGTCGGCGTGAAATTTGCGGCCAGGAGCGGGTGCTGGTCGCCATTGCACCAGCCGGTAGGTAGGTTTTCAACAACGACACAATTGCGAAGAGCGACAGAGTGGCACAGAAATTTCTCTTTCCCGCCCCCCGTCCCCCTTCTCGCACCGTTTACACCGTTATCGATACGATAGTCGACGGGCAACCTCGCGCGGCGGTTTCGGAAGCAGCGAGCGACAACGTCGCGCCGTTCGAGTTCCTCTCTTCCTTTTCGGAAGTCTGCTCGCTCTCGCGCCTCTGGAGCCGGGAGGAGAAGCCCCTTCCTCCTCCTCCTCCTCCTCTCATCCCTCTCGCCCTTCCCGTCAGGCACAAGTTCCATGGAAAATGAGCGCGATCGTTTCCGTATGATGGCGTTCACGTCGGTGTGTCGAAGACAAATGTCGGGTGTGATTTCGCGAGTTTTATGCCACCGTGGCATATTCGGTGTAGAATCGACATACATAAAAATCAATAGTATTCTCGTACGGCTTGGAACGGCTCGCGTAGACTGGAGGTGGTTTCTTCGACGTTTGAGAAACTAAATGTTGAGATTAAACATGTTTCATCTGTATCAATGTTTTTTTTTCGTCAGTTTAAATAGCAGGAGATTACAATTATTACACGATAAAATGAGAAATGCATATATTTGACACTTGAGATTATACTTGATAAATCGTTGACGTATCTTCTCGCCTAACGGCACAACCGGTGTAACTTGACAAATCAATCACAGTAGTCTTTGAATGACTGCCATATCCCGACAAGTCTATTCAGTTGAAAAAACTCAGAAAGCCAGTTTTGCAATTATAAATTATACACTGTCACGTCGAGATATTAAGCGAAGCAATTTTTAAGCTCGATCAATCGTGTATTAAATCTCTACCGATCAATTATTCTAATAAAATAAATGCGAAATAAAAATTTAAATTACGCGATGAATGAACGAATTTGCTAACAATGCTAAATGAATCGTAAAACAGTGCGAATCATCCAACATTCTTAAAACGAATTAGAGCAAACTCATTTCGAAAAGTGGATAACGTTTACGGTAGTCGAGCCGGCACAGGATAATTATTCGGCGTGACGTATCGGTCGATTAAAACTGCGCGTAACTCCTTACTCGTCGCATATCCACTCCTCGCACTCGTTTATCGCTATCCAACAATCTATACGTCTTACGGAATTTCAAAGAGAACTCCAGGCAAAAGCCGGCACGTGGAGGAGACACGTTTCGCGGAGTCGTCGTCGCATCGCGACAACGCAAGAAACGACCGCGGCGTCTCGAGTGCGCGGCCTCCTAGACCTTGCAATGCCGCCGCCACTCGATCGTAGAAAACACCGTCCGCGGCGACGGCGACGGCGACGGCGACGGTGGCGGCGGCGACAAGAGGCACGACTGTCTGACGTGACGGCAACACAGCGCCTCCCTCCCTTACTCTGCGGCGGGATCTCTCGCGCGGTTCTCCCCTCCCCGCGCTCCGCGCCCCCCCACCAAGCGCCCCCAATAGGTCGCACACTCATTAGCCCAGTCGCGCGCGACTCCCCCCCCCGCCGCCGCGCGGCCGGCCCGCACGTTGCCGAGCGATCAGCTGGTCGGCCACGCGGCGTTGCCTCGTTGTCTCGGCTTGCGCCGTGCGCGTCAGCCACGCGGTTTTCTGTGTACGTCGCTTCAGCGAGAGCCGGCTGACGCGGAGAGCGCCCGCGCACGTTACGCTCACGAGAGGTTAGGTTGGGTTAGGTTAGGCGCAACCCGGCGCCCCATGTAAACGGCGCGGCGGCCGACACGGTGCAAGGACGCGTTCGCGGCCGGATTAAGCCACATTCACACGGCTCGATCGTCAGGCGCCGTCTCGCGACTGAATTGACGCGAGATAAAAATAACTTGGCGCTATTTCGCGCATCTGCGGACTCGCGCTGCGTTAATATTATCGCAGTTAACATCCGTACTTTCGTAATCGATTTTTCCAAACGCGAAACGCGGAGAGAAAAACCGCAGGGTCTCGCGCGCGGAGTTGATTATACGTTGGTGGTTTGATGGTGCTAGCGATTGGTCGGAGAACGAGCGCGATAAAAATGCTTATTGTGAAAGTTACGACATAACCGCGCGAGCTAGTCGGTAGGTCAACGACACGACACTGCGCGGCTTCTACCAGCGAGGGAAATGTTTACGCGCAAAAATATGATCGACGAGATCCGAAGAACGATGGTCGGGATAAAACGCCATCGTCCTTGAACGAGTCATTTATCGATCTCGCGTAATATTGTATCTCTTCCTTTTTTGCTCGCTCCTTTCCTGTCGTTTCTTTTCTTCGAAGCATTTAATATGGAATGTTAATTCACACAACAGCGCATTAATTTTTTTTGCCCTCCGGATGCGATAACAAGGCTAGCGAAGAGTGTGCGACTTTTGTATCTCGATTCAAGTGTTACATATGTTACAATAAATACAACTTTTTAAATAAAGGCTAGCGAAGAGTATGCGACTTTTGTATCTCGATTCAAGTGTTACATATATGTTCCAATACATACAACTTTTTAAATAAAAATAACGAAACGTGGTCTTGAATTATATAAGCTGTCGATCAATTTTATAAATTTTGTTACAAAAATAGATGTACATTTTTATATCGACGAGCGCCGATAAAAGTGCCAATAAAACTGTAAAACTTGTAATGTATGCAACTTTTATTCGAAGCAAGCATTCGGGCAATAAATAGTTTGAGTCGCGGGGAAACGACGTCTATTCCAAGAACAATAGCGGCCGCTTTAGCGATGATTTAATGACGCGAACAAGGCCGCGCGAGGGAGCATCGCCGAGTCGCTTTCGCGCTGAAAAGGAGAAGCGACTCGAGAGGAACAAAATATCGACACTCCGATAGCATCGGCGCGTACCGCGAGCATTCCTCGCTCCGCGAGGCGACGACGAGCGGGATGTCTACACCGAGAGCGGCCGATTGTTGTGCGCCGAAAGTACGAAGATTGCCGATCGCGCGCGCCCGAGCCTCGCCGATGCTCGCCGAAGATGGTTGGCACTAAGCGGCTGCCGCGACGAGCACGCTCATTGTGAAAGTTACGACATAACCGCGCGGACTACTCCCGCAGGTCAACAACGTACGCGCGATACGATCTCTCCTTCTCTCTCTCTCTCTCTCTCTTCTTTCTCCCTCCCTCCCTCTCTTTCTCGCGCGCGCGCGCGCGCGCACGTCTCTATCGCTGACGGTGCGCATTAAGCGAAACGTAACGCAGATTTCTGCTCCACTGTTAAGGCCAGTTTACGCCACGCGCGATTTAAACGGACGATAAAACGTTGGAAGGGAATGAAAACGCATAAAGTTGACAAATCGACGCGTTTGTCCATGAATGTGTAATGTACGTTTCTACCTGCGCGAATTATCCTGCGATTCTAAAATTGACGGTTTAATGCAAAGGTAAATAAATAACGGGAAGCCATTTTTAAAATCCGCGATACGCGTCCATTTAAAAATCGGAGCATACGGTTAGTCTTCGTTAAGTGTAGCGCATTCTGCTCTCTTGTACGATCGCGTATTTAAAGAACCTAACCCGTATCGGATGAAATCTCCAGTTCAACATTTTCAACTCTCTTTAATATTACGCAACAGCGTCGCGTGACATGGCGAATGCTCGTCGGCACAACACGATCTCTTAGGTGCCTGTTAATACTTTGTACCCAGAGACATCAAGTGTCGTATAAAATATCGCGTTAGAGGATTTCCATTTTTTTTTTCCAAGCCATTATTCGTCGAAATTGCAGGAAAATCTAGAATCGGAGAAGCTTATCGTTCTCGCGTAAACTTGCGTTCGATCGTGCTTTAGACGAGGCAAAGACGAGGAAGAAGAAAGGGAAAAATATTCTCTTACCATAGCTATACGTGTGCATGGGTTCTCGAGTATACATCGGGATGAATCTTATGGTAAAGCGGTCTCTTTCGTAAATAAGCAAAACTCGCAAGACGCGGGCAACTATTTCAAGACCGACTTTTATCGTCGCGTATTTGCCTGGAAACGACTGCTGACCGAGAGATAAGGCTTATCATCGCCGCGATGCAACATTGTCGGGCGCAAGTGTTGTTGCTCGACCGCGCGCTACGACAAGCAACACGTACTGTGCGCGATCTGTCGACCCAAGTATGTGCTCCTTTTGCAAGACGCGAGGGGCGTCGCGCGAAGAAAGGCAGGAAGGAATGAAAAAAGATGCGATCTCGCATTCGATGTACAATGCGTCCCCGAAATATGCACGCGCCTCGAGCAACGCTTCTCTCTCTCTCTCTCTTGCGCGCGATACCATCGAGACTTGACTCTCTTCCCCTCGAGAGGACCCGGACGTTGTTTCTTCCTATCCTCGACACGGTTTACAGGGCGATGCTTTTGCCGCTCGTTTCGGCGAAATACAGAGCGACAAACGTCACTCGAGACATGGCTCATCGCGGATTCCCGCGACTCGCGAGCGTCGAAAATAAATTGCCGCAAATTCACCGTAAGATTCGCGCGTCTGCCGGCGGCGGGCAATATAACAATCAGGGTGGGGCTCGGCGGTCACACGGACATCGGGCAAACACTTAACGTAGGTAGATCAGTAACGATCGAAAGCCGGCTCTAGTTCCTGCACGTGGCACTAGGTGGTCGCCGGGAGCTCCCCGCACAGGCGGACAGAAAAAAGCGGATACGCGCGCGGATGCTGTGTGCGTGTCCGACTTTATCCGCGGAGAAGCGCGGACTCTTGTGTGTGTAATTGCGTAAAGTTTGCAAGAGTCGATTAATGCGTTGGAATAAAGCGATGGAAAACACAGACTCGAGGCGCACGTGTAAGAATGATACAATAATATCAGAGATTGTTCCTTTAATAACGAGTTTTGCGATTCTTTTTATCCAAGTGCGGCGTGTTTATGAGAGATAAATAACGAGTCTGATGATAAAATTGACCTGAAAAGCGGGATATCATTTCCTTCGTTGCTCGCGAATAAACGAAGCGAAGAATTTACAAGGTTGCTCTCTCTTTCTTTCTCTTCCATCAAGTTTTGGTAAAATTATTTATAAAGTAGTTTTTCCCCCCTTATTTCTGATATTTGTGGAATTTACGTCCGTAAAAATGATCGAAATAGGAAGATATAAACGAGTCCGGCGATGATTCGTTCGCTCGTTTCTTTTTAAGCGAGAAAGATAAACGAGAATATAATGAATGGACGTATAAATCTAGCACGATCAGCGTGATCAACAGCCGGTTTAATCTTACAGATCCTGAACAGACTCGAGTATCGGCTCTTTCAATAAAGAGATTTCATTTATTACAAGAATAAAAAATGCTTCATTTTTATTCGTGCACGACTAATACTATCGAGCTTATCTACTTGCTGATTAATATTAATAAAATGCTTATATCGAGTTATTATCCGGATTTTTAAACTATGTAATAGCGTCTCGACTATATCGACTCAACTGCCCACTAAATGCCACGTAAGTCTTAAAATATTTGATGACAAATCTTTCTCATCCGAAACTATACGTTAAAACGCAACTGAAAATAGTGACAGCGATATTAATACTTTTGCGACGAAAGATATATACTAAGAGCGAGTAGATTTATTTGGAGAGAGAGGCCATCGAAATTTATATACAATCTTTACCTTTGCAAATTTTCCCCAAGTTTTTCGCTCATGCAGGCCCGATGACACTAAGCAACATTGAATATTAATCGCCAACCGAAGAATTTTGATACTTTGACACGTGTACTGTATTTGATTTTTTTTCCTCATAGATGATTGCACGGTTGAATTTTGCGAAATATTTGCCAAATCGGAAAACTAAACGTGACGCTGGACAACGGCTATCGACTTGCCTTCTCTTACGAAAAACAATAACAATTTTGTAGCCATGTGCTTTCGAGTCGATTCGAGAAAAAACTATAGAGACACGACAATGACTTAAATTTTAAATCCAGGTATAACCCGTGTCAAATTGACGGTCGGTAAAAGGACACTGGTTTCATGCGGTAAATTTCTGTTCTCCTTGTGTCACGAATCCTTGTAGGCCACGTATCTCGTCTCAGCAGGCTCCGGATTCCTTGCGCGCCCACCTCTGCGCCCTTTCTCTGCCACAACACGATACAAATCGGACCTTATTTTGTAAAATGATGAATCTTGAACACGTGGAGAATCGCTATATTGTTAATTATTATACAATTTCAAATTAATTAAATATATATTAATTTAATATAATAATCCGCGCCAATTTCCTCGCGCTATATAATTCTCTAGTACTATTTTTTCTGACGAATATTAATTTTTTATCAAATTTTTTATCTCCAATTCTTTCTTCGATCGAGCCCCCTTTCTTCAAGCTCCTCTACTTGGAATCTCTCAATAAATATATCCATTATCTGTTGACGGAACATTGCAATGCTATCAATGATACGGCAGGTTTTATTATAAAATAACAGAAAATTACTGACCGTATCTGACCGATTATACACGGTGGTACAATGATACATGAGAATTATCGTCGCGAGCGCTTGAAATTCGAATAATCGCTCCTCGAATCAGTAATGTATTGTTCTAAATGTGCGAGAGATATCTAATATCAAGAAGTCAATATCGATACTTTGATAAGCATTCCTATCTGTACCGCTGAGGGTGCGCGGACCGAACGGAACGAGATGGCACGCGAGCGTCAAACGAAACAGGACGGGCGGGGACGGAGAGAGCGAGAGGGGGGAGGGGAAGCCGCGACAAGTATTTTCCCCGTCTGCCTTGCTCTACTACTCAGGCGTCGATATATCAGCAGTCGGCGAAAGAAGTTCAATGTGGCGGTAAAAGCGGACGGTAATGCAGATTGCGGGCTCTGGGCGTCTCCCGTTACCGTGTTGCATCGCACGATGCACATCTCTCAAAGTGGCCCGTCGTCCTTTCGCCCCCTTTCGTCTGTTCGCCGGCCGTCTCGCTCGCCTCGAGGATACCTCGAGCCGATTAGCCCTCCCCGACTGCTCTCGGGAGTCCGGGATCTTGGCTTTCGAGACGTGGCCCATCGGATATCGTTGCGTCTCATGTGATTGTTAATCATTTGTACGCGTGTCATTCCCCCAAAAACCTCCCCGAAATAACATTCTCGAGTCTTGCAAAACTCTCATTCGAAATGAATGAATATACGTGTAAGGGTTCGTATCCCCTGTAGAGACGAGGACGTCTTTAAGCGCGACGACTATTCGATTCGAGTCGTCGGGTGTCGGGAAAAATGATCATTTCCTCGACGGAAGATGTAATGTTACTCACAATATTCGCCCGACTCGCATCGAGCAATTTGGAGATTTCTCGGTCGTTGAGGTTTCTATCGAGACACTCGGTAGACACGTTAGAAGGCGTTGCGCGGAAGGATGCGCGGCGATTCGTAAAAAGTCTGCGAGTGGCAACGATACCAGTTTCGAAGTTCCGAGAACCGATGGTCCGCCGTAACGATCATGGGGAAGACTGGAAAAACACTAACCGCGCTCACATACATGCACGAAGAGGAGAACGAGAGAGAGAGAGAAAGAGAGAAAGAAGGATATTTCTCATGAAGGCACCGGGAGAGTTCGCTCGTCGCTTATACGGTGCCTGTATGTATTCGGCGTTTCCAAGGTTGGTAGGTAGGTATGTAGAAACCTTCCATACAATGCGCGTAGTGCCCACTTAGTATCGAAAGGATCAATACGGGGGACATGCACCGACTTGCTTGCCGCTTGCTCGCTTGCCTGTCTGCCTACCTGCCTGCGTTTATGAATCTCCCTCGCCTGCGAGACTGTAGGTCACGTAGCGCCTTCGTGGGATATACATTTCCGAGGAAGCGAGAATCCTTCCCCGGATGGGAATACTATTCGTTTGAAAGATATCGATTTGCACGATTCGCACGACCCGTTCGTCATCGACTAGTCGTTATTCGACATGATTAAATGTCGAAGGAGCGATGATTTCATTTCGACAAAATTAAAAAGATGGACCCGCTGACGTTGGAGATATTCATATTCTTCTCGATGCCGAGGATCGGAATGCGATGGTTCGGAAAAGCTACCGAGTCGGCGAGCGATCGTCTCTGGATTTCGCGTCTTTGCGATCTCGAAAAGCGAGAGCTCTCGGCCGAGTCGCTCGGCTATCGAGTTTCTTCGAAGCGCGGAACGGGGAACAAACGGAGGTCACCCTACCAGGGGTGTAGCATCGGGACAGTGCCCTTCACCCTCCTCGGTCAACCGCGTCCCGTAATCGGAGGAACTCGGCAGCACTCGTGTGTTCTCGCAGGACTACAACGCGGCGAGAGAGCAGAAGGACGAGGTTCGCGAGGAACGATCCGCAAATTCATTCGCACCAGCGTTGCCAACCGCGTATAGCTACACGGCTATATATAGTATTTACGCTACAATTACATCATGGCGTATGGAGTCACGAATGCTAAGAATGCAAATAACGCCTCGGGCTTTTAACGAGAGACGGACAAATTTTATTACAATTTGCCGACCTCCGAGAGTTGCTCCTCTTCCGGGCAGAGCGTTACTCGAGATACCCGAAGTCATCGTACAAGTACATCCTTATTATTCTTAAAAAGTTGGATATTATATTCCGAAGAATGGAAAAAAAGGTCTGCTCCAGCAAATTTGCCCAATTTTTCGGAGGAAACGCGTGCCAAAAACTCCCTGCCGGATAAACAGATTAATACGCGCGGCGCGTATATCATTCGCGATGAATTTTGCTGGCCTTCGGCCGCTCGGAGAGGATTTCGACTCCCCTTCCTCTCTTTCTTCCCATCGATGCTCTCGCGCGCCGTGTCGCCCCGCCGTCCGCTTCATTGTTCAGTCGGCCAATCACGCCCACGGCTAAGAAGGAGAGCTTGCGGCATCGCGCGTGGCGCTCGTGCGTTCTCGCCCGACAGACGAGACGGCCCGATTAGGCCGAATTCGCACGAGTTCGCTACCGAGCGCGAGCCGACCGAGCCGTTTGCGAGCGAGGGCTGGAGGGTGGGAAGGGGAGAGAAGGTGGTTGACGATGCAAAAGGCGGAGAGAGAGAAAGAGAAGAATCTTTCTCTCTCTTTCTCTCTCTCTCTCTTTTTCTCTTTGCGACCCGTGAGGCAAAAGTGCGCAGCGGGCAGAAAGAATCGGAGCATCCACCAACCCCTCCGGAAGTGGGCTATCCGAGAAGCGTCCGCTCGATTTCCGCGTGTTCGCGCCGGGGATGCAAGCGGCCCGTGAAAAGTATGTTTTCGGTATGTGCCCTCGCGGCGTGTCCCGCTGATTAATCGATCGCGGGCGGGAATGTTTTCCCGCACTCGGTTGCGAGGTCAAATCGAAGCGAAACTCGCATTTCGTCATAATTAAATGGACCGAAACCTCGAAACGTCCCGTCTCTCTCTCTTGCCGGATCCGTCTCGAAAGTTGCCGTTTGCGTTTCGCGGAAATTTTTATCTCGAGGAGCCGCGAGTCGATACCGTTCACGACGTAATACCTTTCGAGAAAACAATTTATATATATGCACGTTTGGATATATATATGCGCGTTAATTACGAAAATTACCGGTTATCTCGAAAGCGGAGGAATCGTCGAACGTACGCTGGGCGTCCGTCACAAAACTGGGGCAACGACGATATCGAGAGAGAGGGGCAGGAAATCGCTAATCGGGCTTAATTAACCAAGGTTGCCGGTGCAACTGATCCTGCGCGGACGGTGAACCAGATACTCCGTTATCGTACGCCAGGCATTCCTGTCGCACGACCAGCTGAGCCGGGAGCGCGAGAGAGGAGAGGCGCGAACCGTCGCCCTCGGCGGCTACGTCCCAAGTGGCGAGAGAGAGAGCGGGTGGCGGCGGCGGCGGCGCGCGGCAGGTGCAGCTGACGGCGCGGGCGGACGGAGAAGAAGGCGGGGGGGGCGGGGGGAGCGGGAGAGAGAGAGAGAAAGAGAGAGGAGAGAACGCGCGCTTTCGGCTCTTCCCGACGCGAGACGACGCGACACGATCGTCGCCGCTCGACTGGACGGCGGGCGCGGAGTGTGTATAAATAGGCGGCACGTCGACCGACCGTCTGGTCTCTCACCGGTGTTACGCTATTGCATGCACGCCACTCGTGCGGTACGCGCGCGAGAGGGGTGGTTTTCTCATATCGACTTGCGCCGCGCGAGTCTCTGCATTACCGACTACGACGACAATGTTGTAACGCGGACACGGCCAGGGCCTCCGGGAGATACACATCCGCGGAAGGAGGCGGAGGAGCGGGGGAGAGGGCGGGAGAGGGAGCCCCGGTTTCCGGCCGGAGATACTCCCGGAAAGTTTGTACGTCGACGCGTATCGCTTTCGGTAACGTCGCATCCAATATTTACTCTCGTCATACATTTTCTTCGGGCGCTCGTAATGGGCGTTGTACGGAGTCGGATTTGACGCGAGAGAGATCACGCCGATGCTCATCGATAATTTGCGCTTGCTTTCTTTTTTATTTCGCGAGACATGGATTTTTAAGACGCCTCGTTTTCACTTTACGAAGCAACGAAAAAATACGCGCACAGAAAAAAAGGACATTCTTATTTTGAAAAATATATTTAGTTTTAACAGTTGGAAACAGTTGGAAATCTTGAAATGAGATTATATCGCGTTAATTTTTTAAGAAAAATATAATTGCTTGAATAATTGCTTACTTGAATGAAGCCATTTTATATAGTTCAATCGAGAAAAATATATTCTCACGATTAAGATTTAAGATTTAATTTTCTTGAATGAAAAAGAAACCATGTTGGATAGAAAATAACATTTTTAAATCAAAGATTATTAATTTTCTTAAAGTAGAAATAATTATATAATTATATTAAGTAGAAATAATTATATAATTATATTAATTATATTAAATAATTATATTCTTCACAATTAATAATTATATTCTTCACAATTACAATATTAAAATAAGACGATAATATTGTTGAAATTTAAAATTATTAAATTCTTCTAAAAAGATTAGAAATTGTTGCGTATATACGAAACAATGAACGCGTTAGTTTAAGTATCTAAGTTTTGATTTGACACTTTTTTTTTCTGTGCATCAGGCCTTGATCAAATATTACAAAGCGACCCATTCTCGCAGTTTATCGTAAAAAAAAAAAAAACACGAGCCTTTTTTTTAGTTCATCTCTTTCTAGTACGCGCAACTCATTCGTGATGCGACAAACCTTTTTTTTCGCTAATAAATATCGCGCAGAATGCACAGTAATTTCTTTCGAAACCCTATTGGTCCAGCGAGAAACCTACGGCGACCAACGGTTTGCCGCAGAGAACGCGTCACATCGATCGCAAAACCAGAAGCTTCTCACGGAATTCTCTAGCGTATTCACGAAAGAGCACCAAGTTCATTTCGCTCGCAAAATCAGCTATTGTTCCGTCAAAGTAAGACAAACATATAATTTCCCTCCATCCATAAAACCTAGCAATTAATTCTACATGATAAATTATACCCCGACAGATTAACTCAATTGCACGTGGGAGAAATAAAGAATGAGTAAATTAAAGATTGATGGAAAAAATGAAAATTCGATAGAGTTTGTCGTTAATTAAATTACATCAATTTTATATCGATCAAAGCTCCGACTTTTGAGGGTCTCGCTTCGATCTCGTGGCGAAAAATGAACGTCACCGCGAGGTAATTAAACGTAGCCGTAAACGGACGAAAAGAGTCCGAGACCGGAGGCAGGCAGGCACGGAGAGTCGCGATTGACGACCCCGATAATGCGCGGGGTCCAATTAACGCGAGTAACGCTCGTGCCAAACTCGCGGCGATTCGACGGGACGCGACGCGGCGTCACGAATAATACGCGCGCACGCTGTTGCCAGATTTTTTACGTCACGTGTCTCCGCGTGCTCCGATTAATCGCGGAGCGACGCGGCATGGTGCTTGCGTACGCCTTAAAAGCGCCCGAAGGCCATTACGTAAGCGCGTCGACTACGTTCTCGCCGTGTCTCTCGGTTCTGCGATACCTCGTCATCGATCCGCGATTTCCACTTCTCGAGGCCTCGGCTGTTCTTCCTACGGAAAGACAAAGAGAAATGGTCCCCCCCCCCCCCTCCTCTCTCGAAGATGAGAGGAGTAAACAGAGGAGCGAACGAGCCGCAAATATAAATTTTCGTTGTCAAATTTCGGAAGATGTTTACATTGTAATGTGAATCGCTTCGCGAAACAGCGCGTCGAAAAAAATTTCAATATTTTTATTCTCGCACTCGTCCATTTTTACGCGCGTCTCTCCCCCTCGGAGGAAAATAAATATTTTCCATTGTAAAAGTAACCGAGTGTGTCACGTATTTTGCAGCTGGGAGCTAATGGTCGATTCGAGTCATCACCGATGGAATCTCCGACAGGTGGACGACGGAAATTTTTTTTCCAACGTTAACGGAAACATTGCCGGCGCGCAAAACTCGGACTTTGCCGAGTCTCGCTTTCCGACGATGACCCGGCCATAGTGCCATGTTCGCAGCAGAGCGGAGCCTGGACATATCGTAGTGATTGGGATCAATACGTTTAACCACACTACCACGCAATAACACCCCTGCTCGTCCCCTTTCGCCTCCATCGACCTCACTCTCCGTCCGTCTCGCCCTCCGCCTCTCGCTTCCGTTCCTTCCGTCCGCTTCGCCTTCGTCGACCTTGCGGCGAATTCTTTCGTGTACCGCGAAAAGCCGCATTGAAAGAGAGAGAGAATCGCGTCGAGGCAAATTTACACGACTCCCTCTACACGATTCTCGTTTTAATCATTCAACGAATCGATGCGAGGAGATGTGTAAATAAATTCTAAACCTAATCGTTTAGATGAGACTCGATGTTGCGGGGAAAATTAAGAATTGGCAAAACAGATACGCGGAAACTACTAGCGAGAGAGAGAGAGAGAGAGAGAGTACAACAATTGTTCGGTGAGAAAAGCGCGAGGATCTACGAGATACTTGGGGGAGATTCCGCTGTCGGTAGGGAAATTGCGTCTCCCTCGTACCGCAGTCATAACACGACTTATAAATAGAGGATGCAAACGTACGGGATAAGAATATCAATGGGAAATTCGCAACTTTGTTCCTTGGTTCATCGTTTCAACAAACTCTCTTAATTAAAGGTCAAAGTCAGAGTCGTCCGCAGTTTGAATAATCGCGAATAATGACGGAATGAATGCGATAACTTTCGATTTTCGCGGAAATCATCATTTTCGCCCCGCCTTTTGTATTTCGCTTCGATCGTGTAAATCCGCACATTTTCCGATCGCGCATTGCGATAACGCGCGGGCGGTTAATTAACGCCATTATCGAGCAAACGGATAATGAGGATGTTAATTCGACTGGCATTCGGCGACCGCGTATTATTATCCGTATCTCTTATTTACGGCGGTATCGAATCATCGGTATTGCAATGGCGCGGCCTCCCATTAGCGGCTCCGATACGCTCTTAAATCAGTGACTGCCGTATTTCCGGCGCGATACATCGTTTGCCGTTGCTGGCGAATTAATAAAATTCCCGCGAGCCATCATCCACGCCGCAATTAATCGCGATTAATTCGCGAGACGTCACTCCCTCGTCATTTATTCGATTCCTCGAATCAACGACGGCTAGAGAAAGCGTAACAATCGTTTGCATCGAAACTTAAACTTTCCATTCACATGCATGTATAGAAATTAATTTTTCTCGTTTGCAAAAATTGTCGAGGGATTTTCGTGGAAGCTTTCCGCGAAAAACGAGAGAAAAATGATTATTAAAGTGTAAAAAAGAAAATTATTCGCCGAGATATACTCGAGGCTGCGCCATATTGTTACTGGATGCATTCGCCAGAAGACACCGGGCCACAACGTTGATACAACACGCCGACTCTAGACGCTAACTTTATACCTATTAAGGTCTGAGATCGATAGCAAGTACGTATACTACGTATACGCCGCGCGTACTAAATACTGTATTGCATTCTACAGGGTGAGCGGGCAGTTATGGCCGACTGGAAATCTCTCCAACGACGTAGAACAACGAATGGTTACAGCGGGCGACGAGGCACCTCGCTCATTCCGAGGAGGAGGAGGAGGCGTGTCTGAAAAATTACCGTCGATTAAGAGGCTCGATAAGTGAATAATCGAAAGGATAAAAATCGCAAACCAGCCTCGCATGTGCGCAACGTGAATTTAACATTTTGCTCGCGCGAATAAATACACAATGTGCGACACGAGCGAGCTTAAACCGCTCTGCTATTATGCGATCGTTGATATCACTATGCAACCGCCATATGTCGAAGGAGTGGCGATACAATGTGACGAAAACTCGCTCGATCATTGTCAACCTGACAGCGACAGCCTCGACACATCTTACAACTTCTGTTTGCGGTGCGGAAATTTTATCATTACGAGATCATCGAGAGCATTACGTTGTTATTGAGAGAATTTCGAGCCAACCTTGATCAATGTTTAACGATTCTAATCTAATAGAAATCGCATTCATTCCCGATGAATCTTATTGAATCGGTTGAAGGATTAAACTCTATACACTGAGAAAAATATCATTCTACTGCCGAGAAAAGCGATTACTCAGTTTATTTTTCTTCTTTTAAGTAATAGTTTTTTTCAACAAAGAATATATTCTTGATAATAGTCTTAAAATATACTCATCACAAGTGTTGAAAAATCTCATTATCGTGTATTCAAAAGAAGAATTTATTTTCTCTTGAAGAATTTTGTAAAGTTGTATCAAAGAAAAATCAAACTTAGTTTACGTCAATTCTTGTAGTAAACAAACCAAATTTTTGTTTAAATTTAATATTTTTGACTAAAATACCGCACTTACTGAAATTCAGAATATATTCAATTAAATTTAATGTTTGTGGTGACAAACTTGTGATAAATTTGCGGATATACAAACTTACGATACACTTAAAATAAATAATATTTACTTGAATACAGTATACATTTTTCTCTGTGCAGAGATCTGAGCAGCGACCGAGCGAAACGTCAGTTTTGACCATTGCACAATAGCGGAGTGAAAGTATCATAGTCGATTGATATCAGGATGGATCGCGATGGTAGCCAAGCTCAGCGGGATCTAAACTCTTCATTGGATCACAATGGCGCTTATTAAGAAAGTCTATAGTACCTACACGTCGGCGATTCTCGCGGCGGTTGCGAGCGTCCAAGACGAAAGAGATAATCGCGAGAGCGCTTCTGCCGGATATCCGAGATATTTCGATAATTCTGTCGGGAGTCGTTGGTTTTTTTTTTCTTGATTCTCCTCAAAGTCTCGAGCCGCTCGCCAGCTTCTAATTATTCGTCGCGCGTACAGCCTCGAGACATTACGTTGCGCGTACTTTTGCAATCCGTCTCAGCGCGAATCAAACGGGAGATTCGGCTCGGAATCTAAAGGGTTAATTACGGAGCGTTTGGATACAGGATACGGCCAACGAATGCTTCCACAGCGATATCTAACGCTGTAACTTACATGGCGAACGTCGGGTTTCTATGCGGACTTTGGGCAAATGGAATCGACAGGGAGTCGAAAGGGGGGATGGGGGGAGGGGAAAGGGGTTGGAAATGGATATATATACATATATACAGAGTGCCGGGCTCCTCTCGATCGATCCTCGAAGGATGTGGAGACCAACAGAGGTGACTCCGAAAGCGAGAGAGCGAGAGAGAGAGAGAGCGCGGACGGGGGGAGGGGGAGGGGGAGAAGAATGAGAGAGTACGCGGGGAGGAGGGGGAGGAATAGAAGAGAGGAGAGCGAGAGACTCGTCGAGAAAATAACTAATAGGGGTGGGGTTGCGAGAGACGCTGCGGATGTGTGCGGATGTGGCGAGGAGGGCAGAGGGGCAACGGAAGGGAAGGGAAGGGAAGGGGAACGGGAGGGATGAGTTAGATAAGGATGAGAATATTGGGCCAAGTGGAAGGGAAACGAAGGGATGATGCTCGCGCTTGGAAACTACCTATGCCGTCGTCACGCCGGTACGAACAGTACTGCAAAATGTCGGGTACCTACGGATTCCTTCCGCGCTCGCACCTATACATCGGGTGTCCCGGAAAGAGATGCGACGCGTGAATCGAGATTCGATACGCGATTCGACGATGGACAGATGGACGGATACTCGACTCGATATTGAAAATAATCCGACGGAATAATTGGAGCAAATCCGACTCGTTTATCGAACATTATATAATATTGCGATATATTATATAATGTTGCGAAATGCAAACATTTTTGAAATGATCGACAAATTCGAACAAACGTTCGCGTTTCAAGATTAGGATCGATGAACCGCTTAAAGATTCGGCGATTCGATCGACTCGCGAAGAGTCGCGACCGCGATTAAGAATCTCGCGATGAGACAATCGTATAACGAGGATGCTACGAAGGCTCGATTCGACATTATATAAATAGCCACAAACCTTTGCGGCCTCTAGGGTCTCTACAAATAGGGGAGACTGCGTTGTATAAACGGTTAGTAGACAAGCAGTACTAGAGGAGGGACAACGACTTGGGTCTCTCACTTTGAACGGGCAGGACAGGTATAAGTCTTTGCCGTTGGACGACGGCCGAGCGGCAAGCGGCCGATGCGTGATTTCTTTCCCCCTTTCCGCGGATAGGAGACCGTTACGGTCGATATACAAAGATAAAATTAAACTTTCGATTGATACATTTCGGCCGAAAGTCCCGTCGATAAAAGGGGACGCGGTCGTTTCGATTAATTTCCATTTTCTCTGCGAGTTAACCCGGGGGAATGAAATCTCGGCGAAATGATTACTTTGAATACAAATGAATACTTTGAGTTTTACTCTCGGGGAATCGCGTATTCCCGTTGAGAGAACGGGTGTCCCGATTTTTGTCACGACGCAAGAAACCGTGACATTCCAACCGCGATGCAAGAAGCTCCACCGAGTTTCGGTCGCACGCCGGTGCATGCTGCATCATCGCGCAGTCGCGTGGGTGTAGGTAGATGAAACTGCGTTTATGCGCGCACGCACATTTCATGTCCTTCGGCGAGAGAACGAAAAAGGACAACCGGCCGTGAACAAAGAGACACGGGAACGAAGCGGATTCGCCGCCGTTTCAACAATGCGACGACGCGAAACGGAAGGTAACGAGGAAACGAGACTTGCAATTGCATCTTATAAATCTAGCTCGTTACGTCGGCATTATCGCCGAAACAACGAGCGTCCCAAGGATGCAAAAGGAAGTCGATGGGCTCTGAACAAGAGTCGCGGTCGAAATACATCCGAGAAATCACGTCAACGATTTAGATTTTACTAATTGAAATTTTCACGGTTCGCAAAAATCAATGTCGGGGGATCCTTGTCGGACGTAAAGCGCCGCCGAAAAAGGAAGGAACGCGATAAGAGCAACGCTGCAAATACGGTCGGTAATACAAATGACAAAGAGAAAGAGCGAGAATATCGGCCGTGACGTCGTCAACCATGTGAGAGCACCCTTAAGCGCGCCCTCCCCCTTCCCCCCTTCCCACCCTCTTTTCCCGACGCGCGAGAGCGGACTCGCGCACTTGACTGCCGTGCTCAAAGTGAGAGCGCCACGTGACGTCGTCATCACGCTCGACCCCAGCCGCTGTGCTTCCGATAGCACGCGGGCCGATTGCACGGTGCGCCGCGATTGGCCACACCTTTTCGTGTCGGCCGCGCCGCTTCGGACGCGATGTAACGATAATAACGACGAGCAGCGGCGGTTCGGAGGACGAGCCGGAACGGATGACACGACGAGGCGGCAGTGACGGATGCACGCGTTATCCACTGCCGTGCGCGCGGATCTTAGGTGCGAGTGATGACCCGGCAACGTCGCCGGATCGGACGTATACGGGGTGTCACGCGCGCGACGGACCTGTTCGCTTTTGCCTCTCGCTTCCCTCCCTCGACCGAGTCCGAGATTCCTCCTCTACTTTTCGCGCGTCCAGAGACCCCCAGGTGCGTGGACGCGACGCGTCCAACGCGCGAATGCCTCGCAACTGCATTATGTATTATTCCGCGCTAAAGCTGTACGCGCATTTAACTCATCGATTCCACACGATTCCATTTTTGGGGTCTACTAGAATATTATTGAAATCCATTCCTGGCGATGTATCTGATTTAGAAATCCGAAATAAGAGCCAATCACGATGTGTGTGTGTGTGGGGCCGACATTCCAAATATGGAGATGCACGGGATGAAACGGATGTTACTACCGCGTATTTAATAATACCGCTAGAGCGTACACAGATAATGATATTCGCTCGTCAATACTCTTTGTCGACGTTACGTCATCATGAGACACGAATACTTAACGTCTGAATAAATGCAAGCGCGATCGATATAGGCGGATCGTTGTAAATATTACATTATTCGCGGAGCAAGTTTCTACACCGAGCACGTAATATATCCCCTCTCTCTTTCTCTCTCTCTCTCTCTCTCTCTCTGCAGGATATTTTTTTCAAGCAGTTTCGAAGGAAATAATTTTCAACGACAATAATTTTCTCGATACGTTCGAAACGGTTTCGAGAGGATCCTTTCAATTTTACCGTGTTAATCCTTTCACTCTTGTAGGGACATATATGTCCCGGTGATATAATTAAATAAATTTTGTTCGTCTTGTACTTGTTGAACCTTTTTTCTCAATATCTAACCCATAGAAATATAAATTTCCAAAAATATAAAATCAGGAGAAAGGGTTAAATCGATACGAGATTATGATTATTGTACGACACGAATCCTCTCTTTTTGGCGATATATTACATTCGGGACACTCTGTATATCGTGATGTCGTAATTTGCCGAAAATAGAGTCGACGTGTACACAAATGAGTCGTCTCTCCGAGAGAAAAGAACTAGAATCGTAATGTGTGATTTGATCGATCCCTCGCGCGCAAAAATTATATTGTTGTAAATTCGCTTCGACCAGAGATATTTAAATTTCACGTCAACATATATATAGAATAATACAAGTATCGTACTAGTGTAAAAAAAATCAATACGAGCAAAAATATCGATATCGATGCAAAATTTTTTGATTTAAACAATTGGACTTTTGAAACGTTTCAATCACATTCGTTTTTGAATATTGTATATAATTACTTTGTAAAATTGTGTAATTAAATAATTAAATATAAAAGCGCAATCGTGACGCGGCTGATGATAATCAAAATGAATAATTGAAATGTTTCCAAAAGTTCAATTGTTTGGATAAAAGAATTGTTTACATCAACGTCGATGTGTGTGTCTCGTATCGATTCATACATTATTAATCCACATTTACACTTCGAATCTACGAGAGTTGCAAATTTATTATATCATATCGATACTTTTTTCTTTTTTTTGGAGAGTTTATCCTTGTTCGAGAAGCGTTATTTTTAATCGTTATCAAATGTTATGCACACGTTATACAACGATACCAATTCGCTTAATTTCGTACGGATAGATATTTCGCCACGTAATTTCTTCACATCTTTCGATTTGAATTGTATTCCTCTCTAAAAAGCGAGAAAGACAAGAGCAATCACGTTGCGGCAACGTGCGTGACAATTTAAACGCCGCGTTTCCATCGTAAGCATCGAGATAAGAGTCGATACATTGCCGGCCCCGCGATAAAGCGATAAAGTAGAAAATTTGCGAACAAAATCTAAAGCGCACCGACGTGCGCCAACTACTGCACGATCACGTGCGTCAGCTAATTACTCGTTTCAGCCGAGTTCCAAGTCGATAAGACGATAACGTGTCAATAGAACGAATGATAATTTACTAAACGAATATCGCTCAGCGGACGTCAACGCTTGTTTAAAAAAAAAAAGATGCTTTTATTGAAGAATACCGATGAAAAAAATATGCGGCGGAATTTCCGCGAAATAGAACATTCGGTAAATAATCATCGTAAAAAAAAAAACATTAAAAAAAGGTACAATTTTGAGGAAAACTCGAGACTGACCAAGTTTATGAAGAAAATGGACAGAACCGTAATAAAGATAACGATCAAACATATGTTACAAGAATAATCAGTGTTTTGCCCCGGAATAATTTTTCGCGCTGATGTGTCACCGAATTTACAGAGACTAACCGACTTTTTTGCGAGCTCTTTAAATATCCGGATTGATCGAATAAAAGGCGCGTCAAGCAGTCCGTTTTAAATAGTCGCGTACATATCCATCTCGTAATTTTTTCGCGCTTACTTTGCATCGCGTTTTTCTCAAGTTGTTTGCAATTTGAAACAACTTGTTTTGGCACAAGCATCTTTTATCTGCAAATAGCCGACCTTTGCAAATAATTTTGTTCAAGTATCGCATTAGTGTGAAATATCATTTATCAATGTGTGAATATATACTTATATGAAACGAACAACTTTTTAATCATTTGACCCTCTTACGCGACCTCTCGTGAACATTGCTTTGTAATATCAATTTTTTTCGCATTGGACGACGACGACAACGACGACGATGATGAGAAAAAAAATATTTTTGTGCGAGGGATGAAAGAATAAAAGAGAGAAAGAACGCGTGCGCGCTATAGACAGCTCACCCTCGCTCCGAGAAAGCGGGCCTCCAATAACTCCTGCTTCCTTGGGTCCAGGGTGGCCTGAAAGTGCTCCATCTTGACACCAGCGCCTGGAACAACAAGTCACAGCGAATTACACTCCGACCTTTTGCCCGTTGGCGTCGGTGGAAAAACACGGAGAAATTTACCGATAAGAATAGAGAGAGAGAGAAAGAGAAAGAGAGATGTTTGAGATGTACGAGTCTATATCGTGTGTTCGAGATTGATTGATTCGAAATCAATGCGATATTAGAATACGAGGGGGAGAGCGAGAGAGAGAGATTAAGCAAGAGTTGGTCGCGCGAAAAAAAAATGGAAAGAGAAACGGAATATCGCGAAAGCTTTCTCAGGAAGCTTTCTCGTTGGCCGATATTAAATATCGAGTGGCGCTATTATATACGTCGTACAATTGCGTCTCCAATTGATCGCGATTTTCCCCATATCATCCTTGCGCACGCGCGCACAAGATCAGAGGGAAACAAGAAAAACTCGGCGAGAATCTCTCGGAGATATATGCCTTAATCACGCTCGTGTTTTTGTTCCCTTTTCGGATTATATTATGAAAGGAGATTATCTCCGTGTCGCGTATCCCCGAATCGGGAAGAGAGAGAGAGAGAGAGGGATAAAATGCGGGGAAAGCGATATTAATCCGATCGATGTTACGATTCGAATCCTCGTAAATGCTATGGGAAATCCGCGGGTAGGGAATTATCTTCCGTCACCTTTGAAACCATAATTGTCCATGTTTCGCCGATGCATTCCCGACTACTGCGACGCTGGTATAAAGCTCACCGATGATTGCCGCGCGCGCAATAAACTGGACATCCCACGGCTCGTAAACGATGCAATCCGAGTGCTATAATTAGCGTTGCGGGGCCACGTTATGCCGGGCATTATCTATTTCGATCAAATGGATTGTATTTAACTCGCGCCGGTCCTCTCCGCGAATTAACGAGCGCGCTTCATTGCGCGATCTGGAGTCCTCGTAAAAAATAGACACGATATAATCAAGTGCGAAACTCCTTTTGCTTTATTCGCGTTACAAGTGAAGCTTTTTAAAGAGGAATTTAATTAACTTGTATCACTTTTTTTTCAGACCACATAGCTTGTCAGAGGTATAATTATCGATTGAACATTTCGAGTGGATGATCAGCTGCTTGTATCGGTATCCAGTTTGAAATTTACCATTTGCGAATAAAATTTTTAGCGATAAATAATAAAATTCTAGTATACATCATGGGATGGGAAGAAAAAAAAAAAAAAAAAAAACAAAAAAAAACGACATTCCATCAGTCTAGTTTCTACCAGGCTCGTCCCATCGGTTCTGTTATCAACGCGCGCGCAACCGAATGAGTTGCACTGCTCCGCCGTTACTTTCGAGAATCACTGCAATCCGTTAAAGACATTATACACGTTCACGACGCGTGACCGGCCGTTGCGCGTTACCAACGTTCTTTTATACACCGATGTTTATCGATCCTTCCGTTTCGCGGGAGGATCTATTTGCGATAAATATTTGGACAAAGATCGAGAAAGCGAGACGAGAAAATTGATCGCACCCCGCGTCCTCGCGACAGACGACGAATTTAAAGGCCTCGGGGACTCGGATCGCAAAAAGCTACGCAACGAGCTGCTTAATAAATCCGAGCGGGTGAACGCGAACGCGAGCGCAGTAGCGCAGTCATTGAACTCGTCGTCGGCCACAATTTTCATGTAAAACGGGGGCAAGGCTATTTTATTCGTAATGCGCCTGGGATAGGAGGCGAATGGACTCGCCGTAAGAAGATAGATGCGGTTCGTCGAGGCGCGAGTTTAATTGTGCAACTCTCAAAACAATGCACTTTTGCAACGCGATACCTCGGATAGGGAGACGCGCCTGGAATCTCGTCGCGAGAAAATTTATAGCGACGTTCCTATCGCGCGATTCGATCGACACGTAAACATTTCGGTCCGCGATTCATCATCACGGGGCACGGTTTTCTCTCCCTCTTCTCCCGCTCTTTTCGTTTTCCGACTCTTACGCGACGCCGATGTTACGTCGCGGACCCAAGTGTCGCTGGAATTTCATTCGTTCTACAAAAGGCGCGGAGAAAGCGAGGCGCGCTGAGCAACAATGCGCAGGCCGCTCGGGATATTTCGCGGGCGGGCTCTATACATCGGGAAAAACTGACGTTACGGACGCCGAGACTTACGCCGCATCTGGACTGCAGCTTCGGAAAAAAGTGTGTCATCGAATATACTCGGACGTACCCCGTTGGCGAGAGAGAAACGTGCCGCATCTCACGCGGACTCGACAACAATAGGCTGGAACGCGACGCCGAATATTGCTCGCCGCCAGGAGGGAGCGTTCTTATCGCCGCTTTTATCGTGACTAGCAGTATTTATATAGAGATGACTAATTAGAATATGTGTTACATCTCTTTGGACTTTATATTTCCGTCGCGACAACATTTCAAAGGAGAAAAAAAAAACCTCGAGGAACGTCGCGTTCGACGAGCATGCGCAGCTTTTACACAATGTGCGAAATGCGAAAATAAAGCTTGTTGCGCAATAATACACAAAATCTAGGTACTTCGTTTCGGGAATATCGAGCACCTTTTTCAACCTCGACGCTTATTTTCCGTCGCGATAAAACCGAGAGCATTAATCAATCCTATCAATTGTTTAACGTAATATTATCGGAAAGAGAGTTAGAGACTCCCGCGAGGTTTACTTAGGACTCTTATTTCGCAGGAGATTCCTTCCGCAGAACCTTTTACCGAGGGATAAAATGACAAACTTGCGACAAACTCGTCGAATTTGTCTGTCACGCGGATCGTAATCTTGTAACAAACTTACACATTTATTATGCAAAGCGTGGTTCGACACAGGAGGGCCAACCTGAGACTCTTGACATTATATCTCAGTGAAGATTGGTGTATAATCCGTGTCCACGAGATCTACTAAACTGTACTTTAGCGCGGACGAAACGTACGTACAAGCTGATTAAAATGAGAAAACGAGAAATCTTTGGAGATAATCTTTTTTCACGGTCCGTGTAAAGTTATTTATAAGAAACGCCTCGTGTGTATGTGCGTCGCGTTTGACCTTCGTAACAATAAAATATTTCGAAACTGTTTTCTTCCCTAGCATTTATACGAAAGAGAAATATTCTCAAGGCTATTTACACGCATTTTCACACACAAGAATAAAAAGTTGGGATAAAAAGTTGGTAGCACATATATATATATATATATACATATAAAATTTAACTGTACAAAATAAGTTTTTGTCACCAAATTTCAGCATTAATATCTCATAAATGTAATAGAGCGCTTGACTGACGTGTGTCACCTGATTTATTCTCACGTTGCTTTAATCTTATACGTGTATCGCGAGACCAAAATAATATTCGTATACCGGGTGTCCCGAGACTCCCGCGAATTCCGCCAACACCGATATCTCTCGATCGCTCGTCGCGATAGATCGCCCGAGATTTTTTCCCAATGAATTTCGACGGCGAAGAAAGACGATCGACCGATGACTGGCGTGTGTGAAAAAAATGATGCGATACTTACCACCACCAGAGTTCCAGCAATTATCAGTCATCCCTGTTTATCCATCTGCAAAGTTGGCACTACATTATAATCACACTGATCCGACTCGCTGGAATGTCTCGCGACGCGGTGGTCCTTGACGGCGACTTTACGCACACCGGATACACTTTTCATGAGCCCTAGAGTGCCGCCCGACAAAACTCTCAGCTCCGCCGCATCGCTTTACACCAATGAGAGCACCTGTCTCATTATTGATCTCACACTACACACTCTCTCTCGATCGCGATGTACCGGGTGGGCCGCACCGCGGGTTAGCATCCGTGGATTTTTCGCACTCCCCGACTTCCGGGACTTCGAGTTCTCCTCCTCGGCGAGCGCCTCGTGGATCTCCCCTGTAATCACCCGATCACGCGCGTCTACAGAACCGCCGAGAGCGTTTAACCTACTTCTTTAATCGTATGTCCGTCTCATTAATTTGTACGATCGCTAATAGAGTTCGAGCGACCTCCTAATCGAGCGATTATCGATCGGCGCGTCCCCCTCCTTCCCTCCCTAGGATTCGTCTCGGTCTCGTTCGATGAAAATAAATATTTTTCACCCGACGATATAAATATTACATACTTAATAAGGAGAGAAAGATCGGTCGAAAGCGGACGAGCGAATCGACCGTCGAAACGAATCGATTTTGAATTTAATCTCGTCTCACGTAAGCTTTGTTTACGCGAGATTTCATTACAATGGACGCGATTCGAGTAGCTAGCAGCGTCTGAGAATACATGAATACGCGATTACGAGGCACAATGAAACCTCGGGAGAGAAAATGGTCAGTAATGATCAACATGCATCGATGCATGCGCCAGCTTCGCGTCCCGGAGAATCCCTCGTCCACGTAGATTCGAACACGCGCGTCAATTTCTCTCCGGCTATAATTTCTCCTTTTGCTCGCGTCCGGCGTAATATCGGAAGGAAAGCCGCGAGGACGGGGAAAACTAATGCCCCGCGGTACGCGTAAGTATACCAGGGTACGGCAACGCGCATAATGGCGGCATGATGAATCAGGAATCCGTCCCGAATGCGAGCGCAAAATTCGAATCTTGAAAAATATCATATATACGACGTCGATGCTTTTTGTTTACCGGCAATTTTCTTGGCAATTTTCCCTCTCTCCGAGGCGCGAGCTCCGCGTGTTTTTGTTTCGTACGAGAGGAAATGCAAAAGACACACTTTGTCGCGAGCAGCTGACGATTACCCGAGCGAATCCTAAGGGGAGCCGCGGAGACGAGGTTATATTCCGACATAAACCAAAGGCGCCGGCTTCGCGGGAAGCTTACGGCCGAATCGCACTACGCGATTATTTCATTGAGTTACAAACTGTAACGAGAAACTTAAATTAGAAGGAGACGGCTTAAAGTAAATGAAATGAAAATAAAGTGAAAATAAATGACGAGAATTTAAAGTGACATTTCTCGGCTTGTCGAAATGCTTTTGCTCTCCGTACGTCCTACCATTGAAAATATCCGCGTCGAAATATTTGAGAATTTTGCCAACGCGACCGACGATCGCGGAAGAAGGCGCCTTCGGATGGGTTCCTCCGGATTTGACAAAATGTCGCGTCTGTTATTTTCTTACGGTTCGTCGCGCCTCTGGCCCTTATTGTGGCCCTGGTATCGGTGTCGACAAAATTACAGCGCAACAATACCGACCGCGTAGGTGCCGCTTCAGCGAAAGAGAGAGCAAATTGATCGAGACGGCGAGCACAGTTGGCATAACCGGCCGTTTAATTCGCCGATCGATCCGATCCTCGAATCGGCGATACATACGTACGTATATACACCGTCCTGCGACTCGGTGGCCCCCGCCGACTCGCCGGCCGAGCGCGAATTATCGGCCGCGATTGGCTCGCGGGTATCCACGCGACGCGTAGCTCGAGACACGCTCGAAAAACTCGGTTCGGTAGACGCGCGAGAGAGCCAAACGCGAAGGCGACGACGACAAGGCGATGGCTCGGATCACCGAGGCTCTCCTCCTCCTCCTCCTCCTCCTCGTCCTCCTAGTCCCTCCCCCCCGCCCTCCCGGCCGCCTCCCAGTCTTCTCGCGACGTCCAGCCAGAGACTTGGAGGTTACACACGACGAGTAATCGATTCATTCGCTGACAACGCACTCCTCGAGATCGTAGAAACGGACGATGCCTCGACGCGACTCGCTTCTCTTCTCCTCTTCCTTCCTTCTTCTTCGCTCTTTACTCCTTTTCTTTCCTCTCTCTCTCTTTCTTCTTTCACGCTCGCGGAAAAACGACGCGATTACGAACAAACGCGATAACAGGGGATCGCCTCTCCGCGTTCGTTTCACCTCCGCACCGCTTCCGTTTTCTTCCCCCGCACGCGGTATGTCTCTTTCTCCGTCTTCCGCTCTGGTTCGCCTCGCCGTCCCTCCGCCGATCTTTCTCTCCCTCTCTCTCTCTCTCTCTCTCTCGCAGGCGCGAGCGGGCGCACTTCCTAATACGTTCCTCTCGCGCACACGAGCGAGCGTTTCCTCCTTGTCGCGCTCACGAGCGAAAACTGGTTGAAGCGGCGACACGCGCTCGTGAAATTTCGCGACTCCGCCGAACAGCACGCGCCGTTCACCGCATCTCTCGTTGCATGATAGACGTATATGAAATTTCCTTCCTCTCTCGTCCTCTCTCCTTCTCTTTCTCTTTTTCCCCGTTTCACTGGCCGCCTGCCTCTCCGTCTCTGTCGCGATCGGTCTCTTACGATCTCTCGGTCCCTTTGGCCTTCTCTCTCACGGCATAGCGCACTCCGTTTATCGGGAAGAAAGAAGGAGAAAAACTCATCTGGAAGATGGCCGCCGCCCGCCAGTCACCGATTTCGCCCTCTCTCGCATGGCGCACTCTTTCGCGACAGGCCACCGCGAGCCACCCGGGGATACCGCGGCTCGCCCCGCGTTCACGATGCACACGCTCGTCAGCTGCGACGACACCGAGACGCGAGAGGACGACACGATATCAACGACGGCAACACGACGACGACGACGACGACGACGACGATGACGACACGACAACACGAGAACGATGACACGAGCGAGGGACCCTAGATGCCGGTACGCGCGCGTCGGCCACACTCTCGCCCGACAGTACTCGTACTAAAAAGCTCACCTCGTAGGAACCGTAACGCACTCTCCTCTCGGCGAGTACACACAAGGAGCAACACAGAGGGGCACTCGCGACACACACGCGAGCGCGCGCGCACGCGGCCTCGTACGTGTACACACTGCACCGCGCGGCGCGTCGCCGAACACGATGCGATGCGGTGCGGTGCGGTGCGGTGCGGTGCGGCGGTTCCGCGGACACGCGCACGCCGAGAGATGAACGGGCTTTTAAAAAAGGCGACGCGTCTCTCTCGCTTTATATAAATATGTATATATTTCTCTCTCTCTCTCTCTCTCCCCCTTTTTCTCCCGTCCTGTCCCGTCTCGCTCACCTCGGATCGCGATCGAAACGCGAATCGGCGCGAAAGAGAAACAACGCCCGGCCGTACTCTCGGGATACAATGTTTTTCCGCTGCACTCGCGACGCGAAATTCAACGACAGCTTCGGGCGACAAGAGTGACGTAGGCAGTCGCAGTCACACACCATGGCGTTCCGCACGGCCTCCTCCGTCTCGCTCCCGCAAACCGAGCGGCACCTTACGGCGCTTCGGCTATTATCGGTGAGCTACGATGTTTATTCGGCGGCGCATCGGCCGACCAGTCATGGCTCGCGGCGAGATCATCCCCGGTTCTCGCTTTCGTTTCCCTACTAGCCGCCGTACCGTACCGTCCCGTACCGTCCGCTACCCCGTTCCGTTCCGCTCCCCTTTCGCCCCTCTTCCCTCTCGCGCCTCGCCGAGCGGCGAGATTTTAAGGGTGCGTTCACAGTCGCCGATGTGAACGTGACGTCATTTTATCGTCGCGCAATCGACAATTTTTTTTAACGAGTGTAATTATCGATTAAATTATTGATATTTGAAATTCACACGGCGTGAGAGAGCTCGATAAATGCACGCACGACTCACGATAATTATATTCATATATATTCATGTATATCTATAAAGAATTATACGTGACACATTCACAATTGCGTATATTGTTTCTTTTTAATATTTTGACAAATGTGACGGTATTACGATTATACAATACAATATAGTATACGAGTATGAGACGCTTCTCATCGCGACACTTGTCTCTTTACATCTTTATAAGCTGTACAAAATCTCTCGTGTGTGTTATAAATATAAAACATATTCAATTATCCAACAGGGAATTGGCCTTAAATAACTTTCTCTTGCGATAATATGACATCTAAAGCTGAGTAAAAGCAGATCGTTTCATTTTTTTCTCTCGCACTTTTTTTTTTGTCCAAGAGTTACAACAGCATTTTACATTTTACTTGTATATAAAACATTTTGCACTTGTTTTTTCATCGTACGGAAAAAAACCTCGAGAGCTACAATAATTATTCAGAATAAAATTAGCAGTCTCTTGCGACGGATTATTGAAAAAGAATATTTTATAATCGATATGCGAAAATATGCGTGTATATAATGTGCGCATTATAAATATAATCCTAAATAGAAATATTTATGTACATTTTTCAAATGTGTTTTTATACATTTTTTCTACAGACACAAAATTAATGAATGCGATGGAGCAGAATTTATTATCAAACTGTATGCATGTGTGTATATTTTATCCAAAGGAAAGAAATTCAATTTTACAAAAGAAAAGCAATCTGAAAAACTCATATAAAATTATTAAACGTTTTTAATGCACGTTCTGCTGACTAGTAGCTTGATCACTATTTCGCCTAAATTTTCGCAATGTTTAAATTGCAAAATATATTTCGCTCATACATTGATATTTTACCTAAAAATACACATATACCACATTTGGCACACTGTTTATATAAATAAAAATGCCCTATGACACATGTGTGAAATGAGGAAAAATTGATATAACACATTTGAATTGTAAATTATAATAAACTGAGAGAGGATATATCACAAAGATGTAGTTAAAAATAACTTAAACTAGATTACAGCATGAACTGTTTATTCTGAAAAAAAAAAGTATTTTTTAGTTATGTTTTAATTATTTGAACATACATATATAGAGAGTAATCATTTTGTGATTAAATATTTAATCGTTTTCGAAATAAACAGCTCACGTAGTTGAAACGTATCGCTTTTTATCAAATAATGACTGAACAAAAATTTATATAATATAGATCAAAATTTTATATTATTCCGTTGTGATTACATAATTAATATTAAATTTGTAAAATTATATATTTACGGAATTAAAAACATATATATATTTTCTAATTTTATAATTATATAATTCATTTATTTATAACATTTCCAATAAAAGTCTTTATTTAGCGCCAAATGTGATCGTTTGAAATTCAACACAAAAATGACGTAAAAAGAGTTAAATATCATGCTCCAAAAAGAAACATATCGTAAATTAATAAATATTATTATATGAATTATTACAAAAGTTTTTGTTTTTTTATATCTTTACGAATATATCACAACGAAAAAGAGAATTTATTATCATAATACGTATGTTATCATAACTGACTATATTAGTAGTTATAAATGCTCTATACGTGCTCTATACGTGCTTTAAGCTTAATTGAAACGTAATTCCGCTACGACTAAAACGGCAGCTCTCTTCGTTCCACGAATGATCATCCACGATCTTCGCAAGCTAACAATTTATTCCGACGAATACAGGGATACAGAGAATCAGTTTAACAACTATTCATCTCGGTTTAGATCTATTACTGAATCTAGCGAATCGCGTAGATATCGTCATGTCGTACACGGAACTAATATGTACGGTTTAATCTCGACAATAAATGGAGGTAGCAATATTGTCAATAACAGGATTAATCCTAGTGAAATGAATTATGGAACAATGTACAATATTTACGTTTATGTTGGATACCGACTGTGTCCTAGTTTCGAACTTTCCACATCTTCTACGTATATATAATCCACGCTATTCGCGACAATACAAAATACTGAAACCCTGTAAACGATTTGTTACGATTGACAATCTGTGATTTGCATATGTATTAATATATGCCACTCTTCTCCCGCATTCCTGCATCTATTCTTACAGGAATATATTATACTCCTCCTATATATATCTCTGAGCAGTAAATTAAATAATCCCACTGAAATAATATGCAAAGCGCGCAAAAAAATTACTACAATAATAATCGAGATGTACGTATAATGTTATTCTTTATGTACAAGAAATACAGGTACTTCTTAAGCGAGAATATTTCTATATGTATAAACGTGAAACAATATTTCCGTATACATGTAAATACATGGTTGCTCTTGTAAAGAGCAGGCAAGATTTATGACTTATTTTGTGAAAAAAAATACGCTTTCTTCGTTACTTAATGAAAAATTAAAATTAATTAAGAAATTTATACATATAACATTGCTTAATTGTAATATGCAATGTTGAAAAGTATCGTAATAATTTGTATCATTTATATAATAAAACTATATCACATATCTTTATAGACACATATGAATCATATGGAAATTATATACAGAGTATTCGAGGAAAATTACAAAAGCTTATATTCGAGCAAGATATTTTAGCTTGTAATGTGTTTTAGTACTTGCCCATACAGCAGCTTACAAATCTAAAAAACCTCGCTCCATGAAGTTGCATATCACATTAATAAAGTCTGTTGTACATTCGCGGTTTTAGTCTTTCTTACTTGTCGCTAAAACTGAGATCCTTTAAAAAATTCCATCATTTAACAAGCATATCCTATGTATGTCTTGTAAGAAACTCCTCGTTTCAGTTTTACGTATCTTTATGTTATGCATTAAATTAATTTGTTTTTCACGAGTGCCCTTCACATTTTTAATTTCAATCGGTCACGTCTCATTTTGATATATATATACTTTTATATTAATCAAGATCTACTGCAATATCCGCGTTATTCGTAATAGAGACATTCATCTCCTCATCTTCGATAGATTCTTTGTCTGTAGCGTTGGATACCGTATGATGGTTGTTTGTCGTTTGATTGTCAATCTTTGCTTCATCGACCGGTTGAACTGTCGTTAATGTACTCCACCAGTTCGAGAATGCCCCTTTCGCTTGCGATATCGCTCCCCCTTTATAAATTGTTAGTTCCAAAGATAATATTGTGCACGATTTTGACCGCATTAGATGCAAAATTAATTTAGATGGGTGCTCTGACATATTCACGATTAAAAGAGTTTATAGTACAATAATTAAACAAATTTAAACAAGAAATATGTAGAAAAAAATTTACTTTTGATTATTTATATCATCTTTTTTTTTGTATGAGATAAATATTCAAATATAAAAACAATGTATATATATACTTAAACGATATCTATATATTATTCAATATATTTTTCAATATAATCTATATATTTTTATTCAATTTGTATTTAAATCAATAAAAAATTGTGCAACTTCTTACCTACAGCTTTCCCAGTGGTCGCCACTGCGCGTCCAGTCGATGCCATTGCTTGATTCAATTTTCTACCGCTTTCTGTGTTTTGCATCGTACTGAAACAGCACATTTTGAATAGATTTTATTTTCCATGTCCAACGATTGGTCAAATCAAACCAGAGCACATAAAATTGCGTATTAAAAATTCTCGTATTTTACAGGAGAATTTTATTACTTACTGTGACAAACGTAGTTTCATATCTTGTACTGATAACTGACCAGCAAAGGGATGTCCAGATTCGATATTGAGTATCTCCGATTTACTCGCGTTGCACCACGCCTTATAATTGTTTGTGGCGCGCCACGCGGATACAAACGCTGAGTTGTAATGATCCGACTGACGAGTGTCTTGCTGCATAGAGGTACGCAGCATGCTCAACAGGTATACTCGAAACTGCGTTCTAATCCACTCGTCGCCGCCTTCCCATCCTACCCCATCTAGAAAGATGTCCTTTCGAGGTTCAGCTACGTGCCTCACAACATAATCGGCGAATCTCAAATCCTCGGTAGTAAGATGCAGCTGTCGTCTCAATTCGGGATCCGTTGCCTCTATCCGTGTATTTTCAATCTTTAAATAACACAAAAAATTACAAGTCAAGTCGTTTATATTTAATTTTGATTAAATTCAATATCACTTTTATGCTTACTTCAACTAGCACATCAATAAGTTGCTTCTTTTGTTTAAATAATACATTTGTAGCACCCACTATATATCCTCTAACATTCACATCTCCCAAGAGATCCAAATAAGGTAAAGATAGATAGGGTAAGCAGAGATATCCCTAAAACAAATATAAATTTTTGTACATCATGCAAAACACTCGTTCTAACGCGGTATATGTGATAAATGTAATAATGTCAAAATCATACTTTTGTAAATAGCTCCAAAGGTAGGCCGCATAACTCAGGATTAATGTGCGCGATTTGCGTAATGTTGTTTGTTAATCTCGCATCAGAAAGCGCATCGTTACTTGTATCGCGAGGTAAACTATTATCCGTATCATTCGTGTTCAGCGTGATTGCATTTACACTGTGCACTCTGTGTACGTTTTCGTTCGTCTGTGGCGAGTATTTAGAGTTGCTCTCGTCTAGATAAGATTCCGTGCATTCTTGCGCTGACTCGATTTCGATGACCTTCATACTTATATTTTCATTATCATTGTTATTTTTCTGCAGAGTTATGTGCTGCAGTCCATCCAAGCACTTGTCTTCCATGGACTCGATAATCTTGTTATCGTTAATGCATAAAGAGTTCCTATTGCTATTATCATTGCATTGCTCATGATTCGACTTGGATATATTGTCTTTGACGATACAGGTGGACGATAAATTAGAATCAACGTTATTTGTCGAGAATTCTTCTTCATCAAACGTCGGTATCGGAGACATTGGCCTAGATGGTCTGGAAGAATTGAAAAGATTAGTCATTGATCAATCTCGAGAGAAGATCTTTTTACTTTTGTCTCTGTGTAATACCTGACACACGCCGCTTGTTGAAGACCGTGCTCAATCATGCCAGGATATAGCGACAATAAAGTCAATATTGTAGCACACAATGGTTGTACAGGTGACTGATAAAACACTATCCTTTTTTCAAGTAAGAGTAATTTAAATAAGAGTAATACTTTATGACGAAATTGTAATATAAAATCTCTTGCGGATAAACCTATAAACAATTTCAATATTATATACATGTATAGTATACAAGTTGTATGATCCCATTGGTAAAAAATGATTGACAACTAATTACCAACAAAAATTTGCGGTGGAATCTGACTATCGCCACTCATGCATGAATTAAGATGATGATAAGTATCCTCCAATAAAGACACTTTACTAAAATCTCCTTCATCAAAATATGCATGCGTTATTAGAGCCATTTTTACTTGAATGTGCCCGTACAAAGGTAAAGTACTCAGTACGCATACTGATTTTTGGACAGTGCCTCTTGTTATATCAGAAGTGCGGTTTTTTAATTTCTATAATAAAAAAGAAACGCTTCAATTTGATATTCAATTAAAATTAAAAGTGAGTTAATTTAAAATACAAGATACATTTTATATACCTCTACTGGTATTTGTCGAAAACACGAAATCCCATATATCGTGCATTTTGGATCATTGAGACTAGGTAAATGAAAATATACTGTATCCTCGTCATAATTGTGAGAACCGTCGGGTAGGGCAAGCGTAGGCAGGTACTTCCATCCTAAGGGACACTCGTTAGGTGCGCCAGGCACTAAAGGTGGAAATGAGTATTCTACCTGAAAAGTGATGTTATGTTAGCGCGATATGTGATTGAAATGCACGGATAAGACACGGGAGATAGATTAATCGACAGATTATTACCTGGCAGCCTTTTTTGTGATGAAATCCGACGACGATGACGTGAAGGATCGGCCCGTTCGATTCCGCCATCCTTATTTTGTCTCCGATCGAAAATAACGCCACGACACTTCCAAGTCCTAGATATCACTATACACGGACAATTCGCCGATCTCACATTTCAGAATCGCAAAAAAATACCTTTCACGATACAGACGAGCCGATGGAACGCCGACAGGCGGACACGCGCGATTTGACATGCGCCGCGATGTCAGAATGTATACACACACACATGTATGTAGTATGTATATATATCGTTATCGCATCACGGAATGATTACCAACGTAAGCGACGCGTGAACAGATTTAATATCTTTTTTTATATCGTTGGGTTCTGCTCTAAAAATACATCTCGATTCAGGATTTCATCCTATTTTTTCATTTTTATTTCTTTCAAAAGATCTATTTCTGTATATTTTTAAGTAAATATTTTATTCTTATGTGGATTTGGTGTAAATCAACCTTAGGATTGGCTCTAAAACATATATATATATATATATATATATATATATATATATATACATACGTTATCGATGTCATATATACACATTTCATGCAGTTATCTGTTTAAATAACTACGATGAATCATCTCGCTTTTATTAATCCCCTTCTAATTTATACTATTCCAAGCATGATTCAGAGTGCATACTCTACAAGAATAACATAGAATATTACACAGTACAAAATTATAAAAATTGTAGCTTTTTTTACATTTATATATTATCTGAGTCAAGAGTTAAATAAAAAATTTGTTTAAAAGTATCTTCGATTTAATAACAAAACGCTCAATATATTGCATACAGAATTGTCACATTGTGTGTGTGTGTGTGTGTGTATATATATATATGCATATATATATATATACACACAGTGTTGTTTTTATTACACAATTCAAGAGTACCTATTACACGATTCATTAGGTACTTTGAATACTTTACACGTTTATAAAATGAAATAAACATTTTCATTTGCATGTGACGAATCCATGTCCGTCCCATTGCGTTACTCATAATGTAACTCTGATTTATATGTGTATATACATACATATATACATACATGTGTATATACATACATATATACACATACACATACATACATATAATTGTTTTTCGTTCTTATATATTTATCTTTGCTTTGATAAGTCCATTCTCTCTCGATTCCTATGTCCATGTATTAATGATGATTTGCGGGACAGAGCCCTGAAGATCTTCCGGTTCTTCTGCTCGGAGTGCGCAGCTGTTCCGCTCGGCCTCATAGCCGTTCTCCTTCCCCATGGTAATGAGAAAGAAGAATAGGAAAAAGGTGGGTAGAAAAAGTCGATTGGAAGACGCGCTATCTGCGTACGTTAAAACCCCGAGTACCGTCGGGGCCAGCAGGCATGCGAACTACATTGCTAGGATAGTTGCCATCATTTGGCATGCTCGATTTTGACTGAATTTTGTTGACCTCCTGCATCATTTTTTCTTCCGGACTCTTTTCCTCTCCCAAAATCCTTTTTCGCGCTTCCGCATATTCCTGCTCTCTCTGAAATAATTTTTTTTATATTCTTGTGTGTTCAATAAGATAAGCGATAACTTGAATGAGACAATGTTACGTACCTGTTTTAGAGATTTGATAGGTTGCTTAGGTTTATCGTCATTTAATGGTCCATCGCCACCTCCCCGTGAATCTCTAGTTGGTCTCTTTAATATCTTTACTGTAGGCTTTGGAGGTACATACTGAGACCTGAGACCATCTTCTCCCAAAATGATCATTCTTGTGTTTGTGTCATGACTAGATCTGGATTTAAAAAGTTATTTTTATACATTATATATATAAATGTATACATATGTATGTATATATATATGATACACAGTAGAAACCATATAATAAAAATAAGAGTGACTTTAACAAGTATAAGCAAGAAAGGACAAAAAATGTTTGTCTAAGTCTACCTAGAAGATTCTATTTCTTCATCCACTGTGTCCAACTGAAGGGCCTCCAGTCTTTTATCGAGTGCCTAAAATCCATCATGATGATTTCCTTTTTTTGTATAACACGATAATAAATGATTTTCATAAATGATCGAGTGATAAATTCGAGTGAGAATGTATTAGTTGACTAAGAGAAAAAAAAGCTTGCAACTTGACACATTCCAAACAAGAAAACGTATCCTTATGGTAACATGAACTATTTTACTATTATTACTACCATCAACTACAATTAGTTCTTTGACAAAAAGGGAAAAATACAAATTACCGGTGAAGCTACAGATACGCGTTAGCGCGAAAAGAACACGAAACAATCGGTCTCGACAATTTTCTCGTCGCGTTCCAAAAACTTTGCACACGAAAGAGTTCGCGCGTGCATGGATATAGGTTAACACGGGATTATATCGTTCTATGTTAATTTGTGGAACAAAACTCCAGACGTATCTTACATTGGATTCCTCTATCTGCTCCCAACTCTCGAGGACATCGTCCATGGCTGATAATGTCGCGAATTTCCTCGCGGAAATCTTCGAATTTCGCGAACCGTCCGCGATCAACAGCGTGTAATGACAACTGGAGAGAATGGAACGTCAGTGTTAAAATTGAGAACGATGTCGGTGCTGCCGCAGACACATTTAAAATCGAATTGGCGGTTTCTTAGAATCGCTTTTCGCTTCATTTTCCGAGATCAAGCTGTACTACATATTAAAATTCGTCAATTACGCGAAATCGCCATTAGTTGCAATTTAAAGATTCGAGAAACGCAAGAGATGTATATTTCAATCTTGAGAAAATGAGTTTTTATGTTTGGTCATTAAAAAGATAATTATATGAATGAAAACTTGCGGAATAGTAGGATTACATTTGAAAATCCTACCCATAAGTAGCGTAGCGTTCAATTGACCAATCAGAACAAAAAGGAGCAAAGGTTTCTTTGTCCTGATTGGTCAATTAAAAGATATTCTATTTTAGGAGTAGAATTTTCGAACGCGCACATCCTAGGATGAAAAAATATTTACAAGTTCTTTGCATGAAAACAGTGTCAAGAGTCATCTGACATTTGTTGATTCTGTAAATGTCAAATTCGGGAATCGCATAATGAACCGCAATACGTTGTCATAATAAGATAGAGATTGTATATCACTTATAACTTATATTATTGAAAAAAATATTTTGATACATGTAAAATATGACAGAGATAGAATGGTAAGAATATTATATGTATTAAAATAAATTATGTTAAATTGCTGTTGTTACACTTTGTCGTTTTGGAGAAATAAATCTCTTTGGTCTCACAAAACATGAGCATAAGTAATGCTGTAATGCTGTAATGGCTTTCCATATTATATAAAAATCTTTATTATAGGATCTCAAAACCTATGGAATATGGAACTGTAAAGTTTGCATGTTTAGAGGAAGCTATAGAACATCCGTTGAAACCAGTTGTAATCACTGTGAGATATAATTTTCTTCTAATTTAATATTATACCTTAAATTATTTTATTTATTAAGTATAATTTTTATGGAAAAAATTTTTGTGTTTTTCTTTTATATAGTTAATTGATGGACGTAATTCAACTAGACGCAATGCATTACGAAGTACAAGTACCAGTTCCTCTACTGGAATACCAACACCAACGCATACACCAGTTCCTATAAATCCATTGAGCGATCCATTGCTAAGCCATCCTTCTCTGGATGGCTCTGATCCTCTTACACAATTTGCACGAGAGGAACTCGATCCTCTGTCCAAAATGGCTGCAGATGAAGTAATATATAATCCCCTGACCTCTATAAATATTTGATAATTCTTTATAATACTTATTATTTATGTTACAGTGGGATTATTCTAATGTTGCATTAGTTGGTAAAAAATTGAAGGATACAGCAGAAGAATTGGTCGAACCATGGTCTGTTAGACGTTCTGCTATATTGAGTAAATATACAACTTCTGAAAAACTATCAATCGTTACTAGCTTCTTACCAGGTGGAGAAAAAGGTGCTTACTTTTTGAAGAAAGTTGTAAAATTTACAAAAAAAAAGTCTATATTATTTACTTAATTTTTTAATATAAGAATTTAAATATGCATTTTAATTGAATTTAAATATATAATAGTTTTACCACAGTTGTAGTGAAAGTTCAACCAAGTGGACCAATGGTCGACAAAGTAAAAACGCGGCTCGAGCAATTGGATGATTTTGAGGAAGGCTCTGTAAGACAAATGTTGGATTTATCACAACAGCAATATACTGCGCGAATCGAGCAATTGAATAATGAGCTAGTACAAGCATGGCATTCCGATCAAAGAGTAAAGGCGCTCAAAATCGCAATACAGGTTCTTATCCACTTCTTAATTTCCTGCAACATAAAATTTAAATTAAAGTTTTATGGGGAAATATCACGGAATTAACGCCAAATTATTTTTCAGTGTGCTAAATTATTAGTAGACACATCTGTAATGGCTTTTTACCCAAGCAAATTTGTTCTCATCACAGATATATTGGATATTTTTGGGAAACTTGTATATGAAAGATTGAAAATGAAGGCTGAATACTACAAGTAATTATCATACAAAAAAATTCTTATATTTTAGAGCTGCATGTTTTTGTATATATTTTATATTTCTTTATTTCATTGCACAGATTATGTCATGGAATTAGATTTTATTAATAATGACAAAATTTATTTTTCTCAGGCCAGGAAGCAAAGTACCTACAAGCTTACCTGACAACTTTACACCTGACATGGTTCCTGAGAATGCAAAGGAAACGTGTCGCAATTGGTTTTATAAGATAGCCTCTATACGAGAATTGGTGCCGCGTTTGTATGTAGAAATGGCGATAATAAAATCTTACAGTTTTCTGACGACAAGGTAAAATTCTCATTCATAATATCATGGAAGAATTAAAATTATTAAGCTTACAGATGTATTTCATTTTAGCGAATTTAATACTGCTCTATTACGTATAACTCATATGATAAGAGGAATCGGGAATCCATTGATAGCCGTTTATGCAAGATGCTATTTATGTCGCGTGGGACTAGCATTGAACAAAACATCAGATTTTGAATTTGTACGAGAAAATTTCTACGATTTTCTTTTTACTTATCATCAGTTATTTGGACTTGCTGTGAAGAATGAATTAGCGAAACAGAATCTCACTCTACATTCCTATTTGAATCTCTATTTACCGGCGTTGGATTGGATTGTACAGGTTTTGGTAGTAACATCACCCGAAAGTCTTCTCGAAGAAATTTTATCTCGTTGTAAAAAACAAGAAAATGGGTAAATATATATTTTAAATATCTTTAATTCATGTTTAATCTCGTTTTCAATTGCCTTTATATATATATATATATGTATGTATATTTTTTTCAGATCATTATTATTGAACACAGTATTGACTGCATTTAAACCGACGTACATTGCCGCACGCGCCATGGACTTTGTAAATTTAATAGTAGCGAGCGAAGATGACGGTATTGAGATTAAAAGATTAAATGATAAATATATTTGATTTAAAGTGCGTTAACGTTTTCTTTCAACATTTCGGCAGGATATCCTCAATATCTCCTGTATAAAAGTTTAGGAGAGTGTCTTGTACGAGAATCTCCGCCGAAAGAAGACTGTCAATCGGTGCTTAATATAATATGGAAATACATAACAGAGCTCACAAATTCTAACAAATTTATGCATTGCATCGAGATCTGGATTCAGTTTACTGTTATACATTTTTCTGTAAGTTTATATAATGCTCTTTATTATATTAAATTAGATTTCTATATAATACATGTATTACAGGTAAATGAGCTCAATTTATTTTTCGGTAAAATAATAGACCATCTACGACCCAATAAGGCTTTCGAAAACTATTATCCGCAATTGCAGAATATTGTTGAGAAGATAGTCGCTCACACGCAAGATTTTGAGTCACTGCTTGTTATGGTACCGTGCGCTTTAATCATATTCATATTTATTCAGATAATCATCTTAAAGTCATATTAAATTAAGCATCGATCGCATACTTATGTTTTAGGATAATTTTTTGCCTTTAATTGACTTGTTTCACAAGGAAAGTATTAAGGTTGAGGTTTGTAAAACTGTTATAGAAGGATTGAGTGCGCAGAACGGACCCATTACAGATCCTATTATTATAAACGCTCTTATGTTTATCGCAAGGATTATGCACGACTCTGTTAGGTATGTCAATTTATTTTTATAAATTTGTTCAATTTCTAAAACTTGATAAATATCTCCATTATATGCAGCGCTTTGACTGTCGAAGATGAGAAACGACAAATCGGTCAATTAATATGTGGCTTGGTGCAACGAGTAGATTATGGTCGTGATTTTGAAAAGCAGCTTAATTTTTATGCAGAAGCCAGGGCGGCGTTTCCTAATCTTGATAGTATTCATATACAGCTTGTACAGGTATATACATATATATTACATATAAATTGTCCTTTCTATTTTACAATTTTACATATTGGTACAGCAATTTTCTGTATTTGTATTCAGTGTGTAAATAGATTATCAGTGGATACTAGGAAAATAGTGCGCGGTCATCACACGAGAAGAACGTCAGCGTTTGTACGCGCCTGTGCTGCATTCTGTTTCATCACTATACCATCCTTGACTTTGGTTCACACGCGTCTTCAATTATATCTTTTGTCCGGACAAGTCGCTCTCTTGAATCAATGTTTGGGTCAAGGTATGAACCAAATTAATCTTTCTAATATTTAATATAGTGCTTGATCTTTTGTATTTTATGTATATAAATGGATATTTTTCAGCCGATGCTTGCTTCAAGGCCGCCTTAAGTTTAGTTCCTGAAATGCCGAAGACCATCGACATTGATGGAAGACAGAAAAGTTCACAACCATATTTGCTCTCATATTTGTCGAATTTCTTGTCGACATTGTTAGTAGTCCCGGTACGTACATCAACATGCGTCATATATTAATTTTATAATTAATAAATTGCTTCGCTATATTAGGATAGCCCAGAACATGGAGTCTTGTATTTGATGAGAGGTTTACTTAATGCGGTTCAACGTTGTTTCGAAGAGAATACCTCAATCAAGCCATATTTGTATTTACGTGTACTCGATCTTCTTTCAACGGTAGCGCAGGAAAATTATCCTTATCATATCGATAAGGTAATTTTATGTTTTTGTGCATTTGAGGAAATAAATAATAAATAATTGCAACATTTATTTCTACAAAATTAGAATAGAAAAATTAATTATAAACTAAGATATATCATGTGATAATGTCATTTTAGGTTGATTCAAATGATAAATTATATGGATCTGATCAGAAATTTATTGGTGAGGTAAATAAAATATGTTCCAAGATTGTTGAGGAAATCTTAAGTCATCTCAAGTATCTTGGGTCTACCGAGCAATTCGACAAACAGTCAGCTCTAGCACTCGAGTTGTTTAATTGCTTTGTTATCCGTGCAGATTTACGAGATCCCGCATTAGCAAACATGGCTGTAAATTTATGGAACTTATCACAACGGCATGGTTCAGTGGATCCCAAAATGACAGTAAATATATATTTACAATAATCAGAATTTTAATATTTTATGCAATAGTTTTACTATTGTACTCTTCAATTATTTCGTAAATTTTTTTCTTAGATGAGAACAAAAGCTTACATGACACAAAAGAGTCATCATCGAGAATACGGACATTTTGCTGATATACTCACGAAAATGTCGAATTATCGACAATAGAAAATACTTTAAACACTTTTTATTGGCAATTCTTTTTGAAAGACATTTTGTTATTGTGCAATAAACCTTCCGGCCATCAAGTCATCAATGAATCAAAAAATAACGAAAGAAGAACGAAAAGAAATACATAAGCTATAATCATTGATAATTTAGCATTATTTTATATCATCTTTTCTAAGTAACAAATATTGTTGTAAACGAAATATTTAAATAATTGACATAATTTATATCTTTACACAATAAAAATAATTCTCAATGAATTTAAAATTGTCAAAGAATATATTCTCGTTTAATTATTGCACAACTTTTTGAAACATTTTATGTACATACATCGTTGATTAATATATTATATGTGTGTGTGTATTTATATATATATATATGCATATACTTACACAAAAGAATTAAATTAATTCATCATATTAATTCATTTAAGATATATTTATCATATTATGGTATTATTAATTCATCACTTTTATAAAGTTGTGTTATTCTTATAATTTAATCATATAAAAATAATGAATATTTTTTTTATTCTCCACACATCGCAATACACCTGTGCGACTGTAATGGAAGATGTCTGACTTAAAAGATACGATAAACCATTACATTTACTCTTATTGTTTTAGTACAGATCGAAGCGCATCCAAAAATATATCTGCATGACGCTCTGTAAAAGTTAATGCAGGCCTCAATCGTATGGATTGGTTACCACATCCACCTGCCATGATACCTAAGAATACGAAAAATATGAAAATATAAAAGATATTTTTTATAGTTACATATTTTACGTTACAATCTTACCTTTGGTTGCAAGTTTCTTGATGATGGTATCTCGCATTTCAGGAGAGGCGCAATTAAACGCTATGAAAGTTCCACGACCACGCACTGCACTGATGACACTGGAATGATCCTTTTGTATATTTGTTAAATGCTTTAGAATATAATCACCAACGCGCGTAACTCTATCCAAAAGATTCTCCTTCTTGATGATTTCCACGATCGCTTCGAGCAGTATCACTTTACTCGGATCGCCCATCCAAGTATTATATACGCGATATGGTAATTTCGGCCTACCATATGGATTACGCAATTAATCATTAATAGTTTTTAATACTATTTTTGATATACCAAAAAATTTACTTCAAGTCGTCCGAGTGGTAATAACCGCCTAATTGCATTTTCTTGCTGAAAGTCATCACGTCTGGTGGAGTATCTAAATTGAAGTACTCGTGACACCACATTTTTCCCGTTGGCCCGGCACCTGTCTGGACCTCGTCGATAAGCAACGCTGCTCCATGCTGAAATATTTTAATATAAGGTGATAACATCCTTTTTAATGCACAAGCTGAAATATAATTGCCTCTATACTTTACTTTTCGCGTTATACGTTGAAGTTCCTGAAAGAATTCCGGCGATGCATGATTGTCGCCGCCTTCCGATTGAATCGGTTCGATTATGACGCCAGCCACTGGAACCTTTTTTTCATTATTATATTTTTCAAATAATTCTTCAACCTAAAATATTTGTAAAACTTTAAAAATTTTTCTCTTGCATGTGATACACTACAAAGGTATTTAAGAAAAACGATACCTCTGCGAGGCAGCGTTTATCTTCCTTCTGATTTTCTCGAATGTTCTCATCCAAAGGATATTTGTATTCTGGAAAGGAGGCGATAGGCCAGTCGAGAGCTGGTACATCTATTTTGTGAATGTATTTGCTGTGAGTCGTTGACAGACAAGCTAAGGTTCTTCCATGAAAACTACCTATCAATATTAGTTCATAATTAATAATTACAATAAAATTTGCTCTCATACAATTGATTAATTGATATACTACACCTTTAAAGGACATGATGGAATATCGCGGCGAACCAGGCATTTGATTCATCATGCACGTTTCCATCTCTTCCTTGGTGAATGGTTTTCCTTGTCTTTGTTTCTCAGCGTACCAAAAAAAGATGTTTTTAAAAGCATTTTCATTAGAACAAGAACCGCACATCATTGTTGTAATGTGTGACAATCCGGGTGGAGCTACCTGTCGATAGTAATAATTTCGATCTAAATAGAACAATTAAATTAAATATATGGAAAATAAATTATAATTAAAACTTTTACAACTTTTAACAAAAAATACCTCTTTTTTAAGTAAAATATTTTTTAATCTGTTTGGCCAATCTTTTCCCGGAAAGGATCCTAATGCAGGTCTATTTGCTATAATTTTCTAAAAAGAAACAAAAGTTAAATGTTTTATACAATTTGGATATAATTTGTAAGATATTCTGAGAACGAAATCTGATTAGCGAAAACTTATCAAATATGATAGGAGAAGATATGATTTACATAGAGTATATTCTGTAGAAGAAATTAACTTGCTGTACATGTATGTGAAAAAAATCTAATATTTTGCGGTTTTATTTACTTGATTAACGGGATCGGCAAGAGCTTCCAACATTGCCGGATGATTGTATCCTAGGGGCATTGTCGAGATTTGCATATAAACGTCCAGCAACGCGTTTCCATCGACATCTATTATGTAATTACCAAAGGATTTTTCGTAGTCTGCGAAGAATTGTACGGAAGTCGCTTGCTAAAGTCACAGATTTCAACATTATAACTCATTTCTTTTCTGCTGCACATATTTATAAAAGATTATGCATTATTATAAATGCACATATACATATAAGCTCTTTAATTCTATATATTAATAGCACTAATAATATACGTATATAAATTGTTATTGAATGAAAGAAGAGTAGTTTTAGAAGTATATTTATAAATTATAAATTATATAATTATATATTATATTATATAATTATATAATTATATGTTTAGCTCAACAGTATCTGACATATGTACTTGTATCGCATTCAATTCTTGTAACAGGCTCTGCGATCGTGGACCCGGTATTTCCGTCAAAATCACCGGCCCTTCTGGTTCCTTTACTGAACTAGTTAGGCATCTTTTCCACGTTATTGCAACGCCTATACAACAATATTATATTCTTATTCTTCAATATACACCTTTATTTCTTTATATAAATGTATACATCTTATATATGTAAATTATTTGTCTCTATATTTTTGGATTTTGCCGACAAAGATCGTTGGATATTTGTATTATGCAGGAAGACAATTTAACTCGCTGATTCGTCCAACAACTCTGATGATTAGCTTTATTGACACCAGTTAAAAATGATTGCTTGATATATTACTGTAATTTTGCATTTTAACCCTTCACGAAGCATTATGTTACAATGCAAGCAATGATGTATAACATGAAATAAAAATAACAAATATAGAGATTGTATAACATTTCCGAGGATATATTAAGGAAGGAATAATATAATAAAAAAAAAAGATTCTCAAATACTGAAATTAAATTAGAAGAAAACAAATTGTCAATATTCAATAATAAACATTTGGTGTTCATTTATATTGATAAAAAAAATATTTATGCATCAATACTTCTATTAATTTTATTTTCAAGATTAAAATATTAATATTAATCGTTTAATTAAATTAGCTATTATAATAATCCATGAATTTATTTATTACAATATTGATTAAAATTTAAAATTTTAGACAATTCTGTTTGATCAACTTTACAATTCTGGAATTGGAAAATTCAAAATTGAAAATATCTTTAAAATTAAATTTGTTTTTTTATATTACTTATATAAATAAAATTTTAGAGATAAGATAGCGATAGATATATCGAAATAATACGCGCAAAAATATGTATTGAAGGTATAATGTCAAAGATACATAAAAGAATCAATATGTAATGATTCTGTCGATATATTATATATTATCTTTAATCGGTGTTCTTCATACAATATTTAAGCAACAAAATCAAAGTGAATTTATAGATTTTCATCAATCTATAACAACATTCATAGTAACACGCGCAACAAAACGGCGACTATCATGTGATCAGTTTCTAATCTCTATGTCAATTTTATATATTAAAGAAGTTTGATAAGAGAAACGAATCTGTAAATACCGCTTAACAGCTGTCGAAACGAAGTCTTCACATTCAGCACACGATGACACTTGTTAGCAATCATCTTCGTTCGATAAAAGCGCGAATACAGAGAGCTGATCTTCGCGACGTTCTCTGCAGAAGAGATAATGCCGTACTGACTAGTGATATGCACTGATAGCGTGCGTTTATCCAGTGCAAAGAGCCAACAATTAAATTAAGGGGAAGACGAAAGTTTATGAATAGCTTCTCAAAGAGAACTATTTTTGTATAATTTTTCGACTTAAAATTATTAGAATTTATTAGAATCTCTCTATATCAATTTAATATATTAAATTAAAGTTTGATAAGAGGAATGAATTAGTAAATAAATTTAAGAACGAATTCTACAAATGTGTTTTCCAAAGCAATGATAAATATGTATTTACAATAATCAGGATTTAGATATTTCATTCATTTTGTATAATTTTGTTTTAATACTCTTTAATTATTTCTTTGCAGATAAGGACAGCACACGATACAGAAATTATCATCGATTTATGGTCTTTTTATGTGCACATGATACTCACAATCAGGAAAATGTCGAGATAAATAGTATTAAAGCTTATCAATAACACAGAAACTCAAACACGTAACTCAAACACTTTTTATTGGCAGTTTTTTTCGGAAAACATTTTATCGTAAAACAAATTATTTGATTACATTAATTGAATCGATTAATGAAATAAATAATAGCAAAAGAATAAAATTGCATATAAAAATTATAATAATTAATAGTTAATTTATTGTTAACTATTAACATAATTTTATAGCATATTTAAAAATCTTGCATTGAAATGTTATATAATCTCTCATTGTAACAATTTGCCTTATGCAATAAAAATACACACAAAATAGCGATCAATAAAATCATTAAATATACATTCTTGTTGCAGTTTTGCATTATTTCATCATTTCTTTAAAGTTATGTTAGCCCTATAATGCAACTGCCATATAAAAATAATTAATATATTTTTAACTCCGTATACACATTTCCATAATTCTTTGATACAAGACATATGATTTGGAAGACATTTGATATGGAAGACGTGATGGTTTGACTTGAAAAACACGAAAAACCGCAAAGTTTACCCTTATTCTTTCAGTACAGAACGAAGCGCATCCAAAAATATATCAGCATGACGCTCTGTGAAAGTTAACGCAGGCCTCAGTCGCACAGCTCGGTTACCACAACCACCTACCTGAATACCTAACAAGAATAAGGAAAACTTGAAAACTTGAGGTATATTCTTAGCATTTACATTTTACATACGACACCACATTACCTTTGACTGTAAATCTCTTGAGGATGGTATCTCGCATTTCAGAAGAGGTACAATTAAACGCTATGAAAGTTCCACGTCCACGCATCGAGCTAATTATACTAGAGTGCTCCTTTTGTATATCCATCAAATGCTTCAACATATAATCGCCAACGCGTATTACTCTATCCAAGAGATTCTCCCTCTTGATAATTTCTAAGATCGCTTCGAGCAATATCACTTTACTTGGATCGCCCATCCAGGTATTGAATACACGATACGATTGTCTCGGCCTACAAACATACAATTGCGTTAATGAGCAATTAATCGTTAATAGTCTATAATAAGTCATTAGTTTTTTTTCAAAAAATGTTTACTTGAAATCTTTCGAGTGATAATAACCGCCTAATTGCATTTTCTTGCTGAAAGTCATCACGTCAGGTGGAGTATCTAAATTGAAGTGCTCGTGACACCACATTTTTCCAGTTGGACCGCCACCAGTCTGGACTTCGTCGATAAGCAATGCTGCTCCGTGCTGAAATATTTTAATGCAAGATGATAACATCCTTCTTAATACACAACCTGAAATATAATTGCCTCTATATTTTACTTTTCGCGTTATGCGTTGAAGTTCTTGAAAAAATTCCGGTGATGCATGATTGTCGCCGCCTTCCGATTGAATAGGTTCAATTATGACGCCAGCCACTGGAACCTTCTTTTCATTATTGTATTTTTCAAATAATTCTTCGACCTAAAATATTCGTAAAATTTAAAAAATTTTCTCTTGCATGTGATGTGCTACAAAGATATTTAAAAATTATAAGTAACGAGATATTTAAAAATTATAATATTTATTATAATATAATATAATATTTATTATAATATTTAAAAATTATAAGTAACGATACCTCTGCGAGGCAACGTTTATCTTCCCTCTGATTTTCTTGGACGTTTTCTTCTAAAGGATATTTGTACTCTGGGAAAGAAGCTATAGGCCAGTCGAAAGCTGGTATATCTATTTTGTGAATGTATTTGCTATGAGTTGTTGAGAGACAAGCTAAAGTTCTCCCATGGAAACCACCTACCAATATTAAATATTTTGTGTAAAGATTATTTATAATAAATCTAGTTTTCCATATTTTTCGGATTGATAATGAATGCACCTTTAAAGGACATAATGGAATATCGCGGCGAACCAGGAATTTGATTTATCATACATGATTCTATCTCATCCTTCGTGAATGGTTTTCCTTGTCTTTGTTTCTCTGCATACCAAATAAAGATATTCTTAAAAGCATTTTCATTAGAACAAGAACCGCACATCATTGTTGTAATATGCGATAATCCGGTTGGAGCAACCTGTTCAGAATAATAATTTTGATTCAAGCGACGCGATGAGAGATAAATCAAATAGGTTATTTATTAGATACCTCCTTGTTAAGCAAAATATTCCTTAATCTGTTGGGCCAATTTTTTCCCGGGAAAACACCTAACGCAGGTCTATTTGCTATAATTTTCTAAAAAAGAAAAAAAAATGCATAATCGTAAATATTTGTATACAGCTCGATTGTCCTGTGTGTAATGTAAAAAACCTCGTATATTCTAAGAAATTTGGTTCTTGAAGGATATTCTAAGAAATCTGGGTTATTCAAGAAAGCTCGAATCGTGTAAACTATGCAGTTAAGGTTTAAGTGATGTGTCCTGTAAGAGATTAGTATGCAAATTGTGTATGTGGAAAAAATCCAGTGCCCCGCGCCAAAGCGGCTTTATATCACTCACTTGATTAACGGGATCGGCGAGAGCCGCCAACATCGCCGGATGATTGTACCCTAGAGGCATTGACGAGATTTGCATATAAACGTCCAGCAACGCGTTCCCGTCAACATCCATTATATAATTACCGGAGGATTTTTCGTAGTCTGCGAAGAATTGTACGGAAGATGCTTGCTGAAGTCACAGATGTTAACATTGTAACCCTCGTTTCGCGGGTCTCTAACATTTGTACATTTAATATTTAAATATTATGCATTATTTTCAATATATTTAATTTCTAAGTAATATATCTAAGTAATATTAATATATATGTAAATCACTGTTGAATTGAAATGAATTCAAGATCCAATTGTTAAAAGTGCATGGTTGTACATTTAATATATAAATTATATGATTACTGCATTTTTTATTAGGTCAAATCAGCATCTGACGTACTTGTATCGCATTCAATTCTTGTAGCAAGCTTCGCGACTGAGGACCCGGTATTTCTGTCATAATTATTGGCCCTTCTGGCTCTCTTGACATTGAACCGGTTAAGCATCTATTCCATGTCGTTATAACGCCTGCACAATAATAATATTATGGTCTTATACTTGAGCATATATATTATATTTCTTCTTTATAGTCGGTTTAATTTATAATACATTGACTTATTATAAAATAATTTGTTAGTTTGAATCCGTTTTATTGAGAATATTAAACAAATTATTTGAAATTATCGAATAGATGGGAAATAGCCCATTTGTTGCGTATAAAGTATTTCTATCGAGAGTGTATTTATATATTTTTATAAGTTTACGAAGATATTCGCTTACTAGAAACGAAAAAAGTAACATTTCAATAATATTATCGATTACTGAAATCTTTCAATACGCATTATTGTATTTGAAATAATTAATGCGGACATTGCAGAAATGTTGCAGAAATGATGAGATATTTCTGTAATATTACTAATATTTTAAATGGAATATTGCATGTTGCAGAAATATTACGTACCGAGTGAGTAATATAGATAATATTACATTATAATTAATATTGACCGAACATTGACTTATAATTACCATAAAATCTATTTCTAAGTCGACTTAATTGACAATCGACTATAATCGAGTCATTTATCGACTGTTAGTTGACTATAATTTGACATTCAGTCTGACTTTGAAATCGATTTTAAACTTGTTCTGCCGACTGACAGTCGACTTGGTGCTTATTTTGGGTTCTTATTTCACTATAAATGTTTATGTAATAAATATCTATGTTTAAATATCTATGTAAATAAATTTCTCTCTACACTTTTAGATCTTAAACTAATGGAGATTGAAAAATGTTTATATAAGAAAACTTAACTATAGTTAATTCGTTTAACAGATACGATATTTAGTTTCATTGACGCCAATTAAGAATGCCTAATATATCATTTTAAACCACTTGAGAGTATGAATGGTATGAGATACAGGATATGGGTGTACAAAATAAAACATGAATAGAGAAAATATTGTAAGATTGTATAATTCTCTTCTAATATCTGATATCAAATAAATAAAATAGTGGCAACAAAAATTATTTTATTTTCTAGAATTAATAAAACTATATAAATATTATCTGTCTCTTTTTCTCTCTTCACATGCATATTCAATAAAAAAAGTATTTTTATATCTCTCTTATTTAGATAAATTTTATACAGAACGATATGATTGCCAAAAATGTTTTTATCAGAATACATTATGTTTTTATTTCTGCATCAAGTAAATGTCAATATATTCGTATTCGCACACATTTATAATATGTTTACATATTCACGTATATGTTTACATATTTATGTATATTAAATAAGACGTTCTATAATTTCTTCGTGCAAAACTATTTTTGGCTTTAATCTATTATTGAGGATTCGAAACAGCTTGTTCGACACTTATATATATTTATATGGATATTTATATGTTATATCAATATATGTATATTGATTCCATCGAGATTAAAATACAAATTCATTATTAGATGTTTAATTATTAGAAATTTTAATAATAATCTATGAATGAATCTGAATGAATAAAATATCTTTCGATAAAACTTCTTAAATTTCAATTTTGAAATAATCTTTCTTATTAAAATTTTGGATGTAGGAGGAGTAACAAAGAAATATGGAAATGGGAAAATAGGGAAATTGAGGAAGTAAAAAATTTCAAATACTTGGGTTTCACATTTATCAGGAAAGATGATTATAAAGATCATATTAAGGAATTATGTAGGAAAGGGAGAATCGTAGCAAGTAGAGTATGGGGTTTAGGAGAAAGAATATGTAAAGACGATTTTAGTAGGAGATGGATATTATATAATTATTTAGTGCAGAGTAATATCATACGGAGTAGAAATATAGGGATGAGAAAAAAAAGGAGCTAAAAAAGGTAATGTTAGACATTGTTAGATGGATTTTTAGATTAGATTTTTACATACCGAGATACATAATGATGAAAGAGTTAGGACTGGAAAAATTAAAAATTAGGTAGGGAATTGGAGCGTTGAGTTTTGAATAAAAAGTTAGAAAAAAGGAGGAAAATAGATGATAAGGTAAGCGCATTATTAACACTGAGATAATGCGATAAGGAAAGAGAAAATAGATATTGAATAAAGGAAAAAGAGTATAAGATATGTATATTTTATGAAGAAGGATAATATAGATAGATAATATAGAACATTATGTAGGGGAAGTGAATGTATAGAAGTGAAGGAATGGTTTGCGGGTTTAGGAAGAAATGTAAATGAAAGGATTCAAAAAGTACTGAATGGTGACTTGGAGGAAGAGAAAGAAAAAATCCTAGAAAGATTAGGAAGGAAAAAGAGGAAAAAGAAAAAAGTATATAGAACAATCTGAAGAGCTTACATAAGATAGGAAAGAAATGGAAGTAGAAAATAAAAGATAGATATAGATAATAACAGGGTAAAGAAATAAACATAAAGTATAAAGGAAATAATAAGTTATAAGTTATAACTATGTGAAGAGAATATAAATATGTGATAAAAGAAAATGAAATATGATACTATGTGATATATAATAAATTAAGATAAGAAAACGTTAAAGTTTTTATAAAAGAATGTAAATGAATGTATATATATATATATTCCTTTATAAAAACTTTAACATTTTCTTTTTTTAATTTATTATATATCACATAGTATCATATTTCATTTTCTTTTATCACATATTTCGCTTATATTTATGACTTATAATTTCCTTTATACTATATACTTTATTTCTTTACTTTGTTATATATATATATATAACAAAGTAAAGAAATAAACATAAAGTATAAAGGAAATAATAAGTTATAAATATATATATATATATATATATATATATGTAAAAAAAAATATAAAAGAGATAAAGATAAAAATGTAGAAATGTATAAGAAGAATTAGCGATTTAGGTTTAGATGTAAAAGATATAAACGGATGAATGTGTACAAATATTATAATCAAGTCCCTTCTTGGCACAAGAGATAAAGAATAAACAAACTAACTATTAAAATTAAGGATAAAATATATTGTATAAAACCGACTTGAAATTAACATCTTAATATTCAAAATCTACACAAAATCTACACAAAATTAAAATATTTTTTCAACTACGTCTTCATTTAAAATTTCCATTTAAAATAAAAGATACAGATTCTGATTAAAGATACATGAGAGAATTAATGTATTAATTAATCCTGTCGATATTATTTTTGAATCGCGTTATATTCTATATATATAGCTAAGATCCGCGAGGTAGCAGAGCAGCTGGAGTCAGGACAAATTTATCGATTTTGTCGTGGTCCATACAGCATTCGTGACAGAGCGGCGAGTTTTCCGATCGGTTCTCATAGTTATATGAATTTATACAAACATACGACGAGAGATGATTGAATTTTGGTAAATACCGTTTAACCGTTGTCGAAGTGAGGTCTGCGCACTCAGCGCACGATGACACTTGTTAACAATCATTTCCGTCTGAGATAGGAGCGGGGAGGGCTGCTCTCCACGTCGTCACTGCGGAAGGGATGGTGCCGTACTGGTCGCTGATACGCGCTGATAGCGCATTAAAAGAGAGAACCGAGAATCCCGTTGAGGGCGCGAGTTACGCATGAATTGTCGCTTCTGCTCAGAAATTTTTTACTCTATCCTTGTTAGAATTTTGAATTTATTAAAATACCGAAAATATTATAGATACAGAAATTTCTGCCGGTATTTTGTAAAAAAAAATCACAGATTTTTTAGCGACAAATATTTTCGACAGCGCGTAAAAGTCAGCGAAGGTGGAAAAAATGTCGAGCTCTCTTCGCGACGACCTGACTGCGAAAGTAGCTACTGATTAATGGAAGATATCAAATTGTCGTTCTTGCTTACACAACTGTCTGTCTGTCTGTCTGTCTGTCTGTCTGTCTGTCTGTCTGCACCGTCAACAAATACCGTTGTGCTTCGTGTCAGGAATAGTACTGTATTTTCAACGATTCCATCCGTGGCGTGACCACAAGATTCGGTGAAAGTGAAAGTACAATTTTGGACTTTTTCCTTAAAACCTTCCATTTCAATTTCTAATTTAAATGATTATCATTCTCGATAAATTCTCTATTATTCGTCATTATTCGTTATTATTCGTAATTTACCTACATCTATGCTTAAATGCCATTCTACTAAATGACGCAACATAATTAATTCGGCATTAATTAAAAAAAGACATGAGATATTTTGTGTGTTGTATCATATATATATACATCATATATATATTATATACGAAAAAATAACGATTGCAATCATCGAAATTTAATAACGATTTTTGTGGATATATGTATGCATATATTATCTACAAAAATCGTTATTAAATTTCGGCGATTGCAATTGTTATTTTTTCGTATATAATATATATATTATGTACGTATATCTATGTGTGTGTGCGTACACTTGTGTGGGTGTATATTCTTATGTACAGTTGAAATGCCATGGTGTTTGTAGTGCGCTTGACCTCATTACAAATGACAGAAGGCAAACAATCGATTATACGATCGTCTCGAGACGGAGAAGTATAAAAGAATCGGGCAGGTTTTCTCGATGAAAGCAATGAATGAATCGAGCTGGTCAAGAGATATCTTACTTGACGATCCAAGGAAATACCTCTTACTTTTTTGAAACTCTGACAGATTCATAATGCAAGCGTTTCGTCAGTAAAAATCGACATGATAAATCAGTTCGATCGATTTTCCAGTTTCCGCTCGGATTCGCCCCCCACTATAATGCGGGGACTGACATCCCCGACTTACTTGGAAACCACGCCTCGAGACCTTTTGCCCACAAGGTGGAGAGGTGGTCGTGTTTTTGGGCAGCTCGGGCGGCGCGACGCACGCATATTGTCACTCGCGCGAACGCACTCGAGTGGGTCCGTCCAATCCTTACCGCGGAGTCGTCTCTTCCCAGGTGACATCCTACATCCGCGAGAAAGAGAGCATCCTTTCAGAGCGACCAAACTTTGTCCACCTGTGGATCCATCGTCAGGCCGAGCACGTGCGATCACGTGTGTGAGTATAATTGGTTTACGGTACCGGTTACGATACTTTGCTCGAGTCGTCATTCGTATCTCCGTTAATGCGCTACAAAATAGATTGAAAATATGACCGGTCGTAGATCTGGGTTAATGTTGCTCATAATTTTCGAAATCTATGCGAAAATTGATATCCAATTATCGATAATTATATTGAATTTCTGTCGCATTTTCAATTCCCGTAGATCTCGAGCAATCATGTACATCGCGACATAAAAAATTCTAAACTCAATTATCGACTTAAATCTTTTGTCTATATTTTTAGATAAATTTTTTTGCGATCTTGAAAGCAGAGAAAGTTTTAATCTCATTTTTCTGCTCTCTTTTTCTATTTATTTTTCTCTTATCTTGCGGTTTTCGCGATGCTGGTATTTCGAAACCGGTGAAACTCAAACTTGATTTTTTAAGGATCATGGTCAGATAAGCCATCAATGCTCCATTTTTTATTATATATATATTATCATCTGTACGATGATGCAATATGCGGTGTAATTATTTTTTAATTGCCAAAGTACTGTTAAGTATTTATTCACTAATAATTTTGTATTCATTGTCTATTTTTTGTCAAGAACATCTTTCGTGTCTCTTCAAGATCTGCCATGAAATCAAATCGGCCATTTTTTTCTAATTTTTCTCTCTATTAATAGTAAAATTTATATCAAATTTATTTCGTGGTTTTACAAATATTTAAATGTCACGAATTTATTGATCAATAGAACACACTAAACTCAAATGATCGATAATTTATGACTACAACTTTCGAATCGGGCGATTGACCCGACTTACGAAGAGAATACGATTCGAGGAGGATTCACCGGTGCTTACACGCCGATAACTTATGCTCTCGTACTTGCGCGGCTTATCTTTACATTTCTTTTTCGTTCGCTTGATATATTTATGAATCGAGATAATATAAATATAAAATAACCAATAAAAACAAGGTCCGATCAGAATGTAAGTTCGGTAACGAGCGATCTTACATAGTTGGGGTATAATTCAGCGAATAGCCAGAGAGCTATAATCCTATCTTATAACTCCAAAAAAGTCTAACGGAAGAACTCGTTACTAGACGGATTCTATAAATCGTAAAAAAAATTTCATCATAACGGCATGTTTTCGTATTTGTATTATAAAGTATATAATGTGGGATTTGAATAGACAAATCTCTTTTTTCCGGTCGTTCACTCCGCGAAAGAATTCGTTATTCGATTTATGTTTCTTCCAAAAGTCCATTTGTCTTGGGTTTTACGATTTCGCGATTATTATCGTCCCGCCTACGATGGATTTATGCGACAAACGGTCCTCGATTCACGTTGGAGAAATTCCGAACGATGAAGATCGCGGAGAACGATGAGGACATTGTTTGTCAGAACTAGACGGGCTTAGGTGTTATTAGCGTCGGATTTATGCCTCCGATCGTCACCTCGCGACATCGTTTTGAATCCATTATCTTCGTCTATTCCAACGCAAATTCCTCGAGACATCCCTTGAAGCGAGTCGCCCGTTTCGGTCTACTTCGTTTATCATTGCGTTTTGATAGTAGCGAGATGAAAGCTTCGCTCTCGGCGAAGGTTAACCGGCTGCGGTTTACATCTGTCGAATCTTTCGTTTTATTTTTTTTTATCATGAAAAAAAACGAACATGTGTCCCATTGTGACTTCGAGAATCCTGTTGCTGCGGATCCACTTTCGACTTGTTTAAACTACCTGTCTGAGAGCAGTAGATTTCGTTACACGATAAAAGAGCGAGAGATCCAAGACGGGCAGAAAATCTATGTATATATAATGAATCGAGGGTTCGTACAGTAACGCGATAATAAATACTACATCAATCATACACAATGATATTATTCATATATTTGAAGGTATGCACAGTTATTTCGTCGAAAAAAGATTTGTAAATCAAGTACCGTTATTTCATTTCTAAATCGAGTTTTGCATCTGTCGTGAATTATGATCTATGATACTATTTGTTGAAGCTACGGTCAATGAATTCGGCTTACAATCAGAAGCGATTGGAAATATGGCATTCTAAATGATTTATATTACATCTTCGGCCCAATGGAGACCGTCACTTTAAAATCATCGCGTATCTCGCGTGCTAAACAGCTGTCAATGACACGAGTGTACGCGTGAATGCCAGCAAATTCTCGTTCAGTCTGATGTGCTAATGGATATGTTAACGATCGATTGACATATCGATGAATTTTAATATATAACCGACCGAGAGAATCAAATATCAAAGTTTAAATGTGACGCGTAAGAGCTCTGCGAAATTGTTAAAAGAATATGTGAAACAATTCTTGGCGACGATTCTAATCCACGTTACGTGTATCGCCTGATAATATTATACATGACCCAAGTGTCGATGACACATGTGCTCGTCATTATTGTTGTAACAACACAATACGCATCACCTCGTTTTCTTATGTAAGATTCGGCACTAATCAGCTGATTCAAGGACGTTCATCGCAAGGACGTTTTTCGCCCCCGCCTTTCGAAACCGGAACTCATTTTATTAGGCTTTTAAATATGTATACCTGGTACAAGCCCGAAGTAATGTTTTCGTATTTCTCAAGTGCTCCTGATAGCGAGGAATACTTTATAATTTATCGAATTAATTCAATGATTCGCTTTGTTTTATTCATTTCATAATAAATTTTTCATCTATTGGCAGTAATGAAAAGTTCTTGGCTCTCTTAGACTACAAAATATATCTACATAAATGAAATTTTAAAAAATTGCTTCATTCGAGCATAAATATTTATTAATTAATGAGCAAAAATATTTTACTAATCATTACAATATTTATGATTTTCAGGAAAAGATGATTACCAGGCATCGACGAAACGATATTCTGTTCGTGATATTATATCTCTTCGTGCAAGTAAGATCGTTTCCCTTACTTACGTTTAATAATTACGCGTGCAAGATTAAAATTGCAAACAGACTTTTCGCTTTTTTTTTATCACGAACCGTATAATAACGTATTCAAACACTTCATGACATCCTCTCACATAAATTTTCGCCAATGGCAACGAAAGTCTTACGTACCGACTCGTTTTTCGATGCATAATCGCTCAAGTCTCGCACGGTTCTTCAATTTCACAATACTTTCCCGCGGACGCGCCCTTAATACTTTGCACACCAGTAAAAGTAAACGCGAGGCCGCTCATTTAATGATGGATGGAAAGTACATCGAAGAAAGGTGTGCAAAGTCATTCTCTCTTACGCAACATTCTTTGTCTCTTTCCTTTTTTAATCATCTACCATTGTCGCGATTTAAAAAGGTGCCCGATGAGATACATGGCCATGGTCGTTTAATGGATCCACCTTCCAGAAATGCGATGTGGAGGTTCGGATATCCAAATAATGTTAATTACAACGACAATGAGCTCTTTTGTGGAGGATACGCAGGTACGTTCGCAAAAATTCGTCGGCAATCTTCTTAATTTACTACAACTTGCCACTCGATGTTGAAGTATTGACTGATATTAATGATAATTATCGTTTCATAGTTCATTGGCAACAAAATAAAGGGAAATGCGGAGTTTGCGGCGACGCGTACCACTTGAATCAACCGCGTCCGCATGAAGCTGGTGGCGAATTTGCCAAAGGAATCATCGTTCGACATTACACCGTAGGCCAGGTAATGTAATCTGCAAACTCGTAATGTTTTCGTGTGTATCGAACACTAAATTTAAAGATATAAATTATATATACCGTTATCTCTTACAAATTACATAATTATTTTCTTCGCATACTTGCACGTAAAAAAAAAGATACATTTCTAAAAAAATTTCTAATAATGCAGGTTTAAAGTCAGAGTACAATTTGTAGGAAATTGAAGTTGAAATCGAGCTAACGGCCAATCATTATGGAAGATTCGAGATGTATCTGTGTCCTAATGACGATCCATCGCGCGAGGCGACCCAAGAATGTTTCGACTCGTGAGTATTTTCTCTCTCTCTTTCTCGCGCATCCGTTTCATTACAACTATTCGCTTATCACTAATGTATCTTAATTGCATAGTTATCCCTTGTACGTGTCTGGGACGCAAGACGTTCGATTCGAGATTCCACGCGATACGGGAAAAAAGGGGATAATCAAATATTACGTGACATTACCGCCGTATTTGACATGTTCCCAGTGTGTCGTCCAATGGAACTATTACACTGGTGAATTTTACGCCATCTTTCTCTTTCCTCGGCGACTCGATTTGTCATTTTTTTCATTGTCCCAGGTAATATGTGGGGCACGTGCGAAAATGGCACGGAGGCCGTTGGATGCGGAAGACCGGAAACTTTCAGGAATTGCGCGGACGTAAGGATCGTCACTAGCACCGGTGGGATCCCACCGCAGTTTCTGTATCAAAATACTATTTATCAACTGTATTCCATAGCTCCGAAATTCACGAGCAGCCCGCTAACTCGACCGCTTAGGTGAGAATCGGCATAATTAAGAATTAATATATCGAGAATTAACGTGCATTTAATCGATTCGCGCTTGCATGACATTCATGCACGACGGACGTTTCGCGATTTCAGAGTTCAAGTGTGCGAGGCGACCGCTGCTTATCGATACAGGCAAGATATGAACAATTGGTGTCAAGTGAATTGCATACGTATCCCGTCAAACTGCCCGCCGGGTATCTGTCATTGTCTGTGAGTATTGAAATTGATCGATATACGCGAGCGTATAAATGACCATTGATTTGAAATTATATTAAACAATCAGATCGCCAGCTATCGCGTAATACAATGTATTTGCGTGCGTTCAATCTTTTTTAATCCTCGTTTATTGAGAGATATGTATTCGCAGTGACACGTGCGATGCTATCGGAGATATTGCTGAGAAACCCGGAGCGGATCAGTATTGCCTGAGACGTTGCATGCGCTATCCGTCAAATTGTCCGACCGATCGCTGCAACTGTTATTGAAGCTGTGAACGCGACATTGACATCTCACATGTAGCATTAAGATGCGAATCTCAACGCGTACTGCGCCGAATAGAAATTAATAAAAAGCCTAATCTACATTTACGACTTAGGCATAATTTTGCGAAAAAATTCTACTCTATAAAAAAATTTTTCTTACCTTTTCGCGAACATTTTTTTTTCTGCAAAGCTGAAAAAAATTGTTTTTACGGGAGTATGATTTAAAAAAAAAAATATGTTTACTCTGAAACGTGAGAGAGGTAACGGATGAGTGACAAGAAGAATGCGTAATGGCACTATGATATTTAATATTAGGACATTCTCTATTGACAGCTTAAAATTTTTTTTTTTACGCGTATATCACATATTATATACGTAACCATCAACGCATCTTCGCGATCTTGCGCACGATATATTATTAACGCAATATTAATTAACGCAACTATGTTTTAACGAAACGAATAGTTTTACCAATTGTTTTTAATGCGTTTCCAATTACCACACAACTCGTGTGAATAAATTACTCATAAATTAATCATGCCAATTAGAAAACGTATGCGCTCGTACGTTTTCGTAGCAATGTATGTATATATATATATTATATAGAGATCTCACTATATAGTTAACACTTTACAAAACTATATACACTAAAGCCTTCTCTCTTTATCGTTTACAACGCTAGCTATATAGTAACATATTTTTTTTCTTCCAGCCTACCCCTTCATTTCTCTTCATATACAACATATATATATATTTATATCATCTTCTCGGACGCGCGGTATAATAATCGTCGACAAAGTGCGTAATATTAGCGCGTCAAGTCAAAACTCGTGCTACGCCAAATCCTAGCGCAAGGTGTACAATAATACAAAGGTATCTTTTGTTCGTCCCTGCTAATCGCTAAGCAACTAATTAACGTCCGCGGCCTTGGTTACGGCTTAATTATTCGAATACTCTCCCTCCTCTTTTCTATATATTTTCAAAGGATTCTCCCGTTCATTAATCCTCTCATTCTCATTTAATGCATACGTTTGTATTATTTTATTGCAATTTGCGGATACCTTTTGTTTCATTGTTTAATAATGAGGTCAAAAATAAAATGTACTACATTTTCGTTTAAATGATATTTAAATATAGTTAATAAATTGCAATATTAAATCTAGTAAAAATATTTAAATGCTAATCGCTTTTTAATAAAATGGTTTCGATATAATTATCTCGAGGGAATGGGAGGATTAATCGCGACACGTAGACAATCGTCTCGATTTTTTTTCGATCATGGACGACCAGATTGAGAACGCTCTTGGTATGCGTCTATCGTTCCGATGAACATGATTCTTGCGAGAGTGAGCGAAGGAATTGCATATTAACTTTTCGCGTTAGAAAAATTATTCAAGGATAAGAAATTATTCAAGGATAGAACATGTCTCATGTTTCCTATTCAGGAAAGTCGTCAGAGAAATTTTTTATGCTTCCGCTATCTCGAAAAATTGTGAAACGAAAGATAATCTGTGTGTATGTGTGTATGTTCTATAGATTCTTTCGCCCAATAATTGTTAAATCATCGCGAATATAAAAAAATGAAGCTATTTTAGCCTCGCTCGAATATAATGAATTTACTCACCGACCGGTGCAGCCGATCGTTGCCTCCTCGTTGCCGACAGCTCCATTTTTCCGCAAAATCGCGAGTAATTAAAGCAGCTTCACGATCAGCCCATCACTTTATTACTCGCACTCCCGATTTGCTCTACGCTCGATGATGCACTTGGAGTAAATAATGTAATAATAGAAAATTGTTCGTCGCGCTTTGCACGCTATTCCCGATATTACGTGTCCGTCATCGAGATGTGAAAAATTCGAAACACGCGTCGACAGCTTCGCGCTGATACGTGGGCGCAAAATTTCAAAAGGGAGTTAGAAAGAGAAGAAAAAGAGACAGAAAGAGAAAGAGAAATTAAATAAAGAAATTAATATAATTATAATACGTTAATAAAAATTTAAATAAATTTTAATCGTAACATAAACACATGTATAACAATATAATATAATGGAAAATATAACAATACTCGTTTAAATAATGTTGAATATTTTATCGCGATTTATATGATATAATTGATATATTAAAATTCCTTTCTCTAATATATAATACAATATCACGTATCAACCCAAAGCTCTCAAAATGCGCGACAATAATTAACAGATTTCGATGTTATTTTAGAATACGAGACAGAGTCCAAGTTTTTATTGTAGCTCCACTTACGCGCGTCTGTGTTTGTGACTCACGACAAGTTCACGCGGCTGCTCGCGCCGGTCGAGTTAGGGAGGAGTGGGGGGGATCGCGCGTCAGTCGAGTCAGGTGAAAAAAGACGTACGTCGTATCGCTCTATGTTGCTCTCTCGCGTCCTTTGACGACCTCTTTGCGATCGAAAATATTTGGCGTGCGTCGAATCGAGCAACACGGCAGTTTATCGTGGAACGTTAACTCGTTAAATCAACGCGCTCGCTCTCGATTTACAACGCGTGTTTTCGATTATCTTCCGCGATCGACGCGAATAGTGCGAAGTTGCCGCCGCGTCTTCTATCGAAGCGCTTCTCGCGGAGGCTTCTCGAGTGATCGTCGCGTTATTTATTCGTTCGAATCATCGTGCATCGTGCGTGTCGAAAGTGGAATTAAAACAGTCGAGCGATCGCTTAAAGTGTTAATTAATCGATGCAATCGCGATTAACGCGCGTCTCTCGATATTCGTAAGCGATTTGGCGTGACGGATGGTCGTCAATTGGCGCATAATCAACGCTACGAATTGAGCGCATTTTCAGGATCGACCGAGAAATGGAGGAGCCAACGGACGAGAAAACGATGGCGAAAACGTTGACGAAAAGGCGAAAGGATTGATAGTGATTGGTGAGTGATTTCAATTATATCCGCGTTCATTTTCGCTCTATCCTCGGCGATTCGATGTCGTTGCGTTGCGTGATTGCGATTTCACATATGCATCGCATCACGTATGTGTGTGTGTATGTGTGTGTGTGTGTGTGTGTGTGTGTGTGTGTGTGTGTGTGTGTGTGTGTGTGTGTATGGTTGCCGCATTTATTAAATAATATGTAATTAATAACATATTATGAAATAATTAAAAATACAGTTCTCTCTAATTATCGCTGGATTGGCAGTGCAATTTAAACGTGACATTCTGTTTTCTAAAGCACATATTTTGTAATTATTCTCTATTTAATATCGGATAATGTTACGAGAGAGATACAGAGTAGAATCGATGAAAAATAAATCACAATTTACGATCAGATTTATTTCAAATTGATCGATGATGAAAATGGATTAATCGAAACGACATCGATTCGATTCCAACGCGACAAGTTAATTAATTAAGGAACAAAGGAGAGGAGCATAAATTTTGGAAATGAGTTTGGATCTATATAATTCGTTTTCATATTTCTTTTGTCGCAAGTTTAACGACGCAACATATACTATTGTCACTAGCATTTTCATTTTAGGCTCTGTGTATTATAAATATTGCGCCATATACGTTTTTGTGCAAAATGTAATTTTAAGAAAAATAAAACAGTAAATGATAATTGTGTGAATCTCCCTAAAATTTTTTTTGCGCGCTCAACGATACATGACGAAAATACAATTTGCCTGTAATCGCGCGATTAAATCGAGATTCGGAGAAATTAAATTAAGAGGAGATTCAAAAAAAAACAGAATAAAATTCCCGGATCCTTAGATCGTCTCATCGATCGATATATTGACACATCTCAGATCTTTGCACATTTGTAAGAGAATTCGTTCTTCAAAATTAAGCATTTTGAATCAACAGATCCATACATTAAACGATACATCTAAATTTCTTAAAGTTTCGAATCTTCAGAATCAATTAGGGAACTCTTACATTCGTAGGTAATTAAATTCTAGGATGCCTGGGAATCTTAAATCTAGTACATAGATTCATACGCAAAATTTTCACTCGCTTATCGATGGCATTTACATCTTTAGGCTGCTGTGTGAAAATACACACTTGAACAATTGCTTCACGTATGCGTTTATGCGAAACTTCGCAATTTGGCGCAAAATAACATCGCACTCGACTAATTACAAAGATTCATGGCAAATCGAATAATTAATCGTTAATCCAGCGGAAAAGCGATGGTGCGCTGGTTTTTAATTGGTGCATATCTAAATTTCATAAATTTTGGTTAGATCTGACGGATCCACACGGTTAGAGTTTTTCTAATAATAAAAATATCGTGTATATTTTTTTTACCAATTTAAAGAAAAAAACGCGATGTTTAACTCATTTAATCTACATACAATCATCTTTTTTTCTAAATAATAACAATAATAACTATTATTATTTTTTTGCGATTGTGAATAAAAATTATTTTGCGACAGTTTTTTTTCCAACCTCTTCGTAATAAACGCGATAAAAATATTATTGCGTTTATTACAAAAATGTTACTTACAAGTTATATCTAGATAAAAATATAATTCATAAATGTATGACGAAAATATATATAAATACTATTTTAACAATGTATGTACAATTCTGTGAAAACATTCTATAAAACAAAAACACTTTGAAACGTTGTATAAAGCAATGTTACAATATATATGTGTATGTATATGTATCGTGGCACCGGATCTTACAGACTTTTTAAAAAAGTGCAACTTGCAAAACACGAATAATTTATGCAAGTTAATTTCTTTCATTACGTAATAATATTTTAGCAGTATACATTATATTTTAGAAAGATACTCTGGACTTTATTCATAACTATCATTTTGCCTACGTACGCTAATTATGCGAGCGCTAATCACATTTCGTTCGTTATATCATATAAGTGCCATCTCTTTGCCAGATTAATCATGCTTGAAATAATCGTAACGTCCCTTTCTAACGCTGAAGAGTTAATCGCAACATTGGAATAGCAAAGGGATTGTTATCAATGTTTCAGAGTGTGTTTTATATATTAAACATTATTAATCTCTCTCGACGTAATTTTTCCGAGCTAAAACCTGCAGTTCTGATAATGGCATGCTAAGTGTAATCGATGTACACCAGGCGTCGCGGTTTAAAGTTATACAAAATGCGATATGTGAGGGATGCGCGCTCAAGATCGCAACGGTCCATCGTTTCTGACTTGAAATCTGTTAATCGACGAATAGAGATTGTTTGATTATAAATTGCAGCTAAAAACAGTGCGGTACATTTAACGTAATTATTGATATAATTAACTGTAAAAAATATATATATATATCATTCATTTTGCCACAATATTATTAGGAAAATTTTTCAGCTCGCGATTCTAATCACACGGATAGCTTGTGAAACTTGCGCGCGCCCCCGCGTTGTACGACAACAAGGTCCTTGATGAGTATATCTTCCAAGACACGAGAAAAAGTGCGACGTACGCGATGATATTGGAAATTATTTACACAGAATATAGCGTCCTTAGGCGAGTAATATTTTTTTTTTTGATTTGCTCCGTGACTCGTCCACTGCTTAGAATTCGCGTTTCTCTCCAGCACACATCCGAGTCCTCTGTGTGAGTCCTCTCATAGATTTGACCATATTTTTTTCAACTCGTACAAGAAAATTCGCGGGCGAATCGAAAAGGTAGTTCGGTATCGTAATCGCTATGATTGCGAACGAAATCGTACGGTAGTAAGTATATATTATCTTCATTTTTCCTTCTATCATCAATCGCGCGGGACGTGTTACTCTAATCTTATTATCGGCTAACCTATCATAAGAACATTACGATACTTAAGTTGAGCTGCTGAATTAATAGTACAATCGTCGTGAATACTTTTAGAATCCTTATGATTACGCTCGCGTGTCCAGACCAGTCGTACACGGCATCTTGCACTTAAATAATTGCTCAAAATCGAGAGTATTTCGCTTTTGTGCACGCACTCGCTATTGCGCTTAATTATGAAAACAATCGCAAATATTATATCGAAGAACTTTAACGTCGAAATAAAAATTCAATATTTGATAAAAAACTTACAAGCACATTATAATCCATCATGAAATTCTCTGCTTTCCTTCTTGCTCTCTTTTTGTAAAACTACTAATTAGGCGATCATTCTTCGTTTCCATTCAAGTTATCCATTTTTCTCCATCGAAGCAAACGAGGAATCGACCATTAGGATCGTCATAAGTTCGCGATTGAATGTGAGACAAACGCGTGTTGTAATTAGTAGAATAATTATTTCGTTCTAAATTTAAAACTAGACACGAAAAAACACCGAGGTTACAGTTAAGAGCACAATTTATGCAATTTTTAAATAGCCTCTCTCTTTCGATTTGTAGCATCGAATCAAGGTTCCTGGGGCAGTAACAGGACCAGAGATTCGATGGCGAAACGGATACTTTAAGAACTTGACACACGCTATTCTGGAAATTCACACACGAATATTTTTTATTCTTTTATTTGTTTTATGTCATAAATTCGCGAGCGCGATTCGCTCAAGCGAGGGTCAACGAGTGAAACGCCGTAAGATCACCGCATCGACTATCATCGGTTTTAATTAATCCGACAGAGCGATCACGACAAAGCGGCGTGTACTATAACACGAAATACCTGTAATTAGACACTTACGATATATCAGGTCACGATAATTTGTCAATAGTTAATATCGAACGCTCGTAAGACACAATGTAAGACACGCTAAACCCTAGGCGATTATTCTAAGACGAAAACGTGCACATCGATGCGCTTGAATTATGATTACGCGTCACGCATTGGGATGCAATATCGGTAAAATATATTTTTCTGAATATATATATCGCGATATCTTTTCGATACGACACCGTTAATCAAAGTCCGATCAATTGAGGGCGGATTAAACGCGAATCGCATCTTTATCGTATAACGCATAACGGGACCTACATCGAAACGTAACGTTTCGCGAACGCGTGATTCGCGAAAAAGAGAGTATCCGGGAAAAGCGCGACCATGGAGAGCGGCCAAAGGGCTCAGATTTGGCTAGCGCTCGACGAGCGTGCGTTTGCGCGAGATACCGAATCAAAATGAGAATAAAGAGCTCCCAATCCGCGCGCACGAATTTACTCGTTAATTGTCCCTGTCTGGCAACGTTACCTTTGAACGTTGATTCAACACAGAGTGACACGATCTATCTACTTGTGTCTCATGCGACACACGTTTTTTTTCTCGATCTACGTTAAACTACGGTAATCTACGAACAACGTTAGAGACTACGCTCTAATGTCTCTATGAACAACAGCGCCCGTCTCTTTAACGTTTTTCACAAATAATTTCCGCGTACTTTTTAATATGGCTCGCGTATGCTAAGAATGGTAAATAGTAATGATTAATAGAAGTCGGAAAAGACGAAAGAGATCAAAGTGGATCCATATGTTGTGAATCCTCGTGACTCCGAGCAAACGAATCGGGTCGTTAGGCCATACAGTGTAAATATTAACAGCGACTAGATGCCGACACATCGTTCTGCGACGTATATGTTTTCGCGAAATATCTAAGTCGATTCTATCGAGCAATTTGCCCGCGATTCTTTACCTTGCGCGCAAAACACCGTCATTTCCGCCGCGATATCGCGAATCAATTATCGATAGCGCTCGTTTGATGCGCTCGTTTGATTAGATCCTTCCGCAAGCTTTATTCCAACTAAAAATGTTTGTCGTTTAAATAACGCGGTGATTGAAGCGCGGTATCTTTGCCGCGTGTGACGGTCTGAACACGCGAGCTCGGTAAAGTGGATCAAAGTGAAAATCGAAATCGAATTTGTGTGACTGTTGTAAATGTAAAATGCAAAGATACTTTGTTTTCTTTTAATATCAACGACAAAAATTACAGGTAACCTAAAGTCGCATAGGTTTTTACATAGGGCGCATCCACTCTACAGTTTTCCCTGAAACAGACAGTGAGCTCCGTACGAATAAAAGAACATTATTACGTGAGATAATTTACGTGCGAGTACGGAGAGAAATTTTTTTTGTTTGAAAAAACGATGAATATTCTCGCGGGGAGAGCAAGCGTAATCCTAAGATTAGGTCGGATCAGATCATCAGGTACTTACTCGTCCTCCCACGGGCATACTTCGTTAACATTATTGTCACGCTTCTCCCGAGGCGCCGCTTGCGCCGTCGCCGGTCGGTCTTCCTGTTGGGCGTCCGGTTCCCAGACAGGTACGACCTGCGCCTCGTCCGGCGGCTCCTCGGTCGTCGCCGATTCCTCCTCGGCCACCGGCGACACGTCCGCCCCGGTGTCGGCCCGCGAGTCGGTCTCGCCTCTCGTTCTGTCCTCGACGATATCCCCCACGTCCCTCGCTGTGCAGCTCTCGCTCGCGTCTTCGTCGATGTTCTCCATCGTGGAGTTGTCGCTCGGCAGGTCGCCCACGATCGCGCTGATGCTGATCAGAGGCGCCTTCGCGGTCGTCCTGGAGAATAGGCGTCTTTCGTTTTCGGTTTCTCGAAATAGCGATTTACGAATGTACGAGGAATGGAACCTACTTGGGACTCGATTGGCTTTCTTTAACGACGACGGATTCCGTGGACGTCTCCTCCTCGGGCACGATTTTCTCCAGGGAGGATCTCTCTTCCACCTTCTCGACGACCACATGGGAGTACTCGAATGACTGATGAGGCGACGGATAGTTGCAGGATGACACGGACGCGCGACTCATCTCCGACAGCCTGATACGACCGCTCGCCGAGCAAGTGGAATAGTTTCGCGTTATCGTACCGGGGCCTGAAGTCGCTGCGCCCACTGTATCGAGAAAGGGAGATGCGATATAACTTGGAGTTTCTCTCCCAATCGTTCGTCTATCGCGATTGCGAACCTAACCGACCTGTGCCATGTGTCAAGCTTGTCGACTTGCGCAGCCGTTCGGTGACCTCGATCATGGCGAGGCTGACGTCCGACGACGAGCTGCACGAGTCCAGCTGCGCCGAGTTCTTGCGAGAGACGCGCGCTGCCTCGGCGGTGTGAATTGTCGCGTGACCGCCGCTGTCCCACACGTGTCGGGCCTGATCAGCTGACGCTGTCCCTCCAGAGGGAACGGCATCCGCACCGTGCTCGGTGCTCGGCCCCGGCGCGGACTCCCACGGGCACACGTCGTCCATAGGGCGAACCGCTACTTCCGTCGCGCCAGCATCCCTGACAACAGGAACTTTATTATATTTAGTTTTCACCGTTTGCTCTCGGCTAGTTACCACGCGCTTTGTACGCGTGTTGTATGTGTGTATGTATGTGTGTGCGTGTGTGTGTGTGTGTGTGTGTATCTGTACGCGTGTTCTTTCTCAATGTCAGTCGATACATGCATGCTGTGGTTCCATTCAACGATTAGGATTAGTATGGGTCTCTATACATACGTGTGCGCAAAGTGTCCCGGAACTATCCCGTTTGAAAAGTCCGTGGCCGAGCAATGAGCGATAATTTCGGGACATCCTACAACGGATTTGGACGCGTATTTTCGTAAAGTTTGAATCCTCAGAATCCTTGTGTCTCACGCATTGTTGAATATAACGCAGTTGTTTGCGATTGCGAGGGAGAAATTTTTTCTTACGGGGCACTAGATAAATTGTCAAATGGGGTTGTACGACATGAAAGGATGGGTGTATATCTTTTTCACTGTGCAAGTTATGTGCTTGACAATCGCATAAAATATATTACAGATATAGGAACACAGAGAAATAAATAACTCTGGTACGGACAACAATATCAACATCAAGGCAATTGTACGGAGCGTTTCAAAAAAATGCATATATATCAATGAATAATAATTTAATTATTCTTTAGCACTTATATTCAAGAGAATAATTGACGCAAATTGTGTTTGAGACACTCCGCGCAAGTATTTGATAGTATTGAAAAAAAAACACTGAGAATTTGATGAAAAAGGACCTCAAAGGCAGCAGAGCACCATAATATCGTCATACAATTACCACCGATACTGCTTTACACACATTTTGGTGAGCTTTCCATAAACGCATGACTTCTTGGAGAGTGCGAGAGTTTTCAAAACACACCGAGATAAGAGGATTTGTCAAAGAGTCTGACTATACGAAGGATACAATGGAGCGTGCGTGCGACGCTGGGGCGCGTTATAATTAATCACTCGGACCGCGTTCTCCCTTGTGTCATCCTCGTGTGCCGGATTCGCTCTTTGCCCGAGATGACTATCACGAGTTTCGCGAGATCGGCACGCGGAGAGACGAGCAAGCCAAGGAAGCGCGAACGGATATTAACGCGCCGCGCTCTTGCCGCCCGCTCCCACACTTAATCGAGAGAGAACCGTGGTATGTATCGGGCGTGTGACTTACTGAATACTACGTGGACTAGGCCTCGAAGGTATCTTTACGAGTCGTGGTAGATCTCCCCTGAAAATACGACGCGCACGGATAAGCCTATCGTATCGGCCACGTCCCAGCCGCGGTGTCGCGCGAACGGATAGCATGCTTTAAGCATAGAGTATCCCGCCGGGGAACGGATACGGTCTCTCTCATTTTCGGGGACCATTCTCGGGTCCCCCAAACCCCGCGTACCTGTATGGGATGTCGGTGAGGTTCGATTGGCTGTGAGAGTGCGGCACTCGTGGCGCGGAGGACACGTCGCGGACACCGCACACGGTGAGCTCGTGAGCGCTTCCGGATAGGCTCCGGTCGCTTCCTCTTCGTCTACCGCCGCCACCGCCGCCCCCGCTACCTATATTAGCGTGCTGCAAAGTGCTAGTCGTCGGTGTCGCAGTGGAGGAAACTTTCTTCTTGGCTTGACCGCCGAAGCCGAAAAACCTGAGACACAATCGAATGGAGATTTCGCTTCAGTTTCGTCGTCTTTACGAGATGAATATAAGATAATTTAAATTGTAATCTAAAGTCTACCTCTTTTTTTGTAGAGGTTGCACTCCAGCGGCTAAGAGATTACGATACTGATCGGAGCGAATAAATCTAGGATAGCAATCCTTCTTCAGGAGTAATGTATATACATGCTCCGCGGCGGAATCAAATGTAAATCTGCTCGGATTCTTCATCTCCTGATGAACCTTCTCCATCGTTTTCCCATCAATGTTGATTTCGCAGGGAGCTCCAGGCGCCAGGAATTCTCTGCGTGTTTTTGAACGCGTTATAGATGGATTATTTTTTTCTCTCTTAAACGAATTAAAATACTGCGATAAATAATGTATAAAAACTAACGCACCTAAAAATTTCGTTGACTTTGTCAGGTATTTGTGCTTGGAAACTATGCCTGAGATCTTTGACTGCCAGCCAAAATCTTATATTTTCGTGGCTGTACTCCTTTCTTAAATAATTTGTGAATTCTTGTAAACCTGTTGCGAGATAGAATCGGCTTTTGTAAGATTCGCCACGATACGATAACGATGTTGTATTAATAGGATCGAAAAGTTTTACCTGTAGGATCAGACATAAGTTCTTCCATCGACAGCGCCCATCGTTTAACACGTTTCTCGGTAGGAACTTCCACTCTGGACTCGCGAAAATTATTATATCATTAGATTTGCCATGAATAGACAAACGTATTAGATATCGATTACTTACAAAGGACTATTCAATTGCCAAAACGTATGATCGTCGGTGATCCATGGATTGGAAGGTTGCGGCTGTACGAACATCGGGTCGTATTCCACGTACGTGTTGAAGTATGATTTCAAATTTTCGATCGCGGTCGAAACCTTTATCCTCGTGCGTATCAAACTGTTCTGTAAAAGGTCCACCTAAACGAATGAAATCAGTACGAGCGTGTTAATTGGATCGAGGCTTTATACAGAGTCAATCGATGGCCTTCTCACCTCACGTTGCAAATCGGCGAGGGTACGTTTGCGTGACGGTGGTCGTGGAAGTCCGGGACGAAAACGAGTAGGTACAGGCACGACTTCCAGGCTACTAAGACAACCAGGTGGCGGCCGATAGACCCTCCAAAATGCTCGCTCCTGCGAGTCGCTCACTATCTTGTCCCCCTTTTTGCGCTCCTTGGACAGGCGTACCTGAATCCACACAATCAGTAGCATTTCAAGGAGTCGCGTGTTCGAGTAGACGAAATTTGGCATTACGTGGAACCATACATGCATGTGTATATAAAGTGTCTCATATAGCACGGGTTACATAATGCTATCATATTTTTTTTATCAAAAGATGAGAATTTTTCTCCTTTAAAAAAATATCCAGAAATGTATCGTTTTACAGGTATCTTATTTTTTAATGCTAATAGAATTCAATTTGCTGTTTCTTGATTTTTTCTGTAAAAATTGTGATAATTCTGTTAAATGATAATTAAATTAAATCTAATATTTACATTTTTATAATAAAACACTTGAAGAAAAATTTTACTTGAATGACACGAGATAGATTGCGGTAGTGAAATGTGTTTGCCGGCTCTTACGTTAACAAAATAAATGTTACATAATGTAACGTAAATATCACAAGCTTCATTATAAAGAATGATTAAAATTTTTGCACGCAAAATCATTTACACAAACAATAAAAAAAACAACAGATGTGTATTGTCATAAAAAAATTTTAAATATCTCTTTAAAAACGATCCATTTTTAAAAATTGTGCAAGGAAAAAAGGTACTTGTTGACAAGAAATCTCTTGTATCTTATCTATATAGGACACATTGTATATCTCTGCGTGTGTACGCTTTGCACAGTTGATATATTTATTATTATTGAAAAATAAGCGCGCGATAGCGACTATTTAGTCACCTGCTCTTCCGCCTGTAGTTGTATTATGTCCCATTTGTTCTGCAAGTTCTTGCGCAGGCTGTTCAAAGCTTCCTAAAGACAGTAGGGTTTTCTTTTTACGAATGTCCTTAAACGGGCTTGTCAATTGCTTGTTATTGCGATAGCAACATTGCGATATCATTACGTACGATCTCATAGTCCTCGAGAGCGTGACGTTGTTTGTTCTTCAGGGTTCGTTTAGCCAGATAGATCGCGTACTCGACATTGTCAGGGGTTCTGTGTTGCCACGGCCAATAATAGGGTGTCTAGGCGCATCAATTTTTAAGATAAACAATTAGATAATTCCGAACAAGAGAGTTGGAAATATTTTTTTTTATAATTTTCAAAGGCTATATAACTTACCTGAAATCTATACAGAGAGCTATCATCCTTTACAGTGAGTGTCTTGGAGTCATTCACTGGGAAGAAGTAGCCATACTGGCATAGTTGATTAGCAATATGGACCGCCTCTACTGTCAAACATAATAATGTACTTTGATATCTGAGGAGACGTTTATATCGACGAAAGCCTCTAATCGTGCAGGTCACTCAAACGATGCGACATTGCTCTGTGTGTCATATTTTAGTAGAATCTGTCTGTTCGCAATTTTTCCCAGCGAACATACGTCGACGCCCACATTAAATTATAATTTTGCCATCTTTATAGGAAATGTAAATTGTGCACTTGGACAGAGAGTTGGAGATGATATCAACTTAAACATTTTTACTCATCGAATAATGAATTCGGCTTCAATTCAATTTATCTGTCGCATACGTAAATGTTGTCGGTATTTCCATAATTACTACAAATTCTTCAACTACCTCCCCGAGTGAGCTATGAGGACATTAATTCTCGCTAAATTTACTCGAATTACACGCTCGCGCGGCGAAACGGGACGAAATCTGACGAAATTTGCATTCTGCATTTGCACGTGGACGTATTATCGCTCGCGTCGCATTGTCGCGCGCAAAAATCCCGACCGCAAAATCCGGAAAGCCGCGAAAAAAACGACTCACGAGTTTTCCCGCTTGTAAAATAATATATTATATATTTTCGATAAATAATCCATATTCGATTTTAAAATGAAAGAGTGTCTCCTGTGTAACATGTGTTAATATGTAATCGATAGTTGAAAGGCATCAAGCGGAAAGTATCGATGCAAATGCGGATCGGAAACGGCGAAGCGAGAGTATCGATGGTGTTAGTCGTTAGCGTATCCTCAGGCAAGAGCGGTTGCGGTTGCGCGTGTTGGCTGCGGCGAGACGAGCGAGCGAACGAGCGAGATAGATAGATAAGATGGGGAGAAAGAGCGACAGAGAGAGGGCGAGGGGAGAGGGGGGAAGGGGAAGGGGAACAGCTGACACGATCACAGCGGTAGACACATACGAGCCCGTACCTGATTCTTCGATGGCAAGCCGCTCCATCAGCCACTCGATGAGGTCGTAACCTGCAACACGCAGGCAGCCTACTGTAGTGTCCTGGCCGTGATGGCCGGTTACGCTTACTCCACAACGCAGGTACCGATGGCACTCACCCATGAACGCTGAAGGGATCGAGGTGAGAAATTGTTTTTGGCTGCGCACGGGTACCCCGCTCTCAGGGTCTTGCATCTCCCGCACCAGCCCCTCCATCTGCGCGAGAAAGGATCAACGCGACGATCGATTATTACGTGAGAGAATTTCATATCGTATCAATTGTATGTACTTAGTCGCGTTAGAAAACGTCAAACGCTTGTTTGTCGGGGTATAATACCTTGTCGAAGGCGTAAGGCCTGTGAATGCGTGGCTCCTTCTCTTTCTGTTGTTGATTGCTAGAGGCCTCCATCGCGATCGAGGCGGCCCTCTGCGTCGTTGGCAGGAGCGGTGTCGATATCGATGGCGGAGGGGGCTGGGGAGCTGGGCCGGAGACGGGTCTACCCGAACTCCATGGGGCTCTGGCCCCATCCCATCACTCCAGTCACCCCCGCACGCCCACTGAAACATCCGGTCAAATCGCCCTCTTTATTTATCTCATGAATATATTAACGGAATATATTAAAGTAGAAATATAAATTTAATTACAACTGCAATGAGTTTAATATTGTAATTAAAAATCGCCATCTTAAAAAGGATTTCAACGTCGATTTCTGTTGCGCTTAGAAAGAGAGAGAGGGACTTGGGTATAATTTTCAATCGACTTCTATATCCTGTCATTTAATTATTCACGCTTCTCGTTTACGTGTATACAATCCGCGATTAGTTTGCGTAGAGGAAGCGCTTTTGCAAACAGAGGACGGTTCCCTCTTATTAAATATAATATAAATAATTAAATTAAATATAATATATTAAATAATAGTCAAATAAATTTCCAAGTTTCGCATCAGGTTAATGAAAAATAAAATCTTATTCAAATATGTAGTGAACTCTCAGACTAAATTCTCTTTGATTCTATTTTCGGATCGCAATCCGACAGTTGCCCGTATCTGTAAATTTTATAGGAATATATCTTCTGGACGTTCCTATAAAAATAGCTACCTTCTCGTACATCATTATAGTGTCGTCAATTTTTAATTCTTTGTCTTTTGATACACTTTATCGACGAGAACGTGCCTTTGCTCTCATTATTTATGAAGGCATATCGGATTAAGAAAACTGGACAAAAATACCGGCTATTTAATTAGCAATAACAGAGACATTTGTTTTAACATATATCACGTTTACGTATAATTATTTTTACACGGCGACTATCGATAACAATACATATATCTGCCGAATGTCGTTGGCATTGATCGATCGACAAGCACCCCACAATTATTGATTGATGTACGGAAAGTAATAAGAAACTAGTGATGTATGAGAATCTAGTCGAGTGATACATTTTTCAACTCGTAGCAGAGGAGTGCATCGATTTGCGCTTTATTTTCGCCTACGGCGATCCGAGGTGCTCTAGCGCACTCGTACGTACATACATACAAAGCTCGCAAATGAATAAGGCCATTTCATCTTCGGGGAGATCATTTAGCTCGAATAAAAGAGAACCGGGCGCTGATGCATTGCGCTTCCGCCTCTCAACTTCCGCCGTTCCGCATTACGCTCGTGCAACAAACTGCGGCAATAATAAACGACCGTCACGGAGAACGGCAAAATGCGCCGGGTCGACGCTTATGAAGGCTTCTCTTTCAGATTTTCGCAGATGAAGATTTACTTTATTAGACTCGCCGACTTCTCTCTCTCTCTCTCTCTCTCGGACGAAATAAAACTCACCCGACGATGCTTGTCGTAAATTCGGAAAACATTTCCGCTGAATATATCGGAGAATTCATAGACCATAAGATCAAATATAATCTGTTATTTACGTTCCATTTCTTTTTCGCGGAACATTTTCCACAGCCGAGAAACCCGAGATCGGGACAAGAAGACGGTGAAAAAAGACCTCTTCTGCGAAAAGTCGTATAAAAGATGTTCGGGCCACGTTTAACGTCACGAAAACGCGACAATACGGATCGTCCGAAAGTTGTCTCGGTAGAAAACGAATGGCTTGCGGAAACGATGCGAAATCGGAATTTCGACGAGTTAAAAATGGTCGTCGCGCGATATTATATCTCACGTTACTGATGATATCTCGTTACTGATGCGCTCGCGTTACCATCCGGATGAAACGCAAGGTCGACACGAATCATCATCAAGGTCATGGCGCGTCGTATCGATGGGAAAACGAGTGCTGTCCTGAAAGAGGAGATGGCTTTGTGCATGTGCGATGAAGTCGGGCATCCAGATAAAATTGCGCCGTCGATATATCGGTGTATCCCCAGGTTAACGAACCCAGACCTATTCGACTGGCGATAATGGGATAGTGTTCTCGTCTAACTAAAGACAGACGAGAACATGGGAAGAGAGAGAGAGAGAGAAGAGAGAGAGAGAGAGGAGAGAAGAAATAAATACGCGATCATCGGGTCTGCGGGATTATCCTCCGATAGATATTTCTAACCCGATCGAAATTCTTATCTTATCCCATTTTGCGCCCTCGTGTTTCTTCCGATGCGGCGAATCTTTTCATTTTCCACGAAACAAGTTGTTAACTCGGTCGTTTTACGGCATCTGTTGCAAAACTTTCGCCTCGTTACCCTTGTTTGCCGAGTTTAAAATTGGAATCGAAACCGCGGTGATCTTTAGAAAGCCTTGAACGAGAAATTCCAAGATGGATATATCTTCGGGAAAGTACGTTTCGGAGGAAAAGAAAGATGGAAAGAAGGAAAGAGCGCGAAGGCTGAATTTCAATCAAAGAATAGCTGGATATAGAAAGAAGAGAAATAGCCGGAATATCAAAATGAATCCCCAAATGATTTAAGGACAAGCAGATGCGTGGGAAGAAGCACGCTCCTCTCCCTCCCTTTTCCTGCAGCCTCGTCAAGCTTGCATCCTCCCTCTGCCTGCCAATTTACGTGCTAATCTGAAATCGATAAGTTCTCGGGCACGTCCCGAGAGTTTGGGGACGTACGTTTCTAAGAATTATTCAGTGCGCGGAGTTATTAATGTCCTGCTCAATTACAGGCGAGTTTTCAGCAATCGAAGGAAATCAATTAGTATGCGCGGGGGTGGCGGATGTTGCTCGTCGCGTATCGTTAACCCTCGTCGTTAACGGCTGGAATTTCAATTCAAAGCTTTTACTTTCTGGTTTCTTCCATAAAGACTATATCGAAGCACCCAAATCTGAAATTTTACCCATCATTATGTTTCATTTACCTCGTCCATATTTACATATTTATCTAAAGGATTTGTCTGTTCATTCAAATTAATAATGCAATTGTTGTTATCTTGTATTATTATGATAACTGACGCCAAATGCCAAACTCAATTTGTCATTTATTAATGTTACTCTATCAGAAAATATTGCTCTTACTGGGCAAAATGGAATTGATTATGTATTACATGTAAACAAGGTCACATTTAAATATATACCGATGGTTTAAATCAATTTGATTATTTTACATACCATTTAATTAGAGTTATTTTGTAGATGAATGTGAATGAATGTATGTTTTGCATATTTACTGACTATTAATCTATTATTTACTAAATATCTTGTAGGACAAAATTGAATGAATTATCGAGCATTGATTTATTTCGTGATTGGTTATATCGTGATTTTTTTATATATTTTTTTAAACTTTTCATGAATAATTAACATAAACAATGATACATATATAAATAAATTATTCACTTTGACAAGTATTCTCAACTATAACTCTAGATGGCATCTGGATGAAAAAAATGTATTGGCGGTAGTAGGTTTATATTAGCTAATTTTCTTGTTTTTTTTATGACAAAAATCGCATCGTATTGAATATTGCCGACACATAATGTGTGAATATAAACCAACCATATTTGAAATTCATAAACGATATTATCGATATCACATATTGGCCATTTGTTGGCACAGGTATGTTGTGTCATATAGTGTCTGCTTTAAACGACTAAGGAAAACATAGCGATAGATTTCGATAGCGATTCGAAAAAGAAAGGCTTGTTTCTTTCCATTTTATATATTTTTTACATTTAACATAAAATATACGTTTTAAAATATACGTATTTTTCGAAATACATATTTTCGTTGTTTTTGTTTTGTATTTTCACAACCGCCACATTTGCGAAGCAATAAATGTCATTCGCGAGTTTATACGAAGCATTTCAACGTATTGTAAAAAATACGTGAGAAATACGCTATTTGCGAAATCGCGAAGAAAATCCAGATAAATCGTGCTCGGGACCAATCCGGAGAAGAGCTTGAATAAGTAATATCAATGGAAGAAATCACGGTCGTCATAAAATTCCGTGGGAAGCGACACTAAGCTCGCCTTTCTATGGGATTAACTCTCGCGGAATTCTCTCGACGGGACTCGTTTCCCGAGAAGCTTTGTGCGAACGATAACGAATTTCCTTGTTTCCTATTCAGAGGCAGGTCATTCAGTAAACAGGAGGGAAAAGCGTGCGCGGCATTAACCCTTTTCAATTGAATGAGAAGACGAGTGAAATTGTTGACTCTTTTGAATTCTTTCGATTTTGGATTAGACTCGACGATTCTTTTCTATTTCAGATTCTCTCGAGAAATACTCGAATCGCTACATTTGACGAGAGATTCAAATTAGCGATTTTATCGAATTATCCGGCAATTTGACGAAACGTCAAGAGCTATTTAATTTATCGTGCACATAATTCCGCTTCGCGTATAAAAATATGCATTTAATCGCAATCGACACAGTTGGCGTGCGACAGGAAATGAGATAAATAAAAATAAACACGGATCGCGCGTCTTTGCCTCCAGAGTTCTCGATATAATCGATCTAGTTTGTCTACAAATGACAAACTCGGGGGCGAGTGTTACCTCGAAATAGCCCCTAAATTGATTGAATGAATGTTTCCGCGGAGACGACACAATTTTAGTCTCGACGTCCCTCGGGTCGCCGTGCCGTGCCGTGCCGTGTCGGGTAAATAAAACGGCCAGATCGGGAAGACGGTCGAAGGCGCCCAATCTCGCGCCTCACGGAACAATAGCTGCGATAGATTGAAATTTTAATTAAATTTTTGCATTCTCTCTCTCTCTCTCTTTTTTTTCTACATCGGTAAATGAGCAATCGATCGCTTGAAAGATTAAGTTATTAATTTCCAACACACATTTTTACACGTCACCTGACGATCGCAACGCGCATATTTTCGTCCTAAAAATAGCGATTGGGGAGGAGAGTAAAAAGGAAAGACGAGCGAGCACGTTTAAAAACCGAAATGCAATGGGGGACGAAAGTCGGTCGCCGACCAACCCTTGATAGCTCGCGCGCTCGATCGGTTATGAATCATCAGCCCTTGAAAAGTCACGCGGGTGAATTCCAAAACGGGCGCGATACTGCGCGATAAGGTGAAATTCCATCATCGCTCGCGCGATCGACGTTATCGCGTCGATATCAAACAAATTAAGATTGCGTTTGCACGAATAGACCGACATCTGCCAACTTGATTGTCATACGTCGTGCATCGGAATATCAATCGCGATCGAGTCGCTTGCGCAATATGTTAAATTCGCAAGAACGTGATGCAATGTAAATATGTAATATATTTGACACACGTATGAATGAATAATGAAAAGTATCGATAAGACGTTTAATCGAAAGTCTTATTTATCTTATCGGGATTTTTCGCGATGTACTTTGCAACATTTTGGAAACGAAATACTCTTCTCCGGGAAACGTTACCAAGCTACATTTACGGTATATAAAGAAACGCTAATTGTGGCAAGCAATTACCGCCGGCATTATTTATCTCACGCGCACACGTACACTCGGCATGTATTTCGCTAGAGACAATTATCGTGAAAGGATACCGATGTAAACGTACCTTAACATGTGCGGTAGAACATCCGAAAAATGTAACGGTCGCATGAGCACTATGTATCACCTTACACCATCACTGCGTTGGCATTGCCACGAATGCATCATTGTATTACTATATCGGCAATTGGCGCGGATCCGCGCGGACCAGAATATCATCCATTAGTCGAAATCCCGGGAGGAAATGGACACCTTCCTAAACTTGTACTTTTATTTTCCTAGCGCACTCTACTACAAGAAATGAACCGATGTCGATTATTGTTCGATACGATAGAGGAACCGTGTAGAGAATTGATGCTATACATGTTTACCGACCATGACATCTCGATACGTTACATTTCGCGGTGGCTAGCACCCCTAACGTTTCTCCTTCGATTCCGAGAGAGCCCCGCTTAGCATCCTTCGACGGATGGATCCCGAGGAATCGGCGCACTGCACAAGCGTTCTAATCCGCGAGGGGTCTACTGTAGCGAAGGGGTCTCCTCTGGCGGGCCGTCGCGCAGAGAGCGCAAACACGACGGGAGCATCGCGCGCCTAACGCTCGGTAGCGCACGAGCCACCCCCCCGGGAACGTGCACATGTCGCGATCGTGGGGCATCTCGCGCCTTTTCGACGACGCGTGCGACGACGGTGCGCTACGAGATATGACGTGGCCCGATCGAATGGTCCACTTTTCGCATCGCTAAGCCTCCACTCCCGGTGGTCGATATTTATTGCGCCTCGGCCGAGGCTCGCGGCCGCTCCGAAGAAGCCGACTCCGATCGTCTCGCGTCCCTCGGGCCAACTGTTAATCGGCCTCGAGGAGGAAGCGCTCTCTCTCTCTCTCTCTCTCTCTCCTGCTGTTCCCTCCGCCGGCTAAATATCGCCTCTTCCTCCCCCTACTCTCCCCGGCTCTCGATCGACCCACGCCGATTTAACGGTCGCCACGAAGGAGGGACGGTCGGAGCACGACGTTCCCGGTGGTGTCGCACGACGGTCGTCCGTTCTTGGGAACGCGGACCCGCTTGTCGTCGTCGTAGGTAGGTTACCGTCGTCGAGCGGACGATTCGGAGTACGGCGCGGAGAATATTTTCTCTCTCTCTCTCTCTCTCGCGCGCGCGAGAGGAAGGGAGAACGGAAGCGCGGGGGAGAGAAGAAGGTGCGCGACAAGGGGTACCGCTTTCTCCCTCCCTCCCCCTTCCTTCGCGTTCACCCCTCGACGCAGTTTCGCTCGGCGATGATCGCACAAGGCACAAGGAAATGTCACAAACTTGTACTACTCACTCGACGAGTCAGGGCAGTGGAGCTTCATGAATGCGTTCCGCAATATGTATCAGGCCATCGGAACACGGCCGAGCTCGCGGCCCTTCTTCCGCAGCTTCGAGTCTAAAGCCACCGTCCGCACCGATACGCCGTTAAGGCAGCACCGCGCGCGCACGCACCACCAGCAGCAACACCGCCGCTAACGCCACCGCCACCGCCACCACCACCATCGCCACCGCCGCCACCACCACCACCACCGTAGCTGAGCATATTTCCGCGGGGGTGGGAGAGACGAGAGGAAGGGATGGAAACGTACGGACGCGAGGGAGAGAGATATGGGACGTCGAATAGTGGGGAGAACGCGAGCAAAGCGTTTGCGCGCGGGAGCCGGAGCGGCAAGGGGCAGCACGCGGGAAAGAGAAGCTCGCGAGAGGGAGAAAAGGACCCGGTCCGACGATGGCGGGGGTCGGGGTCGGGGAATCCCGGTGGTGGTGCACCGGGTCCCTCCGCTCTGGTGTGCCGAGGACGTATATACGTTATATACATGTATATTTTTACACGCGGGACTTTATACGGACGTCTCTCCCTACGTGTATGCGCGCGTGTGTGAAAGGACCGTGGCTGTCTTCCACTCGCGCGCGCTCCCTTTCTCGGAGGTGCGAGCCCCACGGCGCTCTCTCCGCGGTGCGTAAACGTACGTCTCACGCATGTAGCGCCAGCAACGAGTCGGGGAGAGGATCGAAAATGCGCGTCTTTCTCTCGTCTCCCTTTATACGCTCCCGACAGAGACTCTTCTCGCTTCTCATCGATGATCGCTCGTAAAACTAGGAACGCGTCGTCCTCGTAAGCGGCCGCTCGGCCTCCTTCCTCCCCGTGCCCGCGTTCGGCCGCGCCCTCTCCGCTGGTCGCACCCCGGTCATCCCTGTCCGCCAACCCTTTGGAGAGGGTTGCGCGCGGCCGATCGCGAGCGGAGACGGCCGAGGGCGAACGAGCACGAGGGGTGGGCGGCGGGTGACGGCTGAGGTCGTCGCGGACGCGGTGGCCGTTCGCGAGGGTGAGTTTCGAGTTCCGTCGTTGGAGGCGAGTTTCGATATGGTCCTCGCAACAACTCCGGCTATCTTTTCAATCGAACAGGTCGAGCTAGAGACGGACGTTGCGCGGGCAAACTAGTATATACCAACTGGTATCGGAGTCGATACCGGGGCAAGATACCTCGCAAACTTTGGCCGAAGCATAGATAATGCGAATCGAATCGCAAGTAGATCGACATGGTTTCGACGTGTCGCGCGACCTATGCAGTTTACAGATCTCTTTTGTATACGTCTAATTTCATTGAATATTCCGGTCGTATCGTCGAAATGCTGGAAACCCGACGGTTGGCCGAGACCCTCGACGAATACATAAGCGCGACGCTGTCCTCTTCCGCCTCGCGCGTCTTTTCCCTCGCTCGACACCAATTTCACCGAGTCGCCTTTTCATTCCTCCTCCTCCTCTCGCCACGCTCGCCGACGTTTGCTCGTTGTTCGGATCGCGAACAGCGTATGTTTAATTCATGTGCCGGGTGTTATGCACGCGAGCCGAGAGAAGAGCTCCCTGTTTTCCCGTCATCTTGTCCTTCGTGTTTTGATTTCCCGGCGCGATGAAGCGGCCGCCTCGTCGTCCCTCTGTTCCGTCCCGTCTCCTCGCGTCTGTCTTATTGTTCTTTCGCAACCTCCCTCGCTCGACGCGCATCATTGTGGCCTCGACCGTATCCATTTTCTATCCCGAGAGCCCCAAGTTACGCGTACGCGGCGTAATTTGCGATTTCCTCTTGTCCGCGACAACAATCGACAATAATCCTCTTGGTTCGTAGAAAGGATCGGCAGGACTCGATGATGGTCGAAATTTTCGTCGGACACTTCCGAGAACGATGTTGCGGCAATTTAGGAAACGCACGGACGGCGGGAACGTTCTTTGATGTTAAGATATTTCCTAGCGAGTCGGTTTCCAATCGCGTGACCGAGTCGGAGCGGAAATGCTTGCGTGCTGCCGAATCGCGTACGAACGAATATGCATATAATTATACGGTGCGCGGTATTTGTGGATTATTTACAAGCACGCCAGTGCAGCGATGGTTACGCTTGTATTCGCAATCCTCTTTGCAGCGCTCGCCGTGAAACCGCGACAAAGTTTGGGGGCTCGGCGAGAGAGAGCCTTGTTCGCCTTGTTTAATTGTGTCGGGGTTGCTCGCTAAAATATCCGTAACAAGAAACTGTTCCTTGCGTTATATTAATCGCCGCTTTTATTAATGGCCCGGCATTTTCGTGAAACTTTCGAGTTTCGGCTTTCCCAACTCTGTAACGCGCATATAATGCATAATTTAAACGATGAAGTAACTTTATGCATAACCATCTATGGATTTGCTTGGACAAATATGGGAAGGGGTGAATTTGTAAGTCTTGATGGATGCAGCCGAGCAACCCAACAGCTCTAAGCTTTCATATATATAAACTGCGGAACATGTCGATGAATATTATCAATTTCAACGATTAAAGGGATGTCGGCTAATTGCGATGTCTCTTGTTGTATTGTTTTTTTAGCGGAAGAAGAATAAATGAGAGAGCCGGTTATGCAGAAGGAATAAGAGCATGACTACTGTATGCATATCGCGAAATATTTTACGACCGTATACTTGTATAACGATAACATGTACAATTCAATATTATCGAGCGACGTAGCTTTATAGAATCTCGTTATTACCGAACCTTCTATTGTGTATTAAATCTAATCGAAATTTCATTTGAGACTAAATTGGCCTGAGAAAACCGTATCCTGTTTAAGACGCAAGGAGGTCCCGAACATATATGTATATGTCGTTCTCGTTGAAAGTCGAGCAATAGTCTATCCGTGGCTATTGACATGCCAGCTCGACTAACGAGATTCTTACGTGGCTTCGCGAATGATTATTTAGATCTTAATTAATGAATCCTTGCACGGTCCGTTGGAGCGATCGATCGTGATCTCGATAATCGCTGGAAATTAATTTTCCACCATGTTGGGCTTCGCTTGCGCGAGTCGATCGATAACATGCGAGACCCGTACGTGAAATTCAGATTTATTCTGTGTAATTTAACACACAACTATTTCAGTTCCGATCCTTCTTTTCTCTCTACAGCTTTTAATTTCACAATTATTAATTATGTAAATTTCATTTATTAATTATGTAAAAGACATGACAAACACTACTTACCCGGGAAACATCCGGCTTCTAATTGGCATGACTAACTTGTGTTTACCGATTATTACGCGAACGCGAAAAAGACAGCCATTGGGTTCTTCGGAGGGAATTGGAAGATTAAGGATTCCTCCGTCATCACACTCAAGCATACCTTTCCATTTTGTCGTCATAGGAACGGTGACGAGGGGAGATTTCTACGATTCGACTTGCTCCAAAAATATCTTGCGCGTCGAGAAGAGAAATATTATAATCAAAATGTGATAAAACTTTCGCGAGATCGATCGCCTTATTTTATATCGAGCTTGCAAAATTTTTTCGCTCGTTTATTTAACGAAAATTTATTTGGCGAAATGAGTAATAAAAATTTAAAATGATTTTTACTTTTTATTTCATGTACAAAAGTGGAATTGAGAAATTTTTTCGGTTAGAGAGCTCAAATTGAACGTCGTAAAATTTGCTTGATCGCATCGCCTGTGTACTGTTCTCTTTTTATCTCGATATCGCGTTCTTAATATCTATCCCTACCTTTGACTGAAACAGAACTTTTATTCGATTAACTACATGAATTTGATGAAAGGTGAAAGCGTCGAGCGTACACACGCTAATTGTCACAAACTCATTTGTTCGTTTTGCAATTGTTAATTGTTACAATGGCAAGTCGTCACCCTTCTTTTCTCTCTCTCTCTCTCTTTCGCTAAAGACAATAGCGGAGATAATTGACGACCCAAACTTACGACCCGCAAGAAACGCTTCTGAAATGTAATTGCATCCGTAGTTTCGTGCGCAAAATACACGAATAGCATTATGCATTGTTTCATGCTCAAGTTTTACTTATTGTTAGTAACCCGCAATGTACCCGCAATACACAGAGTACTAATTATATTTAAGTCATTATATCGTATCTGCTTGAAGGTGCCATATCATTTTCCTGGAAATAAATGCACTGCAATAATACCGTAACGTAGCATTATATACGCGCGATAGTCGAGATAGTCGTCGTTATACGGACACGCGGAAATGCAACAATGGCCTTTTGAATTTACTTCCGGAACGCACCGGACACACATTGAACGGGACGAGCTTGGCAATTGGAACGGAAAGAACAAAACATGTAAAAAATAAAAAAAAAGTACACATCGCGAACACAAATGAAGGTACAATAAATGAGTTTAGATATGCAAATGAATGGCGTACTTAAGGGAATACTTTGTTTTTCCTTTTTGCTTCGCTCCAAGTTCGATTTAATTTATTTAGTAGAGAGAATCGCAATATATTACAGTCGAAATTCTTCTCTTACTTTTAATCTGAACATTTCAATCTAACTGCTTTGATACTTTAAGCCTAAGCAGATTAGTCTTTCTTAAAATTATTTGTATTGTTAATCTGTAGATTTACCAGAAGCTCCTCTTTCAAATCCCAAAGTGGAAAATTATGTATTTACTATCCGTGTGAGGTACAAATACAAGAGCTCAATTTCTGTATAATTAAATCTGTTAAATCAAAATCCTGTCGAATTCATAAAAAAAATGGTATTGAAAATAAGAGTAACATTTTGACTCGGACAACGATGGCGAAATAAAATCTCGAGAAGGATTTCGGAAAAATTTCGGTGATGAAACGCACGAAAGAGAAAGAGAAACACACTAGCGTTTGTCGAGAGGCAGACCTCGCCCGCGAATTAGAAAGCGACGCACGTGATTGTGTTTTTTGTCGTTATTAACGCATACACGCTTGACTCGGGCAACGGTGGCGAAATAAAATCTCGAGAGAAATTTTGGAAAAGTTTTGGTGATGAAACGCACGAGAGAGAGAAAGAGAGACACGCTAGCGTTCGTCGAGAAGCGGATTTCGCCTGCGAATTATAAAGCGACGCACGTGGTTGTGTTTTTGTCATTATTAACGTATACAAGCTTGACTCGGGCAACAGTGGCGGAATAAAATCTCGAGAGGAATTTTGGAAAAATTTTGGTGATAAAACGCACGAGAGATAGAGAGAGCGAGAGAGAGAGAGACGTTAGCGTTCGTCGAGAGGCGGACCCCGCCTGTGAATTAGAAAGCGACGCACGTGGTTGCGTTTTTTGTTGTTATTAACGTACACACGCTTCTGTTTGTTCCATTTCGCCTGGCATAAAGATCGAGCGGCGATAACGATCCTATTCGCCGGCCGGTCACTTCCTCGGATACGTTTGCTCAAGCGGCCCTTAATAAATTATGCGCCGACTGGAACTGGATATAATCGAAACAACTATATCGGGCTATAGTCGTGCGCACTGGATGGACGCATGATCGATTAAATAGCGGAATACTTGGACTCTGCGCGCGTTTTGCGCGAGCTTTGACTCGGATTACGCGATTACCGATGCTCTCTTAATCCCTGGTGAAAAATGGCAAGTCCCTGCGTAGCGGATCTTTGTCTATCGGACGTGGAGATCTCGAGACGTCGAGGAAAGTAGGCTCGGAGGCCCGGAATAATGCATGTCTTTATCTATCGTGCTATAGTCTTACGCAAGCCTGGCACTCGAGGCCGATTTATTCGTGGCTTTTCGTTTCGCCGCGATTAGGTTTATCAGATCAGCGTCGCCGACAATGCCCGATCGTATTTCTCGGTCTTTAGTGGTCGCTATTTTCTTACGTGTAAAGTGCATTCTATTACCGTCGCTATCGATAAGCCGGTTTTGCAACGCCTATGATTCACGCGCGGAGATTTAATTAAGATTCGGCGATACTCTCTTGCAAATTATTATTATTTAATCGCGACTCGGTGCGATTTTATTATTTTTTTCAAGCCATTTTATTATTTTTTTCAAGCGAGTAAAATCTCTGGGTCGGTCGTGTACATATTTTTGAAATTTAGAAGACGCGCATCTCCTTATCCGAGAAAATGAGTCCCAACGCGGAATTAATATACTTGTTCTTTGCGAGATTGTAACACGAAAAACATACGTTGATTCTTATTGCTAGGATGGAGCAAGAAGGCCGCGTTGCAGAGACTTGCACTACCTTTTACTATCGATTCTGTCGACGTTTCCGCGAAGCGTGTCTGCTCGTCTCTTCTGACCTTTGAAAACTTACGTGCTAACAATACCTCAAGTTGTCGAGTGGATCCGAAAGAACGCAAGGCCCGCATTTTTGAAAGACTTTGCGAAGAACAAGTTCTCCCGGCATCTAAAAAAATTTCATCAGTTTTATTATTGTTACTTGATAAACGTGATTTATGCAGCTGTCAAGTATACGCAACGTAATTAACATATACAATACAAATAAATAAAGAAGTAAGAGAAAGGAAAAGATAAGCAGCAGACACATGTGTGAAAGTAAGACAAGGCGATAGATAGTCAACTTTTAAATAGTATTAAATCATATGGTTAAAAGAATCTGAAATAAAAGAATAGACTTTTTGCATCAAATAGTCTTTAATTTATGTGAATCTTACAATTAAATGGCGACATCATGGTCGCAAGAATTTATAAAAGTTTATCTTAAATGTCTCGATTGTGTGCTCACCGCGAATCTTGGACGCGATATTGTTTTAAACTTTTTCTTTTGTAAAATTCAATGCGATTACATAACAAAATTATTATAATTGATCAACATTGACTCTGATCTTCCTGGTCAAGGTCTTCCAGGTTGCGCGAGATTCAATTTTCTAGATCAGGAGAGGTAAACGAGATTGAACGATACTATAGACAGACTAGATCAACAAAGTAGATTCTCTTGACATCCGTTTTCAATTAATCGATGCTTGTGCGATAACACAGAGTAATGTAAATAGAATGTGAATGTCGTGCTTCTCTCTCCAAAGAGAAATATTACAGGTGCATTGATAGAACGGTACAGGCGAAGGCTTTAGAACACTTAAGTAGAAGATGTTTGCCCAACCTCAGTTGATATAATATGTGCATATTTTTTCTTTATTTATTTTTTTCCATCCAAAAAATGTACTCGTAATAAATTTTCACTTTTTAGAGAGATGCACGATTTGGATTGGAGAGATGCACGATGGAATGAGTTGTCCATCATGATTTAAATTTATAAAACTGATACACACACCTGGATATCCGAATATAAATTGCTAACTTAAATCTTTGCAGAATTTAAAATCAGATTAAACAGATTATCATAGAATTTTGAAAGAGAAACTTAGTCATTAATAAAGAAGCAAAATTCCCCTTTAAATTCTCAATAAATTATCCTAGATGAATTTGTTTTATTTATCAGGCACATATTTTTTGACGCGTACAAACATATAACATAAAAAATATGTGACCTTTTCCATATGCGAATGCACGATCTGCATATGAACAAATTAAATTTTGTAAATTCAACCGAGTCAGCTTTCAAATTTATTGACATTGAATTTTTTATTTATATTTATAGATATTTTATTTTCGAGAAATCGAGATAAGAAAGATCTCTTATGAGATGAGGAAATATTTGAATACTAATTATTGATTTTTAAGTCATTTATAGCCGATCAAAAGAATCTACACTGTAAAAAAATGCAATTTTTGATAGCTTACATACGGGATAATTAAAAAAATTATATGGACCACCAACGAGTGGACATTAATGAATCTGCTCAACTGGAAAGTGTCTGCTGTTAATTATATACTCTTATTGTCGATTACTTTTTAACGTTCCCAAAGTACTCGCGCACTTTCGAATCTTATCACAGAGAAATCGGAATGATCCACTTGGCATTTTCTAAGTTGGTGTAGTGTAACAGCAATTCTTCATAATTATCAAATGTGCAATTATCAAGAGTTATTTCTTATTCGCACGAGAAACTCTGTCGATCTGGACATTTCTTTTTCCGAAAGTGAAAAGAGAAAGTTTGATACGGATGATTTCACGAGAAGTGATTTAGATTCCTCTAAATTTTACTTACATCTTGATATCGAAATCGATACAATACGCGTACCAGAAACTACATGCCGAGCAAGTAGCAGAGAATCGTTAGAACGTCTGAAATAGCTGGGAGGCAAGGAATTAGAACATTTGAGTACAAACGTATTGTATATAATTGATTTATGCCGGTTGTACAAAATCGAAAAATTCTGCGATATGGAACAGTCGAATATACTTATCGTACATTTTAATATCACTTATCATTATTATCGTTCTTCTTTTTTTCTCACGTTAATTTATCAAAGGTAAGACACATGTTTCGAGAAGAATCGCGATTACGACGAACGCATTCGTCAGCGAAACATCCAGAAAACGAACGTAATTAACGTCGAGTTGTCGACGGGGTTAAGTGGTCACGAACCTAATAATAAGCGTCGACAAATGGACAAATTACGGACGAGATATTCGAGCAATTGCAACAAATTATGGGCGGCGCGAACATGTGCCGATCCAAAGGGATCGACAACAGGCTCTTTTAATGAGTATAGAGTTATGTTTCATAAAGAAAAATTTCTCCAATTATAATTTCTCAAAAAAAATCATGGATTTATATTGCAAAAGAAATTCGAATCGATTAAAAAAGATTCTATAAAGATTTAAATCAGAAATATTGTTTTAGAAACGCGATTCTAAACGAGAAACCTAAATTAGTTCTCATTTGTTTTTTGTAATGATTTTTCAACATTCTTTTTCGAGTTGTATTCAATATTATAATAGAGAATATTTTAAACATTTTTTGCCGAAATAAATTTACAACGGTCCACAATTAGCGTCGATATTTGATTTTCATCAAAGCTCTGGATTGAAATAGAGAAGCAAGAAATCACTTGGAAAATATTCTGAATTCTTTGTAGAGATAGAATCAAATTTTTTACCTTGCGATTAATAGCCGTGCTTTGTAGACTTTATATCCACACTGAGAGAAATGTTTTGTATCAGCAAACAAAATGTTGTTATTGACGCAAAAACTAATTGTTGGTATGCGACCAATTAAACCTTTGGTTTTCACATCGATTTTAATTCGTTGAATTCATTTACTAATACACAACTGTTTTGTACAAAGATTTTGAAAGTGAAAAATAGAATATTTTGTTACCGAAATAAAACAATTACGTAAAAATAATATAGCTAAAAAATTTTATTGTTAACGTAAAATAAATAATTTCTTCGGAAAGCCCCAATGTTTCAATAAAGTTTCAACTTTTCTATCCAAAAGGAAGTTGTAAGAGGAGAGAAAAAAATTTTCTCTAACCGAAAAACTGAACGGTCATTGCAAATGTCGGTAATTATTTAGCTTAAGGGAGTCATCTTGGGAAAAAGGTCGGTTGTTTATTTAAAAGTTATGAACAAAAACAATTGTTTATTTAAAAGTTATGAACAAAAAAAGTTTTATAAATAGAACATATTTTTCGGATATCATGTACATATATTATGGGTTTATAACTTTCTATGCAAAGTTTATAACTTTTTATGCGAGGTATATCCCACATCATGGATATGGGTTGGGTTAGGTTATATCTTCCAAAAGTGGAGCCCCCCGCAGGAGAGCGGAACACTGCGTCCACGCATGTATTTTTCAAGATGAAACCAAATTCATTTATATTTAACCTTATTTTGCTTTTCTTTCGCTAAATATATTAATAACTTGTGAAACTTATGAAACTTCTTTTGTTTATAACTCTTTAATAAACAACGAGCACTGACTAAAACCTTTTGAATGTTACTCAGAATCATCATCTTGACAATATATGTCAAAGTTAAGGTCTGAGGTGGCTCCTCTAAGTTAAATAATTACCTAAGTGTCTATCACTTCATTATTTATTAATTATTTTACCGTGTCTTTGCACTTGCTTTTTTCATTTAGTATCTAGAACAAACTAGTAATATATTTTCATGTTTTATGCCTATTATCAAACAAACTAATATTGATGAGAACGAATAGAGTGACAGCAGAGAAAATCACGCAGTACAAAACTGATAGACGTAATATGCGCAATTCTGTACAAAATATTTAGTAATACTGACCAACTTTAAATATTTATTAAAAAATTGTTTAACTCGATTTCATATCGTTATACATTTAACAAAAATATTTTTTACTACAGTAGATTTTGTTCAAATTACTAAAAGAAAGTGTATTTTGTAATTACGATCAAACATTATATTACTACTCACAAAATGTGAGTAACCAAATAATCGTTTTATTAATTTAAGAAATTATCAAATTTTGTTTATCTAGACAAAAAATTATTACACTATCTTTACAAAATTTTCTTATTAAAAACGGCTATTTTAGGTATTTAAGTAATTTTATTTTTTTGCTACCATTACTATAACTTTTTCTCGGTGTAGTCCGTAGCGGAAATTTAAATACGAGAGAAAGTCGATACGTATAGCAACAAATAGGTAAACAAATATTATTTTTATTTCTTATTCTATCGAGAATTTATTCAATAGCTGATATAAAAATGGGATTTCTCATCCAATTCCATAAAAGTCTATCAATCTTATTTAATTTGCGAAAATAATTGCGAAAAAAAGAGAATTTTCACGCCTATTTCTGTTTTGATTCTAAATCGAGAAATTATATTTCAAATAGAAATAGAATCTCCAATATTGATATTGTAATACGAAATCCTTATTTGAGACGATTTTGAGAGAATTCTTATCAAAATCCATGCAGTATCAACAACGGAAAATCTTGGAAAGTTTCTATGCCAAGTATTATGTCGAAATCTGGGGCGCGATGCAGAGCCTCCTATTTTCTCGAGAAAATGCGGCGAGCGGATTCTCGTCCCTCCCTCGTACACCATCGTTTTTCTATACTTTAGCAATGAGATTTTTCAAATCACTTTACATGTCATGCGTCCGATCGCGGCCGCTTTCCTTCTCGCGTGCGACAAACACAACGCGCGGTTTATCGTCGCGAAAGACATTATTCCCGGTGCGATAAATCACGCTGGATTTCCGGGTAACGACGTTTTCACGTTAACCTTGTTATCCTGTCCGAGGAGCTAATTGACCTCGTTTCTATTTAGTCTCTTAACACACGCTGCTGATCACGGTCACGTTGCACGCGAGTTGCAACGCGAGTTGCAACGCGACACGAGATCGCGGAAAGTAAAAAAAAAAAACATTCTCCCTGTGTGAAAAGAGCCAGAGCTGGCCTATTAGAATTGAAAATCCCATCTGGCTCGTTCCTCGGTCTAAAGGTTATCTGCTTCCTCCGAGGATGGCGAGAAACCAAGAACGGTCGAGAATCCCAGAAGAGGGGATTCCACCCGTTGACCGGAAATTAGAGACGTATAAGGTCACTTTTATCGGTCCCATTTGGAAGATTTTCCGGTTGATTTAGCAGCGCGATTCGCTCTTGCAAATTTCAACTATATATGCATCGCAGAAGGCCGTGACACCTTATACGAGGCGAAAGGTGACACGCGCGCGATGATTCCGAAGGATACCGAATGATTTCTGCCGGCGAATCGGAGCCACGCGAGGTCATTGCGGTGATATTTCCAAGCCGACGCTGTTATACGAGAGTATAACGCGAGAACTTGCCGATAGTGTAAGGAACGCGGTTGACAGACGCATCAGTTGACGCGCCATTTCGATTATTTCGAGCGAAGGAACGCCAGGGATCTATTAAAATTGACCCCGTCTGCGTCGGGATCGATAGCGCGCGGCAGAATTCTTACTAAGCGATTTTTACAACGGTTGGTTCGACCCACGCTTGACATCGCGATAACGAGTATCACGCGAGGTGAATCTTGATTGCGGTCAAGATCGCAGGGATCAGATTAGGTGTCCGCTACACGCTCGCTATAATAAATGTATATCGACGATATAGCGAAAGTGATTTAAATACAATATAAACCCTCGGCCGAAACTGGTTTTCGCTCGTCGCTCATCGGGTACTTTTCGTGCGTTTCTTTGTAAAGAGATCCCCTTCCGTTCTCTCTATTTTTGCGTGTAAAAGCGCTATACATTCGCAGCATCTGGTCGACGTCGTAACAAGTTTCTGCCAGTTTACGCCAACACAAAAGCGCCTCCCATGTGGGAATCCGACCGGGCAGCTGAAAAAATTCTGCTTCAAAGGCAGGTCAAAAATTTGCAACATCAAGGTAACGTAATTTTTATGTATGGAAGAGAAGCGGAGCGCGTTCCATACATTGTAAGTGTTACGTCATCCATATGAGAAAGGTAGTGGGTAATAAATATGTATACGCGAATACACGTACTCATCGTATCTTTGCGTAAGATAACGCGCGTAATACGAGTATTTATCGTATATCGGAAATTGCTAGGCAGATGTAGATTATCGCAAAGATGCGCGAGGTTTTCGATTTGCCGATAATCAAATATTTTCGAGAATCAAAATTTCGTGATATCGTACTCGGAAAGTTTCGAGTTTTAAAAATTCAATGATTCAGTGTGAGCGAAAAATTCATAAAATCAAATCCAGATTAGATCGAACGAATAATCCCGAACAAATTTCAATGACGTTAATTAATGATGTAGAAGATTATTTTATTCAAAATTTGTATAAAATATTTATAAAAAACCTAATTAAACTTTTTAATACTTTCTGGGGTTTAATCTAAATCCGGCTTTCAATCATGAATGTACTTGAAAATACAGTTCATTCAGAGATTAATAGAAGCACTTTATACACACACATACAGTGTATTTGATTAAATGTATGTACACTTAATTATTTTTTTTAAATAGAGTTAACATGAAAACATATTTCGAATAAAAATGATTTGGTTTAAATATATATAATGTGAATTTAAAGGAAAATTTTTAACTATTTGTTTTAAATACTATTTATGCCAGTTTTATTTTCTGGAACAATATATCCATTTTACGATAATTATACGATATAATTTTAACATTTTATAACAAATTCGATAATGTGTGTGTGCAATAAAGTGAGATAGTCGTTTATGAGAGATTATTATTCGTGTTTTACATGAGCGGCAGAAACAAAATATATCCTCGATAAAAAAATCCATTTAAAATACCGCCCAAAAATATTTACTATTATCATTACATGGATCTTAAACACAATAATTTTTACTTTAAACACTTTCTTGTAGCGCTAACAAAATACCCGAGTGTATATGCTTAAACCACACAAACACCCTGTATATATATTTATTATAATACAATGTGTCAAACGATTGATAGGACTATTGGTCGTGCATCGTGAGAAACGAGCGTCTCGAGTATATCTCGCGAAGACGCCTATTCCACCGCTCGTCTCGCAAACGGGCAGGGCACTCGGCACTCGCAGGCCGCGGCAAGAGCGAGAGAGAGCGAATCGCGCGCGCCGCGCGCGCGACAAGGACGGCGGCCGCGAGACGGTAAAACCGAGCACGCCGCGCGCGGCGTCTCAGTCGCAGCACCGCGCGCGCGCCGTAAACGCGATTGTCAGACGCGCCGCGAGTCAACAGCTCGAATCATCGTCCGACGGTTTCTCGTTGCGCGTTGGATCGACAAAGAGGTCGAACGCGGCCGCTTCCGAGAGTGCGATAACCAAGTGTACCCTCGAATACGCGAGCGGACAAGAACGCGTGTATCCTGTCACGTCGCGTCGCGATCGCGCAGTCGCGGTTAGGGTTGAGGTTAGGGGACGTCGCCTGTCCTGTGGTGCATCGTGACACGCGCGCGCAACCACTTTGCGCGGCTGTCAATTTCGTATTCAGCTGGTGGACCAAGACACGCCGAGTGCGAGGCCTAATGGCGTAACGGCGACGGTCGCGGATCAGGACGGCGCAGCAGGGAAGAAGGGAGCGGAGAGCGGCGCAAGTTTCGTGCAGTGACGTAAGGTAACGGATCGCTTTGCGAATGCGTAACTTTCATTGAGCGGAGGGGGGCAGATGCCTCGCGCGGAATTAAATTTGCAATTAATTGATACACTTTTTTCCCTCGCGCGCTCATTTTATCCATTTCGTAACCGAGGAATACGACGAATGCCGATAAGGCGATATTTCTGCCGACTTCGCGATGCTTTGTTTACATTTTTTTCGCACATGTTACGTACATGTTATTATGAAAAAGCGTCTTTGCTTTTTTTATTTCGTGTTAGGCATCCGTCCTCTAGGCTTCGGAGAACCGTCAATTTCGCATATTCGAGATTATCGCGCGCGGTAAAGAGATGCGTAAAATTCAATGAAAGTCGATACTATTCGCACGCACGCACACGCATGGACGCGTTCTGACCGGAGAGCATGGTTGGAAGAGATGCGGGGCTGTCTTACTACCTGTCTGCCGGCACTCGTTCCCACGGTATCCTCGCTTCGCGCTCGGGTGTATGTGTGTACGTGTGTGTGTGTTGCACGCGCGCGTGTAAGTGCACGCGAGGGAACGAGGAACAAAAAGATAGAGAGGCGCACCGCCGAAATATTGTTTCGGCTCTCGTGTATTCGTGACGCGCTGCTCGCCCCTTGAATCTGTTACGGGCGTCTGTCTGTGTGCGTGTATGTGTGTGTGTGTGTGCTCGAAACCACTAAATATACCGGTTCTTATATTTCCCTTTTTTTTTGTTATCTGTATAGGCGCACTTTTACGATACTCGTTTCCTCCTCTCGCCTTACGAGTCGTTAACATGTTTTTTCCTCCTCGCCTATTCGTTAGCGCAGCACTTCGCGTTGTTCCTAGAAACAGATCCTTCCGATCACTCATCTTTCCGTATTTTTGATACATGTGCAAAAATATTACATACATGTATAATTAAATGTATATTAATAATAAATTTAATATATAATTATATTTAAAAATATAATATATAATTAAATATATATTAAATATATTAAATATAAAATATTAATACAAGTATGTGTAATACGAAATGTGTACTTTCGTAATTCTCTGACAGAATTTCCGTCGTCGATAATCCATTAGCAGCTACTCCGACCCGCATAATCGGTTTTCCGGAGAAATAAATCTCATCGAGCAAAGACGCGGCCAACTGCGTATCAGTTCCATTACTATACATGTATATTCATATGTGTATTCTATGCCAAGGAGCGTGTATGGTCGTTTCTATGGAGTTAAAAGATTACCCGCATGACGAACAAACGAGGTCGCCGTCCCCGTCTCGCAACAAATAAAGCAGCAAAATGACATCCATCTGGACGTTTGCGCGTTTCTAAGCGAGATAGATCCCGCGACAATCTTTCCCTTTCCTCGACATTGACACAATTCGAAAGATCAGTGGGAAATGTAGCGATATTTTATCTTAAACAATTTTTTAAAAGTATATCTAAATATATTAAATTATAATAAAGTTATAAAATTGTTCCGAATTGATTGCTACATTTGAGCAGGATCAGATTTGTCCTCTCTTAGAGAAACTGTCTTGTAAGTCTAGTCGAACTCGTCTGGAGAGAGCGAGCGAGATCTTATAAAGTCAATTATTTAGACTTTTGATATCAGATAAGGCTCGAGTCTCGCCACTTTATAGACTAGGGAGAGAGAGAGAGAGAGACAAGTCAAGAGGGGAATAACTCGCAATCTTCAATGGAGCGAGAAATCTTTCTTGTAACGAGACGACGTCTACTATATCTACAACATTGCGGGTTAAGAAAAGCGCTTGTGCAAAGAAACGTAGAGTTAAGTACACTTCCTCCCCCTCGTGGGGGTCAGTCTCGGCGCTTTATCGAGGCTCTTTCACGGTGACCGGTCGAATCTCGTTGGACGCGCATCGGAGCGGAGAAGAAGAAGAAGAAGAAGAAGAAGAAACGATGAGTCACGCCGGCTAAAAACCCGTCTAAGGCTCGTTTGCGCGAGCAAAAGGACGAGGAAATCCCGGCCGGCCAGGTGAAAACGAGAGATAAAAGGTGGAGCCCCCGGTGGGCTCCCTGCGGGTTACTGTCGCAGCGATGGACAGGTTTGCGTATCTGCGTGAAACCTAACCGAGTGAGTCACCGCTTTTAAAAGCGTTTCGTAGATAAATCGTCCCTTTTACGGATAAGAGGGATAATAGAGATTTCCATGCAAGTTGGAGTTTGGACTACCATTGTAATTTTGGCCAAATAGAAGCTCTAGTCTAATAGTTGCGTTTGTAGACTAATGCAGCGTTGATTCCGCCACTTTTGGGCCCTTTGAAGAGATCCTCATCGGTAAGAAAACGAGCAAAGATCCCCAGGTTCTAGCTCGTTAATATCGTTAATATCGTTCTTTCGCCGATCTCTCAGAGATCCGCGGAACCGACGAGGATAGATCTTCGGAGGAAGGGACGGATCTCGAGCCAGCCCGACTCGAGGAGACTCTCGACAACCGCTTTCGGACAGGTAGTCTTTAACTCGGCCCGACGAGAAGGATCGGTGCGCTTTGAGAGCTCGCTCCGCCGGCGTCTCCGCGGCTTCTCCACCACGTGTAAGACGCACAATCGCGTGACCACCTACCCGCCAACTTGAAATTACCTTCCTGGAAGGTAAAGACCGGCGTTCCCACCGACGGTGCTCGATTGCCCCTCGCAATCATTTCGGTCCCCCTTGCCTCCCTTCGGGACCTCTTCGCTCTTTTCGGCGAGTACGCCTTGATCGAATCGCAAGGTTACGCTGTAAGCTAGTTTTCTCTCTCTCTCTCTCTTTTACGGAATCTCTTCCAGCCTCCCAATCTTTTGGTCGACGAGAAACGTACAGGAGAAAGTACAAAATCTTTTCCTTCGCGACGAGAAGAAAAATGTATGTAATCTCGTGACGAACAATGCGTGTCGCCAGTTTGACAGAATCAAGGTCCATTCTATTTCGCACAATCCGAGGTCGCGGGCAAGAGGAGAAGACGATCCTATCTCGGAGTCGGGTGAGATTTCGCGAGAAAAATGGTAGACGAGCGCGAGTTACGCTTTCATAAAAACTCGTCGTAAAGTTGCCCTGGGATTTACGGTACGCGCGTCGTCGTTACGTTACGTTACGTTACGTTACGTTAGGTTGTATTCGTATCGTTAAATCTAACGATCGCGCGTTATTCAGCTTTACGAGGGCGGATTAACCGCAGTCTTCATCTACGATCGCAGTCGCCGACCTTGGTCAAAGCTCGTTGAAACTCGCGCAGCGAGAGAAACTGCGTCTCCGATTGATTATTTCTCCGATATCGATTTCTGAAATTCTACGAATAAAATATTAACCGGAGATCTCTCTCATGATAACGAGAGACGCGTATCTCGCAACATTTGCATGCCGTTATCGGTCAGTTTGCGCGGCAACACGGTAGTAAATATTACGGATTGCGCGCAAATCGACTTCAAGTGGAGTCTCTCTCTCTTTCTTTCTTTCTAACTTCTATTTTCGAGCCGCTTTTTGCGATCAGCGCGATTGCGCTCGCTCATTAAAGTGCGATCCTTAATTGCTGGGAACGGACATGTGAGTTTATCAGCGAGTCAAGCACCGTGCGAGAAGTGCATTTTAAATCTCAAGGATCTCAAGGATCTGCATTTGCGGAGAGAGAGATCCTTGATACCGAGCTTTTTAGAAATTAAGGGCACTTTAGATCCGCGAAATTAAATCAGTGAAAAATCAGGGAATTTAACAAGAATAAAATTATATACTTTTTATGTATATTTAAAATTGTATATTTTTTACATCATATGTGATGTTACACAAATGTCAAATATATTCGTTGACTTTTGATCCTGGAAAATTCACGGCAAATTCCTACTAAACTCGTCGATGAGAATCTATTTCTTTTTTCATAGACGGGTAGATTTATATATCAATTTCTCTAGTCGCGTAATTCAACGTAAATAGACATTAATGACGTGGAGATGGCGGCAGATGGTGGAAAGTCTTCTCGCCGGGCAATTCCTTCTAATAGTCTCCGACTCCCTTGGCGCTTTTCTAGAGAAACAGGATCGCGTCCGTGGGATTAATTACGGGCATGTTAAAATATTAACGCGTAAACATCACGATACGTACGTACTTAATTATCCTTAAGCGCTGGATTCTTGACAAATTAGCCGTATATATAAGCCGGATTCTAATAAACGCGGATTTTAATTAACGTTCTATCTGGACCGCGACTCTTAATAAATAAAGGCGAGAGATGATTTAAAAATTTTTTTTTTTTGACAATTTAATAAGAGAGAGTCTATGAATCTCGGGAGGGTATTTATAAATTAGTACGTGTGATGCTTGCACATTTTCTTCTTCCGCGGGCCAGTTTCGCGAGTGCTTTGCGCGCGCGCGCTTTCGTATCAAGTCACCTGAGCGACGACAAGTGTCACTCGAGACTGCAATGCGACGGAGAGACTATTGAAACGAAAGCTTTCCAAGCTCTCTAGTTCGCGGTTTGCGGAGAACCGCGGACAACGCTCGGCAATGTTAAGTGCTCGAGGAACGCCGATTCCCCAGAGATTTTCTCATAACAACGTCCGACAAGTGGAGCGAATTAAGAGAAGCGCCGTTTATTATTACACTCTCGGCCAAGACTCACCTCCATCCGCGACGACAAAAAGGTCAATCTCGCGTGTCCCGGGACGCCTTTTTTTATCGAAGCTATTTTTGGATCGTGCCAAACGTCGAGTTGGCGCTACGTGTCCGTCGATCGAGGCACGTGCAGGGTTGGACATCGGCCGGAAGTGACCCGCGGTCCGTTTGTGGAAGTGTCGCGCGTACCTCCGTTTCTAGGACGCAACGCAGGCTAACTGTAAAAATATCGGGGACGTCCTAATCGCGTCGTGAAACTTGCCGTTGCGGAGGTTACCGCAGGTGCCTCGCAGCGCCGCGGGCCGTCTTCCTCGTCGGCATGAATCTTTCATGAGGCCTCCTTCTCGTGTTCTCTCTCTCTCTCTCTCGGGGCTCGCCCGCGGGGCCGCATTAGATGCACCTTCACTTTTGCCGAGCGGCCAAAGGCAGCCGATGTCTTTGGAAATGATTCTTCCTCGCGGCCGAACCCTTCTTCGGCATCGAGTCGTGTCTTTGGGCCCAGCCTCGCGGACACGTTCGATATTTTCTCCTCTCTTCCCAACGCTACATCGATCATACAGCAGATATCATCTTTCGCAAACTGTATATATACGTGTATATCGTCGTATTTCATTGCGAAATTGCGCCAAGATATTTGCCTGTCGAGTGTTTGCTCCGTTTCGCGATTGAAATCGAGTCCAGCCGCGATTTATTTAGCGTTCGCTTAATAACGCTTTTCACTTTTTATCTCGTATTTTACTTTCACTCCAATTGTTTTCGCCAATTCTCATCTCATTTTCCTAGAATGGCCCGTAGGTAATTCGCTCCGGTTCTCACCTGAATGATTTTATGGCTGGCTAACGATAAGGTGGCTCGAAAGAAAAAAAAATGCCGCTAGGCTGTTAATTGCCGCTAAATCAATTTCTGCTGCGCTTTACCACGGTTGAAGCGAAACGTTGTTAACGTTTCTCGAAGTAGGACTATTGAAGGAGGCTAGTCAGACTAGCAAAGACAATGGTGCTCGTTCCCGCGCTCAAAAACATCCTCTCCCGCCCCCTTCCCCCTTTTGTCCCACGGCATCTCTCACCTGTAAAACGGCCTTTACAGCCTCGCGGTTGTTGGCAAACGGTGAACAAGGCCGACCACTTTGCCGCATGTAACTTTTACTTATTTCTGCGCACCTACGTTTCACTCGTGGCGCGCTCTTGGTAGGATCATTAATCACGGTACGCAACGTTGCCAGGATACCGTTGTAACCGCGAAGCTTAACGATTCCAAGTTAGGAGGACGCGTCGATGCGTCGGGGAAGTTGGAGAACCTCCTCCAATTTAATTGTATCGCGACTGTCGCGTATCAAGCCATTTGTCGCACAAAGCGTATCGATACTTTTTTCGGGGAGAAAGAGAGAGATTGCCTCTTTACAAACTATAAGACGCAATGATTTTTGTTCGTTGGTGAAAGCCGACGACGCGCAAGTGTGTCGCAAGACAAAAAAAGAGAGACAAAAGAGACAACCGGAATATTTTATTTCCAAAGGGGGAAAAAAGTGCATTGACACGATAAAATAGGAGCTAGAGCCTTGTAAACAAGTCTACGCTACGAGTAGAATTCGCCGGCCATTCGAACCATAGGCGTTTCTCGCGCTGCGGGTAAAAACTGGGAGCTGGCGGTTTTACGCGAGAGGGACCCGTGGGATAGTTTGGTAGAGTCTCGGACAGTTCGCAGTTTAGTAGAAACCGGTCGGACTAGACTAAATGCGATCGAGCACTTTCCCGTTAACTGCTTTATCCGTTCCACTTTTTTGCGTCCGCGTGATATCGCGCGTAATGTTGGGGCGCAACAAGCTTTATTGCATCCTAGGGTAATCTCACTTGGACGCAAGTTGGTCTACTTTCGTATTTATATCAGTAGAGAAAAAAATGGTGTATAAATCTTGCGAATCGAGATGTTCGCGGATGAATTTCTTAGAAGTCACCCACCGTTTTCTCGCTCATCGATTCGCGCTATTCGGAAATTTGCGAGAAAGGCGAAAAATAGAGCAGGTTTCCCTTTAAATTGATCGCACGTGCCGCTCATCTTTTCGCTTATTCGCGAAACGTTCGTCAATTGATCGATTGGAAATTGCGAGAAACGTCGCGATAAATATTTCATGTCGTATCTTTGACTCTTTCCATTGTATAATATAAATCGTCGTTTCTGAATTTTTATCGAAATATTGTAACCGCGCACGTATTCTTTTATCGATTCCGACTCGGTTCGCGGGTGCTTTTTCCACGATGATAGCGTAGAATAATAATGGTGAAGCTGGATGAGGAAGAAAGAAAGATGACGAGAAGTAGAGTTACATAAGATTTATGATAAAACAATAAAATTAATAAAATTTGTAAAAATATTACATTGGATTAAAAATTTTACAACTTTAATCTAGTCTTGAGTGGATCTTTAGCAAAAATCTCGTCTTGTATATCTCGTCTCAATTTTATTATCAACTTTGATACCGAATAATTGTTCAAAAGAATATTTAACGTAATTTTTGTAATATATAATAATTTAAATTAATTATTATTGCATCATTTACTTCTGAAAATAATGTATATATTTTAAGATTAACATTGTTAGAATTATTGATTTAAAAAAAATCCGAAATATGCATACTTATAAATTAAAGAGAGATGAGGTAAAATCAGTTACATTATATAAAAGAATTTTATTTAATAAATAAAAATATTTATACAATATCATATAATAAATGAATATAAATTTAGTAAATTTATATCTGTATAATAAAAATATGCAATTATAAATTATACAATTTTAAAAATCAATTACAATATAATATAAGCCAAACAATTGAAATTTTATACAATATTTTAATATTTCGCAATATTTCATTGTTTTCAAATTTTGTTGATATAAATTTCTTGATTAAATAAAATTCTTTCATATAATAATTCTTTTCTCTCATCTAATTTACAAATATGCCTTATCTCTTTAAAAATCAATAAGCTTAGTCTCGGACAATTAAAAATCTCGTCCTGATCTTGTCTCGAATTCCGAGACAAGACAAGACAACGTCAAGATTAGCCTTGGTATTTCGTGCAACCCTAGAGGGGAGGGGGGATAATGAACGCAGCGCGTAGCTTATCGTGCGGCTCTTCACGCTTGACCTGGTGCCGCGTTGCTTCGCTGCTGGCGCAGCCTCCCGCTTTCACGTTGCGCAAAACATCATTCTGGTCAATCGAGACGGTCAACGCGAACAGCGTTCGCGATTTACGGCTTGCCCTTTCTCCCCGTCGTCCCCTCCGGGATTCGAGAGCGCCGCGCTATGCGCAGCCTGTTACGAGACGAAACACACTCGACCATCCCGAGAGCGCCGCCGATTTGCGGTGACACTCTCCGTTTTTTCCTTCTTTTTTTTATTTGTTTTCTCCTCCTCTCTCTTTTGACGTTGTCCATGCGCGCGACAACCGTGACATATTTCGACTATTTTCTCGACGGATAATACCGGAAAAATACCGCCCGGTCTCTATTCAAGTCGAGGATTAGTTGCAGATCTTGAAACTTTCTACTTGACGTGCATTCTAGTCTCATGTCGCTGATGTAACGAATAATATTACGCATCGGCTGTAATTAAAACTAACATGCGAATTTTTTTCTTTTCAGAAGTCAAATTAGTATCATCGAAGAGTGCGTTAACGATATAAGGGATATCGGCCAAGTTGAGGAGAGGTGTTTGCCGTCATTAGAGCAAGTTCTTGCGAAGCGCGTGAGAAGAGGAAAAAGGAAGCTGCGAGCGCGATGGGGGAGAGACGCGGTACGAAGGCCTTGGAGCTTTGGTGCCGCCGTATAACCGACGGTTATCCGGGTGTAAACGTGCAAAACATGACCACCTCCTGGAGAGACGGGCTAGCCTTCTGCGCCATGATTCATCACTTTCGGCCAGATCTCATGTAAGTCTATGGCGAGCATTTAATCGCCGTCTACGTGAACGATATTACGTGGATAATGACGCGAAATCCCATTTTTCCGCCGTTTTATCAAACGAAACACTCATGACGGTGCTTCCTCGTGTAATAAACAATCGAGCACGATTTTCTCCGACCAATTGCGATAGCTGATCGTGTGTGCTTTTAAAAGTGCGACTTAATCCTCCGATTCCTGGCGCGATTTCAAATTGTCCTCGTTAAAGTAGATTGTCTCATAAATTAAGCACAGAAACCCGAGTCTCATCGTTTCAACTCGATTACGTTTCGTCTTAATTACGCGCGGTTTGTCTCGATTACTCACCGAGAAGATTCGTGTGAAGGATCTTGGGTATCATTTGCTATAGTACAATATTAAACGTAACAGAATATTTAAAGAAAAAATTCAGAAAGATATTTATTATACACAGAAATCAAGATGTTGAAGAATTTTAGTTTTTAAATACGTGTCAGTATTCTTGAGATGAATTATTAAAATATCTGGGAATTTCCGAGGATCTCCCAAAGAGATGCAAAAGATCCAGAAATTCCGAGGCATCCCCGATGAATTGTCCCCTTCATAGTAATCCCAGGATTTCGCGTCGCCATTGCTCGGCGACGAAGGAAGGTCCTTCTAAAAATAGAAGTTCAGTGAATTGACGATCGATAAAGCAACAGCAGCCTGCACCCATCACACAGGAGGAGATGTGCGTCGGTTTTGTAGGTGATAACGGAACGCAACCGGAATTGTGCGTTACGCAATATGGGACCACAACGGGCACTTTTGCAATCTCCGTCCTATCTTGCCTAATCTCGGGCGCGTCTTTACTTTCCTCCAAATTACTGTGCCAACAATTACAGATCTTAATCCGTCTTCCATATTGTGATCCAATTTGTCCTGGAATATAATTTATTTTTAATTTTCTTTATATTAGCGAGAAGAGGAGAGAGAGTGTCGCCAATTTCATCGTCTCCGAGTAATATTTATAGTTTGAATTTTTAAAGATACAATCGTCAGAATCCGATTCACAATATTCGAGAATTAACGAGGATACTTTCCTTCTTTTTCCTGCATACATCGGTCTTTTTTCGGTGAATAATCGATAAGCCAGGAATAAAAAGACGGACAACATCGCGGAGATTTATTTGTCTTCAATTATTCATGAAGACTAACGACATCTCGAGTTTTCTTGGCGGGTGTCCAAATAAATACCCCCTGGTAGCTCGTAAACATCTGATAATTATTACAATCGTGTTTGGCACGCTGACGTGAGCGGATAAACAAGGTGAGCGGAATATATTTGTCGTCATGTGGATGCACATTTTTAGAGAATCTTTGAAAGGGAAATGTAGTACGTGGGAGAATCGCGTGCGATTAATATGTATTGCGATAATCTTACGACGTGAAATATTGATGATGGAATCGCGAAAGAATACGCGGTTTGGATCGTTGCCCATCGAATCGCGCAGATGAAAGCGTTCTATTATAGAATAAGCGTTCTTAAGAGAAAAATGCCTTTGTTCGCGCAGACAAGAGAGTCCTGACTCGACTTTGTTGTTTTTGAAAAAAAAACCTCTTTGTCCCGGTTTCCTATCGGTGCTCTATCTTGCACTCACCCGATTGTATCTTGGTAGAATTAGAAAGGTGGAATTAGATTTTTTTTCAATTTCGAAGCACGAAAATGTACGCCTTTATCTATTTCGATATCTCTGTAATTGAATGGAGAATGTCATTTACGAAAATGTTATTTAAAGAGATATGCAAATTTGTACTCTTGAAAAAATATCTCCTTGGGAAGAACAACGACGTTTTCTTTCCCTTAAAGAAAAGATATTCCATTACAGATGTCTGAATATGCGAAAATTTGCTTCGGAACAGGGCGCTTCGCGACTCAAGGTCTCACGACGAAGGGAATTCGTTTTTTATCGCTGACGGAAGGATCGTAGCGAGACTATTCTTCATTCCTCCTCTTTCTTATTGTCTCGACTAGTCGGACAAAAATCTACTTGAACGTAACGGAGGCTGTAAAACAGCGAGAAATTTTCTTTTACTACCTCGCGTTTTCGCGGTTGAGACGAAATTTTCTCCTTTTTTATTTCTTCCCTCGTTCTCTCTAGTCGAGCGAATCGAGTTGGTTTAACTTCGATAAAGATGTACCTGCATAACGCGTCTTAATTATCGCCTTGTTAAAGTAGATTGAAAATTATATTGATTATTATATGATTGAAAATTACAGGGTTCGGGTCAGTCGACCTTTGTCATCGAGTAGAAGAGCCGTAAGAGTATCCCGGAAGAGTATGACGTGAGAATATCTCGAAGATCTCTGGGGCGAGTGAAAGTGAAATCGACAGGTGTGCCTCTAACCGATCGAAGGAGAGAATCGCGCGGCAAAGGGCAGATCTTTTCGCGCCTTTGGTGAAACTCGTGGGGTTACGTTAATTCGACGGGAAGGAATACGCGCGAAAGCCGTGACGTTGTGAAACTTTGCCGCAATTTCATCGCTCGATCGATGAAAATGCGATATAATATTTGCACATCTGTGCCCCCTCCGTATCTTGCCGTCAAAAATATCGCCGACTCGCGAATTCGCGTTCGACGCGTTTGACGTCTCATCCACGTTAGATACACCCCATCGCGTTTCGTAAGAACAAATTTCTCTCCCGCGAGATGATATACCGCGATTAGCCACGTCGAATGGCACGGATGAAATATTGCCAATAAGCCGAAAGACAGACGTAGTCGAACTCGCGTGGATTTTTTTGCGTCTGCGATAGCGAGAGGAGGAAGATGAAAAAACGAGGGGGAGAGAAAGAGAGAATAAAAGCGGTGGGTGTGGCACCTCGGTCTCGGTTGGAACTCTGACTCACCGTGACCTCCCCGGGACGACCGTCCGTCAGAGCCCGAATTTATCGCGATTATTAAAGAGGGGAAACATCGACGATATACTTTTTCCATACATCAGCAACTAACCGAGATAATCCCACGAACTTTGAGGCATCTCCTCGAATTTCCGCGCTGCTTTCTTGGGCAATCGCCTTTTCACGATACACGAGAATTTCCCGAGATGTGCGCGTTCGCGAGGGATGAGGGACGTGTCGATTTCACGCTCCACATAAACCACAACAAGGGGATTTAGCATCCGCGCTGGTTGTTATCGCGCTATCAATCGAGTAGTCGAACAGGTGCTCGTCTTTCGACCTAGAATTTCAAGTATTAAACCCTCAACCGCCGAGCAATATGCCGATATGCGCTTATGCATATCGATTCGCCTAAAAGTGGAGCACTCGTAGGCAGTCTCGAAAAAAAATGTGCGCGGCACGCTATAAAGGAGAGTGTTTAGTAGATTATAATTGATGGAAGAATCGATTACAAAAAATTGGCGCAAAAAATCTATCGTGATAAAAGCGGAATATTACACTCTCGAATATAATTTAACTTTACTAGCTACTCTTTCGACGCTCTCTTTCGATGCTTAAGCTCTCTTTTCAGGAGATACTTGATCCTAGATCACCCTCTCCTTTGAGTCCGCCTGAATAGAGATCCCTGGGAGGACGCTGGGAAAATTTTGTCGGCATATCGCCGATTTCATCTCGACAAGTCAGCGTTTATTTACATGGACGACGTTAGCAACGTTATCGACTGATTTGTGTATAAAATAATCCTGAAAAATTCACGCGAGGAAAGATAATCGAAAGCTTGATTATTTCCATTCGATTGAAATTTTATCGCTTTTCCATGTCTTCGTAAATAATGCATGTCTCGACGAATCGTCCATCTGGACGGGGCAGGTCGCTCGGTCCGAGGTAAATTATACATTTCGCGGGGCACTTTCAGCCATGCGGAAATTTAACCGCGCTGCGAAAATACAATCCGATAGAGAGTCGCCTACGTATTTCCGGCATATTCCGTTGTAAGGCATACAATGACACGCTACACCGATTTCGATACACGCGACAAATAACATCGACGATCGCGACGATCGTATTCGTCGCACCTTGATTTCTCGCAATTTTTTCGCGCTCTGCGTCACGGCTTTTCAATTCATTTTACGAAAATAACAAGCGATGGACGTTTTAGATTATTCATAAATTGTACGAGTCGCAAACAGCGGTAACGTTTTTATAAAGCATTTTTTTTTATTTTAAAATTTTCCCTCGCGTCCCCTTTAGCATTCAGCGTCACATCCGTTGCCAATCCTGGATTTATTTATCCAGCGAGATATAACTGCGACGAATTTTTCGCGATCTCGCATATTCCCTTAATAAAGAGCGAGTATACTTAACTCGTGATCGTTTGCGAGTTACATATTCAACGGTTAGCAGCATTGTGGTTATTTATACTTGCTTTAATGAAAAAAGCGATTCTCGCCACACGCGCCCACGAGAAGCCGACAGTGTGATTAATTCAAGGAATCCTTTTTACACATTCGACGTTTCATCGAGTGGCCTTCGAAGCGAATAAATATGAACGTGGCTGCGGGATGGGTACGTGGAAAAGTAACGAATAGCGAGAAGATTGATATACTGCTTAGTAAAGGAAGAAAAAAGAGATGGATAACGGTGATCTTAAGTAGTTTCATTCCGTCTTTTTTTTTTTGTTACAGCGACTTCAACGGCCTGAACAAGGACGATGTGTACAGAAACAACGAGCTGGCTTTTAGAACGGCCGAGCAGCACCTCGGGATCCCTGCCCTCCTGGATGCCGAGGATATGGCGTCTTGCACGGTTCCCGATCGATTGTCGATTCTCACCTACCTCTCGCAATTTTACCAAACGTTTGGAGGTGGGTCTTTTTGCGCGCGTTCTTTTATCAGCCCGTCGATTGAAAGCATCGATAAAAGGTCAAGGAAAAAAAATAATGAAAATAATGTTTACTTTGAGCGGCGTTTGTTGAAACATCTCGTAGCGCGAAGAGTAAATACAGACGCGTTGAAAGATTCAATTCGTTTCATCCGCTCTTGTCTCGTCGCTATAATAAAAATCCTTCTAAAATTGGGAATAATCCAAGCGACGCGCGCTCGTACATCGAATCCATCGGTGAGTTGCATTTGGCAGCCTCATATTTTTTTCCAGCTCTGACCCAAATAGGTCTATCGCGAATAGTCCCGGAGAATGCGCGACGATTCCGGTGCCAGTTTTTGTTTCCAATCTATCTATCTATCGATCGCTCGGATACAGTCTCGAGAGAAAGTACGCCAATCTTGGTTAAAAATTTTTCTAAAATAAATTCATAATTTCCATCATCGCGATATTTCTTTCATCGTTCGAGACGAATTTTTCGGAAAAGTGATTTTTCGATAAAAGTTTACATAATTCACTTTATTTACACGAGTGTTTTGATCGAAACAGAGTGATTGAGAATAAAACCTCGTGTAAATCTCGACTTACACACGTAATTACGTATACGAGATCTTTCTATTAAACGAACTTTGAGATTCGCGCCGTGTTTTTCTTTTCAACGTCGCGTTTCAATTCCGAGAAGCGCGGGAAAAAAGCAATAATGGCTTATCAGCGCACACATCGCGTTCGCTTTTAGGTGAAAATCAGGCGAGTTCGATTGACAGTCGTATGACGTTTCGAAACGTCGCGATACGTCTCGCACTCGGCGCCCGTTACTAAATAGGCCAAATAGGTGATGCCGATCAGGCGAGCACGTGTCAGCGATTGGTTTCCTAGCTTTCTCCCGACCTACCCATCCATCTCTCTCTCTCTCTTCCTCGCAATTGTCCCTTCGATTAATATCTCGCGACTGACGTTTGTCGCGGAAGTTGCGCTGTATACAAGCGCAAGGTCGATTGTCTGTCACTCGACAGGGTGAATTTCCGGACGCGGGGTACAGGTTGTCCCAAAAATCACTGACTAGATTTTCCTGAACGCGTATAAATTTTTTTCCTTTAATACAATTTTGCATATCTTCAAAATTCCTTCGTTCAAAGTACACGTTCGCGATGACCCAGTTCTTGGCAGGACCGATACGGCGTAGATAGCATCTTGCAAAAAGCGAGAGGAAACTTGTGCGCTACACGTTGTATTTAATTCCTTGTTTTTATCCGCGCGGTCGGGGAGCCGCTGATTATCACGAGCGTAATTACCGCCTGTCCGACTACGAGGTGGCTTTGAAAATTTGAGTAGCCACTTGTTGAGCCACGCGTCGCAAGATTTGCATGCTTTTCCCGCGATTTTTCCACCATTTCCATCTCGCGATCGGAAAATAGCTACTGCTACCTACGGCATCGACCCTTTGCGTTATCGTTTGCAACCACTTGTTGAACGAATATTATTACGCGTCGTTATTGTTGCGAACGAAACCCGCAAACGCGACAAAAGGATAATTAGTTTCTTCTCGACGCATGCGTAAATGTCACTAATCTACGCCGTGATTATCGAGGGTGAATTTTTCTCGCTGCAAAATTGATGATCCCAAGTTTTTTTAAATTTAATGTTCTCTCGACGTCCAAGCTGCAATAATAAATTCAAATATTTCACACATGGCAATCTTCCTTTTCCGCGTCGTGAGGAAATCGCGGCGCGAATTATTCGATTTCTACCTCCCGGCCTCGCGCTCTCGCTTTGAAATCCGGCGGCGTTTCGTTACGCAAAGCGTCGATTTTATAACGCGCGATTCTTTTTTCGCCAGATTCCTCTCTCCCAATCGTGCGCTCGGTTACGAAAGCATTCGGGAAGCATTCGCGTCACTTGCCGGGGGTATCATCCGAGTTCGAATGTACCTCGATATGTCGAGGATATATCCAGGTACCTGGGTACGTAAGGTGAAGTAATCTATTAAAAGTCCACCCTGTTCCCGGCTTGTATAATCTCATAGAATTCCCCGTAGATTAAGCGTCCCGTTAACCTTTGAACGACGGTTAATCTCGATCTCGGGGCACGAGACCCTTTCCTCGGTTGCGCCGTAAATGGCCGCGCGGCTGCAAATTAACGCGGTTCGTGAGGACCTATCCCGTTTCTCAAATCACTACCTGCAACGAGGAAATTGCCGCATTGCTCGCGGTAGTCGACGTCCTGTCCGCTTTATAGCTACATTAGGCCCCGCCACTCGAGATAGAGTCGACGCGATCGTCGTCTCCCGGCCAGCGATAGCGTCGTGGGACGCTCGTTCCGCATTAGTACAAGTAAGCGGAAGGTGGAGGTGCATCTATCGTACGGAGGGTGTATCGTCGAGACCGTAAAGTGTGTGCGTGCACACTTTACACGGTACAGATATCATCCTTAACGGTGTATCGGTAATGGGGAAAGGATAAACGCGCGCTTCCTCGAGAAACCTACGAGACGAGTTTACGTCGTTCCCCTTTTCTTCCTGTAAACGGCAAAAAGAGGGCAAGAAGCTACAACCGTGGAAAAATGTCACGATGAATTTACACTTTAGATCCACGGAGACTGATGATCGCGACGTACACAAGTATTACAGCGATTTTATGCGAGTGAGTCGGACAACTTTTCCTCGTCCTGCCTCGCAAGAGTCAATATTATTGTTCAAACAGAAGAATACTTCTGCTTCCATTCCGCGTGGACTAATAGCAGCCTGCAATAGCGGTACCTTCGGCTCCTCGCGCATAAATATTCACGCCATGAAGGAAAGTTTCATAAACCACATCAGCGTTTCATCGATATGTAACCACAACGAGTAACTGGGAATTGCTTCCGCTTCAAGTTTCTTGTTAAAGGAAAGCAATATGTTGTTTACATTTTAATAAATATACGTCTTTCCGTATATTTATTTTTAAAACTTTAACTATTCTTGGAAGGTTACTCTTTCGATGAAACAAAAAAGGAAAATAAATAGACAATTGACGGAATATGTTACTTTTTGTCGCAGGATCTTCGCCCAGTCGTCTGGCAACCAACAGAACAACCGAAACCGCCGACGAGAGGATCGCCCCTGTTCCGGAATCTCCTAAACAAAAGGTATGCCATGATTATGATACGATCGGAGGCAGATACGCTTCTCGTAAATTTCTTTTGCCGGCTCCCTCTTCCCCCTTTTTTAGCATAAACGTCGTAAAATTCTGTACGTGGTAGTTTCGTAAGTCGCGAGCTTGAAAAGTCCCTCAAGCTTTACCAGAACCATCATCTTGTAACACATCGAATCAACACGCTCTAAAATTCATTTATTCATCTTTACAAAATACGAGAGATATTCGTCCAAATCGCTTTATTTCGTTGTACTTTTCATTTCTTATAAAAATCATGTTTTCGACATTGAACGGGTTAATCGAGCATTTTTCTTTTTCTCTCTTTCTCTTTCTTTTTTTTCATTTTTATCCAATCACTTTGTCGTTCATTTTTAGACTCGTGTTCGCAAAAAAAAAAGACAAAATTTAAGTAGAAAGGTCTAAAGGATTATTTGAATCTTGTATCGCGCTGAATTACAATCAAGAAAATAATCTCGAAGAAAGTCGCTTGTGATACATCGCGGTTTACCTTGACACCAGTGTCATCCCGTTGCAACAACAAATGCCGTCATTGCGTTTGCGTAATCACGCAAACGCGCATTATCGACACACAGGCGCCGTCCCCCTTTTCTCATCCTTTATTTTTATTTTTTTTTTTTATATTCGCCCTTTTCCCATTATCTCTCGCTTGGCGACCGATCGAAGATGAGTGCGTAGGCGAGACGAGATAGACCTGACGTTCATACGCACGTTAATCACTCACACATATACAAGGATCGATTATTTTTGTGCCATCTCTACACATCTGTATTTACATAAAATCCATCAATTTTATGTGCGTTCGATAAAATTAATAATGATAAATGGATAACGATGATGTTACGCAATGTGAGATCAAATGTGACGTTTGCCTTAAATGAACATACATACGTTGTACTTTCAGTAGCTTGTGTGTGCTTTCTGCGAATGATTAATTATGCTCTCATTTCGATGTTTGAAGATGTCGTAACACGTGAGGTCTGTCCTCGTGCAACGTGGAGGTTTGTCACGTTTCGTTCTCGTCGCGAAGTTAGCTCTAGGGAAACAAACTTTTACGCGTTCAATAAAATTTGCATCGCTGATCGTTACGGTCTCGCAAACTCTTCCGCATCGTAGAAAACGACTTGGAGAAGAAGCACTACCGCAAAGATCACGAAGAAGCGAACCCCCGACGCGAGGAAACGCGCGGTTGGCGTGCACGCGATCATCTGTTCCGAAGATCCATTTAGTCGGCGATCTTGTGGCCGACAATGACCGCTTCTGTCAATCACCACGTGTCGTCTTCGTGATCCCGATTCCCGGATGCTATTCTCGTCCGCTATTGCTATCTAGGTCCTTAATCAAGGTGTCTACTTCTTGGAGAAACGTCAGGGAATTCTTCTCGAATTTTATTGGAATTTTTTTTTTAAATTTCTCCCTTGATAATTTTGCCCTTATATTAAAGTAAACAGTTGACAATCCGTCAAGTAAAGTTTGAATTGTGTTTAAATTGTATTTATATATATTTAATATTTTAACAAGATATTGAATATGTGGTACACTTTCTTTACTATAATTTTTAGTGATAAAATAAAAATGTTTTGCGAGTGAGAGAGAAAAATGTGTTTATCTTGTAAACTATTCAATTTTTTTCAATACATTTGCAAATCTAACACTTGAAATTTAAATGGTTCCGTGTTTTCCCTTCAAAAGTTCACCGAGTGAAAAGCATTAGAAAACACGTGTAATAGAAAATTTTATTTTAGGAAATTGCACTAAAAAAAATCTTTTTAAAACAATCTCTTTATCTAAAATTTTGAACAAAAATACTTGAAAAATGAAGAAATTTTCAATATTTTTACAAGATTTCAGTAGACATCCTGTTAACAAGCGGCCGGGAGAACATTTGTATTCACAGGTGAGAGAGAAAGAGAGAGAGAGAAACGATATACGCGTCAAAAAATTCAGGCCGAGCGAGTTATGGTAAAAAGGGGACTATAAAAAAACGCTCGACCAATTTTCTTTACGATGTCAAAGTTTACACAACATATTTATCCATTCGCTCCCGCAACCTATGTACCTTCAATATTCGCCAACGTCTGCCTAGGTAGTCGTGAACACGAAAGTTAACGCGTTGCTCCGAAACTAGTTTCTTCGGGAATTTCTTCGAGCTCCCGTAGATAGCTCGTTCGTCTTCTCCAGCCACATTATTTTCAAGCGACTCGCTAAAACAATCGTCCCTCTGTCTCGACATCTACCGAAAGAACCCCTGAAAGTGTATTGCTATTCGAAGCAGAAATCACGCGCCAACTTAGATTAGATTGCGTTACAAACTTGTGATAATCCCGCGATGGATAAGACTAGCAAAGTTATTTTCCACGCGTATTGTTTCGAATAGCTAATAGGTGGAGATATCGCTATAGCATTAATTACTTTTATCGCGGGCTCGACTCCTTATCGAATCTCGAGCCACGCACGCGTCGTTTGTTCGCCTCGAGAACTCACTGTCGGTCTTCATATTCCTGGTCACCAGCTGATGCGCGAGATTGACGAGAGGTCAAAATGAGCCGAGAGAACGTCGTTCGCTAATGTCGGTAGTAACGCGTTTTACGAGCCGAAAAGGAACGAGAACGGATACACGACGGACGCTCGTGCGTGGGTAGAGTTTTGTTCATTATGGTTGGCATAATCGTAGTTAAAGCCGCCACGCATGAGTCACGCGACGAAACTCACACACTTGTAGGACTTTATCCAACGGCGGACGTCCATTTTGGTTGAAACGATAGAGTTCCCTGGAAAAAGCTGATGGATTATCTAAAGTCAGGGTAGGTAAAAAAAAGGGGAAAAAAAGAAAGAGAAGGAATGAAAGCGAATGCACGTCTCGCAAATATAATCCGTGGATAATTCGCACGTCAAGTCGAATCCCGGAAATCGTCGGAAATCCTCGCTCTGAAACGCGTATTGTTCAATCTCTCCCCCTTCCCCTCTCATCGTATCTTTTTGTTCTCCAGGAGGAAAGCTTGGACTTAATGGGGCAATATAAACCTGAAATATTCTGCTAGAAGGTAATTTCGCTTTGTCGTTATTGTTTTGCTTGCTTATGGTTGTTGGGTAAGCTGCATGCTCGCATGTTTCGAACACTCGGTCCGATGTACGCCTAACTTTTCGATAGCACGACGCGTGTGTGTGATTTGAAGCAAATTATCTAACGTTTTCCCGTTAAACGACAACGCAAAGGTAGAACTGGCGCGGTCTGCGGTTGATTTTCGCAAGAAGAGAAAGAAGAGAAATAAATTTGCGACGCTAACCCAGGCATCGAGGCTCGTTTCTTGCACGTGATGGCCGGGGAATGTCTCTTGTTACTCTTAGAAATTGTTACATTTCCTCCTGTCATGCTGGCTAACGACACCGACGAATCGTTCTATTCATCCTTCACTTTACGTTTTTCTTTATCTTTTTACGATAATGGGGAACGAGTCTTTGTCGCGTCCACTTATCGGATGTGCTCGCGACGAAGGAATGATTTTACGTCGCGACGTATTTTGATCGGGCAGATGGAAAGCGTTACGAATTTATGACGAGCCGCGACGCGAAAATCCCGTCGCGACTGAAGTCTATCGAAATAGACGACTCGCCTCTCGATTGTGTCCCAGCGTGAAATACTCTCGCACGTCGGTATCGCTATACCCGGCTGAAAGAATCGACCCGAGACACGATCGATCAATCCTCCTGTCTCGCACTCTTCCAGACGACACGTCGCCCGTCGGTCTCGCCTCGCTTCACGCTCGTACCTTCGATAGAGGTAGCTGGTCGAGCTTGACCAATAAAGCCCGTCACCCGGAAGTAGCTGTCCGAGAACGTCCGTCACTTCTGTGGCATTTTTCGGAACCGAGAAGAGAAGGAAAGAGAGAGAGAGAGAGAAATAAATGCATCTTTCGTTCGCATTTCAAGCGAGAGCCGGACCCTCGAACGATTACGTTCGCCTTATTTAGTTTACATTCAAGCTTATATCGTATTTACATTACAAAGCCCGGTAAACGCCGAGGAAAGTAATAATTAATCATGTGCGGAGAGACTCGGTGGAGCGCGACGTTCTATTTATATGTCATTGCCACTCGTTGCGTGTACTCGACGTATATGCATGCATACGTCGCACGCACGCACGCACGCACGCACTCGCTCGTTCGCTCACGCAATAGAAATCGGACGCGCGGTCAGCAGCCTCTCTACAGTTCCACGGAGTCGAATCGTGACTGTAATTCTGTTTCCCCGGGCAAGAGACTACAAGGGACGGTAAGAGAAAATGTTTGGCGAAAATTCGCGCAGCCTTCAATCTTTCTCTCTTTTTCAATCTCGGGGATTCGATTAAGAAGATTAAGAGATTTCGATAGTCGTGCGACGTTTGGGAAAATTTTAGAGCGACGAGCGTGGGTGGAAGGCATCCAGATTATTTTTACACGACGCGTAAGCGACGTCGCTTACGCGTAATAACATTTCGCGTTTATCGCCCGATCGGATTAATTAATCGCGCGCTTAATGTTCCTCGAGAAAATCGATATCGCCGGCGATGTTTGCGTCGTCGCGTATAATATCGCTGCGATGTGAAACACCGACTCGATAGACGTGCATTTTCGTATGTTTTAATTAAATTAAATCGCGATTAATCAAGCTACGTGGCAGTGATGATGACACTGTAATCCGCGTTCATTAATACGCGTTACACTTGCGATAAACGCGATATAATAATTTCGATACGCGAAGAGAGAGTTTGCTCTGAGAGATCTCTCGCGACAGAGAGCGAATTCCTTTTTTTTTGTTGTACCCGATCGATCGCCGCTTTATTTAACCGCCTATGTAAAACCCATGCACGTGGCATTCGATGAAAGTTTAATAGAAATCGATTTTGCGGTTAGCAACCTATCATCCATGCCATTTTTCAGCGAGGAGGATTAATATACACACGGTCTCTCTTACGAACGAGCGACGAAAGAAACTCGGAGATAGCTTGATTACATGAGTCATCGGCTTTTAATCAAATCAGTTTTCCGTCACGCAACACGCCATCTCACTTACACATATGCGATAAAAATAATTGACGATATGAATCTTCTTCGAGACGACGTCTGTAAAAATGTCCTCGATTCCTCGGCTCGATCTTTTTATCGAATTTTAACTTTGCAGGAAATAACGCTCGATTGAACGTTCTTAATACCGGAAAATCAGACTTTTCCCGAATGTTAGCAGAATGTTGTAGATGACGAGGATAAAGAATTCTTCCGTTACGATACGTCGAGAAAAATCGAGGAAGGGATATTCCAGAAGGGAATGAATGTTCGCGATGCTTTCAGAGTCGCCCAGCTTCTGCGAGCTCATTGCGAGTCTCATTTTCTCATAACTTAGATTTAACGCGATGCCAACCCCGCTTTCTTATCCCGTTTGCAAAGCAACGTCCTCGTGGCATTACAGTCGTATGATATACACGCTCGACGTATAGGAGCCGCGGCGATTCGATACATTATTGGATTCACCGGACGTTAAATGCATACCGCGATAATACCTCGGAGATGTATAGCCGACCGGTATTGTGGAAATTCGCTGGACGTGGATAAAAGCTAGAGCGGCAAAAGGCCGACGCCGAGGTGCTCGTCGATATCCAACGGCTCGTTGCAAATGCGACCTACAATTTGTCAATATTTATCTTGGGCTATACGTGCGCTCTTTCAGCCGGGAGCAAATCATCTCTGACGTGTGTAATAATCGCTGAGATTTGGCGTTCAACCCTTTGAGGATGGCTATTTTTTTTTAATCAAACTTGCAAAGTTCATCAAAAGCATTTATTTAATGGAAACACACGTAATTAAAATGGAGTGCAAGATGATTTCCTTAAAGTCGATTAGTTGCACAGAGATCAATATCACATTTATACATCTTGACTTTGATTTCTTCTTTTTTCTCATTGATTATTTTTTACCAGAAATTAAATAAGAGAAGGAAAATGTCTATTAAATCTCTCTGGATGACCTCCTGCACTTGTGTTTCTTCAGGTTTTAATTGATTTCGTTGATTGATAACTTCTCTGATCAGTCATTGAACTTTAAAGAGCCACCAAATTGATTCCATTTTCAGAAAATTTCTAATTTTAGAAGGGAAATGAAAAGCATGAAAAAATGCGACATTTATGCGACATTTAAAATTCAAAACATACATCTTTAAAAAAAACATCAAAATTGTACGTATATGTCATTCTCAGAGGATTAAATTTCATTCAGCTCTCATGAATTTTTCGCGAGGATCGTTTCGCTAACGTAGATACACATTCAGACTAATGTGGAGCAATTATCTCTGGTGAAAAAAAAATGGTGACGGTGAGTGATAGCTGCCTGCATAAAATTGCATGCCGCATTTTACTTGTTCGCTGCTGGAGAATGAAATGCAGGAAATAATGGCAACATATGTGTCTCGATGTGTGTCCAACCTGATAACGCAGGTGGGGTCGCGTCTGGGGATGCGGAGGGATCCGTGCGCCGCGTGCGGGCTGCCGGTCTTCCTGGCGGAGAAGCTGTTGATAGCGCGCGCTCCTTATCATCGTACCTGCTTCCGGTGCGCACGCTGTGGCAACCAGCTGACGCCGGGCAATTATTACGAGACCGAGGAAGGCCAGTACTGCTGCGAGACGTGTCCGGACGAAGAGGTGCCAGCCAGCGTGCGTTGCAAGTACGCTGAATCGACGATGATGTCGGGCGTGGAACAGGAGAGGAGCGAACCGTCGAGGCCGCTTAGCGACGAGGAGAAAACGGAGAGAAAGGTCAGTTTTTCTTTTTAACAATTTTTCTTTTTTTGGAGTAAATATGTATAAGCAATCTTGTTGCGTGCAGGATGTACAGAATCTGCTGGAAAAGGCTATAGTGCCCGATCTGATCTCCCATACCTCGCAGATGCGCAAGAGTTTCATGGCCAGCCACCTTCTCTCCGAGAAGATCAACGAATCCATCGCGAGAGATGCGAATACAAAGGATGTCGAGGCCAACTCTGATTATCGCGAGGAGGAGAAGAGCAGGATCGACTCGGCATTCCCAGACGACGACGAGAATGAGGAGGAAGAGGAAGAGGAAGAGGAGGAAAAATCTCGTAGCTCTGCGACGGATTCCCCAGACACGAAGGAGTCCGGCGTCGAGCCATATAATGTACATAGCGCGTTAAATAGCTTAGATATTAGATGCGACGAGGATCAGCGATCGACTGCCATTTCATTCCATGACGTAGATAAGGAGAGAAGAGATAAAGATACCAAAGAGTCGCCAGATCGTGCCAATAAACGAGCCAATCCCGAAGCGAGATTGTCCTTAGTACAGAAGAGACTCCAAATGTTTGAGGCTCGGGACAAAGTAGATCATGCCGAGAGAATGATGAATCAAGGCAAAACGAAAAGTCCGGTGACTCAGAGGAACCTGGAACCGGACATTCTTCGAGTGAATCAGGAGGAACGTTTGGAAAAGATGCTCGAGGAAGACTCGAAGATTAAAAGTACCGATAAAGACAGTTTTGAGAACATCAGCAAACAACGAAAAGAAGAAGATTCGACGATTACAAACATAGAGAAATGCAAGGATACTTTTTCGAAAGACGTTGCGCGAGCGAATAGCGAAGAACAACATATTGCCGATAATACGCAGCTCGAAGAAAACTCGAAAATTGAAAGTATCGAGAGAGAAAAGGAGAATCTCACAGAAGTCGAGCAAAGAGAGGGCAATGAAATAGAAAAATCTTATGAAAACGAAAGCAACATACTAACCGCGAGAGATATGGATTTAAGCAATCACAAGGATTACCCAGAAGACCTGAATCCTTTCAAGAGCGATGAAGAGGATAGCATTACGGAAAGCAAAGCGCGGACCGCGATAGATAGCTCTAGAAACAGCAAAGTGTCAACTAATCCGTTCGATAGCGAAGATGAGGACGTCGAGGAACTCGAACCACCGAAACCAGCGGCTAGGAGTAAACTGGAAAATCGGGGAATCGTAACGGAAACGTCTGTGACCAAGCGAATTCTGGCTGCGCCGCAAATTAATCTCAATCCATTTTGGAGCGATGAAGAAGAGGAGCATGATAGCGATGAGAAGCAAAGCACGAAGCCTCAAGGAAACGTCCCTGTACCGAAACCGCGCACTATCAAGTATGTGTATCTTATATTTTTAGCGAATATTACTTGTAGCTTATTCCAACGTATCACAGCATCATGGATAATTTTTTCATTAAACAGGACCATTTCTGAGGTAAACATCGCACCACGAAGAACTGATTTGAATCGTGGAGGCATGTACGCGTCCAATAGTTCTTTGACCAGCTCCGAGTCGACTACAACTCCTAGCGGAACGTATAGGAAGAAGAAGCCTGCTCCGCAGCCACCGGCCGCGAAGGAACTATTTCCGTCTGATCAACGCGAATCGCCCGTGCTCAAGTGTAATAATACATCACCCTCGTATCATGTACGTTTTAAGATATCTTACTTTTTAACTCGATTTATGTATTTCTTTATTTACAATCTGTATTTTAACCGGAAAAAAGTTCTAAATATTTTTTTATTCTCTCGTAATATAGAATTCCTCATCACCTCGCACGATGCCGCGAGCTCGGAAAACCAAGCCGGCACCTCCGCCGCCAATGCCGACCAGTACACCCCGTAACGTATCGATTGATAACACGCCAAGTTTCGACGAATCTCCCATAATCAAGCTTCGCGATTACGATCACAGCCTAAACATGTGGGAAGATCAGAAAACAAACAAAGACGAGGCGAATCGAAATAGGCAGAGCTTGAGCAGCATTACGTGTATTGACAGTTCCTCCTACACATCTTATAGTGACAAAAGCATTCAAGGAAAATGGAAGAGGAAAAAGGGTCCCGCCCCACCGCGACCAATTCCGCACAGGAGAAAGGTAAATTCTATTTTTCTTTTTGCGATATTTTATTTTGCGATTATTCTTTCTACGATATATTTGTTATATCAGTGCAATTTCCGAAGAATCAAGTTTCGAGCGTGTAAGTAGATGAGATTCGAAATTGACTTCAATGTGGTTTTATTTGCAGATTAAAGTGATATCCATGAAAGACGTGAAATTAGAATTAGATGAAATAGAATTGCAACAGCAAGGTTTAGAGAAACAAGGCGTACGATTAGAACAATTGATACGAGATAAATGCGAATCTGGACCTAGAACGGAAGGTAGAAAAAATAATTATAATTATATAGGATAATAGAATAAAATAATATAGAGATGTAATTGATGATTAATTCATTTACTTTACTATTAAATTCATTCATTCATTGACAGATTCGTCGCTCGGCGCGGATGTGGAGGAATTGGTTTTGGAATTGTTTGCATTAGTGAACGAGAAGAACGAGTTGTTTAGGAGACAGGCCGAATTAATGTTATTGAGGAGGCAGCAAAGATTGGAAGAGGAACATGCTGAAGTGGAATATCAAATACGATGTCTCATGTGTCAACCAGAAGCTACTAAAACGGACTTTGATAAACAGAGAGAAGAAGCATTGATACAAAGGTATTATTCTAGAAATATTTATGAAAAATATTTAAAAGTTAATAGCGCATATAAACGCTTTTTTGTATTATAGATTAGTAGAAATTGTAGAGAGACGGAACGAAATTGTTGAATGCTTGGAGATGGATCGTCGAAGAGAGGTAGAGGAAGATAAAAGCATAAATAAACATATGGGTTTATTTGCTGGTAAGTAACAAAATACTAGATTTATTAAATGTAATTTTTTGTAAGTTATTAATCAATTTATTTGTCTTTTAGCGAGAAACAAGAACGAGCTATTGGACAGAAATAATGATTCTTCCAGTGCAGAAAAACCAAAAAAGGGTAAAGCAAAGGAAAAATTAAGAAAATTGAAAAAGGTCGTGAAAAAGGATGCTGATAAAGATGTGGATGAGACTGAGGTAAAACTCAAACATCATAATAAGCGAAAATGGTTTTGAGTCGTATGACGATGTTAACAGTTAACAGTTATAATAGATATATACAAAATATATTTCATATTTAATACTTTTATACATATTTTTAACACTTTGTTATTTATGTATGTAGGGATTTACGCTAAGATTATTAATAAATTGGCCTCGTTTAGTTGCCCTCCTAGTCTGATTATCTCCTAATTTTAAATAAATCGATAATCAATTATTCAGAATAAAATTGTCAAATCTTTCGAAAAATTTTCAATATTCGAACAGGCGAATTAATTGATTGTATCAACACAGTCCATTTCGGTGAGATACACTCTTGAAAAGCAAGGTTGTGATTTCCTAAAATGGAAAATATTTTGATATTTTTTGATATTTAGATTGAAGCTAATTTTTAGTATAAAAAAATACCCAAGTGCTCCAAAAACTGCGAAATAGTGTCCTCATTGCGAATTGTGGCAGCAAATACAGCATAATTACTTGATGTTAACAGATGCTTTAATCCTAATGTCAATGAATCAAATGAATCGCTTTCATAGAGAATATCAGCGGCAATAATTATATCAGGCTGCGAGAAATCCTCTGTTACATATTTATCGATATCTTGCCAATTCAAATCTATTATTTGAATGTCAGTTTGTTTATATTTTAATTGTAATTTTAGCCTTAATGATGTATCGTACATATTTGATAGTTTATGTTGCTTATTCAACAAGAAATTAAGTTTTACGTTTTCACAAAGCATATCTAGTACTGTTGGATGACAATCGGAGAAAATATATTGTTTTGGAGAGCATATGCTAGTAACGCTCATACCCGTCAATCCAACTCCACATCCAAGTTCTAGTATATTTTTTCCTTGAAATTGTTTTATATTTTCTGCACACCAATCACTTAATACTACAGCACCCTGTTGATTATATCATAGTATATATTTTGCTTCAATAATTTTTAAATATTTGTAAAGTAATTTATATATAAATGTTACTTGAAGATTTCTGTCACAAGAAAATAAGTACCTGCCAGCTACATAAACCCGTAGTTCCTTTAGAAATCAGATTTGTACTCTCTTTCAATGTGATGCAACTTAATGTTCCATTTTCTATTAAAAAATGACGATAATGTACAGACTCTTCATCTTGCAATGATATTAATCTACAGTATGCTGTGTATAAGTCATCATGAATTTCAGTACCGCTTTCTTCTATCTAAATCATGTATGTAATGATGGAGGAAAATTTTAGACCATTTTAATTTATGCAATACTAGTTCCATATGAGATTTTAAAAAAAAGTACCTTTGCCATAAATAATTTTAAGAATGCTTTCTGATATGACGTTTTTATCGGATATTGCTTAATCAAATCACTATTTATCGTACTATCTAAGACTTGCTTCTGGATATCTAAATCGAAAGGATAATCTCCATTTTCATCTAAAAGCTGTAAAATATTTTCTTAATTGTCAAATTATCGTGGTATAAAATCATGTCTATTTACGTACCATAAAGTTAATTTTAGTTATCGCGGTGCAGCAAAGAAACTGTTTCGTTAAATGTTTCACGATAGAAACATCGCGTCGCGTGTCACTATCCATCGGATTAACTTAAAATCTAAACAAAACTCTAAAAGAGGAACAGAAAGATGTCATCAGCTGTCACATCGCGTGCGGTCAGATCAGTTGTTTGGAGGCGTTGCCATTTTTCTTTAAATGTCAACACTCATGACTTCTGAATATCTAGATGCGAAACACATGCCCAAAATTGGCGCACCTTAATGTATCAAAACATAAGACTCGCCAAGTATCTTCACGTTTGTAGAACATGGCGACGCCCGCATCAAATGTAATCAATGGCCGCATTCAGCGGACTCAACTGCTAAGTAACAATCGAATATGATTGGTTTGTACTTTCAGATCTGACCAATCAGCGTCGAATTACATCGGAAAATCTAATAATGTTGCCCAACTGTTGAGTCCGCTGAATGCGGCCAATGGCTGCGTTCAGCAGCAAAAGCTGCTTCGCAACTGTTGTAAAATTCGTGAATCTGATTGGTGTATGCTCTTAGATTCAATCAAAATTAAGAACATGCACCAATCAGGTTCACGAATTTTACACAGTTGCAAAGGAGCTTTTTCTGCTGAACGCAGCCAATTGTCGTCTACTGAGCGTTCATGCCCGGAGAAGCGCAATCGATTAATGATGCACATGGGATATGAAATATATAAATCACTGAGCTCTATAATATATTGGAACGAGCTTTCAAGGAATGACTCAAAAATTGTAGAAAAAAATAATGCTGGATGGATCGCTATCTTGTCAGAACTTTGCTTATTGGTTCATATTATTATAGTATTATGGTCAAAAATATTGACTTTATATGTACTTTACCAAATTGGAAATTTAAATATGTTGTGGGAGGTCCTACTGTATCGCTAAATATCTGATGAGAAATGTTTTTAATTGAAATAATATAGCGTAAAAAGAGACAGAGATCCTTCCAAGAATACACATGTCTCTTTTTAATTTCGGTCTCGATTTTCTATAGAATAATGAGCCTGTTCTTTTTAGCTACACTGCTGCACTAGTTCAATTAGTTAGAGTGAAAAAAAGTACGTTTGTCTCTTTCTAACTTATTGCACTAGTGCAGCGGTGCAGCTAAAAAGGACAGACCCAATACGTTAGGCTCGCCCGATATACTATAGAGCCCAACCCTCCAATCCGAAGTCGGAATCGTACGCTAGCAACCGTAACCTGAAATTGCAGTCGATCAACTCTTCAATTCGGTTGATTCAGTTGTGTGTATTCGCGTAATCGAATTTTTACGGTATGGCTGATATGGGCCTAAGTTTAGATGACATTATTAAAAAGTCGAAATCATCAGGGATGAGAGGCAGAGGAGGGTGAGACAAATTCATCTAACTGTTCAACGGAATCCTCTTTAGCTCCGCTTTTCCCCGCTATAGATTTATAACCTTCACAATCGCGGCTGAAAGAGATTGTCACTTTGTAACTCGAAATCTCGACTCTCTCTGTATCTTTTTTCCGTTTGAATTAATTTATTCAATCTTTATTTGTTCATCTTTATCGCCCTAAATAAATTAACGTGTATGTAGTGATATAATATAATACGTGACTTATGTTGTAAGTAGTCCAAAGCAAAATCTGTTTGCTAATCGAACGCCCTTAATAGTATAATGTTGTTTATGTACTTTGTATAATGACATGATCTACAAATATATATATATAAATGATTTTAAAATTTTGAGTAAAATTCAAATTTTGATTGCATTTTGTAATTGATTTTAATACTGATATTTTATTATTTAATACTGATATTTTAATACTGATAAAAAGTAAAAGGAGAAAAAAAATCGATTTTATATTTTTTATTTTATTGCACAGAATTCGCAGAGGACTCAACAGAGGCTCACGCGCCAATGGTTCTGTGAGAGGACGTGGCTCGCATGTAATTACAGATGCACGGTTTAAAATAATACAGAAGAATCGTGAAAAACTGACCGACGCCAGAGACAAGCTTGCGGAAATAGCAAAGCAGAGCGATGCTAGACTCAAATTGGACAAGATTCGAGCGTCCCAGTATAAAAAGATGGATGTGCAGCTTTCTGGAATCTCGCGAAAGACCGGCCGAAATGGCAGACTTTCGTTATCGACGAACAAGGTGCCGCCTCTGATGCCGCATGTATTGCCACCAAATATACCGGCTCCTACGAGAGTGGTAGGCTACAGACCACCCTCTCTTCCCGAACCACATTATTTAGGAGAAATGAGTATGGATTATAATGATGGTATGTGAATCATATCAATAGTATGTGAATATTCTAATATTGTACTCATATGTACATATATTTTGATATATTTTAGAAACATTAAAAACAGCATTTTATTTTTCCAGATTATTTAATGGATTCCTCTTCATTGAGAAGAACTGTGAGTAACGAGTATGCACCGACACCACCACCTCCACCCCCTGTATTTAATATTCCGACTTCTCCTTATTCTTGGGTGAAGCCTACAAGCACTAATGTGACTAGGATTCCAACACGGAAATCTGATATAGAGAGGGAACGAGAAAGACAGAGAGATTATAAACTTGTTCCACGTTCTTCAATGGTAAGCAATTTTGTCAAAATCTTTTACACAAGATTTTTACAATTTGTGGTTAATTTAATTTTTATAATTTTTTATCTCTATAGACCAAGACTGCTTCGCCTCCTTACAAAGAAGACTGGAGTTTTGGGACAAAATCAAGGTAGATTTCCAAGTCACACAATTTCTAAAAATGATTATAAACATTTTTATATACCACAAATCCCTTAAATATCAATGGATTATAAACAGATGTATTCATATTCTTTTTATGATTCTGATTATAGAACAATTTTGGCAGAAGAAACTGCAGATTCCAAGTATTATGATTCCAGAAGTCTTCGAGATGTAGGAGTTAAATCGCGTCTTGATTCATCTGTGAATAAATCAAGAATAATGGGCGCTTTATCGCGACCGAAAGCAAGTTCATCTAGTTCATCAACGCAATCAACGGGTTATCGAATTGTAGTATCTAATTTGCAAGCAAATGTCACACAAGAGGATATCAAGGTGCAGTATAATTTATTTTTTAAATTGCTCGCGCTGTATTATTAAAAATATCAATAAAACTTGCATTTTATAGGAATTATTTGAAGACGTAGGTGAATTGTTGGTATCGAGATTAGTTCGCCCAGGCACGGCGGAAGTAATTTATAAGACATTGAAGGATGCGACTAAAGCAGTCGAAACTTACCATAATCGACAATTGGATGGCCATCCGATGAAATGCCTTCTTGTTAATCCACGACCAAAAAACAATCCAACTGGACCAGCCGTACGATCTCTTACAGAGTGAGTTGCAATTTTTTATATATATTAAAAAATGCACAGTTTCTACTGTGCTCTATTTTAACATCTTGCTGAATTGATTTGACACTCTAAACCCAAACACAATACAAACTTATTTATTTTGGTGTCGTGTTAAATAATTGAACTTAATTATTTCCATCTAATGTCATAAAATTTATTGTGGCTGCAGCAAGTAGTTCACAGTTTGAAACATATAGAAAATAATCTTAAAATATATTACTCTTGAAAGGAGGACAAGTTCCTTTTTTCTTCACAACAATTTCTTTCCTACAGATCGAGACGCAGTGTCAGCTCGAGTTATGTACAACCGAGTTTAGGAGCGGTGCATCGCGCATTATTTGATGATTCTTAATCGAATATATTACCGTATTAATGAATATATATGAATGCTTTTGATATAAGAAATATTAAAAAGGGAAATGTCACATGTATATTTAAGACATCATCAACGCAAAATAATCTTAGGGAAAGGGAATAGAGAAGAGACGGTATGCAAATTACACCTGCGCGTGGAAAATTTGCGCGCATATACGTGCGCGAATCCGATTCCCATCTGCAATTGTATCAATGAAATAAACTTGTACCACTCATTATCTTCAATCTGTATGCGATCTTTATGATAGTAGAATGTCCGCGGATTTATCCTCGTCATTTTTATATGAGAGACGTTTCTTCTTTTACATTATATGTGGCACTTTTTATTTATAGCTTCGTTATTTAAGAATGTATCACTTATAAAAAATTATATTAGGCGATTAAAATATTACAGAGATTTTGATAGCATCATTCAATTGAGAATATCTAATCGTTAAAAATAATTAAAAAAGTTAAGCCCTATTTATTATGGAAGCAAACGCAAAGAAATAAATTTTTATTTCCCAATTCAATAATGGTTGGTTTTATAGGAATCCTATGGAATCATTCGGAAGGAAGAACGCGACTTGTGATACGATAAAGAATTTATTTATATACGTACAACATCATCATCACAATATATCCATACCTACAAAATACAAAAGCTAACACCGCGCGCATGCTGCTGCCGACATGCACTAAGGGTCACCTCTCCTCCGAGGGAAGAGAGGAGAAAGTATAGACATACGTTATCGCGAAGAATGGTGCGAGCAGTTTTGGAATTGGAAGTCGGATTTTGACACGGGGAGTAAATGGCACATATAAATAGGTTTCTTCTCTTCTCCGTAAACATGCACGGCACCGTAACAGCGCTCAATAATCGCCATCTCGCCGTATGGAAGGAAGGGGAGGAGATATACGAAATGTCGAAACTTAAAACTAACGTCGACGCGATTAATTAGTGCCTAAAAAAGTCGCTACGCTACACGTTCGCGTCGTCGAATATTTACAAGTACAAAACAATACTGAATCTCCATCTTGGAATGAATAATGTGGACCAAACGCGCGGAGCTCTATCTTAGTCCGAGAGAAAGAGAGAGAGAAAAACAGAGATATAATTGAAATTCAAATATAAAACTCTACATCTTGCTTTCCTTCGCTTCGATCCATCATCCTGTTTAACTCCTACGATGATGATGATGATGATGATTGTTAGTTCGAGACTTGTTGTTTGGCGTCCGGAGGACCTCCGCGTAAGACATCTCCAGTCGCTTCAATCGTGCCACCTCTTCGGACGCCGTGCTAGGTTTGAAGTCCCTGTACTCGTAATTGTTGTGCTGCTGCTGTTCGCTAGAGCCACGCGCACACGTATGCTGTTGCCTTCTGTTGTCCCTCGGTCGCGTTGTCGCCGAATATACGTGGTTGTTCCATGTACTCGTGTGCTCGTGCTCGGCCGGATTGAACGGCTTGAATCTCCTTCGGCCACCACCGTTGGGCTTGGGAGGCACGAATTTCGGATTCGTCGTGGGGATGACGTCTGGCGTAGTTGATCGATCGTTGTAATGCGCTCTCTTGGCGGAGTTCTTTTTCGCCGAAGACTTTTTACGCATACGCAAGTTAATGGACACGTAGTCCATCCTGCAGCCTGTATCTTTGCCATCGGGCTGTTGCTTTGCACCGACACCGGACTTGTTGTTATCGGTTTGTTGATCGTTCTTGATACTGGGTGGGCTGCAAGCGGATTGCACTCGACTGAAGACCGGTTCGGAAACCACCGATGACACCATGGAGGACATGACGCTTTGATTGTCGTCTGTCGCCTCGCTCTCCTCTTGAAACGATGTTTCGTACGTAGTCTGAGACGTGGTGGAATCGTCCAACAATGGCAACTTTTCACCCTCGTCCTTTGCCTCGGCCGCTCGCTTCAAGACGCTAAAGATCTCGCTGAACAATTGCCGATACTCGGGCGTTTTGCGGAATCTGCTCTCGAACGGACTGTTGTCGTCGTAAATGCTAAACTTGCAGTCCTCGCCATCGGCGATGGAGCACAGGAACGAGCCCGGCCTGCCGTCCGTCTGCGTCGCCTTGTTGCTCGTTTCGTCTGAGAAGCCTGAGGACGACGTCTCGGCCTCGGAGAAATCTGTCGGGGTGGCTGAGAAGGGTTTCTTGCCGGAATTGTCGGGCACTTTGGCTCGTGAAGCGGCAATCTTGTTCGATTCCGGACCGGCAACGGCGCTCTCGGTGGAATAGAAATTGTTGAACTCTCCAGACATCTCCAGCTCCTCCTGCAACGACATGCACGCGGGATTGGGCGCATCCTTTCGACGGGGCTGACAGTGTCTCTGGACTTCCAACAAGGCCTGATACTTCTCCACCAGAACTCGATAGGGGTTCGCGCTATCCAGCTCATCCGTACACTCGTTCTTGCTGCCTGTATCCTGCATGCAAGGTAATCAACATATGTGCAGTTGGAATTATGCGAAGGATATAATTTTACGAATTATTGGAATTTAATTAAAAATGTTATTCAAAGAGGAGCTTTTTTCAAGGAAAAAAAGCGATCAGATCATCTAAAATCTATTATAAATATTATTTTTATGCTAATATGAAAGGTCAATATTTTTTTACTTATCTTTTCATCGAGAGATTACTGCAATTTACTACATAGTAAGAAATATTGTGCACAGAAACAAAGAATGACTGAAAGGGGGATATACACACACATACACACACATGCCAGATTTATAGGATATTAAAAATTACAACAAAGTTCCATGAGAAAAGGTATTTTATTTAATATCTTATAAATCTGGCACTTGTACATTGTACACAAAAGTAATCGGAGATAGTAACTCGACTAGAAACGCAGTGATTTCGATACAAAAGCTTTATCATGCTCAAAATGATAGCGATAAGCACATATATTTACATTTGCTTAAACTCTAAACTCGTAATATTGTCAAAGTATATCGAAAACAGTCTTAATAATTTTTGAGAATTGAATAATAGATTTGCCGCAATTTTAATACGGGACGTCATAAATGTCTTAATGTTCATTAGGGAGAAGTACTTTAAGTTTTAATAATTTTCTAATAATTATTAAATATTAAAATCAAATTTCTTTAATTTAGATAAAACAAATGTGTAATATCCTTTCTTTATCATAATATGTATATATTAATATGTATCATATCATTTAAAATCTTTATATGACATTTTAAATGTACATATTATACATAACATGTATATATTAATATGTATATATAATTAATATATAACATTATTAACATATAACATCATTAATATATAACATCATTTAAAATCCTCATATGATATTTTAAATGTACATGTATAAATAATAAGCAACACGAGTAAATAACTATTATAACTAAAATAACAAAGAGAGCAAACTCTGTAAGAAATACATTTTCGCTTCCATTGTTCATCGGGAGTCAACAAATCAAACGTATATTTTTTCGATAATAATCGAATCTTTGCGCGTTTAGCATGCTAAATTAAAGGATCTTCGATTTCCGGCGTCTAAATAGCCAAAACCTAAGGACAATCAATGACATTCTATGAAAAATAAACGATGGTACTCGGAGAGGCACGAGCACAATTGGAACGATGAAGCGGACGCTAACGTAGACGATCGCTTCGGAAAAATGAAACAACAACAACGGCACTCTCGTACAAGCGAATATCCTCCACAACAGCGGATTATACCATTTACGTGCCGTCTTTGACTCGTATTTCGCAAAGTTTGTCATTTCCTAAAGCAGACAAAAGAGAATTACTATGGGACTTCTAAGCAAGCGCGGACAACCGGCCGAAAGAAGCGACATATGATATAGAAGAAGAAGATTCATCATGCGAACACGGATAGATGACGAGAGAGAGAGCGAGAGATTCGCGAGAGTGAGTCGAATATGAAAGAAAGGGAGGAGAAAATACCTGGACTGTCTGTTCAGTGTCGCGCTGAGTTTCGCTGATCAACGACTCGGCCACGCTTATGTCATCGTACTCCTCTTGATCCAACATGATGGAGAGTTCGTCGTGCGTTCTCGTGTCCATACCGCGCAGACATCGCCCGCATAACTGACCTCGTCTGTAAAGATATTTCGCAGAATCTCACGTCAGTGGATCAGAATGAATCAATGTGTTTTATGGAGATTGAGATTCTTTTTAAGGTGCGTACGATAGATGAATTTTGTTTTCTGATTAGATGCGTAGAAAACGAGCAATGTGTAGGAAGAGAAGAGTACCTGACTTCCTCTAAAGTGTTAATTTCGTCCTGCAGACTCTTCACGTCCTGCGCCTTATTACGCCACTCTGTCAACTGTTCCTCCAACGCGCTATTCTCCTGCAACAAGGTGGTCAACTGCTGACTGAGCTCGGACACCTTCTTCTGCTCTCTGGCCCTTTGGCTGCGCACTTCTTGCAACTGTCTCAGCAACTCGGTCATCTCTTCTTCGTGATCGCTCGCTGTGGTCGCGGCGATAGTCTCTTGGGAGGATTTTGGCGAACTCGGGGCAGCTCTCTGAAGGAGAAAACACATCGCATTATAAATTCTTTCCGCTAGAAGCTGGAGACGTCTCAAGTTATATAGTTTAAAATATGTTTAAACGCGATTCAAGCTAGTGAAGTAATATTTATATGCTTACCTGTTTCTCGCTGCCACCTTGCGTATCCGAAATTTCCCATTTGGTATTTTGTTGCTGTTGCTGTTGCTGCGCATTATTACTCCTAGACGGGCTCGCAGCCCGTTGACGCAACTGTCCGGTCAAATCGTCAATCTTCTTTTGAAGTTCCTCGCATCTTATTTCCAGATTCTCAATAGTCACGGATTGGCTAGACGCGCAAATCAATGATTATTATTATTGTTATTTCGAAACATTATAGTCGCACAATCATCTCGATGGAGACAACATATGTTTGATGAAGTGCCGCCTCGCTTGGCAAGAAATGCGTAGCGAGGCGACATTCCGATTTGCTCGAGAATTCTCGATTCTGAATCTTAAAAGAATGCACGTGAACGCATCGTTAATAATAAGGAAAAAAAAACTTATTCTCGGGAGAAATAGATTGCATCGGAAGATTAGAATAATGTTAAATAGGAAAATAATACTTAATGACTTTACATGAAGTGTAATTGTATCAGATGGTAATGAATTATGCATTTAGAAAGGTGAGCTTAGAACGGTTCACATGGTCGATACAATAAGAAACTGGTAAGATATAATAACAGATATCTCTCGCCGGTGCTTTTCAAACAATATTCTCCGCAGTACTTCCAGCAGAATATTTTATTTAGAATTTCAAACAGTATCTCTTGAATAAGTTTCAAACAGTATCTCGAGAAAAAGCTATAAATTCTTTTCGTCTTTTTCTTTATCACTTAAAAGTGTTTCGCGTTCTATTTATATAAGAGGAGCAACACTGAAAGAGGAAAAGAAAAGGAAAGCAAAGGAAGAGAAATATCCCGTCGAGATACCTACCTTTTGATCAATTTCTTATCGCTCGTGTTCTCGATCACCAGGTGATGATTCGCACGTTCCAGATCCTGCACGCTAACTTCCAACTGCTCGTAGACTTTCAACCGTGTATTGTTCACCTCCCTCAGAGCGGCGGTCTGTTTTTTCATATACTATAAACAGATAAAAGGACGAATACATATTTATCGTGTAATTTCGAGATTGAACGACTCTGTCGATTGTCGTGCTTTGAATTCTCTTACCGGTATGATTGTCTTGTAAAAATAACATTTGTAAACATTTGTAAATGACTATTATCGGTTTAAATCATTTAACTATGCGGTTTGTGTGTTTCAGGTGATAATTAGCCTTCGAATTGTATAACAACTACACACAAATTACTGCGAGACGTATAGTCACCTCGATCTCCTGTGTTTGTTCCTCCACGGTAGCTTGATGCAGCTTGATAATGTTCTCCAGCTCCTTGTTCCGTTCCAACAGAGTTTTGCCGAGTTCCGCCGCCAATTGAAGATCTACGCAGAACGTAAGTCGCATTTTTATATACAAACACTTTTTTTTTATTTCGAATCAAAAAATATTTTCAACGCACACAATGGATATTCGATTTATCCGAAAAATCTCTATACGCGAAGGAAATTGTAATTCTAAACAAATTGATGATAAAATATGTGTACCGAAAAATTTCACGGTACACTTTGCACGATTCGGTTCATCGTATCGCTTCATATCCATGAACTTGTTGAGAATAAAACTTGAAAGAAATGTCTAATGTCAACGGAATTAAAATTGACTTGGCTTGGCTCCGAATGACAATGAAGCGCGATAGTTGCAGGTTGTTGCTTCCCAAGCGAACGCTCCGGTTCGCGCTCCCTCATTCTGACACCGACCCAAGGGCCAAGGACCTTCGTAGCGAGCAAGCAACCGCGGTTACCGTTTACTCGTTTTCGCTGCGAAACGACCCGAGGAGTTCACAGATGCGTCAAGTTGGGATAGAATCGCGATGGGACGCACAATCGCAAAATCGTCGGAGGTATTTATTTACAGATTCGATTGATTTATACAAGAAAATAGATTCGTAGATGTAGCTGTTTCTATCGAGTTTGCGGTGTAAAGTAGAAATATTTTTTATCCTTCAGTCACACTAATCATAATTTTTTACACAATGTCTCCTAATATTATCACTTGTTCTCTCCAGTGAACGTCGTGTCTTTTTGGCATCACCCCCGATACGTGGACATTGTCGGCAACATCAATTTTCTGCGCACGGATCCCTACGCACTTGTTTTTCTTCTCGCGTTTACTTACTACTTTCGGAAGAGGAGACCTTAAGACTCTTGAGATACGCGAGCTCGATAGAATAATCCCAGCCCTCTAACGAGTTGGTTTGGGTCTGCGGGTCCCAGACCACGTCCACGCTCTGGCCGCTCATGGCTCGCTCGTGATGGGCCTGCCAGCTCCCGGACTCGTTGCCCCTTTCGCGACACACGCGCAACCGGTTCCTTCGAAGGCAGCCGGTCTTCTGCGGTTCCGCGGTAGCCAGCCCGATCCGAACGTCGTACGCGTTAATCCAACTCCCTCTCCTGTCTCGCTCTTGTCTCCCTTTCCCTCCCACCCTCGCGCTTCTGGGCCCGACTTGTGCCCCGTCTCTCTTTAGCTTCGATCCCGAAAGGGATCTCACTTTGTTGCCAGATAACCACTTTCCAGAAGTGGTTTTAAATTTTGGACAACGCGTCCGCGGTATGCGCGGTGATGTAAATTAGACCTACGGCCATTGACCTCCCTTGTGTACTTGTGTATAGAAAGTGGCGCTAATCGTAAACAAAAATGTTCATTCTGAACACACTCTGACAGAAAAATCAGTCCCCCCTTTTTTTTGGGAGCACTCGGTTCCCTGAACACTCTTCAGGTATACTCTCACTCCGCGGGATCCTCTTCCTTTCCCTTATATCGCCTTTCTACGTGGCTCGTTTCCGTCGTTTGCGTGATAAGAGAAGGTGTCCCACTTGTATGGCTCGCGCGCACGCTGGAGAAAATGGGGGCTGTAGGTTGACGATGAAGGGTGATTTGACGGGGAAGAGTCTTTCGCGGTCGCTTAAAGATTCAGGAAGATCAGTAGTTTTGTTCCATATTCGCGTTTTTCCGCCGACATCAAAATAACGCTACAAGATTTGCTCGGCTAAAAATAGCTCGAAGGATCAAAGGGTGACACGGAAATCTGGCCAAGACCAGCCATCCTCATTGTTCCATTGTTTTCGTGGGTGTAATATAAATTAATTGGAGTACGCGCGGCTACCGATGAAATAACAGTGATTAAGCCTCGCGGGTTGCTGTAAACGTTTAGTTACGTTGCGTTAATAGTTGACGGAACCTTGATCCACTTGAATATAATAGCAAACGCGACGGTTGGTTATAATACTGGTAACAGAGAAGAGAACATGGGATGGAACATGAGAGTTTCATCCGATGTCACTTAACGCGTTCCTCGATGAACATTGAACATTAAACATAAGCTTTCATACACGTGTTTATTATATGCACGTGCATATGCGATTCGAAGCTTTCACTTTGAATGTCACGCAGACTTGTTCGAGGGGATGAAGATGTTGCGGAAATGCGAGATAAATTTGAAAAAGCGATTTGACACTCGATCGTATGATTCACGAATGCTTTTTATAAAAATTAAAAAATAATTAGAGCAAATTTTTTGACAAAAAGAAATTTTTTATACTTTATTACACCGCAAAGAATAGATTTTTTAAGAAGGAATTTGAATTTATAAAAATATTGCAATTTGTGAATAATTATTTTTATAATTTTGTGGTATTCTACTCGGTTGGGTCTCTGCAAATTATTATTTTTAATCAGTCTATAAAATCTCGCGCTGTAACGATTTCCGAAAATATCGGCCCAGTAGCCTCGTTATTCAATCATGAAAAACGCACGTTATTATAAGACAATATAACGATCGACAAGCCAACATCAAATTCTATTCTTTTCGCATTTGATGATTTGCCGTTACATCGACGTCTCGGCTTAATGACATGGTCAGCGGTAAACCAACCGTTGCAATGGGAAATCGCACGAGCGATACACAAGGTTCATTTCACGTAAGCGACGACAGATTCATGACAGGTTCTGTTAAAATTTAAGTTAAATTAACGATTCGTAAAACGAGATAATTCTCGAAGGGTTGTTTAGCGAGGGAGATAAAACGCAAAATAAGGAAACTATGATGAATCAGGTACTAGTTTGGATCATTTATTACAAAAATAATTTATGTGTATTTTTTTCCGTTAAATATTTTACATAATTTCCGTTTAATCTTTAGCAATTGCCACTTTTTCTTTCTTCACAATAATATATACTACACTCACATATACTATAAGTAATCCATAGCAATTAAGTAATATATATAAATTAAAATATAAACTCTTTTGTTTAAAAGTTCATTAAAATGTAATATTAAGATTGTAGTCTCAAGGCTTTTAGAATAAGAAGTATATTAAATCTAACGGAAAAAAAATAATCTTTGCGGTTGTTTATTCTCTACCAATATTGTAGACATTGTTTTAACTGCGAAATGAACGCGTGTTGTGGCATACATTATTTAAAATGTATAGAAAATTAGAGAACAATTTTATTTTCATTAACATAAATAATTTTCATATTATTTTATTTAGATAAAAATAACAAGTATTAAACGATAATTAAATCGAACAAAATTATAAAGTATTCCTTACGATTAATTATATTCTCATAATTATTATTTTCATATTATTTGACACATTCTTCAAAAATAATAATTTTTATTTTATTAATGATCCAAGATTAGCACTCTTCCTCATACAGATATATACATTTAAGAGAAATAGACGTATACAGGAAATAGTACTCTGACTTTCATCACATTTGTACATTAATCACGAAATAAGCACCTCGCCTGGGTCGGGTTCGCGAGGTCACCGGCGGACGCGATTAACAAGGCTCATCTTTTTCTCATCATTACGTTCGCGGGACTTCATTATCCGGCGTGACTCGAGGGACTTGATTCGCGGCGTAAATATCAGTCGTCAACTGTCGGCGAATATCAGACGCGATTAACCCCCGCGGTTTCTCGAGCCGAAACGCGAGACGCCGGGAACTAACGATTCTCGATCTGTTACGTTCGTCGCCCATCGACGGTGAAAGTCACTTTTACGCCGATCCTTGTAAAATATGAAGGATATTGCGTAATGGCATTTAGTTTTTGAACGCCGCCGAGGCGTGGATAAATCACGCGTTCGAAACGGAAAGCACGTTGCATCGATGAGAAAAAAAAAGACCGATAAAAGAATCTCCTACACGGGACAGAGTCCAAATAGAAGGATAAGCGCGAAACTCGTTCTTCGCGGGCGAGACCGACGCCTCGAATACACAAAACGGATAACAAAACGTGGCCACGTCTCGCACTTTTCCTATGAGCCCGAAAGGTCAGGCCGGTGCACCTGCGCTCAAATCTCAATAACAATAGGCGGTTTTGTTCTCTCCCCCGCTTCCCCTCCTCGTCCCTCTTCCCCGCTCCCTGTCGGTGGTCGATGAAGAGATTAATAACGTTTCGCCGGAACATTCTCAGGAGAAAGTACGACGGCGAGAGGGGTTTATAGATTCCATTCCGACTGACGTCGGGGTCGTCGGGTCGTAATATCCAGTCGAAATATCACGCCGATCGTTTTCCGTCTTTCGCGAGAAACCCGGAGCTCGAGTCCAACAGAGAGCGTTGCATTCTCGCAACTTTTGGCCCCGCCAAATGTCTGCGGATCGCGGATTGTTAGACGCCTCCGCCTACGCGTCTCGATTCCGATTCAAGCGGAACGAAGATTAGCTCCGGTCCCACCGACAGCAATGTCGGTATTGCATTCGTGAGACGAAACGAGACGAACGAGAGACTGGAGGCACCAAAGAGAACTTGTCGTTCTTGCCGAGAAGCGATAATCGCCAGGAACGATTCAATCATCTCGTTGCCGGAGGTAGAGACTCGGAGGATTCGAGATGTACGGTCACTCCAGAGCTTTCCTCGCCGACTTTCGCATTTCTCAGGTGATCGCTAATGCGATGATTAAACCGCGTGGGCGGAGGGAAGGCGAGCGTGACACGCGAGACGATCGTCGAATGCCTGTCATCGCACAATATGCCATTCATGTGCGTATCGCTCCCACTCTTTCCCTCGCTTCTTTCGATACCTGGTAACCGGCACTTTGTGGCTCCGGTCGAAACATTCCGCGAACATGCTTTCCCATCATTGTTTCGCGCCGAACGTGAAATATTCGCGTCGTGCCCTGGATGAAAGTACGCGCCGGAAGAAAGTGCGCGCGAAGCTGTAGGCTTTTAATAAATTGAGACACGCTGGAGGAGGTGGGGACTCCGAGCCCACCGGTTCTGACGCTTCCGCTCTCCACCGTGTTACGGTGTGCGACCTATTCAGGGAACGAGAAATCTTAAGGGATCGAATAAAGTGACGTAATCGAATAATTTATTCGCAATTACATTACGTTATCGCCGATAATAAAATACACCTGTTTGGAATGAGGAAAGGAATTCCAAATAGAATCAACAAGCTGTCGGACTCGCAAGGGACTCGTTGGTATCGCAATTTCGTTGCACAAAACAGAAGCTACGAGAGCCCCAAGCGAATGGAAACTCGAGATGGGCGAGAGTATCCGTCCCCTCGATATTGTCTAACCGCACACTTTCCAGCTCTCTGACTTGAGTTTCAGCCGCGGGATATAACCGGTGTCTTGGTAAAACGTGCCTTGGCAGAGAGACCGGGAGAGTCGAGGGCGAAAACCTTTTCGCCATGTTTTCGCGGCTCTTAAGTACGAAAGTTTGCTCGAAATTGTTCTCAGCGACAACCGGTGCACCGGATGAACCTCCTTCGACGGTGTTACTGTCGCAGGAAGCGGAGAGAAAGTAAGTCTCGGGACTTTCGATCGCCGAAAGAATGATCGGCCTTGCCTATTTCACACATAATTATCGCCATTATGCCGCATTAAGACGTAACCGCCGATATTACGCGTCCTTTGAACGTTCAATCTCGCCTGGCGTCGGCGCTTTAATATCGATATCATACTGGTCGAGCGAGTCGCTCTCTTATAACGCGCTAACCTGATTTTACGATGGAATTAGCAGAGTTAGTAGAAGCAAAGAGACGCTAAACGGACGTTTAATATCCTCTAATCTATATACGTAGGAATAGATCTTGTCTCGTTTCCTCAAGGCCGCAGTCGGCGTCTCGTTCCGTCTCTGTTTCACCTTTGCTAATTGGGAAAAAGCGACGTCGCGTTAACGAGACGGGATCGCGACGAAAGCGAACGGGATTGTCCCGTGGTTTTTGCTCAGATTTTCACAATTTCACATTAGCCTTTTTCCGCTAATGTCGCTCCGAGAACTGCGATTCAATTTATTCGATACTCTAGTGGCTAAATAAAGTTGCAACGCGAACCGATTTTATTTCTCAAAAGTTTTTTTCAAAAATCAGCGAAAGAGGAAAGACTTCGGAGACTTTGCGATTTCACGTTAATGTGGGCATTCTGCGAGAAATTCTGGACTTTGTAAATTTTGCCCGAAAGGAATAAATTATTAACAAGAAGATGAATATTTACGTCGGTTTGCGATACGAATTCTCTTGAATAAATTCACACTCTAAATTTTAAGGAGCCAATTTTGGAGACTCCAATTCCCTGGGAAGCGTGTTTGTACGATCGTACACTAGGAAAGGAAGAGGTAAACAATTCTAAAGCGTAGTTTGAGGCGAAAAAAAAGGTAACGTTACGAGGGAACCGGGCACAACATTAAAATGTTCAGGTGCCGTAAAATATAATCATCACAATAGTCATCTGAATACGATATGCTAATTTGATTTTCGCGTCCGAGTTAAAATTCGCGCGCGATAATTAATGCGAGCGGATGCCCCTAGTTTGTGCTTAAACGTTCACAGGATGTCCTCTTATTCGCGAGGACATTCTCCGAGTAGATTGTTACGTGTTGTAGCGGAAACTCTCCATAAAAAAAAAAAGAACGACATATTTCGCGCCGTTTTACGAGTATGATTTAATCGTAAGGTTTTTTGTTCCTTTTTTTTTACGAGGGAAAATTGTCGAAGGAGAGGATAATGGGCGGAGCACTCGAGCAATATCTCGCGCAATTTGGCGCTTCGTTACGGTTGGAGGTCGACGAAATGTCTCGCAATAAGGAGAGAGAGCCTCGTTAGCGGCGCCACATCCTCTTCGCACGACGAGGCATCTTCCCACGACACGTCGCGATTGCGGAGGAATAATAACGTGCGTATAACGAGCCGTCTAGATCGCGGGTGATTGTTTTCTATTTTCTTTCGCCTTTTTTGTTTCCTTTTTCCTCTCCCTCGCCTTCTTTCTCGCCGGTTTCTATCAACGCGACGTGCAACGTTCCATCCATCTCTGGTGCTGTCAGGAGGTCGATGGCGCGTAAAATCGAGTCAGTGTGCCAAACGTGATTTTCCAACCGTGCCCGGCTCCCGCCGCGCGTGCGTTCAGGCTGAATTCTTCGCGCTCGGTCTTTTACTTTCACAAAAATTCACGCAAATCTGCGTGGGATGCGCGTCGTGATGCATCTCGTGCCGGCCACATGCGAGCCATATGGGGCAAATGGAGTGTTTTAGCGTTTTAAAGCTTAAAATCGCGATTGGATTTTGCAGATTGTACATCGGGACTTACACACATGCGATCATATAATATTGTGCCAATCGGTATCGAATGTACATTTAAATTGGGCCCGTAATAGTAGTCGATTTAATCACAAATTTATTTATTAATAATTTTAATTTAATTTATTAATAATTAATTTATCAATAAAAATATTTATAAATAAAAATTATTTATGAATAAAAAATATTACGGATGATCGAATCATAGGCAAATGTTGGAAAGATTGGAAAAACTTTTTTCATTTTTTAAAAATTAACTTCAAAAAATAAAAAATCTTTCCTAGCTATCTAATATATTCTTGAAATATATAATTTTTATTATTGTAAAATTATTTAATAAATAGTAGCTTTGCTTTTTACAGTCTTCGCCTTCAGAAATAAGATTATTCGTATTTTTTAGAAATATGCTTATTTATGATGCTGAATATTTGAATTGAATATTTGATTTGACGAGCAACGGGATATTTGCATTTGAATATTTCTCTCGATGTTATCATCACATATGATGGGGGGGAAAATCGAGAGACTCATCGCGTGCGTGATAGTCGACGAAGATTACACACGAGTGACCGCATTGCGTGCGAAGATGCGCACGGTTAACGTATCATGAATAACGAGGAAGACGGGCAATAACAATCCCAGGAGTCATTGAATATGCGGATGTTGAGCCGATTTTGCAAATGTGTACGCGCAACTTGAGAATCGCATCAGCATTTGAATAAAGAAAATATATCTGTGCAACAGATCGATGACCTTTGCGAGAAGTAATCGTCGGAATCGGCGAGGGATTAAGTAATTAGCCGCTTCTAATTACGACGATATAATGTGCGATGAAAAGGAAGCGATATCAGCATTGTCCGGAAACAGGCAAAATTTCACAGTTTTTTTTTAGATAAAATTTATGTCAATGATAAAAATCTGGTTTTTTTCTGTTAAAAATAAATAGAAAACCTTTTCATCGATATTCATCAATTGAGACTATTTTTTTATACTTTAAGTTTTATCCGTAAAATAAAATTCGTTAATTTAAATCCGTAAAATAAATCCATAAAATTAGGAATCGACGTATCAAATAAATTAATTTTTTGTCGGGTCTACATTAATAGAAAATATTAATTCTTATTTTACAATTATATGTTTCTTATTAAATTAAAAATTAATATAAGATTTAGCAATCTTCCTATCTTCAAAGTTTTTCTTTAAAAAAATTCACATTAATTCCAATAAAAAAATTTATATTAATTAATTTAATTTTTTAAACTAGTGATTAATATGATTCATTAATTAAAACAAAATATTTTTCGCATAAAATTATATAAATATATCTTAGCACATTAGTTATTTTTATAAGTTCAGTTTATTCCATTGAATAAAGTCCGGAATGGTAAAAACCGAAACTTCGTGATTTTCTCCATTCACTGAACTTTTTTGATTAACCCTGTTGGGAAGTGTAAATTGTTCTCGCGAAAATTACTTTGATTTTCCATAAGGTGAGAAAGCGTTACCATTCCACGCGCGTAACGCGGTAGCCTGGATTTGTTCATTGAAATGTCGAGCTGATTGATTGACTATTTCACGACGCAATCCGGGTTCGACGAATTTCGATCGAGCTCGATTAAACACGAGGTCAGCTTCGTCCTTATCTTTTCCATCTTGTAAAAACCTTCAAAAAATGATCTCGCAACAATAGGTATAAAAAATTAATCGAGATAAATAATGTTTTACGTTTCAATCAATTTAAATGACGGAGGCAAAATTTATATCCAAACTGTTAGTGAAATTTAGAAAAAAAGTTTGTGATGCCTGTCCATGTTGAGGCTAATCATATTTATTATAAAGCTCGATTAGAAAAATTGTTTCTCGCAAAAATTATTTTAGTTGTAGACCCGAACCTCATATTCATTCAAGTAATTAATATTCATCAATGGAATCTGAAAGGTGTAAAGTCTACATGTTACGATGAGTAATATTCTAGCAGATATAAGAAATGAAAAATTTTAATTGTTACATCTAGAAATTTATCTACATCAGCCGAGACATTTTTTGAATAATTAAAAGAATGAGAGAAATATTAAAACCCGTTATTTATTGTGTATCCTGTGTTACGCGCGTGTTTGATTTTCGTTCGCGCAACACAATCTTACGCGGTACGTCGAGCGTAACCTTCGTACATATTACGAGATTTTTAATTCGCTCCACGTTCCTCGCGCTGACGTAATCGGCGATATATGCGCGTTCCTCGCATGACGAAGGCGGACGTGTGTGCGTATTCGTGTACTATTGGGGAACATGAGAGAGAGGACAGGTAATTCGGAATCTCTCCTCAATCGCGCACATGACGCAAAAATGTTGGCGCTCATCGTCGACGGACATCCCTGGACACTCGTGGCTTCTCCTGGAAGTGGGTATATGGGAAACGACACCGCGGGAATGCAATAAACATACCGCATACCATGCATTCACCTGGTGAACGCCGTTCGATAAGCGCCGCGAGAAAAGAAGGTGCACACGCGGATAAAACAGTTAAACGGAGCACGGTTATCGTATAAATAGTAACGAGGGAATTGTATTTGCGATACACTCGGGAGAGCCCGAGAGAAGAGAGAGGCCCCATTTGATGAATGACGAACTGCTCGTTCCCTTCCGCGAGAAGGATTCCGCATGAGGTGGAATAATGGCATCGCCGCGGGTCAATGGAAGTGCATGGTCAACGAGAGAGGCAACCGGCCGGTGCATTTGGGTCAGAGATTGCGGGGGAGGCAAGGAGAGAGATTCTAATGAGGCCGCGCGAGGGTTAAGGAAGAGATCATTCATTTGCTCGGAAGACGGATGCGTGACGGATATCCGAATCTCTAAACTGCTCTCTCACTTTAGATGTCGATTTTCAATCCAATATCTACTCTGCAATCGGGTCATTTGTTAATTATATAAAAAAATTAATTAATTATGTATAATGTTAATTATATGTCTATTAAAAAGTCTTATGAATTATTTATAATTTTATTATGAATTATTTATAGAAATTTTTTTGTTCAATATCATTTATAAATTTTATATACACAGATGAATTTGTAAATAATAATTTTCAGAATTGAATTGGATAAAAGTGAATTGAATTTTCAAAATAGAATTTTTTTTTTATTTTCAAAAATTTTCAGGAATTAAAGTTAGTTTAGTTAAAAAAATATAAAATAGAACTCACAATTTTAAAATAAATTTTCAGGAATTTTCAGAAATTAATTCCAGAAAATTGTTTATTTTCAGGAATTAAAGTTTATTTAAAAAAATATAAAACAGAGCTCACAATTCTTAAATAAATATTTCTGCTTCTTCATAAATGAGAGAAAATTTCGACTCGGAGATCCAGTATGTTATGCTATGTTATCCAATATGTTATATCGTAAAATAATTTTCGCACCTCAAGAAGGACAATCGCGACGCAACGGAACATCCTCCTGCCATTTCTTTAGATACGATAACATCGTGCTGGTTTATCGCACTTGTCGGCTTAAGAGACGAATAATTATGTGGGATATTACAAGTTTTATACATGCCAATCAACGCGACGCGCACCTGCATCGCACAACCGTACTTTCTACCATTAAGATCTGTCTCTTTGCACGACTTCTCTCCTTCTCTCTCGCCAAGTTTAACCGCGTGTTATCGGCATTAAATAACTTTATCGGTATTGTAACGGTTACGTTACTCCGTGGCATGGAGAAAATATTTTTATGCGGCTATTTGATTGACCGATTAACAGAGTAATTTCTTGATTTATGTCTCGAAGAAAAGTTTTATAAATATAATGTCCTAAACGGTATAGTTTACGAGTCAAAAGGTTCAATATTTAAAAAAAAAATGAGATTTCAAAAAATGTACAATATTTTGATAAAAAATAAAATTAAACAAAATTATAAAAATTGTTGAAAATGATCACCTCCAATTGTGATACATGAATCTAATCTCCTTCTCATTTATTGGCGAATACAAAAGGTGTATTACGGATTGTTTTGCATGATGCGATTCCTTAAATCTTGTAATAATTATTACTTAAATCTTATAATATTTTCAATCAAAGTGTTATAAATAGAATGATTCTAGAAAAAAAATATAAATATAAATATACGATGCAATAATAAAAAAACTCAATATTCTTCAAACTTCAACATCCTCTATCCTGCTTATGACATTATATTATACATACAACTTTTCTTCTAGAAATTATTCGAGACATTTTTCACAATCGATATACGAGAAAAGAGCGATAAGAGCCACCGCGGATGATAGTGCGTAAAATTTATAAAGATTAATAAATCGCGAAAAATAAGACGCGAAAATAAGACATATGCATATATTTTACTTGGTGCATAAACCAAGGTAGATTCTCCTTTCGAGAATACTATATAAGACCCCTCTTTACCCCCTGCAGAGATGTAAGCGAGAAAAATATCGGGGCGAATCTCCCGATTCAGCGACTTCGCCCCGATATTTTTCTCGCTTACACCTCTGCAGGGGTAAAGAGGGGTCTTATATAGTATTCTCGAAAGGAGAATCTACCTTGGTTTATGCACCAAGTAAAATATATGCATATGTCTTATTTTCGCGTCTTATTTTTCGCGATTTATTAATCTTTATAAATTTTACGCACTATCGCGGGGGCTCTTACTCTTTTCTCGTATATCGGTTGTTTGATACATTTCAGAGCCTAATTCTTTGTCTGTTTTAATTTTTCACAATGTTTAGAAGCACCCTGTACATCTATAATAAACGTGCGAGGCGAGTAACTCGAGGCGGGAACTCTGGAGCGTCTCGGAGCCTCTCCGTTCCAGGTCACGGAAATTCGCCGGCTATATCTCTCTACGCGAGGATAGGCATCTCTACGAGGGCCTCTCTCGGTCATCCCGAATGCACCGCGTTGAGTGTGCGCTGCACCTTGTACCGTTACCGGGCGTATAATCGCTCGACCGTACCGACAACCTGGCCGACGATCGGATTCGTGCCGACCGCGTGGCCTATCGCCGCTATTAAATGCAGCAGGTTCCGAGAATAATCGGCGGATCTCTATCTCTTCTCCCTTTCCTCTTTCTTCTCGTTTCTTTTCTTCGATCGATAAAGTTTTTGTGTCGCTCCAATCGAAATGATCGCGATATCCTCGCTTCGTTCTCACGGATAAGTGTATCGTATGCATGGGAGCTGCGCCGACTAATCGACGCGGGATCGCCAAAGTGTTACACAGGAGAGTCCGTCGAGTTTTTAGCCGTTCGACCCCGGGGGGTCGAGAACGTGATCGCGGCGAGTTTTGCACGAGACGGAATCGCGCGCGTTCTCCGTTAAACGCTTCGATTAATCGACTCGGTCCCGTCGACAGAAGCGGCCGACGAGTCCCAGATGAGGAAGCGATTTATCAGACTTTTGATGGATTTTAATAGAAAGTGAGAAAAAAATTTTTTTCTAAAAAAAGGACAACAAACAAAAAAAAAGAAAAATGAGAACGCGTTGGGAATCCCTTGCAAAAAAATTACACACACAAGCTAGCGTTAATAAACGCTCATTTCGATAATCCTAGTAATTCCGTAAATCAACGACCGCGCGCGCTAGATAGACAAGACTTTATATAGATTGCTTTAAAATCGAGAGACGAGTATCTGCCTTTCTCTCTTTCTGCAGGAAGCAAACAACGTGTGGGAGAAAAAGAGATCCCCCTTCCTTTCCCTTCTATTTCCCCGAGGCAATAATTATAATCCAATCAGGCTCTCGTCAAAGAAGCACGTGCGGGCGACTTTCTTCGCGATTAGACAAATCTCCCCGCGCGCCCATTAATTGTCAAAACTCGAGCGGCCGTTTAATTAATGGCCGATCGATCGAAGAGTGAATGCACTTGACCAAAAGCAACGCCGATGCGAGTGTGTTCGAAACGTGACACGGGCACCGGTTCCGTTCTGTTTGGCCGCGACATTGGAAAGTTCGTGGACCGATGCCGATGCATTAACACGCAGAGCCGTGTTTTCTTTTCGCAAACTCTCTCTGTCTTTCTCTCTTTACATTTTCAATAACATCAGACACCGGAATTCCGGTTTAACGCGCAGGTGTCGCGGTGAGGCTTAAACTATACGTTTGGGAAATGCGTTCTTCCATTTTTACGACGCGCTTGTTTCTCGAGAAAAGCTACGAGGATTTAAGGATGTTTCGTATCTATTTTCAAAATATTGAGAATTTAATGAAAATTGTACAGAATGTTCTTACATATGTTTAGAATCTTCAGTACAATTTTTAAATAGATTCACTAAAGCGTTCAGTTATAAGGATTTTAATTTGCACCGTATTAACATGTGTTCTTATGACGTATAACCATGTCGATTCAAATGATAAAAACACATGGAAATAATATTCAGAATTTGTTTAAAATTCGCAAAAGTTTAGATACAGAGGAAATATTTGTCAAATAATATTATACAAGTACTAACTGATTAAAAAGATATTAAATATAATTCAATAAAGTTAGCCATGTATCTGTCACAAGGCGAAATTCTCTGCCAAAAGTTAATCATTTCGATTAAGGATGTTTTGTATATATTTCCAAAATATTGAGAATTTAATGAAAATTGTACAGAATGTCCTTACATATGTCCTTACATTTAGAATCTTCAGTATAATTTTTAAATCGATTCACTAAAGCGTTCACAAGAATTTTAATTTGCACCGAATTAACATATATTCTTAGGAGAAACGTATAACCAATTAAATGTAGTTCAATAAAGTTAACCATGCATCTATCACTAGATGAAATTCTCTGCCAAAAGTTAATCATTTCGATTAACAAAATTCGGAATATTTCAGTAAAAACGCAATAAATATTAAAAAATACATCTCTGCACTGTAGCTAAGATCAAATTGTAATATTTCACACAATTTTTTACTCAAAATACATTAAAATTGGATATATTCGTCAATATTGATTTTCAGCTACTTTTTGCTGGGATTGTACATACAAAGCATCCTTAAACTTATACGTTTGGAAAACGCGTTCTTCCGTTTTTACGACGCGCTTGTTTCTCGAGAAAAGCTACGCGGATTTAATAGAAGGCAGTCCTCTTTCAATGGGCGTGTTTTTTTGTTTTCTTCTTCTCTTTCTTCTAATAAACTAGATTATGTATTTTCTACATTCAGTTTAATCTTCGATACGTGCACGGTTTTGTTCTCTCAGGCGGCAACTTCCGCCAACAGTCGAAAGTATATATACCGCGCGAGTCGATTTTGATCAACGATCGGAGCCCTTTTGAAGACTGGACCGCCTGCTCCTTTCACCGTGAATAGCATGAAAGTCACAATTCGTTATCAGTATCCCTATCAATATCATTCGATTAATTATAATCCAAATGCCGAAGGTGACGTACAATTTTAATACTTTCTAGTGAAAGGATTCGTATGCCAACGTTAAAAAACCATTCGACAATCTTTGCAGCCCCTTATTAGGGTAAAAACAGCCTTATCAGAACGGCTTTCACCCGCAAGAACGACTGGATCTAGTCTGATGAAAAACGTCAAGCGATGTGGCATAAATGGAATCGGACTTGCGTATCGCGGATTGAAATTAATCAGGAAGCGCGTCGACGATTAACACGGATGAAAGAGGTAATCGATCGATAACGGGAAGAATGTCAGACATCGTTTCTCCGACAAGCGATAGGACTTGATTCTCGCTTGAGCTGTTTCCAATGACCGGCGATCTCGAGGCTACTCTGTAATTTATGTATTTACGAGATCCTTTGGCGAAAAAAAGTTCCATCTATCTGTTTGCGCGCAAAAGTCAACAAAAGATTGCAACGCATAAGCAAGCGTGTATAATATTTTGATTGCAGGCGACGCGCGAGAAAGTCCGATTTCCTTTCTCGTGTCCCAGGATTCTTTCGCTGTTCGACAACAATAGAATTATTCTTATAACCAGCTATTGAGATATCGACGGAGGAGCTGATCGAAACATCGATGTCATGATTAATAATAACGCAGATATTGTCTCATTTCTCTAGATACGTTCTCATCAAATATCCAGCGTACAAAGTGACTCGTTCACGTAAAGCGATTTGTATCGGCTCGATCGCAGGAGATTGCTATTTTTATCCCAACATTACCATTTCAAAGGATCGCTGATGGTTAAAATACGAAGAAGGTTCGCTCGAATAAATCAATGTCCGCGATAACAGAAAGTATTGAAATTCAGCGGGACAAGACGTCAGCGAACCGGGATCCTTTTCAGACTTAACCGCATCTCGCTCGCATAATCGCCGATCTAAATATAGCCTAGAAGGGGGAAATACATTACAATAACGCGGTGTTTCTCCCCTTTTTGTTTTCCGATACTCCCTTCACCCCGAGACTTTATCGTTGGACTCTCGCCGGGTCAGAAACCACTGCATTAAGGCGATCGATGCGCGATGTGTATGGGAAATGGCAGGCAGGGTTTCATGGCAACCATTTCACCCTTTGGGATGACGAATCCTTCAATTTCAAAGACCCGCTCGTTCTCTTAAACATGATTCACGATGTCTTTTCATTGGCATTAAAAAGATAATAAAGCTCTCTTAAAATATAACTAAAAGTGGTAATGTAGGCATAGAGAGCTAAAAGTCAGTTTTTAAATGGTAATACTATATATTTAAAATTTAATATTTAAATAATTTAACAATCTCGCAAAGATACATCTAATTAATAAATTCGGGCGGACGTTTCGGCTTATTTTCAAGCCAATATTATATTTATACATTGTGCGCTGAAGATGGCTTGAAAATAAGCCGAAACGTCCGCTCGAATTTATTAATTAGATGTATCTTTGCGAGACTGTTAAATTATTTAAATATTAAATTTTAAATATATAGTATTACCATTTCAAAACTGACTTTTAGCTCTCTTCATTAGCGACTAGTGAAAAAACATCGCGTATTTAAAATGTTAATAAACGGTATGCCTTTTACTCTCTCCCTAATTAGCATCCCAGTCAAGCTGAAATATTCCAATTCGATTAGCTGCTAGCGTGCTAGCGATTAGTAAAAAAACACATCATCGTGTTTCACGGCAACCATTTCACCCTTCGAGATGATCAACCCTTGAATTTCAAAGACCCGATCCATCCGTCCAGGTGTCCTCAAACGTGATTCGCGCGATTCTTTATCATTAGCAACTAGTAAAGGAGCATCTCAAGTCTCAAAACACCAACATGCTTTTTACTCTCTCTAATTAGCATCCCAGTCAAGTTGAAATATCGCAGCTTTACTAGCTGCTGGCGTGCTAGCAAAGGCCAATAAAAAGGCGGCGTGCGAGGCACGCTTTAGATACGCCCATCTCTTTTTTGAGAATTTACATGGCGGTGAATTTAGCGCGTTGTTCTCGGCTCCGGAGCGCGTTGCAATTATCGATTAATCGTCTGTCACTACCGCGAGCGCCCAAGTCGGTCGCGCATTATCCGCGCGGCCCACATACATTGCATTTTTTACGAGCGAGCAGCCTGCATGAGCGAGTGCCCCGAGCGTGGATCGTAAATATGCGCAACCGTCCGTCGTTTCTTCGCCGGCGATATTAGGCACGCCAGTCTCTCCTCGGGAAGGAGCAACCAGAACGCGACCGGCAATGGCGCGAGTCGTTTGCATAAATCATCGCGCTTTATTTATTTTGCTCGCTCTCCATTATACGCGCGCTCTATTACAACGGACGATTTTTAATCGTTTTAATGGCTTAATACCGTACGCGGAGACGAACGAAATATCCCCGAGCGAGATTAGCCTCGAGAGCGACGATAATCGAGGGTGCGGCTGATCGGTTTATTAATTAATTAATTAATCGGTCGAATTTGTATTTTTTTCAAAATACGCGCTTGATCTTTTTTATTTATTTATTTTTTTTTTTGACACCTCCTTGCGAACTGTCAGTAATCTCTTTCCGCCAAATTGTGCGTTTACGTCCTTTTCACCTGTATAACGCAGCGCCCGACTTGCTCGAGGGACCGCTCTCTGCGCAGACTCCGCGATCTAAAATATACTCCTGCCGATCAATATCCGTAAAAGTCGCGTTTCCGGCGTTATTTTTTTCGAGAAAAATCACGTTGAATGCGTTCCATTTCGTCGCGCAAAATTAAGGAGAGAGGATAACGATATCTTCAAAATTATAGATTTAATCTCAATTCCAAAGATAAGAAATAAAAATTCTATTAAACTCTATAAAAATTCTATTAGACTCCGATGGGGAAGTATCTCGAGTGTCCGGTAGCTATCGGACAAATCATCGCTCGCGGACTGATTAAGCGGCAATTGGTGACGAAAATAACTAAGGTCGCACTCGTGGCAATAAAGTGCAATCGCCGCTTATCGCGGCTTCTCTCTCTCTGTCTCTCTCTCTCTCTCTCTTTCCTCTCTATCTATCTCTTATCGAGACGCCATAATTAATCAAAGAGAACGTGGTATTATTTTTGAAAAATGTACACATATTCTTTATCTATTAATTGATATCACGTATATTCGATATACTTGAAAAACTTAAAAATACAAAAATACAAAAATACAAAAATAATATAATATCGATCCCGGAAAAAAAAACTACCTCCAGTAAGCCCTTCGACGATATTCGAGACGCTTCAATAAAGATGCGACGACGGAGGAATACTTTCAAGAGCCCCCCCCGATGCCCACCCGGACAACGGGTGCGCGTATTGCGCGACAAATCGATGAGTCATGCCGTCTCGACTACGGTCGTTTTGCCCTGATGTAACACGCGAGGCCTGGTGTTTCACGTTTCCGACGCGAAAGAGACGACGCGTGGTTCGACATCGACATCGAGTGGCTTGCGCAAAATTTCGCGCAATCGCTGAATATGTAATTTTTATCTCGTAGCGAACGGCATTTTGTCACGTAAGAACCCGGAGCCGATTACGAGTACGCGCGTCAGCTGATTCGCACACTCGCATTTCATAAAAATAAAACGCGAACTTTGAGCCCGCGCCGATCGCGCGCGGCCTTGTATTTTGAACGATTAATTATATGTTTTTCAAACGAACTCTCGCGCAGCCTCATCGATCCGTCCCGCCGGGCGTCTCTCGAGATCGACCTCGAAAACGACTCTCGCAATTTTGACGCCGGTTGCACCTGCGCATCTTTCGCGAGGCAGCTGCGGCCTTGACATCAACGGACCGCGATGCTCGGACTCGCGAACAATCGATGTCTCCACCACTACTACATCTCGCTGTTTGCCTCTCTCAGCGCGGATACAAATTTATAGCAACATCGGCGCGGTATCGATCACCTCCGCGAGTCCGACGCATGCACGTCCGCGCAAACCCCTCGCGAGAGGCGGGGGGACCCGCAGATTTACCCTGGAGCATGTTGTGATCGGCGTCCTCGTCCGCGTGGAAGCGAACGCCGTCGATGGAGGAGGACAGCAGGCTCATCTTCCCGGCGACGTTCCGGCCGGCGGGATCCTGGACCGAGCCGAGCGGCAACAACGATGACGACGGGGCCCGACGCGGAGAGGGGCCACCTGGCCCGCGGGCGCTATTGGCGCGCGCTCGCCGCGAGTCCGCTGGACGAGCCAATCCCGGCGAGGGAAGCCTCGGCAACGAGGGGCCTCACGGGCCTCGGCGAGCTCGCGAGAAGCCGCCGGCCATGGGCCGCCGACTCCGAAACGTCACTTTCTCCCGGCGACGAGTTACCACTCCCCGAGCCGCCACCGCGTCTCTCGCTTCTCAGGATCGTGTCCCGTTGTTGTCGCTGAACCAGGCGGCCCGGAGGATCCACCTCCGCGTCGAGCTTCCCTTCCGGAGCGGCTCCGCTTTCGCGCACCCACGATGACGACGACGACGGCGTCTCGACGAACTCGACTCGCGCGCGGTCGTCTCCGGCGTTGTCACTCCGCCTGACTGACGGACACCGCCGACTGCCACTGCCCCGCGTCCAGCCGAGCGTCCCGCACCGCGCGTTTTGCCGCGAGACACGCGACGGCGCATGACACGCGACGACGAGCAGCGATCAATACCGGCCGCCTCCTCGGCGTCTGCGCCATCGCGTCACCGACGCGAGGTGGAGGACGGGTCCCCGATGCCGGACCCCGGCGTTAATAACTCGCGAGAGCGATTAGCTTCGCGCCTCGAAATGTCGACGCGAGCAGTGGATTCGCCTCGAGAGAATTTCTCGAGTGACCGAGCAAAGTCCGAGGAAGTAGGTTATTCCGTTGACGCGGATGTTGCGTTTTCTTCTCCCGGCGACGATAAGAAGCGCGCGGAGAGATTATGACGTTTGACGCGATAAAGAAGCTGTCGCTCGGAGCGATGATGAAATGAGGGAGATGCAAAAATGTAGGACATTTCGCGATGTATTGCGTCGATTTGTTGTTATGTATGTGCCTCGTCGCTTCGTTGTGGCATAATTAATAAGCGAAGTTACGCGCTAATCCGTTTCTCCTCGTTGCTTTGAAATATTTCTCCCGTTACGCGCCTTAATTCCCGTATAACGTACGCAAACCTACGTAATCCAAAATCGGAGAAAGTCGGAATTATCATTGTTTACAATGTTTCGCACGATACGCACAACGCGCACACGTATATGATTTAAGATTCCCGTTTCATCGCTCCATTCCACCTGTACCTGTGCGTTGCGCAATAGCGTGTTGATTCTATTATAATGTAGAATAATCCGAGGACGCATCGAGAATACAGATGTGGAGAAACTATTTTTTTTCTAGTAGGAGAAAACGTTAAATAAATTTTTTTTTCTAATATTTTTTAAATATTTTTTTAAATAATTTTCCTTTTATATTTTTTGTTAATATAATGAAAAAATATTCTCTTTAAGTTTTTATATTTTTATCTTTCTTCGAAAGTAATTTTACTAGAGTAATAAGATTTTTTGGCAAATTAAATTGCACACGATATGATTCAAATAATGTTTAGGTAGATGCAAAACGAAAATTTGTACAGAACATTTAATTGAAAATTATCCGAATTATGTTTAATATCATTTTAATCGTGAAAATCTTAATAATTTATAATAAAATTAAAATTTCCACGAGAAACTAAAATAAACAATAAAAGGAAAATTTAGTTCACAAGATGCTTGTGCTCGTAAATGAATGGACGAAGTAGAAAGTAAAAATATGCATTAAATACACATATGTAAAGAAAAGCAAAATACTGAAAAAATACTTTTTGTAAAAAAAATGATATTTTATAAAAAAACGTTTATTTTTTCCATTTATATCTCTAATTGAAAATGCTTAGAAATCTCAATCACATTTCACCATCACGCAATGCGATGGAGGGGGTGGGAAAATGGCATTTATGACTATACTTTTGCACATCATCTAGCTATTCCTTTGAAGAATAAAATAAGTGCGATTGGCCAGAATTAAATGTCTATAATAGAGTATCGAATTTCCATACTTGGGAACGATCGAATCGACAGTTTTCATCCCGACGTCTTCGACATCGTCGCGCTTTGCGCGTGCATTCATGCGCGCGTGCATACGAGAGCGTGTCCGTTTCCGACCTAGCATAATACTCGGCGGAATAATTCACCTGTCCCGTTACGCTAAACGGGATAAATCGTCTCGTTATACCGGGCGGATGTTACGTTCGCGGCGCCGCGCCTAATTCCGGACACCTGGGCGGCTCGCCTTTCCCTCCTCTCGGGGAGAGAGCCGACCAATTTTCCGCGCGATTTACCTCCTCGCGACACCTGTCAAAACACTCATCCGTCTCTGGCATTCTTTTTCGAAAGTCCAGCCGGGTAAAACGGACGACGATATTTTCTCGCGTGATTTCCGCGCGCGTCTTAAAAATCGACTTTCCATACTCCATAAGAAACATATATCGCCGCGACAGGTATAATTTTGCGCGTTAACGGTTTCGCGCGGTTCTATTCCCCGTTCGGCGAGATAACCCGCGCGATAACTCGTGATTAACGCGCGGCCTATAAATAATTAGCGATCGTCATCGCTGGCGCGTTTGCGAGCAAACGTGAAAAAAATCGGGAGGGAGAAAAAATAGAAGCCGTCGCGATCCTTTAACGCCAGAGACTCGACGGGAACGGTAATTGATCGTACCTCTACGGAAACTCGTTTTCAGAACCTTCTCCGAACCTATCACCGATATATCAAAGTAATGGGGTATATTTATACGCTCGTCGTAAGAAAGAATTCATTCAACGGTCCAGCGTCGAAGACAAATTTCTCGCGTGACATTTTTTTTCCCCGAGAGAGGACATTCTGAATTTTTCGCGACGAGGAGAAAGGCGAGTTCCCCCTAATTACTGGTCGACCTCCGGTAGGATGATCCATAATTGGCACCCATCGGTCGCTTCCGGAGAGTCGAAATTATTATCCCAGCCCAATTTCACCCCGATAACATGAAGTTCCCTCTTGGAATCAGATCGAGCGGAGCAGGTTTCCGCGCAATCGTCATCGATAAGAGTATCTCGCGAATTCTCATCTTTTGCAAGGATGGGCGGGATGCTGACAACCGATATTTACTCGCCCGGTTCCTCTATAAAAATGATTACAAGTTTTCGCGGGCGTATATCATTTTGCGATATATAATGAAAAAGAGAGAGTTTTATTCGGGAAAAATTGGCGCCAAAAGTAAAGTGTCCCTCGCGTTATCGTATTGATGATATATAATCAAGACACAATGCTCGCCTTGAGACTCTGCTCTACTTTCGCGATTTTTCCGGAGGGATCCAAGATACCTCTTCCCTTCCGAATACGTGACTGCTCCTCGCAAAGATACGACAAAGAGCCCGCGTTCTCTTCCTGTTATTAGCAGAAATTACTATTCCGGAGGGAGCTAATATCGGCGCGCATGGCTCGATTGCCGATCTCGGGATCAGATAAGACAATTAGGATTGCGATAGGAACGAAAGAGAATTCCACTTACGAGAAGTCGTTTTATTTGTCTCGGAAATTACACGCTTCTCCCTCCTCGTCCCTCTCTCCCCCCTCTTGTAGATATTAGAAACTCGATCGAACGGGAGAATGGCAAGCATCTCGACGATGCAGATCGAGAGACGAGATTGTTTCTTTCGTCAATTCTAGATAAGAGGATAGCATACATTAGTCGATTGCTCGTATTTCCATCTCGCTCGCGGACTAAGTGAATTAATCCTCATTCACTCGGCGCACGCGGCGAGAGTCGCGGAAAAGTCGGCCTTCCGTTTCTGCGGTTAGAAAACGATCAGCGCGATTTCACGCGACCGCCACCGATCTCGCGAGATACGCAGGATACTCACGTCGCGTCTCAACCTCTCGACGACCTCTCGTGACCACGAGATCGGCCGGGGATTCTTTTTCCCCGGAGGATCGCGCTCTGGAAAGTTTCCAATTTGTCCGGAGAAAATCGGCATCTCCCGTTAAGCGATGCGTCGCGATACTCGTCGTCTCGTTCGGTATGCGAGACTAATCGACGTTGCGAGGCTGCTTCTAACGACCCGTTGCGAACCGATACCGTAACGTTGTTTGTCGCGCCGTTACGCTCGCGAGTTTCTTTACCCGAGTTGATGTACTCTGTATCGGTACCTTTGTATCGCTGCCTCATCTGGAGCATTCTTTAGATTCGATCGCGTTCGTGCGCGAAGAAACTTGATGTCAAAGCGATGCGATTAACGGCAAGAAATATCAATTTCTCATTCTCAGAATCGAATATCGGTCCTCATATTTGATCCATATATCGATCCATATTTGAATTTCTACGTTATGAGTGACGTCATTTAATTCAAACAAACGATCCATCATAGGATCCAAATTCAAAGATGATTCATTGTGAAATCACGCGAAAAATTGATCGTTATTGATTAAAAAAGTACGTTAAGTTACGAGCCGAGGAGGCCCCGGCGAGCATCAACGGTCGGATCCATTCAATAAATTCTTGCTTAAATAAATTCCGCTTCTATTTTTTTCTATTTGCAACGATTATACAACTCTCGTGAATTCTAAACATGACGAGAGAGCGCATTGACAGGTATATTTACTTAGCACGTACCCTTCTCTTTGTCAGAAATGCAACACGCGTGAAATTTGATAAATCCGAGGCTTCGTTAATGTCGATCAGCTGATCATTCCATCTGTCAAAAGCTCGCCGGATTAGTCGTTTAAAGTTCGTTCACGATTTGAAAATTTCAAAAATTGAAAGAGTGACATTTCGAAAGAGATCCTTTTCTCGTAATATTTTCTGTATTAATTATATATTTATTATTATAATTATACACGACTATATTATATTTAATTATACACTAGTTATATATTATTTTATATAATTACATATCAATTATTAATTTATATTTTATCTCAAGTGAAATGGAAATGTTTTTAAATAAAATGACAGGTTTAGGAAAAGTGGTAGATATCTCTTTCTTCCATGAAATAAAAAAAGCACGAGAAAGATGAACGAAATACGTTGTAGAAATTTCACTTTCACGCGCGATAATGCACGCGAGCGAAAATAAGAATTGTCGATGCAGGAACATCTCGGCTTTAATAACAGGCCTTATGTAATCGCGCGTAAGCGCGACGCGCATAATTTTCGTGACGTGTCCAACGGCACGTGTGTAATGTGTCTTTTATCGCACGCACGCGCGTAATAGACGAGATTTCGAGATTGAGATGCCACAGTCGCGAGGATCATTTCAATCTCGCCGACTCGCGAGGACTCTTGTAACTTCTTTTTCTCTTTTCTTTCCGCGCCAAGAGAAGTAAGAATGGAAATCCGTGTCTAGCTTGACCAGTCGTATCGCATCGCTGCGTTTATAGCGTGAAATTCCTTGCGCGAACAACGCAACGGATCCTCCTCCTATTAATCGGGAAGAAAGTTACGAGCCGAGGAGGCCCCGGCGAGCATCAACAGTCGGATCCATCCAATAAATTCTTGCTTAAATAAATTCCGCTTCTATTTTTCTCTATTTGCAACGATTATACAACTCTCGTGAATTCTAAACATGACGAGAGAGCGCATTGACAGGTATATTTACTTAGCACGTACCCTTCTCTTTGTCAGGAATGCAACTTGCATTTCGTAAAACGCGATTGAGCGAAGTCAATTTATTCAGCGACACTCGCGTTGACCTAAAGTGTCACGAGGCGTTTGTGTGCGTAATCTCAGCTTTCGTAACGAATATTATAAGCAGAGGGACACTCGTAACTCGATAACAACATTTCACCTTTGAAACATGAGATTGGCAATTATTTTAGAAACCGATCGGTTCGACTTTGATGAAATATCGTTAATATTTTACGCAAGATTGCGGAGGACTCACCGCTTTGCGTCCAAGTGTCGGTGTCATAGCAGAGCGAGGACCAGTCGTCCTCCAGGTCCCGGGAAGTCGCCATGGCCGATAATCGAAGTTGTCGTCGTCCTCGTCTTGTCCTTCTCCTCGAGATTTATCTCCGATCGCGAGGAACCGCCGTTGAATCGTTACGAACGCAAAGTACCTTCCACCCTCGTCTTCTCTCTCGCAAAGATCCTTGTCACGGTGAGATCCTTATCAAGGTGCGCGGAAAAATCGCCGGCGATTTTGCACAAGATCGCATGAGGATTTAATCGGAGATCGACGCCCGGATGATCGATGGGTATAATCGAAAAACGGAAAACTCTGTAGAGGAACGCGCGATAGACACCGGTCCTCTCGATTACGATCGCGATGCGACGTAAGGTAAGGACACGAGTCTAAGCTGGAGCACACACGGGCGGGCGTTAAAGTAAGCGCCGTGACAAACCCGGTCCCGTGCGTTTCGCACACACACATCTACGCACACATCTACACACGCAAACACACACGCACATACATACATGGATATATTCCACCTCTACTCGTCGCTGTCGCTGTTACCGCTACGGAGAGTCGCGCGATTTTCGCGCTGTTTATTTTTAAAAGAGCGGTTAGAGCCTGTATGCGTGTATGTGTTCGTGTAGGTACGTACGTATACTTTGAAAGACGCTTACTGACGTGACTTGTTAGACACACACACACACACACATACACGTATCGCTGTTTTTATTTTGCGATGCACGATAAAGGTAAAGTTTTTTTTTTGCTCGCTCCTGATGTTCTCGATTTAATTATCGATTATGAAATAGATCTTGACATATCTGATTAGCGATAATGGTCTGTAATTGATAAACGTTCAGATATTGTGACTCATTATTTCCATCATATATTATTATATATTACTCCATTATGGATAATGTCTCTTTTTCTTTTCCAAATCATGAAAAAATAATATAGATAAAAAGTGTTATATATTATACTTGTTTTAAATAAAATAATAAAAATGTCGTATATTGTGAATAATTTGTAGCTGCAGATTGTATGTGTAAAAAAAATGAAAAAAATGCCTTAATTATATAAATATAAAATAATATATAAATACAACTATCGAATTTACGGGTTTTTAAGGACACGTTAATATATCTAAAATAGAAAAACTAATTTACATAAATGTATATGAAGATTTATTCCTTACTACAAGTTCAAACACACGAAGCGATCGAGCACGCGACGAGTACTCTTTAGAAAAAGTAAGAACGCATTATTATTATCATTATTATTCCTATAACGTATAAGCACTTCTCATAAATAAGTTTTGCCTAGTTTACAAATTAGAGTTACTTATCGCTATCTTAAAAACTACTTTTGTACATTACACGTTTGTACATGGAGTAATGCGTTGCGGATTTCGTTTCAAGATATGTCTCTTACAAAAATTCGCGCGAAATGCAATAGAAAGCAGTCTTTCGTGTTAAAATACCAATACATATATATATCGATGACATAAATAACGAACACGTCAAAAACTTGCGGTCAAAAAAAGTGAGTGAAAAAGAAACAAGTACTGGTACACGTCACTTTTTTGATTATCAAAACTTCTTACTTATATTCTATTTTTCGATTATGATGTGACTATTGAATTGAAGATTATTTAAACAAAAAGAAATGATGTAATACAAATACTTTTTTCGCTCGAAAAAATGTTTTTAGCTAAAAATGTTTTTAGCAAAAAGAAATATCTCTGAACTTTGCCGTGCAAATTTATTTAGTATTTATAGAGAAAATTTCTTCCATGGTCGAAATTAGATTGTCTAATCCAAATAGAAAACCCTCTTCATGGTTGCCTTCCTCCCAAGGACGCCTATGCGTAAGCTTCCGTCCATTCGGTACCTCGCGTGTTTTTGCGAAATCTATTAGCCAAACGCCCACCTTTTCGTTATCGTAGATTATAAAGATACTACTGCCAATCACCTGTGTAATGAAAGATGCAATAATGTCATACATTTTTACAATCAAGCATATATAGTCAAAATATCATGAGATGAATAAATGTATGAAATTCAATGACAATCGATGTATAAAAGTTTAAAAAAATAAAATAATATAATACCTCATGGGATTTAAAATATTCGGACTCTTCAATCTTGGTTCGCAAATTTTTGAGGCGTGCAAGAATTTTTTGACGGGTGTCCTCGCGCCTATCGAGAAACTGCCTTATGGTGTCGAGTACCTCCGAATGCGACTTGACCTTCTTGAGATCAGTGATCGGTGGCGCGCCCGGCAATTTCATCGCCTCGATGCGAAAACCGTGGCTGCAGGTCGAGCTCTGTTGCTCACGGAATTGCATATACCGTAATTTGGTTACGGCGCGTTGCTCGTGCTCCAACTGGGTCGGCGCGTCCGGATCGACGGCTATCATCTTCTGATAGAGATCCGGCCTGGCGGTGATCTTGGATACCTCGGACTCGAGAAAGGTCCGAGTGCCCATCTTGATATCCATCACGTGGGGATCGTTGAAACCAAACAGCAAATCCTGCAGCTCGATAAACGTATCGCCCTTGTATTCGACCTCTCGATAATATCTGGAAAGAGCGATATTTCAATAACATCTGCGACACATTAAGCATTCCGCTACATTCTTTATCACTTACATCACTTTAATAAAAGACAAGAGTATTTCATATATATACCTCGGTATGCAATCCCGCAACGCTTCTTCTTTGCTCAAAGTCTCATAAACGATGCGCTCTGTGTTTTCGGCGCCGCCTGTTTTTCTTTTCCAGACAGTGCCCGGACCGGCAGGTGCGAAACCATCCGGATGGCCCGACAATTGAAACCAGGACTTCAATCGGTTCTTCAGCAGCACATCGCTCGCCGGCGCCGTCAAATCCAGAGCATTCTGCAACATCGCAAAGTTACGTTGAGACAACTTTTTAATAGAAAACGAATAACGATAATTAATTAATTAATTAATCGAGTATTAATATAAATAAATTAATTAATCGAGTATTTGGAAAGTAGGTGCACACGTACCAGGGCGAGAAACTTTAGGGAGAGATCGGCATCGTCCGGCATTGTCGCGTCGGACAGGACCAGGGGGAATTGTTCCATCTTCCGGATGGTGGCCGGATCATTGGGCAATTTGGCGAGCGAGTGAGACGATCTGGAGCCGGCGCTGCTGGAGCGGCTGTTGTGGGAGCCCATCGAGGTGCTTCGTCGCCATTGACGGAAAGCGCTGTAGGTGCTGTTGCTGCTGCTACTGTTGCTACTGCCGGACCCATCCTTCTGTCGACGGTGATCCTTGCTGCCCGTCGAATCATGATTGCTCAATCGGGTCTGTTCCTTGCTCGAGGGCTGCAACCAGAGAGATCTACTAAGAATTTAATCCAATCGCGACAGGCGTCGCCTCGAAATTTCAGTCGTCCGGAACCGGGGAAACGATACGCGAAACAAAATATCCGAGGCGATAACTGATATTCCTTCGATCACGATTAACGATTCCACGATCGAATCCCCAAGAGTTATCCCGGCCGATGGAGAAATCGTTCGAAGGTTGTTTATCATTATTCGCGTTAAGTCGCGTTTTCGCCACTTTTCGATGCGAATGCTCGATTTCGCGATACGCCATTCATTTTAATCTCCGTGGCAAGGTCCGCGCCGTAATTCGACCGTGATTTCGGCCTCGATCATCGGCTCTCCTATGCTCGGACGTAAACATCGATTACACGAGAGAAATTAATCGAACGAATCGTACCGGACAGTGAATAAATCGCACAGATTTATCTCTCATTGCACAACAAGAGACAAGGAGAAGAAAAGAAAAGGAAGCGTATGTCAACCGCAGCCGGCGATACTTCGTACGGATATTCGTGCGTTCCTCGAGAGATCGCAGAAAAAGACTACGAGAGCACGATCATTTCGTAAATATTTCGATTCTTTCTCTCTCTCTCTCTCTCGAACTATCCATTGACGTCATTGGCGTCTTTTATTCGAATTGTACCGGTCGTCCCGGGGACCGATCGAAATGTCGAGGCTCCTAATAACGCGAGGTGCTGTATGTAGATGATGGTAGATGACACGCACCACCCATTCCACTTGTTGATTATGCAGATATACTATAGATAGATTTCTTCATGCAAATTATTTTCAGTTAATTAATTTTTTTTTCTGTCGGCGCACGATTTCTAGTTTTCTTACGTTTGACGTATGCCATTAAAATTCCAAAGAAGAGAAAAAAACACGGAGAATATACCCCCTCTCTCTCTCTTGCTGTCAATTAAGTTTTTTTTTCTTCTATAACAATTAATTATAATTTCAAATATTTCTGCGGTGAGGGATTCGAACAAAAAGCGGAAACATTACTCTAAAGATATCATTATTTGATTTTCGCAAAAATTGTAATTACACGATGCCTTGATCGCATCCACGCGAACAGAAAATTGTTATAAATTGCCGTTAATTATCGAAGATTGTTCAGTGATTTAAACATGAGTCATTAAATTATTTCTTTACGTAGAGCGTGGCAAAAATTTTCGACGCGTCAAGAGCGACTAAGATCGGCAGACACGGTAAACGCTACGGTATCGCGGAAAGGAAAAACAAACCGTGAACAAAAACAGGCGATCGTATGTGTACAAAACGAGACTCTCGCGAGGAAAAATAAATGAGCGTTAATGAATGTTAATTGCGCCTCCGCGCGCGGTCTCGCCTGTCAAATTTGACGCGTCTCACCCTCGGCCATTCATCGCGTCGCGAATCGCGGTAATGCGGCTTTTGTGGCGAAAATAATCAGGCCGATAAACGGCGCGCTTTTATAAATACACGTGGCGTCTGCGACGAAGAGGAAGGCCCTTAAATTGTCGCAACGATCGACATTACGTCCTTCTCGCTTTACGTCGTCCGCGATATTTAATTCTCGACGTACACGTGGAATTGTCATACCTCAATTTCACGAGGCGAAACGCGTGATTCGCGGCGTTCCGCTCGACGGTAACAAGTGTATCCGCGCTCGCGCTCGAAAACTGTGTCAACGCGCGCCTCGAGCGATCTCTCTCGCAGTCGCGTATCGCTCCGCGAAACCCTAGGGCATCCTTTTACCGTCCTCGAAACCGGATCGCCCTTCCTGGCCGAGCGGATTTTGCCGGAATTATCGGGAACGACAGTCGTCCTTTTTCTCGCTGTTTTTCTTTCTCGTAATTGCGTTATAATCAATAATAAACCTTTGGCACACGTGCATTTATTAAGGCGTTAAATGTATTTTTAAAATTGCATAGCTGATCGCGTGCGTCACATAATAGGAAAAACATGGATCGTACGTTATTTTTTTCCACGTATCTCTCGTATCAAGGTTTATCAGTGATTAATGCATCGCGCGATATCGTGAGATAAGACGATTTTCTGCTGTAAGAATGAATGGTCTCGCGCTCGTGGAAAGGATCCTCGGTCCTCGATCTCGTTTCCTCGGCGAGGAAAGTCGGAAGGCGATGCTCGAAGGAAGGTGTACGTCACTGCGCTCGAGCGACCTCCTGTTGCGCCAGTTTGTACGTACACATACGCACATATATACACACACACACACACACGCGCGCGCAAATATATACACCCAAAGTGTGTCTCCTTCGCGTGGCGAAAAATGATTTTACGCACGCGCGCGCAAATATTTGCGACAATAAATTACCATAATTCCATCGGAGAGACAAGCGTATCTTTCGCGATGCTATTCGCCAGCTCTTCGATAGGACGAAACTCGGCAAACTGGCGAGCGATTACGGACATTTGACGTTACGAATTCCGGGCCGACTTTGGACCGAATTAAGCCGCGCGAATACAAGTTATCTCTGTTATTTTTAATACACCGTGTACGATACATTCGTTCGTCGAGCGAGATGAAATCGTGGACGCGGAGCGCTGGCAAGTGGGGTGGATACACCAGGTCAATGATCTTCCGTTGGAAACCGGGTGGTCGAACCGACGATTCGAATCGACGTTGGGACACGTTCCAATCCCCCGTGCGTGCACGTATGTACGCATGTGCGTGTCGATTAACAGATTACACGTATTACGTACGACGGGATCCTTTTGCGCTCGCGATTTACATCAATCTAAAGCATATACGCACAGCTGCGCGATGCGGGAACGTCCTCGCGGGGTATCTCGCATTTCGCATTCCATTGACATTTAATGGCCGTTTCGCGATTGACATTCGCGACGGACGCGCCTCGGCGGGGAAGGAAGGGGCCCGGGGGGGGCCCGGGAAATTCGCGGGACGGGGACGAGGCGTACCTTGTTGAAGTGCGTCTGAAGAAGCCGCTCGTACTGATCGACCGCACGCAGGCAGAGCCTCGTGGTGAACGCTTCCATTCGGGCTGGCAGGGGCGCGTGGCACACGCTGCTCGACATTATTCACTCCGTTTGAGGGCAGGCTCGGTGGGTCACACTCGACAAGATTGATACGCGGTCGCGTGACGCACGCACGTACGCGATACGCGCGAAAGGAAGGCTTTTTCTCGCGGTCCCTCGCAGCCGACAACACTCTTCTACCGTCGTCGTGGCTCGCGGGCGAACCTAACCTCCATCGAGCGTGTCGCCGAGATCATCGCCGGCCCCGATGCCGCTGACGAATGCGAGACCCACACCTACGCCCTACGCTCGCGGGCGCCCCGAGTCGCCGATTGGCCGCTCGCCGCGTTCCTCCCGTCCTTCTCGCTCCCGGTGCATTTCTCCTCCCGTTCCTCGATCGCTCTCTCGCTCTCTCTCTGTCTTTCTCTGGCGTATAATCCTCGGTCGCTCTTGCGCTTATTCTCCTCTTCTTATCAGCTCTTATTCTTATTATCTTCTTGCTCCCTCGCGACTGCGTCAGCCGCTTCTGCGCTTCGGGCGACGAGACGAGGTCTCGCTTGATGACGTCACCGCGCGATGCGTGCACCGTGAACCGTGAGTGGCACTGAGCGACGAAAGAGCGCGAATGTAGTTTTATCGGTGCGTTCTCCCTCTCCGACTCGACGGCACGTTTCGACGTAAGTTGCCTGGCAATTTGCGGTTAGGAGGAGGCTGCGAGGAATAAATCGGACCCCCTTTTTTCGAGCTCGAGGGATCGCCGCCCGGTAGTCTTTGCGCCGAGAAAGCGAGTTCTAAAGATACTTATCGACGTTATCAAATATTTGATAATTTTATTTCATATCGAGCGCAATTTTGAGATTCTTAAAATGGTGTTGAATGATTTTTTGGAGCTAATTATATTATACATGTAATATTATATAATTATGTTTGTTGAATAGTTAAATATAAATTAAATTCAAATTAAATATAAATATTTGGGAATATTCTGCTTTTATATATATATATATATATATATATATATATATATAATTATTATATAATGCGCGAGAAATTCTAAAATTTGAAAAAAATTATAATTTACGTGAGAAACTACATTGTAGTTTTTTAAATTTTTTTAAAGGTATCATCTATTTGCTATATTCGATATAATCATTATTTATTCAGTTAATATAAATAATTTTTAAATTAATATTGATATATTCGTATGCGATATTTTAGTTCGATATCGATATTTGTTTCTTTTTATTTGAGCAATTTTATTTCATTAAGAGAATATCGATTGTCAGACTATCATATTCTTTCTCTCATCAAAACTCTCAAAAATCTTTTTCTCTTTTTCTTTTGAATTCTCGTACGTAATTCTCATCCTGTTATTCTATACATATGCATATATACATATGCATAATATATACAAAAATATTTTCATTATAAACATAAGTATTTAAATAACAAATGCAAAAAAAATAGAAAAAGATGTGAGAAAAGGAAGAAAACAAAGAAATAAAAAAATAATCTCGATATAATTGCAATTTCGTTTTATGTCAAATTGTTTCATGCAAAGTTTTACGTCATTTTGAATTTAAATTCGTTTCGCGAATTATTGATTCTTTCCCTATCATACAATTCTATTTTGTTTGATTCATGAAAATTTGTTCGCGTCTTGTATGATTAAATCATCCGACAAGGATATTTTTCCTTGAATAATACTGTCTCTATTCAACCGGATCTATTCAACATTTTTCAAACTTGACGTAAGCTCATTTTCATTTAAACTGGTAACAACCAAGCTTTTCGGAATTCGTATCGGGGAATTAGCTGATTCACTTCCGGTTAATGTACGCACATAAATTCACAATTACGGCGATGAATCAGAATAGATAAAGAAACACCCGCGTTTTCCGGAAATATCGAGTGGTGATGATGATGATGTGCGAATTCGGCGGGATCAATTTTTTTTCTCTCTTTTCTTACACGGAAAATCTCGAATTCATCGATATTACGCGTACGATAGATGATTGTCCGTTTGTTACTTTGTTGCTGAGGTGCTTTTTTAACGGCCCGTATAACCCGGTCGATCGATGCCGTTATCTTGCGACTGATCCCTAGTCATTGACGATGATGCGCTTTCGAGCCTCATTGACGTAAGTCGGAGCGTGTTTATCATGGAGAAAGTCGACATCCGACTATCTTTTTTTTTTCTCTTGACGCTTCGCTTCGTAAATTTTGAGAAATCGGAATCAGCTCGCGCCGATTAACGTCACGGCGATAGTTTCGCGAATTTCACCGACCACAACGCATCCGCCGAGAGTTGGCCTAAAAGTTCGTGTGAGATTACGCATTAAAAATTAAAATTCAATTAGCAAAACTCGGAATAAAAGAAGGTAAGATTTCCTGACTAAAATTTCATCTTCTGATACAAACCTAATTCTTTATATCTTTTTTGTTGTTGACGAGAAGCGTGATTGATCGCGAACGAGGTATTTGATCAGCGACCATTCAGAGGTTCTTTAAAAGATTGGTGATGATTATGAAGACCTTGATGCTGAGGACTCAGCTCATCTTTCATAACCTGCGATGTTGTTATTGTCACATTCCATCGTTTTTAAATATATAAATTATCACCAATGTTTTATAACCTGCAGTGTTGTTGTTGTTATCAATCTATCCAATGCATAAATCATCAAACAGCGAGCACGTGAGAAATTTTAAAATCACATAGTGATTTTTATGAAACGCTGGATTATCAATTGCAAGTATATTTTCAATTATTCTTTTATCGATCCTGATATCTTTTTCTTCTTCTTTCATTAAATGGCGAGCACTTGAAAACTTTAAAATAGAGTACAAATTTAATGTTTCATTTTATATAGATGCGCCAGAGAGCATAAGATTCCACAGTTTCTTTGCTTAAACTTGCAAACTGCTAACGATGCTTGATTCTCATGATTTCTTATTTTATGAGCTTCATCGAGTATCATTTTTCCAATTAATCTGTCAAAAAATTTTTAATTGCGATTAAAATTCAAAATAGATATCTATTATTTGTATTAATAAAATTTAAAGTTTTTATATATTTTATATATTATATATATTATTTATTAATTAATTGATATTTCTAAGTTTTAATCTGCCTTATATATTGCAGACTTGGTTTTATGTTCTCGACTTAATATATTGTATGACCGTGTTCCGAAATTGCTGCCAATTTACTGCCAGCATTGAAAATATATAATATACGTAACGTGCACTATAGAATTTGCAATCCTGGCAGTAATTTCGGAACACGGCCTATGTATGTAGTTATAACTATATACATCACTTTTTGATAAGTATTTAAGAACTCCCTCGATTTCTGCCATGATATATCTTAACAACAGATTGCGCTACTTCATACTTCATTATCTCATTGAAGCAATAAAGGTGCAGGACACATTACTAGAATATCACCTTTATGATCTGCAAATAATAATCAGTTATCTTAATAGATTAATTATTTTAGATACTTTTTATGACAAATCAATTTAAATAATTCAAAGTTTTGCGAAGAATACACATATTTCCAAACATAAAAATCTCATAAATAAATTTCTTTGTTATTTAAATAAATTTTTACATACATAAAGGTTTACGATCTCTTGGATTACAATCTCTACGACTGCTCTATTTGTCATCATATTGTCATCGCTTTCATTCATTGAATCTTTCTGAGCAAGAGTCACAATGAAAGATATTATAGTCAATGTTACCTAAATCCATATCATCAGCTGTAATAAAAAAACCCAAGAAAAATTTATATCATCTCTGACAATATAATATAAAATCTTTTTTAAATATTTACTTAACAATACCAGCCGGTCTTTATTGTTCCTTCCACAAAAGCATACAAGAATATGTTGCTGGTGTAACATTAGTAATACTTTTGATTCCCTTGGATTCTTCGCTTTTTCATTCTCTGATGGACGAGCGACAAGTGATTCATGTAAATTTTGTAATCGTTCGACTATAAAGCGAGCTCTCTAATCGCTTGTGTTCTCTTTCACCCAATTGTTTTAATTTAAAAGACGTAATTGGTGGTATGTTATTAATATGCAAACATGAATAATCCAAATCATCCGATTCCTTCTCGATGAAAGAGGATTTTTCTTTTGCCGAATGTATTAATAAATTTACATTTCCAACATTAATTTCTTGTTTTGCAAAAGATAATTCTGCTTCGGATTCACTGTTTTTTTTAGAACTGGAATCTATAAATTACAGATAATTATATTATATGGAAAAATTAATCCAACCATGTATTATCTACAAATATGTTTGGTGTCATATGTATCATAAATAAGAACACCTGAATCAAGTACAATAGTCTTACGATTAACTACATGAGAAGATTCAATTTCTTGAATTTTATAATCTGATATTTCCTTTCTTTTTCTATTATTGTTTTCAATTGATGAATATGAAACAAGAAAGTCTATAAAACGGCGCATAATTGAATAAAAATAACATTATTTTTTCTATTTTAGTAATAAATATATTTAAAATATACAGAAATGTGTATAATATTGAACAAAATTGAATTTTTACCTGCAAGATCTGAATCAGAATCTGATTCACAGTCTATTATTTTTATTCTTTTTTCGCGCTATACGCTTTCTTAAAAAAACCAACTGATGTATTATAATCAATAGATTGCCATCAATAGATTTATTTCTGCAAACAAATATTTATAGAAATCATTTATCTTCATGTTTTAATAATACAAGTTTAACACAAAATTATATTTATTATATATAATAAATCTTTGGGTGAATCTTTGAGTTAATATGCTATTCTTTGTACATTCTTTCTTCACGAAAAAGTCAGCAAACTCTTAAATCTTTTCTTCTTTTCCTCTAATTCTCATATATCCTGTTCTCATATTCTACGCACATATAGGGAAAATCATTCATTCTAAATATATAAATTAAATAGCAAAAGTGAAAAAGTAGATAAAGATTTAGAAAAAGAAAGAAAAAAAATTAAATCGAAATAGATATATCAGAATCGAAATAGATATATCTTATCTCAAAATTGCGCGCTAAAGATTGCGTTAAAGATACATACCTTAATACGACGCGCTTATTAAAGTCCAATTGGCACGATGTGTCAAGATATGTATACATTGAGCGAACGAATAGTGAATGCGAATGTTTGCCGTTAAAGTTTGGAAGATATGAACGATTGCGAGTGGAACTTTTGTCAGCATTTGTTTCACGTTCCAAGCATCCGCTCACGAAGCGGTACATATATCAAAAAAGACTCATGTGCAATATGGGTGAGAATACAAAGGAAATGTTTATACAACGCGAAAAGAGATAAACAAACAAACGCGAAAATTCGCACTCGCTTATGTATACTCATCTCTGCGTATCAACGCGATAATTGCAACGCACGTATGTATCTGTATTTGTATATCGGTATTTACGAGGCTACTGGCGTCATTCGATACAAGAAATTCGCATATCATAAACTTCACTGGGGGCTGGAAGAAAAAAATCATTGAATATCGCGCGATACAATTAAGTATATAAATAGAGACGCATCTCTATTATTCACATCATTAATCACGTTAATCTTCTAACAGCGAAATACTGCTTCTACTGCGACTTATCGGCAAAAGACACGCAATTATGCGCTTCCTGATTTATAATTAATTAAGGAAGTTGCATACAGTTTGCAAAATAATTTGAATTGTATCTTGTATACAAATTTGTACGATGAGATATGTATTTCTTAACTCGACGCGTTATTTCATATGTAAAATGTAAAACTCATTTGCAAGATTGATAAGCATTGAAACATATGACATATGGCGGTTCCCGTCTTCGAGACCTCAAAATGACATTTCGGTCTAAGATATAATTTAATAAAGCATCTTTAACGAGATTGCTCTCTCTTAGCATTAATCGAGCGTGGTTTCGCTTCTTAAATCGCCCTTGGACAAGTACACGCCTACGCGACCGACAACAATAACAACGATGTCCGATGTACCGTGTCGCGAAAATATTCGTCCGTTCATCTCCCGTTTGATTTCGCAAGATTGTTATTTCTTTGCGATATTAAAGAAGAAAGATTTTTCGAGTTTGCTATTTCGAAATCGATCGGTCGGAATATATCTCGGATATGTATATTTCTTCGAAAAATTATCGCCAATTTCCCTCTTCAGTCTCGCGTAATGACGTCAAGCGAAGAGCTCAAATAATCTCCGTTAAATATCGCAGAGATATCGGGGCATCGCTGATAATTAAGAAATTTTTGAGTGATTAAAAATCTATTGCGTCCTAAATCGAAGAAAGGAATATTGCGTAAATATATGTAAAAAAAATATTTGAAAATGAAACAAGTTAATTAGGTCGACCGGAACTTACTCACCGTCCACGATGACGACTGCTTCATTAATTAACCGCGATAATAATTACGATCGCATATATTGCTGACCTAACGAATAGCTTGGGTAAATTGTTAGAATTTAATATTTTTTAATACTTTTTTTTCTCTGTCAAGTGTATGCAAGTATACTCGTGAAACGAAGAAAAAACGTGTAATTTGTAAATGTGTTTTTATTACGTGGGCGGCGGCGGCCAACCATGAAGCACACAGTGATTCTCTTTTCGTCTCCGATAATTGTTATATCGCATTGTATGTGCGTCTGCGACGAATTTATCTTCCTTCCTGCCTTCGCCTTCCTCTTGTTTTATCTAATCCGAACGCAATGACGGAAAACTGCGATAAATCATTTCCGTATCAAGCATCGGTATTTCCGTTCTCGCGATGAAACTTTTTCTCTCACGTCTGAAAAAGATACAAAAGGAAATTATATTTATATTGTATATTCTTATATACATTCTTCGACGGTCACGCCGATGTAATACGCGGATTCCGAGTGCGAGTCCTATAGTTATTCTTATCTGCGTTGTCGCACACGATTAGCAATTTAATGAAGCCTCGATGTGGTTACATCAAAGATGTGTTAAAAATAAAGGTCGATAATTCGCGAAACAGGTTCCGGAATCCCGCTATCTATTTGCAAATTTACGTCTTCTCCACGTGTTGTTCTATGATTAATTTAGCAAACCTTCGAGATTGTAAGAAAAAATTAATAATAATAATAATAATAATAATAATATAACAATAATATTAATAATAAAATTACAATAAAAATAATAAAATAAAAAATAATAATAATAATAATAATAATAATGATAATGATAATACGGTCATTCGATTGCGAGAATATTCGAGCGCAATGGACAACGCGTAGATTATTTATGGTCCTATTTATAGATGTATGTACGATACACGCAAAAATAATCGATAATCGGTATCAATGACAATTCGCCTCTGATAGATACGCAACGATATCAGCATGTAATACACGATGCACGGCTGGCGGAATAAAAGCATTCCGCGTTTCCATCGTAGCAATTACATCCATTGACGTCGACGATTATCAGTTTTTCCTTATTTTTCTCGACAATATTGTCTCTTTCACCATCCTTCTTTACGGATGCTCGCGATCCGCCGAAGCGGCGATGAACGGTTCCGATAATACGATCGAAAGATCCGGATTGTTTTTCGCGGCTAGAAATTCATGCTGATCAGCGCTGAAAAGACGAAGAGAGAAGTCGTGAAGACGCTAACGAGGGCTGCTATCTGCCGTGCAAATTAACGTTATTCAACGTGGAAATTTTTCCAACGACCGTGTTCGGGTTGATGAACGACTATATAAACTGTACATCGCCGAAATTTGTTGTTTAACAAATCGTACATTTGATGAAATTAATTTATTATCATTTTTCCTCTCCATTTTTTTATACTCTAAAAGAAGCGAAATTATGTAAATTTGGACTAAAAGAAGAAAATGATATTAAATTGTCGCATTTTCCTCCGGCGATTTATCATTGCGTAAAAAATCTCTCTCATTTTTATTACTATTACAAATTTATATTGAAATCACGTGATTTTACTTCTGCAGAAATAAGAATTTAAGAGAGAATAATAATAAATGTTATAAATTATATATAGACATCTTTTTTGATCAAAATAAAGATTCGAAAATAAACGATCGATTACTCGCTATTTGCGCCAGCAAACGTTATATACATTATATATAGAAATGTACAGTTTTCGACTGTAAAAAAAGATTTAATCCCGAAGAAAAAAAAACGAAAAATATTTCTTCTCTTTCTCTTCCTCTCTCTCTCTCTCTCTTTCTCTCACGCCGCTCTCTCGCTCGTCGGCGGTCCCACGCCACGCGAGTATTGTACGCGTGCAGCGGCACGGCAGCGTGGTATGCGTGGCCGCGGAGCGAGCCGCACGGAGGTCACCATTGACGCAAATCTATCCGAGTGTCACGTGAGCACGGCCGCTGGAACACAATATATCCACGCGATGGACGACGACGACGGCACGACCGGTCGCGCCGCACCATTCCATTAAATCCATGCCTCCTCCGTCCCTATATATTTATGCGAGTCGCTAGCGATGGGATCGAGCCGACGTCGGCATACAAGCCTTGAGATCGCAAACTCCGGAGAAGCCGAAACAGGTTTCTGTCTCTCGTCTCTCTGAAAATATAAATAAATGTAAATAAAGGACGAGGACCAACGAGATTGCATACGTGTACATAAGGAGACGGTGGTACCACATGTAGCGTTTCGTCGAATTTTCTTTTCTTGAAGTGGAACATCCGTCGATGGATATCTTCGCTGGATATCGTTCCCATTGCTCGCGTCGGACGAGGACGTCGGGCAGAAGGAAGGACAGGGGAGGCAGGAGCGGTGGATATTGCAGTCCGCGGCCCACCCACGTTACGATATAATGGGCAATTAATGGCCGGTGGACCGGCCGATCCTCGCTGAATGCCAATCGGCTACGGGAAGCGCCACGCTTGGACGATGCCTGTTGTTTAACCCTTTGCGTTCTGCCCGTACGTGCTCCATATGGCAACGCCAGAGAGGTCTTGGCTATAATTAGAACGCCACGCTCGTGTAAAGCGTTAAGCCTTCTTTAATACCGTCAATTTCATTTCCGATGCGCCTCTCGTCTTCGACTCCTCCAAATCGATCCCGCGTCGTATATTTTCTCTTTTACGAGAACTTCTTCGAATAACTGCGATATTTTTTAGGAAGTGGCAGGCAGAGATATCCTCGATGGGTCTCTCTCTTTCCACGTGAATCACTTTATAACGTCAGCAAGGACCTTGTACTAGTCTAGTTTCCTGTAAGATAAAACGGTATAAAATAGTGTAATACTTATACGAAAGAAAGAGAGAGAGAAAAATAATCTTCTACTCCTTATCACTTTTTAATTAGGTCAATGTCGCTACGCGATTCATTGCTTTCTTTAAGCAGCCTCGTAATGTCGTCGTACCTGAAACCGACCTAAAAGTCGACCAATCGATTCACGAACAAGTAGAATGGCTCGTTTCAAAGATATTGCTCGTAGAAATACATTTGTATGTTAATTCATTTTTACATTTCAGATAGATTATTACAATGCACAATTAGATTTGTATTCCTAGAACGCGCTAAATAAGAAGCTTATCTTTCAGCTCGTTTCATGTCGCTGTATTGTTAGACCGATATTGTCAATTTAGGAAACGAATTATTTAGGAACGAATATTTTGCTCGAGACATACTTCTTTCGAGAAGGAAAGAAAAGAAAAAAGAATTTATCGCTCTTTTCATCCTCGTCTGCTCGATTTGCTCATCGTGATGGAACTTATTAAAATTTCAACCTTTATAGCTCCCGAAGAATACACATACAAAATACAAATACACGCACAAGGCAAAAACAGACGCGATATAACAATGCCTTTGGCATTAATGACACAATAGTGTTGCAATGCCGCAGGGTTATGCAACGATCAACGCTATACACGCAACAGCTGATGCACTATAGAAATAGTTAAGTTGGATAAAAACAAAATATCTTGCAATTATCAATTACATAGAGCATAGCAAAAAAAGCAAAAAAGGTAGAGAGAGGAATTATCGATTTAATTTTAGAATAAAAAAAATTATCTTGCGGGAAAATGCATCGTCAAGTCTTTTTTTTCTTTCGCTAAGAAAAATGGTTTTATAACAACAATTTTCTAGATACGGAAAATGAATTAAGATAGATAACTGAGCAAGCAAATATTGTGCTTAAAGCAAATATTGTGTGATATCGCATACGTTTTGCATTTAATTAATTCAAGTGACAGAGACAAAATTTATATTTAAATTGTTAATGAAATTAAGGAAGTCTTTTTATGGCGTCTATTAAGATTAATCATTGTCACAAAGTTTGACTGTGCAGAAAAATTATTGCTCACAAATATCTAGCTTAAAAATTCTAGCTTTAGTATCGAAACTCATGTTATCCAAAGCAGCGATTAATATTGGAATCTAAATTTATTAGAAAATATTACTAGAATTTTCCGCTATTGTCAATTCAAATTCCATGTGTTATAAACCAAGTGTTCAGCAGGTGCAAAAAATAGATGCGATAAATTCCTGCCGTGACACCTAGAAGTCTACCTACATCGGCAAAGCATTTCTTTCACAATTGAGATCGCGTTTCTTTGAATAAAAGAAACGCGATCTCAATTACATTATTAGACAATGCGATTCGCGAGTCTCTTTGAAATGCCTGCATCGCAGGAGTGTTACTTGCGCGCGTCTCGCTCATTGCAGAAATTAAGTCGTATTATCTTCAATCGTCGAACGCCTGCAAATGAAATCCGAGGATCGCGCGCGCGCTCGCGTGGCGAGGGGGAGGCCTATTATCTTATTTATTCGCGCTTACGTACGATTGTGCGATATGAAAGATTGTGCGGTATTTGTATTGTGTATGTACATATACTCGTCGTTAGACGAAAACAACGTCCTCCCAGCGTACAGATGAGAACGCTTATTAAACTCGAATGGCGATAACTAAAAAAAAAAAAATATTGTCATAAATATTGTATATAAATATTGCATATAATGCATGCATATATTCTCTGGCAAAAATGACAATAAGAATCGATATAAAAATGTATACCCTTATGTGTATAAAAGTGCTGGATGATTCATTGGAAGAAGGAAACGCGCGAAAATTATGGATGCACGAGTCCAAAAGGCAAGACATCATCGATCGATAAAACTTGTCCAAGATATCATCGAGAAGTTCACTGCAATCGATTAGTTTCAATGTATCGATTATCCTAGTCGCAATCGAATTCGTTTCGATTCGAGAGGAGACTCGAAAAATGGCGGGCAATTTGAAAATTGAGTTAGCGCAGAAAATATATACATTTATACAAGTACAGTAGAAAAGAACAAAAATAAAATAAAAATAATTTTATATATAAAATTCTATGAAAAAATGACAAAGCGTAATAAACATCGATGTATCCCATAAAATAAAGGTCAACTGCGCAAAATTACTAAAAACTGTTGATGTAATCCCCCTTTCTGTCGATATAATTTAAAAAAAAATTCATATAATATAATACAATTTTAATTTCCAACAAGTTATTGTCAATTTAAATATTGGTTACAATTTCTCTTTTTTGCCGAGAGCGACAAGATTAGAGGGAGAGAGAAAGAAGCTATAAAAAGTGCAACTGAAGTATGAATAATAATTAATTATTCGTATTCAAACGTACGCATTGAAGAGCTCAAAGCTGGTAACTTGATTAATCGAAGCAAAGGTAGCTAAAATTTCTTCGTCCCGATTGGCCAGATTTGTCAATCTTCGCACAGATCTCGATACGAGCTTTACGCGCGCAACTCCCTTCGAGAATTCGTTTGCGAGTATCTTCGATATATCGCGACTGTAGCTTCCTGTTCGTTTGCGAGGCGCTGTTTCACGTTTTACGGTCGTAGGACTCGGAAGAGTCGGCAAGACGTATCAGCAGAAGCAGTGGAGGAGGAGGAGGTGAGAAAGAAGAGGAAGAGTAGAAGTCGCTAACGTTAACGTTTCGGTGATCTTAACGTTTTTTTTTTTCGTTCCCCCGGTTCCGTAGACGGATCACTGGTCGCAACCATGGCGATAAACGTGCCGTACGAGGCGATCGGCAAGGGCTTCGTCCAGCAATATTACGCGCTCTTCGACGACCCGGCGCAGAGACCGAACCTCATAAACATGTACAACGTAAGTGGAGTTCGATAGCCGGGCGAGAACTTAAGGTCTCTCTCTGTCAATTCCGTGCGGCTACTTCTGTCGCGAGTGGCCTCTCTTTCGCGCACAAACGCTCTCTCGCTTGCTCTGACCGTACATAACCTTTTGCAGACGGAGACGTCCTTTATGACGTTCGAGGGTCTGCAGATACAGGGCGCCATCAAAATTATGGAGAAGTTAACTGTGAGTAAAATTCACTCTTAGAGCTTCGAGCCCCTGCTATAGAATCTGTCGTCCGTAATTATATCATTTCCCTTCCTCCTTCCCTCCCCTTCCCTCACCTCTTGCCCCGCTCCCAGGTAGATTACTTGCTGAATTTTTTTTATGGAAGAAACTGCCTGTCCTTGTATCTAATTTACGTGTATTTGTAAATAGATTTTACATGTCGCTTTGAATTACAAATATTATTAAGGTTTGAAACTTTTCTAAAGCAAAATAGGAAGATTAGTCAGACAAAGAATATAGATACAAAGTCAAAAATATATGATGTTCATAATTGGAATATTTTAGACTTCCGTCTACTTTTACACATGCTTTTAATTTTCCCGTTTTGATTTTGGTGTTTTTTCAGCTTTCCATTTTATTATTCTTAGTTGCGAAACAAAAAAAAATTGAATTTAATTGGAGCATGTATTAACTTTTTACCTTGTTTTTCAGAGTTTATCGTTTCAAAAAATAAATCGGATAATAACAGCGATTGATTCACAACCCATGTTCGATGGTGGAGTTCTCATTAATGTATTAGGAAGGTTGCAGGTAAGAAAAGAATTGTAACGACGAGTATTTTTTGATTTCTTATAGAGAATTGTCTCCAATGTAAGAGATGCAAAACAAAATATTTATAATTTATAATTTAGGAAATTAAACTATAATAGAATTAGTATTACGTATTGCAAAAAGTCATATTGAAATTTTGTACATTTTTGTATGTGATAGCTTTGTCTAAACCAATCGTTCAGTAATTTAATTCTCTTGCCTTTTTAATATTTCTGCAAGCTTGATTTTAACATATATATATGATATAATTTATGAAAAATTATTTATGAAAAAAGAAAATTTGTGACGCATTAGATGTGAGTTACTGTAGGATTTTCTTCTATACAAAACAGTGATTTTTGACTCAATTTGTAGATAAATATTAAATGCAGATGAAAGAGAAAATAGAAAAAGTGTTGTATAAGTGATTTTTTAGTTATTTAAAATCCTCAAAGAATATTCAATGATTATTATTGATGATCGGGCAGACTGATGAAGATCAGCCTCACGCCTACATCCAGACATTTGTCCTGAAGCCGATTGGTACCAGCTTTTATGTGCAGCACGACATCTTCAGACTCGCATTACATGACACGGTTTAGGCATCAGGTACCGCAAAATCCCTTCCGTTGATCTGCATATCGCGCTGACAGGCAAGCTATGCCCGATATTTCCAATCGCAAGCATTCTACAGAGATTGCTTTTCTGCATTATGTACAACATGAGTTGGCAACTATTGCGAATGTTAAGATGCACATATATTCTGTTAATCAACTTTTTTATATGATTTTATGTGTTCTTTGTGTACATGGCTTTTATTTTATCCTTATTTTATTTTATTTAGTACACAGCTATAATCATGTTCATAAATTATCCTTATGCTGTAATAAAAATTTGCATTATGATTATTAATTGTAATAACCTAAAGTAGCTTTACAATTTTTTTCTTACAATTTTTTTTAAATATTTTCAATTTAACTTTTTTTTTAATAATTTTTTACATTCTTAAATAGAGAAAGATATATTTTCTGCTATTTATTTTTTTAATCAACATTTCTTAATTAATAAAGAAAAATATGTGCATTATTTTTAATCTAAAATAAATTATATAAAAACAAAATTTTATTTTTTTTGTATGCTTTAAAAAGTGTATAGATTGCATGAAAAATGTCTTTAATTCATGGACATCTTAAATATGATCTAAGGCCATAGGTCATGACCTGGCTCTCTTATTTATGCACAACTGTATAGGCCTGAGACCATTAATCCAAGTGTTAGAAAAAAAGTGGCTTAACATAGTATAAGATTAAATTGCTGAACAAATTGGAATAATGATTGGGCTGCAATAATTTAAACATTAATATTTGGAAAGCTGTTACGTTTACAGCTTTAATATTATTGCAAAAACAATTAATCAACATTAACATTAATATTATTTTATCATCATGCATTCTGCAATATCTCTTTTTATGTAATAAAAATAATTTCTTTCTTAAATTACAGGCAGATGAGGATCCACCACATGCCTTCTCACAATGTTTTGTGTTGAAGCCGATGGGAAATTCATACTTTTGTCAGCACGATATCTTTCGCCTTGGTATTCATGATTCGGCATGAACGAGAATGATCGGGCTGGTTTCCGCGACAAGTGTGTGATCGACAGACGGGTTGCCGAGCGACGGAGACCCTGGAGATCGCGAGCTAATAAGTGAGCCACCTAATCTCATCGATAATCCTTTCTCATCACGATCACATACCTATCCCCATTCTTTCTAGATAATATCACAAGTTTTATATGAAGAATATCTTTCCGCATATATCTTGGCCACAAAAAACCAGAAAAGAAAAAATATCGGGAAACATTCAATTTAAATAATAGTTGCGTCGCTTTTCTTCATACATATAATATGTTATGTTTCGAAAAACAAATTTATATTTCTTAATTATACGTACTAGCACAACACGCATACATACAACACATATACATATATACACAAAAATGTCTCATTGATCGGGAGAGTTTGATTTTTGACGGCAGGTAATATATTTGCATTACTACGCTTCAAAATGTATTGTAACATATTTTACATTTAATGCTGTGTATTTTTGTAATACAAAAATGTTGGCCATTAAATATACAAGAGTACGGAATTAATCGGACAAATTGATTATCTATTCCACAAACGCGAAAAAATGAAACCTTGACATTTTTGTCGATCACGACAAAACACACAGCTCTATTGTGATGTGCGCAAATTATTATCATTGATATGCAGTAGGATATTTAGACAGTATGACCGCGCTGAATGAATTTTGAAGCGAAGAATTAGTATAGTATATTTTTAATGTGATATTTCATTATAGGAAATTATAAGAATAGCTATATAATTAAGTACCGAAAATACTCATTTTTCGCCCTTTTCTAGTATTACTTGCAAAGAAAGAAAAAAAAATAAAGGTTTTATAATAATATTAATTTTACAAATATATCAATAATATTAATAATCTATAAATTTCCACGTTTTGCCTGCTCCAATTCGATAGCTTCAAACAATGCTTGGAAGTTGCCAGCGCCAAAACCCTGAAATGAGATATATATATATATATATATATATAATAATTAATATATATATATATATATATAATAATTATATATATATATAATTATTATATATTATATATATATATATATATATATATATATATATATATATATATATATATATATATAATATATATAATACAATAAAATTTTAATTATTCAATATTAATGCGCGAATTTCTTCCAAAAATTTAGATATTATATAAAAAATCTTACAGATTTAGGGACGTAAATATTAGATAAATATTTTACATCTTTCTCGATACATACGTTATGATTGCGTCTCTGTATGACCTCTATGAACAACGTCGGCCGGTCTTGCATATTTTTCGTGAATATTTGTAGAAGATAGCCGTTTTCATCGTAATCGATTAGTATTTTCAATTTCTGCAAAGCGATAACGCGCAATGGAATTAATAATACACGTTGCAACTTAATGTATCAGAGTTTCAATCCGCTCTCAATAAAGGTACCTGTAGTATATCCAAGTCTTCAACGATTTTCGTGCCATTGATTTTCAGACGATTTCTAAGCATTTCATAATAACTGTCGGGCACATCGAGAAACTCCAGTCCTCTGGCACGCAGATTTGTTATCTGCAAAATAAAGTGATAAACTGCGTAGAGATATCTTAAAAAGAGATATCCTTTTTAAAAAATATCTTAATTCAGTGAATTGATCTTTGAATCTTAATTCTTAATAAATTGATTATTGGTAAAAATTTATTATTATTAATAAAAATGATATGTTATTGTAAATTATTATAAAATATAATTCCTAATTGTGCAAAACAATAATATAGCTAATTTTAAAATTACTTATATATATGTATTGTGATATACATTATCAATATTAGAAATTTATAGTTCACGTTACATATATTATAAATTTTTTATTGGTAATATATATTCGAACATTATCTGTATTGCACAATTTCATTCTATATTGTCTATGCATAAAACTCGGAATTTTTTTTAGAACGTTCAATTACCGCTGTAATAATATCGCTCGTGTTGAGAGCTATATGCTGTACACCGGCGCCGCCATAATATTCGACATATTCCTGGATCTGGGAGCGTTTTTTGCCGAACGCGGGTTCGTTGATTGGCATCTTCACCGTCTCTTCCCAATTCGTCATCACGATAGATCGCAGCGCGGAATATTCTGTGTGCAACTGTTTATCATCTATCGACCAGAATCTGTGAAACTGCAAACACTCTTCGTACCTACGAAAGAGAAAAAAAGAGTCTTTAATGTTTAATTTGATATTTTATTCTATTTTTATCTGAAGAAGATATTTTTTAATTTTAGCTGAGATATTTTAAAAAGATCCGATTTACTAACAATTTTCATAAAAGTGAATTTTATTACAAATCTTACGCATTTTATCACGTATATTTCATAACATTAATATATTTTATTAATAAATTGATTTTTTGCGTAACACAAGCGTTACTATTAATTAATTATCATTATTATATAAAATCAAAAAGTTTATACGCTTAAGAGTTAAGACGTCTTGTTAGCATAAATATGTTTACATATTCAAAAGTAGATACAATTTGCATACCATTTCGCAACGGGTTCCATCTGCTTGTCGGGCTGGTTACCCACCACGTGGTCCACAAAATTCAAATGTGATTGTGGCCTACAATTATTTGAGAAAAATATTTCGATATAATTTAGAGAATGAACATGTAGATTTATACTAAAAGCTATATTCATCATGTTTTATAAATATGTTAACGTTTGTATATTGCAATTACTCTTAGAATATATTAAACAAATATTGTGTAACAAGAGATATTTTTTAAAACTTTGTTTTATGGAAGTATATTATTATTAAAACATTATGGAATCTTTTATCTTTTAGAATGGAATAATATTTTAATTTTATTTCTGCGAGATTTTACGTACAATTGCTTGAGGAGAACATCTTCTGATGCTCTTATGAAGCCTGGTAAAAAGAAGCCCTTGTATTTTGACCTGTCAATGAACGTATGCAGCGTGTCACCGTACTGTGATAAAAATGACAAGTTGAATTAATGAACATCCAAAGGATATTTAATGTAGTTCTTTAAAAAAAAAATTCTTTAGAAAAGTATTACACACTTTTTTTTTATTACTTACAGTTCTAACGGTAGCCATCCTCACGGTACCATATTCGTCACTTTCCTCCCATATATCGTGTACTATTTTGGCACCTTTCTCTTTGGCTACCTATACAATATTAATTTAAAAAGATGTTTATAAAGAAAGCATGTTAAAAATGACTGACAATAATTTTGATTAATTAAAGCGATGTTTTTTTTATTTACGTCTCTATTTTTGCAAATTTTAGAAAAAAGTATTTTATCTTATAATATAAAAATTTTCGCACAAGAAAAATTTTATTTTAATCTTTCTTTTTCACCTTCACGATCGTATCGATGTCTTCAACACTGAACGCCACATCTCGCACGCCGTCCCCGTGTTGGGAAAGATGTTTCGACATTTCTTCATTATAAGACTCATAAGGAGACTCAAACACGAATATGATCTACAATTTAATGATTAGAAGATTAGAAAATGCGCTGGATGATTAATGTTTCGAGCGGAATACTTGTCGTTTAAATAAGTTATAAATCATTAAGGTAAATTTATTGATATTATGTCTTATTTTTCTATTAATTGAATTTAAAATTACTCACTTTGTTCTGTTTCACAACGTGCGCGGCTACTTGTCTGGAACCAGTTTCCAAGCCACGATATCCCAACGGCTCGAATCCCAGTCTGCATCGATAGAAACTGGCAGCCTGAAGATAATGAATAATCTCATGTGTACGTATAATCTATATGATTAATCTATTATTAATCTATTATTAATCTATTATTAATTTATTTTGTGAGATTTTTTCAATTTCTTGATATGTTAGAAATACTACAGATAAAAGATGGAAAATAAAGAAAATAATAAAAAAATTTATAAGTAAGCATGTTATGATCGCGATGAAATTCAAAAGGAACTGTAACTCGGAAAAAAATCTTATTGAACGTATATGAACGTATTTGTTATATTTTAGGAGATCTCTTCTCCCGGAATCTCTGCTCCTATAGTACTTTATACATATCAAGGAATATTTTATATATAAGAATTTACCTGCTTTGCATTTCCGACCCAGAATCTTATATGATCGAAGCTGAGGAATTTTCCTCCAATGGGCTGAAAAATGTAAACCTCGCGTCACATATATATAACAGAACATAATTTCAAACGAGTATATATTTGTTTGTAAAGGATAATGCTTACCTGAGGCCCTTTATTGTTGTAGGAAGTCTGGAAACAAGCAAGGGTTTATTCTTGGAGATGTAAACGTATAAATATTGAACAAATAAGAATTTTGAGAAAACAATATAATTACAAATTTTTTCTTTTTTTAAAATAGGATAGTTTTTTTAAAAAGTAGATAGTATAAAATCATGGAATAGAGTATATCAGAGAAATATTATCTTTTTATAAATATATAATTATCGTACAAAATCAATTTATGTGATTATATATTACTTTAGACATTCAATAATTATAAATAAAATTGAAAAAAATGACACTTTAAGATGGAGAGTATTTTTCTTACCATGGTGTCTTCTTGAAATCGTGGAAAATGGCAAAAGGAGTCTTCTGAAGATGACGGTAATTTCCGTGACGGCGATTCCGATTATCAGAGGCTACATATCGAGTTTCGCTTTAAATATCAAATCCACGAACAAGCGGTAGAACTTGCGTTGTCACGTGATTGGTTCATGGCGGGGGCTTGTTTGCGCCATATTCTTTGTGGTTCATAAATCAGATCGGTGACGAATAGCAGGTTTTTTTTTTTAATTGAGTGTGTCGTAAAACTCTGACACATTCGAATGATATTCATGCGCGTTAAATGGGCTCGCCTTCTTAATGATGCTGATCATAGTTTTCCGATTAAGAATCCTGGATATATAAACAAACTGTTTAAGTCTAATAGTATTGCGTCGTTGCATATGTAGAAAGTTTCATTTTTACGAGACGCTCTTATAAGATAAACATCTCTTGATTAATCAAGTATTACATTAATATAATTTTCTCGCAAAAATATATCTGTGTTTTGGCAAAATAATTTTAAATGAATAAATAAAATTTTTGCAAATAATAATAAATTTATGGAAACGAGAATCGTAAAATTTCAATGCTTTAAAGATAGCATTGAAATTTTACGATTCTCTCACGTTTAATCTACTAACTTTAAAGTTAGTAGATTAAAAAAAGTATTAATGTCTATACATTTATATAAAAAATACTATAATGAATTTTTTTTCAATTTCTCAATATCATATGTTTCTTGAAGAAGAAGAACTCAAATTCTAATTTGATAATATTTCTGTTAATATTTCTATATTTCTATATATTCTATTCTCTCTATAGTTAATTGTCACCTTCAGTATATTAAAATAATTTCTCGTGTTATATTTTTTTTCATATATCATAAACATATTTATGCTGTTTAGCGTTAGAATGCAGACTTTCCGCGTACACACCCTCTAATGCATTTATGCATTTGTAATACATAATATCAGGATATATGTGTTGTTTACGTTATATATACGCTTCAATGATGCATAATATTAGCGCGATAATCGTGATACGTGCTTGTTACAAATGTTAACATTAAAATTCGCGTCTAGATAAATCAATAGTACGTAAATTAAATTTTAGACATAAAATATAAGACAATTATTATTCATTTCTTCCAATTATACATTATGTTATAGATTATGTTATAGATTATATTACACATGTATTACTATATTACATTTTTATATAATTTTTATAATTTTAATTATATTTTAAATTATAAATTAAATGTAGAGTTTTCGATTTGATTTCAATAATATGTGGATATTAGTCATTTCAAATTAATAATATTACGTACGAGGGATTATAGGATGTATTGGAAAATAAGTTTAGAAAAAAGACTTGAAAAACGATGAATCACTTTATTATAGTTTTCCTCTCAAATAAAAGACAGATAAGGAAAACTATTAAATATAAAGAGAAGATCTCACCACGCAATGCGATTCACTTTGCTCACTAAAAATGCAATATATTAACATTTAAATCGCAATCTAAAAATTTGGGCATTATTCGCATATCGTTGTTGTTAAAAACTCGCTTTTGCAGATGACTTGCGCAAGATCATTGATTTTCACCCAAATATCGGATAAAAACGGATTTAGTATCGAGACGTCGATAAAAAGTTGCAAAAAAATGATGCATAAAATATCCTTACATTACAATTGACAATACCAATTCAGACGATTTTGATGAGTATCTTATAAATATCACTATCGTTTCTTTTTTTCTATCTACAAAAGCAGTTCGGGCGATTATAAATACTGGACGCAGCGTGTTAACTGAATACTGACCTCCGTTTTTCTCCTCACGAATATATTTTCAATTCTATTTTCGCTCTAGCAAAACTGGATGCTTATCGATTAAAATGCAAATAACTTAATGGCTTATTATGCATACATATATATACAATGAATCAATTATATATAAGATGTTCGAGAATTGATGGATGATGAAGAAATATAGTGTTATTTTTCTTGCGAAGTAAAAAACTTCGAGTGGAATTATTCAATAATATAATATTACTTATCTTTATTTCTAAGGCTCTTTAATCCTTGAGAAACTCGTTTCTAAATTATTTATACTATTAAAATACCTCAAAACACATATATCAAAAAAAAATATTAAATATTTTTCTCAGTTTTAAAGGCAATAACATTATGCATCTACTTTCCATCGATCCTAAAACATTTTACATACAATAACATATATAATATAAATAACATTTATTATAATATCTGCACAATTAATGAGGTGATAAAATATAAATCAGATGGTCGACAATTATTATTATCATCATAGAAAATTTCTCGACTCGTGCAGTACGTGATAGGAATACTAAGGTATATTGCAATGATATATAAAAAAACTTCTTTGATTACTTCTTTCCTCTTCATGATCATTTTTCTTGTAATTACACACTTGATACATTGGAAAATCACAGATTACAAAAATATCAGTAGAAAAATGTCAGCATATCCTGTTAAAATTATCTCACCTCGATTAAATGACGGAATGTCTTCGATTCTTTTTTCTCTTTGTAATTGTATTCAAAATATAAATTGGATTTCAACTCATCGTTTCCTTTGCCGAGGAGCGAAATAAGCGAAATTGTAAACATGTATGTGTGTATATTATTTTCCTCACTTTTCCTGAAAAGAGGAAGCGGCGTACGTTTCTTGATTTACAGTAGCACGATTCCGTGATCTCTTTCTAATCGGCGCTTTGCCTTGAGTGCTACGATTCCCATCAGATCTGCCGGGGTCGGAAGAACTGCAAAAGCGCTCGGTGCCACCGCTTGTTGATAAAACACTTCTACTCCTCCACACTGATTACCGTAAACCACCGTATCCTCCGTTCTGTTTGATAAAGATATTTTTGTCTTAATCACGGAGATGATTATGATAAATACTATCTTCCTCTACTGCTACAATTTTTATTTTACATATTCATTCAGCAAGTTATAAATTTTTTAATCTTTAATTTTTTAATTTATTATTGCGAAAAAAATATATGTATATATGTATTTATTTCGTAAAACTTTATTAGAAAGCATTTGTTTTACGAAAACATTTCACAAAACTGGAGGTAATCCATAAACAAAAAAAAACGAGGTAAAAAATAAATGTGTCTTGAAAATCTAATATAAATTATAAATAATGTAAAAAAATAATTAAATAATTAAATTTAAAAATAATTAAATTTAGTCTTTTTTTAATTCGCAAAAATTTAATGCCATATATAATTACCTGACGATGATATCCGTTAAACTGCTTGTTTGCGTAAATCTGTCATGGAGACAAGAGACTATGTCCAGTTCGGTGACGCCCCAGAGTCCGGAACGTTGCACCGTGTCCCATTGCGGATCTACACTTAAAATACTGTACAGTTCTTTGTTTTCTGTTGATGGCATTGGTTCCAAACACTGCTGCAACCGCGACTCGAGCTTACCCAACGTGCTCACACAGGTATGCCACTATCAAACAATTTATTATATTCTTTTACATTCTTTCTTATTTTTATATGTATAATATCAATATGAATGAGAGACACATATTTGAAATTTTTTATGCGTTTGTTTTATTATTTTATATATCATATTTTTCAATTATAATTTTCGTTTATTATTCTATATATTATTTGTATTTTTCTATATATTATTCTATATATTATTAGTTTTTGATTCCTAAAAATTTAACAAGTTTCATAATGCATGCACAATTCACACTTACCAGAGCATGTATCAAATCCGGATTGTTCGCAGTACCATTTTCCATGAGCAGCACCAACACCATATTTTGATAGCCACAGAGGAAAAGCTCAGTCTTCTCAAGACAGGCAGCGGGATCATCCTTGTTGACCCAATCCTCGTCCAGCTCATCCTCGCCGTCGCTAGCCTCCTTTTCTACTGATTCTAACTTCTGCCTCATTAACCGATTCATCGTCGTCGTTGTTGTTGCGGTGATGGCTGTGGCTGCACTGCTGGAGAATCCGGAGAGATCGCGGAATTCACTCGGCGTTGTATCACGACTGCAAAAACCGCTAGTTCGTTCGTCGGCCAGCAAGCTCAGCTTCGACATCAATGGTGTTAATTGTAGACCGTCCAACTTGCGCCTCTGTGGGAAATCGCACGAATTGCCGCCACATTCTGATGTCGATCTTCGTCGATCGTCACCGTCTTGTATCTCGGCGACAATGTTGAGAGGCTTCAGCGGTAGACTCATCGATCTCTTGTATGTCTCCTGTTTGCTTTTGTCGTAGCCAGGTTTGATGCGTTCTAAACATTTACATTTGAAATATACATATTTGAACGATTTATTACATTAAATATTTTTTTACTTAATGTTACTTAATGTTTTTTTTCTTGTCTGTTAAGGTTTCTTGCAATTTAAATCATGTACCTTCACCAGCATCTTTTGTGATCGAACTTGAGCTGCTATTTATCGACAATTTTGCGCTCATCAGGTCGCTCGATAGATTCCTCGATTGCAGATTGTCATCGTCGTTGCAACGTTCATGAATGCTGCTGTTGCCGCCGTCATCGCGCAACTCCTCGCAATGAGAAGCGACATACTGCTCGTACAACGACTGCGAGACCGGAAGACCGTCGCATCGAAAGACGGGATAATTGGGATCGGTGATGGTGCGCGAGTATCGCTTATTGCTTGCGATGAGTTTCCGCTGGGATGAATTCGAATCGTGATCATCCGGTGAAGCTTCACTGAATTTGTACAATCTGTTATAGTAATAGAATTTATATAATATTTAAAAAAAAGAAAATAAATTGTAAAACTTCTAATAACATTCGAATTATTATTCAATTACATTTTGTCCAGTTCCGGTCGATAAGTCCTAGGAAGACCGTTCAAGCGTGGTTTAATTGATGACGTTAGATCCGGCAGGCTCACACTCTTCCGATCAGGATCCTTTCTCTTCATCAGTTTTTTCTTCGAGGTAGCGTTTTTCAGTTTGTTTAGACGTTTGCACCTGATCAAAGTTAAATTATTATTATTGTAAAATTGGATATTTTTTTTGAGCTTTTCAGTTTTCAAAATGCATAAATCTCCATTCTATAAAAATGCAGATTTCTAACGATAGTTTCGAGGTAAATATATATACCTGAGCGCCTCTTTGACGACGTCGGGAATATCATCATCGTCATTGTTTTTCAACGAACTTCGATGTTCGTCATTCTCGCCGCTCTCGGATGAGCAGATGAGCATGGCGTTTCCGTGCAACACTCGATCCACGTCCTTCAATGGTGTTGCGCAGATGCTGGGCGTGAGCGGATTGACTATGGTACTGCTAATTTTGGGACGCTCTGGTTTGATCTCCTGCTTGCGTCTGATCGGCGATTCGTGATTGATCGCGAGCGGTACTGACGATACGTATTGCGGCGCTGGCGGATAATTCGCAGAGTCTAACTCGCCTTCTTCGGGAACGGTGAATATCCGTGAGGTATCTCTTTTCATAGCGGACATGGTAGGAAGCTCCTTGATGCCGCTTTTAGACACATTCTGAAAATAAATCAAATTGAGCATTCATAAAATGTTTTAATCGAAAAACTATGGTATCCAATCAAATTTTATGCATTTACATCTTAACATGCTATTGTGTCTATTTACCTTCCTTTGCAATACTTTTTTAGTCACAGTGTCCAGACATGAATTGTAATATCGCTCGTTATTTGCCTCTTGCATCAACTTTGCAAACTGCTTTCGTTCTATATATACTTGTAATAATTGAACGCCGATCGGCAAATGGAATTCTGTGGGTATTCTTTCTGCAGGAGCCTTTAAAATGAGATTTTTTTTTATGAAGTTCTTGTAAAATAATTAATATAAGTGATCAATTTCGTTAAAAGTTAATATGTGCAAAATCATCATTCCATTAGATCAATTATATTCACGTTCAGATAAATCTAATTAATAATAAAAAATACCTTTATCCTATAAGGATCAGTTATGACGATTTGTTTTGTTAAATCCGCTCCCAGCTGTGTTGAGACTATCCTGAAAAGAAAAAAATATGAATTATATAATTAAAGATAATGATGCAAATAATGAACAATTAATAATTAACAATAATATATAAGTACATGATAGTGAATTAACATTAATATCTTAAGACAATATCTATGCATACAATTTCATTTATAAATGTTTTATTACTTGTTATTATAGAATAATGCTCCTCCTAAAATGCCGTTTATTTCTTGATAATGCTGCAACATTTGCATCCCTTCCAAAAATATGTTGCTAGCGCTCTGCAAAAAAACACAATGTATATTAATGTTTATACTTATTTTTATGCTCACTTTTTTTATTCAATATTACATTTAATTTATATAGTCTGCACTAACTTTTGGAAGTTTAATTACAGGAATGCTGGAAAATAGATTGGCACTGTGTTGAAGAATTGGCAAATAGGTCTCAAACATCTGATACAACTTCTCAGTGAATCTATTATGATCGTTGTTGAGGGATTCTAGTATTTTTATGAGATCACAATGGAAAAATTTCAACAACGATTCCAGAATGTCGGCGCGTCTCTCGAGTATCCAATCATGTATGTTTCTATCAGTTCCTACTGCCTAGACCAAACAACCATCACAGACAATAATACCAGAATATAACAGAGATGTTCAATTTAATAACTCTATAATAAAATGTACTCACCAGCACATATTGCCCAAATTTCTTCAACACAAACTTTCCACCTTGTAATGTAATAGAACGTGGTGCTGAGAACGACGTTGACAGAAAATGATAAACACCCATTAGCTGACCTGCCAAAGCCAGTCTTTGTGTGAGAGATACCCAAGCTGGATGAAAATACATGACTGCTTCAGCAGGGTCATCCTCTTCTTTACAACACTTTATAGTGTCGTAAACAAATACTATCATCATCTCTCTGAAAACAAGAGGATATTGCTTTAAATTCTATAATAAACATCTTATCGCTGTTTCACTATAAATTATAAGATAATAAAAAAGTCTAATAACATAAGGAATATAAAATATATATAGATGATAAATTTTTATAAATATTAATTTTTATAAACAGTGTAAAACTCTCTTTTAATAAAGCAAAATAGAAAGTTTTGATATAGATATGGTGAATTACATAATTCTCCAAAAAAGACCAGCTCACTTTCTGCACCTGATTGCAAAATTTGTGCAGTTTATTCGAGCTTAATCTATCTAAATACTTTATCAGCGACTGCAAACGTATCTTAAATTTTCTCATTGTAACAAAATTGTTTAGCGCAATGCAGAGATTTTGCAGAGTTTTGCAGAACGTTTCAGTTTTGGCGCATAACTGAGTGAATCATTTATAAGTGAACGATCATCAATTAAGCGGTATCAATAATAATATATCGGAACAGAGATAAGATTAAGCTACAAGCAGCATACACAAGTATATGATACATATACAAGTATGTCGCAGAACTTGTTTGCTCGACAAGTCAGTAGCTCGCGGAGCGAGTTTGGACTTGCCAGCTAGAGAGGCGTATTCCAGTGATAGCTCGCATCGAGACAATCTCGCCTCTCGGACATCCTCTTTCGTCAAGATCCAAGGAGTCATTGCACGCAATACAATTATTAGGTCAGATGAGAAAGTAAACAGAGCGTTATCGCTCGCAGTGTCGCCTGTCTGTGTACTTTCTGACAATGTGTGGATGTGTGTATTGTAATTATAGATAAGTACGTGATCGTACTTCGCCATGGTGATCGAAGATAAATCGCTAGTCACGTTGCAAAGCACGTATGCAGTTATCTGTCGTCTGTCAAGTCACCCCGCTGCTCTCCTGTCAGATCGTTAACGCGATCCTCGGCACCTGGTCGCCGTCCGGTAATGACGCCTCGTGGAAGCACACCCTCGTCGCGTCGTCCACCGGCGAAAAAAGCCGCGTGCCATTTTCTCTCCCTTTTTTTCTCAATAGGCGATCACACGGAGCGAAGCCGCTCCTCTCTCGCCGCCATCCTGATATTGATCTCTCGATTTGTGATTTGTGTGCGTACGACACGTATATATGTGATGAATGTATATATGACAACATATACATACGCGAGAGAGACGCATTCGCGCAATCTCTATTCTTTTCTATTTCTTATTTGTTATTTTTCACAGATAACGATACTAGTATATTTTTCATGTAATATAATCCTATTAAGAAATTACGCCGAGTTGTATATTAAATTTTGTTTATGTAATATAATGTATTTACACGTGCATTATTTTATGATTTATGAAAGCATGCTCGTGAATTTAAATGTAGCGGCAATTTTTCTTACTACCGATCACGTGACTTTTACTCTTCCCATTTCCGGGATCGCACAAATATGAAATTTTTGTATTGTATTTTTTATTGTATTTTTTCATAATTTCATTTTATATTGTATTTTTTCATAATTTCTTTTCTCTCACAATTCTTTATTACGATTCTCAAAAATGAAGAAGAAAATTAGTGACTCTTGGAAATGACATTAAAAAAGTATGTATTAAAACTATCTCTGTTTCTATCAAATGTGTCATACAGTGTAATTTATTCAAATATCAGATTTTGAATACAAATTCCTCTTAATTAAGGGGAAAAAACTTACGAAAAAATGCATGTCGCATTACAAAAAAAATCTCGTTTCTTCATGCTTTTCATTAAAGTATATATTGTCATTCAATCATTTTTTTTGTTTATTTCCGAGGCAATTACAAATTAGAAAAAGTAAATTAACATATATTTTCTCTTTCACTTTCTAATCGAATGTACAGTACAATAAAAACAACAAAGTTCGATCAAAATTAGTATAAATATATTTCATTATAAATTGGAGAGAGAAAAAATAGATTATATTAGATTCTCCGGAAATATATTTATGCAATCACGTTTTTTTATTGTTGTTGTGTTGTAGCAATCTTTTCTTCTCCTTTCTCGGCAAACAAATATCTTATTACATGCTTAATCATCGAACAGCAGACAAAGAGAGCAAAATAGCCGATATGCAAAAAAAAAATACAACTGCATCTTCTTTATCTGATCTGTACACTATACATATTCGAAGTGCGTTATTTTGACTCATGTACAAACGATCAGTGTATTATATTATTTATTTTTTGTAATAAATTCCATTTAAGTTCACTAAGTGACGTGTGAGCTGCGTTATTATTATTTTACACTTAATTAAATTACCGACAATTATCGAGTTAATTGGAATAATCGTAACATTAATCTTGGTTTATGAATAAAGAATGCTTTGTGCACAATTTATATTTATAACTATAAAATATAAGATATACATTATATTTGTATAAACTCAATATTTCATTTTTTGTATTTAAGAGAACTTTCTGAAAGATCCTATAGTAATATTTCAATATTATCAAACATTTTAACATCAGAAAAATAATAGAATTGATAAAATTAATGTATTATTTTTATTAGTTTTACAATTTTCTAACAAAATTAGTAAAATTAAAAGATCAAAGAGATCATAAAAGTTGTTAAGCATTTAACAGATTTTAAATTGACAATAAATTCATTTCATTGTCATTATAATATATAATTATTATAGAATCATTACTTTGATCATTGTATGTCATAGTGTTATGTAGGATACGTGTTGATGTCACGATTCTTCCAATTAAATCTACAGATCTCGCTGCAGGCTTGAAAAATGCTTGGCGACTTTCAGACCGAGATCGAAAGCGGTATAAAATTTCGTTCAGGTCAATTTCCAATGATTTAGATAGAAAATAGATCGATACATCGATCGTCGATGAGATTATTTTCGCATGTCTGTATAGCGTAAAAAATCTCGCGTGACCTCAACAAAATCGTATATCATTATATTAATATATCGTAATATATATATTATACACAATATATATATATAAAATATATTATATACTAATATATAATACCGCTTTTTCTCCCCACGCTTTTGGAAATATGCTGCTAATTATACAATTTTCCGAGTCTAATTATCAGTGTATAAACTTGGAGAGAGTGTGTAATCTACATACTATGTATATATATATATATATATATACTTGTATAATTACTCTTTCTTTTTATAATCGAACGCTAAAGATATATAAAAAAAGGAAAAACAAATCAGTGTATGCCCCATAAGACGAATTAAAAATACTGTACAAGCATTACACACACACACACACACACACACATCCACACACACACACACACACATACATACATACATATGCCGTAGCGAATAATTTACAATCTGTTTTCTTCTTTTCTTCTTATTTGAGCGATTTCTCTTCGCGTTTAAAATAAACCGTTTGCGCTTTGTCGACGAATCTAACAATAAGATCTTGTTTGCATGAAAAAATGCACAAATGTATAATACAATGTACAGCGAATAGGATTCATGAGATTTGTTCTGAGGACTCTTCTAGAAATAGAAATTCGCATTTTTTCTAGGATAATTTAATGTAAGATGTCTCTCAGTTTCTTCCCTATTTTAATTTTGTCGACTTATTCTACGAACAGATAAAAGAATTTGAGTTTATCAAGAATATTTTTTTAAACAAAAGGAAAAAAGTACGGATTTCTTATAGAAGATCCATGAAGATTTTGAAATTGATTAGATATTATCATGATATGTATTTACTGTTTTTTAAAATACAAGTATAAGATGCATACAGAAGCACACGTATAATAATTTTAAATAAGTATAAAAATTTAAAATAATTTTATCTTTTTTATATTTTTATTATAAATATAAGACAAAGATATAAAATACGATCATATTTAAATACATATAAAAAGGAAATAATTTTTTTCCTTTTTCATATTTTTATTATCTCTTAGATATATTTTTATTCAATCACATTTCTGTTCGTAGAATTTGTAAACAAATTTATACGGGAAAACAAATATGTTTTGCAAGATACGTTATTTTTTGTTTTTCTGTTATTACATTATTCAAGTTTCTCGAAAGTAAGTGTATCTTCTAGTCCTTTAATACATCTAATATTTATGTATATATCTATATAGCTCTATTATTTATATATATTTATATATTTTTGCCTTTTAACACGAAGGAATATTCGTGTATTGCTCTTAGCGTTCTTTCATATTCTTTCAAATCATATAGAATTAGAGTATGCTTTTAAGCGAATTTTTACAACAGATATATTTCTTCCTTTCTCTTCTTTTCTTCTTCTTCTCCTATTTTTTAATACACTAAAATATACAAAAACAATACTTTTTATTATTTCATTGAAATAAACTCTTCTGTATTTTTCATTGGCTTTTTATTTTCTCCTTGCTTGAAAATCAAAAAATTCTACAATTGCCTCTCTTTGAGGATCTTTCTTTTCTTTTCATATGTGTAATTGTGTATATGGTGTATATATACATAGCAGATTTCTCTGCTGGTTCCTTACAATCTAAATACCTAAATGTGAGTTGTCGATTATAAACAATTTCATAGAAAATTTATTTATGTGATTAAAATAACGCATAAGTAAATAGAATCGTAATCGTTAGAACTTTGTGAATACGAGACGATAAATGAATTTGTACAATTTATATATTATGCGTGTAATTCTAAAAAATAGTCTTACAGCTATACGGTGACACATTGTATTTACCTCCTTCTCTTTCACATCGGGTACGCTATAAAGGAATAGCAGTGTGGCAGAGTTTTTCAAACCATTTCAAAACTATTTTTTAGAGTCGATCTTATTTCTTTCTTTTTCATATAATCCGGACCATATTTCACTCGTGTGAAATCACGATCGCGTATTATATGTACATAAATAATAGCGTAACGTGATGAATATTGCATGAATTCTGAGAACCACAACTTACAACTACTGCACAAACTTGAAATAAACATGACGTTAGCTTATATAACTGTGACATGTATTTTATATATATAGAAAGAGGATTTAATATACAAAAAACACGAAATTGTATGTCTCTCTTTCTATTGCACTTTTTTACAATTAAAATATCATAATGTGTGCAGATTAAGTCAGTCCTGAATTCGAACTTATATTCTTAACTTAGATCGGTATCTGATTAATATATTAACAGTCTCTCTGTTTTTCTATATCTAAAAAGACCATAATTTGGAAAATAATTCATACAGATTACATTAGAGGAACTATATCAAAATAAGATAAATAATTCGAGATACACTTTAAAATAACTTTCAGTATGATAATTTTATTTCACACTAGTAGTCTTACTCATTAAATAAAATAAATTCGTAATGTAACAATTGTCGGATATCATTTTATTTCATTATTTAAGATTTAATCTTTGAAAATTCGTGATATAAATTTAGCTTTCTTTTTTAATAAACTTTATTTTTTATAGAAAATACAGAGAAAAAGTTATAATACAGAAATAAAATAAGTTATTTTGTTTTGTGAAATCGATTTCCTATGTTATTTTATATATTTAGCATGTACAGTATATCCATATGACTTGTGAATAATCTCCTTTATTCATAAGACATATGCAATACAAAATATGTGAAAATTCAATATATTTTTATCTGTTCAAAGAGAAATATGATGGGAATATTTAAAGTGTTGCAGAAACTGTAGGGAGGATTTAAAAAGTGATTTAAAAATGCTATGTTCATCGTCTCACAGCTATAAAAAATTAAAACTAACTGCGAAGCGGATCTTACAATCTGTCAAATCTTCTATTTCCATGTGTCAGAAAAAATAATGAAGAATTATGAGGGCTTTTGGTAATGAAAACAAGAAAATTATTTTACATAACTATATTTCAATACGAAAAATTGTAAAAATAAAATAAAATAAACGTTAATCGTATCCTATATATGGCTTTCTTTCTTTTGTCCACTACTAGTCAGTAGCAAAAGAAATCTCGCAAATAAGATCTTACGGCACGAGCTGTAAGTTCTGGTTTAAAATTCACATTTCGTACAATATAATTGGAACTCAGAATTCGTAAATTGCAAAAAGGGAGAAGGAGAGGAGAATGTTCACACAACTATAATAAATATAGCGGAGACCGGTGCGTTCTCTACTGTTACATACTTAAGCTTACTCTGAAATAGTTTCAGTTTTTCTAGGTGTAGTGTACTGTACTGGCACAAATTGTGTTCCGTTCTGTTTTGCGTGAAACGCACTGCACAATAAATTAATTCTTGTGCACTTCACTTTGATCCGATTTCACATACGGCTACATTATTTATTTACTTTTTGATTGATTTACTTCCCTTCGGAGAATTTTTCCCTTAGACTCTTGATTTTGTGAACAAAATACGTCTCCAAAGACTCGGCACATTTGAAGAATGGCGACTCCTTAGGATTATAATAGCGACAATTGTCGAATATCTTTGTCATGTCGCCAATAAACTCGCTCAGTTTTTTATAAGATCGGTCATTTATTCTTAATTCGATAGTCTGCAAGTCTGAAACAATGAATATAATGCACATATGTAATTAAATAAATATATATAAAATCACATGTACATTTACACTAATTAAAACAAGATATATATTACATTCAGAAAACTATGCTTTTATAGCAAAATGATACGAAGAGAAATAAAATTGATAAAGAGTCATATTTACCCATTGGTTCCTTTATAACTTTGTAATAATCTGGTGCTTCATTAGGATCTACTGGTTCCATAAAAGGCCATGCGCTTTTATGAGCCTTAAACAAACAAGTTACATAATATTGTGTGACTAAATATTAATTTCATCGAGCTTATAAATCCTTAATCACAGAATAAAGATATATATTTTTTGCACTTATATGCTATAAATATTCGATTTTTTACTTATATAAATTTATATAGAGAAATATTATAGTTTTTTCTTATAGAATTATTTATAATATTTCAATAAAAAGAAAGTATACACACCTGTATTTGTTTAATTAATTTTTTCAACAGATCGAGATCCTTCGCATTGAGGTTCTTCATATTGGCAAAATTGACAGAGGAATTCCGTTGGCAATTCGGACAGACATACTCGTCAATATTGTCAGCCTCTGATTGAAGAATACCAACACACCGACCGTGAAACCAGTCCTGGCATTTATCGCAGCATATATAAAACCTTTAAGTGAAGAGAGAAAATATGTTACAGATACTAAATATATAATTAATTTCATTATATAATTAAATATAATTTTAGTATAAATATAATTTATTAAATATAATTTTAGTATTATATGTTAATGAAATGTATATGAAAATCAATTATTAAAAATATAGAAATAGAAAAATTAATTTAAATGTAACATTAAATATGTATAAATATTATAATGTAAGTGAATATATTTTTAAATTAATTTATTTATTCATAAGTTAATTCGCACACAATTTAATTATATTTTTGTGATTTTTATTTTTTTTGCATTACAATATTAAATGTATAATTAGGCTTTTACATTTTAATGTACTTACTGAGATTCATCATAAGGCTGTTTACATAAGCAGTATAACTCCTGCGTATCTCTCGCATGTCTGCATTCTGTACAAACGAATTCCGACAGAGATTTACTCATCTCCTCTGTTATACCAACACAGTCACCATGGAACCAATTGTTACACAAGTCGCATCCCACGTAAAATCTTTAAAAAAAAAATTGAGCTGTTTATAACTTTCACAAGACCATCTTACAATTGACATCGAAATTTAAAGTGTCATTTTCCGATTAAATATATTGTAATTCTAAAAAGATACATAATTAAAAATATTTTGCAATGTTAGCTTATGAATTTATCAACAATATTTCATAATTAAAATAAAAGAGTTTCAAATTGCTTTTAACTAGTTAAAATGTAATATGCGATTCTCTAGAATATATAAAAATTAAACCGAGTCTTATATGGCTTTGAGATTTTTCTTGAAGATCTTACTTGGTTTCATCATAGGGAGTTCTACACAAGCAATACAGCTTCTCTTTCTTGATACGCGTAGCGGATGTGGAACCACTAGGTGGAGTCGTGCTGTTACCTTGAGTCTTGTGTTTTTTCGGCCTGCTGCTACCACTGTTTCGATTGGACGGGCTAACCTGTTGTGCTACTTGAGCATTAGCTTTTCGTTTCGCGCTGCCTACCTTTACCTCGTCCTGTTTATGTCTCTCTGCTTTCGTCCTGGTAGCGAGTTCCGTCGATAGATCCTTCTGCAATATTTATTTAGGCATTATTGAAACATGCTGATAATTACAATTCCGCAAAACTGATATAATTTAAGATTTCTAAATTACATTTTAAATCTATATTAAAAAAAACAATGATTATACTTTTTATGAAAAAGATACGGAATGTTCAACTTTATTATTTTCAAGTAATAAATTATCATTAATAAATTCTCTTATTTTTTAAATTATCTCTTTAACAATTGACTTCTTATTGTCGCATTAAATATTATGAAGTGAGTTTCGGACTTGGATAGCGAGCATTTCTTTTGAATTGAGAATGTAGATTATATGACTAAAGTAAGATATAGAAAAGAATACAAGATTCAATTCGATAAAAATTATACATACTTTGCGACAGTGTTAGAGTCGAGATTTGAATAGTGTAACAGGATTTAAAGTTATTATTATATTATATATTCACTTTGTTTGACATTAATAATTAGACAAAAGAGGCAAAAATTTCTTTAGATTACTCAATCAATTAAATGACTTCCAAAATATTTATAACATCAAGAGTGACATCTTCTACATTATACATATTATACTAAAATTATATATACTTTGTATAATTGTATACACATATATATTATACATATTATTATTGGAACATACATCTGCATTGTATTTACCTGTATATCAATTTGAAGCTCTTTCTCGAGTAAAGCTCTCTTCTTAAGAATATCTTTTTTAAGAAGTTCTTTATGTCGAAACAATAACACTTGCATTCTCGAATGCATCTGTTGTTTTCTTCTCTGCTCTTGTGTATCTTTTAATTTTGCAGATCGGTTTTTAGGAGACGACTCATTATCTAATGCTTCTGATAGCTTCGTCACTCTGGAAATAATCATTTATAAGTACATATATGACATATACAATTTAAAGTTTGAACACATTGATAAGATGCATCATTTTGAGATAATTTATTTGCAATATAAATTTCTCATTTGTTACCAAGAATATGTGTTACATTTATCACATATTCTTTTTTGACAAAACATATACAAGGGAGTGTATGTTTTTGCCTTAAAATTTTCCGAGTTAACTGAAAAAAGAAAGCACACTTAGTATTTTTATACATATATATAGGATAAAACGTTTGATTGAATATTATTCAAAATAATATCCATCCGCACCAGATTTATTTTTGATAAATTTTCAAAATGCTTAAAATCTTTCTTTGAAGAAAGTAAAGTGATATAAAAAAAAATCAGTTTGAGTTTAAGAAAAATATGAGAAGGCGAAATATGTACATGTATATATATCTGTAATATTTTTTTATTAAATTATTTCGTAAATAAAGAACTTATAAAAAGAATATTCAATAAGGAAAAATCACGTTTATATACTATTTCAATTCTTGAATTTTTAAGGGAAATATTAAGAAAGATGAGAGAAACCTTAAAAATAAAATAGGAAAATGGATGTCAAGATAATGAATTGACAAGACAGATACTGAGGATGAAAATGATATGAAAGAAAGAAAAAAAAATTACGAAATGTGAGAATAATTTCCTTCGAAATTTTTACACTCTCTAGAACAAATCATCAAATACAATAAAAAATAGAGGCTGATTAAGCTTAAGGAGTGTCATTATATTTTAAAATTTCATTATACATGTGTGTATGATTTAAATTGAATTTGATACTAAACCGATCCAGACATTAATGAGACAGGATTAAACACGAAAATAAAACTATGTCATGCTCTCTATATTTTTAAAAAACATTATATGTATTTAATAAAAAAAAAAAATAAGAAATGTTTTCATCATAAATGTTTGTATGTATGTCACAAAAGTATTTTAAATACAATTAAATTTTAGTCCAATGTCCTTTTTATACACGTTATGATATTAATTTTCACTTTTCATAAAAAAATTTTACATACATGACATTACATGCTTTATACGATTCTTATGATATTGTTTATTTGTATGAGTGTATGTGTTTGTATGTGTGCAAAGAACATTGGATTCAAATTTGATTATAACTTTAAAGATCCTTTTAAATATTTATTAAGTAAAATAGACATCTTTGAAGAAAATATACATTTATGAAAAAAAAACTTTATTTTTCAAATTCAAATATAAAGAGCATGATGAAAACTTTTATTTTCGTATTTCGATGTTGTGCGCATGCACACATACACACATATATATGCACATATACAAATATTACAAAAGTTACAAGTTAAAAATAAAAATAAAAAAATTATCAAATTTAAAAATGTTAGGTAAAGCAAAGCGACTAGACCCAAACAAAATAGAAATTAGTAATATAGTATAATATAATAGTACAACTTCGCTTATTTGAGAAATAGGAAAAAACGAAAAAAGATAAAAGAACAGAATAGAAAAAAAGAAAACAGAATAGCATGTGATATATTAATAACAATAATGAACAATGATAAATATTTGAAATTATAGATATATGTATCTTATATATACAAATGCTGGACAAATATGCGACAAAAAGTCTTCAAAAAAATTTTTTCTCTAATGCTTGATTTTTCAGATTTAAATCTGATCATTAATTACAGGACGAAATATATATATATATATATATATATATATATATATATATATATAATATAATTATATATAATATTATAATATTATATTATAATTATATTATATTATATTATATTATAATTATATTATATTATATTATAATATTAATATAATTATAATATTATATTATATAATTATATATAATAATATATTATATATATTATTATATATAACTATATTTTACATATATAATTATATTATATATATATATATATATATATAATATATATATAATTATCATAATATAATATATTATATTATATAATAAAAATTTTTATATTGTCATTTGTCAAATGAGTTTAAACTACATTGATAAAAACAGGCATAAATATGATTAAATTCCAATCCGAGATATTACATTCTTAATAATTGAATATTCTTATTAATATATAATTTTTAAAGTATTCAAAAAATATTTTAAAAATTACAAAAAAATATGAAATTATATATTAATATATATTGCAAGAAAGATATATGGAAGAATGATGTAATTTTCGATATATTGAATGATACTGAAGATACAAACACGAAGTTGCACTACTGTGTTATACCACATTAATATTCCATGCCTATGTTTATATGGCTTACTTTGGGGTCGCATCGCGATTTTCCTGTTTCAGTGCCGGTCTCTTTCTGGGTGTTTCTACCCAATCTTTGTCATCTTTGTCATCGCCGCCGCTAGACGATGATTGCATGATTGTCGGCGTCGTCGTTGTCGCTGACACTGGAATGTTCGACGAGGGTGCCGGCCGTTTACGCGATGGCGGACGCGGCGTTGTTACTGCGGACGAATTGTGATGAGTCTGATTGTTTGTCACGGAATTCTCCACGCCACCTTTCATTTGCTTCTCCTGGTAACGTTGCAATTGCAATAATTTTTCTTCTATCTCCGGATTGAGATTCTCTTGTTTCAAGGCATTTTTAATCGCTACAATTACGAAAATATGTGTAAATGTGTGTGAATGCATCCAAGCCTATTTAATAAATATTGCTTATACAAAGAAAATTTGCAAAAATCTTTTTTATACGAAAAAAAAAAAAAAAAAATATATATATATATATATATATATATATATATATAAAAATATAAGAAAGTTTATTACTTGGTTATGAAAGAAAATTCTTTATCAAGATATATTTTTATTACGTATCTTTAAAAAATTTTTTTCAAGATAACAAACCTATATTATTGATATATATATATATATAATTTTTTTAAGCTCTTCTTATATAAGTAATATTTTTTCAAAGATATTTTGTATACAGAAATTTACTTGGATATTTCGAAATATCCAAGTAATATAATATTTGTAAGGAAATTTTAATATTTGATTGAAAGATATTTCAAAACATATACTTTGTACATGTTTTGTATGTTTTTTATATTTCCTTTAATTGTTTATATACTAACTTTGTTGAATGTAGTCTGGTGTCAATATGAATTTATTTGACGATGAATCATTTCCTTCTTTTAAGGATTGTGATGAAGGTTGCTGCCCATTTGCTATATTCGCCTTTTGTGTATCGTCCTCTGTTGCGTTCGTTACACGTCCTACTTGTTGAACAACCACTTTCGGTTTATCCGATTTTGGTATTACCGCTTGTGGAAATTCTGGAATGGTTTCGGTAGCTCCTTGTGGTTCTATTGAAAAAGATGTATATATTAATAGTTTTTTTTGTCAAATTCATTATATATATATACACACATATATATAATGAATTTTACAAAACAATTATTACTAAATATTTATTAATATTACATAAATATCAATACATTCATATATCTATTCAATCGTCATTGTATATTTATTAAATAATAAGATATTAAAAAATTGTGTACCAGTAGCAGGTGGTGGGGAAACTATAGGTTGCTGCTTCGGAGTCGACGCCATAGGGGTACTTGCCGTCGACGAAACTTGCGAAGTCTGTTGTTGCTGCTGGTTGTTGGAAGGCTGAACTGGTTGAACAGCCAAGTAAATCTTTGTAGGTCCTAAGACACCTTGCTTGCCAGTTGCTGCTTGCGCTGAAAGCGACATAAAATTTTTAATTCGATATCTTTGGTGAAAATTCGCCAATAGATTGTGTGTTTTTTTTAAACATTTTTAGACGCTAACCTTTGAGAAGTTGCTGTTTTACTTGCTGTTGCACCATGTTTAATTGCTGCGGTGTAAAATCTGCACTTTGCAAACCCTGTAATACGATACGCGGGCCTTCGGTTGTTTGAATCACTTGCGCCGTCACACATTTAATCACTGTACCGGGCGGTTGTCCTGCCAGCAAGGAAGCCTCAATGCTTCCTGGGGCTGGAACTGTGGCAGAACTCTGAGTGGTCGTCACCGATGCAGTAGAAGTAGCAGTGGTGGTGGTTGTCTGGCTCGCATTTGTACTGGCGGCAGATTGCGCCGTAACTGTCGAAGACTGCGTGACTAAAAAAGAAAAATTCGTATCGTCAATATATATGTTATTTAAATTAATACAATACTATTACAAGAATAATATTATAATATTATAATATTATAATATTATAATTATCTCGAGAAATATGTATATAATTAATAAAATATATAATCTGTAGATTCATATATATTAAAACTGTTTTGACCAACCCAAAATTATTTTATAGACAACTTTGCTTAATTGATTAATCTTAATAGATTAATTAATGATTGAATAAGTCGCCAATTAAGTTAATTTGCTCAAAATGTCCTTTAATCTACAGAATAAAAATAATTCTAAAATTATTAACCTTGCTGTTGCTTATTAGCAGGTACGGCACTTTTAACGATTATACCGCTATTTGTCGAATTCAGATGTACAATTGATTGTCCAGTAGGTGTACTACGTATCACCACTTGATGGCCCCCAAGTGTTGTCAATTGGGCTTTACCTGTTGCCACCAATTGTTGGGCAAAGTTTGCGTTCGTAACCACTATTTGATTGCCACTTATAACTTGTCCACCGGAAGATATTACCTAGATATAATATTTATACATTTAATATAAATACGAATAATATAAATAAATGTAAATAATATAATATGTAATAAAATATAAGCGAATAATAAAATAAATGTAATTGTGTTTATTATAGTTAATTTTTTAGGACGCATAAGAGAATCTCCGAAATATCATGTTTATTTCTTTCAATATTTTCAATAATTTTTTTCAATATTTTTGATTAAATCTTCTTCATTTTCCAAGCAATTTTTAGAAAAATCTTAATCTTTTTTTTTCAGCGATATTTGATTTAAATTTACTGATATTTATTTTTCTTGTGAATTTTCTTTTTCATTAGAATATCATACATTCAAATTAATGTTTAATTTATATCAATCAGGAGAGCCACCGAAAACACCGCGCGATTACCTGCGCGGTTTGTCCTGTATTGGCGACCACAATAGCATTTTTTGTCGGTGTGGTAGGAGCCAAAGTCGCAGATTTTACACGTTGGACAGCTTGCACAACTTGCTGCAGTGATTGTTGCGTCGTCGAATTCACTGTTGCTTTTGTAGTTGGACTGGTTTTAGTCGTAGAAGTTTCGGAAACTGCCACTTTGGCAGAACTAACTGCAGTTTTTGTCTGAGAGAGAAAGATAGAAATATATATCACTTATAGTTTTCATTATATATACATTAATCTATTATATCGCAATTAAATTATATGTATTGTACTTATGTTACATGTCTCATTTTTTTAATTTTCTACTTTACAAAGCAGAATGAAGAGAACATTAAACAGGTGTATTCTTTGAAGTGAATTACCTGGGGAGTGCTTGTAGGCATTGTAGAGTTTGATTGTGCAGACGGGCTGCTCACCGTTTGGCTCACATTTAGTACATGTAATTTCCCATCAGGCATCTGAATCAATTGTTGACCAGGCAACAAACCACGCACTTGTAACTTTCCGTCTGGCCCTCTAAGAATTTGCACTTTCTGTTGTACTTGTACAGGCGAATTGGTACCTAGAAAGATGCGATGGAAGGATTATATGTATGAAGATAGATTGGAAATGGAAAAATAAGATAGATAAATTTACCTGCTTGCGTTATTTTAATTAGAGATGATTGATTCAATGTCTGGGCTTGCGGTGTTTTCGGTAAAATACTAGTGGAACCAGTCACTACCTTAGTAGTTCCATCAGCTGCTGAAACAAGACAATAGTGCAGCTCGTATAATCTTGTCATTATAAGTCATATAGCATACTCAAAAATGAAAGTAAATAACTTACATTTTGTCATGTAAATTCGTCGGGTACCGATGAAAGTTTTGTTCTGAGTAGGAGTTGTCAGAAGAGAAGTCAATTGCGACTTTGTGCTGTTCGGATTTGCTGGAATCGCAACTTTCGAAACTAATTTAACTGTGCCATCTACAAATACAATACAAAATTTATCATTTTAAAGATTTATTTTAATTGTTATTGTAATTTTAATATCGGTGCTATCTTAATTAATATTTTGTTCTACTTTTACTTCAAGTCATTCATCCTATGAAAAATCAAGCTTGACAAATAAGACTAAATAGCAAAATCAAAAACATCATCGTTATCTATAAATCTATTCGAATTCTCGATTCATTATATGCAACTTTCTATAATTGACTTACCGTGAGAGGAATTAGCTGTGACTTTGACAAGTTGAGTAGCTGGTGATGTCGAGTTCGCCGGTTGATTCTTGAGAGTCTCTAGGGCACGTTTTTGTTGATGAGCCGCCCGTTGCATACGTAACTGTTGTTCCATCTTTTCTTTGATCTCTTCCGGCGTCGCTTTGCCGCTCACCAGCTGATCACCGGACAGGCCGGTCGTGCCACCGGAAGCAGCGGCACCGGCGGTTCTATTACCACCGCTGACGACCACTGATTGTGGCGCTCCCGAGCGACTCCTAGTAATAATCTGGGCATTAGCCTTCTCTAACCTGGAGACAGGACAGACACACCAAGCGGAGGGTTAGTTCCCGATGAAAGAGAGAAAGCAAGCGAAGGGTTAAAGCGGTCAGAGCGGTCCACATTTAAGACGAAACGACGTCATCGATAAATTCGAAAGCAAAAAATAGAAATAATACATTTCACACAAATTCATTGTTCATAAAGGAGGCAAAATTTTCAACTTTTGTAGATTTACAATAAAGTTAGAAAAGTATTTAGAAGATCACATTGTTAGGAAAGATTTATATATACTAATTTATCATCTGATGAAATATATCATCTGATTTTTCTTATTATCTCTTTTTTAATAAAAGATTATTAATAAATATTTACAAAATTTAATAAAGCAAATATTTTTCCTACTGTGACTTTGGTTATCATTTCAAAATCATCCTATTAATCCTAAGTTTTATTTTTATTCGTTTTTATTTTTTAGATTATTTTATTTTTAGAAATCTATTAATAAAACATATATAAGAATCATTATTATTTAATATTAATTGAACTAGAATTCGAGTAGATCCAATAAAATTGGTCAATGGTGTAGCAACCACATGATATGCGAATATGTATATACCACGCGAATATATATATTAGAAAGAGAATATCTCACAAACGTCTGTGACGCAAAATAACATGCAAATACTTTAATAGTCATTAGATACCTGTAGCATATCTTAATCGCTATATACCTGTCACCGTATTGTTTGATCTCCCACAATTCCAACTTGTCCTCGTCGACCCATTCTTCGGTGACTTGTGGCTCGGTACTCTGCGGAGATTCTGGACGCTTTCGTTTCCTCAGACCAATTCTTATAGATGTAACTTCTGTAGAGAAAATGAATGTATAGCATATTAAATGATATAGATAGCGATTTTAAAAGATTACAATTTATCACTCTCATAATTTTAAAGAAATATCGATAAACTAATATAAATTTTTTATTTATTCAGTAAATTATCTCTCATATTAATTTATCACAAACCTCTGACTTGCTTTGGAAGCTCGAGCGGTATTACGACTTTCCTGCGCAGATATTGCGTCCTGTCGAGAAACTGTCCGACGTGTCGATGCTTCAATATTTCTAGCGACATAATCTCCGTGTCGGTAGTGATCTGATTCTTGCCATCGGTAGACAAAGGCTTAGCTGCCATGTCATCCCACCTAAGACACGCCCAGAGTATCCTCAGCTGAATCGCGGCAGCGGCCAGCGATTTTAGACCGACCGTTCTGTATAACCAGCAAGTCTTGAACAAAGGTCTGGGGCATGAGTACGGCCACACTGACATATTCGCCTTGGCCTGATGATGAAATCCTTGCACGGGCGTTTTACCGCCGACGCGGGACATTTTTCTCAACTCATGTTGAGGCAGAACCAGTATACTACGATGCTTGTTCCTCGTGCAAAAGGTCGAACAGAGCGGATACTTGACAGGGGTGCGTTTTTTCCTACGATCGGCCAAAGAGATTGCTACTTTCTTCAGATATATCTTGCCCTTCGTTGACGTCGCCGTATAAATTCGTTCGCTGCCATCAGCATGCAGTTCCTTGGTAATCGCGCTCCGTTGCACCGTTCTTCCTCTACGATTCACAATCATCACCGTTTTTGTATTATTCTTATCCGTTGTAGTCGTAACTTCCGACGAAACGGTCGTGGAATTACGATTCACAGTAGAGTGTTCCTGCATCGCGCCATCCGAGCTCTTTGTCACTGTTTGTCGAGTCGTCGTTATCGTCGTGGTGGTCGTAACGATATTGCTCGTCGTGACGGTTATCTCCCCCTTGTCGTTTTCGAGTTTAATCTTCTTCAAAGGTAATGAGGGTGAAATGGCGTCCTTCGCTGATTCTTCGTTGTAATGAGTCGCTGATGCCACTGCTGATTCCAAATCTCGTCTGATCGCATCCTTCGTTTCGTCCGAGGGTTCCGTTTTTACACTGATGATTTGTGACAAGGGTGAAGAAAGAGACGACTGCTGATTGTTGCCGAGTGCGTTTGTTTTACGCGCTAGCGCGATCAACTCACGCTTCAGACGCATCCTTTGCATGCATATAGGCGAGTAACAAGTATCGGAGATTTGCACGGCGATAACTTGCGCAGTGTTGTTCTTGCTACCAATATTATTCATGTTGCAATAGGGTGAGTAACAGCCGACGTTCTTATAAAGCTTGACCATATTCGCATATTGTGCACGCATCTGTTGGACACGTTTGTTGATTGCTGTCAGCATTTCCTTTGTGGATGCAGAAATAGTTGTTGTTGCTGCTGTTTTGTTTGTTTGCTGCTGTTTACCGACGGACGATGGACAATCTCCGCCACCGCCAACACCATTGCCATCCGTTTCGTTCTCCTCGTGATTTTCTATATCAACTTCTGAAGAATCACCGCCACCTCCGCCCTTCTGATTTGGCGTTTTGTTTACTTCTTTCGTTTTCTCCTGTAAAAAATATTTCGATATTTATAAGTTGTAGAGATAATGACATTAAAATATCGATACTTTTGCTGTTAATAGAATGATGATTCTATCCTAAAATATAATAAACGTCAATACATGATAAAAATGATAAAAGATCATATATTAATCAACAAAGATATATACTTACAGATTGCAGCAATCTCCTCTCTTCCAAAACCTTCAAATGTGTTCTACGTGCCAAGAAATCGTCAATCCTTGTCTTTTTTGCAATTTTTGGATAAAGCAATCTTCCAGGACTCGTTAGCGCTTTCATAATGTCAATTTCTTCAAACTCAGTAACCGGAGTAAAAACCTTTTCAATTTTCATGCCAGCTAAAACTAAAAATTTTCTATCATTAACATTTTTTACGAATGCAAGTTTAAAGTATTATTTACAGTATTATTGTTATACTATGTTACATTAATTGTATTCTCTCTTTTAATTCAACATATATTAATTGTATTCTCTCTTTTAATTCAATTTAAATCATTTATTAAATTAGCTACTTACATGATAGGTTCATCTTTGTTTCTTGTTTGACCGACTGAGATTCGGTCTTTGTTAAAGAGGAATCAACACCATTCGTCGTAGGTTCCTTTTTAACACTTTCCGAGTTGTACTCTTGTTTAATCGTATCATTTCTTGTATCTTCCTCCTTAATTTCTTGTTTTACCGTGATGCCGTTCTCTGTTTTGCTTGGACAGTATTCCTTAATAAGAAATTCATAAGTAGGCGGATCGAGCGCGAGAATTTTTAAACCGCCTTGATCTCTAATTTGCACCATGATCTTCTGTGGACCGGCATGCAGGCCCAACTTTGTCATCTCCGAGAATCTATAACGACGACTAGCTGATACCCAGAGCCAGCCGCCCTGACCATGTAACCGATACTCCTCGCCTTTCTGCTTCCACACTTGATGTTTCATGCCAAGAGTGTATTTCACAAAGTTAAAGAGCCGATTACGCTCTTCCTCATCTTCCTTCTCTTTCTTTTCCTTCTTATCTTGTCGTTTTTTCTCCTCGCGTTCGAGCGCAGTCACTCGTTGCAGTTTTACATGACCAAGTTGATCATGCCATACACTCGCAAACACAACGGACTTGATGCACGCTTGCAAAACGATGAGAGTACGTGCAAAGTCGCGTGGATTCACGCACGCGCTTACTGCCGCAGTCCATGGTTTGCGTAGCAATGGCCAATTTGTGTGCATGAACGGCGCTTGAATGTTGCTCTCGAGCTGCAAGATTGTTTGACGTAACGTGCTGACTAATAAAGCACGAGTGCCCGTCAAACTGCCCACCCATTTAAATTCCGATACCTGGGTAAGTGAGAATTTGTGCGACAAGTGACGTTTCTTGTCACGTTCCTCATTCCTTTGCATTTTGTTCAACGCAGTAGGATTGTTGCTATACTGATTGACATATGATTTAAAATTGTTGTCCATGCCTAGTTTGAATAAATGAGTGCCAGATGCGATTTGATGTGCTTTCTGACGCGTTAGTCTAGTACCGTCGCCCTCAGAGTCTTTCAAACTCTTGTCCAGTTTCTCGAGTTCTTCTTTTGATAATGGTGCCATACTGCGTCTTTTCAAGTCGTCCATATTAAAAGTTCGTGGCTGTAACGATCCAGTCTTTGATCTCGTCACGATAGTGTGTTTCTTGCCTGAAAAAAAAAAGATTATTATTGTAAATATATATATGTTATTATGTACATACAGCAAATTTACATAATAAGACAAAATACCAGAAATATTTTTCAAATTGAAATATTCTTTGTTTTGTATAATATAATTCTTATTATAAAAGAAAAAAGAGCAACTTTTATTTAATGCATATATCGACAACGCTACTTTGTAATTTTACAATAAATTTTACCGTCTTTTCCAATCTTTTCTTCTCCTTCTAAAGCTTCTTCATCTACATCTTCGGATGATGATGTAGAAGTGCTAGTTTTCGCAGTAACTTTATCCGTATTTGTAGATGATGATGCATCGGCGTCGACTTCAACAGTTTCACCGACCACTTCAGGTACTTGGGTGACTGATTCTTCACCAGATGCCTTAGTTTCACTTTGATCTGTCACAATTGCCATACGCTCCTCGAGAGAATCAGTACCTTCGTGCATCCTTCGTATCATTTCTTCTGCCTCTTGTCTCTGTTTCTCCTTTTTTTCCTCCTCTTCTTTTTCCTGTTTTTCTTGTCGTTCTTTTTGTAGCTTTTGTATAAGACCTAAAGATATTTCAACCAAAATAAATTGATGATTATTTCCACATGTATTTAATATATTTAAAAAACAAATATAAATATTCTATATTTTACTATATTTTATTATAATATCCAGTATTAATTGTGTAACAAAAACAAGACAATGTAAAGTGTTATTCCTAGTGCTCAATGTTGACAAGAAAGATTTGAAAGATAACGTTAATTGGAAAGATTGTTCTTACCGTTTTCTATTTCTAGGTACGACTTCTTGTTTCCTTTAAATTGATTAGTAATAGTTTCTGTGAGTTCCATTTGGCGAACTATCTCATCCTTATAATCTGACAACTCGCGGCAAAGTGCTACTTCCATTTCGTTCGGATCTAACACAAGCATCAACTCCTCCAATTGTAATGGCGTACTATAATACCATACTTCACCATCTTCACTCTCACTAAAAAATAAAACCGCACAATAATAAAAAATTCTTTACAATTCTTTGGTACATATATGTTTAGAAGTTTATCAAGTTTTATCCTGCCTTACATATCTTTTGCCTCTCTAGAAATTTATTATTTATCAAAACTAAAATATATCCTATAAAAAATAATATATAATTATAAATAATTTATATACAAAATGTAAAATTATAAATTGTGTGACTTGAATATAAAGTTTCTGGCTGTATCTGTATATGTTAATGCGATATGAGAGTAATGGATAATTATTTTATAAAATTTTAATTAATTTAGATATGATTTATAACATTGGAACTTTATCTTACACAAAAACTCTTCTCGCTAGGAACCAATACTTTCTGCCGTGTCTATCGAATCCTAAGTGCTCCTGTCTGCACAATGATCCATTTTTCTCGACGTCGGGAATACAATCCACGACACCCATTACTTTGTTCGCTTTACATGTGCTACACTGCCAATCATCAGTAGGAACATCGATCAATGGCGGTTCCACGCATTCCAAGTGAAACACAGCCGGACACGTCTCACAACATAACAAATCTCCCAGTCGATGACATACTCTGCAGTGATCATCGTAATGCATACTCCCTAAAAAACATAGATATTATCCATTTTAGCTCTCAATAAAATTTCAATTTTCCTAATTTTAAGATTTGAAAATAAAAGAATAAGTAGTTTGAATACACGAAACAAATTTTTATAAAATATTTATAAAGATATAAAAATACTTTAAAATTTCAAAAATTTCTATCAAATATAGAGGCTAAATTGTTTGGAAGCAACAGTTTTTTGAAAATTGTTAACAGTTCAAATTATATCAGATTGATATATAAAGTAAAATTGCACCTTCCTGAATATGTACCATTTTGAACATAAAAAATAACCAGCATTAAGTTTATGTTTAGGCTAATTTAATCTTGACTAAAAAGTATTATTACAAGAAGGATAACAAATAGACTGCATCAGCATGGACAAGGTACATTTTCTTCCTGCTGATTTCAAATATAATTATGCCTCTATAGGAATTATGGATAAAAATAATACATTATACGAATTCCACTTTACCTTCATGTAACAAATCCTCCCTCACAGGATTAGTGATTAAAAACTGATCTGTTAAAAACTGTAGGACCTTGATTCTATCCTCGATGGCAGTAAAAGGATATTCAGTTGTGGTTAATATTTGTAAAATATTCTGATCAAAACTCTTGTCACTTTCTACATACGAACGTAGCACCTCTGGCCACGTCATAGAGTCCACAAAGTATAGGCTAACGTTCACTGAATCCTTCTGATCCAGTGGACCAAAATGAGTTTGCTGCGAGTCCTCCTCGCGCAGTAGTGCCTTAATCAGCATGATGTGAATTTCGGCCAGTAAGTTGGTCTGATCCTCACAAATGAGAGCTGCGCAAAAGTCTTCGAATCTAAAGGAGGACAAGCGTACCAAGGTACGAAAGTGCCTAAGCACTTCGTAGATGGACAGCGATGGCATGACCAGTTCTTTAGGAACCAGCAAATCGTCCGAGGTCTTTGGTAATACCAACGGCGGCAAATCTCTGTTCTGCAGCCACAATGGATCCGGACTCGGCGGTCGCTGCTGACTGAGCAGCGTCTTTCTGGGTGTACCACTGGTAGTGCTATAACTGGACAGGGAAAAGTCGCTATCGCTCGAGGGATCGGGTTCCTCTATACTTTCGGAGGAATCCACGTCGCTCGGCAGTGGGTCTTCCTCGGGCTCGCTCTTCTCGCTGGACTCGTCGCCGAAATCCGACCCATAGTGATACTCGGAGTCGTGATAATCCACGTTGGGATTGTAACCGCGACGCTGATAGGCACCACCTGCAGATCCGGAGTGGCCGCCCTTGCGAGAATGCCTGTCGCGCGAGCCTCGCGACCTACGTTGATTCCTCGTGTTGCGCTTACTGCTCTCCTCGCTCTCGACCGATGGCGATGTCGGCCGGGACGCTGTCGGCGTGCTCGGCTGCGAACTCGGCGTCTCGGCGCCACCGCTCGGTGTCCCCGTTGCCGTCCTGTTTTGCAAATACTTGGGCTTCTTCATCAGATGATACTGGAACTTCTTCGGTCGCTCCATCACCACGGACTTGGGCGGGCGCCCCCGCCTCTTCGAGCCCCTGCCCGTCATTATTACCGTTCGTCGCCGTGGTCCTCGTCGCTCCCTCGGTCCCTGTCGTTAATGCCGGCACCGGCGCTGTCAATTTCGGAACACGGGGGGAGCCTATAAAATGGGGGGACAGTTGGTACCTGCCTGTCTCGCCTCGCCTGCCTTCCCCGTCTGCCTTTTCCTTCACCGCTCTTTCCACGTCTCTCCTCACCTCTCCGCGTCCCGCCTCGTCTCTCCTCGCCTCGCCTCGCCTCCTCACTCAGCACGTGGCGCGCGTGCTCGCACGCTTGTAAACAAACACAAGTGACATCGCCGCGGCAACGAACTGGATCCATCCATGATGTCCGATGCACTCTGATCTTTGCGCCATTTCTCACGGCCCACGGTCGGTTCCGCGCGGTCACGTGACCAAACACAATCCGCCGCGGCGCGACTCGAACCAATATCCTCGCGTCACGACGATTCACCGTCCCGTTCGCCCGTCCCTATCCCTTCGCGTTCCACCGCACCGCGTAGACGATCGTGAAAAAAACCACTCGCCAAAATTCGATAGCGAGATCGGCCAAGTGACGCGAACTACGCGAGAAGAAGGGGTCTCTGGCTGGCGGACGGAACTGTCGTTGAATGGCGGAGAGAGCGGCGCTGTGATTGGCTCATCGGTGCGCCGCCATGTCGGCTGCACGGGAGCCAGGCGCAACGTAAAAAGGCCGATCGAACGGCTTGTCGTGGCGAGGCTCTCAGGATCGACGTCCACGACGATCGTCCGCGACGGGTTCGCGGTCGCCGAAGCGACGAGTCTCGCGGAATAGGCGCGATCGCTCGGTCCGACCGAGACGCTCGCGTGCTCCAATCGCCTTCACCGTAACTTCCTGTCGTCCCTGCTGTCAGATCGACGTTCCGCGATAGGTGGCGGCACGCGCGCGTTCGAAATAAAAGAGAAAAAAACGCAAATTCTAACCGCAATTTATCAAGCACTCGAGTATCGCGGGGGACGCGCTCGACGAGGGGATCCTCCGACGTCTCGGGGCTTCGATCGAGCGCGAGCGAGCGAACGCGCGACACTTCCGCTTCTCACGGCTTTCCTCGTACCGTTCTTCGTGTATGCGCACCCGGCCGTTACCCGCGAGCCGTAGACGTGAAGTCTGAGCTTGATGCTTGACAGAGGACGCCACTCGCTCGACCGCCATTTTAACTCCTCTCGATCGATAACGTTACACGTATTATTACTGCGCGAAGTTTTTATTTTTCGCGATGCACGATCTCGATAATTGCGTAAATTAGGGGTGCTTCTCTTTTTATCTTGTTTAAACGAATTTCGAAAGTTTCTCGCGCTATTTGTCTTCGAAATCTTCGTGCACGTGTTTATTCAGTTCGATAAATCAAAGGAAAAGAAGAAAACTGTGATGAGAGAATTAAAGATATATTACGCTATCTCTTTTATATTCGAAGAATCCTTCGATCTCGATTTTAAAAGAGATTATTCGATTTTAAACGACGAAATCAAGATTATTCTTACCGATAGATCGATGGCGACCCGAGCGCCATCTGGCGGCGCGCCGCTCAACCGCGTAACGTCACCTGCCATATGTGATGCCGCGCACGAGAACACGAGAAAAACGGCGTAGAGAGTGCGCGAGTGCGAGCGAGGGGGGAGCAAGTGAGAGATCATGGTGGACGAGACGCAAAATCCGATGCCGATTTTCCAAGTGCAAGTGCGAGCGGGAGAAAATCATATCAACCGAGAGCCGAACTGCCACTTGAAAGTTATGTACTCGATGTACCCGTTGACGAAGTTACCGCCGATACCGCCGCCGGATGTCATGTACAAGATGAGGAATATTCACGAGGAGCCCTTTCCAGGTGACGTCCTCGAATTCCTCAACATCGGGAGGAGTGTGATGGACGAGAGGGACAACGTCGGGCAAGAGTTTTTTCGTCTTTTGAAGGTTTCCGTTTTGTTCCTACGCCGGGCGGCATCGTGAACGCAGTAACCCCTCGTCCGCGCGTCCTCGCTCGCCTTCGGAGCGCGCGGACACGCGCGGAAAATCGCGGCCGGCAACGATCGTGCGGACGAGCGCGCGACATGATGACTCCTCCCGAAAATTTCCGCGAGCACTGATCCGCGATCGACCAGGAGCGGAGCGGAGGAGCGACGTGCTGCGGTTCCTCTCCGTCTCTCTCTCTCTCTGTCTCTTTCCTTCGGTCTGTCCTGGGGCTTGATCGATGTTCCTCCTGCCTCTCGCTGGGATTTTTTTCCTCGAGTGTCTCTCGCGCGAACGAATACGAAAATTGGAGAAAAAGCACGCCGATCACACGAGAACGAGCCGTGGGGATCTCGAGAGGCTGGGAACTATTTGACTCGCGCGCGAAAGAGAGACGCGCGACTCCGATCGTTGACTGCGACTGTCAAAAGTGGAAAAGTTCTGAGCAAAATTCCGAGTTGCCGTTAGAAACGAGGGGGATTCGTTCGCCGAGATGTTATAACCTTATATTGTTACAATTAATATTGGATGCTACTGCATTTTGATAGCTTTTGATTGATATAAAAAATGGCACATGAGCTGATTTGCCAAAGTATATGAATTAAAATAATTTATATTCACTGCTCATTCATTTAATGATCCAAGTCTTTGACTGCAATGATACATTTGTATAAAATAGTTTTTAATGTACTTAGTAATACATATAATATTGAGTTGAATGAAATGTACTCTGGATTAAAGTTTATGCATTTTTTCTATTCTAGAACTGAATGATTAGTACATTAATGTTATATAATGTTATATAATCATATCACATAGCGTATTTTCATTATATTATGTCTGGATTGGTAATGAAAAAATAGTAAAATTATTTTAGTTAAAATTGTATTTGATTTTGATATTCATTAGTTGCAAATATAAAGATCAGATAAGGAATACAGATATTTCTCTCTCTTCAAATTTATTCATAATATTTAATATACAATGTTCTTGCATTATATTTTTCTCATTAATATTTTTTTATTGTATAATATATTTCAAAGTTCAATGATTCTTGTTTATTATTAATTAGACGCAAAAGGATATCACATCAAACTATCGAGATTTGGAGACTAGACAGAATAGAGTTCTTCATCAATTGGCAGAACTCAAGAAACAAGTCTCTACATTATGCCAATTTTTAAAACAATCAAATGGAACATCTAAATCAAATGAAAGTACTATAGTAAAAGCTGCAACAGATTGTGTGCTACCTCAGGTACAAGAACTGTCTGTCTTTTAAAAGTATTTGGTTAATGTATCAATTATTACATCATCTATGCTAAAATTGAATTTCTAAATTTATTACTGCATATAACAATAGATTTAAAATAAAAGATTATTAAATAATTTTCATACATTATTTGCAGGAACCAGTTAGACATATTAAGATGATAGTGCATGCAGATCCAGATTATCTACCATATTCAGTACTCGCTTTGCAGAAGCTTTGGAATGATGTTGATATTAGAGTGACATCATATAAACATTCTTCTATTACATCATCAACACAATTTACAGTTCCCTTTCAAAAACCTATTAATTCTACTGCAAAAACCATTATACATTTAACATTGATATGGAAACAAAGTAAGTTAAAATTAATTGTTTTTGCCAATATTAAAAAAATATACCCTTTTTTACAAAAATGATGAATGATCCATTTGTTATCGAATATTTCAAGATGTTAGAATTTGAGGAAAATCTCGTATTTTTCTTTGCAATTAATTTTTTAATCACTTTCTTATTATCCATTAAATACTAGTAATAGGATTTCTTCTTACTTATTTGAATATTTTGTATTACTGAATATTTTTTTTTTCTTTTTTCCAGCTAAAGATTTGGAAGTTATTATTGTGGATGGATGTAACATAATTGGTGAAAGTAATTTCCTCAGATATTTGAGCAGGCTAGTGGATACACATAACTATGAAAGGATACATATGCAGCCACACTTATTAGATACAGTACTCGACTGGTGTTATAAGACATATGAACATCTTAAAACGGGAGGTACATACAAAGAAGTGAATTTTGATACTGTAACCCGTCATTTCGAGAAATGGGCCAATCAACCTGAACCTAACATTGCGGACTTTGCATTATGGTCTTTATTTAAACGGTTTCCTCCAGAAAGAAAACCAAAGATACTTGATCGGTGGTATGAATCATGTGAAAAGGCTTTCATAGATAAAGTTTATGCATGAATGCACAAATTAAATACTTAATAAATAAGTGAGAATAGAATATTACAAATACATCAGAACAGAAACAATATACATATTATGTTATGTTGGTAAAAATTTTGATATCTTGAACAAGAATTCTGAATAAATTATTTTTTACATAAAACTAAGGAAATCTTTATATCCTATATATATCCATTTAATAGATATTCTGTATTATGCTTGGCAACATATATTAAAAAAATTACTAAATAAAATTATATGTAAAATTAAATATAAAAATTTGTTTTAAAATATATCAATTTCTACAATTATCTTAGAACGTATAATTAAAGAAATTAGTAATAATTAGTGGTTCAATATAAGTAATAATAAATCGGTCTTGTCATTATTGAGTTCTTCCAAAAACGGCATAAATTTTTATTAAAAAGATTAACAAGTTTCTAAAAATGTTCTATATGATTTAGACATTATAGTAGGATTTTTATACTCTTATTTTATTACAAATGCGCGCAAATGGAAGTATATAAATAATATTAAATTTGCACTAACATATTCGCTGGCAGTGTCGCGGAAACACTATAAGCATTTCCAGAAATACATTATGGAAAAAGGATTCCCTGCATTGCGTAATGTTTGTAAAAATTTTTTTTAAAAAAGTGATAAAATTATTATCTCTAAATATATATAGCGAGTAAACGAATGATTTTATCGGATATGAATCGATAATAATCTTACTTGTAATTACTAATTAGATTAGGCTTCTCTTTGTCGTGTCTCATCCAAGTGTTATTATATTATTCGCAGTTATATATAATAAGTGCGACATTATGCAATTGTAATTATCCGGCTTTGGATGTACGTTAATAAAATGAGAATGTTTAAGAAGATATGTGAATATTGTTGTATAGAATGTATATATGTACAGTAGGAGCTTCATATTTGCGTATCTTTTATATTCACGATTTCTTATAATCACGATATTTATAATTTTACTTTTCATTTGTAAGTTTTGAGATTTTTAATACTTTTATTTTAACTTTATATTTATTTGAGAATTAAAATTGATAAACAGAACTGATATGCTAGAACTGTTTATGCTGAAATCTATTAATTTTGTATTAATTTTAAATCTATTAAATTTGTATTAATTTTTTAAAATATAAAATAAAAATAAATGAAAAAAATTTAATTTAAAACATTTTTATATATTTTTTCTTTATATATATTTAATGTTTTTATATATTTCGCTTTCCATTTGCAATTTTTGTATTCGCGGCAATTTGAATGTAAATTCCGCAAATATGGAGCTTTTACTATATATCACAAAACGCGAATGCGATACATATATTATCCGCTGATTAGCAGCATTATACAAAATCTATACTTTTGCAATGAAAAATATACAACATATTTACACGTCTGACATAGCACAAGTATATCAGTAAGAGCGGATTTATACAGGGTGTTCTAAAACTTGCAACCTTCGATTAAAATTTCTAACGGGTTTAATAAATTGATATGACAACAGGCTCGATTGAAACATTAGATTAATGAATTTCATTCTTTTCGGAAACATCGTGATATTGCAAACGCGTAATAACACATCTTCCGCACATCGCATATGCCTGCGATGAGTATTTTCAAATATCATATCAGAAGAATGTAAGGTTCACTTACAACTAAATTATGTAATCATGTACCTGAAAAGCAAACTGGAATGAATTCAAAATTATTTGGAATTATAGATTTAGATGTATTTTATATGTAGAGTTTTGTATTTTAAATGAGTTTTATAAATTTAAAACAGAAAATGAGATTGAATTTCTGATAATTTTTTGAGATTGCTATGTAATTGTAAATGTAAAATTTTTCACATGACTTGATAAAATCACAATCATGTTTGTTATCAAATAATTTAGTTCAGTTAATTGTTGTTTTTTAATTAATCCTGTATAAACAATTTTTTTAATTCTAACTGAACTTATGTGATTATCCATTTAATGATTTCTGAATTTTTATGATTTGCAGATTTTCATTAAGCAAATCTCAAGTTTATACTCTGCAGGTACGGAAATTATGCAATGTGTCCATACGAGATCTATATGTTATCTTTAAACTAATCTAAGAAAATAGAAAAGTATCTATTAAATGCACAAAATGTCTTATCGAAAATTATAAATAAGTATGTATCAATATATCACAATACGGAGATGCCTCAAGCTTTCTACAATTTATAAGTTTGCTATAAGTCTATGCCGTCAACACGTAATACACGTGTTTTCGACGTAAGTCTTTCGCTCTATATATGTAATATAAAAAAGACTTCAAATGTGAGATGATAATTTTGATATCGTTATTAATAAGAGAAGTCTTCTTGTCTCAATAAAGTTTTAATTTAGTTACACGAACGATGAGAAACCTGGCAGCGGCGCTCTCGATCTTGCCATATTGTTCATGATGATCTGACCGCCATTCAAACTGACGACCGCGCTGCCTTCCGGCTCGGAATCTGTGTACGACGAATAATTCCGGACGGGTTTCTGCCGCTTCCATGATTGTCTCAACGAATCATTCACATTCGCGTAGTGATTCACGAAGGAATGCGGGTCGGATTGCACACTCTCATTCTCGCTCTCAGAACCCTGCGAGTGAAAACACAACTTAGAGATCGCTTATGATTTTGAAATAAATACACAATCTATTTTCTCCGAAGGAATTACCTGAGAATCGGTGGAACTAATTTCGGAGGGCTTTTCCGTAACGCTGCTGTCATCAGGATTCTCGTCGTATCCCTTGAGACTCTCCTCGTCACTGTGATAAGCAACCGATGCGGGGGAAGGTCTAGGAGGCGATTTGCCTAACATCGCTGGCGGTGGAGGATGCATAGCCTTCCGGGCTAATGTGTTCTTTTTACCTAGAGTACCACTCGCCATGTTGACAGTGCCACCACTTTGACGCGATCTGTACAATACCAGATCCGATTCTTGTCTGTCGTCCGCATCCATCGCCATTGACTCCTCGAGAGTCTTTTGCGCCTCTTCTGTAATTAGTATACAATGTATAATTCCTTTATAAAGTTATACATTAATAGATAAGTATGCAAGTTATTTTTAATCTTTTTTAATTGGGAATTACTTTGATATATATTGATATATTAAACTTACGTTTATACTTGTAACTTTTACTCTTTACACACAACACTGCTATGACCATAATGATAATTATAATTGACGTAGCTGCTAAAGTGACCATAAACCAAGTCTGTCTATAAAACGGTCTGTGTTGCAAGTATGCATATTCCAGGTACAATTTCGATGGCGTCAAAATCTGCCAAGATAAGATGCCATTAAAGTAAAATACAATATTAATTTATGTAATATAATATTAGTTATGTGTTTTATTTTTATAAATAAATATATACGTTAACATAAATATCCAAATAGTATGAATAAAGTGAATTTAATATCCAAATGGAGAGACATTTGTAAATTACAACATTTTTTAATGATACAAATATTAAAATGATACAAATATTTAAATAATTAAATTACTTATTTCTTTATTTAATTAAACTTACGGTTTCTGTGGAATACGCTGGATAACTGATTCCATAACGATTATATGATATTACTCTAAACAAGTATGATGTAGATGGCAGTAAGTTTTGATAGGATACAGTATATTCCGTCAGTGGTCCATTGCTACTACGAATTATTGTCTGCCAGCGCGAATCATCTACAATTATATGTACAAATTCCGTTATAAACTCTTCAAATTAACAAATATTTCCAGGAAAAGGGAAAACAACATTCTTTTGTTTAGAAATACATTATATAATTATAAATCTCTCTATATGTCTCATTTCTACAACGTTATTTTTCAATAGTAAATATTTTTTTATCAATTTATATTTTCAATTTTATCTCTCTCACTCAATGAAAATATTAAATATTGTATATCTTTATAATAATTATAAATTAAATTCACTTTAGAATATGTTAATCTATTAAAATAAAATTAAAATAAAATTCCAATATATTATTTTAGACTAATTAAACTGCTGTAGTTTAAAATAACTAAGAAAAGTATGATTTTATCATTTTTATTTTTTACTTTCAAACTTAATTTATTGGAGACAATTCATTTAAAAAAATAATTGTCTTGATATTTTCTTTAAGAAAAAATTATATGTTAACAAATAACGCAGTAAGAATGAAATATATTCCTTTTACTAAATGATTTGGGATTTATATTATTTTGATAAAAACACTGATTATTAAACACTTTGAATGCTTTGTACATCTATTATACGTCTATGCATTTATAGTTTCTTGATTCTTAGGGAAGAATTATTTATATAAAGAATCAAGAAATGGTAAATGCACTGTAGTAGCATATTAAAAAATAAAAAAATATATATTTTCGGAAATGTTGCCCCGAAGAAAAAAAATGCTTATTTTTTAACACGAAATATGATAATGTATTAATCTATATATTAATATAGCATATCTTGGATATATTGCACGCAAAGTGTTTGCACGAACGCGAGATTAGTTGCAAGGGTTAAATGATTAAAACTGTGACACTATCAATCAATAACGACTAACACAATAAATCATCATCACGCTAACGATCAATGAATCGTTTCTTTCTCAGGACAGTGTTACAGCGCTATACGAAGTTAATATCCAATAAAATCTCTCACGAATATCTAAAATGGGATTTCTGGCAATGTCATGCTTTGACATTATCATGCAAATTGTTGCAAACGACCAAACGATCATACGACACGTATAATAATATATAATAATTATTGTTCAAAAAGCGATATCGTTACGCTAATAAGGATTTCGCTATCAAAAACCATCTAATGCAATGATTGACGCTCAGCGTAATTACGTGCGTTGACACTTACAATGCTGCCATTCTTCCATTGCTACACATTTATAAAAAAACGGTATTAGTGTTAACAAATAATTGATTCAACGCGAATATGCGAGAAGTATATTATAATTTTGCGCGAAATTTATTCTACAAATTATTTTACAATTGTCTATATTCCCCCATTTCTTCAAATTGCAACAAACTAAAAAAATTTCTAAATATATTATATCCTTCTTCTCTCAAAAGGATATTATATATTGCAAAATTTATTTTGTAAATATTACAATAAGAGAGATCAGTCAGTTTATTTATAATTTCCTGGGATTAAAATTTGAATAATAGTGTAAAATAGTAAAGTTCAAATTTTGAACAGGTCCTTTCTATTTACAATTTCTGTTACAAATATTATAACGACACGTGGCAGTGTAAAGAAAACCGTTATACTTGCCTTTACGACGAGTCTCGATGTAATAACCCAGTATAGGACCTTTACCAGAAGCACCGTTGGTCCACTGTAGTTCCACACTAGAGACAGTTTTAGTCACGCCAAGCTTACTAGGTGCCATCGGTGAACCTTCTTGCGGACCGGTCGTAACATTACCGGATATCGGCGGTCCAAAATCGATTGTCTGTGCGCGAACCATAAAAGTATATGTCACCTCCTCCTCCAATGGTTGGATGAGGAGGCTCGTCTCCGTCACTTTCTGCTTGACTTGTTTGCTGAAACCTTGAATAGAACACGATTCGATTAGTTAGTGATGGAATAGAGATATAGTAAAAACATATTGTAATATTGCTATACTTTTCGTGTATAAAAAAATTTTCTTCAAATAACATTATAACAGATTTTGTGTCTATTTATATATAAGAATATTCATGTAAACATTTACATTTGTGTTAATTACAACATAATGCAAAATGTCATAACTTATATAATTGTAAAGATGATTCGCGACAGAACTATTGGAAAAAAAAGTTAATTTTTTTTATACGAAGTATTGCAATTGATATTATCGAGATAATAACTTACGATCATTTTGCTCCGCCGTTTCATATGTAACGATATAACCGATTATCTCGCCATTGCGTAATTTCGGTGGTTCCCAAGAGACACGCAAGCTGGTCATGGTAATTTCAGTGAATTGTAAATTGTACGGCGGTCCCGGTATGTCCTGCATTTTGTGCATACAATGTGCATTTATAATACATAAAATGTTAGAATAAAACTACGAAGCTTAAGATTATATATGTTGTAGATAGCTATTATATAATTGATTATTATTTAGAGAGAAAAAGAAAAAGAATGTATAGTTTAAATACCGTTATTTTTAAATATTTATTTTAGTTTAATATTGATATTATTTAAAAAAATAATTCAATATATATAGAAAATCACCTGTTTCGTCCTTACGGTAATTGGCGGAGATCGTGGGCCATCTCCGGCCGGATTAAATGCCAAAACTTGTATGCGGTACTCTGTATACTTATCGAGGAAAACTAAACTGTGCGCCAAAGAGGATGCTGGAACAACTTCTATCTCTTCTTCCTGTTTCTTCTCTAAATTTTGAGGAGAGTCGGTTACTAAATAAAAAATCTGCAATAGAAATTACAGTTAATTACAATCGATATTCATCAAATTTAGAAAACTCATAAATTAATGAAACAAAAATATGTTAATGTACAATAATTAATCTATTATTAAATATACAAAGGATAATTTATATTAACAATCTGTCAAAGAGTCTGTCTTATCTCTTACATAAAAAATATGTTAATATATAGTAGTGCGATCGTTGCTAATATAATCGGATGCGAGAAAAATAATTACTTTGTATCCCAATAAATCGCCATTTTGCATATTGGCTTGGGGAGGTTTCCAACGTAAATGGACCTCGGTGGAGGAAATAGATTCGGCTATCAAATGTTGAGGCTCTCCTGTAGGGACGGCTTCCCCTACATACACAGTAACCGGTGGACTCGGTGGACCTTCACCTTCTGAGTTAAACGGCAATACTATAATCTCGTAATATCGATCCTCCGTTAAGTCACTTAAAACCATTTTAGTTTCCTAAAACGAAATATAGAAATGAATTCGATTATCAATTATCTGAAAAGTGCCATGCAATTTCTGCTATCGATGTTGTATGTATATAGTTATATCAATTTCAAATAGTAAAACGATCCCAATATTTTGAGAATTTGAACGAATCTGTTGTTAGAGAATGAATTGTTTACGCGTTATTTTTATTATTGCAAATTGTTCCAGAATTTAGGATTAAAGTATAATATTAATAATTAATTAATATTAATTAATTGATTTAAGTATAATTTAAGTATAATAATAGATTATGAAATTACAAAGACTATACTATATATAATATATTATATTTTAATAGAGATATATCACCTTAATTCCCAGAATATCTTCTTTCGGCGTCGCCTGAAGTGGCGTCGGGAAATCTGATACCGGCTGGTAAACGACGCGATAACCACCTGTTTCGTAATCTCCGCTCCAATATACTTCGTCGATCATGTTCCAGTGAACTTCGACGCTGGATGTTGTTATTGGTACAACTTTCAGACCAGTGACACCTTTTGATGGTGCTATAAATAAATGATAATTTATTTATTAGCAAAAGATAAATCGAAATCGATAGAAAGATTTTTAATCAAAGGATAAAAACCATAAAACCTTGATAATATAAATTTTTCTTTGTTAAAAAAAGGTGAATTGCGTTGCAAGCAAGTCTGTATACATACTAAGTATTAAGTGCATATAAATAAATATATATTTTTATATTAAGTTGATTTAATGCGATGACGCTATTGTATTAAACTAGTATGATCAAAAGGTTGTCGAATGATATATAAGTATAGCATTACAACCACTTACATATTAAATAGATCATTTATTAAAATATTTTAAAAGGCAAAATTAATTATTTTTGTTTTTTCCAAAAATTTCATTGAATTAATTTTTCGTATTTCCAAAAAATAGAACAAATAAACAATTTTGATGTAAAGGTAGTTAAATATTTGATGCGTATTATTTTGATTTGCAAAAAGATGTACAGACGTAAACTAAGCTCCAATATCCTGGATTATCGTTTAATACTCACCTGCAGGCAGAGTTTGTACTTGAGCAGACTCAGTACTCCATTCCGAAGGACCTATATCGTTGGTAGCCTGAATACGAAATTGATAGCGCGTGTAAGGTTTTAAATTGTTAGCCGTGTAAGATGTCAGAGTTGGTTCTACTCTTTCGGGTATAGTTTGGAACGGTCCAGAATTTTCTGACTGTTGCACTGTATAATATCTGTCGGGATAAAAAGAGAAAGAGATTAATATGCATTTTTTTTTAATAAAATCGAGATTGAAAGATGCTTGCGAAAGATATCTGTACCTTAATGGTGCAAAACCATCTCTGCCTGGTGTCCAGCTAAACGTTATCTGACGACTCTGGATCTGCGACTTACTAACTTGCGGTACCGATGGTGCCTGCGGACGTTCCCTATTGTTCGTGGTAAATACAAGCGCGTAAGCTGTCTTACCCCAACCCAATCTCGTTTGCGCCGTCACAGAGAACATATAATATTGCTCCGGTTCGAGACTGATGGCTCTGCACAAGCAACAATATTACAATATTAATCTTAAAAATCTTCTTGCTCTTTTAAGATATTTCTAATCTTAAAATAATATTACTCATATGATTTTAAAATATACAGGAATCCACATAAATTATAAATAAAAATTTTAACTTTAAAATTCTAAAATTCTCTTAAATCTTATATTGTTTCTAATATATAAAATATTGAAGCTAAAAATGTATAGACAAAATGAGAGATATATATACGTAATATATATTATTTGAATCTAAAATTCTATTCATAAATGTGAATAAAGGTAAATAGAAAAAAAATTCTTTGTACCTAAATGTTCTGTCTGATGCTGGGAATTCTTTAGAGAATTGGCGATCTTGGCTACTATTCAAATGAAACAAGACCTTATACGCGAGAATCTCTCCGTTAGGATCCTCTGGCGTATCCCAGATAATACGCGCTGTGGAGAAACTCACGTCAGGAAAAGATACATTAGATGGTGGACCAGGAGCTGTAATATAAAACAGAATATTAGTATTACAATAGCGATTATTATAAAAATTCTTGTTTTACTTTTTTGCATTTATTCTTTGCTTAGGAAAATTCTTTTCTATTATATGTTATAATAATTATACCACAGAACACACAATCAAGAATCACATATGTATTCTGCGTTACAATTATCCTGATTGTCTTCGATAACAAGAATTTAACTGCAATGAAAAATCCATCTTACTGTCTTCAAAGGTCTGAACCCTCACGGGTGGAATGCTCAACGCTCCATCGCCGAGTCTCGTGTAAGCTAAAACTTGCACATGGTATTGAACAAACTTGCGGAGCTCCGTTAGGGTAGTCGTAAAAGTAGTGTTACTGGGAATATTTTTGTATTGGAAGGACGATCTGGAATTCGCGCCATAGTAAACTTTAAAACCGTCGATTTGTCCATTTTGATGTTCTACAGGAACATCGCCCCATCGTACTAAAATTGTCGTAGAGGATGTCGCGTTCGCCTCTACGTTGATTGGTCCCAGAGAAGGAACTGAAAAATATATTGGCATTATATATCTTTGAATCTTATGAAAAAAGTGATTTAATGCCACTTCTTCCACAAATTAAATTTTTCACGATAAATACAATAATCATGATAATCTTACCTGATTCGCGAGTTCGTTCGATGGCCTTTGGACTCGCCGCTGAAGAACCGACATCGTTGAACGCCTGCATCATAATCTCATAATCAGCGTACTCCTCCATATTCTCCAGAACATACGAATTTGCAGTGGGATCTTCGATAGTGACGCTCTTCGAGATTTTTGAGCGCACTTCCGTGTACGTGATGTTGTATCCGCGTGGATTTCCGTTCCACTCTATTTGCTGCAACGGCTGCGCAGAAAATTATATGTATGAGTTTTATCTTCATATCTTAATATAATATTTTTCCAATAGTAATAATTGATATAAAAGTTATCGCATATAATGAGTACTCACGATCCATCTGACGCGTAATTCGGTGGCGTTCATCGCGCGGACCGTGACGTTCTTCGGAGGGTGAGAAGGTGGTGCTTGAATTGTTTGAAACTCCTTGGTCGATTCGGAAGGCTGCGACGCACCGACGACATTGTTCGCGATTAAACGAAGCTTGTATTGCATAAAGGGAGTCAAACCGCCGACGGTGATCGTACTAGCGTCAGGATCGGATACTTCGTAGATATTATACCATGTCGAATTTCGCGCTGTTTGTGCCTTTGAGAAAAATTAATTTTTTTTCTCTGAATTTATCTTTTATTTTTTATCAATCGTGTAATTCTGTCATATATTGAAACTTTCTATCTGATCGTATCTTAGAAATAGGTTTTATAAAATTAGCATTATAAAAAAATGGAGTATTTTTAAGATTAAGAAAATAAATAATGATATCGTCACATTCGATTTAAAATATCTTTTTTTAACTTTTAAATTTTCATGAAATGTTGAAGCAAAAAGATGTAACAAAATAATAATTCTTTTTCCCACAACAAGAGTTGATTCTAAATCTACTAACTTGTACTGTCCATTTCGTGATAGATGAGTTGCCATCGAATCCCGGCGTAAATTGTAACACAACGGAGAATGCATCTATATTGGATAACGCCAGCTTTGTAGGCGGTTCTGGTAGCACCGGTTCTACGCCCGATTGTATGGTCGCTACTTTTGACTTTCCTGGTCCAATTGATGTCCACGCAGTAACTTCAAATTTGTAATGAGTCAATGCCTAAAAAAACAATAGTAAATAATAAATAAATCATATATTTCATTCCTGCTTTGTTTTTTGGTTTGATTTTTATGTTGCTTGGAATCGATAATTACCTGTAAATGTTTTATTTTTGTCGACAATACATCGGCCGTAAAGTTTTCGACGCGCAAAGAATCCGGAATCTCTTTAATCATATATTTCAGTTGATAATGTGTCAATATGCCATTCGTTTCTTTAGGAGGACTCCACTTAACTGTCAGCGCGCGATCACTGATGTCTTCGAATTGTAGGTTCTCCACTTCTTCGGGTACTATAATGGGTAATAATATTTAAAAATTAATATTTATAAATTAACAATTGCGTACATATAATGTCTAAAAAAATGATCTTATTTAATCTCTTTAATTGCATAAAAAATAATCAAAGAAAAGAAAAATATATGATTAATCTTATAAATTAAAATTATTGTTAAATATTAAAAAGTAATTATTAATCCGTTTAAATTAATTTATGTATAAGTAAAACAATTAACTAGTCATATCATAAAGTAAACGTACCATCTTCGCAAGTGCGTATTTCGACGGGCGAACTCCTTTCGCCATCACCAGGATCGGTGAAGCAAAGCACCGTAATATTATACAGAGTATACTTCCTTAAACCCGTCATAATAGCGCTCTGTTCGGCGAGTGGATCAAATAGGCTGGGTGGCACGGTCATCGATTTATATTCAGTCGCTTCCATAAAGTTACTGCCAAACCAAGCTTGCAATTTATATCCTTGATTTATTCCGTTGATCTTCTGTGGATTCGGTGGCTTCCACCAAATTTTCACCGCCGTTGAGTTAATCGCTTCCGCTTTTACATTTGTGGGCGGTGCTTCCGGAACTATATACAATAATTATTTCTATTATCTGTAGCTAATTTATATTTATAACTCTAATATTCTAAATATAATTATACGTGATATAATGTATTATTATATATCATATATAGTTTCGTATTATATTAATTATATAAATTAAAATATAATATTGTAATAATATAAAAATATAATATTCCAGAATTACAATATTTTAATTATAATGTCCTATTATTTCGTTTTTATACAATATTTTGGAATCATATTATTATTAAAAGTTTGAATATCGATCAATTACCTCCTTCCTTAGTTTTAATCTGCAAGCCCTTGGTGTACACACCCACACCTTTATCGTTATAAGCCGCTATCTGTACTTCGTAATCCTTCCACGTGATCAGATCGGTAATGAGATAATTTCTTTGCGCTTCATTGGTAATATTCTGTATCGTCCACGGACTGTCATTGTATCCGTGCAGCTTGTACCTCAGTATATATCCTAAAATATGACCATTTCGGTATTCCTCCAGCGGAGGTTGCCACTGAGTTATTATTTCCGACGATGAACGTGCCGAACCGACGAAGCCTATCGGTGGACCACTGGGCGCTGATAATTAAAACAATCAAATTCAATTAATATATCAAAAATCAATTCGGTTTATTTTGATGAAAAAATGGGATAGATATAACATCACTATTTCTTATCAAGTTATCATTTTCTTCTTAATCACTTACGTTCTTGAGGTAAGACGACGATGTTACTAGATGCCGATGCTGGACCTTCGCCGACGCTATTTTCAGCGCTAACGCGAAATTGATAAGCTGCTGCGGCTTTCAAATTATTCAACAATACCCATCGGCTTGTCGCCAATATGTTATCACGTTCGGTGACCCAGTTTAATAATGGGCTGGTTATAGGTCCTATTTATATTATAAGATATTACATAGTAGTTATTATAATATAGGCAAATAAATGTATAAAAATAAATGTGTTAATTAATTTATATTTGTTTTAATTTCTTTTCTATTATATTTTATTATATCAAAAATTTGTAAAATATATTTTTAAATATATTTTTTGAATATATATCTAATAACAATGTTTACAATTTTTTGAATATATATCTAATAACAATGTTTACAATTATGTATTTATCTACGAAAAATATATGTATATCTTATAAATCAGAAACATAATAGCACTTGTATGTCTAAATTATATTCAGATTACACTTACCTAGATCAGATACTTCTAGTCTTTGAATTATGAATTTCTTCGTGGGACTATTACCGTCGAAGCCGGGTACCCATGTGACGTTGATCGTGCGCGGTGAGATCCGTTCGACTCGAGTGGCCACGACGTTAATCGGCGCGAATGGCAATTCGATCACACTCAGACGAGCGGTTCGCGTCTCGTTTCCGCCCGGCGATACTACGGAACATGTGTAATCCCCTACATCGGAAGCTCGAACAGCGAAGATCTCAAGAGTTCCATCCGATCGCATTTTCACTCTCTGACTCGCTTGTGTGTTTATTACCCTGTAATGATGAGTGTATCACTTTAACATTTTTAAATTAAAAGAATTAGATAGAATGACATCCACTTTTTTCAATTCAAAGAATTCTGCTGGCATATTTCGATAATAAATCAACAGTTACAATTAAATTCATACAATTTTAAGAAAAAAATATATAAATGATTTAAGATGTATAAAACATACACACAATTTGAATGTTTGATTTATCAGATTTTAATTATATTTTTTGAAGAATAAAGAACTTTGATCACAGTTAAATTTTGCGAAAAATTAATACATGTGAGATTTCTTCTATAAAATAATATAAAAAATTTAATATAAAATATGCATATTAATATAAGATATAAAAAATCGATTATATATTATAAATGGTATTAATATATTATTGTAAATTTATATTATAATTATTGTAAAAACATAATATTCTTCATTATATATACATACTGTCCGTTATGAAACCATGCCATATCGTACACGACGCTAGGATCGTTGGAGATTTTACACTGTAATTCGGCGGTATGTCCCAGAAGCACGGATGTATCAACAGGTGGTTGAATAATTTGCGTCCGAACTGTAACGGAGAGAGATGTATACGTATAATAAATATGTATACACATAATACATCTAATAAAGTAGAGTTAAACACGAACAATTTTTACTTTAAAAGAATTTTTACTTTAAAAGAATTTTTACATAAGAAAACTTTCTTTGTACGAATACTTAAAAATTTAGTAATATACATATAATAGTGTACAAAACTTAAATATTTAAATTAAAAATATTTCTTGATAACACAAAGTATATGTGGTGCAAAAAGATATGCAGATAAAAAAATATATAATATAATATATAATATATAATAATATAACATAATATATAATATAATATATAATATTGGAAAATTAAAAAAAATTTGACTTTTTAAATAAATTGTCTTCGATTTTAGAGAAATATTTTATTTATGAGATAGATATAAGAGAATGAATAAAATGAGAAGATTTCTATTTCTCTTGATTATAAGTCTGTTAGATTGATTTTATAATTACCCATAACAGTCAAGTATGCTGATCCATTGACAGAACCGGCTTCATTCGCGCGAATGCAAGTATATTTTCCTGCGTCGTATGACTTTACCGCAGCGATTAGAAGATCACCATTATCCAAAACTTGTACTCTCCCGGCAATCTCCACTGGTATGGTATCTATTCCAATTAAAGATTTTGCAATTTATTATAAAATTACAAATATAAATAAATATAATAATGTAATTAATAATAGTTACATTTTATATTTAGATATTTTACTTTAAAAAAGAATTTCATTTATTTTAATTTTATAAAGAAATATTTTTAACAGTAAAATCAAAATTTGATATCAAACTGAAATAATATATAAATTAACATAAAATAATAATTAAAATTAATTTTTTATTTAATTACCATTAAAGTACCAAGTAGTATTTGGTTTAGGTGCCGCTATCGCGTAGCAAGTCAAAGTCGCATCTTTGCCGTCCAATACTGTTAAATTCTGTGGACTTTTTTCCATAATCGGTCCAGATGCTGTAAATTACAGAAATTTCGTTATTAATATTGAATCGATTTTCGATGTTTTCTCACAACGTGCAAATGAAAAAAGAGTGAATAATCGTCGCTTGCAATATGTATGTATATTAAACAAATCCGTAATTCTTACCCTTTCTCTCTATTTCTTTACACTGATTTCCAAAAACAAGCTTATTTTTTTAAAGCAAAACACAAACACATATTCAGTAGCAAAACTACGCAAACTAATGGCTAAGTACAGGCTGATCACGATAAATGCCATGTAAAATAATCACTAAATGCTTAATACAATACTTATCGTGAAACATTCATAATTCAAAATAAATTTTTTTTATTGGAAATATATTTCTAATTTATAACATATTTGGGGAGAGCAAGACGTGCGTGTCAGTGTTACTTGCAATGTCGCAGATGTGTGCCAAGAATTCTTATATGATTGTATCAAAACACAAGTCGTTTTATTTGATAATTTTTTTAAAAATATCTCGATATTTTATCATTCATTACATATATAATATAAAAAGAAATTCTAAACTAATTCACTAAATCACTAAATTATTAATCACATACAAATAAATAAGAGCTATTGATTTTTTAAAGCTTTCTTTAAAATTCTATGCAATTAAAATAATAATAAATTATGCAAAGTATTGATATATCCAACATAGTGCGTTTGTCTTATGAAACATTTATCACTAAAAAGCAAAAATCGTGAAAAGTGAAACTTATACGCAATCTTCACAAGCATGTGCCGAGAATAATAATGAAAAACAGAAAAGTGAAGAAATTTGGCAGCAATTTTCTTACTGTCTGGATAATGAGAGAACATAAAACGGCGATCAGATTGGCGAATTCTGACTACATTGTAGCCAGCTGCCCAGCGGGCAACTCTGTTTCTCAATCCGCTTCCTAATTCTTCTTCTGTGTCGCATACAAAAAACACGTCATATATATTAACTTTGCTTGCGACATTATTACGAAATATTTGTAAAAAATGCCATTCAGATATCTCTATTCGCAATGTGTTGTATTTATTTATTTATTCAAATATTTATAAATATTTATATCACATTTTAAATAGGTTAAACAATTTCCCTATTTGATAAGTTACCTATATTATATAATTTATACGTTGGTGAACAAAAAAAAATAAGTATCCAATCTTAAATAATATTTTTATTAATTGTATATTTGCTAGTTATAAATATAATAGTTAATATATAATAGTTATAAGTATATATATATAATGATTTCTCATCTCTTAAGAAATCGTATTTCTCATCGATTAAAAAGAACGATGCTAAAACGGTTTAATTGCGTGTTTCGTGAACACCTTGTATGTACGAACAAATTTAATTGCGAATTAAAATTAAGACGAATGCAGTACGAAATTTTAGACAACTACTCACTTTTCGCCTTCAGCCATGTATAACTGGATGATTCGCCGGCATCGTTGGACGCGAGGCATTGAAACATTCCTGAGTCGTCCATAGTCAATTTTTTGATCGTTAACGAACCATCTTCCTCTATTATATATCTATAAAACACGTACGACAAAAGCGTACAATTATACATAATTGTCAATTCCGGATGACTATCGTCTTTGAAAACGAGTTAAAATATTTAAAATGATTAAATATCTTCTCTATAAATATATATTATGTATTCTAATTATAAATTATATCTTCCACATAAAAAACTGCTATTTCACATTTACAGAAAAATTTCAACGAAACTAAAAATTAAAATAGGTAAAATTATAATAAAGGTATAAGGTATAATTTTCTCTTTTTTTCTTTTTCGGATCACAAAGTCAAATATTTGCTAAGGTATACCTAGTTCCCAGTAAATGATCAACGGGCTCAGCATTACGGAACCAACTGATTATAGGAGGCGGTACGCCGTTAGCGTCGCACGGTAACGTTACTGTGGATCCGTAATCACTCAATGTCTCCCTCTTTAATTCCGTTATAAATGTCGGTTTTTCTAGAAAAATATAGCAAATATGGAGAATTTCATGGAAAGGGCTAAAATTAGTATGCTTGTTAAAACACTTTACTTTCTAATTTTATATAATTATAATTTATTATCTCAAAAATTTAATAATTTTTAGTTATGTATTATAATAATGAATGATTGATAGTGTCATACTACTATTATTCTTTTTTTAAGGTAATTATGTGATTTATGTTATACCGCTATTTCATCAATTATTTACACATTTATCACGTACTTATGATTATACTTACCGTACACGACAACCTTGGCACTCGCATTTACAGTTGGATAACCACCGCTCCTCAAATCCACATGACAAGAATAGATTCCCGTGTAAGTTATATTGGCTGAGATCAATGCAAGCGTTCTATTCCACGAATCGTTAAAGCTGTATGATATCCTAGAGTTCTCAATTGGAATGCCGTCTTTCATCCACAAGGTCCGTAACTCGTGAAGTGATCTGAAATAAATGTAATTTTGTTGCTTTGAATCTTCTCGAATTGCGACAAATATGGAACATTGTTGAGACAAACATCAAAAAGAAGAATAATTGTACGTAGTATAAACAAAGATAGAAAGATTGTTTTGGCAAAAGATTACCTGGCATTCGCGATGCAATTTATGTACGTGACGTCTTGATCTTTGATTATCTGTGTATCCTGTGGCTTGACAATTATTGTAGGGGCCACTTCCGCATACGGATCGCCGGTGACTTTCAACTTGAAAAACGGACTATTCTCCTCCTTGCCCAGTTGGGTATTGATAGCCTTCGCTCTGTGCAATGAATCATCAGAAAGATATAAACTTAAACTTGTCAAAGTTCATTGGAATTTTCTTAGCTCTTAATTTCAAACTTTCTATAACTGCAGATTACAAAGTCATCTTTAATTTTGATTTGCAAAATTTTAAAATTAAAAAGAGACTATTTTTCCATTCCTAATCTTGGAATTCAACAAAACCAATCTTATGAAGCAATCAATAAATAAAGTGAGCTTATTAATGATAATATAAATTGTACGAACCTATAGGAACCTTCGTCGTTTTCCGAAGCGTTTAATATCAGTAGCGTATGATGAGTCGTTGCATACTTTATACCGTACAAGAGTGTCCCGTCCGAGGAGAACCATGTTACTTCTGGGGTAGGATGGCTCTCGATCGGGGGTAGCTCCAGAATCGCAGCACTACCCGACTCGACACTCACCACTTTCTCCGTGAGATCATCAAACACTCCCATATCTAGGAACAGATTAAGACGTTGATTCATAATTCGAGAGTCTGGAGAAACTACATTTCTGTGATTCGTCAAGGTACTCACAGGCCACGGCGAAGGCGAGACGATCGCTGAATATGGACCCCACGTCGTTCGTCGCGACGCAGTGATATACCCCGGCATCCTCTCGCCGCGTGCTTTGTATACGGAAGTAAGGCCCTGAGGTGAGCTCATTGCTGAGAGGCACCCCATCTTTGAACCATTTGTACTTTGGTTGAGGATTGCCTGTGAAAAGGGATATTTTTGCTACCAATAATTTTTCTCTCTCGAGATCATTCAGTTTAGATTACAATCCAAAATTTGCATAAAGAGAATCGAGAAATATGCGCAAAACAGATTCTTTGAATTGTATGAAATATTTATTCGAAAACGTAGTGTATTTCTTGTAATATCGTGTAAAAGCATTTAACGTAAAAATTTATGAATGATTCAATGTAATTCCCGTTCGTAAAGTCACGGATGACGATATTAGACCGTGAGCTATCCATCTAATACCATTAGTGCAGAGTCATATGATCGAATTACATGGTGCTGAGCATCGGTTAGGCTTCATCTGGTCACCATCTTATCCGTCCGATACTTGATATTTTTACAGGACAATGGAACGTCATATGCGACGAACCTTATCCTCTCATTGCTGCTGTGATCCTTATACTCTTTTTTTTTTATTTCATTACTTTAATGTAAAATTGAAATATTTTTAAATTATGAGATTTTGAAGTATTTTTTGATAATTTATATTAATTTATATTAATTAATAATGACGGAATAATTCAAATGATCCATAATGATAAAATTAAGACAAGTTAATACTAAATAAAATGTCACTTGATTATTTTTGAAATTATATTTTTATTAAAGAAACAAAATTTGCGGTATTTTTGAATCTTAGTGTTTAAAATTTTATAGTATCGAAATATATAGAATAGCAATTTTTTTGTTTTGTAAGGAAAAAGATCAAACGGCAAGTTTAAAATTTGTAGCTGATGTAAGAAATATATTTTCCGATTAAAATTTACCAGTAAACTAATTTTCGAAAATTATTATACTTGCCTCAAGAAATTATGAAGTAGATACACAGAAAAAAAGGACATACTTGTTTTGAAAATTTAATTTATTTAATTTTAACAATGGAAATCTTAAAGTGAGATTATAATTAAGCGTTAATTAAAGAAAAATATAATTGCTTGAATAATTGCTTACTGAATGAAGTCATTTTATACAGTTCAATCAAGAAAAATATATTTTTATGATTTAAGATTTAATTTTCTTGAATGAAAAAGAAACAATGTTAAATAGAATTTTTAAATCAAAGATTATAATTTTCTTAAAGTAGAATTAAATAAATATATATTCTTGAGATGGCAATTACAATATTGAAATAAGATTATAATATTGTTAAAATTTAAAATTATTAAATTCTAAGAAGATTATAGATTGTGTATATACGAAACAAAGAAAACACGTTAGTTTAAGTATATACGTTTTGATTTGACACTTATTTTTTTCTGTGTAATTAGAGAAAATTTTCATACTAGATTGCGATTCTTACCTCTTGCTTGGCATTGTAGAAACTTTGTGCGATTTTCGCTAAGAATATTGCCACTGCTGGACGGCTGATTGGTGAAACGCGGCTCTTGAAGTGGCTCTGTAAACGAAAGAAAAGCGTTTTTATTTCTTATTTTCTGGTCTATCTTGCGATGACAAATCTCTTACAAATTAGTTCGAGATATAAGGTCACATAAGAGGTCGCATACGAATTGAAAATTCTTGAATTTATATGCTGTGTAAATAAACTACTTATACATATTTTTTCTTATATTACGTATGTAAATTCGGATCGGTATTATTACACATGAATGCCGTATGACTGACTGACATTGAGTCATCGCGAACGGGCGACGTGTAATAATTTATGATGCTCCAAAAAGCCCGACGAACGAGAGAAAGGAATGCGAACGAACGGCCGCGGATGCCGAGGTGCCGAGTCACATGCATGTAAAGCCCTCCTCTTGTATACCTACCGGACGTTCCACGCTCTGTTGATCCTGACACACGGTGTGCCACAATCTCCCGTCATTTCCCGTGAAACCACGACTTTATCGAGAACATATTGCGAGTGAAACGTCGAAAAGTCCAGAGTTTTAAAAGGAATATATATTTTACATTTCTTTAGAAAGCAAATACATAATAGATTTGAATATAATATACGAAATATATACAAAGAGTTTATATTTTTGATTAATAATATATTAATATATAAAATAATATGTTAAGTAATAAAATAATTTAATATAATAATAAAAGTTAATTTAATAATAAAATAATATATTATATAATATTAATAATAATAATTATATATATATATATATATATATTTATTATTATATTATTATATATTATTATTATATATTATTTTATTATTATATTATTATTATATATTATTATACACATATATATATATATATATATTTATAATTATATATATATATATATATATATAATTTAATATAATATATGATTTTTAATTTAATTTTATATAAAATAATATATTAATATTAATAATATAAAAAGATTTATGTAATACATTCATTTGTGGATGTATAATATTATAATTAATTGATTTGTTTACAAGGATATACAAGGTAAATTTACATCGGGAGTACTTTCTGTAGAGAGAAAAAAATTCCTTGGATGTGTAAATAATGACGATTTACGGGCCGATGGTAATCGCGAGCGACGAATGTAGTTTTCCGCCCATTGTTTACCTTTCAACCGATAATTCATTCCGAACCGATGCACATGGTCTGCGTTCTAATCGCGTGCATATACGGTGCAATCAGTCACGCCGTATATATCTAGTTGACGGATCCTAAGAACGGACAATCATGTGATTCTGTCGCACCTGAGTCGTTAAATATCGATTTGGCTAGACTGATAACGAAAGCACAGACAGCACTGCTGTTTATATAGTGATAGTATCTCGGTCACTGACATGTCAACATTTAAAATGTAATTTTCTTTTCTTAAACAATCGATTTTTCCTCCACGAAATGTATGATTTTTTTATTAACGAAAATGAGAGATTTATCGCAGAAATTTAACTTCATGGGTATGAAAATAAATTTTCAAATTAATTAAATTAACAATCTTCGTTTTAATTTTAAAAATTTGTTTACATAATCCACTTGCATTCCAGTATGTCTACTAATTATTCAGATTTTTATAAAAACAAATTAAAATTTTTATCTTGCAATAACGTAATATTTTCATTATTTTCTTTGATATATATCTTTGGTTAAGGAAAATTTCACATCACATTGTCCAAAGAATAGGCTCTATGTAATTATTCTCATGTTTCTCACGTTCTTCAGCTTGTTAGAATTAACGAAGCAATCATTAAGAATTTGTTGGACGTAAAAGAATCAAACTTTTAGAAATTAAATACCCAACGCTCGAGTGTCAATGTGATTATCTATCCATCTCTATCTCGAAGACTCCTTTCGTTAAAAAGGAGGAAAATTTTTTTTAATTTCGTCAGCGCTACAGGTATCTGGCTCGTAAATGAAGAGTTCCAGTTCACAGATTAGTTATCTCTTTATCTTTCATAGTATCACGAGATGACACCATAACGCTAACAAAGCCCAGCAGAATGCAAACACGCATGAAATGTATATGTAAAGGAGGTTCTTGAATATCTAAATCGTGACAATAAACTCCACACGTTATATATGTACTTTTCGTTTATTACCGTGTATTTTAAGCTTGTCGCAGCAAGTTTGTTCTCCACTTCGCGGTATAAAAGATCGTACGTTAAAACTAGAATACACCGAAGAACGTTTGGAATTTTTACACGCGAGGCATTATACCATTTTTTTTCGTTAAGGTTTCTTAAGCGCGAAGAAGGGAAGTGTTAATGTGAAGAACGAGACTCATTTACGGCTGACTAACTATTGCAAATGTAAGCTACTGGAGTATTAACAAGTACAAGAGTACCGTAGTATATATTATACCGTTTAACAGTCTAGCATTTGCTCAGATCTCATGGATATTTATAATTCTTTGTATCTGAATAATTCTATCTTGTAGCTCGATTTTTTTGTGACTGATAATGAATTCTTTCATTTATTATAAATTCCTTTTTTATATTAAAATTTAATTATTAAATAAATTAATTTTAATAACAATGACAATTTTTAGAGTAAGATTTTAAATCAATAATTAAGGAAAATCAACCTTTGTCACGAGAGGATTAGATAGAATCGTTATCTAAACCAAGATAGAAATTTATTGATGAATAATATATGACTTGCTTAATACTTGCTTAATATATGATAGATTGAATAATAATAATCTTTTCGTCTCTGCATCTGTTTCCATTACTCGATCTGTTTCATTATCATCAAGTGTATAAACATTAATAAAAACATATCGCAATTTCTTATATTATGTATATTTATAATATTTAGTTAATGTAATATTTGTTATCACATATATAATGATAGTAATATAATATAAAGATTGTAATATTTCGTAAATAAAGAATAAAAACTTTCTTACAAAGCGGGAACATAAATAGTAAGTACATAAATAGTAAAATTAAAATAGTAGGAGTAAATTAGTAATGTTTTTACCTTCCTCTTTTTTATGATGTTACAAAATATTGTTATAAATATTTTATGACATTATTTTCAAATTATTTTCATTCACAATATCAGATTCAAATTTATTTAAATTACTTTCTCTTTTTTTATCAACCAAAAGTATATCACATATATATCACACGTCCTCATACACAAAATATTCTTTTTAAAAATTGCTCATTCTAGATTCAATCTGAAGCCAATATTGAAAGTTTGAATTGAACATTATTAAGAATGCGGATTGCAAACTAATTAGAAATAAACTTTCATAGAATTTTAATCGATGAAAATAGCTCAACAGAAAACGACATGTAATAACTTTGAAATTGAGATTCGCCACATGTAACATAATTAATTTTACAATGATCAATATGCGAGAAAAAGAATATATGTCGATTTAAAAAAAACATTAATAAATGCATTGCAATATGCTTCCACATTTCAAATTTTAATTTTACATTTTAGATTTCTCATATAGAATAATTCCTTCATTACTTTTCTTTTATAAAAGCTGTTCATATAGAATATTAAATTATATCCATATAAATTATTTTAGTTTTAATAATAGCTAAAATTAATTTAGCGTTATCATTATCTATATTTAATCAGTTCTCTAATTAAATAATTAAAAGTCGAATAAAACAGAGGATGTAATTAAATTAAATCTTAATTATATATTAATATTAAAAATATTCTTTATTAAAATATAAAAATATGTTCTATTAATCTAAATTGTTAGAATATAATAATAAAAAATATATTTCTTCTAAACTATAAAACTTTCGTGTTCAGAGAATATTTTGAAGATCTTTTAAATATTTTATGAATATGTGACGAGACAAAATGAGAGAGAGAAAAGCAGAATCTAAATTCAAATTAAATGTTCCATTACGTAGATTTTGTAATACGAGGGTTTGGACGTCGCTATAGTGACAATCATCGCGTGATTCGTCGGACATATGTTCGTATGCACATATACATGCAGGTCGAGACCGCTAAAGAAACCCCTATTTTGAACGACGCAGCTGTCACATCAAGGGTAAAACGGGGTGGGACAGAGGGGCGTGGAATCGCGAACGAAAGGGCTTTAGTTGTCTGGTAAATGAAGAAATTCTTCTTTCGCGCTCACGACCCGAATTCTCGGTCGGTCCATTCATCTTTTAAGCGACCGAGCTGGTAGAATTTAGTTGCTGACAACGCACTGCGGAGGACGCATATGATAAACGATATCCTTGCCAGAGAGGAATGAAGCCGGCACATATCTGTTTGCTGGCACGTATTGTTAGCGGAAAAGTGCAATTTTGCGACACATATGCTTGTTGGAAATAATATTTAAATGCTTCGAAAGAATATATTGAATTATAAATTAAATATTATAAAAAATAAAATACGTAAAAATAAATTAAATATTATATAAATTATAAAATTGAGGAAATTAAAAAAAATTGTAAAAATAAAATATTCCTTTTATTTTTTTATAATTATATATTGTATTTTGTACGAGTGAATTTCCAACGTATAATTGAAACGCAACGAAATATGCGTAGAAATAGAAAGTTTAGAATATGTTTCATTGTAAATGAAATATTGTATAACAACAAATGAGAGGATAAATTAAATGTTATGTAATAAGAGATGATTTTAATGCATGAAATTTTTCGTGCAACTGGAGCGCGACAAAATATGCGTAGAAAGGAAGAGTTTAGAAATCGAGTGTATTGCGTAAAATTGGATAAAATAATTTCGGAGGGATAATTTTGAGCTCGCGCGCTCGAATTTGAATTCGGATATCCGGCAACCGATTGGCGAAGGGGGCGAAACTCCGCAAAATGTTGCGCATTGCGTCTTACTGCACGCAGCTTCGGCGCTATATTGCAGCTGAAGGGTGGGAGAGGTGCATAACTCCCTCTTCACTGCAGTCTGCAGGTGGTCAACCTCGAGTTCTTCTGGGGCGCGCCACGTTGCAGATGTTTTTCTCTGGTGTCGCTTTTCCTAGGAAGGAGGAAACTATCTGCAGGAAACCTTTATTTTCTAATTTCCATATATAATTTTATCTTGCAATCACTTTGCATAAATATCATTAAATTCGAAATCATTTGGCGAAGTAGTTTCCAAATTACGCAATATATGCAAATGAATTTGTGAAATAAATAAAAAATAAGTCCTTGGCAATTTTGAATACCATAAACTGATATATTTTCTTTTCAAAAATATATATTTAAAAAAATAAAAAAATTCGACTCAATTTAAAATTTAATGTGTGTCGTAAAAGGAAAATCTTTTGTTAGAAACGCCTTTAAATCGATATTATTCAAATTATGTTTGCGTGTTTTGTCAAACAGTGAATGAAAGAATGACAACATAAATGTAAAAATGTATATAATTACCACTGCAAATTAGACTTGCGATTCTTGAATTACCCTAATCAATTATTATTTTACTGAAGTTTAAGCGACAGACGACGGACGCAATCAATCGATTTAAGTGACGTAACACGCAATGAACGTCCTTATTCTCGCAACTTTCCGGACATAACTACATATATAATGTTCCAAGCAAACAATATATACGTAGCATTATTTCTTGTCAAATTTGAATAATTTTTCTTGACGAAGAATATATTGCCTTTGCGAGAGATCAACATCCTATTTTTAAAAATTTCAATTTAATTGTGAAATAAGCGTCGGGTATCTTTATTTTTCCGAGACACCCGTTATCTCCGCGACGTTTACGGGATATCGCTCGATGCGTCGTGTTCGAGCAACTAGCTTGTGTACGAAAAGTCAGTGGCAGTTACCAGGGATATTTGGCTGTTTGCCAATAAACTGAGAGGCGAAGCGAGCGAGTTTCACGGTCGGGATTGGAATTTAGAGAGAGCACTGGCACTTGCAGAAGACGAGGCCATGACCCCGCATTCAATTAACCTTGCGCAAGTTTCCCCTTATGTATATTTCTACGCACACAGAGCTCTCGAAATACAATAACAAACATATAAAAACATTTTGTGTATGATATAATACTTGAAAAATATTTCAATAAATATCGTAAATCGTCTTAAATTATGCCAAGCCCCAGCTTGCAGCATCCGTCATGCGTATCTTTTACGAAATCCTTATTGCACACCTCGTTGCACCATTGTTGTTCGTCATTGTCGGGAAATTAGCACAACTATGGTCTTTGAGAATGGTTAATTCCTTTGTTACATCGCGTGGAAAGGCTTACAACGAGGTTTCGCGGCTCGAATTGCGCGAGATTTCGACGAGATTGCGCGCATAAGGGCGCGAAAGCCGTCTTGATTGATGCGTTGCATCTCAACCCGCATCTCGAGAGATTTAGAACGTTGACGAGAAAAATATTTTCGCTACACACACATTTATTTATCCCACAGATACACCGTAATATTCCAACTTTGCAAGTCGAATAAATTCATTGCGTTATCCATTACGTTTTACCTAAACTTCTCCTCTCTCCTTTTTTAGATTTATTTAGATTTCTTTAAGTGAAAAGTTTTCTTCAATTTTCTTGGAAAATAATTTAATAAATCTGTTTATATATCATATATCTGTTTATAATTTTATCCCGAATGTGCATTTTAGCCGAAAAGTAAATATGGCATTTATTATCATTTTACAATAAAAAGTAAATATTTTTTTATAGAATTAATTAATAATTTTATATAAAAGTCAAACACTTTTATTTAAAAAATGTTAAGAATATATCTTGTATTTATATTAAAAGATTTTATTTTAAAGGTTTATTTTTCTTAGCATATTTTAGATTAAAATGCTTATGTAAATTTATGTCAATATAAAATTTAGATTAAAAAATTACCTTTAATACATATAATACAAATATAAAAAACATTACATTATAATATATTAAATGATATATACTTTATTTTCGGGAATTTGAAAATCGTGAACATAAAACTGATATACAACAATCCAATGGATTGAGATATGGATTGGATTAATATTGATAACAATGATAATCAAATTGATGAGTCAGAGTCCGAAGAACAGAACGCTCTTCTTTTTTCAAGGATTTAACTGGAAATAACTGCTCGGCGATAAAGTGCACTTAGTAAAAAGTGCATTCCGGATCACATATGGTACCGGGTGCAAGCTGGAGCACGTAAACTCGCATGAAATTGCTGCCACGTGTTGTCAGCGGGGTCGACGCACGTTCGAACTCCATAAAAAAGGCGAAAATTGAGTTAGTTTAAGCGCGTTCTATTGAGCGTAAACGACCCACGTCGGGGAACTGTAGTTGACTTTAACGAGCCGTCGAAGGGATTTTCCAATCCGTGAATTTTTTTTCAACCACGATCGTCCAGCCGCTTATTTGAATTCCGAAACGAGTCACTTGTCTTCCCAGCGTCATATATTTATAGTTAATTATAAGTGATATGACAGATCGATGCACATGTGGTTTGCACGTGGATATTTCTCGTTATAAACGATAGAATATCTTTGCATAATAAATATCAATTTATTCGATTAATATTCAAAGAAATGAAACACATATGAATAAAAACATTCATTAATGTTTTTACAAAGCTACTTTTGCAATCACGTTTCTATTACGCACAAAACAAGAAAAGAACTAATCATGTTTTTCCTTATTTTTTTTTTAATATTTACGTGGTCGAAGGATGAGTTAATATCTGTTTCTTCGTAAATACACACCTTCCTCTTCAGTCTCTCCCTCTACGCGCACCTCGCATTTTTCATTTGCGTCGGCGCGATTACGGTGATTAATAGTTAAAGACGCATCGTTGCGAGAAATTGCAAGTCGCTCGTATGGGAGTATCACACCGGGTCAGTTCTGTTATCGCAACAACGGTGCCGAGCGTTTAAAAACCGCTTGTTTAACGAGGCATAGCTCCGAATTAGCACAAGCAGATTCCCACCAGAGATATTCCCATAGAATGGAACTCATTTGTCCATCCGTATCATACATTTCAAATATCGAGTGTTTTTCAAGTGTGCCTCTCTCTTCGTTTATTCCAATTATCTCTCTTTCAATGCTTCGTCTATTTATTTATCGTCAATATGTATCTTGTTTTATTATTGCGATACCTTCTTATTTATTTTGCGTTTGTAAAACTAGCGTTGCCGAAACATGATGGCAGATTTTTAAAAAATATTTTAAAAAATATATTCTGTTTTCGAGAGATAATTTCCTTATCGTATGCGAAGGAAAGAAAAACATTCCTAGAATTTTTGATTGAACATTTATTGCACGAATCTTCGTTCATTCTAATCTAATTATCTCTCTTTCAATGTGTCTATTTATTTATCGTCAATATGTATCTTATTTTATTGTTCTTTTCATTAGTTTACGATACCTTCTTATTTATTTTGCATCTGTAAAACTGGCGTTGCCGAAACATGATGGCAGATTTTTAAAAAATATTTCGTCTGTTTTCGAGAGATAATTTCCTTATCGTATGCGAAGGAAAGAAAAACATTCCTAGAATTTTTGATTGAACATTTATTGCACGAATCTTCGTTCATTATAATCCAATTATCTCTCTTTCAATGCTTCGTCTATTTATTTATCGTCAATATGTATTTTATTTTATTGTTCTTTTCATTAGTTTGCGATACCTTCTTATTTATTTTGCATCTGTAAAACTGGCGTTGCCGAAACATGATGGCAGATTTTTAAAAAATATTTCGTCTGTTTTCGAGAGATAATTTCCTTATCGTATGCGAAGGAAAGAAAAACATTCCTAGAATTTTTGATTGAACATTTATTGCATGAATCTTCGTTCATTATAATCCAATTATCTCTCTTTCAATGCTTCGTCTATTTATTTATCGTCAATATGTATTTTATTTTATTGTTCTTTTCATTAGTTTGCGATACCTTCTTATTTATTTTGCATCTGTAAAACTGGTGTTGCCGAAACATGATGGCAGATTTTTAAAAAATATTTCGTCTGTTTTCGAGAGATAATTTCCTTATCGTATGCGAAGGAAAGAAAAACATTCCTAGAATTTTTGATTGAACATTTATTGCACGAATCTTCGTTCATTATAATCCAATTATCTCTCTTTCAATGCGTCTATTTATTTATCGTCAATATGTATTTTATTTTATTGTTTTTTTCATTAACATGATGGTAGATTCTTAAAAAATATTTCGTTTTTCGAAAATTCCTTATTCGAGATATAATTTCCTTTATAATATGCGAAGGAAAGAAAAACATCGTCCTTAGAATTTTTGATTAAACATTTATTGTGTACGAAAACTTCTACGTGCTAGTCTTATACGCATGTTAAATTCACACTTATCCTTAAATTTACGTCGTAAAGTGTGCAATCCCGAGACGCGTTGCACCGTAAACTTTTCGGCGTGGGTGCATTCGAGTTCCGTCCCTCGATCTTGTTATGCATAAGCGGAAGGATAGGAGGAATGGGAGGGGGAGGATGGGAGAGGGATGCTCGAAGTTCAGTGAACAATCTGGAGTAAAACGAGCGGGACAGCTGTGTCGAGACGAGGGGTTCAAAACTTGTGTGCAGCACAAGTGCGACGCACGCAGGGATGCAAGGATGCTCTTTGAAGGGTGGTCCTTTAACGCACCCCAATGGATACACGCGCGATGCGCTAATAACGATCCTGGCCGGCGTCTCTTTTCGCTGTCACGGAGATAAAAATGTTTCAACCAGCAGTACGGATAGATTTTCCTTTTCCCATGTTTGTTTAGCGGAGAAAACCAACGAGATACATGTTTCCGCCTTTGTAATCATCACAGATAGTGTCTACTCAAATTTTGGAAACAAATTCTCTGATTTATCAAGTATTTTTGTTCAAAATTCCAGAAAATATTTTAAAGAGAATATTTCAAAGAGAATATTTTAAAGATTTTTTTAAAAGTAACTTTTAAATAAGTTTTTTTATTTTATATGTTTTATAATGTTTCACTCATTAGGAAATAAAACGAAGCTGCTTAAGTCTCAAGCATTAGATTTGGAAATGTGTAACAAAAAACTGCTTTCGTAAGATAAACATTTTTCACTTGCATAATATTTTCAATTTTACATCTAAAAGTTACAATTATTATATATATATATATATATATATAAAAGTAAATATATTTTCAATATTTTGTCGACACATTGAATATATAAATAGAAATAAATATATATATTTATATATAATAAATCTTAAACATAATTCACAACTAACTTATCCATGAATTCTCTTGATTACTTACAACATAATATAAATATTATCAAAATTATATATAATAATATATATTATATATAACATATATATATATATACATATAACATATATATATATATATATATATATTATACATATACATATATCAAGTTGCAATATTATATCAAAGATTTTTTTTTAATTTCCCAATAAAATTCTAGAAATTTTCTGATATTTTTCAATCGCAAAAGAAATATTCCTGAAGATTCCAGCTTTTACAGACTAAATATTCTTGATTATTCTTGATTTTAAACACTTAAAGGTTTATTTACACATATCCGTGACGTGTCAGTGCCGCATCAGTGTCGTATCAGTAACATCCGTAATGTATCAGTGATGATTATTCACATATATCCGTATAGTTTGATCAGTTTCAACTCAGTGATTTTTCAAAATGACTCAGTTTCCAGACGATGAATTGGCAATGATTGCTATAATTTAATTCAGCAACACTTTGCAGTGAATTTGCAACGTTGCAATATTGCAGTGAAAGATTGTTGCAATATGTATGCAATCTTTGTGTGCTGTATGGGATGTTATACATTTTCGCTATGTTAAAACGTTGCTGGAACATTGACAAAGTAACAAAATAATGTCTCTGCATTATTTCTGCAATATTACACTGCAGTAAGCAATGTTGCAAGCTCCTGTGCTGTATGGGAAGATGGTTGCAAATAAAATATTATATTAAACATAATTTTATTGTAAAATTTTATCATAAAATTACACAATATAATATTTCACTTTCATCTAAATCCATTTGATCCAAGTGATTTGCTTGGCATCAAATACTCTATAAATAAATTTACCGTCGTTATGTATCCGTGAAAAAGCAAAAATATCGTTTGTAATAAATATAATATCACTATACGGATACTGAACTGAAACTGAACTATCCGAATATGACTACTGCGTCGGATATATGTGAACACGTTCATCTAAAAACAAAGAGACGATATTTATTATCACTGATACTGACGGAAAATCACGGAACTGAACGGATACTGACACATCACGGATATGTGTAAATAGACCTTAAAAATACGATTCATTTATTTATGTTTATTTACTTATATTTATTTACGTTCAATCGACAACGGATGTAAACAGGTAAAGAAAATTAAATCGACTTGAAGTGATTTTTATGAATGCAACGCGTGTACCTTGAAAAACGATATATACCATATGACGAGACCCAGTAACTTTATTTCTGGCCGTGCGTGCACCGAATGCACAGACACTCTACACGCGGCGATATAAGTGGCGGAGTATGCATTATGCGGACGGTTTCTGTGCGTGGCTCATTTTACGGCCTTGAAGAAATCCTGCTTTACCCTGTCATCGTGACTGGGCATTGCGTGAACGCGTAACAACGTGGAGTAAAAACGCGTCTACGAGAATTGCACCTCACCTGCTGTGCGGTTTCCATCTTTTTTTTACGTTCCATAACGAATGAAATCGTAACTCAAAATGCCTTAATGCGCACAATTTTTTGCACAAAATATTTATATGTTGTATATAATAGTTGTAATAAAAATTAATGAATTATTGTCAATGCATTTATTTATAATTTTATGCATATTATTATTAATTTCTTTAATTATGTGTTTTTTCAGTATTATATACAAGTAATTCTCCAGAATAGAATTTTATCCTAAATTTTGTGTTACGAGTCATAGATTATCTCTAGACGTAATATTATGTCGATTATTCTCTCAATTATTTTATACTTTTATTATCTAAAAAATATTGATCCAATGAAATATTAATTCAAATAAATTAATTAACAAGAGAAGATTCTTCGAATTGCAATACAGATACTCATGTTTGAGTCGTATTTCAACGAGCAGAGCAATTTCTCACAATCCTTCTTTTCATGTGATGTCCCTCGCCCTCTTCTTCTTTTTACGAATCTCGTTCGCCGCGAAGGAAACTCGTCTCGAAAGAACGTAGAAAATTGCCCGAAGGGATGCCGGAGATCGCGAACGATTTAGACACAGATCGACGTTAATCCCTCTCACTTCGAAACAGGAAACGGCGGTCAGGATGAGGAACAAAGGAGAGACGCGAGGAGGAAATCGAAGAGAAGAAAGGAATCGTGCGAATCTGAGGATGTACTCGATGCAGCATTTTCGTAAATTTGTTTTACGATGCTCTTTCATTTTTATAAAGTTCTCCACTCTTGGAAAATGTTCTACTGACATTTTGTTCAAGATTTTACCCGCGACTCAAAGTGCAATCGAAGAGCAAAATGGAGAACCATGATAACCATTCGGTAAAGAATTCCCTTACGTAAATAATGAGATCATCAAGATCATCAAGATCATCATGATCATCAAGAAGCTGCTTAATAAATATTAAAAATATGCAGTCATATCTTGAGATAAAGATGACTCGTTTGTCCATCTTCAGAAGCGTCATTTGCACAATGACACAACTTGGAACGTTACGCAACTATCAGTGATTAATCCTGCAAAGAAGGCGGGATATATCGAAATAGATGATTTAACATAAATTTAAATTTATTAGTAAGAGCCAAACGCAGATGTTAAAGCATCAATTTCAAAGAAAATTAATTTTTCTTTCAATTTTTCTTTCGTGCACATATTTTCTTCGTGCGAGTAATTAGTATTTAAATAAGTGTCAATTCAAAAATTTTCAAAATAAATCTTTTTCAAATAAATCTCCAAGAAATATTATCGAGAAGAAATATCGGTGCAAAGTCATCGAATTGGGAATCGAACCCGAATCTTTCGATATTTCTTTCGCTTACACTTACGTTTCTTTAGGAGGTCGCACTTGTAATAATAAAATAATAAAATAATAATAAAATAATCTCGAATTGAAATTTATGTAATTGATATTAATATTACATCGAAAAAATATATTTAATTCAAAAAAAAAAAAAAAAAAAAAAATTTCTTTCAAACTGATCGATCATCCGCGTCTGACTCTTACTGTTCCGTTAAATTTAAATTTACATTTCACATTAAGAGTCTCGTTAATGTCTAGCGCTAGATGATTTCAGTTATGCGTCTCTAATCGCCGTCTCCTTTCGCGCTCGTGCTCAGGTGAGCGAGAATTTCCGTTACCGGTGTAGACCTTGAGCGAGCTTGTTGCGCAAAATGCAAAGCGTTTCGAGAGACACGTGTGCAACGTGCGTGTTCACCGATATATTTTCACTTTCCACCGGTGATTCTTCCGCGAATCTCTTGCGTGGTCAGTGGCGGAACAAAGGAAACGCGGAAGAAATAACGCGCATAAAGGCGAAAAACGCGCGGTGAGAATCGTAAGCCGGCAATATCAGCACTTGCTACGATTCGCGCTGGGAATAATGTGAATAACGACGGACAGACGCAGCCGTGTAATTTGCCTACTCCTGGGCGTGACAGAAGCGTATGTCGCGCGTTTCGCAATTCTTTCCACTGGGTGCGCTCGACGAAGATATTACGATGTGTCGCGAGATGTTGCTTCAAGAATACTTCATGCTGAATATTTATTGAAGTGAATTCATCTATGTTTTTTCTTTTTTTTGCGAATTATTATTAAATCTTATCATCATTATTATTAAATTTTGTACATAAATTATATAAAATTAATATATAATATATAAATTATAATATATAAATTATATAAAAAATATATTATATAAATAATATAATAAAATAAATTATATTAATAAATAGTTATAAAATAAATTATATACATATATAAAATATGTATGAATTATATCATATAATTATATGATATAAATTATATTTCATCGAATCAATATTTTTTAAATGATAAAAATAGAAAATAATTGAGAGAATAATTGACATAATATTAAATCTATTTTAGAGACAAATCTATTTTATGACATAACGTAGCTTAAAGTTATATTTTAAGCTGTACTATTTTATGCACATCTGTATTTAAATGAAAAAAATAAAGAAAAGATACGAAATATACCAATACAATTTTTACAATACAAGAAAGAAAGAACAATTCTTTTGTCTCGAACAGAGAGATTTATTGGGAATGTAATCACCGCGACAAGTATTTAATATTGGCAGGCAACCAAAAGACAATTGCCGAGACACAAGTAAGGGCAATCGAGAATCTCTTTGGCGAATTCAAACTACGATTAGATTTCAATCAAAATTAAATATCCGAGCGATTGTTCGCGAAAATGAAGGCGAGATATAGAGAACGAATACGGAGCTTGTCTACTGTACGTGCAGCAGTAAGAAGTTCCTATTCACGATAACCGCGGTGCGGTCGAACCGAGGGGGGAATAAAACCGAGAAGAAGCTAAGGAAGAGGACGAAGAAGAGAGAGGAAGAAGCCATGAAAGAGACGAGAAAGCCTTGCCGGGGGGGACGGTCAGTGGCCCCTCGTGCACCGGCTACGCCGCGTTCTGCGGCATCGCTGCCTCGCGTCCCCGAGTTTCCATGGCGAATAATAATGGGAATTACGACGAGGCCGAGGCACACGGGGTGTGCGCGGACCTGGGGCCCCATGCTTTTTGTCGACCACGATAACGAGGTCGAGACAATAGTGGTCGCGCTGAGAGCGGCGCTCTCTTTCTCTCCCCCCCCCCTTCTTGTGGCATTCCAAATGTTTCCCTCGCCTCTTTTTCGAGAGAAGCCGACGGAAGGCCCGATAAAGAATTCGACGCTGTGAATGACGGGAAACAAAACGGCAGGTCAGGAATTCAAAGGCCTTCCGGTTCGCGTCCAATATTTCTTCTTCTCTTTTTTTTGCTTCCCGCCGACATACCTCGGCATCTTTTCTACCTTCCCGAAAAACTAAAATATTTTTCCTTCTTAAGAATAGTGGAAATTGAATATACTTCTACGAAAGGATTTTTTACTATTTTCTTATATTTTTATGATCTAATAAAATCGCTCGAGTGAATCGATGAATTGGGAAAAAAGAAGAGAAAGACAGGAGGAAGAGAAGCGGAGAAAAATGTGAGAAGGAAAAATGCGTGGGAAAAAGGAAGATATCAAAATCGAGGACGGGGAGATGATAATGATAATGAAGATGACTTGATGGAGATGGAGAGGTAAAAGCAAAACGGCACATCCGGTCGCTCGGGGTCCGAGAGGATAACGGCCTAAGGCCGCTCGACACCGGTAAAGGCCGCGGACGATCGCCGCCTGTCGGGTTTTTATCTGCCATCGCGACTCAAATCGTTATCGTGCTTGTCGGCGATGAATGGTGTAGCAATAAAATTTATTACAAAAGGTGTCTCCCACTTTCGATCTGCGGATTCTTTTAACTCACACATTTTGTGACTCGATTTTTCTTCCATAAAAATTTTGGGTTTTCAAAAAATCAAGCAGAGGAAAAATATATATGATAAGAATATAGTGTTCTTAAGTTTAAGTTGACTTTACAGGGATAAAATTTTAGTTTGGAGGCTCAAGAAAATATAAATAACGATGTAGTATTAAAAGTTGCGATAAGAGTGATGATCTTTAAAATTATTTTAAGAGTGGCGTCTTCAAGTTTTGCATTTTTTTACTACTTTAGTTCCCTGAATGAAATTGGTCACGTTTTTTAAACAGCTAATCCAGAAAGTTTGTTCTCTTCGAGGTTCTTCAATAGCTCTATCTAGCCAAAGAAAGGTATAGCGCTCAATATAGTATGAGTAGAGGACCATAGAAAGGAGAACTTTTCTAGATGAGGGAAGCGAAGCTGGAGGAGGGAACTTACGTCGAGGATCAGGTAAAGACCCTTGTCTTCTATTGTACCTCGGACGAGCTGACGCCAATGATAGATACCTTTCATAGTGTATACATGTACGTGTATACGGTTACCATTACTGGCAATGGCTTTTATCACTACCGGTTCTACATTCTGGCTTTTAAACACAGGTTACTGAGTGTATACTCTTTTTTATACATCCGGTAAACTTCTGCTTTTTCCAGTTCAGTTCATTAAATAATAATATAATATAATAGTATAATACAATTAATAATTTTAACATTAATATCTATTAATTATTTTTTAATATTTATATTAATTTTTTAATATTAATATTAATTTATTATTTTTTAATATTAATATTAATATTATTTTATTATTATATTATACGTCATAAAGTTCAACGTAAGTTGAAGTATCTCAACATGTTCACAATTTTATCATAGTTTCATCACATACGTGATACGTGTATATTTTTACAACTACCTGCTAGAAACTCGATCAAAAGATATTTTGTGATTATCATGAATGTCATCTGACAAGACGGTCTATGGCGCAAGAATTTATATTCCGTCTTTGCGATGGAGGAAAAATAAAATATAGGATTCGGGAAAGAACGAAGCTCTTCTGTCTCGCGGTTCTTCTTCATCTTTTATCTTTATACTGGACGATATCAATGCTCGACGTTGTTTAAAGAAAACTTAATCAATGGCGGTCTGTCTTCATTTTACAACGGAACTGCGCGTGCCAGAAGCGAAATGAAGGGCGAGATTGTTATTCTTTTCTTCTTTTTTGCTTCTGTATGTCTGTATCTAGAGAAACCGGATGCGAACGCCTTTTGAGCTCCGACAAAAGAGATTCGAAACAGGAAAATAAAAATTTTAAATTCAAGCGATTTGTGCGCCGAATCAAACTGTCGAATCTCAGGTCCAGCTTAAAGATTCGGCTAAGCACTCAGAATATTGAGAAATAAAATTGAAATCATATTTATCGAACAGCTTCCGTTTGCCTTCTTCTAATTTTTTTAATTTCACATATTTTGCTAATTTTACTTGAATTCAAATTAAAATTATACTTATACAACTTATTACTATAATAATAATAAAATAATTATAATTATAATTAAATAATAAATATAATTAAATTATAATTATAATTATTATTAAATTATAATTAATAATAATTATAATTATAATAATTATTATTCAATAATTATATAATTTATTACTATTATATAATTGTAATTATGTCAGATACCACAGTTTAATTTACAGCTTGGCGAAAATAAATTTCGCATGTATTTATTTAATTTTTATTGCATGTATACATTATGCACCTTTCGCATGGAACGTGAGATAAAACGCGAAAAAGGAAAGGGTTAATTCGGAATTGTCCTCGTGCGGCACGTGCTCGCAGTCATCCTCCCTGGCAATCGAGACGAGAGGTCAACGGTTTAACTTCGTTCGCACAATTGCTTCGGATTAACGTCGTAATAAATCTCAATTAGGGTCGCTCCTACGCCGCACTCGATCGCTCTAGGGGAGAGATTTCGCAGATTTTTCCCCCGTGTTGGTCCATCGGGGGTTTCTAATGACGTTTATTGAGAAGTAATCACCGTGCGAGTCACGTGCGACATTTATATAGCTATTTAATGTTTACACAAGCTAAATTATCTTTTTCTGCAAATAAACCAGTTATCTTCGACAAACATTATTTCCTTCATAAATAAGATAAATATTACAAATTATAAATCATATTATTTTAATATATACCGGTATTTTTGTTGTAATTATTTTGTTTAATAAAATATTCTTGGAAAAATATTATTCTTTTATAAAAATATCTTCATATTTGCTAATAAATATTTTTATTAAATATATATTTTATTTAGTTAAAAAATTTTGATTATATTTCTTTTTGATTATATTTATTTCTTTTTGATTATATTTATTCAAATTTTACCGTAAAGTAAATTTGATAATTTTGATGCAGCCTGTACAGAGGAATGTAGTTGAAGGTTTTTTTAATTTTCTCTTTACTGTCCTATTTTTTTAAAGATTAATCTCTTTAGTAGTTTTAATTCGTCATAATTCGATGTCTGAGATTTATTTTATTATATTTATAACCATCAGAATTTTATTTATATTATAATATTCACACATATGACACTTGAAAATATCTCAAAACAGGTGGTATATAAAACAAGAGAGAGAGAAAAAAATGATTCGAGATAGATGTTTGATACTTGGACCAGTGGATCTATCGATTCCTCTTTTCCCACTTTTCCAATATTCAAATTTCTACAAAATTTGCAAGAATAGTGTCATAAAATAATAGTTCATATCGCTTTCCCATCAAAATATTTTCAATAATCGTGACAATACTCGAAAGACGCGATTACGCAACAGTAAGAATTGCGATCGGCGGACAAATGAATTTTCAAATTTGCATCCATCTTTCGGGAAAAGACTCGAAATCCCGTTAGAAATCTCCTCCAAACGCAAGCAATCGAAGGATCGAAACACAGAGAAAAATGTATACTGTATTCAAGTAAATATTATTTATTTGAAGTATATCATAAGTTTGTATATCCGCAAACATATCATAAGTTTACCACAAGCATTAAATTTAATTGAATATATTCTGAATTTTAATAAGTGCAGTCAATTATTATCTATTTTAGTCAAGAATATTAAATTAAAACAAAAATTTGATTTACTTACTACAAAGAGACATAAAGTAAGTTTGATTTTTTTTTGATACAATTTTACAATATTCTTGAAGAGAAAGTAAATTCTTTTGAGTACATGACAGTGAGATTTTCTAACACTTGTGATGAATATATTAAGATTATTATCAAGAATATATTCTTGGTTGAAGAAAACTATTACTTAAAAAAAGAAAAAAAAAACAGAGAAAATCGCTTTTCTTGACAATGAATGACATTATTCTCTGTGAACGATCCGCGACTGAAGGATCTCTACGATCTCACCTGTGGCACAAATGCTACCGATGATCCAGACGAGGCAAAGACCGGTGAGGAGGCTGCGCGTCCTCGCGGAGGTCGTCGCCGGTCGCCGCTCCATCCTCTCGCCTCGCCGTTGCGCGCCGTTGACCTCACCTCGCCGACTCCCCCTCTAACCCCTCGCACCTCTCCTCCCTCGCTCGTAGCCGCGTAAGAGGCTCCGAAAGGAGCTACGCCAATCGCGGCGAACCGCGGCGCGTCTTCGTTTCACGTACACTCGTGCCTCGCATTCCGCATACTTTATTCGCTATGTCCTTCCCCTTCTCCCGCCTCTCGATCTCCGATCGAAATGTCCTTCGGCTGTTCTTCCTTGCGCCTTCCACAGAGTTCGCGAAGGCACACAATTAGAAGGGACGCATTGTATAACACGAAATATAAAAGTCACCACTCAATTTCACTTGGCTCGTGTTCGCGCTTTTCTTTTTCAAAAAAAAAAGTTCTCGCGATGCGACGTGTTTTCCCTTCCTCCGCCACCTTCTCTCTCCCACGTCCATAGGAATCCACAGGAACGAAGGGATCTATCGAGCGAGATCGAGCCGTCTTCCCCGTCTCTCTCACTCACCTTCGATCGTTCACCATCCTCGTCTCGGCAGCCTTCGATCGCCGCCTGAATCGACGCGATCGAGCTCAATTCGCGTCCTCTCGCGACGCGTTCGAACACGCGCGAAACTCACTTCACAGCGTATCAATTAAAAGTGCATTACGTAAACCTGGCGCCGAGTCTCGCGCTGAAGATTCGCGCGAGATACCGTCGCCGTCGTCACGATTTCTTCTTCGCCCCGCGGGAAGGTAACGCGACGCGGACGCTCGCGCATTCACCTGGTAACACCTGGCAACACCTGGCGAACACAACACCGTTAAATCACTGGCGGGATTCCGCTGGAATTTCGTCATAACACGGGAGACGCGCGCGCGAGTCCTCGAGCACAGGCTCCCGCGCGTTATCGAGTCCTCCTCGGCCGCGCGCGGACGACGTTATCTAGCCTCGATCGCCCTGAATCGCCGACTTTCGATCGCCGGGATGCACCGCGTCGCTCGGCGAGCGTGTTTGGACGACGGTGAAGCGTCAACTTAAAATCGCGTGCACGCGCATGCCCGCTCGAACGAGACTGACCGGCCAATCGCCGCCGAGCGCCGCTGGCGCTCGTTCGGCCGTCTTCGGCCGTCTTCGGCCGTCTTCGGCCGTCTTCGGTCGTCTTCGGCCGTCTTCGGCCGCGCTCGGCCGTTCTCGGTCGCGTTCGGCGACGCGTCGCCGAAACGCGATGATCGCGCGGTGACCAATGAAATTTCGCTACGACTAGGGATCTCGGAGGTTTCGCTAATTGAAAAGGTGGCTCGAGCGTAAGCCGTAGATTCATGACGTTTGACGCTCATTTTTAGCATCAAAAGATGTCATAGCGAAAAAATAAGGAATTAATAATTTTATTTTAATTTCTGATGTGTCTGTTGTTGATTTTATTTTAATCTCTGATGTTAAAGATGAGCGTCGAGTGTGAAAAGGCACCTTAAGTTTTTGAAAAATCATGCCGCGACGTATCACCTGTTGAATGCAGGGAAAATTTGTACGGTATGTATAGTGGAGTCGCGATAGTTTTTAAAGAAAAGAAATGTCTTCAATAAATATTATTCTTTTTTTGCGTTGGATTTTTAAAACTTGTCGCTCTTCTTTTTTTCTATGATATATAAATATATTAAAAATATATTGAATATGAATATATTGAATTGAAAGATATATAATAGTATTTTTATGATAAATGAATTTTATATATAATAAATTAATTACTAATAACTTTATATAATAAATTATATTATTAATATTAAATTATTTATATTTTCATTTATAATGAAAATACTTGAAAAGAATTTATGTATACAATAATTTATAATATTTTGCAAAGATTTATAGAGCGATATATTCATCTTTTATGTATCGTGTAAAAAAGATATTGCACATTTTTTTCATGTCTGGTTAATTTTTTTCCGTTAAGTTGGTATCAAGTATTCATTCATCTATAATTTTATATATCTATGGTCCCGCCAATGTCGGTTGCTCTCATCTGTTTTATCAAGGATCGCCTATAATAAAGGCGGATCGTGACACCTTTCATTCTTCTCTTCTACTCCAATTTGTATGTGTTTTCACGTATCATTTATATAAACATAAACTTTTGTCTCGCGCGTAATTTTAGTTGAGGTATAATTACGAAATGACGACTCAGGAAAGTCAAATCGAGTGCAATGTAAATATTCACTTCATCGTTCCGGATCATCTGGAATCCGAAAATGACTGCAGCGAGGAAATGTGGCAGGCGTTTAACGTTCGTATATATTTCTATTTTTCTCCTTATACGTCGTTTTTTTTCGTACACTCTTATTTCTCTGAATATCAAAATTTATAGTTGAATAAGAAGCAAAACTTGTTGCTCTAATATTTTTTTATTATAAAATAGCTCCTTTCAACTTCTAACGATATCGTTTGTATTTTGCGCAGTTATTATTATACATGATATAAAAATCCTACACAGTGATACATATTTTCCAATTTCTAACCATTCTAATATCCTTAGAATTTACAGATTAATGGCCTAAGTTTTTTTATTCGTATCTCCACTTTTTGCACAAACGTCGAATAGAAATGTTTCCATTTTCTGCCTATTGAACTTTGTGTATGTTTTTTTTTGAGCTTTTAAGTGTGTTTTTTCTTTATGTTTTATTCTTTAAATGCAGTCTATGATTTTTTCTATATCAGACGTGTTTTTTTTCATATAGAAAGATTAATCAGCTAAAATAAATCTTTTTAAAACTATACTATAAAACTAGCATTTTTAGCATTTCTTTAACTGAAACAAAAAGAAACAAATAACTTTACATATGTGCAAATTCAATTTGCATGTATTGCAATTTTTACAATTTGTTTTGTTCAATTAATATTTATATAATACAAAATAAATTAAATAATCTGAGGTTAGACATTTCCATAATTATTCACTGAAGAAGATTCTGAAGAATAGTATTGAAATATCTGGGCTTAATGTTATTTAATATGCATTATTACTAGATTTTATATTTTAGTTTTTTAAATATATGCACGTATATATGCAATTACAGTTTAACTTGGATTAATCTTTTTTTAATTTAAGTTTTTAATTTTTATGATCAAACTTTTACATATTTACATGTTTATATTTTAATCTAATATTTATAATATTATCCATAGTGTCTATTTTATATCTTTATAATGATTTTTTAAAATATTTCTTATATTCTAATGAATTACACAAATAGTTACTTAAATAAAAAATTTTATTTTGTTCATATTAGAAATGTAGTGAATTTAGCTTGGAACCAGAATGGATTACTGAGAAGATGTGTGACAAGATGAAACCATCAAAAAATGATATATTTATTATAGAAGAATTCAGTGGTACCTTATTTGACAAAATACAAAATTTTAAATGCTCGTAAGTATAAAAAGTAACCTTAATAACTAATTTTTAATACAATAAACAAATTTAAGATGTAAATAGTTATTATTTCCATTTTATAATAACAAATGTGTATCGTTTTAATGTTATATGTAATAAAAAAATCTAAACAACATTTATGTTATTAATTTATATTTTAGCAGAATAGTATCCCCAAAATGCTTGCTTATCTGTTTCCTAAATGGAGAACCAATTCCCGAAGGAAAGAGCCCAATATATACAACTGCTATGAGAGGAATGTGCATTTGTGTATCGGGTGTAACTCCAGAACTCAAGGTACATACAATCATTTTGATAGTTTTTTCAAGAATAAACTATAGGTATTGTACGAGACGCCAATTTTCAAGTTTTAATTGTTATTGCAGAAACAGATACAAAAACGGGTTGAATATATGGGAGGATTTTTCACAAAACAGTTAAGAAGTTCAGTCACACATTTAGTAGCAGACTCTGTGATGTCTGAAAAATATGAGGTATAAATATGCAATATTTAGTTACTTCAAATAATTTCTATTAAGATATATATGTATATATGCAATATTACACAATGCAATAATATCTTATTTGCTTAAATTCAAACATATTATTTAGGAAATCTGTTTTTCATTTATAGATAATTACTCTTTTTTTTTTCAAGGGTGCTTTAAAAATGAAAATACCAATTATGAAAAAAGAATGGATTGAAGCAGTATGGGAAGAAAATTTGAAAAATGTGACTCAAGCAAATGATAAGATGTTTGATAAATATAAATGTCCTGTTTTTATGAATCTAATAGTTACTTCGACAAATCTTCCCAAGCGTCAAAAAGAAGAAATTAAACGTTTAATACATGATCATGGAGGAGTAAGTTAAATCTTACATAATTATGATTGATCAGCAATTAATTTGAATTACATTTGTATTTTGCAGACATTTATGGGTCCTCTTGATGGAACAAAAGTTCGAGTGGTTTTCGCTTCCGAAAATGGCCCGATGAGTGATAAACTAAAATACGCTTTGGATAACAATATCGCCTGTTTAAAACCTAATTGGATATATGAGAGCATTAAAGTAGGACATGCTCTACCTTTCCACAATTTCATTATCAAATCTGTGAAAGCGTGTTCAACACCAGAAAAATCGAATAGTATGTAAATAAAATCTCAATATTGGCGAATAAATTTCGCGTTTTTTTTAAATTTTTATTTTTGCTTTTTAAATTTATAATTTTTTAAATAACTTATAGATATTTTTTAAAACTGATAATATATAATAACATTAAACTGTATATGATGTCATAAAAAAAGTATAATTTTTTTTAATAATTAATAATTGATAAAGATATTATATTTTGAAGATTATATTAATATAATAATTAATTTATTAGTATAACATATGAAATGGATTTTGGAATAAGTATAATATTCTTCATATATTTTTCAGTTCGAGAAACATTCAACTGTTCCAACATAAGTTCTATATCACATGATAAGCATTATAATAATTATATAAACGAAACTTACAGTTCAACAGTATCAAATTTTTCCACTGTAGACGCAATATCTAATAATTTTTCTAACAGTAAGTATTACTTAATAAATTTTATTAATATCCTTACACTTTTATCATATCAATTTTAAATAAAAGAGTATTTTTTTCATATAGATATTATGTTAAACGTTTTGGATCGACTCACTTTCAATGAAGTAAAATCGGCTGGACCATTTCTGGATGGATGTAATGTAAATCTTTCTTTGCAATTCCGCCTTACAATCTTTCTTTACATTTTCTACAATTTTTTTAGTACATTACGCTTTTTCTCTCATTTCAATTTTGTGATTAATGTTTTGTTCTTGCAGATTTATCTCGTTGGATTTGAGGCCAACATTAAAGATAAATTAAATAGAATAATTAATGTAAGCGGTGCGACACGTTTTGATGACATTTCGGGTGCTGTGACGCACGTAATTGTCGGCGATGAAAATAAAGCCTCTGCGAAATTGAAAACAATAAAATCGAGTGGTTTATGGTATGATAAAAAATAAGATTTCATTAATTATTTGCATAATTTATAAAAAAGAATTTATTTTTGATTTTTCTTAATTAAAAGATGTTTTTGAAAAAAAAAACATTTATCTTGAATCTAAATAAGAGGACTGATCTGGAGAGATTTGATCTCTTAAATTTCACAAGTTGATTATGTATAACTCCGAATAATTTTTAAATTTAATATTAATATATTAATATTTCCATATTTCCTTTTGTATCAATTAGTTTTCTGTATTTTTATATTTAAAATTTACAACTTTATTGTTTACATTTATTTTGTACAGTCCTCACATATTAAACATAGAATGGCTCGAGGAGAGCATGAAACTGAAACGGCCTGCACCGGAAGATCGCTTTCTGTTTGAAGTAAAAAACGGAACACCTAAGAAAAACGTTGAGACGCCTGCTTCTCCGCTCAGTCAGAAGGTCAATATGAACATTTAAAGGCAATTTAAAGTTTATGATATTTTCAGATTGTTGCCAAATGTCTTATTAAAAATATTTTCTTTCTTTTATAATTTTTTTTATGCAAACAAAAGTTTGCGATAAATTATCTTGTAAAGTATGTGTGAATTATTTAATTATATGTATAGTAAAATAAGATATTAACACATATAACATTCACATTTTTACATTTGCTGCATTTTTGACAAATTGATATAATAACAAGGAATAATATATGTGTTTGTGCACTATTTTAGAATTTACAAATGCTGCAGAAATCCAAGAGACCACCTATCCCACCTTTCAATTTAGAAAAAGAACCTATACCTGCGAATGAAAAAGAACAATCTGATCTCGTGCAACAATATCTACAGAAAACTAATGGTATTAATGCGAATTACTTTTTAATAATATATTTGTGATACACATTGTTTGTGTATTTCATGTACATATTGCTAATTAATTAGAAAATAATATAATTATTTGTACGAAATTTTCGGATAATTGCGCAAACGTTTATAGATATTTTTTATTTTAATTGTAGATACTTGGATTACAGAATATAGCGACGCGAAGTCTATTTTGCAGGATAAAGATGGAGGTAATTCCAGTAACGCCAGTGAAATTCGTTCGAACATCATGCCAATTAAAAATGCGGCGGAAGACAGCTCTGTACCACTTAGTCAAAGTTGCACAATAAACGAAAAATTGCTCAAAGGTATAATCAAAAAGATTTATACTCTATTACTTTCATATTTCCATATTTTGAAATAATTAGTAATTACATATTTATGTATATATATAACATAATCTTGCAAGACATAGATAAATATTAAAGAGTATCTTTTACGAGATAAATTAAATTTTTCTTCTGGAAATAATTAATTGCATATAAGTTTCTTATGTAAGATCATTTCTTTAGAGAAAAAGATGACGAAAAGAGATATATTTTAAAGATTATTAAATATAATTTATGTACAGGCTTGACATTCGTCGTGGCTGATTTTGATAACGAGGATAATAATGTGAAAGAAACAATCGAAATGTTGGGTGGATACGTAGCTTCGAAAACATACAGTGGTATTCCGGATTATGGCATCGTGCCTCTGCAAGGCGCACCTTTAAAACATACTGTTAACGAAATTGTGACTGATTTGTTTATCGTATGTATCTTTTATAGATTTTAGTTGTTCTTTAAAAGTTTTAAATATTTTTTAAGAATAAATAGAATAATTTATATTTTTTAAGATATATATGAGTTTTTCTTTTTACTATATTTGATAAAGGGCAAATCATTAATATTGCTAATTTTCGATTTGTCAATAGGAAGATTGCATAAACCAGGAGCGAATTGTCGATGTCATGTATTATCACAAACCGTTTTCTATTAGAAAGTCTTGCAGTCCATTGTCCGAATGTGTTATAACAATGAGCATGTATACCGGAACAGAACGAATATACCTTTCAGCATTGGCTAAGGAACTTGGCGCTATGTAATATATATTTATCAATTTATATTTATAAAAAAAATTCGAGATTGTATTTATTCAAGATATATTAGAATTTACAATCGATTTTGTTTTATAAATCAAGTAGATATTTCTTATTCTTCTATTACTGTATAAAATTTCGATATATTCGTGTCTGCTCTGCTATTTGTGATAGTTTGTATTCTCGATTATCCTTCATGATCGATTATCCTTCTTGATTGATAATTTGGGAAGCTTACAATCAGTAATCATCGCGCACAGCGAATAATAATGATAAATTCAAACTCCGAATTTAGTTGTATAACTAGTCCAAAATCATGCGTCAAATTTAACGCAGGGATGATTTACGTTATTGAAGATATAAAGAAAGTTGGGCGATTCTATTTCAGCAAGTACATCGAAATTTTATATTTTGTCGATATTTTCAGATGTCAAGATATGTTTGCGCGGAAAGCCAACACGGAAAAGAAAACGCGTGCCAGTACGCATCTCGTTTGTCCCATCCCGGAAGGGGATAAATACAATGCGGCTGTTAGATGGAAGTTACCAGCTGTTACTGCCGATTGGTTAAAAACTTGTGCTGATCAATTAATATTCGCAGATGAAACTCCATTTCTCGTTGGAGAAACAATGGGTAAATTGGTTTATGCATATATTAGTTATTTTACATGTTCTCTATTCTTTAAATTTCTTTATTTTTAAAATATTTGATCTGATAGAATATATATACTCAATTTTTGAATTGTAAACATATCCAATTTTCTCGATTTATTTCTCAAACTCTGTGTTGTATATAACTTTAACATATGTATTAATATCATGTATTAGCACCAGATAGACCGAATACTAATACCAGTGAAACAACTTTCAAACAAATTACGCCGAGTACTCTAAAAAATGGAATAGATCCAGCAGAAGAGACCGTCAGAACGCCGACCACTCTAACATTAAAACGTCACTTATCTCAAATTGAGGTATTTGTAGTATTAAAATATTTATCGTTTCTTTCGTATATCATCGTGTTAACATCTATATATTATATAATTTAATAATACTCTACGATTATGTATATGTGCAATATAAATTAAATATATGATGTTAATAGAAGTCAAGTTAAATATATTTAAGAACAATTCTTATTAATATTAAAGCGATCTAAAATTGTTTTATTTCAACAATTTTATTGAGATTCATTTTTAAGATTACGATTTTAATAACATTACAGGAGAACTCTGTCGACAGCCCCTTAATGAAGAAAATAAGAGATGACTTAGGTTTCAACAAAATTTCAAATTCTTTCTCGCCGTTCCACATCCGTACTCCAGATAGCCCATTAGGACAAGTTTTTACAGGACCTAATCCATCTCCAAAAACGCGAAAATTTTGGGCCAAATGGCTGGACGATTTGCCGTATTCGCAAGTAAAGGAACCGCCGATAAAACGGCGCGCACCTAGCACCGTAAGTATTATTTTTCCGCGATTTTAGATTACGCATTAAAACTAATAAGGTATAATTAAACATTACATTTATAGCCGCTTTCGGAATTGAAGATACAGCTGTGGGAGAAGTTGAAGAATGCGGGTCAAAACGTAAGTCATGAATATTTTTAATCTTGATTTATTATTTTATGTAGGTGCAGAACAAATTTATTGTAACATTAGAATAAACAACACAATGCAGTTGATTTTTAATTAAATGCCATGTTTATTTATTATAATATTAAGAGATTTTCTTTTTTTCTTTTATATACATATACACATAATTAATTCTATATATTGTCAGAATCCAACGAGTGAAGTAATGACATCAAACGATGATTCTTTCGCGAAAAAGGCTGAGGAAGAAAAAGCCGATCAATTTAACAAAGATGCTCCATCAACTTCTGACCCTATTAACCGAAAACTGGACTTCGACGAAGAAAATAGTCCACTGTCGAATAAGTCGAATGATGAAATAAATATGTACGTTTCAGTTTTTTACAATAATTAGAATATAATAAATGAAATAAGAGATAAAATATATAGTATGAGACAAGACAAAAATTTTTCAAACGATGGGACACACACATACATATATATATACTTTTGAATATATATTATTATTTATATTATTTCGTACATAATATATGTTATTTGATGAGATTATTACTTTGATGAGATTAAATTTGAATCTTGTGATATAGGCAAATAGCAAAATTGGATCAAATGCTTCAACAAACGCGTACACCTGAAAATAGATATTCAATGTCAGGAGAAAGTACAAAAAAATATAACGAAGCTTCCGATGATATACAAAAATGTAAGTATTTATCATGAATTACTATTGTAGAAACAGTATTTACAATTTCGTATTATATGTTCTTTATCAATTACATATTTAAAATTCAGTTCATACATATTCATACTAGCCTCCATACAATTTCGTATTTACAACTTCGTATTATATTTCTTTATCACTGATTTATTAATCATTTTACAAACATAGGTATAATAAAAGACTCACAACCTGTCGACGCTATTGTATGGGAGGATCCGAATCAGCCCAAACGGGTATGTGGATTGGTAATTTATATATATTTTTTCTTTCTTTCTCTCTCTTCAAGGAACTTCCGTACAATAAAATAAAAGTTTTGTTCTAATCACATGCATTTTATTGCTCTTCCACTAGAGATTTAGTCAAATTTGCGAATTATGATAATAAAGAATATAAAAAAATTAAAGTATAACAAAATATACAAATATATGTGATATGTACAAATGGTTTTGAACAAGTTATGCTTTTTGACATTTGATAAAATTTCGTGAAAAAATTCGACTTAAGAGAAATTAAATTCAATATAATAGTAATTTTCAATATAATAGTAATTTTAATAATTTACTGCAATATTGTAGTATTAATACATGTTATACTGAGTTAATGAGATTTTTAGACAATTTATATATTTTATTTTTAAGAAATTATAATAATAATATAAACTGTTTTACTGTAGAAATTATAAGTAGATCAAGCCATAAGTTGATAAACAACTCTTACATAGCCTACTTAGTTTTTATATAATTATTCTTGCAATAAACATTCAATCTATCATTCTTACATATCCTTATTCAATATTCCTATATTTATCAATTCTTACACAAAGTTGAAATTTACAGTTAACTTTAGACAAACAAACAAATAGAAATATTCGAAATAATATTATCAAGGAACATATCGCTGAAAAAGATATCAATGAATTGCCAATGATTCGAAGATTTATGCTTTCGGGTATAAAGGTATATATTTTCAAAAAGATATGTAATTTAATTTAATATATTGCGACTGTACTTTAATATTTTTAATAGGATAAGGCAATATATGAACAAGTGATACAAAATCTCGGCGGAGAAGTGTCGACGGATCCCAAATATGACAATAGTGCTACGCATCTCTTATGCATCAGGCTTTCCAGAAATGAGAAAATGCTCGGTAGCATAGCTGCTGGAAAATGGCTTTTACATACGTCATATCTACGAGATTGCGAAAGAGAAGGAAAATTTCTTAATGTTAGTACATGTGTTTTTTTGTCAATTTTATTTATAATCTTTATATCCGAATGCGTACAAATTTTAGGAAGAAAAATACGAATGGGGTAACCCAAAAAGCAAAGATGTGATTCCGGAACCAAGCAACAGGATAGAGCAAGCGATCGCAGCCGCAGCTCATAAGTGGCGGCTGAGATTGCAGAAGAAACCGGAGGGTCCGTTTTGCGACATGGTGGCACTGCTAATGGTCTCTGAGGACAAATACGATCAGTTCAAGAGATTGATCGAAGCCGGTGATGGTTCGGTTACGCAAGCAAGGTGAATATTCATAAAAAAAGAATTCTATTATGCTATAAGAATTCTATTAAGAATTCTATTATATAAAAAAAGAAATCTATTATCATGTACATTTTCTTTTTGATCACAGACCACCCTATGATGTCAGTTCATCGGGACGCAGAATCACGCACTGCTTCGTTAATGTGAGACAGGTGAAGAATATCTCATTTTTTTCTCACTTTTTTTCTAGATTAAATATTCGAAATGTTGTACCACTAAAAGTTAATGACTTTTTTCTCTTTAGTAATTTTTTCAGTATTTTTAAAAAGTGAATATATATAATTTATATATATATATATATATATATATATATATATATATACACATATATATAACTCGCACAAAAAATTAAATAATATTGAATTGAAGTTTGAAAAATGCCTATGTTACATGTGGTACACATGTAAATTTATATATGTAATTGCTCATTTGCGAAAATATATTATTATGTATATTTGTAAACACAGGTGAACCAACCTATAGACTGGGCCATGTTGGCGAGCAAGGGTATCCTCTGCTTCTTGCCACAATACCTCAGCGATTACCTAATGGCAGAAGAACCACTCAATCCACGGGATTGCGTACTACCAGAATTTAAAAAATATCTGACGTTACTACCGAAATAGTCAGATCGCGCAATCATGTCATAAGCGATTTTATTCACATATACATATTTATTTGTATTACATTTTTATCATTTGATTTATAATTTGTATATTTAATTTTTGTTTAATTTACATAAACGAGAAAGTATTAATGGCATCATAAAATCTATAGATTATAATGTACATAGATATATAGATTATAACATAATGTACATAGTGAATTCAATAATGTAAATTTGATATCACAATACCAAACAATTGAAATAAAGAGTATCGGATCATTTTTGTGCTGCCAATAGTCTGATCGGAATTACAACTTACGATATAAGCGTTTTTATTCATTTATATATACATTTATATATATATATATATACACACTTATTTTTGTTTTATTTTTATTATTTTGATTACATTTATATTTTGTATATTTAATTTTCATCTTTTCAATTTATATAAGCGAGAAAATATTAATCGTAAAATATATATAGGTACTAAAATATATATAGATTTTAATATAATGTACATAGTGAATTCAACAACAGCGTATATTTGATATCACAATGCTAAATAACTGAAATAAAGAGAATCAATCATTTTTGTCCTGTACTTATATTCTTTGATCAAAATGTTTCCAATGATCTCTCTTTCAATGAAAAAAATTCTCTTAATTATATTCAACACTGGAAAAAGACAAATTATATAGAATAAAATATCAAATAATAGAATTAAAATATATGTGGCTAATGTATATATGATATATATCTTATATCTTCTTTAAATCCAGCAAAAACCCTGCGGGTGGGGAAGTCAACACTCTTCGCGTATCCATGATGGACATCCATGAAGGATTCAATGAAACCTCGTAATCACGTAGAATCGTTATCAATCCTATGGCGGTTTGCAAAATTCCCAATCGCATACCTAATAATCAAGTGGAAAATTAGAGAAAATTTAACACGTCCTAAGTGGGTTTCAAATTTTTTGTGGAATATACACGATGTAATTAAAGTCATTTGTTAATAAATCTCTTAATATATTCATAACATATACATTTTTTTTATAAACGATACTAAAAATTTGATTATCAAAGATTAAAGAAAATTAATAATAAGCATATTTCTCTAATTATGATATCTTTACTTTTGTGTTTTGTAGAAATAATAAATAAATGAAGAATAGATCGTCTGTAAATGTCGAAGAAGAATTACTCTAGTAAATTCTAAAATTCATTCCAAACACATTTTAAATCCATCTGTAGTCTATGATGCACCAACCTATACAATTTCGAGGACCTTCGCCGAATGGTAGAAAGGTGCAAGGTACAATCTCGTTTTTTCTCTCGTCGCTGAACCGTTCAGGATCGAAACGCTTTGGATCTTCAAAGAACCTGGGGTCTTTCTGAATACCGTGTAATGCGACATATATCGGTGTTCCTTTCTTAATAGTTATGTTTGTATTAGGTAACTGTAATTTATTTATTTTTTCATCAATTGAACTGTTATTCTCCGTATCGACATTTTCATTTCGATAAATGATATATCATTGAAAAAAAGTGGATGATCTATAGTATAATATGTAACGTATAATTTTTTATACCGTGTAATCTTCTATGGGAATCCTATCCAGAATTGGCAGAATCGGATAGAGTCTTAACGTTTCATTTATCACTTGATGTAAATATTTCATGTTATTAACCGCTTCATATGTGATGCCATTCGCGGTCTGAATCTTCTCGAGGATCTCCTCTCTCGCGCGTCTCTGCATTTCCGGACATTTGGCCAATTCGCAGAGGGCATAGGTCATAGTAGTAATACTAGTCTCACGACCGGCCACAAAGAAGATTGCCGCTTGAGCAAGAAGGATATCCCCTTCGAATCCTGAAAAGAAACGTAATGAAGAAACCGTGAATGATAAAGATTATTTTGTTAAATTATTTTAATTTTGAATTTATTTATTCCAGATTTATCATGCTTTTTTTAACGTTAATATTTTTAATATTATTAATTAGCATCGAATATATACAGTAGTTAAAAACCCACGGAAAAGAGAATCATCTGCATTTTCATTCTTCAATTGTAAAAGAGAATCGATCAGATCTCCTCGTTTCGTCTTCGTGATGCTTCTATTGTCCATAGAGTCCCAAAACACTTTGCGGAAGTAATCCGTGTAGTTACCGAATAAGTGAGCACCCACATATTTTCCAATTTCCGGAAAGAAGAACATAATAAAGAATCGCAAGTTTCTCAGAAGAGTCCGTTGGGCTGCTTTATGTGCTGTAGAGGAAATAAACGTGCATTACTACGATATGAGATTCCTTTATTCTATCTATGAAATATTGTATAACATTGTATGATATTTTTATGCAAATTTAATATATATTTTTTTTAAATTTGCATTGATTAATTGTGTCTTTATAAAGATTGTTTTAATATTTTTATATTTTACTTATAGTTTACGAAAAATTCCGGTGGCGGTATATCGAAACAATTTGCTCGAATTCCAAATGCCAAGGAAGCTATCACAATGGTGGTATATTTATCAAATATATCCTTGATAGGTATCGATATGATGTTGGAGTCCGCGAACTCACCACACAGGTACTCCCTCATCATCTCTCCGGATTCTTGCATAAGCAAGAACAGACTCTTTAATTTGCCACTTGTAAACACTGGTGACATTTTTGCCCTGCGAATCAGAATCGCTTGATAATTATGTTAGAAAATGAAGTAAGAATGAAGTAAAAAGAATTTAATACTGTAATAAGATGAGAATAATTTACAACAAACTAAAGAGAGATGAGAAAATAACTAAATATATTGAATCTACAATCTGTACAAGTATGTAAATCGTTTACCGTAAATATTTCCATTCAGGATTCTTGATAGTAACGAGAATCCATTTAGTAAGTACGTCGGATTTGCTTTTACCATCGAAATAATGATTTGGAAATACGTGAAAGTCCTTGATCATAATTTGCTTGATCAGTTCCGGATTTCTCACAAGTAAGAATGGTTTGTGTAAGATGTAAATTCCGATTACGTCATCTTCATCCGCAACTTGCTGATACAGTTCGCCAAGAAGTACTCCTATTGATTTGCGCATAAATATTGCATCCTTAATGTGACCGAAGAACCAATGTGCGGGTAACGTGCGTACGCCATGTCTTTGCCAGTAAGTGTGCTTCCACTTTAGCCAAAGGAAAAGCATCGCGAAAAATGAGAAAAATATCAAAAGCGTGTCCAAAAGAATACAGTCAGTCAATATCGCCATTTTGCGCAAATCTTTTCGGAAACTTATTCGTGTAATAATAAACTTCGTTTGAATTATAAAACGTCGTGAACTCTATTTTCTGCGTAGATGTGTTTCAATTATAAGATTTTGAATAATATAAGATATGGAATTAAATTATGCATTGTTATAGCTACTTGCCGAGTCATTTATCATTCATAAGAGGGTACTTGTGTTTTTTTTATATACAAGGTGTCGTATAAAATTATAAAAGCATTGCAATAAAAATGAGTGGTTGGATTTAACTCGTAATTTTGATCGAACTTTTGTATGTAAAAGACAAAAAAATGACAAAAAATTATGCACATGCCTCATTTTTCGTAAGTTTCTCTATTATAAGGATTCTGTGAATTGTAAAATTTTTAAACACTCTATGTATATCAATGGATTTGATCTTATCTGATAATATGTAGATAGAAGGAAAAAACCCAATAAACAGTTACATAATATTATTACTTAATATTGGTTGAGAATACACTCACAACAATGGTATTTATTAGTAGTTGAGGTGTGCTGCTCTGAAGGCATACTTTTTTAACAATCATTCTTACAATCATCTATTTAATATATCTCACTATTTAATGTATCTCATATTTGCAGCGCTATCATATTTGCATTAACATAACAGTAGCGTGCTTATATTTACTATAATGTATTATTTGTTCAGGTTATTATTTGTTACTTTATTGATTCTCAAGTGAGTAATCTTATCGCGTGATAAACTAACAAACAATTTTCGTCGAATATAGATATTATATTATTAGATCATTGTTTATGTAATCGAAAATATTTTACTCCGAGAAAATATCTCTTAATTTATGCGAAAAATTTATTTTTTTCTCCTTAATCCTCGTGGATCTTTTTATATATTTATTTTCCCTTTATCTTTAATTTTGTATTTACTTTTTGTGTCCAATAAGTAATTATTTCCAATAAGTAATTTTCTTTTATTATTTCTTTTTACAATTCCAGCAACACAATTTTTTATACCATTAAATATATATATATATATATATATGATATAAAAAAATGTGTTACCTAACCAGAATATTTATAAATATATAATATATATAACCTTTTTTTTCGAAAAAAGTTTAGCCGAGTATAATTGGGTAATCAATTTTGACATTGTACCAAAAGATATTACATATAATAATGTATTAGAGAAAGTTATGATTTCTTCTATATAATTAATTCCTTAGTAAATAAAAAATAAAATACTAAAAATTTTCTATTTTTAAAAATAGTCACAGAAATTGTATATGGTAATTGTCAATGGTAAGAAATTATCGAATAAAGAAGAGAAAAATTAATCTTTCGAATTTGAAATATTGTTGTAATATATTTAAAACGGCTTTATAACCAAGAGAAATAAGAAGAATAATAAAAAAATCTTAAATTAATTCTAAAAAAATTAAAACTTTACGATATTTTCCGACATTAAAATCTATGTGATATTGGAGTTGATGAAGACTCTTGAAAGGGAAACACAGTTTTAAACATAGGTAAATTTCACTTCTGTGAAATTTGCGGTGATGATGTGTGTGTGTATAATTGTTAGTGTGTTCCCCTGCGGATTACTGGACACCCGTGACGTTCGGCTGAAGATCGCGTTGCTAAGAAGTTGTTGACAGAAGCGGCTGTCATTGAGTCGGGAAATAGCTGTCAAGCTATCCGGCCGGACTTTTCCGCGGTCTTTGATTAATATCAAATCCGCGGGCGCAACTGGCTGGGGCGAGGACTCGATATATATCGAAGGGGCGCGCCAAAGGACGGCCGCGGACCGCGTGAAATGAATTAGCACTTTTAAAGATAACACGGGAACTTTATTAAACAACACAATAACACAAACAGTAACACAGAACACAGAATATGTTATCACGCACGAGCGGCTCGTTTGTAAACGCGTCCGAACTTGACAGCTATTTCCCGACTCAATGACAGCCGCTGTCAACAACTTCTTAGCAGCGATCTTCAGCCGAACTCACGGGTGTCCAGTAATCCGCAGGAAAGGAACACGGGGACGCAAATATATATATATATATATATATATATATATATATATATATACATTTATTTCTACTTTATTTTTATCATTTTAATTACATTTATATAATTTTCATCGTTCCAATTTATATAAGCAAGAGAATATTAATCGCAAAATATATACATGTATCAATATATATATATATATATATATATAGATTATAACATCATGTACCTAATAAATTCAATAGTAAATTTTTGATATCACAATGCTAAATAACTGAAATAAAGAGAACCGATCATTTTTGTCTCTCAACCTATATTTTTTGATCAAAATGTTTCCAATCTCTCTTTCAATGAAAAAAAATTTTCTGAATAAGATTCAACACTGGAAAAAAACATAAATTATATAGAATAAAATATCAAATGATAGAATTAAAATATATATATGGCTAATGTTTATATGATGTATATCTTATATCTTCTTTAAATCCAGCAAAAATCCTGCGGGTGGGGAAGTGAACACTCTTCGCGTATCCATGATGGACATCCATGAAGGATTCAATGAAACCTCGTAATCACGTAGAATCGTTATCAATCCTATGGCGGTTTGCAAAATTCCCAGTCGCATACCTAATAATCAAACGGAAAATCAATCTAGAGAAAATTTAACAGGTCATAAGCGAATTCCAAATTTTTTGCAATAGTAAAATATACAAGATGTATTTAAAATTATTTGCTAACAAATCTCTTAACATATTCTTTTTTATAAACGATACTAAAAATTTAATTGGCAAAGATTAAAGAAAATGAATAACATTTTTTAATTTTGTGTTTTGTAGAAATAATAAATGAACGAATAGATCGCCTGATATATATCAAAGAAGATTCACTCCAGTAAATTCTGTATTCCAAACACATTTCAAATCCATCTGTAGTATATGATGCACCAACCTATACAATTTCGCGGACCCTCGCCGAAAGGCAGGAAGGTGCAAGGTACAATCTCGTTTTTTCCCTCGTCACTGAACCGTTCAGGATCGAAACGCTCAGGATCCTCATAGAACCTGGGGTCTCTCTGAATACCGTATAATGGGACATATATCGGTGTCCCTTTCTCAATAGTTATGTTTGTATTAGGTAACTGTAATTTATTTTTTCATCAATTGAATTGTTATTCTTCGTATATTTTGATTTAGATAAATGATATATCATTGAAAGAAAAGTGGGTGATCTATAGTATAATGTATAGTATAATTTCTTATACCGTATAATCTTCTATGGGAGTCCTATCCAGAATTGGCGCAGGCGGATAGAGTCTTAACGTTTCATTTATCACTTGATGTAGATATTTCATGTTATTAACCGCTTCATATGTGACGCCATTTGCGGTCTGAATCTTTTCCAGGATCTCCTCTCTCGCGCGTCTCTGCATTTCCGGATATTTGGCCAACTCGCAGAGGGCATAGGTCATAGTGGTAATACTAGTCTCACGACCGGCCCCAAAAAAGATTGCCGCTTGAGCAAGAAGGGTATCTCCTTCGAATCCTGAGAAGAAGCGTAATGAAGGAATCGTGAACGATAAAGATTATTTTATTAAATTATTTTGAATTTATTTATTTCAGATATTTATTCATCATGATTTTTAATGTCTAATATTATTAATTAGAATTGAATATATACAGTAGTTAAAAACCCACGGAAATGAGTATCATCTGCATCTTCATTTTTCAATTGCAAAAGAGAATCGATCAGATCTCCCCGTTTCATCTTCGTGATGCTTCTATTGTCCATAGAGTCCCAAAACACTTTGCGAAAGTAATCCGTGTAGTCACCCAGCATTTTAAGACCCAGATATTTTCCAATTTCCGGTAAGAAGAATAGAAAAAAGAATCGCAAGTTCCTCGAAAGATTCCGTTGAAATGCTTTATGTGCTGTGTAAGTGAGAAAACAAAAAGGACATTACGTACATATGAGATTCCTTTATTCTATCTATAAAATGTGTATAACATTATACTAATATTTGGATATAAACTTGTAACGATGCGTTCACGCATCGTCACTATTTTCTTATTTGTATTAATAAATATATCTATATTACACTTTACTTGCTTCACCTATCTGTCTCACCTGTTAATTTTCGATACACACCAGCTATCTCGCTCGCAACCATGCACGCTCCTATGCTCTCTCATTCGCACGCTCGCTTTCTCACTTACTCTCATCGCTTATCGCATGTTGCCTCGCTCACTCGCTCGTCCGAATATTCGCATCTCTCGCAGTCGTGTCCCACCTGAGGGATTCGCCAAGTAAGGGAATCCCCAGCCGAGTATATAAGCCGGCACGACCAGTGCATCGGTGCTGGGTGTCTTCGATTACGGTCATTCAGTCCAGATCGAGGTATCTCTTGACTCCTGCCGAGTGTCTCCGGCTTTCTGATACCAGTCCAGGTCGAGGTGTTTCTCGACTGCCGCCGAATGTCTCCGGCTCCAGTACCAGTTTCGATCGAGATGTCTTTCTATCCACCGGTTGTCTTCGGTTTTCCTGAATCAATCCAAGACGATATGTTTCCCGACTCACCGGGTATCTTCGGTTTCCCGTATCTGTCCAAGTCGAGCTATTACTCGACTCCAGGGGAGTCTCCGGCATTTCTGAGCCGTCTTGACATTTAGCCTCGTCGACAGTATGCTAGCCTTAAGCTCCGTGTTTCCCGTGTCCTTCCTGAAGACCTGTAAAATATTCCTTGACCCCCTGTATAGATATAAGCCCGTGTTACCGTGGCCGATCGATTTCGTTCATATGCGCTAGCCGTATCGTGAAGACTAGTTATGCGTTTTCCGTGTACCCGCTAGATATCGTCTGCACGTGCCGATGTTCACCGATTTCTATTTCGTTACTATACCTAGTATATAGTTTTCTCACACTTAAATTAGATACATTGACATTCACACACGTACACACATACATTGTACATATCCATTAGATGAAATCAATACATTCTAGTATAAAATGGTCACACAAGTCTGTTTTCCCTCCTTCTTTCGAATCCTGACGATCCGACGAGCCGATTCGGAGCGTCGAGAAAGGCGGATCGTTTCAAACTTGATATACAGGGTGGCCTCGAACGTTCCAGGCAGACTTTGAGATCTTATAGGAAATTTAATTGTAAATAAAAAATTTCTTCTTGAAAAACGTCTTTATTCATTTTCTACTATTACTAAAATATTAGTTAAAAAGCTATTACGAAAGTGCTATTACTAAAATATTAGTTGAAAAAAAAAATATTTTATTTTCATAAAAGAAAAAGATTTTTATTTTTTATTTTTATCGTTTTTTTCATGAAATTTATTTAGTTTCATTTTCTTTTTATTTCATTTTCTTTTCACCTTTTGCTCTTCCTTCATCAAAGGTTTTTGAGCGATAACTTCTTAAAAGAAGCATTTTTCGACTCATGTTTATAGGAAATTTTTTGTTCAGAATTAAATTTCCTATAGATCTCAAAGTCTGGCTGGAACGTTCGGGGCTACCCTGTTATATATATATATATATATATATTTTGTCAAACATTTTATTGATTAATTATCTTTATAAAGATCGTTTTAATATTTTTATATTTTACTTACAGTTTACGAAAAATTCTGGTGGCGGTGTGTCGAAACAATTTGCTCGAATTCCAAATGCCATGGAAGCTATCACAATGGTAGTATACTTGTAAAATATGTCCTTGATAGATATTGATACGGTGTTGGAGTCCGCGAACTGACCATGCAGATATTCTCTCATCATCTCTCCGGATTCTTGCATAAGCAAGAAGAGACTCTTTAATTTGCCACTCGTAAACACTGGCGACATTTTTGTCCTGCGAATAAAAATTGCTTAATAATTATGTTAGAAAATAAAGTAGGAATAAATATTTAATACTATAATAATATACGCTCTAAAAGTGAATCAGTGTATTATCACTGTAATCAGTGCTATACTTATAACTGCTTAATCAGTGAGTATTTACTGTTTTTCAATGATAATACACTGATTCACGCTAGTGACAGTAGTATATATATTATTTTCACTAGCGGGAATCAGTATATTATCACTGAAAAACAGTAAATACTTACTGATTACAAGCAGTTATAAGTACAGCACTAATTATAGTGATAATACTGATTCACTTTTAGAGAGTATGAATAATTTATAACAAACTAGAGAGAGAAGAGAATATAAAATAATTAAATATATTGAATCTACAATCTATGCAAGTACGTAAATCGTTTACCGCAATTGCTTCCATTCAGGATTTTTGATAGAAAAGAGGCTCCAATTGCTAAGTGTATCGGTTTTACTTCTACCGTCAAAATGATGATTTGGGAACACATGAAAGTCCTTGATCATGATTTGTTTGATCAATTCTGGATTCCTCACAAGTAGGAATGGTTCGTGTAAGATGTAAATTCCGATTACGTCATCTTCATCCGCAGCTTGCTGATGCAGCTCGCCAAAGACCACTCCCGCTGGTTTGCGCAAAAGAATTGCATCCTTGAAGTGACCGAAGAACCAATGTGCGGGTAACGTGCGTACGCCACGTCTTTGCCAATAAGAGTGTTTCCACTTAAACCATAGGAAAAGCGTTGCAAAAAGTGAGAAAAAAATTAAAAGCGTGTCCAAGAAAATGCAGTCAGTCAACATCGCCATTTTGCGCAAATCTCTTTGGAAACTTATTCGTGTAAAACTTTGTTTAAATTATAAAATATCGTGCATTCTATTTCTGCATATGATTCTGTTTCAATTATAAGATTTTTAATAATATATAAGATATGGAATTCACTGTTCAATATGTAAAAATCAGTAAAGTTTCTACGTGTGAATCGCTTCAGATGATACATAAAACTGCGGGAATAAAATTATATGTGTGCATCTTTATGCTTCTTGCCGAGTCATTTATCAATCATAAGAGGGGAGTTGTTTCTCTTTAAATATACTAGGTGCCGTATAAAATTATAAAAGCATTGCAACAAAAATGATTGGTTCGATTTTGACGAACTCGTAATTTTGATCGAACTTGTGTATGCAAGAAACGATAAATGGCAAAAAATTATGCGAATTTTTTGTATTTTTTGTTCTTATTATAAGACTTCTGTGAATTGGAACTTTTTAACATCCTATACATATATATCATTAAGTAGATTCGATCTATACATGATAATATATAGATAGTGTGTAGAAAGAAAGAACTCAACAAATAGTTACGTAACCACTTAATATTTCTTGGGAACGCACACACAACGATGGCATTCATTAGTAATAGAGATGTGCTGCTCTGAAGGCATCTTCTTCTAGCTTATAATCATCTATTAAATATATCTTATATTTGCATTAACATAATAATAATAATATGCTTATGCTATGACATATTATTTATTTAGCATTTTTTTAATCCTCAAGTGAGTAATTTTATCGCGTGATAAACGCAAAAAAATTTTTCATTGAATATAGGTGATATATTATTAAATCGGTTTTATGTAATTGAAAATATTTTACTCTTTTTATACATTTATTTCTTCTTTATCTCTAATTTCGTATTTATTTTTCATATCCCTGTATAAATTATATATAAAAAATTTGTTGTCAGAATATTATATATATATATATATATATATATATATATATATATATATATCTTTCTTTTCGAAAAAACTTTAGCCAGATATAATTGGATAATCAATTTTGATTATCCAATTACATTGCACTCAAAGATATTACATATAATAATATACTGGAGAAAGTCATTATTTCTATTTTTTCTACACAATTTTTTAATTTTTTAATAGGGAAAAAAAATAAAAAGCCAAAAACTTTTTATTTTTTAAAAAATAATCGAAGAAATTGCATTCAATTCAATGAGAAATTATCAAATGAAGAAAAGAGAAATTAATCTTTAGACTTTTAAATAATATTATAATATATTTAAAGCGGCTTTATAACCAAAAGAAATACGAAAAAGAATTATAAACAAATTATAAATTAATTCAAAAAAGAGTAGAATTAGAGATAAAGAAGAAATAAATGTATAAAAAGAGTAAAATATTTTCGATTACATAAAAACGATTTAATAATATCATCTATATTCGATGAAAAATTTTTTATGATATTTTCCGATATTTTTCATTAAACTCTATGTGATTGGAGCTGACAAAAACTCTTAAGAGAAACACATTTTAAACATAAATTTCACTTCTTTTGAAATCTGCGATGACGATAAATATTTTTTTTACATATCTCAAGTGAATTAATTCCCTTCACATGTGTTGAAAATTATACAAAAATTTAAATTATATTCTATCTTTAACAAAAGAATTAATTTGCAAATTATTCTAACGTTCTTGAAGTTAAAATTTAATAATTTGCAAGAATTTGTAAAAAAATTACACATGTTTCGTGTATATTGTAAGACTATTTTTCAAACATGTTCCTACTCTTGTCAACAAAATATTTATTAAATAAAAAGTTATATTTATTAAATAAAAAGTTCGAATTTTTATGCTAATAATTTTTTAAACTTGGAATAAAAGTAAATCTCCATTTTCAACTGCTTCGTTGCTTTAAGAGATTTATTTCATTTTATAATACACAAATTATACATACATATATACATATATACGTATACACACGTATATGTACAGGGTACCATTATATAATAGAGAAGAAAATACTATAAGAAAATTATGTATTATATAACGCATTCAAGATCTAACATGTCAACTTCGCCTGACATGTAAGAAATATCTTAACAAAATATACAAAATGACATTTAACGGGCAATACTCGCTTGTCTTTTTTTATTTAGATGATAAGAAAAAATTTCTTTTTAAAAAAGTTATCTCTTTTCTGTCTCGTGATATATTTGATCGAACGTTCTTATAATCAAACATCACATAATTTTCTTTTGAGGACGTTTCATGGACGTCGTATCCAAAGTAATTCGCACGTAAATGGAATGGAAACCCTGTATCGTATCGCGTATAACTTTATAATATATTCTAGTATAAACATCACGTTCTCAAAGTAACTTCGCTATATTCTAAGTGGGCAATCATAAATAGAGAGATACAATTTTGTAAGTTTCTAAGAAACGTCCAAATAATATTCGAATTTCTCAGATCTCATCTAGACATAAAAAAGCTCTCTAAAATTTCTCAAATGTAAAGAGAAAACATTTTTTAGATAAAAGTATTAAAAAAAGCTTTTTTTATATGAATGTTTTCCAGACATTTAAACAAGCTTTTAGAGATCAGCTTTTTTGAATATCAGAAGATGTCTGATCTTTGTTGAGAAGATTGCGCTCTGATTTTTCAATCTTCTTTAAGCATTTAAGAGATATTTTAATTTTCTAGCTGATTTTTTTAAACAATTTTTAAACACCTCTCGAACATTGTTTGGATTAATTGTTACGTGTTTCATTGATGACATATTAAGTATTTTTTTTCGCTATAATCTTAGAGATTATGTAGTGCGCCAAGCATTATTATCTGCTATAAAATATATACAATAGAATTCGAATATGTTACATCGTGAGTATCTAATAAGTGAAGTGAATTGCCTAATATGGAATTTCGAAATTCGATAATGTGGAACAATTTTTACAACGTTTATTATCGAATAGAAATTGTCCGGATTTCGTCAGCGGATTAAATAGATAGAATTAAAATAAGCATAATTTCGACAAGTTTAATTTTTTATATATATAATTACAGAGAAATTAAAATCTCATTAACAAGTTTTGTTCACAATAACAATTGTAAAAATCAATTGCTTAACGTTAGATGATTCATTCTCTTCAAATCTCCCCAGAAGTTTTTGCTATAAAAATTGGGATTTGAATGTTTAGCCGCGAAAAAATAATATTTCTCGCTGTATTTACTTGTCGCTTTATGCTTTTCGTTCAGAATTTGAGGAAAATTCTCCTTTAAAACGTCGCATGTTCTATTAAAGTTTTTAAAGAGGAAAAAACAAAAAAGAATCTTATCATCTTATCATTACAGATATATTTGCTCCATAATAAGTAAAATGAGTTTGGCTTGATAACATTTAATTAATATTTATTTTCATAAGCATTTGGACAGTATCGACGTGCTTATAATATAAATTTAAAATATACTTTACAATTTCGTAGTGCAGTTATAATTCAATATTGTTGGAAACTGATCAATAATTTTTTTAGATATTTTATCTTTTGCTTTAATCAGTTTTCTCACGTTCTACTAAATATCATTCAGTAGTTCATATTATCATTTATTTATTTTATCTGTTGCAAGGTTTTATAAAAAAATTTAATTATTAATTTTTTTGTAAAGATAAAAATAAAATACGTAAAAGGCGACGTTAAAGTGAATATAAGCAGATTCTCTCTTATTTGTATATACTTTTTACATTGTGACATAAAATGTAACATCAAGATATAACTGTTTTCAGCAAATCTTGGAATGCTTTATATTATTTCTTTAATGTGTGTTACGCTATTATTATCAAACTTCCTATTCCCATCTATATTAGAATTATAATACCCATAAAATAAGAGTAAAGAGATATAACTATATAAATTGAAAGTGACAATAAAAAGTGTTCTGTATCGGCCAAGTTCATTAAATGGAATAATATATTTTGTTATCTTGAAATTGTATGTAAATGACAGATGGTGACCACGGTCTTACATACAGGTCTGGAAACTCAGGCCTTTTTTAATGGTGGGGGAGGTCTCACTTAGTGTCTGTTTCTGGAGTTCACGCTTTGCCCGCTAGATTCGCTGCGATCTAGAAGAGGCAATGCGAGCGAGAGAGACAGAGACAGTCTGCAGTAGTCGTCTCTGTTTATGTACATTGAACGAAATCGCGGTCGTATCAAAGATAACATTTTTTTTTCATGATGCCGAATTTGTGTGTAGTTAGAAATTGTCGGAAAATGAGACAAAATGTCAAGGCAAAGTGTTCGCTCTTCAGAGTTCCTCAGTCTGAAGTTTTGCGCGAGATGTGGGAGGCCGCAATTCCCGGTATCGCGAGGTTACAATCGAACCAGCACGTATGTGAGAAGCATTTTGAAGAAGAATGCATCGTGCGAAGTCTTGTGAAACGAGATTCTGATGGAAAAATCCTTATTGATGTAAGTATAAAATATATTATCTTCTATATTATATATATTATCAATATATTATTATATATTATCAATATATATTCTACATATATTATTAATATTAATATAAAAAAAATTTTTTAAATGATTACTGCCGTCTATCTCTCTCGCTCGCATTGCCACTTCTAGATCGCAGCGAACCTAGCGGGCAAAGCGTGAGCTCCAGAAACGGACACACTAAGTGAGACCTCCCCCACCACCGGAGTTTCCAGACCTGTATGTAAGACCGTGATGGTGACATAAAAAGGTTAAAAATATGGTTACAATGAGATGCGTGGTGTAAATAATATAATAAAATTTCACAAATAATGAATTCACAAATAATGCTACAATTTTTCAAAACAAAAATAGTTAAACATAATTAATAATATACGTATACAGTATACACATATATAATATTCAAAATGACGACAAAATGTTGTAAATTATTCCTGTAGACATATTAACATTCGATGAATCTGGTCTCATACGAAATATTTTCAGTAAACAACTTTTGTCTCTCCACTATGAAGTTAAGTCTCCTTACTCTTACCTCATGATAATAACATTAAAAGGAAGAAAAATACAAACTCGAAACTGTTCAACATTTAATTGAATCGAGAAAATCAGAAACTTACATATATATATCTAGATTAATATTTACTTAAAGAAAATAACATTTATTTTCTTCGTCGTTTTTAATATATATGTATATAATTGATTATTTAATATTTTATTTTTGGTAAATTAAAACCTTTTTTTTCTTTCTTAATAATTAAATCAAACTATTCTCAAATGATTTATTCCTGGCAAATTAATATTTTCATTTTTGTCTACAATATATAGCATATTTGAATCTTTGTTTCTAATGGCAACCGAAAACATATGTAAAATACTTTTCTTTTGTTAATAATCTTCATTGTAATATCACAAAATATTTCAATAATTATCTTTTCTTACACATATTCGAAGTAAAAAATTTTTAAGATAAATGTTTAACACAAATCTGCAAAATTTCTTGCAAACAAAACCAATACGCTTTCTGAATTTCCCAATTCAATTTAAAAGATTGCCATCCGATTGTAATATAAAGCTATTTTGGTTGTGTGTCCTGTTGAGACTGTTGCTGTTGTTGTGTCTGTTGTTTTTGCATTTGCTGCGTTATGGTTTGCAATCTTACTTGACCAAGACCGGGCGAAGAAGCTAGATTCGGAACAGTAGATGAAGAGGCGGCACCTACACCAGAACTGGCACCTGCACCGGTGCTCGGACCGGAAGTAGCAGAACCTGAGCCAGGACCTGGGCTGGAACCTGGACCAGGACTTCGCCTTACTGCACTGACAATCGGTTTTCCTTGGATAGGCATAGCTTGTCGTAGTTGCGCATTGTTAGCAGTCACCACCTGGATAGTTTGTTTCAAGGATCCGGATGCGACTGGTATCACGCGGGTTGGCAACTGCGATTTAGCCAGTACTATTGGATTAGCCTGAGATGCTGTCTGTCCTGTCGAAACCTGAATTATAAAATAGCATCATTTTAACAATTTCACTTCGTTTCTCATAGAATTCGCTCGGATATATTTCCAGAATTACAATAATTACAGAATTAAAAAAAATATTAAAAATATTTAATACTTTTTTTCTGTTTTTCTCAAATTCTAATAATCAAAATCGGTATTACTTTTAACAAATAATTTTCACTATTGATAAAAAACCTAAAGACTCTAACAAAAGCAGCAAAATAACAAGTTTACTAGCAATTTTCTTTCGCGGCAACAAGCATCAAAACAGATTACAATATTTACAAAGACAGAAAAAGAAATATGTTTCTCATTCATATAAGCATTTTACTTACGTGAGGAAATTGTTGTACCGCCGGAGGTTGAACTTGCTTTATCACCTGCTGGATCTGCTGCATTGATACGGGCAGCGATTTTGGTGATTGTACGATCAGTTGTGTCTGCATACCTCCTTTACCAAGTTGTGCAGCGACTTTTTGTCCTCCAAGTTTCCTTTGAGCGAGAATCTGTGAGTGAAGCGCAAGTTGACGAATCTGTTGCGGCGTCCCAGTACGAACACCCGTCACATTGGCTGCCTTGACGAGAGTCGCTACCGGAGTACCACTCGCAGAAGTACCCATCTGTTGTACCTGCAGACCGGCCTGAGCAAAGATCTGCGCCGGTGTGAGTCCTGTTGGAGGCATCTGCAACAGGAGTCGTAGTCAGCTACTTTCATGAATTAAGAATATGAAAGATTCTACTCAACATGCAGAGTGAACATCTCATATAATTTTATTGTTTTGAATATTTACATTAGGAGGATATTGCCTTCTTTTGTATCGCAAGACACTCACTTGCCCAGCAGCCGCGGCCGCTGTCTTCGCTTGATGTAGCGCCTGCCGCTTGATCAATGCCATTTCCGTCTCAGATACTGGCCTGGCCATTGTTTGTTTGCTTACACCAGTTTGCGCTGTCGCAGTGCCCACTGTGGGAATTCCCTGTTGTTTCATCAAGGTAGCTGTCGCCGCTCGCTGCTGCTGCTGTTGCACTGCCGCCGTTGCCGTGGTCGGTATCGCAACGGATAACTTTTGACCACCAGTTGTTTGCGTCTGTAATACCTTGCTGAGTTGTTGTTGGCGCAATAGTACTTGTTGCTGTCTATAATATTGCAACTGTGCTGTCGTTGCATTCTTATTTCCCGTTGTAGCCATCGCGACGCCCACTAAACCTCCCTTTTGACCACCCCCTGAGTTAGTGGAAGCTTGACCTGTGGGTTGCAAGCCACCTGTGGCGATTCGTTGAGCAGCTTGTTGCAAACTCGCAACGTTCGCCGATGTTGTTCTTGCATCCTGGATGATTACTTGCCCACTTCCACCAGGTCGAGCTTTCACCGTCGTAGTGACTACCGTAGTGGTTGCCACATTGGTTAAATTTGCAGTAGCCTTTGCACCGGTTATGGAGCCAGTGTTATTCACATTTGGAATTGCTTGAGGGGTTAGCTGATGCATTTGTGATCCTACGGAGTTTGTAACTACTTGTCCAGCTTGTTGTTGTTGAGTTTGTTGCTGCTGCTGCAACTTGAGTTGCTGCTGCTGCTGCTGCTGAGCAGCTTGTTGCTGCTGCTGCTGATGTTGTAGGAGCCGTGCTGCAACCTGTTGTTGCTGTTCCGGAGTAAAAACCTACGAATTTAATTAACGAATATCTCCTTGGACGTGTTAGTATAGCGAATAAAAGATGTTATATTGATTCTATAGTTCAAGTTTAAACAACAAATTTGACAAAAATTTACACTACTAAGCGCAAATGCAAGTTGTTCTTATATATCTTACATTACTAACCGTATGCTTCATCTTCTCTTTAGCTATTCTATCTGCGCGTCGCGCAGCAACATCCACTGGCACCATCGGATTATCGAATTGTATGCCGCATTCAACCAAGACAGCTGTTATGGTAGGATTCCTCATCAACGGATTCATAAGCAATGGCGGTTTCACGGTAGGTGTTCGTTTATTAGACACAGATTTTATGATTTCATATCTTTGAGTGCCCATTAATGTGAACGAGTTGTTCCTGTCTTGATTGTGCAATTGCGATGTTCTCATTGGTCTGTTGCTCTTATTCTGTTGCTGAAAGCAGTGAAAAGATACTGAGAATTATAATCCATATAAGTTTTTATTTAATATTATTTTCCTTATCGTATAATTAAAGAATTTTCAGATGGAAGAGACAGAAAAAATAAATTATAGATAAATCTTTCTGTCAGATTTGTTTTGCAATTATGATATTTTCCTTATCATCGAATTCAACGGTGAATAAAGTGAATAATCTACCTCAGAGACTTGCGGTGTTTTATAAACGCTTCCCTTTTGTTTCTTCTGCTTCTTCGGAGGAGTGTCGTATAGCAGCTTACCCTCTTCCCTTGGTATTATCACAGATTCATATCTGCCTCTGCAGTGTTTGGGCGATCTATGTAATCGCGTACCGCTGTTAACACAATCGGCTACCATATCCCAGTTAGGCGTATGACCCGGCGAGAGGATTATCATGTTCAAGGGTAAGCCCTGATAGCTTTGGATAGAATGTAGTAGAGCCCACTCCTCATAAATCAACCAATCTATCACGTGATCTGGCTCCGGTGAACTCTTCGTGACATGAGAGGAGTTCTTCAACACTGTCATCGGTGGGCGTACCATCGCACGATATTTATGCAGTTTCATGTCGCGACGCATCTTCATCAACGCCGGAGATGGTCGATCAAAGAGGGATCTCGGTGCGAACACGGACTCCTCTTTGTGCCGCATTATCTTGACAGGTCGACAACCTGCAATTAGAAAAACAGTTAGCAATTATTTATTACAACTTTTGTTGATTTAAAAAAACGACAATTTTTTTTATCAAGTTAGTTCTTGAAATTTGCATTTTGTCATCGAATTTGTTTATATTTTTAATGTTTTATTTTCAATAACAAATAGATAAAAAGATTTATAATACGTAATAATAAGGATAATTTTTCATTCTAAAATATGTTTCTAGAAAATGAATAATACTTAATATTTGATATCTTTATGAGTAAAATTTACTCACCATCATCAGTCAGAACGGCTTCGATTCTATTCCTGCTTCGCTCTTTCTTCACGTAAATTGGAGGTAGCTGAGCCTCTGTCATGGGTACATCCTCATAAAGAAAACTCATAGTGTAATCGATATATACATCATTATCTGTTGTAGGAGGAGTGGGTGGGCACCACATCTAAAAGAAGAAAAGAAAATTTAGCTTAATTGTATTCTTTCAAAAGAGAATTCAAGAACATTGTACTTCATTTGTTGTTTTTTGTACAACTGGAGATAGAAAATTTAACTTTCTCTAAGCATCTCCATAATCGCATGTTCTTTTTTTTAATTTTAAATTTACGTGTATTGTACTTATTTAGTAACTTTTTTAACGAATAAATTAATTTCTTGTATTTTTTGTCTTTGCAAAATCACATAAAATTTTTTCTTTCTCAATCTTAATACAAAAAAAATATTTAATAAAATTTGATAATAAAATACTATCAATTATAATAAAAAAGAAGTTAGAGTAAACACAATATTTAATAAATAATAATCCTTGCATTTTGTTTAATTTTTATCACAAATTTATATAATAAAAGTTAAAACCGAATTGTTTTGGACTTACCGGCATTTGCTCCATGGTATGTTCCGATAACCAAATCTGCAAGATATTAAAGTTAGATATGAGTTAGATCTTGAGACCTACGAGAATTTCTTGCTCCCATATAGTCTGTTCCTGTGCTCACTAAACTTGCGATATACCTTTTCACACTATCGAAATCTTTTTTAAGAATCTCTAATTCTTTTAGTCATTAATAAAGTCGCTTAGAAATTTTGCCTTTGTTTAAATCATGAACGAAGCTGAATTTCAAAGGCTGAATTTCTAACAATTAATAAACATAAATAATATTATATATAAAAAAATGTAATAATATAATATAAAATAAATAATAGTTCTGTGAGACACTATAGGACGGACGCGATGAGCAAATTTTCAATAAATAATAATAAAAATAAAAAGGAAGAGAGAAAAAAGAGAGCGCGCAAAAGGGCTACTCTTTCCCATATTTCCATTAGTTTCAGATTTGAGATTATAATTCTCTATGATTATAATTTCAAGATATAAAAGTTTCCACGTGTTATAATTGTAATCTCTTATTAAGAATCTTTACTATTAAGAATTTATCTTATTTAAAATTCTGAGCTTTAGTCTCCTTTCAGAAAACGAAAAAAATTTAATGTTAAATATTTCTTTTTTGGAGAAACCGCAACAAGAAACATAATAAATTTTGAAATTTTTTTCAAGGAGAAATCAACTTCAAATTTAACTAGAAAATTCATAATAAAAAAATTATGTGTAGGACGATAAGATTATGGGACAGCCTGTAAACGCTCAAAGGTTCTCGTTCCTCTCATCCTAAATATTTTAAGAGAAAGAGTTCTTTTTCTTCACGATATATTCCTTTATCTATTATATTATCATCATATATATATAGGATGAGATACGTGTGTGACGTAACGTATAAATAACGTATCTCACTCATGTGCCTGCTTATATCTTGCTGCGGACTCCAAGTTTGGAATGGCAAAGGCAGTGTTTTGGTGCCATTTTATGAACAATTTTATTGGAGCTCTTTTCTTTTCTTTCTCTACGCATGTACTAAGACATATTTTTTTTCTCGAAAAAAAGTGCGGTCATGATAGCCTTGCCACACCAAACCGATATCGAGAGAGAAAAAGTTCTATTAAATCGCGATAAATATATAAACAAGCACACTGAGCTGAGAATGATTTGACACCAAAACGGAACTGAACCTTTGATCGACACAGACTTGGAAACGCATCAAGAAATAAGGGAGAACACATTTCTATATACAATATATATATACATATATATATAGCAAGGAATATCTCGTTTATTTTTTTTTCTTCTTCGAACTCTCGCTCGATCATACAAAATACAGGCACGCAACTTAAATATTACAGTATGTGCATGTGTGTGTGTGTCAGGAGAAGGAGGAAGAGGGAGGCAAGTGGAAAAGAGCGGAGGAAGGATATCCTTACGCGTACGATAATACGTAATATAATATCAGGTCCTTGTTTTTCACTTACGTAGTTCAAGACGGCACGACTGAAATCTTTTCTCGCGAATAAACCGGCTAAACCACGTAACTCTTCATCACCCTAATCATTATTAATTAAATCCTCGTCAGATATCAATCCAGTCCTTCATATTTAATTATAAATTCAGACTTAATCGTCAAAACAAATCATTAGGGTGGAATCGAATCACGCATTTTACCCCGCGTACACATTTTTATATCCTTTTCTCGTTTTTCGTCTATATATGTGTATGTGTGTATGTATGAATAGTTTCGGATGGCGCACTAGAGAATTGTTCGACTAATGTTTTACGCTGGTTCATTCTTCCCTAATATAATACACACGTTCATTTCGCTCGTCACACTGTTTTATATAAATCATCATTCACGCGCGTCTAAAAATCCGCCTTTGCCGTCTGCACTTTCCTATATTTTTTTAAAATTCAATATGATATATTCGGCAGAAATAAGAGGCGAGCGCAAGACAGATCAAAGATTATTATAGGAAAGTGCAGTCAGAAGAAACAGATCCTACCTTTACAACGAAAAAAAATAAAATGAGATAAGAGAGTGGGAAGGCGGGACCGGAGATACACAACTTACAATGCTACAAATATTACACGTGTACCTGCGGTACAACCCATAAAGAAAACGCATTCTTTATCGTAATTATGATTATGTACAGATGCGTACTCGTGTCTCATGTTAGCGCTAAATGTGTCTATTTGATTTCTCTTTCATTTTCCTCGTACAAGAATTTTTTCTCTCTATGCCTCTTTTATTGTATAACGTTTCTCTCTAGCGAATTTAATTATGCATCTTTTTATATAAATGTTGTCTCTCGATTATCCTTTTCATATAATTTTCTTTACTCGAAATTTTGTTCTCATTTTAAATTTTATATATTTGTGGAATTTAATAATTATTTGATATATTTATAACTTTTCCCTCGTGTATATGTGATTCTTATATAGAGTTTTTGTTCTTTTCGCTAGAAATTGTCATGTTATTTCAAAGAAATCTAAGAAAATCAAACAACCACTAAGCGCTAAATATGAGATAAGTACGGACAAAAAACGTGCAATCGAGTTGCGCGTATAACATGAGTGCGATCGCCAAGCGTTCTTAAACGCTAGATCAAAATTTTCCATCAGATATTTATCTCATGATATTTTATATCTTATTAATGTTTTTCTCATAATATAATCTTAAAAATAAATCATTATTTTGCAAATAATAATTTATTTTTCTATTTTTATTTTATTATTTTTATTTTTATTATTTTATATCTTTATAAAAAAAGAAGCTCCGATTAATTTATGCTCCGATCAAAAGGTAACAAAAATTCTAAGAATTTGATCAAATCGAAACACATAATATATTAGATTTCTCCTAACTATCACAAATTACGATTTTTTTACTCTTTTTATGTTTTTTTTTAATTTTTTACTTCACTTCATCATTTCTTTCTTGTAAGAAAAATAAATAATAAAAAATATCCATCCACATTTACAGGAAAAATGCACTTTTAATTTTACCTGGAATCTCAAAGTTATATATATATATATATCGCAAAAGATGCCAATTCCTCACATATATCATATACAATAGAGAGAGAAATATAAATAAAAGAAACATTAAAAGGAGAAAATATCATGCGACAAATATTGAGCGCGAAACCGGCATCGCACGCGCAATAAGCGGACTGAATAGTAGACAGTAGTAGCAATCGACTACATGATCGAGTAGTCGAATAGCGATAGTACTCTCGACGAAGAAACACAGGTCTTCGACGATTACTACTACACCGCGATGATACTTTAGCGAGACTCAAGATATCGTGGCGTTCCTCAGTTTGTCAGAGCGCGTCGTCACGACCGTAGAAGAGGAAGAGGACGAGAGAGAGAGATGCGAACGAAAGGACCTCTTCTGCAATGGCTCCCTGTCGCTACTGTCGTCAGAATTAGCCCTCTCATCTTCCATCGAGCACGATACAGCATTTTTGATGCGTTTCATTTCCCTGCGCAGCCTCCTAGATTTGGTATCGGACGAGTCGCATTCTTCGCGATCAGCCTCCTGATCCTTCGGCGACAGTCGCGGCAGAAGTTCCTTGTCCTGGCTCTTTGTCTCACAATTGGCGACAGACTTAGGTTGAGTCGAGAAAGTCTTGTTGCTGTTATGATGATTTCTCGTATCCAGACTAAGAATAGCCACGACCTTGGCGGTTCTCTGAGGCTTCTCGTAAGATGATGATACCAAGCTCGTAGGAGTTTCATTCTCGCTGCTTGTCGGCGAAATTCGCGGCTGTTTGATGCTCGTTTTAAGCGTGGAAGCAGGGGGAGATAACAATGGTGACGACGCTGATTTTGCCGAGGAGGCCGAGGAATTTAAAGTCAATCCCGAGCGTGTCACTCTAGAAACTTGTTCGTTGTAATTGGGCGGTATGTTAGGTCGTGGAGTATCTGGACGGCGTTTTATCGCCGTCACCGACGTCTCCTTGGGGTCCGGTTTCATTGGCGGTATCGATTTGCTGCGTCCGAATAACACCGGACTCGCCGGACTCACCGGACTCAGGCCATTATCCTGACACTGCTTCGAATTCCGCGTCGCGTATTTCTCACTTCGACTAGGAGAAACTCTCGCAGAAGTGTTCATAATTACCGCGGATCTCGTGACCGGCCGTGGAAGGGGAGTGTCCGGTCGTCGTCTCAACGTCAATTTCGAATTTGTCATCTCGTCACCGCCAGTTAAAGGTGGAGACGTCAACGGAGGAACTATCGATCGCGTAATTCTGCTCTGTTCAGCAACTGAGTGTTGCGAGCCCGTCAAATCAGTTCTGCGCGTTCTGCTCTTAGTTTCTGGTAACGATTCGACTTTGTCATCTATCAATCGGCAATTACTTTCGTCGGAGTGATTGTTGATAACCGTAGGAATTTTTGAACTACGAGTTGTCACGCTTCGCGCAAGTGCGACTTCTAATCTTCGTATGTTATATTTGGACTCGTTTGAATTGCTTTCGCTCTTTACCGAAGACGCGATTAGAGAATCAGACACGTTCGATACCGAATCATCCGTTCCCTTTTCTGATGCTTGCAACGATGTAACGTTTAAGTTCAAATTTTCGCGTGTATCGCTCTTCGAATTATATCTCTGACTAGTGTACTTTCGCGTAGAGGATACTATCGATTCGGCATTGTCGTTATCATTATCACATACGTAATCTTTATTTTCATTCTCGACCATGTTATTACGAGTATCGTCGGCATTCGTTTTAGAATTTCGTTGCGCGATTGAAACGCGAGATATCGCGAGCGGTTTGGAAATTTTATCAACCGCATCGGGACTTGCATTTCGTAACGTTTTCGATCGTAAGAGCGGAACCGAACGGCTCGAAGATGATTCGACGCTTCCCGACTCTCTCGATGTCGCGGCAGACAATTTTCCCCGTGCATTGTTGCACAAAGAATTGGCTGACACGCCAAATTCGGATTTGGATTTGCCTGTCGGCTCTTTTGAACGCTTCAGAGACGCATCCGGTTGGATCGCGCTTGGAGATGATCGAGAATTTCTCGCGCTGACATTTACGTCAAGATTCTCGGCATCTTCATTGCGATTCACTTCGGATTCGAATTTTCTATACGTCGCGGACAACATTTTTTGCGAGCACCGTGTTACATGAACAGAGCAGACAGTGATTAAATTAGTGCCGTTTACAATTTTCTCGTCATTTTTTTCTCTAACATTTCCTTCTGTATTATCCAAATTCGATTCCGACGCTTTTGTTTGTTCTGATTGCGCTTTAGCAACTGACGAATCTGCGTGATCATCAGTGGATCGCTCCACGTTGGGATTAGCAACTCGTTGCTGGACACTATTCAAGTTGATCGAATCCACATTATTTCTCGTTGAATCTTGTTCAATTTCCGCAATTTCGGAGGTCTTTGCGTTCTGATGAGAATTAGTAGACTGAACTTTAGCGCTCATATTAATACGTACGCTTCTCTTAGAATATGTATCCGACGATGAGAACACAGTTTCCTCAGATTTAGCGCGATGAAATTTCTTACGCTGCCGACGATTTGGCTTTACACCAGGCAAAATGGGACTCACGTCTAAAGTCCACAAATTGATTTGTACATTTCCGCGAGACCTAGTGCGAGGACTATTCAGATCGAAATGATTTCGACTGCATGAGCCGGATCCCGCTAAACGACCCTTTCGTCTTGAGAAACCTCCCCCTCGCTCGGAATAATCGCGATCGTTTGCTCTCCCGTCTTCGCTTTCCTCGCCGGCTTCCTCTTCCTCATCATCGTCCCCCTTTTCCCCGCCTCCCTCTCCCTCCTCTTCCTCGTCCCCCTGACTCTGACTCTCTGTATGACTCGATTCCTCGTCAAGACTGTCCTCGACTATATCCTCTTCCTGAGACTCTGAATCTGATTCGGTACTGGTAGTCTCGTTTTCGCTTTCCGATGGAGATTCGATACGCGGGCGTCCTACCCTATTACCGCCACGTCTACGCGAACTCCTTCTACTCGGTACCGCTAGCCTCTTACTGACTAATCGCTTAGAACCGCTTTTAGCGGCAGTGCTATTAACCTGATTCTGCGCATCCTCGCGACCAAACGTGAGCGGCTTCTCGTCGTCGTCGGCTAACCGCATCCGTCGCTCTTCCTCCTCTCGCAGCGCTCGCAGACGGTCCAATTCCCATTCCTTCTTCTGTTCCTCGAGTTCCCGTTCCGCTGCGGCTAGCTGTGCCGCTGAGAATGCACCCTCTGATTCCTCGACGAATTTCATGGCATATCTCTCGATTGGAGTAAGCTAAATAAAATATTATAGTTATAGAATTAATATACAAATATTATGACAATAATCAATAAAATAAAACAGAATGAAAATGACTCGACCGATTTAGCGAGTCGATAAAAAACGTTTGTCCTACCTGAGCAACTAGATTCTGAACTTCCTGCTCCGCCTTGCTGACCTGCGTTTCATCTTTGTCTGCATCCTCCAGCGGAATGTTCTCGTCAAACTCGGCAAGATCGGCAACAGCTTCTGCTTTTGCGGTTTTCGCAGCTTGAACATCGAGATCCTCTTCAGCAGCAGCAAGAGCATTTTCCAGAGCACCCATCGCCGCTTTCTCTTCCGTATGTTGATTCGAAGTGCCGCTCTGAAAGGGTCCTGCTGCTGTCGATTCTTTGCTCCAAGCTTTTTCTCGTTCCCGATTCTGCTCCAGCACTTCGGCCATTCGCATCGATGCATCATTCTCCGTTTGATCGATATTGAACAAATCTTGAATGGTTGACTGAAAATAATTTTATCAAAGATAAATGCGGCGATTATAAGTATTTTCTTATTATGTACTCGAGATATATCGCCTTTAACATTGCCAGATATTTCACGAAATACAAGTCAATATACATATAGTTTTAATTTTTCATAAATTTTGTGAAACTTTAAATATCGTAATTTAAAAAAGTTTTAAACTTTTTTAACAATGAAAAAATAAGATATAATTTTTTTTTTTAAATTTATTTATTTTAAAAATATCAAAATTGCGAAGTTTTTAAATTAATAAATACAAAGAAACAATATAATTCGCACGATGCAAATTATTATTAAAGTACTTACGCTTTTGAAGTATGCCGTAGTGAAGTTTCCGCCTTCAATTGCAAGATCGCCTAACAATCTTTTCTGATTTGCCTTCTTTAGTATATTCTCTTCTACAGTTTTCTCACTGACTAATCTGGAGAGAGAATATAAATATTACACTATATTCGCTATCAGATTGTTAATTAGAATTGAAAGGTCTTTTTTACTTTAAAAAATTTTTATTCTAATTAATTACTCGACAATACTAATAATATAATCAAATACATATATATTTTTATATCACAAACAATACGAATTATTAAGTTATTAACATTATTTCTTCGTTATTAATTTGTATATATACCTGTAAATATGTACATCCCGCGTTTGTCCGATCCTGTGACATCTATCCTGCGCCTGGGCGTCCATCGTGGGATTCCAGTCGCTGTCATAAAATATTACCGTGTCCGCTCCCGTAAGATTCACTCCGACACCTCCAGATCTCGTTGACAGGATAAAGCAAAAAATTCGTTTATCACCGTTGAATCTCTCCATCAGAATCTGTATGTCGAATCATTAAACGTCGTTAACAATTCTATTGACTATATTTTTCGATTATATCTCACACGTATGAAATTTATATATTTTAATTATCATTTATTATATATGTACATTTCCTTTTAAAATTTATATGAAAGATAAATATATTCTTGATAACCATTGTTCATACTTAAAATCTCAAATAAAATCAAGCATTTCAAAAATTTAGATAAGATTATATAATGTATCACTATTATAGTACTTGTTAATGATATAATTGATAACAAATTGATCACTACCTGACGTTGATCCACTCTAGTAGTGCCATCTAGTCGTAGATATATGTGTCCGTGGAAATTTAGAAAAGCTTCCAGCACATCCAACATTCTAGTCATTTGCGTGAATATTAGAACTCGATGATTTTCGGACTTCAACTTTCTCAACAGACGATCCAATGATTGTAGCTTGCCGCAATCGTATTGAATAAGTCTAGGATCGGGGAATTGTGTGAGCATGAGACTCGAAATCGGATGAAACACTGCCACTTTTGGTGACAGTTGTCTTTGCAATTCGGTCTGCAGATGACGTTCACTCCACAATTTATGAGGCGGTGGATGAGATACGTGGAATCGAGGCATTGGCGCGCGTACGGCGGGTACGTGGACCACAAATCTACGGATGTATCAGAAGAATTTATCTTGTAGTGTCAGAAATGATATCAAGATAAAATAAACAAAGAAAATTATATTCCTCGATCAATTTCCAATAGTCATGAAGACGAGAATTTTAGTTTGTGAAATTACTAAAATATTTAATAAAATTCAAAAACTTTGAAAAAAGATACTTAATTTTTTTTGCTACAAAAACATCGATATAAAAATTAAAGAAAATCTCATAAATATTATAATATGTACTTAAAGAGATTCATTGATAATATAATATATATCGCATATCAACCTTTCAAAGACTTCCTTTAACTCTTCAACAATCTGCTCTGTGCTTTTGATGGCTTCAGCGAGCGCCTCCGTGCATGAAAAGAACTGCTTGCGAGTACGAATATTCTCCTTGGCAGTCGCACAATGCACCCAACCATTATGCCAGCGACAAGCCGTCGTAGGCTTGCCAATTCTCAAGGCCATAAAAACATCTTCGCCATAAAGCGGACACGCCGCGCATCTCCGCTCATTGATATCTGCCGTGAGATGCAGTTTGGCTTGTCTTCTCTGCCGTTTTTCCTCCTCCAACTGCGGCTATAAAATAATTAATAATTTTATTATTTATTATTTTATAGATTTTCTAGATATTGAAACATCTAAAGGGAAATAATTAAGGAACAACAATTAAGTAAAAATCTCATATATTCTTGTGAAAAACAATTAAACAAAAATAATTCGAATAAAATTGACTCGACTAAGTACTCGAAAGATAAATAATTGATTTTCTATTTTTCAATTATTGTTTTCAAAAAGGCTCAACATTTTATAAGATATGTGTTTACTTACCAAGTGAAATTCGGATTTGGGTTGTTCGGATTTACTCTGCGCTTTACTGGCTTCCTTCTGAGCCTGTCTGGTGACGATGCTGCGTATCGATGGCGATTGTTGTTGACTGGATTGCTGTTGGCTATTTCCGCTCGATGGTGATGGCGAGGCGGTAACATTCAGAGGAGGCACTCTCATAACGGGTCGCCCGCTCGGCGTCGTTACCACACCGCTGACGACCTTATTCACCGTCGTAGCAGCCGAGGTGGACAAACCCATCAGCGATTTGGATAGCACTGTGAGACGCGATCCGCTAGAGGTCATGACTGGAAACGAAACTGTTGATACAAAACATATTATTCTTTTTTTCTTTTTTATTCATTGGTCATTGCAAAATAATGGTTTAACAAGAATCGCGAAGATAAACCTGTGTTAGTATTCTGTTGATTCGACGTCAAAAGGATATGTCTACCGGTAGAGGTTTGAACCAACTGTGCGAAACCAGGCACTGCTATTCTCTGGACGGAATCGCCTTGCTTAACCGTGACGGTTTGCGTTGTTAATCGTTGAATGCCATCTCTGAGACTAGCGTTTCCTACTGTGATTCTTTGCGCGTTTGTTCCTGTCGTAGTTGACGTCACAGTAGTACTTTGCGGATTATGTCCCAGCGTTGCCACGGGGATAGCTGTTTTACAAAAATTTATATTTAATTTATTATATTGTAAATTATGTATAAAATAAATATATGTATGTATATCTTTTATATGTATGTATGTATCACGATGGATAAATTTGTTTACATTAAAATTGTTTACATTAAAATTAATGACTATTTTTCCAATTTTTCAAACATATTTTCAACAAAATATATAAGAAAATATAATAAAAATATAAATATAATGAAAAAGGTGGAAATATTTAGATTTGATATTTCGATTTTAGCTACAAGAAATGCTAATTTCGAAAAGTTGTCTCCTTAGCTTTAGAATGCTTATAAATGGTAAGATTATAAACAAGCTGGTTCAAGGAACAACTGATCTAGCATCACTGCAAAAATGACTGCTTAGTGAGAAACAATCACTGATGAATGATGCACTGAATATGCAATAATATATTTATTTCATGCTACATATACATAATTATATAAAATATTTTATAAAACAAAATTAAATTCAGAGATACGTGGAATATAAAATTAAAGTACAAGCTTTGGAAATATATTAGATTCAAAGATACAAAGATTCTCTCAAATTAGATTAGGTTAGATTTGTTACATTATAAGAAATTAAAAGCTTGTTTGCAAATTGTTTATTAATTGTTTTAAAAGCTTGTTTGCAAATTGTTTGTTAATTGTTTTATACAATATTCAATCAACGTTTCGAGTAAATAGTTGAATAAAAATTAAATATTTTTCAGAAAAAAATGTTTTACATTATTTATAAAATCGATATAAATAATATTTAGATTGCAAAATTGGGAAAAAACCATATAAATAAAAACACTATTGAAAGATAAATTATTAAAGAGTAGGAGAAAAATAAGTGGGAAAAAAAAGATTATTACCTTTTACACCAGCTTGATGTGGTACCAGTTGCACGGAATATCCTTGCAATTGTTGACCACTCGCAACTCTCAGTGTAACACCTAAGAATAAAATTATAGTATTTTATGTTTAAGAAAGATTTATATAATATGAATGTGTGTATTATAGCTATTATATATATTACAATTTAAACACACACACACATACACATACATCAATTACTAAAAAATTTAAGAAATAGTAAAAACAATAGTTTACAGATATATAAAAGGTACCATTATATTATTTTTATGATACTAATGCACAGTTATTATTATTTTAAATATTATTTCTTTGATATTTCAATTTTCATTTTTCATCATGTTTTGACATTAATTTGCATTAATTTTGGCTCACTAAAATATTAATGTAATAAAATGTAGCAGCATTGTTCTGGACCTACCTCGTCCTGAACCAGTTTGGCTAGTATTTAATGATTTTATTGAAAGAGATGTACCCACTCTTGGAGTGGGTAGTACTCCAGCAAGATTCTTCAGCCTAGTTGGCGTTTGCTGTTGTTGTTGCTGCTGTTGTGTATTCGACTGTGGTTTTGTCTGATTTGACAATCTAACATTGATCTTAATCCGACCGGACGGACATCTCGGCGTCGGTTCTGGCTGGTTATCTATTTCTTCTATAAGTTTTCTAGGCGTTTGCAGTCGTTTCATTCTGTGCGCAACGAATGCACTAAGCGTCAATTCCAGATCTAACAGCAAAAGGTTCAAGCTAGACAGTTGGATGTGCTGCAAAAGTTAAATCACAATTTGCAAAGATCGAATAATAATTGATTGTTTGAATATTAAGAATAAAACAAACAATAGTAGTATGAAATGGTCATTGTTTTACCTTGAAAGGATCGTAATCGAATACACTCCAAACCAACGAAGCGGTCAGAAATTCGAGTGCTTCCATTTGAAACGGGGAAACGGTCGGTCGCACTTCGAACAAATTCGGATGGTTGCATACTTTTCGTAATTGCATTAACACGTTAATCACACTCAATAGATTTCCGCTAGCGAGTGTTTCTTTCGTCCTTTAACAAAATACGAAATTGTTGAAAAAAAATAACACAAATTAGTACTTATTTTAATATCTTTAAATAACAGTCTAATCTTTATTGTATATATAATCTACTAATATAATCTTTATTATATAAATAATCTGTTTTACACAAAAATTAAGTTTTGTCATATAAGTATTTTTAAAATTGTTATATACAGTATCGGTCAAAAATATATCACCTTTTTTAAGGATAATTTAATTCAAAGTGTATATATTTAATTAATTTTTTTTAAGTTGCTATGTTCATGATTAAATGAAAAGTCTATTGTTAAATAATCTATATGCCTACTATTAAACATGTGACTAGATAGAAATATATACACTTTGAATTAAGTTATTCACTCTGAGTTAAGTTATTCTCAAAAAACATAAAAGTGATATACTTTTGACCGGTACTGTATATAACAATTTTAATTATTAATTATATATATGATAAATTATATAACAATTCTAAAATATTTATATAACAAAACTTAATTTTTGCGTAAAACAAATTATTTTCTAATATACAAAAACAAATAATTTTTATATTTCTTGGATTTCTTAATATATAAATATTACATTTTATGGATGGAAATTTATATTTACATTTTAACTTAAATTAAAAATAAAATATATATTTAATGCGCGCGCACAAAGAAAATTAAAGAAATATTATTGTACTTTTAATTAGAGAAAAATAAATTATTTCTCGTTTTTGTGATCATTGATGTGACATTAAAGAATTAACTTACTTTGCTCTCGACATAAAGTCATCATACAAAAATCTCTGGCGCTTTGACAAACGACACATGACCACATGTTCATATTTTTTTGGCAATTGTTTTTCCACTTCGGTTTTCAATCTTCGTAAGAGAAATGGCCTCAACACCTACGGAGAATGTTGTTTATATTAAATATTATTGTAAAAAATTTAATGTAATGATATATTTTTATTGGATAAAAACTCAAATTTCTTTAATAATATTACAAATTAAGAGAAAAGAGAAAAAAAGAAGAAAAGTTAAAAAACTACGTACAGACCTTATGCAGACGACGTATAATATTCTCGTTGTATTCACTATTGCCTTCGATCATGCCTGTAACAGGATTGCTAAACCATTCCTTAAATTCACGATGAGATTGAAATACATTAGGCATAAGAAAATGCATGAGAGACCACAATTCCATTAAATTGTTTTGAAGAGGCGTGCCAGTAAGAAGTAACCTCCTGCAACAAACAACAAAAGGCAATGAAATAATGTTTTAAATAAAACAATCTCTATTACTTTCAATTGAATGAATTAATGCAAAAATGGTCTAATTTATTATTTAAAATCTTAAGAAAATTGAAGTAAAATTAATTTTTTTTAATTTATCTGTGGTGTAAATTTAATTTTTCCAATTTTAAAATTAATTTTAATAATGTCACAAAAAAAATTTAAATTAAAAGTTTAATAATTAGAGATTTGATTCAAGTAATCAAAAAATTAAAAAGAAAATGGCATAAGAACCAACGTGCGGTAGTTGGAGCGCAGAGAAGCAACATTTCTTTCTTTTTTCAACATTAGTTGATTAAAAAGCTCATATTAACAAAAGATTTTTTATTATTATGTTTTTTTAATAAACTATTATTGAAAAAAGAAAGAAATGTTGTTGCTTCTCTGCGTTCCAATTAGTTTTTATGCTATTTTCTTTTTAATTTTTTAAGTTAAAGAATAAATTACTATTATATCAAATTTTTGAAATCAAGATAAAAATTTTATAACATATAATGTCTAACAATAATAATTGTTTTATTAAAAATTGGGAAAAAGTAATAAAAATAATTTTTTTAAAATAGATCAGCTCGTTGTATAGATGTTTGTACTGAATTTTTCAATTAAACTTAATATATTCAAATATGTTTCTAAATTTTATCTATATCTTTCAACTATATATATATGATTATTACAGATTATGAATTAATCACTAATCTACCACTTAATAAAATAGGAAATAATTTTAATAATAAATTTTAATAATAAATTAAATTAGTTACCGTTGTGTTTGGAAGTTTAAGAGCAATTGCCATCTTTGCGATTTGAAGTTCTTAATATTCTGTGCCTCATCTAAGATGAGATATTTCCACTTTTTCCGTCTAAAACTTTGATGATCCTGTATCACTAATTTGTAAGACGTAATGCATATATGGAAAGCGTTCGGTTTCGTCCAACCTATAAACATACGTTGAAAAATACAAATTATGCTTCAAATTATTATATAAATATGATTAATAAATCTTAAATTAAATATTGAATTAAATATTTGTTTCTCCCGACAGGATTCGTATGTCAGAATGTCATGGCTGACCTTTGACACGCGAGTTTTTATAGAGAATTTTTTATTATCTCGCTGTATTATAATACAGACATCAGTCATGTTGAACTAATGTCTGTGTCGGCAGCGAGTAATATTAGTAAATCAAAGATAAAAAGAAAAATATAATAAAGATTTTGAAAAAGAAAAATCTTATATTTTATATAATTATATTTAATTCATCATATATTATTACCTGTTCTCTTTTGTTTCCTCTCCTTTTGTGTCCCATAATATGTCAATATCTTGAATCCAGGACACCACTTTTTGCATTCCATTTCCCAATTGAGCATTACGGAGGTTGGTACAATTATAAGATGCGGCCCCCAGTTTCCTTTTTCGCAGGCTAAATGTGCCAATAGTGCGATGGTTTGTATAGTTTTACCTAGACCCATTTCGTCTGCTAGAATGCCATTTAACTTCCTCTCATACATAGTGACAAGCCAGTCCAATCCTATATGCTGATACTCGCGAAGGGAGTGTTTCAAAAGGAAGGGTATTTTAGTGACAACCTGAAAAAATAAATAATGATATAATATTAATGAACGCGATAGATAAAAATTAAATTCTATGCAAGATGTCATTATAAATCATGAATTTAATTTTATTAATCTTCTCTGAACTATGTTGACAGAATTTATTATTTATACAAATATTTGTTTTAATTTATTATTATCTATTTGTATTCTAATCAATAATTTGAAGTTCTGTAACTTCTCAATGAATTATAATTCGGATATTATTAATGCTTCTATTTAAAAAATAAATCACTCAAAATTTATCAAATGTATGACTTTTAGAATTAACATAATATAATGAAATAATCTCTATGGAATGTAATCTCTATGAAATTTATTAATAATCTTGTAGTGATTATTTTCTAGAATAAGATATGTATAAATTTATTCATAAGAAAACTATCACTTTAATATTCCTTTCGTAAATGATAATGAGCAAAATTATTACTTCATTACCTTGGATCGAAAGGATTATTTACTAAATATTATTTAAGTCTCTTGACATAAGTTAAAATAATGAATAAAATACTATAATATGAAACAAAAATTTACATAAGATGTTCTTAAAAATTCTTAGAATTAGGTTCATTTTATTAAAAATTATTGAGACATTAACAATTTTTATAAACAATTAAAAATAAAATATTTGAGTTTTGAAGTAAATTTTTTAATGTAAATTGAGTTCTAAAAATATATGTAGAAAATAAAATTTTATTTTTCATCTAATTTTAAGTAAATTACATTGTAGCAAAATTTTAGTTTAGTTTTACATTCTTCATTCATTAAAAATGTTGAATGTTAATTGTGAAAAATTTATCAAACTTTATAATTTGAATAAAATTTAATGAAAAGAAATTAAGGGGAGGTTCTCATCAAGATCGACCAAAAAATCGATTTTTTTTTTTGCTTTTTTTGATACCTTATGATGTGTAGAATATGCCCCTAAAAGGATATGACCGAAATAATTTTTTTAAAAAAGTTATAGCATAATAATGGAACCTATTATTATTAATTATTATTAATTAATAAAAGCGAAAATCGATGTCTCGCAATAGAGCATATTTTACCCTTATATATTTGAATTCGGCGCTTATATTCGTATTCTATGGTAAGTATAGTTACCAAAAGTGCCACCAGATGTCATAGTATATAATATTATATTATAAGGGTTGCCTTCTATACATTAAAATCGATGGGTATAGCGTAAACAAAACATCAGTCGAACACGTGCTCCAAACGGAAGTAGTAATTTTTATTTGTGCGTTATTTTTGCATTAATCATGCCTAATGCAACTAAAAAGTTTGGCCGTAGCTCCAATGAACGTGTAGGAAAAAGCCGTAAGAAAAAGTTCCAAGGCAATCAGTTTTCGAGAGAGTGCGATACGAACTACGTGAGCACGTCAGCCAAAAGTTGAAAAAAGCGGAGTACGACGAAATACCTATCGATATAACATCTAATTACGTGATTTTACATTTCCTAAATGTTTTTTTCTTTTCTCAGCACGTTTGTTAAGTGTGAAAGTTGTAATAGTGAAGTAAAATTTTATAAAACAAACGGCGCAGGAGTTGCTTTCAAAGTAGTGGCGGAGTGCTCTTGTTCGCGTCGGAGTTGTGATTCGAGTCCGGTGGTCAATCGTTTTTCGGAAATAAATCGACGCTTAATGTTTGCTATTCGTATGTTGGGAGGAGGCTTACGAAATGTAAAAATGTTTTGTGCCATTCTAGATATTACGTCGTCATTCAGTAATAATATGTATTACACTTTTCTTCAAAACCTACACGTAGCGTCGAAATCAGTTTACGAAGTTTTTCAAAAGAAAGCCGTCAAAGAAGAAATCGATCTTAATTCTGCTGCTGGAAATGAACCTTTGCATTTAACGGTGTCGGGAGATGGGTCATGGAAAAAAAGAGGATTTACTTCTTTATTTGGTGTTGCTACATTGATTGGAAAATTCACAAACAAGGTATTAGATTTTGTCGTTAAATCTGCCTTTTGCCAAAGCTGCGCCAATTGGAAGTCTAAACAAGGCTCTATTGAATATAACTTATGGAAAGAAAGCCACGACGAAGAGTGCAGTGCTAACCATCACGGAAGTGCGGGGAAAATGGAGGTAGACGCCGTGAGAGAAATGTTTACGCGATCTACCGAACTGCTTGGCGTAAAGTATGAAAATTACATAGGCGATGGCGATACAAAAACATTTAAATCTATACTGAACCTTAATCCTTACGATCATCTTATCGTGAAAAAAAAGAATGTGTTGGCCACGTCCAAAAAAGAATGGGCTCTCGTCTCCGAGCAGTGAAGCAAAAGACAAAAGGTCTTGGCGGGAAAGGTAAGCTAACGAACAAAGTAATTTCCGATTTAACTATATATTACGGTTTGGCCATTAGAAGGAACAAGGATTCATTGGAAAAAATGAAAGCAGAGATATGGGCAGTATTCTATCATAATATTTCTACAGATGAAAACCCACAACACTCGTATTGTCCAGCAGGCAAAGAGAGTTGGTGCAAGTGGCGCGTGGCTGAAGCTTACGGTACTGTCGCATCTTTTAAGCATAAGCAGCCACTTTCACAAAAGGTTCAAGATGCAATTAAGCCTGTTTTCGAAGCTCTATCGACTGATGATTTATTGAATCGATGTTTGGGAGGTAACACTCAAAACTCGAACGAGTCCGTTAATACTTGTATATGGAAACTCGCACCTAAACATTTACACTGTGGCGTGCAAACCGTCGAAATTGCTAGTTATATCGCAATCTCCTTATTTAATGAAGGATATACTACTCTACTAAAGATTATGAACACTTTGGGAATAGCCATTGGACTAGAAATAAATAATTTCGTCGAAGAATCAGATAACAAGCGCATAACTTCTGCTGAAGTAAATATGACAGATGGTGCAAGAGCAGCTGCATTAGCAAAAAAATCAGAGCAATTAAGTAAAATCCAACAGTTTGAGGTCGAGGAAGGTTTATTGTATGGCCCTGGAATTGCTGATTAGCCGCAAGGTAAATTAATAAATTTTTAAAGACCAAAAATCGTTAACCGAATCTTTAAACGCGTTTTTCTCAAAACGACATTTTTTAAACTGGTGGGAATCCTAGCTCAAAAACTAATTGAGGGATCGACTTGATTTTTTTTTATTTTAAAGGAAATAGAATTCCTGGGAGCTTATACCTATAAAACCATTAATTTTGTTATTATTTTTTTTTATATATCGATTTTAAGAGCCAAAAAAACGTGAAAAATCGATACAAAAATTTCACAAGTCCGCCATTTTGTTAATTTTCGACTTTTTTTCGGTTTTATTGGTATAAGCTTCCAGGAATATGATATATTTTCTAAAACTTTTTTGTTTTTTGATTTCAGATAAAAATTGGAGGCTCTAGAATTCCCACCATGCGGAAACTTTTTTTCGAGGCGGTCCCATAAACGAGTGTTTAACTAATTATATAACGATTGTTTTTTAATAAAAAAAATTTTTTTGTACACTCAAAGAATACATACATAAAAGTGTGAAAAAGTTCCAGTACCTTATTTACTTCCTTCTATGAAAAAAAAAATAAAGAAAAACGGGTCATTTTCGGGTTGCTTGATGAGAACCTCCCCTTAAGAACATAAACATGTAACAAGACTTACGCTAGTAGTGAGTAATGTGTTCCCCTTAGGCTGGATGCTTTCGGCTAATGCAGCAACGTTATCCATCTCATTACGAGCGTCCGAGTGATCGTCTGAAATCTATAACAAAAAATAATTACATGCTATGCAAAAAACTACAAGAAAGTATATATATATAAAATAAAGAAATTGATTCAAAAGCAAGAAATAATTCACTACAAATCTACTACTTGTAATAAATTTGATGATATAACTAAGAAAACTAAAGTCATATGTGTGCGTATATATGTAACAAAAATCTGTAACTTACTCTGCTATCTGATTGTTTTTCAGATGGATCTTCAAGAAGAGATTGAAGTCCCACATCTGCGTCAGCATCACTCTGAGTCCGAACTTCTTCCTCATTACTCTCGCGATCACTCTCTTCACTTTCATTCTCGCTACTGCTCGTTTGGTCTTCAGTTTCTGGTGCCGCTTCCTTATCACTGTTTTCTTTATCCGTACCTAAAAAAGAATGAAAAAGTAGTATTTGATTAAATTCGATCTGCTTCGTGTTTTTTAGCGATAATTCTATATATTAATTTTTAAAATTTCTCAGACAAATGCCTCATTTCACAGCATAGAAGGTAATTGAGATAAGTGAAAACCAAATATCTCACACCATCAGGATTGGTAGTTATCATCACCGTAACAATTTATATAATTAAATAAAAAAAATCTTTATATAATTATAAAGGTTTTACATGCTAGTATTATTATACTATTGTATTATTTACTTGTATTATTTATTATAAATATAATAATTACCTTCAGCCTCCACGTCCACATCCACGTCCATCAACATGTCCGACATGTTTGCATACTTAGCCGCAAGTTCTTCAATAGACATTTCGTTGTCAGCCTAAATGAAGACGAGTATATTATTCTACATCTATATAATCTGGCAAAAAAAAGAATTACAATTGTCCTTTTATTTCTCAATATTAAAATAATTAATGTAATGATTATAAATGAAAAATTATATACCTTAAGTTCATCGAGTTCGCGTTTATGATCGATCTCTCCCTCGAGTCTCTCCTCTTCCATAATAGTGTCTTCTTCGTCCGAAGATTCACCAGATGCCGCGACGAAATCTGCATCCGCATCAGCTGCTTCCTTGTTGTCCTATAATAAAAATCAAACTTGCTTAATTCTTTCTACAACAGATTAAAAGCTTTAAAAATTGCGATTTTATAAAGAATTTAATATTTACTAAAAATTAATAGATTTTCCAATAAAGTAATTTAAAATAATTTTTAAAATCTATCTTTTTTACGGTAATTTTAAACAAGAAAGAAGATTATATTATTGTCTCTATAAAGTGTCTCTATAAATTATTTTTAGTGTAGTATTAGATAGAGAAGTTTGCGTCAATATCTTTCTTCTTTATGTAAAGTCAGTTAAAAAAATAAAGCACAAATATTTTTGTTATCCATATCCATAAACATACATTTTGTTCCTCTTCGTTTGTTGCGTTTTGCGGCGATAGGCTTTTATTGCGATCCTCCAAATAGTTTGGCGGCAAGTCCTTTAAAAGATCCTCCAAAGGTATTTCCGATTCTCTCTTCAATAATTCTACTTCCTCCTTGTGATTAGTCGTTAGTTTCATTTCTTCTTCGGCTTTAGCTATAGTCTCTTCATCATCATCTGAACTCTGATTTGGCTGAAACTCCTCTGTAATGTGCAATGCATATATTATATACTCTTATGTAATTTATATAATAGAAAATAAAACCACAGCAAATTTATAATAAAGTTAAACTAAATAGGAATTTAATTTAGTAAATAGTACACGATTTAAAAATCTATATATAACATAATTAAAAATAAAATCTATTATACAAATAAAATAATTTATATAATCTATTAAACATTATATATCAAAGTAATATCATATGATCAAAGTAATATTATATGATCAAAGTAATATTTATACAATCTATTCAGGAGAAATTAAAATTAATTTATATGCAACTTTGTGCATAATTTAATTATGTTAATACAACATAAAGTTCAAAAGTTCTGGAGTATATATATGTTTTTCAGAAATTATAATAGTAAAGATCATTAGATTATGAATTTTATATAATATAATTTTATAGTAATTACAATATTATAGTTTAATTATTTAAATTTTATTGTATTATAAAATATAGCTTTATTAACCAACAACTACATTCAAATAAATGTTACGTTATATTGATAATGTTAATATTTGATTATGTTAATATTTGATATATTGATATTATTAACATCTTGTTATATATAACATTAATATTACAATTAATGCATTTTATTAATGATGTGTCTTTATAGAAATTAATAAAATTATTTTTTGTATTATGAACTAACATACCATCCGAATGACATTTTCCCTGCGGAACTGGTGAAGAGATGCGCGAACTATTTATGGAAGCTGGAATACTTTGCGGACCATCTGTCTTGTTGAGACCCTCTGTTAGCCATGTAGAATATTTTTCTGTTTGACCCACAATAAAGTTCAAATGCTGATCCAACGCTTTCTTTCGTTTTTCTTCTAGTCTTGTTTGCTGTTTATATTCCACCAACTGTCAACAAATTACAAAGAATATTATTAGTTTTAAATTTATATTTAAATGTTTTGCATATTCCTATTAAATATTGTTAAAATTATTAATGAGAATTTTATCTGTTCAAGTCCAAAAGATTTCGCATTTATATAATCAATGAGTATAATTTAATAATAAATATCCTGCGCTAATTCTTTGGTTGAATTTAGAAAAAACCAAGCAACCATACACAATGCGCAGACTTTGCTGTTCCCACAACGAGCACACGCTTCTGATAACGATACATCGAGAAGGTCGGCTTAATTAGTGTGGGGTAATAACAAAGAGCAGAATTAAATCAATCTGTTTTTATAAAAGAAAAAGAATGTGATATAATAATAAAAACTAATTGAAACAATTTTTTTGAGTTAAATTATAGATATAAATTAATAAATCAATACTGATCATTTAAAATTTTTAAATATACATTATAGCTTTTTTCAAGCTCACCTTCTCGACATTTGTCCAAAAAGTTTTAATTTCCTTGGCGGCGAAGCTAGCAATCTTTTTCAATCGGAGTTCTTGAGACTTTTCAGCCTTTTGCGCCTGAATCGCCTTCTCCTGAAAGTACTTTTGTACCATTCGCGCACATTTCTTCGCCGCAGCTTTCTTCCATTTACGCTCCTGGGCAAAATCGGCAGCCAACCAGACCATCTCTTCCAACAAATAATCCCAATGAGCTTTCGTTCGAGCTGGTTCCTGCACTTTGGGCAATCGTCGCTCTGACCATAATCCTTCACGTTGCAACTCAACGATTCTCTGCATCACGTATGCCTCCTACATTTCAATAATCGTGATCATTAGTATAAAATATTTAATTTTAAATAAAAATTTTACATAAAAATAATAAATTCGATTTTTTTAAAACATATCACAAATTAAATAACAAATGATTAATAATAAATATAATTTAACATAATAATTTAATTAAAATATTTATTCAATGAGATGCCAATGCTGTGTTATACATGCTTTTCAAAAAGATGGTATTCAGAACCAATTATCAAGGATATGACAATTACCTGTTTAGCCTTTTCCACAATTTGCTCCTGATTGTTTGCTGTATCACAGGAAGTAATTACGGTAGTGGGTGTAGACAATTTAACAAGCTTAACGACAGGTTGGGGGTTATTGAGCGCAGTGGTTGTCGTAGGCGTTTTCGGGGCGACGGTGGTGGTAATCGACGACACTGGTTTTTCCACCACCGGACTCGGGGCGGTGATCGTGACCGTCGGCTTCGACGGTTCTGTAACCACTGGTGTTCCGCCTGAAACGATTAAACATAATTAAAAAGATTGTTATAACATATAAGATGTAAATTATATATATAAAATAAAATAAAACGTAAATCAAAAAGTTTGCAAATGCGATAAATAGTAGCATATATAACATCGATAAATAGTAATTTAATTGCTGAAGAAGGGAAATGAATCATTGGTTCACGAACAATTAATTTTAACGGTTAATGTATCATTTTTTGCTAAAAAATTTCAAATAAAATAGTCTTTTTAGCGACTAAAATTTTTTCCTTAAACAGCCACGTTTTTCTACTTATTTGCAAAATTATATCAATCAGTTATAAATTATTTTAATCCAACGTTCATCACTCTTTCTTTTTTACGCATTTACTAGCATAATATTCCCAAGCAATTCCCAATATGATACATTTTTATTTCTAATTTTTTTAATTAAGTAACTATTGCTAAATATATATGCTGTAAGCAAAAACATTTATGATAGATATTTATGATAGATATTTATGATAGATATATCTTGTTACATAATTCAAAATTAAACTTTTATAAATCATCTAGATAAAAATAAGTTTTTAAAAATGTGAATAATAATATAATATTCTTACATAATAACTTTTCTTTTTTTCATAAAATATTGCAATATACTTTTGAAGCAATGAGAGAGATTTTGAGATATTTTAAATAATTTTTTTTTTTGAATAATTTTGAATATAGATTGACAATAGTAAAATAACTTATAATAATGAATAAAATGAGAGAGAAAGAGAAAATAATGATTATTTTTGAAATCACATTTTCATTAAAGAAATAAAATATAAATTTATAATATCTCTAAATCTCACAGTATTCTCTGAAATATCAGAAGTATTGTACACTTTATGCATATAATAGCGATAAAAATAATAATAAATCTTTAACGACATCGAAGATTCCACAGGACAAGCATAAAATCATATATATCTACAAGGTTGACAATAACTATCAAAAGCGAGAAATGAAACCATTATGAAATATGCCAATTAAGATAAAATAAACTAATCGCTCCTATTTGCATCTGAGAGCATATATGTGTATGTCTGTGACATAAAGATGGCAAGGAGTAGATGTGTGTACATTGTTCTTATTAAGCTTTAAATAATAATTTAAAAACACATGCGTTTATGTTTGATAATCAGGTCGATCGCCACGTAGAATACTGTTGTATGATTACATATTATTAGTATGGTATATTATTTATTCTTGTCTAACTCGTTCTGCAAAATTGACATAAAGTAAACATACAATGAAAAAACATATAATATATAATTGTGATAAATGTTTTCAATTAAAATTCATAAATTTAGTTTGAATATTAGACGAATATACAGTTTGGTAAAGAGAATACACTATCTCAAAGCAATTCATTAAGATATAAATATTTATAAGGTGATCTCTTAATCCGATCCATTTTTTTATTTTTTATATTTTACTTTTAAATATAGATCTCTTATGAAATCTGTAACAAATTTATTTAAAGTCAAATATAAAAAAATTATGATAAAAACGATTTAGCAATACTAAAAAGTTCTAAGAAAAGAATCTGAATTGAGAAAAATTATTTGCCATTTTATATACATAAAAAAGTTTATGTATATAATTACTTTGTGCCAATTCTAGTATATTTTATGCAGCTAATTTCTTCAAAAATAGAGAAAAGATAAGTTTCTACATGTTTTAAAATAGATATTTTATGGCGAGTGTCTCCCAATTATCATTCAAACAATCAAATAAAAAATATGAAGAAATATAACGCATGAAAATAATTGATTTTCGATGAGAACTCAGAGACTTGGAGCAACTAATGGATTGCCCGAAAGCGAAATCAATATACGGAGCGACTTAAAGACACGAAGAAACGAACACGGCAGGCGACCTGCGGTAATCACCTATAATGAGCGTAGGTGCTAGAGTAGAAGCGGATGGAGGATGAACGGTGACTGACGGTGAAGATTGGATTGCCGCTCGGAAGGCAAATACCATGCCATGGCGGCCCCCTTGAGGCCTACCTGGTACTTGTCCTGGTGCGGAAATGATCATTTATTCGGTACACAATAACCGGATTTTTTTTATTCATGATAATGAATAACTAAAGTATAACACTAATGAAGAAACCTGACCCTTTAAATAATTAACATTTTATAAAAGGTATTTTTCTCAGATGATGCGAGATTTTTCCTAACACAGAAGGAGAGGAAGACTCTGTAAAAAAAACTACCTAACATCTAATTATACATATTGAAAATAAAGATCTTCTGTCGATTCTTTAGAGATCATTGTGAAATCTAAATCTCGTGATACTAAATTTGATTTACATCATATTAATATTTATTTCAAGTATATTAATATATTTATTTTATATGTTAAGTACTTATTATATAGTATATTATTTAATAACGTTTACGACATTTATTTAATTACATCTTAATCATCAAAACTATATCTCGATTGGCTTATCGATTAAACTTCAAAATTCAACTAATGTAGATATAGATCTAATCAACTTATCTGTCATTGAAATACGTATAAGTAAATTTCTAAATAAACTTTTATATTCCTTTTATATATAGAAAGGAATTGATGAGACATGTTAACTGTTGATGGAAGTTATAACTTGCTTGAATTATGTATAAAATCGAATTTTAAAAAAAACGATGAAAAAAACTAACAATTAATTTATTATTTTAAAAGCAATAATTCATTTATATTTTTTATTATGAACAAATATAAATACCATAGAAAATAAAATAATAATGAAAATTCAAGAATGTCATTTTAAAGATATTTAAAAAAAAAAATAAAAAAGTTGATTATGAAGAATATATATTTATATGAATTTTGAATCGATTTGTTTTCTGCCCATAAACTAAAGTTAATATCTAATTAACATTTAATGCATTGCAGAATATTAATATAACAATTTACAAGTGAGAATTTTAAAATTTGAACAATATTATAATAAAAGTTCTTCATTAATATTCAAAATATAAAATACCTTAAATATTAATGAAAAAAAGCTATAGTGAAAACAAATATTTTTTTTACATATACGTATATTCTTTGCATATATATATATATCTCCTTAACCTTAATATTTAATATAATTATTAAAATGTTGAATATATTAGCATTAAAATTATCAAAACACACATTAGTGCTTGAGAGAGTTAATCCTTGGTTTACGTTGCACTACACATCTTATCTTTGTAAATTGTTATTTTCCTTTATAATAATTTAATAATTTCATTCAACTTAAAAAGATAGAAAAAAAGATAGAAAAAAATGTAGAATTTATGTGAAAAAGGAAGTTAAAGACCTGCAACAATATTCGATTCATTTGAATATTTGAGTATGAATTTTGAGTTCAAATAAACTTAAATTGATATTGAGAGAAAGAGTGAAAAACGCAACAAATGCGAGTTTTCGTTATTAAAACATATGGTATATGTGCATGCTATAATTAGTAATTATAAAATATTCAGAGTTTGATTCACGTTTGGATGATTTGTTCATAAGATCTATGATAATATGCAATACTTAATATAATTAATGAAATATATTATGATATTTCTCTTCCATATTTCTCTACTCTATTTTTTTAATGGTATTTTATAAATAAAAATAACTGGAATTTTTTTTCTAAAAAATAAAAAAAATAATTTTGATAATAATTTCCCTCTTTAAATTATCAAAAATGTTCAATTTCTCTAAACATAGTGTAAAAAAAAAATTATCTTTAGCAAATTCATCGTATCTAATATGAAAAAGATTGTCGTATCTAATAAATTATTATCTATTTAATAATAAATTAATAATAAATTTAAAAATAAATTAATAATAAAATTAATCTGCATCTGATTTTTAAAAATTTTAAAAATGCAGTGATTTCAACTAAAATTGTTAACTGAACAATAGCACAATTTTTAACTTTAAAGGAAAATTCCATACAGTTTCAAATACGTATCCGTCACAAACAACAATTCTAAAAGAATGATGAGACGTAGTATAATTCGCGAATATATTACTTTTGATGGATTATTATAAATTGAAAAAAATATCGGGTCAATATTGCTCGAAATAATAGTGAAACTAGATTTTCTTACTGTCTTAAATTGTTAGATGATATTTACCTTGTTGAGTGAGCTGGGCTAAAGCCGCAGCAGGCAGAGTTGTGGAGAGCGCTATTGGCGTGACGCCCGCGCCGGAGATCTTAACTTCCGCGCTTTGATTCGGGATTTGTACTACCGTGGAACCGGCGCTGACACTTGCAACGGTAGCCGTGATAGCAGCGGTGGTAGTAGTAGTAATAGCAGCAGCGACGGTGGCAGCAGCAACGGTGGTGACAGCAGACACCTGCGAGAAATCCGATGACAACGGTGCTGTCAGATCCTCATCGTCATCGTCCGGATCGAGCTGATGCTGACGTAAAAAGTGCAAATATTGCGCCGTCGGAGGCCGTTTCTGCCAATTGGCATAGTCCATCATGTTGCCACCGACGTGCAAAAAGAAGAGCTCCGATGCAAGCTCGGCGTACTTTTCACGTACGATGCGCATCCGCCGCATCTTGTGCTCCAATATCCGTCTACGATAGCCGCTGTTATCGAATGGGATAGCTTTCTCCGTTGTCTCTGATAATTTTAATCGTTTTCTTGCCGGTGGCGATGGCGATTGTCCCCGCGTCTGCGATGACGATGTCTGTGACGACATCGGCGTCACGAACATGTTGCCTATTGAGGTGCGTACAAGCTTCGGCGACGTCGCCAACACTACCTTGGTGGAGTTCTGTGGTCGCGACGCCATCGACGGCGATGTGCCGCCAACACTGACACTTCCGGCCACCACTCCCGCTGCGTTACGCGGTGGCGTGCCTGCAATATTGACGATCCTCGTGACGCCGACTTGTTGCGTTCCGCTTGCATTAGTTGTGATGTTATTTGGTATGACCTATTAATAAAAATACACAAGTATTAATTGTTCAACATAGAGAAAACTTTAGCACAAAATTGTGTTAAAATACAAGTGTGTTAACAAATTAATTACTTAATACGGATTTAATTACGGATTGCAGAATAATCTGTAATTAAATAATCAGCAATGCTTTTAACGAACAATAGAGATATATAATCAAAATTGAAGTAATCCTTGATAATCACTACACAAATATATTGATTATTTTCTAACTAATTTAATGATTAGTTATTACACATATTTTATTGAACAAGCAGTAATAAAATAATTAATAAATAATGTAGAAATAATATATAGCATTGTACATAATTATCAATTGTATAGCATTTTACATAATTATCAATTGTACTTTATTAATTATTAATATAAAATATTTTATCGAATTAAATAATTACGTTGGATAAAACATTCTGTATTTCATGAAAACCATTCATTTTTTTTCTTTTTTTTTCATTTCAAACAAATATAAACTATATATTTGTTTCATGCAACACATTTTAACTTGAACAACAGTGTGGAAATATGGAGACTCACCTGCGTAAGGCCAGGAACTTGATTCGTAATGACAAACTGTTGCCCGCTACTAGTAGAGAGCACATTGAGGCCTTGAGTAGCGAGAACTTGCTGCAGACTGACAGTCTGTTGAGCTGCACCTCCATTATTTCCTCCATTATTAGCCGCACCCCGATTAAGGGGTGGTAAAATAGGTGCACCTTGCTTATCACTCATTGCACGTTATGCTGAAAAGATAAGTATTACATTGTACAATGATTCATAGTGACTTGCACCACATAAATATTCATGTTTTGCTACAGTATATAAAGTATACAAGTGTATATTGAAATATTAATCCTTTAAAAACTGGATTTTTAAAAATACAATATCAATATGCATACTTTAATAGTTAGTAATAGAATTCATTTAAAAAAATATATATTTTGTTTTTAATGTAAACTTTTAATGTATTTTTAATAGAAATTGAAGGTTTTTTCTTATGTATATATTTTTAAATATCTATTAAAATATATATGCATTAAATCTTCATTATATTTGTATAACTTGCTACAGTTCTTGACATTTTTCTATGAAAAAATCTTACTAATGTTATATGTGTTCTTAAAGGATTAATATTATAATCTTTTTGTATCTTTATATATATCTTAATGGAAGAATATTTCAAAATTAAGCTTAGAAAAATTTAATATATAAAATCAATTTAAAAAAAAATAAAATTTAAAGATATCAAATGCTGTGCTATTAAAAATTCCTAAATATTAATATATCTTAATGAAAAGATTAGTATATCTTAATAAAAAAATAATAATCTACTTGTATATGTATAAAACTTTATACATACATATATATACATATATATATATATATATATGTAAAGTTCTTTTTTTTTATAAGATATATTTTGAAAGTATAAAAATTATATTTAACATAAAAGGGATTAATGATTTAATAAATCAAAACAAGCAATAATAACAATAATTTCACAATAACATTATTAAGAATAATTTAACAATGAAAAGTATAATCGAATAAAAACACACTATCTTAAATATATATATCTTCAATCATTTAATATATTCAATTATTAATACGACATTATAGACAAAAATATATATTGCGAAGAAATAGTGTGTGTATAAAATATTATAAGGTCTCACAAAATATATACTAAAAAATGCATAAAAAAATATGTAACAGACAAACAGATTTACAAAAATTTTGATTCTTCTTCAAAAAACTGAATGTGTCGATAACTGTTGCATTCGAAACTCTAAAAACCTGTTAAGAAAAAAATAAATATAGAAATATTCCAAGCAAGTAAATATACAAAAAAAAAATATTAGCAACAATAACTATTAATGCCGCTCGTTCGTTTGTCAAAAAACGGAAGTATCTCTATTGTTTGTAAATCGAAAGAAAAAAAGAAAAGTAAAAAGGAAAAAAAAGAAAGAAACCGGTGAATTTGAAGGAAACAAACACGACTTCATTAAAAAAAAATAATAATAAATAAGGGTAAATGTTGCGTAGAATACGACGAGTACATACGCGAGATTCGTACGCGACGACGGGACATCGGGGATCGATGGATATCGGGACGGGAAATGTGTCATCGCGAGTGTCCCGGACCGGCGAGCCAGACGATAGACCGAGATCCGGTTGCTATCCGAGAGCGTCTCGGGTCTCGCGGTGCGCTTCGTGGGAGCGAGACGGGTGCCGGTGACGGGAGTGGACGAACGCGAGAACGGAAGTCGCGTCGCGACGACGTCACGACGACGTCGGGACGGCGCGCGAGGAGGCGACCGCGCCGGAACCGACGAACGGCGTCGAACGGCGGGCGGGGAGGCCGTTCGACGCAGCATCGCGCGGCGCGACGTGATACAAAGGAAATTTCCCGTCCGCCATGTTGGCGTTGGCTTCGGGACGGCCGCGGACTTACCATAATGTAATCACAAATTTCCGCGACGTAGGTGCGCCATCCACGGGAATGAACGTCACGTTCGCGATCCGCGTGGGCCGACTCGCAATTGGGTACTTCACGTAACATACGACGCATGAGCTATATCTAATATTTTACGATACATTGTCGCACCGCACGCCCAAGGACGCGTACGCACTTCTAAACATGGCGACGGCAGCGAGACAAATTTCGGCCGCGGCCGAAACGAGCCAGCCAGCTACCCCCACCCCGGGGTCGCGCTGTTTGCGCCAGTCGCGCAGAGATGGCGGCGCGCGTCACCCGATTGGCCGGCCGCGGCCGCTGCGCGCGACAACGTGGCATCGACGGGCGCGCGTGATTGGCCGGCCCGCTCGTACGTTCGAATCCATACCGAGTTCAACAGCGCTCGAGCCTCGCAAGGACCGTAGCGGAGATTACTTATGTTGAAAATTCAAGATCGACGATTGGAATTTGATTAATCGGAATAAAAGGCTAAAATTTCTTTGCCCCGGCTGCATCAAATTGCGATTTTTAATCCCCGATATTTTAAGTTTCTTCGAAATTGAACTTCTCGCACTTTTTGTCTTGTCTCTCCTCTCTCTCTCTCTCTTTTAAATATATTCGAATTCATACCGAGTTCAACAGCGCTCGCAAGGACCGTATCGGAGATTACTTATGTTGAAAATTCAAGATCGACGATTGGAATTTGATTAATCGGAATAAAAGGCTAAAATTTCTTTGCCCCGGCTGCATCAAATTGCGATTTTTAATCCCCGATATTTTAAGTTTCTTCGAAATTGAACTTCTCGCACTTTTTGTCTTGTCTCTCCTCTCACTCTCTCTTTTAAATATATTCGAATTCATACCGAGTTCAACAGCGCTCGCAAGGACCGTATCGGAGATTACTTATGTTGAAAATTCAAGATCGACGATTGGAATTTGATTAATCGGAATAAAAGGCTAAAATTTCTTTGCCCCGGCTGCATCAAATTGCGATTTTTAATCCCCGATATTTTAAGTTTCTTCGAAATTGAACTTCTCGCACTTTTTGTCTTGTCTCTCCTCTCTCTCTCTCTTTTAAATATATTCGAATTCATACCGAGTTCAACAGCGCTCGCAAGAACCGTATCGGAGATTACTTATGTTGAAAATTCAAGATCGACGATTGGAATTTGATTAATCGGAATAAAAGGCTAAAATTTCTTTGCCCCGGCTGCATCAAATTGCGATTTTTAATCCCCGATATTTTAAGTTTCTTCGAAATTGAACTTCTCGCACTTTTTGTCTTGTCTCTCCTCTCTCTCTCTCTTTTAAATATATTCGAATTCATACCGAGTTCAACAGCGCTCGCAAGAACTGTATCGGAGATTACTTATGTTGAAAATACAAGATCGACGATTGGAATTTGATTAATCGGAATAAAAGGCTAAAATTTCTTTGCCCCGGCTGCATCAAATTGCGATTTTTAATCCCCGATATTTTAAGTTTCTTCGAAATTGAACTTCTCGCACTTTTTGTCTTGTCTCTCCTCTCTCTCTCTCTTTTAAATATATTCGAATTCATACCGAGTTCAACAGCGCTCGCAAGGACCGTATCGGAGATTACTTATGTTGAAAATTCAAGATCGACGATTGGAATTTGATTAATCGGAATAAAAGGGGCTAAAATTTCTTTGCCCCGGCTGCATTAAAAAAAAAAATTGCGATCTTTAATCCCTGATATTTTAAGTTTCTTCGAAATTGAACTTGCACTTTTTGTTTTGTCTCTCCTCTCTCTCTCTCTTTTAAATATATTCGAATGCATATCGAGTTCAACAGCGCTCGAGCCTCGCAAGGACCGTATCGGAGATTACTTATGTTGAAAATTCAAGATCGACGATTGGAATTTGATTAATCGGAATAAAAGGCTAAAATTTCTTTGCCCCGGCTGCATCAAATTGCGATTTTTAATCCCCGATATTTTAAGTTTCTTCGAAATTGAACTTCTCGCACTTTTTGTCTTGTCTCTCCTCTCTCTCTCTCTTTTAAATATATTCGAATTCATACCGAGTTCAACAGCGCTCGACCTGCAAGAATCGTATCGGAGATTACTTATGTTGAAAATTCAAGATCGACGATTGGAATTTGATTAATCGGAATAAAAGACTAAAATTTCTTTGCCCCGGCTGCATCAAATTGCGATTTTTAATCCCCGATATTTTAAGTTTCTTCGAAATTGAACTTCTCGTACTTTTTGTCTTGTCTCTCCTCTCTCTTTCTCTTTTAAATATATTCGAATTCATACCGAGTTCAACAGCGCTCGCAAGAACCGTATCGGAGATTACTTATGTTGAAAATTCAAGATCGACGATTGGAATTTGATTAATCGGAATAAAAGGGGCTAAAATTTCTTTGCCCCGGCTGCATTAAAAAAAAAAAATTGCGATCTTTAATCCCTGATATTTTAAGTTTCTTCGAAATTGAACTTGCACTTTTTGTTTTGTCTCTCTTCTCTCTCTCTTTTAAATATATTCGAATTCATACCGAGTTCAACAGCGCTCGCAAGAACCGTATCGGAGATTACTTATGTTGAAAATTCAAGATCGACGATTGGAATTTGATTAATCGGAATAAAAGACTAAAATTTCTTTACCCCGGCTGCATAAAAAAAAAAAAATTGCGATCTTTAATCCCTGATATTTTAAGTTTCTTCGAAATTGAACTTGCACTTTTTGTTTTGTCTCTCCTCTCTCTCTCTCTCTTTTAAATATATTCGAATGCATATCGAGTTCAACAACGCTCGAGCCTCGCAAGGACCGTATCGGAGATTACTTATGTTGAAAATTCAAGATCGACGATTGGAATTTGATTAATCGGAGTAAAAGGGGCTAAAATTTCTTTGCCTCGGCTGATCAAATTGCGATCTCTAATCCCTGATTTTTTAAGTTTCTTCGAAATTGAACTTCTTGCACTTTTTGTCTTGTCTCTCCTCTCTCTCTCTTTTAAATATATAGATATTATACAGATATAGATATAATATCTATATTATACAGATATTATACAATATATAGATATTATAGATATTATACATATATTTCGATTATTAATTAAGTCAATTATGAAATTAAAACTCGCGGCACATGGTTAACACGAGTTCTCGTGCTAACGTGTAAGCTAATACGTGCAGTCAACTAATATAGTGGTTTTTCTAGTAATTTATTAAATAAATTATTAGAAAATAAATTATTAAAAATATTACATGCGAGATTGCGTTCGATAAACTTTGCTTCTTTTATCCTAATTGATCGAACGCTACTTGATTAATACATTTTCGCATGCAATCTTATAGAATACTTCTGATAATTTACTAGATAATATGCGATCTAATCGGCAAATTAAATTTATATGCATACATATGCTATGACTTGTGTAAAATTCAATCAAAACAAATTGCATAAAATTTGAATGTAATCATGATAAAGATTTCATTATCCTAATTGATCAAATTCTCATCTTCAATCTTCTATTCTGTATACTCCAATAATTAATTGTTCTTTTCGTTTACACCAAATTTCACTTTTTTTGCATTCAAAATGAAAAACATGCATTAGAAAAAAAATAAAAAAAGACTAAGAATATATTCAATCTTTCTGATTTCCTCTTTTGCAAAAGAAAAATGCTGAGAGAAAAACATGTTTTTACACATACACCTTGAAAAAAAAAAAAAAAACATACTCAAGCAATCTGAGAAAAGGAGAAAAGGAAAGAAAGGAAACGAACTTGAAAATGCAAATGACAAGAGAGCCGAGGAAGGAGCAGACCTCGACACGGTCCCACACATGGGAGACGATCGATAATCGGGCCGACCCAGAGTACGTACCAGCCACGTGGCGCGCGTCGAAGAAACCTCGGGCTCCTCTCGCTACGTAATCCCGCATTTCGCGCGGACCTACGATACGTACCTGCGCATCGATCTCCCGGACGGAGATCGCTCTATCGTCGCCGGCGTCGCACGGCTCCTCGGGGCTCCTACGCGTTGTCGGTGCCGACGAGCGCCGCTTCGGGAGCGCCGTTCGATCGTCGAGTGCGCGCACGTGCGTCTCCCGCGGGGAGACGCGTGCCGCCGCCGGGCGGCACTTTTGCGCGCGGACACCCTCGCTGTTGACGTCGCGGTAACGATCGCCATCTCGGCCGAGCGCGACCGGGATCTCCTCCGGGACGTAACGTCGCGGGTCGCCTCCCTGAATCGGGTCTCCCCCTCGACGCCTCTGCCGAACGGCCCGACCCAACCGCGTGCGCGTCGCGCGTTCGACGAAGTGAGCGACCCTCCGACGCTCCGCTCGTCGTCCCGGTTCGGATCGTCGATATATCGCCGGAAGAGCCTCCGGAATCAGCCCACGCGGTGCGCGCTTTTCGAAACGGCGCGCGAGAAAAATTCGGGATTTGCGTCGACGAGAGATTCAGCCTGCGTTCGATATCCAATGGAAGAGTTCGTCTTCCAGGGATAATATATCGATATATTTTTCGCGGATGTAAAAGCGCCCTGATATGATCTTCCCGATAACCTTAAGCCCGTATCGGACTGCGCGTATATTAAAAATTGATATTGAAAATTGACCGGAAGAAATTTTATCAGCGTTTTCGACTTGTCGAGTTCGATCGCTCCGAGGTAGTTTACTAGACGTTATTCACCAATCACAGTCGTTCTTTTGAAGAATGTAATCGTATATTCTTCAGAAGAATGACTGTTATTGGCCGCATTTAGTGAACTCAATAGTTGGGCAACATCACTAGATTTTAGATGTAATTTGACGCTGATTGGTCGGATCTGAAAGCAGAACCAATGGCCACATTCAGCGGACTCAACGGCCGCATTCAGCGGACTCAACCGCTAAGTAGCAATCGAATATGATTGGTCTCTACTTTCAGATCCGACCAATCAGCGTCGAGTTGCATCGGAAAATCTAGTAATGTTACCCAACTGTTGAGTCCGCTGAATGTGGCCAACAGTTGGGCAACATTACTAGATTTTCCGATGTAACTCGATGCTGATTGGTCGGATCTGAAAGTAGAGACCAATCATATTTGATTGTTACTTAGCGGTTGAGTCCGCTGAATTCAGCGATTAGTCCCCGGAGCGATTGAACCCGAAAACGTTATTAATTTTTTTCCGGTCAGTTTTTTTGGTCAAAGATCAAATTTCAATTTTTAATCTTTAATGCGTAATCTTAAGGGCTTTAAATCCATTTTAAAAATTGGAAATTAATCGAAACAAATCGGAACAAAAGGAATTAAAAACCAACTTTATAAGAAGAATAATTATGGAAAGCTAATTCAGAACGCACTCTCGGGCCCACAACTCGAGTTAATCCGAGTTTAATACGTTAAACTGGGATCTGATTGGTCTATTCACTACTTAAACTCGGATTAACTGGATTGTGGAACTGGGCCTCGAATGCAGATATTTTTAGGGATGCAAGCAGCACGAACAATACTTCTCTCCACGTTTTGAGGATTTTAAAGTCACTAGGATTTTCGCTCGAATGTATCGTATCTAGAGATATTCGTGCATCGTGTGTGAAACTCTATCAAAGTTTAAATAATTTAAAAACATACATAATTTTTTGTGTGATTGATAACATTGGCCGCATTCAGCAGACTCAACAGTTGGGCAACGTTACTAGATTTTCTGATATAATTCGACGCTGATTGGTCGGGTCTGAAAGTAGAAACCAATCATGTTCGATTGCTACTTAGCGGTAGAGTCTGCTGAATGCGGCCATTGGCCGCATTCAGCAGACTCAACAGTTGGGCAACGTTACTAGATTTTCCGATGTAATTCAACGCTGATTGGTCGGACCTAAAAGTAGAAACCAATCATATTCGATTGCTACTTAGCGGTTGAGTCCGCTGAATGCGGCCATTGTTTATTGCAAGAATTGTGTTTTTTTATCTGTTAATCTTACATTTCATTTTTTATGTAAACACTATAAAACAAAGGTACGAATCTTTTCTTTTTTGTTTGTTAAAAACTTATGTCATTTCGTGTAAACTTCTTATGTCATTTCGTGTAAACTTCTCGGACACTCAAACAATACGTTTGTTCACATTTATTAATTGTTGTTTTGAAAATTCATACATCGTATACACACACACACATATGTACACATACACATGCGTAACATATCATAAATTCTTTATTGATGTTTTTCAAATTGCAAAACTTTTCAAACTTTATTTTTTTGTTTTTCAGGTATTTAGCATATATTTAGAACACATATGAGATTGAAGAATGATTAAATTGAATGCGAGGATTCATCCTAGTTTATCGGAAGTAGTGACAGAGAAATTACGTCGCAAAAATATAAATACAATCGTGGATTTTGTCACTATGGATCCGATTAAACTGGCAACCTTCACTGGTCTTTCACATATGGTGTGTATATTTACTACAGAGGAACAAGATAAATAAAAGGAATTAATAAAACATGTTATATGTCACATATATATATCGTATGTCTCGTAATTTAAACATTTAAATTCAAAATAAATGAATAAAAAAATATAGGAAAATATTTTCTTTTCATTTATCTGAATTAATTTCTAATACTTTTAATGACATTTATCAATGATGCTCTTTTAAAATTATTTGATTCAATGATAATTCCATAAATCAAGCAAAAATTTTCAAAATATATTAATTCAATTATAAAGATTTTTAAAAAATATATATTAATCCAATTTATTTATTAATTTTTTATTTGCTTGACAGAAAATAGCTAAATTCGCTTAATATTTACAATCAATATAATATTTGCAGGATATTTTGCAAGTAAAAAGGCATATATTGAAAAATCACAGTGGTATAAAAAGAAATGCGATTGAGATCCTTGCAATAGAGCGCAGATATATTCCAATTAATGTAAAGTGGTATGTTTGAAATACATATTAGCTTTTAATTGAAAAGATTTTAATAAACAAAAAATGTCATGAGATGCATCTTAATTGCTTAGGAAATATAGATATCTAATATTTAATATAGATATCTGATTTTCATTAGAACAGTTTGGATGAGTTACTGAAAGGTGGCCTGTACCCTGGACAATTGTGTGAATTATGTGGGCCATCATCTTCTGGAAAGACTCAATTATGTTTGACAATAGCTGCTAATGTTGCTGTTCAATCAGACATTATAGTGTGGTACTTTGACACGAAAAGAGATTTCTCCAGATTTCGATATGAAGAGATTCTGAAGGCAAAAAATTTCAGCCAAGAAGTAATAACTTTAAATATTAAAATATTGGATGCTTAATAAATTGAATTAATGATTAGATAATAAATTCTAACACAAATTATTTATATAGATATAAAGAATTAGATAATATTATATAGTATATCATAAATTAATTATCATAAATATGTCAATATTTACAGAAAAAAATACAATTTTTTAGAAAAAGAATAAGATTATATTTGTATAGAATGAGAAAGATCTTTAATGTAATTGTTTATTATCTTTAAAATTTGTATATACTTTTATATTATATTGTACAAATGAAATTTGTCTAATCAATTCTTATTAGCGTTTTTATTATTATATTCTAAAACTATAAATCCTGTATGTTTTCTTCCAGGTTATAAAAGACACACTGCAACGTACAAAGATCTGTCATATACGTTCCTTCCGTGACTTAATACGAGTTTTACGTGAATTAGTGACTCTTTATAAAACAGAGCAGAACAGTGTGTCGTTTGGAGAAAGAAGATTCCCTCTCGTGATTATCGATTCTTTACCAGCAGTTATCTTTAAGGTATTGATGAATAAATCTCTATTGGTGCTGACTTTTTAAATACTTTGATTACATTTTATATGTGTATTAATGCAACATATTATTAAAGAATATCACACTTATTACTAACAAATAATATTTTTTGCCAATTTTTATAATAATTGACTTATAGTTAATATCAAATTAAATAATATAAAATTAAAAATTATGTAAGCTTCAGTTTTTAACAATCAGCTTTTTTTATTTTTCTCAAGGTAACGCGAGAAGCACATCAGAGTGATCTTGAGACGACTTACGAGCTCGACGATTTGGCCGAGGCGTGCCGATTCCTCACGAGAGAATGCGAAGCAATTGTGATCACAGTAAACTCAGTTACTCGATGGAATTCGTCCGATCAAATAAATCCTGCCGACATAACACCGGCATTAGGAAGATATTGGGCGAGGGTGCCAGTCACGAGATTATTGATAATAAGACAGCATGGCGAAACTCGAAGGATTACTGTTTGGAAAGATCTAAGATCAGATGAAAAATCATTCTGCACCGTGACAGTAAGCGATGTCGGGATCATATAATAAACTGTCTATAAGATTAGTCAATCATTAATTCAAATAAGCATATCAAATATTCGAATTATGTATTATAAGACTTTATTAATTACTATTATCGATGTTTATTTTGTATTACACATTTCTTTTTTTAATCATAACTTTTAAAGGATTAACAAGAGTTAATAATGGAGTTACATTCAATTTTATCTCATCTAGTTCAATCTTTTTATCTACTTTGAATATGAATGTTCGTATCAAAGTAGCTAGCATAACTTTCATGGAAACCATTCCATATTTCCATCCTGCAATTTGATTAATCATAATAATATATCAATTTATTGTAATATTATACAGATATCATTAATATTTATTTGATTACATTTATAATAATTTTTATATATACCTATGCAATTTCTTGATCCATTACTGAAAGGTAAATAGGAATATGGATGACGATCAACCATGTTACATGGAAGAAACCTGTCAGGATCAAATAGTAATGGATTCTTCCAGTATTTTTTATCTCGATGTACTTTTATAAATGGCAAGAAAATCTCAGCGCCTTTCGGTAATATATATTCTCCTAGAAAATTAAATATAAATACAAATATTGAGTACACAAAAATTTTTTGGAATTATATATCAGAAAATATACAGATCGAATTTATTTTTTGCATATTGTCATTATGCATAAACTGTTCTCTCAACAGTTAAAAAGCTTGAATTGTTTAATTAAGATTATTTTGAAGGAGATTGCAGTAATTAAGTTGAATATTTGATTCAAATGTATTTTTTTAAATATATAATTTAAGGATCTCTCTCTATTGAAAACTATTTGCTTCTAAACATTGTGCATACATAAATATATATAATTTCAAGCAAAAAATTATCTAAATTCATGATTATAAACAAACCTATTTTTAAATCTTCTTTTAAATGCCGTACAACACAAGCGACAATAGGAAAGATTCTCATCGTTTCCTTGATTACACGATTCAAATACTCCATATGTTGCAAATCTTCATATTTGATTGGCGCAGAATTTAGATTTTTATTGCCATAAATTTCCGATAATTCTTCATATACTTTCTCCTTTTATAAAATGTAAACATATTTTCAGAATTATTTAAATAATTATTATAAGTAATTATTATTAAATAATTATATTTAATTATGAATATCAGTAAATGATATAAATTTGACTAATTTTGAATGAATCAAACAGAATACATACTTGTATTTCTGGGAAATTCGCTAATACGAAGATGGCAATATTCACTGTTACAGCAGTTGTATCGCTCCCCTATAAATATTGCATTAACAATAATATTAATAAGTAGGCAATAATTGTTGACTGTGCCCGTTTCAAGAAAATGTACTTTATATGATACTTACTGCTACTAATATCGTATTAATTTCGTCGCGAATATTTTGTTCAGTAAATATTTTTCCCTCGTGTGATGCTTCCATTAAGATTTTTATAAATGTTTTTTTAGCTATATTATTTAAAAAGAACAGATGAACTTTAATAAATTCTCTTTCGCTCTTTATTAATAAAATTTCATAATTTTATTTATAAAATTATTTATAATTATTTATAAAGTTCACTAAGTTTGATGAACCAACTTACTATTTTCAGTTCTACTCGTATGGTCCAATTTATTTGATGTTATCTGTATTGCCTGTATGTGCGAGAATAAATTACATACTATAAAAATATATATAAAAATATATTATTAGTATAAATATATTTACATACCTTATCGGCATAAGAATGAATCAAAGTTATATTTTTTTGTTGCTCATGACTTAGGTGAGTCAAATTAAATAAGATATTAGGTAATAGAAATATATTTCGCATTCTCTGTGCCACTATCTCTTTTACTCTAAAACAAATATAATCTTCTCAAACTCTCTCATAAAAGTGCTTGTAAATATTTTTATAGCTTATTTCAATTCTTTCAACTTAAATAAATAAATCTTAAATCGATTTTTAATTTGATTGATTGACTGTAGAAAAACAAATGCAGCGTTTGAGCAATTTTATTATTTTGCTAATATTAATTTTTATTCGAACTATGCATGATAAATAAATATTTATTAAATATCTATTAAATAGCTATTTTAAAAAAAAATTAACTTAATGAAAGAACACTTTCCATTTGAAATTATTTACATATATAGTAAAACAATAAATATATCTTTTTATCAATAATTAAGATAAATAAGAATTATACCTTGTAATTGCTTTTACATAACGATTGTCTCTATTTGATTGTGATTCCAATTTCATCCCCATTGTAGATTCTTTTTAGAGAGAGAGAATAAGAAAATTACATGAAAAAAATTGTTAAAAAGTGCCATTGGTAGAAATTGTCATTTCTAATATATCTAAATGATTTAGAACATAAATATTTAATTTTGACGTTTGATTATACTTAAAATATACAAATAATAATATAATATAATAATATTTATAATAATATTTATGTCACTAAGGCCCGGTTGCATCAACGTTATTTTAACTTTAAGCGAAACTTAAATGTATGTCTATCTTTATCTTTCTTTTTAAATAAATAAAGACAGACATATTTAAGTTTCGCTTAAAACTAAAATAATGTTGGTGCAACTAGGTCTAATTCATTAAAAAATCGATTTAGAAAAATTGTCCAACAAATAGATTTTTATTGAATTTTATGCAAATAATTTAGAATTGAATTATATATTTAGTTTTACCGTATATGATATCTAAGGTACAAAGCCATATATGATGAAAAAGATCGACTTCTTTCTCATGCGATGCAAGTTTTTCCAACTCGTCCACCAATGTCAATGATTGTTCAGCAAATGTATCGAAAAAATACTTCAATAAGCATGCATTAAAACACGGAGCTATCATTTTTCGAGTATGTATCCATTTGGATGCTGAAAGTTTATACAGGAAGAAATGGAAAATTATTTATCGAGAATATATCAGAAGTAAAGAGAATTAATCGAATTTTAAAAAGCATGACTTACCAGGAGCTGTGATCAAGCCCGTACCTAGCCACGACTCAGCATATTTATATACTTTTCCTTTATCCAAACAATTGGAGCTTTGTAGAACAATCTGTATAATTTTATAAAAATTTTATTTGCTTTATATTTTTATACTAAAATAAATTCAATATAAATTAATAATATAATATTGCATTCGTATTTGCAACGAATTATTCCATTAGCTCGATAAATTCTCAAAATAATCTGTGTGCGATGATATTATTTATAAAATAAATTTTTTTACAATTTTGACCCATTTATTTATGCACGTAGTAAAATGTCAGCTGACAAACTTGTATTAATGTTATCTTGCAATATTATATTATAATTTATTATACACACCTTTAGTTGTTCCGGTTCATATATGGCAATGTATAATTTATTACCGAACCAGAATCGAGCAGGAGATGAATAAGACTCCATAAGACTCAACATACTGTTCAAAAATTCTACGATTTTTTGTAAAGTTAGAATAAGAATATAGAAAAAAATGTATCGTAATCAAATATAATAAAAACATATAGATAATAACATTAATAGTATCAATTATTTTGTTTATTTTTACCAACAATAAGCATTACTTTACCATCAAAGTTTGTTCTGAGAAGATAGCAGGCGTTTCCAATTAACGGAAGTGGTTTCGGACCTGGCAAATACTTAGCGGCTTTAACCATGGACGATTGATGATTATAATTTACGACAAAATAACTCACAACAATCAAAATAATAAGTATAACACTTATAAAAATCATCACGGCAAAAAATAACAACTTCGTAAACAATAATAAGTTTCCTGTACAATACAGGGTGTCCGTCGATTTTCGACCTTAACGAAAAAAATAAGTAGATTGGCTCAAATTAAGAAGAAATTATCTATATTGTTTTGGGATTGTCGCAATAATTACGGAAAAATTAAATAAAGAAGATCGGCCAATCTGCGTGAATAGAAGCGCGCGGCGACGAGAGTCGTCCCACTGTAATCCGATACTAGTCGCGCTGCGAAGCGGTGGGCGGGTCGCTCGAGACATGATGCGATATATCGCAATACCGCGCCGAAAAATGACCCGTCCTTTTAGCGGTAAGAAAATGATGCGCTATCGAATTACAGTGGGACGACTCTCGTCGCCGCGCGCTTCTATTCATGCAGATTGGCCGATCTTCTTTATTTAATTTTTCCATAATTATTGCGACAATCCCAAAACAATATAGATAATTTCTTCTTAATTTGAGCCAATCTACTTATTTTTTTCGTTAAGGTCGAAAATCGACGGACACCCTGTATAGTACACAGTATAATACACAATATCACTGTATATTAATATAAAAACTTGTAACATTTAGAGAATATAAATTCAATCTAACATATATATATTATAATAGAAAATACATATATATATATATATATATATATATATATTGAAGTGTATCTTAGAATATCGTAGCACGATTAAATTCAATGCTTCTTATACGCCAGATATATATCTGTTTTCTTTGATAGATATGGAACTTCCTGCATTTATTTATTATAATCATATCAGTATCTCATTTTCATAATTAAACACAAGGCACATAAGAAAGATTATTTATTAACCAAAAATCAGTATGAACATATAATTCAATGATGCAATTGAAAGACATGTAAATACACAACTTAGTAAATTAAAAATAAGTTAAATACATAAATTGAAAATGAAATGCTTATGAAAACAAGGACCATAAACAAAAATCAAAATTGTAATCAAAAATTTAATATTTAAAGTATCTTTTATACAATTTCATTTGAAATATTTTTTTAATTGATTATTAAGATATATGCAAAGTTATGCAAATATTTTTTAAAAGTTGTTAAATGCATTATATTTTTTTCACTTGTTTAAACAATACTGAAGCAGATAAAGCATTGCGAAATACTTGGCTAACATAATGTAAGACGTAATAATTATGATCTTGCAAAATGTACATTCCAAATTGATAAATCATCAGGAAATACATATATATGAAAAAAGAAAAAATCGAATTATTTATAATGAAAGATATCTCTATTAAGCACTATTTAGCACTAATATAAATTAACTAAAAATTTTATTATAATTTGTTTTTGTGAAGCTTAAAAATCATTGCAAAAAGTGTACTGTGAGAAAGAATAGAAACCCATACAGCACAAGATATTCTATGAACATCCTAGAATATTTTATGAATATTTGAATATTCTATGAATGTCGTAGAATGTTTATGGAATATCTTGTGCCTTATGGGAAGAGTCACTTTTTTCATAGCATCACGAAATTGTGAAATTGGAATAATAAGAATAGTCTCCGAACTTTTCCGAATCGATCGTTATAAATTTTAAAATATTCTGTTTACAATATTCGGTTTCATTAATATTGTCATTTTCACATTTTCTTTATATTTTCTCGCATTTTCAAAATTTTTTGTGTGTAGTGAAAGTATTAACAAATCGAAAATAGTAATATTAATGATTATTTATATTACATATAAATATAAATACTAACTTATTTGATATGTTATTGAAAAAACTTATTGTTGTAGAAACAGTGAGTTATCAATTTTATCAGATACAATAAAAAGAAAATTATTCATATATTTATATAGTATATCTCTAAAAAATATGAATTTAAAATTTTTAAAGAGCAACTGAAATCTATAAAAGATACATACGATATTATGAGATGTAATATTCAATAATAATATATTATAGAACAAACATATTCCATAATAAATAAATTTTTTATAATATAAAGAGTTAAGTACCCAGATAGCACAGAGAATTTAAAAAGAATTCATTTTTGTGTCACAAGATCTGAGTTTATTTTCAGATGCGAAAAGAATTCTTTTACGTAAAAGAATTCTTTTTGCATCTGAAAATGAACTCAGATCTTGTGACATAAAAGTGAATTCTTTTTAAATTCTGTGTGCTATCTGGGTATACATGTTAAGTATACGTGTGATGTAGGAATTTTTTATAAAATCAAATTGCTCATAGGAATGATTAATAGTAACAATTGTGCGCATACGCGTGGATGTGTGCGTGCGTGCGTGCGTGTGCGTGTGCGTGTGTGTGTGTGTGTGTGTGTGTGTGTGTGTGTGTTAGATTGATATATTTTAAAATTCAGAATATAAACAGTTTGTAACTTAAATAATATGAAAATGAGATTTGTAAAATATAAAAATTATAACATATATACAACATAAATTATTAATTAAAAATTATTACATATTAAATAAGCTGGTATATGTTATACAAATAATATTCAAATTGTTAATGTATTTAAAAAATTATATTTTAACGTGTTTTTATTATTATTACTAATATTTTTACAATTTTTATTATGCGATATAAAATCTTTTAAATCTTTTCTTACAACGTATTACCGTATGTATGAATAAATTAAAACGAAAACAAATAGAAAATTAATAGTCGTTTATGTTTATTTGTTGCGACATTTGCATTTTTTAACAAAGGAGATATCGAAAATTCTCATTATTAATTTACATTAATTTCTCATTATTATTCATTTATTGAATTTACAATATCTGTATGCACAGCTTAACTTCAGATAATGACGATAAGAAAAAGAATAAGTGTAGAGCGGAAACAGATGTTAATACAGAAGTTAATTAAAAACAGGAAATTCAGTACAGGAATTTCAGTAATTAATACAAATTAAATATTTGGAAGAGAGGTGTATATACATATGTATATCTATTTACATAAATTTCGAATTAAAATTATATGCCAATAAAACATTTTTAATTAGCTGCAATTATATATATATATTATCCTGTAAGATGTATATACTTGATGTAATGATTATAAATTATTGCAAAAAATTAAAAAATTTTTTTTCTGGACGTTCGTACCTACTAAAGAAGGAAATACATTTGCTTCCGATTCAAATTCAAATCAAATTCAAATCAAATTGAGATCGATTATGATATATATTTTATATTTGACACATTTATTGCATCAAATAATGTTGTATTTTTGCTTTATTTTTTCGATATTTATTAGCATTAAGTACTATAATTAAATAATTAAAATTTGCTAAAATATTAATATTTGAACTATGACGCTCTCTTTGATTAATTATTTACAACATAGATAATGGCTCCATTCAGCGGACTCAACAGTTGGGCAATATTACTTAGATTCAGAGAGAAGACTGAGAGATGTCATAGCCCGCTTTTAGGTGATTCCTGGAAGCGATACTCCCTTTGTGGACATTAAAAATGTGGACATGAACTATAAAACCAATGTCCACGAATGTTCCTCTGATAATATAAATAAAATGATAATATAAACAAAAATATAAATAATTTAATTAATAATAATTTATTATATAAAAATAATATGTTCTCTCTTTTCACGCTTATTTATTTATTTATTTATGTGTCTTTTTTTTCTTTTTCTTTTAACATCATTTATTTATATATTTATTTAATTGAATGACAAATCGCAGCAAAGATTCTTTTGTCCCAATTGATTCGCAGTCATCGACATATACAGGGTGTCCGTCGATTTTCGACCTTAACAAAAAAATAAGTAGATTGGCCCAAATTAAGAAGAAATTATTTATATTGGTTTGGGATTGTCGCAATAATTACGGAAAAATTAAATAAAGAAGATCGGCCAATCTGCGTGAATAGAAGCGCGCGGCGACGAGAGTCGTCCCACTGTAATCCGATACTAGTCGCGCTCGCGAAACGGTGGGCGGGTCGCTCGAGACATGATACGATATATCGCAATACCGCGCCGAAAAATGACCCGTCCTTTTAGCGGCGAGAAAATGATGCGCTATCATTTCCACACCACCTTGCGGTAGATAGCATGGTGCGCTTTTTTATAGTGGTTTCCCCCATAGGCCTATTCCACTCTCAATTTGAAAATTATTCAAAATGCCATTACTATACGCTGAATACATCGTAAATGTAAAAAAATTAATGGTGACAGTACCTTTACAAAAATTGATCCGTGATTGAAAATCCTTCGATAAAATGTATTCTACACGTTGATAATGATACGATGATAAAATGCTTCACGAATCTTTTCTTCATCTCGTACACGAAAACGCACTGCTGAACCGATTATTCCGATATTATGCACGACACCCAGTTTCACATAATTATTGCACAACACGAAAATTGTACGGCCACTTGGTTTTCGTTAACGCCTGGGAAATGATTCCATGTAAATTGCGGCCGCACGATAAGTATTTCCGCTAGTCCGTATGCCACAATCATATCCGTATATTCCTGCAGAATATACTTCATTTTCACTGTTAATTTACTATACAAACACAAGATTTTTATTAAAACGTCTTAGCTCTCGCACACTGTTATCACACTGCGTACGCCGGCAGCACGCAACTACAGCTGACAGCTGAGCGGACATGTGAGTGTAAGCGTACGTGTGAGTTCGACGCTTGCGCACTATGGTTGTCCGCTCAGCTGTAGTTGCGTGCTGCCGGCGTACACAGTCTGATAACAGTGTGCGAGAGCTAAGACGTTTTAATAAAAATCTTGTGTTTGCGTAGTAAATTAACAGTGAAAATGAGTATATTCTGCAGGAATATACGGATATGATTGTGGCATACGGACTAGCGGAAATACTTATCGTGCGGCGGAATTATGGAATCATTTCCCAGGCGTTAACGAAACCAAGTGACCGTACAATTTTGCGTGTGCAATATTATGTGAAACTGCGTGTCGCATAATATCAGGATAATCGGTCCAGCAGTGCGCTTTCATACGAGGTGAAGAAAGGATTCGTGAAGCATTTTATCATCGTATCATTATCAACGTGTGCAATACATTTTATCGAAGGATTTTCAATCACGGATTAATTTTTGTAAAGGTACTGTCACCATTAATTTTTTACATTTATGATGTATTCAGCGTATAGTAATAACATTTTTGAATAATTTTCAAATTGAGAGTGGAATAGGCCTATGGGGGAAACCACTATAAAAAAAGCGCACCATGCTATCTACCGCAAGGTGGTGTGGAAATGATAGCGCATCATTTTCTCGCCGCTAAAAGGACGGGTCATTTTTCGGCGCGGTATTGCGATATATCGTATCATGTCTTGAGCGACCCGCCCACCGCTTCGCGGCGCGACTAGTATCGGATTACAGTGGGACGACTCTCGTCGCCGCGCGCTTCTATTCACGCAGATTGGCCGATCTTCTTTATTTAATTTTTCCGTAATTATTGCGACAATCCCAAACCAATATAAATAATTTCTTCTTAATTTGGGCCAATCTACTTATTTTTTTTGTTAAGGTCGAAAATCGACGGATACCCTGTATATGTCGATGTTCGCAGTGTAACCAATCTCCAAAACTAAATATTCTAGACTATCATATTTTAGCGTTTCTTGTCGGGTTCAATCGCTGCGGGATAGTTTACTAGACGTTATTGCCCAATCACAGTCATTCTTCTGAAGAATATATGATGGTTACATTTTTCAAAAGAATGGCTGTGATTGGTCAATAACGTCTAGTAAACTATTCCGGAGCGATTGAACCCGACAAGTCGAAAATGCTATTTGTTTATTCAATCATTCAATGCCGAAGTTGCCGAACGAACAAGTATGACGGTGTATTTTAAAGGTCTCTCACATGTGTCACTCTTAGCCGAAAAAGTCAATTAGTTTCGACTATGATCGATTGACATATGTGATTGATTGTATTCGACAAAGCTTTTTTAAATTGATATCAGGATGAACGTGAAAAGATATATTCATCCAAGGAATAAATATAAGAAACCACCGGATTACAAGCAACTAGCGGTCTTATATCCGGAGTTTCGCGAAATTGCAATCATGGTATGCTATTTTTTGTAGTTTTACAAGAACAGTAATATTAAATTGCAAATTGAATCTAACATAATATTAGCAAATATAATGCACGTGACTTAATAAAAAAAGAGGAAGCTATGAAAAGTGTATATCCACCAAATGACATAAAAATATAGGAAAAAATTTGTATGTTTAAAAAAAATTTTTTTTTCTTTTTTTTTATATCTTTTACATTTAAATATGAACCAAATGTTTTTAGATATGGGATAGAATATAATACATGTAATAATAGTATTCTATTCACATTTGTTATTTAGGACATTGCAGGAAAGATCAGAATCGACTTTCAAGACAAAAAGAGCCTACGTGTACTTACAGAAACACTTTTGAAGCATGATTTTGATCTGCACATAAACATTCCTCCGGATAATCTAAATCCAGCAATCACTCTACGCATGAATTATGTTTTGTGGATTGAAGATTTGATGAAGTATTTCAAATTAGATATGAATAAGATCACAGGCATCGATATTGGTATATATAAAAGCCTCTTTAAAGTACTTCTACAAACATAATTGAAGCTTTTAAAGAGAAAGAGTAAGAAATTACTAATATAAAAGTAATAAGTCTCACAAAATCAATCATAGCAGTGATAAGAATAACTCTTCAAAATCTTTTTTTTTTATACTAATGGTATTTTTTAATAGATGACCTCTATATTCTTGCAATTTAAAATATGTTCGGAATTGCTTAAGATTTTTGAATAAATTTTTTCTTAAATAGGGACAGGAGCAATTTGTATATATGCTCTGTTATTGGCAAAAATCTATGGATATCATATGATTGGCACAGAAGTAGATAAAAAAAGCATAGAATATGCAGAGAAATGCATAAAAAAAAATAATTTGGAAAATTTAATTAAAGGTAAGAATTATTAAAGATACTCTTTCTGAAAATGTAAAAGAAAAGATAGAGATGCTTATGATATTAAAATTAAAAAACAAATCTACATAATATTTTTTTAATGTAGTAGTTACAGTAAATTCCGATAGAATTTTTAAGGATGCGGTGGAAGATGATAAAATTTACGACTTCTCGATGTGTAATCCGCCATTTTTCGAGAACGATAGCGATGAGAGAATTGCGAAAGTTTTGCCACCGAGAAACGCGCCTAGTGGAAACGATAACGAGCTGAAAACCACGGGTGGAGAAATAGCTTTTGTAACGAGAATGATTGAAGAGAGTGTTGATTTGGGAAATCAAATAAAGATTTACACTACAATGATAGGTAGAAAAACTGATTTGTTCAGTCTTAAAAAATTAATAAGATCGAAAAATATAAAGAATATGACATGGACGGAGTTTTGTCAAGGTTACACAACACGGTAAATAAATATTATATAAATTAATGTTATTAAAATTCAGTTGTTCTTGTTCAGTTTTATTATTAAAATTCCCTGTTTTGATGCATGAATTGTTAGCACAAATTTAAACAAATTAATTTCTTACTTAATTATAGTATTAATTATTGTTTAATTAAATTATTTAATAAATTAAATATTGATTTCAGAGATTAAAAATTGTGTTTATCAACAGGTGGGGTTTGGCTTGGAGCTTCTTACCAGAAAACATTATAGATCTGAGTAGTGCACCTGTTATCAGAAAAAGTGGAAAATCAATTGTACAGTCCTTAAAAAAAGATTATAAAACTTTGATAACATTTCCTATGAATGATAAATTTGCTTGCATGGACGATTTAATACATTTTTTAAGAACAACGGCAGAAGAATTAAATGTAACACATTATTTTCTTAATGTTAAATTTAATTATCACTAATTGAATATTATATATTATTTAAGGAACTTATTAAATTTAATTAGCTCTAATTAAATTCATTAATTGTTATAGATTAAGTTACAAGATCTATCTATTCCTGAAGATAGTTTGGACAACTGGTCAGGTCGAATAACTGCTAAAGAAAGATCATGGGAACACGCGCGCAGAAAACGACGTTTAGCGCAACGACAGATTGCATTAAGAAAAGTTGAAAATGAAGACGGAGAACATATCAAAACAAATGTGGAAACTGGAGAATATTCAAACTCTATTGTCATAAAAGAATTTAATGATATCGGGCAAGTTAATAAAAATTCTTCAGATAAAACATCCATAAGTAAGGTTGAACATGAAAAAAGTTCTGATAAAAAAATACTTGAATGCGTTCCCATACTTACTTGTAAGTTCTTGGTAGAGATTGCAAGCTGTGAGGAGGCAATTGTTCAAGATGATGTATTTAGGATATGGATGATATTTGAAAATGGAAGCGGCGGTTTAGATGCATTACAATCATTACGACAGTATTTAATAAATAAATTGGACGTAAGGGAAAAAATTGTTAATCCATCAAAATCTATTAAAAAAAGGAAAGGAAAAAAAAGGAAAATTTCTGATAAAGATGTTAATATTCCATTGGAACACTTATAGTCAGACAATAAAAAAATTTTGTAGAAAATCTCGAAAATTCTTAAATTAGATCAATGTTGTTATTCATATAAAACGATTTATTCATGCAACATGTTTAAGTCTGCTATAACAGGATGGTATATGTAAATCAAATTCGTAACTTTTTTATTTATGTATAATATATAATAGACCTTATAATTATTATAATTATATTCTGTTATAACTTCTTTTTACAGTACAATTTCGCTAACAAATGTAGTATATTAATTCATTATTATGATTATTATTGCAATGCGAAAATGAATTCGTCCGAGGAAATAGTGATCGACGCGATGATATCGCTTCGTTGACAGTTGATCAATCGTATTTTTACTATTTGCAACAAAAATGTTGGTGCTTTTACCTCAGGCCTAAAATGTTTCGCTTAAAATCTACAAGGTGAAACAAGATCGGCGCTTTTTCGGTCATTAAAAACCTCGCGTTTATCCCTACTATTGTGTACTAAATTATCAACCGTTACATCATTTATCGATCAAACTGCGGCGAAAGATTTTGATTCGGGCCATGGAAGAGACGAGATGAACAAAAATTAACAGCACAGTAATAATTGTATTTCGTTTACTTATGATTCTAATCGCGAAATTTGAAATCGATTACTATACGGTGATCACGGTGATTCGATTAACGATCAATTATTGTGTTCTTATGACGAACGTAGAGGTAACAATGCTATTCGTATTTTTATCTTCATTATCGCAAGAGTGTGAAGATATATAATGTAGAATTTTATGTTTTAGGAAAATAAAATTCTAACTATATAATTCAATAATATTTATATAAGAGGAAGCTCTTTCATGCGACTGCTGTAATGAATGATGGTGGATTTAGGTATATTGTGGTGCTTTCTTTTATTAATGGCGACTAGTAACGACAAAGGCCAAAACAGCATATGGTGATCTCACAAAAAAGTCTAATAAAATACATGATATACATAATAGAGGAAAAAAAGGCGATTTTCAGAAATTACTACGAATTCGATTGATTTTCCAACGCTATTAAATTGTTTTGACGAAAAAACAGCTGGTCCTTAAAAAAAGAAAATATATATGATTGCGTACAAGTGAAGAAATCACATTGCTTGCTCACTTTGATTTCATGATGCGAAGAGGACACAGTACCTCTTACATTTAAAACGCTCGCATCGAAGATTGCTTTTTAAGCGACATGGCACTTATCTCCTTGTTATATACATTTGGTATAACAAATAAGTGTGCGCGTTTTTCGCGTGAAAATTCAATCTTTCGCGCGAATGTGTTACGTATTATTCTCTCTTTTTCGCAAACACACTATGACAACGATATTATTTTGCATCTCGTTTCTTTTTCGAGAGTCTTCAATTATATTCAGACGATATAACAAAACAGTGTAAGTATCAAGTATGTGTATATGTATTATATGTATATATGTGTATATGTGTATATATATAAAATATATACATATATACATTATATATATATATATAATACCATGCACATGACAATTCTCGCGCGAAATAGTTTTCACGAGAAGAGACTACGGCTCAGAAAAAAAGAAAGGAAAGACTACCGGTATTCATCGTCAACAAGAGCTCAGCTCTCCGCTGCCACGACTGGCTCTAAGGTCGCAGCTTTGCTAGTTTCTAATTTTTTTGTTTCCGCCTTTTGTTCGACATTGTCGATTTTCTTCTCCACTGTCGTGGATACTTTTTTGATCTCTTTGTCATCTTTTTTTATGTCTTTTTCGATTTTGACAGCCTCAATGCCATCCAACTGCGATTGTTCCTTCTGCCGTTTTTCGATTTCCGCCTTGAAATTATCGATATCTTGCTGACTAATTTGTACGAAGAGAATACCGTTGATGACATTGAGCATATCTAGTACCGAGCCCATGCTAGGCGGTTGCACCTGAATCGGCGGCAAGCTCACGCCAGATTTGCCCGTGTAGATCTCATTCATTTTCTTTTGCAACACGACCGCTTGCTGGGTCAAGTGACGCAAACAATCGCTGCTTTCTTTCGTCTTCTCATGCTCCTCGCCCAGCTGTTGTTTGTAGATTGCGTACGTCTCTTTTTCATTATTCAGTGCTGCTCGGAAATCGCCCATACATGATTGCGTACGCGCTACCAGATGATATGACACTGCAACCTTGAGTGAACGCGGACCATGATAACGTAAATTAAGAGCTAACGCATGTTCCAGAAAACGTAGTGACAACTCATATTCGCCGACTGCATGTAAGATCAATGAGATATTGCTCTGAAAAAATCGGACACATTGCAATTTAAAATTAATTTTATAAAAATTTATAAAAATTATATATTCTCATTAAAGTGAAAATATCACCAATTTTTAAACTTACATCGAGCAAGGCCACTTCTGGATGATCTTCGCCGCAGACTAATAATGCCAAATAACGTGCTCTGTACAGTAATCTTAATGATACAGATACTTGACCATTGGCAAAAGAGTATAAGGCGAGATGTATCTGTATAAAAGACAAAATAAATTATAATAAATTATTAATCATACATTGTTATAAAGAATAGTTAAATAACCATTATATCATTATTTACTTATTAATATTAATCTTTATAAATTATCTTTTTCTTATATGTGATATTTACATAAAATTTTTTATAACATATGTAAAATACCTAAAGATGAAATGATTATTTTATGCAATTATCATTGGAAAAATTACGTTTGCCTTTTATAATAATTGATACAACTTACATATTCTGTGATAGTATAAGGATGATCAATGCCGTTGACTCTCTCCGACATAAGAACTGCCTTTTGCTGAGTAGCGAGTGCCTCTGCGTGATCGCCCATTATGTAATTCAATCTCGCCAGCATTCTGAGACACTGTGCGATCTCAGGATGCATCGCGCCATAAACATTATTCAATAAATTCAGTGCCTCGCTAATTAATTCATATCCGTCTTTTAAGTATCCTTGCTGAATCTTGTTTTGGCCAGTTGTGTAAAAATTATACGCATCGCTAGCCTGAAAGAAATCGAGTTAAGATGAATTTATTTTATGCAATACCATAATTTTAATTTGAAAATTATTCTTTAATCTCTTTAGAGAGATTTAGTCAAATATTAGTTTGAAATTAGTTTGAATATTATTTTGAAATCAAAAAACCTTTTTTCGAGAATTAATATTTTTTAGCTATGTGAATTATTTCTCCATAAATTGATTACTTTTTCTAAAATTTCAAGTTATTAGGTTATTAATATGACTCATTTTTATTCACTCAAAATGAACAACTTACTCTAGGATTGATATGCTTGACGACGGGGAAAATATTTAGTATATCATCCTCGAAAAACGACGCCCGATTCTTATTTTCAAAGTTGTATTCGCGCAGCAATATCTGAATTCCGGTCTTGATGCAGAAGCCACGCAGCAGTGAAATCTTTTGCAAATGAAAATGCTCTATCGTGGCATCCAAAGACTCCGGACTTGGTGTTTCCCAGTCATAATAGGCCTTCAAATCACCTTTAATTTGCTGCCACAATGATTTAGGTGTTAACGATGCCCATTCTACTTCTGATTGTTGCGGTCCGTTATTCCTACCTTTACGTTTATTACGACGTTTTGCAGTTTTGCTCTGAAGCTGATACAGAAAATTACATTGATTATATACTATTCTAATTTAATAGAAAATATAATCTTCTCTAGAATAATTATTTCTGTGCTCTTAACTATTTGTAATTAATAAAATTTTGATTCTATCAGTGTAAAATTATTGTAAAATTATCGTGAGAGAATTAATTTTAATTAATTAATTATATATAACTAATGTGCGGTAACTTAATCGCCATATGACCAACCTCTTCCAGATTTTGTTGCGGGTGTATAATTTGTGCCGAAGACAGTAAACAATTCAAGAAGTGACTGACGGCTGCGGACAGACCCATCAATTCTGTACCCTGCAAAATGGATATATATACAATTTTGTCTTATGATACTTATTGACAAAATACTATAATTTTATCTTATTTTTTAATAAAATAGGTAATTTTATGTTTAATTTTATGATATAGACAAAATAAAGAATTTTAGATTTGAATAATTTAATGTTGCATACATACAGACACACATACCTGCATATAAGAGGTGAAAATGTGTTTGGCCGATCGAAGAATCAGTTCGGATACAGCAATGCGATTAAGATATTGCAGCTGGGGCACTGCGGCTAACATAGCTGCCAATTTACCAAGATAACGAACATTGATGCCTCTACCGTGGAGAGCCTCCACCAACGTGCTGCCATCCATCGCAGCTGCTGTGTGGTCTAAGCACTCTCGTATCTAAAGAATAAGAATTTAATTAAGAAAGAAAAATACAATATTATAATATATATCTCGGATTCCAATTGCAGAAATTTAATTATAATTTTACAACGAACTTACAAACGTCGGTAGCTGCACAGTAAGCAAGAAATCCGCGGCGTCTTTTACCAGTTGCTTCTGTTTCTTCAGATCGACGCCATTGAAATCCGGATGTTTAACGCCGGGCGAGAACACATCCGGATTGAATCTCACGTCAAATTCGGCGTCTCGTAGACTGCCTACCGCCGCCGCGGCTCTTCGCACTATCTCCTTGGTACTTTCTTCCACTATCATTCAAAGATAAGATTCTTTATAAAACAGTTCTTTCTTTCAAAAAGAATTTTTTTATAATTTATATTATCTTTCGTTTTTCCCTTAATATTTGCATATTTACTATTAAATAAATAAAAATAAATATTGATATTGACACTAAAGACTATTTCGTATGTTTGATTACATACGTTCCTGTTTCTCACCGCCTGTGATCGAGTCGGTGATGCTCTCGACAATCTTCTTGGCTTCATCGGCTTCTATCAATGATGAGGCGCAATCTTCCTTGTTACTATCCACTGCTACAATAGCACTGGAATCCTCCTTTTTATCCTCCTAAAATCAGAATTATTAATTTTCATCATCTTCCATAATCATTATTTCAAATTATTCGCAATATTTTAAATAATAAAAATGTAAAATATAATAGGGAGAGAAGTGTCTGTTTACTTTGGTAGTTGTCTCTTTTTCTTTTTGAGATCTTCTAGCTGATGTGAGTTGTTGGAGATGAACAGCTGCGTGTTTGATGAATTGAACGTATCTAGCCTCAACAAACGAATCTATAAGCTCCTGACGTAGACAGGCTAATCTGTGTTTATGCTCTACCGGAAAGCCCAAGGCTCGCGCTTCCTTGCTTAACTCCACACCTTCCACTGAATAAGAGGAAAATTTTTTAAGAGTGATTATTAATTAAAACATATATGTACACATATACACAATTCCTTTAGAACTATCGTAGAATCATAGTTTTTCGACTCACATTTCAAGAAATTCACATCGGGCGGAAAAGTTCTCAACAGATCTAGCACATAATGCCGTGAATCGTTACCAATAATACCCTTGCACTCCACACTGCTGCAAAGTTCGATTTCCTCACCGGCATCATTAATCACTTTATGAGGAAGGATCTTTAGCTGTTGACCAGCTTTATTCAACTAAACATGAGCATAAAAAATACTTGTGTCAAAGCTACAATGGAGTGATAATACATAACAAAACAATTATAACAAAAATCGATCAAAATAATTTTTTTAATACAAAATTAATTAGATTTCTATGTTTCAATTAAATATAAAATTAAATAAAAATTAGAAAAATTGATTAATGATTCCTTTACATTTTTTACATTATTAACAAAAAAAGACAAGAATTTATTTATTTTTTTCTTTATTTATCTCATTAAAGTATATGTAGACTGTATACTGATTTATATTAATTTATACTGATTTACATTATACAGAGATTCTGCTCATATATCCTGTTTGCTTACCAATTCAAGGTACTTAGGATGTGTGAGAACTGTCTTGCCAAAGTCGATGGATCCATAGACTACCGATTGTTCTTGTTCACGTTCCAATATACCAGGTATGATAGATTGTGCAGTGACGCGATAGCCTCTACAAGACAAAGGTCACGAGATACCAACTATTAACTTAAAGAATCAATACAAATAACAAATATTATACGAAAAACGTACCTATAATCGATGACAACGGTGCCAAGAGTATAAAGGCCGGGCAAATCCACGGCTGCATATACCCGGACACCTTGTAGATCGTTGCGGGGCGCGACAAAAGCTGCGGCGTCGCCGCCCAACTCTTTGTAGTGATCCCGCACGTCAAAGCCGAGCGAGAAGAAAATGTTATTCCAGATAAACATTTGCATTTTAGCTTCCTCGCCGGGATTAATAGCCATTACATTGCCATCTATCACCGCCATCGCTCCGCGAGTCGCAGCGGCCACAAAATCGCTGTGAACCTAAACCATAAAGATAATTAAGAAAAAAATTAAGAAAAGGAGAAATTTAATTATAAAAATTATTATTTACTGTTTAAATTATTAAAAGTAATATCTGATTTTGATCAATTATCATTAATGCTATTATTTTAATTTTGTATTATTATACTATTTTAATGTATATGAGAGACACTATCTACCTTGAAAATGGCCCGTTCCCGTAATAATCTTTCAGGAAGATTTTTACGCGGTAATTCCCTTGTAGTTTGCAATTCTTCGTTCCAATCGCGAGTTTGCCCCGGGATATGTTCTTCATATCCCAACTTGGAGGAGAAAGCTAGGATAAGTAAAAAATAATTGATTATCTCATTTATTTAATCTGTTGTGTTTCATGTAAATATTTATATCCATTAACATCTCCAAGTGATTAATTATTTTGTAAGTATATGTGTTTTTTATTTTAAATATGAACATGACCAAGCTCTTATTGAAATTTTTTATAAAACTAGTACTATCTGCATCAAATCCAGGCAGATTCTGATTGTAGATCTTTTCTTTTTATTGCTGAAATGAATCTTAGAAGTTCTTTTTATTCTAGAACTTACTGTCTTCCGCACGAATAGCGTCGATGGTGTGCTCGATTGGCGGTGCACTCCAAGCGTACAATTGATAAGGTGTCGCCACTCGTTCGAAAGGATGCCTTTGAGTCCTGCGTCGTTGCATAGCGGCGAATCCTCGTTTAAAGGCCGGACTAAGTTGATTGAGCAGCTCGATCAAGCTGTGACATAAGTGACTAGGCGTGGCCGGTTTAGGATTGAACACTTCTTTGGTCGATTGATTGACAAAGAAACCTCTAGCGCATGCAGTCAAATAATACTGTTTATCTTCCAATGTCACTACATGCAAATATATCAGATCGCCATGAAGCTTTCTGTGGCCGGGCGGTGGATTCCATCCTGACGTTGTTAAAACCTAGAAAGTCAAAAATTTTAAAAGTTTAGTTTGTTTCTCTCTTTTCTTCCTTCAAATAAAAATATACAATCCAATTTTGAATAATGTAAATATAAGAATTTATAGTTCAATTATCTTTGAACAGTTTTTTCTTGAAGCAATATTTTTACGCTACTTTAAGTAAAATAAATTAGAATCTGTATGTATCAGAAAAATGCCACTAAGTACAATCTAATATAGTCAATTTAATCATTCCTTCTTTTAACTCCCAATAATTAGATTATTAATCACAAGTTATTAACCTTTAGACACGGCGGGCACTTTTGCTCCTTCATCTGCGGCTGGAGAGGTAACAAGGGCCTGTCCTTACATCCAGGTATGATGTAATCAGGCGGCGTGCAATCGACCGAATCCGCTCGGGTCTTCTTCTTCTCTAAGATATCGCCGTTCGTAACGGCATTGAGAAAGGACAGACTGCTGCACTCGACGCCGTTGTATGCATCCGCAGGATCTACGGACTTGAGGAGATCGCGCACGTGTCGTACGTGTATGCGCGCCTCCCGCATCGTGTACGGCTCTTCTACTACCTTGATGCTCGAACCGTCCTTCAAACCCTCGATATTCTTCAACTCGGCGAAATTATCCAATGTGTTGCCATCCAGCTGCAGTGAAAAGCATGTGCGGTGACACGTGTCTTCGCGATCCATGAGTAACTGATGGATTTCCTAAAAAAATAAGAAAGATATATAATAAATTTGAAGTAAAAAATTATTTTAAATTCGATGCCAATTAGAACATAAAGCATAATATTACATTCGATTCAATTACAGTATAAATATAAGATATAAAGTAAAATAATTTATTATTTTACAATAAATTATTTTACTTTATAACTTATATTATAAAATATTATAAAGTAAAATAATTTATTATAAAATAAGATAAAGTAAAATAATTTATTATTTTACAATAAATTATTTTACTTTATATCTTATATTATAAAATATTATAAAGTAAAATAATTTATTATTAAATAAAATAAAAGAGATCATCTTCATCAGATATGGACAATGTTTCATCGAGAGGTGAACAATTACCTGCACAAGTTCCATACTGGAGACTTGTATATCGAAAGGTTCAGAACCCGGGCTAACAATCTTGACGGTAAAGCCCATGTCCTGAATGAAGACGACCTCCTGCTCATTTGCGGGATCTTTCTCCTTATCAGCGACATCCGTTTCCTTCTCGTTCCCGTCATTATTCTTATTGTCCTTCTCCTTCTCGCTTTCCTTCGTTGCCTCGACTTCTCCCTTTTCGACAACATTTTCAGCAGTAGAACTCGTGCTTCCACTCTCCTCTGCTTCCTGTTTCACCTCTGAAAATATAATTCATCCTCTATAAGAAAACAATTTTGTAAATTACTTTACAAATTTATATATTTTATATAAAAATCCCACAATCTAATTTATTAATGTATCAATTTACACATGCATATGTAATTTTATGTGAAGCTTGTATCTTTATAGAATCTAAAAGTTATCAAAAAATTACATGATAATAAAAAAATCACGTTAAATTCAAATTTTCGCGTTAATTTTTCAATTTCTCCTTAAATCGATTTAAAATATAACATGTATGAATTCGTGAATGAAAACTTTTCTTCAATATATTTCATAATAAGGAATCATATTCTGTAAATACAAAAAACGTGGTGTTTAATTGTACGATATCATTGATTATAAATTCAAATTGAGAATAAATTATATAGAATAATGCGTAAATTCGTTCTTGCCCTGACACTGAAAGGTAGTTGCAATGCATTCACGAGAAAGATATAAATACATCGTAGTCTCCAAGTGGTCTCGTGTTGTCGGATGCGCTTTCAAATGCACTCTCTCGGCACTCACATTCACCGATACGTTTACAAAATAAATAGTACGCGACCAAAATGTCGTCCTATTTATGTCGAAACATGTGTTTACTTTATGCATCCATTTTGGAGCAGCAAAAAAGGTGAGAAAGATGGTCATTGCATCATTAAGAACAACAATCATTGAACTCATTCCTTTTTTATTACTACAAAAATATTTAATTTTTTCGGTTCGATTTTTTTTATCTAGTATCCTTTAATTTAATCCGTATTATGGATACTTAGAAGGCTAATTCTTATTTAATTCATTCGATCTAAACGTGATTCTTTAATTATAATAATATATAATTCTTTTATTTTATATGCAATATTTCTCATATTACGTTTATTTCTTATTACATCATTTTTTATTGAACTTAGTAATCGTATTAATTTCTATTAATTTAAACAATATTGATTTCTTTGCCAATAAAAAATATTTTTATATTTATAATAACGAGAAAATATGCCTTTTTTCATGATTATTCTACTGATCGAAATGCTTCCTGTTTAAATTTCAAAAGAAGTTCCTAAATTAACGTTCAATTAGCGTGTAACAAAAGGAAAAATTTTATACAGATGATTGCAGTTAACATTTTTTTACACACGTTTAAATAAGCTACATTATACTATTTTGCGAATATCGTAGACCTGGTATAATCGATGATGGGCAATAACTGACACGACTGATAAGAGAACTGTTTCATAATTCAAGTGCCACGAATTAGAGTTTGAGGTAGAGAAATTTGCTGTGTGAGAGAATAAAAAAAAATTGAAAAATTATATAATTTAGCGAGTACTGATCTTCTCTCTCAATAACTCTCTATATGTGTATAAATAAAATAGATCTACATAAAATATAAATTAAACATATAATTATATCTCTCAAAAACAAAAAACTATGTTCGATAATTGGACAATAAAACTTTGGAATTTCAAATATTTGAATACTCGCAAAAAAAAATTCCTTTTTCTTTTCACTTTTCTTTCGCTATGTCGTCTATTTCGCTACCTTATCACTTCGTTATCGGCGTATCCTTCCACTATCACTTTATGAATTATTGTACTCTTGTTACAATGCGAGTGTGTAATTGGATGTAGATAAGGCATCTTATCACGAAATAATGTGAGAAAAAGGTCTGTAAATATGGGGAAAAGACTGCGATGTGTGATTACATGATACAGTGGAAATAACATATGTAGAGTATTATAGAAACAAATGTAGAAGAGTTTATGTAAAAAAATAAATTTTGAGATATAATGTTTTATATACAGGGTGTTTCATAAGCGGTGGGCAAAATTCCAGGAATGGATTCCTCATGCTTAGAAAAGAAAAAAAAGTTAATCAACATAGGTCCTAAAATGATTAGTTTTTTAATTATAGTTAAGATTAGAGTTTTCAAGTTCGGCAACGTTGTTGATGCCTGTAAAAGGACTTCTAAGGCGAAAAATGAAACAAAATTTTGTATTACAAAAATCTTAATAACTCAAAAACTAATCATTTCCGGACCTATGTTGATTAACTTTTTTTTCTTCTCTAAGCATGAGGAATCCCCTCCTGAAATTTTTCCCACCACTTAAAAAACATCCTGTATATAAATCTTTTTATTAAAATATATAATATTAAGTTTTTATTAAAATAACATGTAATATTTTAAAATATATCTTGTTTTTTTAAATATTTATTTTTTTTCAAATTAATTATAATTATAATTTTTCTGCAAATAATGGTAATATTAAGTACAATATTTGAATAAAAGTAAAAAAATATTTTTGTAGAAACTTTTGTAAACCAGCGCTAAACCATGCTTTTTTATTATAAATATCTAAAAAGCGAAATATGTTATTACGCTTATCTATACTACTAGTTATCGTAGTACTGACAATGAGTCTCGAAACGAAAAGTTATTAAGATAAAAAATGCAATAATCGTAAATAATTTGGAATTTCAAGTAAAATAATTTAAAAAATCAATGCTCTATTAGATAAAAGATCTACCAGGACCTTACAATGTTATTATTATTATTATTATTAATTATCACGAGCGCGATTTTTTATACACCTATCGCTAAAGCGGAGCATGTCGACGAATGGCATCGTCAGTTTCATTCACACAATAGCGCGAAAATAGGGTTTTAACATCAAAACGTTTACGGTTGAAAGATTGTCAATGCTCGTCGAATCGCTTTTCTTCTCGCTATCAATTTGATTCACGGATCTGAACCGCATCGATGTGACATCGTATCATTCGTTGACCCCGGCAGGAGTGAGAAAGCGATCGATTATTCGCGTCCTAAATGATATATGATGATGCGATCTGATAATTTTTATCAATAATTTCTGAATAATTATCTGAATTAATAACAAACATGCAATGTGCTGTGAAAATATCAGTAAACGATACTTTGAAGATTTTTCGATAAACTTGAAGCAAAAATTTGAAAATATAAAAAATATAGTAATCATATATTTATATTACAAAATTTAAAAAATTAAATTAAAAAATATATATTTATTCTTAATTTATTCTATATTAAAAATCTTTAATTAAATTATATATATTTATTATATATATTATAGAATATATTATTATTTATTATTAACTATATATATATATATATATATTATATATATATTTAATATTATATAAATATATGTAATAAAATGTAAAATATATGTATTATATAAATATTACTTATTATTTATATATAAATATATATAAATATTATACATATTCTATTAAATCTCTAATTAAATTATATATATGTATATATTGAAGATTTTTTAAAAATATAAAAATAAATTAAGAATACATGTACATTTATATTGGATATATTATAATATATAAAACCAAAAATTTATATATAAAAATTTAAAGGTCCTATTTAATTTTACTAAAAAGACGTTCTACATGAGTTTTGGGACTTTATAGACATATATCTGTTTATAATTCAAATAATTAAGAAAGAATGGATGTGAATATAAAGAAGTCTCGAAGATAGATAGATGAACTACATAGCTATATAGTATTTACAGCTAAATATAGATCGCAAAGGACGGGTTTACCGTACGAGAGTTATGTGGACGTCTTATAAGTTAGCGGAACAAAGTGGGCGGAATCAATTCTAATTGATATTTTTATTTGTTGCTCATTTGCTAAAAAGTTGCCAAAGAAAAAAATTTGTTGCTCTATTATTTTTTTTAAAAAATCATGTTACACTAAAGGAAGATTAAGTTAGCGGAACAATATATATAACAACAAAATTATACGTAATAATAATATAAAAATTTGTTGCTAATTTGTTGCTAATTTGTTGCTCTTAAAATATTCAATTTGTTGCTTGCAAAATAAATTTAAATAATAGCGGAAAACTTTTTACAGCGAGCAAAGCTACAAAAGTAAACTATCAGAAAAAAATTTGTTGCTCGCTTAAATTTGGTATTGAGATATTATTTGAATTTGTTGCTCTCGAAATAAGTTTAAATAATGATGAAAAACCTTTCACAGCGTGCAACGCTACAAGAATAAACTACTAGAAAAAAATGTGTTGCTCGCTTAAATTTGGTATTGAGATATGATATGAATTTGTTACTCTCGAAATATCCAATTTTCGAATTTGTTGCTCACGCAATAAGTTTAAATAATGATGAAAAACCTTTCACAGCGTGCAACGCTACAAGAGTAAACTACTAGAAAAAAATTTGTTGCTCGCTTAAATTTGGTATTGAGATATGATATGAATTTGTTGCTCTCGAAATATCCAATTTTCGAATTTGTTGCTCACGCAATAAGTTTAAATAATGATGAAAAACCTTTCACAGTGTGCAACGCTACAAGAATAAATTACACTTTTCATCTGTGAAAGGTTTTTCATCATTATTTAAACTTATTGCAAGAGCAACAAATTTGAAACTTGAATATTTCGAGAGCAACTAATTCAAATAATATCTCAATACCAAGTTTAAGCGAGCAACAAATTTTTTTCTAATAGTTTACTCTTGTAGCTTTGCACGCTGTAAAAGGTTCTTCATCATTATTTAAACTTATTGCAAGAGCAACAAATTCGAAACTTGGATATTTCGAGAGCAACTAATTCAAATAATATCTCAATACCAAATTTAAGCGAGCAACAAATTTTTTTCTGATAGTTTACTTTTGTAACTTTGCTCGTTGTAAAAAGTTTTCCGCTATTATTTAAAGTTATTTTGCAAGCAACAAATTGAATATTTTAAGAGCAACAAATTAGCAACAAATTAGCAACAAATTTTTATATTATTATTACGTATAATTTTGTTGTTATATATATTGTTCCGCTAACTTAATCTTCCTTTAGCGTAACATGATTTTTTAAAAAAAATAATAGAGCAACAAATTTTTTTCTTTGGCAACTTTTTAGCAACAAATGAGCAACAAATAAAAATATCAATTAGAATTGTTTCTGCCCACTTTGTTCCGCTAACTTATAAGACGTGTTATGTGGGTTCACGACGACGCATCGGAGACACGTGAGGAGGATCGATTTAAACACGCGAGTTCAAAGGTGAAAGTACGAGTTTAAATCGTAATTGCATCGGTTTACTCGATTCAATTGACTTAATCGAGGGATGTATGTTTGACGCAGAATACCGTGTAAAACGCTAATAGCCGGCGCCGATAACCCCCGTTATCAGTAGGTGCTTCTTCAACAATTGCGATTTCGCACCGCAATTGTTCCCTCGATACTGATGAATGAGAATGCACTCAAACGAAGCTTCTTTCCTCTCTCGTTCTTCGCATTAAACTTGCGGAAATATACGAACGGCTAGACAGATCGATCGCTTCTTCGTCTAGTCAAGTTTCTCCAGAATCTTCCAGGTCTTCTGATGCAACTCTTAAAATTTGATAATTTTTTAATAAAATATTTAATTTTCATTAAATGAATAAGATAGAAAATTTAAGATTGAGAAGATATATTGGATCTCTCTAGATATTTAAATCTATCTCTAGATATTTAAAGCAATGCAAGCGACAAATTTTCAAGTCGATCGTTAGCAAACACGTGCTTTTCATCTGTTCCATATCTGCTGAGAAAATACATGTCTTGGTGAAGAGAAAGTCTATCCTCAGGTTTGTTAGCCTTCGAAAATGCACATTCCCGTCAATCAAAGTCAATTCTTAGAAGGGAACCTTTCGTGTGTGTCTCATTCGTTTTCTTTTTAATTTCCTATATTTACGCATGGATAGTCAAGAAGAAGAAAAACATTGCGATAGAAAAATGAGAGAAAAATAGTCGCAGTTTCCAGAGAAAATTCATTCAAACACACCATCAAATTCTATTCATGAACATTCGTTCCATTCGTTTCAAAGATCGATCTTATGCTATTGAAATGTATGCATCAGCTGGCTCTCTTGTTAGAGTATCTCTTACTTGCGTCTCGACACGACTATACATTGACGTCACTCGCAAGCAGCGATGTTGCATCATACGTCGTTGTTTATCCTAGAACGTTACATCCCGAAGTATTATGCTGAGATTCTTATCACGAGTCTCGACGACATTAAACTTCACGTCGATGTTCACGTCGACATCGTAGACATTCTCATCTGTTCTAAACATCGTTGTTGCGTCATACGATCGCTTCTTCGTCCTCGAGATCGAGATTCGTCGTAAATATCCACATTACACAACGACGGTTTTACATCGACTAAAAAGAAGAAAAAAAAGCGATCCGAATTATGTCTCAATCGAGATGCGAGCACAACTGGAAGCGTGTTACGTAAACGCGATTACAGCACATGTGCTTGATCTCGTGGAATGCCATGCCTGGATAACTACTGGTCCTTTCCTAAAGGATCAACGAAAGCTCGAAGAATGTTATTGTTCTCATTTAGGCGAATTAAGACTTGAATAATCACTGTGATTAATTACGAAATTTACTGAATATCCCTGATACTCTCCCTGAAGAAACATTTCTTATCAATATTTCAAAAGTTACATCGATTAATATAACGATTTATATTACTCATCACTGATTAATAGCATCTCTACTTTGTTTAATTTCCTGCCATTTTATTTGTTTAAGTTATCTTGGAAAGTCTTTGGTACCTTGGAAGAACGTAAGAACGCGAATCCTTCGCCGAGAGATTTCGATTTTTTCAAATACGATAATATTCGAAGATTTCGAAGAATTCTCCTCGCTCGGGTCTTGGTGATTATTTCCTCGATATTGGATACTTTCACGAATTAGTCAGACGTGTTTGTCCTTCCATTAGTACCTCCGACTATTTCGAGAAGCATCGAGGGGAATCTTCTCCGAAAAGTAGTCTCAGCTTCAAAGAAGAAGCCAAGATCCAGAGACATGTATTCCAGGGGGATGAACCGGAAGGACCGGTAGTCGACTCGAGAATCTTACGCTTACAAGCGGAACGATCGGATCGATCAAGGAGCAAGGACTACTCCGATCAATTAATCGAACGGATCCTCGCCAACCCCGGAGGAGATTCGTCCGTTGGCGCCGCGACGCGTCTTCTGCTAGACCCTTCTCCCTCCCTCTTTTTCCCGCCCCTCCAACGACTGGCGACTCACATGACCCCGTGCGCCGAGATTCGCGCAATTCGAGGTTACGTAACCCGCTCCATCTCGCCCCCTTCCTCGCCCCCTCGCTCGCTCGATCGAGGCCGGCTTCGCGCTCAAGGGGTCTCTCGTTCACGAACGAGAGACGATGAGCGAGGAAAACGAGAGAGAATCCCGCCGAGGGACACGATCGGCGAGATGCGAGACACGCCGTCCCCGTCCGGGATTACATAACCAAATGGAAAAAGCGACCCGACTCCCTCGCGCGCAGACGATTAACCTTAAAGAGCGCCCGCCTCGTGCCAGCTCGTAATCGCGCGCACGAGGAGGCGCGTTATCTCTACTCACCGGTCGTCTTCGCGGCCTCGTGTTTCTGATCGCCGTTCAATAAGGGGATCGTCGAGTTGCCGGGGTCCCGCTCGGACGTGTCGATCTGCGCGCCGACTGCCATTTCCGCGACCATTCAGACGACGAAGATGAGGATGATGGTAGCGATGACGACGACGAGGAGGAAGAAAACGTCGAGGACGACGATGGGGTGTATATATATATATATATATATATATATGTGTGTGTATATATATGTATATGCAACGAGGGTTTTCTGTAGCTTCCGATGTCGCTTCTCCGGTCGACGCGAAACTCCCCTTCTTCACCACCGTCTCTTCGCTCTCTCCCTGGCTCTCCCTCGTTAGGATTTATTGTATTCGACCACGCGCACGCACACCCTTTTGAATTGTCCGTTCGGTGCCGACCGAGACGGAGAGCGACGACGACGTCCAACTTTTTCACGGGGCGACGCACTACTCGAGCGCGCGCGGTCCCGCGGTCCGCACGTGCGTTTCGAACGGGGTACAAGACGCGCACGCGATTGGCCGGTCGCGGCGAGCCGCGATTGGCCCGCCGCGGCCGGTCACCCGCGGGCAGCTCTATGGCTCATTGGATGCTCCGGGCTGGAGCGCGGATTCGTTGTTTTACGTAGAGGGCGAACCATGGACGTATAAATATATCTGGACGGAGCGTAAAGGTCATTCTACAATAGAGTCGTAAAGTCGTAAGTCGTAAGAAATTGACCAATCCCAGTTGAAGTTCAGGAGAATAATCAACTGTGATTGGTCAATTTCTTACGACTTACGACTTTAAAGCGTCGTCTACAATGGCAGTAGGATTAATGGATTAAAGCTGTAACTAAAGAAATTGACCAATCACAGTCGAGTATTCTTTTGATGCTTGACTGTGATTGGTCAATTCCTTAAGTTACTGCTTTAATTCATTAATCCTACTTCCATTGTAGATGACGTGTATGACTCTATTGTAGAATGACCTTAAGAAATTGACTAATCCCAGTTGAAGTTCAGGAGAATAATCAACTGTGATTGGTCAATTTCTTACGACTTACGACTTTATGACTCTATTGTAGAATGACCTTAAGAAATTGACCAATCCCAGTTGAAGTTCAGGAGAATAATCAACTGTGATTGGTCAATTTCTTACGACTTACGACTTTACGACTCTATTGTAGAATGACCTTAAGTGTGGGTCCACAACCTTGCTTTAAGTGACGGAGTCGTAAGAATTTAACCAATCACAGTTGAATGTGAGAAGAATAATTGAATACAATTGGTTAGTTTCTTACGACTCAGTTAAAGCAAGGTTGTGGACCCACACTAACACGTCGTCTACAATGGCAGTAGGATTAATGAATTAAAGCAGTAACTTAAGGAATTGACCAATCACAGTCAAGCATCAAAAGAATACTCGACTGTGATTGGTCACTTTCTTGAGTTAGGCCGAGTTTCCACTGAGCGCGTCTCGCGTCGCGTCAGCCGGCGCGTCATGACGCGACGTGACGAAAGTTTTGAAACAGCGTCGTTCTTATTCACACTGAACGCGTCGCAACAAATCAAGGTAATGCATGAGCAGGTCCAACATAACCTAATATCAATGATTGTTGATATTAGTGCCTGTTCATGCATTGCGTTATTTACTGCGACGTGTTTAGTAGAGATAGATAGTGTTTAATATATTAAATAAGAAGGATTGATAGAATAGAAGCATTTGTAGAATTATGGAGGCCTATCGACAAAATTGGCGAAAAAAATTATTGGCATGATGCTACTCCATAGGCGAATCAAGCTTGTTGAGAAGGAACACCAAAGGTTTCATAGATTCTGGGTGCGTCCTATACTTGAAACTAGACGAACTCATGGGAATTGGGAACATTTGATACAGGAGCTTCGCTTATATGACCATGAAACCTAAAAACCAAATATCGTTTCATCGGCGGGCTGCGTCATGATGAATGCGCGGTTTCATCCAAAATAGAGCAACCTTATCAATGCGTCACCCAAAAAGACGCGTCGCAAATTATGCAATAAAATGGGATGTTCTGATTGGTTAACTCGTGACGCGCCGGCTGACGCGACGCGAGACGCGCTCAGTGGAAACTCGGCCTTACAGTTTTAATCCATTAATCCTACTGCCATTGTAGACGACACTTAAAGGTCATTCTACAATAGAGTCGTAAAGTCGTAAGTCGTAAGAAATTGACCAATCCCAGTTGAAGTTCAGAAGAATAATCAACTGTGATTGGTCAATTTCTTACGACTTACGACTTTACGACTCTATTGTAGAATGACCTTAAGGCTGATAGCAGAGAACGGTCGTAGTCGTGGACGTAAAGTAAGACAGAGAAAAACGTATACGTAAATAGCATGTATATTTTTCTCTGCCTTACTTTACATCCACAACTACGACAGACGTAAGCGCTAACATCTCGTTCTCTGTCATCAGCCTAAGGCTGAAGGTACCTTTTCATGAGACGCTAAAAAGTAGCGTCAACCATTGGTTGAACAAGGAAGTAAGTAGTTGCTTCATTGTTCAACCAATGGTTGACGCTACTTTTTAGCGTCCCATGAAAAGGTACCTTCATAGCAGAGAACTAGACGTGAGCACTTACGTCTGTCGTAGTCGTGGACGTAAAGCAAGACAGAGAAAAACGTATGTCGTAGAAGGCCATTATCACAATGGCTTTGTACGACATACGTTTTTCTCTGCCTTGCTTCACGACTACGACAGACATCTAGTTCTCTGTCATCAGCCTAAGTGTGGGTCCACAACCTTGCTTTAACTGACGGAGACGTAAGAAACTAACCAATTGTATTCAATTATTCTTCTCACATTCAACTGTGATTGGTTAAATTCTTACGACTCCGTCACTTAAAGCAAGGTTGTGGACCCACACTAAGATATTCTTACGTCCATGGGGCGAACAACACGGCCGAAATTTGAATCGCTAGAGCGAAGGGAGACAATATGGCGTAACCAATGAGAATCGAGATTTGTTTTATGCTAATGAATTATAAGAAAATTATTATAATTGGTAATTTGTAATAATAGATTGTAATAATAGATAATTATTAATTCGCTTCCATTCAATTTCCGGTTCTTTTCTGTGTCCGTCTTTCGCCAATTTCTTGGATATATAATATTCGTCTCGCTTTAAATGTTAAATGTAAAGAATGATAAAAAGCGTGAATAAAATGGACAGATCTCTAAAAGTGATAGATATGATCTAATTCTAATAAATCTTTCAAAAATATTATGAATCAATAAAACAAGGGGAGGTCGAAAATCACTATTCGTGTTACTAGGTTTCAGAAATCACTCTTAAAGTTGCTATCTTCTCGGCGATTCCTAACCTAAGAGCGCGCGCGGTGCGATTTATTCGAGGATAGTTGACAGCGGATTGCGGAGATCAAAGCGTCATTTTTCCAGAAACACCTTCGGCGAGATAAAACAGAAGCCTTCAATAGCGATCCTTGAAGGAATCGTCTCGATTTGATCGTCATCTGAAATTAGACGTCAAGAATGTCAGTAGAAAAACAGCCGGATTTTCGATTAGGACCCGACCCTAATGTTACTTATCCTATTCAGGTCCAATATTGCGGAAATTGTTCGCTACCTATCGAGGTAAATTACAAGCAATTTTTAACATTAATTAGTGTATATAATAATTAAATGAAGATATAGAAATAGATACTTTAATTAATAATTAAAATTCATTATAATTGAATTTTGCTTTAGAACTCTTACTACAGCAAAAATTATGAAGAATTATTTAAATTTTTAAAAAATTTTTGGCAATTTTATTTTCCACGATACACATATATTGTACAAAAGAAAAATTTATATGAAAACTTTAAAGTTTAACCTTAGTTGAATTATTGATTTACAGTATTGCGAATACTATCCTGAGTATGACAAGTGTAAGCAATGGCTTGAAAGGAATCTGCCTACTGAATTTGAAAGAATTAAATTAGGTAATTATAGAGAATTGGAAAATCTTAGAATCTTAGGACAGCTTTGTGCTTCTAACTGAAGGATTGTGCTTTAATCAGCTACAGAAGATGGTTCTGCGGAAGCTGGCGGAGGAGAGGATGAGAAGAAGCGGCAGAAGCGAGGTGGTAAGGGTATGTTGAAAACCAAGAAGAAGGAAGACATACCACGGTTAATAACAGTTTCTAGAGCACCTAGAGGAAAGAAGAAATCTGTCACAGTTGTAACTGGCCTTAGCACTTTTGGTAATACGATCAATTGACTAACTATAAATCAAAATGAATAAATACAATGCTTATAATGAAAATATTTTTATTTTATAGATATAGATTTAAAGGTAGCAGCAAAGTTCTTTGGCAGTAAATTTGCTTGTGGATCCAGTGTGACTGGGGATGATGAAATTGTCATACAGGGTGATGTTAAGGATGATCTCTTTGAAGTCATACCAGAAAAATGGCCACAAGTAAGTTATAAGAGAGAAGAGAAAAGAAAAAGATATATTAACTGCAAAAATTCTTAAATGAAAAATAATATTTTCTTTTTTAGATTGATGAAGATTCTATAGACGATCTTGGGGATCAAAAGAGATAAGGCAGATATTATGCATGCACAATTGTATTTAATATACTATTTCCAGTCATGTTTTATTATAAAATAAAATGTACATATAAAATATATTTAAATAAGTTATGTTAAGATGTAGATTAAGTCTCTTCTTCTTTATATTCGTAATCTCCTCGCACATTCGCGACTATCTGCAGCACAGTTTCCAATTCCTCCTCTGATAAACGTTCCTCACTTTCTTCTATCAACTATATTTAAAAATATAAAATGATTGGTAATTTCAAAATATTTAATTGCTAATCAAACCGATAGATTAAAAACTTTTCTGATGCTTAAAGAAAAAATAAATAAAAGAGAATATCATACCAATTGTATTTCAATAGGTCTAGTAGGACAGAGATTCAAAAGAGCAAGCTTTTCAGCTTTAGTTAATTTGATAGGTTCCATTGCTTTCAAAAACTCTTTAATTTTTTCTGGATTCTGTGTCTTGCACGGCATAGTCTCCAAATATTTGGTTGTTTGATAAGTGATGGTCGCTAATTGATTCGGCTTCTGCTTTTTATAGGATTTTGTATTTCGCAAAATATCCAAAACCTCATAATTACTTAAAAGAGTATTCCAATTTCCTTTTATACTAAAAAATATAAAGATTATTTTTCTTGAAACGAAAGATTTAATGAATTTTATTAACAACTTACACTTTCATGTTGTATGTTTAGATGAAAAATTTTAATGCTATAATTTTTTGATAGATAATATAGCAATGTTTTGTATCAATTTCCAAATTATGATTAATAAGTTAATTATTTTTGAAGTCTCCAATGTATTAACTGAATCTAACTGCAATCTGAAATCTTAATGGATAGAAATTAATTAAATTTAAGAATGGCAAAGAATTAAAAGAACCTTACTAGATATCTAAATAAAAAGATATCTAAATAATCTAAGATGTCAAAATAAATAAATAATAATAAACAATTAATAATAATTAATTAAATAAATATTTTTTAACTGTTAACATTTTCTATTTTAACCTATTTGACTTGCTTAATATATTGCATCAAAAATTACATTTTTTTATTTCAATTTTCTTTTACCTGAATACTTTGAATATATCGAAGATATTACGGCTATATGATATTACATTATTTCGTTCCAACTTGAATGAAAATCCAAAAAAGAAGAATTCAAAGAACGAGCACAAGAGACACGTTAATCTCCTATCTTTCGTGTTTACATCCATTCATTCAAGTGCAGAAAGTGCACGAGACGGATCTCAAAAAATAATTCATGATATTTGATATTGGAAAATTAATTTTCTATTATAAAAGTAATAACAAATAATTACAGCATTAAATAAAATTGAAAAAAATAAAGTAAAAAAAAAAAAAGAAAGATTGACCCCGACGTGATTTGAACACGCAACCTTCTGATCTGGAGTCAGACGCGCTACCGTTGCGCCACGGAGTCATACGACTTTCACAGTCCAATTGCGTTCACTTCAGTCGTAGTACAATTCAGATTAGGCAAGCTTCGTCTCCAATAAGGCGAAATACGGAGACGAGAAAATGCGAAAATAGAAAATAATAGAGCGAGAATATGAGGTAACATTTGTCGATATTTCCAAAAGTCAAATGGAGAAGTTCTTCGGAATCAAAGAATGGTATCAAAGAAAAACTATCTTGTTACAAACTTTCACATCCGTAATATCCAATCTATTCATTTTACCGCCATTTTGTACATTCAATTCTCATTTCAATTTTCAACGTTTTCCAAGCTCGATATTTGAATTATTTTACATCGCCCTGGAAGGACCGAGAAATTTTCGATAGGTAACAATTCTATAGCGATAAAAGCTCGAAACGCGACAATTCGATCTTCGAAATGATTTCAAATTATCGCGCAATTCGTGATTATTGCCGGTTATTAATGCGGACGAAATTCGTTATTCGGGCGGGATTTTGAATTCGCTTCGGCTTGACAAATGGCGGAGATTGGAAAATATCGAAAGACAGTGTGATTAAATTTTATTGCGTACGTATATTTGATAACAGATACTCTCTTCATTCGGAATTATTACAGTGATATATTAGGTATGAGAATTTTATTGATACAATAAAGCGTAATAATAATAACTAATAATAATAATATTTATATCCATCGTGTATAACCTTATACCACTGTTTTTTGTTAGTTTACCGCGAAAGATCGTGCGTGAATATGTGAATACTCGGTATGTTTGTATAACTCTACGTTTAAGTTAGTCAACCCAATGAAAGAGTATTGATGATATGATGATTCTTGCTGATAATATTATTGGCAAGGTAACCTCGAATCGTAAAGTGAGAGTTATTGGCTAAACTTATTTCATAATGAATAGTGACTCTCAGAAGAGAATAACTCCTAGTGATGACATGGAGGTTGACGAACAAAACACCGAATACGAAGAGAGTGGTTTGAGAGTCGATGACGAGATATACATCCCACCGCCACTGAGAACTTTCAGTGAGGCCGATACGACTGGTCCAAGACTCATGATTACTAAGATCATCAATGAGAATTTCAAAAGCTACGCTGGCACAATTACCATTGGTCCTTTCCACAAAGTAAATTTTAATATAATGTATTTATATTATTATCTGGTTATATTAAATGCGATGTTTAAGCTAATTTTCTTCTACAGAGTTTCTCAGCAATAGTTGGTCCCAATGGTAGCGGCAAGAGTAATGTAATAGATTCTATGTTGTTTGTGTTTGGTTATCGTGCTAGCAAGATTAGATCGAAAAAGATCTCTGTCTTAATACACAATTCTAGCGAGCATTCGAATCTGAATAGCTGCACTGTCTCTGTACACTTTCAGAGAATCATCGATAAAGTAAGATATAATTTTGTTTCAAAATATAAGTTGTAAAAGTATATACATATAATGTTATTGATAAAGTATAAAATTATTTTCATTAATTTATATTTAAATTATTTTCAAGGGTCTTCAAGGAGATTACGAAGTTGTCCCAAATAGTGAGTTTGTCATATCTAGGACTGCGTTTAAAGATAGTTCATCATATTATGAGCTTGATAAGAAGAAAGTGCAATTTAAGGAAATTGCCAAGGTTCTCCGGTTTCATGGAGTCGACTTGGATCACAATCGGTTTTTAATATTACAAGTAAAATAAAATCATATATATTCTTTTTGTTTATTAAATTTCTACTCACTAATTATGTATTTATAATTAATATAACATTAATTAGATTATATTTTATATTAGTAAAAAATGTAAAAAATATTTTGTATAGGGTGAAGTAGAACAAATTGCAATGATGAAACCCAAGGGAGAAAATGAAAATGATATCGGAATGTTGGAATTTCTGGAAGACATTATTGGCACATCTCGTTATAAGGAACCTCTGACAAAGTTAGCAGACAAAGTTGAAATGTTAACAGAGCGTAGGGTAGAGAAGTTACATCGTCTCAGAGTTGTGCAGAAAGAAAAGGAGAATTTGGAGGAGCCTATGCAAGAAGCAGTGCAATACCTAAAGACAGAAAACACAATAATCAGATTAAAACATCAACTTTATCATTGTAAGAGGTGAGAATATGAAAAAAAAGCTTTATATTTTACTATCAGAAATCCTTGGAATATTATGACAGTTTAGATGTTGAAAGTTGCGAATATTTTTTTCAGATCCGAAGCAGAAAAGGAACTTGCGGAGCATGTGGCGAAAAATGATACTCTAGACAAGGAACAAACCGCGTTGATGGATGAGATGAAGACTGTTCGTGAACAGAAAGAAGAAAAGACTATAATTATTAAGAAGAAAAGTAAGAAATGGGATATTTTACAGCAACAGAAGGATGAAGCTACGGCAAAGTTTGACAAATTACGCAAGCGGGATGAGTCGTTACATGCCGAACTAGTCGAAACGAATAAACGGAGAAAAGCTAACACAGCATCTATCAAGACGGTAATTTTTTATATTATCTCTCTCTGTTGAAATGAAAAATTACCCTGAATTTATAATTTATAAATTACAAATAAATATTTTATAAGGCTATATATTTTTGTTTATATTAATATTTTGGTTATATATTTGACAATTGGTATGATGGTGAATAGGAAAAAAACAAAATGGAAGAACTGCTGAATGTACCAGAAAAGAATACAAAAGATATCAAAGAATGCGAGAAGTTGATTGAAACACACACGATCAATAAAGAAAAAGAAGAGACCGCGTTAACGACATTGATGGCAAGTCTACGAACACAAACGGAGCCGTTGTTGAATGAACGATCCAATTTGGAAAAGCAACTTATATCTCTTAGGAAAAACGTGGATCAAGCGAAAGCGGCATATGACATTGCAGAGTCCGAGCTAGAGCTTTATACATCGGTGGAAAAGGTTGAAAAAGAAAAGTTAGAAAATCTCCGAGAAGCTGTGGAGAAAACAACAAGCACTCTTAAAGAACGACAGAAGCAGTTGGCGTTATTCGAGCAGAAAATTCCGCTAACCAAAACTAGTTTAAAAGAGGCACAAGATGAATTGAATGAAGCAAAAAGATGCGAAATCGAAAAAACCGCTCAGCTAAAGAAGATGAGAATCACTTTCGAGGAACAGCGCTCTGCTATGCAAGCCAGCACATCGCGGAACCGTATCCTGGATGCATTAATGAGAGAGAAGCGAGAGGGACGGATGCCTGGAATATTCGGAAGACTGGTAAATATCATAGAAGCTTTTCCAACCTTTCGTGACGTAATAAAATCTAATTGATTATCGAGATAAAACCTTTTAATTAAATATAATTGAAATTTTATTTGTTTCCAAATCTCAGATTGTATAATATAGATATATAATAATCAGTGTATTTTTTACTATAATTAGATATAAGTAGATATAATTAGATATAAAATGCTTCGATTTCGCGAATAATATATTGCAAGATTAATTATATAATATCATACTTTATTGCATTTTTTTACTTACGCTTCAAAGTATGTTTTTATTAAAACTTTCCTCTATATAGGGCGATTTGGGTGCTATTGACGCCAAATATGATGTTGCTATATCGACAGCATGCGGTCCACTGGACAACATCGTTGTAGATACGTTGGCCACGGCGCAAGAATGTATTAAATATCTGCGGCAACATAACATAGGTCGTGCAACATTTATACCATTGGAAAAACAACAGCGATTCCTGTCCAAGTGCCACAGTAAAATCCAAACGCCTGAAAATGTGCATCGATTGTTCGATCTAATAAAGGTAGAGGATGAACGAGTGCTGCCGGCATTCTACTACGCCTTACACGATACTCTGGTGGCGCAGGATTTGGATCAAGCGACGCGTATTGCCTATGGCAGGACACGTTATCGCGTAGTAACGTTGAAAGGCGAGTTAATCGAATTATCTGGTACAATGAGTGGCGGTGGACGTACAGTACTGCGAGGTCGAATGGGCCAAAAGGTGGTGAGGAGCGAGCCGTCGAATGCCGATGTCGAGAAATTGCAATCACAACTAGATATCATATTTAAAGAGTGCAATAATCTGAGAGCAAAGCAGCAGCCACTGGAGCAGCAAATTCATGTGTTAACGACCGCCTTGCAAGACATGAAGATCGACAGGCAAAAATTCAGTATCGAGGTACAGACGTTAAAAGAACAAGAACCATCGTTGCAAGCACAGCTTAAAGCACAGGAAAAGAAAGCCACTAATTCGATATCGGATCCAAAGAAGGTTGCTCAACTGCAACAAGCGTTAGACGCGGCAAAGTTGCACTTGGATGAGGTTGAGGAGAATTCTGCTTCGGTAGAAAGAGAGGTAGAGTGCATCAATAGCAAAATTGATGATATCTCTGGCAATCGGGTACGGAATCAGCAGAAGAAAATTGCGCAATTAACCAAATCGATAGACAAGGCCAAGGCGGAGGTATGCCGTCTGCAAGTGGCCATCAAGACTGCTGAAAGGAACGTCAAGAAGACGGAGAAATACATTGAAACACTGGAGAGTGACGTACACGCTTGCGAGGAAAGATTAAGAAACATTCAGAAAGAGCAATCAGAACTCGAGGAACATGCCAAGGTAATTACTGATGAATTGAAGGAGATCATTGAGGCATTGACAGAACGAGATAACGCTTTATCATCTTTAAGAGATGAGTTGAACGAGTTGCAGGCGCGCGAAGACAGGATGAAAGCGGTGAAGATCGACTTGGATCAAAAATTACACGAGAGCAGAAAATTACTGAAGGAACTTCAACAAGTAATCCCCGAATATAATCGAAAGATAGCGGATTTAAAATTACGAACGATTCCCTGCGAGACTCTGGAGCCGCTTAAAGACATGACGGAGGAAGAGATCGACCAATTGGATGCAAAAATGGTGGCACAGAATCTACAAAAAGCTAAGAAGAAGCTACCCGAGCAGATACCTAATATGCAGATCATTGCGGATTATCAGGAAAAGGATGCATTGTACATACGTCGTGCTGCTGATTTGGAGGAAATGACGTTGATGCGCAATAAGATGCGTGATATCTATGAAACCGCTCGGCGACGTAGAATTCAAGAATTCCAGGATGGCTTTAGCTTGATTACCATGAAATTAAAAGAAATGTATCAGATGATCACATTGGGTGGCGATGCGGAATTGGAGCTAGTGGACTCGTTGGATCCGTTTAGCGAAGGTATCGCATTCAGTGTGCGTCCACCGAAGAAATCGTGGAAGAGCATCAGCAATCTCAGCGGCGGCGAAAAAACCTTAAGTTCGCTGGCGCTAGTTTTCGCCCTTCATCACTATAAACCTACGCCGCTATACTTTATGGATGAGATTGATGCGGCGCTCGACTTCAAAAATGTCTCAATCGTCGGTAACTACATCAAAGAGCGCACGAAGAATGCACAATTCATCGTCATCTCACTACGCTCAAACATGTTTGAATTGGCCGATTATCTAGTGGGTATCTATAAAACATATAACTGTTCCAAGAGTGTGACTCTCAATTTGGGTCGTTACTATGAAAACAACGGCATCTTACCGCCCACGCAACTCACTTCCAAGAGCTACGCGACGCAAGCTTCGCAGAGAACGCAAGCACTCTTATCGCAACGCGCCCAAGCTGGTTCACGTAAGGAAAACACTGCGCCTGTATTGAATAATAATAATGCGAAAGAAACACAGTCAAGCGAGGAGAGGGTGCTGTCTGCGAAAGATAATAACACGAAGGAAGTGGTGCAAAATGGAGAAAAGACGCCACAAAAGACGAACAATAAAGCGAAAGAAACGTTGTTAAACGCAGAAAAGCCAGTTATGAAGAGCAATAACACAAAGAAGACGCAACAAAAGGAACAACCGGAAGTCGATCAATTGAGGTAAATATTGAGAGGTTGAATTTGAGAAATTGAACGAGATTGAGAGATTAAATGTTTCGTAAAATTTATTTATAACAATTGCCATATTATATTCTAGAAAACGAAAAATTACATAATATATTTTTCTTACATTATATGTAGAAATTAATTAACTTCATGATTATATTATATTTTCGATTATTGGTAACATAAATATGTCAAAAATTTTCTTCATAGTTATAGCTTTCCATATTATAGTATGTACATTTTAGTAAATTAGTAATTAGATCTTCTATTAATATGCTAAATTACTCGAGTCAATAAAATAAAAAAATATATTTTTTTACAATGAAACGTGAGATTATATATGAATTATATCGAATTATATATAAATTTTATGATATGATATTATATATAAATTGAACTTGTCACACATATTATAAATTTTCTCTTATTTGATTTCACTTTATTTCACTACATGATATTACTGTACAATTATTTAACTATTTTATACTTATTTTATATAATAGATGCGAATTTTTTCCAGGATAGAGATTGTAATTAAAATAATATTGCATGATAAAATTAAGATGTTTTAAAATAGATAATAAAATAAATATTAAAACATTCTACATATTACATACAATATTAACATAGTGATTAAAAATAAAAATATTAGATTTTTAGGATTTGTCTAGAGTCAAAAAGTACAAATGTTTATTCAATTATATGAAATGTTAAAATTTCATATAATGAAAGACTAAAGCGGTTTAATTATTTACTTCTGTATTTTGCAATTGAAATTTACTGAATGTTAATTGTTTGTATTGCAGTCTTCCAGATTTAGAAGTGTGTATGACACCACAACAAACGCCAACTCGGCGCTCCAGTAGGCTTGCAAGGAAAAGCGAGGAGATACAAGAAAGAACAAGTATTAACAAAGAACCAATCAATAAGAGGCGAAAATTGAAGTGACTGAACAATTTTACAAATGATTTCGCCGTCCCTAAAAATATTAAATTTTATTTATAAAATTATACGTGCGATCGTGTCGCAGAGAGTTATGCGTCTATGCCAATGAATCTGGATTCAAATCCAGCTAAACATTGAATCTATTCGATTGCCAACTCTCGAAAGGCAATAATGGCAATCTACTGAGAGTATTTTGTCAAAAAAGATGGCCACCCTTTAATCTCTAAGTCGTTCGCAAACAGCATTAAAGTATAAGCCCAATATGTCTGCAGAAAATAATAAAAAAATCTTTGTAATAATGAATTATAGATGGACGTGTTCTGAAAATATAAATTTAGTATTATAAAAAGAAGAGATGATGCATGTATGCAAACAGTCGGACGAAGTTCAATGTATTGAGAAAATTAGTTTCAATTCTCTTAAATATATTGTATAACGACAACATACTTAAAAGAATTAAAATTACTTTTCAATCTCGAGTGTCACGCGACTGTATGCACGCACAAATCTTTTTATAATATTAAATTTATATTTTCAGAACACATATAGTGTTTTATAAATGAACGATAAAATTAAAACAAGCGTTACATACATTAAATAAAATAATCAGGATTTAATAATTATAGTAAATTTTATATATACACAAACACATGCATATATAAATTGTCAGTTCTCTTGTAATTGAAGATCTCTGTAAAAGTGTAAGATAGTTATAGAAGTGAAATTTTGAAAGTTATAAAAGTTTTATAAGTATAGAGTCTGCCTCTTTTTCTTCTTGTAATTTAGTAAATATATATTGCACCTCGGAAAATACACATACACAGTTCAGTTAAAGAGAACGGATTACACATAAGTGAATACAAAGTGTAAAAATATTTTTATATATTTATACGTATCACTAGTAATTGTAATTAAAATAGATTTGTAATTGAGATATATTTTACATCTAATTTTATTCTCTGTTGTAAAGAAAATCCTATAAATTTCTCCTCATTCATTATTAATTAATTTTATAACAGTAATTAATTATAATTAAGGATGATAGAGACAGATATTGTATGAAATGTGCGCATGAGAATCGACTAATTAGAGTTTTCTTATTTTGAATGTTCATCCGAAAATGGCCATGATAACACTATCACAAATGGGAACACGATCGAATGCCAATCGATTGAAATGTGCGAGAAAAAAGCCGGCAAAGTGTCTTCAAGGCTGATTGCATTTGTTTCACCGCGAAACGGCCTCGATTCTTTAGATTTATCTTGTACTTTTCGTAGTTTCTCCCAAGAAAGATCTAATCCACGACTCCAGATAACAAAGTATCTCGATTTGCGGCTGATGAAAGGAAAAATTAGATAAATAAATCTGCCCTGTCAGACAACAACGATGACAATGATGGCGAGGAGAGGGAGAAGAAACGGGACGGAAGAGGAAAGGGGGGCGTAATATAAGTATCGTTACATGTGAGATTAAGATTTTAATAGAGTACGAAGAGAAGACGCGACGCGCGAAATGACGGCTGTCAAAAAAGACGACGCCGTTGACGTCATGGAAAAAACGTCACCGAAGATGTCCGCCGCCGTGTCTCCGACTCTACAACAGAATTGTAAGAGAATTGTCAATGTGATTGTGCGATAATTTCATGTTTGAACGAGGATTTAACCGACGGAAGGATTTGTAATCAAGGAGTTTATTTTAAGAATTGTCGGATATTTTGAGAATTTTCGAATTTTACGCATTCTTCCTGCGATAAATTTGGGAAAAGTGGAAAAAATATGCACGTGTTTAGCTATAAGAGAAAATTTTTTTTAGGACATATATGAAAAACTAGTGTTTTTATAAAATATATAATTTATATCGCGAGAAAGAAATATATTTTCTTTTATTAAAACGTCGAAAGAAATTTCAACGAAAGTTTGAATAACAGCGATGCAGATTCATGATTTATTATTAAATAAGAATTCAAAATTAAGTTATTAAAAATTACGGATTTAGACCATCTTCGATTTTTGAATGGATTGGAAACTGATCAAAATTTTCCATTAAGAATAATATTTTCAGCTCTGTGTCATTGGTATTGATTCGGCGATTTCTAAAGTTTCAATTTTTTAACTTAATAACTATGGGAGAAGCTTGCAAATTGTGTTTTAACACAATATATCAATAGTAATTGGAATTGATGAGAGTGCATCATTAAATATGTTAGCGAATCGGTCGGTGAACATCGAAGATCGCGACTAGTGATCTATAGATCGAACGATTATAATTCCTAATGTCAAGTTAGTGAAAAAGTGAAGAATTGAAGTAAAAGAATTTACGAAAATTATCTCTGTTTTTTACGTAACATATTCAAAGTGCATTAATAAGAGATTTAAAAAAATCTAGCCGGAGATATATCGCGTGTTGAGTTGTTTATGACAGAATTATTAAAGATACATTTATATGTGAAATAAATTTTACTGTAATTGTAGAAAAAAATTGAAAATTTGTTTTTTTTGTAATTTTGTCTAGATTAGCTGTCAGCTGTTTTAAGCAAGGCACGAAAATATTTTGTCTACGACGCGGAATATATTATTGATAACTACTTTGGAGATAATGCGATCGTGACATTTATGTTTGCTTTTGAAAAGTATAAAAGAATTGTACAAAAGAATTGTACGTTTGAACAGGAAAAGAATTGAAATAAATCTATCATTTTTATCATATAGTGTTTACAATAAATAGTGCACTACAAAAAATGATAAGGAAAAATAAATTAATAAACAATAATGCCTTATTAATAATAATCTCAAGAATAAGATATATAATTAAGATATATAATTTAATGTATTATTTTTTTTAATTAATTTTTTTAATTAATTTTTTTTAAATTAGACGAGAATTAAACGAGAAATTAGACATTTGATAAAATAAAGAAGAGCTAAGTTCGATTTTTTTCTCAACATACAATTTTCGAAGTTCTCTATAATTGATTCGATTGTTTCGGATAATCTGATCTGTAATTATAAGTCATCGCATGATATTGACAAGCTATTCGATAACTTCTGTTTATCGTCAGTCATTTTATCAGAGATTTTATCGCGCGCGTAAATTGCAACTTCACTTCGTCTATTGCAATAAAAAACGACCGAACGATGCGTGGAGTGAATACCTCTCGCGATCGATGATTTAGAAGCGCACGCGATCGCTGTATATACATATATTATTTTGTAAATACACAAAAAAATCTCTTATAATGTAATCATATAATATAATCATTAATAAATGATTGATGACATTGTATGAGATTTTCCTTATATATATCTCATATCTTGTATAAATCTCTATTAATCGCATTGATCTCATCGCAGTTATCTCCATTCAATTATTTTTATATCTTATCGAATCACAATTTTTGAATACCTGAGTCAATGTATCAACATTATTTTTTTTATCTACTTTCGCTAAAAATTCAATATCTATCGATCGAGTATGAGATACTTCACATATTTTATACGGCATTATTTATGTAATAAATATAAAACAATTATATTGATTCATATTGATAACGTCTTCTTTACAATTGTTGAATACAATTGTGTAACGTTTCTCTTAAGATTTTTTAATAAAATTCTTCGTATATTTATTTCTCAATTATCCTTGTACTTGCGGTGTATATCATTTGTTTCTAACAAATCTAAAGCAATTATTCATGTCGATAATATTTTCTTTGCAATTATTAGATACAGTTGTGCAACGTCTCTCTTAAGATTTTTTTATAAAACTTTATATATTTATTTCTTTGTATTCTTTATACACTTGCTTAATATTTTATTTGAAATTTATAATGAGAGGTGAATAAACGCGAATTATATAATTAAATCTTTACAATTAATACAAATTATATAAGATTTATAATAAATCTTAAGACAATCTTTTCTCAAGAAAAATATTAATATATTTTTTTTCGCATTTTTTTCGTATTTTTTTCGCTTTGCTATTTTATCATCTCACATGCCATCGGTATTCACGTAATTATACGTATCCGGTGCAATTATACAACGATTAACAACTTGGTTACGATAAATTAGCATGCGAGAATTTTAATTTTAATCGAAATGGTGACACTCATAAGAGAAGTCTGAAGAATACAAAATAAAAATATTTATATTTTCCTTCTTTGATTAAAAAAAAATAAATTATATAAACTGATACTTTTTTAATGATGTATTAATATTGATAACATTAATCTCTCGATATATATATATATATCTTCGATGGAGGAGATCAAGCAATATGCATTATTGTTAATTGTTTTTGTATTATCAGAGAAAGTCTCTTCTAAATATATATATATGTCTAAATATATATGTTAGCGATTTACGTCGAAAACATGATTCCCCTTCAACCTTAAAATTAATAATATAAACCCTTCCATCAATTTTAGAATTAATAATATAAACAGAATCTTGTGTGTACAAAGAGTTATTACTTCTATCCATTCGATTTGACTCGGTATCATTCAGCTTAGAGTTATTTGTTTTTCTGTATATGAAGTGTATCATAATATTAATAGTTATATACACATATAGGAAAAAATAAATAACTGCGAGCCAAGTGAAACCATGTTAAACCGATCTATAATCCTTTTTTCGATAATATCAGCATTCTTCTTGTCCTTCCAATATACGCGTATCCTTTTCTATGTCTATATCTTCTTTTGTCAGTGAGACTCCTATGATTTAAATAAATAATTAAAATGACTAAAATGAAACTCGCTTTCGAAGTTTCATGATTTTTTAATTACGCTAATCAAATTTCGTCAGTCTTACATAATCTCGCGCGAGATATAGATAACTAGACATGTAAAATGTGACTTATGTACCATAATTTAATGAGAGTTCTTCCTTTGAATCTAAAAGCGTCTCTGGAAAAGTTCTAATCGGTCTCTCGAAATATTGAAAATTGGGAATTGCTTAGCTCGAGAGAAATATGGGTAAATAGCTAATATTGTTGTATCATTATCTCTTAACAATATATAAACAAAATATATTATGTTTACAAATTATTATCTTTACTGACTATTACAATTAACATTTATTGTGTTGCTTACAAATCTCCAAGGTCATAATTTTACATTCACTTATACTTCTTGTCACTTATGCTTAACTCGGTTTCTCAACTATCTCTTAGTATTATTTAGGATTAATCCCGATATACATACAAACACTATAGTTATCTTTAGCTTGGTATAATATTATTGAACATGTTAACATTATATAAAACATTCGTTTTCGATTAGATTAATTCTCGTTCTTCATCGATATTTCAACATACTCAAGCAATTAATAAAATTTATAAATAATAATTTTCGTGTATGTTTCTAAATTTAAGAAATTAAACATTAGAAATTTTATATAAATTTATGAAATATAAACGGTTATATAAAAATATTTGTAAATTGTAATATTCTGTAATACTGTAATTGTAATATAATAATGTAATATATATGTCCTACAAATAATTTACATGTCCTACGAATAATTAATATGTTCTATTTCTTAAATTAAAATAGAAAGTTAAGTAAAAAGCTTAAACTTAATTGAGCTCTATCGTAAGAATTATCTTTAAAAAAAATCTTTAAAGAATAAAGAAGCTGTAACTTTTTTATTAATAATATGCATAACTTAATATAAAAAATAGTAAAAATTATAACGTTTTTGGGTAACTAGTATACTATTTTATTTAATAAGATTTATTTAGAAATCGTATGCAAACTGTATATTTTAAAATTTTTTCTATCGAAAGAAAGCTTTGTCAACCTTTTATTTTTGTGTCTATTAATTTGTGAGTCTATTATCAAGAAATATTTTCATTATTTTCATTTTCATTTTCGCATCTCGATTTAATAACAGCGTATTATCGCTTAATAGCTCCAAAAATTTAAAATGCCGCGATGCATAGATTAGCGCGCAAAATTTTTTTATATGATTTAATAAAAACTTTATTGATCCCTTTAAAATTTAAAAAATAAAAAAGAGAGTGATATTCTTAAATCAGGGGACAGCCTACATGTATAATAAAAAGATTCTTCAATGTATTCTTATAACTTGTAATAATGATAATAATTTTAGCAAATATAGATAATTAAAAATATGATATTCTCAAGATGAATAACCGATGCGATTCATTTGCTACTGAGATAAAAGGACTATTTTTCCGCAGGTATTCTCGGGGACAGACACGTACAGGTACTATTAATGTTCCTAGGCATGACTATTGGATACAGTCTCAGGATCGCGATGTCGGTGGCCATAGTGCCAATGGCAGACGCGAAAAAAGCAAATCCAGATATCGAGGTATATTATATAATTCTTTTATGAGCATAGCTTAAATAATTATACGCTCAAACTCCATTCGAAACACTCGAGACTATTTCTTGCTTAATTAAGCGCCAGATAAGCGTATCGAGTGTTCGTTATATAATAACAATATGTTGCATTCATTATTATTGGCCTTCCGTAAAAATAAAAATCTGCGCATGCAATATCATAATTTCTTTTTACGAAATATGGTTTATATATGATAAGAATGTGATATTCTTGCCTTTGATATGTGGTCTTACATTATTAATTTATGTTTTTGCGTATAGAAATTGTTCAGTTTTATTCAATCTCTATTAATTATTATTGTTTCGGTGTTATTCGAATTCTATGTGAATAAACGCACTTGTAACAATTGGTATAGCACTTGCACATTTTTAACGATTAAATTATGTGAGATATTAAGTTATATTAAATTTAATATATGTCGAACTTCTTATATTCAACTTTATATATATATATATATATATTAATATTGCTGTAAAATTTTACATATTGTACAAGGTATAATATTGTATTGTACATTTGATATTTAAAACCACTAAATTATCGATTAATTCGAGTGAAATTGCTTGCGAAACTCGTGTTGTCAAAAAATCTGGAATGTATGTCAGGAGAAAGGAATTTTCCTCGTGTTTGCGGAAGGAATCGGGGGAGTTAAAGTGCATAAGGTCGCGTTTCGACACTCGATGAGATTTCCTCATCGTGTGCCAGATAAATCAGCCAGCTGACGATTTGCGAGAGCATTTTTTCCATTGCCTGAATCTAGCATAAAGCTAAAATATGTCAATTTAATCTGCGATTTTCTAAGCATAAATGTATAATGATCTCGAGTGTAGATAACTCTTATCGTTGTCTTTACAAGGTTACTAATGAAAATATATTAATCGATAAATAATGATTTATCAGATTGTCAGCGGAAACATAAGATTACGACGTCACAATAATCTCTTTACCAGTTCATGTTACAATATTATTACATAATTATAATTATATGTCGTTATTTTAATTATATAGCTAGAATGAGCTAGAAACTGGCATTTAAAATAATTTTATGCCTATTAAATTTTCATATTAAAGGATTTTGTGATTGTTAGAAAATATATTATTGATATTCTAATTATTAGTCATATTGATTGCTGCCATCAGGATTTTGATTGGGACCCATCGCAGAAGAACTTGGTGCTCAGCTCGTTCTTCTGGGGCTACGTGGTAACGCAAGTGCCGAGCGGTTACATCGCCAACGTCTGGAGCGGCCAAAAGCTCCTCGCCATCGGGATGCTGCTGTGCGGCGTCTTAAATGTTGTGATGCCAATTGTCGCTAGCCAGTGGGCTTTGCCGGCTGTGCTGGTTTGCAGGGTGGGCATGGGTCTTACACAAGCTTGCCTGTTACCTTGCATTCACACCCTTCTCTCCAAATGGGCGCCACCCTCTGAAAGAGCACGATTAGGTGAGAATATATCCAAAACTTGCGTCTGAGATATTTTGAAAACAATTGCAGGTTGATATATAAGTTGTTTCTTGTAAAAAATGGTAAATATATATATATATATATATATATATATATATATATAAATTATTAAATTTTCTTTCTTTTAAATTTTATAAACAATGATTGAGTAAAATAATGCATAAAGAATTTTTAAAAAAATTTAGAAGGTAGCCATTGTTCAGTGTAAGAAATGTTTTGAGATGTTACAAATATATATAATATTTTTTTGAAATATATAAAATTTATGTTATATAGTTCTATTTAATTTATTAAAATTTATATTTAATTTTGTATCTTTTGTATCTTTCTTTTTATATTATCAGAATTTTTAGAAAACTAATCAAAAAATGTTCGACAAATTTGATAAAAAGTACACAATAATTAATTGTTTTGCTTACAGATCGTAATTATATATTTTTACAATATATATTTATTATTTATTTTTTTAATCATCAGGAACTTTTGCTTATGCGGGCGCCCAGTTTGGTACATTGATCGCTATGCCAGTTTCTGGATTTCTCGCTGCATCGAGTTTAGGTTGGCCCAGCATCTTTTATATATTCGGTGCATTAGCGATCGTGTGGGGTATAGTTTTCTTCTATTTTGGAGCGAACTCACCAGCCGAACATCGTAGCATTTCTCCCAAAGAAAGGAAGTATATAGAGGACAGTTTGAAAACCATAGAAACGAATGATGAAATTAAATCCAAGGTAAAAAGTAGTCTATTCTTATAATATAAATCTCAGTAACATAAGTAATTGAAATGCATCTTAACTGTTTTCCTCCTCAATTATTCTGAATATCATGAAATAAAGAGAAATTTATTATTTAAAAATTTATTATTATTATTATTATTATTATTATTATTATTATTATTATTATTATTATTATTATTATTATTATTATTATTATTATTATTATTATTATTATTATTATTATTATTATTATCATCATCATCATTGCATCATAATAATTATTTTTGCGATAAATTTTTTTAGATTTTGTAATGATTCATTAATAAGTCGCACATACAGAAAGCATAATATGTAACACGTTTATGATGTGATTTCATGTCTTTTACTAGAAACTGCGTACACCATGGAAAGAGATGTTTACCTCACCACCCGTCCTGGCTCTTATGGTAACCCATTGCAGTCAAAATTGGGGGTATTGGACTTTACTGACTGAAATGCCTACCTATATGGCGAACGTAATGAAAAACATCGAGATGGTTAATAATAACATTTTATAAAACAAAGAAATTAAAAAAGAAGGAAAACATCTGTCTTTTAAAAATCATGTATTGTATCATATATTTTAATTTTGTTAATTTTCGGAATTTATTTATCACGATTATATCATATATTTTAATATTAAATTAAATTTAATCGAATAAGCTGTATTTGGTTGAAGGCAAAGTATTCCAATGCTAATTTTCTTCAGGTATATATTAATTCAGCCAAATTTGATGAAAAAATACTTGTGTCATTCTGTGAAACAATCACATTTAGAATAAAAATTTCTGTTAAAATTCCCATCGTTTTACGTTAATTTCAAGTTTTGATGCGAGTTTTCTCACAAAAATTTTCGGGACGAGTTTTCTTTCAAAGTCAGCTGATTTATATTTTAAGATACTTCGTTCTTAAAAATAATATTTGTCTCAATTATTTACACATAAATAGAACAAGTTCTTCAATAATCATATGGAATGACTCTTTTAATTTCTTTTATTACAAAAAGTTAATTAGTTTATTTATTTATTAATGCATACCTTTTCTTTCTCATAGAGCGGTGTATACTCCGCGCTGCCATACTTGGTCATGTGGCTCCTCAGCTTTCCCATGAGTTGGTTCTCCGACTACGCGTTAAAGAAGGGTGTGTCCAAAGGCACGGTCAGAAAGACCAGCAACACAGTGGCTTTTTGGGGTCCGGCTGTTGCTCTAGCGTTTATGAGCTTCGTACCTACTGACGATTACATTTGGGCTATCGTCATTTTTACTATAGCGGTGGGTCTGAATGCCGGATCTCTTTGCGGCTATCAGATCAATCATATCGATCTCAGTCCGAATTTTGCTGGTACAATGATGTCCGTCACCAACTGCGTCGCGACCATTACAGCCATTATCGCGCCATTGGTTGTCGGTACTATTGTCACTGATGAGGTAATTTTTCATTTCTACATTCAAGATATGCAATAGCAAGTTTTGTACATAAATGCTTTTAGTCTTAAAACTTAGTTTGAAATACGTGCGCATCTCTGACAAAATTCTTCAAAATTTTTCAATTCTTTTAATTAATATAAAATTAGATATAAAGAAATTAAATAATGAATTTTTTAAATTTATTTAATTTGGTGTGTCTAATGTGAAAAGATTATATTTCGAAACATTCTACATACATGTACATGGAGAACAGATTTTATTTTATTTATTTTTCGATATTTTCTTTTATTTTACAGTTTATAAGTTTAATCTTTTATCCTTTGTAATTTTGAATTTTTCTTAAAATGAAAAACAACATTTAAATTCTAAAATAAAATGCATTAATTACTTATTCCGGAAATGATAAGAATGTCGTTATCGAGAGATTTTTCGTTTTTCAGAGCAACGTGTATCAGTGGAATATCGTATTTTATATCGCAGCGGCAATCTTTTTTCTCGGTAATCTGATATTTGTGATATTCGGCAAGGGTGAAGTACAATGGTGGAACAATTTTGAGGAAGCCCAAGCTCTACGGAAAAAAATAGATAAAGATGTAGAAGACTATATATAAGAGACTAACTTGAAATTTATGTTGAGTGTGATACGCTTTTAGGATTTTTCAAACTTACCAAGATTAATTTATGACGTAAATCAGACTGTAAGTTTAAAGTTACATAGAATCAACGGAACTTAGTTATGTTCAATTTAACTTTAAATATGAATCTTTTGAGAGAGAGAGAGATTGAGAGAGAGAGAGAGAGAGAGAGAGAGATGAGAGAGAGATTGAGAGAGAGAGAGAGAGAGAGAAAGAGAGAGAGAGAGAGATAGAAAGAGTGATCTTGAAATTGCGATCGATTACGAAATCGCAGTTTGTTGTCGTAAGAGAGTGTTGTTGTATACATCATTACACCATCACATACATAAAATGTGATCATGACCTTTCAACTTTCTGTTGCTGGCGCACTCGTTATCTACTTTTTTTTATTTACAACGCTATAATCGTTAATCGCTCTAATCTGTAAGATTAAAATGCATTTTTAATTACATTATTATACAACAATGAATTTTTATTTTCTATTTAAGTCGGTTTTTTTTAAATACCGTCGCATGCATGCTACATGTGCAACATGCATGCAATTTTGAACATCGTACATATATTTTTTCCATATAATAAGATTATTTTCCGTATAAATAAGCTAAATTTGTCTTCAAATGAATGGAATAAAATTTTTTGAATTTTTGAATTGTGTGTGTAAATATGTTGCAAAAAGAAAAATGTCTACAAATTTATCGCGAAATAGATATCTATATTGAATATAAGAATATTTATTATAAAATACAAATTTTTGATTTACATTTAATAATAATTTAATATACATTTAATATACATGATCAAAAAGTAATGTGTATGTAAAATAGATATAAAGAATAATTAATTATTTATGTCTTCATTTCGCAATTATCTAAATTTTATTGTCCACATTGACTCTTTTTCTTACCTCACGTTATTCATGATTAATAGATATATAACGATACTAGTACACGGTAGTAGATAATAGATAATAGATAACAATAATAGATATAATTATTTTGACAAAGCTATCCGCTTCAAATACTTATGCATAAACGCGAATTTTTATCTAACAAAATGCGTACTCAAGAATCGCAAATGTTCGCATTAAACGCGTTATCTTTGTAGGACAAGAAATGATTGTTTATCGAGGTACAATCTATTCCGATACTCATCAATTCTCATTGTCAGATAAACAAAAAAGTAATTAGGATACACAATTATAAATATTACTAAATCTTAAATCGCCTTTCTGTCAACGAATCTTCAATTATTTTTAAAGAAATGTATTCACACTTTAAGATAATTCATATTTAGTGAATTCTTCAATGATATATGTATATTGTGTATATTAATATACATATAGATATATAATGCAGCCAAGTTATATCTTCTAAATATTGAAAATTTCTTTTACCCTTTAAAATATTTATTTTTCCTCTTTTGTTTTATATAATTAATATTATTTTTAATATTATATATATGTATTTATATTGTATAAAGATAAATTAATTTGTAACTTGAAGTAATCAGTTTGATTTCCTTCAATTATATAATAATTATGCCGTAATTAAATGTTAATTTCTTTCTATATGAGTCGAAGAAATATAGACTGAAGAAGAGAACATAGAGCAGACATATAATTAATAATGCAAATTAATTACATCCTGCTATATCGTAGTGATTCCAATGCTCGAGAATAATGCAACAGCGTGTTCATTGCCGTTTAAGCGTGCATTTGAACGCGCAAAAGAGTGGGAGAATCTGTTTTCGGTGATGCAGTATAAAACTAGGTGGGTACGATCGATGGATCGTAGTTCGTTTCTGTACTTTGTTCCCGTGTCTGCTTCACGACGAGAGATTTATCGCTATGGCGTCGTCTGTGCGAAAGAAGAGAGTCTCCATCGTTTCTCTCTCAGAGAAGATGAAAATTCCATCAAATAAACCTAAAGGTAATTTGTTGCATCCATATAATTAACAATATATTCAGATTATTAATTATATTTATATTATAAAAATATATTTTTGGAAAAACAAATAAATATTTCGCAAATAAATCTGTCAAAAAAATGGCTTTAATTGAACTTAGAGTCAAAAAAAATTTCATTGATATTCGTATAATTAAAGATATTTGTCATGAAAAATTTTTTTATATAAAACATTATATAAAAAGTAAAAGTTATTGTTGTAAAATATAGAAAGTAAATAAACTTGCTCCTTTAAATTTAATCAAATTTATAAACTTGAAAAGTTTTTCTTGAAGAAGAATATAGAAGCATCAATAATTCTTGAGTTATAAAGCGAATATAGAAAAAAGAACCACTCAGTTTCACAAAAATGCACACAGGTATCAAAATCGTATTTTTAATTATAATTTCAAATAAATTTTAGTTTTAGCAATTTTAATTTTAGCGTTAGTCCAAAAATTTGTAATATTCAATATTACAATAAGAAGATTGTAATAAATGCTTCTCTTTTCTCTGGATATTTTCTTTCAACTTTTAAATCTATCACAATTAAAATTGTGTTAGTAAATTTAAAATAAATATTTTTAAAATAAATATTTTTTTTTCCTTTCGATATGGAAAATATAATCAATTATATCTAATTGATATGATTTATTTTGATTATCACAATCGATTTGTACAAATATGTAGCTTAATATTGGATAATGATCGAATGAAATACATTCGATAACGTTAGATAGGATTATCGAGAAAAGAAATTTACAATCGTCATTCGACAGTCAAATTGCAAATAATATTCGATTACACATCATCATGTATGAAGTATGTTAAAGTGCAACGCGTATCTCGTATTAACTTTGAAACACATGTTTTATCAGGGTATCACATTTCATGCAAATTACATCTCTATACAAAAAGTTTCAATATTTATTTAATATATTGATTTTTTGGCACGAGTATTTTGTATCAATATTTAAGATTTTTATAATATAATAATAAAGAATAATATATAAAAAAATATTATCAATATATCATTAACGATTATAACAAGTGATAAGAAGAACAAACTTGATAATTAAATAAAATTAATCAAATAATGATCTTAATGATAGTAGTAATAATGATAATAGCAGTAGCACGTTGCATTCCATTGTTAAGCATTTGTGTGATTTTAAAAAAATTTAACTCTGAAAAATTTAACTCTAAAAAATCTTACTCTTTCTTGAATTATTAGAACACTTAGAATTTTCCGTGTGCCATTTTCATTTCTTTCTTTCAATTCACCCTTCATCAGCTTTCTCCGAATATTTCAAGATGATTCGAGAAAAGACATTTCACAAATGAAAGAAGTATATTATGCAATTAAAATTAATTCACATTCGATTAGAATTAATTCACATTCTGCGCGTGCTTATAAGCGATTAAACGCGAAGTAAAATGGTAAAAAAATCATGAGATAAATACGATTTACTAAGATTTTATCGATCGCATACCAGTGAATTCTCTGACGTAATAGGTAATTGTTGCTGGATTCCATTATATGAATCGTTACAAACACCGAGCGTGCGATCACTGACGCAACGCGATCTTAATGACAATGGCATAATTTGTATTCAATTTTGCGTTTATACGTGATGTTCATGTAAACATAATCATTGGCATTACAACAAGCTGGTCATTAAACAAAATTAAAAAGAAAGAAATTACAATCACGTATAATTGACAAGTATAAATCTTATTTATACATGTATTAAGTTAATTAGAAATTTTAAAAAATTCAAAAATTTTTACGTGTACTGTTACTATTATTATTAATTTTTAAATTTGTTATTATTTTATATTAAAAATGTAATATATTAAAATAAAATGCAACAAGAGTTTTAAGAAAACATTTTTTAAATAAAATATATAGAGATTTTTAAGCGTTGTAGTATCAAGAGTATCATTAGATATATTATATGTTATATTGTTGTATCTTACATTTTTCAAAAATATAATTTTTAGACAACAAATTAATAATTTATAAATACTTTTTAATAAAAATAAATTAATGTTTTTCGGGGGCTCTGGTTCAAATAATTAGAATGTATAATTATTATCTATTATCTATTATAAATCATAATGTTAATATTAATCCTCGCAGCGCGATTCGGATGCAGACACACGCAGGTGATGCTCATGTGCTTGAGTTTCTTTTGCTGTTACGCTGTCCGAGTGACGACCTCGGTGACCCTGGAGGCAATGACCAATGCAAAGAGCGCTAATCCCGATTTCGAAGTACGTATAATAACACAGGCCCACAAAAAAAAAGTACCCTGTGCTGGCGATCTGATTAGGCTAGTCTTATGTATTTTGGCCCGTTGAATTCGAATCTGACGAATTGCTCCATCACGTTACAGTTTTTAAATCTCAAAAATAGACGAAAATTTCGTAAAAATCGACATTCTAGGGGAATAAGACTGTTTCTTGAAGAAAAAGTTACCGAAATCATATTTCAATGTATTTTCAGACATTATAAATCCAAATCCGACCTAGAATATAAATGTTGTGCTCAATTTATGATGCGAACTGGACCTAATGCTCGAATAATGTGTCTTATGATCGTTTGCGCTTACGCATTCTTTTATCTTCAAATGACCTGTAAAGTAGATTCCTCTTTTCTTTCCGCTATATTTTCTCTTTTTAACATCCAATACAAATCAGCAATCATATTTTCATCCCATGATATCGGCGCTCCATTTCTTTAATACATATATATATATATATATATACATCAAGGACGATGAGATGAAAATATGATGGCTGATTTTTGTTAGATGTTAAAAAGAGAAAATATTGTAGAAAGAAGAAAACGTAAGAGAACTTCACTTCACAGATCATTTGAAGATAAAAGAGTGCGTAAGCGCAGACGATCATAAGACACATTATTCGAGCATTAGGTCCAGCTCGCATCACAACGTTTATATTCTAGGTCGGATTTGGATTTATAATGTCTGAAAATATGATTTCGGTAACTTTTTCTTCAAGTAACGCAGCTTATTACCCTAGAAAGTCGATTTTTAAAGTCGAAATTTTCATCTATTTTTGAGATTTTAAAAAAACTGTGACGTGATGGAGCAATTTTGATGTCAGATTCGAATTTAGCGGGCCAAAATACATAAGACTAGCCTAGTCAGATCGTCAGCACAGGGTACTTTTTTTTCGTGGGCCTGTGTAATTAAGATTGCCTTTTGCTCGGATTCTAAACAAAGCGATTCCTTCTGTTGCTAAAGGAGTTTGACTGGAGCGAATCGGTCAAACACATGGTCCTCAGTTCCTTCTTCTGGGGCTACACCTGCACGCAAATACCCGCGAGCATCATCACCCAGCGATGGAGCGCCCAGGGACTGTTCTCGGTGACCCTTATCATCGCCGGTCTGCTGACCCTCGGCAGTCCGTTCGCCGCTCATTACGGTGGCTGGCAGGCGATGATCGCTGCCAGAATAATCTGCGGCCTCGCTCAAGGTGCCGCTCTACCGTGTCTTCATACCTTGTTATCCAAGTGGTCGCCACTCGAGGAACGTGGAAGATTATGTACGTGATTGTTTTACTTGATAATGCGTAACGAATGCGTATTTTCATTCTAATTCAAGTTCAAGTATATAAGTATTCAATGTCAAATATTCTCAATATTTTTGGAGATCCACTAGAATGTACTTGATTAATTTTATTTACATTTCTCAAAAAAATTCCATATTTTTAAAAAATAAAATCCTTTAATAAAGTATAATAGAAATTAGAAATTTCTTGGAATATTGCCGCACATTAAAGTAAGGCTTTGGTGAATGGCATTCTAGCAAATTACTCGAATCCTACGATTTTGTTATATTTTTCTAATAATTTTTTGGTATTCCAAATTGCTCTATATTAAGATTCATGAAAGTCGAAGACTCTTAATTTTTTATTTTATTTTCGTTGTGATACATTATGTTTTTTTTCATTCTCAATTTGTGATTCATTTCTTCTGAATTAATTTTTTTTAATCAGTTGTATGAAGTAAAATTAGTAATTTCAGTTTAACATTTACATACAAAAGTAAAATTAATTTTAGTTTAACATTTTTCGAATAATAATGCATTGTTTTTAATTGGCAGGCACGTTTGACACAGATAAATAGAGAAACAATTCTTATCTGTCGAATCGATTAAGCACGTCAAGATTGCACGTTCAGTACAAAAGTTTTACAAAAAAGAACTTTTTTATAATTAATATATTCGCGTGGTAAAGATATTTTTTAAACTCAAGTAAATTTTATATGTTTTTTTAGGATTTTTGAAATACATTTTCTCTTTCTTAATTTTTTTCTATCAAAAAATTTTCACGACAAAGATAATTTTTGAAAATTTTAAAAGAAATGTACTCAAAGTTTAAACAAGACTCGAAGAAAAAATTAAAAATCTGTTTTGAGAGATCATATTTGCAATAAATTTTCCATATTTTTCTAGCAACATTCGTTTATTCCGGTGGCTGGATTGGAAACGTAATATGTTTGTTGAGTACTGGTTTCCTCTCAGCATCATCAATTGGCTGGCCCAGCTGTTTTTACGTTTGGGGAAGCTGCAGCATTTTGTGCGGTATCAGTTTTTTCATATTTGGCAAGGACTCGCCCTCTGAACATGCCAATATACCTTCCGATGAAAAGGAGTATATCGAGATGAGCCTGGGAGCAACAGAGGTCGATGAGGTAACATGTTCTTTCAATGTATTAATAAGAAATAAATTCACATCAGTTAAATTCATCATACTTTGAAGATCAATACAAACTTATTAATTTTTAATTTAGTCTAATTTTAAAAATCTTATAATTAAAAGAAAAGTTTTAAATATATAAATTATGAATCATTGTTTCATATATTTATGAGTAACTTTACATAAATTAATAAAAAAATACTAAGAATCTTTGATTTGATTTAAGGAGAAGCGAAAAATCTTAAGTCTAAGTTTTTAAATTAAACTTTTCAAGCTCAGGAGAATTTTGTAGGATAAATTTCGTCCTCTACAATTATTTGCATTTTTAGAAACCTTCCACTCCATGGATATCCATATTGAAGAGTCTTCCAGTTTGGGCACTATTAGCGACGCAATGCGCGCAATCCTGGGGATTCTGGATGCTGCTGACGGAAATCCCGTCCTATATGGCTTCGATCATGAATTTCGACATTAAGAAAGTGAGCTTCTTGTAATCTCAGATAGAATTTAAGTCTGTCTTCTGTTGTGCTTTTGCAAAATTTCGGAATAAACCTTAGACCTTGAAATTCGGTCGAGTCGCGCGCGTGTTTCGACTGCGAAAATCGCGAACGATGCACTTGGAATATTAATTAATAGTTCAATGTTTATGTCGACGATACAAGAATTATTAATGTACCTAACTCGAGGCTTTTGTCAATGGATTGTCACGGATGTCATGGACATTAGCTTAGTGTTGTTGTCAATGAGCAAGTCAATGACGACTGTAAGAATGAGAAATAAAATTGAAAAAATTAAAGAATTAATCTACCTATCGAATTCAGTGATATTAATTGCGCGTTCTTTGAGTATATAATTATATTTTTATACAAATTATCGTGAATATATCTTTATACATAAATTTTCGTAAGGTAATATTTTTCAATTTCTCTTCAATTTTAATGTTGCAAAATATCCTTTTTCGCTATTTAAAAAAAATAACATTAATATTTATCAATACAATTTAAATTAAATTTATATAATATCAATACAATTTAAATTAAATTAAAAAATAGAAACATTAAATAATACGACATTCAAAAATCAAAAATAATGAAACTAGAGTTAATTGCTGTTAATTCAATTTATATAATATTAATTTTGATCAATATTCCTCTTTTTTCTTATGTGATAATTGCAGAACGGTTTGATGACTGCACTGCCATACTTGACAGCGTGGATCGTCAGTTTCCCTATCAGTTATGTGTCCGATATATGCATCCGGAGGAACATTGTGTCGACTCAAATGTCACGGAAGATCTGCAACACGTTCGGCCAGTGGACGCCGGCGATCGCGTTGATCGGACTGGGTTACACGAGACAGGATCAGCCGGAATTAGCTGTGAGCATCCTCGTCATCGCCGTGGCCAGCAATATCGCCGTTTACTGCGGCCACAACGTCAATCATATGGATCTCAGTCCGAATTTTGCCGGTCCGCTTATGGGATTCACGAATGCCATAGCGGCCGCTTGCGGCATCCTTGCGCCGCTGATCGCCGGCGTGATTGTCACAGATCCGGTTCGTAAAATCTCTCATTCGTATTTTTATTTTTATGATTATACATTTAAAAAATTAAATAGTATTAAATGGATGAACTCTCTCTTGGCAATTTCAAGTTATAAATTTGTTATAAATTTATCCTTTTTCTTAGAATTCATTATAGCTTATTATTATTATAAAATTATAAAAATGAATTTAATTATTTACGATTACATTTTCACTCGATATTTTATATATTTCTGCATTTTATTACTTACTGAAATGATTGATTCAAATGCAAATATGAAAATTATTTTGGCAATATATTCCGAATATATATATATATATATATATATATATATATATAATTTCTAAAATAATTTCTTTTATATTTTACATAATATTTATTTATATATCAAAAATAAGTTTTATTTTATGTTCGATTTCGTTGCTCATTGCATTTTCCAGCTTCATGAAATCATAATGAATTTAATCATGTTTTTTCCTGTTTAGACTAACATTTTGCAATGGCGAAGCGTGTTCTTCCTGTCGGCTGGAATATACATAGTGGGCAATCTAATCTTTGTCCTATTCGGCACCAGCAAAGTGCAAAAGTGGAATGACGATATTAAAAGTAAACGAGATAGTATCGTGCATAAAGTATCGACGACACCAGTGACTGTCGCGACGATACAGGAGGAGAGAAATATCGAAAAAATGCCTTGACAATCAAAATAGAAAAGCGTGAAATTACGCGACATACACAACACTGTTTGCCTTTTTATTTTTATTTTTTTAAAAACTGTGTTCATTTTAAATGTGTGGATATATGTGATTTGCGCGCTAACTTCCAAATGACTTAGAATATACCATCATGCATGTGATAGTCGATTAAATCTTCTATCTTATTCATTATATCATTATGTCAAAGTTTGACTAGAGGCTGCGTACAAATGCTATCATATTAAGTTCAAATATATAAATATATAAATATATAAAAATGTAGATATAAAGAGAATGTTGATCGAGACAAATGTATATAGAAATCTTGCAGTAGACTTTGCAACAAGACTTTGCTGCAATTCAAATAGATTCAATTTAAATTGAATTTAGAATTTAATTTAATTTAATTTAAACTTAATCGATAACGACGAATTTAATCTCGAAATTATTTAACATCACGATTGAAAAATTTGTAAGATTATATAATATAAAAAGTTTTCTTAAATTTTCATACAAAAACAATGGATATTTAATTTATCTCGAACAACTAGTAACAAAATTTCTAGAATTACACAACTATTTATATATTAAATCTTAAATTATCTCACTCTTGTTTCTTTGAATGATTCTTTGATGCATTGGTCCGAATGGCACGTACGATAAATATCGCGCCAATAATCGTTGCTAATAATGTGACATAAGTGACGAACGTCGAGAGAGATGAATCTCCGACTGGTATCGGCCACACGTATGTACGATCATTTAACATACGGTACGGAATTTCACGCCATTTAATTGCTAGATTGACGCATGGCTCACATAAATCCGTCTTGGACACTCTATGATCTCTGATCCTCTTCCGGCATCCCAGAAGCAACTTTGGCTCGGGTACAATCGCGTCGACATAGCCACTGGACTCATGAGCGTATCGATAACGCTGATGAAGTGGAATCATTAAATTGGACGATGACGAACTTACGAATGAACAAGTCGTCACGTTTTGCTGACCAGCCTTCTCAGCGAATAATTCGACATCAGTCTCACCTACGGAACAGATTGTACTCTGCAATATCATTACATATACAATTAATATCATTAATTAGGCCATCAAATAGCAATCTTTAATTTGTTAAATGTAGATAAAAGAAATATGTAGAAAGATAATTTTTAATATACATTGTAAAAAAACTGTGTAAAACTGTATAAAAACTGTAAAAAAACTGTATAAAAAATTGTAAATTGTAAAAAAAATTAATGTAACTAATATAAATCTCCATAAGATTTACAGTAATCAGAAACAATATTGTACATACTCTTTAATTTTATTAATAGTCACTGCAGTCTTAAAATATATTACTTAGCATTTAATGTGCGGCAATTTTAAATTTATGTGAATGAAATCAATATTAAGATGTAAAATTATAATTTTTTAAAAATTATATGAATTATTTAGTATAATTAAGATATATACCATGCCCCTTCTTCTCAATTCTGCTACTTCATCGACATTGACATACAATGCTGATGGTAATTCCATGTAAATGGCAGTGTGACAGTCGTCATTGATAAGATCCTTGAAATATACGTGATAAATTAATGTTCTGCAAAAATCGAAAAATACTAGAATTCAACAATATTCTCAAATATTATTCATTTATACACCATCCAATCTTTCTAACCTATGAAATCCGCTTCCTTCCACATTGAGATCAATTTCGGCCTCGATTCCTCTGCAAATCTGCATACATCGTGTCCATAGGATCAATATCGCGATAATTTGCGAGAAATTTAATTCAGGAACGTGTATTGTCATTATTTACCGTCGATTGATCCTAATGTTACACATCCACATGAAGTGTATGTATGACTTGTATGATCAGAAAGAAGCTTGAGAGGGATTTGCTCAAAATTAGCCCCCCCTCCCCACCACTTTGATTATTGGGAATTTTCTTTTCCAATCGTTTGGTGATTGATAGTAATATTTGGTATATTCAAAATTTTTGATAATCTCCCGTTTTTTCTTTTTTTTCAGAAAAACAATTTCAGTAAATAATTTTAAATCTTCATCAAATGATTGAAAAAAAATTCCCAATAGTCAAAGTGAGGGCTAACTTTGAGGAAGTCTGTGAGACAATTAGAGGAACATTAGCTTCCCGCAGAAGTGATGATGATGCTATGATCATTAGAAATGGATTTATTAGCAATTTGTAATATGAAAGGTTCTTCTAAAGCCGGCTTAAAAAAAAATGTACCTGTTTAATATGAGATATAATTAAATTTATCTTATTTCTCTCTTTTTTTTTTAAGAAAATGATCAGAAACTCAAACTTTTCAATTTGGATTTTCCATGCGTTTTAAAATGAACTTATCTTTGCAAAATGGAAATAACGGTCGCACATCACAAATAATAAATTGTGTTCATTTGCTTGAAAATTGATTGATACCTTCCTCGAAGTTTTTGTCAGTAATTTATCGATGATTTGCGTTTCTTAATTTACTTTAATACGAAAATAACACGCACAACAATAAATTAACGCAACACGAAGACGTGACGATACCTCGATGATAAATTCAAGAAAAGGTACCGATATATTGACGCTAAATTCAAAACGATGCCAGCGCGCCAATTTTTGTATGATAGCGCCATCTCTATTGAAAAAATGTTTTTACATATCAAGAAATTATCCGAAGGTATAGAAAGAAAGAGAGAGATAATAAACTGTTGATAACTGGGCGAAATATTATAACTGATAGTGATGATAAAGTGCTTGTAAATATAAAGTCAAGACGTACAATGTCTGATTAATTAACTGTTGTAATTAAAAGATAAATTTAAAGTTATGGCTAATTGTGAGACAAGTGGAGGAGCTTAGCTTCCCGCAGAAGTGATGACGATGCTATGATCACTAGAAATGGATTTTTTAGCAATTAATAATATGAAAAGTCAGTCTCTAGAAGTCGGCTTTAAAAAAAATGTACCTGTTCAATATGAGATATAGTTAAATTTATCTTATTTCTTTCTTTTTTTCTTTTAGAAAAAGCTCAGAGAATCAAACTTTTCAATTTGGATCATGTAACGTTTATGAAAAAAAAAAAATATCTCTTAGAAGATTCGATTTATACACATTATCTTCAGCATGAAATATTCCACATGAAGTCATCCTAGAAGTAACAGGTATTGGTCTATATACAAGAGTATTATTAGGATTACATTTAAAATATGATGAATTTATCCAAATTCATCCAAAAGATTATGAGTATTCTAGATATTAAATATAAATGTAAATGTTTAAACAACTGAAAAAATCTTGATTTATAATTCTTATTTTAGAATTTTTATTTATTCCTAATCTTGATTTATAAACTTATTTTAGATTATAATGTAGAATTATAGAAATATATATCTCATAGAATATAACATATAGAATTATAGAATTATATATTATCAGAGATATACATATATATTTCTATAATTTATTGCAAAAATAAACTAAATATTATTTGTACAATAATATAGTATATATTGAAAAATCTGTTGAAAATTGCACATTCAAGACTAAAAAGACACTTGACTAAGTTCTCTGGAAATTTTCTAATATAATTCCTATTTTATAATCACTATGGCATTGCTTGTTCTTTCTGCATTTGTTTAAATACTTTAGGGAAATCAATTTCAACAGCAACATTATCGACTCCAACATTTCCAGTACTTGATGAAACACCAGGTGTGTTATTTGGCGTATATCGTGCTGGAGAATTTTCTCTCGACTCTTCTAGATCTGAAAACATAATTGAAAGATAACAATGTATAAGAAAATGTATTCTTCCTTTTCAGGTATATTGATATTTATAAAAAAATTTACCAAAGAATTTTTGACTTCTCTTTCTCTTAACGATAATAATTAAAAGTATGACAGCTACAGCAACCACCAATACCATAACAGCAGTCATTCCTCGTAACAGATTTGTCTAGACAAAATAAATTTAAATAAAATTTAAATATAGAATTAGATAAAATTACTTTGTACTTTTACACATTTCATATTTAAAAGTACCTCAAAATCGTTTTCCCAAAGTTTCTCCCAATCATTTTTTACTATTAATTCAACAGAACCAATTTTTAATTTAGACTCATCATTTAAACCTCTTGAAATACATTTATAAAAACCAGATTCTGCTGTTGAAACACCCTATAAAACATAATATAAAAATATTTTCGAAAAAAAGAAAATCTGAAATAACTGAAAATATGTGAAAACTTACCCTTATCAGGAGTGTGCCAGTCAACACTTCATAATTATATTTCTTTTCATTGAAAGGATTTCCTGGACTAATGATCTGATCATTATTTCCAAATTGCCACATCATAAAACGATGATACTCGTCAATACTTAAGCATGGAAGCTCAGCCAAGTGTCCAGCTGATACTTCTTTCACTATTACATCACTTGCAGTTTCAGACTTTCGTAATATGAATGATAAATAAAAAAGTATAACAAACCACATTGTTGTCTAGAAATTAATAAAAAAATAGTAGTTTATTATCAATTACACACAAAATAATGCTGAGATTTTATAAATTAAAGATATATTTCTCCTTATAATAGTGGCTTAATTTAATATACATATATCTTTATTTGATAGTTATGAAGAGAGAATCATACAAAAAAAAATATATTTTTATACAAATTATATATGCAAAAAAGAAACAAAAAAATGTCAAACTTATAGAAGTATATAAAATTACTGTATTTTGCCACGACTAATATTAGCAGACTGTCAGATGTTGCTGTCTTTTCCTCATTCATTCCATAATTATAGTCTAATTACATTGATCATTTTTTTCTCCTACAGCTGTTAATACCGTGAAACCAGCTTATTCTTCACAGATGTTTGTCACAATGATCATTCAATACACAATTCAAGAGGCAAAAGGCTTTTCTTAACGAAGTTAACGATGTTGCGTAATCATAACAGCAATTATTATGTGTACTTGTTTACTGCTCTAAATTTTTTTTCTACGTAAATGGACTCACTAGCTACAGCACCATAAATTTGTGATTTTAAATCAAAAGATGCTTTTTCAGTTACTGATGAGAGGATTGCTGACAAGCACTGCCATAGAGTTACTTATTTATAACTCTGTCCTATTTGGCCTTGTAATACTCAAGTATTTATAGTAGACTAGATTTATATTGCGACTATTAGATCTTCTTCATTGTGTCTATTACATCTTGTTCTTAGATCTTGCTCTATAAAGCTACTATTGATTCTTTGCAGAAAAAAACTAGAATTAAATATTTTATTTAAATTAAATAGTTTATATATTCCGATATAATCAATATAAATTAATATTTGTGATAACACACAATGCTTTATTATCCAGTAAAAGTGTTGGAATAAAAATTAAATCATTTATAAGAGCAATAAGCATATATATAATTGTATATTTGATTTTATACAGCAAGTAATAATAATATTGATAAGGTAATACTTTGTTAATATAATTATATGTACAAGCCCTTGGATAACTTGAAGCAAGCTGGGATTTGTCCATTATCAATATCTAGATTGATGTATCAAATGGATAAAAACATCGGTTGCTAGTGCTGGAAGGAGTAGCCAGAAGGGCGCCAATACTACTTTGGCTGGTAGAGACCAGTGAGGTGCCTCCAATTTCAAACAAATCAGAATCTGAGCACATAGTTTCAGAAGCACAGCTGTCATATACCATGCCTGAAACAATAATGTTACTGAGACATATTTTCTTTTTTTAAGTAAAATTAAATTTATTAAATTTCTGTTCTTTATAACATTATCACGTTTTATCACATCTTTATATTTCTGTAAAACAGTCTGTTTTTGTAAACTGTATGTTAAAAATTATAGTTTATTAAATTATAGTTTTGACTGTACAAAAGAATTGTACATCTTGCTAAACTGCGACTTGAAAATTAGTATGAAAATACTTGCCTCTCTGTGCAAACTATTGACACGTCCGTTCTTGCAGTGTGAGATCATGTTGAAAACGATGTAAATAAGAAGAATGTTGTCGTACAGCCACATTGGAATGAAAACAATAAACCAATTCCATTGTATTCTCTGATCAAGTCTCAGAACCAGCAGGATCAAAAATATGAGCAAATTGAACCACGTGAACAAGGCGCGATGTAAAACCGCCATGGAAGACAATTAATAGTGCAAAATTCCGAAAAGATTATGCATTTATGCATAATCGATATTTGACAGTTTTAATCTTTTACAGCCAACAAAATGACAATAACATATTTACATGTATGGTAGATGTTATTTTCGATCACTCTCTATTTTATCGATATAGTTTTAGATTTTGTCTTTACAATGTTTCAGAACACCGTAAGATGACACTGCAGGTTCGATAATTTTGCGAAACTAAAATGTGTACGTCTACAAAAAAAAAGAAAAATTAAATTTTTTATTTATATTGTTTACATTTTGGATAAAAAATATGTACTGAAACTTCGAAGAGAAAAAGAAGAAATAGAAAACATCAGCATGAAAATGAAAAATACAACGAGAAAAGAGGAAAATGAAATTTAATATGTTGTTAATCTTTGGTAAGGATTATCAAAGAATTTTTTAATAAAGAAAACTTTAGTAAAAAACTTTAGTAAAAGAAAACTTTAATTTTTCTTTAATAGTGATGCTATATCTGATGTCCACTTTTTACAAGGTACGTGTTAAATAATACTGTAGCAATTAGAATAATTCTCCAAGATTCGTAAGGTATTTTGATACCAAAAAAGAACGTAAAAATTTTGTAATATTGCATTATTCAGCGATTTACAGTGACCTATTACGTATTTCTCGTGTCATTGCGATAAAGATCGCGATATATGTCTCTTCTCGGGACATCAACAATTATAAGTGATCCTTGAACAGTGTGTTGGAAAAGAAGGCATCGAGCAGCGAAGGCGCCGATTATCGACGACCAATGAAATCTCGTGTATGACGAACGACTGATGTTATCCGATGACAGTCTCGTATCTCGCAAACGCCACCCAAGTGACATTGATTCTCTGGAAAAAAGAAATCGAATAACGAAAAAAGAAAAACATCAATATAAGGATAAAGAGTTTTCAGCAAACGACACAGAGGATACAGTGGTAACACAATAAATTATTTCATCCTTTACGTTCGGCAACCAACAAGGATAAAGTGATACACTGTGTCCTCTGTGTCACTTGCTGAAAAGGGAAGAAATAAAGGAAGAGTAAAAAAAAAGAAAAAAAAGTATAGAATAAAGAAAATAAATTTTTTTATTCGCATTAATATATCGTTCCTGCAATTTTTTTTACATTTTTAGCGTATGTCTTTTAATACAATTAATTTAATATTATTAAAATCACACACATATAACTATTTTATCACTATTTGAATATAACTATTTGTTCAATATAAGAGATAAAATAATTTGAGATGGAGATTGCATCTAAAAGAATCACTTTATTATTATTTCTTTTTTTTTTTCAGAAAAAAAGGCGGGCAAATTTAACGTGTTTACGCTACTGGCATGCAACAATCAATCTATATATGCGACGTCTCGTTCATCTCTCGACTTATTTGAGGATACGTCGATTCTTTGCTTCTTATTCATCTCGATTACTTCTCATTTGTAAATCTGTAGGCGGTTTACTAATTAATTGAAACGATACAACACATGAAGCAGCTCCACGTTTGGAAGTTTGTAAAAGTTGTGCGCGTATTTTCTCAAGTGTGAAGAAGAATTGTGATTGAGAATATAAACATGACAACAGATTCTGAAGTATGTATATATATATATATATATATTTTATATCTAATAGATAAGATAAGAATCATTCAAATGTGACTTTCAATGATTTTCATTTTCAATGTTATAGAAACATGACAAAATAAATCTTAAATAAATACTCGCGTGTTGGATATATGCAATATATTTGAATGATACTTGAACAGACAGAGAGAGATGAGTAACATCATTTGTTTAAATCTCGAAATTACTTGTCTTAGAAATTAAAATAGAAATCATCGTTTTTTACTTTAAAATTTCAATTCTTAATCTTCCTTTTATCTGGCAAGTAAATTTTATATCAACATTCTATTAATCTCTTGAGATTAAGAAATAATTGATATAAAAAATATCGCGATATATTTGCTCTCTGAAACTTGATTCAAATTCTATAATAATCGCTTACTGCTCCAATTTTTGGATAGTTATTAAAAATTAAACAACAATTATGTTTAAAAATGAAATCGATGTTGGATATTCTATATATATTTTGCGTTCGCATATCGTTAAATCTTGACGCACTGGAAGCACATTCGAGATAAGTATATTAGTATGCATGACACAGAAAAATTGATGAATTAATTATATTGAAGTAAAAATAAAAATTCTTGTTTCCATACATCTATAGGCAATATACAAAAACAATTAACATATAATTGATATGCTAATCGAGATATCGTTCTTTACTAATACGAATAAATCAAAAGTCGTACTTTACATAATAATTATACATTAATTATACCAAACTTATTTGTTTCGTGCCATTGAATTTGTTGTTTATTCATATGAAGAATACATGTCGAAATAAGCATACAATTGGGAAAACAGGAAAGAGACGAAACGAGGCACGACTGTAAACGAGCGAAGGCCGAATTCCTTACGTTACTTCGCTGACTGCGCAAAAGTGCGAAAGATATGTCTGATATGCGACACGATCTGGACTACAGACGGATCGGTCGATGACAGAAAGACACGTCCCTTAACGTAATACATAATGCTTCTTGTGACGCGACTATAAATACACGTGCCTAATGATTCTATTCCGAAAACGCGAGAAGCCGAATCTATTTTAACGGATTGGAGTGGGTCCGCGTGTCCCATTGACCCTATGGCCGCCTAAACCAGTCTTAAACGGCGAGACTAGCGTCGAGCATCGACTATCTATTCGCAAATAGCCATAGGCTCTCCGATCTCGCGAGATCACCTCATCGTCGAAATCTTGCAATTCGCGTCCTTGCGTCCCTTGCCCGCGTCCCTTGCTCTTTAACCTCTCTTTCTCTCGCGCGCTTCGGGTCCACGTGGTTCGCCGGATCCATCGCGATGCAAAACGTACGAACGTTGGTAAGTGGTCGATTTCGATCGAAACCGAGGACTCGCTTGTGATCTCGCGAACATCCTGAAAAACATCGAGCGATATTTTATACCTTAGCGTGATAATCTTTTTTATGACGATGAGTTCGGATTTATAGCAATTTATTGATATGTAAAAAGAGAGATTTTTTTTTATCTAGTTTGTAGATATTATATATCTGTGAAAATTTTATTTATATTCATATTAATTCTAGAAAATATGTAAAGCGTTTATTCATTCACATTCTTGAAACTATTAATCTGAAAACTTTCATTAGAATTTGCATCTAAAATTTAAAAGAAATATTTAAAGTAGACAAGTTTATATTGTAAAAGTCACAAGTCAAAATTGTAAAGATATTGTGTGAATATTCAAATGAAAATTTATATTTCTAGGTGCTCCCAGTCTTGGCTGCGGTAGGAACAATAATTGTTATAGGAGTCGCATTTAAAATATATAAATCTTGGAGTGAAAAAAGGAAAAAATCTCCAATACTACTAGTTGATCCAGTAGTCAAGTATAGTTTACCTTTAATCCAAAAAGATATAATAAGTCATGATACAAGAAGATTTAGATTCGGATTACCAACACCAGATCATGTTCTGGGTCTACCTATTGGTCAGCATGTACATTTAACAGCAAGAATCGGAGAGGAGGTTGTAATACGATCATACACACCTGTTTCAAGTGATGATGATCATGGCTATGTGGATCTTGTCATCAAAGTAAATAATTGAATTGTTAAATTAGTTATAATCTAAAAAAAATAATGATAATATATTTTTATTCATACATTTAATCATATTTTTCAGGTATATTTTAAGAATGTGCATCCAAAATTCCCAGAAGGGGGAAAATTGTCTCAATATTTGGAAAACATGGAAATAGGAGACACTATTGATTTTAGAGGTCCATCTGGTAGACTAATTTACAAAGGAAATGGAAAGGTCTCTATAAAACTTCTTAGGAAAGAACCACCTGTGGAATATAATGTAAAAAAGGTAAATATATCTCTCATATATTAAACACGATTATTGCTATATAAATTTGTGTTCTTATTATCATTATAAGCAATTTTATGTATTTTTTAAAGGAATATATAATAAATCTACATTTTTTTTCTGTATAGATTGTCATGATCGCTGGTGGTACAGGCATTACACCGATGTTACAGTTAATTCGTGCGATAATAAAGGATCCTACAGACGAAACTCAAACTTCCTTGTTGTTTGCCAATCAAACTGAGAAAGATATCCTGTTACGAGACGAATTAGACGATATCGCCAAAAAATACCCGAATAAATTAAAACTTTGGTACACATTAGACACAAGTAGCGAAGGATGGTCTTATAGCACAGGATACATCAGCGCTGATATGATAGAGGAACATATGTTTCCACCATCATCAGATACCATTGTACTGATGTGTGGTCCACCTCCGATGATCAATTTTGCTTGCACTCCGAATCTCGATAAGCTTGGTTACGATAGTAAATTACGATTTGCATATTAATTGACTTGTCATGCAGATCATTGTAGAAAACTTACATCTGGGAAAGATTTGCTTTGCTTTTAGTACCTCAATAAAGTCAGGGTAAGTATGTTTGGCTAAATGTATATAATCCGCTTTACATTAATTATGATAGGTATTGAATGATTTGATGCCAATCAGTTTTATCTGCTAACTTTCCATTAAAATCTATCTATGAAGACAACTCAACCAGTATTGCATAACTAGTGTATAAGTGTTAAAAATATATCAAAATGTAACTGTGCTATAAGGAGGGAAAGATATCTCTCCTTATAATTTTAGAAAAAAAAATACCAAAAACTTTTTATTTTTTCTTTTTTATTCATAAAAGTGGCAAACAAAATCCATACGATTTTAAAACAGTGAAAAATTAAATTTACATAGAATAAATAATTTTTTTATGACTAAAAAATAATTCATTTAATCCTATATTTTTTATTATAGAACGATGTAAAAAAATATGTGACTAAAGTATATCATTATAGTATATATTGATACAAAATATTATATAAATATTTTTTAATGTAAAACATTTATTCATGTTGAATCTATTGTATTGTTATAAAGTCTCAATATAAAAAAGTTTTACTTATTGTACATCTTGTTTGAGAAATCGGGAGAAATAAAATATCATTGTTATAGAAATATAACACATATTTAAAGCAATGGATGATATATTCTGCTTACTGTGATAATTAGTACATTAGTATCAAATATCATATAGCATCATGGAAAGAGAAACTAATGTGCAATGAAATAATATTTTAATAATAGTAATTTAATAGTATTAAAGATCTTTTTATTTAAACATGTTAATTTTAGAGGTTGCATGAAAAAGTAATGACAATGGTAATAGCATGTGAAAGTATCGCAAACCGAAGCAAAAAATAAAAATTCTTTATTTAAATAATGATTAACAACGTCCTCTATCTTGAGTGCGTTTCCTAGGAGCCGCGCGCAAAATATTATCTACACGCAATATCATTTCCGCTGCTTCGGCTGCGCTCACAAGAACTTGTCTCTTTACTACCCAAGATTCAGTGATTCCTAGACGCTTCATGCAACCAATTTTACCCAATTCCATATCTGCAAGATGCAATAAATTCAATTTAGTCATGAAAATTATTCACATATACACATACATACGATATATTATTCAGGGTGTCCCAAAACTCATAATCAATCTTTTAAGACAGATTCCTGGGATCATCTGAAGACGATTTTTCCTCAACGAAAATGTCGAGGCACTAATAATTTTCGAATTATAAGTAATTGAAAATAAGGGGTTTTTCGTAAACTAAGCTTTGTAGAAATAAAATAACAAAACCACATTCTTCGATTAATTTTAAATAGAATTTACTCTAGTTGAGTTTTAATTTAAGGCTTAATTGCATATAAATATATGATGACAAAAATCGGGAACATGCAAAAAATGATGGCCTTCATCGACATTTTCACTGAGGAAAAATCGTTTCCAAATGATCTCAGGAATCTGTCTTTGAAAGATTGATTATGAGTTTTGGGACATCCTGTATATCATAATTGATAAACATAATAATGGAAATAGTTAAAAACTTGCCTAATCCCATGGTGTTGTTGCCGGAATTATGCGCAGCTCTCAGTTCACTAATCAGTTGCGCAGAGTCATAGCCAGCATTGTCAGCGATAACGGTTGGCAATTGCTGCAACGCCCGTGCAAATGCTTCCATCGCAACCGCTTCCTTACCTGGCGTGGAAGCGGCCGCGCGCATAACGGCGCAAGCCATGATCATCTCGCTGCATCCACCGCCGTAGACTATCCTCGACTCGCGCACTGTAGCGGCCAAGACGCAGAGCGCGTCGTGTAACGACCTCTCAGCCTCATCGATGATCTGCTGGGTCGCGCCGCGAATAATAATGGTACATGCTTCACCTAATGAAACTCCGGAGAATCTCAGAAGTGTATCTTCTCCTATCATGACCTATGTAACATAAAGAATATATTGATTAAATATATAATATATATCATTTGTATGTGTGTTTGTGTTAATTTAATATATTAGTTATATAATGCTTATTAATGTAAATACATATCAAATATTGAATTGTAAGAAAAAGAGAAAAATAAGTAGATAGCTTACCTGCTCGATAAGATCGCACTTTCCAAGCTTGACTAAATCTGGATTGTCAAAAGTACTGACTATTTCGCCGCCGGTAACGAGTGCTAGTCTCTCGATACCGTCGAAATCTGCATGCTCGATAGCCATAATTCCAGCATCGGCAAACAATTGTTCTGGATAATTGTAAATCAATTGTCTATTGATGAAAACGTTGCATCCATGTTTCAAGATCTTGTCGACCTTATCCTAAAATCAAATATAGAGATTATTGATTATAAATTTAGGATTATGCATAAAAAAATTGATGCAAATTTTACCTTCATCTTTTCTTTCTCCGCAGCTTCTAATTCTGCAATTTTTGCCATCGAATCCACGCGAACTCTGGAACCAAATATCTGCAAACAAAAATGCATACAATGTTAGTCATTTAGGTAATTGAGAAAAAAAATATAGGAAAGAAATTTACATTTAAAATTTAAATTTTTTCCCTTCTTTTTGAGTCCCGAATCACTCCTCGAAATACCGCGATTTTCCGGATACTCTATATAATAAAAGTGTGTACCTTAATTTTGTCTGTGTCCATAGGTGTATTAGCGATAAGTATTTTTGCGTCGCTAACTTTTTGTGGTTGATGAACGCCAGGCTTCTTATCCAATAGGAAGCCTTCATCCAAGAACGAATCAGCGAGTGTTGCGCCACGTTTCTTTATAATTTGTATAGCAGACAAATTACCGGAACCCTTAAGTCGTAACACCGCGTCAACTGACAGTTTGCTAAAATGTTCCTTATGTTGCGATAAGATCTTGGAGCTCAATGTTGTACGTGCAATGCTCAGTAAATCCTCACGGAAACGTTCAGGGTCCGCCGAATTGTTTGCTGATGCATTAGTTAGAGCTTCCATTGCTACATTGGTAGCGCTTCTCCATCCACCGATAATAGTCTGCGGGTGAATCTTTTGATTTTCAATCAATTTTTCTGCTTCTCGTAAGAGTTCAGCAGCTATAAAAAGACGCAAAATCAAGCAATGTTTAAGATTAATATTAATAAATTCAAATAAATATTATAATATTGTATGTACCAAGAACAGTGACCGAAGTAGTGCCATCTCCTACTTCATCATCTTGGACACGAGACATGTCTACCAAAATCTTGGCAGCAGGATTATCAACACCGATACTCTTAAGGATGGTAGCACCATCGTTAGTAACTTGTACTTGTCCTGCGGATCTTCCGTGAGATACAAGTATTTTATCCATACCCTTAGGACCCAGGGTGGATTTCACCAGATCTCCAATAGCTATGGCTCCAACAAACGAGCTCAATCTAGCAATCTCCGCCTTTTCTTCTCCAGCTTCATGTTTAAAGATCCGCAGTGGATTCAAGGAGACCTTGGAACAAACAATTTGGTAAATAATTTATTTGACAATTGATTAAAAAAAAAAATTGTAAATAATTTATTTTGACAATTGATTAAAAAAAAAAAATTGAAAATCTTAATTCTGGAATATCACATCTTATAATCTAATTTAAATTATCGCACAAGTTTTTCCTGCTATTTCATCGAAATACATGCGCCATTTGTCATGCTTCCAGGAGACCGGGTTCCTCACCCATCGAGGCTATCGTTTACTCCAATTTTAAAGAGAGAAAGATTACGAGACCGCGCATGTTACTTACCATTGTAAATTAATATAAGGAACGTTTTATATTTTTCTGCAAGGGAATCACGCAAATTTCGTGGATGGAAATGAAAACGATCGTCGTACGTTCCTCGAATGAATAGAGGCAATGGCGACAAATGTAATCATTCACAATTCAGACAGCTACCGCCACTTCGACCCATTTCTATGAAACGTTCGATTTATTCGTCTTGCCGATGATTCGCTGGCACGTGGACGTCAAGACGTAAGAACGAATTAGAAACACGAATAAGATGACGGAGGGAGAAATAGACCAATCGGAAAGGATCTTGAGAGCTCTTGTGTATTCGATCGTATAAAGGCGTGATTTGCTTTTTAGCGCGTCATACACAATTAAATTCTGAATTTAACTCCTTTTATGGCCCGGTTTGAACACGGATAAATCAGGTGAATTGAAACGATATGCATCTAACAGAAAGAGATAATTAAATAGGTAAGAAGGCAAATAAGAAACAGAAACATGATATCAATAATAAAAATCATGTAGATAGAAATTTCGTATCTAAAAATTACTATAATTGATCAAGATATATTACTTATAAAAGATCAGAAGAAAGAGAAAAATTTTATGTAATTATTACATCAAACTATATCAAAATTGCCATATATGAATACTAAATTTTAGTAACAATAATAAAAATTATAATTCAATTATAAATACATATTTATTAAGGGGGAGACGTATATAAAAAATTTTTTTAAATTGGAGTATTTATGCAGTAGTATTCATTTTTTGTATCTTTTCAGTTGCATGACAAAGCCAAATGAATATGAAAATTTAAGGAATAGTTAAGTGTCCCGAACATTTTATAGAATTATACAAATTATAGAGTATTCTCATATAATGCAGCTGTTTGTGTTTTTATTGGGTTATTTTTTTTAGTATCTCTACAGAACATTATATAACACCCATTATTTCCAGCACTGACATATTGAATGATCTAAGAAAAAAAATAAATGTATATTATATAATATATCTCATCTTATTTATAACATATATATGATAGATGGAAAAATACAAGTATACTTACTTAGAAGTTATTTGATCACCTGGAATGTAAAATGGATTGCAAACAGCATTGGAATATGCAGCATGTAATTTCTTGAAAATCTGTTTATCAGAAATTGTTAAGTAGATTACACAAATATGATTTATAAATTATCTTATTATATCTAAACTCATACATGGAATATGAAAGAAAGAAGTGGAGCATTACCATTTTCACTTCATTATCCCTTAACGATACATTGGATGATTGTAATACTATTACAAACTTAATTTTTGTATTAGTCGCATAACCATATCTAAATACAAATGTTAATACGCAATATTAATATATAATTTGCATCTCTCATAAAGAATGATACTGTTTGTATGTGCGATATTACATACATTTTATATTCCTCAGTTGCAAACAACAAGCCCAAGTATAAGTCGCGTATATCAACTGTCGTTTTATTTCCTACATTTAATTTCTCTTCTATAATATCAATTGATGTGTGCACTTTATAATGAAATTGCAGGGCAGAGGCTTCATCCGCACATTTGATGTATTTTGGAGAATTCTGCAAAATATTTATAAATTAATCGCAAATAATTTGTAAAGCTAGAAGAGGAACACACGATTATAAAGATATATTTGAATATGTATACATTTTACTAAATTGAAAAACTAACATATAAATTTTGCTCATCTTAATTAATCGTAACCTGTAAATTCGAGAAAAACGTATACTTACATCTTTGCCAATTACAGCTACGCAAGCGGCCATTTTAGGAGATTCTAGGAAATTGCAATAAAAAAAAATTTATTATAATATGTCACACATTTTCTGTCGAGTATATTTTTAGATGAAAATAATCGCGGGCGTAAACATTCCACAGATTGTAACGATTAGGTCAATAGGTTAGAGTGACTGCATTAATATATGCATGTAATCATTTTTAAATAAATAATTGCTATTTTTTTATGGAGAAATTATAGTAAAAAATATAAAAGGTAAATATTAAGGTTTATTTATATACATTACTATACATGGTACAAATATGTATATATAAAAAAATTTGTATATGTATATACATATATTACAAATCAATAATTCTAATTTATAAAAATGATAACGCATTGATTAAGCATGTTTATACGATTAATACAATATTTATACAATATTATCTAAGCTTCTTCTTTCTCTGTTATTAGTCATAATATCTTCTCTTCAAAGTTCTGTATTTGCGCAACATGTATAAAGCTTCTAATTCTTTTATTACAAAATTACCATGTCCTATCATTTTATCTATTTTTTCAGGATCAGTTTCTGTTTTGTTCTTATCAAAGGCTCTCCTCAATTTGGTCCTGAAATATTCATATCCCTTTGGATAATCTCGGCCCATATATAATAGCTGAAAAAAAAAAGAAAAAAATGCAATAAGAGAGGAAATTATAAACAAAAAACGAATAAAGAAATTAAGTTCTAAAATTTTGTTATTTGTTACAAAATTAATATTAAAATATATTGATCATTAAACTGAGGTACTATGTGTTGAACATATCTATTATTAAAATATATAATATACACAGTTATACAATTTAATAATACATATATGGTCAATATATCTCATTTAATACAGTATTAATTTTATAACAATATTATTTTATTACCGTTTTGTATAATTGAATAACTTTAATACGCTGTGACATGGCACATGATAAGTCTCCAAGTTGAACTTAGATAAACACTCTAAGCAAAAATCAATTGTGACAACCGCTTGTTATAATTATTAATTTTGATTATTTCCATTGGAAACGTATAGCAAAAATTAGTTGATAGTATATGAACTATGCTTTATATAACATGCAATGCTAGTGGACATATGGATGTCATTTCATTCATTCACGAATCACTAGTCTAGTAACAAATAGTCTCTCATGTTTATATACAAAGCGAGACTTTTTTTTTTTTAGATTTCTTGGAAATCATTCGAAGTGATTCGAAGTTCTGCGAACGCAAGCAGATGATAAAGCATCATATTCTATCGTATTTTTCCATTGTTGTTGTCTTCTCGACGAAAGACGAATCTTATTGCGTGGCAATTGAGGTAAATCTTACGACACATATGTTTATAATTTGTGATATTACTTTTTAATTGTATTATTTTTATTATTATGCTATGCATTTTTGAATGAGATATATAATAAGTGTAATCTTTTCACTGATTTTTTTTCTTTATTATTAATCTGATCGCTAGACGTATTTCCAATTTTGTACATACATGTTTCACAAAATGTATTCTAGTTTAAAATTTGATTGAATATTTCTCAGGTGAAACAAATATTTATGAAAATCGAATCTAAAATTGCCTTTGGATATAAAGCTATTAAAATCTGATAAATAAAATATAAAAAAAAAATATAACTCGAGTAATGCTATTATATTTAACAGTTATATCCCTTTAACAGTAATGATAATTTTAAAAAGAAAAAATAATTCCAACCTATGTAATTCTTTGATATTTTCATTTTTTTCTATTTTTACATTTACAATATAAATTTATTCCTAGATAGCCAATTGTCTAGAAGGCATAGCAATTGTTAGAGAAATAGCAATTGTCTAGAAAGTTGCTGTCATTGCCAACAATTGCCAATAACATTGACAATACAATTGTTGGCAATATGGCAACAATGGTCCATATTCTGAATTCTCTTTTATCGATAAAAGTGCCTCTAAAAGTGACTTATAAGCCTTCTGATAAGTCACTTTTAGAAGTACTTTCATCGATAAAAAGAGGATTTAGAATATGGATCAATGTAGTTAATTATATTAGTCACATGACAACATATGATTAATAGGCTTATCTGGATTTCATAAACTAACACATAATACATGTATATATATATATATTTCAATTTTATATATTTATCTATGTATGTACAATATAAACTTGTGAATAACAATTTTTTTTTCCTGATAAATAATATTATCTGCTATTGCGATAATATCCACTGTTGCAATAATGTGCCTTTTTTTATTATCTCTTTTTATTACATAAAAAAATGCAATAATATACATATTAATTAGTGTATATTATATATGTATCCATTCATCAATCAATGTCTTATTAATCTCAACTGTGTTATCAGAATGATAAATATAGCTATAAATATATATATAAATGGATAGAAAAATAATATTCATTGTGACTTTCAGAAATACAAGAAAAATGTCTAACTTTAGGAGTAGCATATTTTTAATATTTTGTGGTAGGTAATATATATCTAATATTCTTAATTTATTTTTTCAATTAATATATTTTTTTATTTTAATATATTTTTAAATTTTATATAGGGATATGTTGTGCAGCAGCATTTTCCACAAAAACACCAATTTTAGCACCAACATTCAGCAAAACATACACGGTAAAAGGAACTTTGTATATACCATATGCAGAAATTCGAGAGCCTTTCTATGCATGGTATGATGGCAACAGTGGATCTAGTAGAATTGATTACTATGGAGGTATTTTGGAAACCAACTTACATATTTTTATTCGTTATTTATCTATTTTTGATTTAGATATAGATTATATTTTATATGTATGTATGTATGTATACATATACACAAACACACAACATATATAATGTATGATGCATATAAATGCACATAAACCTATTGTTCCTTATTTGACAGGAATGGTCAAGACTTTTCAATTGTCACATAAAGGGGAATTTGGTGCTAGCATAAAAATAGCACCCGTTACCACTGAAACTGTTAATAATAAAGAAACATGTCTTCAAGTAAATGGCACTATCGATCTCAAGATACAGCCTCAATCTATTGTTCCAGATGCTTCTGAAATGGAGGTAAAAGACATATTTGTAAATCTGATTTTATAAATATGTTTATGAAAAATATATGTATTTAACATGTTTTTAATATAATTAATATAATGATAGTAAAACTTAATAAAATAAAATTTATATATAGTGCATTGGTGAAGAGATGATCAATGGATTGTTGTGCGAGAAATGGCGGCTTGTACAAGAAATTGAAGGAAAAACGAACAAATATACACTCTGGATTCGTTATAAAGTAGGAAATGAATTATTTGTATATCTAAAAAAAAAATATCTGCAGTATATAAAGAGAAAAATGGCCTTTACAGAAATCACCATCTTTACCGCAAGTTAAAGAACCTATTCCTGTTAGATATGAAATGAGAGGATTTAATAGTCTCTTAGGCTCGCATTATGATCATTATTATTTGGAGTATGATTGGTTTTCTTTTGATAAACCTTCTGACGACGTTTTTCAAATCACAGAAAGTATGTAAAATAATTGTTATATTAATTTTTATAGTTGTCTGCCTTGATATAAAAATTTTTTTTGTAATATCAGTAATATTTTTTATATCAAATTTAATTATAATGGATATTATTTGCAGATGCAACATGTACTAGCTTCCCAGGACCAGGTGAAAAACACATATATACTTTTAATCCAATGCGTGAATTTGTTCATAACTATGAGGATCATTTGCATGAAGCTTTTGATACATTCAAAAAAACTCATAAGAAATATTACAAAAATGACTTGGATCACACGTATCGCAAAGAATTATTTAGACAAAATATAAGGTATAATTCTGCCACATAAAGAATATACATATACATTGTGTACAATTGCAAAAATTGTTGTTATTTTATGTAAAAATTTTTAGATATATCCATTCTATAAATCGCGCCAATTTAGGCTATCAGTTAGAAGTAAATTATTTGGCAGATCGCAATGACCTTGAATTAAAAGCTTTACGAGGCAAGCAATACACTCCAGGTTACAATGGTGGTGCACCATTCCCACATGATATTGAAAAAGAAATTACAGATGTTCCCGACAGTATAGATTGGCGATTGTATGGTGCTGTGACACCAGTCAAAGGTTTGTTCATGAACAAAAAAATTGCGCTTTAACATTATATGTACATGTATATCTAATGTATTTTAATATTTTTTAAACAGATCAATCAGTTTGTGGTTCTTGTTGGAGTTTTGGTACCACTGGAACAATAGAAGGTGCATACTATCTAAAGTATAATAAGTTAGTACGTCTGTCCCAACAGGTAAGCAATTCATAATCATTATCAGAATTGAAAAGTTGTTATTATTTTGTTGTGCGCGCGACTTTTATTTTATTTAGTAAATTTGTAATGCTAATATATGCTATATAGATAATAATATTGAAGTATAAATGTTAGGCTCTTATTGATTGTTCGTGGGGCTATGGTAATAACGGATGCGACGGTGGAGAAGATTTCCGTTCATATCAATGGATCATGAAACATGGTGGTTTACCTACCGAAGACGATTATGGTGGTTACTTGGGACAGGTAAATTATTTGATTATATTTATTGTGTGCAGATTGAAATTCATCTGATTAATTTGGACATACAAAACAGAAAATAATGTAAAAATGATTCTTTTTAGGATGGATTCTGTCATGTAAATAATGTAACATTGACTGCTAAGATCACGGGATTCGTCAATGTTACTCCACGTAACGTAGATGCTTTGAAGATCGCCATTGCTAAGCACGGTCCTATTTCCGTTGCTATTGATGCCTCTCACAAGACATTCTCTTTCTATTCTCACGGAGTGTATTACGATCCAACTTGTGGTATGAGATTTTAACATTTTTATTACTTCTAAAAAATTTTTCACAACTTTACTAAATTATTATGTTTTTGGGTTCTCAAAAGGCAATACAGAAGATACATTAGATCACGCTGTTTTGGCCGTTGGATACGGCACTATGAATGGAAAGGGTTATTGGCTGATAAAGAACTCCTGGTCGAATTACTGGGGCAATGATGGATATATTCTAATGGCTCAGCAAGACGACAATTGCGGAGTTCTTCTTGCTCCTACATATGTTACTATGTAAAAATATCTCTATCTCTTTATTAAAAAAAAACGTCTTTATTTTTATTTTTAAGAATTGAAACATTATATAGAATGCTCTCTAGGGTCTTTAATGAGTAAAAACTTATACAAACATAAGTAAGAGAAAATTAGGAGGCTACATAAAATATATTTAGTTGGTTAGCTACATGTTTCATAACGAACATAAGCTATAATAAATTGTTGAAAATTTCACTTATTATATATATATATAGGATGATGATATAAAAATTATATATAATATAGGGGGAATAAAATATTTTTAAAGAAAGAGCATCAGCGGATTTTTTAAATCACATATATGCTTCAAGCAGAGAATCCTATATTCATCTCCAGAATAGAGAGTTGATATTATATTAATACTATGTAATTTAATATGGATTTGCAAGATATAATTTCTCAAATTTACAAATAAGTAATTTTTAAATAAACTTTAATTTTGCATTTTTTGAAACACAAACGCTATATTTTTCAATTATATTTTTATTAATAGCTTTGTTAACGAATAATACGATATATGTTCAGAAATTTTTATAAACTGTTTTTACACATAACGATGTCAACCATAATTAGCAACTATATTAATTCGTTTCTTCTTTTATTATATTAATTAATTTTTCTGTTTGTCAAATAGGCTTGTACAAGTTCAAAATACGCGATGATATAACTATATGTTTTTACAAATATATAAATACTTTTCCTAGAGCATGTGTGCATTGTCCAGTAAGAGCATGTTGCATATGTCCAGTAAGAGCATGTAGTAATGTTTAATTGATATGGATACTTTCAAACTATACATAAATAATGTTGCCTATAGTTATATTTGTATATAGACTAAAGGAATGTAGAAATTATGAGCGTGATACAAAGAACACATTTATAAAGATAAAAATGGAAATGTATCGAATGTTAAATTAACTTTTTGTAAGTTTATGCGTAAAAGCAAATTACTAAAAAGTAATATAAGCAAATAACTAAAATATTAATTCACATGAAAAATATCGGCGAAATCCTAATGAAAATTCGTTGCTCTTTGATGAAACCTATCATTGTACATTAGTAAAAACTGTTTGATTTCATCGTTACCGTAGAAGTGAAAGAATACAAATTAGTGTAATTAAGTACATGAAAGAAGGGTATATGTATACTTTTCGCAGATTTCGTTTTAGTTTATACAGTACATGTGCGACTACAGAATGGATAAAGCTAAAAGTTCGAAAGAATCTTGTACATAAATTTTTATATATCCGAACTTTTCGCTCCGAAATTTTTCATTATCACTAAAAATCGTACTTTCATTCTATATCACTTGCGAACATGTCGACGTCCTATCGAGCTCGTGAAATATTTCAATATCGGCGAATATAGCCATGACATGGAGGCGCAGAGTCTCCTTTTACGTATATATTACACACGATAAGTTATAGAAATAATAAGATCTCTTTCACGAGAAAATGGAGAAGGAGAAATACAATAAGCATGATTTTTTTTCTGGTTTAGATGCAATCTTGATTGCAATCTTCCGTATAATCGAAATGCTTCCTGGTCTTATACTCTCTTTTTTCGTATATATGTATTTTTGTTTTGATTAAAGGAACCCCATTTTTAAGGCATTGTACAGGGCTTGAGTATCCGAATGGCTATTTATTCTCCAGAAAGGAAAGTTATGCGCGCGCGCTGCTGTCTCCTCATCTGAGTCGTCTCCTATCACTACGTACGTACATCTACGTCCAAATCGAGCGACCACTCTACCGAAACAGCTCTCTTTTCCTAAAACGGTAAAAAATAACTTTAATATTATTCTACAAAAACGTATAACGATGAAATTATAATGAAAAAACAAAATTACAATGAAAAACATATATACATATAGTGAGTATTTAATTATTTCTTTGTTTGATATATATATAATTACCGATTTTAGAAGCTGAATATATATTTTCCACGGGGAATATCCCGCCGATACCGAAGAGCAAGACCTTGGACAGCGCGGGCACTAGTTGCGTAGTCGTTACCAGGATGTTGATGCAGTGATCTCTCTTATTGATGATGTTGAGACACTCGACTGCCGACGTCAACCATTTATCGGTCAGCACCTCGATCTCGGAACGCAGCTGCAGCCACTGTTCGCGCTTGGCTGTGCCCAATAAACCACCCACATTATTGCGATATTTGGAATAGATCTCTTTAATTACGCGATAACGAAATGCAAGCTTCCTCATCCAGTCGACGCCACCTCGTACACCGGACGCCAGACATATCCCGTTGTTTGCGGTCGCGCACTGGAAGCCATCGGTCGCGAAATTGTAAGACGACAAGTCCTGCCCGTTATCATCCGACGAAACATCGTCTATGTGCACTTGATCGCAGTCCTATAACAAGAAAATATAGATGCTAGAGAGCTTTTATACTACATATGTCGAGAAAACATTTTTTAAGAAATATACACACATTATATACAATTACAGTTATAAATACTCGTATTAATTAAATATTCATATGGAAGAATTTTTTATACATCTTCTTACATATATATCTAAAATTTCTCGAGTATTTTTTATTTTTCCGTAGATTATATATTATGTATATGTGTATATAAAATTTATATTTGTTACAGAAAGATTTAATCACCTCGACATCATTGAAAAAAAAGTGTGTATCTGCCAAATTGAATATCATCTCCTCCATTCTGTATGCCACTTGGGCTAGAAGGGCCGGATCTTTACGATGCTTCGTGGCGAACTGCCCGGTCAGCAGAGAATGAAACACAACTATGGTTTCGTCCAAGTCCCAAATGAATATACGCTCGGGGCCGGCTTCCGTCGTGTCCGCGGAACCGATACTGTTCCCGCTTCCGCTCTGTCTCCTTCCGCGTCTGCACGGCTTCGTCGTCGCCACTAAAAAAAGCGAGAATATTCGTCGAAAATGTCGTTCGTTCATCGATAAATATCCTTTAATCTGATTATACGAGAATAAAATATTATTTTATTATTTTCTTTCTCTAAATATAAACGCGAATAACAAACAAATATCATCTCACACACACACACACACAATATTCTCTCAAAAATATTGTAACAATTTTTTTTTTCTTTATACAAAAATTCAAGCTCAGTTGAAATGGCTAAATCCGTGACTAAAATGTTTTGAAAACCTATATAAAGCAAGAGACAAATCGGTGATGTTACCTTCGATGTTTGCTGTTTCCCGTGCGGTCAGATCACTCGCATCGTGCGTCGTCGGGTCTACCGTGAGCGCGGATTTTGTTGAATCTTCTTGCAAAATGATTATAGTTAATTGCAACTGTTCAACATAAGAAGTCGAGCATACGCGGATAATTTTGCTTGTTTAAAAAATGTAATATACAGATTCAAAATATTATAAAGTTAATCAGACACGTTAACATGGATCTTCAAAAGCATGAATTTATTTCTTAGAGAATAAACTTATGAAAATTTTATTTTTACCGATTTATATATTTATATAATTTTTCAATAATAGTTTGTAAATATATCTCATTTATTCCTTACAGGAAATTCCATTTACGAGAGATAGAAAAAGAAAGTGCGTGAAGAAAAATTTAGTAAAAGAACTTACCAGCAAAGTTGATATTGCCGATGTTGAAGGAGGTCGGCGGCGCGTGATAACCGGGCACAGGATAATATCCGGAATACTGAAGCGGTACCCTGTCGTTTCCGTATAAGCTACTACTGTAAGCGCTATAGTCTAATTTCTGAAAGAAAGAACATCTAATTTAGGAAAGAGAAATGAAAAAAGAAGTTACATTTGCATCGGAGGAAATTGCGGAAATAAAATGTCACCTGAGTGGCCGATGATATATTTTGCGCGACGTTCGGGAAGGTCGTTGTTCCGCTATTATAACCAGCATAAGGTGTATACTGCGACATTGAGCTCGACGATGTATAAGAGTTTAGGTACGTGCTCTGCAAGCTCGCATTTTTCGAAACTGTCGTCGATCCGTAAGGCGGCGGATTGTATAAACTACAAAATAAAAAAAAAAACAATAAAAAGAATAGAGAGATAAGTTTTCAGTTCGATGAAAAGTTATCTATGTGCGAATAGAATTAATTGCATAAATTGTAATTGCATCCCACTGATTGAATAATGATACTAATTTTATTTGAAAAATTTCATGTTTTATCTAACGATAAATTCCTTCAGACAATAAAATAAAAAAAAACAATAAAAAGAATAGAAAGATAAGTTTTCGGTTCGATGAAAAGTTATCTATGTGCGAAGAAAATTAATTGCATAAATTGTAATTGCCCAATGATTGAATAATGATACTAATTTTATTTGAAAAATTTCATGTTTTATCTAAATTCCTTCAGCAAGTAAAATATCTTTTATCGTAATAATTTTTTTTTCAATAAAATCATTAATTAGTAGATTATATTTATCACGGGAATTAAATACCTGTTGTAATATTGATTGGCATCGTACAGGGATCCGTAATCCGCCTTTTCCATCGAATCCGGATATTCCTGCTCCTTCTCCTCGGCATTCTCATCGATGTAGAGTTCACCACCAGGGACGCTGTCATTTTCGGGACAATCCTGCACCTCGTTTTTAACTTCGGTTTCTAATATAAAAATAAAGAAGTAAGTGTCATTTAATAATATTAATATTTCCTTCAAAATATCTATGCGCTTAACGATGAAATTAATTATAACGTTAATTGCAATCTTTCCGAATTTTTGAGATTATTTTCGAGAAGTAGAAATTTATAATAAATGTCACGAAGAAAAATAACAAAGTACAAGTGCACCAATAAATGAACGATCATTTAGCATGAGCGATTATTAATTTCAATTCAATTTTTATTTCTAGATAAAACATATCTTCTCCTGCTTGTATAAGGATAAGCGTTCGATAATATTTAATTTCTCGGATCTGTCTGCTGAATGTATGCGGTCATTTGATCGATGCACGTTTATTTTACGTCAACGCAGTTAGAGATCTTCCTGTTTACCATTGTTTGCAGCACGAGGATGCTGTACCGAGGCTTCTGTCGAGGAAGACACGTTGCCAGCATTGTCTAAAACCCCTGCTGGTTTTGTCGGATCATTGTCCTCGGTTAACATATCACTCTATCTGTTTGACATAAATCACCTTTTCACTTTTACGCCTGAGAAAAAAAAGAAGAGATAATTTACAAAAATTTAGTGGAACAATAAGTTAAATTATATTTCAAAAATTATTGACATCTTAGCACCTCAATATATCTTTGTTACGGAATGAATTTGAACTAATCGAAGTAATCTGTGAATAAAAAGAATCGTAGAAAAGTCATACAAAAATCCTATATAGTAATAAATAATAATTTATATAAATTATATCCCACACAGCACAGAATATTACAGTAATATTACAATATCGCTACAATATCGCAGCAATATTGCTGCAATATTGTAGCAATATTGTAATATTACTGCAATATTCTGTGCTATATGGGATGGTATACATATAATTAATATTATTTAATAATATTATTAAATAATAATGTATAATATAATGCTTTTTATATACTTCATAATTTAATAGTATATCTAAAACAATTGCACTTTAAAGCGATTCTACAGGTGAAAAACGTTTGCACCTGCGAGGTCGCAGGGAGAACTTCGCTCGCGTGTGAACTTCATTATTGTCTGCCAATTGCGTGTCGAAGAGGAGTGACTGGTCGGGTAGGCGTACACCGTGAGGCACCGAAAGCAACCAATGGAACCTCTCACAACGCTTTACATTATGTATTCTTTATGTTGCCAAGTCACTATCTATCTGCACTCCGCCCTGTTGTGCGTGTGTATATGTTATATATCTTGTGCCATATATATGGAAAGCACCTTCTACACGAGAGCTCCTTTATGCCAAGGTGTAACCACGATGTAATTTAAGAAGTTTTTTTTAAAATAAGAATATAAGTGCATCTCATATGTCTTGCCATATTTTTTTCGATATTTAGAATTGGATAAAAATCTCGATAAGAAATTTCTCCTAAATGATAGTTTATATATAAGTTTAACATTCTAGACGAGAAGCAGAATGTAAATAGATATTGACTTGATTGTTTTTTTATTACTATTCTCATTTATTTTTCATTTTATTATTATTTTCAAGATTTTAATTTTATTTTAAATGAAGAATCTTAATTATATCATTATATAATGAACAATTTTTCTAGATTTTTCATAAGTACATATACACAATGCGCAAATTTTTGCAAAATTTCGTGAATATCTTTCACTTGCGGAATCGCATTAAAATGCAATCGTTTAAAATATTATTAAAATTGAAAAGAAATACTTTAATATAATATTCATTTTACTTATATTTGTTTTGAATCAAGGTGACAGCCCATATAGCATCCTATGTCCAAAAGACATTAACAGGACATTCTGAAGATCTAATCATCCAAAGATATCTTCTGGATATCTTCTGGACATCTTTTGGATATGCATGCTATGTGGGAGTTTATATTGCTGAATAATACGCATAGAAATGTTAAAGAAAGCAAGATTTTTTTCATTAGATTAAATTTGAATATTAATTCTAAATCACAATTTTTCAGGTCGATATTTTCTATACGAAATTGTCTGCATATTAATCGAAGAATACATCATTATTATGTGCTACGAATTTGTCGCTACTCTATATCATTGATCATCGCTCCACGCATATAATGTACAATAAAGCGAGATGAAAGGCACTCTGCTTATCTAAATAAAAAGCTTGTGCCGAAGTGTTTATCGCGGACGAGTTGCTTAGCTTGCTGTCTAGCTGGCTGTCTGTCCGTCAACCGTCAGGGAAACGAAATGCAACGAAACGAGAGGAATGCCGGTTCGCTCTTTCTCTTTCTCGGCCGCAGGACTTTTCAGTCTCGGGTCGGTTTACGTCGGCTATAGGAAGGAAAAGGAAAAATAAAGCGTTACTAAGGATGGCTACAGTTCATAAGACAAAAGCTTTTTGTCTGGAGCCCACCTAGCTGCGCAGATGAAACCAAAGTCTTTTGGAAAGTGCATCTCAAAAATATTGTTTTTCTCGCTGGGCTTCCATAATAGCTTGGGTTCATTATTAGTCAAACAAAGAACAAAGTTACGTTAACTATTAAACGTTTTCACAGTTTGACATTTTCCCACGAGACACTTTAGACCATTGTTATAACTGAACAAAAAAATACTACTCTTTCCACAATCATGTTCTTCTTGTTTGCAGGTTCGTGTCATTCAAATTATTATAATAATGTTAAATTTTTTCTAATGTTAAATTTTTAATTTACTAATACTAATTTTTTTATAATTTTAATTTCTAGTTACTAATAATTTTTTAATTGATATGATTAATTTATTATATGAAATAATTTTTTAAAATAATATATTTTATTCATATTTATGTTATTGTATATACTTTTTTAATTAAATTTGATTTTCTTTTAGATAATTTTCAAAGCGTAATTTTAATATTTTTCTACAATATCTGAATTGAATCTTTTTAATTATTTCTTTTGATTTCCAGTTTTTCCAATCTCTCGTTATTATATAATACATGCAAGAATTAATATTGGAATGACAGTTTATTACATCAATTTTGCGAACGTATTTTAAAGAGAAACTGTCGTTAACCAGGCTTTTTGGAGAGAATGTATTGTCTGATATACTACGTAACGGCCAATTAAAATACATTATTGCCATAACGAGCCGAATGAGATGCATAAGTTACGCATGCTCAATTGATAATGACGTTTCACGCGTGTGTGCGAACAGCGGCTCTTGCTTCTAATACAGGAAAACTGTTACATGTAAAACCTTATCACGCTAAGACAGACTGACATTCAGTCTCTAATATTTATTTCTTATCGCTGTTATGTTATAAAATATCAAAGAAGAAAAAGGTATAATTCTTAATGCTTTAATAAACAAACTATATATAGATATATATAAATATATTATAATTATAAAATTTAAATTTATTAAAATTTATTAATATAAAAGATAAATAGTTTTGTTTTTTTTCCAGTTACGAATTATAATTCTGGAAATTTAAATATCGACGATGCTTATTATTGAGAATTTATCTAAACTAATCGACTCTACTTTTTTTACGCAGGAATAGATATCGCATCTTTCGGATTCAAAGTCAATGGTTAATAACTGAGACTTATTTCTAGCTGAAAATATAGGTGAGATTATTATGTTATTTGAAAAAACGATTTATCTTGTATTTTTATTTTCTTTTTTTTTTACTAAATCCTATTTTCGTTTTTCGGTAAATATGCAACATAATTCACTACAAGAAATCCCTTCAACTCTCGTCAAAACTCTTCTACAAGGAAAGAGAAAAGAAAAGAAAGAGAGGGAGAAAGCAAAACCACCTCTTCATGATAAGTCTAATTGAATAAAGTTGAGCGAACCTTGCGTGTCGTCGCAGATTCGAAATAGGATATCCTCCGATGCACGTTCAAGGAAGTCTTCGACGATTACCTCCCGAAAGCAGCATCGTTATCCTGGAGCTGCGTAATGCGTGCGTGTGTGCATGCGTGTCTAGGTGCGCGTATACGCGTTGTACAGGGATTTGTAATTTCGCCGACTCACTTTTCTCGCACTTTTCGCGACCACGGGAACATTGTTGTCGCTCGCCTGCGAGCTCACCCTGTCTGTGCGTTACGTTTCGCGCACCGCCCGGCACATACGTGCGTACACGCACGCAGGAAACACAGAGGAGCACCGTCGTCGAATCGCGATGATATCAATCACCGTTTGCGCTCAAGATTGCGGGCGGATGTTGCCCGTGAAAATCTCTCCTGCCGCAGGATCACCGTTCCGCCCGCTCGCGTCGAGGGTTGCACCCCCGGAGAATCCGCCACTTGTCGCGATTGTGAAGATTCAAAGGACCTGTCCGCACTTACGATACTTTCCCGGATACGCTCTTTCGCGTTCGGTGGATCCTTCACGACGAACTCGCTACCATTGTTTCACCGGCGCCGTAGAATGCGTAGAGGTGTGCGTATATCGCGGGCACTGCCGTAGAGGTGTGCGATATGCCGCGGACTGTGGAGTTCTGAGCATGCGAAATGTCGTCTGCCACCCCCGCCCGGATGATCACGTGGTTCGTTCGGCTCTTCTTCGTCGCACCTTTCCTTTCGCCCCTTCTCTCTCGCTCGCTCATTCGCTCGCTCGTTTGCTCGCTCGTTTGCTCATCCCGCTTCTTTCGTCTCTCCTTGTTCCGCGCTCTCGCGGTACTCCTTTTGTCCTTCAACCTCTACTTTTTAGACTTTTTTTTTGTCTCTTGCTATTTTTTTTTCTTTATCTTTGTATTCTCTAAATTGCTGCGAGTGCTTGCCATGTGTACCTTGACGAAATATCTAAAATAATGTATTGTTTTTTTTTTTTCTGATTTTTCTCTCTCTCTCTCTCTTTCTCGGTCCTCTTCTGCATTGTTCTTTCCTCTTATTGTTTCTCCTCTATCTCCTTTCTCTTTCTTCTAAATTTTTTATCTTTTATGTTTTAAACATATTATTATATATATAATATATATTATATTAAACATATATGCAATGTTACTAGATAATGCATCTGTTTTTTTATTTTAGGATAGATAATAAAATCGTCCATCTGTTACTCAACCGTTCCCTATTTCTTTCTTTATCTCTGTTTTTTTCAACATGCTCTCGCTAACGGACACATACAGATCGCTCATTAACCAGAATGAGAGGAGCTAACGAATCGCACGCATGGTAGATGATGGTGCGACAGATAAGGAAGGAGAAAGAGACGAAGAGGAGACAAAGATGAGAAAAGAAAAAGAGAAAGAAAAATCCTTAACGAAGGAGAAGAATGGTCCTACTACATTCTCTCTACATAATTGTCACCTCTTGTCACCATTTATTTGTACGAATCGCTCGGCAATGACGCTCCTTTCTGGCTCGGGGCCGGTTTTCTAGAAAGAACAGCGATTAAAAGGATCTATATGGGCGATCTTAGATAAGAGTCGTAGAATACGTGTTTTAAAACCTCACGAATTAGCGTGTAAGATAAGAAAAAGAAGAAAGAGAAGCGTCACTCGCATTTCCACATCGAATGTATACCATAGTTTTACATGTAAAATATGTATACTTCTTTGATTTAATCTCGTACCTTTTTATTTTTTCTTGTGGCAGTTATCAGAACTACTATCGGGCGTTCTTCAGCAAGAGACACAGGATACAGTGTAACACAGTGAATCATTTTATACTTGTCTACATTCAGCAATCAACAAGGACGAAGTAATACACGATGTCCTCTGTATCGCTTGCTGAAAAAATGTCCATCAACTGTCGAATTTTAATAAATTAGCACACAAGCAATAATACCCTAACACATGTCCAAAAGACATAAAATCCTTTGGTCCTCTAGATATTCTCTGGATGTCTTTTGGACATGTGTGTTGTTAAAGTATAATATAATGCTTATTATAAATTGGAAAAATAATTGTTCCAACATTGATAAATATAGATTTTCGAAAATAAAATTTATTAATAAAAATTTATCAGTTTCTTTTTTTATATTCGCGAATCGTGACGCAATCCTTCTTCAGTCTTTTCTTCTTTTTCTCGACAGGCAAGAGCGGGAAAGATAAAAATTCTTGACGGGAGGTCCACGCCATCAAGGCAATACGTCATACTCGGTGGGTTCCTGGAAGAGGCGAGAATGTTCCCGTGTCCTTTTTTCTCACTTTATCGATTACGGCGCGATAAAAGCGCTGCGAGATATCTGCTTCCTCTGTCACTGTGTGACAAAACAAATTAAGGCTCGCATCGTGAGTGAAATAATGAAGGGCGAGTAACGGCCCGCCTGCGAGATATTAAAAGTATAGTTTCATTCTCAACCCATAAAATTAAAGAAAAATCACGTTTGGCGAAAAAATAAATAAACTGACAAGAACTTGTATCAATCTTTAATTACAGATTGTTTTTTAGAACATTTTTGCATTTATTTTTTTTCCTTTTATTTTATATTCGCTTATAAAATGTGAACAAATTTTTTGTAACACTTTTTTTATTAAATCTTTATTAAAAGTACATTATTAAATTTTGTGATAAAAATTATGAATAATAAAAGTTGAAAAAACTGGAATTTTTAAAGTCAATTTTAGTTAAAAATGTGCAGAATATATTTTTATTAACTTTTTTAAATTTAGTTTTAAAAAAATTCACTATTTTTTCGAGATAAACTTCATTTCATTAATGTTTCAGACTAGAAACCTCTTTATGGCTAATGTAACTGTAACAGCGAGGATGAGTCTGCATTTTTCAAGGATGATATGATGAAGATGAGGAATAACATGGGCGGCAATATAATTTTCTACATCCTATATCAACATCCATTGTACGTTTTCCACCAGCTTGATGGACTCTCAAATTTCGTTAAAAGTCTCTTGCTAATGTTACCATAAAAGCATCTCAAGAAACTTTTAAGATCCGTTCTGCTTTCGCACGCTTCGTTTGCAATTGTTCGAAGCTTTCTTATACCTACGATCGACAATATTTGATTGTTATAGTGCTGTTTGATATAGTGCAGATATCTCGTGAGATTTCCTGGATACAATTCTTGACTTATATAATAATTTTCAGAAAAATCATCTTAACTAAAACCAGATGTGGAGCGGTTCTCTGGAAATGTTCTCTGGAAATGTTCTCTGGAAATGTATGGCAATCGACATCTTGATCAGGGCTTTGTGATGAATGACAAAGGAGAATAGTGCTTTTACATAACGGTGAGTAACCGTACGAGGGTCGGATGAGTATGGCTAATCCATCCTTCCAGTTTTGTATTTTCACAGTACATCAAACACAGGGATCTCCGCATTTCTGGGGGATTGACCATCTCTTTATTGAAATTGACCGATCAATCCGTCTGCTGCAATATTGTTGTTTCAAATAGATACAAATGCGATAATTGCATAAATAAAATTATCATTCAAAGATATATCATTTTATATTGAACCATCTTAAAAAAATTGTATACATAATTTTTATATGTATAATATATTTATCTGTATATAAGTTTCATATAAGAATTTGAATATCTTTTAGCATCAATTCTCTAGCTCTATATTTTTGTTAGTGAAACTGTCAAGGAAATACTAATTTTTTTGGAAATGTATGTATTTGTGTGAATGCATTTTTTATCATATATTTTTATATCTTAAACTTAAGTTTTATTAAATTCTATGAATTAAAAAATATAGTTTTGTTACTTTTTTAATTTTACAAGTTTTGTAAAAATATTTTTAATTGCTTATAATTTATAAATTATTGATGTAATCGACATTTTCATCAACAGAAAAATTGCTTTTAAGAATATAATGATTTTAGGATTTTAGGACTATAATGATTTTAGGACTTTTAAGAATATAATGATTTTAGGATTCTTACGTTGTATAAGAAATATTCCATCGAAAAATTAATGGAAAAAATTAGCACAAAATACTTTTTCGATTATTCGATGCTTACAAGTTTTCTCGTGTGTATAAGGATATTTGTTTAAACTCGTTTTCTCTATTTTAGGAATAGTGATGGGATTAAATGCATGCTGATTAAATAAATTTTCGTGACAAAGAGTCTCTTCATTTCATCATCTCTAGAATTCAATGCTTTTCGACGAATCAAATTTTCAATCTTTGTCCCGAGGGAACTCGCGACTCTCGCATCTCTGCTGTGCTCCTTGAGATAAGTGCGATACACCAGCTTCGTGAAAGAAATATCGATTCGACATACGACGGACATTATCGCGTTTCCCAGGAGTCACCTAACGTAGAGACAGCGGGTAATAAAGGAAGACGCGTCAGAAAGATAGACATGGCGTCGACATCATCCTGCAGTGGGTTGATCGCACGGCTGGTGGAGAAATGGCGGAATAATGATTTTGGCGATATTTTTAATAAGGAATTTTTTGCAAACTGTTAAAAAAAGAGAACATGTATATACATTTCTTTTGAAAAGTACCTCTAATAAGAGGTTTATGGTCTTTATCTTCAAGATGTATTAATGTAGTAAGTAAGTAAGTGTATGTGACGACCACCCAGGTGTATGTATATACTTCATTGTGCGCTCCAGGAAAAATGCAGGGACATAGAGACGTATTCGGTGTCGTCGTGGGATCTGCGAGATAGACCCTGAGGTATTGTTAATACTAGTAAAGTGTTATTAATTTAATTTTTAGAATATAACGTTGATCTCTCTCTTCAAGATCATTATTCAAGTTCTATATATTATTTTTTTATTCCTCGTAAAGGTTAAAAAGTTTTTAAAAACAGTTTAATTGTGGAAAAAATATATCTTCTCTTTTCTTTTTAATTTCCCTTTCTTTATATTCTTCCAAAAAAAGAGAAGTTGTGATATGAAAAAAATTAATAACTTGGACTTATGTGAAAATGAAGATTAATTCATCAATCAATTTGGAGATTTTAATAAATCAGACGTTAAATCAGACGTTTTATTTTCGTGTTAATGTATTGTCAGTATTACGTAATATATCAACGTTTGTTATTTGATGAGAATTTTATGGAAATTCCTAGAATGTGGTTTATCGATCATAATCATTCATTGCTTCGAGTGTTTGTTGTAGGCCCAAGCGAAGGATTGTCATGAATCATGTCAAGTTCATCTTTGGATGGAGGATTACAAAGAGTTAATGGATATACATATATCGGTGCACTCATCATCAGAGAATCTGAAAAAGATTAACGAGCTGTCGTATATTGATATTAAACATATTGATTAAAGCCAGGAATCACGTCCCATCGGTGATTCCAGTTAGAAGCAGGTTTGCAAAGCGGTTCTTTTTTTGAAAAATAATATATCGTATTAACGCGCAAGGGAATCACACAACACGTACTTACAGTACGGTCCTGCAAAAGTGGACGCACACACATGTGGTCCTGCACAGAGATCCTGCGTGAGTTTCGGGCAAGAGCTAAGTAAGCGCGAGAGATATCTCTCTCCCCGTTTTACACGCGGGTGTGTGTAGGAGACGGATATACATCTACACGAAATATCTCTGTGTGTGTGAGTAGGTAGATAGGTATGTACCAACGAGCGTTCTCCCTTTGTTATACAGGGTGTTCCGCTGCGAAGGGCAAAGGCACATTCGTTACATATGGTCAGGAAAAAAGAATGCATGATAAAATTAATTCTAGCAAAATTGTTGAAAAAGAACTTTGTTCAAGATGAACGAAGTCAATTATTTTCTTCTTATCTTATATGTCAAATATAGTTTAAAGAAATTGCACATATACGCTTATTCGTGACACCTTATGAAATTTGCTAGATAAAAAATATATAAGAATTCTCTTTTCCAGATCTAATTCGCTATTATAATTTTGATACTAATATTATCATAATTTTCAGGGCACGCAAATTGAGTCTCATTCTCGTCGCGGAATCATCTTCGAATTCCATAGAAGATAACGAACGAATGGTTTTCGACAAGGACACTCTGTGTGTGCATGCAACGCAGGCGCAGGCAGCTGTCACCTTACACCTATAGAGAAGGAGGAGGTGGTGGCGGCGGCGGCATGGGGCTGCGGCGGCCATTCTCAACTTATCTCTAGGATCTTTGTAAACATGTCGTGAAATCCGAGTATTCCGACAGTGGCGTAGATCACGGGGTGGAAAGGATCTATCGCGGAAGGCAAAGAATTAAAATTGAAAATCCGCCGTTTAAATTTCGACCCCCAATTAAATGCCCCAAGATCTCATGTCTGTGCTTATTCGCACGGAGATCCGATTTTTTTTTCTAGAGCGGCGCGAAAAATTCATTTTCACTACCGACATTTACGCGTAATTATCGCAATCGCATAATAATCTTTGATGCCCGAAGATGAGGGTCCTCGTAGCGTCGCGACGACGCATGTGGTTCCCCTGACAACCGGGATCGCCAGTGGCAGCGTCACTAAATGGAGAGCGCATCTTTGTTCCGTGCTAATAAAAAGGACGCGTCTGTGGACATCTAATGTCCTAGCGGTCCTAGTTTAGAACATATCGCTCAACGAAAATTAGACATAGGAATTGGAATATTACATATATTTAAGATTTTATTAGAATATTACATATACTTAAGATTTTCTATTAAAAAATGGGATAAAAAAATTCTCTTAAATGTTACACGCGCGGGATTATTAAGAGCGTCCGGTTTTTTCACGCATTAATCCTTATAAATGCAAATGAGGAACAAATTTGTACATTTATTTTCTTTGAAAATAAATTTTAATGTAACGTTTAATTATCAGTTATAGAAAACCTGAAAAATTAAGACGTAAGGAAAAAGATGATATTTAATAAAATCTGTACTAGAAAAAATATTGTGATTTAAAGTCGATAAAATAAATTCATAGATAAAATTCATTTATGTATTTTTTTAACATACATTCCGTTTATTCGTAGTAAAATTAATAATTCCGATCAAATTTTAATATATTGGAAAATATAATCAATTGTCGATATCTATCTTTTTTAATCAGTTCATTTTTTTGTATTGTATTCATAGAGTTAGTTCTTCGTAAATAATAAACGAATTAAAATCAAATACGTAGTAAGACAAAACCTGTTAAGACATTGAAAATTAATGCTTAAATTTTCAAAATCGGAAAATGTTTTAAAATTTTGAAATTCTTTTTTACATCTTATCCTATTTTAAATATATTTTAATTTCGGCAAAAAAAAGTACAGATTGAGACGAAAACCTTCATAATTAAAAAAAAATCAAAAGACAATTACGTATATATATATATATGTGTGTGTGTGTATAAATAGATTATAAATTTATAATTTATAATCTATGTATAATTTATAAATATATAATTTCTCAATATATAATTTATAACTATGTGTACATATCATGTATATATAATTTTTTTTCTTTTATTACGTGACTATTTTTTTTATAAAATTCTTTTTTTCATAAAATAGATGTTATATACAAATTGGTTTAATGTAAAGCACAATGGTTGTACAATTAAGTAATGCCCTTATTGTTATAAACATTAATAATACTATATAGCTATGAGCATATGATATAATTGAGTTTTATTATACAAAGAGAGAAAAAGATTATTGTTAGCAAATAGTGGCAACATAAATTTTTATATGTCTAATAAGTTTATATATAAAGTAAGCATTATGCGATATCTATTAATTAATAAGTGCACAGTTATTTTTTTAACATAATATACTCTTAAGATAAATAGTATTTAATTTAACGCAAGCATATTAATGAGAATATAAACGCATTACATGACATTTCGAGGCTATTGTAAAGATTCTGAGTTTCACTCAGAACTCGCTGGACAACAACCGCAGTAACGTGAAATATAATACAAGCTATACCAGCCAGTCCTAAGCTCAGCCATGCGAAGCGGGCAGCCAGCAGCTAAGGAACGCGACGTACGAATCAGATTACATCTTGCGTTGACTGCTTATCTTTATTCTTCACCTTACATCGCCTCGATTCACCTCATTTCGCTTCAGTGCCCAACCCTTCGATTAGCGTCTTATAACATGACGTTCGAACATGATTATGTGAATAAAAATTTTTGAAATTTTCGTATATTGGCAAAATTTTTCAGAATTAAAATAATTTTAGGATAATTAGATTAATCACGAAAGATGGAAAGAAATTAATACATATAGCATATAATTTTCTGTAAAATTTATATTAGGAATACACAATATATTCAGAATATATATAATATATATTCAGAATACACAAAAGTGAACACGTGAAAGATTGAAGATTACTGACATACATAAAAAGTAAAAAAAAAACCTTAGCAAATAAAAATTTAATATTCTTTCAAATGCCTTTTGCATATTTGACTAAGATAGAATTATTATGGATTAATTACATCAATTATTGTAGATTAATTACAAATAATTTCTGTAATATTTTGCTTAAAAAAAAAGACAGATATATATGTATATATATGCATGTATCTAAGTATATATTCTAAGTATATATATGCATGTATCTAAAACTGAATATTAATCATCCAATAATTACAAATACAGAGCAATATATATACACATACACACATATATATATAATTTAAAACTTTTCTCATATTATTTATATCTTAATAATCTTATTAATAGTCAATATATTAATGCATTATTCAGTATCTGCACCAGAAGTTTGTAAAAAAACTGGAGTTTGGGCGCTCTGTGCAACTTGTATCAATTGCGGTTGAGTTTGTATAGGAGCCGTTTGTATTATAATTGGTTGGTTGCTCCCACCTTGTACTTGCATACGAATCATTTGTAATTGCTGGGGAGTCAACTGAATCTAAAAAGGAAGTGATGAAAAATATATAAAACATGCAAAACATGAAATTAGGTAGATATTTTATAAAAAACTTATATTTACAGGTATTTGTTGAATTTCACCACTAGGAGTGACAATTTGCTGTACGATTTGTATCCCACCAGTCTGGGTAGTGGGTGTTTGCTGCGCTTGCTGCAATTGTATAATTTGTTGGCCAGACGACTGCTGCGGACTTTGAACCGTAACTGTTTGAGCTGTACTTGTATTAGTAGTCTCCTAAAATTGATAAAATTATAAATACACATATCAATAAAATATATATGAAATTTATATGAATTAATAAAAATAAGAAACAATATACCTGTTCTACTGGACTACCAATATTAATAGTCTGAATTTGTCCACTAGAAGGTTGTACAATCTGTATAGGTTGCGTAGTTCCACTGCTGCTCTGTACACCCTGATTTGCCGAAGCTTGTTGTTGCGCCAATTGAAAATAGTAATGAACCTGATCAGAGTTCATAGATGTACGTACAGTGGCTTCATTTTGTGCTTTGCTTTGTTTTATTTCATCTCTAGGCACTATATCTATGAGAAAATCAAACTGATCATATTTTGTAACTGCCATTGCAATATCATTCCTTTGTAAAGTTCTTCTTTTGTTGTCTTCTGTATGTACCCAAGCTCTGAGAGTCAATTCGTGTATAAAAATTTCTGCTGCTTTAGCAAAAAGCATGGGAGCTTCTGCACTTATCATCTTAACATCTCCATCTAATTTCATAATCTTTTTTATCCTCGCCAGTGGTAAAGATTGTGTTTTAAGGTCCATCTAAAAATATTTATATATTAAGTATTGAAAAGGATTCAACTTATTGGATTATTATAGTTTTGTTGTAGTTTACTATAGATTTACTAACAGTTGTAATATTTTTTATTTCTTCCATAACTTTTGGCCAGAAATGAGTCAATGCTTGTTGGGCTTCAGAATTGCCCGGCGAAGCAATTTGTAGATCTCCATTTGAATCACCTTCTATTTCACTATCTTGATTTCTGAAAACAACAATATACAAAATTTGCAAGTTTGTTTTGGCTCTATCATTTCAGAAACAAACAAGGAAAAATAGAGAAATATATGTAATTAAGTCAGAATTAGATTTATTAATCTATCAGATATATTATCTTTTTTTTGTATACATGGTATACATAATTAGTTATACATACTTTTTTTTGTATACATAACTTAATTTTAAGATATATCAAGTACAAAAACGTCTTAAAAATGATAGAAGTTTACTTACGAATTTAGGAAAAACACAGACATTTTTGCAGCTGTTGCTTGATTTTATATAAAATTATTGTTTGATGTTATATTGCAAAAATTACAAAATATATCTTGTAGTCCATAACGCATCGACATATAGAATAGAATGCTGATAGAAGAGGAAGTGGAGCCGCACGAATAGAGTGAGAGGCAGATAATATGAGGTCACGTTCCATCTCTTTCTAATAAAGCCTGATTGGTTGGTAAAAAATCAGCAGTATTTACCAACCAATCAGGCTTTCTTAGAAAGAGACGGAACGTGATCTCATATTGGGTGCTTTCCATTTAGCGACACAAGTCGACACAAATGTCATTCTATCTTTGTTTATTGTATTTATTGAAAAAATAAATGGAAAGCACCCATTATCTGCCTCTCACTCTACTCATGCGGCTCCCCTTCCTCTTCCATCAGCAGTCCATTCTATGGCCCATATTCCTCTTTTATCGATTTAAAAATGCCTCTAAAAGAGACTTATAAGCTTTCTGATTGGCCGCATTCAGCAGACTCAACAGTTGGGCAACGTTACTAGATTTTCCGATGTAATTCGACGCTGATTGGTCGGGTCTGAAAGTAGAAACCAATCATGTTCGATTGCTACTTAGGCCCGGTTCAACAGTGGCCAGTTAGCTTAACTAATGGCACATTCAGCGGACTCAACCGCTGAGTACCAAACCAGGTCCACCAAACAGTAATCGGAAAATCTGTAATGTTGCATACTGTTGAGTCCTGTGCGCAATATAAGTAGGATGCCAAATGATCAAAATCTAACCTTGTACATAGCTTACCGAGTTTTGTTTCAGTGGTTGGCATCACTATTTAACTACTAGTTAAGCTAACTGGCCACTGTTGAACCAGGCCTTAGCGGTAGAGTCTGCTGAATACGGCCATTGGCTACAGGCCATTTTTAAAAGCACTTTTATCGAAAAGAGGATTCAGAATTTTATGTCGATGATAATGTCGCTTTCTTCATCTTTCTTTGGGTGCGTTCAAAAATCGTACTCGTAGTAAAACATCAATTAATTGACCAATCAGGATAAGAAAATTTTTATTCCCTTTTTATCCGATTGGTCAATTAAACGCTACACTATTTTGGGATAAGATTTCTGAACGCACCCTTTGGTACAAGCATAATAGAGAGTGGAAAATGAGTGAATGGTTTTCCGCGCATGCGCGATAGTGTGAAAGTGTGTTCAAAAATCCTATTCGTAAAACACCCGTATTTCACTATAGGTTAAAGGTTTGTTTGCAGTTGAGATTGACCAATCAGGAAAAAGCAATTTGCCGACCGGTTAATCTGATTGGACAAAATTCCAACCACAACCGAATCCGCAACATTAATCAATCACAGATTTCTTCTGACGAATACAACAAAAATGTCAGAAATAGCAAAATGAATACTTCCATCGTACACGTGCTACATGTTTTTTAAATTCATTTATTAAAAGAAAGCAGTTTTTTCGATTCTCTCCGTTAAAAATGAAGACCAAACCGACTCGTCATAAGAAAACGAACACTTTTCAGGTATTAAAATTGAAAAAAAGAAAATTAACCTAAATATTTATTGTACAAATATTTATTAAAATGGTTGAAGGCACATTAAATATTAAAAAAAAATAAGCAAATATTTATTCATCTATTAAGCATGATTTTTTTCTTTTGTATAGTTTAAGCCGTTTTCCGAAAGGGTAACAGAAATCAACATCGATATCTTTGACTTCGTGCGATATAAAAATGAGAATTGCAGGGAAAACAGAACTTATTTTCATCAAACACTTGAGAAATGGAATTTCCTTAACTCAACTGATGGTTATAGCACTTTTAAGAAGCAAGTGCGAGACATCATTACACTACCTCAATTAGTTTACAAAGAGCAATATGTAGTCGACATGCTCATGGAGTATCTGAAGAAACGGGATCCCTTGTTTCTGCAGCCTATTCTAGAGTAAGTATTAGTATAGAAAATTACATAGATATATGTTGTCCATTGTTTCATTGTTTTTACATTTGTATGATTTGTTGTTTCTCATAGATTAGTAGTAGCCATAGCAAAAGATCTTCAAGGAGATTTTTACAAACGATATTTTTTGGCATTCTTCTCTGAAATAATTCAGTTATTACAAACGAAAAATGCAGAACAGATAGAGTATGCATTTAATACTATGGCACATCTGTTTAGACATTTGTGGCGATTTATAGTAAGAGACATAAAATCTGTGATCCCTCTATTATTGCCATTATTATCTGAAACACAACCAGACTACATAAACAAACTTGCTGCAGAAAGTTTTGCATTTGTAGTTCGCAAAATCACAGATAAAGATGAATTTTTTAAAAAAATACTTGATATTTTGAAAGATAATACAGATGTATCAGGTTATGGAAAGTTATTTTTTGAGGTAGTGTTTGGTGTTGCAGGGCAATTCCACTCTTGTGGTGAGCAAGTGTTATTGATTTACTTTAATACTTTGCAAGACCAATCTGTTAATCAAAGAATCGCTTATGAAGTATTGAAAGAGATTGTAATATGCATCCTGCAAAATGTACACCCTCAAAAATGTGATATTATGTGGGATGTTATTTTAAAAATGATGGATAATTTTATTGAAAGTTCCAAGCAACCGTTGGAGTCATCTGATAGAGAGCACGCATTAATTCTAGTCTTGCGTCTTATACATATCATTATCAGTTATAAAAACGGAAAGTTTATAACTGATTCTGTATCATTGATAAAGAGATTCATTATCATAATGAATACATTGAACGAGGATAATAATATCCTGCAAGAGGTCTTTAATGCATCTATTGCTATTCTCTTAGCACCCAGAGTAATATTAACGCACGAAAATTCGAGTCAACTGTTATTGAATATTATGACAGTGGACAATACAGAATTGCTGTACTCTGCTGTTGAACAGTTAATGTGTAATTTTTCATTTGAGGTCTTAGTCTTACCTCGTGCATTGCGACGCAGTATCTCGATTGGATTTGACAGCAAGACGTTGCTACTCTTTGCTAAAATAATTCTTAAGAAAGCATCACCTTGTCTTAATGGCATAAATTTGCCCAAGTGGGAAAAATACGTTCTAGACGTGCGAAATATCGGAGCTAAGAATATCGATTATTTTTTATTGGAATTGAAAACATTGTCTACTAATGATATTTCGCTCGATGCAATGAGGCTATTGATAATTTTACCGCATCTAAAACCCTTGCATGAAGAATTTAAGACTGTATTAAAAAATGGATGGTTATTTATCTATCAAAGGATGTTGGAAAACGATAGTACAGAAGATATTGCAAGTATCAATAGAACTAGTTTTATATTTTTATTAATACTAGAATCGATAATACATATATTAGAGCCAAGTGAGCTTCACGAGTTTTTTGTAAGATCTAATATAACAATAGCTGATCTCGTTAACAAATACGATAATAAATACATTTTGAATGCGATAGATCTCTGCTTAACATATTTCAGTACTTCAGAATATCATGCGAATTATATCAATTCCGCATTTTTCGACACATTAAATAACGCTGTAGTAAAGAAGCTGAATTCACCATACAGCAGTATTCGCTTGATTGTAGCACATCTGTATTCTTTATTTTCAAACGTTGAAGATTTGAGAAGATCTTCGATACAAGATAATAACAAAACTGCCATGGAACTTGTCTACTTGGCGGAATGTGAACCCACGACGGTAAACAATTATCGCACTAAATTGTTACATTTACAAGCTTTAGAATTCCAGAGTCACGCGATAGTTAATTTAAATCCAAAATATTACGAATTTCCATTACGCTGCTTGATTGGTAATCTGTACGTCAATTTCTCTCTACTCTGGAAACCTATAAGTACAATTATAGCTAGTTACGGCAATAGAGAGTGTTCACAGTTTTGGCCAATTTTTCTGGCCGAATTAACGTCTAACAGTGTGCCAGAAATTGAATGGAAATCATCGTTCGATTGCCATGTTATCTCCTCGTTGGAGAGCCAGATAGAGAAGCACGACGATAAACCTGATTTTGAAAATTACAAGAAACTCCTCTGGAAATGTATAGCTCATTTCTCGCATTACGCCGAGATGAAGAATAGAGATTTAACCGGACTGTTTATCGATTTTGTAAATACAAATTTCTCTAAATCCAACTCCGAGGATGGCAAGTATTGTAGTATCGAGAAGCGTAAGGATATAATTAACGCAAATAACAACTCGAATGACGACAGCGAAGAAGAAGAAGAACGGATTGCATTGATAAAGACTGCTCATGCGGATATAAAGAGTAGAAGTGACAAGGTGGAATATTTGCTCGCTCAGCTAGAGGTATTTGAAAAAGTGCTAAATCCAAGAATGTTGCATAGAGAATCGGAGATGTACCAGATTTACCTGGACCTACTTTCTTCGAAAAATGCCGACATACAGAAAACCGCCTTGAATTGTCTCTTTGCGTATAAGCACGAATATCTTTTGCCATACAAGGAATCTCTGTACAGTCTGATAAGCGAGAAGAATCTGAAGAACGAGCTCGCGCATTTTAAACTGGATCGAGAGAGCAACGTAATCAAAGAGACTCATCGCGAGAATCTCGTGCCAATAATATTGAGAATTATTTATGCGAAAATGATTATGAAGACCGGCATGAGGACTGGTGGGAAGGCCAGTGGATTGGAACGGCGGAAGATGATATTGCGTTTCTTAAGCGGGACGCAGGAGGACGAGATGATCACATTCGTTCAAATGGCCTTTCGACCCTTCAAATCGTACATATCCCTAGAGATGGAGGACGAGACGTTCGACTTGAAGCGGTACATCGAAACAATCATGGACACAACCGACCTAAGCAACGTTATTCCACCTAAACGCATGCAAAGCACCGTGAAATTGTTGGCGATAATGATGGAAGAATTCGGCGGCAAGATGTCAACGAGACTATTGCCGTGTTTGCTCAGGATGTTAATCTGCATTTTGGCTGAGGTGACCGGAATTTTACGTAAAACGGACGAGGTTTACCCGGGATACCTGCCAGCGATTAAGAATGTGCGCACGAGTTGCATAGATATATTGACCAGGTTTTTCAAGCACTTCGAGGATTACAATTGGAAGCGACACGAGATTGATGCAGTCTATCACGTGGCGATATTTCCTTGGCTATCAAAATTACCGGTCGAGGGTATACACAGTCCCACGGCCTTGTTGAAGCTGTTTATGGCCTGGGGTGAAAATCCGCGATATCATCCGTTGTTTGCGAAGCATCGAGAAGACGACGAGTCGATCACTCCTCTCCCTTACATCGTGCAACTCCTCTTGAATCCCAAGTCGCATCAATCTGTCGTTAACGCTATTTTATTAATTATTGAAAATTTGTTGACGCTGCAGGATTATGGCCAATCCAACGAGGATAGCATGCAAGTGGACGTGCCGCTCTTACCAGTACTGACGAATCTTCTTGACGTGGAGAAAAAGGACGTACTTCCGAATGGAATCAATTATGGTTCCGCTGTCTTCCTGCCACACGTTCCTCGCATTTTGAAATTTCTGAAAAATAAACTCCAGAGATCCAATAGAGGTCTAAACAAGACCGAATTGCTCATATTATCACGAATATCTGAATATGTGACGGATGCCGAGACTTGCGATACAGTGTTGAAACTGATACTGCCTATCCTCGTCAAGAAGGCATCTGGCAACAACAAAGAAATCATCGTAGAGCTTTTGACGACGGTGATGAATCTTATGAAGATGGCAAACAAGCCAGAGATTTATCTGCGTGACCTCGCACCGTTGATGAGCGTTGTATCAGACGTGCCTATTCGCAAGCTTCTTCTGCAACTGTACGGTGCTATCACCGAAAGATCCTCGGAGGAATATCGCGAGACGATGATGCACGATCGCGATGTTCTGCTCGCGCTCAATGCGTGGGATAGAAGATGGATCGATCAACCGGATTTTGAGAGAAGATTGGACGCTTTTGACGAGATCAGCAAAATGACCGAGAGGAACGCCATCAGCCTGGAATTCGGTGTGACTGTGATCCACAATTGCTTTTTCTTCTTGAAGACCGCATCGGATTTGGCGATAAGGGATTGCGCCGGTCAATGCTTGAAGCTCGTGGGATGCAGATTAGCGAAGGAACACTGTAATAATTCCTCGAACAGACGTTACCTGATGGACGACACTATTCTGGCGCTTACAAGGAAGGGAATTATGAGCAAAAACGAGAATGTTCGCCATCAATCGATAGCGCTTTTAGGATGCATGGCTTTGGAATGCGCGGATGTGCATCCTATCTTGCGGGACATGTCACTGCTCGTCAATGCTACCGATCGCGAGGTCGATTTCTTCGAGAATATGCAGCATTTGCAGTTGTATAGAAGGGCTCGTGCCTTGTTAAAGTTTTGTACGCTAGCCAAGACATTGCGGAAACCATTCAATTGCCGAACCTTGACGCAATTCATTCTTCCCCTCTGCTCGACGTATTTATGTAACGAGGCTTTCATTAATAAAAATAGTCTTATCGATGCCGCCATTGATACTGTAGGAATTGTGTGTAGATTTTTACCATGGCATCATTACGAGATTATCTTGAGGCATTATTTAAATAAACTAAAGAGATCCGTGGAGTTTCAGAAACAACTCATTAGGATAGTGGTAGCGATATTAGACTCGTTCCATTATGATCTTTCAAGGTATAAAGAAGTCCAACAGATTACACAGGAAGTTACTTTGGAAACTAACGAAGTTACTTTGGAGAAAAACGCCACTTTGATTGAAGAGAAAGTTGATGAAGTGATCGATGAAGATGTCGAGAATAAAGAAACTGAAGAAATACTGGAGGAAGCATTAAATGATGAGAACATCGAGAATGTCGAAGAAGAACAGGATAATGAAGTTAAAGAAGATTTACCGATAATCGAAAAACAGACGTTACTTTCGCAAAGCGGAGCGAAGAAAGTGATGTTCAGTATATCGAACAGTTTCTTGCCCCAGCTGAACAAATTCATTATAGCCAGGACGCAGCAGGACAGCAGTCATAAGATTAACAAGAAGACAGTCGCGTTTGAAACGGAGGAAGATGATTTACTGAGAGTTCCCATCGCTATCGCACTTGTTAAATTATTACAGAAGATGCCCGGGAATCTTTTGGATGCCAACCTACCGGGGTAAGTGTTTATAATAATATGACTTTTGTCTAATTTAGAAATAGGCAATACCTGTGTTCAATCTGTTCTCAGTTGTATAGAAATTCTTATATTCTTTTTTTGATTGTATTTCAAAATTACTTCTTTGAAATAGAATTTATTTCAATATAATTCAATGTTTCAATAAATGGGACTAAATAAAAAACTTTTATTGTTTAACTGTGATAATTATACATTTTTTTCTTTTTCAGAATTTTTATGAAACTGTGTACATTTCTTAAATCGCGCATGGAATCTATTCGACGTACGACTCGTAAGACCCTTCAAGAAATTATGATAACATTAGGACCAAAATATCTTCATTATCTTTTGAAAGAAATGAATACATTATTAACAAAAGGTTTCCAAGTGCATGTTCTCGCATATACAGTACAGTCTGTATTAAATGTATTAAAGCCTTATTTTCAAAAGTTTGACATTGATCGCAACCTACAAAGTATTTTATCTGTAAGTACAATTTTAATTACATGTTGTAAATATTATGTGTTTTACATCTAAAATCTTGCATATGTATATTTCTAAAATATTTATAATTATATACATAAATATATTCTATTAATATATTCTATTAATGTCAATATATTCTATTAATTATAAATTGTATGAAAAGATATATCGATATAATATCATTATTCAATATTCAATTCTTGATTTTTTCTTCATTCTCTATTATTATTATTCAAGCACAAAAAAATTTCGAATATTTTAATATTTGAATATTTATATTCGTGTAACAAAATTTATTTAATTATCAGAATTTTTGAAATATAAAACTATTTTTGTCAATATAAAATTTTCAATTTTGAAGAAACATTTATAATTTTATATTTGTGATATATTTTTATCGCAATTAATAGAATACACTTAAAATTTGATCGGATTTTGTATTTTAAAGTAATTATTTTTATATAGGTATGTAAAATCGATTTATTTGGATTAACTGCAGAAGAAAAGGAGATAGCTGGTATTGTTAAAAATGTATCAGAAGCAAAAAGTACCAAAAGCTTTGACATTTTACATATATTAGCAGAATATATAACGGAAACTTGTTTACTGGATTTAATCCTGCCATTGAATGAAATGTTGATGAAAACGCACTCCTACAAAATGGTAAATAAAATTACGGAATGTCTCCAAAACGTAAGTTTAGGATTGGTGGATAACACTTACATACCATTGAAACGGATGCTCGAATTTCTCTATGGCATTACCTCACAAAGCTTACCAAATCCAACATTAGAAACAGATGACAAAAATCTTGAGAAAGAGGAAAGTTCGAGACATCTCGAACAGACGCAATCAGATTGTTTCATTATACCACTAGAACCCAAAAACAGGATGGGTATTAAAGCTACAGCGAAAATCACTAAACATGCCAATGTTCATGTAATAAAAGAATTCGGTTTGACACTGTTTCACATATTCCTGAAACGAAACAAAATCTCCTGTATGGAATACAAATCTCACTTGGAATGTTTCGTGCCAGTTTTGAGCAATTGTCTAAATTCTGATCATGTTAAACTGTGTACTGTGGCTTTAAAGTGCTTAAGTTGGATGTTGAAGATGGACTTAACTTTGAAATCCGTGTTAATATCGGAAATTTGTACTTCCATGTTCAAAATCTTGCATAAATATGCTTCTGCGGAATTAAGCAAGGGAGACAACTTCGATCTCGTGAAGGCCACATTCAAATGCATGTCTGTGTTTGTTGAGAAATACAAGCTCGATAAAGAGCAATTAAAATGTCTTTTCTATTACGTGGAAACAGATCTGAACAACAACGATAAACCTGCTACTGCTTTTGCATTACTCAAGATTATAATTAACCGGAAAATATTTTCCCCTATATTGCACACTATTATGAAAAAAGTCATTGAACTGAGCATCCTTGCGCAATTGGAGGATGTTAGATCGCAAGCACGTACTTTATTCTTGTCGTATTTGATGAAATATCCACATACAGAGAAACATTTACACAATCACATTGATTTGTATCTAGCACAATTCGAACATGAGGGTCAATCAGGCCGATTGAGCGCATTAAAAATGATTCACACTATCATCAAGAATTTTCCATCGAAACCTTTAAGTAAATTATGCGAAACGATATTTATGGACGCAAGCTTTTTAGTAGTAAATGAAGATCTGAACTGTCGAGAACTTTCTGTGAAATGTATAGAAGAATTGCTTATTCGGATACCTAACAAAAAAAATAAACTATTCAGGTGGACCATTGATTGGCTAAATGATTCTGACATAGCATATCGAGAAATGGGGGCAAGAATATGCGGCATATTTGTGACTACTGAAAAAAAAGAGTTTGATTCACGATTTGATGAATTTTTGCCGATTTTATCGAAGCAATTTCATGAAAATTTCTCCGTTTCCGATAATGAAGAACCTGACAAATCTGTTAAACTAAATAATGATAATTTAGAAGAAAATTCCAGTACAGAGCCACATGTTATGGAAAGATTACGGGATTTACACATTATCCAAGTCACATTTTTGTTAGTAAGGATAGCAGAACACACGTCATTTTTGACGAATGAAAGATACAAAAATTGGGTCGATATTTTTACTGGTAAGAAACCTTTAGAAATGAATAGACATTTTTTCAGCAAGAATAATTTATATATTTTATTTTATTTTACAGAACATTGTCAGTCTTTGTTGGGTCATTTACACTATTGGGTTCGATTAAATGCCACAAAATTTATTGGATATGTCTTGGAATGGACTTTTGATAATATTGTGAAAACTTTAAATAGTTCGGAGAAATCACAAGGAGAAACCACCTATATGTATTCAAGTCCTCTCTCTTTAAAGCGTTTAGTTTTAGATCTATTAGATCAACTTTATCCAGATATGATATTTGAACCATTAGCGGATCAAGTTGTGAAATGTCTAATTATCATTGCAAAAATATTTACATCGATTAAAACATCTGATGTGCAAGACAATAATTTATCTCTACCTTGGCTTATCAGAAATTTGAGAAAAGCTATAAATGTAGAAATAACACAAGCTCCTAAATCAACATCAGTAGTAAGAATATATTTTTTTTTTGTTTACTATTACCTAGAAAAACATTTTTATACACAGTGTAAAAAAATTATATGAATTATACTTTTCAGAGAAAGGCAGTGTTTAAATTTATTGGTGGTATAATAATTAAAATTCCTATGGAAGATTTACACGCAATACTTTTTAGTATCATGTCTCCATTGGTACGAGAGATAACTATAACAGAAGGAACTAATGTTGAATTATGTCAAGTTGCTAAAGAAGTAGTTTCTCTGATTAAAAAAGCTTTAGGAAATGAACAGTATATTAAATTATTAAATCAAGTGCAACAAAAACTCGATATTAAGAAAACAGAGAGGAAAAAGGCTCGTACACAACAGGTAAATTAACTTATTTATATTTTTATATTTCTGATTATTTTTGAGATATAGAGGATATTTATAAACATACTTTTTTTTACAAAAATGTAATATATGTAATATTCATTACAGTCTATAGTGGCTCCTGATGTAGCCGCCAAGCGCAAATTGGCCAAACAACAAAAAAAGAAGGAATCAAAGAAAAGGAAAATTGACAACATAAAAGAAAACAAAATAATTAGAAAACGCAGGAAAGTTGATGAATTAATATGAATTGAAATGTCAATTAAAAATTTTTATGTACCAAATTTTCGGTTTGGGCAGCGCCCAGCCTCCTTCAGTCCTTCCAATTCTTTGTCCAATTCAGCTTTTTTATGTATAATAAATTATGTTATTAATAAGATAGATAATTTTTATTGTCATCAATGTGTTAAATATATAAATATCTTCCGAATCAAACTAATATGTTCTCTCAATTTTGCATAAACATCCTTTAGCTTTTCAAATTTTTACTCTACGACTTCATTTTTCCCTTGATAAGTTTGATATAGATAAATAGAAATATAGTATATAATTTTTAATATAAGCAAAAATAAATAATATAAAGATATATAATTATAAAGAAATAAATTAAAATTTTATCAACTTCCTATTTCTTGAAATTTTTCTAATATAATCACTTTTTCCTTCATTAACTTTTAACAAGCTTTGAAAAAACCGCTTAATAACAATCGAACGTAATTGGTTCCTACTTTCAGATCCGACAAATCAGCGTCGAATGTTACAAGAATATGACGTAACAGTTTTCTCTGCTAAATTAGTTGTCTCTGCACATGCTATAACCTAAAAAGAAATTCAGTGTTGAATTAGGATGAGTAATATTTATACGTGTATTACTCATGGAAAGTATTATAACTACAGTTTTTAATTACAATATTTTACTCATTTATTTATCTCGATAAAACTGACGAACATTTAGTTACAAATTTTAGATGATATGGTAATGAATCTGATAAATCTTTATATACACATATTTGTATTGTTATATGCAATTTAATATTGATAATTTTATCTTTATGTGTGATTACAGATTTAGATATATTATTAGATATATTATTTAAATCTTTAAGATATTTGTACACAAATTTTTCCTTTACCTGTATTGGTGATCTTACATTTAATATTTAATATACATCTGCTGAAAATGGTACAAGCAAGTGAGAGCGATATCTTAAGTATAGGTGGAGTCTTGAATAATTCTGCCAGACCTTTAAAAGAAAGATTCCGAGCTCTATTCACCCTGAAAAACATTGGTAATGCAATGGCAATAAATCAAATCAGTACATGTTTTAACGATCAGTCGGCGTTATTAAAGCATGAGCTTGCATATTGCCTGGGTCAGATAGGAAATCCTATAGCAATTAATATCTTAACAAGTGTTTTGGAGGATCTATCGCAAGAACCGATGGTCCGTCATGAAGCAGGTATGTGTTTAGCTTACACAAATCTTTCATTTGATTTTTGATGATTTATTTTGGAACAAATAAAGAAAAAATATATATGTGTACATCTCTATGTATCTATAATTTGAACAGGAGAAGCACTGGGTGCCATTGGTGAGCCAAGTGTAATTCCATTATTGGAAAAATATCGTAAGGATCCTGTATTGGAAGTAGCAGAAACCTGTGAGTTGGCCTTAGATCGGCTGAAATGGTTGGAATCTAACAATAATACAGAGAATTTGCAAAAAAATCCATATTCGACCATTGATCCTGCACCTCCAATGGAAATAACAAATGTGGATATTTTAAAGGAAATTTTACTGAATGAAAGCAAGTCACTATTTGATAGATACAGAGCAATGTTTTCGCTGAGAGATATAGGCACCAAGGAAAGCATCCTTGCACTTACTGAAGGTAACATTATTTTACATAAGCTTACATTATTTTAATAGGACATGATAATATGGAGTAATAATTAATTTATATGATGCAGGTTTGAAAGCCGGTAGTGCCCTGTTCAGGCACGAGATAGCGTTTGTACTGGGACAACTTCAAGAAGAGGTGTCTGTGCCAGGATTGCGAGCATCGTTAGAAAATACAGAGGAAAATGAGATGGTGAGGCACGAGTGCGCGGAAGCTTTGGGTTCCATCGCTACATCTGAGTGTTATGAAATATTAAACAAATACCTCAATGATAGTAAAAGAGTCGTTCGCGAAAGCTGTATCATTGCTTTGGACATGTGCGATTATGAGAACAGCTTGGAATTTCAATATGCAGATGCATTAACCAAGCTTCCTGCGTGAAAATATTCTTTCTCTCGTCTTTAAAATGTGTATAGTATTGCATATTTATTACGTTTCGAATAAGAAATGAAATGTAAGTTATTCTCTTCAACAGCTGTATGTATATTTTCATTCAATGCGATTTTTTAAAGACGTGGAAAGCTAACTAAAAAGATTTTCTATTATAAATGTACATATTCTTCTTATTTCCTCAGTCTTAATTTCCTAATATTGCTGTTTTTGTGCTTTTAGTTTTTATAATCTGTTTTTATTTAACTCAAATTATGCGAAAATTCTTATAATAATCGTGAAAGAAATTGCATTTTGCTGTCACATAAGATGATTTTTTTCTCCAAGGAAACGGTAAAAATTGGCAGATTGATACAGCGATGTATGCGGGTGTACCGCTAATAGTAAATGTCTGATAAAACGCGCACGATGAGAACCGGGCATTTCAAGCGGAATCGATCAACCACGTCACGGTCCAATGTTTTTACATTCGCCGTAAACCTCATTTATGCGAATCATTTCTCTATAATCGCGTTTGTATGTGTGTATGCCTAACGTTAGCTATATTCCTCTAGCGGAATTTCGATATTGTCGGCGCTCAATTTCATGAATATCGCGTGCCGCCTCGGGCATTCATTGGCATATAGTCGTAGCTTTTATTACTGTAAACACATAGAAACCTTTACGACTCATATAGTCCGCCAAGATAAATATTTCTCAGTTCTGTTATGGCGTCAAGATGTCGTTTAAATTGCGTTATGTAGGGAGAAATTGTAGAAATAAAAGACATTTCTCCCTCTGATTCGCCGAAGGAAAGAAGCTTGACTTAAACTGAATAATGAAACGATTAATCAGAGTTTGTAAAGCAAGATTGACGCGTTGTAAATATTGGACAAGAAGGATATAGCTCGTCAAATCTTCATCGCGAGTATACCTGATTATGTACTTTATTTTCATTTACAGACAAAAGGATTTAAAATAAACGCGGCACACATTCAAGCGTAATTTTATCAACAACATCATAATAAAATATTATCGCTTTAATGTCGCGTGTTCATGTACCTTTTTCTTATCGATTTTAATATACTATTAATATATCCATTAACACGTATTAAAGTATAAAAATAATTAATCAATCGCGAAAGCACGCGCCAAATTTTCTCCCGCTACGAGACTTGTCCTGTCATTAAGAAGACAGTTTAGGATAATGATTTATTTTTGCGATATATATCTTGTGTCTCAAGGTGCTTGTTATATGCGACGCTATCGCTCGTTGTAAAGTATAAAACGATTCTCGCCAAAGTGGGGAATAGGGGGATGGACGGGGGTGGTCGATATTAACCGCGAAGCACCTTCCTTCGCGGAGAACGCGGTAGCGATAGTCACATGCCGGCCGCGATCGAGTACACCCGCTGTGTATTGGCGTGTCCCTCCGCTGCTTCACCTAAAGTAAGCGCTTCCTCTCTTCCCATTAAAAGTATTAATTACAATAATCAAAAGTTCGACGATATCAAGAAAAAAAAATAATATTTCGGCAACATTTATAGATATTTTATCAGCTTGTTTTATCAGATATTTTTGTAAATACTTTTTACTTGTTATACAATTGCAAGTGATGTACGAAATATTGAAATTTACTTGGTCCTATAATTTTTTACAGAGGTACATATAATTTTCTTTAAATTGAAGTTACAATATTTTTCATTGATGTCGTCGAATTAATGAAGAGCAGTCACATTTTCACAAAAATTCTATACAAAAATTTTTAAATGCATATTAGAAATTGTTATATTTTTGATTAATATCCTTCCCCTTCCTTCTTGATGTGCATTTATAAGAATTATAGATGTAAGAGCTATTTTGATTTTTTTTTATTGTTTCCTGTTTCCTCATCATATGAAAAATTTTTTAAAACAATTTAAAATATCATAAATATTGTATAATAAAGAAATATTTTATTTCTGCAATATTAAGTATTTTGCAAAAATTTTATCTGTCTATATGTGTGATATAAAAAGGGAAAATTAAAAAAAAATCATTTTTGCCTAATTTAATACAAATTTTTGAAATTGAAAAATATCTCTAAAGTTTTTAAACTTTTTTTTCCTTGTTTCTCTGAAATTATAACTTTTTAACTTAAATGATTAGGAATAGTGATAAAAAGAATAGAAAGAAAATTAATTATATATATAGAGTTGATCTTTAATCAAATACACAAAGAGATAAATTTAAAAAATTCGTAAAAATTCTTGCAAAATGAAGTTTTGTCGATTCCTGCGAATTTAAAATACCAAGTTATATATTTCGATTAATATTAATAAGCCGCAAAAAATATTTCGTTATTTTTATTCTCTATTAAAGCTCGCATTACATTAAAATTTATAATTATCAAGTGGGTCTCTTCTCAATTGTAGAATTGGTCTCAATTCTACAATTTCGATGACCGCATGTATAATACTTTAAGAAATACAAAATACGCACGTTCTTTCCCTGGATTATGCAATCGCTTTTCGTGTGTACTACTTTTTTACATGGAGTTCGTGTCGTGAGAGATTTAATGATAAACTCGGCGGTTTTCCTCTTGCAAAACTTGTTCGAAATACGTATACTTTCGCGGATATGAGTATACAATGAGTGCATAAGAAACGAATGACATCTTGTTTGATATGTTTTGATCAGTCTTCCTTTTATTTATGAGATATTCATTCGTAAAATATGTATCTCGACTCTCGGATATACGAGATTGGCTGTCTTTATAATGTCAATCGTGAGCATCGTACACCTCTCGATATGCCGGAAGCAAAACAAACGTCAATCATTCACCGATTCCGGAAGGAAATTGTCGCGAATAAGAAATCGTGCAACGTTCTTCGACGGACGTTTAGAAGGAAGGAAATTTGACATCTCACAGCCGAATAATATCGAGAGGGTATTGTAATATTTAAATTAAACGTAACGCGATTTGCGCGGCATAAGTTGCATGTTTCTCCGTCGACATGTGGCTTCCCGCTCTTTTGACGTCATAAGCTGATATATCTGCAAACACGAAGCCTTTAATTTCATTCTTGTTTAGCAGACATGGGTCATTTTTATATTTAGCAATTTTTTGTGGAATATATGTTAGATAGATTATAAGAATCAAACACGAAGCCTTTAATTTCATTCTTGCTTAGTAAACATGGGTCATTTTTATATTTAGCAATTTTAAATTTTTTGCGAAACATATGTTCGAATCGTGAAAGCAAATCTCGTACAACGTTGAGCAAAATTACATTTGCCGTAATTTTTTGAATCACGATAGATTATAAGAACCAAACACGAAACCTTTAATTTCATTCTTGTTTAGCAAACATGGGTCATTTTTGTATTTAGCAATTTTAAATTTTTTGCGAAATATATTCGAATTGTGAAAGCAAATCTCGTACAGCGTTGAGCAAAATTATATTTGCTATAATTTATTGAATTACAATAGATTATAAGAACCAAACACGAAGCCTTTAATTTCATTCTTGCTTAGTAAACATGGGTCATTTTTATATTTAGCAATTTTAAATTTTTTGCGAAACCGTCCTTTTTTCTTAAATTTTCAAATATGTTCGAATCGTGAAAGCAAATCTCGTACAATGTTGAGCAAAATTACATTTGTCGTAATTTTTTGAATCACGATAGATTATAAGAATCAAACACGAAGCCTTTAATTTCATTCTTGCTTAGCAAACATGGGTCATTTTTATATTTAGCAATTTTAAATTTTTTGCGAAACATGTTCAAATCGTGAAAGCAAATCTCGTACAACGTTGAGCAAAATTATATTTGCCGTAATTTTTTGAATCACGATAGATTATAAGAACCAAACACGAAGCCCTTAATTTCATTCTTGTTTAGTAAACATGAGTCATTTTTATATTTAGCAATTTTTAGCCATAATTTTTTGAATCACGGTAGATTATAAGAACCGCTTACGTGTCGATCGTTAAATTGCATACTATGTTAGCATATCCGGTCTTTACAATCTTAGTTAATTAACTTTGTAGAGAGAATCGATCTATCTTTTCCTTCCTTGCATTACTTATCATCATTACTGCTATTCAATTTTAAACCTTGGACGTTTTTTCGCAATATATTAATATTACACAAGTGTAAAAATATATCCATACATTAAGTCGAAAGTTCAAAGGTAAAAATCTATACAAATATATCAATAGAGTTTTATGCAACTTTATGCAATTTCCAGGAGTTTGTTTTTCATTTACATGTCGTTAGAACCATCGATGAGCGATCAGGCGTTGTCGGATTCGCGATCGCGGGAGATGATGAAGGATAATCGGTGGTTCCTGAGGGACGAGACGTAGGGGGATATGTCCGGTTGCTTGTCATCATCTATGACAGGATCGACAGATGCGGGGCCCCTGCAGCCCCAGGAAGACCCCGTGCCGCCGTCGACCTACGACCTCAGGCCGTTGTCAGAGGGCAATGGCTCGTCGGCTCGACGAGGCAGTCGTCATCGTCAGCCGCGACGTAGGATGACGTCCGCCCCGCCGTCCGGACAGACGATACAGCTTACTCCGCTTTGGGAACACGTAGTACGCGTTGACAGCGTAGAATCTAACGTTACACTTTATTTTGTCTGATACTTCCCAGGTAGCAAGATGACGTCAAATGACGTCTTAATAACGTCTTAATTATGTCATAAACTTAAGACGTCTTTAAGACGTTTTTAAAACGTCTTTAGACGTCATCTTGCTACCTGGGTTGTATCTCCATTTTTAAGAATTATAACATTTTTTCTCGATTTTACACTATTCTTTTCGATTTTAATTTCGATTTTTATTTTTTTTTTTACTTTAATTTTACAAATCGCATCTATGACATGTGTTTCCTCCTGCCAGGTGCGTACGCGTAGGTTTCCATCCGAGGTTGACACGCAGGCCACCTTCGTTGAGATCTCCGAGAGACTTCGAGACCCGGAATGGGAAGTGCGCCAACACGCTCTGCGGGTACTAATGGACGTTCTACCGACGTTGAATACCGATGCCGTTGACAAGGTCATGCAACCGGTGGTGCCGGAGCTGATCAATAATTTGGGGCATCCAGCGCCGGCGGTACGCAAGGGCGCTTTGGACGCGCTGCGGGTCTACCTCGTTCACACCCCCAACAGGGACAGCGTGGTCAAAAATGTAAACATCCGCAATGCGCTAAAACAGAAGTTTTTCTCACATTTTTTCAATATCCTATTATTAAATTAATATATTATTAAATTAATATATATATTAAATTAATTATTATAAATCTAAACTTCTCACCTCTTTTAATTTTATTTAAAATTCTATTCTATAAATTTTATTTTGTTAATCGAGGGAAAATGCTCGCCCAGATAATTTCTATGAATATTATCTTTTTACTATAAGTATGTAGATTTTTAGAATAATCTGTTCATGAATAAAAATTAAATTTGAAACACGCGAGTTTCTAGATCTCTTTCGCGATTCTTCACGAATTTTTTTTATAAATAATATGTTACATACCGAGGAGTATTTGTTCCAGATTCTTCACGATGGCTTGAACCGACCAGATGCTCACAATCCATTTCAGACGAACGTGACGACGGGCGTAATTCTGAGCGCCCCGTTGCTACTCTTTCCGTCGTCTAATAGTCCTCCACCGACTACGCAGATCCTCAAGGACGCCACGATCGCCTTCGCCGCACGGCTGGTCCAGGTACCGCACCAGGAGGCCGTTCTCAAATCCCTCATGAAGATTCGCGATGAGGTCGGCGATGAGGAATTCGAGAGCTACCTGGCGGATTACGACGACAAGCTGAAGAAGAATATCGATGTTCTTTCCAAGATTTATAATATCAAGTCGAGCAAGAGGAAGCGAGAGAGAAATCGCGCGCAGGATATCGTAAAAGCCGACACGAAGGAGCGTACCTTGAACAAGTCTTGGGATAGCGACAGCGACACTTCCGGTATCGCCGAAGAGGAGGACGAGACGTCGAACATACCACCAGCGAGAGTCGTTTTGGAAACCGAGATCAAGTTCAATGAAGAGACGGCCATCACGATGACGATTCTGGAGGAGAAGGATGAGGACGAGAGCGAAGACGACGGAACCGGCAAGAACGAGAATTCTCCGGATAAACGGAAGACGCCCAGACGCGTCCGCTTTGGCGGTGAGATCGTCAAGCTGAGGACACCTGACAGCGACGAGACAGAATCGATCGACATAACGCCTAAGACGAGGATCCCGCTTCCCGTGTCGCCGGCCACCAAGATGCCGGAAACGACCCGGAGACGACCTTCGTCGCAACCGTGCAGTCCCCATGCGGGTGAAAAGCGTAGATCGAGGAGGGTTTCCAGGTCGGCCTCCAGCAGTCCTAAGAGGGAATACACGCACAATGCGCAATTGAGTCCTAAAAAGAGTATCCTTACGCGAACGGATAGTCCTGTCATCATTATCGATCCTGTAACGGAAGAAGCTAAGAGAATAAAAAAAGATAAGAAAAGCGACGAAGTCTCAGAGGATAAAGATTCTTTCAAGGTGAATGGCAGTTCAAAAGAAATTAATGAGAAGAAGGAAGATATCACTTTATCAGCTCCGACAACTTTGTGTTCGACAAATAAAGAAGAGAAACTGACGAAGAACAATGAAAATAATCGAATAAAGGATGAAAATAACTTATCCAAGATAGCTCAAGTTGCAGCAGCATCCAAGAACGTGTCCTCGAAAGGAGAACAAGAAGATAATAATGCGAGCGCGATTGACGAGAACGTTTCCGAAACTACTTCGCGGAGAGAAAAAAATTCATCTCCCAAGCTATCGGATTCGAATGGTCAAAAGACGATTAAGGAGAATAAGGACGAAGTGGAAAAAGGAATAAAAGGACGCTTGAACGAAGACGTGCGGAAAACATCGGAAATCAATTCTGATTGCGATTTTTCCAACAATCTCCCATTCGGATCGCCGATTAACAGTGAATGCGAGTCGCGAATAGATCGCCTGGTCGGCGGTGATTTTATTGATGATGATGAACGGGAGGAGGGGGTGCGTATTTTCGACTCGATTACGGACGATCAGACCAAGTACGACGACGAAGGACGAAGGAGACGCGGTCAATGCTTCGACAGGAAGAGCACATCGGAGGGAAACGGAAGTGTCACCTGCAGCAGCAGCGAAGGCGAGGGTAAACCGCGAGAACCCAGCTGGGAGGAATTGGGCTTGGTTGATCAAGAGGTGTTGGACGATCTGCACAATAAGGTGAGTGGATTCGAAAATATTGTTTGATAAATTAATAAATACATCAAATATTTTATATATATGTATTGCAAATTTATTCTATAATTTATATTAGTTTTTTTTGTAAAAAATTCTTGGTAAATGTACATTTTTTATCACTTGTGAGAGTTCTTTTTAATATCGAGATGAACCTTTTATAATTATTCAGATCTTTTTATAACTGCCAAAGAAACTATATTTTTGAATCTTTAAAAATTTTTTCAAATAACACAAATATATATCCAACTAATTTAATTAGAGGAAGAAGTATTTCATATTCGTGTGATTTATTTATGTAAATTAATTTTTAATCAAGCTATAAATTAATCGCTAATTTCAAATGCGAATATAATTCAATATAACATAAAGTCGAAATAAAATATTTGCATATTCATTTATATCTCGTTAGAGACATATATTTAACTAATTTCTTATGCGAAAATATTTGACATTTCCGTCGAGGCAGAGTGACGCTTCGCTTGGCGGGGATTAACATGCTCATTTGAGGACCCTTGACTTTAGGACAGGTCGCCGGTCCGATACATTAGTACACGGTGAGAAGTAGGTCGATCGATTCTCGTCGACAAAAGTTCGTCGCGTGACGTAACGTGATTTAAGCTCCATCAATTATCGGGGTTACGTGTGCGCGCGTACACAGGCGCTTAATGTATGTCTTTTTCTGCCCTTTTTTTTCTTCAATCTCATGTACACGAAGTACTTATATTTTCTGTTCGATGTTTCCTATCGAACGTCATCACGATAGTGTTATTTTAAAATCGCGTCTTGATAAGCCGTAGACAGATTAGAGCTTCACGAGACCTTGATTACATTCGATCGACTTCAATTAATCCGCGGATGTGGCGTACTCGTAATAAATATCGGGCGAGTAATCAAATAGCTCGAAGTCCAGTCTCAGCTTCTCGTACAGTTTTTGCACCGTCGCTATATTTAATTGGCGGAAGTATATCCTGGAAGCGTTCATGTGACCGTTGCTATGCCTCCATCTAGGCTTGATCTTGTCCCGTAATCCTAACTTATTGATGGCGTACACTTGATCTCGCCAGAGCGATTCCACCTGCGGAATTAATGACACATTCGCGGGAAGTTTAATACAAAAGGAGACATTTTTTTATGAAAAAATTTATCACGAATTTAATCTTCGAAAAAATGCATAAGACATTCGAGGACTGCGACACATGACAAATAGTGATTCCTGGTGCGAGTGCAGGTCATGACATTACTTACATTCGCAATGATATTGTACTTGACGAGGCACGGTGTGCAATAGAGGTAATACGGCATCCAGTGATCATCGCCATAACTTCCGAGATCGGTATCGATCACGTAATCGACAAACTCTCGAAAGGTCGGTTCCACACCAGCTGGAGACGGCGTGTTATCGCGTCGGATCACCTGATCCGGTCGTGGTTCCGTGAAATTTTTTCCTGAAGATTTAAGTAAAAAAAAAGAAATTATTGAATTTATATATCGCTCTTTGTATTTTCTATAAAGTTGGAGGACTCGGATACTTTCTTTGTTTCTTAAAGTTACAAAAAAAAAGAAATTGATTATGAGATATTAACCAGTTCACTGGTAATGACCCATATGACTAAAAGGAGGTGTTACAACTGATAATGGCCCATATATGTCCATTATGAATAACTTTGCCAATTTTTAATGGATTTGCATAAAACTTGATACACCCACATTTTTCGGATCGTTGATGACAAATTTGGGATCGAAATTTTAAAATTCAAAATAACGAATTTAGTATAGTGAATTAATTTTATTATTCTATTATTATATTTATTATTCCATTAGAGAAAATTCAAATTCGATATATTCAAGTTTGAATGTCTTGAATTAATCCTTGAATTTATCTGCAACCAAAAAATGTATTGAGTGTGATATATTTCCATAATGAAATATCAAAGTTAATCACAAGAAGAAGTCATATTGAATCTGTCAGTTTAAATCTTGCAATTTTGTCTATAGATTCATCATAAGAGACTCGAAAAACGTGAACATATCGAATTTGATCTTCTCTATAATAAAATAAAATTAGTCCGCTACATTGGATTCGCCATTTTGAATTTTGAAATTTCAACCCTTGATTTGTCACCAGCGACGCAAAAAAACCCTTTATAAATAAACTTTCATGTAAAATACGAATTTATTTGCTCTCACCAGTTTTGGCACAAAATGTTGATTTCGGATGTATCAGTGAACTACACAGAGAAAAATATCATTCTACTGCCAAGAAAAGCGATTACTCAGTTTATTTTTCTTTTTTTTAAGTAATAGTTTTCTTCAAAAACAAAGAATATATTCTTGATAATAGTCTTAAAATATACTCATCACAAGTGTTAGAAAATCTCATTATCATGTACTTAAAAGAAGAATTTATTTTCTCTTCAAGAATATTGTAAAATTGTATCAAAGAAAAATGAAACTTACTTTACGTCAACTCTTGCAGTAAGCAAATCAAATTTTTGTTTTAATTTAATATTCTTGACTAAAATACTGCACTTACTAAAATTCAGATTATATTCAATTAAATTTAATGCTTGTGCTAAATTTATGAGATATTTGCGGATATACAAACTTATGATATACTTAAAATACATAATATTTACTTGAATACAGTATACATTTTTCTCTGTATAGTTAAATATAAATCATTGAATGTGATTCTTATATGCGCGAAGAAAACATATAATGATCGATACTTTTTCCCTCTTTTACTTTCTCGTGACTTACTGCGATACTTCCTCACGATCTTGGCTCCGTACTTGCGATAAAAATGCAGTGTCCCGTGTTCCCGGCCAGCAACACAATTCTCGAGTTTATCGCGATAGGCGCTCAACAGTCTCTCGAACGGATGTCGAACGACTAAAAGTCGTCTACTCGCGTTTAAGACTCGTTCTGCCTCGGGATACTCGAGTTCCGGTATCGCCCTCCTGGCGATGGTCGACAATTGTTGCTTGCCATTACTTAACGTCTCCATAGACACATTCATCAATAGGCAGAGATTGTAGAGCCAGGTCGTAGTTCCAGCTTTGTACACCGGGCAATACGATATATTGTGTTCTCTGCGTGGCAAATTGATCGTTATCAATAAGCTGATATTAATTTAATCGATTTTTCATCATGCCAAAGTGTTCTCTTTTCTTAATGAACCTGTCCATGTAGAAGATGCTGTACTGCGGCGTGGGCGGATGTTTGAACAATGAATCTTCGGCGAGCTTTCGATAGATGCCTAAATTATACTTTTTGCATACTCTTTCGACGTTCAACAATCGTCGTGTGTTATCCACTTCAGCTTCGACCTAAAATAAATCGCCAGATTTTTCTCTTAAAATTGGAGAGAATAATAGATAAAAAGGATCAATTTCTATCTAAAAAAATTTAATATAAATTATACATATAATTTTATGTCTTTAAGATTTATTTTTGATACTTTCAAGATGAATTCTAATATTTTTATTTAATTTTAAATTATAATATTTTCATTTAAATTTAATTTAAATTTACTTTAAATTTAATTTAAATTTAAAAAAAAACATTACAAGATTATAGATATAACTTGCGTTAATGCTTCTTAAGCAGAAATCGTTTTGTTTATCTATTACTTTATTATTTCTTCTTCATCGATCATTAATAGAATGCAACGCGTGACTCACCAATAGCTTTCTCAATTCATCGGCGACGGGAAGAGGTTTATCCTCGTTTCCGACAATAATAATAGACATTTTTAACGTCAACAAGATAGCACCGAGACAGATGACGATTCGAAGTAACCGAGAGAGCACACGCTTCTGTTGCCTCGACATGATCGAGACACGGTTTGCACTTATTCCGAATTCACAAATATATGATCGTCTCGCGTATCCATCACTTAGAACTGTTAGAACTCAACGGTAAATTCTCTCTAGAGTTTACAAAACAAATACATTCTCTGCATCTTCAACGCGTCGACTGACCGGTTTTGTATTCGCCAATTGTGATGGATCTAGAGTATCACCGGCCCCGAGCTGATCGTTGATACCATCGCGATTATAATTAAGTATCGCTTATAGAATATTTTGAAACTATTAGATGCCTTTTTAATAACCGAGTTAATTTTGAGACGATGATTCTTGACGTAAAATGATTTAACAAGGTACAAAGAATGAATAAATTGGCTCGATGAACGAAAGTCCACTCCTGAGATTTGAGTGGGGAACGTCATGGCCGAAGACGCCTGGATCGTTCTCCGCATATTAATTCCGTTAGTTCAGCTATTCAAACAAAATCAAATAATTCTAATCAAATGGATACCTATCGCTCGTTCGAGCGATAACGAGCGATTTTAACGCCAGCGTAGACCAGTTTCGATTAAATCTCTATTATGCTCGCGATACTAATCTATATGTACGAGTATCGTACATCCCGACGACGGTCACGATTGTCACAGGTGCGCCTTATGTTCATTCAGCGAGTAACTTCAAGGTCACTGCACTAGACCTTTTTATGAATGCACGCGCGGCCTCGGCCTCGTCTGCGAGAGGTCTATGAAAATAAATACTGTTATCCCCCGCCCACGCGATCGATTTCTGTAAATCGTTTGTGTATCTGAAAACGAATTATGTATGTATCTCCCAACTTTGACTTTTTGCAACACATATCGCTCTGCATAATTGATCTACGATGTCACCTGTAGGTTCTTGGAAACGTGCTACTTTAGACTCAATTCTCTGCACTAGATAAAAGTTTAATGGAAATCGCGCTATTTATTGTTCGACGTGAACGCTTTAATTTCCCGCATCGAGTATCTTATTTAAATGTTTATAGTCCATTTTTTGTGTCGAAATAATATTTTTTTTTCAATTAAATCAGATAAATATCGCTTCATGATTATTGATATATTATAATATGAAGATTCAAAATATTGATATATTATAATTGATAATGAAAATGAATATATTTAATTTTTTTTTTAATTAAATTTCAAGTGAATGAAATCTCGATAATTTTCAAACGTAACATGTACAAGAACTTTGTTTATTTTCTGAGATTGATTCATAAGAAAATGTATAACGCTTTTTCAAATTATCGCCCTTCTTATGTGGAATAAAGTCGAGTTTATGCGCGCCAAAGCAAAGTATGAATATTCCGCGACGAGCGAGGGAGAGGGAGGGTGAGAAACGACGGAAGAGATTTCACCCCGAGAATTATATCGCGGCCGAGCGCATGTAAGAGGGAGAAAAAGTGCAAGAAAATAATTAGGCACGTATTGCGTGCCACGTCGCTCGGTCCAGGAAAGCGCCGTTCCCGTGTATATGCAAATCAGCGGCAATTGTACAGCCGCGTTTGCCACATCGCGGTCGAATGCAATTTTCAAGCCGTTCTCTGATTCATCATTAGCGAATTCCGCCAGACGTTAATTCACCTTCCGCGTCTCGTGTCTCCGAATGTCGAGAACGCGCTTCGGAGACGCGTTTGAGGCTATTAAAAAAAAAAAAGGGACGTCGGTTAAGGCTGTTAAAAAAAATTCTAGACGAAGGAATATTAAAGGAAGAAAAAAGATGCCGAGTCCGGTATCGATTTCGCGGTTATAGAGCTCGATAGAAACACGCGGTGAGAATGCAGATGCACCAACCGGTGCATTGCATTCGGTCTCGCTTTGACGATCAATAATGTCGACTCGTGAATTTCTAGCGACACCGCTCATTCGCTCTCGCGTAATTGAATTTCTTGAATAAAGAGTCTCCTTACATATACTGTAGTTTCATTTTTATTCTTTAACGTAATCAAATTGCGGGCAGGATAGAAATTATGCAAGCAAGATCAAGAGAAATCAATATGTTCGTGATTAAAGATGAATCACGCGAGTACAATTCACCTAGCTTTTTAATGATTCAAGTATTTGACTAGTTAATTCCAAGAATAACAAGCAAGGCAAATGTGATTTACATTCTTATTAGGAGTAATTAGGGGATTTGCGTGCGAGACGAGTGCAGATAGAAAATATAACGTTGATTATGTATGTAAAATAATCGGGTTTTTTCGATAAACCTCAAATATTTCTAAACTATGAGCTTTTCTCTCACCCGATATCCTCTCTTTATCACCTGTCATTCTTCCAGGACGACTGGCGAGCGAGAGTGAGAGGCCTGGAGAGAGTCGCGTCTGCTTTGCGGACGTCCTCAGCGCTAATCGCGATAGAGTCGCGATTAGGATCGCTCTTGCATGCGGTGCTTGGCGGCGAAAGGAGCTGCCGGGTGGCCGCCGCCGGCTTCGCGGTGGCGAAGGTAAGTTCTCGTAACTTTCGTCAAGATCAACCCTTAATGCGCTGAGATCTCGGCTAATTTATTGCCGCAATTGTCAGCGGATAAGCGAGCCTTGTTATTATGTAATATATACATCGCGTAATAGAGGAGAAATATATCTCTCATAAAGAAGAATCTCGCAAGGATTTCGATTTTTCAGTATTGCTTTCTTCGAATATTTAACATATTTTTAAAATTATTTTAGATATTTAAGATATTTTTAAATTATCTTAGATATTTAGGATATTTTAAAAATTATTTTAGATATTTAAGATATTTTTAAAATTATTTTTTAATTCAGAAATGTTTAAATTATTTAAATTAATTTTTTTAAATTAGTTAAAGGTTTAAATTATTTAAATTAATTTTTTAAAATTAGTTAAAGGTTATTTTAGTACTGCATATTTCTTTTACTTCCTGATTAAAGCTTATATTATTGATATCTGTATTCAATTCTAGAAACATTTACAATTCCTAAGCAAAGTTACAAGGACACCTATGTGACATGTACATTCTTCTATCTATAAGTTGTACAGGAGACACTTTTAATGCGTAGAAGTAGAATCTATTTTATAATTCTTTCGTAATGTCATAGGTTTATGACGCATTATAGCGTCAAACATTAACTATATTTCATATTTATGGCACGTGCAACATTCTTAGAGACCATTTTGTATTTCAGATTGTAGTAGCCGGTGTCTCGGAAGACGCGCTAAAAAAGAGATTGCCCCAGCTAGCTTGGGGCCTCGCCAGACAAGGCGGTCCAGCTGCGGCCCAACTTACTAGGATTGCGATGCTCAGATTAAAACCCAGCCTCCTTCTGGAACAATTACTGCAGCCCCACTGTCTAAGTGCCAGAAACGCCAAAGTAAATCTATTTAACGTAATTCGCGTAATTTATATTTTTTTTTCTTTAATTTATATTTATATTTTTAATCTATATTTATATTTTAATTTATATGCATATTTTAATTTATATTTATATTTATATTTTAACTTATATGTATATTTTAATTTATATTTATATTTATATTTATAATTTATATTTATATTTTTAATTTATATTTATATTTTAATTTATATTTATATTTTTCGCGAATATATTTCGAAAACAAAAAATATAAATTAATTGCTTCTTTCCTGCCCAAGTTAAAATCATTTATATTTTTCGCAGACGAGAGAGAACGCGCTGCAGTTGCTGATCTTTTCGTTAGTGACATTTCCGAGCACCGAGTTCAAACTGGAGACCGTGATTAGTCGAGTGGCCATGATGGTCGCGGATCGTCGACGCAGAGTACGCCAAGCTGCTCTCGATGCTTTAGCGGTTTTGGGGCAGATCTACGATTCTGAGGTATTATTTGAAAAACCAAGAAGCTTGCGAAATAAATTAAAATGTTGTAACTTAACTTTGCAAAAATACTTTTGGAACCAGCTGATATTTAAGAAAATAATATTTCTGTATCCTATAATATTAATATTTACTTGTCTTTATTTTTCTTATATACTAGATAGATCCGAATGATCTTATCATGCCCTGCATTTATTTCAATAGTTTCAATAGTTTTAAATTTAAATTTTATTTTTAAATTGTAGTTTGTGAAGTTTTGGTTTCAAACACGAAATTAAACTTGGAGCGATTTTATTTGACAGCGGTCTATTGATGTTATAGGAAGTTCTTGAAGCAGGAAGACGAGCGGCCGAAGGACAGGCCGATGCCGAAGCAATGCTGGCTGCCATCAGAGCACGACTAGCCAGGAAGTCGCTACCCCTGGTGTCGGCCGATGGTCTTGTGGTGTACGGTTTGCAAATTTCACCGAGTGTTCAGACCGCTACTGGTAATAACCGAGAACAAACTGAGAAATAACCGAGAGAAAAGCGTAATATGTGTAAAATAAAATTATAGCGAATTACATAATAATGTATTTTAATTAGTATTTTATGTTGATTCTAACATTATCATGGAAAGAACCATGTAATACTTGCATTTTTAATGAACGTTTTGAAATTAAATTTGTAGTCATATTTAGTCGCGTGACGTTTCGATATAAAACGCAAAGTTTAATATCACTTCATTATCTGCACACTATCGTAGAGCTTATTTTTTAACTACATGTGTTGTATCAATTATCTTCTCCCTTTCTTTCTCTCTCTTTCTCTCTGTGAGGTGAGAAAATAATTTATTAATTTTATTTGAAATGCAAAAATGTGTAAACGTTTGGGCGAGAGAACAGAATTCTTAATTGACAATTTAAATGTGCATTTATCCTCGATTTTTTTACGAACAGGTCCTGATGTCGATTGGATCGCGGCGGGAAGCGGCTCGGTTTCACCTGGCACCGGTCGCACTAGAGGTCAGATCATCGCCACACCTAGATCGGCGCAAGGAAGAGCATCTCGGTAATAATTCGGAGGATTATTCATAAAAATCAATTGATGCGAAAGTATATATTCGTGTAAAATCATTAAAATATCGCATTGTTTCTTTTAGAAACGAAAATATGAACAAACGCGAAGGTTCATGGATAGAAAGGCCCAATCTCGTCGCTCTTGGTGTGGGTCTGCAATCTAAGACCGAACAATCGACCGCCTGGCAGATGTTGCCTTCGCAAACTAACGTAAGATGACCTACATTTTCTATTCTATCTCTCTATACATCTTCCATACATTATTTTATGAGTCTCATATATATAACATATGCGATTTAAAGATGGATAAATACTGATAAAATAGAAAAAAAGATAAAATGATATATGTTGCAACTACATTTTTAAAATATTCGTAACTTTACTAACTCTTTAAATAAAAACGATTAATGTGATTTTATATCAGAGAGTTACGCGCAGATCTTTTTATGTATTTCCTAAACAATATGTATAATAGATTGATAGTAATAAATAATAATAGATGGATGAAAATAGATTATTAATAACTTTTGGCATTAACGGTATTACTTTCACAAAGTTCTATCGATTTCTCGATACATACAGTGTTTACATAAATATGCCAATTTTTTTCGTCATTATCATTATTCGTCGGGATATTAAGCTTTGCAATGCAAATGCTGAAATATCAAGTACTTAATAAAGCAAGAACGGGGAAAAATGAGATACGTCTTTTTCATAGAGTTTCATTTTGCATATCTTCGTCCGACTCTTTATAATTATTCCTCGTCGAGTGTGAATTGAGTAAAGAGCTTTAAACACGGAAGAGAAACATTGTACTCTTTGCGTGTGATTCAATAATATAATTTCTTCGCAATTTATATTTGCATATCAGTTGATGTCGTCGACGAACGTTTAATATAGATTATCAGGACTAAGATCGTTGATAAAAAATATTCTATGATAAAAATATAAAATGTTCAGCATTTTTAATATTTTACGGTGGTGCGTTCGTTTGTTTCTTAAACCAATTCCGATGGTATGTATTGTACATCACGGCAGGAGATGGAAAATATTGTCACATATAATAATAGGTTATTATATAAATTTTTTATTAATTTTTTTTATATATAAGAGTCCATATTTCAAGATATAAAATTTAATAACACGATTATGTTACTAAATTTGTGTTTAAATACCGGAACGTGGGAATGTGTCTGTTGCAATGTTATCGAGGGTTAGAATATCACCACAATTTATCACATCTGTATCGATCCCGTATTTAAGTATTTTCGGTTTTATTACAGGACGACAATGAAAATGAGATAAAAGGCTCGAACGGACGGAACATAAATGCAGGTAATCTTGCCCGAGAGAATCTGGTTTAATTAATTAATTTGATTATTTTTAGATGAGTTTTGAAATTGAAGGATAACTTAATTTTCCAGGAACGTTTTCAAACATCACTTTAAGATTAGAAGAGCAATTGCGTTCTTCTTACACGCCATTGAATCAGTACGATTTTGTCGAGACAGATGCTAAAAATCACTGGGATATTTCCGACAATAATTTTGAACAGAAAGTGCGAAATCGTAAAAACGTTAATGAAGTTGCTAAAGAAAAGGTAAAGAAATGATTCTTATAATAGTACAAAAAGCACAGGAAAGGACCCCGCAGAAAACATAGGGAAAGTGGCTTTCGGTAAAATTGGCTGAAACTTTGCCATTTTGTACTTCAAGTAATGCTGATCAAAAGTTACCATTGTCACAAGTCAATCTTACGAGCCGTTTTCATTCTGGAAAGGCTCGAAGTTCGATAATAATACCTATGATACCTATGATACCCATAATATATTTTCGCTTTCAGCGTTATCCAGGATCAATGACGTGGACGTAGCGAGTATCTGATCCCTTTGTATGTATGCGTGTGTGTGGGGGGGGGGATGTACGTGGATGCGTGCGTGCATGATATATAACATATTATGTGTATGTGTGTTAATTATTGTGTTTTTATCACATCTATTGATTAATAATATCAACATTCCGAGGATCATCTGGAGGTTCTCGATCTGCGTCATCCAATGTGATGTTGAGCAACAACGTATCAGGATATTTGATGTTTCCCTGATATCATGCAAAACCTAAGTGCCATAAGACGCTAGCAACGTGTGCGCATGTACTCAAAGTGCGAGAACTTCCAGATGATCCTCGGAATGTTGACATTATTAATGTTTGTATATCATGCACGCACACCCTACCGATCTCCCCCACACACATACACACACACACACACACACACACACACACACACGTATACATACGCACACGCATACATACAAAGGGATTAGATATTCGCTACGTCCACGTCGTTGATCCTGGATAACGCTGAAAGCGAGAAAGTATCATAGGTACTATTATCGAACTTTGAGCTTGTCCAGAACGAAAACGGCTCGTAGGATTGACTTGTGACAATGGTAACTTTTGATCAGCATTACTTGAAGTACAAAATGGCAAAGTTTCAGCCAATTTTACCGAAAGCCATTTATGTTTTCTGCGGGGTCCTTTGAAAAAATTCGTTCATTTTCAATTTATTTATTTCATGTAAAATGACTACCTTTCTGTTTACATCACCATTAGAAAGTATCTTGTTTATGATAAATTATATATAGCATAATATAAAAAAAATAAAACTTAGTTTTTATTATATTGTATTCGTGAAAATATAATATATACAATATGTGAATATTATTAATAATGATACATTTATTAATTGTAAAATATGCAAAATGTGTGTTTATAGGAAAGTACTCTCCGAGGAGAATCTAAGATTCCGATATTATTGTCGACTCGGTCTAAAATAACTTCGCAAAATCGTGAAAAATCCATCAATCTGGAACACATCAATTCTAATTCGCGAAAGCAAGCGAAGGATGCGTTGGATAGCAATAGCAATCGGATAAATTCGCGGCAGGAAAATATTAGGTGAGCATCATTATTGGCATCATTGCGAGAGAATTTACATTTTAAATTAAATTAACACTTGTACGTTAACTGCACGCAGATCGTATGCAGCTGCATATCAACGACGGAAACGTCTCCAACAAGAAGGCAGTCAGATTTCGAATCAAACATTCGATTCGCATTGCGGTGGTTATCGTTCTTATGCGAAAGCTTCGGGAAGAACAAATAAAGAATATAACGTAAGTTACTTAAAATTTTTTTCCGTGTAAAAAAGATTGCAATTTTGGTGAAAAATTTACAAAACGAGATACTTTTTTATTAAATATACAATTTTAACTAAATTAAAAAAATGTCATGAATTAAATATTAAATTTTAATATAAAATTTAATGAAAAGTTTTGAATGATAAAAATAAAAAAACGCATGTATTTTATAAAAATATATTCAATCTACAATTACACTTATCTCTCTATGGCTTTGCAGAACGTTTCGGGAAGCAGGGAAGAGATATTCTCGAATGATAGTCATAATTACGGCAGATTTGTAGCCGACGATTTTACGGATAAGAACGAAAACTCGGATCGCACAGGAAGACGTAAACGATTATCTAGAAACATGCAGCAACAGACGCTCGTCGAAATGTGAGTTTTTGACTCAACAACCTTCTCCGATTCGCGAGAATTTTTTCCAATATGATTGATTTTCGTTTGTACAGGTACAGCTCGATTCACGAACAACAAAGGAAACTTATGGACAAAAACGTGTATCGACGATTACGAACTGCTCCGAGTCCATTGACTTGTGTGTATCAGGAATCGGAACATCTAGAATCACAAGTCCCCGCGGATAACGATAGAAAAATGATATATCGGGTAAAATAAATTATTTTATCTTTATTAATTAAAGACAATCTAATTTTCTAATAATAATTTCTCGCTAAGAATTATCGAGAATTATCGAGGTTTAGATTAAGAATTATCCAGAATTATCGAGGTTTAAACAATTTAATTTTAAATTAAATTTTTTTCAATTTTATAGATTAAATTATATTAAATTTTATTAAATTAAATTTTATTTTATTAAATTATATTAAATTATATTAAATTTTATAAAAAATTTTTAATATTTATAATTATTACAAATATTATTACAAATATTATATAATATTATAAACATTTAATAACATAATATTATAAACATTTAATAACAAATATTATAAATTTTACAAATATTAATTTTTATATGATTTATCGTGTTGCAGTCAAAAGATTGCAGGACGAAGGATGCGTCGGAGACGGCGGAGCAAAAGACCGAGATGGATCTAGCCTCATCGGATTCGCAGGAAAACGAGCATTCTCCTGTGGAGAACGCCAGTCCTCATCGCCGGAGACTAAGATCGTTGTCACCTTCGCAGCTCCATCGATCGCGACAGTTTGTCAAACTGGCCTCCAGCAGATTTCACGCCGCGTCGATGTACGACATGTGAGTCTCAAAATTAAAGTTTACATTCTCTTGAAATAAAGTCGCGTCGATCGAAATAAACACGCCATCGGGCCGACTTGAATTTTTTTTTTTATTTTAAGCTCTCGAGAGCACACAATTCCAGACAGGATCGATTCTGTCCTAAAATAACTGCGAGCGAGATGCCCGGTTTATCGATCACCGGCTGAAATGATATGCGTAATAATAAACGTTTCTCTCCAGACCTTCGTGTTTCAAATTCCATGTAGAAAAATGGAGTAACATGCGTGACAACTTTGCGACTTGCGATAATTTTTTGCATCCGAATAAAAGAAATTGTCCTGTTAGAAACAAGAGAATATTGTATTAATTACAGAGATATTACTTACATGCTCGAGATAATAGGGAAGGCTATAAGGGCTCTGCACAAGGTGCGCGACCTCGTATTTCGCTTAATCTCGATCTCGTCACGTGACACATTATTTCTTAACACACTTAATGCGACACCTGGTAAGATCCAAATCGCCGATAGACGGTGAATTATTTTAGGTCGGCGAAAATCGCATGTCGACGATCTTTCAAATTGATAAACACTCCCGATCAAATTTTTAAATTTAATAAATCCATCCTTCTGTCGAGATCATGAATTAATATTTGATGAGCAAACAATTTTAATTCGAATTGGCTTTCGATTTTATATTGGCATTCGGTGAGTAAAATTAAAAGGAAAAAAATGTCTGGCTCAAGGAACGTGCGTGATACGATAGAAAAAAAATTCGAGAAAGAGAGAAAGAGAGAAATTTTTCTTCGCACAGAAATGATATGACTGGAAATTTATAGTACCTGAATGTACATGGCTTAACGACGAGTTATATGCGCAATGTGTACACATCATGCGGGACTGTTGTAGATTGTCAAAACGCCTTACAGCGCTATCGTCCGTTCTCCTGCTCGTTGAATATTTTATGTTTAGGCGAGCACGCAGCGACTGATCGCTATTCAATATTGCCTATCCCGAGATATTTACATAAATGCGAACACGACAGAATAACAGAGAAGATCATATTTTATACGTATTCTGTGAAAAATCAAAATTTTTAAAAATAGATTGTCTTTAATTTTCCACATATATATAAAGTTTATAAAATTTTCCAATATTAATTTCGTTAAACTTTTATCACATCTACAATATATTTATATAATTTCAATAAATATTTTACTCTCAAATATTTTAATTAAAAAATACGAAAATTTTTTGGAATATGATTCTATACGTGAATCATTGTTTCTTCCAAAATAAGACAAGAGGAATTGCACGATTACGTATGAGACAATCGAAAATTTCGTGTGCTAGCAATTAAAATTATTTTCACCGAAAAATGAATGAATAATAATCTCGCTATCAGATTCAGATAAAATTTAAATTTCAATTAAGATAGGGATGTGGGAAGAGGCTAGACGTGTCTATATATATGTATATATAATATGGCAAAACACTATAGAAGGTGAAATGACAGAACTGATCGAAGGCGTGATACCAAGAATATATATTTTTATATACTTATACTATTTAAAATTATAAGATCATATTTTCTAATGTATTTTTATATTCTATTCATAATTATGTAATTTATATTTTTTATAAATAATTTGTGCAACTATGAGAATTAAACTTATTTGTGTATATTTTAGGTACGTCATATATTTGAACAAAAAAAGGACTAAAGTGGTTTGGCTGATAATATGCAATGAAAACGAACATATTAGTTATTATCTAATAGATAATAGTTCATTGTCAAATTTCTAACATATTCGTTTTCATTTTATACTCTCAATCAAACAACTCTAATCCTTTTTTTTGTTCAAATATATGACATAATAAAGTACATAGTAAAGATAGAGATGTATGTGGGAAGAGGTCAGACGTGTCTATACCACTTATTTGGTCAACAAGCGACAGAATCCATCCATGGCAACAGCATGGACACATATCCTGTGAAGAGAGCATTCACTTTTCAACCCAACGAATAATTGCTGGAAGACAATATTCGTGGACTAGAAATATATATGAAGTGGCTGGATCGAGAATTGAACAGAAAACTTTTCGCTTTCCGAACAACTGCTCTAAATTACTGCTCTAAATTACTATCCAGACCTCACACCTAATGAGCTCTTTAATCCTTTCACTCCTGTAAGGACATATATGTCCCGGTGATATCTCATAAGTAATTTTGTTCGTCTTATACTTGTTGAACCTTTTTTCTCAATACTTAATCCATGGAATTATAAATTTCAAAAAACACAAAATTAGGAGTGAAAAGGTTAACACAATGATATGCGACTCTAGAACAATGTTGGATGCAATATCGATTGCTGGAGGATCCCTGAAAGGTTGCTCGCTGACCAAATAAGTGCTGGTAGAAGTATTCGCTACTGGCTTTCCATAAGAAACGACACCGACGAGCACAATGCCATAAAGTGACCATATCCCTCAAGATTCCCCTAAATAACAATATTTTCACTGTGCCAATAACAACCCTAAATAAGGCCATGGCAAGCCTCCTTGCGAAATTATAAAAGATTTAATTTAAATTCCAAGACTAAAGAAAAGAATCAAAATGCGGTTAACACCTGCCTCAATCTCCTTTAACCGCGTTTCACCCGGATCGCATGACTCAGTCTGACAGCTCTTTCTTCTCGTGACCGCGAGGGGAAAAGGGTAAGTTATGGTCAGCGTAGCTCGTAGTAAGAGGGAAGGAAAAGGGCAATTTGTAAGAATGGTATTCGAGCACAAAACAAAAGAAAAATAATGTCACTATATTTATTATTGTCATTATATTTTATATTTATTTAATTCCCATAAAAATGAACGTTTAATTTCGAGTTACTTTGCACTTACGAGTCCGTCACATTTACATTTCACCGCTCTTGTTCTCTTAGTCTCTTATTATATTTAAGTATTTTTTTAACATGTTTTTTTTATTTGCTTCGATAAGAAAAAAAACACATTTTCAATTCATAGCCCATACATTGTTATCTCTTCCTTCGCGGTTAAATAAACAGGACTAGAGGGGGAGGCATCGCCGGGTGAGTTGAGGACAAGAGGGGGCAAGAGGGAGACGAGCGGACACGGCGCCGGGGGCGACGTGGGGGGGGAAGGGGTGGCGGTCAGCGTCGGGACGCTCGTCGTCTGCACTACGTGCCACAGTCGTGCGTACGTCGTCGATTGTCGAGCGTGTCGCGACCCTCGTCCGCGATGCTACGCCTCCTCGGACACCACCTTCTCGTCGCTCGTCGGTTTCGATATTTCTTTTCACCTTTCGCGAAATATTCGCCACGCGCCACGCGAAATTGCTAGACCCGATCATGTGCGCGCGCGTGTGTCGTCAACCTCTGTCATCTAAGACGAGTTGCAACCGCATCCCCGAGTGCACCGAGTGTGTATATCCGCGACGTACACGTGGATTCGTGAGGCGATATTATGCAAGCGGCTCGCCCTTGAAAAGTCGCCTCTTCTAGGGATGGTAGCGCGATGAGCATCGCAATCTCGATCGAATCGTCGCTAGTTCGTAGGATAATTGCGAATTTCGATCGTGCGAAAATACATGTCGCGATTTAATCGGATCGAACGACTCGGTAAATGTTAAGGTTGTGAAAAAATAATAGATGCAAAAACGCGAATAAAATAGGAGGGAGAAATTAAAATACGAAATAGTAACGATGAACATTAGAGAAATTGAAATACGATTAATAAAAATAATAATAATAATGAGGGACAAATAATGAAATGGACAGGAGCGAGAACTGATAAGAGCATGTCAGTCGTTTGAACCTCGGAATGCGAGTTTCTTGGACATCTAATCGATAATTAATCGCTGTCACGATCTAACACGAGTTTCTGCGTCCTGTGGTTCGAATTATTTTGCACATTTCACGACACAGAGCTAGTGTTTGTCATTAGTATCGATTGATTTCTCGGAGCTCGCGCGCCTATTTCTCCTTTAACGGTTTTAAAAAGCGTCGAGGCGTCGCGATATTTAATGTTTCGCCATCGCATGTGCAACGCGCTACCATCTCATCATTATATTACACGATATTATAAAATTACAAAGTAAAAAAATGACTCGGAGATTAAAAAATCGAATTAGAAAATTGATAGAGCGAACAAAAGTCACTAGAAGTCATTTAATTAATAACAGAAGCGATCTCTCTTCACGTACGAGGGTTCACACGACATGATCTGCGAACGATGGATTGTCCTAAGTGAATGAATACAAATTAGTACGATGGAGATAGGACAAGTCGCCGAACCATGAAGCCTCACTGGAAATCAGCTGATCGACTGCGATAAGAACCTTCGAACGGGACCGGTGACGAAGGAAGGATGATCCTCAAGTTTTGCGCGTGGCCGAGCAAGATGAAGGAGGAGCGCAAGATCGCGGATGCTGTTCTCCGTTGTTGCCCGTGCGTTTTCCGATGTCGGAAATCGGTCGGCGTCGACAACAACGACGAGGATGACGGTGTCGCGTCTGTCTCGACTGTCATCACCACGGTGACCACGCCGGTCATTGCCATGAGGCTGAACCGAAACAGCGAGACGGTGTACGTTGTTTGTCTCGTCGAGTTGAGATGACGTTTCTTTCAATAGTTTATGGGGGAGGGGGAATAAAAACATATGTGTAGCGTAATTCGTAGAAAAATATAAAATAAATATATAATAAAATAAAAGTAAATATAAAATAATAATTATTATTATTAAAAAACGATGAAAAAGAGCACGCTGTGGAAGAGATGACGCTTTTCGAATCTTTATTAAGAGAGAAATAAACTTGAGATGATATTTCTTCGATAAATTTAGGGGGAATAAAAACATACATGTAATCCGTAGAAAATACAAAATAATTATTATTATTATTAAAAAAAAAAATAATTATTATTATTATTAATAAAAAGATGACGCTTTTCAAATCTTTATTAAGAGAGAAATAAACTTGAGATGATATTTCTTTGATAAATTTATGAGGGGGAATAAAAACATACATGTAATCCGTAGAAAATACAAAATAATAATTATTATTATTAAAAAACAATAAAAAGATGACGCTTTTCAAATTTTTATTAAGAGAGAAATAAACTTGAGATGATATTTCTTCGATAAATTTATGAGGGGGAATAAAAACATACATGTAATCCGTATAAAATACAAAATAATAATAATTATTATTAAAAAACAATAAAAAGATGACGTTTTTCAAATCTTTATTAAGAGAGAAATAAACTTGAGATGATATTTCTTTGATAAATTTATGAGGGGGAATAAAAACATACATGTAATCCGTAAATACAAAATAAAATAATAATTATTATTATTTAAAAATGATAAAAAAGATGCTTGAAAGAGATGTTTTTCGAATCTTCGTTGAAAAAGAAATAAACTTGAGATCGATTAAAAGAAGAAAGGGAGAGGAAGAGAAATAACGTGATTCGCGAAAATAATTTTTAATATTGAGAAACTTTAAAAGCGCCTTAAGAAAATGTCTCGTAATAATTTTTAAAAAATATCGACTCGAGTTCGATTAAAAAAATCGCCATAGGTCAATAGGTGTGGAGAGAACTTCCGATAGAATTTAATACATTCAAGTATAAAAGAACACACGTTGGCCTTTCTCGTCAATCGCGATACGTGTGCTATTTTATTTACCGCACCGCTTCGTAATTCCGCGATACTGACGCGATTCAACTTGCAAGCATACATATATATGCGGCTCGTGTAAAAATACTACTTTACGCGAACGCGCGCGAGGCACCGCTACTAAAATATTAAAATGTTCGTAGAACAAGCCATTGCGTAGAAACTTTCGAGTCGATTTCTATTTATGCATTTTTTTTGCAGCGATAAAGCGGTAAACGAAGAAGAGTACAATGCACGGAACAAACGTCACTTATCGTCCGAAGCGAATAACTACCACGTGCAAAGTTCGAACAAGGAGGAATCACGGTATCAAGGTATATATTAGTAATTTTATTTTTCCCAAAAGCATCCACTGCGATCACGAAACACTCTGTTATTTTAACTTAATTTTTGTTTCCATTTTTTAATTAAACAAATTAAACTTTCTTCTTTTTATTATGATTTTTACTTTGATTGCGATAAAAAAATAATAAACTGCTCTTTTTGGAGATTTTTAATTCCTGGATGTTGATTTTTTTTCGATATTTAATAAAAAATATGATACACTGGCGGATCGATTAAAAATTAGACTCTCTTTTTTTATTATATTTGATTGCGATAAAAAAATAATCACTGCTCTTTGGCGACTTTTAACTTCTAGATGTTGACTTTTTTCGATATTTAATAAAAATATGATACACTGGCGGATCGATTAAAAATTAGACTCTCTTTTTTTATTATGTTTGATTGCGATAAAAAAATAATCACTGCTCTTTGGCGACTTTTAACTTCTAGATGTTGACTTTTTTCGATATTTAATAAAAAATATGATACACTGGCGGATCGATTAAAAATTAGACTCTCTTTTTTTATTATGTTTGATTGCGATAAAAAAATAATCACTGCTCTTTGGAGACCTTTAACTTCTGGATGTTAATTTTTTTTTCGATATTTAATAAAAAAATATGATACACTGGCGGATCGGTTAAAAGTTGTACTTGCGATTGTCCATCTTACTCGAGGGTGGATTAGGGGACTTCGACTTGACAGAGATGTTGAACGATAACGCGATGCCGAATAAACTGCTGAATGAAGCTTTTGGCACGCGCGCAGCCGAGATTACGATGGAAATGGAGCGAGAGGTTCTTCACCTCGTCGTGCATACATATAGAGAGCTTTCGTTAGACTTAGCCGGTAATCAATATTCCACTGGTCAAGTCTAACGTAGGATCGAATCGCGCGCGTTGCATCCTACGAAAAGTCAGATCGATAGTTCATTTATCCGCCAAATCATTTGGAAGATATTATCATATTTAGAAGTTAACTTTTGTTATCATTTATACGAATTTATAAAATACCTCACGAGAGAAAGAGTTAAGTTTTCCTCATAAAAAAAAAGAATAAAAATACAGTACAATTTTTTTAGGAAAAAGGGCAATTTTTTCTACTTAACAAAGTGTCACATAAATTATATGCATAGCAATTTTGATCATTTCTCCATGATTTTAGGAGGATAAAAATATTGTTACCATATTCAGGTACTCAGAAAACATGTATAATGTTACGTGTATAATTTGCATCACATTTTTCAAGCAGAAATTAGCCCATTTTTTTCTCTCTTCAACTTTATGAACGAACCAAACGTTCGATCAATTTCTTCGACAAGTGAAAAAATTCGTAATGCCTCTGAATTGTCAGAGTTTCTGCGTTCCTTCTCAGTCAGCGAGCGTGTACACGATCGCCCCAAAAGCGCGAGCAGCTCGTCGTCGGACGTTTCCAGGAGTAATGGACGAGAAATCGACGAGAATCAGGATGCTGCGGCGCTGCAGGATTACAACGATAACAGCGATAATAGCAGATCGTCGACTCCGCGAAGCCAGGACGACGATCCAGCGTTCGACGTTATCACGACGAATCGTCAGAGCGTTCGCGACGACGTCGACTCCTTTTTCGTAAGAAATGTCTTTTCAGATTATTTACTCTCTAAATTTTTTAGTGAAAATGCACTCGAAAAATTGAGTGACTGGTCAAGTCATTCTAGTTAGAATGACTTTTCACTCATAGGAGTGAATTCTTCTCACTTTTTGTTGTAGAGTAAAAAAAATTCACACTGCAAAATAGAGTAAATAATTTATACTCTACTTTGTAGAGTGAATATTTTCACTCTATGTAGCATTTTCACTCTGTATAGAGTGAATTTTTACTCATAAAGAGTGAGTAAAGCGCATAACACGTTACGTTCAGAATTAAACAGTTCACTTTTGTGAAAAGTGAATGTTCACTAATTATTTGGCAGTATTTTCTACTATCACATGGAGTGAATATTCACTCGTTTGGAGTTAGATTTCACTCTAAGAAATTTAGAGAGTACCTTTGTCAGTATTTTTTTGACTGACAGTGCGTCGATAAATCCCTAATAACGAATTTGCTAGCAGCAAATACATAATTTTCACATATACAGGTTAACTCATCGTCGATGAAGATTAATAATTCGATAATAGATTTTTTCGCATATTTGGAGTCGTTACTTCCTCAGCGAAAATTTAACGATCGGCGTTCGTCACTTGACGCCACATTTTATTTTCCAACATTAAATATCACGGTAATTAAACGTTAAATTAGAATTTCGCTGAAAGTCTACTTGAAAAATTGACTGAAAGTTAACTGATTCTTCTAATATATATCTAATTAATAGGCATTTCTTTTTTTAAATTTTGTTTCTTATTTTTTTCTAATTGCCCTCTCTTTATTATATAAGACTTTAAAAGCTAAAGAAAAAAACTACTATCACTAAATATTAACATATATAAAATTTAATATGAGAAGATTTTTTTTAGACTTTTTGCTTGTTGAATCAAATGATATTATTTACTGAATATTTTTTTCTTCAAATATTCCTACATAATGCGAATCCGGATAATCTTCTTGAATAATTTCAGACGCCGTTGGATACTAACAAAGTGGAATACCCGATCGACATGACAAACATACCGGACGAGACGTCGAAGGAATGGAACAACGAAGATGAGGCGAAGCCGATGAATCGAATCGGATCGATTTCGAGACATTCGACTCACGGGGAGCTAATCACCGTAAACGAGAATCGCAGCGGAAGCACGGAGAGCAGTTGCGACGCGCAGTCGGAAGATGTTAGATCGAGCGCGAGGAGAAGATCCATCGTATCCGTGATTCCGAACGAACGTGTTCTACCCTACGAGGATTCAAAGATAGTCAAGGAATCGCTACAATCGAAAGCTGCGAGTCCTAAAAAATCAGAATCGCTGTACCTGTCGCCTGAGAATCGCAGCATCAATAATTCACCGATCTCCAACTCGCCGACCAAACGGAATTCTCGTTGCAATTCGCGCAATTTGGTTAGTAGACAGTGAATCATGAAAGAATTGATTATCATTATCCACCCATTTTATCACGAATTTGAATAATAATTTATAAGTACAATTAAAAAATTAGCGTGTTTACAAATTATTAAATTTACTTTACTTTTATAAATTATTAAATATATTTTACACCAATTATTAAATTTACTTTAATTATTAATTTATCAAATTTTATTTTATTTTATTATAAATTTAATATATTTTATAATTAATTTATTTGTGAATAAAAAAATATAATAATAAAAAAATATATATGTACACATATGTTAATTTAATATTTAATCGTTTGGATATCAGGCCGAGAATTCCAGGGATTCCAGCGAAGAAAGAATAGTCGCTTCCATAGTACCTGACGAGGATGCTTCCATTCAATCATTGGATACCATCGCTCGCCCACCTATAGACATCAGTATGACCGGTGATTCACCAGCGATTATCATCGCATCGAGGCCTCATTCTCATGAAACTATCGAGGATCCCGAGAACTCGCGTAATAAGATTCACACACAGGAGGTAAGAAATCACACACATAGTTTCTTGTTAAGAAAATAATCGACTAATTTACATAATTACGATTTTAGTCTACGGAAGAAGAATCCAGCGTAAACGATATCTTGGAAGATAGACAAAGCAAAGACAGCACGAGTGAAACGAACACCGAACCGGGAATATTGAAGATCGAGGTACAACTTATAAAAAAAAAATATACTTTCATAAATATAATAAAATATTCTTATTTTTCGCAAATTTGTTAGAATTTATACATGTTTCTTATTAACAAGTAAATCTTTGTTAATGACAGACGTGTATGAATTATAACAAATTTGCGAAAAAGCGATACAAGTCATCACAATATAACGTTTGTTATATTTTTTGGACAGTCTGAGTCTGTGGAAGCTGTCGAGTCCCGTAGAAGAATCGCTTCAAAAGTACCGATACGCGGCATCGGTAGATATCGAGCTCCTTCCATTAAAAGAGCTTCTCCAATCGAGAAGCCCTCGGAAAAATCCAAGCGGATGGTACAACAGTGTTTTACGCAAATCGATAATAAGGACTGGTAAGCATCTTATAAAATCTAAATATCGACTATTAAAATGCGCGATAAATATTCTCACATTATATATAAACATATACAGGATATCCCAAAACTCCCGGATCAGTCGAATATTTCATAAACTATGCACTTTAGAAAGAAATGTTTCAGACAAAAGTTGTATGGCTTGAAGGGGGCCATAAGATGGTGTCATTAGTTTGATCTTAAAGAGTCACCTGAAGGTCACGTGAAAGTCACTTCCAACTTTTTAAATGGGATATATGCTTTTGCATATTTTTGTAGCTCATCTCGAGAGCTATAAAAATCATTTTTTAATTTTATATAAACCGTAAAATATCTTGTAAAATATTCATTTTTTCATTACCTTAATATCTTTATGCACAAAATAATGAGAGGAATCAATTGATTGTAAAGAAAACACATAATTGTTTCGAAAAAAAATGTAATTGTTAATTGCAAATTACATTTTTTTTTTTAAACAATTATGTATTTTTTTACATCAATTGATTCCTCTCATTATTTTGTACATAAAAGTATTAAGATAAGATAATCGAAAAATGAATATTTTACAAGACATTTTACAGTTTGTGTAAAATTAAAAAATGATTTCAAGCCTCATAACTTGGAAAATACTTAATAAAACTAACTTAATTATAGTGTTTGGAAAGCTCTCGAGATGAGCTACAAGAATATGCAAAAGTATATAGGGTATCTCATTTAAAAAATTGCAAGTGACTTTCACGTGACCTTCATGTGACTCTTCAAGATCAAACTAATGACACTGCCTTATGGCCCCCTTCAAGCCATTCAACTTTTGTCTGAAACATTTCTTTCTAAAGTACATAATTTATGAAATATTTGACTGGTCCGGGACTTTTGGGACACCCTGTATATGAGATTTTGAGTTTTTAAGTTTTTAAGTTTTTAAGTTTTTAGATTTTTATGTTTTAGTTTTATGTTCTCAAATGTTAAAAGTTAAAGAAAAGTTTAAGTTTTAAAAGTTAAAGAAAAGTTTAAATTTAAGTTTCAAGATTTCAAGATTTTAAAGATTTAAAGATTGAAAGAAATAAAGACTGAGTTTATTTTAATCGCATAATAAAATGTGTATAAATACAAGTATAAATATTGTGAAGATCGATGTATTGAACAGAAAGTCTAAGCCGAAAGGTAAGGATTAGTGGATAATAATAATATAAACATGTATATTTCAGGGAAATAGCGATGAAGGGTTTGAAAACTCTATCTCAGATCTCGAAACAGCATCCGGAGTGTCTGGACGCGTGCGCGGCTGGAACAATAGGCAGACTTTTAGGGCGGCACATAAAGAATCTTCGTTCGCAAGTGGCACGTGCCGCGTGTCTCGCTGCCAGCGATGTCTTCAGCTCGCAGATTCGGGGCATCGATCAGGTAAATATATCGTGATCGTCCATGAGAATAAATAATAGCGTCTTAATTAGTGATAAAGAATTCCATTACATTCCTAAACACATGTCGTGATCTATCAATCATTGACTATCGATCGATGAATCCGTTGCATGGATTAAATGCATATAATTCTGATATCGCTCTTGTTTCTTATTTAACATTTATCACTTTTGTCGAACCTTTGATCCATCTTTTCGCAGGATCTGGAAGATATAGCTGGACCGTTGCTTCAAAGGACGGCCGATACGAACCGATTTCTTCGAGCTGATAGCAATGCAGCCCTAGATCAGATGGTGCAACATCTTCCGCCTCATAAAACCATCGGTATCATACTTCGCGGGGCAAGGTAAATTTAAAATTTTAAATTGTTAAAAAATATTTCTATTCTTTATATAATTCTCTAATTATTTTCTAATTATTTTTTGCTTCTTAATTATTCTGTTGCAGCCACCAAAACGCTATTGTACGCGCAGCAACCGCTCGACTGCTATTCGACATCACCGATCGTATTGGATCAGATCACGTTATGATCTTACCACGTGACATAAGAGATAAGCTGTTAAATACAGGCGCGAAATTGTTAATGGATGGAAATCTAGACGCCAGGTAAACTCTCACTTTTATCATTCTTTTAGTCTCACATCTAAAATTATTATTAATCCTAAAAATTCTTTTATTATTCTTTTATTCTCACATCTAAAATTATTATTAATCCTAAAAATTAGTATTCTTAGCAATTAAAATTTTTATCAAAATAATAAATATTTAATAACGTCAAAATAAATAATTTTTTAGAAATCATGCAAAAAGAATGTTTCGATGCTTGACTCGCTGCGAGGGATTTCGAAAAGCGCTGACGGACGCGGTGCCCGAAACGACATTGAGACATATCGACAAAACCATGAAGACTCTGTAACCCCAATTGTTCCGTTCGACTAAATCTATATAATATTATTCAGCTTTTTTTGCCCAGTTGCCTCATCATTGAACAAACTATTCCAGAAGACTGCTTTATTATGCAGAAACATTTTAATGATCCGTTTTGAAAGCCGATTTAAGGCAAAGACGAGAATTTTTTACAGCGTATACCGAGACAAGCAAGCAGCCGTTTCTCCCCTGCTCCCCTTTGTATATTTTCCTTTTGAAAATTAAATTGAACAAAGTGATGTGATTTTTAGTGATTGTAATGTCAGGAAAAACGAGAGAGAACTCGAGAGAAAAGAGCTCATCTCGTATCACAACTTTCGTCTCCTTTCTCTCATCAATGAACTCGGCGAAGTTTTGATACTTGTAATTTTAATATATACGCATGTATATTAGTTTTTATATGATTGTATAAAGAATGTGCACTTTGGTATAAGTGCGTTTGAAGAACTGTAGTGCCTTCGTATTGGTGATTATTGAAATTCCGTGATCGCAATTTTAGCTCAATTCTAGCGCTCGTGACGTAAATTGTGTCGAAGAAAAGAAAGAAACATTTTTGTCCCACTGTTGTCTTCACCAACTCTACATTAACGAGTTGCAGGAAGAAAAAGTATAAGATATATTTGAAGAAAAGAGATCATTGCCGACAGAGCAATAAATTTGTTTCGGAATCGACGATGCTTTCGACGTGTGTCGAAAGTTTAAATTCGTTAGTTCGATACCATAATTGTTTGTAAATCCAATTGTAACTTTCTAATATATAATATACTCTAAACGCTACAAAGAAAAATATTGACGAATGTTGACTAATTCAATTTTTAATTCACGTGATGGATATCTTTAAACAAGAAAAATAAATATATGACCATATCTATATATAATATTACGTAATTACTGTTTATACAATAAATCAATAACAATATATCGTTACTTACAAATTATTATTGTTAAGTTTTATTAAACCCGCGCAACAAATTCTTATACATTCTTGTCTATCAGTGGGGTGAAGAATACCTGAATCTAAAATATTGATAAACAATGGATTTCTTTTAGACTCTTTTTCGTTTTCTTTAATCCAGGATTTATCAAAACTTGAATCTCGATCTATAAACAACAATTATATTTTTATTTTTCAGTTATTTTTATTTTTAGAGTAAGAACCAGCAACGAAAAAGGGAAAATGAAATGGTCGAAAGTGGTGTCACACACAATGAAAAATAATATTTGGAAATTTTTCGATTTTCCCACAACAACAAACAAGGTCGGCTATGTAAAAAATAAAATAATCTGTGTACACTGCAATAGGCAATTTGCCTAGTCAAATATGTCTATATAATATATAATAATCTACTAATTCGCAATAAACTTTTGAAGATATTCAATATCATGATTCAGAAAATTTACTTCTTTTTCGACTTGAAATCTCTTTCGAAACATAACAAATGATTAAAAATAAACTCGCAATTATATATCGTTTCAATCAGTATCGAAGAGTAGGCTATGACTACGTAAAAGTTATTTCATTACATTTTTGTGAAAAAATAAAAGTCAATTTTTTATTTTATTAGTGTTTTTTAATATTTAATTAATATTTAATTAAAAGTTGGCAAACTAGCAATATTTTTCAATGGAGCAATCTTCAGTTCAAGACGAGTCAATTGAAATATCGAAGGAAAGAACTATCAAAATTATTATAAAATCAATTGAAAATATCGTAAGTTGTTTCTAATTATTTTATAATTATAAAAAAGTCTTATTTTTTTACGGAAAATTTATAGATCGTGAAAGAAGAAGTTGGCATATCTTTTGTCGTAATACATAAAGACGTAGTGCTAGGAGAAAGTATTTCCCTTTTTATCGATCCGGGTTTCAAGGAACCACCGCAAGTTTACGATGTCAATTTCGCCGTTGAACTTTCATTTATAGTTGATGATCGCAATAGCATGAATTCAGTCGTATCGACGCCAATCTTAAGTAAAACGTGCATTTTTATATGTATTTATTTATATGAATTGCGTAATCTATATACAATATATAGATAAAGTTTATAATATTCTTTCAATATAAATATAATAATTTTTAAAATTATGATTAATACGTAACATTGTTATATTTTTTATTCTTTCAAAAGTAAAGGTAATGTGCGAGACTCCATATCAGCGCTCAACCAATTCTGTCAAGTCACATGCGGATTTAAGAGGAAAGACAACAATAACTACTTCGAAAGAAACGTCAACATCGTCAAATGTAATTGGTTTCTGCAATCTTGATGTGATGCCGATATTATTAGGTAATGATTTCTATTAAAATTAGAAGAAATTAAAATAAAATATATTAATTATAAAATATATTAATTATATTAATAAATAAAATATATTAATTATATAATATTATATAATTATATAATTAATTATAATTAATTATATAATTATATAATATAATTATTTAATTAATTATAATTAATTATAATTATTTATTATAATTATTTATTATTAATTATATAATTAATTATAAAAATATTAAAATATATTAATATATTAAAATAAAATTAAAATATATTAATATTATAATTTTATAACTTTATGTGCCATCACAGGTGAAAAATCGCTCACTGAAAGATTAATAGTGCAAACAGCGCATTTCTCGCTTGATAGTAATGCGGTCTCATGGCAAAATCTTCCTATAATTAATGCAGTAATGATGTATGATGGTGAAGAGATATTTCCTTCGGAAGCAAAAATTAATTTCCTGAGTATAACAATAGAAAGTATTTACAATCCACCAGACTTCTTCACTGAAGATACAGAATACAAAGCGAGCACGATAGTATATATTGATGATGAGGTAATTAAAAAATAATTATACATTACTGGCAAAAATATTAAATACGCAAAAATATTAAAAATATATATAATAGGAAAAAAAAATCAAAATGTGTTAAAAATTAATCGATTTAAAAAATATATATATGTATTAAAAATATGTCAATTTTTTTCATTTTTATATCGATTATGTTAAATTGAGAAAAACACAATATTTTAGTAAAATATTGTTCCTGCATTTCTCGTTTTTTTTTTTAACTATAAAAAAAAACGAGAAATGCAGGAACAATATTTGATTTTACCAGTGTATGTATGTGCAAAAAAGTTTCATAAGAATTGCAATGGAACGAAAGAACAAACGCAATGAGGCGTATCAAAATGTAAACAGAAAAGATACGAGAGTATACGAGCGAATGATAGGCATGAATTATCGATTCTACGAATAAAATCAAGGAAACTAAAGTTTAATCTTAGATCGCATTCGCGAACAAACAATGTTATCACATTCTCGCTTCCGCCCACTTCCATTTTAGATTCTAAATGTTCTAAATTCTATATGTTAATGTGCAGAAAAATAATATATAAATATCTCGATGCACAAAATTTTTTACTGCACTTGATTGCATACAGATTAATATTATATTTCTCAACATAAATATTTTCTTTCTTTGGCACAATTTCAAAAATTATTTTTAATCATAGATCCCAGAAAATATAATATTCGAAGGCGGTAAATGGACAAAGTATCGCGATGTGGAAAGAACCAAACAATGGCAGAGCTTGTCGAAATTACAGAGTCGTGCCAGATTGTCGAAGTGGAAACTTAGTCGCGATTATGCAAGTATAAAAAATATGCTCGACACGAAACTGGACTTACAGGTAGATAATTAAAATTTAAAATATTTGCCTATAATTTAGCAATTTAATCCAAATTAATGATAAAGTGTAGATTAATACGCAATTTACAGAAGAAAGTATGCCAGGACGAGCCTAGAATCGAGTGGAATTTTATGAGTCGTAGCATAATGTATGATGTAGGAATTGAAACAATGCAGAAGCGTATTGTCAAGTATATAGTTCTTACAATCTTTTATATAAAAAACTTTAAAACAATTCACTGTTGAATATCAGAATAAATTTTATATTTGAAGATATAAGTATTGGCCATTTCAATTTATGATGGCCGAGAAAAGTACGGAGAAGAATAATATTGGATCAAAGGAAGAGAGATCGATTAAATGTCAACTTTATCAGTGTTACGTTGACTTATCGGAACTTCTTTTTCCAGGAAGTAAGTGCAATGGAATCTATTTTAAATAATATATAATATACTATCTTTTTTCTACACATTTTTAATTGATATTACTGTAACTTAAAATCTGAAAAATATAAAAATTCATCTTCTAAATATTGATATAAAATATCTTTCGTAGCAAAAAGTACTCGCGTAATGACGCAGTTGTACACATACAATATGTCCGATATGATTGAAAAGACTGGTTTAGAAACAAATATTTTAGAATCTTGGAATAAAGGTTTAAAACGAGAGTCAAAACAAGTTAGCTGATATATATTAGACATCATTCAATTTTTTAGACATCATATATACATATATAATATCTAAAAAATTGAAAAGAAAGAACGAATATATATAATTAAAATTTTCTTTAATTTATTTTAAATAGTCGATTCAGACGGATGTGGAAATTTCGCAAAATACTCCGTTAATTTTGGAAACCGGTGAACCGGTTTTCGTTATAATCGAAGTCGAACTTTATTATCCACTTATTCCTTCTAGACTTGAAACTGATTTCTCAAACATGTAAGTTGTCAATTATGGAATGCTTTGTAGAAATATATCATAACGAGAAATATTATAGTATCTAGTCAAAATATAATAAATCTTATCGAATGTTTTAATTTCAATTTAACTAATTTCGATAGAATCGAGAAAATGATGACGCCGAAGGTAACAAAACCGTATGTTTATTCCGGCGATATGGCGGAAGAACAATATGCAACTTGCATTCGAAAATTAGTGGAGATCATTACAGAGAGTTATAGAGTATCAAGTTTTACATATGAGGATATATTTAAAAATAACCATTTATATCAGACATATATCACTGTAAAATGTATTTTTCACGGATTTTTAGGATTTTTGCGAAGAGAAAAGACAAGAAAAATTGTCTGATTTGAAAAGACAAGAAAATGATAATTTTGAAACGACAGATAAAATGAAATATTGCTTCGTTCCTGAAGAGGTGAGATCATTGTTAACGAAAATATAAATAAAAATAATTATGTTGTACATTCGATGCAATTTTCAGGATGAGTTAACTTGCTTCACGCAATATCTATTTAAAACTGGTATTTACTTGAGCATACGCAGCACTTTGAAAGCGAAAGTGATTTCCATGCTAGATCAGAAATTCAAAACGAGTATGAACACAGTACATTCGACCGAAAGTCAGGTCCAAAAATTTATTATTTAAATATTTTATAAATAATTATATAATTATTTCATAAATAATATTTAGAAATAATATTTAAATAATATTTCATAAATAATAATTATATTTTGTATGTAAAATAATTTTATTTAATATTTTAAATTTATAAAAAATTTTTTAAAAAATTTATATTTTTATTTAATGAGACATTGATGCTGAAATTTACAACGTGTATCGTGTACAATTATCGGAAACAGTTTTGCAGCTATAAAAATATCTTTTCAGTCGCAAATTCATTCATGAATTTATTTAGCAGAGGAAAATAAGTTTTTTCGCAAATTATCTGTAGAATTTTGTGGCATCCGTATATACGTATCTTGTTGAACGAATGCATTTGGCTATTAACAAGATTGTCGAAAGTCGTCTCGTGGACGAAGAATCGCCAAAAATTGCGATATCTGAAAAATTATACTTTTACGCCGAAGAAGCTTACGAGTTGGGTCACGTTGACGATGCAAGACGACATCATTTGACTGTACGCTATTCAATCTTTTAATATCAAGATCTTTTAATATTATCAAATATTTTTATTAATAATAATATCAAATATTATGATCTTTCTCATAGGCGATTGCGGCGAATAGAAACGAGCCCAGAGCATGGACAAAATACGCGACATTTCTCTTAAAAATTGGTGACACGGAACGCGCAAAGGAATGCTGTCGTGAAGCAATTCTTTTGAATAGACGCGATAAAATTGCGTATGTAAAAATATGAAAATATATACTTTAGGTTCTCAAATAAAAAGAAAAATCAGTAGACAGATTTGTATAATTTTATATAAACGAAATATATAACAAATATTTCTTCAAAAGAAAAACCAGTAGACAGATTTGTATAATTTTATATAAACGAAATATAACAAATATTTTTCCTCAGCAGTTTATTGATGTACGGATTAATTCTCGCCAAAGATCAAAACTATCGAGAAGCCGAAATCTTTTTGAAAACCGTTACCGGTATTTATCCGCGATTCGTCGAAGGCTGGGTTATCCTACATTTGCTTTACATTCGCATGGGTTATCATCCAGGTATAACAAATATTTATAATAATATAAAAAAGTATTTATGTTATATGAAAGATATAAAATATTTCTCTATTTTTTTACAGGAATAGATCTCACTTTACGAATAGCGGAAAAATGCATGAAAGATGATGATTCAGAAACAGAAATCTCGAATGAAGATCCTCTTACTTGGACAACAATCCACTGTCCGCGAGATAACTTATATATGATAACGATCATGCTTCTGATGAAGTTACATTCTTGCGATGTAATAAATTTTTACTTGAAAATTTATATAAAATATACAAATTGCTGTCACACTTTGTGTCTGTGCAGTTTGCTAGCATAGCCCTTATGGAAGAAATATCTCGCTCAGATAAATCCATCTATGGACTATATTATCTGGCTGTGCAACATTATTTGTTAAACCAATACGAGGATGCTTTGTCACGTTTAAGAGAAGCCGAATCTATCTATGGACTGGTCTGTTTCATCACCTTTTTTCTTTCTCACTCCTTCATTTATTTTGTTTCCTTTAAAATATCTTTTAAACGTTGAGTTGATTTAGATTTTGTTTTTATTTAATTATTTTATTTATTTTTTTATATTTAATATTTAATTTTATATTTATTTAATTAAAAACTATAAATCATTTAATAAATTTAGATCCAAGATAGGGAATTTTGAATAAATGTACAAATTAATTAATTTAGCGCTATTATGTAAATATTATATAATATTTATATAACTCATAAATTATGTGTTTAAATTTCAAAAATATTTTTTTTCAGAATTACTCGATAAGCGCTTTAATGGGGCACTGTTACTTTCAAAAGGGCAATTTTGTAGAAGCCATTCGTTGCTACGAATTTTCTAACATGATGTATAATCAGCCGTACAATTTGCATCTCGTACAGACGAGGTAGACTTGTTTGTCTCGATATTACGTAACATAATTGAAAGAGGAAAAGATAGAGAGTTATTTATAACATCATTGCGTAATATTGTTAGAATGGGACTGTATTACGAAGACACTGCTGATTACATGCGCGCGTTAAAAAGTTTCCTTAACGCATGTGGAATTTTGCCAACGGCAGAGACATGGCTTGGTGTGGGAATTGCTTATTATGAGGTAGATTAAATAAAGACAAAATTTAAAAAAATATATATGCGCAAATTAAATTGTACATAAAAAATTTAAGATTATTTTTATGCATGTATGAAACAAATCGCTTATAAAAATCATTATTATTAGTTGCAGCAATTTACGGAAGCCGAGGCAGCTTTATCGGAGGCGAATCAGATTGATAATCGTAACGCGACTGTTTGGAGGTACTTGTGCCTATTAAACATGTCCTTGCAACGTCATGACGAATTTGCTCAGTGTCGAAGACAAATCGCTCAGGTGAAAAGTTATTAAGAATTATTGATGTTTTCGTCGCTGTTTTTACATGTAACACGTTATTATTTCTTCGCAGGACGATACGACTTTCTCTTTAGAAAAACGGTCCCTCAAACCGCGAAATGGAAAACCGGTCATGCTCTAAATACGGCCTCGTAAAGACATATAAGCTTCCTCTCTTTAATTCGAAGATTCAGTCAGCTGTTCTATGACGATCGTGATGAGATTATTGGTGAGTCAGAATGCAAAATATAACATCTCTTGCAACTAATGATAATAACTAAAAACAATCGGGATATAATAATTGCAGGAAAAGTTTGTAAAAATATCAAAAATAAATCGATAATGTAAAATAAAATTTTTTATATGTATAAAAATTATTTGAGAAAATTAATTTCAAAATTTGGAAAATTAATAACATATTGATATTTTCGAATTCATTAAAGTCTTTTATAAACAAATTTTTCTTTTATATTTTCAGTTTATTTTTATTTCATGTAGCATTTCATTATCTTCTCGACTTTATTATTAAAGACATTTTTAATTTTCTATTCTTTTAAACTGCACTTTAATTAATACTCAGTACACGCGATGAAATATTAATATTCATATCAAACAATTAGTCAACTAATATTTTTTATGCAGTGTACTCTTGTTATACTCAGTCTGCTTCAAATAGCGATGTTTATTGCGATGGTTGATTGCGATGAATCAAGAGGAATTATACGGCATGAGATTGAAAAAGAAGGTAATATATAATAATATATAATATATAATATCACAGACAGCGTGGCGATATTATGTGTTCAAACACAAAAGTTGCGTAGAATACTGCGAAATAATTTTTCATGTAAGAGACTGTTATTATAAATAGAATATGTAATTATTATTCGCTCACCGATAACGTTCAACGAATATATAACTGCTATTCGCTTACAGATAACGACCAACGAGTAAAAATAAAAGTTTTCCGTGGTCCTATGCAAGAAAAAAATGGTGATTCCTTCGCTCCATGGGGATACTGGATTCAACAGCCCGGCAGATAATTTAATCATTTATTTATGTTGTTAATTGTTTTTATTTTTCCATATTGATTTAGCGACAAAGTTTCTATCTTCGATGTCTATGTCTATTTTTTGAGCGATATATATATACGTCAAAAAATTAATACAAGGCACTTTAATTTTCTTTTCTTCATATACGAGCAATTGTTAAAAACATTTATAAAAAAAAAGATTATTACATTATTACATTCCATCGCAATAATTAGTTTTTACGATTAATTACTTTTCGAGTTATTTTTTGAGTCAAGCTTTGAGACAGGAATACTAAATAGGAACGTGTAAAAAATATAGAAATAATAAAGGATGTGAGAAAGGAAAAGAAATATTTCTGATTACATATTCATTTATATCATAATTTTAGCATGTACATTATTTGTAAAATACAATGCCATCGATATTCTGTGAAATATATATGCTTTTACTTTTTATATTGGGGATGATTTGGATTTAGCTGATTGCTATGATTATCAAGATCAGATTTTATTCCTGACCCTTTGTAGCCTGCCTGATGTCCAGGCCCAGATGGAGTGTGAGTTGGGTTGCACTGATTAGTGCGATTGGCTTGATTTGAATCCATCTAGAAAAGACAAAAGTAATTAAATTTCATTGAATCACATATATAAATCTTTAATTTACAGATCTGAAAAAATATCAAAGAAAAGCAATTGCAGAAAAGAGAACAAGTAAAAATAGATTAAGTATGTTTAATTAAAATATCACAGAAAAAATATGTAAAAACTTTCTACGTTGTTTTATTTTAAACAGTGGACTCATTTTTTATTTAATATTTATTATTTAAGAGATATATTATAGTTATCACAGATTTTTCCATGGCAAATATTGGATAAAATATTAATATTGAATAAAATATACTGCACTACACACAATTAAAATGAATAAAATTGTAAGCTGTAACTAACAGAAAAAGAGAGAGCGAAACTAAGCATATTTTAATATAAAAAAATATTTTATATTTTTCTCTATATTAACACTTTTTATTAAATTCTTAACTATTGCATTATAATATTTCAAATTATTAATATTCGAAATGACGCACATTTTAAATCAGATTTTCTAATAATTTATTAGATTTTCTAATAAATTTTTAATAAATAATAAATTATTCTTTTAGCAAACATTTCACAATAAAATATTATTTTATATACTATCATAATTTTATATATTGCTCTGTTTCTATTACTTTTTTATATTAATTACTTTTAAACTTGTAAGTATAAAATTATTAATTTTTTGAAATGTAGAAACAATTTATTATGTAGAAGTTAAAAATATATTAATGAAGCAAATGACCAACTTACTTTATAAGCAGATATAACTTGCTTGCTGGATAAAGTCACAAGGTTACACAAAGACTTTAGTAAAATCTAGTTGACAGTCTACTAAGGCCTTTCTATTTGCAGCAGAATTGCAGCGGGTTTATAACGCAATATGTATCCGTCGCGATATTTATACCCTCCTCTATAGATTGTGGGAGGTTTTATAGGGGATTTCCTGGAAACAGTTTATAGTTAATACTAAAAGGGGCTTCCCCTCAAAACGAAGCAAGTGACGGAGTTGAGCGCATCTTCAAATAGGCTGCCATCGTCAATTGTGCACGTCGCCAATTCACCAGGGAATCTTTTTATTGGTTGGTCCAGTGTGAGTTGTCCAATTCATTGCAAGTGCATCGCAACGTAGTCAAAGGAGCTGGACATCTTCAAACAAAGTAGTAATATTAGCCGACCTGTAATATCAAACTGCATATGTAACGTACATATGTACTTATATAATTGTACTTATAAAATATGTACTTATATATTTCATACTGTCGTTGTCCAATATACGATATACAATAGAAAAGTTTATTTTATAGGGACAAAAATATTAATTATGATCTATTTTCTAGATTGAATATCTCTAAACTATTTCAATATGAATTTTCTATTATGCTCAACATAGAATTGATTTACTCAAATCTAACGTGACTAAATTTGGATTAACCGAGTTAATTATTTAATTAATTAATTAACTTATAGGGCGACTAACATAAAAGTTTTCAATGATATAATTTTCATAGCTGACATAAGAAAAATTTTGAGATTCTATTGTTGGTCATTCTGCAGATTAATCAACGATTAAATTAATCAGAGCTCAATCGAAATGGCCGTCTTGGACTACAAAAGGTAGATTGCTGTATTTTTTCAAAAAAGAAAAACATTAGTGATTAATAGCTAAAAGTATAATTTACATATACATGATAGATATAGCATTCTAATCAAATTATTGTTTTTAGAAGGCTATAAGTAAATGCGTCGTTGCTGCATGGATGTCACGAGTATATCGTTTGCGAAGAGGATTGCATATCTACAGGCATTTCTAATTTTTTATCTGACATTTGTCTTGTAAGTTAAATATTATCAGAATTTCAAAAAGTATGTATTAAAAAAAGAACTCAATTACTCTATAAATAATTTTATATAGAATTTAATTTTATATAGAACATTTAAAAAAGAAGATAGTTAAATTTTAAAAGTATATTCTTCTACTTATCTTAAGGATGGAAAAACGGAAACATTATTGGAAATATTATACAAACAAAAACACTTCTTTTGATTTCATAAATTCCTACAATAGATTTTAATTAATATAGATTTAAAATAACATTTTTTTTCACTTTTTGTGAATTAATAAATATAACTGCAAATTTTAATTAATCTTAATTAAAAGACTTTACACATTAATAAATATATATACACTTTTATAATGCATTATAATATTTCTAATAATAAAATATATCCAATATATATCCAATAATAAAATATATATTCTCAGACATTTTATTTCTATTAGATTATTCTACAATTTTTTATATCATATAATTTAATTTTCGAATAATGTCCTTGAATAATTATATCTTTTGACGTTTCAGGAATCAATCATCGATGAATTCCTTCTAAATTTAAAATGTCGAAATTCAAACATCACAGATGTACACAGACGTATACGCGCGCTTAAATAACGGTTCGTACGCATCTGTCCCCCATCCATACTCGGGGTACAATAGGGGTTGTACAAGGACCCCTTCGCGCTTCTACAAGACGCGCGGCTGGGATCATCGTCGTCGAATGTGTACGTGTATTGCTCGTAGACAATGAGGAGAAATACCGGCCATGACCAACGCTCTTGTTGCTGGAATAACGATAAAGAGACGAGCCATTATGCCATTACACTACCACTACCTCTTCATTAGCGACTTCAGTATTTATTTCCTACTATCGATAGCCTCGATCTTAGTCAATTAACGAAGAACGCGAAGCTCGTAAACGAGGCTTTTCCTTGGCAGGTCGTTCACCGTTGCAATGTATTGTGCGTCTATCACGCACAACAATTCGTGATTTATGTATGTACGTCTTTTTCCAGTAGCGTAAATATCACTGTTTGTCTTCGGTAAAGTCGCAATGAAATCAAAGTAAAGGGCATTTAAACTTTCCCTCATGAAAGTTTAAATGCCCTCTTCTTTCAGAGCCTTTTAAATCTCAGCATGAATGTCCTCGACTGAAGGATCGATTTAAATTTCAGCATCAATATTTTTTACTAAATAAAAAAGTCATAAACAATTTTAATTACTCTCCATAAAAATTTCTTTAAATTCTTTAAATTCCTTTAAAGTTTAATGCGCGGATACGTCCAATTCATCAACAATGATTCATCAACTCTCACGCATGACGCATTACTATAGGCGTTTTATGCGCAGATGTCCCGAGCGACGCGTGCCTTCGCACTGCACCCGGAAAGAATGGTAGCATAGTCGTTTTCGAGGGGGTCAGACCCCCGTTCGATCGCGCGCGCACCAGGGTAACGATAGAGTCACGCACCTGGCCCTTAAAAACACCATTGGCGTGATTCCGTGACATCTTCTTCGACCTGCAAACTAGTTGAAGAAGAATCGAACCTTTTTTTGGACCTTTTTTCGATCGCTACGCCAATGTCGGATCGTCTTCGAGGAGACAAGACTTGTCGCCTTTAACAAGTAAAATAAAAAGCGTCTTCCTGCGTTTCTTATTGTGCCTAGGCTTGATTGTCAGAAGCTATTGTCATCATGGAAGTGCGGCAAATGAGTTATTGAAAATGAATTTTAAGTAACTTGTTAAGTTATCTTTAAATTCACTTTGTACTTGAGAGTATCACACATTTTTTTTCTTTGAAAGTTGTCGAGAGAATAAATCTTCTGTTAAATTCTTATATTTATCAGAAACTTCTATTTCCCTTTTTTTTATTTTATATTTTTATATATTGATATTTATTATTAATTCCAATATTTTAAGTTAATAATCAAAATGTATGATCGAGAAATGTTTCTGCATTTTATGTATGAACACTTGCTTACTTATATATATATACTTATTATTATTAATTGATTTTATTAATTAATTGATATTCAGCTCAAATTTGACCATTTTCTTTTTTCTTTTATAATTTCTAATTATCGAATTTTTCGTTACCGAACTTTTTAATCAACAACGTAAAATTAAGTTATAACACAGTCATATAAAAAGAAATAAAAAGAAATAATATAAAAATAAATAAAAGACACTAGTTTTATTAATCAGAAAATATTAAAACTATATAAATATTTCAATCATTCTGTGATATCATTCATAAAAAAATTGCCTTCAGATGTAAAATCCTTTTGTATATCGGAGCACGGATTAAGCTATCGAACACAGAAAAAAATAAGTGTCAAATCGAAACTTATATACTTAAATTAATGCGTTCATTATTTCGTATATACGCAACAATTTATAATCTTCTTAGAAGAATTTAATAATTTTAAATTCCAACAATATTATAGTCTTATGTCAATATTGTAATTGTCATCTCAAGAATATATAATTATTTAATTCTACTTTAAGAAAATTATAATAATTATCTTCTGATTAAAAAATGTTATTTTCTATTTAACATTATTTCCTTTCCACTCAAGAAAATTAAATTTTAAATCATAGGAATATATTTCTCTTGATTGAACTATATAAAATAGCTTCATTCAGCAAATAATTATTCAAACAATTATATTTTTATTTAATTAACGCAATATAATCTCATTTCAAGATTTCCATGTTAAAATTAAAGATACTTGCAAAATATTTGCAAAACAAGAATGTCCTTTTTTCTATTAAGCTAAATTAAAGGTCTTCCGACGTACGTCGCATCCCATGAAAGAGGACGCGCGTCTCGTTACGATTTGACGGTTACGCATGGACATGCACATGATGTGTGTGTGTATGTGTGTGTATGTGTGTGTGTGTGTGTGTGTGTGTGTGTGTGTGTGTATGTGTGTGAGATGAGGGGAAAGGCAACCCCAGTGCAAGCTGCCCCCATGGAGTAGACAAAAAGGGAGGAGGAGCACCGCTGCGTTTTCACACGACTTGGCTTTTGGGGCGGGGAGAGGCACGCGAGGAGAGACCGAGTCGCGCGCGCGACAAGGAAGTCGGAGTCGGAAGTCGAGCCCGAGAGTCAGTCAATTGTGGAGCATTAACGCGCTTAGGTCAATCGCGCTGCTAATCGTACTCGTGCATTTCTACTGAAAATCTCAATCGCAGCTAATTCTAACTGAAAAAACTCGAAATAATTTCGGAGTCTTCATGGTTTTCGTCTATTTAATTAAATCGAAATATACTTATCTTGATCTATTAAAACCTGAATAGAGGATTGGCCGTTCTTAACAGAACTTTTATCAAGTTTGTCAACTTTTGTCAACTTTTGAAGTTCGAAGATCAGGATCTACCGGAAAAGAAGAGTACGTATCGCATGCGAGGCTCATCACTAAGCAGCAGACCTATGGGGGTTGCGTCGGACACCATAAGGTTCTCCAAACAGCCACGCGACCACCAGCCGTGGGAGGGTCGTTTCGCTCCGCTGAGTCGTGAAAACACCCCGTTGGAGTAACATAGCGTTGCATCCTGGATCGCATCACTTTAAGGTCCCGCAGACGTTTATAGGACTTCCTCGTTCGTCCACGCGCCCTGCGGATATAATAAAATAAAGTGAAGAAATTTAAAACAAGAGATTAAATATTTTGTAAAATAAAAAATTGTACTCTTTTCCTTCATTTTTGTTTATTGCGCGAGTGTTTTGCGATTGAAGTGAACAGTGAAAACATGAGTGCGTTCAAGAGATATCAGAGTAAAGTGTTCTGGGAGCAAATGGCTTCGCACGACTTGGAGAACGATCGTTTTATAGAACGAAACGAACCTTTACATCGCTCTTTTAACGAACGTCTTCGTGAAAAAGAGAATGAAGAGGAAGAGGAAGAGGATTCTACCAATAAATCGGAAAGTGACACGATCGATGGTGCGAATATTACCGCGATACGTGTCTGCAATGATAATGAAGAGAATCCAAAACAAGATGTGCGTCAAATTTCGTTGACAGGCGAAGAAAGTATTGTACATTGCAGGTACGTAGAATAATAAATCTATCATAATAATTGTCGTAAAAATTAACAATTTAAAAAATATCTCTCTTTAAAAATAAAGAAACATACATTTTATTTTAAAAATATTAACTGTTTAAAAATATCTAAAAAATAAATAATCTAAAATGAGAAAAAATTACATTGGTAAAATAGAGAAATATATTAAATCGTCTTCTTATATTATATTTATTAAATATATTAAATGTCTTCTTATATTATATTTAATATTATATTATATATTATATATAATTTTATATTATATTAAATGAAGAATGAATATTTTAAATTTTCAATGTTGCAGGATGGCGGAAATGGATGGACAAAAGGAGTGCAAAATTGCTACTGGAAACAGATCATGTAGTCCTTTGAGCCAAGATCTCAGAAGTCAAGATTCTGGATTCTCCGATTCCGAAAGATCAGACTGCTCGGAAGCATCTGAAAAGATAACTCCACGACGGAAGTCAAGAAGAAGAATGAGGCAACGTAAAATGCAATCAATGGGGATTGCTTCGCCATGGTTAGAAGATGGATCTCCGTCGATGCCAAAGCACACGTCCACGCCAAAGCATTCCAGGACATTCGTGAAGAATCGTTTCAAGCAGTCGCGGAGACAAAGGTGAGGAATATGAACCATTTATCTAATTGTGAACCATTAGTCTAATTGAATGAAGAAGAAATATATTAATGTCTCATTAATTAAAAATTTAAAGTAATAAACAAAAGCCCATCGTGTGAATCCGATATTTAATTATTCCATTTCATAATTTTACACGTTGCCGAATCGGAAATATAAGAACAATCGATCCTGATTCAGCGCGTGTTTGAAATTCCACGAAAAAAGCTGCGCCATCGATATGACCATGTTAATATTTACCTTCGAAATTGTGTTACACCTTGCAATCGAAGAATTTTTGTGAGAAATATGGTGATAAGATTGAAGAAGTGAACCAATCGATAGGAATGCGATACGTCAATTATTATTTTCTTGTCTGCGTTTCTAAAATAATAAAATATATAAATGTATAACACACGTAGATCATTTCGTAAGCGATGACACACGCTTGAGAATCGTTTCCTCTTCTTCTCACCAATCATGCTATCTGATGCGTCAGAGGCTGAGATAATCATTCGAGAGCATCAGGTGATTATCAGTCCTTGAGTTATAAAGACGCTTCGGCTTATCGTTGGGCCATTGTATGCGCAGTCATGCCCTTTACGGACAAATATCTGATCTTTTATGGTGTAACAAGAGATGTTTTCAAACCTCGCTGTACGACTCTCGATATGGATAAATGAATGAAATACACGCGCAATCTCGGCTTCTCTCTTTCCTGCAGACAGAGTGATTATTTATCAGATCGCGTATCGCTGTCGCGATTTGATTAAAGACCACTGGCGACCGGCTATGCTAATAACGCAATCATGTAAATCGTGCCGGAAACGCGCACACAAGGTTGAACTTGCAATATCCCGAGTATAACGATGTACAAGTGGGGATAATTATAAAGAAAAAAAAAGTACTTGACTTTCTAATTGAATTCATGAAATACATTTTCTATAATTATGCGCTTATCTTTATAATTCTCTGAGATAAAAATTAATTTATAATTTCATATTCTGTATCCTGCATCTCTGTCTCCCATAAAAGATGAAGTCAAGTTCTATTGCGAATTACATGTAGCGCGAAAAGCACATGACGTTTTGATTTCTAATGTTCCCCCGGGTGTTGAGCTCGCGTTACGAAATCAGGATCTGAACCTAACTACTCGATACCCTCGTGCAAACGCATTTTTCCGTTAGTCACCGTGTTCCATTCGTGCCGTACGTGACTCAACGCAACAACGTGCCGCGCGAGAAGAATACATAAATGAATGAGCGCGCGAGAGGCCGACTGGGGTAACCGGCGAGGTCGAAGTCGACCGTGCGGCTCCTTCGACGGCGCGCGACAGCAAATCTACGAAGAATTCAGCTTTATAATACGGTGCAGGTGGACGCATTACAATACAACAACGCGAGATTAGTCATCGCGTGCAGTCGCGCTCTCGAGGAGAGCTCGGTGCGATTAGTCAGCTGTCGCATTCCACTAAATCGCCTCCGGCTATCGTTTCCGGAAAAAAAAGCGACTAGTGACAGATTCCGAGTATATTGCATTGTGATGCGAGAGTCTTGCGAGAGTAGCAGAATGATAGCAGTCGTGACATGATGATCGAGGCGAAGCCTATGTCGAATCATTATGGCTCGTTTAAGGTAACGTAATTCTGGAACGACGCAACAGATATCTTTTAAATAATGTTTTCAGAATAAAATGTCTATATATTTCTTTGTACAAAAACTTACGAAAAATAAATTTCCTTTTTTCCAGAGTCAACGAGGAGCAGAGCGATGCGTCAAAGGTATCCGTTTCATTGGAGGACGAATGTCTGGGCGATTTTCTGTACGCGTCCGAACCGCCGGAAGATAGTATTCAGCTGTCTTCAGTAGCGAGATCGCGGACGATTGGTACAGATACTGCGGCGGATGTGATCGCTGCTGGCAGGGAGGTGTTGAATTCCAGGAGTTATCGTCAATCGTCGTCCTTGAGAGTGTGGTTGACCGATCTTGCTATGGAAACCGAGAATGAATGCGGCAGTACACTGCAGAGCAAGAATTTGCCGCGAAGCCGGATGGCGTTTTCCGGCGGGATTCACGCGCGAGATCTCAAGATGCTGTCTTCCGCAGCTACTGCCGCTGCGAGCAAACTTCTAGTCACTGCAGAACATTTCGAGCAACATTATCGAAGCATCGTCGAGTGAGTGCGGTTTCTTTAATTCTTCATTTTATATCAGAAGACGTATTGATATAAAATTAGACGCACTATAAAGAAATAAGAAATAAAATCATTCATATCGTATTATATAAGAATAATAGAATCTTTGTATAAGTAATAATAATAATTGTATAAATATAATTAATAATCAATTTTATATTACGTTAATTATTACCAGGAAGATAATACAGCTGGAAGGCGGCAAATTCGAAATGGAGCTGCTTCGTAGCATAGAAGAGGCCGCTTTCTCGGTCCTCTCCCAGTTAGGGTCTCCTCCCCCTCGCAGGATTCAACAGGGTAGTCTGAAGAGCATACTAGCGCAGTTGCAAAGTATGAAGACATACGTCAATGATATGATTGATACGCGTTTGGATTTCTACATCGAGGTTGGTTGTATTATATTTTTGTGGCTTATATTTATCAAAATGTAGCCGTAAATTAATTGTAAATAATTTTAAATAAATTTTTTTATAGAAAATAGTTCGTGGTCTTGAGGAGACTCCGCGGCAAGATGACAGCGTGGCTAGAGGAGCTCTAGCGGCTCTGACGGCTTTAGGATTATCGGATCCTCGCGCAGGAAGCAGCATAGCTCGATGTTCTGGTATAAAGGCTCTCCTGACGTGTCTTATAAGCACCGGTCGAGCACCTTCAAACGATTTTGTCGCTATCACATTACGCGCTCTAGCCAGCATATGCAATTCCACGACGGCGATCGAGCATTTTGCTCGAGACGGCGGTCCTGAAATTCTGACTGATCTTCTGAACCTAGAATCCTCTTCCGAGAGGGAGAAGACTGAAGCTACCGCCTTAGTGGTGCAGATCACGGCACCGTGGATCGACGCGCAGGGTTTGCCATGTCTCGAGCCTTTCGCGAATTTCTTAATTCCGGCTCTAAATCGACTAATTGAGAGCACCGATTGCGCTCAAACATTGCTGCTGGCTGCCGCGGCATTAAATCACTTGTCAAAATCGAAACTGTGCGCGAGGATCATATTGCAACAGGATAGTGTGAGGAAGCTCTTGCGAAGCGTGAAGAAATCCGTCGGCGATAACGTTTGGTTGATGGAACAAGTCGCCGCGCTAATCGGCGAGTTGGCGCGCGTTCCCGAGGGTCGGTCGCATTTGGCTGGAGTACGAGCTTCCGTGGCATTGGTCTCTTTTCTCCGTATGAGACCACCGGGTTTGGAGGACGCATACCGAAGGCTGGAGATCACCGCGGCGGCCGCGCTGACCAGGCTTTGCGTGGAACCGGAGATTGCGAGGCAAGTTGTTGCAGTTGGTGGCGGAGATTGTCTGACAGGACAGTGCAGGGTCAATAATTTAGCAGAAGAGGAGGAGACGCAACAGATCGGCACAGGTTTCTTAAAATACACCAGGTCGTTGAGACGAGCGTGTAAGAAGGCCGCAAAGCAAATCGGGATCGCGAAGGCAAAGGATCACAGCACCTTGGATTGAGGAAAAGGTCTGGAAAAAGGAACACTTATTATAACAAAAGGATTCATACAATTAAAAATAATTGCGAGATATAACATAACATAAAAAAGAAGTCTGTACATATATTTTACACATTTTATAATCGCGATCTCTATGTAGTGATATTTTATATTATAAGAATAATATGCAGGAAGCAAGTATTTTTGTTAAATATGTACAAATATATTTTATTCTATGCAATTCGTATATCGCAAGGATAAGTACATTGTAAAAATATAGAGCTTTATCATTAACACATGATAAATGTGCCATAATATATGTATATACATGTACGAAATACATTAATGAAAACTGTATAAAAAAATATTAACCATATTTTATTGTCATTGATGTTATATTCTATCATTTTGAAGCTGATTCTTATGAAAAATGTCTATAGTAGTCTCCAAGCATGGTCTTAATTCTAAATCACACGAACCGAGAACAAATTTGCCCTCTGGCGCTTTAAAATAGTCTAATCCACGTCCAATTTTTATTACCCATCCATTACTCAATCTGTGAAATAAAATAAAGGATTATTGAATAAAGGATTATTGATAAAAAGATATAGAAGCAAAATTTTTTCAATATAATAATTATATTGTCAGACTTACGTAATTTGTCTGTCGTGCAATGTTTCAGAAAAAGAGAAATCAAAAGAGATCTTACGAGAAGCTAAACTTTCCTTCAACTCGGCTAATCTAGCAATTTGATTAGATTCCTCTGCCTCGAAAGTAGTAAGCAAGGATATCCTTGATAGTGCACAGCACTTTTGAATAGCCAGTTCGCATAATCTAACCAGGTTCTGACACTGTAGATGAAAGACTGCAATTAGTGTAATAATTTCTTAAATTAATCTATAGGATGTTAGGAAAAGATACAAAATTTTTTGCAGGCTTGCTAAATTGAATAAAATGTTTAGTCAAAAATTAATAAAAAGATTCAGACATGTAAAAAAAATTGTATTTTTATTTTATTAAACATGCATTTTTGGCATTTAAAAAATTTATCTATTTAAAAAATTTTTATTTTTTTATTGGATCCTGAATAATTTCTTTTAAAGAAACTTATAATTAAAGTTTAAATGACAGCTGTATAAACAGACAACTTACAAATATTTATAGACAACTTATAAATATTATCAAATTTGCTGTTTATTTTGACAGAATTAATTTGCAAAACTATATTGATTAAACATATATTTTTAAATTTAATTCAGCAAAAGCTATAAACTTGCAAACTATCTTAAAATATTTTATAGTACAAATAGGATGCAAGAAATACAGAACAAAAACAAAAAAATTTTTGTTTTTTATTGGATCCTGAATAATTTCTTTCTTAAAGAAACTTATAATTAAAGTTCAAATGACAGCTGTGTAAATAGACAACTTACAAATATTTATAGACATATAAATTATTAATTTATAGACTTATAAATATTATCAAATTTGCTGTTTATTTTGACAGAATTAGTTTGCAAAATTATATTGATTAAACATATATTTTTAAATTTAATTCAGCAAAAGCTATTAATTTACAAACTATCTTAAAATATTTTATAATACAAATAAGATGCAAGAAATACAGAACATAAGCATACCTGATGAAAGGCTCGTATATATGGATCCTCGATGTTGATATAAGTGACAGTACCGTCCAGGAATCTGCCAAAAACACTCGCATAGCCATGACCTGTTGATCCATTTTCGATCTTAGTCAATTCCCTGTATATTCCAGCCGATTTCCTCGCAGTAATTAGTTTCTTCACTGTCTCAGCTCTGTCCAGATATTCTTTGGCTTTGGTTGTGAGGTACTCAGTCTTGTAGGCTTCCTTTGACTCTGCATCGTTTTATTATCGATTCTTGAACTTCTTAATGAAGGATAGTAATATTAACGCTAATAGCATTCTTAACGTAAGAGATTTTGCGCGCGAGAGAGAGAAAGAGAGAAACATACCCAGATAACCAGATAACAACTGTTTGTGGGATCGTCAATAATTTGTATTATCGCCAACAATTGTTGACAATAATACAATTGTTGGCAACAACAATATGATCAATCATATTAATTAACATGATTAATTAACACGATTAATCAATATGATTACACAATCACTTGATTATCTGGGCAAAAATATCGTATACACCACACCTTTTACAGCGTCGAGAAGTATCTGTACGCCTTCCTGATATAAAACCAACGCCATTGTGTACTGTTCCTTCGTATCCATCTCCACCGCTCGCTTCAGAACCGAGACCGCCGCGGATTCCATCATTCCTCTGTCGGGTAATCTTCTAAAAGACTTGTAAACCGTCTCCCACGACGTCTAATCTGTTGTTTACCTAATCTCTACTGATTACTATCTTTATACGTACAATAACACGAATGAATATATATGTTGCGTAGAGCGATACCTTCTTTGTTACAATTCTCCAGGCGAGCGAATAAAGGCACCTGACGTTTAATGACAGCTCCGCGCGATTAGACGCGCCTTTGGCACCTTTATCTCGCTTCGCGCGTCTCTCCTCCTTCTCCTCGCGTTCAAATTTCAAATGTATCGAGAAGTCGCCCGCGATTGCTCGGGGAATCGTACTGTCCGAACATGGCGTCGCACCATCGTATATATGGAATGTGAGGGATTTTAACCTAGCTAGAGAATCGGGAATCGCGAGGACGTAACATGCTCGTCAACGAAGTGTGAAATCGTCCTGCGACCGCTCGACGCGGAGGATACTGGGGAAAGAACCTTACACGTCACCTTCGCACAAGGTAAGATGGGAGAACTGCTGACTACGGACTTGGAAAAATCCCAGATCCCAGCACTCGCTGTGTATTTTTTAACTGACACGAAAGACTGCGTTTCGCTGACGCGATAGCACGTGACTAACGGTTATCACTAGGCGGGAATTTCCGAAGGATGTCATTTGATGGATTGTCATTAAATGCATTTCGAATAAAGTGCTCCGCTGACACAGAAATGTATTTTCCAAATCTGTTTTTTTGTTGTTGGTGAATCAAAAATGTTCTCATTATTTTAAGGAGTTATCAAACATCCATTGGTTTGTTGTAAATTTTTAGATATGGGATTTATTTAAATTTAACAATTAAATAATTTTTATATTAACTTATCAATTCATCTGCATAAATTAATATCAAATATAAATGCTAAATGAATAATATTTTCTTGTTTATTTTTCAAGTTACAATGAAGTCTAGCAAAAGCTCGAGTGGTTTATGGGGAGAATTACCACGGGAGATGCTCAAACAGGAAATAATAACACCGGATCTTATAGAAAATGTCTGGCGACAAGCTATGGATGATTCAAATAACACTGATTGCGATTATCGGATTGACAGGCAACCTGAATATCTACAGTGAGCGTGATATTTATACTAATATATCGAAATAATGAGTTAAACTAATATTGAAAACTGTCAAATTTCATTGTAGATTACCAATGGGAAACTTACATGTATTAAATACCATAAATTTTCATCAACAATTACGAACAATGGTATAGGATTGAAAATATCTTTTGATTCAAATATTTATCAAGAGTAATAATATGTTGCTCGCTAAAAATAATAATTTTCTTTTTATAGGAAGAAGGAACTATGCTTGGAAACATGACTGTCATAGAAAGAGAGCCGCAAGATTCAACAGAGAATACACTTTCAAAAAATTTATTTCATTTTCTACCTTATCAGCCAAAAGGGTATTTTTGTTGTATTTTCAGTTTAAATTATGTCACACACATATAATTATATAATCATTAATTGTATCATTTCAGAAATACACTTGAAAATTATTCCACTATACATCACTTGATGCCACAAACTGCACGGAATTTATTGAGATATGCTGTGACTGTTTTATTGGCTCACATTGGATTCGAAAACTCGTCGGATATCGCTATAGAAACACTCACCGACGTCGCAGATCACTTTCTGAGACGAATGACTTTGTTGTTAAAAGCAGCGACCGAACAGAAGGATCATGGATTTCCTGTAAGATGAGAAAAATGTGTAATTTTTAAAAATATTTATGCAATATTTACATGGTAAACTTTCATATTCACTAGGACGCTGTGGAGAGAGTACTGCTTGAAACAGGTATGGGAGGAGTAGCTGCGTTACATGACTATTATCAAGAATACATCATCAAGTTTGAAGAGAATATGAGGAAGCAGGTCGAAGAAACGATGGAAAAACAGAGGCAACTTACTAATATTATGTATTAGAATGCATATATTAAGTTGTAGACAATTTTCTAAACAAAGTAAATGTTGCTTACGTCAAAGTAACATTAATCGATATTTTTCAGGATGGTTCTCGATGAAGCAACTAGCAAGCTACAATTCGAGGAAGACGAGTTCGGAAATGTATATAGAGAAGTTCCGACTTTACAGTTGCTCGATCCCGAAAAGGGATTTCCGCCCAGTCTGGACGCCGGTTTTCAAATGCTCTACAGTCTTGAACAGGACGAGTAGGGTTTTTTTTATGGAACATACACGTTTTTCGCAGAATACAGCGATAATTCTGATACTTTTAGATTGAACAGTATGGAAGTGGAAGAAGAGGAAGTGAACGTGAGCGATTCACCGAATATGGGGCAACGATCTATGGACGGGTCCATAGATAAAAAAAAATGTTGAAGTATTGTAAGATACATATTTAAAGAAGTATCATTTTATTCATTCGTGTATGACGCGTGTATATATTTATATATTTTATCACATTAAAATAAAAGAACTCGATGAAGGAGCGCAATCTTCGATTTGTTTACATTTTAGATAAGTCGATAAAGTAAAATGCATCGGTGCGATTGATAATAAAGTAGATGGCGAGCTTAAGTTCGATAATGTAGGATAGTCTAACGTCACAAATTTGTGCCTGCAAATAGTTGCATACCCGTCCACCGCTATCGACGATACACTGCAATTTCCTCGTATGCTTTTTATTGCATTAATTACGCATCCTGTGTTCTTTCCTTTTTCTCGTGAAGAATCGCATCGTTGCTCGAGTGACCTCAGCGCCGAGCAACCAGCTTTCGCCACGCGTCCCACAATTTTATCGTGACGTACGTTGACAACACGTCAAAAATGGCAGATTCTGCGCCCAGTAAAGCAGAAATCGAGGAGATTTTCAAGAGAGTACGGGCCATTCCAACCAATAAGGTTTGTCTCCGATTTAAAGCGACAGTAAATGTACGGGAAATCATGGGATTGAACGATACGATTGCAATTTCTCTCGAAGATTTCTCCTTTAATCATGACACATACACACACACACACACATAGAAAGCGGTCATCCCGATGACATCCGAACTGTAGAACAGCTGTATTATTCATATATGAATATATATATTTTGTGAAAAAATTTACAATTAATACAAACATGTTTCCAAATCAATGTTTGATGTTTTAGCAATTTCAGAATATGTGTCAATAATTCCTCTCATTCTTTCAGACATGTTTTGATTGTAACGCGAAGAATCCAGCATGGGCCAGCGTGACGTATGGAGTCTTCTTGTGCATCGACTGTTCGGCGGTGCATCGTGGCCTGGGCGTGCATCTCACCTTTGTCAAATCTACCCAACTTGACACAAATTGGACATGGTTGCATCTCAGAAATATGCAACTGGGTGGTAATGCCAATGCTGTTAGTTTCTGCAATTTGTATCCTTTTTTTGTTTAAATTATGATTTTCAATCAATATGTGTCGTGCCTACCTCTGTCTCATATATTATTAATTTTTAGAGAAAATTCTTTACACAACATAATTGTACCACAACTGATGCTCAGCAGAAATATAATTCGCGCGCGGCTATGATGTACAGGGAAACATTAAGTCAAGCATCTGCTAAAGCAATGCATCGTTACGGTACAAAGGTATGAGATTATCTGATGGATTTAATATTGTATTCATAATAGAGACATTATTAGAGATCCGACATAACTATAAACATGATAATTATAGGTTTTCCTTTCTACGTCAAAAAATAAAACAATGGTGAGCTGAATAAATGTTCTTCTAAATTTCATATTTTTTCTCGGGATTTTACTAACATCTGCTTATGGCATTCTAAAAATCATGTTTTTACTTCTCAGATAGATACATACATATGTAATTTTTTTCATTCAATGTCGGTGCACAGTTATTAGTACATGTAACCATTCATCAAATTGTTCAAATGTGTGTAATTTTGATTTGTTTCACAAAAGTGTTGTTTTCACTTTTATATCATTATAACAAATTCACCATGAAGATCGTATATACACATGTACATTTTTATATGATATGATTTCAATATATTATAATATATAATATATTTGTTCTTATATCTAATAATGTGTATGTGTATATGGATATGTTATGTACAAGGTAAATATTTGATCATATTTTGTCAGAGAAATTTACTAATCATGAAAAAGAAAATATAAAAATATAATCACTATGCAAATATAAATATAAGCTTCTTATGTTAGAATTTAATTATAAATTAATAAAAACATTCAATTATCTGAATAAATTGTCAAATGTTTAAGATGTAACAATATTTATTTATTCAGATAAAGGAATGTAAATAAATAATTATTAGATATTAAGTAAAGGAAAGAAATAATAGTGCCATGGCACACTAGTGATGTTTGGCCAAATATTTCGGGAATATCCTATAAATATAATAATTTCTTTTGCAGCTGCATTTAGATGAAAGTACAGAGATAGTGCCAGAAGAAACAAACGAGCCAGATTTCTTTAAACAACATGAAAATTTAGATTTGCACGAAAACAAAACAGTAATTTCAATAGAAGAAAAGGCATTCCTCACATCTAATATTGTGCCAAACATTGAGAATGCAGAAAAAAAAGCAGAATCGGAAATTATTCCCAATTCTTTGGGACCTTCCATAAAGCCTTTCGATCCCATCTCAAATGTACAAACTGCAAGGAAATCTACTATAGGCTGCAGGACTGCACAAGCCAAACGTCCTGGTGGTGTAAGTGCATTTATGGTGAAACAATGATATAACGATAAATCGCAATTATTATCGCTTCTTTAACTTAATTATAGTTGGGAAAAAAAACAGGCAGTTTAGGAGCTCAAAGAGTGAAGACCAATTTTGATGAATTAGAAAAGAGCGTTGCAGAAGCACGTAAACAAGCACAAGAAAAAGATAAGGAAGTGACGAAAGAAGAGCAAGAGGAGCTCGCCACGCGTTTAGCACAGCGGTACGAGCAAAATTTAACTCAACAAGCCAAGAAAGTGGAAGAGAGAACGAAGCAATTAGATCCGTTAAAAGCTACACAGGCAGAACGACTTGGAATGGGATTTAATGCACGGAGGTACAAACTTTGCGCTCCCTCTCCTGTAAAATTTATTTAACATGACTTTATCCATGTTATGCAAAAGTCCTCTCTTTCTTGTTAGCGGTGCCAGTCATTCTGCTCTTGGTGACATGAAGACAATAACACAAGAGTCCAAAATTATAGCGTCAACGCCAGAAGTGGTGTCAGGAGATACGGACTTTTTTTTTGCCTTAGATGAATTTTACTCAGCTTACGCTAACAACAAATCGTCTTCGCGCAGTGACGAGGTTGTGGTAGTGGCGGAACCGGAACCGCCTAAACGACTGGCCCCCACGAGTCGTATCATAAACGCTAAGAGTGACGCGAAACCTTCGTCTACTATCGAGGGAGAAGCTCAAAAAAAGTTTGGTAGCGCCAAGGCCATTAGCTCGGAACAATATTTTCAAGACAGTACTTCCGACAATGTAGTAAGTTTATGTTTTATTACGTTTCAACTTATCAGTGTTTCTTGTTAATTATGTTTTACTGGTATTTTGTTTGAAATATGTTTCTTTTTAATAATTCTTTAATATGCACGTACCTTTTAAATTTTTAGTGGGAACGTAAGAATAATTTACGTCGCTTCGAGGGCTCATCTAGCATTTCGTCGGCTGATTATTTCGGTACCGAAAATTCGACATTGACTTCGCCCACACCTTCGTTGTCGATGCGTCTAGCTGCGGGAAGAGCCGGTGTCGTAGATCTTGACGATGTCCGAGAGAGTGTGCGTCAAGGTGTAAACAAAGTTGCCGGAAGACTCAGCTCGCTTGCAAATGCGGCTGTTTCTTCTATACAAGATCGTTATGGACTTTAAACGAAATCTTTTTGCGTCTTACGAAAATTGTTATAATATCTATTATCCGGACCCAGTCTTGTCCATTGTTCAGAATTGTAAATAAAAGCTTATAATTGAGCTTTTGCATAACTTATTCTATGTATTGCGCACGTATTCTTGTGTGACACGATCATAAATCGAGCGCGATGCAAGAGTTACGTAGGTTCGAGAACGAAAATATAAATATAAGAAGAGTTTTATAAATATACATCCGCTCATTTTTATCAACAGAGCCAGTGTATTGTGTAATACATTGCATAACAAATATCACTATATCAAAAGTCAAGGTACACCGACAAAAGTAAAATATACTTAACAATAATTTAGGTCAAATATATCTTTCTCACTAAAATCTAAAATAGTTATAGATCTATACTCGGCGGCAAGTCCTGGCAACGTAAAACCAGTTGCGAACATGGTTTACCATGAAGAAAGCACACGAGTATCACTGTCATATTGTCACAACCGGTGCCCATAAGAGCGTCCGGTGCCAAACAACAGTTGAGAAGCTCTTCGCAGATCTCTTCAGGACGTATCGTAACATTGCGATATGACTCTGCGTCGCCGAGTTTCGTCTGAGCCAATCGCGTCCTTACGAAATTGACGACCTCTTCGCTAGTCATAACGTCCCAGATACCATCGCACGCCAAAACAACAAACTCCCACTCCTCGCTTATAGGAAACTGCTGTACCTCGGGGAAGGCTGTGCACGAGAAAGTTGTAATTTGTTAACATACAATATGCGCGAGCATATATTGAAAGTTGCTTCGGAGCTTCTCTAGCTTATATATTAATAATAGATCTGTTCTTTTCAGCTGCACTGCTGCGCAATAAGTTGGAAAGAGACAAACATACTTTCTTTCACTCTAACTAATTGTACTAGTGCAGCAGTGCAGCTGAAAAGAACAGATCTTCTATTACTATTACCAGTCACGATTTGTTCCTGTGCTGACTTATGATCGTTTCGCTTGAATATGAAATCCCCCAGCGCGCGGGACAACGCCAGATTGCCATTCACCCTCTTATACTCAACGAAACCGCCCGCTGCTTCGATTCGCTTGCGCTCGTCCTTCAATGTGGGTTTGTGATCTCGACTAAGGGGCACCGTCCTGCCACCGATACACGCCACCGCTCTGCTGTCGCCCGCATTAGCCTAGAAAGCTTTTCCAATCAGGTCAGGTATTCGAATGTACGAGTCGCCTTCGAAATAACGAACGACTTACGCTATACAAAATGTTATCCTTGATGAGCAATGCGATGACAGTGGTCCCAGCATGTTCATCCCTGAGGGTCACGTTATTCTGCATGGCTTTGTCCAGCTCTAAGAAACCTTGCTGTATACCTTCCACAATATTGCCAGCTTTGTACTCGCTTCTTTTAATTATATATTCATGAAGATGTTTCCCAGCATGTTGGGCCATGGTTGCACCTGTAAAAGTACAGATATTTTCATGTAAATATCAGATTTATGGACACGTAGCGGTTGTTTAACAAAAAGTTGAATCACTCTGCTGCGCAATAAGCCTGTTTATTCTGTAGGGAAATATTTACGTTTACCTACCTCCATGCCCATCGTAGACGGCGAAGAACGCAGTGCCTGGGTCACCTGGCAAGGAGAGTATGTGCACGTGCGAATCTTCCATCTTGATACGCCATCCTTGCATGCAGGAGCTACCGACACGATAGTTGCTGTCCCGGCAACAGGCCGACTTCTTCTTCGTCACCGGCTCGCTGAGCGTTTGTCCCATCCTCTCCCCCTAATCGATATCGTTCGCGAATAACGCGCGTTTTAGTACTTTAAGATCTCATGCTGCGACAGATTTAAGTGACTTGGAATTAAACGAATCCATGTTATACGTGTTGTGATACTCCTGTTTAGACTCTTTATCGCCTTGCAGAATTTTCTGTCGAGGAGACTCGCGATGAATTGTCATTGATTTAGGCGATCTTCATTTTGCTCCGATCTCATAACAGTTTTTCGTGCACTTAATTCCCTTCGGCTGTCAAATCTAGTCCGTTCCATCCGGCCATAGGAAAATAGCCCGCGTTCCGAGCGAGCAAACGTCGACCAGAGATGATCAGCTGATCTGGATTGATGACGCGCGTCGATAACGTATTGTCAGTTGACGTCATTCATGTCAAGGATGCCACCTCTCCAATTTCGGCCCGGAGTTTCCGAATGATGGAGAAAATCTTCTGGGTCGCTGGAGTGAATTTTTCTGAATTTTTTTTCTCAACGGTTTTCCTCTTCTTGCCAAAAACGTTCAGGGAATTAAATAACGATGAACGTGGCAAGAAATGCAAAAACGCTTTTCATGTTTTGCCAGAATTGTCGCTCGGCAACTGAAAACCGCGCGAAAGCGAAGAAAATTAATATGTAATGTATTTTTAGCGTAAATAATTTGTATTGTGGATGTGCATTGTGTTAATGTTATTTTGTTTTTTTATTATATTATTTTATATTATTTTGTTTTTTTATTAATTTTCTGTTTTTTAATTTTCAGGCTGATCTTTGTAGGATGCGTTCGGACGTCTTACGAGCATTCAGTTGACCAATCAGGAGAGAAATTTTTGCTTTTGATTGGTCAATAACGATAGTTTATTCCACGTGTGGGAGTATTTTTGAACACACTCCAAGTGGCCGGAGAGCCTCAGCTTCAGATGACAGCTCCGTTTACATTTTTTGTTTATTTACGCGACTGTAAGTGCGATACGATTTCAAGAAACGGTAAACATTAAAAAATAAATACGCGAGGATTATATAATATTAAATGAATCAAATGAGAGACAGATGTAATCTTGGATTTTCTTTACATGAATATAACGCCTGATTTTGCATGCAAGCTACATATGAATTTATAAAATTAATAATAATTTAAAAATATACGGAATATATATCATATTATTTAGATAATAAAAGTTCAGATTTATGTAAAAATAGTTTGCCACTTTAAATAAATAAATTTTCTAGGTTATGGGAGAGAAATAACTGTCAAGACACTTGCGCACGAGTCGATATTCTTGAGACGAATTCAACTTGTATTTCGCAAAAATTTTCCGACATTTCATCTTGTAAAATCGATGAAGAGATAGAGACATATCAGTTGAATTGGATCTTGTATTTTCAAGGAAAAAAAATATAGAAAAAGAATTCGCATTCGCGAGCAAAGAATGGCGGGAATTATCTGTGCATCGATTTCAAGCTCGCGATTGCATTTAAAAGGTACAAACGAAAACATCAATCATTTCTGTATCCATCGAAGTTAACGAACGACACATATCTTTGTATGATTTTTTTAAAGGGCTCGCACGTTTATTCTCATCCAAAAGCGTGGACGAAGTCGGCGAGAGTCCGAGATTACGTGAATTTCGAAAAAAATTGCGCGAACGCACCCCCATAGGTAATATTATTATACATAATTATATATTAGTATAAAAATTATAAAATACTCTCTTGAATGCCCAACATTTATTTATATATTAAGAGCTAAAGAGATCACACTTTAAATATAACAGAAAAACTAGAGGAGTTGGAAGAAAACATGCACCCTTATCAGGAGAAAGAACCCTTGAAACCGTTCCCGAACAATACGAATCCAGAAACAGGAGAGATCGGAGGTCCTCGCGGACCAGAACCAACTCGTTATGGCGACTGGGAGAGAAAAGGTCGCGTGACGGACTTTTAAACCCTCTGTCATCTTAGAAGAAAATTTAAATTATTTGTTAATAGTTAGAAATTACGTTAACGAATTAATTATCGTAAAATGCATCGTAAAAAAAGATTCTCTATTTTATAGAATAAAAATTGTAAATATATGAATACATAAATTTGTATTGCGAAATGCGAGATGTCTCTATCGCGATTGCTATCTAGTCGATCATGCTAATTCGTCTAAACAAAGTTAGGATAATTTAGATATTGTCTAATTTATCAAGGTATATTTTTCATTTATCAAAGTATATGAAATTTGTTGAAACATGATAATTTAATGCACAATTTTATCAAGACTTATGTAGATTAATTAATCGTCAGATTTTATCATTTTCATTCTCGATCAGTTCTTCCGAGCCATCATTCAATCCTTGATCTAACGGATAATAAGAAAAGCATCACAATATACATCTAGAAAATTAATATCTAACGTATCATTAACTCTCTAAAAATAGTCTATACTGTATTTGCTTTGCATATCTTGGCGACAGTGTTTTATTAATAAAATTAAAAGTCATTTTGATGCTTTCGCGTTGGATATAGTCGTGCGATTATTCGTAAAACGTTAATGCAATGATTCGCATAAATCGATCGAATTTACAAATAATAAGAAATTGCAGGCGATTTGTCACAAGTATAAATCGAGTTTGCTCTTTAGATTATTTTACATTTTTATAAGACACAGAAATATATAAAAATTTAATATAAATGTAATTCGGTTAGATACTTTATTATTAAAAATGAAGGATTCAAGTGACGAGGTCTCGGGAAATGTCCAAGAATCGCCGCGAATTAAGCAATTTCATGAAAAACTCAAATTACAGCCAATACCAAGTATATATATCTAATAATTAATAAAATAATTAATTTTTGCAAAGATACAAGTTTTTTTTATAAAATGTAAGACTTTTTTATATAAAAATAATCATGTGTTCGGGGTTGTAACGTAGCTCTTTCTTGATTTAACATGTAGAAATAAAACAGCGGGAACGATTTGTCGACTTGGTATTAGTGGAAACTGATCCTAGAACTGGAGAATTAATAACAAATAGCGAGAAGAATCCTACTAAATGGGGAGATTGGCAGCACGGTGGCAGAGTCAGCGATTTTTGAAATATATAACGATATATATTCGAAGGACTGGAAAAAGGAATTCTCTTATTATATATAATATGATCAATGATTTATCTTTGCAATTACTTTATGGAAGATAAATCAGATTCAATTTTTTTGGCAGCCAAGCAAGTAAAGCAATATAAATTGCTTCTCAATGTAAGAAAACTTAAAATTGAAAACGTATGTTCTGCGCATATAAGAAAGTAAAATAAAGAAAATTTTATCAACATGGTAATAAATAACATTACACAAGTATTTTTTTGCTAGATTAAATAAGTTTACAAAAATTATTGTGAATTCGTTGGCAATGGTATTCTATATTAGATACATTAATAATTTCAAATCATTTTCTCGTAAAAAGTTTCTGGCACTATAATTTAATTTACTTTTATTTAAAGAGAAGCGTAATTATGCTGATTATCGGTATATTATGTGTACTAAAATGATGCTTTTTCCCAAATATTAAGTATATACTTAAGAGAAACACATTTCGTACATTAAATTAATTAAATTTCTCGCTAGTAATGAATTAATAAATGTAAGATTCAGTAAATTTTATAGTCAAAGTTAGAAGTAATTTTTATGCTTTTGTTAGTAAAATGTATTCCAATGTCAATAGCAGCGAAAATTTATTTAGCCAAGACATATAATAAGTTTAGGACTTCAATATTAAGCCGTTCGTGTGTAGAAAAAGAGAGAGCATAGTTAATCCTACAAATATAATATCGTATCAAGAAACATATGTACAGAATACTGTAGTAAAAATCTCGTTTTCGTATTTGCCCCAGCATATACGTCTTGAAAATTCTCTTCCAATCGTATCGAGAAAAATTTTTCCTAAAAAATAATCTACTATGAGGTATTATATTGTTGCATACAAGATAAAGAGGAGATTCTGTTCTTTTTTTACTATTATACATAGATAATAGTAAGTAAATCATTTGATTAATTTCACTAAGTTCTTTCTTAATATTCTTCGAGAATATTAAAGCAATTAATACTAATAAAAGAGCGACACATATACCTTAATGTTTCGCAGAAATTATTGTAGTTTCTATGTATATATACAACTTCCCACACTATATAGGCATTTTCGCGTGCGCGCGATGAGATTTTTCATTTCTTTTTGTATTTCTTGATACAAGAATATGTATTATTTGCGCTATACAGAAAGTATAAAATTTTGTTCGAAAAGTGAAAATGAAAATTAGCACAGACGTATTTACATAATGATTGTTTTCTATATAGTATCTTTTGTTTTTTATGTATGTACATACATCGCATATTTAAGCAATATAAAAGTTATTCGAGAACAAAAATTTTTAACGAAAATGAAATAGAAAGTTAAAAAAAAATTATTGCTCTAATTATAAGAATTTCAAATTAAATATATAATATGTAAAGTTCTTGAGATTTCCAGGATATATATCTTTTGTCTAGTTTCAAATAAATTTATCTTATATATATATAAAATTAAGAAAAATTAGATATTAATGTAGCAGAAAAACAAATTTTCTAAATATAAATATTTAGTAACATTCAAATAATTGAATATCGTCAGTCTTTCGTCTTGCGTCAACGGATCTGTATAGTGTAGGTTGCATTGCGCTTCAAAAATTATAAATCTTAACAATTTATAAACTATAAAGTTTTATTGATGGCTAACACATCCCGCATCATCATGTTTCTGAGTGTCCACAAGGCGTTCACTACATTTCCGTGATTGCCAACGCCATTACCTAACCATTCAGCGGGAAGTTTCGTCACATCGGGTATCTGCGTGTTATCCGGATTAGCGTTCATCTGCTTATCCCAATTTGATATGTAACGATTCTCCACATTTAATCCCTCAATGTACCTATACGTGAGTGAAAAATAAAAAATATTTTTTTGATATAAAGATATTATAAAATATATATTTAATATTTTTTAAAACTTACCTCAAATAAGCATCTGAATGTAAAACACGACTCGGCCTCGGTGGTACTGCAACAAACATTGGTTCTGGTTGCTTAGCGGCAGGTAAGCTATTCGTCTGAGTTGCGGCTGCTGAAGTTTCTACGAAACATTTTTTTTTAATTTTTATTCATATATAATTTATCATATAATTTTATTGTAATATATGATATTTTACCTGTTTCCATTGGTGGTAATACCGTGGGTCCTTTCGAAGGCATGTAATTTCTGCAAGAGTACACGATTAACGTGGTTCACATAATATAACGTATTAAAATATGAAGAAAAAGGCAGAAATCATTTCTATACCTGCTTCTTTCGGAAGGTGGTATTATGCGGCCGTGCGATTTGAGGATGTGAACTTCCTTGACATGTCTTGCGAGTCTCTGTACACTTGGGAACGGCGGAACGGATTTCTTTGTTCGGCCACAACCGCGCCATTGGCATTGATATTCCACGTCTACAATATTCGCGTTAATAATTGAAATTTTCTATTCATAATTGTGGCCGCAATTGCAATCCCTCTCGACTCACCGCTAGGAGCGTTCACGAACGATGATTGTACATGACCATTCTGTTCTGCGATGCAATGATCGATGCAATCAGTCATGTCCTCGAACTGCCAATCGCAATTGTCCCAACAACATTCGTACACTACGTCCTGCGTAGCATTCGTGCTTATCGTGGTCGTTCCCTTTAGCTGACCGCCATCCTCGTTCATCTTAATCGCTCGTTCCTCCCAGGCTTGCTTTTCCCCAGCCGGCAGCTTCCTCCACTGGAACGAGAATTGTTTTACATGTTTTACGCGTGACCAGTTCTGTCACATTGTTTGTGAGGATACAATCGGCAAAATCATTTTTTAATATTTTAAAAATGGTTCGACAAACTGTGTCAGATCACGGCTACTCTTTTCTATTCATAGAAATATAATACAGATAAAGTTTATACATCGAGAATAATGATTATTACAAATACAAATGATATAAGTCACACAATATATAGAATTTATGTACACTAATGTATATTTATATTACTTATGAAAGAATATAAAAAATGTGCGTTATTATGCATTTTATTATACACAGCTATATTTATATGAATAGAATAGTAATGTAATCTCATTGTACACACATGTAATGTAATCTCATTTTGGATAAAGGATCAAGTATGCTGAATAATGTTTAATAAGCAACACGTATACAAAGCGAAAAAAATTTTTTACACAATCAATCATAGAATTCTTACAATTTCTTTTCGTTTTATTAAGCAAAAGTTTTTACAAAAATTTGCTACCCAAATCGAAGACATATGATTGTATGTAAAGAATGTAGAAAATTTATTCCGCATACATTCCTTCATCAAAGATCCACTTATAATAAACAGTAAAAAATCAAGAGTAAAAAAGAAATAAATACCTCGTTGCCAACAATTCTGCTAATCTCTCCAAAGGATGATTCAGGATTGTTTTGTGTAATCTGCGTTCGCATTTTACTCGAATATAAAATATAGCCCGTAACTAATTTCTTACCCGCTGTTTTCTAAACAGAAGAAGAAACACAAATTATAATGCTACCGTTGTCGTGTATGCGTGTATATACCGTGTGTATGTGTGAACAAACATATTGTCTTTAATATCTTTCTCTTTAGAGTAGTCACATCAAATTGTCGATCTAGTGTCAAGGCAAGTGATATCTCAAACGGTGCAAAAAAAAAAAATGAAAGGAGAGGTATGTATATGCTGGCATATTTCTTTAAATAAAAAGAAAGTGAAATAAATAAATAGAATGACGTGTGACGATAGTTGATAAAAGTGAGAGAAAAAAAAGAAAAAAAATAAGTGGTCACGGTAAAGCCTACCTTCTTAGTCGACACAGGTGTTTGAGTATTGGAGAGCACCGGTTGAGCTTCCGTAGATCCAACGGATGGTGGACCACCAGCATCCATGCTGTCTTCCCCAACTCCTACTCCCACTCCCACTCCTAATCCTACCCCCATGCTTAGTACATCGGGTTCCAGCTTCGGTAACAATGGTGACGCTTCCTACACCATTTAGGCTTATGTTACCTTCGTTTTTCATCCGTTATTACCGATTGCAAGATACATTTTCGTGACTTTATTTTTTCTTCAAAGATAGAAGTTAATTTATTAAGAAAAGTAACGTCATCCTTTCTCGCGGTCATCTCCAAGAAAAGCTATCACGTAATGTTCTCCCAGTCTTAACAATTTTTCTTATACTCTGTAATATCTAATTTCTAATTATCGAATATGTGAATCAATATTCATTTTTGAATTCAATACCGATATACATATATCGCATATATGCATATGTAAATACATTCGAGTTTCTTTCGTATATAAACAGATTAGTCGATATATATATATTCTAAAGCGAATTCTTCATTCTTACATTAGTTGGGTTAGAATGACATGGAAGCAAAATCTTTCGGTGGTGCTTTATGCTTTTCGTAACATATTAGCGATATATAAAACCCAACAGGTGCTCTGATTCAATTGTCGAATACATAAAATCGCTTGATCACACAAACACTAACACATAGTTGCACATATAAACGAAACGAAAGGAAAAATGAATATGCCGGCATAGATCGAAAATGCATGCGTGTAAATGCATTCTTGTTGATGTAACAAAATATTCGTATCACACGCAACCAATTGACAAATCAAAGGAAAAGAGACATGTAATATGTTTCTCCCTTTTTTTCTTGTATATAATAATAAAATATTAGCAAAATTAAATACTTTAATTAGCTTGCGTGTGATCTTGAAGGAACGTGCGGCTGCATATATATTGTTCGATATTGAAAATAAGAGATATAAGATTTCTGGATTATAGCAATTACCATTTCAAACTGTGCCGAGCTGGGCGTGACGGACTTGACTTGATTTTGCGTCTGAGCCACATCGCTCGAAACCTATAACACACACAGAACATGCAAAGCGATAAGTTCATTTCAGTTAGTTGCATAGAATAAATTGATAGAATATAATCCTACTAATTTTGCTATAGAACCGAATAGAGATATTTATGCACATTTGTTAGTTAAGATATATATAAATCTAATTCTCTTATAGCACATACTTTGGCAGGATTGATAGGCCTCCGGAAAAAGTAGATTTCATCCTCGGTCACCGCTGATTGATGATTAAATTTCTTTAAACCCTCCTGACTGAGCTTTCTCATCAAGCTTTTGCTTTCGTCGTATAATGATTCGCAGATATATACATCGTCCTCTGGAATTTCCGTCGGTCTACCTGTAGAAGCGTGATAACATATATAGTAATCTCATTCCTCTTATGAATCTCGTTCGTGAACATCAAATAGTGGGAGTACTCACTACATATGTACTCTCCGTAATCGAGGACGGCACATTTGCCAACAATAGCTACAATAGGATGGGTGCCGTCTACAGTGGATAAAAACAATTCTTGCTTATAAAATAATTTCGTAGGTGTATGTGGCACTTCTGTAGGCATTAATAACCATGGACCTTTGAAATAGCATTTCCCACTAAACACACAGAATCATAAAAATAAATAAGGCTAAAGATTGAAACTATTTTTATTGAAAAATGATGAAAATATATCGTGACAAGCATATTTGTGAGCGTGAATTGATTACTTACTCTTTAGTTGACCATATAGCGTCAACTTGTGCTATTTGTTGCCTGCCTCCGTCTGTCGCTACGTAAACGAAGTCGCCCGTTTTCACAGACCCCGCGCACGTATTGTACTGCTCGTAGTATGTATTTTCGGTATCTTCCGCATTATATAATATCACATTCTAAACACAAAATATATTAAAATGTATTAAAGAGCAGAATTAAAATAATTATGCCGGTAAATGAATAATCGATCACATCAGGAACAAATGAGAAAGATACATGGAATTGTTACTCACAGGTTTCTCCTTTTCCATTAACTTTTCTCCCTCTTCCAATTCAGCAATTTCTTCCTTGTGCTTCTCCAATCGTTCCTTATACACGGAAATTACTCGTTTTGGTTCCAATGGTTTCTCTCTAGGAATTAATTTTAAGTGATCTGGATCAAAATTCCAGACCTTGATTTTCTTGAAAGCTCTGGCCTTTGTGGAGTAACGCGATTCGCATACATAAACATCTTTCTCCAAGAAACCTTCTGGTTGCATTCGAAAGTAATCCTTTACGCTCAAAACGCAACATCTGCCTGCTACTTTAGCTAAAGGTACAGCCACATGAGCGTCACTTTTAAATAATTCTTTGTCCAAGAATTTTCGCGATGCTACATGATACGTTTCGCTCGGTCTATAAAAGAGATTTCCATATAACATTTGTTGACCCTCCGCATTGGTCCAAAGCCTTTCTATCAGAACCACGCTATATTCCATGCCTCTTTCAGAAGGCTCAACATATGCAAAGTCACCAGCCCTGTATACTTCTTGATTGAAACTCATAGAGCCTCCATTGTCGCTATTGTTTGTATCCGTATTTGTATTCGTCTCAGAGTCCTATAATGACAAATATTTTAAGTCACAATTCAATTAATAATATCTTTTAAAACAATAATTTATGTCTTGTATAAAGCAAGAAGGTTTAACTTACTTTTGTCTCATTTCCATCACAGCTCTCATCTTCATTAGGTAAATTTAATTCCTGTTGTTGCTTTACCCTCTTGAGTTCTGCTACTTGAGAAGACAGATCAAGGAGTGTGTAATTTAACGCCGGTGAATGTAACAGATCTCCTGAACGGGTTGCTTCGTCACGAGTACGTAGAAAGAATGCCTGAAGCTCGACGCTATCCTCGAACGGTTGCGAGTCCGTTCGCGACAACCTTCGTGCTCTCTCGAGGCATGTAAAGACATCTTCTTGGAATCGATCTAATCTCTTGTAAACCCCTCGGTCCAATCTTCTCTTAATCAGATCTAACGATAGCCCTCGTATCCTATTGTTTTTTTTTACATATAAAGACATTTGTTAGAAAAATTAAATAAATTGTTTTAATATAAAAAGAATGCAATATGCATTCGTACTTTTTTCCATCAACAATATCATGCTCCGGAAGTTCTGCCATAGAATCAGAGTAACACCTTCCCTCCTCATCCTGATGATTATAAAGCGCGGTGAATATAGTCGCTAGTATCTCTTGAACGGCAGCAGACACATCAGGTACACTTTCTTCGTCCTCGCTCAGTTGTAGTTTACTTTGCAACACTAATCTTTGAAGTATTAAAGCGTCCTAAAATATATTGATTATATTATCAATTTCACGGCAATAATAAAAATCGCGCCTTTCTCTATCTTCGATAAAGATTTTGACAAGCGCGATATGAAAACACACGTAAATAATATTTTGTTATTTACTTCTGTTTCATTCTTCTTATATCTCTTTCGTATGTGTTTGTCTAACTCTTTGTCTCTCAACAAGCGTATGAAACATGGTCGGACTTTTAATGGATTTTGTGCTGTGTGTAATGCATTCTGCTTGTTTTGTACGAACATTTTTTTCAGATTCTGAACACGTACGTGTGATAAAAGAGCCCCTCGTAGAAAGAAAGCTCGGAATTATGGTAAAACTTGTCTACATCGGGTAAACTTGTCTAAATCGCGATAAAAATGACTTAATCGCTCCACTAAGGTTAAAACGTGCAAATATCATAGAGATCAATATATATTCACATTATCGATAATTTTTTTTTAACTTATATAATGTCACGAGCCACATATTTCACGAGCGTGCACGAGGCATTTTGCGGCGAAAATCTCGACGGGTTTTGGAGCAAGGGACCGAGGAGAAGAAGCCTCGTGTAACCTCCAAAAATTCCGACCGTGTAAACAGATTGGGCCATGAATGGGCTTGCCATCTTTTACCGCGAAATTTCAAGTTTCTCTATTCCACATATCGATTCGAGAATATATTTCAGTTATATGCAGAGAATTTTATTTGAAAATTTGACTGTATTTCTTGAAATTAAATTTTAAATTGATTTTCATCGAATCTGCCAAGTTAATATTGATGATAAATATATTATCATCCTTTTATTTTTTCTATTTTAATAGGAATTATAATTATATATGTTATTATAATAAAAGAAAATGATTTTGTAGATAAATTTAGAAATAATTTCTATATAAGTTAAATATTCATAAGAGGTGTGAACTCTAAATGTCTTTTAAATGATGTATTTTTCTATAACATTTAAAAAATATTCAATATCAAAAGTTATAGTTAAGGTTTAATTGAAATGTATGTTACTAAAAAAACGAGACATAATTCTACGAATAATAATCTTTTTACATGGATAATGAAGAATCTTCTTAAAACTACTCATTGTATATTAATATTTACTTCTATGGAGATTCAAACAATTTAGACTTTGCAATTGAAAATCAATAAAAGATCAAGCAATTGGGTATTGTCAATCTTTTTCATAATAATTTTGTTATTTCAAGCTACTTGGTTTTTTTCATTAAACTCTTGAGGTATTTGTATTATTTTAGTAATATTAGTAACTTAAATTATCTTTACATGTAAATTTTTAATATGTGTATACTCTTAACATAGAACATTCTGCATTATTTCTATGCAGTATTTTTTTAATAACAGATTTATCAATTTATATTAATATTTTCTTAGTAAAAATAATTCCATCATTAATAGTATCATTAATTTTTGAATTACAATGAATGAAGAACAAAAATCTTTTTACAAACCATGTTTTAAAAACTAATTACATGCTATAATTGAATTACACAATTACATTTTTAAAATAATTTTAAATGAAATTTAATAAAATTTTTTAAGCTTAATTATCAATATTCTTGATGTTAAAATATAAAAATTTATAATAAATGACTATTTCATTGAAAAATCAATTTGTAAATTGATCAAAGAATCTGTGATTAAAAAAAAATTATGACAAATGAAAATGTTTAAATGCTTATAAAATAAAAACTTTTAACTATACAAACCTTGTATATTTGTGAGTCCGGCTCATTATACTTGCACGCATTGTCGAACATTAATATAAAATCGGATACTAGCTCATCCAAATTTTCATATCCGTTATTCTTTAAAATTGAAGCTATTTTCTCCATGTGTATAGGCTGCTTAATCACTTCATAATAATCTGGATATTCATTTTTATTTGGTAATTTCATGAAAATTAAAGATAATTGTCTTCCTTTTGCATCATGATAGTCTTTTATCGTATCGTATAGAGTTCGTAATTTTTGTAAATGAAGCGGTACTATTTTTTTCGGTCTCCTAAATATAAATAGAAAATATAAAATATAGAGAAAAGAAAAAGAATGAACATCTTCTTCACTTTTTTACATAACCTGACATACCCGACATTTCTAGTTGGAGTTGATGCAGTAGATTTGGATTTGGATGTATCTGGCAAAGGTCCTAATTCCTTTACCTTATCCATCAAAACTCTCTCTAATGTATTAGCATCTTCATATATCAATGAACCTTCTTCATTATATTGACGGCAATTATTAAACATCAACTAAAACAATGAAAACATATCCAATGTGAAATATTTATCATCGTACTCTCAAAATTGATCAAATTACGATGATACTACCTTAAAATCCTGTATTAATTCGTTTTCGCTTTGATATTTTTCTGCTTTAATATTAGCTTCAATTGCTAGCATGTCTATGGGTTCAGCTATTACTTGATAATAATCTGGATATAATTTTTTAGAAGGCTTCTCCATAAACATTAACATAGGTTGCCGACCGTCCTCGCACTACAAAACATTACAGCATGTTACATGTTAACTGATCATGTTGATTATGATGTATTTTGGAATTACTTACAACGTATTCTATGACACACTTGACTAATGTGTACAATCTTTTCTTCAATGGTATATTGTCTTTGTATTTTCCTCGCGTCAATAAATTTGAAGCGCGTTTAATTAATTTAGGTTGATAGGAGTTATTTTCGGATTCGCTATCGGAATCGGAATCCTATGGAAAATTAAATATATTTATATTTTTCAAGGAAATATATAAAAACATTTTGCTTAATTCAATATCATAATATATTACCTGATCAAATTCTAGAAGCTCTTGTACTTTCTCCTGCATTATTTTTTGCAGTTTAACAGCGCACTGGAATGAAAAAGATGTATACATAATTATATCAATTATTATTTTTCTCAATATAATATAAAATATAATATTAAATATATAATTATATCAATTATTTATAATATAAAATATAATGTTAAATTTATAATTATATCAATTATTATTTTTCTCAATATAATATAAAATTTAAAAAAAGATTCTCGCGTGTGCACACTATATTTTTATATAATAAAATTGATATTTTAATTATATGTATAATTATAATTAAATTATATGTATAATATATAATTAAAAATAATTATAAATTAAAAAAAGTGAACTGTTAATTACATAATTGTATTACCTTATATAGTCGAGAAGTATGTATATTATATTTCTTAGCATTTTCAAACATGATATTCATATCTCCAGCTACTTCACTAACAGTACCATATTCTCCTTTCTGAAAAACATTATTTAAAACATTATAAAAACATAAAGTAAAAATATTTTATTGAAACATACTTTTTGTAAAAACTATTCCATATTATTATTATATTTTAGAATAATACATACCTTTATTTTTGTACGTATTTGTAATAAAGATATAGGATTTTTAATCATCTTATAGTAATCAGGATATAATCTCTTTGATGGAAGCTTCCAAAAATATTCGCTCATTCTTACACCTACAAATATAATACACACATGTATAGTGAATTGTAGAAAATAATACTTGTCTAATACTACTAATTTTTCTGTAATATTTGTAATATTGTGTAATAATAAGTAAGTTTTCTATTCTGTAATATTTGTAATATTGTGTAATAATAAGTAAGTTTTCTATTTTTTTCAACAAGATCTAATATTATTATTATACCTTGATTATTAGGAGCTGTCCGAATGGTTTGAAATAGTTGCCATTGTGGATTATCAGCTTCTTCAGTCTCAGCGGGTTCTTCCTCCTCGTCATCACTTTCGTCATCTTCATCGAGTAACGATGCAGTTTGCGCTATTAACGATTGCGCCATAGTACGACTGCCTCTTTTGCTTCTCGTCGATGGAGCAGTTGTGGCAATTTTGGGGGTGTTACTACCTAATCCGCCATCTTGCCTCCTCGCGGCCGCAGTAATTATTTTCTTCAACAGTTTGGCATCTTTATAAATTTGCGAACCAGGCTCATTAAATTGACAGGCATTGCGGCACATAAGCATTAAATCTTTCTCCATATCGCCGATTGAACTATATGCACCTTCCTGAATTTTTCTAGCAATAGTTTTCAAATCAATAGGTGTCTCAATAACATCGTAATATTCAGGATAAAGCTGCAATATTAGACACACATTTCATAAATATGATAAGTAAATCTAGATTCATATATATATTCAGTGTCGGTCAAAAGTATATCACCTTTATGTTTTTTGAGAATAACTTATCTCAAAGTGAATAACAATTCAAAGTGTATATATTTCTATCTAGTCATATGTTTTAATAGTAGGTACACAGATTACTGAACAATACTGAACTTTTCATTCAATAATGGACATAGCAACTTAAGAAATATTAATTAAATATATACACTTTGAATTAAATTAGCCTCAAAAAGATGATATTTTTGACCGATACTATAATTTCGAAAGTAGACTACAAACTTTTTTAGATGGTTTGAGTTGAAACATTATATGAAGAGGTCTATTATTGTCAGTAGGATCGGTCGCCGTCATAACTGCTGCAAATAAATCTTCAAAGAGCTGCATAGTTTCTTCATCAAGATTTGCAGAACTTTCAGAAGTATCTTCCGCATCATCTTGTCTTGTTGCTGCTCTACGAGCCTTAAATATACATTAATGTATTAATGTGTGTTGATATATATCTGAAAAAATGAAGGATTTTAGCAAATTGCTAAACTTACCAGTCTCCCGACTTTTAAGATAAGTTTTCCTTTAGGTTCTGGATCTTCGTATTCTTCTGTGATACGATTTTTAGTATTTATACACAATTCCCACAATTCAGTCGCATCTTTATATTCGGGAGATGTACGCTACAAAAATTATACATACATTTCAATCGTGGTGAAATAAATATGGCAACAAATATCTTATATGTGCGCAATATCGCAAGCTTTGCAGATTACATAATATATATCTTACCATGTAAAAAGCTTTCGCATTGTTCACCATAAGCTGAATATCGGCGGCAAGATCATCCATGTCGCGATATTCGTCGGTTTTCAGCTTCTGTTGCACTTTCAAAAGATCAATAGGATTGGAAACAACCTCGTAATATCCTGGCTCTTGCCTGCGTTTAGGCACACGTATAAACGCGTCGCACAGCAAGGATCCATCCTCCTTCTTCTGATTACGAAGTACATCGTACAATTGTTGGCACAAGTCACTCTATACCAAAGAAGCATCATAAATAATAAGCATAAACATAAGAGACATTGCGAATGTCGAGACACATGTTACAAGCACCCACACTCACAGGGTCTAATTTTTTTCTTCTTTTCGTCGGTTCCGGTGGAATATCGTCGCCGTCGTCCTCGGTACCGCGGCTCGCTACCGACGATGTTCTACGACGTTTGTTCATCCTGGCGTCTCTTAAAAAGTTACACAAGACACAAATGAATAGGAATCCTTCTAGCGACAAATCTACAACAGAGATCCATTACGCACAATCCGAGCCAACGCTCGACGTGTAAAACGGAACGCGAAAAACAGGCTACTTCGCGGAGCGAGACTATCAGCAATTTTGTAAACAAATGTACGTATGCGCATACATATACAGCCGCGTACGTGTGTGCGCGTATGTGCATAAAAAGGGTTCTTGAACTAAACACGAAGCTCTTATTCGTCGAACCGTCGTTGCGCCGTTATTATCGGAGATATCGCGCCGAGAGCGTCCGGAGGGAGACTCTCCGCGGACGAGGAGCGAGGAGCAGCGCGCGGGCGGGCTTGGGCTCACGGGCCGAGACCGAGGCACGTCCCGCGACGCGGCCCGACGTGCGTCAACGTCTCGCGCGAATTCCTCGTACGTGCGCGAGGGGGAGGGCGACACCGAGACACCCCGCGACTCTCTCGCAGCTAAAAAAGTCTCGCCGCCATAACGAGTCGCCACTGTGCCTCGAAATGCGGCACACGCACCGTGCACCGTGTCCCGAACGCGCGCCGGACGCTCTCATCGATCAACGCGCCGTCCTGGATGCGTGCGATGCCGTCCGGACGCGTCGATGCTCTTCCCCGAATAGCTACATCCGCATTCCTCGTCGACGATCGCCCGCCTCGCGGGCCGAGTCTCCCGGCCGACGAGGACGTTCCACGATTCTCCTTCTCCCCCGTTTCCACCTGTCGCCTGCTCACCTGTCCTCGCGCTCTCACGTAGGGAGGTTCTCATTTAGCGCGCAAACATATGCGGGTCCCCTCGGAAACGCGAGAGCTACAAGCGCGTTACTGCGCTTTTACGTCCGCTGCGTTCCAGGTGGACGGTGCACGTCTCCACCGACGCCATGATTGTCGGGCCGGCTCCTCCGGTTATCGGAAACCGTGTGTCGGTACACGTGATCTCTCTCCTGTGTTTCTCCAGAGACTCTTGTTTCTCGAACGCGCAGAGTCCTCGTCGATCCGAGAGGGATTTGGAGATGCGAGATTTCTATGAATCTTGCGTATATCGTTAGCTATATTCGTTAATATCGCGAGGATGATAAGATACCTTCGGCATAGTAGATAATTACATAACGTACTGGTGATAAAACAGAACTGATAGAAATTATTTTGAAATTATACAAAAAGAAAGAGATGGGAGAGACTACTTTGCACTTTGATTTTTTCGAAATTCTCGCAACAAAATATGTTATTTGTGTAATTTCTATGATCGTTATATGAAATAATATAAATAAAAAAATACATATATATACACATACATATATACTTAAATTAATCGCATGTATACTGACTTATACAAAAATTAACAACACAGATAATTCTCAATGATTTATTGAGAAAACTGCTCATAAAATAACTTTGGTAAGACTTAGAGGAATTTTACGCTGAGTTTCGCCGAGTGTATACACATTATACATTCGGCATTTTGGAATCTCTCACCAGAAAATAAAAAATTTTGTGCTTTAAAATCTAAATTTTATATATGTGTATGTGTATATATATATATATATATATATATATATATATATACATACATACACACATATATATATAATTAATTAATTATGATACGACATATAAATTATATCTATTAAGAGAGAACAAAAGAGCATTTTATGCTAAACAGTTAATATCTTTATAAGTTTTAGATTTTGACTCTCCTTAAATGTTTATACTCGTTATTTTTTTAGAAAAAAACATGATTCTCTTACAAAATTATTCCAAATGTAATAAAAAACTTGGACATTTTGAATTTCATTGCTCATTACATTATTTCCTTTGAGAAATGTACTTTATCTCATAAATGCTCGGTAATATAATTCAGCAAGAGATGACATGAAAAAAGTTATATCAAACTTTACATTAAAATTGACATAATATAAATTATTTCGATATGTAGCTGATAAATACAAATATATTTGAGCCTCATTCAATAAAGTACATTCGTTATCGATTTCCTTAACAGGATAGAAAATTATTGATTCGAGACACGCATAACATGCATGATATATAAATGCTGAAACTAAATGAATAATAAGTTATGTACCTAAGAAGAAACAATTTTCTTCATGAGTTAGTTTTTTAAACTAATTTACACAACTGCTATAATTCTTTATCTACATACAATTTTTGTGAATCGTTGAATATTTTTAATCTAAACTCAAATCCATTATCGCTCGTTTATGCCTCGTTATCGCCGTCGAGTTGATAATGATAGCGTCGAAGAGCGGCTAAACGTAATCTCTCGGTTTCCAGAGCCTGTTCCAATTCCAAGATTCGAACTTGCGCCTCCATTTCCAGTCTCTTAGCTTGATGTAAACTGAGACTAGACATATCTAAATCTTCTATGTAATTTAGAATAAAATAATATTAACAAATAATGTTATATGATTTAAAATATATAATACATAGTTAAATATTTTTTCAAATCAATTACCATTTTCCTCGACAAGATGATTGCAGCTTTTAGCAGTTGCAACAACATTTGCTGTAGCCTGAGTCACTTCTCTCGAAGCCTTGGAGAGTTCAGTTAAATTAGTACTGTTTCTATCAGCTTTGACTCTGCTAGCAACCACCAATTGCGCGGTAGATGCTGCAATTCCTTGCGAGGCAACAACCAATTGTTCAAATTTACCATTGCCTGATACAACTTTGTCTGCTGCTTCTCTGTAACATAATACATAAATACATATACTTTCATATGTAATATATGTATATATTTACATAAATAACAATGTTAAAAGTAATTGCTAGGCAACTGCACTTACAGCAAAAAATTTGCACCCATAGCAATCGCCTTCGCTGCTGAAATAAGACCCTCAGACCACTGATGATTGCGTTTGTAAAATTCGGTGGCCGAAGCGGTTCCCTGAATAAAGTATCGTTAACATTCCCCATCGTAATTTTTTCAATGGAAATAGAGAGTGTTATTATCTAGTAATATCAGAGCATCGACATAAGTAAACACTGAAACACTAAAGTTGCCATACCCTTCCCTGTTCCACGATCTCTTTCTGTAGCAAGCGAGACCTCTGCACTAATTTCCTTATATACTTCATTAACTCCGTGCAAGAATCCAAGATTTGTTCGTTCACTTTCAACTTTAAACCCGAATCCGCCGCGCGTGATTTATCCAACATATCCTATTAAAGATAAATCGCGTAAAAATAAACCACTCATTTCTCTTCGTGCTTTTATTTTGCTTATCTCGCACAAATATGCTTATAATAAGTACCTGTATTCTTGCAACAGTTTCTTCTATAGCTTTATCCATACTCTGCAACTCATTTTCTACTAAGCTTCCAATAATCTCCACATTGTTTTGAGTAGTTGATAATGCATTTATGAGAGATGAAATCTTTTGTAATTGACTTTTGACATTTGCAATTTGTACTACAGTCATTGAGGACTTTTCTTTAATATAACTCAATATAATTAAACCTTGCGAACCCAATTGTTTGCACTCGTCAGCAAATCCTATAAAAATGTATAAATCTTATGAAGTGTTAAATTGTTAAAAATCTTTCACATATTCTAGAATATCTCGTAATTTATTTTAAACTAACTAGATAAATAGTATTATTATTTTATTATTAATTTTTCTTAGACATTTTCAGAATCTACCAATATCTAAATTGATTTTATAATTACGAAAAACTTACGATCGGCTAAACTGATATCTGTCGATGTATTCGAAGTGGACTTTGCATATATCAAATACAGAGCCAAGAAATACGCGCCGTGTATAGCGGTGCGAATCAAAGCTTTTCCTTTCGTTGTATCAGATATATAATTGTTGTACGCCTCTTCTAAATCGTTTAATGATTTCTCCGTCGGTTCCAATAAACTTCCGAGATAGTCGGGCGTACAAGTCAGTGCCGATATGGCTGGATTATCGATCGCATGCATCGCATGATGTAAAATCGATTCCGCTTCCGATATAGCATTCACTAATATAACATAATTTTCTTTACATAATCTCATTTAACTAATAAAATAAAACTTAATAAAATTATCGTGAATTTTCAATATTATACACTTTATAATACTCACGCAATAAATCAAATAAAGCCGTGTTAGCATCCGTTTTTATTTGATTGCGGTATCGTTCGGTATCAGTTTCTAAATTTACTATTCGTAAATCCAGCTCCTCTTTTTGCACCAATAAATCATGAAGATCCCCTTCCAAAGCTGTTTTCTCGGATGTAATAAAATCTATTTTCGCTATTAATGCCTGTAACAATATAATGAATTTTCCCATCAGTGCACATATAATAAACATGAGTTGAAATGTCAATTAAAAATTTTTACTTACCAAATTTTCAGTTTGAGCAGCGTCCAGCCTCTTTCTAACATCCTCTAAATCTTTGCGTGCTTGCGTCACTTTTTGTGCTTCCTGTTCTGCGGATCCTTGTCCTTGAAGTAATTCCTGCAATCGTTCTTCAGCCTTCACTGTCCGGCGTTCAGATTGTTCTCGTAATATCTTCAGTCCTCCCAATTCTTTGTCCAATTCAGCTTTCTTTTTATATAATAAATTGTCATCAATAAGATAGATAATTTTTTATTGTCATTAATGTATTAAATACATACCTTTCGGATCAAACTAATATGTTCTTCTCTCAATTTTGAATAAACATCCTTTAGCTTTTTAAATTTTTCCTCTATTACTTCATTTTTTCCTTGAAAAGTTTGATATTTATAAATAGAAATATAGTATATAATTGTTAATAAGCAAAAACAAATAATAATAATAATTATAAAGAACTAAATTAAAATTTTACCAACCTTCTATTTCTTGAAATCTTTCTAATATAATGACATTTTCCTTCATTAGCTTTTGACAAGTTTGTTTTTCTGCGACAATTTCATTGCTCTAAAATATTGTACAATAAGTTAATAAAACAAAATGCAACTATTAAAGCTGTGTGCAATAAACTTACCTTCGAAGACAATGTCGATTCCAATTCTAAAACGCGACTTCTAAGATCTGAGATTATTTGTTGATGTTCTATTAAAAACCGATTTATTTCTTGTCTTTGGCGACCATTTACTTGATACAGATGATCAATAAGACTATCTCTGAAAAAATACATATATTTATATGTAAAAAAAGGTTTTAAATTACTTATTCCAAAATGCATTATAATTTCTGAGACATAAAACATTTTATATATCAAATCACAAAGAAACATTTTGAAGAATTATTTAAACAGAAAAAAATTGAAGAGCATCTTTTTAAAGAATGACTCATACATTTCCACTACTAAATTTATTTCAAAAGTTATTTCAAATAATTGATACTTTTGTTTTCACACACACATTCTCATCTAGATTCAAGTCTTATAAACCTCATTTAAAATCAACCAAATTCACTGCAAATATTAAGTTTGGACTCGTAGAATCTAGAAAAGAAGGAAACTCTATACTACTAAAAGAGGGCAATTCTATACTGTTACTTGAGAGCTTTGTTATCCAATTTATGGTATAAAATGTGTTATCTTATAAATGTGCTATTTTATGTATACAATTTATCTTTAAAAAAATATTATATCTTAGATGTAACATTTTATTCAATTAAACAAATATATATATGTATATATGTACATATATGTGTGAGTATGTGTGTGTATATATATATATATATATATATATATATATATATATATATATAATCTTATCCACTTTCCAACTTGTCAAAAAGAAAAAAAAGGAGAGATAAATAAGAGGAAAATAGACATATAAATTCTTTACCTTTCCGCAAGAGCATCAGGTGATATCGAGCCGTTTCTTGTATTTGTGGAATCCAACTGATCGCCCGTGAATGATCCCGTATCAGACGTATCAATAAGATTCTCTATGGCAGTCTCATGGTCTATCGATTCTTCGGGTGGAAGTACCACTATCGGCGTGACATACGTTCTCAATTCGGCTTGTATCAAAAAATTAGGTGGGTTCTAAAATATTTAAATATAATTTCATATCATGACAAACTTTCGTATTGTTAATTATATCAGTTATATCAGTAATTGAAAGATGCATTACCTCGGGTAACGACGGAATTGTTATTAAATGTTTAAAATACTGCATATGTTTGATGGTATTATAAAAGCTCTTCAATTCATGAAACTGTTTCGAAAACCTATCGCGATGTCCGGCTAACGTGTCCGCTGGGAGCGCGCCGTGAAGCTTAAATAAGATCTTCACACAACAATCGTAAAGCTGCGACGCATCCTGAATACATGGGATCAAAGGTGCGAGTCGACACTGTCCACAGGGTGTCATCGAATTAGATCGCGACATGTCCAATGAGCCGAAGACTGTAATTTTATTAAAACTCAATAAATGTGCTGTACAGTACATGGAAAATTTTTATCTCAAAAAGGACAATATGTGAGATATAATAGCATGAAACATATCCTAAATTTGATAGCAATCCATTACCTGCATGTTGTAAATTTAAGATGTCATCCATGTAATCGAACATCTCGACAGACATCTGGAAGCTAGAAAGATAAATTTGACATATATATATTGAAATCGTCGTATCAATCGAGTTGAAGAAAAATATAACTTACTATACATTAATATCATTTTCTCCAATCGCCTCTAATTCTTCAGACGTTACTTGTAAATTTCCAGGTAAGCGCGGATTCCGTTTGTGATAATCTAATTTAGTGATTAATAGTCTTGTATATAATTGTATGAGACGACCATAGCCCTCTCTAAGATGTTGCCACAGTTTCCCAATATCCTCCAACTTGCCACGATATCGCTGAGAATCGACGATAACCCGAGGATGTCCCTCGCGTAATACTTTGTGCAAAACATGACAGAATTTCCATGCAACAATTTGATTCTCTTGTAATGGTTGTCTCAACATATATGTCCAGAAAATCGAACCACTCTTTTCTCGATATGTACCAATAATTGCACCTATTTATTTATAAGGAATCTTTCTTCTTTTTCTTACATCTATTTCGATTTTAATAATAAATATACTACATATTTATTCTAAATAGAGAAATAATATCTTAGTTAGTTACAATTGTGCTCTGATAATACAAATTAAGAACTTTTCGAAGAATTATTTCGCTATTTTTTCAATTACAAGCCTTTCAATATTATATAGTTTCTCCAAAATTATTTTCTAATTATATCTTTTTATTGAATTATATAATTTTTTATTTACAATATCTTTTACTCTCTTTATATAAAACTATATAATTTGCAAGGTCTACTTCTCTTTTTTCTGTTATATTTAAAAAAAAAGAAAATATCAAAATTCTTTCTCTTTTTGTTTCTATTATAAACTTTTTTATTATTTCTTATCTGTGCATATTATAAGATATCATAAATTATCTTTTTGAGCATTTGATATTTTCTAGAAATGATTTTTTTATCATTAATACATAAAATTCTTTATCATTAATCAACAAGCCATTTCTTCTTTTTTAATATTTTCAAAATTACAGTTTTATCAATTATTTAAAACATTCTTTTATTAATTTCTTATTTTTTTGTTTTAATCTTAATTTGTTTCAATATTTAAATCTCATAAAATTAATGGAAATAATTTTTTTAATTAAAAGGTACAAAGTATGTACATTTCTCACTTGTAATTTATAATATTATATTTAATATTTTTTATGCATAGAACTTTCTTGATTCTTTAATTTTATTTTTTGAAAGATTCTATATTTATTTTTATATTATTAACAAATTAAAGAAATTTTATCCAATGAGAATTTCATGCAATGAGAAGAGTTACTGGTTCATTTTCTAAAGTAAAAAAGGATACTTCGCACATGTTTTTCCTTCACAGGTGTTTCCGTCGAATTTACAGCTTTCCCAATACTAATACTCTATAAACAATAAATATACATCTATGATAAGATATAATAATTTAGGAAATTAAATTAAATTTTTCAATATAAATCATATAAATTTTAACACAATTTATTTAAAGCAAGATTTTGATGTATGGTTTTTAAAATGGGGACTCTTAATATATCATCTACACTTTCAATTCATTCAGGAAATAAGATAATTGTTGTATCCCCAATATACATATATGTAACATAATCTCTAAACTCACCAGTTGATGAAGCTGCTTATCAGTCAGTGGTATTGTGGTCATGATGATGGCATAATAAATTCACCAAAAGGGAAGATACAAAATACAAAATAATTTGCATTAAATGATGAAAATTACTATTTATAGATGAATTTATAGATCAGCTTGTATCATTTCCAACAGATGTAAACTGTAAACTTTTATATACAGCTGAATGTATATATTATCTGCAAAGCTGTAAATTAAAAATTATAATTCTTGATTAATACTCGAGAAGAAAATTAATTGTTTACATTGTATTGTTTACAGATATACAAAAAAATGAGTATATATTTGAAAGTGTACGAATCTCTTCAAGAGAGCGAGACTTCAGTCGCTTGACCTTACAAGAGAGAGCAACAGACATACCTGAAGTCTCTGAAATATGTACGTAAACTCCGAGTTCGAACCAGTCACTTTTTGCTCGTGATTCCGTCGCGAAGGCATATTCAAACGAATTACGCGCGCGTGAAATGTCACCCTGGATTCGCGGTGTCTTACAAACGTCCTGACAATTGGGAATGCATTATTCCACGAATAACTGCGATTCCACTCGTGGGTGGATACGCTTTTTGCGTGAAGCGGATCTACGCGGAATGATGAGGCGATGGATGATGGGATGTCGCGATGCGATTTATCCCGTATGACGTTTAGACTACGACGGTACTTTTCGGTTGATGTACGAATAATTCGACCGACAATCAACACCAGGAGTGACAGATAACTCGCGAGGACCGCGATAACAAATACCGCACGAATATGCATGCATATATATGCATATTTGCACCGGAAAACCGTGAGGTGCGTTCGGAAATCTTATCCCAAAGTAGTGTAGCGTTTAATTGACCAATCGGATAAAAAGGGAATAAAAATTTCCTTATCCTGATTGGTCAATTAAATGATGTTCTACTACGAGTACGATTTCCGAACGCACCCCTTGATGAAATTTAGGATTCAAGTGAAGTGCCATCTAACAAAAAACAGTGTCAAATAAATTTCTCCTGTTACACGTAATTAATTTTATCAAAATTTTATCTTTAATAAAAAGGACAAGTGGACGTACTCATCGGAAACGTATTACTCCATTTGTTTCAGAGAACTGTTATTCCAACTGGTATTGTAATCTGTTTTTATATAAAAAATTAAATAAATTTGCGCCGAAAATATAGATTCATATCTAATGTATATTTGGAGAAAAACTTACAATATATAAATATAATATACAATATATATAAAACTTACAGTATATGTATGAGCATCAGATATGCATTTTGCAATAGAGATTATTTTCAGTAAAAATTTTTCGGTTTCTTATATAATATTCTAGAATAAAAATCTTACATTATCACAATAATACTACTGTACTATATTATTGTTTATATTATGTTATTGTTGATGTATACAATACAGCTGTTTTAAAAAATAATTTTTTAAACTTTAATATTTTTTTATAATTCATAAAATATTAATATTTCAATATTATATCAATAGTGGAGTTCAATCAATAGTTGTGCAGAAGAAAATTATTGTTATATGCACAAAATTTTTTCAATAAATAATTAGCTTGTTATTTATTAGAATTAGACTAATAATTGAACTATTACATTGAATTGTTGAAATTATTAATATAATTATTGAATTATTTATTTACTTACTTTTAATAGATTTTAAGTTTTCTTAATTGCAAAATTAAATATAAATATAAAAAAGGTATTGAATATTTGAATAATTTTATTACATTATGTTTTAAAATTGATATATTAATGATAAAAGTAGAAAAAATACATAAACACAATTTGATCAACTTTTTTTCAACAATTTTAACAATAATATAAAATAGTACACAGCCATTTTGAAAATTATACAAAACCTCTATTTCTTAGTGGAATTAAATTATTGCATCTCAAATGTTATAAACTCATAATGCAATAATAACATACAAGATTTCAGTAAAATTATGTGTTGAACATATTTGAAGCAATTTTACAGCAGAATATTCATAGAATTAGCTTATACGACATTGCATTTTAAGCAATGACAAGCATTCGATTTAAAATCCTTATTATAACATATATATAATGTGATAGTTATTATCATAATTTATTCTTCACGCGCAATAAGTCCATTAATTTCAGGTTGAAGGAATTCTGTTACAATAGCTGATACCATTTCCTTGAGAGTACTCTTCAATTTAGTTAAGTCTCTAAAATAAAATTATGTTATTAAATATGACGCGATAGAACATTTTTAGATATAAATCACATAATTTTTAATACAAGTTATAAAACTATTACATATACAAGTTATAAAACTATTACATATATATTATTATAATAGCGATTCTTTAGCTACTTTAAAGATAATGTTTCTTAATCAAAACTGTTAAAATTTATTTTTGAATTGTGAATAAGTGATTAAAAAAGATTTTTGCAAATTAATTTTTGTGAAATTAGAACATTTAACAAATTATTTTTTCCACTTAATTTTAGATGGAATTTAACTTAATAGTATTTTAATTTAAAGTCTACACAAATATTTGACTAAAAGAATTAGAAATTTGCAAAAAATATTTTTTGAAAACTTTTTGCTTAGGAAAAGTCTAAAATAATCACATCCAAAATAAAGGATCTGCTATTAAAAAAATATTCAATGGTTTTCGAATTCTTCACATATCTGTGTTAAAATAGATCTATGTTAAGATATATTAAAGTATTATTAGCATTAAATAAAAGATAATGATAAAGATAAATTATCTTAAATATTTGCAAAGAACTTACTCTCCAGGTGCTCCGCATAATTCATTATAGTATTTTATTTTAGGCTCTGTACCGCTAGTTCTTAAAGTAGTCACTAATCCATTTTTAAATGTAAATGTAATCATTTGGCTAGATTTTGATATAGGAAGAGTTGCTTTATTGTCAGGTTTTGTATTGTCGTATCCTGTTGTCAAATCTCGAACACCAGTTATTATATATTTCCCTTCCAGAATTCCGGTTGGATACTATAATTTAAAAAATTATATTAAGATTTTTATGAGAAATAGTAAAAAAATGAAGAACTTAATCATGTAATATAATTTTAATCGAGATAGAAACATCTATATAAAAAGAAGTTTCATATGCAATAATAACTTTTTTGTTTATCATTTTTCATCTTTAAACTGCATATAATACAATAACACTCATACAAATAATTAATATATAATAGTACAAAATAACTTATATAGACAAGTATAATTATGAAATATACTTACACTTCATTTATATTGGTTTCTTCCATAAAAAATGGTGTTAGATGATATAATGATTGTACTAACGGAATAAACAAAATGGCAAGAAGCACAGAAGGCAAAAGTGTCATTGTTACAGCAGCCATATTTACATACTTATTGTGGACATTATTTTGTGTCATCTTAGCAAACATTATAGAAAAGACAAAGAAAAAAAAAGAACAATTTTTACTAAATTTTGTTAAAAACGTTTTTGTTTGATATTGTTATTAAATATCACATATCATTGCAATACAAATCCATTAATTATATGTGCAAAAGATAAAAATGTATACATTTCAACAAAAGACGTTTTCTACTAACAATAAATAGCACTAATTCTACATATATCACATACACATCATACATCTGTATGTTTACATTTTTTGTTGATATTTTACCATGAAAATAACAAACTACACATCAGTCACCTAGGCTAATACATGCACTAATACCTCGATCGGCGCTTGGACTTTATCATACTTTTAAAGTGGTTAGTCAGTTTATAATGCTATCTCATGCATCATATATACTTGTCGACCTTGTAAGCATATCATTAAATGCAAATTAGAATACATTAACTGCATATTAAATAATGCTTACTACATCATAGTGATAAAAATATTATAAAATATAGAAAACTGATATAGAAACTTTTACTTTATATAATTTTTCATATATGTATGTGATATTATATATATATATATATATATATATATATATATATATATTATATATAAAGAAAAAATATACTTTTTTTTTGATAAAAATATTTTTTAATTAAACGTAATTATGAACATGATTTTTGTAAATGTAAAACAAGTTAGAAATTTTATATATATATATATATATATATATATAAAATTTCTAATTTATTTTATATTTACATTACTTATTTAATGAATAATTTTATGTTGTGTATGTAAATATATATATATATAATTATTTAAATTATTTATTAAATTTTGTAATTGTAGCAAAAGCTTATTCCTACAGATATAATATCATTCTATTTCCATATAACTTTGGTTAAGGCAAAAGTAATGTACATAAATTAGTATAATTTAGAATGATGTGAATAAATTAGCATAAATTACTGATAAATTAGTATAAATTAGAGAAAGTATTTTTTTTTTAATATTTAAATTAAAAAAACCTTTAAAATATAAAAGTTAAAATGATACTTACTGTATCTGGTTTGCTAGAATAATTCCTCAGTCGTTCAAATATCGCCTTAATAACGTCCGAGTCATGACATATCCAATAAGAATTGTCACTGACATGATGACCATATCTATATAATATCAAAATTATAAATTTATTATAGTATATTAAAATATTTTAGATTTTGATAAACGCAAAATCTAACATACTCTTGATATATTTCCTGTAATTTTTCTAATAAGGTCAAGTTTATTGTTTCAAGATAAGCTGCTAATTCAGCCACGCGTACACCAGCACTAATACCATCTTTGTCTAAGACTTTGGAACCACACATAAAACCTATAGCTTCTTCATATGCAAATAAGATATCCTTATTTTTCTCCATCAATTCAATAGCTTTGTTTCCCATCCATTTAAAGCCTGTTAAAGTTTCCTGTCGAAGAAAATAAAATATTTTTCATTAAATTTAAGACAAACTAATATTTTCTCTTTTATTTTTATTATATACATCAAATGCACAAACCTCAAAATTGAAACCTTTTTTCTTGGCCATTGAAGCTAGGATTTTACTGGAAACGGTCGATGCTAACATATATGCATCACTCATATCAACATCAGGATGCAAAACTTGATAAGTGTGGATCATCCACCAACCTAATAATGCACCGAGTTCATTTCCAGAAAAGACATGCCAGTCTTCACTATAAAGATCGTCAAATGTATATTTTGTTTATAAATTTAGATTACGAATTATATATTTGCAAACCTTTTTGTTTTCATCGCACATGCAAGTCTGTCAGCATCTGGATCATTAGCAAGTATTATAGACGAATTGCTTTCATTTGCTAATTTTATACTAAGATTGAGAGCGCTTTTTCCTTCTTCCGGATTTGGGAACTTCACTGTTGGAAATTCTGGATCTGGCAATTTCTGTTCTTCTACTGTTATAAATGGCTGAAATAAATGAAACAAAATTATTAAATTAGGAGAAATGACTAAATAAATATCTTGAGAATTAGGAATGAGAATATTACTTTCAAATTTGCTGCCTCAAATGCGGCACTCATATACTCATATCCAACACCATGCATGGCAGTGTATGTAAATTTCAATGCGGTATCTCTGTTAACTTCAGGATATAGAACCGTTTCCTTTAGATCTTGGTAATAAAGCTGCATAATATCCTCTCTTGGATCTTCATAATAAGAGCTACTATAAATTTCATCCACATTCCATGAGGATTCAAGTGGTTCCAAATTATTAAGAATATAACTTTGTATCTTTTTATCATGAGGTGAAATAATCTGCGCTCCATTTTGCCAATAGACTTTATATCCATTGTCATCTTTTGGATTATGAGACGCAGTGATCATGATTCCAGCTGCACACTTGTACTTCAATATAGTATAAGGTATAAATGGTGTAGGACAGATTTTGGAAAACAAATAAACTTTAATATCATTGGCTATGAAAATTGCGGCAGTTAATTCAGCAAACCTGAAAGTTAAATTAATTCTCAATATCATACATATAAGTTGAATTTTAATACAAATATTTTATGTGAATAGCTCACCTTTTACTATTATAACGTCCATCATATCCTATAACAATGCCTTTCTGTGATACATCAAAAATGGTATCAATTAAATATTTTGTTAATCCTTGACCAGTCTGCACAATGACTAGGTCATTCATTTGGCTATAACCAGATCCCATACGCCCTCTAAGACCTGCAGTCCCAAATTCAAGTCTTTTGAGAAACAATTTTGATAATATTTTAATATGTCCATTATTTAAGTATTCAATGATCTCATCTTTTGCTTTTGGATCCTGTAATGTCAAGTACAAAGATTTGTATAATTTAAACATAATCATTAGTGTGTAACAAATGTGATTATATTTTTAAATAAAATATATCTATTAAGTTTATTTTAATATAAATATCATACCTTATTCCATTGCAGCCATTCGATAATCTTAGTATCTAAATTGCTATCGCCTGTATTTACTGAATATTGGAGAGCCATAATATTGAATATATCAAACACAATTTAATTAACAATTAGATTTTCTTTGATAAATTAAATTTGTTCAGTCAGTGTACATAACTTTTCTTTGTTAAATGGATGATATCTCAATCACTTTTCAATAGAGGCCTCCCTTTCTTCCAAGTATTCTGTAATAGAATACGTAATAGAGAATGTCATTTAAGATTAAAACAATTGTGTAATCACTGATATTACTCTCGTATGCGCGATACAATAGAAGTACATGTGAAAAAACGACTTTCACCAGCGAACATTTTCAATCTCTATCTCCCCATTTCTCGTTATCTATCACTAATCTTTATAAAATTGATATAAAACCTTGTATCAATGTAAATAACGTAAGAGATATATAGTACGTTTATAAATTGCGATCATACGATGCAGGTTACGATAACAGTATCATCCACAGCTTTTCATGATATCGATAACTGTAATCGCTGCGAACGATGCTGCGTATTTATAATTTTTTGCTATTAATAAAACAGCAAAATTACAAAGAATTAAAATCGTGTACATTAATCATAAATCCGCTGACATTGTAACGATTGAGGCGCATGATTGACGCGCTGCGTATCGTTGGTTCAAGTCTTTTGAATTTTTTTTACATTTTAAAGCAAATTATTTTATCATATATTTTTATTATTTTACGGATAAATTAATGTTTTAATGTATTTAAATAATTAATAATTTACTAAATAATTAATGTTTTATTTATAAAATACATTATATTTAAAAATTAATTGAATTTATTTATTCGCTATGCAAGGAATTATAAATATATACAAAACAATCTCAAGTATTCCTTTCGACATATATATACATAAATAAAATATATATATAAAAAATATAATATTTATAGAAAATATATAAAATATTATATTTATAGAAAATATATACAGAAAATATATATAAAATATATTAGATATTACCTCTCTGATATTACCATACATACACGTATATGTAAGCACAAACAAACTGACACAATGCGACAGTGACAGGAAATCCGTTGCGTCCGCGAAATCGTGACGTGAAATGAATCGCGAAATCGCGCGAGAGGGCGCTTCGATATTCGATCGAAAAAAATCCCGAGTGTCCCGTACATATGTGTATATTTTGAGCTGCGTGTGCCGTCCGCGGCATTAATATTTTTGTCGCACTTTATATTAAAAATTTAGGTAGGATACAGGCGAATGTAAATCGATTTGTCGACCGACAGTCGCGTGAATGTTATTTTTTCGCGTCCATCTCTCCCTCTTTCTTCCTTTTCTTCCTCTCTATCTCCCTCTGATCTCGCGTCATTCGATATTCCTCTGTGTTTTTCTCGTCGGGTTATCGCGTCCTTGTGCAATCTTTGACGACATTGCGGAATTTTGGCTGTCGCATAAAAATTTCGTCTCGTTCGGAGTCCCTCGGATGTTTCGATCGTCCCGCAAAATTGCATCGAGTATGAATCGAGCGCGAGAAAACGTTGAGAACGACTGGGATAACCAATAGGGGTAAAAATGTTGCGCGAAGATCTCGTATTTTGACATACAGTAAACAGCAGCTACACATATCGCAATTATTGTTTCGCAAACGCAAGCGTAGCCATCGTATGTTATATCGACTCAACGATACGCAAGAAAATATCTCTCTGATTTTAGATTCACGTGCTCGAAACACCCAAGATAGTGAAGCATCTCATATCTCTGTCTTTCGTTCGCACTGAATTTCGCCGATCATGAGTAGCGTACGTTGCTGCTTGATTAGTGCAGGTCGCTTAATATCTTCTAACCATGTCAACAATCATGGTGAGTATCGCTGTAGTTTCTCCATATGTATATCTTAGACTAGAGATAGATGGTAAATGCTATTATTTATAAAAGTGACCTAATGTGAGATTATTTGCTGCACAGTACATAAAATTGTGAGAATCGTTGTGGCCAGTAGAGCTTTGACAGTTAGCGGCAGCTTAGCAAAAGCTCCAACCGAACCTACGCCACCCTCCAAAGATACTACCACGTCCAGTGGATCTACCAGTAATGGCACTGGTGGTGGAAAGAAGAATACGCTGACCTGTCCAAAATGTGGTGATCCTTGCACACATGTAGAAACATTTGTCTGTAAGTAAAATATTGCCACAATGATGGATGACAGAGATAATTATAGTATAGTGATCAGATTGTCAAAGTTGTAAATTCTTATATCTTAGTTTATATATTAAGGTTTGTACACTTACTTTTGCAATATTAATATTATGTTCTAACACAGCGTTAAACCATTTTTGCGAATAATACAGCATCTACAAGATTTGTCAAATGCGAGAAGTGTCATCATTTCTTCGTTGTGCTGTCAGAGATTGACTCAAAAAGAAGTTTGAAAGAAGCACTAAGACCGGAAGATGGTAAGCAAGGATTTTACAGAAAACCACCTCCACCTCCAAAAAAGGTAATTGATTATAATACTGATTATTTAATTTAAAATTATATTTTAAAGATAAAACAAAGCACTTGGCACATTTTAAATATATTTAGCTAGTCAAGAAAGAATATTTTCAGTGATGTAAAAAATATATATTTTCAGATATTCGAATATCTGAACAGACATGTTGTGGGTCAAGAATATGCTAAAAAAGTGCTAAGTGTTGCCGTTTATAATCACTACAAACGAATCTACAACAATCTACCAGTACAAACTTCGCAAACGCAAGCCAACATTAATCCAATCAGCACGCAAGAAACGAATCATCCCTTCACTCATAGAGGTCCTAAGCCACGTAAATAGCAATGTCCCTGATAATGCCAAAAAATTTTCCAATATTCTGAAACTTATATTATAATAACTTAACTTGTATTATAATTAGAATTTATTTCATATTATTTTGAGAAATCGAAATAATTTAAAACATTATTTTGATTCACTAATAACTTCTTGTAAAGCTTGAGAAAGTAAATTCTTATCTGAAACAGTATTATCCCATCTTGTGCTCCGTGATTAAAAAATAATATACTACAATACAACCATAATATAATGTATGATTATCATAAATTTTTACTTGTGTCTTTAGATTTGCTACATATCTCGGGTATTGGAAATCCATTTCCGGGAGTCGGATTTCAACACACAGTCAATCCCGGAGGCGAACAGAAAACGAGCAGTCAATCTGCACCTGGATCGGCTATATTAGATAGCAAGCAGCATCAACTGAAATTGGAAAAAAGTAACATATTGTTGCTTGGTCCTACAGGCTCTGGTAAAACGTTACTCGCGCAGACAATAGCGCAATGTTTGGATGTTCCATTCGCCATCTGTGATTGTACTACTCTCACGCAAGCAGGCTATGTTGGCGAGGACATTGAAAGCGTAATAGCTAAGCTTCTTCAGGATGCTAATTATGTAGTGGATCGTGCTCAAATGGGCATCGTCTTCTTAGACGAGGTTGACAAGATTGGAGCCATACCTGGAATCCATCAGTTGCGAGATGTGGGCGGCGAGGGTGTGCAACAGGGAATGCTGAAGATGTTGGAAGGAACAATCGTAAATGTACCAGAAAGGAATAGCTCGAGAAAATTGCGCGGAGAAATGTTGCAAGTGGACACGACGAATATTCTTTTTGTCGCATCGGGCGCTTACAGCGGCTTGGACAGGCTGATCGCGCGACGCAAATCAGAAAAATATCTCGGATTTGGCGCGACGCCTGCGGCCGAGAGCCCGGGCAGGAGAGCGGCGACTTTGGCTGATGTTGCGAATATGTCACCTTCTACCGAGAGGGACAATAAGGAGAAAGACATGTTGCTGCAACAGGTCGAAGCTAGAGATCTCATTGATTTCGGCATGATACCTGAATTTGTTGGTAGATTTCCAGTACTCGTGCCTTTTCATACCCTCGACAGAGACATGCTAGCGAGAATTCTCACCGAACCGAAGAATGCTATCGTTCCTCAATATCAGATGTTGTTCTCAATGGACAAGGTATATTTGAATAATCATATTTGTCCAATTAAATATGCCTTTAAATTATAGATTAGTAATTATAAATTTAATATTATATATTTAATTTCTTATTCTGTACAACACACAGGTGGAGTTAACGTTTGATGTGGATGCTTTAAATGCAATCGCATCTTTGGCAATGGAGAGAAAAACAGGTGCGCGAGGTTTACGAGCGATAATGGAATCTTTACTTTTGGAACCTATGTTTGAAGTACCGGGAAGTGGTATAGTGTCTGTTCATATCACAGAACAGTGTGTGAAAGGCTGTGAAAAGCCGCAATATGTGAGACGAGACGATAGCAATGAGGATGATGTTCAGCAAGCACAGCATGTACATAATTAACAAATAATTAAAGAATGCGACACTTTGATATAACTATTTTTTTCTAATAGAAAAATATTTAGTTAGAAGAATGTTTTGACATTTGATAAGTTTGTCTATTTTAATTTTATTTTAAAAAATATATACTCTATTATCCAAACAACACAAATAGTTCATAAAAATCTTTCAAACTATCCTGTATATTTATATAAGATTTTGTTATGCAAAGTTTTAATTATTTCTTTGCTAGTGAATTTCTATCGATTTTGGACATTATATTTATTATAATGTTGAACGTATTTCCTGCAAATAATTATATACATATGTATATAAAATTTTATATATTATATGCATATGTATATTATATATATATTATCTGTGCATGCATGCACATTTATTGGCAATCATTTTATGACAAAAATACAGCTGTTATGGAACCACACCAATATTAAAAATAGACACGAATGCTGATATCATTTAAAATGATTATTTAGTGTAAGAAAAGTTATTAAAAATCATTTATTTTGTATTTTTGTTTATATTTGGAGTAACCATTTTTTATAATAAAATGCTTTCTTTAAAAAGTGTCGCATAAATAGAAAATGAATATAGTAAAGAGAATATGTAAATTTAATTTAACAATGTAAAAATATAAGTATATTTTGTATCGTATTATTCATTCATATTGCAGGCAAGATCGAAAAACCACACATACTAGCATTCCACATCCAATCAAGCTTTGCATCATGTATGCATTTATTGGTGATAAATTGAAAACAAAACCGTCATAAATTTGCTATAAATTTAATAATATATTATTTAAAAAATAATATTTTAATATGTATATTCACAAAATAATGTCATCAAAATCGATTTGACAACTTAAATATCATATATATATAAATCGGATATAGAGAAATAAATTCTGATCGTAATTTAAATGGATTAATATATGAGAATATATGAACTAAAGAAATACTATCAATCAAATATGATTAAAAATGTAAAAAAATTATAGATCAATAATAGAACAAATAAAGAAAGTTATAATGCAACTATTCAAAATAAATCGTCATGTCAGGATTGTTTGTAAAGAGGATACTAATATTGTGCACATTGTTTAAAAAAATTTAAAAAAAGATCTTATAACTCAATGATAATAAATTATGAAACACCTGTTTACTGGAAGAATATTAATTAGAAGACAAGAAACATGGAAGGAAACAATGAAATACACTTTATTTTATGTCGAAATATAGTATAGACAAAAATGTCTGTAATATATTGTATATATTATTAGAGATAGCGAAATAGAGATTAGCGAAAAGAGAAATGTGAATAATGTACGACTTGTATGCAATTGCTAATCTATTTATAGATCGTCGTTCGTGCGATCTCATCCTCGCAATTATAATTTACTTATCGTTTTAATTGTATAAAAGAAAGAACAAAAAAACAAAGAAAAATAAACTGTATAAAAAATAGTAGGAAATGATAAAAATTGAATTGGGTTTTTTTCGTATATCTTTATTTCATATGATCTGACATCCTTTAATATATAGAATAATTCTGTATTTGTAATAAATCTGTAATATGTAATTGTAATATATTTTGTGATTCATTTACCTCATAAATGACCTATAACATTTATATATTAACATAATGTTCTAATAAAATCATATCACATAATTACATTTCATGGTAAATAGAAATTGATTTGATGAAAATAATGACTGTCATGTGAAAATGACTATATTTACAAATATTGTCCACAATCCAATTTTACTTTTAGTACTTAAAAAATTTTTTGTATGAATTTATTTAATATCTTATTTAATTTGCATGTAAAATGTATAATATAGAGATAGAAAACTTGCACACAATTTACACTTTCAAATATTGTTATTAACAATATAAAAAAGAATTGTGGAAACAGAATCATTAAAGACTATGATTATATCTTTGTTAGAAATTAATAAATAATCTCATATATTTTACAATATTTTGTTATAGATGTTACTATATTTCTTTTTACATTTCATTATAATACGGAGATTTCTGTGGCTTTATCGACTTAGGTTTCGGCATCAACATCGTGCCTAATTCTGTCAAAAGCCATTTCGTCGCGCGCAATACAATAAAATGTACTGCAAATTGCATAATAAGAGCACCGAAACCTTTATACAAACCAAGAGGTCCTTCGGTCGAGATTATTGTACGATAACAATCGGCCGCACTGCTATAGCCAGTTAATAATGGTGTAACACTTCTTCCAGTGTCTAAGTTGTCAATAATAGTGCGTGTACCTTGAAGATGTAATCGATGAATAACAGTTTCAAGAGGATAAAACACAACATCCGCAGCACATGTCGATACAAGAATAGATTGCATTTCTATATCTTGGACAACACTTTCAGACAGTAAATCTTTACTATACGCGCCCTGAAATAGAATAACGCTGTAGATATATTATTATTCAAAAGCATAAACATTTAAAAAAAAAATTAGATACATACTCTTGCCTCTTGCGAATGTTTATGCCTAATGTGCATAATTCGACTAGATACCCCTCTCACAATTAAGGCAAAAAGATATTTTGATACTTCATAAACTATAGTAGGTGGCACAAGGGCATAAATAGGAATAAGTCTACCCTTATTACATACATCCAATAAACGGATTGCACCGTCACGAAAAACATCGAGGATTCCAGGACACTCAGATGCAATCTCAGACTGAACTGTCTCCACAAGCGACGCAGAATAAAAAGGAGTCACTATACCTATGGAGACACTATAAATTGTAATATTATATATATTAATAAGTATTGATCAATTAACTAATAAGTATTGCATTTACATCAATATATATTCTTACAATTACCATTTAAGAAGGATATGTTGGCCAAATGCTTTCATAGAACTATTGCAAGTAATCTTCCTGTAATTAAATATCAAGTTTTAAGAAAAAGATTATTTTATAGATATCTTCTTGCAAAATATTGAGTATTATTCAGCGATCACCTTACTTTGGCCATGGTGTAATCTTTGAAATCAAATCCTCGACTGCCAATGTCATGCCTCTCACAAGTAACACCGAACCGATTCCTTTCCACAGTGTATTTATACCTTGAGTCTGATGTAAGCGTACTATTATCGGAACTAAAGTTATGGGCATTAAATGATATTTTGTCGCGCCTGGATTAACCTGACATTGCCTTCGCAACACCACAAAAGGATGTATCAAGAGATTTCCTGTAATCAAGCTCGCCAATCCACAACCTAATCCCACGTACTTGCTTACATTGGTGGATTCTGGCAAATAAATAAATTTCAGATACGGAGTATTCAGACACAGGGAATTGCATAAAAGTAACATTCGTGAAGATTAGGAAATCTGTCATACAATAAAACGAACACGAAAAAATGCGAAATAAAATCTATAGAAATTTATTTAACAAGTTTCAATTATTAGTCGTATTTAAATGACAATGAGTGACTATCATATATAAAGCGATATTTATTTATAAAATACAAACAGCTCCCATCAGTAAGCATATTAATTTTATATTTTAAGAAGAACGATTGATAAAAAAGAAAAAAAAAAGAAAACTCACCATCGTCGATGTTCGGTGGACTGTCTTCTGCCAGAGGATGCATAACAGGTATATCTAAAGGATGAATAACCTCTCGACCGTGATACTTTTGTGAGTAGGGCGGATTCATTTCCCACGATCTAGCGGCCCGACCTCGATAAACACTCTCGTAGCCCTCTAAACCCGCCATTCTTTCTACAAAAAACGAGACGATGAACTTGTCTTACTAAACATTTGCGAATATCTTCCTCCGTTTACATCACAAAACTCCGTTCATAACTGCTAATCGGGCTAATAACTCGGGGGCGGCCATTATTTTTCCTCCACTTCAACTCCAAACGCACTTCAAAGGATTACGGGTGCTTTCCATTTAACGACACAAGTCGACACAAGTGTCATTCAATCTTTGTTTATTGTATTCACTAAAAAAAGATAGAATGACGCTTGTGTTGACTTGTTTCGCTAAATGGAAAGCACTAATGGCCGGTATTCATAGTCCGATCTTATATTTAAAGTCTGGAGCACATAAAGGTCATTCTACAATAGAGTCGTAAAGTCGTAAGTCGTAAGAAATTGACCAATCCCAGTTGAAGTTCAGGAGAATAATCAACTGTGATTAGTCAATTTCTTACGACTTACGACTTTACGAATCTATTGTAGAATGATCTTTAGTGTGGGTCCACAACCTTGCTTTAAGTGACGGAGTCGTAAGAAATTAATCAATCACAGTCGAATGTGAGAAGAATAATTAAATACGATTGGTTAATTTCTTACGACTCCGTCAGTTAAAGCAAGATTGTGGACCAAGGGTTAGACGATCTCAAATATAAGATCCGACTATGAATACCGGCCAAATATGTCCTATGAATTTGTGGAGAGTATGGCTGGTATTCATAGTCCAATCTTATATTTAAGATCGTCTTAAGTTCATCTTCAGATAATTTGTAGCCAATAAAATAATACATACAATATCTAAAGATGAATTTAGGATGATCTTAAATATAAGAACGGACTATGAATACCGGCTTATCTCGTTTGACCACGTTGCGATGGACCATAGCCAATTATATCGACTTATGCTTAGGATAATCAGTAACAATTAACCAATCAGAGAGTCCTATTTTGAATTGACCAATTAGCGACGTAATCAATCGAGTATCCTCCGAATTTGTGCCTTTAAGGTGCAAATTCATGAGACGCAAAAAGTAGCGTCAATCATTGGTTGAACAATGAAGCAACTACTTACTTCTTTGTTCAACCAATGGTTGACATTACTTTTTAGCGTCCCATGAATTTGCACCTTTAGGGCGCATTTACACCTTGGCAGAAAAGCAAAAGCCAATCAGAATTCGTGTCGGTAATTACATTTTTTTCTTTTTGCCCTTCTAGTATACTGCCTACACACTGTTTACTTCCAGCACGAGTTCCAAGGTATGAATGCACCCTTACATTCGTTTAGCGCGAACGCATTGTAATTTTATGCGTTCACGTGTGTTAAAAAAGCGTGCATTAAGAAGAAAAGATATTTAGTTTTATTTTTATATTATAAAAAAAGTGTGGATAATTATTATATACGAGTTAATTATATAAAGTGCGCTGAGTACAATTCTCGTCTCATCGTCCTGATACAGAATATAAAATCATGGTAATATATATTGCATTACATATCGCCGTAATATATAATTCTTTTTAGCAAAAACAATTATTAACAGTCTTTTAACAAAAACAATTTTTCAAAAAAATTAACAGTTTGTTAAATTATATTTTATCATAGTAATATAGCTGTTGCAATTTTAACGTGTTCCACGTATGCATGCGTCCACGTGTATTAAAAAAGCATGTGCATTAGGAAAGAAGAAGAGATATTTGGTTTTATTTTCATATTATATAGAAAAAGAATGGATACTTTTAATTATATACGAGTTAATTATATAAAGTGCGCTGAGTATATATAAAATTCTCGTCTCATCGTCCTGATATATAGAATATAAAATCATGATAATATATATATTGCATTACGTGCTGCCGTAATATAAATTTTTTAATTTTTTAACAAAATTAACAGCCTTTTAACAAAAACAATTTTTCGATCAAATTAACAATTTGTTAAATTATATATTTTATCATAATGATATGGCTATTGCAATTTTAACGTGTTCCACGTGTGCATGCGTCCACGTGTGCATGCGTTCACGTGTGTTAAGAAAGCATTAAGAAAGAGGAAGAGATATTTGGTTTTATTTTTACATTATATAGAAAAAGTGTAGATACTTTAATTATATAAAGTGCGCTGAGTATATACCTGTATATAATTACCCTAGCGAAAATGAATATTCGGAGCGTAAGTCGAATGTAAGGAAAGAGTAACAGAAGCGTAAACGAAGCTCCTAAGAAGCGTAAATCAAGCTTTTAACGCTTCGTTTACGCTTCGACGTTTCAGTTTACGTTTCTTAGGAGCTTCGTTTACGCTTCTGTTACTCTTTCCTTACATTCGACTTACGCTCCGAATATTCATTTTTGCTAGGGTATCGTCTCATCGTACTGATACAGAATATAAAATCATGATAATATATTGCATTACATATCGCCGTAATATAAATTCTTTTTAACAAAATTAACAGTCCTTTAACAAAAACAACTTTTCGATAAAATTAACAATTTGTTAAATTATATTTTATCATAGTGATATGTCTATTGCAGTTTTAACGTGTTCCACGTGTGCATGCGTCCACGTGCGCATGCGTCTACGTGTGCATGCGTCCACGTGTGTTAAAAGAAAGCACGTGCATTAAGAAAAAGGAAGAGATATTTGATTTTATTTTTACGTTATATAGAAAAAGTGTGGATATGGAATATAAAATCATGATAATATATTGCATTACATATCGCCGTAATATAAATTCTTTTTAACAAAATTAACAGTCTTTTAACAAAAACCATTTTTCGATTAAATTAACAATTTGTTAAATTATATTTTATCATAGTGATATGGCTGCAGTTTTAACGTGATCCACGTGTGCATGCGTCTACGTGTGCATGCGTCCACATGTGTTAAGAAAGCACATGCATTAAGAAAGAGGAAGAGATATTTGGTTTTATTTTTACGTTATATAGAAAAAGTGTGGATATGAAATATAAAATCATGATAATATATTGCATTACGTGCTACCGTTATATAAATTCTTTTTAACAAAATTAACAGTCTTTTAACAAAAACAACTTTTCGATAAAATTAACAATTTGTTAAATTATATTTTATCATAATGATATGTCTATTGCAGTTTTAACGTGTTCCACGTGTGCATGCGTCCACGTGTGCATGCGTCTACGTGTGCATGCGTCTACGTGTGCATGCGTCCACGTGTGTTAAAAGCACGTGCATTAAGAAAAAGGAAGAGATATTTAGTTTTATTTTTACGTTATATAGAAAAAGTGTGGATATGGAATATAAAATCATGATAATATATTGCATTACATATCGCCGTAATATAAATTCTTTTTAACAAAATTAACAGTCTTTTAACAAAAACCATTTTTCGATCAAATTAACAATTTGTTAAATTATATTTTATCATAGTGATATGGCTATTGCAGTTTTAACGTGGTCCACGTGTGCATGCGTCTACGTGTGCATGCGTCCACATGTGTTAAGAAAGCACATGCTTTAAGAAAGAGGAAGAGATATTTGGTTTTATTTTTACGTTATATAGAAAAAGTGTGGGTATGAAATATAAAATCATGATAATATATTGCATTACGTGCTACCGTTATATAAATTCTTTTTAACAAAATTAACAGTCTTTTAACAAAAACAATTTTTCGATAAAATTGACAATTCGTTAAATTATATTTTATTATAGTGATATGCCTATTGCTGTTTTAACGTGTTCCACGTATGCATGCGTCCACGTATGTTAAAAAAGCACGTGCATTAAGAAAGAAAAAAAAATATTTATTTTTAAAAAATATTTAGTTTTATTTTTATATTATAAAAAAAATGGATACTTTAATTATATACAAGTTAATTATATAAAGTGCGCTGAGTATATATATAATTCTCGTCTCATCGTCCTGATACAGAATATAAAATCATGGTAATATATTGCATTACATATCGCCGTAACCCATAGCATGCATATCCAAAAGATGTCCAGAAGGTATCCAGAAGATATCTTTGGGCGATTAGACATCTTCAGGATGTCCTGTTAATATCTTTTGGACATAAAATGCTATATGGGAATATAAATTCTTTTTAACAAAATTAACAGCCTTTTAACAAAAACAATTTTTCGATCAAATTAACAATTTGTTAAATTATATTTTATCATAATGATATGGCTATTGCAGTTTTGACGTGTTCCACGTATGCATGCATCCACGTGTGTTAAGAAAGCACGTACATTAAGAAAGAGGAAGAGATATTTGGTTTTATTTTTACGTTATATAGAAAAAGTGCGAATATTTTAATTATATACGTGTTAATTATATAAAGTTTATCAGCCATAAATTTTCTATTAATATTATTCCATACAGCGCAGGACACTGCAGCAATGTTGCTGCAATATTGCTGCAACGTTCTGTGCTGTATGGAATATAACATATAATATAAATTATATATCTTAATTACAGAAATTATATATACTATAAATTTATAATAAAAATTATAGTATAAATTATATAATATCAAGTATAGATATTATTTGTATGTAAGTGTGATTAAATATGATTACAGGAAGATATAGATGAGAAAAAAATCTATGAGGCCTTTCCATCTCCAGAAGAGGTAAACAATTGTAATTTTAATTATTTAATTTATGGAATTATGTAATTATTTAAAAAAAATTAAAACATTTTAAATATATCTACTTGGATAAGAAAAAATATTTTATAGTGATGTAAAATGATATTTTTAGATAATCAAATATTTGAATAAGCATGTTGTGGGTCAAGAGCATGCTAAAAAAGTGCTGAGTGTTGCCGTTCACAACCATTACAAGAGAATTTATCACAATCTTGACATAGTGCCATGTAAAAAAATATCTTATTATTAAATTATTATAAAGTTTTAATTAGGAAATTTACATTTAATTCATAATTTATCATATATTAAAATTGAGATAATTTAAAAAATTAATCTTGCAAAAATGCAGAAAATTAAATAAGCACAATTCACTAACAATTTCTTATAAAAATATGATTTACAAAATAACTTGTGATCGGAAAGTAATATATACATATTTAGTTTACTGCGCTATCTTGTAAATAAAATGTGTACTATACTTAGGGTTGCCAGACGTCCTCTAATGGGGAGGACAGTCCTCCAATTTAGTAAAATTTTTTTCTGTCCTCCGGAGGACGTTATTTGTTCTCCAATTTCGGCAAATGTTTCCCTCTTTTTTTTTCGTCGAGCAGTTGTGATATACAGAAAAGAAGAATATATTAATATATACATATGCGTAAATATAAATATGTTGTTATAGTTTGAAATATATTAATAATTACGCTGTAATACTTATTTATTTTAATTCATCTGCCTATTCGATTTCCTTTTTTTTTTGGATTTTTAAAATTGTCTTCCATTCGGGATTTTTAAATCTGACAACCCTAACTATACTATACTATTATATTATAATGATTATTATATTATTATGATTATTATAAACTACTTGTCTCACTTTACTGAGAAATCAACCATTGGAAATTTTTTTTCAGCAAATAAATTTCAGAATACAATCTATCCCAGAAGTAAGCAGGAAACAAGCAATCAATCTGTACATGGATCAGCTATATTATATAACGAGCAGAGTGAATTGAAATTGAAAAAAAGCAACGTAATGTTGCTTGGCCCTTCAGGCTCTGGCAAAACGTTACTTGTAAAGACAATAGCGAAATGTTTAGACGTTCCGTACATTATATGCAATTGTGCCAAGTTTATGCCATTAGGCTCTATTCAGCAAGTTTACAACATCATAACCGAACTATTTCAGATGGCTAATTATGTAAAGGAACGTGCTCAAATGGGCATCATCTTTTTGGATGAAGTTGATAAGATTGGACTTATACCTATAAAACATTTACCACCAAACGTACAAATGCCTGGTGTAACTGTGCAGCAAACACTGACAGCGATGATGGAAGGAACGTATATTACCACTTCTTCAAAAGAAATATGTGTGGACACAACAAATATTCTTTTTATTGCGTCAGGAACGTTCCATAATTTGGAGAAAATAATTATAGAACGCATATCGACTGATATGCCCATTATTTACTCAATGTCAAACGTGCCGGATTCATGTAAAAAAAACATCATAGAAGACACATTATTTAAACAAATCGAAGCCAAAGATCTCATCTGTTTTGGCATGTTACCTCAATTTGTTCATTGTTTTGATGTGCTCGTGCCTCTCCACAACCTTAATAAGGAGATGCTAATAAGGATTCTTACCGAACCGGAAAATGCTGTTGTCCGTCAATATCAAAAGTTATTCGCAATGAATGAGGTATTTGAATAATCACATTTGTCTAATTAAATCTTTATAAGTTACAGATTAGTAATTATAAATTATATATTTAATTTTTTTTCCCACACATTCACAGGTGACGTTAGAGTTTGCCGAGGATGCATTGAACGCAATCGCAGCTTTGGCACTGGAGAGAAAAGCGGGTGCGCGAGGTTTACACGCAATAATAGAATCTGTACTTTTGGAACCCATGTTTAAAATACCGGGAAGTAATGTAATATCTATTAAAATAACCGAAGAATGTGTGAAAGGCCGCAAAAAGCCGACATATTATATAGGGTGATTTTGAACAAACGTTTATCTTTAAAATATCAAATTCTTGAATGAATTCTAAAACGATTTTTCCTCTTGCAAAATTTTGCCCGGAGCTTAGTTTTTAAATTATAAAAACTATAAAAGGAAAACAGTTAACTACTTATGGAACAAGTACAAGAGGTAGGCGCGATATAGACGATTACGTGGGGCACTCGCCGCGATCAGCTGATTGCTATACGATGACTGTAACAATCAGTGTGTGTGTGTGTGTGTGTATGTGTGTGCGTGCGTGCGTGCGTGCGTGCGTGTGTGTGTGTGTGTATGTATCATTCTCACTCAGCTAATCGCGGCGAATGTCCCATATAATCGCTTATATCACGCCATCCTTGCTTACTTCTTGTACTCGTTCCATAAGTAGTTAATTATTTTCCTTTATAATTTAAAAACTAAGCTCCGCGCAAAATTTTGCAAGAGGAAAAATCGTTTTAGAATTCATTCAAGAATTTGATATTTTAAAGACAAACGTTTGTTCAGAATCATCCTGTATATAGTACTCCTATATTGCTACCTCAGTAGGAGTGAGCGAAAACATAACAGTGCAGATATCTTTTCTTACACAGTTAGTCTGTTTTAGCACTTTTGCGCATGCATCAAATATATATGGGTTCATCGACTTATAGAATGGACTGAGCATTGTGACAGGTGAGCGCCAGCTGTAGAGAGAGAGGTACTACCATATATCAGTGAGGGGCGGCGTGTGGCTGAGAAGGCAAGATATTTGCCTGCCACGTGAAGGGTCTCGAGATCAAGTCCTATTGAGGTAGAAAATTTATTTCTGCGATATCGCCGTCGCAATCCCCCTTCTATTCCTTTCCCCCATCCTTCCCCTTCCTTACTCATGTCCCTTGATTTGTTCTACTTATTGGATCTTTGAAATTCGCCGTTGTAGCATTTGATTGGCTAAACTGAGCTTTTCTTGTCGTGTCTCTAAGGGTGCCGTCCCATGGACATCGAAATAATCGGAAAACGGAATCGGAAAGGTGGAATGGGGAGCTAACCAATCGGCATCATTCCGTTCCGCTTTTTCACAGCTGGGCTTCCCATGGTGATTATTTTTCGGAACAGACCGGCGTAATGTGCGTAAATTCAAATATCTAACTGTTACTTAAGAGAGAGTGTTGTGATAAAGTTGCCGTTTTATATATTTTGATTAAAAAAGGGGAATGTAATGTCATCTGTAAGTATTGTAATTATGATATGTATGTTGAGTTATGTTAGATTATAATGTTAATTTAATAATAGAAAGAGTCATACATTTCTAACTAACATTTCATATAAAATATGCTCATAGTAGTTAAAATTCAATTACTTTATTTATTTGTATTTATTATTATTAGACAACATTTAGAACATGACATACATCGTTGTAATTGGCAAAACAGGAATGTTGATAAAGAACATCCATTTTCAATACCCATTCATAGAAGTCATATTTTGTTATCTATAATAATAATAAATAAATGACATCATACAAATAAGTAAAGTAATTGAATTTTAACTACTATAAGCATATTTTATATGGAATGTTAGTTAGAAATGTATGACTCTTTCTATTATTAAATTAACATTATAATCTAATATAACTCAGCATACATATCATAATTACAATACTTACAGATGACATCACATTCCCCTTTTTTAATCAAAATATATAAAACGGCAACTTTATCACAACTCTCTCTTAAGTAACAGTTAGATATTTGAATTTACGCGCATTACGCCGAAGTCTGTTCCGAAAAATAATCACCATGGGAAGCCCAGCTGTGAAAAAGCGGAACGGAATGATGCCGATTGGTTAGCTCCCCACCATTCCATCTTTCCGATTCCGTTTTCCGATTATTTTGATGTCCATGGGACGGCACCCTGAGACTGTTGAAAATATCTGGCAGCACGGGTAAAAATTATAATTGCCCAGTGCCAAAATAGAAGATAGATAGATAAATATAAGTCAGTGTCAAACATGCCAGATTCATGTAAAAAAAAACAACACCATAGAAGACACGCTATTTAAACAAATCGAAGTCAAAGATCTCATCTGTTTTGGCATGTTACCTCAATTTATACATTGCTTTGATGTGCTCGTGCCTCTCCACAACCTCAATAAAGAGATGCTAGTAAAGATTCTTACCGAATTAGAAAACGCTGTTGTCCATCATCTGATTGACCATGGACTCTCGTTTTCATCTTTACAATTTTCATCTTTTTTATTATCTTTTTTATATATAATAAAATTTTATATATAATATATAATCTTTATAATTATAATCTTTATAATTATAATCTTTATAATTATAATCTTTATAATTATTTAAGTAAAGACTCAGACTCTCCTTTTGGAAGGGGTCTCACTCCCTATACCATATCATTATCTTATTGCCAGAAATCAATTCTGGCCTTAACGGGACTTGAACTCGCGACTCTTTATATAGCAAGTAAGAGCCTTGCTGCCTCAGCCACACACTGCCACACGTTTTGTCTTATCAATGATGAGCAAATTATGCGACAGTAAACACGAGAACTAACAAAGATATACTTTTTCCATTTTATTATAAATAAAATAGAATTACTATGAACAAAATAGCTAGAATTATAATTATTATTATATATAGTAATTACAATTACTATTTATATTATTAATATTATAATTATATCCCTAAAAAAACTAACTTTTTCAAAAAAAGATAAAAAAAAGGCGCCAAGTTCACGCGAGCAAATGGGAAAATATTAGTCAAATTGTTATACAAAAAAATTTATTTTAATTTTCCACATTTGTTTTAATATATCCTACAGAAATTAATAATATCAAAAAATTGCGCAACTGAAAATAAAATCTTACATATTATTTTATTACAAAAATATCAAAAAATTGCGTCAACTAAAAATAAAAATCTACAAAAATATTTTAACCAGGAAAAAGTTATACAAAATAATTGTTTTAATTTTTTATAAAAATAATAATATTAAAAAGTTATATTAACTGAATAAAAATTTATACTATAAAATTTCTTTTTTTATTTGCTATATTAAAAGAAAAAAATATCTAATAAATAGCAATATAATATTTATTATAATGCACAGCTCCTTTATATTTTATTATTTATGGTAATAAATAATTTAAAATTCAATTTTGTCACATGTAATGTTTGCTTATTCCTATTCATTTAAAATATTTGAAATAATGAGTTAATAAAAAAAAAATGGAAAAAAAGATATGTCAAGATTCAAATCATAGTTCCTGCGTTCATATTGCTACCGCTTTATTCACCTAGCTACGCATAACTTTATATTTTTGTGTTATTCCACAGCCTTATAAGATACTCGCGAAACTTTAAATACTTTTTTCTTGAAAACGAGTAGTGCGTCTTACTACCTTAAATTAGTTATGTATTACACATTCACACAAAGTTTCTTTAAAATCGATGACTCGAATGTCATGTACTCTCTTTGTTAGATTTAGTGTTAAGTCAATTTCGATTTTTGCAGTCGATTTGGTTTCAATTTTAATTGATTTCAACTTGTTTTTTCAAAGTCAATCCATCTGAAATTAATTTCAATTTTAATCTCGACATGACTTTAATTTTTAGTAGCAATATATTTTTATTCTATCTCAAAGTATTTAGTAAATTTCTTTAATTACATATATATAAATAAGATAAAAATAAGAATATTTTTACTTAAAATGTATTGTATAGAAAAAGGTTAAAAATTAAAAGAAAATAAAAAATAATATTGTATTTTTATATTTACATGATTGAGGTTTTATGGATGAGATTTAGAATTCGTTGTTAAACATTTTAATCTACAAAACTTTGTACATAAAATGCATTTACATAAAATGTAAATAAATTGAATAATTCTTGTTTGATGCAGAATAAAATCATGGTAACATTACGTATTGCATTAGATGAATTCTCTAACAAATTTATTAAACAATTTGATAAAAATTGCAGTATTTCTATTATATTATACAACTTAGTCAGCTTTAAATTCTATCATCACACATATGTAATGATTGTAATATTAAATTGTGTGTATGTTACTATGATGATTAGGTCTGCTTATAACCTAAGTATATGTGTAACTTAGAAAATTATTATTTAGGAAGACATTTCAGGAAAAATACCCGAGATTAATAGGAGTAAAATAGAAAAAAAAAAAACACTTCTTCAGATTTCGAGAACATTAGACGATTAAATTAAAACTGCTAAAATGCGATATGTAATATAAATAGTAATATAATAAGAAATATAACAAGTAATATAATAAGAAAAAGAACTCCGCACATTGAAAAAAGTGGTCAAATTGGCTGAAATTGAAATATGTTGTAGTTTATGTGGTATTGATCAAAAATTTCCTCGGACAAAAAGTCTGAAAATCAAAAATATAAAAGAAGCCACTTTTTTCATAAAATGTGCGGGATTTTTCTTGCCTGTAATAAAAATAACTCTTATATAAAACTCAATATTAAAATCTTTAAGAATAAAGTATTTAATATTTTTCATATCTAGAATATTTAAATATGTGTTCCTTGATCCTAATGATGTATAGCCTACTATTATACATAATATTGACGTACATGATGCTATCCTCTTATTTTATATCTATTTTAAAAAATTAAAAGTTATTGATAATTTCAAGAAACTTAATATTTAACTTTATCTTCTCTCTTTTCTAATCACATATTTAGAATTCTAATGTAAAATTTTCTGATATTTACATATTTTTCTTATACAATTTTTAATGTTTCTCTATAAAATTAATCTGTTTTTCTAATTTTTATATATTTATAAATATTTATAAAAATATCATCAAAATTAAAAATATGATCAAAACGTTTGTATACCAATAATGTTTTCTCGCGTTATTTAAAAAATTTAGCACAGATCTAATACATAAATACATGTATAAGTACATATTGCATATTTGGACCCCCGTTCTTATTTTTACAAGTTAAACAATTATTTCTACTTGTTTAATTACATTTAATCCTTATTTCAGAGCTGCTAAATTTATCAATGTGAAAAATTTCTTGTACAAAAAATTTGCTATTACGTTTACCTTGGTATTTTATCGCTCCTGTTCAGGCCGAATAAATTCTCATAAAATTGCTGTCATCTTCAGAGCTATTGTCATCATCAAAATATGGCCTTGTAATTTCATTATTATTCGGTGAATTCTCTACATTATGACAAAAAATAAAAATTAGCATTTTTGTATGTATATGAGATTCAAGATTATCTTAATATATGCACTAAAATAATTATTACCATCTACTGGTCTTCGAAATATCACAATTTCCTTCTCGTCATCATCGAAAAAGCTACCACCGTCTTTCAATAAACTGAATGCATATCCTTTTTTGTTTATCTCATCTTTTGAAGATTTAGATCTCGTACAAATACTTATGCAGCACAAGACGATGCTGAAGCATATTGTACCTGCAATCGAATTAGATATCAACGATGTCTTCCTCCATTTCACATCTCTAATTATTCTCATTAAATATCTCGTAACTCTAATATTTACCCGTTATCATAATGAATACTAATCTTGGCATCCCTAAGATATTGTCGTCACGGATAAGCTTGAACATCAATCTCGAATATTTCATTCTTTCAGACAAATCCGCGGAGATGAGTTTGGTTTCCTCGTAATATTCAGGCGCCGTAGCTGTTACATTGTGTTTTCCAGGCGGTAGGAGAATGGAATAGGAGCCCGATTTGCCGTTTTTAACCATGTGAGGCGATTTGTCGTAAGACAAAACGACGTTCAAGATCGGCTCGTCGTCTTCGTTGGTGACGTATCCTCTTACGCTTTTGTTCAACTCGTGTATGCAAGCCAGTAAACTTGCTTTATTCCTCTGCCATACGGCGCTCGAATGGTCGGTAGTGCAGCAGGTAACATATACGTCTATCATCAAGGTACTTGTATTGAAATATATGTAATCCATCAAAGGATGATTTTTACCGATTCCGATCCCTGCGTGTATCACGCTATTGTCGCCGATATTCGAGTCTTGCTCGCATGTCGAGCTTTCGGACAACTTATCTGTTCTCATATCAGCATACAATGATGCTAAATGTCGCAGTAGATCCTCGTCGGCGCTTTCGTATCTTCGTTCGTCCATCGTTCCATACTCGCGACCGAACGGAATTTCTATGTGTCGCGATCCACTATTCAGATTCACGGCCAACACAGCATTAATGTCTTTGAACCAATTCGCGATCATAGCCGCTTCGTTGTCAAGTTTATTGTGAATCGGAAACTGTCGTGAACCATCCGATGGCGGTGGTGCACAGGTGAGATTCGTGTGAAAATCGGGCGAAAAATCCGGAGCTATGTATATAGAAAATTCATCGATATAACTTGCGATTGTGGCATTCTTTTCATAGTTGTCCAGGAGATACGAAGCGAGATGCAAGAGTACTCCCGACGTGACCGGTTCTGCTCGTAGTATCCCGGCCGAGAATACAATAGACGATCGTTCTATCCGATCGTTGTCCGAACTGATCTCGAGGCAGATTATCTCGCTGCCCTTCGTGGTTCTACCGATAGAATGCAAAGTCGTTTTGTGCGGATACTTGGTGTTCAAAACGCTCAAGGCTTGATTTACGAAACTCAGCTTTTCAAACGCTTCATCTGCTGCATCAAGCTGCGTCGCGTTCTTCCGTATCATTCTAATATCGATGTCCGTTACACTTTGCTGTTGCACATAAACCTTTAACACTTGTGTGTCGTATCCCTCGCAGGAAACAATTAATGTATACTCGCCAGGTACCAATATCATCTTGAAATAAGCCATGTTACGCGATACGTTGTAACTTCTTTCTCCTAGCTTAATGTTGGCCTCACGAAGTGGCGCGCCACTTTCATTCATCACCATCGCGCGAATTCCGCTCGCAAGATTCTGCACAAGTTCCATAAGTGGTCCTAGATTCTCACGCCAGATGATAGGGATCGAGTCTGCGGGCGGATAGTTGCAACACGACAAACTTATGCTCATCTACACAAAGAAATTTAATTTAATTTAATTATAAATATTTGATGATGGCAAGACAGAAATAGCTAAATATTCGACAATTTTTGTATTAATTATATATTCATTTACCGTAGGTATACCGTATACGCGCTGTATGAAATTCGTCAAGCGTTGTGTACTATTGTTCGGATAACTGCATATTTCTTTGTGTCTTGAGTGCTCGTAATTCTCGGCAAGTGTTTTAAATATATTTAGATCGTCATCGGAATAACTTGAAAGATAACAATTGATCACAGAGAATTTAAATTTTTTTTCGAAAGTGTATTCATAATCACATTACACGTTATGTTACCTGATTTGCGATGCCCCGCCTCCTAATATTACGACGACGTCGTAATCTTCGGTCTGTAACATTTTCTCAAACGCATTCGTAATTATATCCGTTTGTTTAGTATTGTTCTCTGATAACAACTTATTTCCTACTTCGTTTCTGACCACAGGATTGCAATTCTTACTTTCTTCTATATTATCGAATGCCGGATCGATACCGGGAATAAAATGCAGTAAAGCATTATCTAGTATCCTTTGGATTGGCGGATCCTCAATTTTATTTCCCATGAGGATATGCGTGGCCAAACGTAATAGGATCTCCCTACCAGCTGGTTGGGAAGCAAACAATCCTCCCACCAATGCGATATGAAATTTATTCTCGTCAGGTGATCCCATCTGAAAAATACAAAGTCGTAAATTGAACGAACAATACGCAATTAAATAAGCAATATACGGTCGCTCGAAATTAAATTTACATTATGCGTGATCTTCAGCGAATGAATAGCCATGCTAATCAATGAGTCACCGGCTATAAATTCCGCAACATTAGGTTGATGATTTTCTAATTGACTGAATCTGGCACTCAAGTCAGAATTTGTCAAGTAACCATTCTGCAAGTTTGCTGTCAAACCAAAATCATATGCGGATGACCTATAAGAGATATATTTCTATTTAAATATATCGATTTTTTCCAGATTTCTCTTGATATTTTTCGAATTTCTAGAGATATATTTTTTGTTTATAAATAAGATATAAGATGTATATATGTATATATATGGAATACTAATATAACAACTTAAAGAAAGTTATGCAGTGTTTTTTATCTTCTGTCAAAGTTTGCTTGAATTATTTCCTCAAGAAAGATCCCAATCCGAGGAAGAAAAACATCTTTAGAAAAGTTATTTGAGAGATTCATGTACAAAGTTATATACTAGTTGAGTTTTCCACCTTATTAAAGACATAGATCGATCTTTCATATCGCAAGTTAAATTTCGAAAAGTGTATATTTTAAATAAATATAATTGTACCAGTGTAGAGGATCATCACGCATTAACGTAAAGTACAAAGTCGCCTCTCCATCTCCAATTTTTTCACCGTATGGAGGTACGTTGACATCCTGTGTGAGGCTTTCATATCCTACCGCGTTGACAGTCACGTTATAGCGTCCCGGTACCAACAATCGCCAATAATCACCTGCCTCGGTGGTGTAAATGTCATGCTTTATACCTTCCACCGAGATCCTCGCATGGGGTATAGGAGTACCAATGGACGAGCTCACTATACCATGTACGCCTTTGCGAGACTATAAGAAAATTATATTATTATATAAACATTTATATCTTCATTTACAAAGAAGCTATTGACAGATTGTCTTCCTTAAAAAACTATTCAATTTTTATTTTTATTTGAAACATTTTCTGATATCATCAATAGTTTAAAAGATATTTAAATGAAATTTGGTTATAATAATCCTCTTAATCTTCTACATATGTGGATATAGAAGATTAAGGCCCAGTTGCATCAACATTATTTTAGTTTTAAGCGAAACTTAAATATATGTCTGTCTTTATTTATTTAGAAAGAAAGATAAAGATAGACATATATGTAAGTCTCGCTTAAAATTAAGATAACGTTGGTGCAACCGGGCCTAAGAAGATTATTATAATCAAGTTTAATTCATTTCTTCAAATGGCCATACCATTTCGATGAAACGTAGAAGGGGTTCCCTGTTCTCCAGCCAGTATTCCGGCAAGTCGCTGGCGTTTGGAAACTTTGTGCATCCAATTTCCAGAGTGATCTCGAAATCATTGCTGTGCAAGTAATTGTAATCCTGCATGCCACCAGATACGGGATACCAGGCGGCGCCGTTTGTTATTCCGTCAGGGAAGCGTTCCTCAAGAAGCGATTTCCTACCTTTCACCAACGGCGGACATGGTTCCCCGAGATGCATGCGCGGATGAGCGTTGGAGTACGTCAGCGCTAACATCTTGAAGACGTCATTATCCGGGCTCGGATTTGCGACGTATTCCTGCGAACCGCTGTCGTAAGGATAATTCGCGACCAACGCTCCTCCATGAAGATTAGCGGAGAGTACAAATGGAATCTTCGCTATCCACTTCATCACCGCCTCAGTCTCGGGCTCCTGATGCCGATTAAACTATAAAAGATACATCAGCATAAGACCTCGAATATGCATAAATAGATTAAGACGTAGTCTAAGAGTTAAGCGGATACATTGAGTGTGTATACACGATTCATTAAAGCGAAGAGAACGTACATCGTTAATTTCGTAGTGATCGGGAAAGTTTCTATTGAGATCCACGTCCTTCGCGTTCGCTCTGCCCTTGATTCCGTAAACGTCGCCCTCCTTGGACATTTCGTATCCATCGGGATTCATGCTCGGTAATACATGCAGTCTAACAGTTTCTACTAGTCGCGTGACTCTTTCATCGGTGCCGTAATTTTCGCAAAGATACCTCAGTAACAGCAGCAGCACTTCTCGACCTACCACCTCGTTTCCATGCATATTTCCGACATACTTCACTTCAGGTTTCTCGGAACTGTGCTTGCCGGGGTTTTTCGTGATTTCCATAACGTAGAGCTCGCGACCCTCCACGGAAGAGCCTATGCTGTAGAGCCTCGTGATATTTGGATAATTCGCATTCAGCTCCTTCAAGAATCTCTCCATCATAGAGTAGTTGTGGTGTTTGAATTCCACGGTGTGATAAAAGCCATATTTGTCGATGGGTCTTACTACTTCATCAATGGTACTTTCTTCTCCTGCATTGTACGAATAATTGTTATCCATCAAAATGAAATAAAGAAATTCATAAAAATAACTGTCCCAATAATTTGAATAGATAATCATAATTTGATAAGAAATTAAAGATAAATGCAAAACAATATGATATAAAAAATTAGAGATAAATAATGTCACGAAACACAAGGTACAGAGAAAACGAAAAAACTGATAAGAAATAAATCAAATATATACAAGAATATATTGTACGTAGGTTTAGAGGAAAAGGATATGTGCGTTGAAAAAGTTACTCATCGTCAAGACAATTTTTTTTATTTCTAGCTTTGAACAATACATATATGTAGGGAAAATATTGGAATATATATATATCGCTATACAGATCACGAACACTATCGCCATTGTTCGACGTATTTTCACAGAGATCTACATTTACTAATACAGATAATTTTCCATGTACAATAAACTGAATATTGGCAGTACGAATTTTACATGAGTTTTATGTAAAACACAGTACACTTATCTTTTTTGTTCTCATTTTATGTACTTAAATGCTTTCGTAAGAAAGATAAGACGTTATGAATAAGATAAAACGTTTTACATATATTGTCCTGTGTATATGGATCTTACTTTTAAATGATCTTAAAATTTAAATATAATCTTTTTCATACATTCGAAATTTATCTTTTTAGATAATTCCCTGTTAAATAATAAAATTAAAGTCTAAATAACTAGACTAAGTATTATCGCGTTTTAAGTAAAATAATTGTTCAAAATAGCTCAGTTTACACATATTTATAACAAAACGATATTGTGAGAACATTGATATGTGTTCTAGTAAATATAAATAATTTGTTCAATAATATTTTGGCATTGGAAGATAAAAGCACTTTAGCTAGCCTTTATTAAAAAAGAGAGCATATTTCAATAATTTGTTCATATATGCTCATAAGTACATAAATATCAAAAAAAGTCAAAAAATATAAAAAAAAAGTCTAATTTGAAATATAAGTAATCTACAATGTTATATAGAAATGATCATATGTATTATATCTATATAACATTAGTCATTTAATGTTTGCACTGGTATTATAAGATACTATTTTTCAATTTGAAGATGGGACCATTACTTGTTGTCTGTACATATGTACATATATTTGTGATGTACATATATTTAATTGCCCGTATAATTTAAATATTAGCTAATATAATATTTATTCATAAAGATATCTATGAATAAATAAATGTTATAAGACAGAATTAATATTTAAATTATAAACAATGAATAATAATAGAACCAATGTATATGCCTCCAAACTATAAGTTTGGAATATAGTTGCAATATTTTTCTGTTATATTTATATACAAATCATGACAAAAATAGATTCAAAATTCTTATTCCTCTTTTTTTCATATGTAGTTCAGAAGTTTCTTTTCTCTATACCTTGTGTGATATATGTATAATTGTCTAAATCTTTCGTTACTTAAATCTTATAAAATAAAAGAATATGATGTCAGATAAAAAATGCGAGAAAAAGATTCCGTAATAATAAATATTTAAAGATGTGTACATCCGAATGTCACAACTGAATCTTTAATTGTCTGTAAAACAAAATAGAAAGAAATAATAAAAAGATGCACATATAAATAGAAAAAATAAAAATGTTTCACGATAAAAATTTTCCAAATATATCATTTGTTAAAACACAAATGAATGATTAATACGTTAATTAATAATATCTGTAACATTTAATAATATCATAACATTTTAAATAATAAATAATAAATAAATATATTAAAAATTAAATAAATAATATTAAATAAATATTAAATAAATAATAGCTATAAATGCACAATAATTTAAATATTTTCAAATATGAATTATTTATAAGTCTGTTTATCATAATCTATTATCATCCCATAAGGTGCCAGAAGATTATTAAAGAATGATATTTGTGGATAATCTATATCTGTGTTACCTTGTTCATCAAATATTTCTCTGCGATTTAATGTGAAATTAAGAATTGTTGGAATTCCTTCTAATACAGTCACGTTTACTGGTTCACTGGATTCATATCTAAACAAACAATAGGTAAGAGAAAAATAAGCTTGTTAGAAATATTCTCCAATTTGGTATAAAAAATTTGACAATACATTAATCTCAAAAGATTATAGTAAGTACATACCCCCATGCAGTAGCATAAACTGAATAATTTCCTGGGAGTAGTAAACGCCAATACTCGCCATCAGTTGTGGTTGTTATATTATGATTTATTCCCTTTATGACAATGTTTGCTCTTTCAATTGGATTACCATTGTCTGTATTGCGTACAAAACCTGCAAACAAAATAAGAAACAAATATATTATAAAATTTTCTTTCAATTAATCTAATATATTGAAATGATGTGTGATGAACTTTACCTTTGATTCCGATATGTGCTTGCTCCAAATATTTAATCAAAGATTCTTTATTTAATTGCCATTGTTCTGGTATCGTTGAACCAGGCGGATACTTGCAACAACTCAATTCAAATGTTATCTCAAATGCATTAGAACGGGCATAATTGTAATCTTGCATTCCACCAATTACTTCATACCTATTAAAAAGATTTAAGTCACAATTTGATTTAATTAATTTAATTTTGTAGAATAAATAAATAAATAATATGCATATTTTTTTAAAATAATAAATGTCCAAATTTTTAGTAAATAAGGTTACTACAAAAATTAATATTGAGCAATATTAGAAACTATAATAAAATTACACTTACCAATATGCTCCATTTGTAACACCGCCTGGAAATCTTTCTGGTGGACAAGCATCACCTCTATGCATCTCTGGATGATTGTCCGCATAAACATGGGCAAGATATTTAAATAATTTGTCATCCGGGCTTTTACTTTCTATACAGCATGTTTTTGGAATACTAAAAAAAATATTTCTTTTGTCAGATAAGTAAAAAATTTTTAGTAATGTAAGTTATAACATTTTAATACTAAAATACAATTATTATCATGATAATTCTACAATATATTTACCCAGAGTCATATGGATAACTGGCAACTACAGCACCACCATGAAGATTCCCAGAGAGTACAAAAGGTTCATTGGAGATCCAAGTCATCATAGCCACCGTCTCATTCTGACGACCGTTTAGTATAGAGACGCCCTTCTTAATTTGACTCAATCTTCTATCGAATTGATCGGGGAAATCCCGATTTAAGTCGACGCGATTGGCATTTTCCCTGCCTGAAAAATCCTCCTTGGACTCACATTTTCCTTCCTGAAGCACAAGATTTTTCCATCATCAATCCTTGTGTATTATATATTCGTTTTGCATAAAAATCGAGTTATGAAAGACACTGCAAGATTAGAAATTTCAATCCTACCAATGAATTTTCAAAACCATCCGGGTTCATGGATGGCATCAGATAAATGTCCGTCTGATTCACCAGCCGACTGATGCGATCGTCTTTGCCGTATCGGTCCAGGAGATACTGGCCAAGGATGATGAGCAGCTCCCTTCCCACGGCCTCGTCGCCGTGCATGTTGGCGACGTACTTGACCATGGGTTCGCCGAGACTGCGTTGACCGACATTTTCCGAGATTTCCAGCACCAGGAGATCCCGACCCTCTACCGACTTGCCGATGGAAATCACTCGGGCCAAACGCGGATACCTTTGTTCCAGGGAGCGCAAGAGCCGTTGCAGCTCGTCGTAATGCGTGTACGACGTGGTGACGTAGTCATCGTCCTGCTCGTATCTATTCAACGAATGACTGCTTACGAGAGCGACGAACACGACGAGGCAGACGAACGATACGAAATATTGGCTTCCCATTTTTTTTTTTTACAAAGGACCTCGCGTTTAAAATGTCGCTATTCCCTCGGAGGAAGTCAACAGCTGTCGACGGCTGTCAGAGACTCATATCACAGGATTCTTCATTCTTCTATATATATGTGTGTGTATATTGCTGACGTTCAAATGAGTGGGCGATTGACAAGGTGGGCGAAGGGTAATCGAGGAGGGGAGGAGGGGGCTATCAAATTGAAGCAAATGTCACTGTGCCCCACCGTGGTCGTAACAAAGGATTGTATATGTGTGTATGTACACGCGCATACATACGTATCTTTCTCGTTTCGCGATTCATGCACGATATCGCGTAATGGAAATGCCTCTTGATCGAGACAGGTTGTAAAATTTGTGGAAAGTTTATCTCGTATGTATGAAAAAAAAACGCACATGCGCACAGGATTCTACAGTCGAATGTTAAAAATAGATAAGGTTAAAGAGAATAGGTTAGGTTTTTCATTGCATTTTGGGAATTAATAAACAATCGGGCGCAATGGCTGTTAATAAACAGTAAGTGAATAAAATCTAAAATAATTTATGATGAAAACATAATTTTCGATGAAAATATTTTTGTATAATTAATTGATTTTTTTTTCTTCACTTTCTTGTAGATACGGTCTACTCTTGCCGAAGAAGCAGCAACAGAAGACGACACCGAAGCTCGGTAATGTTTTTGGAGATGACAATGCCTCTGATGAGGAGGATGGCACCGATTGGGTCAGGAAAGCCCTCAAGGCGGAAAGTGAAAAGAATAAAATGAAAAAGCAGACGAAACTTGATATACAAAGAGCTCTAAATCAGGATCCGACAATTTATCAATATGATGAAGTTTACGACGACATGGAGCGGAGTAAGAGTCAATCGGATGTCAGCAAGGAAAAGGAGAAGAAACCTAGGTATATACAGAAACTCCTAAAAACGGCTGAACGAAGAAAGAAGGAACAGGAGCATAGAATAGAGAGAATGGTACAAAAGGAACGCGAAGCAGAAGGTGAGATGTACGCGGATAAGGAGAGCTTCGTCACGTCAGCGTATAAAGCAAAGTTAGAAGAATTTAAAAAAATGGAGGAAGAGGAAGCCAGAATGAGTAGATTGGAAGCTATTGGAGATGTGACAAAACAGCAAGATATATCAGGTTTTTATCGTCATCTATATGAGCAAACTGTTGATTATAAAAGTGAGACTAATGAAGATGAAGATAAAAACAATAAGATTGAGGAAAGGAATGCCGAGCAAAAGGAAGAAAAAAATTCAACAAATAGCACAAATGAAAAAAGAGAAAATACTACACCGGATAAGGTGACAAATGCAATAGATGAAATACCAAAAACAATTGTAAAATCGAAAAAATCAAGGCAATATAGACAAAGGGCGATAGAAACATATGAATCTGATTCTGAAACTGAAACAAGTAAAGAAGAATCAAAAGATCAGAATATTGTTTTATCAATGAATAAAGACACTGATAAATTAGAGATACATGAACCGAAAGAAAAGAAACAAAAATTAGATAAAAATAATGTAAACACAGATGAAAATATCATGGATATTAAAAATAAAGATTCAAATATAAAGGATCTAAAAATACCTCAAGATAGCAAGAAAATTGATTCAGAAAATGAAGTTGAAAAGAAACCTGTTGAAAAGAAGGATAGATCTTCCATCTGGATAAAAAGAACAGTAGGTCCACTATTTGAAGAAGCATTACAAAGATATTATGCACGGAAAGCAAAGAGACTGACTGTTGTGAATTAAATTAATTAATTTATAATTATTTTAATCATTATAATATGTAATTTCCTTTTTATATTAATTAAAATATAAATGTAAATAAATGAATACTGTTCATCTTATTATATGATAAAGATGTATAAAAAGATAAATGTAAGTTTGTATTGTAAAAATATGTACAATAAAACCTAAGGATGAAAATTATAACATTAGATAATTGCAATTATATATATACATAATTGAAATATCTAAATAGCTAATTTATATATTAGATTTGTGATTAACTTTTTTATATTCCTAATTAAATTTCACATTATTCGCTGAGATGATAACGTATTCAATCTTATTGGAAGAAAATATTATATTTAAATAACGAGATAACATTTATTTTAACATTTCCTTTATTCTCTGCATTATTTTATTATCTACTTCTATGTATTTGTTTTAAACTTTGAAATATTATTTCTGGTGAAATTTAGTATTTACATCTGTACAAATCTACATTTCTTGTAATATTTTAAAATATTCTGTTTGGAGTAAAATTCAATGTTTATACAATTGCGTACAATTACATTATGGCTTTCGATTTTTTCACTGCAACCATATTGAATTGATAACTAAAAGTTCATGTGAACTTTTTCTTATATAATATATTAAAATGATTTTTATTAAATGCACTTAACAAAAACATTTTTGCATATATTGAAGTACAAATTAATAAAAATATACTATAAATTATAATTCAATATGATCACAGTGAGAAACCAGCTATTTAATGTAATAGGACTATAACAAAGAATGAGTTATTTCTGATAAGAAAAAATTATAGATAAATACATAAAATTGTACGTATTGTAAAATGCAGTCTTGATGCACATATGTATATATACATGCTTGTCAATAGTCTTGATATTTATTATTTGTTTATATATGATATGATTTGCATGACATCTATATATGTCATACCTTTAAGAAGATGTTACATTTTGTGGTAACATGTGTCCTGTATCACCCAGACAAAAAAGTGTAACTCTACCACTGGGAAGAATACAGAGCCAAGTAATGCTTCCATGTTTCAAGGATATTCGGAGCCATGCTTCTGGTGGAAATTGTAATGCTCTTTAAAAAGAAAGAAAAAATATTTTGAATATATATACAAGAAAGAATTATTAAATTAATATTATTAAATTAAAATTAAAAAAAAAATCTTACCGACATACAAAATATCTGATAACATTTGCATGGCATACAAGAATAGTGTAAGAATCATGCTCTTGACTGGGATCTGCACGGTGAAAATACTTTCTAAATGCCGCTTCTATTCTGGGCCCATCCTGAAAGAACTGAAACATTGCTATAGTGCCCTAAATTTTACTTTAATCTTTTAACATATTCAATAATACAAATAATTAATATTTTGCTCACATGTTTTTCTGATCTCCACTGACCAATAGGCGGCTCTGGAGGTATAGGCGCACCTTCCATTAACATGCCATCATCTTCAACTGGCACATCTATAAGACTCTTTTCTATAATTTTAGACGTTTCTAGAGCACGTGTCATTGTAGATCTTACTATCAATGAGTAAGGTAGATTTAATTCTGCTAGCCTTTTTCCTGTTGCTTCAGCTTGTTTTCTGCCTTTAATAATAAAACAGATGCAATTTCTTATAAATGATTCATTTTCCTTATTGAATTCCTTTTTAACTTTGAAATTGAAATCATATGACCCAAAAACAATTGCATTCATTTCAATTAGAATAAAATTCAATATGTGTGTGTATGTAGTATATATTTATACATATATTATAATTATATATTTTATATTTGTAAGTGTAAAAAATTAGAGGAAATAAAGCAGGAATTTAAATAGAATGTCTCAGATATAGAATAATTTGTGTCAGAAATTGTAAATCTCTTTAGAAAACAACAAACATACTAGCAAAAATATGAGTGTTAAAAATATCTCTTTTTTTTAATGTTAAGATTATTTCTCTTCTTTTTTAATATTAGTTGTAAAATGTAAAATTATTGATATGTGATGATGGAACAAAACATGCTGTATTGCAAATTATTACATACTTTTTGCAAAATAACTTATTAGCCATCTTCTAATATGACATCACGGAAGATATAAATATATAGAAGAAGCGCATGTGTGTTATATCCTAGTAGTACATCTAAAGAATATATAATAGCAGAATTTATATAAAATATATTTTTCACACACACAAATTGTATAATTTTATGTTATGATAATAAATTATTGCAAGTTCTTACAGACTTGGAGATTTAATCTAAGTAGTAAAGTATAAGTTCTATCAGTATAAAATAAATAAATTTAATCTATCAAATAAGCAACATTAAAAAATTAAGAAAAATATTTTACATGCTTCAAATTAAAGATTTCAATATACATAGCATATTAAAAATAGAATTTAATAATAATATTAACAAAGACAATGACATATAACTCTGTGAATCAAGAATTAAAATAACTCACTTCCAAATTGAAACACCTTTATGCTACCTTAATGTGTTATTCAAACTTTTTCACTATTGATCATACAAAAGCTTGCTACAGCATACCAAGTTCGGTTAGCACTTTTTCAGCATCTGTCTTTCCATCCATATGATATTGCCCATGCCGAATCAAAAGTATATGTCGCACAGCCTTTGCTTTCTTCGCCTCATACTTTTCATTGTACTTATTCTCATCGTTTTCACTGTTTATTTGTATTGGCTTCACCAAGCTCTTTGGATCTCTCCTGCAAATGTAATAAAAAACAAATTAGAAATACATAATTCGCTTTCTCTCAACAATACAATAAAATTAACAAAAAATAATTTACCTATCCCAATTGTGATCCCACTTCACCGAGGGTGTGTAATTCGTCGTCCACGAGTTGTACACTCGCCAGGAATCCGTACTATCGTGTGAATTATAATAATAAAATATTGCACCGCTTACTGCGCCTAACCCTAGAGCCCACTTGTGCAAATGTGAAATAGCCGGCATTTTATTGAAGAGAAAAAAAAGAAAAATTATATAATAGATAAATGTCACTGTGCTTTGTTTTACTTCGCCTCTTTCTTCTTCCGAATTTTCTACTTCTATAACTATCTTTTCGCGCTGTTATGGCTAGAGAAAAAATCCAGATGATGCGCTAGAACATTGGGCGTTGGAGAAAAAGAAAACGAAGAATCTGAGGTTGTGTTGGAGGGAGCATCACGTTTGATCACATTGCGATTGGCCACAGCCAATTATATCGATCTGTGCCTAGGGTAACCAGCAACGATTGACCAATCAGAGAGTTCTATTTTGAATTGGTCAATTGGCGACGTGGTCAATTAACCAATCGAGACAGAGAAATCTCTACTCCTTTTTTCCTGATTGGCCAATTACACTATTCTATCCCATGGGTAGGATTTTTAAATGCATCCTTGTATAGTAATAGAAGAGGTTAGGTTAGACTAGGTTGGGTTATCAGTCGGAAAAAATACATGCTGAGAGTTCCTTCGCGTAAGCATTGTTAGAGAATTGTATTCATGAGAGCAAAATGTTGACTCCACGCTTTGAAATTACGCAAACTGACGCAGAAGTCGTGATAACAATACACGCTCCGTACGCCAATATAAAAGATGCAGAGGTATACGTTGATGGAACAGATGTCAGGTTTTATGCCACTCCGTATTACTTGAGGTAATTATGCGAATTAGAACATGTGCGTGTTTCTTGATTTCTGTACACTACAGGATATTCCGAATGATTTTTGTAGATTACAGTTACCAGGTGAAATAGAGGAGAATAATTCGTCTTCTGGGTCTTATGATTATGAAAAGGGTGATTTTATTTTACACTTCTCCAAAGTGAATAAAGGAGAACACTTTGAAAACTTGGATATGATAACTGTTCTTTTAGCGCCACCAAAAAAGAAAAGTACTGTTATTCCTAATATTGAAGTAATTGGTAAGTTGTATAAACGTGATATAAAAATATATTTTTGTATTTTATATATGTATATGTAATATGGCATATATAACATATTTAGCACTAGTGATATCTTTTTCTTATTTAATTTTAGGTAATCCATCTGCAAATTCAGCAAACATTGACGACAGTTTAAATGATAATGATGTTACAAATAATGATGATTCTGAAGATAACTGGTTTATACCTCAGAATAATCCATCAGAAAATGTCACAATTCTTATAAACTCTCCAAAATATGGTTTTGCAAACAAAATATCTGGAGCTTTAACTGCTTTCGAGGTATACTACTATCATATTTTACTATAATATTTTATCTCTTGTAAAAAATTTATATCAATCCTTTCATTATAAGCATATAAGATATCAATTTTCCAAACATTTTTTTATTGATATATATATATATATATAAAAATTGATTATATTATATTATATTATAAATTGATTATATAAATTGATTATATAATAATAATATAAATTTTCCTGTAAATTTAAAGACAGCATGGATTAAGGAAATAATAGATCTTCCTAACCCTGATACAACTCCTGAAACAGAAAGAAAAAGTTTGCAAGAAAAACGCGAATTGACAGATTTCAGTGAAGAACATTACATGGCAGATCTTATGGAGCCAGAATGCATCGAATCATATATAACATATACGGCGGATTGGGACACAATAGGGCTAGAGAAAGATAAAGTCACATTTAGTGAAGCTGAGATTGATTTATTAAAAGAACTTCCAAATAAGGAATATTTATTAGATGCTGAAGATATTAAAAAATTATCTTTAAATCTTATTGATATTTTATATGCCAGTTGTTACAACCATCGAACAACATTAGGAGAAAATACTGTAGAAAGCAGTTGGACCATTAATAAACTAAGCTCTACATTATGTTGGTTCCGAGTATGTTTATTAATCGGTAAATATGTTTCTATTGTGAAAAGATATGTAAAAGACTAATTTATAAAAATTTCTTTTCAGAATTTTACTTCTGTGGATGAAATTATTATTGCTTGCTTTCGAAGATCACTTTGTTACCCACTTTACAGAAATTGGAACCTTTCTATGAAAGTTTTTGAGGATGTTAAAAAAGTCGTAACATTAGGTCAGTATAAATTGAAATTTGAATTCTTTTTAATGAGTTTTTACTATTTTAAATATTTTTATGTGTGCAGGAAAAAAATACATTATCAAAATCTTCTGCGAGATACATAGCCTGTTCAACAATTCATATGAACCAAGATACATATTAAATCAATTATATATAAAAGATTTCATAATTTGGTTACAAGCATCTCCAGAATCCTTTATAGAATCGCTTCATTCTATGTTAAAGGATGTAAGTTTAAAAAAAAATATATATTTGCAAAATATATTTATTTAGAGAGCACTTTTCTATTTTTTTTTTATATATAAAGTATTTATTTATATGTAAATTTTTTATTATAAAGATTCATCCAAGTAAAGAAAGTATGGGATTAGATTTAGTAGAACTGGAAGTAGCAGCTTATTCTGTTCAAGAAGAAGGACTAGTTATAGAAAATGCTGTTCATGAGATGGTTGGACAAATAGATGAATTGTGTTTGAATGATTCTGAGAAAGAAAAGTGAGTAGAGAGTTTTATAAAATTTTTTGAATTTTATCTTCGTATTTTATATAGTCTATAATTTTATTTTAAAGGCCAAAGAATATATATCATGTTAACAAACAATTTTTTAAGCATTTGTAAGTATTTTATATATTTGATTTAATCATTAATACAACTGTTTTTAACATATATGTGTGCCTAATATTTGTATTATTCTTCATGTATTTTTAATATTCATCTGTATATATACACACATATATATATGTCATATTCACATTTAATTTACATTAGCTCCATGATGTATATAATGTGCAATTTCTTTGATTATATATAATAACTAAATAACTAATGCTTAATGAAATCATTGCTCCAATATTCATAAAAATGAAATTCTAGATATTTTTTAAATTTAGATCCAATTATATATGCATATTATTGAAAAGTAAGATTTTTAATAATATTAATTATTTTAGCAATTTTTATTTCTTTAATCATTATATATTTGAATGCAGGTTATTGAACAATACAAGTTCAACGAATAGCAGCGATACAGATTCTGAAACAGATTCTGAAAGCAGTACTACATCAAGTAGCAGTACTACTAGCAGTAGTAGCAGTCTGGATTCTGATGATTTAGATGATGAATCTTGAATAAAATTACAAAACTGATCATTTTGTTGAGGAGTAATCTACATTTTTCGTTTGTAATATAAGGTAAATCGATTTTACGAATTAAACATTTAAACTATTTTGCAAAAATATTTAATTTAGTAAATATAAAATATACATTAACAGAAATTGTTAAATGTGAAATTTTTTTTATTTTCTATGTATCAGTTATTTCATATGATGCTGTGTACTCGCCCAACCTATCTATATATAATTATATATATAATTCCTATAGAAATTATTTTTCAAACTATTTAATAACAAAGGTACATAAATTTATATATACATTTATATTTGTTTAAATGTGATATGTGATACATCGACTAACGTAAAAGTGATATAATGAATACATCTTCTTATTAATGATATTTTTAAATGAATGCAAAGATTTATCGCAGTTTTAATCTGTAATCAATCCAATTTAAAAGTTTATTGTAATGTTTAATTACATTACTTTGCATCTCTTCTTTCTTATTGATCTCATTACTTGTATTAATTGAAGAATCAATTTTGTCTAATCTAACTGTATTTTGTGAATTAGTAAAGTTATTAATATACGCGTTTATTGTAATACTTGCCGTTGAATAATTTTCATTTATCTCTGATGACTTTGAAGGTGTCGTTGCATCGCCGCTGATATTAATATGATGTTTTTCGTTATAACTTATCTGTAAATTAAATATAAAATCGATGTTAAATTAACAAATGTACTGTCAAACATGATTATTAATGATATGTTGCACTAAAATGATTTATAATAAAATATATAAATAAATATTCTATGTAGATCTTTGGAATTTTGGTGATATTTCACATGCATTTTTGTGTACAATAATGTCGTGCTATCTCCAAGAGTACAAAAGAAATATCAAAGTTAAAAGTAGCAAAGTTACAGGAGAATCTACTATATTCAGAAATTCTTCATTTTTCCTTCATAATGCAAAAGTATAAGTTATCCCAATTCTATTGCATGTATGTGTACTGTAAATACAATCTTTTGCAGGGATCATTACCGTAGAATCACTATAAGCAGCACTGTTAGAAGACTCATTTTTATTAGCGTCATCGTTATCTTCTCTCCAATAGTCCGCTATTTCCCCGTACAATCCCGGGCTTTCATCCTGGTCGAATACATAAGTCCGATTGGCGTTCTCTTGATTCGCTTCGATGGCTTTCGAACCATTTTTTTCGGAGCTTGCGACTTGAAGATCCATGTCCTTAAAATTATCCAGATGCCCGTGAAAATCGGGATTGCCGATCTTCAGTACTAAATGCGTGTGCTTTTCCGTATTTCTTCCATTTCTGTGCACGTGCGGCGCACGCATAATTATGCGTAACGCTAACGTGCTTTCCTCCGTTTCTCCGATATGTCCTGTGAAATAATTTGTCAAATTAAATAACGATCATCAGCTTATGAACATATCGAGAACATTATTATTACCGATTGAATCATTTTCCTCGTTTTCATCGATCAGACCATCCGCATCTTCGTCGTTATCTCGAATCTCGTCATCTCCGGCAGTCTCTGAAATGCTTGTCGTGGAAATTAACTCGTTTTTTATTTCGCTAGTTGTTGATTCATTCGACGATAAGGCACGATGGCTCGCATTCCCGCTGATAGAATTATCGCTCATCGACGTAAATTCATCTCGTCTCGGAGGAACGTCCTGCTGTAACTCTTCTGTTACATCGGAGGCTGTGGCATTTTCCAAATCTTCTCGTCTCCGCGTCTCATTCGGATTAGGAGAAAACGCAATCGTACCATTATCGTAAGTAGTTTCAGACATCACCGAGGATTCCGTCATGTTAGAGAAATTCAGAAGGTCATCGCTATCGTGTGTTATTTTGCCGGAGATAACAGGAGGTACAATATTTGTCTCGTGTTCCTCTTTTGATGACTCCTCGAGATGTACGCTGCCGTTTCCCGAAGACCATTGTTCGGTGGTCCAGATTAGCTCGGCGTTAATCTTATCGGTTTCATGTGGATCCGTTCCTTTAGTGGTGCTTCTTAAATTTGGGGAATACTCTTCGTAATCTGGGTCTTGATACATGGTGGGCTAAATTAATTATATTTCATTAATTTATATTTCATTAATTATATTTCATTAATTTATATTTCATTAATTATATTTAATAATTATATTTCAAATCGATTCATAGTAACTCCTGTTATACGCAAATAAGTGTGTAACATTCTAAATTATCATGGAAGATTGTGATAAATATGTTTAAAAAATGCACTCACATCGCATCCACCGCACGGGTCCTCTTGATGAGTGGACAGAATAGCCGCTTTCACATAAGGAAAATATAAGATACTCCATGGCACCATTACTTGATACGTTAATTGCCCGCATCTAAAATCATTTTGGTAATGTGTGTCTAGACCTCTTAGTCGTGTATTTAAAATTTGTTTAAAATCAGTTAAAATCGAAATTAATTATACAATTTCTTGAAACATAACGCTTTTATTTTCAAATTAGTAAAAACGTTATGTAATAAACATAATAAAACCAGCCATCGGTCTTCGAATCTCACTCACCGATCGATGACGACCACTTGGTCCTTTGATGCCCGAAATCTCTCCCATATTCGAAATTGCGGATCATCTTGAATAAAGATTATTTCCGACTTGCTATCCTTGAAGAAGAGATTGGTGTTGACGAACTCCTCTATCTCGTACGTCGCTGTTATTTTCCGCCACACTTCGATCTCGTAATCGTCCTCGGTCTTGTCTTCCGTCAAATCGGGCGGCGGTGCTATCACGAAAAACCGGACATCCGGGAAACCGGATTTCCGCAAGCGTAAACTCAATGACTCCAGCCTAAATTGATCGATTAGTGTAGGAAAAAATTGCGTTGAGGTTTACGAAGTCTGACAACTCACATGACGGCCTGTCTGAAGCTGTACTGCCAGGCAGGATCCAAGAAAGCTAACACGCTCACGTGGCCAAGTTGTCCTTTCCACATGTTCACGAAACTGCATTGCTCCAAGTAATTGATTTCATCTCCCCGCCGTTTCCTCGTGTCGGATGATCGATGATCACTTAGTCGAAGTACGCGCAAAAGACGCGAGTAGTTCGTCTCTTCCGATGCGAAACTCGTGACGAGGACTACGGTCACTAAGAATATCTTCGCGACTAACATGACTGCACTGACTGGCTCTTGCATGCATAGTAAATTTAAATTTTAATTAGTCATTATTTGATTTTAACTTTGGAGACCATAATTGAATCAAATCAAGCTGATGTATTTTTCTCTGGCTGTGATGAAGAGATTTTATAATATGCGGTAGACAATATATAATGAGATAATAAATTTCGTTTAGACGGTATATGTATAAGTGAACGATGTCCCACGTTAATAAAGCACAAAAATTGTTCGACATGTCACATTCGTGTGACACGTATGAGGGTCAAGTGGAAACTATCTAGCAATCCTCTCATGTCATATATGTTATACTCATCCCTTCCACGAGCGACATAAACATGACTCTTACGATGGAAACATCGCGTAACAGAGTCTAGTAGTTAACAGAATAGTTAATTATCTCACAGGGCGAATTTTTGTTTCGTTTTTACTTCGCATACCCTTCGCATTATATTGATATTGACAATAAAACATTATTTTATAATTGATTGATGTGTACGAAAAGATCAATTTTGTTTTCAAAAAAGATTAACGATGATACAGTATTTAATTTAATAAATAAATAAATAGATACAATTAGAAAAAAATAAAAAAAATTCTTAAAACGATATCATTTGTTACAATTTTCAAAGTTAAGACGAAGAGGTAACTTGACTGAATTTATCATAATCACGTGTTTTTCTCGAAAACAAAGTTGACCGGTTTCGGTTTTTTTGTATAAATCAGTCGGCTACAAACTATTTTTTGTTGATCCATTTTATTTATAGATACACATATTACGTCGAACACAAAAAATGCGCTATCTCAGCGCGATAACGCGAATGCATGGATAAATATTGAATACATTGTGCGTATTTTTTTCAGACGCAAAGGATTGAAGCTGGGATAATTTTATATAATGCCGATATATCATAATAAAAATCGACGCTGAATTTATTTGCGCTAATCAAATTGTATTCGACGAGACAAATTGCTGACTGCAGACATAAATACGCGCTCGCCAACTCAAGAAACTCGACCGAACAGAGGCTCCCTTGTTCTCTCTTGTCTTCATTCGCGTCGTGCTCTTTTAACGCGATTTTCTGCCACTTTCTCAGTAGAGCCTCGTCTCTCTTATGTGCGACCGGCTTTCGTAATCAAGTGCACACGAATAATTAACGTAATTAACGATAAACTCTCGACTTCACGTTCTCGCTACATCTGAAATTTCTTTCCGCTTGTGGTCGTAAAAGTGTCGTGTTTGATCCCCGAAACAATCGCTAAAGATCATCTCTGTTAGATACACGAGAAGAAAAGCAAAAATGTACGATTTTTTAATTTGTATGTTTATTAGAAAAATTTTTTTATTAGAAAAATTATAATAAAATAGTCTCGAAATATCTTGTTTGGCTTCAGCGAAATATCTTGTTTGGATTCAGCGCATTCATGAAAAATTATTATTAAGACGATAACGATTTATGAAGTCCGCAGCAATGGGATTTTTTAAACTTTTGACATTGATAATCGGAGTACTTTCTCTGTTATTAAATCTCGCAAAGTGCGCCGATAATGTCCTCAACGGAGGGCAATCGAACAATGAGATCAGTACAGATAATGTAACATCGACGTTCCTAAATTTCGGTCGAAAGGCCAACGGGGATCGACGTTATTGGTACGAGAACCTGAATGACGTCGATAGGATGCTGAAAAGTAAGACCGACATCCTGTCTCATCTCTTGAAGATGCACATAGATCGATTGCGCAACGAGACCAATCAGGTAGATCCAAAGATAGAATAATACTTCTCTCTCTCTCTCTCCTTTTTTCTTTAAATAAAACATTAATTAAAAAAAGATGCGAGCAGAGATTGATTGTCTATTGATTTCATTTCCTTGAACGGGATCGTCCGATCGAACGATTTTGCCCGAATCGGATTTTGCATGTCGTCCAGGTGGAACTGGTGTTTCTGGTGGACGCGTCCGACTCGATCGGCTCCAAGAACTTCCGCAGCGAGTTGAATTTCGTGACGAAGCTCCTGTCGGACTTTACGGTGGATGAGACGACCACCCGGGTCGCAGTGGTCACCTTCGGTGGCAGAGGCAACGTATATCGTAACATCGATCAGATCTCACGACATGGACCGAACGATCACAAGTGTTACTTGCTGAACAAGCAGTTCGGCAATATCACTTACAGCGGCGGGGGAACTTATACACGTGGCGCTCTTCTCGAGGCGCTGGTAAGTGTTTTGTATTCGGGAAAAATTGCCGCCATTGAAAATAGGACGAAAGCATAATAATTAATTACTGCTATTTATTGAAATTATAGAAAAAATAATTACTGCTATTTATAGCATAATAATTAATTACTGCTATTTATTGAAATTATAGAAAAAATAATTACTGCTATTTATAGCATAATAATTAATTCTATAGTTAAATGAAATTATAGAAAAAATAATTACTGCTATTTATGGAAATTATAGAAAAAATAATTACTGCTATTTATAGCATAATAATTAATTACTGCTATTTATTGAAATTATAGAAAAAATAATTACTGCTATTCATAGCATAATAATTAATTCTATAATTAAATGAAATTATAGAAAAAGTAATTACTGCTATTTATTGAAATTATAGAAAAAGAATTCGCTCGAACTATGCTTTCGAAGATTATTAGCTGTTTTTTTAATTTCAAGACGATCCTCGAAAAGAGTCGCGAAAAGGCGAACAAGGTGGTATTTCTGATAACCGACGGCTTCAGCAACGGCGGCGATCCGCGACCCGCCGCTGATCTCTTGAAGAACACGGGCGCGACCGTATTCACGTTCGGCATCCGTACGGGAAACGTAGAGGAGCTGCATGACATCGCCAGTCCACCCGGGTACACGCATAGCTATCTCCTCGACAGTTTCGCCGAGTTCGAGGCTTTGGCGCGACGCGCCCTGCATCGGGGTGCGCATCTTGTAACTCAACATCCTTTGAAAATTACACATATTTTTATGTATAAAATATTTTATTATATAAATACTTGATATATATAAAAGATAAAGATCAATTTTAAAATAAAAAAGTATATTAATTTAAAAATTAATTTATTAATTTAATTTATTATATTTTTTATTTATTAATTTAAAAATTAAAATGTTTATAATTTACTTAAAATAACTCTAAATATATTTATATTAAAAATTTATCAAATATAATATATCTAAATTAAAATATGATTAGATTTAAAAACCGGACAGTACGTGCCCGTGACTCTATCAACCGATTGCAACAGCCTTTGTTCAGATGCTAATCGAACTTGCTGCGACGATTTGGCGACTTGTACCTGCGGTACCGCAACCGGACGTTACGCCTGTATCTGCCCGTCCGGTTACTACGGTTCCGGTCTTAAAGGTTTCTGTCAACGTAGGTGAAAAAGAGAAGATGCGTTTCAAATTTATTTTTGTGACTTATTCAATATATTTAATTTTTCTGATTATTACATATATTTAATTACTTTTCTATACAATTAATGTATCAGTTTCGATTCTTAATTATAAAGTTTTCAAAATTTTCTCTTTTGTGTCCTTGTGATAGCTTGTCCGAACGGAACGTATGCTTCTGGAAACTCTTCCGGGGATTTCACCGCTGTATGCATGCCTTGCCCGGATGCGAATCACGTTACAATCAAGATTCCTGCGACCTCGATATTCGACTGCGTGTGCGCCTTTGGATTTACCATGGACGATTACAAATGCGAGGGTAATAAATAATAAATCGTGCGATTCGATAAATCTAATCATCGTTCAGATCATCAATTAGATTTACAATTAGATTTTAAATTAGATTTACAATTAATAATTTTATGAGACGTAAAAAGAAATGTACTGCTGAATTCAACGTACTTTCAAACGAATTGCTCTGTAACGACAAAGTTGAAATTTTTTCTTTTGATTTTAAATGAAACCCTTGCCTACCGCGAGTGTCGGTATATTTCCCGAAATAAGGGTTATATCTTTAAAAGGAGTAGGATAATTTACAATGTCCGAGCCGTATTTCTCCAGGCGAAACTCGGGTTTCGACGCAAGCCATCCGTACTACGCGATATATATTAATTCACAGTATATCGAATTACATATAAAAATGTGTAAGAAATATGTATAACATTAAGGCCCGGTTGCACCAACCGGGTTATTTCAGCTTTAAGCGAAACTTAAATATATGTCTGTCTTTATTTATTTAGAAAGAAAGATAAAGATAGATATATATTTAAGTCTCGTTTAAAGCTAGAATAACGTTGGTGCAATCGGGCCTTAATAGAATAAATAAGAGAAAATTAAATTAAAAAATAAAAATTATTAATTTAGAATATTTGTATCAATATAATTATTAATTAATTCAATGTACTTCGCCGCTAGTTGTAATCGGTATCGGCAAACACGTTCTCTCTTTTTCGATAACCGCATCATCCTTGATTATGGCATCCTTGATTCTCTCTTTATATAATTTATTCAGTTCCTGTTGTAGCTTTCTTCAAAATAATTCATTCAATATTAATATTACATAATATAAAATTGTACATTTACATTTTTAATAAACACGCACTCACTCGTATTCTTTCAATAAAGGCTCGTACTTCGAAAACCATTTTATCTGTATCGATCGCGCTCTCTTTAAATCCTCGGACAAATCTCGAAATACCGCGACGAAATCGCGAACCTTCTGACCACGTATATCCATAAAATGTTTAATAAATGTGATAATAAAAAATAAAGAATATTAAATTTTATGGTTGATAAATAGATTCGATTAAAAAGGAAGACTTTTTGAGGTTGTCAACACAAATACAATGTGAAATTATTCGCAAACATTTTATAGAATGTAATATATTACAGTAGATGTATTTTTCAGCTATAACGTGCCCGAAACTAAGAGTTCCTGAAAACGGGTATCTAGTAAAGGCGAGCGCTTGCAGCAACGTGGTGCATGCGGCGTGTGGCATAAGATGCAGAATCGGCTTCCATCTCACGGGAGACAGCATTCGACTTTGCGGAAAGGATGGCTCTTGGTCCGGCAACGAACCGCAGTGTTTATGTAAATTTTTCGTTTACGTAAAAAATATAAAAAAAAGGGATGAAGGACTTTAACATTTTAACATCAAGTTCGATAATGTTGAATAAATAGAAAAATTCTTCCAAAATTGGCTTTTATGAACAATTTCTCATAAATTTTTATTTGCATAGCATTGAATTATAGTATAAATAATTAATATTAATATTAATTATTTAATTAATCCAATTATTAATATTAATTCATTATATTCATTATATTATAATTCATGTATTAATGTAATTAATAATTATAATATAATTATTGTGTTACATATTAAGAATAGGAGATAAAAAACTTCTGTATAATAATTATATTATAATTAATACATTTTTTTGCAGTAAAAACGTGTCCGGCTCTACGCGCACCTGCACATGGCCATATGAAGTGCGAACATGACGAGGATTATCAACAACAATTTGAGGAAGACTCTACTGTTTATCCGATCGACACGCGTTGTCAGTTCAAATGTGATATTGGTTATCAGCTTCGCGGCAGCAAAGTGCGTAACTGTCTACCCTTGTCTCGGTGGGACGGTCTGAAAGTAACGTGCAAGGGTAAAAATGACGGAACTTCGACATTAATTTGTAGTAGAAGATGCATTGATATTAATGAAAGTATTGTCTCTTTGGTAGCTGTGAAGTGCGAACCTCTGCCGCGAATCGCGAATGGAAACATTATCCCGGAAATTTGTACCGGTCCAGCGAAGGTGTCCTTCGCCATCAATTGCACAATTACTTGCGACGGGGGTTTCACCCTGGAAGGACCCTCTAGTAGATCGTGCAGCGGACGTACAGGAATCTGGTCCCATCGTCACAACGTTAATCGATGCGTTGGTCAGTCAATTACAAATCAAGATTAAAAATGGTTTTATCGTAAAACAAATTTTTTATTTATTTTTTTTTTTCGTTGTACAATTACAAATTATCTAGAGATTAAATATCAATCAAATTTAAATATCAATATTTCGTTCTTGATTTTGTAATGAATTAAATTTCGAACGTGATATAGACAAAATACCACCCTTGATAAAATGTCCGGCCGACATCGTTACGGAAACCGTGAAAGGTCAAAATTATGCGTATGTGAATTGGACGGTACCCGAGGTAATAGATAATGCGAACGAGTCGCCTATTTTGTGGACGAAACCGCACATCGTCTTGCCATGGAAGGTGAAAATCGGTACACGCATCGTGGTATACATCGCGCAAGATGCAAACGGCAACAAGGCCAGATGTAAATTTAAAGTCAAAGTTCTTGGTAAGTTATATTTATTTAAATATATATTCAAATATATATTTATATTTATTTAAATATATATTTACTCTCTTGAGAAATATATTTACAAGAGAGAAAGTAAATTGATCAACAAAATCAGATAAAAATATGTAAGATAACAGATATTTTTAAATGATTGTAGATCGAGAACCGCCCACCATCGAAAATTGCATCGATCCGCCAACTTTCTATACCGATCTCGATAATGGTCTCAATAATGTGACATGGGATGAGCCTGTCTTCTATGATAATTCGAGGACCTCGGTGCGAGTTAATCAGAGCCATCAATCTGGCGAGGATACTTTTCCGATCGGGCGAACGAGAGTTTTCTATAATGCTACCGACAAGTACGGCAATCGAGCGAGTTGCATATTGAATATTATAGTAGAAGGTAAACTTGTTTGAGGGATTGATGATTGTTTGCCATAATAAGAATTCTGCAGAATGTAGAAATAATAACAATAGTTTTTCTAATCAGATTGAAATCGATTTTCTTTAACGAAAATGTCAAAAAAGATTTATTAAAAGATTATTTTACAAGTTTCCATTTTTTACTATATGTTCTTAAAATTAAGTTTCAAATTAAAATGTCATTAATTTTACTTGAAATTACTAATAAATATAATTTTGTTTATATTTTAATTTTAATTAAAATATTGTTGTGAGAAGTTTTCCTTTTTAATTGTTTGTAACTCGAAAACTGTTGATTCATTATAGTATAATTTTTTTTCACAGATATATGCAAAAATTTGACAGAACCCACCAATGGGCGGTTAAATTGTTCTTCGACAGACGATCGCAAAATGCAATGCACTCTAACTTGCGAAAAAGGCTATGATTTTGCACTCGAACCAACAAATTTCAATGTTGTCGATGACGAGTTGTTGTTAAAATGTAATTCTAGTGATCATATATGGGAGGATAATAATCTACCGGAATGTTCAGGTACTTACGTTATATTTATCAAGGATAATTGATTAGCTATTATTCCAATTGATATGAAATTACGTGATTTCGTTTAATAGAAGCGCAAATATTAAAGACGATATCTCAGGAGGGAAATGTGCTATTGCAAAGCAATGGAAGTACAATATGCGACAATGAAACGGTTTTCCGTGAAGTAAGTTTTTCTATTTCTATCTAATATAATATCCCATATAGCACAGAATATTACTGTAATATTCTGTGCTGTGATGATATATATATAGTAATTAATTAATTTACAAACATAGAAAGACATAAATTTTTGTACAATATATTATTTCTAGTTAAGTGATAATATTATTGATGATTTAAAATCAAAAGTGTTGGATATTTGTGACAACGATCTCGAATGTTCTCTGGTTAATTATAATCCTGAGTGCGAAGAAGATCTTTTGACATCAAAGAGTTTCGAGGACAATTTGATAAGAAGACGAAGATTTAATCATGGATCTATAATTATATTCAAAAAAAATAAGATACTTGAAAGATTGAAACGCGTAGCTAGATTGAATTCCAATACCAATAAAAATAAAACTAGACCCAGACAAAAGAAAGAGAGGATAGAGATTAAATTTAAGTTTATAGGTAAAAATTAAATTTTAATCGAGCTCTATCCATTATTCGGATAATAACGAAAAGCAATTGTTTCTATTATTACAGGCAGAATAATCGAAGAAAACTTTGAAAATCCTAAACAAGGAGTGCAAAAGTTGAGAGAAAAAATCGACACGTTGAAGAATTTGGGAAAATTAGATTTATTGAATAACAGAACAAACCAGGAAATTGCAAAGTTAGCTTTGAATCTACATCTCGTGTTCAAGGAGCCTCAAGATCTCTGCGATTCCGGAAGTGTGCTGAAGAAATATAGTTGCGGTAAGTAAAATATATGTATATACATTATTTTATATATTAATTTTTCATATAATAATTAATATATTAATTTAATATAATTCAGTTAATTCTTTTTCATTATTATAATAATTTATATAAAAAAACTTATACAATTCTATGTAACAATTTGTTTACATGTATATATCTTGTACGTGCTATGCGTTTTTTTATGAATGTTTTTACATTTTTCAGTAAAATGTCCCGCGGGTACTTTTTATAATGCCTCGATAAAAATTTGTCAATCGTGTCCTTTCGGACAATATCAGAATGCAACTGCTTCATTAAAGTGCATATCTTGTCCGGAGCATACTTTCACGAAGAGGATGCACGTGAAATCGCTGAAAGATTGCATTCGTAAGACTTTAGTCAGACATATCAATTTCTTATATTTTTTTTATATATTGTATATGTATGTCCTCAGTTTCTTTGTATAGCTATGTGCCGACCAGGATATTATTCTCAGCATAAACGCTATCACGGATCGCGTTTAGCTACGGAGCCTTGTTTCGCATGCGACATCGGTTTCTATCAGCCGAACTATGGACAAACTCAATGTTCACCGTGTCCGTTCAATATGACAACGGAAAAGCGTGGCTCTGCAAATATTCATGATTGTTTGCCGATATACGATAAGATCGACGATTGTCGAACGGATCCGTGTTTAAACGGTGGGCGATGCGTGGTTCAAGATGAAGGCGATTTTGCCTGCGAATGTCAGGAATATTATGTGGGTAAGATGTGATTGTTTAATCGGAAAATTATAAGATAATGATATATTAGCCAAAAGTATTTTTCATCTCTTTTTCTAAATTTTTTTTTAATTTTTATTTTCTTAATTTTTCTTTATTTTCTTTCTTTTTCTTAATTTTTATTTTGCTGTTATACCAATAAGATTGATTACACATGTATCTTTGTTCAGGCTCGAAATGCGAAGAGTTCAAGGATCCATGCAATTCTTCGCCGTGCTTAAACGAGGGAATGTGTAAGGTACAACGGTATCCCGATAATTCTGTGACATACGAGTGCACGTGCAAAAGCAGTTATACAGGCGTCAATTGTGAGGTAATCGAGAATTCATCTCGAAATGGATAGATTCGCAATAAAAAATAACAAGTCCTGAATAAATGCAAGGTACAAAAAAATGTGTACTTTCTCTTGCAGATTTATATAGACGAATGTTCCACTAATCCTTGTCAGAACGATGGAAAATGCACGAGCACCGAGAGTGATTTCACCTGCGAGTGCAAGGACGGATTCGAAGGTACATCCGTCCTCGCTAATACATTGACAACGAGCATTTTCCTGTTTCGTTGTATCGTTTAGGTCAGTTTTGCGAAATTCGGATGGATCATTGCGAGCTTATGCCCTGCGAGGAGGAATCCGTATGTCGCACCATCAACGAAACCTGGCGATGCTTCTGCAAACCCGGATTCTTAGGTCGCCATTGCAACCTATTGCCCTGTGACTGGCTACCATGTCACGCGAACGCGATTTGCGTAAATGTCAAGGAGGAAAACGCAACGCGAGAGAGTTACAGGTACATCTGACGGTAATTTCGCGAATATAAAAAGTTATAATTATACATTTATAATGTGTGCAATCGATTAGGTGCGAATGTCCCGATGGATATACTGGAGAGGATTGCGCGACGAAAATCAATTACTGCGAGAGCTCGCCTTGCTTAAATAATGGGAATTGCATCAATCAGATGCACAATTACACTTGTAGTTGCCCAATGCTTTTCACAGGACGCAACTGCGAAACTGGCAAGTTAAAACTTAAATATCGTAAGAGTTTTAATGTCAAAGATACTTTGTTAAGAACTTTTATTTTGTGACAATAATATATCTTGTTATACATATTATTATAATTTATATTGAATTATTTGGAAAATTTTCTTGTAATTTATATATTTTTTTCTTATATCTCTTTCACAGAAAAAAGAGATTAGAAAATTTTCCGAGCAATTCAATAATAAATATCTATTATTTTTTTATATCAATTAAGAAGATTACATTTTTTTAATGGCCGCAGAATTGTCATCTGATTATGTGATGCACTTTACAAAGTCCAGCACGACGGACTACGTCATCGTGAAAGAACTCGCGAAGGATCTATCTCAGGTAGATTGAAAAAGAACAAGAAATTGAACCGACTGAGAATCGCTAAATTTACTGATTGCAGTTGTCCGTTTGTCTGTGGCTACAGTCGATGGACACTTTCAATTATGGTACGGTGTTGTCGTACGCGACAATGTTTCACGACAACGCTTTTACATTGACAGATTATAACGGGTAATTATATGTTCACGGAAATTCAATATATATATTTTATCAAAATTCTGAAAAATAAAAAATATCTCTTTATATTTTTTTATAAAATAAAAATAAAATATTTGTTTTTATAAAACAATCTATTCAAACAAATTTTCCACGATTTGATATCCTTTAATATCCTCAGATTCGTCTTGTATATTAACGGGGAAAGAGTCGTGACCGATATTAAAGTCAACGATGGCTATTGGCATTTCCTGTGCGTTACTTGGGAAAACGGATACGGCTCCTGGCGCGTATTTGTCGACGGAATCCTCAAAGACAACGGCACTCGTTTAGCTCAGGGAGTTGTTATACAAGGTAAAGCAATATACAGAGTGTTAACTATAGTAATAATTTTCATATTAAAACTTTAAATTTTTAAAATTATGATAAAATATTTTGGAGCTTGAGTTTATAAAAATTTACGGAATGGTTATCTTTTTTTGGAAAAATATTTTATTGAATTATATTATTAAAAATCATCTCTATGATATATGTAAAACAACTAATTATACGATTGCGCAATTATTCTATTTAGCCAATGGATCCCTCGTTATCGGACAAGAACAAGATTATCTGGGAGGTGGCTTTTCCGAATCAGAAGCGTTTTTGGGAAAACTCGGCCTACTAGATATATGGGACATCGTTTTGGATGAGAAGAACATTACAGCACGATGGAACAATTGTGAAAAATATCATGGGAACGTTGTAGCCTGGGCGCAGATGCAACAATATATTCACGGCGATATTGTGGTAATTACAAGCGCGTTAAATTGTACAAAGTTCGCGTTCAATTTTAGCAGGATAGGATCATAATGAGTGATAATCATAATATCCTTAGATCTTAGCTAGCCCGTTTTGTCACGGCTGCCCCTTACCCGTAGTACCGTTCAAAAGTAATATTAATGTGAGCGAGGACCTGTCGGAGGTAACGTATTATTGCGACAACGGATACGTGATTCGGTTCGCTGGTGAGGAACACCGGTCCCTCGCTAGAAAATGTCTCAAGCATGGCCAATGGGAGGGACACGATACGCCAATCTGTACAAGTAAGACCATCGGATCCTTCTAATAAAGCAGATTAATTATTATTAAATTAATTATTATTAATTTAATTTAATATGACCATTAAATTTTGATGATAATTCAATTATGAAGAAACTCAAGATTTTGATTCACGTTCAAGAAATAAAATGCGGCTTTCCGGGATACTTTCCGCGAGGATATATTTATGGCAGATCGTATTCATTCGGGGATGAGATATATTATTCTTGCGCCGAGGACTACGAACTTCGAGGGAATCCTCATCGAATTTGCAATTCCGATGGAAAGTGGACCGGCCTGCCTCCGATCTGCATAGGTAACGCGATTATGAAATAAAATATCTCTATTAAGTGTAAATTATGTCCTTGCCCAACTTTTTCTATCATAGCAAAATAAAAGAATAAATATCTTAAAAAACTTTAACTCAGTCGTAGAAACATTATCCCTTATCTTTTTGATACAAGACAAAACTAGAATATGATTAATTTATTGAAATTTTCGAATATTGAATATTTTTTTTCTATATAAGAGCTAAAGGGACTAACTGCATAATTATAATACTAATATACTGTGGTTATTGTAAAATAAGAGTAAAATGTAAAAATAAATAATATTATACTAGTATATAATATATATTATACAATAATTGTTATAAAAATGAATATAGTTCAATATTTCATAATTTCAAATATTAATTGCCAAACTTATTGCTCGATAGGAATGACATGCAAAAACTTGCTAGCCCCCGAAAACGGAGATATAGAATACATATTGGAAGAGAACGAAAGAGACGATATCACGATATTACAGGTGTGTATATGTCTTATCTTTGCAAAAAATATGTATCGCGGTTTCGAGTAAATTATTAATTATTTTAGGCTGGCCAACAATTGGAATTCAAATGCAGTCCCGGATATCGTCTACAAGGGGAAAAATATTTGACTTGTTTAGAGACCGGTATTTGGGATTACGAGAGACCGTCCTGTATACTTTACGGATGTCCTCCGCCGAAAAAGTGCGTTTTAAGCATGTATCGCACGATTCATCTTTTTTAAATTAGGTCAAAAATTTATTCAGAGAAAAAGTATTGTGCATGATAAAAAATTTCACTTAATAGAACATGTAAAACTATTTTACATTCTCCGGATATGTAGAATAAAACACGGCTACGTCGCCTTCGCGAATTCCAATAAATCAAACCAGACTTTCGTTTACGGTCCCGAGGAGAATACAATCGACGATCTCTCCAAAAAAACGTATCATCACGATGATATCGTTGGATTCCTTTGCCATCACGGGTACAAATTTCACGGAAATCACAGTCTGTTGACGGAATTCAAGCTACAGTGTTTGACTAACGGCAGCTGGATTGGATTCGTCCCCGATTGTGTTCCGCGCATATGTCCTTGGCCGGATCGTATGAAAAATGGAAGAATCTTCCTCAGGAAACAAGACAATAACACGATCGAAATTCCCGAGGAGGGAGACGCGATGTCCGAATCTGTTGATGGTATAGCAACAGACAACGAGAAAGAAATCTCTCCGGAAATGTTCGTTTCCGGCGCGGAAATCGTCATCGTCTGTGATCCGAGATACGAATTGATCGGAGACAATGTCAGAACGTGCATCAACGAAACTTGGTCCTCGACTTTCTCCTCTTGCGCGCCCCGCAATTGTTCCGTCGAGGATCAGCCGCTTTTTAAGATTATAAAAAAATTGGAGAACGAAAACGATGTGATATCGCTTGAATTCGATAACGAAAAATGGCATAGCGTGGAGAATGTCACGAGCGTCTATAAACAATTCGAGATCTTTGCCGAGGGAAAGGCTTACGGGCAACATATAATTCTAACGTGCCGAAATGGCACACAGATGAACCTGGACAAGCTGGTTATCAATGAAACAATCTCGAATATAACGTGGGTGTGTAACGAGACTGGAAAATGGATAGTTTCAAATTTATCGTTGAATGAATCTGTACTGGAACAACTGTTGAACGACTCGACATACGTCTGCGACAGTTCGTGTGCACCCCCAGAGGTAATTACAGCACACACTTCTCGAAATATCAATAGACAATATTATAAAATATTAATAAAAAAAATATTAATATTAAATAATATAAATATTAAATAATATTAATTAATATAAAAATATTAATAAAAAAAATATAAATATATATAATAAATAAATATAATAAAATAAAAGATTTAGGTTTGAAAAGAAAAGAATATTATGTACAAAAGTCTCGAATATTTAATTTTGAATTATATTAATTTTGAATTTGAATTTTAGATACCAAAATATGGATACATTGATAATATTAATAACACCGATGATATAAACAATCGTAAGGCGATCAACAACGTCGTGATCTTCAAGTGCCGTCACGGATATGTTTTGGAAGGTGATGAACGGTCTGTTTGTCTACCGAATGTCACATGGTCCGCTTTACCCTCTTGTAAACGTAAGTAACGTATATATTTTTTTCTCTTAAAATTGAAAATATTAGACATTTCTAAATTCCTATATATTATATATTTTTAGCTGTAGCATGCGGAGAGCCACCGATCTTCGCGAATGCGATACTAAAGCGAGACGTTGGCGAAAAAACTCAGAATTTTATTTTTGGTAACATGATTTCTTATCAGTGTATTCCGGGCTATCGTGTATTTGGACAAATGACTTTAAGATGTCTGGGAAGCGGAAAGTGGTCGAGAATGAACGGTAGATGTTCGAGTGCGTATAAAAAAATAATAATTTTAAATCTATCCATCTTACATCAAAGTCAACTTTAAACCATCCAAATTTACATTACTATTTTCAGAAATATCATGCGGTAAACCGCAGATTCAGCCTGGAATCATGCTTCATGGCCGTTCTTATCTATTTCAAGATCAATTGACTTATGTGTGTTCCGATGGTAAAAAGCGGGGAGTGATTACATGTCAAGCTAACGGGAAATGGAACGAATCCCCGAAATGTAACGGAAATAAAGATACGTAATCGACTCACACGATGGTTGAATTTTCTCGCGCACAATTCAGTAAAATGACATTTTCGTTTTTAATAACAACACACATGTTTTTATTTCTTTCTGAGTTTCTCGTATCAAGATTTACGAATGTGATATAGAAAACGTAATCACGCAGTCTTATCACGAAATAAATAACTTAGTTTGAGATTTACAGAATAGTACGTACAGATATGCGGTAATTTTTGATCTAAATATTATTTATGCACAATTTTTTCGTATTGTAATGGTTAATTTCAATATATCGTACTCCTCTTTTGAGAATACATATATTTTTTTCATGTTTAACTGTAAAAGTTGGTGTATATCGATACAAATAATTCTCATCTCAAAAATTGGCATTGTGTTGAACTCGCATATTCGTGTACGATAGTTCATCAATACTGGCCACGACAAATACTACACGAGTTCAATTGTACATTTTGTTCGTGTTTCACGCTTCAAATATATAATTCAAGAACAAGACTATAATAACATATAGCAATTGAATAAAACATATCTCTTACACATAAATACATGATAAATTGCGTTATAAATATCATTTGGACATATACAAACATATCTGCATATCACTATCTGAGGAAGAACAATAAATATATGTGAAAATAATTTTTTTGTATAAATGTTGTGTCTATTAATTTACGCCTAACGAGTTGATGTTATATAAATGAAGCACCTTCATTAAAATAGGTACATTATTAGCATGGCTACATCAGAGAAAGAAAAATCAGGCTTCTGATATAATACATCGCTCAAAATTATTGTAAGATGTAAACGTACCATTTGACAAAATGTTCATTATCTATTATTCTTTGTTTCATCCTAATTTTTGTTTTATGATAACTACTATATTATTTAATGGAACTTAAATATTTTAGCTTAAAAGATTGTCACTTTGACAATCAAAGACAACTTTGACAGAACAAGGCTATACAAATTGTGTATCATGTAGAGGATGTCTACATGAATAAATACATGTTCTAAATGCTGTAAACAATTCCTCTGCAAATTAAAACGATAAATTTTAGCCATACTAACTTAATTGCTTGTCTAAATCGAAGACCATAATTCTTCAGAGCTCGTTCTTCGAGTTATTGCTGGAGTATTTAGGTTTGAGCTCTTCAATTCGTTTAATAAAGTCTGTCTTTTCTATACAACCATCACACACCTCTTCCCAATCATTCAGAATCTTTTTCAAGTCGCGCACCTTAAGCTTCTTCAAATTCACAGTGTTGAGATCAATTTGTTTTTCTAAAATAAAAATATCTATGTTATACACATATCTTACATCTTGCATTTGTAATAAAAATTACAAGAACTTGAAAATTATATATACCGAATCTGAGGTCGCATATTTGAGCATCTTTCTTTTTCAATTTCTCGCATATCTTATCAGCAGGCATAGACCACGATAATGGTTTGCTCAGTTCGCCTAAAATACCAGTGGCAGATTCTTCCAATCCACCTAAATAATAACACTGAAAAGATAATAGATATAATAAAATATAATAGATATAATAGATATAATAGATAGATATAATAAAAACATAATAGATATAATTTTAACTTGAATGATTTAATTAGCTAAAGAAATATTTGCTATTATTTCATTTATATATAAAAATTAATTTTACTTACAAATCTATTTTCTTTTGATTTGGTGCCTTTACAATATTCTCGAAACTTTGTTTCAATCTTCTTGGGATCACTCTTAATGTCTGCTGACAATGTCTGACTAAATTTATCAACGACAGCGACACATACTATAAAACAATGCATAATTAAGGAAAATTATAAACGAATTTGCATAAATTTTAGTGTAAAGGCGAAATAATATTTACCTTCGCAATCACCTTCTTTCAATGCTGTAACAGTACACACAATTCCAAGAAATATGGAAAATATCAGCGATACCGAAGTGTTCATTTTTCGTTTCTTTTGGTTTTCTATTAAAGATAGTATTATCAAGTCATTAAAATGAAGAAAAAATAAATACATTTTCGACTTTAGTATATCAATTAATTGTATATAAAATCTATATAAATAAATGTTCCAACAAAATGTATTAAATGTTTATTCTTCGTAAAAAAAGACACGAGAAGATCAGTTGGATCATTCTTTGGAATGTTGAAAATTTTCGTTGTTCATTCATTTATCGACGTTTTTATTCATCCTTTTTTTATTTCAGATACGTAAGAAATTTATTCAACTCATAAGAACTTTACGTGAAATATTATTGGTACGAGAACAAAAGCGCCTAAAATTGAGAGAGAATCACAAGATCGCGGAAAAAATGTAAACTCTCGAATATCCTAGAAGCATGCATTAGGTTATTCGAAATAAGCATGTTACATACCGTTACGATCGATGTAATAATCAACGTATCGTCGATGCAAAGTATTTGTCGTTCGATAAATCAGCAACGCGCGATGATTTTAATTCATCCACTCGACTTTTTAACAAACGTCCTTCGAATCTCAACGGCTGTTTATTCCGCACACGACTTTATACACGTTGGCTTCTGTCAAAAACCCGGAATCCCAGCTGGCGCACGTTCATTGGCTGTGACGTAGCGATGAGTCATAAACACTCAACCATACGTTCAAAAATCTATTCGGTCAAGAATAGCGTTCGATTGGCCAATCAGGACAAAAGGAGCAAATATTTCTTTATCCTGATTGATTGAATAAATTTATGCAATAGATAAGATTTTCAAACGCGTCTAATTTTTACGTAAAACATGTATAATTTGTAAGAAACAAGTTCTTTGTAAAATAAAGGACAGAAAGAGAAAGAAAACGACATAGAAATCTGCTCTTAAGAGCATAGTACGAACTAAAGAAAAAATTTTTTAAAATTAGTTTTTAGTATTTCTATAATATTTATATTACTATAGAAATACTAAAAAATAATTTAAAAAATTTTCCTAAATAATATGTGTCAAAATAATTTTTCCATATTTAATATTTGAACAAAATAAAATATATCATTATAATTTAATAATATGTATCATTATAATTTAATTATTATTATTTATAATATTAATATTATTAATATTTAAATTTAGTATTATTTATATAATATTTCTCTCTTTTATATTATCTGTATATATAATATTCATTATTATAATAATTTAAATTTTATAATAATTAATATTATATATATCATTATTAAAATTCCACTATTTATCTATAATATTTATATTAATATATTAATTATAATATTAATAAATATTATTTATATTCATAATATTTATATTAATATATTAATAATAATATTAATAAATATTATTTATATTCAAAATAGGGTAATTAAAATTTGAATATAAGCGGGAGTTGCCTAAAAATGGCGTACCAATCAAAAGTGGTCTCCTGATGTTCCATTCCAGTACGAACTTGATATGTACGCAGCATAAGATTATCGGAGTGGAAGTGACCGCTCTCAGACGATTCTCTAGTTTCAGACAATATGGCGGTACGCAGAGAAGCCAGGTATAACCTCAATCCTGAGAAGTCCTCGAAGAGAAGCAACAAGAGTTGTATAGAAAATTGCTGGGAATTATGGCGACTATTCCTCTTGTTTCTGACAGATCCGAAGAAACTGTCGTCGATAACGACGCTCTTCATCCTCGCCGAAATAGTCGTGAACATATTGGTCATCGAGAAGGTGTCGTACACCGAGATCGACTGGAGGGCCTACATGCAGGAGGTGGCAGGCTTCCTGAACGGCACCATGGATTACTCGAAACTGCGAGGTGATACCGGACCGTTGGTTTATCCTGCCGGCTTCGTCTACATCTTCTCCGGCTTCTATTACATAACTTCTCATGGTGTCCATATAAAGACAGCACAGTACATCTACGTGGCCATATATGCGATCACGTTGACGTTGGTGTTTAAAATTTACGCCAGGACTAAAAAAGTGCCGCCTTACGTATTGATTCTGATGTGCTGCACCTCTTACAGAATACACTCGATATTTGTTTTGAGACTCTTTAACGATCCGATAGCGATGCTGCTGCTGTACGCGAGTGTCAACGCGTTCCTGGACAATCGCTGGTACCTGGGTAGTGTACTGTACAGTCTCGCTGTATCTGTCAAGATGAATATACTGCTATTTGCTCCAGCGCTTCTTGTCGCTTATCTGTGCATCCTAGGATTGTCCAAAACGCTGATACAATTAAGCATCTGCGCATTTATACAGTTGATTCTTGGTCTTCCGTTTCTACTGGAGAATCCAATCGCGTACATAAAGGGTGCTTTCAATTTGGGTAGGATCTTTGAATTTAAATGGACTGTAAACTGGAGATTTTTGTCAGAGGAGGTATTTGTTCATCCATACTTTCATCATTCTTTATTATTTCTGCATGTGTTAATGTTGCTCTACTGTCTACGCATTTGGATTGTTTACATGGAATCATACGCAAAATTAAAAGATGTGGAGAAAAGCTTGAAGTCCCAGGTTCCTAAAAAAGAGAAGCTAGACATGTCCATTGTAAGCCAACTGTTTGTCTATCCCCTCTTTCTTGCAAATTTCATTGGCATCATGTTTAGCAGATCCCTACATTATCAATTCTACGTATGGTACTATCATACATTACCGTATATTGCATGGTGTACTGAGTATAAGACTGTTTTTAAATTGACTATCTTAGGTATGATCGAGTTGTGTTGGAACACATATCCAAGTACAGTGTTCAGTAGCGCAGCATTGCACGTATGCCATATAATTTTGCTATATGGTGCTCTTAAAACTAAATCAGATAGTACGGTAGAAAAGTAGCAAATACATATATGTATCTGATATTGTGTTTTTATCTGAATTGTCTTCCTACATCGTTTGTATATATATCTTTATATATAATATATATCTTTATATATCTTATATATAAAGATAAAAATAATGCATCTTTATTACATATATAATATAATGAAAATGTGACGATATTTCGCACCACACTTTTTAATCTTATTACACGTTCATAATTTGATATATGTGCGCGTGTCTGTGGAATGAAATATATTGTCTCATGTTTGAGAGAGTTGTAAGATATAATATCTATTAAGCGTGCGCGATTACATGTGTTATATAATATATATCTTTTGTACGATTTCTGAATAAATTTTAAGACAATGGGTTGATAAATGTATGAATAATTTTCTTTCTTAGAGAAATTTGTGACGTTAATCAATTCAAGATAGTATTATATAATATATATACTATTTTATTTTTTTCTCGTAAAAATTTTATTGGTGTGCAATTCAATTATTCAAAGAATTGTCTTATTTGGAATAGTACTTATAGGTACAATCAAAATGAAGTTTCTTACAAATTAATTAAAATATGTGCAAATAAAATATTAAAATATATTAATATTAAAATATATTATTAAAATATATTAATATATTTAATATTATTAAAATATATGTAACAAAATACATTACAGATTAAAAATTTAAACAAAATGCAAAAAATAATCAATTTTTAACAAATCAAATAAGGAAATAAATATGAATGAAATTGACGACGCGTATTTCATGATATTTTTTTACAATTAATAAAATACGGGAACTGTCGATTTCTGAAATTTTAATTTAATTTCTAATTATGTGAAGATAAGTAGATAAGAATTTAAATTTTATTTTAATTTGTAATGATTTTTTTATTACGTATTTTTTGTTAACAAATTAACATTGACATTAATTTTTTATTAACAAAAAACAGTAAAAATCAATGTTGCTACGAATTAAACTGAATATAAAACATCGGCAAATTTTTCGACTGATTATTTTATTAAAAATCTAAAACATATTTAATGTAAATGTTAATAATAAATTTCCTAGATTAAAGAAATTTTTACAACTGCACAAAGAGTCAGACTTAAATGGATATCCCCACAATCGTGCTATTTTAAGCGAATTTAATAGAGATAAGATATGAACACATCATGAACTAACATATACTTAAGTAGCACGTAGCTGTCGCGTATATAAAGGTATTCGCGCGCATTAAATTCGCAAATATACATTTCAGTTTTTGCACGAGAATATTGTGATTAAAGAAGTTTACGACTTTACAAAGGAGGCCGAGAGATCGACGAGCGGCCGAAGTGTGTCAAAGAAAGAATCGTCTTCTCTCTTTTCATTTCACCTTGCCACCGTTCGCACGGCGAAGCTATTGCTCGACCACGTGGACGAGGACTACCGCTACACCGTTTCTTCTCCTGGAGGGGACATAGTATCAGCGGTCAGGTGAAACGGACAGCCCTGACATTGCGCGCGCCCGCTCCCTATCCTGGTATCGATCGCGCCTGTTTTCGTCAAGCATAGCAGTGTCGCATCGACGATCACCGGGGCATCAACCCAGACCATCCCGACTCTCTTCCGATTTCACTTTTCTGCGGCGCGTGTCCTCTGGATCGACCTTTGTCGATCTTCCCGCGCACTTTCATTGGACTCTCTCCTCTCGACCTTGTCCTTTGATCTTCAGAATCGGCTTTTCGCCTTCGAGATATTGTTTGTTGACTTTGGATATCAAGGGTGAAAGAAAGAAAGGAAGGAAGTTATTTCGGTAAAGGAAGTTTATTTATGAAACATCGACGGGACAATTGGAATTGAAAGAGACCACCAGGGAGATACAGGTAAGAAAGTGAGAAAGTATTGTGAGAGCTATCGTTTCGCGTATTGGAGTATAAAACTGTCGGAGAAAGTTGCATCGCGATGAAATTTATGGGATTTTTATCATAATGTCAAACGATTGTTCATTGAATTAATTAGATTAAATTTTAGATATTAAAGATTAGATTTTTTTTAAATCAACGATTTAAATAAATAAGAAAATCCAATTGTAGCGTTTATTTAACTTTTCATCATTGTATTTACTAAATGTAAAAAAAAATTGATTTGAAATATTTATTAAACTTATTTGTCAGTATATTGTATTATATTTACAATTGTATTGTAAAAGTTTCAACAGAGAATTCGCCTCGATTTTTATTCTAACAAAGTCAACGGAATAAAATTATACTATTGTATGATAATTACTACATATATTATACGATAATAAAAGTCAATTTTGTATTTGTGCTTATCATGGTACGTGAATGATGAGTTAAGTTTCGTATGTTAAGAAACGTTCATTTTAAAAAATAATGTATAATAAAAGCTAGTCAATAATAAAGAGGAATGCCAAGTGTTTATTTCTCGAATGCAAACATTCGATATATGAAAAAAAATAAGTATATTTCTGGTATAAATGTACAATATTTCTTCATAAAGGATGAAATGTTGTATATATAATCGTTTACTTTTATCATAAATATTTCGGAAATATATAATTTATGATAACGAAATATAGTAACAAAAAGCTTATTGTTAGAATAATTAATTTGTAATTAATTATTTAATTTATGAATATTTTATACATAATGAGTCGTTTAAAAATAATCTTGGAAATTACTAATTGTGTGTCCCTACGAGGTACTGTTATACTTAAGGGATATTATTATACTCAGCTCTGTAGTTATATTTAATTTTTATAAAATCAATGAAATTTTTTTCCATTATAAGCGCCTAATACAGCGTAAAATACATGCGCATAAATAAATATGTTTGCGTAAAAATATATTCGCAAAAATGATTTGTTTGAAGAATTCATATTGAAAATTAGATACATGTCGAAATTAAATCAACTTGTGAAAATTCGCGCAAATAAAAAAAATAATGATAAGGTAAAACCTTGAATTGCGCCAATAGGATAACGAATTATGTCGGCTGATAATATGACCTCAGGTCATGATATTCATAAGTCGAACTGACTGGCTGGCAAGTTTCTAGTCGACAAGCGGCAATCGTAGTGAGAGGAGACTATTTGATTCACAATTTTTTTATGTTTAATGTTCGTGAAAATTTCAATTCAATCCAGCCATTTAAAAAATTTAATTATTAGAGATCCACATATTGTTATTGTTTGTTATACTAATTATTTTATTATCGATTTAATTAAATAAATATATTAAATAAATAAATAAATAATAATTTAATAAATATATTAAATAAATAAATAAATAAAATTGATTAAATTTACTAACACATTGTTGCTTATATTATAGAATGACGTTCTGGTGGGAGAAGATATTTCTGGTAATAATAGCGGTCGTCAGTTTGAGGATCTTTATAAAGATCGGAATTCTGGTATGGAAGAAGTTTATTGCCCCGAGTCTTGGACTTGGAATCGACATACGAACGCAAGGAAAATGGGCAGTGGTCACCGGTGCAACAGATGGACTCGGAAAAGCATACGCCAAGGCATTCGCTAAAAAGGGTTTAGATATCGTCCTCGTCTCGCGATCTATGTCGAAACTCAAAGATGTAGCCGCTGAGATCGAAAAGGAATATGGGGTGGAAACCCGCGTAATAGAGGCCGATTTAACGGAGGGTCAGGTGGTCTACGCAGAGATTGCCAAAGGGACGCAAGACTTGGAGGTAATGGATTTAATTATATAATATATAGATAATTTTATAAATACTGTACATGATTCTTAAAAGGAGTGTTTAACAAAAAAAATGTAGGTGAGGAAAGATAAAAAAAAGCTTAAGAAATTGATTATTTTTAAATGTAAAAAGGTAAAGAAGGATATTTCGTCTTTTAAAGAAAAAAATAAAAAAAATATTTCCTCTTATAGTATAATAAAAATGAGATAATATGAAAGAGAATAATTACAGAAAATATTTTATTCTACAGGTGGGTGTTCTCGTTAATAATGCCGGTGCGAGCTACGATTACCCCGAGTTCTTTACAAATGTCTCGGAGGAAATGCTTGCGAAAATATTGCAACTGAATGTAGCTGGCGTGACCGGGGTTGCGAGAGCTGTGTTGCCAGGAATGCTGGAACGTCGAAAAGGAGTTATTATTAATGTCAGTTCGTTAACCGCGATTATACCGAGCCCTTACTTGGCCGTTTACGCCGCCAGCAAAGCGTATATCGATAAACTCAGCGCCGATTTAGCTACGGAAGCGGCACCGAGAGGCGTCACTGTTCAGTGCGTTCTTCCGGGCGCGGTTGCCACAAAGATGTCAAAGATCAAGTAAGAATCGTGAAGGAAACTTTAGTTTGCATTTACTCTCGCAATATCTAATATATATTTATCTTCTCTTTTCTTCTCTTCTTTGCAGGAGAGCATCTTGGATGGCGCCTACTCCAGAAAAGTTTGTAGAAGCGGCATTAAAAACGATCGGTATTGAAGCACGTACGACTGGATATCCACCACATTCTTTAATCATCGGAGTCATGAACGCTTTGCGTTATATATGCGAGACGGGCGCGGTGTGGTTAGTGGCGAAAACGATGCTTAATATAAGGGGACGCGTATATCGCAAAAAGATGAAAAGCCAAAAAGAAACGCAAGAAGATATTCTCATTAAGAATTGATTCGCTGATGAGACAATACAGTACATTATTTTGTTAATTGTTTCTGAAATGTTTTCGATTATTCTTTTGTTGCTTTGTGTTAAGTTATAACAGTTGACAGCTTATTTAAATTATTTTTTTTAAAACACGCTGGCTTGTTTTTCATATTGTGATAAGGTAAAACTCTTTGTATTTATAACTCTTGAATGAAGAAATAAAACAAAAATTTATTGCAAGCATTATATAACATAAGATAATTTTTTTAAATTATTGTAAGTATATATATATATATATATATATAAGTCAATTTTTAAAAAAAATATTCTTTATATATGATAATTTAGATCAAGAATAATTATATCTTTATGTTAAATTTATTACCGTGTTTTTGAAAGAACGCTTTAATAGATTTTATATATTATATGTATATTATATGATGATTGTAATAAAACATAATTATCCGTAATTGGTATTTAATTATTATAATTTATACGCGCACATATGTGCATCTAATATATATACAGAAAGAGATTTAAAATTTAAATTTAAATTAAAAAATTTTTAAATTTAAATTCAAAATTTTAAATTAATTTAAATTTGCGACAGACGAATTATAAGATAAATCAACAATTACAGATAAATTAATAATTACAGATAAATGAACAATTGTAGATAAATTAAGAATTAGAAATAAATGAACAATTTAAATTTACAACAGATTTTTTTCTTTCTATCCACTTGTACTTTCCGCGCATGCGCAATTTCAAGTGCATATTTTCTCCGCGCACGCGCATTCGAAAGCAATATGGCCGTGCCCAGCTGCGCGTTTAGCGGATAAACCTTGTCGCTGGAAATTCGCGTGAGGTGCGAAGGTGTGTAAAGTTGTTCCTGATCGAGTACGCGGATCGTTGCGATCGCGAGGCAGCGTTATCTCGTGGAGAGGCAACCAGGAAGCGAAACGAACGGGAGAAGCGGCGTAGTCACGTTGACGCGCGCCTAACCTCTCAAGTGTCAGTCACAGTTCCCGTTCCAGCGAGCCGCTGCTGCGAACGTGTTGCACGTCGGCGAGCAGAAGAGATCCCGCACGTGCTCCTACGCACGTCACTGTTCCCCCTGTGTGTTCCATCGCGCCGATAACCGATGTCCGCTGGCATGTTCCGCACGACGACAGCGAGGCCATTCAACCTGCGATACATCCTCGCGTTCAACGAACCTTACGCACTTTGTTGGAGACAGAATAGAGTGAAATAGTGTTTACTGCAGCTGCATACGTGAATGTGCGATCGCGGTTCGATTAACTTATTTTTTATAGATATAGTTTATCCCGTATTGTATTTATATTACACGTGTGCGACACTCGCTCACTGTTCATTGTTGTCACAATCTGCTGCTACTCAACACCGCACATAATATAATATAAAAGCATATATATATATATATTTGTATATATACTACTACTCAGCATTTCGCATTTTCTATTATTCTATCTAGCTTAACGATGCGCCTTATCAGCGTTGAAAAGCTGAGCGAAATTCAGAATGACGCTACGCGCATCAGGAATATATGTATACTGGCACATGTGGATCATGGAAAAACAACCCTGGCAGATTCTCTCGTCGCAAGCAACGGCATCATCTCCAACAAATTGGCTGGCAAGCTCCGATATTTGGACAGTAGACCAGATGAGCAGATGCGTGGAATCACGATGAAATCCAGCTCCATAACGCTGTGTCACGTACACAATGAAGCGGATCATGTAATAAATCTAATCGATTCTCCGGGACACGTAGATTTTTCCTTTGAAGTTTCAACGGCGGTTCGACTTTCCGATGGAGCTTTTATCGTGGTTGATGTAGTCGAAGGTGTATGCCCTCAGACACGTAGCGCTTTATCTATATCCTATGTCGAGGGTCTAAAGCCTATTTTAGTACTTAATAAAATCGACAGATTGATTATAGAAATGAAATTGACGCCATTAGACGCCTATGTTCGTTTGACGCAAGTTTTAGAGCAAGTAAACGCCATTATGGGTGAATTATTTGCGAGCGATGTTATGGAACGCGAAGAACGAGAGGAAACAGTTACAGCTGCGTCAAACAGGGTAAACGAAAGAGATTTGGCAGATTGGCAATCGGTGCTAGAAGAGATTGATGATTCAAATTTATATTTTTCTCCAGAACAAGGAAATGTCCTTTTTGCTAGTGCAATTGATGGCTGGGGATTTGGTATAAAGGAATTTGCTAAAATTTATTCTAACAAGTTGGGATTCAGCGAGAAAATTTTGCGTAAAACGCTATGGGGAGATTTTTATATAAATAACAAAACAAAACGTATCATGAAAGGAGCTCAAGAGAAGGCGAAGAAGCCCCTTTTCGTACAACTTATTTTGGATAATATCTGGGTGCTATACGAGAACATAGTGATACGAAAAGACAAAGATAAATTGTCGACTATGGCTCAGAAGTTAAATATCAAATTGACAACGCGAGACTTGAGACACACAGATCCGAAAGCGCAATTACAAGCCGTTTGCTCGCAGTGGCTTCCTCTGGCACAGACTTGTCTCGATATGGTATGCGAGAAGGTGCCAGCACCAAATAAATTAACCGATGAGAAAATTGAACGATTGATAAGTGGAAACAACGACTTCTCTACTTTACCTCTTGAAACACAGCGACTCAAAACAGCATTCTTATTGTGCGATCCATCTCCGGACGTACCAGTTATTGTATTTGTATCGAAAATGTTTCTAGTGGAAAGAGACATGTTGCCTGAAAATAGGCCGAAATCTTTAACATCGGAAGAATTGGCACAAAGAAGGGAGATTGTTCGACAGAAGCATGCCGAACAATTGGAGCGAAAAACTCTTACCGAGAATCATGAAGAAAGTACGTGCAATTCGGTTGTCTCTAAGAATGAGGAGGTCTCTATGAAAGAGGAGAACGTCACTGATGATAAGTCGGACGGCGCATTAGTAGCTTTCGCTAGAGTATATTCGGGATCCATCAAGATTGGGGACGAGGTATTTGTCTTAGGACCGAAACACAATCCCAGTGTTGCCCTGGAACGCGAGAAGGCGGGCGAGCAAGTGGATTCGTCGCTTGTGCTGAAGGATTTGAAACCTGGGAAACATATCACAAAGGTGACTGTAAGTAAATTGTACATTCTCATGGGAAGAGAGCTCGAAGCTGTGAGCAAAATTCCGGCAGGTAATGTCTTCGGAATCGGCGGCCTCGAGGAGCATGTACTAAAGACCGCGACACTTTCCACGACGATCGCTTGTCCTTCCTTCACGGAATTAACTGCTCTCGCGGTACCAATTTTACGAGTAGCTCTCGAGCCGAAGCACCCGAATGACTTGCCCAAGCTTATCAACGGCTTAAAATTATTGAATCAGGCAGATGCCTGCGCCATCGTTCACATGCAAGAGACTGGGGAGATTGTCCTGAGCACTGCCGGTGAGGTTCACTTGGAGAGATGCCTGGAAGATCTCAAATTGCGATACGCAAAAGTCGACATTAACGTGTCGGATCCAATCGTGCCATTCCGCGAAACTATAGTTCCGCCTCCGAAACTCGACATGGTGAACGAAGCGATCGAGAAGAAGATGGAAGAAGGTAGACTCGAAATTTGGACGTCGAATCGGCAGTGTTACTTCGAGATAGACGCGAAACCTCTTCCAGAAAACGTAACGAAATTGTTAGAGAAAAATATTAATTTGATCAAACTGTTGGATAGTTACTGCGATAGAGGTGTAGAGAAAAATAGAGAACACGAGAATATTTCTGAGAGTCAACCTAGTGAGAGATTTATGTCCGATAAAAAGCAGAAGGAAGCGAAAATCTTCAAAAACGAATTGGAGGCAGCTTTTCTCGAGGCAGGATGGAAGGATAATATATTAGACAAAATATGGTCGTTTGGGCCTCGGAAATGTGGACTCAATATCCTGTTGAACGAAACCGATTATAAACAAAAAAAGTACTGGGAGCAGCAAAACACAAACGTCGATTCTCGAACGATGTAGGTATTCTTTAAAAATTAATGCAAAGATTCTTTTATTTTCATTGAAATGTGTGAATCTTTAAAATCGATATAATAAAAAAGTAATTTACTGCAATATACATATAATAAATGATATTTTGATGCATGAGAAAATATTCTTTTTAGATAAGCATGTTTAAACTACTTCCTTTACTTTACTAAGATTTGTTTCAAATGATAATAACGTATTGTTTCCTATACAATTATTTCAGATATGAGAGCAGCATAGTCAATGGATTTCAGCTTGCTACTCTAGCTGGTCCCTTGTGCGAGGAGCCTATGATGGGTGTTTGCTTTCTTTTAAAGAAGTGGGAAATTTTTGATACTCCACAAAGGTAAATATGCATCGATATTTTAGAATTGTCGTACTAGTGATGCAATTTTATATAAAAGTAAATGCCTTGAATTGATATCTGTAACTAAAATAATTATGTCATCATAAAAAGCAGATATTGCGATTGCATTCTGGAAGATATGCAGTTATTATATATGTTTTTGTTAATGCATTTTATGTTGCGCTTTAAATGGTATGATGAAAGTAGCATTATTAAAATTAACGAAGTAAAGAATTCATATTTGATTGCATCGTTTGAGAATTTATAATGGACGTTATATTAGCATAGATAAAATTTGCATAATGTTACAGCGATTCCAGTGGTCAAAGCCAAGGACATCTAGGCGGCCAATTAATGTCGGCATGTAAAGAAGCCTGTCGACGCATCTTTAGTCTGCGACATCCTCGATTGATGACGGCAGTGTACAGTTGCAGCGTTTTAGTCAACTCCGACGTTCTCGGTGAGTAACAATATGCAATATTATGCAATACGTGAAAATGAAAAATGGAAAATTGCTCTCGTGTATGGTTTTATCATATTCGTATAATCTCTCCCATTGAAAGCACATATTTCCAATTCTTTCTTAAATCATGCAGAGTGTAACAAACGGATTTCAAATCAGTTTAGACTAATCAGTTTTTCTCTTATCTATGAGAGGCAGATTATTATCATAGTAAGTCAAGATTTATAAATGTTTTACTTGGTAATGAGAGAGAAAGAAAAAATGCATATAAATTTTGCATGTCAGAAATTCAGGTACCATATATTCCATATATTCCTATTTTTTTTAATATTATGCGCCATTAGATAATTCTTTACATTGTTACAAGAAGCAAAGCCATTCGTCTTCTTTATCGTATCGTTAATCAGTTTATCGGAGTTGTATATCGTGTATGATTAATCGTAACCATTCTCATATTACGAATCTCTTATGAACATAGAAATTATGAGTAATAAATACAATGAATAATTAAGTGAAGATGATAATACAAATACATATTCATCTTATCTTATCTACTAATCCTTGCGCGGGCGCACTGGTGATTATGTGTATTTGTAAAATTTTTAATTTAATTAATCTATAAAATTGATTTTTTTTATATTTTACCTCCTATTATCATCAAATCTTGTCCACAAAGGCGCAGAGGTAATTATATTTAACAAATATTTAACGAGAAATTACAAAATACACATAATGGGATTAATAAATAATTAGTATGAATTACTTGCGTTATTTTTTGCGCCCGTTCAAGATTTAAGGGAGCGTGAGAATACTAAGAGGGAATTAGAAAGGGAATTCGAGCGAAAGATGGCTCGAGGAATTATAAATATAGCGTTATTAATAATTAACGTGTAAATTCGTCGATGGCAGAATATGGGACGGTTGCGTCGCGCTTGCTACTCCCATAGAGACGACGTTGTCATCAGCTGTCGCACCTTGTGCCAAGGAAAACGTGGTTTCTCTTCGTCTTGTACGTGATCTAATGACAGATCGAAATTGTATCAATCGCAAAATTTATATTTCAGATTTTAAAGTATAATATGTAACGTTTAGAACGCATACTTGAGAGGCTGCGCGAATATCGCAGCGGTCGTCCTCTTCTGTTCCCCTGCACGCACATCATCCCGTATACTCGAATACCCGGGACACTAGCATATGTCGGTTGATCGTGACTCATAGGTCCTTCTACAAAGGAATATAAAATATAAAAGCATAAAAAATGATACTAGCAGCTTTTCCATTTCTTCATTTTTAAAAAAGTTTGCCAACTACTTCCATTTTCATTATAAAAAAAATTTTATAGCTATTTCCATTATATTTCCATTATAATGCAGTCATATTTTATTGAAATTTTTGTAATAATTTGCGAACATTTAAGAAAGACTTTCTCTCTCTTATTCTTTATATCATTCTAAATTACAATTTTAAAAAAATAAAATATATATAAATAGGAAAAAAATAGAAAAAAAATAAAAATTAGTGAAATTTATCTATAAATATTATTAATATGTAATTGTTTAATTATTTAATTATTAATAAATATTATTTCACAAGTTAATTATTAAATATTTAATAAACATTTAATACTTATATATTAATATAATATTTATATATTAATATCTTATTATTAATTATTAATAAAATAAATTATTAATATTCAAATAAATTAATTAAAACTTTAAAAAATTGAGAGAAATATAAATTAATAATAACATAAATTTAATTAAAATATTATAATTAATTTAATATATTATATAATTAATTATTATTAATTAAATACTTATTAATATATATTAATATATATAAGGATTAATATATATTAATATATAAATGATTAAAATAAATAATTATTAATAAATTTATTTATTTATTTATATTATATTACATTACATTTGAGTCGGTCAATTTTAATTGTGAGACTCAATTGAACTTTCTTTAATATTTAAAATTTCTCACTTACCGAGTATGTTTGTATCGGGACATCGGCATATCACGAGATAATGAGACTTTCCCGTACGCACGTTCTGTAGCGCCAGTAGAGACCAGTCCCGCGACGCTCTGCACTCTCGCATCTCGGCAACCGGCTCGCACGTTTTTACCAAGGTCAAGGCCTGAAAAGAGTACGAACGCAATGAGCGTCGTCGTTTCACGAGTCTTTCTTAATCAGATGTACCGCGATTGCGTTACACATATATAATCCCGTTAGAAAATAAATATGCATTAACGTAACGTTATAACGAACAAAGCAGCCAAGAATCGCTCTGAAAAATCAACGCGAGGACTTTGAGGACAATCATTAAATATCGATTATTTCTCGTAAAAATATCGCCAAGATCTTTCTTTATTTCAAGGTTGACATATGTTAGATTTTACGGTATGTTGTTAGTAATAAAATTGCAATGATATTGAAATTGCGCGGATAAAAGTCATGTACGTGAAAGCAAGCTCGAAAGTACGGGACTATCGTGTCGAATATTTAAACTCTTTTCTCGGATGACTTCCGCGATGACTGTCTTTTCGAGCGGAGATTCGTCGGTGTGCAAGTCACGGTTAATACACGAACGAAAGTGAACGAGTTTTTCTCGCGGCGAGAAACTCGCGTTTAAGATCATCCCAGCCGAGTCGGTCACACCGGGAATGGCGCCATACCTTGGACAGGTACCGTTTCCGTGACAGCTCGATGTCTTAAGTACTAGAATAAAACATTACAAACGTGGCAATTTTTATAGCTCTGACGGAAACGATCGCGTTTTCCTCGCACGATTTCACGATTTTACTTCCAAGCATAGAAATTTGACGGCAATTCGCTAATGTCGTTTCATGATTTATTTAAAACACGCAGAAATTATTAATAATATTGACATTTTATAAAATTATTTATAAATATATTAATTATTATATTATTATATATTAATTAATTGTTATAATATTATAATAATTAATATATGTTTAATATTATAATAATTAATATTAATATAATAATATTAATATTATAATAAATATTAATAATATTAATACTAATATTAATTATTATATTAATAATATTAATAATATTAATAATATTAATATTCTAACAATTAATTAATATATAATAATATAATATATAATATATTATAATATAATATACAATATATATAATAATATATAATTAATATATTTATAAATAATTTTATAAAATGTCAATATTATTAATAATTTCTCCGTGCTTTAAATAAATCATGAAACGACATTAGCGAATTGCTGTCAAATTTCTACCTTTGGAAATAAAATCGTAACTCATAGGTCCTTCTACAAAGGAATGTAAAATATAAAAACATGAAAAATGATACTAGCAGCTTTTCCACTTCTTCATTTTTAAAAAAGTTTATTATATATTAATTATATTATAATTATTATATAATAATTATATTAATTAATTTTATTATATATTAATTTATATATTATTTTAATATATTAATTTACATATTAATTTATTTTATAAAATTATTCATCAGATCGCAAGTGAAATCGTATCTGCTGCTCGTAATAAAAAATGGACGAAATTGTAGACAGCTGAGAAGGATATTTTCTTCCGATTTTCTTAATCGTCCGAGAGTCGTTCGAAAATTTTTACTTACCTTGGTTCGAGGATCGGTCACCAGCTCGGTGGTGTGCAGGTCGTCGCTGTCCAAAGACGCGCTGCACGGATCCCGGTATCTTCCGGGACAGGCGCACAGCGGTTGCGTGAAGTTTAATCTGACGTAAACGGCATTGCACACTTGTTGGACGGCGCACTCCGGCAGCAAATAGATGTGCTGATTGTGCGGGTAATAGTGATATTTGGTCGGTTTCGCGAGCGCCGCGCTGGCCCCCTCCGGCAGTCGTACCCCCGTCTGTAAAAAAGAAAAAAAAGGATACTTTGGCAGCGTCATGCAATCACGTCGTAATAACACGTCGCGCGATTAAGCATGTCCAGATCCGATTTTTCGGAGCTACAGCAGATTACAGGGCTCCTTCTCTCTAAAAGGTATCGCATTCTTTCGCCGATTGACACGTCCGTTATTTTTGCGTTCGTTTAACCCGTTCGTATTTATAAGTTTGAATAAAGAATAAATGCGATCTCTCGAGATACTTTCTAAAAATAATTTCCTTTCAATAATAGATTCTCTCCGATCAATTTGGAGATGAATTTTTTTTCTTAAAAGACATCGATCGATGCCTCTAAATTTGTGAAAAGCCTTTCTTTTCGATGATTTATATACATTAAAATTCTATTTAAGAAAATTTGAAATTAATTGAAGAATATGATTTTAATTTTTCGAAAAAATTTGTGAAAAGCCTTTCTTTTCAATGATTTATAATTCGAAAGTTATTGATAATTTTCGAGTTATAAATCATTGAAAAGAAAGGTTTTTCACAAATTTGTTCGAAAAATTAAAATCATATTCTTCAGTTAATTTCAAAATTTCTTAAATAGAATTTTAATGTTTGATGTTTAGATAAGTTGATGGAATTGAAAACTTGAAAAATATAATCTTTTTCGATATTTTTATAAAAGAAATCAACTTTAAATTGATCAGAAGCTGTTTTTAAAAGGATATCTCGTGATTTTGAAGCCATTCAAGAAAGATTTAGTCTGATTATAAAAATGCTCTCATTTCGATGATGTCATTCGAATGAAACCAGTTACTGTAGCATGATTCTGCGGTAAACAAGATTACGTTGTATACCTCATTAGCAATGTTTCCATGTTACATAGGCGATTATGCGGCATCTTTTCACTTTTGTAATTCACACTTTCCTTTTACCGCTTCACGAACGAATTGAGAAATATATAAATTAAAAGAGACGGGACTTTAACTTCCATTCTAATATCGATCTAATTTCGTGAAATGTCAAAAACTATTCAAAGAAAGCACGTGTATTGTCAAAGAACTAAACGTCAATATTCGATCATCGTAAAGATCTTTGAAAGAAATAACGAGAGAAATATTGCCAAGCACAAAATGTAAAATAACTTACAAGATGGCAAATCAGTTTCTCGTGATATAGATGTTCGATATCTATTTCGGGAGGATGCTACAGGTATCGATCGCGTGATGGAAATTGTTAGCGGAGAAAGGAAGCAAGTTACGGAGAGGAATAAGACGGGGCAAAAAAGAAAACGGACGGAATGCTCGGAGTGAGAGAAAAGAGAGGCAATAAAGCCGGAGCAGACAGGCGGAGGCAAAACGCTTGGCAAATCGAAGGGGGTACAGGATGGTTCGTACGGATATCCATCGTCGGTCAACTTCCTGGAACGTGAGACTATGCTTGGAGAAGCGATAGCCTTCCTCGCCTTCGCCTGGTCCCGCTTTTTCTCTACGGGATATCGTTTATCTCATTTACCGCACTCGAGTCGCAATCATCTCCCTAGATCTTGCCTTAAAAAAGCTTCAGGTCCAGGAGAAAACGACGATACAAATAGTTTTGCTCGAGTATCATGGGTTTTACTACTTAAGGCTTTCTCTTTAAGAGTTAACATTAATATTATTCTCAAAAATCATTCAACTTAGATGGAAATTAAAATTGCAGGTTTGAAATTTAGAGAGAGCGTTTAACTGTCTCTTGCATATTTTAAAAATATGTAAAAAAAGTTTGCGCTCGCGAGAGGGTGAAATCGCAAGGAACTGTCAATTGGCGTGATTTCAGAAATTTTTACGAAGAAAGAATCAGTTTTGCTCGAGTATCATGGGTTTTACTACTTAAGGCTTTCTCTTTAAGAGTTAACATTAATATTATTCTCAAAAATCATTCAACTTAGATGGAAATTAAAATTGCAGGTTTGAAATTTAGAGAGAGCGTTTAACTGTCTCTTGCATATTTTAAAAATATGTAAAAAAGTTTGCGCTCGCGAGAGGATGAAATCGCAAGAAACTGTCAATTGGTCTGATTTCAGAAATTTTTACGAAGAAAGAATCAGTTTTGCTCGAGTATCATGGGTTTTACTACTTAAGGCTTTCTCTTTAAGAATTAACATTAATATTATTCTCAAAAATCATTCAACTTAGGTGGAAATTAAAATTGCAGGTTTGAAATTTAGAGAGAGCGTTTAACTGTCTCTTGCATATTTTAAAAATATGTAAAAAAAGTTTGCGCTCGCGAGAGGGTGAAATCGCAAGGAACTGTCAATTGGCGTGATTTCAGAAATTTTTACGAAGAAAGAATCAGTTTTGCTCGAGTATCATGGGTTTTACTACTTAAGGCTTTCTCTTTAAGAGTTAACATTAATATTATTCTCAAAAATCATTTAACTTAGATGGAAATTAAAATTGCAGGTTTGAAATTTAGAGAGCGTTTAACTGTCTCTTGCATATTTTAAAAATATGTAAAAAAGTTTGCGCTCAGCGAGGGTGAAATCGCAAGGAACTGTCAATTGGCGTGATTTCAGAAATTTTTACGAAGAAAGAATCAGTTTTGCTCGAGTATCATGGATTTTACTACTTAAGGCTTTCTCTTTAAGAGTTAACATTAATATTATTCTCAAAAATCATTTAACTTAGATGGAAATTAAAATTGCAGGTTTGAAATTTAGAGAGAGCGTTTAACTGTCTCTTGCATATTTTAAAAATATGTAAAAAAGTTTGCGCTCGCGAGAGGGTGAAATCGCAAGGAACTGTCAATTGACGTGATTTCAGAAATTTTTACGAAGAAAGAGTCAGGTACTCCTGGGAATCTCGATCTTGATTGCGGTTCTGCGATAAGTGATCGGTTGAATGAAGACAAAAATAAGGAAGGAACGGTTCGCGGAAGAAACCTGCTGACAAGATTCTGACTTTTCAGAGAAGGATATCCGAAAGATGCATCGCGCATTTCGAGTTTCGCATTCAATAACCGTAAAGAAATTCGTTTCAATGAGGAATTCTCGGTTCACTTCGTGATCTTTGCCCATGTCTCTTTCGTTTCCGACCTTGTCAGCCGCGCGGATCGCAATCGACCTCCGACTTTATATTTTCCAGACCATCTCCCGTTGGCCGGTGTCGAGTTGACTTGACCTCAGAGAGGCGTAAAACCGCCCGACTTCAAAAATAATGTCATCGCGTGCTATATAATACACCACACGTATCTCGGGCTACAAAACGCTTATAAAGCGGTCGTTGACCGAAACGCGATCGCATTCCCTCGAGTTCTCTGGGGTCACTCTTTACGCCAAGTTTGCTCCGCGCGATTTCTTTGGAATTTTGCGATTTCTTTCTTTTCATCATCTCGCTCCTTCGTTCTTTCGTCTTCGCACTTTGGTATCTAGTAGTAGGTCTTGTAGAAAAGTTCATTTGCGTTTGAAAACATAACGGTTTTGATAAGCAATGAGATGAGGAGATAAGTCTGAGTAGCAAAGCCAGGTGAAATAACAGCGAAGATAGATGATATGATTAAAATTGCGGTAATTTAATGAACAAAAGAACATTTCCTTTCATAATTTATACCGATAGCGTTATAGCTATTCAAGATAGTTGTCTATAAATTAATGATGCGAGAAAGGAAAATGCAAATATGAAAACATAATAAACGTGTTTAAACTGACGAAAAACTTCCGGTAATAATAATAGAAAATAATTACGCCGTTAAAATAATATTCCACTGATATGCATATTTTTCCTTCATCCTTTGTATTTTATTCGTTCAATGTTCGCTTCTATTATCGTAGTAGACGTAAGTAAAGTTTCGTCGACGAATCGCGGTAAGTATCCGATTAAAACGGAACCGCTAATTGATTTGCCGTCTTTATCCCGCCTAAATACAGAATATATAAGAAGTAGACTCGTTCGCGAATTACTATCCATGGACAAATATATAACACAAAGTAGCACAGAGTGAATCGATTAAAGCTCGGCGATTAGGTCGTGGTAAATTATCCGTAGAAATACCGGCCTCCATTCTCTCGCCCCTCGTCCTTTTTTTTTCTTTTTCCTCCTCGCCGCTCGTCTCTCATTTTCTTTTATTTTCCTTCGCATTTTCTTTTCGTCTCGACATCGTCACGTTCCACTACCGATATTAGCACCGGCTGATCCGTTTGCGTCACGACCGTGAACGCTCGCCCTCCTTTCGCCGTTTGTACATTCGTCGAGCCAATATATCTCAAGGTGCAAGGTGCATCGGCAATCCTCGTAATATCCTTCGGACATGCTTGTCTCGGCGAACGTGAAGGAAATCGATTTTCCGAGCAAAAATAATTGGTAAACGATCGATATTATAGTGCGAGGAATGATTTAGGATTGATTCATGAATTCGCGTCATAATTTAATCTTTCATTTTTGCGCGAAAAGTATAAAGAAGAATTATGCACAGAAGAAAGGACATTCTTGTTTTGAAAATATATTCCTGGACAAAATTAACGTGTAATTTTTTTCTCTTTTTCTTTAAAAGCTGATATTTAAATTTTAAAAAAAAGTGAAAAAATGCGTTAATTTTGTCCATGAGTATATATTTAGTTTTAACATCTTGAAATGAGATTATATTGTTAATTAAGGAAAAATATAATTGCTTGAATAATTGCTTGCTTGAATGAAGCCATTTTATACAGTTGAATCGAGAAAATATATTCTTATGATTTAAAATTTTAATTTTCTTGAATGGGAAAACAATGTTGGATAGAAAATAACATTTTTTAAATCAAAGATTATAATTTTCTTAAATTAGAATTAAATAATTCTTGAGATGACAATTACAATATTAAAGTAAAACTATAATATTGTTGAAATTTAAAATTATTAAATTCCTCTAAGAAGATTATAAATTGTTGCGTATATACAAAATAATGAACGCGTTAGTTGAAATATACAAGTTTTGATTTGACACTTATTAATACAAATTATTTTTATTTATATTTAAAAAAAATTTTTAATAAAATTTGTATGAATGGAAAATTAAATAAATCAATGAATAAAATTTAAAAAAATTATATATTTCTAATACTCCAATTTTATATCGTCTGCATGTTGCATCATTTATGTTGAAAAAGATTCTCAACGAGGTTGTTACCGCAAAAGTGTCGAGAAATCTGGCTAGAATTAGACTTGCAAATATGTCTCGAGATATAAGATTGTGTGTAATCCGCGATGTTCGTAATTGAAGCATCATCCATTTAAGAATTAGACGGTCGTTATCCGACGAGTCTAATTTCTGCGGTTGTAAGTCTCGGATATCGCGAGATTCGTCGTGACGAATCGTCGCGGATGCCGCGTGTTTCCGAGAGATTCTTACAATACAATTATTAACCTTAGTGGAAAAGAACCCAACGGTTCGTTTACCGTTGCGCTCTTTTCATAGTTGTTTTTGTTAGATTAAGCGACTGTGTGTGTAGAAACACCATCGAGCATCTATCCAGGACTATTATTATTAGTCGCGCACGAAACGACTATCATTGCTTCGATTGTCACATGGATGATATTACCTTATATTTCTTTATATTTGTTGAAGAATGGAAAGAGAGAGAGAGAGAGAGTAATACACGAATCTTTTGTAAGAATGTGCCATATTTCCGTCATCTATTTTGCTTGCTTTAATTGAACACATTCTTCTCTCTAACAAGATCCCTGTATAATTATTTATCCCTATGATGAAATGTGTGAAAGTAATAAATATCAAGTATGTCGAATGTATAAGTTGTTTATTAATTAAGTTAGAGAAAGATCAGATATTTAATTCAATGAATAATTTTTCTGTCAATCAAAAATATACGTTTTTTATGTTGCAATAATATTGCGATTTTGGAATAAATTTTTTTCTGTAATTCATATTATTAGAATAATTATTCTGAATGGATATCATTAATTATTGTGAAAATTTTAGTTGCTAAAAAAAATTCATAATTTTCTTATATCTCATTTGATTTTAATTACGTTACTCGGAAAAATAAAATAATGAAGAAAGCAGAGCAAATGTAATATTATTCCTGTTATTCTTCGCAACTCGACTCGATCATCAGTCATTTTCGTGATGAATAATTTTTCTGTCAATCAGAAATATACGTTTTATATGTTGCAATAATATTGGCTATGTGATTTTGCGATACAGTTTTTTCTGTAATTGATATTATTACAATAATTGTTCTGAATCGGTATCATTAATTACTGTGAAAATTTTAGTTGCTAAAAAAAATTCACAATTTTCTCAAGTTATACATCTCATTTGATTTTAATTACTTTACTCGGAAAAATAAAATAATGAAGAAGGCAGAGCAAATCTAATATTACTCCTGTTATTCTTCACGACTCAATTCGATCAGTCATGGGATTATTAAAAATACATTTTTTTATGTTGCAATAATATTGCTTATTGCGATTTTAGGACAAATTTTTTTCTCTAATTCATATTATTAGAATAATTTTACTCTTCGATCTCATTAATTCGATATCATTAATTATTGTGAAAATTTTAGTTGCTAAGAAAAATTCATAATTTTCTTATACGTCTCATTTTAATTACGTTACTCGGAAAAATAAAATAATGAAGAAGGCAGAGCAAATGTAATATTGTTCCTGTTAGTTTTCGCGACTCGACTCGATCATCAGTCATGAGATTATTCTAATTTGCAATTATTCATTTCGTCATCGCGCTCGGAAAATTGTGCTAGAGCAACGCTCCGTTACGCGCGTAACTCGGAAGCGCGCATAGCGAGGGCAAAATTCCTATTCGGGACCGTTAGTAAAGTTCTCTATTTCTATCTCGCTCGTACGCTAATGCGGCGCGAGCCGCCATTGAAAGGCCGGTCGTAAGTATCGGGATATATACCTACAATACCCCGATGCGGAACAGTAAAAAGATCCAGCATCTCCGAGATGCCACCCATAAGATGGAAATTTACGACTTTTATTGCGAGTTTTAAACATCCGTTTAAAGCGAATCCGCGATCCAGAAAGGTAATAGGTTCGTATTATATTTTATAGGAATCATTATTATTCTCGGATCTCTTTTAAAATGGGTTCGGCTATTTCTTTTTTTCAAACTAATTACGTATATATCGTCTAATATCGCTTTCCTAAGATCCACGAAAGTTAATAATGCGTGTTTTATATTTCGCAACATAATATTTTACGTAGAAACTTTTATCGCGCGTACAAGATGTTTCATCCTTGGCATTTTATACCGCTAGCCAAGGGTAACATCAACCAGGTGTTTGTCTTCGATAAAAGTTTCAGATTAAAGCAAGACACTCGGGTCTTTTTAACACGTGTTACTTCAATCATTTTTCATTAAGAAGAAAGTACGATAACAATAATAATAATTGCGAATAATGAAGTCACAAAAGAGGATTGTGTAACGGACGGGATCGCAATTGAGATTAAATCGCGGTAAATCAGAAATTTACGCCGAAGAATGTCCAGGTATATCGAAGAATTTATAACCGGATAGCACGTCCAAGATACGATTGTTACCTTTAGTTTAGACATGCGTGACTGATGCATACGTGTACATTGTAATAATGGTCTCTCTCTGACCAAGCATGCTTCCTTTTTTACGATGGTATAAATGATCGGAGGGAATTGTTTTCGAAGAAATATGCCGTAGAATTAGTAGCTTCGCATAAAAAAATGCATATTGCGACTTTACACGCCTCGCTTTTCACGCCTCGCTTTTTCTTAACATCTTAAAAAAAGAAACCCGGTCGTTTTATTATAGTCTTTCCCCTATAGTGACGATATCCAATTCCCATACGCTAGAAATCGGTATTCGTCGCACGCGAACAATTCCCAGACGATTTTCCATTCGATATTGGAAGAATGGTGCGACTCGTATCACCTCCGCAAACCCATCATTACGGACCGAGTCCTTCCTCCTTCACGCGTACATTGTATGTTTATTTGTACCAGTTTACTGCAAAACCTTACAGCGTGCCAATTAAGTCGAAGTCTCAAATCGGCCGACATCGGTTAACTTTGTAATCGCGGTTCATAGGTACTTGCCCGTATTTTTCAGATCATAACTACCCGGGTAAAGGAAGCGAGTTCAATTAATCACGGGTAATTAAACCGTTAAATCGGTTAATCGAATTTTCTCTCCCTCTCTCTATCATATTATATCATAAGAGAAGAAATGTTGCGACTGGCGAACAGAAAAAAAATTAATCAAATGGTAGTTGATTAAATTTACTTTTGATTAGAAGCGTATTTTGTTCTTGTTGTTACTTTACAAAGAGGTTCTTATTCGATTTTTTCTTTAAGAATAATAATATATATTTTAATATATATTTTTTTAATAATAATAATATAGTATATTTTTCTTTAATAATTAATAATAATATATATTTTCCGTAATTCTAATAATATATATTTTATTAATTTTATTAATTAATTTAATTATATATATATTAAATAACATATATCTATTAATATATATTTTATTAATTTCTAATAATATAGATTTTACGAAAATAAAATAATATACCGATACGAGCAAAAAATCCAATCAGATGCGTCGTAATGCATTTGTACAATTCGAGATAGCGTTTCTTTGCGCGATATATAATGGACGTCCTTTTTTACGCGACACAATCTCCGTTCTCTGTGTCTGCGCCAGATCCTTACATCGCTTTGCGGCGAGGTAGTGTAACATAGATAGACAAATAACTCCATTACGCGAGATATTATGTACCCAATTTACGCATTTTGCCGTCATTCGTGCGGTTATTACAGATAAGTTAGAATAGTTAATCGTTATTAATGTGCCTCCCCGCTCCGTTATACGCGCCTAGCATATTTACCGTATCCCGTGGAACGAAATCGCCCGCTTGTAATCAAGAGACGCGTTATATTCGCTTATTTGATCGCAAATGACTCAACGGTTTCATACACGATTGGCATATACCGCCGTTATCCCGACAAAACGAGAGGAGGAAAGAGAGAGGAAAATTGTGTCTTAAAATCAAGTGTGCGAATTAAAGCCAATTGCAGAAATTTCTGCACAGGAACAAAATAAGTGTCAAATCAAAACTTATATATTTAAACTAATGCGTTCATTGTTTTGTATATATGCGACAATTTATAATCTTCTTGGAAGAATTTAATAATTTTAAATTTCAACAATATTATAGTCTTATTTTAATATTGTGATTGTCATCTCGAGAATATATAATTATTTAATTCCACTTTAAGAAAATTATAATCTTTGATTTAAAAAATGTTATTTTCTATCCAACATTGTTTCTTTTCCATTCAAGAATATTAAATCTTAAATCATAAGAATACATTTTTCTCGATTGAACTGTATGAAATGGTTTCATTCAAGTAAATAATTATTCAAATAATTATATATTTCTTTAATTAATCATACGCAACATAATCTCATTTCAAGATTTCCATATTAAAACTAAATATATTTTCAAAACAAGAATGTCCCTTTTTGTATACAGAAAAAAATAAATGTCAAATCAAAACTTATACACATAAACTAACGCGTTCATTGTTTCGTATATACGCGACAATTTATAATCTTCTTGGAAGAATTTAATAATTTTAAATTTCAACAATATTATAGTCTTATTTTAATATTGTAATTATCACCTCGAGAATATATAATTATTTAATTATTCTACTATAAGAAAATTATAATCTTTGATTTAAAAATGTTATTTTCTATCCAACATTGTTTCTTTTTCATTCAAGAAAATTAAATCTTAAATCATAAGAATATATTTTTCTCGATTCAACTGTATAAAATGGCTTCAAGCAAGCAATTATATTTTTCTTTAATTAACAATATAATCTCATTTCAAGATTTCCATGTTAAAACTAAATATATCTTTAAAACAAGAATTTCCTTTTTTTCTATGTGCATTTATATCGAACAAAAAGAAAGAAAATAATTTCTCCCTTCGGCTAGGAAAAGATTCGCCCAAGATGACCCGATTGCCTGATTGCCTTTTGCTTCATCGCGAACGAAGAGATGAAACGATGTACACTCGATTAACTTGGATAATTATATGTACGTATCCCGTGCGTTCAAGTATCGTATCGTACTCGTGCACACCGATTTACTTTCTCGTTTTTGCCATTTTGCACGTGCGCCCATCTACTCGTTCGCGGCGCCGCTCGCAAAACAGCTCGTAGAACTGCATATTCTACATACGGAAGAGAGATACACACGAAGAGATGCACACGCTACTTTCTCGGTCGACCTATATGCGATTTTTTTCCTTAAACCCCATACGATCCTCCGTGTTGGCTGTATAACTCGAATCTGGGTGCCTTTCTATCTCGCATCATCGGGTACGCGCTTTTCTGCGCTCCTTTAAAGTAGGGGAAATGAATAGGAAGAGCGTGTACAGAGGAAAGAGATTTGGAATTCTTTTACTACAAGAGAAAAGAAGAAAAAGCGCCAAAAACTTCACTTAACATAGCAATTTACGTCGCGTCTAACATCTTTGATAATTTAAATGTTTTGTAGCCGTTTTTCGATCTCTTATTTCTCTTCGATCTACTTGGAATCTAATTTGCAGGATTTACATTTAACATATTTGAAAGGTGAGAGAAAAAGAGTATTTTTGATTAGATTGCCCTGAGAAAAAGAATCTGGTTGCATTAATTAGAAATCTGGTTGATTCAATCGATATGTCTGTTGACATGGAAAATGGACGAATTAGAATTCCTTTAGAAATTACCAGATGAGTGTGATTAATTTCTCCCTGTCAAATTTACTAAATTTTTTTGATAATAATACTAAATTTACAAAAAAAATTGCATCATTCTGTCCTGTTTAATTAATATAACAAAAAGTCTTATTAGGTCCAACTAGAAAATACTAATCAAATCCTTGTAGAAAAGTCTATTAAACGTTCTGATTATTAAAAAAATCGAGTCTTATTATGATAACTCGAAATTCTGCTTTGTTTAACCAAAATGCCTTCTGTCAGATACGTCTTGTTGATACAATCAAACGATTCTTCTCAGTACATAACTTAAAGGAGCAACTTTGAATAGCGAATTACGACAGATGTGGGACGATGAAAGTTATTACAATTTATTCTGTATTCCGTGAAACGTGAATGAACAATAACGAGAACATTTCTACGTTGATTTTCACATCGATATTTTCTCGCGAGACCTCTCTACCTGTCTTCCGGATGACTTCCGATTTTCTTAGCGAAATTCAAGTCAAGTCGCGAATGACACGCTACTTCAATCTTTACGTTAAACCGTACAGAACGTTGACGTTTCGAAAATCATTGCGTCGCGCGTTTCGGTCTACATGCGGAACAAACGCGTTGTTTAAAGAGGAAACAAACATTCCCCCGCAGAATTTCGCGAGATTAGTCGGCGCGAGAGATCTAATGTATAATTCAATCGGAACGCGATATCCTGTTGGCGGTATCCCAAGTAATTACAAGCGGGAATCTATGCCGGGATAGTTGAAAACGGCGGTTTTCGAGGGAAAACCGAGTAACACGAGGCACACGACTCCAGCGAATAGACGGAACGGCCGAAGAGCCGGTCAGTCGGGATTAATGCACTTACCTCGCTGGTGTAATTTGTCGTCAGCTTGATTTGCGGTCTAATCTTGCCGGGCGACTCTCGCGTCTCCTTGGCCGACGTTAGAGGCACGGTGGTCGTGACATCGGCCACGACGGAGACTGCTGATTTTCTCAACGACAACACCGTGGCCGCGGTGTGCTGAGGCGTGGGCGAGATTATTCGCGGCGAAGTCTCGGTGAAGGCGGGACTCGAGGCTGCGTTCTGCGGGTCGAGGGATCCGGAGACCCCGAGGCTCGCCGTCGACGATATCGACGAGGTCGTCGTCGTCGTCGACGTCGCGAGCGACGTCGTCGGCGAGATCGCCGGCAGCTTGAGCATCGTCGTGGCGGATGTGACAGCCGTTGTCGTCGCGATCGACGAGGGCGACGACGAGTGCGACGAGTGCGACGTCGTGTTCCTTATGTAAGGAAGCGTCGCGTTGCCTGCGATCGGTCTCGAGGCCACCGTCGTGGCGGTGGCGTTTTTCACGGATGCGATCGTGGTCTTTTTTCCCTTGACCGGGTCGTCGGGTCGACCGCCCTTCGACGAGGCTGGCACGGCTGACGCTGTCATCAGCAGCGCGAGGAAAACGCAGCATTGGATGGCCCGCATTCTCGACTCGATGTTACGAATAAATCGCTTCCGCTATTTTCGCTTTCCTTCGGGGAGTCTCACTCCTCTTATCGCGAGAGCAAACGAGGTTTCCGCTCGGAACCTGCGAATAAGGAATAGCGTTAGTAATTTTGTACGTGTGTAGAAAGCTACACAGAAAAAAAGAACATTGTTGTTTTGAAAATATCTTTAATTTCAACATGAAAAACTTGAAATGAGATTATATTGCGTTAACTGAAGAAAATTTGCTTGAATGAAGTCATTTTATGTAGTTCAATCAAGAAAAATATATTCTTATTATTTAAGAATAATTTTCTTGAATGGAAAAGAAACAATGTTGGATAGAAAGAAACATTTTTAAATCAAAGATTATAATTTTCTTAAAGTGAAATTAAATAATTATAAATATATTCTCGAGGTGACAATTACAATATTAAAATAAGACTATAATATTGTTGAAATTTAAAATAATTAAATTCTTCCAAGAAGATTATAAATTGTCGCGTATATACGAAACAATGAATGCGTTAGTTTATGTGTATAAGTTTTGATTTGACATTTATTTTTTTCTGTATACAAAAAGGGACATTCTTGTTTTGAAAATATATTTAGTTTTAATATGGAAATCTTGAAATGAGATTATGTTGCGTATGATTAATTAAAGAAATATATAATTTTTTGAATAATTGTTTACTTGAATGAAACCATTTCATACAGTTCAATCGAGAAAAATGTATTTTTATGATTTAAGATTTAATATTCTCGAATGGAAAAGAAACAATGTTGGATAGAAAGTAACATTTTTAAATCAAAAATTATAATTTTCTTAAAGTAGAATTAAATATTATATAGTCTTGAAATAACAATTATAATATTAAAATAAGATTATAATATTGTTAAAATTTAAGATTATTAAATTCTTCTAAGAAGATTATATATTCTTGCGTACATAGGAAACAATGAACACGTTAATTTAAGTATATAAATGTTAATTTTTTTCCGTGTAGTTTAGAAATTGTCAAGTATAGAAGTGTTTGGGAATGAAAAATATTTGAAGAGAAAACAGTACGTGATATTTGCGCTTTTGCACTTTCTTGTTTGCGCATAGAGTCTCTCGGTTACATTACATTTTTATTCTTATTTTGCATTTAAAAAATCCGTCACTCTCGCTTTCCCGTGTCGAATGAGGGAAAGGATTATAGATCGCGTATCATTGCGGTTTCCAGAGATTACGTAATGCGATAGCATAAAACGTAACACATCTACCATTACGTACTTATTATTCAAAGCGATACCAACAGGTGGAACTCTCTTTCTCTCGTAATTAATTATGTTGCACACGTGCAAAGTTTATATTTTAGAAAATACGAAAAATGTGATTCATTTAATTCGAGAGAGGTGATAGCTTTATCGTGATGAAAATGTTGCAATCTAATCGTAATCGCGATACGAATTTATAAGAATCGTGTTCAGATTCCGTGAAATGTATGCAAAATATTCTGCAATTATAGCATCGTTTTCTCATATTTTCTCTGACGTATTTCTTTGATGAATGCGATTGAGTCGATTATCTGGTCGATCTGCTTTGATAAATGCGAATTTATCGCGTGGCTTTTATTTTCAATTTCAAGTTCTCGAAATATTTGTGTCGACACGTAGGAAATTAGAACGGACGAGGAAGTCTAGCGGGGGAGAAGGAGAGAAACGCGCATTCATTTTGCTCTTTCTGAATGTCCGCGCATTGGTCCATGGCGAGACCCGCTTCTTATCCGCTTCCCGACCTACGTATTTTCCTTTCACGTGCTCAATCCTGTCTTTTGCTGCAACAGTTATCGCACGTTTGCCATACGACACTCTGGTGAAATTGGGTCGTTCGGTATAAACCGCGTCGATACCGAAGCCGTTATCTCGTTGCATTTGCAAGGCCGTATCAAACACCGCACGCACGCTTGGAGCATCATATGTTAGACATTACGTATGTAAATGTAACTCGCGCTAAATATACGATACAGAATATCTAACGGAAGTGAGAACGCGTCGAAGAATGAGATACGCATCGTTTCGAGATAACTATTCGCGCAACGACGTGATAAACGATATTGATTAAATATGATCGACGAGCTTGAAAAGTAACACGTATAAATCAGGTTAATAATAAATTTATCCTATCCTCTATCGAGCGTTAATAAATCCGTAGAATTTTTTTATTACAGAGATTTACACCTCTGGATTGATTTTCAATGGAAATTATTTGCGGAAATTATTTGAAAATTTCTTCCGCGCCTTTTTGCTATTTCTCTTGCGTCACAAGGTAAACCGCACAAATGATGGAGAATTATTTTCCACGCTTAAACCGCAAACGAAGCTTTTAAATATCCTCGAGATCGAGTGTGATTACGGAAACAATATAGTAATTAGATTATTTTCTTAATGGAGGGCGGCGGAAGAAACGGCCCGAGAGGAGGCGACCGGTGACATCAATGAGTGTCGGAGAATGAACGCAAAAGAGAGACGGCGGACATACGTTTCCACGTATCACGATAATGCAAGTCGCGTGAGAGAAAATTATTCGAAAATAAGCAAACGTTAATGTATTGTATAATGTTAGGATGATTATACTTAACAAATCATAAAGATATGGGAATATTATACTTTATTCTTTGCCTTTGATCGCACTGAGAAAAAAAAGTTGTCAACTTTACTAAACCATTTAACTAAATTATTATTTTTTTAATTGAAATATTTAATTATTTCAATTAAATAATTTATATTAAATCTAACATGACATCTATTTAACTTAATATTTAAATATTTCAATTAAACAAGTAATAATTTAGTTAAACGGTCAAGTTAACAACTTTTTTTCTCAGTACAGGAATAAAAAAATAGGCCCCTCTATAGGAATAATTATTTGTTTAGAATTAGGTTTACTTAACTCCTTAATTCTTGATGATCAAACCTTTAATATCTTAGTAACTAGTCCTGCTTTTATTATAATTTTTTTCATAGCTATATTATTTTCATAATTATTTTTCATAATTGAGAATTTTGGAAATTTTCTTGTGTCCTTAAATATTAGGATCTCCTATAATATACATATTCGAAAGTTGTTACGTACTTAAAAGAGAAAAATCTCATTTTTCTCTATTTAATTAGCCATCTGATACGCGACATTGGACAAGCGAATAATTTCACCGCTTAATATAAATATCGAGCGACGACTATATTAATTGTGAGAGTAAAGGGAATGTTTATGGGTCGATTCACATGCGTTTGTTTCGGCAATTTGTCGGATTAACGAGATTGAAAGGAAACCCGATCGATTAGTGCTGGATGTAAGCCCGAGAGGATCTCGTTTCTTTGCATTTTACGTCCGCACGAGTAATGTATTTCGCGCAATTGAAGATACGCGACCGGAAAACAAAGGGAAACAGACCCGCGGCGATTCGCCGACGACGAATGTAACTGTCTAACGGATCCTCGATTAAATTGGCTCGACATGTTATGGCCTTTTCCCTCGTCGTGGCTTATTCATGCAACGTTACATCATTCATCAAGCGAATGATTGTATCGAAAAAACGTGCCATATGTTCCGCTTTCTTCGAAGTCGTTCAAAAGACCTACAATTAACTGATTTATTCTTAGAAGTGTAAAGTTGAAAGAGCAAACCGAGAATAAGAAATCAATGTCTATCGCTAATGTAAAAGTAAAATGAGATTTCTTTGTCGCATAGTTTGTTCCGCAAAAGATAACGGCGATAACATCATCCGTTCGTTGTAAAGAGCAAGAAGCAATATTCGATATAAGAAGTAAAAGAAGAGGTTCTCCGAGATACTCTGGTATTTGAAGTAAGACATTCAATGGAGGATACACCCACCGCCCCGATTCGCATCGATAGCGCCGGTAGTTGGACATGTTCCGTAGATTGTAACGGAAGTAAAGAGGGAATATTGCTTCTTCTGAAGAAATATGTGGCTAGTTCGCGGCGGAATTATCGACATCGAATGAATATCGCTCGCAAATAGAGCAAATCGAAAAAAGATACATGTATCTCCTCTCTAGTTTTAATTGAATTAATTGGGATATATTTCATAATGTTGCGCGAATTTATTGCATCGATAGTAAATATATTTATAGAAATTATATCGGAGAATACTTAGCATCGTGAACCGATAAGGTTGCAATCATCCTTTTATTAAAAAAGATAAAAAACCAATAGCAATCATTTTACCAGAACGCAATAAATTGCACTAACAAACATTATAATAGCGATATAAAATAGTAATTAATATAATAATATACACTGAGAAAAAAAAGTTATTAACCGTCCAACTAAATTATTATTTTTTTAATTGAAATATTTAAATATTTAAGTTATATAAATATTTCAATCAAAAAATTAAATATTTATAATTATTAATTATAAATATTATTAATTATTATAAAAATTATATTTATAATTAAAGTTAAACATTTATGTCATGTTAGATTTAATATGTATTATTTAATTTAAATATAATATTTCAATTAAAAAAAAATAATTTAGTTGAATGGTTTAGTTAAATTAACAACTTTTTTTTCCTCAATGTAGCTAATATAATAATTAAATGCATATTTTACATAATACTCATACTTGTTATAGAAACTATAAAAGAATATATATTATATATAAAAGAATATATTTTATAGAAACTATAAAAAAAATAACAAGAATATATACATTAAAAATTTATACAGATATGATGAATTACATGTGCGCATGTAATTTTCAAAACCATAACATTAATTTTCAATAATATCAAGTATAACAAGTCATCGTCTCATTGCGTGCATATATCCATTAATATTTAAAACAAAAATGTTAGTTCGTACCTTGTGCAGCGCGTAAGTAGACTGACTGACCCTCGACCTTGACTTTCGTCCTCGCTTCACCTTGACTGCGACCTCGGTAGCGACCTCGACCGCGATCCCTGATAGGAAAGAAGGAAGCTGTACTCCACTCGCTGACAAGCCGGTAGACCAATCGGTTTTACAATCCAGCACCTGCTGTCTTTCGGTCGGTTTCCCCTCGAGAAGTTCTGCAGTTCGTTCTTGCACTATAACAATCGAATACGCGAGATATTCTGGCCCGAACCGACACCCAAGACCGCGATGACAGTTCCTAGCGTTGACAGTTCTAGCGTTGACAGTTCTAGCGTTGACAGCCCGTGCGTTTAACCCTCCTCGCGTCCCTTATTTTCGAGACGAGCTTTGTCTGGCTGCTGTCGTGAGTTTCTGCAGAGACTGCGTTAGATGAAGATGAAGGAAACTCGCGAGATGTGAGATTGTTTCGGGGTTTGCGCCCGACTGCGGCCTCGCGTAGGACGCTCCGTGCCTATGAGTCCCCGCTAGTCCCACTTACCAACCAACCAGAAACTGCTCGGGTACACTCGGGAATCCTAAGCTGTGCATCTCCACCAATCCACCTTCCACTTCTTCCTCCGCTTCGCGTCCTGCTCACTTTGTCTTCGTACATAGGGTTCGCGCGCGTCCGAGATTTACTTGTGCTTTTCGTTCTTTCGACGCAATGAAAGAGCGAGCGAGCGAGTTTCGCGAACATTGGATCAATCGTGGATTTCGGGAACTTTTTCAATCGCAAAGATATTTCAAGTGAATTGTCGATTGATTTTTTATAATAAATTATCGGAGAAGAGTTTGTAAATTTTTTCCTTATTTTTGCCTTTCGAGAAACGATATTTTAGATACAAAAAGTTATTCTTAAATAGCTATCAATTATTCCGGTTTGGTCTTAAATCTATCTAATTACCATGCAGAGATTTATTAAGACGACTAAACCCTGTGCGTGTCTCTTCACCTTTCTAATAAAGAGAAATTTCTAAACATTATTTATAGCTTTCTGATCATTTTCTATTTATGAGAAAATTATGGGACTTATTTATAAATTAATTTTTACATTTATGGATGAAAATTAAGAATTATATCGATAAAACAAGAGGTATATTATAATAAAGAGGAAAAAATAAATAGACAAATCTAATAAATTTAAAAATTATAGAATTACAAATTATTTGTTACGCGTTATATCTTTGCATGGTCTAAAATAGCCTACTTTATTGTCATTATTGATTTATCATTTGGATCATTTATGTACTTTGTGTTAATTTTAATCAAAATTTTTTGATCCTTTGCTAATAAATTGAATTTACAAACTATGACAAATGTTAAAATAGATATTACTATTATTTCAACCGATTTACATTCGAAAATAAACAAGAATTACATTATTTTGAAGAGTTTATTTTAGAAAGACTATCGCCCAAGCAATCTATCGGCGTGTCGGACCATGTTCATTCTTGTAAATCCAATGCTTACATAGCGAGAAATAATTCTTTATGAATTATACGCGAGAGAGCAAGCTTCGTGATTATTACTTTTCGTCTTGTCGATGGGCTCTCGCTTTATCGCGATTTTTTGATCGTAGACACGGTCGAGTAACATATTGAGTACACGGCCTTTCTCCAAAGATCGAATGCGTATTCTTCTTGGCGATGCATCTCGGTGAAAGTCTGCGGCTATATTAGACATGAGATCGATTTGACGTGGACGCTAATCATTGTCTGCGATGCAACGTGAGGGAATTATTCGGCTGCAGTTGCGCTATTCCTCGCGAAGCAACGAGAAAGGCAAGAAATTAGATGATCGGTATCGATTCTATCGGGAACACGGCGCCCACCTGACCACTCGCAATCGGAAAAACCGATCTGTTCTTTACTCCTGTAAGTTTTTTACGCCCGAGTGCGGTCTTCGGAAAGAGGAACAATATAAAGAATTCTAAAAAGTGTGTCGGCGAACAGCTTCAATCATGCGACGACGTGTTTTTCGAGCGAGGAGAATCTAATACGCGAGGAGACGTAAGATTCTACAGGGAGTTGGAATAATAAAAATACTTTTAACGTCCATAACGCGAGAGTTGTGAAAACACGCGATGTCCAAATAAGTTTTCACCCGAGGAAAAATCCCCTTCATATTCATGAGAGAATTCGCTTTCTAAAATTGATACGAGTCTTAACGATAATGCCCCGTGTACGATGGCGCGATTAAACACGCAACTTTTGCGCTAATTATCGCGGGTGATACATTCGCTGGGTATTACAAACGATCGGATAGTTATCGAGTAACTCATGGAAATTTATGCAAAGATGCGATCAATTATTTTCACGGCAATTAATCGGAATTGACGGCACTCTTCCAACATGCTCTTGATTTTTATCTTACAAAGCTTTAATTTCACGTTAGATTAATCTCTTCAGACCTGACTGCTTTCTGTTCACATATTGTTAAAAAAAATAATAAAAATTACATTTCAAAAAGAAACGATTGTATAATAAATCGCACATTTTATTCAAATTTGAAGACAATTGGTTTACCTTTTAGAGAAGCTTTTAAAGAAGCATTAATAACTAGTTTGAAAAATGTAATTTTGGAAAAAAATTGTTTGAAATTTTTAAAACTCTGAAAATATATTCTTTAATATAGTTGAATTTTCAGATAGTAAAAAAATTATATTTTATCTATTATGGGTGTTTACAAAAAAGAACTACGATAAATCAATGTCGTTCGGTTTAAATGGCTATTATGGATATCGAGTGATTTTGACCGATCGTTTAAATCTGAAAAGTACGTTTGCGACGTACGCTGGACAAGAGATCTCTTCAGACTTGATTGCTTTCTATTCAAATATTGTTAAAAAAAATTAAAGTAAAAAAGAAGCATAATTACGTATCGCAATACATTTTGGAATATATTGTAAATAAAATTTGAAGACAATTGATTTAGAGAAGTATTAATAACTAGTTTGAAAAAAATGTAATTTTGAAAAAAAAAAGTTTGAAATTTTTAAGGCTTAAGACTCCGAAAATATATTTGAATTTTCAGATAAAAAAAATTATATTTTATCTATTATGGGTGTTTACAAAAAGAGCTACGATAAATCAATGTCGTTCGGTTTAAATGGCTGTCGCAGATATCGAGTGATTTTGACCGATCGTTTAAATAGTTCTGAAAAGTATATTTACGACGTACACTGGACAAGAGATCTCTTCAAACTTGACTGCTTTCTATTCAAATATTGTTAAAAAAATTAAAGTCAAAAAAGAAGCATAATTATAAATATCGCAATACATTTTGAAAATATATTGTTAAAATTTGAAGACAATTGATTTGGAGAAGCATTAACAACTAGTTTGAAAAATGTAATTTTGGAAAAAAATTGTTTTTGAAATTTTTAAGACTTTGAAAATATATTTGAATTTTCAGATAATAAAAAAAAATTATATTTTATCTATTATGGGTCTTTACAAAAAAGAGTTACGATAAATCAGTGTCGTTCGGTTTAAATGGCTCTCGCGGATATCGAGTGATTTTGACTGATCGTCTAAATGTATCTGAAAAGTACGTTTGCGACGTACGCTGGACAAGAGATCTCTTCAGACTTGACTGCTTTCTATTCAAATATTGTTAAAAAAATTAAAGTCAAAAAAGAAGCATAATTATAAATATCACAATACAATATTTTGAAAATATATTGTTAAAATTTGAAGACAATTGATTTGGAGAAGTATTAATAACTAGTTTGAAAAAATGTAATTTTGGAAAAAAAGTTTGAAATTTTTAAGACTTTGAAAATATATTTGAATTTTCAGATAAAAAAAATTATATTTTATCTATTATGGGTCTTTACAAAAAAGAGCTACGATAAATCAATGTCGTTCGGTTTAAATGGCTCTCGCGGATATCGAGTGATTTTGACCGATCGTTTAAATAGTTCTGAAAAGTATATTTACGACGTACACTGGACAAGAGATCTCTTCAAACTTGACTGCTTTCTATTCAAATATTGTTAAAAAAAATTAAAGTCAAAAAAGAAGCATAATTATAAATATCGCAATACATTTTGAAAATATATTGTTAAAATTTGAAGACAATTGATTTGGAGAAGCATTAACAACTAGTTTGAAAAATGTAATTTTGGAAAAAAATTGTTTTTGAAATTTTTAAGACTTTGAAAATATATTTGAATTTTCAGATAATAAAAAAAAATTATATTTTATCTATTATGGGTCTTTACAAAAAAGAGCTACGATAAATCAATGTCGTTCGGTTTAAATGGCTGTTACGGATATCGAGTGATTTTGACTGATCGTTTAAATCTGAAAAGTACGTTTGTGACATACGCTGGACAAGAGATCTCTTCAGACTTGACTACTTTCTATTCAAATATTGTTAAAAAAATTAAAGTCAAAAAAGAAGCATAATTATAAATATCGCAATACATTTTGAAAATATATTGTTAAAATTTGAAGACAATTGATTTGGAGAAGCATTAACAACTAGTTTGAAAAATGTAATTTTGGAAAAAAATTGTTTTTGAAATTTTTAAGACTTTGAAAATATGTTTGAATTTTCAGATAATAAAAAAAAATTATATTTTATCTATTATGGGTCTTTACAAAAAAGAGTTACGATAAATCAGTGTCGTTCGGTTTAAATGGCTCTCGCGGATATCGAGTGATTTTGACTGATCGTCTAAATGTATCTGAAAAGTACGTTTACGACGTACGTTGGACAAGAGGAGGCGATTCAATGATTCAAGGCAGCGAAGCGCAGTGCGGCGGTAACGGTGTCGTGCAGATGGTAACGCGCGAGTAGAGCATCCGCGAGCAGTCGCGGGTGATGGACCGTAACGTTCTCACAGATAACTCACGGCTTCCGATGACGTTCATTCGCGTTCTGGTTATGTCAAGTTATCCTAGGATCACTCGGCACGGAACGAGAGAACAATACCCTCCTGTATCTCGAAAGGAGAAATCGGCATTTCATTAGAAAGCACCCGACCTTTAAATTTATAACGACGCATTTTAATTTTATATTTATAATAATATTAATATTCTTAAGCATTGCTCTCTGAGAAAATGTACACAATTATTTTTTTATTTTGCAATATACAAAAAAAAGAAATATATCGATATTAAAAAAGATTTTGATATAATTCTTATATAATTTAATTAATATTATAATGTACGATGACGCGCAATTTTTTATAATAAAAATTAGAATAATGACAGGTATACAGTATTGTTATATCATTTATTATATTTTAGATGTATATGAAAATATACAGAATAATTGATTGACATGAACATTTTTTTTTTTTAAGTAAACCTTTATCAAGATAGAACTACCTAAACAATTTTGTGTAACGCTTTAAATTAAAATATTGTTTCTAATAAGAAATGTTTTATCAAAATGTGCACAATTATTTATCGTTGAAAGCATTGTCACAATCTTCTTTATCGACTTGCGGCACAGATCGAAAATTCTACATCAAAGATCGATAAATCTCTCGCTCCTTATCATGTATATATATTTTGCAAATCTTGCAAAGATATATAAATTTTCTTACAAAATTATTCATATCGGTATTTTAGTATTCAATGAAATTCTCGTTCGCTTAACATAAAATGTAAAGTAGAAAGAAATTCTGAAGAAAGTAAAGCACAATGCAGTCATATTTTTTATTAAGTTAAAGTAAAATTAACAAATATAACATCGAGGGAGTCTCATCCGAATTGTCTTACAATGCTATCATATACAATATAAATATGCTCCTCGAATGAGAGGATCAGAGACAGATATATACAAGTTACACCGACTACTATGACATTTAACTGCGACGTCTGTAATATTCTGTAAAGGAATATACAAAGTCAAGATAGCACTAAAATAATGGAAAGACTCATCGTTGTTACAAGAGATGTACAATAACATGATCGAGTTATTCATGCGGATGCAAAGTGAGAAGATCCAAATATTATATTGTACAAAATTGTATAGGTGGCACACAAATTTCTTATCTCTACATACTTTTGTACATACTTTTTACATTTAACATTCGCCAACGCGCCATTAGAGATGCTACATGGCACGGCATTGTACGGTGACACATGATCGGATGACAAATATATCAATTTTCCTGTCGTCGAGGCTTTCGTTATCGTGTCGATGAACGAATTAAGCGCGCTTTATTCGCGAGGAAGAGGTCCTCGCGCGAAAAGCTAGCGTCCCAATTTTCCAGAAAAAAATTGGACAACGCAACAACTTTCAGATTATTATCGATAACACTATCGATACGACGATGCAATATATTTAACAATTAATTTATTATAAAATAATTATTAATTTAATAATCATTTTATAATTGGTTAATGGATTTTTAAAAAATGTAACCGTGATGCCATTTTTGATAAAAAAATTAATAATTAATGTAATTCAACTACGATACTCTAATGTTGCGCGTGGCAAATATTCGGATCGACACCGCCGATATATTGTTGAACGGAGGTACATGGATTCTACGATTCTCTCTTAGATATCGTAGGTCATTTTATCGAAGTTGTAGGTGGGTATGCAGTAACCGCTGTAGGTCTTGATTTCCAAGACACCGGCGTAGGATCTCGCCGGTGAGGAGCCAGGATCCGTGTGTCGTCGCGGGCATCGGTATCCTCGGGGACACTGGCAAAGTGGCGAGGCGTTCACCTCCTCGAGTTGCGAATTACGTCTCTTACGCACGGTGAACAGGCGACACGGCTCTTTATGCTGGCATCGTATTCTCTGAATCGAGACAAAAAAATTTTCTTTTAGGAGCAAATTAATTTCGGCAAATAAATTAATTATTAAATTAATATATTAATAATTTAAATTAATATCGTTATACTAATATAATTAATATAACGATATTAATTTAAATTAATTTAATTAATTAATTTGCCGAAATTAATTTGCTTATATTAATATAATTAATATAAATTATATTAATTTATTATATTAATTTAAATTAATTTAATTTAATATAATTAAATTAATATAACTTAATAAATATAAATAAACATAAATTAATATAATTAATATAAAATTAATATAATTTAAATTAATTTAATTTAAATTAATATCGTTACATTAATTATTGTAGGTGGAAAGAAACATGCTTCTCCTCTTTTTTAGACTTGAATAACATTTTAGAAATTATTTTTTTCTTCTTTCTTATTTTTGCCGCGATATCTCATCGTCTACCGCTGACTTACGCTTTGCGGAGAGCAAGCGAAGGCGTAGATGAAGCCTTGATTTCCATCCGGTGATCTATGAGGTAGCCTACGAACTAGGTACGGCACGCTACTTGGCCGACATCGACAGTGAACTCGTTGTACAGTCGCGTTTGCTGGACCTCCTCCGGGTGCCAGGGTCCACGTAATGTCTCTGCGGTTTAAAAAATCGAAATATTTCCATTGCGAACATTTATGGTGACTCGAAAAAAAATGTATTCCTGTCTCAAGACGAAGGAACGTCAAGTTCGCAAGCGTTTTTAAATAGAAATTACCTCAATATGAAAGATTCTAAATCATTCTAACAATAACATCATTTACTTTTTTTCAAATTGTAAGAAAAGTAAATTTATTTTATTATATAAATTTTTATTTTATTTTATTTTATTTTATAAATTTTTATTTTATTTTATTTTATTTTATTTTATAAATTTTTATTTTATTATATAAATTTATTAAAATTTTTAAAGAATCAATTCTTTATAAAAAAAATTCTTTAGAAAAGATGTAGACTCGAGCAACAATACGGATAACGATCGAGGAGATACGTGACGTGGTCGAACTAACTTGAAGTAACGACAGATAGGAAGTCGTTTCACGGGTTCACAGAGCTTGTAGCGGCGCGTTTTATCGATGATCGTGTGTCCGTCGTCCCCGTGAAGACTGCTGGGGCAAGCACGGCCGTTCGGACAACGACATTGTCTCTCGACCCACGGTGCACCATATAAATCCACCTTGCTGCATACCTCGCTCCGGTCCGCGCACTCTGGCAATTCCTTCTCGCTATCCTGCGCAAACAAGCAGATACTCCCGTCATGAATTAAGCGATCGATCGAGGCGATAATCGGAAATTTACGGAAAATTGTCGAATCGGTAGAGATACAAGTCGAATCGGGACGAAAAATCCGAGTCCCCCGGACTCTGATTTTTCGTCCCGATCTGATCAGGATTCGCGGAAAGTTGTCGAATCGGTAGAGATACAAGTCGAATCGAGACGAAAAATCCGAGTCTCCCGGACTCTGATTTTTCGTCCCGATTCACTTGTATCGAATCCGGACTCGGAATTTTCGATCGGAGAGATACAGTCTTGAGAATCGGGATGAAAAATCGAGTCCCGGCCGGACTTCAGTCGAATCGGGACGAAAATCCGGAGTCTCCCGGACTCGGATTTTTCGTCCCGATTCGACTTGTAGTCTCCCGGACTCGGATTTTTCGTCCCGATCTCATCAGGATCGGTCGCGAGGGAACGCGTCTCGAGATGATAACGAAATTATGATTAGCGGGGCGATTAAGCTCGCAATGATTGTACCGTTGCGTAATAATAAAAGGTTGAACGTGTGTCGCGCTATGGGACACGGCTAATGAAATAAACGAGACGATTGCACAGACTCGTAACTAAAGTATATCCGCTCTTTCCTGCGCCGGCGATACAAAGTCTGCTGTAACTGGACTATTTAGATGTTGCCAGTCCATTCATTGAGGCAATCGCGTACGTCCTGTCCGGCCTATCGTCATCGACGACATCAACTACCGTAAGGCGAGGTATCTGTGTCGAAGTACGCTCGTGAAATTTTTCGCAGACTCGATCTCGGCGATCTTTGCATTCGACGTTGGGACCGATGGAAACGCGCTTATACGCAAAGAGACCATTGGAAACACTGATAATTTTATTTACATCCTATTAAATTTGTAGATTGATCTTCCAGGTCCTTCTATGAATTCCAGGATATGTTAAGGTTTTATTAGAGGGGAGGAAAAAAAATTGATCGCGAGAAGTCACGCGCATTTTCTGTTAACGTCATCGACGACATCAACTACCGTAAGGCGAGGTATCTGTGTCGAAGTACGCTCGTGAAATTTTTCGCAGACTCGATTTTGATGATCTTTGCATTCGACGTTGGGACCGATGGAAACGCGCTTATACGCAAAGAGACCATTGGAAACACTGACAATTTTATTTACACCCTATTAAATTTGTAGATTGATCGATCTTCCAGGTCCTTCCGCGAGTTCCAGGATATGTTATGGTTTTATTAGAGGGGAGGAAAAAAAGTTGGTCGCGAGAAGTCACGTGCATTTTCTGTTAACGTCATCAACTATCATAAAGCGAGATATCTGTGTCGAAGTATGCTCGTGAAATTTTTCGCAGACTCGATCTCGGCGATCTTGCATTCGACGTTGGGACCGATGGAAACGCGCTTATACGCAAAGAGACCATTGGAAACCCTAACAATTTAATTTACATCCTATTAAATTTGTAAATTGATCGATCTTCCAAGTCTTTCCATGGGTTCCAGGATATGTTATGGTTTTATTAGAGGGGAGGAAAAAAAGTTGATCGCGAGAAGTCACGCGCATTTTCTGTTAACGTCATCGACGACATCAACTACCGTAAGGCGAGGTATCTGTGTCGAAGTACGCTCGTGAAATTTTTCGCAGACTCGATCTCGGCGATCTTTGCATTCGACGTTGGGACCGATGGAAACGCACTTATACGCAAAGAGATCATTGGAAACACTGACAATTTTATTTACACCCTATTAAATTTGTAGATTGATCGATCTTCCAGGTCCTTCCATGAGTTCCAGGATAAGTTATGGTTTTATTAGAGGGGAGGAAAAAAATTTGGTCGCGAAAAGTCACGTGCATTTTCTGTTAACGTTATCAACTACCGTAAGGCGAGGTATCTGTGTCGAAGTACGCTCGTGAAATTTTTCGCAGACTCGATCTTTGCATTCGACATGGGGACCGATGGAAACGCGCTTATACGCAAAGAGACCTATTGGAAACCCTGACAATTTTACTTACACTATTAAATTTTATTTACACTATTAAATTTGTAGATTGATCAATCTTCCAGATCCTTCCACGAGTTCCAGGATATGTTATGGTTTTATTAGAGGGGAGGAAAAAAAGTTGGTCGCGAGAAGTCACGCGCATTTTCTGTTAACGCGATACACTTATCGAGGTGTACGATAGTGCGTGAGCAGAAGTAGTTAAGCAACGTGCCATTCAACGAAGAAAAGGTTCGAGGAAATGGCCTTCCGCCGTTTTACCATCGACTGTGAGCATTCGACTTTTTGCCACGATCATCCTCCGTTCATCTCGTTTGTCTTTTTGTAAGGCTTCTACTACTTTACTATCGTCACTACTATTACTACGATCGCCTCCGTCACGATACAACGGATCGCACGAGCAGCTTTTTACGAGGAAAATGCTCCTTGATCTCGTTCTCTTGGATATCCGTTCGCGCTAAAGTCTAGCCTACATCTGCGAATATCGTAAAATTACGCGATGGCTGAATAATTTTCCATTTGCTCCAGAGATATTCCTTCGCCAGTTTTTTTTTTCAATTTTTTACGGCATTTTATCTAATAAATTTGTAGAAGGAAATATTTTTTTTTAAATTTGCTAATTTTTATTTTGTTTAAACGTGCTAAATTTTTAACATATAAAATATGCTTTAATTATTAGATATAAATGATGAATTTAGTTTTACTCGAAGCGTCTATTTTTTGAAATCGTCGAAACGCAAATAAATTTCAACTTTCGAAAGAGATAAACTTTCTTTTAGAATATTTTGAAAGCATGCTTATATAAGTGTTCCTAAATTTACGATAAATATTTTAATGACAAATTTTTTGTAACATTTTAAGACGAAAAGTCTAATAGGAAAATGTCGAGGCTATAATAATTTTTGTGGCTATAATAGTAATAGTTTTAATGATAAAGGTGCTTCCATGAATCGAATTTTGACACTGGTGAAATTATTGTGAAAATATTCAAGAATTTCATAGCCTCATTTTTTATAACCTCGACATTTTCTTAAAATGTTACAAAGAATTTGTCGTTAAAATATTTATGGGGAATTTAGGAACATCCTGTATAATCCATCCGACCAGGCTCGCTCCGATTTCAAGCGAGCTTCCGATCGTTAATCGTATTTCCCATACGACTTATTTTCTATGCATCTCTTTATCCTATTTCCGTCGGTCCCAAGAACGAAAGAAAAGGCGAGCGTAACGAAAGGCGAAGGAAGTTTTTGAAGCTGATATAGCGGAACGGCGGGGATTCACGCATACACAGCGGTGGTAAACTAAAATGGGATAATAGAAGGACCGGAAGGGCGCCGTAAACCATCCGGAAGTTCTCACGCGTCTCTCGCTTCTCGCACGGCCGCAATGAAAATGACACCTGGCACTCGGGATGGACATACCACACGAAGGCAAAGGAGGAGAAAGAGACGGAGGTGGAGGAAGAGCAGGAGGAGGTGGCCGCTAGAGGTACCCGCTCGAGGACGGCCGAGAGAAGAAGGGCGCGCGAGAGACGAGGTGGAAGCTACGGGACAAAAAAGAAAGAAGAAAAGAGAGGCAGGAGACGCACGACGACGCAGGGAATCTGGTCGAATGGATGGATGACGTTGGTAAAAAGATCGCTCCTTCATCGTACCGTACAACTATACCGGATGTTTCCAAGAGAGCTCGGAAATCTCGCGCCGATCCGAGGTATAATGGAACTGGGTGCTCGATAGAAAGAGCAGAGAGAGATTGGAGCAGGTCATACGTATCATCGAAAAGCAAATTTTTGGAAGCAAAGATAAATTTAAAATATAGATTACATTTTTTTTTGCAGGAGGTTTTTTTTTTGTTGTAAGCTTGAATGATTTTATTTTTGCATAAGGAATTTTTTTTGTTAAATTCATTATGATTCTCCTGCGTATGATTCACTTGTGAGCGATAGAGAGCAGAGAGAGATTGAAGCAGGTCATATATATATATGATCGAAAAGCAAATTTTTGAAAGCAAAGATAAATTTAAAATGTAGATTAAATTTTTTTTGCAGGAGGTTTTGTTTTTTTATAAGCTTGAATGATTTTATTTTTGCATAAGAATTTTTTTTATTAAATTAATTCATTATGATTCTCTTGTGTATAATTTACTTATGAGCGATAGAGAGCAGAGAGAGATTGAAACAGATCATATATATGATTGAAAAACAGACTTTTGGGAGCAAAAATAAATCGAAAATGTAAATTAAAATTTTTTTGCAGGAGGCTTTGTTTTTTTGTAAGTTTAAATGATTTTATTTTCGCATAAGGAAATTTTTTTTTTTTGTTAAATTCATGATTCTCCTGTGTATGATTTATTTATGAGCGATAAAGAGCAGAGAGAGATTGGAACAAATCATATATATGATCGAAAAACAGACTTTTGGGAGCAAAAATAAATCGAAAATGTAAATTAAAATTTTTTTGCAGGAGGCTTTGTTTTTTTGTAAGTTTAAATGATTTTATTTTCGCATAAGGAATTTTTTTTTTTGTTAAATTCATGATTCTCCTGTGTATGATTTATTTATGAGCGATAGAGAGCAGAGAGAGATTGGAGCAGATTATATATATGATCGAAAAACAGATTTTTAGTGCAAAGATAAATTTAAAATGTAGATTAAAACTTTTTGCAGAAGGTTTTGTTTTTTTTTGTAAGCTTGAATGATTTTATTTTTGCATAAGGAATTTTTGTTTGTTAAATTCATGATTCTCCTGTGTATGATTTATTATGAGCGAAGCAATCTACGAGGAAAGGGCTACTCTCCAATCAAATCGCTTTCTAATTTATCCGGATAAATTAACACGTAGACGTATAATTGTCGAGGAGAAAGAGAAAGGAGCGACGAATATAGGGAATACAATTAAAGAGGCGAAAAATATCGAAAGAGAACGAACACGCCAGGCGATTCCAACAAACCGGCACGAGGTTTTGTCCGATATAAAGAGAGTACACACTTTTTTTTCCTCTTCTAAATGTGTACACACGCACACGTACGTATACATATACACGTATCTCGTCATCTCCGCCATATCATTCCTGCGCACGTACTCTCGGCCCACGTGCGAACGTACGTATCTACGATATGTCGTACTTGGGTTATGCGCTTATCCCCGCACGTGTAAACCTACGTACCTCGTACATGCGATACATACACGCACGTACGGACCGATACGTAGGTGTTTACAGCTACGACAGCAACAGGTTCGAGCATCGAGTGGGCGCCGCTCTTTGCTAACGGCTACGTTTTCCCTCTCCCCGCGATACTTCCTGCGCGCCTGTAAGCGGACGATTTAGCTTCAAATCCTCGGAATGCTACCCGAGAGAATATATCAACTCGCATATGTACGTTGCTACGGACACATGTTGTTAAACTTTCTGAAAGCGCCGAGGAATAAAGCGGGCCACGTGTGTCGGAGAGAAAAAAAATTCAGGCTCGACGGCAATTCGATCGGATTTCGAGAATAACGAAAAGACGCGAAACAAGAAACGTGAATTATATATTTTTGCCGCGATGTGTGTTTTGCCGGCAATGCAATCGCGCGACTCATTAATATTTAATCGCGTTGTACGCGGTAATTTATTCGGAGAACTTGACGAATAGTAATGCGGTTCTAACAGAGTAAAATAGGAGACTCGAGGAGACGCTAACGTATCTGATCTAAGAATCTAACGTATGTTTTTTCAACGAAAAAATATTAAAAGAAGCAGAATATGAAAAAGTAGTAGGACGTCAAATGTAAATCGCAGGCACACATATCGATTAGATTATTCTTCAAATTAGCTGATAATATATATTTCAAATTTATCTAGAGATGAATTATTAATTATATAATTTTTTGAAGAAAATTGAGAATTTTGAAAAAAAAGAAGTAAGTGTTGGGTAATTTATTCGGAAAACTTGAATAGTAATGCGGTTCTAACAGAGTAAAATAGGAGACTCGAGGAGGCGCTAATTTGTTGACGTATTTGATATAAGAATCTAATGTATGCTTTTTAACGAAAAAATCTTAGAAGAAGCAAAATATGAAAAAGTAGCACGACATCAAGTATAAATCGCAGGCATACCGATCGGATATTCTTATATCGATCAGATATTCTTCAAATTAGCTGATAATATATATTTCAAACTTATCTAGAGATGAATTATTAATTATATAATTTTTTGGAAGGAAATTGAGAATTTTGAAAAAAAAAGAAGTATTGGGTAATTTATTCAGAAAACTTGAATAGTAATGCGGTTCTAACAGGGATTAAAAAAAGGAGACTCGAGGAGACGCTAACGTATCTAATATAAGAATCTAATGTTTTTTTTAACGAAAAAATATTAAAAGAAGCAGAATATGAAAAAGTAGAAGGACATCAAGTATAAATCGCAGGCACACATATCGATCAGATATTCTTTAAATTAGCTAATAATATATATTTCAAACTTATCTAGAGATGAATTATTAATTATATAATTTTTTGAAAGGAAATTGGGAATTTTGGAAAGGAAGAAAAAATGAAATAAGTGATATATTCTTTAAAAAATTTAATTTCGAGAAAATGTAATATAATGGTTTTAAAGAGGAGATTCTTAAAAATAAAAAGGAGAGACTCGAGGAGACGCTAACGTATCTGATATAAGAATCTAATGTATGTTTTTTCAACGAAAAAATATTAGAAGAAGCAAAATATGAAAGTAGCAGGACATCAAGTATAAATCGCAGGTACACATATCGATCGGATATTCTTCAAATTAGCTGATAATATATATTCTTCAAATTAGCTAATAATATATATTTCAAACTTATCTAGAGATGAATCATTAATTATATAATTTTTTGGAAGGAAATTGAGAATTTTGAAAAAAAAAGGATGAAATAAGTATTGATTTATTCGGAGAACTTGACGAGTAGTAATGCAGTTCTAATAGAGTAAAATAGGAAACTCGAGGAAACGTTAACGTGTTTGATATAAAAATCGCATACAATGTAAAAAAATAGCAAGACATATCGATCAGATATCCTTCAAATTAGAGGATAATATATATTTCAAACTTATCTAGAGATGAATCATTAATTATATAATTTTTTGGGAGGAAATTGAGAATTTTTTTTTTTTAAATGAAGTAAGTTGGTATCTAAGAGGCTTACCCCCACTTGGTAGAGCACCCTGGGTTCGTCATACATCAGTCTGTGCTTTCTATTACGATTGATAAGGTCGATCTCGAGCGTTGTGTCGTCGAATTCTTGCAATTCGAAGTACTTGTTATCGTCGAAGACTAAATACTCGTTTAGGTAATCGTCGTTTTCGGTCATCTGAAACTCGCATTTGCATTTGCGAACGACGCCGGTGATCGCCAGCAGGATGTACAGCAGGTGCCGTATCGCTTTGCTAGTCATCTTGTCTCGTCCTGAGAGGAGCCAAATTTGTCCCGGTAAAAACAAATCTCGGCGATCGCTTGGCGTTCTTCTTTCGTCCGGAAGAAAGTTTATCGTTTTTTTTCCTCGCGATTGGAAAACAGGAGACGCGATAAAGACAAGGGCACCCGATGTGTTTTTATTTACGTGATGACGCGCTAAAGGAGAACAGATTCGAGAGAATACTCATAATAAAAATATCCGCGGATCAATTATAGATTTAGAAAGCTAAGCGTCGATAATTTCAAGTCCATTTTCGCGATTTTCAGACGTGAATCTTTACAAGTCCGTCATCGAAGAGTTCTCCCTCCGATGATGCTGAATCACTTGGACGATCGAGGGATATTAAAAAAATACGAGAGGATCTTTACGATTACGAAGAGTCGCACGCGCGATCGGAATCTTCTCTCTCGAGTCTTCGACGCAGGCTTCCTTCCCCGGGGTTACAATCCTCACGATCTCTCTCCTCTTCCCTCGTGACGAGAGAACAACAACGTCACGTGTCTCTGTTGATGGCGATTCGAAATGCTCTCTTATCTTCCTCTGGCGCTCCAGCAACGTTCGATTTCAAGAAACATGAAGGTGTTGACGGTGGCCCGATCTCTCCCGTGGTCCCTAGAGGTCGATAGAGCGTATCGCGCACTCTCACTTGAAATTTCCCGATCGTTGCCCGAAATGATCGATCGTATCCGTCGATCGATCGATGTCGACGATCGTCCAAGCGGGACTCCTCGCGGGGTTCTTACGTGTCCTCTCGGGAGAGAAACGAGTAAAACGATCGGCGAGGTCGAGTGAAACGGAACGTCGGACAAGATCGACCTATGCGCGAAGGTATGCCGTCCGCTCGACTGGACTCTTAAAAGCCAGAAGTAAAGCATGAATGGACCCCCACCTCTCTTCCTTTGCCCTTCTCCCTCTCCTCCCTCCTCCTCTTCTCATTCTTGACTGCCTCTTTCCCCCTCCCCTCCCACCCCTTCTTCCCACCCCACCCCACCCCTCGTTCTTTCTCTTGCTCTTACGTCATCCCCACTGCTACTCTCTATCCGGGGGCCTCTCTATCTCTCCTCTCCCCCCCGTTTTCATCGTCGCCGTTTTCTCGGGACGTGTCGTCGTCGCCGCGTTTGTCCTTGTATATCGCATCCTCTCTTCCACGGCGCTCCCCGGGAACGTATCGACGAGCGTTTTACTTTTTCTCCGGAGCCGACCCGTTTGCATTCGCGCGCACGCTTCGTTTTGCCGCAATTTACTACGCCCGGCGTAGCTTTTTGTAGGATCGGTGCCCGCGCACCGTCTCTCCTCTTCCCTCGCGAGCCAGTTTTTCATCAATGATTCAAATCCCTCCCCCCTCCCCCTCCTTACCTCTTTGCGCGCCTCTCGAACTTTATCTTCAAATCCGCTCCCCTCTCGGGGATCCTCCGAACATTTCTCATCTCGCATCTGTATTAAACAGAAAAACATTCTTGTTTTGAAAATATGTTTAGTTTTAACATGGAAATCTTGAAATGAGATTATATTGCGTTAATTAGAGAAAAATATAATTGCTTGAATAATTGTTTACATTTTATACGGTTTAATCGAAAAATGTATTCTTATGATTTAAGATTTAATTTTCTTGAATGGAAGAGAAACAATGTTGGATAGAAAATAACATTTTTAAATCAAAGATTATAATTTTCTTAAAGTAGAATTAAATAATTAAATATATTCTTGAGATGAAAATTACAATATTAAAATAAGACTACAATATTGTTGAAATTTAAAATTATTAAATTCCTCTAAGAAGATTATAAATTGTCGCGTATACATGAAACAATGAACGCGTTAGTTTAAGTATACAAGTTTTGATTTGACACTTATTTTTTTCTGCGCACAGAAAAAAGGACATTCTTGTTTTGAAAATATGTTTAGTTTTAACATGGAAAGCTTGAAATGAGATTATATTGCGTTAATTAGAGAAAAATATAATTGCTTGAATAATTGTTTACATTTTATACGGTTTAATCGAGAAAAATGTATTCTTATGATTTAAGATTTAATTTTCTTGAATGGAAGAGAAACAATGTTGGATAGAAAATAACATTTTTAAACCAAAGATTATAATTTTCTTAAAGTAGAATTAAATAATTAAATATATTCTTGAGATGAAAATTACAATATTAAAATAAGACTACAATATTGTTGAAATTTAAAATTGTTAAATTCCTCTAAGAAGATTATAAATTGTCGCGTATACATGAAACAATGAACGCGTTAGTTTAAGTATACAAGTTTTGATTTGACACTTTTTTTTTCTGCGCACAGAAAAAAGGACATTCTTGTTTTGAAAATATGTTTAGTTTTAACATGGAAAGCTTGAAATGAGATTATATTGCGTTAATTAGAGAAAATATAATTGCTTGAATAATTGTTTACATTTTATACGGTTTAATCGAGAAAAATGTATTCTTATGATTTAAGATTTAATTTTCTTGAATGGAAGAGAAACAATGTTGGATAGAAAATAACATTTTTAAACCAAAGATTATAATTTTCTTAAAGTAGAATTAAATAATTAAATATATTCTTGAGATGAAAATTATAATATTTATTAAAATAAGACTACAATATTGTTGAAATTTAAAATTGTTAAATTCCTCTAAGAAGATTATAAATTGTCGCCTACACATGAAACAATGAACGCGTTAGTTTAAGTATACAAGTTTTGATTTGACACTTTTTTTTTTCTGCGCACAGAAAAAGGACATTCTTGGTTTTGAAAATATGTTTAGTTTTAACATGGAAATCTTGAAATGAGATTATATTGCGTTAATTAGAGAAAAATATAATTGCTTGAATAATTGTTTACATTTTATACGGTTTAATCGAGAAAAATGTATTCTTATGATTTAAGATTTAATTTTCTTGAATGGAAGAGAAACAATGTTGGATAGAAAATAACATTTTTAAACCAAAGATTATAATTTTCTTAAAGTAGAATTAAATAATTAAATATATTCTTGAGATGAAAATTACAATATTAAAATAAGACTACAATATTGTTGAAATTTAAAATTATTAAATTCCTCTAAGAAGATTATAAATTGTCGCGTATACATGAAACAATGAACGCGTTAGTTTAAGTATACAAGTTTTGATTTGACGCTTATTTTTTTCTGCGCACAGAAAAAGGACATTCTTGTTTTGAAAATATGTTTAGTTTTAACATGGAAAGCTTGAAATGAGATTATATTGCGTTAATTAGAGAAAATATAATTGCTTGAATAATTGTTTACATTTTATACGGTTTAATCCGGGAAAAATGTATTCTTATGATTTAAGATTTAATTTTCTTGAATGGAAGAGAAACAATGTTGGATAGAAAATAACATTTTTAAACCAAAGATTATAATTTTCTTAAAGTAGAATTAAATAATTAAATATATTCTTGAGATGAAAATTATAATATTAAAATAAGACTACAATATTGTTGAAATTTAAAATTGTTAAATTCCTCTAAGAAGATTATAAATTGTCGCGTACACATGAAACAATGAACGCGTTAGTTTAAGTATACAAGTTTTGATTTGACACTTATTTTTTTCTGCGCACAGAAAAAAGGACATTCTTGTTTTGAAAATATATTTAATTTTGACATAGAAATCTTGAAATGAGATTATATTGCATTAATTGAAGAAAAATATAGTTGAATGAAGCCATTTTATACAGTTTAATCGAGAAAAATGTATTCTTATGATTTAAGATTTAATTTTCTTGAATGGAAGAGAAACAATGTTGGATAGAAAATAACATTTTTAAACCAAAGATTATAATTTTCTTAAAGTAAAATTAAATAATTATTAAATATATTCTTGAGATGAAAATTATAATATTAAAATAAGACTACAATATTATTGAAATTTAAAATTATTAAATTCCTCTAAGAAGATTATGATTGTCGTTATTTATTATAATTGAAGAAAAATATAATTGTTTGAATAATTGTTTACATTTTATACAGTTCAATCGAGAAAAATGTATTCTTATGAATTAAGATTTAATTTTGAATGGAAGAGAAACAATGTTGGATAGAAAGTAACATTTTAAAATCGAAGATCATAATTTTCTTAAAATAGAATTAAATAATTATATATTCTCGAGGTGACAATTATAATATTAAAATAAGATTATAATATTAAAATTTAAAATTATTAAATTCTTCTAAGAAGATTATAAATTGTTGCGAAACAACAAACGTATTAAGTATATAAACTTTACGTTTAAGTATATAAATTTTGATTTGACTCTTCTTTTTTTTTGCGTATCTTGAATATCTTTTCGATACAATAAACAATTAATTTCCAGAAGCAAACTGTATCAAATATGAATATTTTAAAAATGCATTTCGTCATTGTACATTTCGATACATTTCTATCGAGGCTCTTGTACAGTTATTCGTAATCCCTTGCGTACCGCATTCTTGAGATGGGGCTAAACGAAATATCTTGTTGTAACAGCGATAATGAGATAAGTTTTCCGCCCGCAGATATTTATCGTTATTTGAGGAAAAGATACCATACACACGAGGAATGCTATAAAAAAATATTGAAACGATATCCTCAATATTAGAGGCAAATATAGAGAGTTTATTATTCATTCGTTTCGAGAGATCAAAGATAAACATTTCTTCTTCTCGTTGCAGGAAAATTGTACGCCGTGTTCGGCAAGAGGCAAGGTCGCATCGTATCTACGGAAAGCGCTTATGGCTTCGGCGGACAATTCAGAGTTTTGGCCACCCTACCGGTTCTGGAGAGTTTCCACCTTGCGAGAGAACTGCGGACGCAAACGTCTGGATTGGCCAGTCCGCAACTAGTTTTTAGTCATTGGGAGGTACATAAAAGCCGCCCGGTGTATCTTTTGTATCTACCGCGTCTCATCTTATTACGCAGTAAAATGTTCCTGAGAAAAAAAAGCAGAAAAATTCCAGCAACGTCTTTTTTTCAAATATTTTGCCACCTTTGATCATTATTAAAATATAATTTAAAAAAGAGTAAGGTCGGAATTTTGAAAATTTCAAGTCTGTGAAAATGTCGAAGAGAACAATGTATTTTTCCTATTTTTTCTTATCCTCTATAGAATTGTTAATTTATATTAATTACTCATATTAATTATTTTAAATATTTACATTTATATTAATATTAGATTATATTAATTATTTGTTTCTATAATCAGATTATTGAGCAAGATCCTTACTGGGTGCCGTCTACGGAGGAAGAGTATCTTCATTTCGGCGAAAAAGCGGACAGCGATAATAGAGCTAAATGTTACATGGATGCGGTTCGCCGAAGAAAAGGCTTGCCTGTAGACTCCCAGCTAGTTGCACACGCCGAGAAACAACGCACTCTTTCGAAGAATAAGTGATGTGAAATTCCTTTGCGCGATTATTACGTTCGGAAAGCGCATTTACTCCAAGTTTCGTCCTTCCTGCTCGTAGATACTCGATTATCTCATGTCTATTAAATTTTCTATCTGTGTAATTAAAGCGCGAGGTACATACATGAACAGAAAAAAAATTGTTTCTTTTGTTTCATCAAATTGTAGATTAAATATTAATTGAACAATGTTTAATTTTAATTAATGAAGAAAATTAAATATTAAACGCCGCCTCTATTTGATCTTAAATTTTTATTCACCTTTACTCGTTCATTTCGACTAAACATTATTTCCGTAAATACGTTATTACATAATATGTCAATAACATATTTTGCATAAAGCAGGATACATGAGTGAAAATATATAAGCTTACATAACTGTATCTTGTATAACAAACATTACAGGTTATTTATAAATTAAAAAAATACCATATTATCACATGAAACGTTTGCATAAGTTACATCAAATAAATGTACATATGTATACATTTGTGTTAAAATAATGACAGACATATATTTGCAATGTATTCTTTATACAAAGTTCTTGATCAATTTACAAGTTTTTTGTTATTATAATTTTACAGAACTGTTACTATTATAAATTATTAAACATGTTAATCTCTAATCATCAGCAAATACAATCTTTTTTCCTTGAAATTTTTGGCTCATGATTTTCTGTTCTTTTCTTTTAGCCAACCAAGAGGGATGCAAATCACTATCTTCTTTGTTATTAACATTATTTGAATTATTCTTATTTATATCCTTATTAATTTTAATAGATGTTTTATTATTTAATCGTTTAACAGATTTATTAGATTGTTTATCCTGATATCTTTTATTTAAATTTGTATTATTTTTGTAATTTATATTTTGCTTTGCAACTCTGTTACTACTTGACTGGAATGTTCGTGTATTATATTTATGAGATCTTACATATGATGTCGAGGCACTAATACTACTTGTTTGTGAATCTTGATTGTCTCCTGTAATGAAAAAATCGTCCGATATCTTTGCTTGTTGAGTTGTAGAATCTGGAACTTTGATAGATATCTCCACATTTTTGCTAGATTCTTGCTCCTCCAAGAGTTCGGTAAATCTCTTTACAGTAGCTTCTTTTGTAACGTTACATGATTTAATTACACTTGATTGCTTATGTATAACTGTATCCTCCAATGTATCATCTTTTAACCTTGACACTTTTTCCTCTTTCAGAGGTGCACTATCATCATTTGATGATTTTTTACATTCGTGCAAATTATTTGTTGTTTCGAGTAATTCAGTGTTGCACATTTTCTCATTTTTAGATTTATGTTGAGAGTGTTCAATATTTTTACAAGAATTCATTTCTTGTTCCTCTGAACTTTCATTCTGAGGTTGAGGTTTTTCTTTTAAGGACTTTTTAGTTTTTACGACACTTTTATTCTTCAACTTGACATTTTTCTTCTTTCCTTCTACCAAATATTTTTTGCAGTCTGGGAACTTTTCTTTAAATTGCATCAGTCTTTTGTACAAAATTTTATAAAATGCAACTCTTGCTTTTACCCGATCATAATGACTTGAAGACTCATCTTGTAATATTGCAGTCAAATCTCTTTCATTTGTGATACCAAACTTGGAAATCTCATCGTCTTTAATTTTTTTTAGTGCGTAAACTTCAGCAATAAGTTTATCAGCCTTTCTCTTATACTTTTCTTGTTGTACTTCATTTCCATGTTTGTTTCGAAGGAGTTTAGCTTCTTTGATAAGCTTATTTACCACGCAAACTCGTGCTTGACGAACTGTATGTCGCAGCAGAATAATCTAAAAATTACAAGTTATATTAAATTTAATTATGAAATGAATAACATCTCTCTAATAATAACAACACTGTAAACAATTATTTGCGTCTTATTCAAATCATGCATACATCTCACCTCGTTATTTATTTCAATTTTTGCCATTTTGGGTTAAAAATAATTTGCCACAACAAAAATCACTTTATTTAGCTTTGGAATAAATATATAAATAAATAATCCTCTTCAGACGAATAACTTTCTTTTTGCCTAAAAAAAGCGCTATTTTCAAGAAATCAGCAGGAAAATCTAGAAAATTCGCCATAAACTATATAGATCATACAAAACTTCGCCATAAACTAGATTTTCTACTTGATCAAGTTGCGACCATAGTGTTCCATAGAGTTCTTTCATTGAACCAATCAGAAAGTCCTGTATTGATTTGGTCGGAAAAAATAATGTCCCTAGAAGATTTCGAACATAAACTACGAAGCTAAAATTCACGAATTTCCATTTTCCAGTAAATAACACGATATTAAATCGATATATCGATTTTTATATATGAATCAGAAATTATTTATAGATATAAAAATTTATTAAAAATAATTATTATTTATAATATCTAAAGATAAATTAAATTATTAAATAAATAAATAAAAAGCATATTATATTATTGTATATTATATTATATTATATTATTTATTATATATTATTATTTTATATTAGACATATTATATTATTACATTGGACTCTATAAATATCTATAAATATTTATAATATTTAAATATTATATTATATTTAAAAATTTAATATTAAATTTTTAAATATAATATAATATTTAAATATTATAAATATTTATACTTAATTTATATTTAATTAATTTAAACTATGTAATTTATGTGAGTGGCGTAAAATGGATGTACGCGCCACTAGTGTACGACTAGTGTCCCTAGAAATCTATCTTCTAGGGACATTAGTGTAGACGTAGAAAACGAAAAATGACAACCTTTTTCACGTGCATGTGCAAACACTGCAAACAGTGCAAACGAGCCTTTACATTATCGTTCTTCATAGATATGACTCAATAGTGACAGGACGTATCTATAGCTAGAATGCTGGATGACTGTTGATTTACGAAAGCCAAGCCGCGAGTATTCTGGAATCGTAAAGTAATTTTGCAACTAATATTGCTCTATTATTATCTTAACGATTAAGAGAAACGGCTTATAAAAATGGTAAGTACTTAACTGATTTTCATTTTTAATGAATTTTACATCTATTTAATTATATCGTAAAGAAAATTTATAGTTTTAATTATAAATCTTGACATCTCAATTGTGTGTGGTTATGTATAATTTTATATAAATAAGTAGAAATAACAATTAAAATCATGTAACTTTCTTTTTGTAATTCATATTTTAATAATTAAAAAACGAAGTATATGTATGTATGCTTTCTTTTATTATCTTCATTTTATTTTATTGACAAGTTGAATAAAATAATAGCTAAATATCAAGCAATAGATCAGCTAAATATAAAGTAAATATTCTTATGGTAAAAGAATATAATATAAGTTACATTTGGAAACTACTGCCAGCATGTCGTTATTCTTGTTTGACATTTGGTGAACGAGAATGATTTGCTAGCATATTGTCATGAATTCTGGACAATTATAATATAATATTCAGTCATTTGTGGAATTATGAAAATAAAATCTATAAATTTATTAATATTCTAAATATATTGTATTTTTTTAGTTCCGCAATCAGTACGATAGTGATGTAACAGTATGGAGTCCACAAGGACGTCTGCATCAAGTAGAATATGCCATGGAAGCTGTAAAATTAGGCTCAGCCACTGTAGGCCTGAAAAATAAAACACATGCTGTTTTGATTGCATTGAAGAGAGCATCTTCGGAATTATCGGCTCATCAGAAAAAGATCATACCAATAGACAAGCATATGGGAATCAGTATTTCAGGTTTAACTGCTGATGCAAGAATATTGAGGTATTTATCTAATTACTTTAGTTTGTTTACTAGTTTTTGTCAAATCTTTATCATATGAAGCATATAATAACTCCACTTTTTATATTCTTTGATATCACTTTATCATTTATATATATCCCAACTTATAAATTATTATTATTTATAGTCGTTATATGCGAACCGAATGCTTGAACTATAAGTACGCTCATGATGATACATTACCCGTGAGCCGTTTGATCACGTCCTTGGGAAATAAAATGCAGACATGCACACAGAGATATGATAGACGTCCGTATGGTGTTGGTTTACTCGTGGGGGGATATGATGTGAGGACTTATTGAAAATCATATTAGAGCACAGTCTACACATCATACAAATACTTTTCTATAATAATTGTCCTTATAGGATCAAGGCCCGCATATATATCAGACGTGTCCATCGGCGAATTTTTTCGATTGTAAAGCAATGGCTATAGGATCTCGTTCTCAAAGTGCGAGAACGTACTTGGAGAAACATTTGAGTGAATTTTTATCGTGCGATCTCGATGAATTGGTGAAACATGGCCTTAGAGCGTTACGCGATACCTTACCTAATGAAGTTGATCTCTCAGTGAAGGTAAATTTCTCGCTTAGTTTCCAATTGTAATTCTTTTAATATTTAATCGCAAACTTGCAATTGTAGATGCGAGTTGCAACCTATGATAAGCAATTTCAATTTTGTCAAAAAATGTTAAACTTTTTTTTATACATGTCAAGTCTTGATAATTATGTTTCAGAATGTTTCAATTGGGATAGTAGGAAAAGATTACAATTTCACGATTCTTGACGAGGCCACAACAGCCACCTATTTATCTCAGATCGAAGGAGATGATAAACGCGGAAGACCTGCAGAGCAGGTTGCGCAGGATGATAGACCTCCACAAGATCCGCCTGCCGACGAAGGACCGCAAGATCCTCAAGTAGCCATTGCTATGGATACAGATTAAACAATAATATAAAAATTAAAATAAAATCATATATAAAAAGTTTATCCTATACAATTTATATATAAAGATTAAAGCACATTTTATGCTTAAATATTTGTTTTGTAACTATAATTAATTTGATAGAATATTTATTACCAGTCTATTTACACAGTTTGAAAGTGTTTCAGACATATTTATAACTAAATTGAGGTACAATTTTTTTTACGATGTAGCTTTGGATTCTGTCCTGAATTAACATCCTGACAAATGAATATGCTCACTAGTATTATATCCTTGTATGTACACAGAATTTGTTTCTAATTACATTCATTCTCTACATGGATAATATTTACAATATAAACATAATTAATAATAAATTAATTAATTTAGTATACTTACAATTAATCATAAATTTTATAAGTTTGAAATATGTTCATGCCATTCGATAATCGATCGTTAAACAATTATATGCAAGAAAATATGAAAAAATTTATTAAATTAGATATAATAATCCAAAGCTATATGCATATTTATTTATCAGAATATTGTACAATCGCACATGATCAAAATAGAATTTTATATATATATATATATATATATATATATATATATATAAAAAATTCAATTTTCTTTATACTATTATACTTACGATATTTTTTATTTTTTTCATTACGCAGTATAGTCATCAATTTGTTCCTTCTTACGTTGTTTCAATATATTTGTCAAGAAGTATTCTCCAGCTTTATACGATGACCGTACTAACGGGCCGCTAGCAGTATACAAGAAACCTAGTTGATTTCCTCTATTTTCCCATATTTTAAATTTCTCGGGCGTTACATATTCGATGACTTTTAAGTGTCTTTTAGTGGGCTGCATGTATTGTCCCAATGTTAGAGCATCCACACCAGCATCTCTTAGATCCTGCATTGTTTGTTCGACTTCTTCATCGGTCTCACTGAGACCCAACATTATCGATGATTTTGTGATTAAGTCGGGATTGAACTTTTTAGCCGCTTTTAATACAGCCAGTGACTGCCTGTACATAGTAAAGGATAGATTTTATTTGAATTAATAAGAGCATATAATATTAATAAAAAAAAGGGCAATATTAATAAATAGTTTAAGATTATACATTATATAATTATATAATAATATTATGCATATTATTTATTATATTGTATGTAATGATAAATTACAATGAGTATACCTGTATTGAGCGCGCCTATCTCGAACAAAGGGTGTGAGACGCTCTACAGTTTCGATATTATGCGCGAACACATCTAGATTGGAATTTACAATTGTGGCGACGCAATTTTCATCCCCTCTGAAATCTGGTACCAGGCACTCTACTAGGATATTACTTCTGTAAAGAAACGAAGTTTTACAATACGATACCTAAGTACAATCTATTTTTCATTTTATACAAGCAAATATAAAAAGACAGATAAGGTTAAGACAGGTAAAAATTACCTCTTCTTTATCTCCTTGACAGTGGATGCGATGTGATTGGCTCCACCATCCTTCAAATCTGAAATAATTGATATTGAATAATTATATTGAATCATCTATATAATGGTATAATTTACGCAGCCTAAGAATGATCTATATAATCAACTAACCATCACGATCTACAGATGTTAGAACAATATAATCCAAACCCCAATCTGCTATTGCAGTAGCAGTATTAATCGGTTCCTCTGCATCTAATGGTGGTGGTGTACGTGCAGTTTTAACAGAACAAAAACGGCAGCCACGAGTGCACGTGTCTCCCATTAACTAAATAGCCAACCATAGTCAGTTTTAATGAGATTTCTTCATTTCATGCAGATTTAAGAGTTGTTATTTATATTGGAGTGATTAAATCAAGTATATCATTTTAGGATAATTGAAATTCTCTCGAAACTTTTCAAAAATTTCTATAAAAATTAAATATTTCTTATACAAATAATAGATTTCTTACCATGATGGTAGCAGTTGCTGTGCCATGAGTACCCCCGCCCCAACATTCTCCAATATTTGGACATCTGGCTTCCTCGCAGACTGTGCTCAGCCGTAATTGTCTTAATTGTGCTTTTATCTTACTGTAACTTTTGCCTATAGGTATTTCTGTTTTCAGCCATGGCGGTAATCTCAGTCGTCCTGATTCGCCTTTTTCCAATTTTAACTTTCCATCATATTCTTCAACAGTATCTTTTAAAAAGTCCTCGAATTGTGGACCATCTTTCAGCTTTTTTGAAAATGATTTATTACTTTCAGTTGAAGCTCTCGCACACTGTAATGAGAAATTTTCATATATTAAATGCAAGCTATTACATAATTTTATATTGTGATGAATTTAATAAAATTTTTAAAAATTATAGAAATATTAGCTCTAACATAATAGCTCTTTCATAAATAAAAACAAATGATTGAAATTTACACTTGTCAGATGAAAATGACAGCTGACAGGACACTTTGGATTTACGACGCCAAATATTCGTAACATCCTCGTTTCGCAAATTTTGAAACAATTTGTCAGAGTTCAGAAATAATCAATCTATATCCATGTATTTGGATACAAAAGATCATGATTTGACCCACTTGACTTAATTTTGATAACCTTCTTCAGAGGATTTAAAAATGGCCGCATTCAGCGGACTCAACAATTGGGCAACATTACTAGATTTTTTGATGTAATTCGACGCTGATTGGTCAGATCTGAAAGTAGAAACCAATCATGTTCGATTGTTACTTAGCAGTTGAGTCCATTGGCCGCATTCAGCGGACTCAACAGTTGGGCAACATTACTAGATTTTCCGATATAACTCGACGCTGATTGGTCGGACCTAAAAGTAGGAACCAATCATATTCGATTGCTACTTAGCGGTTGAGTCCGCTGAATGCGGCCATTGAATGCGGTCAATGTATGCCGCATTCAGCGGACCCAAACCCCGGGGGCCCACACAACCCCGGGGGTTTTTTTTTTGGGGCCCCCCCCCCCACGGGGGTTTTAAACAGAAAAAAAAAAAAAACCCCCCCCCCCCGGGGGGGGGGGGGGGGGGGGGCACGATTGCATACTCTTCGGAGTAATATTCAATCGACCAATAGGACAGAGCTTTGTTTCTCTCGATTATGTAACTTTTTCTAAAGTGAAAACGTGAAAAGTGAAGAATTTCTTCCAATCACACATCGATTTCATTTTGAAATCAATGTGTGATTGGAAGAAATTTTTTACTTTTCACATTTTCACTTTAGAAAAAATTACACAATCGATACTCTGATTGGTTGATCAAACGATTATGATCATGGTATCGATTGTGTAACTTTTTCTAAAGTGAAAACGTGAAAAGTGAAAAATTTCCGCCAATCACGCATCGATTTTAAAATGAAATCGATGTGTGATTGGAAGAAATTTTTCACTTTTCACGTTTTCACTTTAGAAAAAGTTACACAATCGATACCATGATCATAATCGTTTGATCAACCAATCAGAGTATCGATTGTGTAATTTTTTCTAAAGTGAAAATGGCCGCATTCAGCGGACTCAACAGTTGGGCAACATTACTAGATTTTCCGATGTAACTCGACGCTGATTGGTCGGACCTGAAAGTAGACACCAATCATATTCGATTGCTACTTAGCGGTTGAGTCCGCTGAATGTGGCCAATGTGAAAAGTGAAAAATTTCTTCCAATCACACATCGATTTCATTTTAAAATCGATGCGTGATTGGCGGAAATTTTTCACTTTTCACATTTTCGCTTTAGAAAAAATTACACAATCGATATTCATGATGGCTAGGTTTTCGAACGTATCCTTCAAGTTGCTAAACGATGAACGTGCATATCCATCTAGCTCATTCGAGGGATCTATGACATAATCGGCCAGAGGGTGGGGGCAGGTGAGGGTGGTGCGTTTTGACTGCTGGAAGGTTCGCGGAGAGAGGTGCTGAGAGGTGCGACGCTGCGACGACGGAGTAAAATCCGTTTCGGCTAATTCGTCGTGTCGCGAGGACAAAAGCGCGGGGTGCGAACGTCACGCGATCAGCTGAGTCTTCCGTCGTCGAGTTAACCGAAACTGTCGCGCGACGACGTTCATCCACGTTCCTGCCGACACGTGGAACGCGGGGCACCAGGAAAGCGCTGTGGTTACACCGCGGTGTCGCGACGATATCTCATCCGCGTGGAAATGCTCTAGCTGAAGAAGAGATCCCGCATCCATCGATATACGATGGAGTTTATGCCACTGCTCAAGTCTGTGCTAAGTGCTTGTCAGTGTCACGCTCGAGTTATTGTGTCATAAAATGGTAAGTATTCCATCGCACCGCACGTATGCGTATATCCTACACGCACACATACATATATACATATATATGCACGACACACAACAGGACCTTGAAAAATGATCTATGGAAAAATAATTTCTGAAAACGTATACGATCTATCCGATAGCTTTAATACTTAATTTTTATGCTTGTGTGAGTGCAATCCTGCAATTGTGCATTTTTCTGCGACCGATGTCACGATCAATGTGCATATCATATTATTTTTTTATATCTTGATATAAAAATGGAGATGTATCGAAATTCATGAATTACGTTAATGTGTGTGTGTGTTTCTATTTTTTATCATAAATTATCTATATCAAATTTTCTTCAACAAGCTGCATCATTGATATATATATATATATTTATAATAAAATAAAATAAAATATATATATATAAATTTGTAAAATACGACAATATATAAAATTATGATATATATTATATATATATGATATATATTATATATATATATATATATTATATATATTATTATTATATATATATATATTATATATATTATATATATATATATATATGATATATATATATGATATATATATATATTATTATATATATATTATACATATTATATATATATATATATATCTCATAATTTTATATATTGTCATATTTTATATATACAAAATTATATATATTTTATATTATTTCATTATTATATATATATATATATATATATATATATATATATTGTGTAAAAAATTATTTTAATAAAAAATTATCTAATTTATATAATTCTTTTAAATATTGTAATAAATATTATAGATTAGAAATAAATAATATATTATCTTTATCTATAATTTTAGGGTGCAAATATATCACAATTAGAAAGAGATATTGGCTCTGATCAGTTTCCACCCAATGAACATTATTTTGGTTTAGTCAATGTAAGTATAACATTTTATCTGATGAAACTATATATATAATATATAAAAATATAAATTATAATATTTAATATAATAAAAATATATTCTTGTAGTTTGGTAATACTTGCTACAGTAACTCAGTATTGCAAGCTTTATATTTTTGTCGGCCATTTAGAGAAAAAGTTTTAGAGTACAAGGCCAGAAATAAACGAACTAAAGAGACATTATTAACATGCCTAGCAGACCTATTTTACAGTATTGCAACACAAAAGAAAAAAGTAGGTTCTATAGCACCAAAAAAGTTTATCGCCAGATTGAGAAAAGAGAAAGGTCAGTGTTCAGCATTATTGCAAATAATAAATTTATATTTTATAGTATGTTGTAACTTTAACGTTTCTTTTCAGAGGAATTTGATAATTACATGCAACAAGATGCACACGAGTTTTTAAACTTTCTCATAAATCATATAAATGAAATTATCCTAGGTAAATATTTTTTTGTGCATTTATAATGCATCTTACTTACGATTATCATCTTGTGTATTAGCCGAGAGAACTCAAAACAAGCCAGCCGGAGGAAAATGTGGGGCAGGAGATGCTGCTGGTTCGCCACCGGAACCTACATGGGTTCACGAGATATTCCAAGGAATACTGACCTCGGAAACACGCTGCCTTAACTGTGAGACTGTTTCTAGCAAAGACGAGGACTTTTTTGATCTACAAGTTGATGTAGATCAAAATACTTCGATCACGCACTGCCTCCGATGTTTCTCCAATACAGAGACCCTGTGTAGTGACAACAAATTCAAATGTGATCATTGCAGTAGTTATCAGGAAGCTCAGGTATTAATCATACAGTATTCAATTCATTGTCACCTTTTGAACATTATTTATTGGAATATATTTGTTTTGAATTGCAGAAACGAATGAGAGTGAAAAAACTACCTATGATCTTAGCATTACATCTAAAGAGATTTAAATATGTGGAACAGTATAATCGTCACATAAAAGTATCTCACAGGGTAGTTTTTCCATTGGAACTCAGACTTTTCAATACTGTAAGTCTTTTTGCTTTTTAAACTATCTCAAAACTTAAATCTCTCTTAGGAATATAATTATTGCATTAATACATACACATGTGTGTACATATACATATATAACATTTACAAAGATGTTATAATTTATAAATACAAAAATTCTTGTCAGACATTTTCTTAAAATAATGATAATTATGAATAATTATTTTATATATTAATTATTTTATGTTAACATGTAATTTTTTAATTACAGAGTGATGATGCTGTAAATCCAGATCGTTTGTATGATTTGGTGGCAGTTGTGATACATTGTGGAAGTGGGCCTAACCGAGGGCATTACATTTCTATAGTTAAAAGCCATGGATTCTGGTTGCTCTTTGATGATGATATGGTCGATGTAAGTTTTTAATCTTAGCTTAAATGCTTTTATGTAATATAGACATCATTGAAATATATTTAGAACAAAACAATTGGACTTATACTTGCAGAAAATTGATGCATCAACTATAGAAGATTTTTATGGACTTACGTCAGATATTCAAAAGAGCTCTGAAACTGGTTATATTCTGTTCTATCAATCACGTGATTGTAGTTAAAATTTAAATATAAATAGCAATTGTGAAGTTAAGTACACTCCTGCTATGCTAATTTTCGTATTTTAACAAAGTGCGCGGTGAATCTGAATGTTCTAATGGTATGTTAATTATTTATGAGAATGATATATGATATGTTTGATTATGATTAAGCTCCTAGAATATAAATAAAAGCGCGACATAGAATTCCATAATTTGTCTAAAATTTATAGAAAAATTTTTGATTTTTGTAAATTATATCGATTATTTTCGGAAAATGGGAGCAGTTTATGTGTAATACTTTATATATTTATTTATAATGTATGTCCGAAAGCTAGTCCGTCTTTGGAAGAGAATGAATAATTTACTATATTACAATAACTTATGTGTCCAGTGATATAGAGAGAAACGTTGGAAGCACTATCAGATTCTATACAAATGTAAAGAAAATATGACTGAGAATAAAAATATTGTTATGAGAACATGCATTTGTGCAATCATGCATTTCAAATTGAAACGGGCAATCAGACTTGTAAACATATGAATATTTCATACATGTTTTTTAAAAATAGATCGTTAATTATTCAGACTCTTTAAGCAATCTTGTGTAATGATAATATACAAATAATAATGCAATTTTTATTTTGAAAATTTTATAGTTTATTCAATATTTTAAGCGATAAATTCATATGGAACAGGCGCAAGTAAGATGGGCGCTTCACGTCCCGAAACAATATGCGCTTTAGACGGTTCGGCTGGTTGTCGCTTGAGTTGAACGCGAATATTTTTCTCCTCTGCCTCCCTTCGGAGTCTTTCGTTCTCCTTCACGCGTTTGAGGAAATCATCCCTGCACTTTGAATGGCTCAGATGTTCAATGCGAACATTAATCCTCTTCGCGATGATGCGTCCACGCACTCTCTTGTTTACAATGACTCCCAGAGCGTGTGCCGTCACGTTGAACACGCGTCCAGTCTTGCCATGGTAAACTTTATACGGCATACCCTTTTGTACAGCACCATTTCCCTTAATATCAACAATGTCACCAACTTTGTATGTTTTCATATACGTTGATAGGGGAATGGTTCCATGTTTGCGGAACTTGCGAGAGAACAAGTCCCTCGTGCCACGTCTGTAACCCTTTGAGTTGGTCATGACAATGTATCAATCTATAACAAAAAATTGTATATAATTGTTAAAGATCTAAAATATTATATTTCATCTGAGAATAATATACAGATGAGACGTAAATAATACATGCAAAATTTAAAACAGAGATTTCTCATTCTAAAAATACAGATCTTACATGAAGTCTGAAATATGTAATTAGATAAAATTTGAATTTTTCGTTTAATATCAAACAAAAATTAACACACTTATGATTGTAAGCTGAAAATGTCAGTGATTTACAGTGATTTTTTTCCTTAATTTTTATGTCAAGTTTAAACAAATCTGGCTATATTTTTCCAAAGCTTCTAGGATTGAACTTAACCTAAATATCTCTGAAATTTTTCAGATGAGATAAGCGAACGTAATATTACCGTTCAAGTTCCAAGTGTGATATTAGAATTTTAAATATAACTTTTAATGAAATTATTCGAAAGATCTCTACGTATATTATATATAAATATACAATATAACGTAAAATATGCACGTGGCTCGAGCGTAAAATCAAATGAAACTTGACATTTTACATTTTCCGGCCTAGTTGATGAAGCCGTTGTATATTAGTCAAAGAAAATATATATTTATTTTCGACATACAGCGAAGAAAGGATATTTTAATTCGGTCCAAATTTTGAAGAATCTCGAAATATTGACAAAAACTTACGTAGAAAATTCACGTCTTGACGTCGCCACGAAAAAAGAGTCTCTAGAGATGCGAGTAGATACACTTTAGATACATGTTTCGATATGTCAAAGTCGATATCTCGCAAGAAGATACTAAAAAAACCGCCTCTCATAAAGAATCATAATCTATGACCATACTTGAGCGCAGGCAACAAGCGATAGGGAATAGAAAATAGAAACTATTATTCACCAATAAATACGCGGAATAGAAAATATCCACCAATAGGAACAAAAATAGTATCTATTCTCTGTTCTTATTGGCGAATATTTTTTATTCCGCATATTTGTGATGAATAATTAATGGCCGCATTCAGCGGATTCAACCGCTAACTAGCAATCGAATATGATTGGTCTCTACTTTCAGGTCCGACCAATCAGCGTCGAATTACATCGGAAAATTTAGTAATGTTGTCCAACTGTTGAGTCCGTTGAATGTGGATCATTGGCCGCATTCAGGTCATTCTACAATAGAGTCGTAAAGTCGTAAGTCGTAAGAAATTGACCAATCCCAGTTGAAGTTCAGGAGAATAATCAACTATGATTGGTCAATTTCTTACGACTTACGACTTTACGACTCTATTGTAGAATGACCTTTCAGCAGACTTTACCGCTAAGTAGCAATCGAACATGATTGGTTTCTACTTTCAGACCCGACCAATCAGCGTCGAATTACATCGGAAAATCTAGTAACGTTGCCCAACTGTTGAGTCTGCTGAATGCGGCCATTGGGTGCTTTCCATTTAGCGACACAAGTCGACACAAGTGTCATTCTATCTTTGTTTATTGTATTCATTGAAAAAAGAAAGAATGACGCTTCTATCGACTTGTGTCGCTAAATGGAAAGCACTTCTATTCCCTATTCCTATTGCCTGTTGCCTAGAATTGTGCAAGAGCCTTTATAATTTATTTGTATTGCTCTTATCGCCTCTTTGATCACGTTATCCGAGAAGCCGACAAACGACACTGGAAAAGAATGACATTATTGGCATTTTTCACAGAATTTCACGAAAATTAAACGGATTCTTGCGCCTTCAAATGCATTTTCTCGTCAAAGATACACCGCAGGCGTCGATTTTACGAGTTTAGTATCGCCCGATGACGCAACATCGTCCGATCTGAAGCGGCGCCGGGATTGGCCACATGATGATCATACGATCGTTTATAATTTTGTAGTTATTGCGTTTGACATATCGGTGTTGCGCTTGCACGAGTTATCTATTGTTCTGAGGTTTATTCGATGTGAAACGAAATATTGTAAAAATTGAACGGCGCGGGGTAAAAATGGCAGACCCAGGTGGATGGGCGCCGGCCCAAGACAATGATTTCTCTAATTTCCAGTCGAATGACAGCTTCAATTTGAATGAAGTCACTGGTATCGATGGTAGGTTTCATCAGCGGTGTACTTTTTCGTTTAGCACTTTTTATTCGGAATCTCAGAGATATACAAGACTCACGTGAAAACATTTTGTAACTTTTTGTTGATTTATCACTTTATCAGCAAATATAATTTCGTCCGGTTGTTGATATGCATCATTTGTACTTTATCTGTTACAATACTATATACATCTGTATAAAAATAATACAAAAATGATATAAAATAATTGAACTTTAATTAATCATTGTTTGTGAGTGTTGATCTCTAAATTTGTATTATATATGTAATATCTAATTTATTCACTCAAAAATGTTTTAAAAATATATTTCAAAATATATTTTTAAAAATATATTTCTTGATGTTTAATGTATAATATTTAATTATAATTTAATATGTATAATTTAATGTATAATTTTTTTGCCTTATTATTTATTATTGTACATTATATATGTGTGCATAAACAGTTAAAATTAAAAAGATTAACAATATGTAATCAGTAATAAAAAAATTGGCATTTAATATTAAATATTAACAGGTATGTTATCATATTGCTTAATTTTCTATTAATGTTGCAGATCTCTTAACAAATTGTGAAAATGAATTATTGAAAAATGAGCTTTTCAGCGACGAGGCTTTACTTTCTGAATTGGATGATCCTATGGCAGTAGATGGGAATACATTTGATTTCTTAAATATCAACAATGATGAATTTAAGGATTTTAAAGACTACAAAGATCCAGCTATCCTTGAATCGCCGAATACAAATGTTGTAGTGACGCAACAAGCAGTGACGGATAGTAACCAACCTGTTGCTTATATGCAAGATGTTACATCAGTCACACAAAACAGACCACAGAGAATATCATTGGCTTCAACAACACCTACAGTGTTTAGTTCACAATATGCGATACCACAAAATGTAAATTTTAATGTTCAATCGCCAAATGTTGTAACTTTGGCTCCAGTGGCTCAACAAAGACAGTTACTTCTACCAGCTAAATTGATAAAATCAGAATCCCTTGTGTATTCTAAAGGTGGACAGACTATTACATCAACTCCTGTTCCACATCAGATACATACTCTTGTAAATACTGCAAATGGAACAGTGTTAACTACTGGTATATAAAAATAGATAAGCTTATTTTTAAACATATTTATAATCGTGCCAAAATATAAATAATTCTATAATTTTCTAAATATAAATAATCCTGTAGCAATATTATGATTAAATAGTTATTATCTTTACAGACATAAGAAAGATACATGTAGCTATGTATGATTTCATAGAGTACATTGATATATTTGTGTTCAAGGGATTCCTGTAGTACTGGACACTGACAAAGTACAAATTAATCGTCTAAACACAGGTACACATGTAAGTGTACCAAGAGTGAGAGAAGTCAAACGTAGCGCTCACAATGCAATTGAACGACGTTACAGGACATCGATTAATGATAAAATAATTGAATTGAAGAACATTATAGTTGGCGTCGACGCCAAGCTAAACAAATCTGCGATTTTGCGGAAAACTATCGACTACATCAGGAAAGTATAATTAATTTTCATAAGTACATAAGATGACAAGCTTCCTTATTATCCTATACAATTGCAGATATTTGCAAAACACGAACGCGAAGTTAAAAGCTGAGAATATGTCGTTGAAAATGACCGCTCAACGGCAAAATCTTCGCGATCTGTTGGTGTGCGGCGAACTTACACCTCCTCGTTCAGATTCGAGCGAACCATCTTTGTCACCTGCACCTGCGCCAATGTCACCGCCTTCTCCGTCGTCGGTAAAGGATGATTCAGATGTTCTACAAAATCTTCATTCCGTGTCCACTTCTGGAGGCATGAGAGATCACACCCGATTAACATTATGTGGATTTATGCTGATCTTCTTAGCATTCAATCCTCTTGGTATACTCGTGAACAATGTTGGAAAATTCAATTATGATTATTTAAACACAAAATTGGATGGACGAACGATACTCAATTATCAAGGTAAAGATTTTCAAAAAATTGTTTATTTTTTTATTTTGATGAATTTTTTACTATTTCTGATATTTCTTTTTTTTCGATAGATCAACCAGAATTAGACAAACAATTATGGAGTAATGTTATTCTCTGGTTCACCAATCTGATACTTCTAGCGGGTGGTCTCTGTAGATTGTTGTTATACGGTGACCCCGTTTTTCCTACTGACAGCAAGATTTTTCTTGAGTTACGTCGTTGGAGACGTCAGGCCGAATTTAATATATCCAAACATGAATACAACCAGGCATATCGAGATTTACATCAATGGTTGCGATATTTCGGTCGATCTTTTCCATTATCGCGGACAGAATTCTATCTCGCAACCACGTGGCAAATAGTGAGGCAAATTCTTCATAAATTATGGCTGGGAAGATTGATCACGCTGATCGGTAAATGGCTCTCGGGGAAATCGGAACGGCAGCAGGCGGAGATGTCCGTGGAAATAGCGGTTGTCTACCAACACATGCTCTGCCTTCGTCTATCCGAGGGTACGAAAGATTCGACACTGTATCTCGCTTTATGCGCTGTCAATTATGCTGAGGTCGCCGGTGAGACTATGCCGAAGCCGCTCTTGGCGGAAATATATGTGAACGTTGCATTGTGTTTGAAACAATCTCTCTTCCCGTATATACATAAATATTATCTGGGCAAAGCGCGGGCCTTGCTGTCTTCATGCGCGGTTCCTCCGAAATTAAAGTGGATCATGACTGATGAAGGTGCAAGATTCTTGGCGTCTCAGAAATGGCAATATAAAAAACAGTCTGACAGTGAATTTACATCGCAAAGCAGTCGAGCAGACCCGCTATCATATGCAGCTCGTGCCTATAGAAATCATCTGATCGAGCAATGCTTGCGTTTACTGACCGGTACAGTCGGAGAGTGCCATACGTCCACCGTACTCGAATTGGGACGAATGATCATGGCTTCTGCAGAAGTGGACGCCTGTTTCCCATCTGTTGACAAAATCAGTGTAGCAAGTACGAAAAAATACTGATTAATTTAAAATAGATCTTATATATATTTTTATGGATATATTTTTATGTTATTATTATCTATGTCTATATGTAAAGTTGACTTTTTAAATTTTAAAAAATTGTTAAGAAGTAACAAATTTTACTACATTAATTTTATACAATTTTCTTTTATATTACCAATATGTATTTTATTTCTTTTTTTTTTCTATTGTAGCATGTGAAGACGAGATTGGATTATGGTGGGGAGCAGTGATTTGCGCCACCGCGAGTTGGAGATTAGGAGAGGAAGACTCGAAGGCATGGAACATTGTGGAAAGCAAATTTCCTTATGAAAGGAATTTCGAAATCAGTGATAATAGTAGCAGCAGCCCATTACCACATGCTGTACTCAATGTACTGCAAGCAGCGAAACATTCTACAAAATTGGCTTCGATGCGTTTCATTGAGCAGGCAGGATTACTGCTTGAACAATCTATGGTGTACTACCATTGCAAGGAGCAATCATCGCAGAAAGTCTTGGTAAGTTATCAAATTAATTATATGATAGATTTTTATTATAAATAATTGCTTTATTATCAGTATTAAACATATGATATTATTCTATCAAGTTAAAATAGCCACATTAAATGCAATGATAGAATTAACGTTGGCGAAACTTTGAATTTGTTGATGTCTCGCGCTTTTTTAAAAAAATCTATGAATAAGATTTATAGATTATGTATATTCTTATTTAAAAGATAATAGTAAAAAAATATATATATATATATATATTATCTTTTATATAAATATAATTATATATAGATATAATTGTGGAATATTTCAAGAGTCTCATCATTGATTAAATATTAGAAATATTTAAAATAGTTATATTTCGTTTTAAAGGTACCACTCTTTCAAGTGTAACCTGTGCTATCGTTTATCTGTTACAAGTGTGCATTGTAGTTGCATTGCATGAAATATAACTATGCAATACTCCTGCAGTGCAACTCCTGTGGCAGGTCGCAGCACCATATATCATAATTTTATGTCTATTTGTAATTCATATATGTGTATATATAAATGTGCTCTTTTAACAGGACTTTGCCCTATACTAATCTGCATATTTTTTTTCTTTTCAGCTTACTCAGTTATGGATTTGTGACTGGCTTCTTGAAATACGCACAACACTATGGCAAGACTTGAGTCAAGATGCAGAATTTGAAAAATCTGTCTCAAGTATGTCTCTTGCAGGATTTCAACGTGACTTGGCATGCTTGAGGCAATTGTGTCAACATATTCCAGTAAGTATAAATTCATATACAAGGGGTATCTGGAAAATCGTCCGTAGTACTTCGGGAAGCGATTTAGGACCTAAAAAGAAAGAAAAAAAGCTATAGAAATATAAGTCTCGGAAATAAGTCGTTTCCGAATTATAGTCACTTATGTTAAAAAAATCGTAATTTATAATCTGCTTGACATAAATTTGAAATTCTTAATCACTTCCTGAAGTATTATGGGCGAATTTCCGGAATATACATCATATTCGTTTTCAATCAATAAAATTTAAACAATGATGTAATAAAATTTATCCTATCCATATAAAAATCCATATAAAAATCCATATAAAAATTATCTATAAGAATATATAAATATATTATCTACTTTTCAGTCTGTATTGGCACGAGTGTTTTTGTACGAGGCTACAGCACGCATTATGGCAGGAGCAACGCCGGTAAAGACTCAGATTTTGCTGGATCGGAGTCTGCATCATAGGAACTCGCGTTCCTCGATTATATGCGGCAAGGATAGATCGCAAGAGCAGAACAATGGCGAGCGGGAGCATGCAGTTGCGTTATATTTAGCGTGCAGACATCTACCAATGCTACTATTAACTTCGCCGGGAGAACGTGCCGGTATGCTCGCGGAAGCCGCTAAAACACTTGAACGAATAGGGGACAGAAAACGTCTTCAGGAATGTTACAAATTGATGCGACAGTTAGGTTCTGCAATTACTGTTAATTAACGTAATATTTTACGAATTTACTCATATATATATATGTATAATTTAATATAATTTATTCTATGATTGATAAAATAGGTATACATCATTTATATTATTTATATAAGCAGTAATTTGTACATGTATAGAAATATATAATCTCGTTATTGTCACGTTTCTTTGTTTCATATATAATTATTTTCTTATACTCTTATTAAAAAAAGTCATTATCTCTTTAATTTCTTCTACTTGTAAAGAAATATTTGAAGATTACTTAATCTAATTACATATAGTATTTGTTTTTAATATATAACATCAATAAGATATCCAAAAAATACTGATACATTTTATCTTAAAATTGAGGAAAAATTATATATATTTGAGTGTAATTACAAAACTTTGAATCATTTAATTTTATTTTACATTACTAGTGACTAAACATTTATTGGCAAAACATCTATAATCTAAAAACTATAAAATATGCGTGTTTTTTTATTTTCAATATCAAAAAAAGTAGATTGAACATTTCTAAGAGTAACAAATTTAAATTTAGTGATCTACAAGAGCAATTAGTAAAACCAGAAATAATATAATGGAAAATAAAAAGAATAATAATTATTTAAGATCTAAGAGAGATACATAAGAGATAGAAAATTAGATTAGATTTTCCATTTGTCCTATGAGAAACAAATTCAGGATTTTTTTTGTAAAAAAAATAATATAAAAATTTATATATAAACGAATCAATGACGAATTAAGAAACAGATTGAAAAAGATAAATAATTAATATTTTAATATTATATCAATAATATAAAATTTATATTTAAGAGAGAAAGGATTATTAAAAAAATTATAAAAATATAAATTTAAAAAAACATTAATAATAAAAACATTATGATACATGATAATTAATACATGAAAATAATTTACAAATTATTTTTTCGATTTAATAAAAATCGTTTATAGCTATAGTTACAACTAATCTATAAAATGAAAGATTGATTAGCTACCGCGTTTTTGAGCACGTGTTGACGTCCAATCACGGATGTTTACAGTATAGATATCGTAATCTATTAGTGTTTTTAAATAATCGGCAGTAATCGCTCCGGGATACCCCGTGTTCCGAAATTGCTGCCAGTTTACTGCCAGCACTGAAAATATATAATATATGTAACGTGCACTATAGAATTTGCAATACTGGCAGTAATTTCGGAACATGGCCTAGTTTATTAGACATCATTAACCAATCAAAGCCATTCTTTCAAAGAATGTAATCATATATTCTTCAAAAGAATGACTGTGATTGGTCAATAGCGTCTAGTAAACTACCGAGCGATTAAACTCGACCATTTGAAAATGCCATATATAAAACCATTGCCATATGAAAACAATAAAAACTAGGCATCCATTTTTTCCCTACAATATTGGCGGCAATTTATTGTATAACTGTCTTTGTAATCCGCTCGTGCTTTCAACTGCTTTTCTATGTAACCATTTCGAAAGAGCCTCTTGTTTTACTTCGAAGAATTTTGATTTTTAGTAATTATATTGCATTTTATTGCAATAATGGAAATCGATCCTTCTGTTAATAATAATTCAAATATGATTGATTCCACGTGCGACTCATTCACAGGTAATTAATTTTATTTCTCGAGAAAATACGAACATTGTGATATATTTATAAGCACGTGGCAAGTTTTAAAATAATATATTGTTTCTAGGTCTACTTTTTGCTGAAACTTCAAGGAAACGAACTTTAAGCAAGAAGTAGACATTATTCCTCTTTATTGAAAAATATTTTAATACAAAAATATGTGCTTCTCAATTATAGAATCATTTTTTACTCTCATTCGAGAAGAGAATGTCACATTATTCCAGTCCAATTTATTGAACGAACAAGAATCGTAAATTTTACCTATTTTCATTAATCAAAATAATTTATGAAACTTTTCTCTAAAATTTTCTTTTTGCTTATTTCTTTTTTTTTGTCACTTTAATTTACAATATAAATTTTCTGAAAAGTTCCTAGTCATCTCAAACATGATTTTATAAATAGAAAACATTTTATATGTGTATATTTTATTTTATAATAATTTAATATATTTATTTTTTCTATTTATAAGACATGTCTCTCGTCAATAATGTCAAGTTTAATAATACACCATTGGAAGAAAAAAAGACAAAAACAAGAAGAAGACGTTACAATGAGAGTGAGCTTGAAAAAAAACAGCTTGAAGAAGAAGAATATAATCGTGAAATGCATGAGCAAAGATACAAGCGATTGATGCACTTGTTGAACAAGAGTCAATTTTATTCAAAGTTTTTGGTAAATAAAATTGAAAAAAGAAAAAATGTTAAGAAAAGAGGCAAGCCCACTATTAATAATGAAAATATACCGCCAAGTAAGAAGACAAAGAGGACCGATTTACAAAAATATGATATACAAGAATATATAGCTCCTGAAGTAAGTAATAAAAAAAAATTCAAATTTTATCCATAGTTTGTCATATCATTTAAATACAAGAGTATTTAATAGAGAATATAATCATTTAATTTGATCAAATTACAGATCAAAAAACAGATGCAGACTAGAAAGAAGAACAAAAATCTAAGTGAAGAAGACATAGAAGCAGAATTGTCTGCAGATTCAGATACCGAAACAAAACCATCTATTGTGCAAAACCCTGCTATTTTACCAAAATATTTTCATGGTGAATTATACACTTATCAGCAAGCAGGTTTAGAATGGTTAAAAGTGCTTTATGAGAACGCCTTAAATGGAATTTTAGCTGATGAAATGGGACTTGGGAAAACAATACAAGTGATAGCCTTGTTATGTCACCTTATAGAGAAGAAACAAGCAGGACCTTATTTGATAATTGCACCTCTCTCTACTATACCGAATTGGCTGATGGAATTTGAAAGATTTGCTCCTGACATACCAGTTGTGCTATTTTATGGTAACAAAGGTGAAAGAGAGGCTATACGCATAAAAATTAAAAATAGTCATCATGTTGCAAATGGTTACAAAACACAACCTGTTGTAATTACTACTTATGAAATGCCATTACAAGAAAGTAGATTTCTTCAGTCTTTAAAATGGAGATATATTATAATAGATGAGGGACAAAGAATCAAGAATCGTTATTGCATGCTAGTCAAGTATGTTGATTGTTTAATTAGTTATGAATATCAACAATCAAAAGTTATTTGTGAAATTAGTACAAGTTTAAAATAATAAAAAATATTTTAGATAATGGATGCTTATAAAAAAAATATCTATTTATTATATATTTATTTTTTTTTAAATAATTTTTAAATGCAAATATTTTACTTTTTTTGTTTTAAAATTAAGATTATTGATTTATTTTTTTAGAAGCTTAAAAACGATGCAATCTATGAATAGGCTAATACTGACTGGAACTCCACTTCAGAATAATTTAGCTGAATTATGGTCTCTTTTAAATTTCTTATTGCCTGAAATTTTTGATGATTTAGCTGTATTTGAATCATGGTTTGATGTTAAAGAGCTTGAGGAAGAAGGCGCCGAGAAATTTTTGAAACAAGAAGAAGAGAAACATGTATTATCATCATTGCGTGAAATTTTGAAACCATTTATGTTAAGACGAATAAAAGCTGAAGTTAATTTGAAGATTCCTCCTAAGAAGGAGTTGGTAGTCTATGCACCGCTTACAAAATTGCAGCATGATCTTTACAAAGCAGTATTAAATTATGATTTAGAAACATTGAGCAAAATTGAAAAACCAAATCTAATTATAGAAAGCACAGACGGTACAAAACCGAAAAGACAGGCTTTTTTGAGAAGTAAATATGGCTCTACCGATAATAATTCCGAAAATGAAATATCGCCGAATACTTCGTTAAAAGAAATCGAAAATAGCAATGATGCAAATGAGTGTAAAACAACCATATCCAAAGACGAACAAAATTTATCAATATGGAAACAGTATACTGATGTTACAGAACGTAACAGGGATTTTCTTGTTTGTATTCAATTTCAAAATAGAAGTAAGTTAATAATAATATATTTCATATTTTCCTATATTATTTACTTTTTTTTTTCCTATATTATTTATATATATGATTTTTATTTTTACATTATATATATTTTAGTACCAATGTATAAGAAGATTGTAAATCATCCATATTTGGTTCATTGTCCATTGGATTCAGTTGGTTTACCGAAAATCGATAACGATTTGATTAGATCTTCTGGCAAGCTTTTGGTGTTGGATGCTATGCTGGCGAAACTTCATGCGCGGGGTCATAAAGTTTTACTATTTTCAACAATGACTATGATTTTAGATATGATAGAAGATTATCTCTCATTACGAGATTATAATTATGTGAGATTAGATGGTAGCATTAAAATCGAAGAGAGAAAAGAAAATATTAAAACTTTTAACAACGATCCGAATATGTTCCTATTTCTTATATCTACTAGAGCTGGTGGAGTTGGATTAAACTTGGCGAGCGCCGATACTGTTATTATATACGACAGCGATTGGGTGAGTTAATAATCTCGATGTAATTTTTTTCATGCTGTCGATATTTATTATCGAGCTTATTGCATTCGTGAATTTTAAATGCTTACAGAATCCACAAGCAGATATACAAGCTATGGCACGATGTCATAGAATAGGACAAACAAAACCAGTTGTTGTCTATAGGCTGTGCACTAGAGGAACAATTGATGAAACGATTATCAAGCGTTCAGAAGCTAAACGTATTTTAGAAAAAGTAGTTATTTCAAAAGATTGGAATGGAACAAATAATTTTAATAAAGATGTTTTGTTACAACTGAAACAATTAATGGAATCTAAAGAATATAAAGTTGTTACTTCTGAAAATGAGGGTAAGTATTCTTGTCATTAGATAATATATAGATCGCTCAAATATATATAAAGAATAATGCTAAGATTAATAAATCGATTTTTTTGTAGTGTTTACAGAACTAGAGCTGAATAAATTGTTAGATAGAAGTGATATGACTGATAAACAAGATCTACATAACATTCAAGAATAAATCAAGAATATAGAATATAATTACGAATGACATAAAAAGTAAGCAAACATTTACTCATAAAAACAGTTGAATGCATTTTTGCAATAAAATTTTAATTTTTTGCAATGATAAATAATAATGTACTTATTTTTTTATAAAAATTTAAAATTTTCTAATGTATTTAAATTAAATTAATTTATTAGTAATGTAAGAATATTGTATGTATGTCTTCTTCTTCTCTTTATATCATATTAAATTACAATAAAATAATTTTTTCAACGTGATGTTTCAGATTAATTTAATCTTGTACATATACAAATCAAGATTTATTTGATTTGATACGAGTTTTCCCTATTAGATGATTTTTATATTTACAGGATTGAGCTAATTGTTCACGAAATTCAGTTTCTAGTTTCATATATGTTCCACCTGTTTCAATATGAGCAATTATTTATATGATATTGATATTTTGCTTCTACTTAATTTTTAATATATAATTATATACATGAGGAACATACCAATAGGTTGCTTAATTTTATAATTATGTTGCTTGTTGTAAGATTTCGAAAGCAAGTTCTCTGTAACTGTTCTTTTTGTCAAAAGAACTATCATTTGCGCCGCGGCTCTTTCTTCAAAATCTCTTTGATTATCTTGATTATGTCTTATATTTAAATTACCGCTCCAACATCTACTGTTGTTCCTAAAAGACGATTACAAGATTACAAAGACACTAAGATTACAAAGTGATTTTGCATTATAAAAATATTATCAACACAAATCTCTTACTTTTGACTATGCTTCGCTTTATTCATTGGTTTTAATGCGCACAATGTATTTGATTCTTCGCTGTAATACGATTCATCATCTATACTGCTGTCCTCATATGCAGTCCCGCCGTCGTCTTCATCATCCTCGTCCGTAATCGAAGAGGCTGGAGACGAAATATCGGTTGTAGTTGTGGAAATCTGCCGACGAAGTTTCTGTAAAGACTTTTGCGAATCTTGCGTTTGAAGCAATCGACGGAGCCCCGAATTTCCCCAAATCTTTCCTGTTTTTATAACAAAATTTTTTTTTTCCATGTGCATTGTAATAATTTAATGAGACATGAATAGAGACTTTCTCGAAAATTATTTACCGAGCAGGCCAAGTTTTGGCCTCGGTGGCACGAGTTCTATGCCATTCCACCACATTATATCCTTGCATACTAATTTGCCTGGACGAAGAGACGGATCGCGTGTCACCAGTCGTGTAATCTTCTCCGGGAAAAAAAGTTGAGGCGGTTCGATAGTTATTACTTCTCTATTCGCTGTCAAGATATTTAAAACGTTTAATTCTTTCTCGCTCTTTATATCTGGTACATGTTCCTAAAACAAAATAAATATAGAAATAAAAATCATATAAGCTACATTATTATATGTATATATATTATACGCTATATATTTAATATAATACAAAGGTAAATTCTCTTTAATTTATAGTTACAAAAAATATGATGATACTAACTTTGTACCTGCATCCACCTTGACTGGATAAAGCTTCGAATCTGTAGGCACGTTGACTGCAGCACGGATATCTTCCCAGAGGAAAAGGTGTAGGCCTCTGTTGCTCGTTTACAAAAAATTGTGCAGATTCTGGATGATAACAGCACCAATCAATCTGATGTATCGGAAAGTACACATTGCACTGTTGGCAGAACAAGAAATGGCAATCTCCCCACAATCTCCAATAAACTTTGCGCCAGGAGCGCAACTCTGATCGTAAGGTAATGATGTAATCATTTAATGTCCAAGTCAAATCTCTGTAAAATAATGAGATATTTTTCATCTTTCATGTGTAATAATATCGATATAAACATTGTATATGTTGTGTATACCTCACATGTTTACTATGAACAGCTCCCTTGTTATCAATTTTCATTGCGCTTGGAATGCAAGGCACAAAATCGGAAATCGATTGTATAACATTCTTGTTGCATTTCCCACATTTAAACAGCATAGCCAATGAACTATAATGACCCTTTTTATTATCTGGAATGGTTTCTACCAGTGACATAATTAATTTACAAAACAAACGACTTTGAATTTTATCTTTTTTGTCCTTTAACATTTCAACATCTTCATTTGTAAATAATTCAGCCAGCCTGTCAATGATCATAAGCCTCAATGAGATAATGGAAAAAAAATTTAACTATTTATTTTAGCTATTTATTATTGTTTACTGTATAAATGTATATAATAAAAAGTATAATTAAAACTATGATGAGAGAACATAATGAAATACATGCCTTGTAAGAAGATTATCGTCTAGACACGATAAGATCGTCGACGTCTTCAAAATATCTGACATATTGTCATGGCAATATTGAAGACAATTTTCTAAAAGCGGTTCCATTTGCAGAAAACAAGCGGATACCATAATTGGAATGACATTACTCGCCTCTAGAACTGGCCATTCAGATTTTTTTATGATATCCTTTTTCACCCATCTCATCAGCCAGTCAAAGATAACAACATCACAATGTACCGATATGTCTATCTCATCAAGTTTTTGCCCTGCTGTGACATCAGCAAAATAACACATTTTTTGTATAAGAAGTTTTTGTGGACATCGAAAATTTTTTTTTATATTTTTATCTTCGTCGCATACATGAATTTCCACATCGTTCCTAAGAAATACAAAATGATAAATAATGATAATTTTATCAGAATTTTATTGTTTAAATTTTTGACATATAGGAATTAATCTAGCTTTATTTATTGAAGATATTTTTAACTTTGTAAACAACAACAAAATATTTATATTATTGTACAGTTATTGCACACTTTAATCTTATATATATTTATTATATTGCTCCCAAAATACTTACTCTAATGATTTCTTGTTTATCTTATTTTTTTCCTTATCGCGTTCTTTATGAGTTGAAACTGTTGCTTTATTCTCAGTCACATTACCCAATGAAGAATTTTTTTTAACATCTGAGACAACAGTAGATTTTTTAATAACAGGCTGTGATAGAGTGGATTTCGGTAGCATATATGGCAAAACAGAGTCCAATAATCCTTCATGTAAAATATCTCTTAGATTTTCCTTCATGACTTTTGCTAAACCATGTTCAGTCTCTTCTAATTGTTCCTTAAATTGTGAACCTCTCCTCTTCTCATTGAAAATTTGACAATTTTCTGACAGCTGATTCACCTCTTTGATATTATCTCCTGTTTCCAAACATTTATTAGAAACACTTTCTACACTGTTAGATTCTTGCGTAAAGTCATCTTTATTGCATGCCTCATAAATGGTATTACAGGAGACTACGGAAGATTGCGAGCTTATCGTACTATTTGATATACATGTATTTGTTTCTTTACTACTTGTTGTTTGTAATGACAACTCCTGTATAGAATCATTATGTTTGTATTGTTGTTCTTGATTATTGAGATTACATTTATCATTAGTTACTTTATTATTTTCACGTATTAGGTCTAAATTAATCTTTGTTAATTCTTGCCAATCAATTTCACTATTGGCACTCAATATCGTAGCCAAACCTTCACAACTATCATTAACTTGATATGCAGTTCTCATAAATTCGAAGAATGCTCCAATTGTTAATTTCGAGTGTTTTTCTTCTTGGAGATTTTGTAATCTTTCAGCTAAATTCAAAGTGTTTATTATTACTATCATTTATAATCTTTTGTATCATAATTATGACATAGTTTGAGCCATTTTTGTGCGATTTAGTGTGCTGAGCAGTGTAATCTGATGCACGCAATTTAGTCTATTAACAGTTAGTTTAAAACATAGCAACAGAAAAATTGTGCTAGTGATACTAGATGCAGAAATCATCAAAACACTTCAAAATAAAAGTACACCATAAAAGTATACCAAAATCTTAAGTTTAGCAGTCTACCAGTGGATCTATATATACCTTCATTAGTTGTTAAAACACTTGATTTTAATATTGCATGTGCATTTAAAGCTACATTATTAGCTACATTATTCATTTCATGTGACTCCATGATTCTCCTCTTAAGAATATTTGCAATTTAATCCTTGCACTTATAAAAAGGGATTATTCTCTCTTTCGATTATTTATCGAAATATTTCACACTGATTACATTGTATAACTTCGATGTACAATATATAATTGTTTATAAAAATTGTTGCAAGAATTTTATTGTAAAAAAGAATTACGAATTATTTAAATAAAATTGGAGCGGAAAATGTCACGCAAAAGTTTTAACAGCACTTGTCATCGCTTGTCACGAATTGTCATCAGCTGATGATCAGCTGATAATTGTTATAGATTGAAGTAGTGCTAGATCTACAAAGAGCAAATAATTTTGATTCTAGCTTTCCGTGTTTTGACGATAGATGACGCCAGATGAAAAAAAAAATGGAAAAGCGGGAAATTTAAATAAAACAACTTTTTCCTTTAAACATGTTTTTAATAGATTGTCTTATAAAATCAGAGATAAATTCTAACATCTATCTGTACAAGAATTTCAATCGTGCGTCGCTTTGTAACTGCAAATTTTCTGAAAAATAAAATTCAATACTTCTTTAGCGGTATAGGTGCGCGTATCGGAATTATTTATCCTTATTACAATGCTTCCAAATTCTCTGATATAATGTTCTAGTTCCTTATCACTGGACAAATCTTTCGTCACCATGTATTTGTTAGTGAGCTGCGATAGTTTCAAGAAATCAGAACTGAATGCTTCATTTAAATCAAACAGTTCTAAAGCAGGTGGTGGTAATTCTTGAAAACTTGGAGGAAATACCTATAGGATCATTTCAAAATTATATACATAACAAATATATTAATATATTAGAAATAAAAATTAGACACAAGATGCAATGCTCACTGAAGCTTGCGTGGGAGGTAAAGGTGCCTCAAAATGAGGTGGAATTAAAGTGAGCGCTTCATGTTTCACTCCCAATGCTTCATATGATTTTATACATGCCGGTACCATGTTCAAATTTATGGAATAAAAATGCTGTTTAAATAACTTGGTGTACTCGCGAGGAATATCGATATTGTCCAAATCTTGTGTACAAACTTTTGGATTATCTGCCTGTTGTGTTAAATCTGGCACAAAGTTGTATTCCCAAAACTGCACATTCATAAAAGTACATTTTGTCAATTGCATTTTTTAAATTTTATAAACTCGAATATATAAAAAATCTTATTCTTTGAATTACATTACTTTAATTTTATACAATTAATTTTAACTTTAACTTACTTCTATATCATCTGTGTGAAGATCCACTATCCCTGTGATATCCAATTCAAAAAAATCAAAAATCATTTCACGCAAAGCATCATTATTCTCCTTTTCTATATAAGTATCTGTTAGCATTCTGGATGAACCTAACACAACCAATTTTCCACCACTGGTTTTTACACAGTGATAGGCACAAATGGGTCTATTCATTGGAATAGCAATTGATCCACTGGACAAAGCAACGACAGATGGTTGCACTACATTTAATGTTGCACCATAAGGATATAAAAATTTCATACCACTGAAATAATTATATTAATTGTTAAGAAGATTGATAAAAAATATAAAATATTAAAAAATTGTCTTACATGCACTCATCATGATTCTTTAAAAATATAGATTTATTTGACAAGCCTTGGCATATTAGAGATTCCTTAGGATGCATTGTTTGACTGTAACTCATGCGCGCTACACTATCTGAAATAGAAAAATGGAAAAATAAAAGATTATAAATTTATATACATATATAAGGCTTGAATGTGGAATATTTTTTATCTCCCTCTCTTTTCTTTGAATATTTTACATACCATTATTTACCATTATGCCAAATTCTTCTAACAAAAAATTGATATTTGTATTAGATTTGTTTTCACCACCTTCCCCAAGTGTGACAAGAACACTGCCACCAGAATTCAAAAAGGTTCTAATGGAATTCATTTCAAGCTCGGTAAATTTACCTAATGGTCCTGGTAATACTAAGATCTTGGCACTTGCCAATAATTCTTGCGATATCACGTCATTATTTCTGAAATATATTCATTTTTATAAATATAAATTTGTTTTCATTTTTAATAAAAACTAGAATTCTGTGATATTCTGTGATAATTCATACAATATATAAACTATAACTGAGATTTCTTTTTAACTTAATTTTTACTAACTCTACAAATTTCCACTTTGTTTTCAATTTTCGTTGAAGTACTTTGAATTCGTCGTTCAATTTTCTTTCATTTTTCGAGACGTCAAATATAACAATGTTGTCGGTTTTATCACCACTTCCAAAAATCGAGCTCATGATTAAATTATTATTATTATTATTAATCGATTTTTAATATAATTATTTATGCAACATAATACAGCATACAGTCGACATTGCTACATTACATCACATTCGACAACTGTCAAAGTATGTATTGTCAAAATATTCCATTGCTATGACAACTGCATGGTTGTCATACACGTGATCAAACATATAATCAGTTATGATCGGTAATTATTAATAATTTAATTATTTATCACATTCTACCTATTTTTATAGCAATTAAATAATTTCTGTAAAATTTTTTTATTAAAAAACATTCCGATAAATTCTCCATTTCTGATTGTTTCGCGTTATTCACGCCTTGTTATGATAATACGATATGTAATAAAAAATGCCGATAATGTTAGAGTTCTTCAATTTCATCTGATGATCACGAAATTTTTCGTGCAGTCAGTATTTTATCATAACCAAGATGTCGTTAATGTGGTATTCTTTAAAGAAAAAAAAAGAAAATTATTCATATCACTTCATATATGATCGTAACAAAGTTCTTTTCTCTGATTGGTCCAAATTGAAGCTCACGTAGCGAAATATCGCTTGGCATTGGTGGACATCATCGTAAATATCGTGTGGTGGAAACGCCATTGAAAAATTGCTTCTATGAAAAGCGGTTTCTCTAATCAATTTGTAATTTGTTTCTCGAATCGATATGGTGCATATGAGAAGCCATCACTGAACTACGTATTTTTCAATAAATACAGCACAATTTCAGCCCAGGTGGTTTTGGTTCTTTATATTTACGAGTAATCTTCGAAACGAGCAAAATGAGCAAGGTATACAAAAGAATGTAAAGGAATTATGTTTCGACAATTTAATGTGTTTAATTAACGAATGCGTTATTGCTTTATTTACGCGAGTAGCTGTTCTATTTATAATTAAATGTTTCTTATCTCAAAAAAGTTTAATTCGAAATATTTACATTTTTTCCCTTTTATCCCCTTTGAAATATACAGAGAGATATGACAAATATAATGGAGATGAGAAAATTATATGATTGTGTAATTTTATCTATCTTACTTATCAGTATTTTATCTGTGTTTTTTTTATTTTAATTTTTAATTTCATATGTATGTATTTAGATGTCACGTTATCCCTCGGATGGCAAAGTCTATGTGGGAGACTTGGGAAGTAGCGCTAGTAAGCAAGAATTGGAGGATGCATTTTCCTATTATGGATCCCTACAAAATGTCTGGGTTGCCAGAAACCCACCTGGATTTGCGTTTGTTGAATTTGAGGATCCTAGAGATGCAGAGGATGCAGTAAGAGGACTGGATGGTCGTACTTTATGTGGAAGACGCGTTCGTGTAGAACTGTCAAATGGAAAGAAATTGAGAGATAGAGGCTCCTTTAGGAGAGGCAGTGGCAGACCTTTTCATCCGGAAGATAAATGTTATGAATGTGGTGAAAGGGGTCATTACGCTAGAGATTGTCATCGTCATAGGAGTTCTCGCAGAAGAAGGTAAGTCTCCTAAAAATTTCTTATTGAATAAAATTAATAATTATTTCATATACTTTTATATTTTTACATATATAACAATACACTTCTTAAAAAGCTTGTATATATTATTAAACTTGTGTTTAAAAGATTGTACATTGAATTGTGTACATTTTGTATGTAAGTTTTTGCCTTTGTTATGTATTACGGGGCTTAACTTGCAGGATGAAAGGAGATTATAAAATAATGATAGAAAGATATAGATTTATATCCTGTTATATTATATAGGTTCAAACTTACAATTGTTTCAAAAATATTTCATAATTATTTGTTGCGTTTAGATTAAGTTTTTACTGTGTATTTTATGAATTATTTGATATTTAATAGTTAGGAGAAGTGCAAAAATACAGCTATTTTTAATATTATATATCTTCAATGTGATGGTCTATATAGCTGCATATAAGATATATTTGATCAACTGATTGTGTAGTATTGTATTTATTGTTTAAATTTTACAGTCGTGCAAAAAGATTGCATAGGTTGCCTTATTTGTCCAATAGCGATAAGTCATTCAGATGATCAATGATTAAGAGAAAAAAATAATTCCTACAAACATAAAAAACTGGTTGTAAGGCGGCAAACGTAATACTACCCGTTATTTATAGGAGTTGCGGCTGAGCATGCGGCACACGCATGAGAAACGTGTGTTGCTGCCCGACATTGTCGCGCGAGATTCGCCTTGGGTTCACGTGTTCGTGACACACACATCGCGCGTCGTAGTTACAGCGTAGAGCACCCCACCTACTTTGGGTTTCCTTCTGCACATCTCTGCGAGCGAGAAAGCGCGGCAAAATCATGAGGGGCCGGACACGTGTGGCGGCTACTAGTTCTGCGCACCACTACGATACCGATCCACTGACCACTGACCATCACTGATGTAGATCGAGAGTTTATGCACGTCGGCGTTCTTCGTTCAGCTATCTGTGATTTCTGCCTAGTTGTTGTCGTCATCGTCGTCATCGTCGTCGTCGTCGTCGTCGTCATCATCGTCTTCGTCTTCGTCGTCGTCGTTGTCATCGTCGTCGTCCTCGTAATGATACCTAATGACCGCTGAGAGATAAAACTTTCAGCGTTTCCATCTCTAGCCACTCTTCATCTCCGTTCATCTCCGAACCTATCGTGATTTCATCTGCATAAAAGCGCTCGTCTACTCTCCCTTCCCAGCGTAGCCATCGCGTGCACGCGATCCACGATTATCTGCTATAAGTACAGCCCGGGGAACAGGATGGTACATAAGCAGAACCAGTCAAGTATATAGTCTATACATGGATTAATGTATACGGTGACGCAGAGTGAATTTTGAATGAGCGTAATGAAGAAATCCGTATTACATTATTATGCATAAGCTTGCACCAGTCTTAAAGTTAGTTGCATATATTGAAATAGTTGGGTAGAAAGTTATCCAACAGAAATTGCGCAGAAGTTATATCGACACATTTTTAAAGACTTAGAGTGAGACTGAGTAAGACTGACAATTTTTATATATTAGAGCTCGGATAATTTTACTATTTAATTTATTATACGTACACTAACATGCATCCTCCATTAAAAAAGAAACTTGTATAATATCGAGACATTGCATTTTTATAAACAAATTTGTTAGACTTACAAATAAATATATACATATGCATGTATGTGTCTATATACATATTAAAGGTTTAACAGGAGCAGATTTTATCATATTGGCGAAATCGGAAATGCGCGCAATAATTTTGAAGATAGTACGCGCTAAAAGTAAAAATCTAAGTTCTCGAGTTTCTAAAAACAGTAGTGAAATTATCATATCTCATGTTTCATGCTAGTGTTTCGTAACAGTAGTAGGATATAGGCAAAAATATACGCACGTGATTATATCAAAACATTTATTCATTGTACTTTTTACTTTAGGTGTTCCCGCTCGCGATCAAGATCACGATCGCGCTCGCGCTCACGTTCCCGCTCGAGATCCCGTAGTAATCGTTCGCGTTCGCGCTCATCACGGCGCAGCCGATCCCGCAGCAAAAGCGATAGTGCCAGAGATAAGTATCGCAACAAGAAACGCAAATCTGTTTCCAAAGATCGAACCAAGTCAAAATCTCGATCGGGCTCTAGATCGCGAAGCAGATAAATCAGTGAGTATCGCAAATATCGTTTGTTATCGTAGAAGTAATTAATTCATAATATGTTACGAATGATAATGTGTTTTTTGTTTTAGCGTAGATATGATTTAAAGTTGACGCGCCTTCGGCGGACCCTCCTTTTGACTTCTGCAATGGAAAGCTGCGATATATATTTCCTTAATCTATCATTTAGCAGACTGCCACCTGTTTTCAGAATATGGATAAATGACTGAACGATTATTTTGTACACAAGAAAGACATACATATTACTATATTGTTACTATTACGGTTCTCTTCGCTCTGTGTTCTCATCGTTCTTAAGTTTCATGTAAACCAATATTCAATAAAGGGGTAACTTTTCAACCATACACGCGCTTGTACATTGGATACTTTGATTATACGTTCAATCGACATCTCCCAAGTTTTCACATAAAACAAGTACATGTTTACGCTCTTCCTTTTTCTACCCCCTAGGTTCACATGTACATCTGCGTGTCTGATCGCGATTACGACTCGACGTCGCCGAGTTTTCTTCTCTCTTGAAATTTTTTGTATCATCATTACTCGACAGAAGGCAGAGCGAGTTAATAGGCGTAGCATCAGCTATGGCTATAATTTAATTTGCGAGCGCATCATTACGTTTTGAAGAAATTGCATTAATGAATAATTGATAAAAAAGATAATATAATAGAGAGATTATATAATAGAAAAATAATCATATAGAAGATAATATAAATATAATTCTACTTTCTTATATTAAAAATATATTATTTTTATGTTTTCTGGCTTATGTCGAATGCTATTATCATATATATATATATATATATATATATATATATATATATATATATGTGTGTGTATAGAAAGAGAAAAATTCTATATACTGAATGTTGTATTTAAAAATAATAAAAGAATAATAATGAAAAAGAAGAGAATATATGTGCAATAAAAAAAAAATATATATATTAACTTTTTATATTTTATTAAGTATCTTTCAGTATAAAAAATTTTGATAATAGAAATAATTTAATATATATATATATATATATATATATATATATATATATATATAATAAAAATATAATTGAAACTTATTTTAATTAATATTATTTTCAGTTTTGGAAAAGTGCAATTCACACAATTATTCTATACGACCGCAGAAATATGAAGACTCGACGATACGACATTCACCGGCGTGGCCGGCCTAAATTCCAACGGTTCGGCACCTATGGCTTTGCCAGAGGAGGATTAAAAAGTCGATGAAGTGGGGCAAGCAACGAATGAAGGCGCTACACTGAATACGAAACACTAAGGCAGTGCGGTGAGGAAGCAAAGGGAGTTAAAAGAAAAAGAAGAGAAGGAGAAGGAAGAAGGGATGAAGTCGGTGCAGGCATCGATGGGGCCGCTTGCTCTTTAGCGAAGCGTCAGTAAAGCGCCGGTAACGTTTGCCTCGGTTCTGTTCGATTAATCCTGTTCTCTTGATCTAGCTGTGTTCTTCCGTAAAACAGGATTTTCCTGTATGCGACGAATGTGCGTTGCATCGCGTAGCGTTTAATTTTGTTCTGCGAAAGCGAAGTATTTCGCAGGCTAATTACATCCATTCGCCGTATTGTTCTACGTCAAGCCAATTGTGCGAGCGCGAATAATCGAGATCAATTAAGCGAACGCGATGACTTCCGCATATGAAGCGACGACGGAACGCGAACAGCAGCAGAAGACGACGACTCCGCGTGCTTCCACGAAAGCTCACTTTGATAATCGAGAGTTAGATAACCCGGACAATCCTATCACCGATATGGAGAATTCCTCATTGTCACGTGAAGCTAATCTTGCAACAGATAGTTCTTCCGAGCAACTTGCCATGGAAGTCAACGTTTTGCCCAGTGAATCATTTCAAGAAGATCTAAGCGCGCTCGATGAAAATGCGTGCAAAGAAGAGGATAAAAATGGAAAAAGTGTCGATGTTTCGCGAATGAATAGATCCAAAAGGAACGAGGAGTTGAGGATCAATGAGAAGCATAAGGAGAATTCGGTTTTAAATTTATCAGCGAATAATAATGTAGCGCCGGAAAATGCATTCACGTATCACGCAAAGGAAGACGAACACACTAAGGACGACAAAATCGAGAACCAAGAGAGATCCAACGATCAGGATCAACGAAATCGGAGCGTAGTGGAAATTGGAGTACAAGAACGACATATGATATGCGATAGCAATACTCATATCAGAGATAAGTCACGAGATTTCACAGCGGGAGATATACGAGCTTGTTATGAGAAAGTGGCGGAACTTGGTCTGGATATGAAGGCCGAGACGCAGAACGAGGGGACGGAAAGGGAGATTATTATTGGCCGCCAGGACAGCGATTCGTTCTACGATGCCGTGCGATCGGGAGATGTTAAGCGCGTCTCAGCGTTGATCGCCAGCGGCTGCGTGCAAAACCTGGACGAACCGGATTGGAACGTGTCGGGTGATCCACCCCTACTGATGGCGGCGACGAATCATTGTTTGCCTGTGCTCAGGTAGATACTTCAGTTTTGTTTCCGAAAAAGAATTATCGCCACTTTTACGATCGCTTAAGATAATATTGTACTATTTTACGTAACTATCTCCTTCTCGAAGTTTGCACCAATTTAGAAACTTTGAGTCATTGCATTCTTTCTCTCGAATATATTCAATATAGCTATTAATAGATTCATAAATCTCTAACTGTTAATAAATTCTTAATCCAGATATATTACTACTTATTTAAATTCAAAATTAATCCAATTATTATTACACTATTTTATTTTCGTAATTTAACATAATGTATTGTAATTATACTTTATATTCTTTTTTTATATAGTACCAAAATGTTTTATTATATATAATTAATATTAATAGTAAAACTATTATAATTAATAGTAATATTAATAGTAAAACTATTATAATTAATAATAGTAATAGAATGTGTGACTAATGTAGAAAGTATATATGACTAATTGTATATGACTAACAAATATTATATCTTTTTTTATCATTGAATATATCATAGGACACTGTTGACAAGCGGATGCGATCCAACTGTGCGTTCCCCGCGTGGTGAAACGGCACTTCATAGAGTGATTCTGAACGGCAGACCAGGCAACGTGTTGAAATTCGTGAAGGATCTTTTGGAACACGGCTGTCCGCCGAGCGTCAAAGAGGCCGGCGGTGGATCGACCGCGTTGCACATGCTCTCCCGTCAGCTGGCACACACACCGCTAAAGTCTCATCATCACGATTTCGACGCCGCCTTGAAGACGCTGGAATTGCTGGCGAATGCCGGACCCGTCAACGCCAAGGATCATCAGGGCCGAAGCGCCCTACACATCTTAGCATCCTCCACCGTTTTCGGTACGATTAAAATAATATTGTTGCTAATAATGTTTACATCAAATTTATTCTTCGTTCATAGCTCGATGAGTATACTTGTTCTCTTTCTATCTTTCCCACATAATTTGCAAGATTTTGAATGACACATGATTTTGCGCAGATAACAATTGCAAGACGGACATCGAATCGGTGATCGGCACGCTCCTGACTGCTGGGGCTGATACCTCGCTGAAGAATGATCGCGGCGAGACAGCGTTGCACGAGAGTCTGGAGTGCGGGGCATTGAATACCGCGACGTTCTTGATGCCGCTCACGCCGACAGGCATCGCGTCGCGTTATGGCGAGACCCCGTTGCATATAGCCGCCCGGAAGAATCACATCGACGTGGTGATGTGGCTGCTGGAGCATGGCGAAGATCCGGGGACACAAGACGCCGGCGGTAACACGCCGTTGCATCTCGCGTCGGCGAGGGGATTTCATCAGACAGTATCGCTGTTGGTTACCTCACCCTTGGCTCAATTGGAAAGGGTCAATGTTGACGGTCTAACAGCGCTGCAAGTTGCCGCCGAGAGCGGATTTTTCGACGCTGTCAAGGTGCTGCTCAAGGCCGGCGCCGATCCCAGTCAAACTTTGCGCTATTGCGCGACGATCCTGCGCCGTCATCCCGACATTTCTCTGCTCATCGATTACGAATTGACCAGACGTCGGCAGCTCGCCGCCTGATCATTTTATGATTCTTGCCTCTGGTATTCAGTAATTGCCTAAAATTACTAAATAGAGGTTACTATATATAAAATTGTCACACTTGTTATTGCTCAATGTTGCGATATATATCGCGTATTAATTATATTGAAATTTATATCGAAATTCTACGTGCAATCGTAAGCATAATATAATATCTTGTTGCCATATAAATCTCGATTATGGAAAGTGCAACTATTTTTGAAAAGACTGCGATATATGAGAGATTTACAATATTTTATTTAGAATATATAAGATAGCGAATATATTATGTGCAGATTTACATTTTCATGTTATCATAATTTTTCCTCATCATTATTATTGCATTTAATATTGCAATTATGTTTACTTGTTGTCATAACTGAAATATTTGAAGAGGGGTTAATAAAATGAGATAGTTTTTATAATATTAGTGTATATTTTATAAATCCATACAATCTGTAAAATAAAGCGCGAAAATGAATAAATCGGGAGCATGTCTGTGTATGTACAGCTATATAAGTGTATAAACGGATTTTATATAAACCATTTCCCTCAAAGTATCATATGATGTCTGGAAGGCTGTGTTAGAGTTATAACATAAATATTATATGATAATCTCTCTCGTACATAATGTACATATAATGTATAATTCACTATACTTTGCTACATTAAAAAAACGTCAAGAAGACACTGTATAAAAATAAATACGTCTTCCTTCTATTTCATATAGGCTTCTTCCTATTACATGCACATAGGATAGAATAGACAGAAACGAACATACAAATTCTTTTTCGATACACATCTATTACAAAACATGTCTCACATCTGACATTTTAATTTACGTATATTTTGCACTGTCGATCTTAAACTTCTTCGTATACGAGGCTCAAAAAAAGAAAAAAAAAGTTCATGAAAAAAAAAATTTGCCAACGATCGTACAAAATATTAATTCACGTAATATATGCACATATATTTAACAAATTAAAATATTAAAAACATTTTAACAAAAACATTCTGAATATATTTTAACAAATACATTATGAATTTGTAACATTTAAAGGGAGCTGGAAAGTATATGCTAGATGCATATATACATATATACCTAATACTGTCGCACCACGAATGTTGAGACACATTGCCAATTTTTCGTAGCTGCTACTGATAAGTTTTTTTATCATTACATATAATTAATATACGCGCGTTTTTATAACATATACAATTATCACATACGTCTATGCACACACACCTTTCGATAGAAATTCAATTCGATGTATTTGTCTATAATACAGCTGTTATATTGCATATTCAAGATTGACACTATCATTATTATCGGTCATGTCCATTTTGAGAACATTCGCATGTAGCATAAGAAATCCTAAACCTTATAAATATATGTATGTATTATACGTTATATATATTATATATGTAGGTATGTATTATACATTCATGGTTTAGGATTAATACGTGTGTGTATATGTGTCCATGCTGCATGTGATCTTCAAATTTTGAACATCATTATAAAACAATTTATATTTTTTTTGGCACATTCTACTTGTATATTCACAAATAATCCACAATGTATTTTATAAAAATGCTCGATACACACATTTATCCCTTTTCAATAACACTTCCTTTCACTTTTTAAAATTATTCTTAAATAATTTTCGAATTTCCAAAAATCGTTCATCTTATTAAATTAGCAATTATAATGCTATATAATAATCTGGCACAAGGAAAACATATGGACTGCGTCAAAATTCATGACTCCATGAATAGATCTAAGATTATGGTAATAAAAAAGCTCGATTATACATTCTGTATATCATCTAATATATCTTAAACCATACATTCTTAAAGACAGATTCTTTGGATAAATAATTTTTTGTACATTTTTAAATATAAACGTATACATTAATGATATTTTAATATATTATGTATTTGAGCATAATTTTGTTAGAATTATAGGCCATGCTCGAAATGTTGCAGCATACATTTATAAAAATTAAAATGCATATGAATTAATGCACTTAATAATTTAGAAAAAAAATATTTCTTTTACAGTTGAGGCCTTTATATTAGGTTTGTTGTATTTGTAATACAAAAAGAACAAAAATCCTGTATATGTCAAACATTGCACAATATTACTCATCGTATGTTTCCTATATTAACATTAATTGTCCTAACTTCAACAAAGAGAGAGAGAGAATGTATGCATATATTATATAAATTATATTATATATATAGAGAATTCTCTAATGACACTACATTACAATATTTGTTAGAGATTAGCATTATTTACATGAGTATCTCATGTAATATTTTAATAATTCATTTTCATATTCTGAAAATTACTTACAGTCAGAAAATATCTTTCTAATCAAGATACATCACAATAATTTCAGAGTTACAAAAATATTGATAAAAAAATTTGTCAAATTTGAAATTTTGTAATCCTAACATTTTTTGTCCATCTCTAACATTTATTATAATAACTATTATTAGAATTAATTATATAGGCCTGAATTCTTTTTGCTCTCTACTAAAATGAAGAATTTCATATAATAATATATTTAATACATATATTAGTTTGATACATGTATATCCAACAGAAATTTTTTTATTCTATCAATGATATCTCTAAAATGTCTTTATATAAGGCAAATTTATTTATTTTTTGTATAATTATTAAATATTAAAGCCAGAGAGATCTCATATTAACTTATTCACTACCAATTTTTAATCAGTTTAGAAATTTGTTTAAAGCCTGCAAAAAATATCCTATTTACAAAATTCCTTATCGTGAAAAGTCATAAAATCGATCGTTTTTAATATTATTGCTTGAAATCGTTTATTCTTCATTGCATTAAAAAGTATTTAAAACTGTATATGAATGAAAAATGTATTTTTCACAGTTGTTTCCCTCTACATATCGTTTAATTCAGTCTTTTATTGATTAATTTAGTTGAAAATATTCATATTTTTTGAAAGTATTCGCGATATTGAAAAATTTTAATTACACACACGCACACGCACACATAATATATCAATGCAATATCAATAAATTAGATATTTATTTCAGAGTAATGTTATTAAGTTATTTAAAATTATGCATTGTAAATATTATCATACGAATTATTTGATATATGTCTATTAGTTTTTTAATATCAATTAACTATTTTTTAAATGATAAGCTGCGAAAATATAATATTACATTTTGTTTATGAAGTATTTATGGCAGTGAATACGTTAATATTATCAGTGCTTTCAAGTTTTTATTTTAACATGTGATTCGCTGTCTTTGTCCAAGAATTCAAATGATTCTATAATTATTAATAAAAGAGTTTTGTTAATAAATATCTAAAAGAAATTGTGTCACGCTTTTTTCGATATCATTATCATTTCTGTTTTGTTCTTTGCGACACATTTTTTAATTGGTAAATTATAATAAAATAAATAATAGAAAATTTTATATAATAAAAGAATTAATTATGTAAGCAATTCGCAAAGTAAACGAACCAGATTGGAAGACTAGAAAGAGAAAACAGAGAAGAATCTTCATCTTCGTTCGGATTTGCATCCCTAAGAGATGAAGATTTTTTTAATATTCTTACAGGTAATATAAAATTTAAATCTATAACACATAAAATGTAGAGAGACATTGTGTCATAACAAAGAAAACAAATATTAAGACTCTAATTTTAAATGCCAAGTGTAAAGAGACGAATGCAAATTAGATAAATTATAAATTGTATGCGATTGTATAAAAAAATATTATCTATAGAAATCTTATAAACAATCTTACGTCAATTAATAATAAATAATGAGAGTATTACGCTGAGTCAAATAATAACAAATTTTGTATTATCAATTTTGCAACAAACAGAAATGGGATCTGATTATTAATTCAACTATATACATTCTGGGAGAAAAATCTGCATACGATTGCTCGTAAACAACGGTTGCGAAAGCAACAATTTGACAATGGCCAACAAATGGAAAAACCTGTAGTCGAATAGATCATACACGATAGATAAAAATAAGGGAATGCTACTCATAAGAAGAGAGAATACACATAATAAATAAGTCATTATGTTTTGTATAAATTTTATATAAATAGAGAATAGCAGAAAGAAAACAGGCACCTATCTATATAGCTGCATAAAATTAATTATATAATATGTATTTATATAAAAGTATGACACTGTTCCTTTTTCGGTTATTTCAAGAATTTGTTGCTCTTATAGCAAACAATTCCTTATTGTCGCTGTGATTTAAAGAAATCTTTTTAGAGAAATGAAATGTGCAATATAGATGCATATAATCTAACACATTTTAAACAAAAAGCGAAAAAAGAGAGTAATATAAGGTATAAAAGAGTAATGTATATTCCACAGATTTATAAAATATTTCTTCATAAAATGAGACTTGTTATTTGTATGATTTAATTCAATCGATACGATTGAATTATCGAGAATAGTGAATCACAAACTAATTTTTTTTTGAGAAGAGAGAGAGAGAGAGAGAGAGAGAGAGAGAGAGAGAGAGAGAGAGAGAGAGAGAGAGAGAGAGAAAGAGAGAGAACTGGAATGCAATTTACATAAAAAAAGATCTAATATGTTTTTTACAATATTTCCTATATATCTTTCAACACACGCAAGTATAATTATATTTCTATGTGTGCGTGTGTGTCAAAAAATATTTTATGATATATAAGCAGACTTACTTGATTCAATTATATGTATTTCCTATATATTTTTGATTTAACATAAAATGTGTAAATATGTATAATATATTAGGTTTAAATTTTATAATAAATTGTAAATGTAATAGATAACAATATACATATCTTTAAAAAAATTAATGATTATTATATCTACAAAAGATAGGCTTACTTACATCTTGGATGTGTATTGCAGCATTTTATTACAGCTGATTAAGAGTTTTATTGGAAGAAAAAGTTGACTAAACCTTCATTGTATAGATGGCTAAATGAATTTGAATCATTAATATATTAATGGATAAATAATATATATCGCATATAAATTTTTACTAAAAATGAATATATATAATATATATATATAATCTTTGGAGCATAATAAATTCTTGCATCAACTACGTATTGTTTTTAATATCATTAGTTATTAGCATCACAAGTATCAAACTTGAATATGACACACTTGCAATCTTATTTTAAGATTACTTAGTTATAGAAATATTCATATTCATTATAAATTTACACTTTGTTATTATTAGTTATCTTCACGATGGATACAATAACTAATTAATAACAGCAATCACTTAAAATTAATCACTATATTATGTCCTGTTATCTTAGTGAAATTCATATATTTTCTATACGTATATTTTCATACCACATACTTTGTGTCTCCGTTACAATCATTTGAGCCATATTAACCTCTACGATATTTACAGAAAAAGATTAGGGCACTTTAGCTTCCAATTCCTCCAATATTAATTTGTAAAATGCTAAATGTAAAAAATCTGTGTGTGAAGTACTAAAAACTTATCTATATGTGTCATATATATAAAAACATTTCTTTGCTGCCTTATTCCGACTTGGAAAAAAGACTTATTATTTATGAATACTGTTGTTCTGATAAAATGCACTGAAAATTTGTATACAAATATGCTAGAAATATATCTCATAGTATATTAACTAGTAGCCTCCAGTGTGCTAAGAAATATCGAAAGTTTAAAGCGTAACGAGTTCATCAAATGAGTAAAATGAGTTTAATGACTTTCAAAAGCTTATAATGAAACTAAATCGATCTTTCCCAATTTCTCTTGTTGTCAAAACATGACTGTCATTCTGTCTCATTATAAGAAGTATAAAATATGTCACTCACTTATTGATGAATTGCTTACGCGCAGTCGTCACTAGGTCGTCTATTGTTCCTCGTCTTCCTCGAACCTTCGATTGGCGGAATGCGAGAGAGCGTACGTTTTTTTAAAGTCTATCGTGACGTAGCCTATCTGCGGCTTATTTGGAGATTCGGGAGGAGACGGCGGCAGGTTTGCATTGTTATCGGATGTACTAGGTAAATCCCTCGTATCCAGATCTAAAACCGCGTAATTCATCTCTCCGGGATCTCTCGAGCATTCTGTCGGCGTGGAGGCCAAGGGCGATTTTTCGGATGCGCCGGAGAATCTCTTCTTCAAAGTCTGGATCTCGCTCGGCAAGTTGTAGTAAGAATGCTTGACAGTTTCTTCATCATCCGATTGTACAACGGATAATGGAGGTGGACGCGTTCTGACGGCAATCTTGTCTATGTGATCTTGTCCAGGACTTACGTTTATATATGGATGCTGAGATCCGCCTAAGTTAATCTCCTCCTTAAATTGATTCGTTTCGGAAGTACTGTGCGTCGGAGAGATACGATTGCAAACGGTTTCGCTGCAGATGTCTGTAAGGAGAATATTCATGTAAGGATTAATCGGTAACGGCGATGCTGGATCACAATTAGTAATTTCTGCACTAGGCTGAACGGGTATCAATTCTGTTTCTGAGAGTCCATTTTTTATCGCGTTCTCAACTGCAGTAGTTTGTGGTGATCTGCAACAATAAAAGAGAGAATGAAATATTAAATGAGAATTAAACATTATATTCGATATCTTATCCGATCGATTAAAATAATGCGTCACCTTTGTATCGCTCTTCCAAAATTCTTATTATTGTTATGTTCAGTGAGGTCAGGTGACAAGACTTCTTCATTGACATAAGAGGACAGAAGAGGCTGAGATATCGGTGGCGGAGGCGGCAGCATAGGAGGTGGCGAGGGTGATCCCGCAGTCCCCTGAGGTGATATAGGACCGCTACTGCTTCCGACGCTGCTCAATCTTCCAATACCGTTTGGCTGGCTAATTCTAGAATCCATGTTACTTCTATTAGATAATATTGGATCTAAGTAGTTAGGCTCTACCACTCTTGGCACTGTTGGATGCGGCGCAACTGAAAGGTCTCTCGACAGCGCGTCCTCTCCATTTTTGGACACCTATTTAATGGATAAAAAAAATATATTTTTTTGCGATATATATCTATGAAATATTAATATCAGAGAAGAAAAGTTGTTCGCACAAACCTGAACTTTGGTTTGGACGAGATTAAATAAATCTCTTGCTTTCCTACATTTGAAAGCATATATGCCTTCGCCTGTATCGCAACGTCTGCCAGATTCAAAACTAAAGAGCTCAGAATCAAACCCGTATCGCCGTAAACAGCGAAGTGGCCACGTGGTGGCCGGTTTGCCATCCTGATGAAATATAATATTTATCTCGGTGATCTCCAAACGTCCACGAGCAATGGATTTACCGTTGTCATTCACGTTCATCACTTGGAAAACGTTCGTCCTACTATTAACGCAACCCATCCTTCGATTATCTAAACAAAAACATGACAATAATTATATTCGCAATATAACCATTATAATTCGCAATATAATTACAATTAATATAATTTGATAAAATTACATAAAAGATTCGTTGACGTTACGTATGTTCGGATCACGGGGAGCGATAAAACGAATAGGAAAAATAAAAGGCGGCCGTTTTGATTTATCTCGCATATTCCGATTAAAGTGATTCAGTCATTATTACGAAGCAAAGGAATAAGCCTGCATATATAGAGCGAGATAAATTGCGATAATTGTCGTCTCGTGTGTCATCGACATCGCGCGCGAAATCAATCAGACATATACATATATATATATTTATATATATATATACACACACCAAATGCGACATAGCCAAAACGACATGACAGGAGGAGGAGGTCCGTCTTCCGACGAGTGCGTAATCGCCGACCGCGTCTACTCGGACGTCAGCGCGGCTATGCCATTTCACCATAGTATCGAGGGCGACCCGGGAGACGAACGTACGAGATGTATAATGACGCTGACGAGAATCGCACGAAATTCGTCATCGTTTGGGGCGACGAGGCGTATATCGGTGGATGTAGGCACGTTTCAATTTCAATTGCAAATTATATAAATATTTGATGAGCTCGAGAGGGGACTCTCGAGGGAGGGGGAAGACGACGTCGCTTGGGTTGGGGCGGGAGACGGAATTATCGTGTCGCGCCATCTCCCGGAGACGCGTCGGAAACACACCCAGCTCTCGAGATTAGATATTGACGGTAGATAACGATGTTCTCTGTTTTATCCAGAGAGTCAGGAGGCCCATGATTTTGAGACCATTCTTAAAATTCTAAATGGCGGATGGCGGGGAGATCACGGATTCGAGGAGCGGGTACGTAATATTGTATTCAGTGTTTGCTGTAGATAATAATTATAAAAATAATTATAATTAATTATCTAGATAAAGATAAAAATCTGTAAATTTATTTTAGATGAGATAAAGATGATTTTGCTTTTACTTAATCTAGATGAAAGATGAGAACTATTGCGATAATCTAGATAATTATCTAGATATTTTTGTTTATTTTAGAAGACTATAAATATTTGTAAAAAATGTCACGCAGATTATAACTGAGATATTAAAATAATAAACACATATTCTTTCTCTTTTCCTAAAGAATATTTAATATTATAAAGAAATAATAGCAAAAAGGTATATAAATGATATGATAAATATTTATTTATTAATTTATATTTATATATATTTATAATATATTTATAATATATTAATAATAATAATATAAAAAAATATATTTTAGATAGATTTTTAGAAGCTTGCCTGGAAAACTTTTTTGCATAATGAAAACGTCATCTTAGACAATTTTTAGATAAGATGACATATAGTTTTCATCTAAGATAAAGATAAAGATACTTTTTATTTCTTCATTTAGTTAAAGATAAAGATGATTCATTTCTTTATATAGATGATTATCTAGATAATTTTATCTAGATACCAGCAAACACTGATTGTATTATATAACGGTCAAAATATATCACCTTTTTTAAGGATAATTTAATTGAAAGTGTATATATTTAATTAATTTTTCTTAAGTTGCTGTGTTCATTAGTGAATGAAAAGTCTATTGTTAAATAATCTATATATCTTCTATTGAAACATGTGACTAGACAGAAATATATACACTTGAATTAAGTGATTCACTTTGAGTTAAGTTATTCTCGAAAAACATAAAGGTGATATATTTTTGACCGATACTGTATATAACGTACGAGGCAATATAAATTGCACATAGTTTGTGCAGGTTATAACTTTATTTTTTTCACATCATTTTTGTCATTTTTTACATCTTCAAATTATACGAATTTCGTGGGAGGGAGAAGACGACGTCGCTTGGGTTGGGGCGAAAAACGGAATCGTCGCGACGCGCCATCTCCCAGAGACGCGTCGGAAACACACCCAGCTCTCGAGATTAGATACCGACGGTAGATAACGATGTTTTCTGTTTTACCCGCAGATCCAGGAACGCCCGCGATTTTGGGATTATTCGTAAAATGGCGGCTGGCGGGGAGACCACGGATTCGAGGAGCGGTACGTAATATTGTATTATATGTAATGTACGAAGCAATATAAATTGCATATAGTTTGTGCAGACTGTAACTTTGTATTTTTTCACGCTTGTCATTTTTTATATCTTCAAATTATACGAGTCCAACGTATCCAACAATGATGGAAAACAAGTTTCACCTGACGCTCGCGCGCTTTTCATTTACTTATCGTTTAAAAATATAAGAAATCATACTTGGAGAAAATTATGAACAAAATGTCAATTGAATTAAATTTTATCAAGACATTAATTAATCAATAAAATTAATCATTTTAATTAATATCTATTACTATAAGATTGACAAAGTTGATATATATTTCGTGTCATGTGTTGTGATAAGATCTCTGAACAGATAACGCACAAATACGCACAAATCGTTATAGCTCGTTTTAGTTCGTTGTTATTTCAGACAAAGGGATTTACATAGACGCTACCGAGGGCTTTATATAGCAAGCTTCTCGACTGCGTGAGAGAAAGAGAGAGGGAGAGAGAAGGAGGAAGAGAGTGGAACAAAATTACGAATCGATTTCCCTCCAATCGCAATGTTTCATCTCTCGGAAAGAATCGTCGTCCCTTCGCATGTGAGTTCTAGATTATATTAGCGTCGACCTATGGTCGATATCGCGCCATTAAAATCGCTATTTCGAGATTCGATACAACGTACAATGTATTATTAACGTTAAAATGGCATTCGGATACAAATCGGCACGAGCTATAAGCAGGTAAGAATCGTCAACTTTTATCGTTCGATATAGTCGAGAATAACAGAGATCTGGGTTCAAGTTCTCTCTTGACGAAAGTTAAAAGAGACGAAAATTAATTTTCTTCATTTGTTATATTCCATGAATAAAAATCGACAAACTTTTTGTAGTATCACAGACATGGACGTCTAGAGGGGGAGGGGGAGATGAGGCATTTGCCCTCCCTCCCCCTGGACAATGAAAAAAAATTCATAATCATATTCATTTCATATTTTCAATGCTTACATTCCTCATTTAACAATAACATTTTATATCATCCCCCCCTTCTGAAAAAAATCTTGCGGACGCCCTTGATCACAGAAATGACCAACGATATTACAATTATCCCAGTTCCTTTTATTGGGCTACATTAATATTATTGACGTGTATTATTATTTTAGAAATTTTTTATTTATATTTTTTTCTCGAAAATTTATTTTTTCTTACCAGTATTTTCGATGCCTAAAATATTCCTGCCGAAAAATTCTATTTAATTCAAGAACGCAACTTAATGTACCGTAAATATTGAAAGATCTTACAATAGATTCGGGAAGCGCCAAAAGTTAGGGTCTCTCGCAAGTTTTACACATAGAGATCTATATTTCTTTCTGTTTTCACTTGGACACAAGTAATATTTTCGTCTCGATATTTCGTCTCGCCTCTGACGAGAAAAGATCGGTTTCCCACGCAAAGATGTTGCCTTCTCTCTAAACTTTATTCATTAAAGATGAGTCTTATTATATATTTCCGGATTCTAAATAAATATGAAATTAGGTGTATCCGAATATCCTTCATAATGCACGACGAATCTCTAAGATTAAAAATTATAGCTGCATCAGGAATTAATCTTGCTAAAAAAAGCATTAATGTAAAAACGAAGAAGTGTCTTGGGAGAGAAAATATCTTAATAATTTAACAATCTTAATAATTTAAGTATAATTAACTATTCGTGAATCTTTAACCATCTTTTGCTCCTTTTTCTCTACGCTGATGAAAAATTAACGATCTTAATTAAAATCACGATCGATAGATCATGACGTCACCGACCGGAAGGTATCATCAATACCAGAAGACGACGGAATATTTCGAAAAAGGGGAGAAGCGCCTTTCATATCGAACGTCCGCGCTCACCGATGACGTCGATCGGCGCTCGTTTCCTCGGCGTCGTCGTCGTCGTCGTCGCCGGAGGCAGGAGTGCGGGGGCGGAGGTGAGAAAACGACGCAGAGCGTCGGCTCCGAACGGGACGCCGCCGCCGGAAAACGTAACGTGTTTTATCGATTTACGTTGGGCGGCCATGTTCGCGCGTTCACCACCACCAGTCAGGCGCACTCGGCACGTCGTCGTCGCCGTCCTCGTCGTCGTCGTCGACGAGTGATCGTCGTGGCAGGAGAGATTTTCGTCCCCCTTGACCGTTCACCGCCATCGTCGCGGACGACGTAGCGATATGCGTCTGTAAAACGCCGAGAGAGTGATCAAATCTGCCCCATACGTATCTTCGCCTCTGTTGCTCGAGCTTTCGAACGAAAGCGAGAAGTCCGTCGTGTCGAGTACTTACAGCCGAGCCGAGGCCACCGAGTCGAGTAACGCCCAGGGGTGAAAGTAGCTCGAGGAAGGAAGAGAGGGTGTACATAGAACCAGTCGAAACAGCTTCCGTGTCGTGAGTAGCATTCGAGAATCAAGACCCGTTCATTTCTCCAGTTCACCAGACCGCGACGAATGTAAAATTAGTAATCGATCACCCTCCGCGAAGGTACAGCACCCTCGAAAACGCACCCTCGCCGATCGCCTCGATTGGCGAAGACGCGCATAAGGTCTTTAATTCCTGCGTGATCTTTTCGGCGAGATCTGTGTCGAGGGTGGTGACACAGATTTCGAAGAATAAACTCTACGGGGGAGGGTAAACATTTCAATCGAAGCGATTTCATTCCTGAGCCTTCCCGGAATCTAATCTAGACAATTAATTTTCTTCCTTTCTCGTCTTTTTAAATTCTGATTGTTTTTTTGTTAGCGTACATTGCTCGTGTTATTTTATACGCAATATTTTCCTTTCCGGCTCGAAAATGTCAAAGGAAATTAGGGTGGTGTGGATAAATTATATATTATATATAACAATCGATGAATCTGTTTAAATCTCTCTCAGAATCAGAAGGGAGAAAAACAAGAATATAAGATTTGTCATAAATAGAATTATAGATAGAGGGTATCTATTTTTTGATCCTCGGGCGTTTCTTGATGAATGTAATTATTATTGACATTTGTAATAATAGCGTGCGCACAATAATAGGTAAGCGATTAAGAAGGATAGAAAAATTTGATTTGTTACTAATGAAAAAATGAAGTTAACATCATTTTTTACTAATATAACTTGCAACAATTTCCATAAATTCGAATCCAATTATAAAGACTTAAAAAATTCTATTCTACAAGTGGATGAGTATCGCGTATTTGAAGAAGTTGCGGATTAATCTGAATTTATTTTTGGTATATACTTCTCTGAAATTTGCGTTAAAAATTATTATCCCATAAAAGCCATATTTTTTCTCAGGATAAAACATGTGAAATTCTTTCCATTCCCAATTTTCTCTATAATAATCATGACATATTGAGCACTACCGACATGACGAATCGCAATTTCTTCAAGTACAAGATTATTCCATCTTCAAGAATGGAAAGTGCCGGTGAATTTCGGTAAAGATATATTCGTTAATATATCTACGCTAATTATTACGATAAACTAAACAATTTAGGCTTCTATTCCGTCAGATTAATTAGCAGTTTTTTTAAAGGTCGGGATGTTTAGTGCTGCGCAAAATATAGTTTCGTAAATATATATGTTGCGTTGGAACATCTTTTCTCTCCCCTCTACATTTTTACTCGTGCTATAGCGGTCATGGGAGGATGTTCATTCATGAAAAGGGCGTTGGATGCTCTAAGAACGATCGTGCTGTAGCCGTCCTTGAGAAGGATGTAGGCCAGTCGATAGTCGAATGACCGTTATCCTTTAAAGAGGGAAAATATTATTGACATTTCGTTTTTTTTGCGTTTCCAGTTTTGTGTTTTAAACGTTTTTGCAACCCTGTGACGATTATTGAAATTAGCTGCGTAAGTTTTTCGAGACCGATATTTCAATATTATTTTAAAAAAGTAGAAAAATATTGTAGAAAAATATTTTTGTATCCTTTATATCTTATCTCTTACAACTCGCGTGTGTGTTGTATGTTGCAGTTAAGAACTTTTAATCACATTTGTGTATTTGTGAGGGAACGTTTGAAAAAGATCTGCGAGCTTAAGTAAACTTTTCATACACTCAAATACCATTTTTGTTCCGACTGACAACTTCTTATTGACATTCTTCATTATGTGACTGTAAAATGCATCCGCACACTCGTAATTGTTTGCGAAATTACACGGCACCGTTGTAATAAATTGCAACGTGCATTTTTCCAATGGTTTAAGTACCTGTCAGGCTCGCGTGACAGATGTCGCAGCTACGTGACCATTATGTCAGTAGCTTATGGGAAATTTTTTTCGAGATGTCGAGACGTGCGAAGACGAAGAGAAAGAGGAGAAAGTGACTTCCGTATATACGTATATAAAAGAATTGTTATCAATTGGATCCCGGTTATTTTGAGAAAAAACTTACATATAGTATAAAGGAAAACAATACAAATTTCAAGCTCATTACGTTCTATACATGGGCAAATATTTACATCATCAACAAATGCAATTAAAAATTATTTTACATTTATTAAAGATTTATGGAATAATATAACGCAATTCTTTTACATATATTAATTAAAATAATATAACTCAATTCTTTTACATATATTAATTAAAATAATATAACGCAATTCTTTTACATGTATTAATTAAAACATATTATAATTAAAATATTAATTAAAATATTATATAATTTTGCATTTTTTTAGTTATCTCGCCGGAATAACCGGATTGATATTAAAGACGCGAAGTAGAAAATTGGAAACGATATTGGCCGATCTACTTATCAGCAAGTATTGTATTGATTCATGCTTTGTCGCTCATTTACGCACACGCGCATCTAGGGGGCCGTTTAGACATCCGTCCCCGATATTCCAATTAACGCGCAGCAAGGTTCGTTCATCTAATCATAGGAATTTAGGATGGCTTTAACCACGTCTGATGATAGGTTGAATGGTTTATAAATGGTTCAGAACAGGGAAGAGAGAGAGAGAGAGAGAGAGAGAGAGAGAGAGGATCTTCGATTATTTTGATCAAAGGGTAGGTTTAACGGCGCCATTCGAGCTTTTGCAAAAAAGATTTCTGTTGAAAAAAAAATATATATATATATTTTTATTTTAGATACACAAAGCAAACAATATGCTGTTGATAGCGATAAAACATTCCGGGGAAAATAAACTTTATATTCGATTTCGAGGGAATTTCAACTATGAAATAAGTAGCTATGAAATATTTTAATCTTTTCGCAGCGCTGGGTTTGAATGTACTACGAGAAAAATTAATCCTTTACGCCTGAAATAATTTTTAATATCGTTTTATACCAGACCAGTGTTGTACAAATGCGGGCAAGATAGGAAGATAGCGCGAATCTTTGTACCGTTAATTGAAATTCTCTATAGCAATTTTACAAGAATGTAGATGCAATTTTCGAATTAGCGAATAAATGAACAACAATTAAGAAGAATCGATGATTTTATTTTAATTAGACATGATGTCAAACTTCGATTCTCAAGATCTTTGTCTTTTATAACAATGACTTCTTCAACCAATATTGAGAGATTTTCAATCGAATATTTATCTTTCTAGACATTTTTCTCGAGAAAACTTGTCTGAATACGCTCCGTCTTCAAAGAGCTGCCGACTTTTATCAAGACAGACGTTATAGACAGCATCTTGCGAGCTTGTTGTATCTGGGATAAGTAATCCTATTGAGAGTTATCGATTTTGCACGCCTATTGTGTTTGTACATTCAATTGTTTACTGAAAAAAATGTAGGCGCAAAACATATATTATTTTTAAATTATAATTATATTCTTGCAAATTACATTTTTTTTTTTATTGATTTCTCTCCTTTCAACATTTTATGCATATAAAAATAGTTGAAGTACTAGAATAATAACGTTATCGAAAAGGGAGTGATTTAATACGAGACAGCTCATATTTTATTCGGTTAATCCGACTCAAATTCCGTCTGAGTTATTTTTCTCATGTCCTGTACTTCTCGCTTATTTCTCATATATAAGTCTAGCTATCTCCTCCTCCCGCTTGTCGTATCTTCTTCCATCTCATCTCTTCTTATTTCTTACGTCGTTTAGTTATAGAATGGCGCGCACAAACTCCCACGCGCTGTTCGATAATATATCGTCCTGCATGGCAACGTATCGTCTTTGCACATCACGCTTGTCCGCTTTCAGCGACCTGTCTCGGCAATCTTTTCGAGCAATTGTTCTCTGTCGTCGCGAGAATCGAGGCGTTAAAAGTGGCGAAGTCGCCGAGGTTTCGTCGGGAATTGCGCGATAATTCCTGGATCATAAAAGGAAGCTCTGATAATGGAAATTAATCGATGGCTCCCGGCTGTCATATAAAAAAAAATCGCTCGCACATAAGGTCACGTTCCTCAAATAATCTTCTTTGTAAAAGCCTTATTACGTCAAGGTTGCGTTATCATTGTAATGGGAGTTGGCGATTTTATGAATGGCTACTACATGTATTTACGCTACAATGCTATTTTCTACTTTCTGATAAATGGCACTCTGGTATAAAACATCTCTCTGACGTCGTACACGAGTATCGTATTGCGTACTCGTTAATAACGTTCGCCGACTTATACAGCGACGAGTTTTACAGCAAGATACGCATGCGGCTTTGACGACCGGAAACGCGTTCGTAGATTACGAAATCTCTAGTAATGTCCGTTGTTAGTCGCATGCTTCATCATCGTATATTATATCGTATATACGTATGTACATTACGTCGCATCATGTCGGATATTCATAGATCTATTTGTCATAGAAAGCTAGGAGATTGAACTTCAGACTATCTTCCTTCGAAATTATTAATAGTCACCGAACGCGCAGGCGTTATTGGAAAAAATTACCTTGTTTACCATCTAAAACAAATTGCCTCGTTGATTCTGAGTGAATTTATAATAATGTTTTTCTGACGCAGAAAATGCCAGCGATCTTCAAGAGAGACGTCCCCGAGAAGACTAATGAGGAAGTTAGTAATCCCTCTACCACCGATTCATATTTGACTACAGAAAGTGAGAAGGCTGGTAAGTATTATCGTAATGTTCAATTTTATTTTTCTCTCAAAAAAGTTATCGATTTCAAATTTCCTTAATATTTAATTGTTATTTAATATTTGATAATCGTGTATGTTTGATGTGTATGCTTGGTGGAATATATTTTAGAGAACGTGTGTATATTCTGTATTATTGATCCTTGTTTGTATCAATTTAATATTAATATATAATTATATAATTTGTATATTAATATATAATTTGTATTAATTTAATGTTAAGCCCGCGTTGTGTTACTTTCAGGAATAGATGAGGTCACTGAAAGCGCGGTGAATTCCTTGGAGAAAATCGAGAACTTCGGGAAAGACTTCGCGCACGAAGTGGGAATACCACCTTGGGGTCTTGTTGCTATTTTAATAGGTAAAGAAGCGCATGCCCCTCGGCATACAAGCCGGCTTCTAATCTCAATCAATCGAGAATAATCAATCCTCATTACCTGTAAACGAAAGATCCTATGGCTGATTATTCCGTGAAACAACATCAAACAAAATTATACATTAAATTCAGTCATGCAGTCATTTAATATAGATACAGATATAGATACAGATGCATCACATGCATAAAAATTAAATATTTTATTTTTTATATGTTTCATTTTTAAAGTATTGCATAACCGTGTTTTTGTTTTTTGTTTGATATATATATTTCTTTTTTCTTAAATAAATTTCAGATATAATATGTATGTATTTGTGTGTGTAATTTATGTCAAAAATCTGTACTAAAATTTTATAATATTTATTTTTATTTCTCTCTTTTGTATAGGAGTAGGCGTAATTGTTCTCGGAATCTGCTTCTGCTGTATACGAAGATGCTGTCGCAAGAGACGTTCCAAAGATGGCAAGAAGGGTTTGAAGGGCGCGGTAGATCTAAAATCCGTGCAGCTTCTGGGCAGCACGTACAAGGACAAGGTATGTATTCGGTGTGCCGTGACTTTATGTAGATGTTAGAGATACATTCTACACTCGTGGAATCCACTTCGATATGTGAAGGTACAGCCGGATATGGAAGAATTGACGGACAATGCCGAGGAACCGGACGAAGCTGAAAGTAAGCAGAGCGAAGTTAAACTCGGAAAACTGCAATACAAGGTACAGATTGTCATTTATTGCATTTTTTATTTTTCTATTTTATTTTATTTTATATGCGACTGCTTTTTGTAATCGTAAAATCCTCTCTCGTTTCATTTCTTTCAATTGTTATAAATGGAAAATCAAATTCAATCAGCGAATTTTCTAAAATTAAACTGAACTCATTTCGGGAAAAATACACTAAAGAAATTAATGTAACATATCTCTAATATTTTTATTAATAAAAAATTTTTATATCATACCAATACGTTTTTTATCACGACACTTGTATTTTAAATGAAAAATAATCCATATTTTTTTATTTATTATTAGTACAGCTATTTTTGATTTTGTTTTAACTTTAGTATCTTTATATATATATATATATATGCATTTGATTTCAGCTCGAGTACGATTTTAATTCAAACAGCCTCGCCGTGACAGTAATCCAGGCTGAGGAATTGCCGGCATTAGACATGGGCGGCACATCGGATCCATACGTAAAAGTGTATTTATTGCCAGATAAGAAGAAAAAGTTTGAAACAAAAGTTCACAGAAAGACGCTGAGTCCAGTCTTCAATGAGACTTTCACATTTAAGGTCTGTCAAAAATTAATAATATCCCTGATAAAAGATAATGATTGATTAACTATACAATTAATCTGAAATGCGATCTTTAAATAACTTCCGATTTTTATTTTTCTCATGTTCTAAAATTGTACATGCAAATGCATGCACAATTCACTGTGATGTTGTTATTGACGAACTTATTTGTATAGAACGTCCCATATGCTGATGCTATGAACAAGACTCTGGTCTTCGCTATCTTCGACTTTGATAGATTTTCGAAACACGATCAAATTGGAGAAGTTAAAGTGCCGCTCTGCCAAATCGACTTGGCGCAAACCATTGAGGAGTGGAGAGAATTGCAGAGTGTGGAAGGCGAAGGTGGACAAGTAAGTCGATGAAACTGTAATAGGATATATGACAATATATAATGAGAATGAAAAATATATTAAATTTTTATATTTTTCCTTGGCGTTTAAATATAAGAATAATAAAAAATTTAATGTACCTTTAATATTACCTTTCTTATTATTAAAAGTTCTTATTAAACAAATTTTTTTTATTAATTGCAGGATAACAAGCTGGGAGACATATGCTTCTCATTGAGATACGTACCAACGGCTGGAAAACTTACGGTGGTCATTCTGGAAGCCAAGAATCTGAAGAAAATGGATGTCGGTGGCCTCTCGGATCCTTACGTTAAAATCGCGTTGATGCAAAATGGGAAGAGATTGAAAAAGAAGAAAACATCGATCAAGAAGTGCACCCTTAACCCGTATTACAACGAATCATTCACCTTTGAAGTACCTTTCGAGCAGATACAGGTATGAAAAGAATATTTTATCATTAATTTTTTTTGACATTTTAGTATCTCGAATTAATGTTACTGTTAATTATCCAAAATTCTAAAACACAATTTTTAAATATTGATGCGAAAAATTTCTTTTATTCATCAATAGGAAAAATTACTATAGGATTAAAATTTACTAATCATTTTAAATTTATTTTCCTAATATTTTTCTACTTATGTTTGCACCGCAATTTCTCAATTAAAATACATGTTAAAATAACAATAATAATATGTCATTATTCATTTCAATAATCGCAATACTATATAATTCCATATAACATTCCAGAAAGTACAACTCGTTGTCACTGTAGTCGATTACGATCGCATCGGCACATCAGAACCGATCGGAAAGGTGATCCTGGGATATAACGCGAGCGGAACGGAATTGAGACACTGGTCCGACATGCTAGCGTCTCCCAGGCGCCCGATCGCCCAATGGCATACGCTAAAAGATCCCGAAGACGGAGATAAGAAAGATTAAGTACGTTGAATTTCCATTTGAGATATGGCATTCAGTATCAATATGAAGTTGCACATGTAAGATGTTCCAGAATATATCAAAGTTCCAATTTAATATCTAATAATATAATTTTTCGATTAATTTGAAATAAATTTTTTTAAATTATAATTTGCGACATTAATAGATTCTGAAAAGTTAAATTTAAGATTAAAATAAAGATTGATTAAGATTAAATTTAAGTCACATTAAGATTGGCGATTTCTGGAACATCCTGCATAATCAATGTTTCTTCTTATCTTTATCTCGCTTACTCGAGGATTCAGAAAAGTTTTATAATAAGGATTCTGTCTCTGAAAGCTCTCTCTTTACAGGATAATTGATTGGGAAATGAGTACAGAGAAAAATAGGAGAGATGAAGGGGATATAGAGAAAGGGAAAGGGGAAAAAAGGGAGGAAGAGGGAGAAAGCGAATAAATCCAAAGAGAGAGAGAGATAACAAATACATACTTAATAGATATTAATACATACTTAATAGATATTAATAATGATTATAATTAAACGATAAAAATACCAACCATGAAGAATTTAACATTAAAATAATATGTTCCCACGTGGAGAGTGTAGCGTCTTGTATATATATACGTATATCTAATATACTTCTCTCTGTAGATGTAATATTGAATGATTTCAAATAACGCGTCGTCCTTTTTGAGATATTGATTGAACAAAAACGAAAATGTTGAAGATTCACGAAAAAAAATATATATATACATATATCCGCAACCCCGAGAAAATATCTACGTCATTAGATATCCCGCAGATAGGCTTCCATCTTGATTCGGCCAATCGGCGCAAATTTCTGTCATAAACTTTCTCTAAAAATGCGTCGTTCATGTTATAAATATTATATATAATTATTTCAATTGTATCGTTCGTAAAAGTAGCGGCATAATTTTCTTCCAAGGGAAGAAAGATGATGCGACACAGTTGTATGCGAAATAATAATGATGGTTGACAACACTGAATTCGCAAAAGATCCCGAAATGTAAATTGTGATTCGCCAATTGAGGGGCTTGGTAAAGAAAAAATGTTACACAATAAAAACTTAGACTTTGTTACACAATAATAAATGCTGGTTGGATATAAAATTATAATTAAAAATAAGCGAACGTTGAGAATCGAAAATATAAAATTATTTTTCCCGAAATTTTGGACAATTATAAATGATTTCTTTCAATAAAAATAATTATTGTATTTCTGTTTATATAAAAAAATTTCTCTTTAGTTACATATTTTTCTCATTCTTTTGCACCCTTTCTTTTTCTCTTTTTCTTTTTACCAGACCCTTCAATTAAAAATTGCCGCTGGTCATCGTTCGCATGTCACGCATTTTCGCAATCCATCGCATTGTCTTGAGTCGCTTCGAAAAGAATCGAGATCGTGTCGTGCACTGAACTCGCTCGAAAGGTCACAGCGTGGCTCAGTGAACGTGCATAAGCTTAGCTCAGGGACGATGGACGTTTCCGTATCGATCTCCGAGTAAAACGACACACCGGCGTATTTTCGTGCAAACAGGCAATGCTTGAATCCGCGATATACAACCCCGTATACTATAGTTAGACTCATTATGCGCCACTTGTATGAAGAACGATTCACGATGCGAAACGAGCCACGCGAGAATAATTATCTTCCGATTTCTAAGGCGATCTAAAAATATTCTTTTACAATCAAATAAAAATGAGAAATGTATTTTTTTTTTAATTTTGACAAATAACTTACACATTCTATTATCATATTATATAATAGATTATTATGAATTTACTCTTAATTGTTGCATAAAAACATTTTCAAAAATAAAGAGATGCGATGATAGATTCGGATGTCGAGTGCAGACCTAAAAATAATTGAGGAAGTTTTTGTTAGAAAAGTTTGTTGAGATTGTAATATAACGTTTCACGCGTTTACCATTTTGCTCGAAACATGTTCGATTTTCGAAGAAGAAATCGTATATCGCAATCGCGCGGTGGTTTTTTGCGCGTGACTATACGTAATTTTCTACTCGCTGTCATCCATCTGTCGCTCGTTATCCGTAATATATGTGTGTGACAGACTTGCGCATCTGCATGCAACTGTGTAAAACATTTATATATACATACATACACTTATATATATATATATATATATATATTATATTATACGCATAATATATATTATATTGCGAATTATACATTATCTGCAGATACTTATCGTTTTTTAGTCGTAAATCGCGAACGGGCCTATTCATTTTTTAATCCACATCCGTTAATCACAGTATCGTTCAGCAATCGAAGGAGCAGTGCGTGTCCCATGTTGATATCCTTGGATGTGATCAATGTGAAATATAGACGCACGGTAAACGGGTTGAAAGGATTGCAGCGAGCATCGCGTGTGATAAAAATATAGAGCAAAATTCTATAATATTAATTGCAGATATTTCAATGTTTCTGCGAACGCAAGTTTGTTGAACAGGCAATTTTTGCGCAGAATTTAACTTGCTCGTTTTTGCGACGAATTTTCGAATCGCGGAGAATATTTGTCGATTATGCAAGTTCGATACGATTGGTCAAAGTCGATGATTTTAACATGAGATCTCTTCGTGTCTACGATCTCTCTCTTTCTCGTCTGATTAAATCGAAAGTCTAATTTCTTTTGTAAATATATGTACGTTAGCTGCGAGTCCTTTCAGAGATCACGATTTCTCTTCATTTGTCGATTTTCACTCCGTTCGATTATATGTCGTTAGCTAATGCGATTTTACTTTTAACGCCCCCTCCGAGAGAGAAGTTACATATATACTATATCAAGTTCTAGTCACGATATGATAAGAATATACGATAATGTCCGGTTGATGATATACTTGAGGTGATCACAAGTCGCGATCTTCATCTGTTTTTCTTTCAGTTATTCTTGTAAATTACAAGAATTGTGCAAACATTTTTTACGTATATTACAAAAATATATTAATCAAGCAAATATTAATTTTCTGTTAAACTATAAAATATATTTAGACAGAAATTTTGTCTGTTTATACAATAAACATATATTTATTTTTTCCTTTTACACGTAAAAGCTTTATTATCGCTTCTATATATTTCTTGAACAAATATCGAATTTTAGAAAATCTTTCAGAATTCTTATGTAAGAAATTCTTATTAGAAATTTATATAAGAATTTATATAAGAAATTTATTTATATAAGAAATTCTTATTAGAATTTTAATAATAATCGCACAATAGGAAATCACCTCAAGTATAAGGATATGGATGATCTCTCGATAATATGTAATGATAACTAATGATAAATAATAATAATCATAATAATGTTAATGATAACCACGAATAGCGAGAATGGAGACTATTTGGCGATATCTATTGATTTTAGCTTTGTATCGTAGCGTTTATTCGATATGTAAGATTATATACGCGTTACATATATATCTATTATCGTTATAACAGATGAAGATTAAAGTAATTTATTGTAGAATGAAATTCTCTTATACGCAGGAAGGAAGGGGAGGAGAGATATACCATTTGAGGTTTTCTCGGAATTCTTTTCCCATATCTCCCAATGTTTCGAAGCTAATTCGGTGATATATCCATCTGTATATCTATCCTATTAATGAGAGCTATGGAAATTCAAGTTTATCTCCATCAACATTTACTTGCGGAGATGATGGAACGTAACGATGAGAATTCATTTCAAAAATGATTTTAACGAGATAATTTAATAAGATGCTACAGATATCTTCTCCCAAAGTTTAACGAATTTTATTATGAAAAAACTTTCTTTCTTTTATAAATAATAATACAAATTTAATTAACGTAATAAATATACAAATTATATACTTTTCAATTAATTACATGTAATTAATAAATGCATTTTTTTAACAATTTTGTGCACTTTTTGTATAATTTATATATGTTTAAAAAATTACAGTCTATGATAAGGATTCTTATTTTTAATTTTTCACTTTTCTTCATCGCGTCAATTATTTTATTTCATATTTTTGAGATTTTTACAATTTGAACGATGTGATATATCTTCTTCTCATCGCTACGATTCGAAGCGAAAGATCGAGTAGGAAACTTTAATTTCATGCGTGTAATGAAAAGCTAGTGTTATCAGCCGTTTGAAGGGATATTTCCACTTTGCGAATCGTAAGCTGGGTAATCGCCGATCAGAGATCCCTTCTCATCGGCGATCGGAATTCACTTAAAACGACACAACGCATTAATATTATATCATACCGCACATATTTAGGAATCCGTAAATCTGATCGCCGAGCGATTAGGGTAGCGCGTAGATTAGTGGTGTGTAAAGGTATCTTTTAGTCTTGTAGCGTGTGTCTTGTAGTAGGCCTTGAGAGAGAATTTCCTTCCCTCCCCGAGATTTTCATCCCCGATCGCGAGATCGCGATCGTGAACAAGCTCCCTTACTTGCGCAATATTGCGCGTTACTCGGGTTTGGTTCTACCGTTTATCCAGGACCAATTATCGAATTAAACGATAATGTATCGATACATAGCATGTGCGAGAGCACGCTATTACTCAGCAGCATTGTACTTAAAATACTTTAACGAGAACTCACGAATTAATATACATTGTTGAAAAATGTAAGAATGGCGTCGACTGGGGGCAGCAATTGCGGTATTCATTTATTCGACTAATGATTGCCAAATTATCATTGTGAAAAAGAGAGAGATGAGATAGAAAAGAACGGAAGAAAATTGGAGTATTTTTTACATTCGTTCGTGAATCTAAAATATATTCAATTCTTACTCTCATGTGAAAATCAATCTCTTCTTTCAATTTTACTATTATTATTATTATTATTATTATTATTATAATTATTATATTTATTATAATTATAATTATTATAATTATTATAATTATTATAATTATAATTATTATAATTATTATTAAAATTTATAATTATTATTAATATAAAATAATAATAATTATTATTATTACTATTATTGGATGCTAATACATGTAACGTTTTTAATGTCTCTCTTTTTCCGTCATTTTCCAAATATTTGCTTAAAAATTGCTTTATAAAATGATTTTGTCATCGACGACCCGGTCGGCGCCATCGCTCGCGAGTTGAAAATTTAGCTAGAGATAGATCCGTTCTTTTCGGCTGCGCTTCTTTTGTACTTTCTGTACTTAAAGTAAGGCAAATCTTCACGTTACACGAAGAGGGAATTAAAAAAGAGATAGAGAAAGAGAGAAAGAACAAGCTCGCTGCCGAAGAGAACGGAATTGGATATAAGGAGAAACCATGTACGTCCTATATGTACAATGTCGCCCGTTATATTGATACCATTGATATCGATTATCTCATCCCATTTACCATTTACGAGTAACATATTTAATTAGAGGCAGTAAAGTAAAGCGCATCGATTATCGTGATTGAAGTAATATAGAAGGTAAATGTAAACACGCACCGTGATAATAGATCGTACGTGAATATTCTGGATCGTGCAGAGGGAAAGTCGCGATCTGTCCGAGCAGGCTCGTAGAGAACGATACGAAAAGAGAAGAGTTGTACACGACCATGCACCCGAATATATTATTATATATCGCAACTCATGATACATATAATATCGATGGAATCCCGAAATATCTCTCCCCCAAAAAAAATATCAATCGCTTCAAGGTAACATTTTCGAAGAGGTATACTTTTACGACTCACTGTGTATGTCTATTTCAAGAAAATATCACGAAACGTGCAATCTTCGAGAGAACGACCTGGAACGAGCGCGATTCTATGAATGCATCGAGTTAAGGAATGAGAGAGAAAGGAGAAAGAAGAGCGAATCTCTCCGCTTTTAAATATGTATCCATACAGCACAGATCATATTGCAATATTGCTGCAATATTGCTGCAATGTAACAACAATAGTCTGTGCTGTATAGGTAATATCGATACGTTAAATCCGTTCATGCACATTTGTATGCCGAGCAACGGTACGAAGAGTGCACGAAGAAGAGGTGTAAATAAAAGAGAGGAATACGCTCGCGAGAGAGAGAGAGAAAAAAAAGGAGTGTATTTGTAAAGCTGTAGTTTGTAGTCTGGAAATACGTCCTCGATGCGATCGGCCCGAAATTATGAACGAACGTTGCGTTTGTATCTCTCTCCAGATTTCGTTCCACACATTGCGAAAGCAACCCGAACGATGATCCGACGATGATCTGATATGCCTTGCAAAATAATCATGAGCCTTTTAAGAACCGAAGCTGCTTTTTCTCGCTGTCAGTTAGACGAAATGTCAAGAACGATGTGTAACTTTCTTTTCTTACGTTATAATCAAAATGATAGAAAGTTTAATAATCCGTAAATATATTATATAAAAATTCTAGAGGAAGAAACGAGAGTAATCGGATGTGTAATAGACCAGATTGTTATAATTTATCGAGCATGACTATCCGGTCCGAGACGATGAGAGTAAAATCTGATGGACATGTTTGCGATTTTTGTTCTCTGTTAGACTTACTAATGAATTTATATCGAGCGTTAAAGCAATCGATCGTCCATGAAAGATTCTTGCACTCCAAGATTCAATTTCGACGACCTGAAGTGAGGTAAGAAAGATCGTTACATTTTTACATTATTCCAAGTGACATTCTTTAGAACGTAGATGTACCCCAGCAAACATCAAGTAACATTTATATGACTGTTAGTTGTAATTTTTCACTTGGCAATATAATATGTTATGTAATAGTTATATAACATATATCCCTATAAGCACATAATATTCCTAGAATATTGTATAAATATTAATTAATCAACTGTTAATAATATTTATACAATATTCTAGGAATATTCTGTCTTAGGCCCAACGTTATTTCAGTTTTAAGCGAGACTTAAATATATGTCTATCTTTATCTTTCTTTCTAAATAAAGACAGACATATATTTAAGTTTCGCTTAAAACTAAAATAATGTTGTGCAACCAGGCCTTATAGGGATGTAACATATTGCTGAATGGGAAATTACAACTAACAGTCATATAAGTATTACTTGGTGTTTGCTGGGACGATTCTTAATTTCTAACTGAAATCTGAAATCATGTAGGGTGAGAAATCTTCGAGACGATTGTGCTGTGCTCGTCGGGCGTCGCGCGTCGAATCTCGAAATTGTAGGGCCGACACTCGAAAACTCGGATGCACCTTTGCCTATATACGTACGTACTTGTGAGTATGAGTGTGAGTATGCGTATGAGTGAAAGAGAGAGAGAAAGAGAGTGCATCGACGTCCCGAGCATCGCGATCAAGGTTCATGCCTCTCCGGAGAACATACGCGAAAGATCCACTTAAGGGAAGAAAAGATCGTCGAGGTCATCGAGGAGCCTCCGGTTTGAAACAAGAGTGTATCTTGTAATCACATTCCATTGCATATTATATATATATTATTAAGATTTAGTGCGACACAGTGTACTGTAAATCCATAGAAGTTATTACCGTATCTCGTAATAATTATTATGTAATAAATATTGTTGTTAACATAAACACGAGGCATGTTGTTGCGAGGTGTTTTGCTTCCGTACAAGGATATTTGTTGGAACCAAGGGCGACGAATCGAGATCGAGGATATTGAATAAAGCATCTGCACGTGGTCGTTCGAGCGATGTCTGTATTATGCAAAAAAATCTCTTTTGCGAAGGACTCGGAGAGAGAATTTTTCCTGAATTGCAGGTTCAAAATAATTTCGCAGCTTACAAAATTAATTAATTGCGTATCATTAATGACATATCATGTACGTAAAATGAGATTAGAGTCTGTAATCAGAGCGAGCGTGAGTTTACATCGGAGCAAAGAAAAATATTTTGGTGCAACTATGATATAATATCAAACAAATTGATCTCCCGTTTTTTTTCAACGGAAGCTCGAATCTATCTCCGATTATGAAACGTAACATTATAAATTTTAATGAGAGACAAATTCTCAAAACAAACTCGTGCCACTTTCGAGATAATCTCCATTCACTGTTGCGCAAAACTTTTTGCTCGGTGCAACTTGACCTCAATTTTTGCTCTTCCCAATGATACATGACGTTTCATTGAAACTATCGGATATTCATCAAGTAAGGTGATTTGCCTGTTGAATATATGGTCGTTAAAAAAAATTATACTTCCATGAATAAATATAATTTATGAAATGCAACACGATAAGTGAGAGAAGAGCACGATGGTGAAAGTGTTGCATGTCAACCGCGTGCGAAACCGTTAATTATGCCCATGATCGGACGTCAAAGGCAGCCTAGGAGACGATAAATTCTTGCGTTTCGCACAATATAAATGATAAAAACATTTTATTTAATAAAAAAGGAGAGGAGACAAGATTAAATGTACAAGAAGTCGCGTGCAACGATGTAGATACAACTTATATATCAAAGTAACGTATATATCTATATGTATATCTATATATATATGTATATAACTTAACTCTTTGACTGATTCATGTACGACACATGTTACTCTATAATTATATTGATCAACTGCTTCAACAGACTCAGTACTGGCGGGAGGACGATTGCTTCCGATTTGTCCGTCGCTGGCTTTTTCCGGGCAGTCCTCGGGCGTACGGTTTGCGTGCGTTTGTTGACAGATAGAAGATGCCGCGTGCTCTGTCAAATATTTTCGCGTCATGTGAATATTTTATTATGTTATTTTTTTATTATGTCATTTTTTATTATGTTATTTTTTATTATGTTATTCTTTTATTATGTAATTTTTTTATTGTGTTATTTTTTTGTTATGTTATTTTTTCAAATAATGTCTTTTTTTTGTTGACAAAATTTTTTTTGTTGCGTGTATTTTTAGGAATATCGGATATTAATCTGTCGCAGAGCAACATGCAATCTTGTGGCGTAAGTAGGGATTTATACTACTTACGTATGAGGGGTATCCTCCCCCATCAGGATGTGGTCCTCTCTCTTGGGATTGCACCAGCCGATCAGGTAAGAGAACAGGTTCGCGCACGGCGCCGCCCAAAATCCCTTTTTCGTCGTGATCGATTCTATGTAATACGGCGTCACCTTTGTGTGATCGCACGAGAGAGTTTCTGCGAGAATAAAGACAGGTGTATTCATATCATCGACATTTTACGCACAGAAAGAGAGAGAGAAAGAGATTCGAATTATTCTTTCTCGATTATATGTATTATTATTTCAATTTAAAGGAAGGACGAAATCTCTTTAATTTTCTCCTGATTCCTGCCGCGATAATCCTTTTTTCGCTTGTTACTTACGGAGTATAGAAGAAGTGGCGCATCCGGGTTGACTCGAGCCACCGTTTACGTAAAAGTCCGCGTGGCCGGTAGGCCCCCATTGGCCCAGGATGCCCGCGGCTGTATGGATCACATCCACAAAATGGGCATCCGTTTCGTCTAAATCCATCGATCGGTTGCCGTTCATGTAGAAAAATATCGTCGGATCGAGGCCTGCAAACAGAAAGCAGGTAAATTGTGAATGTCGATGCTATACGTGACTTGGACATTTACTCTCCAGACGTAATATCGTAAATAAATAGATATGAAACTATGATTAAAAGACATGTACACATTTTATATCTATTTCTCTAACTTCGTTCGTTACATTATTTTGCGAAAAATAATTTTGGATTAAAGTTACAATTTTAACCCTTTCACTCCCGTAAGGACATATATTTTAATATATATGTCCCGCTGATAATTAATGATAATTAAATAAATCTTGTTTAATAATTAATTAAGTGTAATAAATGATAATTAAATAAATTTTGTTTGTCTTGTACTTGTTGAACCTTCTCTCTCAGTAACCACTCTCTAACCCATAGAATTATGAATTTTCAAAAATGCAAAATCAGGAGTAAAAGGGTTAAGATAATTAGAAATAATTAATACATTAATACATTTAATATGTATTAATTTAATGCATTAGGAAAACAATTCTCCCTCTCACGTTAGAGGGGAAAATCACGTATTACGTCCAGAGGATTTAAACAGAGGATTACGGGACAGCGATCGGCTGCATACGAGCAATTACCCGTAATTCTCCCGAGCTTGTCATTGGGCAAATAATTTGCGATGAGTCCAGCGATATGCGCGCCCACGCTGTACCCGAGCACGTGTATGTTTTCCGCCCTTGTGCCGCGCGGATGATCCCTCAGATACTTCACCAGCTGAGCGATGCATTGGGAGCAGAAATCCGGACCCCATGAGATCTGCGAGAGACAGGGCTCGCGTACCAACGAACCGTAATCCACGATTATAATATTGTAATCGCCTCGCGTGAAATACGCTGAAATCGAATCGTGGTGGTATTTTTCGCTAGTTTGATTCAACGCTTATTTTCACTGTGCTTTTCTCTGTAGCGTCTCCAATCTTATAGATTTATTCATGTATTTTTTGCGGTTCTTCAACGATGATTAAATTTTAAATTATAAAATAAATTTTATTATAAAATAAATTTTATTATAAAATAAAATTTATATATAAAATAAATTTTATATAACAAATTTGGAATTTTTTAATCTACTTTTAAAAATTAAAATCTTTCTTTTAGTGTCTTATACATTTTTATGTCATATATATTATTTCATTAGCTGTTATATATAAAAAAATGTTTTCTTCATGTTATAAATTATTTTTGTTGCAAGAATTTGAGAGCAGGCTACAATTTAAATGTACAGAATTTTAGGAGAGAAATGGCTAATCTCACCATCTCGTAAATCTGTGCTGGGCGCTAAATTTCGTCCACCGCCGAAGCCGTGAATAATGATCTTCGTCGGATGGATCTTATTGAACGTGGAATTTCGGAGGGAATTAAAATCTCGAACGTCTAGGAGCAGCGGATTTTGTTGCGTTTCCCTGAAAATTGCGACAAATATGAGATACGTATGCGTATGTATCATGCAAATGCAACTTTTCGCCGATGCAACTCACATCCGCTACGTAAATATAGACGATAGTGAGAGCATTGGACGATACTATAGACGCCGGAGAAAGGTGAGCCTGGAAAGGAGGTTACTTTCCATAGAGAACGAAATGATCGTGATCTTGAAACTGAGAGTAACGTTGACTATTTCCTCATCGCAAGTGTTTGCTTTTCTAAACACTTGAAAACTTGGAACGTGTCAATATACTTGAGCACAAGATATATCTTAATTTTAAGATCAACACCCGATTTATGTTTCAATCATAATTTTTATTAAATGCGTTTTATTAAACTTATGTAACGGAACGATTTAACGTTGAAAGAACGAAAAGCTACCTGGTGTACAGATAGAACTCTATCTGCGGATGCGGACAGATGTAAGGTGGTTTTGCACAGGACGTGCTGTTGAAGAGATCTTTGATAGTCTTATCTTGAGCCATCGCATTGTCTGGAAAAATAATCGGAGATCGATCGATTTAATCTTCTTTCTCTTTCGGTTTTCAATATACGAATGACACTTATGTTTAGTTCGATTAGTCATTCAATCGTATCACGATTACATGTCTCGTGCATTAGAAATTATTGGACCGTTATGCGAAACTGGGTGAAGGTCGGTGATCTTGTTAGTTTATCGCCGATATACTATAAATAAATTTCAACGGAAGAAAGGTGTTGCACTCGCGCTTTTCCTCATCTTTCCGTCAATTTTTAATCAAGCCATTTTGTTAACACGGAAATACTTTTTTACTTTTTTATTGTGAAATAATTAATCGAGCATCAGATTTTTATTGGTTGTTTTTTTACGATACACGTGACAGCGCTTTATGATCATTCGAAAGAGAGAAACGGAGAGTTGTTTTATCCATATTATTCTTGTTAGTGAAGGAAAACTCACTTAAAGTAAAAGTCAAGATCATTGAAAGTAAAAGTTATCGCGACCGCTACAATTTCAGCCTCGAAGAAAGTTATATTAAAACGGAATTCCTTTCCATATTAACTATGATTTTTAGAAATGTTATTGTGTAAGACGCCTTTCTCAATATAAAGTGTGTGTTAAAGTATTACAAAATCGTCTCTATAAATATATATGTAAATATTTATGTAAAACATGTTAAGAGTTTAATAAATAATTTATAAAAATTAATACTAAATGGAAGAGAATTGGAAAATAAAAGGAGTAATAAAAAAGTAATCAAGTGTGTAAGAAATAAAAAAACCGCAGAGCTCGAATAAAGAAGCAATTAAGGCTAAGTGCACATTGATGTAAATTGCAACTTGGACAATATTCTTATTCGAAACAAAGCCCTTTCTCACGGTAAAGACAGAAAACCTTTTATTTTTAACTCAAAGAGACAGACCAAATGCTTGATTACGTCCGCAAAGGGAGCACTTTTATCTTCTGACTTACCACGTGCGTTTACGTAGAAGTGGCTTTGTAGAAATATACGGATAAAAGCAACGGAAGGAGAGCAAGAGGGAAGATCCTATCCGAGGATGCCTGGATCATCCCTCAGGTAGTACCCGTCAAACCCGCACAGCGCGCACCCAAGATCGAGATTCGAGAAACGGGACGTACTTTACAAAGGTGAACGAATCGAGAGTACGACGTCGAGTTACTCCGGTTACTTACGGTGCTGCAGGACGCAATAGAGCACGAGGAGAGCGTGGTATCTCACGACACTGACCGCCATCTCCCGCGGTGGTCCCGTAATTTGTGATATAACATCCAGGCACGAAAAATCACCGTACGGACGCGAATCCCGCCGCCGTGCGTACACGATTGCAAAATGCAAAGTCATCAAGGGGGATATATATCGGCTGCGAGCGCGGGGGAATTTAGAAAGTGACGAGGAGTACAACTCGCGCTACGGGGCGACGCTTTTACGGCTATTTCTTACCGGCTTCTCTCTTCTTTCCCGCTTCGCATCCCGCGCGCGATGCGTAGCGCACGCACGTTCGCACGACGCACGACATATGCGTGCGACAGGCCGCGCCGATCGAGCTCGCACGCGAGTGCGAGTCGCACGTGAGTACACGCATGTTCCTTTTACCGCGAGATATAAATCGATCTTAGCCTTCTGTAATGAAAAAACGACCTGTCATTGCTTTACGTAGGTCATTCACGGATGCTTTTCTGAACCAAGTAAAATTTAATTTAATTTATATTTATATTTTTAGATTGTAATTATATTATTTTTTATTATATTTTTATTATATTTATATTTTTAGGTTATAATTATATTATTTTTTATTATATTTTTATTATATTTATATTTTTAGATTATAATTATATTATTTTTTATTATATATATATATATATATATATATTTAATATATATTTTATTATATATATTTATTATATATATTTAATATATATTTAATTATATATATTATTTTATATTATATTATAATTTAATTTTTATATATTTATTTTAATTTTTATATCTCATAAATAATTAAAGAAATGTAACCATTTAATCATTTTTCACCTGTCAATTTTCCTGGTATTTTAATTGAGCCTTGATTTTTTTAATTCTCAATTCTAAAAGTTAAATTTTAATCTTTAAGAAATCTTCAATCGCATACATTTGTGAATAAATCTATATATTATTATTTTTCAATTATATAAAATAATAATGTATAAACATATAACTTTTTCATTCATTTGCTCGGACAAACTATGAGTTGTCATCCCATTATATTTTATTGTTTTCTTTAAAAAAATGTTAAAATTGAAAAGTATTATTAAAAAAAAGTATCGATTTCTTTTAAATTAAAGAATAAAAATTTCATCGCATTTTACGAAAGTGTAACATTTTGTGAGAAATAATTTACCCCTACACGATCCTCGATGTTTCACAAATGATTACAGGCATATTAGGAAATCATCTTCCGCGTGCGTAATAGATTAATTTCACGGGATATTATTACAGAGTTAATTTTCGCGTACGTACCTCGCGGAAATGCTCTCTGCATAACTACAAAATGGTACGTTACCATAAACAAAGCATTATGCAACTAGAAATGACTCCGAAACGTTTATTTAACGATTGTCGCACACAAATTACCGTTCTACTTATGGTCAATTGAGAAAGATCTCTCGCAATATTACCTCTTTCAACTGTCGCAAACTATTTACTTTCGTCTGACATCCTAATGTATGTATATAATATTTCGGGATAAATTAAATATATAGAAAAAAGAGCAGAAAAGGAACTATCGCGCGCGATTGTGTGCTTAATTAAGTTTAATTCATTAAATAAACGTCACGATAATAAGACAATATGCACGTGTAAATTTATATGTAAATATGATAACGCCACAAGTTGAAAGAAGATGCAAATGCGAACGAGGACATGTCTATATTATGTTTATTAGCTTCGAGTCTAAGGATTGATAATTATCAATGAGATTTGATTACGATAATAATATCAGTTTTTGCTCGCGTTTCGCGTCCTCACTTTGTATTTTTTCCTCTTTGAGAATACGATTTATAAGTCGATCGACTTCCTCGGCATTGACACGATATATAGTAATAAATCGCGAATATTTAGTATAAGTAATCGTCGCATTTATTATTTTCTGCAAGCACGCGCTGCGCTCAAAGATCCAGGTGGAACGAGTTTTGAAAAGATTGGCTTACGATTTATTGTCAATTTATCGCCAGAATGTGCCTCTCGTTTTAATTACATAATACACTGAAAATTACAGTATTACATACATATGTTACATAATAATTAGCGTTGCGATAATCAGTAACAAACCAGATTGCACCGGCGTGTGATAACAATAATCTCTAATAATGCGACTACACGTACAGTAATAGAGAGCGAGCCCGCTAATACAAACGATCAAAATAGAATTTTTTTTTTTCATGTTCGCATTACGTCACCTCTCGCTTGGAAGATTATTAGAAAACATCTCCGGAATATATATAATTTTATTCTCGTAAAGAGGCGAGATTATAACAATGGACAAAGTATATAGAGCATAAACGACGAGGATATATTAGACTCGACTTCGTTTTCTCGCGATTTACAATGACGGGGGGAAAAACGCGCGTGTCTCTGATACAGCTTTTGTCTCTCTAAACATCCAAATTTAAGATGCGATCCTTTCCATAAACCTTGCGTCAAGATCAACCGCGGTTCAATCGAGTCCCGAGTCGTTTCTTCCAGACGAACAAGTGAAAATATCACCGAGAATCGATTATTAAATATTTAAATATTTAAATATTTAAATATTTAAATTAAATATCCATTAATCAAGGCTTCCTCGATCAAGGTTTATGGAAATCGCGGAAAATTCTGAACGCACGAAGATGTGAATCACGATCGTGTGCGCGCTATTGACGCTGAACTCGCCTTTTTGCTCCAGCGTAGGAAGAGCAGATTCTTTTGATTCACACGTAATCCTAATCATATCGATAATTCTTAACAGATGTAAATATAATTAACATTATTTTATTGTCTATTAAGCTTCAACGGGCAGTATTTCTCAGCCAGCAAGATATACTGAAAAAAAAAACGACGAAAATAACTCTTTTTCGCGAGAATGAAGCTTTTAATAAAGTGAATCCCTGGCGATTAAGATAGCAATTATAAAAGGCAACTTACATAAAGCAATTATTCGTGTATATCGCAACGCAATCTCTTTCTAATTTAATTGTACTATCGCGCAATCGCATTTTTTGCACAAAGAGCAATGACAGTATTTCGCGTGACGCAAAACAGTCTCCTCGGATCCTCGCTCGAGGCGCATCAAGAATATAACTACAAGAGTTTCCCACAAACGGAAAAGGTAACAATGAGAAAGTTTGCTAATCTACACTCGATCCGTAATATCAAGCCATCAAAAGCTTAGTATGATAACACTTATTGATTAATACTTTCTATATTCTCGGCGTGAAATTCTCGCTTCGTCTGAAAACATCGAACAACAACGTCGCAAGTAATGAGAAATAAAATAAATATCCTTAACAAAACACATATATGTATCTACATAAAATAAATATAAACGTTTGACTAACTATATATTTTTTAATTAAAAATATTTTAAAGGAGGAATAAATGTATATCACATTATCTCAATTAACTATGTAATAACATGTATGAATCTCGCGAGAATTTCGCGTCATTTTTACAATTTAATATAATATATATATCTCTCTGAAATTCTCTTTGTCTATTTATTGTACTTACAATATATTACTTTCATTCTTTCACGAACTTTCGTCGTTATTGTCGATATAGTAATTGATATACTTTCGTAAACACGTTTAATCGAGAAATACGCAAATTAGTATTATTTTAATTACACGCCGCGCGGAGGATGTACAAATACGCGACCAACGCCGGTATGTATACAGCATTGTAAGTATTGCGTAAGGTATATACATACACCTATCAGAGTATATTGTGTGTGTATATTTATGTATATAAATATGTAAGTGTGTATAGAGATGTGGTTCCGTATCGTAAATTCTGTCAAATACTTGTGTCCCTCTTCAGAATTATAAGTATAATGTATTCAGAATTATAAGTATAATGTTTTCCCCTTGTTTAAATCACGAAACTATTGTACTTGTTTGAAGTTGACTTCAATAATGAAATATCTCGCGTAAATTATTTCGCGTAAATTATTTCGCATTCCATGGCTGTGAAATAGTAAAATATTACGTATATAGAATGTCTCTTAATAAGTGCTAAAAAATTTGAGGAGATTCTTCGTCGAAAATTAAAGGAGGAATTTTCATGTAAACATATACTCCTACTTTCCTTCCTGTGGAATTACACTCCTCCTATAATGATGAAAATTCTCAAATTTGGAACAAGTTAAAAAAATGAAATTAGGTGAATATTTTCTACTAGTAAAAAGGTTATTTATTAACATTTTTTTCAGCTTCCTGTATTGTTACAAAGGAACGAAATTAGCAACCTCTATTCAATTTTTCATTAAATAATTTTTCATTAATCCGACCCATTTCATTAAAAAGTTTTAATGAAATGGGTCGGAATATGATCATCTAAAAATATGCATTAAAAAGTTTCTAAAATTTTTTATAAAATCAGTAGTTTTCAAGAAAAAAAAAATAAAATACGTTATCGTGCACAGCACTATGCTAAATAGCAAAGATTTCGAATTACGAGAAGTTAAATTTTGAAATAAAAATAAAATTAGAATAAACGTTGGAAAAATTGGAACAAAAACAAAATTATAATAAAAACCTAAAAATCTAAAAATTAAAAACCTAATTTTTACCCCCATTTTTGGAGAAGTGTAACTTCAAGAAGGGATATAGGAGATATGTTTAGGTGAAAAGCCTCTCTTAATTTTCAATAAAGAATCATCTAAAATTTTTCGCACTTATTAAAAACATCTTATATAATTTTTTACTTTATATTCCTCGTGTTTGATTCATGAAAAGATATTAAAAATTGCACTGAGAGTGGGCACCTTATTAATTGTACGCACATTATTCTTACCATTCTGAATTGGAGAAAGATATGATATCAAAACGGTACCTATATCTTCGCAATTTAATTACGCATCATTTTACTCGTTCCACGAAATAATGTGTCTTTTGTATTGTCGTAAGGACTTGATAATCCTGATGCTTGTATGATACGAGATTAATTCCCCGTCTTATTCTCTCCCCTGCTGGTCACTTTCGTGATACAATAAAAAATGGGATGCGAGTCCTTTACAAAAATATATGGAAACAGGCGGAAATATAAATACAATCTCGAGCACTTGAAAAAGTGTTCCCAACAGTAAGCATCATAATTTCCGAATTTCTCTTTCGCGCACGAACGAAAATCAAAGAATATTCTGTAGTTAAGTTTTTCTTACTTTTTCTTCTCGCGCTATTGAAATTCGCAAAAAGCAAATATAAATCTCGATTACATATGTATATATGTATATATATGTATATATAAAGCTAATCGCATCATAAAGCGGTACAGGGTGTGCCGAAAGTAAAGCTCCGCTAATCCACCTAACGTAAGCAACAGCCTCGCAGTCGCAACGATCGTTCGTAATGTACATTATTGATAATAAATTTTTTTTTGAGTAAATGATGATTTGCATCTACTACTGGCATCGGTACACACCCCGTGTTTATCTCTTTATTGTCGTAAATTATTACTGGAGCTATACGTATATACGTAAGTATCAGTATCGGTATTATTGTTCGAACAGCATTAGAACTTATCCTAGGTTTCTCGTAATATAATTACTTTATGCTTTATATAGATATAATTTCGAGTCCCAGAAAAAAGCCATTCTTTCTGGTTCGGTGAATGAAGTCGTGAATAACATTAGGCCAGTCACTACTTCGATATCATACATATAATGATGAATATATCTATATGTATAGAGATCCTTAACGTAAATTATCTGTCGCACAGGACGAGTCACGACTAGAACGGAAGCCGAATTAAGAAAAATATATATGAGAGAAAAAATACGAGAAAATAAATCTGAAGAAAAAATCTGTAGGAAAAAATACGAAAAAATAAATCTGAATCTTCTTTTTTATTTTATGCCTCGTATATTCTTTATAACTTTGTATGAAAGATTATGATAATCATTTGGCGCGCATCTGGTCATTTGCTGGGGGAAAGCGGTGTCCTGCTTTTTTTATTTCGTTTTCAAGCAGATTGTCATTTTAGATCCGCTCTTTTCCCAGCCTGCCAACGAATCGTTTCTCTCTTCCCTGGCGTAAGAGTGACGCAGATGCTACACAACGCTTAGATGACAGTTATCACGCGCGTATCATTAATTTCAAGCGTGTTGCAAGTGTGTTTCCGACTTTCTATCATCCTGCGTGCTCCTTTTTTAAAACGTGGCGCACGCAGTCGATGTACCACGCGAAAAAAATGTGCGTTGCGGCATCGTTATTTTCGTATTGTCATTAATGCGAGCGTTCTAATCGTGACTTGTCATTATATATCCGTCCCGCATTGTCAGTGATGTCACGAAGTGTGATTATTATCGTTGCGTGCGTGGGGTGTTTGGTAATTCGTCGTGACTTGCGATGAATCAACCGCGATTCTTCCTTTATTAAAGACTCAAATGGCTTCTCTTTCTATCGAGACTTTTTGTCGAATTAAAATACTTACTTTTAAATATTTACTTTTAAAGCAAAATTGAATTAACTCCATTAATTTTTAGAATTTTAATTAACTCATAAAATAATCTTTATTTTTTCCTGATATATAATGAAGCAAATTTATTTTCTCGTTAATATCTTTCATTTTAAGAATTTTGAAACTATTTTTTAATTTTCTGGAAATGTGTTTACGTTAAGAATTTATTAAAGTAAGATTGCACTTGAAAAATTTAAAAAACTTGCAAATTAAATTTTTGACAATTTTTAACTCGTCAAAATTTATTTTTCCTTCTCTCTTTCATGTCTGAGAAACTATCGAGAGCTCAACATGTATCTTAATTTTTATTTCTCTAATATTGTAGCAAAATAATTTTATTATCTTGACAATCCGTCGAAATCCGTTCACCGATCGTGCAAATTTCTAAACACTCCAACTCGCAAATATTCGATGTAATAAAATCACGTGACTAAACAAATAATTAAACTTGAAATCTGGTGCGCTGTTATAACATGTGCATCAGGCTTTAGTTTAAGTATTATTGTCGTATAGTGAAGCGCCCGATAATCAATACTTCGAAGCGCGAGTTTATGCCCTAATGTTTCGTAATGTAATAAATTGCAATACTTCTTTCTCTCTCTCTCTCTTTTTCCTAATCGAGCATTCTCAAATATATCATCACACGCACATTATTGTCATTAATGTATGTAATATACATCTATGACACATGTGTGATTTATATATATATATATATATATATATATATATATTAAATCACAATATATATATATAATTACATTTATATTAACGTACAACATAATAACGCATACGACATATCTATATATAATCTTATTTGCCGACGAGAATGCGAGACGATACATACCGATAAGTGTCGATACATATCATACGTATCATATCGGTATGCATTTTTAAAAAGGTCTCGCATAAATTGACTAATTTTGTGGATTCCTTGGAAGGAAAAATGAAAACTCTAAGCTATTCAATTCATAGGCTCACATACACACGCTCCAATATACTTGTACTGCACATCGTAACATTAGCATGTACTTTGCTCATAAACGTGAACATCAGATTGGAGTAACATTAGGCGATCGAATCGGTTAATTGTGTCTTTGTTCTAATTTTTGTTATTAATAAGAATTATTTCTGTTTATTTGTACAATTGAAGAAGATTGTTTATTTTAACAATTGAAGAAACGTTTTTTCAAAAGATGTAAATGTTCTTGCTGAAGAACTGAAATAATTTTTCTCTCTCTGCAAATTTTTTATAATTGGAAATATATAAAAATTTAATATTTCTTTTAATCTTTCTCTTATTCTTTGCTAATTTTAACGCTAATTATTGGAGTTATGTAAGAGCAAAATTCATCTAAAATTAATTGACGAAGGCTTTATTACTCGTCATTCTTAAAAATCTTTGATCACAATCGCAAGATTTTATTTTTCAACCGTTTCGATATTTTTGTTAAAAAAGTATAGTTTAATTTTTCTACAAGAAGATTATAGTTGCTTGTTGAACATTAAATATTCTGCGTATAAAAAAAATGTAATAATCGAAATTAGCCGTTTCGAGACCTAATTTTTTCTACCATCCACATGTTTTTCATTCCGCTTCCTTGTATGTGTTCCGTTTTTACTTTTGATCGCTCACATGTGTGATCACGAAGGGCCTACATATATATATATATTTATATAGAGTAAAAGATGTGTGTGTGTGTGTGTGTGTATGTGTATATGTATGTATAATATACGTATGTATACGAAATACACCTAGACAATATATAATATACTGCTTTTTTTCTAAATATTTCGATCTTACTTTGATTTTTGTATATTCACTTTCATGATTTGTCTACTTAATAGCTTATCGATACTTTCTTATGATACTTTCATCTCGTTATCACTTTCTTACGAATACTTTCATACGTTTCAAGTTATAAGCTGCTACGCGAATGTTTCCAGATTTGACTCGGATATTGAGAAAACTCGCGCCAGATAATCAATTTAGAATCCGATTTATGTAATCGCGCTAACTCGTCAAGTTTACGATCGTCCCGCTTTAACTATGTTTCAAATAATTAGCATTTTGTTTCTGGCGAATATTAATGGAAAATTAAGTAATAGTTCCACTTTCTCCTTGCGGTTCCTCGCGCTTTTTATGCCCACCAACTTCGCACACGCAATATCCATACATCATAAATAGTTTGAATATTTGTAGATTCTTCTTCAATATTCAAATATCTCATAATATCCAGATTTCGGAATCTTTGTTAAGAATCTGTGTTAATTGTTCTCAGAAACATTTTTTTTTGTCTAACTCACAATCAACATATTATATGTCTAGGAGTTGAGTATTGGATACTGCAATTTGAATATCCACATGAATATTCAAAGATAATTTCTTCAAATATCTATGCTGTATGGATAAGTATTTTATTCCCAATATTTTATTCCCAATTTAATTGTACTATATCCAAGTATGTAAAGATGTCGCGCGTCTTTGCGTATAATTTTAATTTCGACAAACGATTTATACGCCGTTTATTATATCGATTTGCGTAAACTTTAACTCTTCTCTTTATTGCTATGTTTCATCGCGTAAGTAAATTAATCGAAAATCACGAAAAAATTCGGAGGGGAAGAAATACCTAAAAGTTTCAGCGATTGAGCCATGTCGCGTGTCCCAAGATCTCTCGCGATTCCTTTTTTTTTCAAACCTTGCTGTTAATTATTGTCCACGGAGAATTATTGTCTGCAACGGTTTGAATTATTGTCGGTTTGGGACATATCTCGATCTCGTCGCTAATGTAAGCAACATCATTGCCATTAATATTTTTTATAAAAAGAATATTCGCAAATATCTCGCGAATATCGTATATCCTAATAAAACACACTTCAGAATTTTACGACTTAAAAAATTCTTTAGGCTATTGATATCCTAATCTTTCTATAGATTTCTATAGATTAGGACAATATTCTCTTCCACCTAATATCTCATGAAAGAATTAATGCATTTACCTCATTTTCAATTATTGCAAAGCCTGCTTTGACGATTCGTTTCAGTCTCTTCTGAAAAATATAAACGCGGCTAATTGCACATGTCAATAAGATGCATTTTTAAAATTCCGATCAGCTGTTTCTCGTTTAATTTACTTTAAAGAAATCATACGATGGCCGACGAATAATGCAAATCTAAGATCCTTTTTAGCAAAAACTTAAAGTAGAGAAATATCTTTGGATTCAATTTTTAGACATCTAACGAGTGACTTATTGTCGTTTTTAAAATGGCACGCATTAAACTACTCATCTCTATCTCATTTATCGCAAAATACGATAAATAATATTGCACATATCTCTAATAAAGTTTATATAAACAGCAAATTATCTATCGATGAATCTCGTTAATTTTACGTTAATTTGACGTAGCCGAGATAAAATCCCTCTCGTGTTGTTGGGTGCAATTACTTGTGTGATCATTCATAGCATCATTCTCTGCACTCTTAGATATTACGTTCAACAGAAAATTTGCGGATATTTTTACCGAGAAACTTAGAAATGTGCATTTAACATTTAACTATCTGCACCTTGCGATTCATAAAATCACCAAACCATTGAAACTTTATTTATATGCGATTCTCAGACATACTGCGAGATTTATTAGTCTATAATTAATATCAAATATAATTCTAATTAAAATTAAATTATATTTATTATAATATCTCATTTTCTTTGAATTATTAAACGAGAACGAGATGCTTTTATTGTTATATAATATTTCAAATTATTGTAAACTTCCGCTTTATTTTCCTTGAGGAGGAAAATAAAATAAGTTGGACATTTTTCTCTCAAGGAAAACAAAATCGCGAATCTGCGATCTTTGCAAGCTTCACTTTCGCGAGTTCCGGTAAAATGAAAACGCAGTATGTCCGAGGAACCGGCAGATTGATGGCTAATGATAACGTATGACCTACAACCTCAGGAGAACGCAGTCTACTCTTCTCGTATCCGATCGCTTTATCCGGAGGCCGACCATTCTCAATTCCACTGCTGATTGTGCTGCACGACGTCGTGCGCATAGTTATCCGTTGCCGGTGGCTGCACAAGAGACGCGCTAATGTCGCTGGCGAACGGATTCGTCGAGTGGAACGGATTGTTACTTTGGGTCTCCGTCGAACCGTAGCTTATCACGGGGGCCTTATTGTCCTGTTGCATGTACAAGTGATTCTCAGGCGCCGGTTGCTCGTAAGTGTTCCAGTCATCGCCGTCCCGGGACGGTTGTTTCTGAAAAGACGACAATGTCGCGAAATAAATATCTTTATTTTCAAAAAAAAATTTTAAAAATTTTGAATCTTTAAAAAATCTTGAAAATCTTAGACGATATCGTTACAGTTTGTAAACATAAGTGAAAGTATAGCAATTTGAAAAATAATTGCATCACAATTTTGACATTTCTTTAAAAATTGCATCAACTCGATGTTTTAAAAAGTTATGTTCTATAACGATGTTAAATATTCCCCTTGGAGATAATTGTTGCTGCACTTACTATAAATTCAGATTGCATGGTTTTCGGCGGAGGTGGCACGGGCGGTTTCGTCTGACCGAACTCGTCCATCTGATTCCAGGCCTTCTGTTCGTCTAGTGTGGGATCGGCCCAGGGTTGCAACTCGCCGGAGCAGAAAATCGCGTAAAACGTCACTCCGAAGAAGTGAACGCACGCTGCTATGATGAAAACGTTTCGCCAACTGTGCGCATCCTATGCAGAATATTTTTTCTCTTTAGTAATCATAAAAAATTATTCAAAATTTAAATTACTCTTTCATTTTCGAAATTTCAATTTGTGTTATTTAAGGATGTTTCATACTTATTTTCAAAATATTGAGAATTTAATAAAAATTGTACAGAATGTCCTTACATATGTTTAGAATCTTCAGTACAATTTTTAAATCGATTCACTAAAGCGTTCACAAGTTATGAGGATTTTAATTTGCACTGAATTAACATGTGTTTTTATGGGAAATGTATAACCACGTCGATTCAAATGACAAAAACACATGGAAATAATATTCAGAATTTGTTTAAAATTTATAAAAGTGTAGTTTAGATACAGATGAAATATTTGGTCAAATAATATTATACAAGTACTAACTGATTAAAAAGATATTAAATATAATTCAATGAAATTAGCCATGTATCTGACACAAGGCGAAATTCTCTGCCAAAAGTTAATCATTTCGATTAACAAAATTCGGAATATTTCAGTAAAAATGCAATAAATGTTAAAAAATATTTTTAAAAATCTCTGCATTGTAGAAAATCAAATTAATATTCCACGCAATTTCTCATATTCAAAATACACCAAAAGTGAATATATTCGTCAATATTGATTTTCAGCTACTTTTTGTTAGGATTGTACATACAAAGTATCCTTAAATACATTTTAAAAATTTTTAATTTCCTTTTTTTCACAGATTTGTATCAGCCAATATATTTCGAAAATCAATCGAAAAATTGTTTCCTTTTCGTACCTTCTTCTCCGTGATGTTGTCCACGAAGAAAGGAACCAAGAGACCAGCGATGGTGCCGATCCCGTTGGACATGCCCATCAGGATGCTGGCGTATCTGGGCGCGATGTCCAGATGATTGACGTTGAAGCCGGAAATGGCGAAACCGCTGCACGCGACGCCGATCGCGAGGGCAATCGTAGCCGCGGTTCCACTCTTGGACGTCGTCGCGTGTGCCACCACCAAGAAGAAGAGCGCCTCCATTCCGAAGCCACCGCAATTGAAAACCTTCCTGACATTCGTCGTTGTCATTATGCCACGTTTACGGAGATAATCCGCCAATAAACCACCGCATGGTACAATCATTGTCATCAACAGATGAGGAAGCGACCCGATCACTCCAGTCTGTCATGAAACAAAGTGATTAATAATCGATTAGTATCGAAGAATAATATTTTAAATTCAAATAAAAATTATTAATTAATAAAAATTATTAATTAATAAAAATTATTAATTAATAAAAAATTATTAATTAATAAAAAATTATTAATTAATAAAAATTATTAATTAATAAACTATTATTAATAAATTATTAATTAATAAACTATTATTAATAAATTATTAATTAATAAAAATTATTAATTAATAAACAATATTAATTAAATTCAAATAAAAGTAAAAATTATATTTACAAATTATTAGACATGCTTGAAAATTATTGTAGGAATATGTACATATTACTGACCTCGACGAGCGGCATCCCGAAGGATTCGTGCATGAAACGCGGTTGAAAGAGCACCAGCAGATAGAAGTTCCACGATCTGCAGAAATTGGCGACAATGATGGCGTATACGGGCATGGAGGTGAGAAACTTTCGCCAAGGCGTCGTCGACAGAGTAGGTACGGGCAGCTGCGTTTGTCCCTGACCGAGCGAGTCCTCGATGTAGCGTAATTCCCGAGCCGAGATACACGGGTGTTTTGACGGCTTCTCGAAAGCCAGCCACAACCAGAAACCGTACCAAATTAAACCGCAGACGCCTATAATTTGTTGTGTGAAACAAAAACTTGTATATTTTCCTTCTAAGAGTTTATAACAATAACTAATTTGCAAAAAAATATCGACAAATCTTATGCCTGTAAGTGAATATGAGGCTAATGCTTGTTTACCGTAAAAGTAAAACGACGCTGTCCAGCCGAACCAGGCACTTAGGTATCCGGAAAGCGGCATACCTATCACCATCGCGGCATACGATCCGCAAAACGCTAACGTGGCCAGACGTGATCTTTCCAAAGGTGGCGCCCAGTATTTCCAAATTCCGTGGCACGCCGGATACGTGACACCCTGCGAAAAATAAAAGTACGACTGTAGGATTGAGAGCGAATTAAAAAATTTATAGTATAATTTGTGACTTTTTTTTATTATAATTTTATAAATTCTTTATCTCTTGCTTTAAAAAATGCTCTAAAAAAATAAATATCTGATCGAAACAAATGCAATGTTATCGAATCACATGTAAGAAATTAAACAAGTTCAATTTTATCGATGTAAAAAATCGATCCTTAATCGTGGGATTGCTAAGATAATTAATTTCAGATTTTACACGTGAAAACAAAATATTTCTTACGCATATTTTTATTTTTAATTCCTATTCTCGGGTTTAATTTTTTAGATGCTTACCTCGACCAGTCCCTTACACACTTGCACGATCATGTCGACGATAGGATCCACCTTCAACGCGCCGGGCACCAGCAGATTCAAGAAGGAAGATATCGCGATGGCGGCGCCGAATATCCTGTTCGCGGGATATAAGGACGCGAAGAAACCACCGGGCACCTGCGTCACCAGGTAACCCCAGAAGAAGGACGAATCGAGGGCGCTTTCCACGCCGATCGTCCAATTAAATTTGATACTGCTGTTTTCGCCGTCCGTGGTGTTTTTCATCACCAACTTGGCCATCCCCATGTTACATCTCATGCCAAACGAAATAATGAATCCTGAAAACGCGATGAATTAAGATAAAAAGTAAGATATTATTTTATAAGAGAAATTAACTTTTTCTTAGAGATGTAAAAAAAATGAAAATTTTATTCTCTTATTCGCGATAACGCTAAATATTTTCTTCTACTTCCTATAAAAAGTCATTCGCAGGAAAATCCACTCGTACTGTATTTTTTTTTATTTTAAATTTATCGTGAAAAGAAATTTAAATTTTTTAGATGATTTTTTTTAATTTTTAATTTATCGTGAAAAGAAATTTAAATTTTTTTAGATGATTTTAATAATAACGAATTGTCTTGTTTATTGTCGATTGTTACCTATGCAAGCCAGCGTCGCGATAGTGTATCTCTTGGAAAGACACGGACATTCCGGCATGCAATATGTATCAATATGACGTAATGGTGGTCTCTCCGGTTCCGGAAGTGACTCGAACGAGGCATGTCTACTGTACTCCCTCTCATCCTCGAACGCCCTATTGTCCTTGCTACCCTCGTGTGGGCCTTCGAACTCCTCGTAACCGGTTTTATTCCTTCTGAATCTACAGAGAAGCAAGAATTCGTTCAAAAAAGTTTATCTTATTGTATTAGATTTTTTTAATAACTTTTATCATTTTCAAAACCATTTGTTTTCACAACTAAAGTTGCGTGCACAATATAAAAAACATAATTGAAAGCATATTATGTATAAATTAAAAACGTAATTTTGCAATAATTATTTTTGTATCGTGTCAAAATCATAAGGCATAAAATTTTAATTTATTAAAATTCTACACAATAAAAAGGACATTTTTGTTTTGAAAAAATATTTAGTTTTAACATGAAAATCTTGAAATGAGATTATATTGCGTTAATTAAAGAAATATATAATTGCTTGAATAATTGCTTACTTGAATGAAGTCATTTTATATAATTCAATCGAGAAAAATATATTCTTATGATTTAATTTTCTTGAATGGAAAAGAAACAATGTTGGATAGAAAATAACATTTTTAAATTAAAGATTATAATTTTCTTAAAATAGAATTAAATAATTATTTTTAAATAATTTTTAAATAATTATATATTTTTAGGTGATAATTACAATATTAAAATAATATTATATGATTTCAACATATTATATTAAAATAATATAATTTAAAATCACTAAATTCTTCTAAAAAGATTATAAATTGTCGCGTATATACGAAACAATAAACGCCTTAAGTAAGTTTAAGTATATAAGTTTTGATTTGACACTTATTTTTTTCTGTGTATAAATATATACATATATGCACATAAATAAATATATATGTTACCCGGATAATTTCTGCGACGTTTTCGTCTTAAAGGAGTCAAAGGCTACGAGACCCGCCGCTGCGAATCCGGACATTTTCCAATTATTGGGGTTGCTCTGGGGTTTCGTATGATCACGATGTTAATCGGCAGCCCCTGCAGAATACAAAACATAACATCTATAAAACAGTTGGCCTCGTATATAATTTCTTTGAAAAAAAATCAATAATTCGCGCACTGACTTTACAAACAAAATGTATTAAATAATTCAACTGTATCGGAACATCGTCACACAAATTTCTCAAAATGATATTAAGATTACAAATTTTGCAAATGTATAATTTTAGAAAGAGAAATGCATGTTTCCAATGTTATTAGAAATAGCTTTTGCCTCGTATCTCGGTCACCCACAGCTCCTTTTGGAAGAAAGTCTGGGATATATCTATATATAGCATCTCTATAGAACGACACACAGCGAGGGGAACTCTCGGGTAGGACTGTTTATTTGGAGTGGCAGTCTCTCCACCTCTAATCCCCGAACTCTCGAGGGAGCATCTTCGGAGGGTAGAAAACTGTGAGAAGAAACGTTTCGCCGGCCCTACACCGAGATCATATTTTTCACTTAGAGTCCGTCCTAGGCCGTATATATCTCGCCGCTTAAAGTATAAAATCTTAATCAAATCTATCCTTCATCAAGATGTATTAATGCACTGAAAAATATATAATAAATACGAGTTTTAGCGATTCTCTGGTGTGAAATCAAATAAAATAATTTAGGATGAAACTACAAATGCGCATAACGATATAAGTTTTTGCGCTTTATATTTTCTTCCCAACGTGCCAAAATTTTATATTTCATTTGCAATCAATATTGTTACATTTTTATTTTTCTATTTTTCTATTTTTAACTTTTCGATGTATATCTTTTTCTCACAATTTACATTCAAAAGTTAATTTTTGGCATTTTTCATTATTATTTAGAGCTTTTAGTCTATGATTGAAATAGTCTCGTCGCATCATCGTCATCGTTGCACGACGGAGCCTGCAAAAATCGTTACGAGGGTGCTGCGCCGATCGTAAAGAGGCGCATCGGAGGACAATGGCTCTCTGGATATTAAAACGGCACGTGACAGACAAAAGGCACAAAATGCACAGTGCGTGTTAACGAATCGGGGTGGAGATTGACAAGTATGGGACGAGTATGCTGACTCAACTTAATGGACATTGATGTTCGGCAAGTGTCTCGCATTCTGAATCGAGACTTCGCATCTAATATCTCCCGAAATTTTCGGAAGATGGACTTGAATAATAATTTAAATATAATTAAATAATACTTTTTAAATAATAATAAAATTTTGTTTAAAGAACAGAACCGAGATAAAAGTTTGATAAAAAGCCACGTGTGAGAAACTTTAGAATATATTCTTCCTTTTATTATTTTTCCATGTATATATTTTTTTATTTGAGATTTTCATGTATATTCTTTTATGAAAATCAATCAAATAATCGTTGCGGGATAAAGGTAAAGCTCATTTTTATGAATAAATGATGATAAATAGTGCTAATGAAAGTATTCTCTACTACGCGATATTCAGAGAGAATCTCAATTAAAGCAGAAACTCAATTTGCAGCTAATCGGCGGAAGAATGGCGCAAACGAGCTGACTGAAATCTCTCCAGCCTCGGGTAATCTCGTGTAATTCAAGTTTGAAATGTGAGAGATACACATCAAATGTTAATATATCTCGCATGAAATTTCACGTATCTAAAAATTCACATAATCGAACGCCACTGAAATTTTTTATCAAATTCTCTCGTGATTTCGCGTTTCTCACATCATGAAAGAAAACACATATCAGACATGGATCACTTTTGAAAACAAACTGAATACAAACAAGACCACTCTTCGCGATCTGTTTTTCACTTAAAATGAACATGTTGTAAGAAGGATCAGCCGATTATTCCCTCAGAGAAAAAGGTAGGAACATAAACAATTTTATCACTTTTTTCTGTTCCAGAATCGAAGAATCTATCCCGAAATTTCTGTTCAAATTAAAAATGTATGACGAAAACTAAAATTAAGAAATTTCAATAAAATGGATGACGACTAAAAATAAAAACTTAAGAAGTATAAAACCACATTTTCGGGATTTACTTTCGGAATTTAAAATTATCATCACTTCGCGATTGTCACTCATACCCTCGAAATAATCTCCGAACTTTTATCACAGGAGAGAGAAACGATATTAACAAAGGTACACTTAGGTAGACTTCTACCAAGTCTCGTTCCATCCCTTTCGAAAGGTCACGTACGTTCCCCATTTTGCTCGCGAGCAAAATGGAATCTCTGGCACTCGCAATTTTTTTTAATGCCTGAAGAAAATAACCGAGAAAACTAGGAAAACGAGCGACAGAAGTACTCGCGGCACTCACCAATAATTAAGTCCAGACGCAATTACGAGCGGATTGGGTGACAGTAGCGCGGGGTACGCGACGGAGAACGTCGTCGACGTCGCCTGACGTCGTCGTCGTCGTCGTCGTCGTCGCCGCTGCCGCCGCCGCCGTCGACGGTGGCGTCGACGGCGTCGGCGTCGGCGTCGGCGTCGCTGGCAACCAAGTTGACTTGTACATCACGGCGCATCCCGGTGCGACGACGCGATTGGATCGCCGGGTGCGACGCATCTATATCACTGGCCAATCGCCGCCATTTACTACCCCCTTCAGATTGACCCCAGGCGGAGCTTCGGCTGCACCCCCGGGCCAAAAGTTTGCAATAACAAAACGGCACGCACCGGAAATAAGCGATCGTAACGGCGTTAAGGTATTAAAACAGGATAACACGCGCGCGTTACTTTGGGTCTCATCCTCCTGCCCCTGAGAGATTTGATAATCGAGCGGGGCTATTAGAGGGTTGGATTTGGTTTCTAATTTGCGAGGGGGATGAGTATCATATTTGCATGAGTATCATTTTGCCTAAAAGCTTGAAACATGCTTGTAATTGTAAGATAGAAAGTCAGAAAGATTACATTTAATATTAATTATGTTAATTAATTAATTGTAAAATATTTAAGTTTAATTTTGACATTAGGTTCTACAATCAATGTGAAATCAAACTTTTAACTTAAAGCGTCTAAAAATGAAAATTTCCCAGCAAACTAAAGTTCTAAATTACAATTATATGATCATCTTTTATGAAAGAATTTGATGTTGATGAATTGATTAAAACTGGAGTTGCTGTAACAACCCTTATTATTTCAATCGTTTCATATCAATTATTCATATCTATTATTCCAATCATTTCATATCAATCAGTTCATTATCGTAGAAATAAAATCGCGAAAATAAAAAAGTGTATTAATGATATAGGTTTAAATCGGAAATAGATTTAAATCTAAATGTATACAAGTATCTGACAATAAAGCAAATATCAAGGATTCTGTGATATTGATAGATTTTAATTAAATTATATGAATCAAAGAGATGCTAAAAATTAAGAAATGCTCGATGTTAATTAATTCGTTTTAAAGGCGTCTAGAAATGTATGAAAATTTCCCAGCAAACTAAAGTTCTAAATTACATTTATATAAATATATCTTTTATGAAAAAATTTTATATTAAATTTAAAACTGAAGTTGCTGTAATATCCCTCATTATTCCAATCATTTCATATCAATGAATTTATTATCATAGAAATAAAATCACGAAAATAAAAAAGTGTATTAATGATATAAGCTTCCTGTTAAATTGTATGAATCAAAGAGATGCTAAAAATTAAAAAATGCTCATATCGATGTTAATTAATTCGAAAATATTTAATTTTAATTTCGAGATTTTACAATCAATGCGGAATCAAATTTTTAACTTAAAAGCGTCTAGAAATGTATGAAAATTTCCCAGCAAACTAAAGTTCTAAATTACAATTATATAAATACATCTTTTATGAAAAAATTTTATATTAAATTTAAAATTGGAGTTGCTGTAATATCCCTCATTATTCCAATCATTTCATATCAATAAATTCATTATCGTAGAAATAAAATCGCGAAAATAAAAAAGTGTATTAATGATATAAGTTTCCTGTTAAATTCAAATGTCAAATAGATTATCAACTCTAAACGTATTCAAATATGTGACATTAAAGCAAATATCAAGGATTCTGTGATATTAATAGATTTTAATTAGATTGTATGAATCAAAGAGATGCTTAAAAATTAAATGCTCATCTCGATGGAGAATTCTCCTCAAAACTTCGTAGCCGACTTGCATTGTTACAAACAGAGAGAGATCGAAGAAGGGGGTAGAGGGGAGAGAGTAGACACTCTTTCCGGTGGTTGCCAGGAAATATCGATCTGCCCGGAGGGACGGATGCTGCTATTCTCAATGGCTGGTACAATACTTTATCTTCTCTTTCGGCGCCGCGGTGCGCCCTAAATAACTCGGATTTCACTATCGTCCTGACGTGCCAACGAACGCTGCAACACAACTTAATCCATAAACGAGAATTGATTTGTCGAGTTTTATAGCACTTTGACGACTCTAACGAGAAACAAAATATACTTTTCCTTTATGGATAAGAAAATTTTCCGAGGACTTGATTTTTATTAAAAATTTTCGCGTTTTAAAGCCAGGGGGAATTTCTTATTTGGTTTGAAATCCCGAGGTTTTCGCGAAGCGATCAATGATACAATTTTATTCTTTATATTCAAGACCTTGAACAATACCTCGTCTTTTCGGTCGCATTCAAAATATGCTCGATATAAAAAACAATCTTATAAGTCGGAGCCAAATCTAAATACTTTTTCTCGTGTAATCTCCATAGATTTATCTTTTATGAAAGTAAAAGATGATGATAGAGTAATTAATTATAAATTGAATCGTTTTGTCAGTTTTAGTTTGCTAATTAATTTTTTTATTTAATATTTAATATTATATATTATTTAATATTTAATATTATATATTGTTTAATATTATATATTATTTAATATTTAATATTTAATATTTTAAGGGAAATGTACGACTATTATTATGTTTTATTTCTATTTAAAGACAGATCCATGGAAGAAGATATTGAGCAAGAAGTCATTTCTAAACAATTAATAATGTCGCTATTAATGCCTCGAGAATATTTTATTGTATGCGATGTATTAAAATATTATTTTACAGCGTTACGAAATTATCGCGTCAATCAAACTCTCTCGCCATCGAGCTCTCGACATCGTGTCGATTTCGTAAAAATCATCGTCCGGTTGCAGCGTCTTCAGCAACGCGCGTTTGATGTTTCTGCAGAGTTCCACGTATCGTAACAATTGTAACTTGAAGTCCAGGTCGAGATCGTCCGTGTAATCGTTGCAGATGTCGGTCAGAATCCCGAAGACGCGTTTCTTACGTAGTCGATCGGAAGGATCTGTATCCTTTTGCCAATTTTTGGCCCTTGATTTGCCAGATCGAGATTGCTTGTACACATTTTTAACTCTTTCTCTCTGAGAACAAGACGATGAAACTCCAAGAGATTCATTGCTAGAATATTTAATCCCCTCTTGTACTCCTTTGTGCATCCTTGCACGTCGTTCACATCCGCGTCGCGTCTCCTTCCATCGATCTGGATTACGTATCCCTTCGTAGACACGTTTATCGTCACGTGTTTCCGTTAGCTGTTTGCGCGTACAATGTCCAAGATATTTCGAATTGTTTCCAGATACTTTAGCAGATTGCGAGGAAATTGTTACACTTGTCCCATAATTGCTAAAGTTACAAGAGCTTTTCACGATATTTCGCTTGATCCTTTCTCTTCTATTGCTTCTACTAAGCTCGTATTTTTTGAAATCCTCGACTGTAGGAGTTAACGAATCGTAAGAAGTTTTGATCGAGCGAAAAGTCGACAGGATCTCGCTGCCACCGGTCAATCTACAATCGTGAAACTTCATCCTTCCATCTTTCTCTTCTCCATATCGATTTCTACGGATTGATAGAATCACATTCGAGGACTCGCGTGAAGATGGAATACAATCGTGTCTGCAGCAGTTGCAAGTTGAGCATGAAGTTACGCTGTAGCTCTGTAAAAGATAGATAAATAGAATAGAAGAATCATTCTAGCGTTTTAAAGATTATTTTAAATCAGAAAAAGATAAATTGAAAATTAAACTCTAGTCTTAGAGACAAAAATATTCAATCTCATGTAAATAAAACCTTTTTGAGTCATTTATTTTCTTTTATGAGAAGTATATATATACCTGTCTGACGCATCTGCCATTAGTCTTCCCTCTATCTTCGTTCTTCCAAAAGGTTTCCGATGCATTCGTTTTGATTCCGTCGTTGAACAATATTTTTCTCAGCTTCGCGTGAATCAGACGCTTTATTCTAGCGACAGACCTATCGATGGAATCGCGAAACTTCGTCATCACGAGTATCGCTTGCGGTACTTTGGCAGAGTAAACATTATCTTTACGCGATGCTGCTCCATATTTGATCGCAGGGAAGGAAGTTACGTTGCGAAAATCGTTCGACGAGCTTACGCAAAGCTTCGACAGTCTTGTGGAGTTGTGCGAATTTTCAAATTCGCTCGCGGTAAACTTGCTCATCGAGCGACAGCATCTCGACGTGCAAAGATACTCTTCCGTAGAGATATCGGAACTTTCCGAATTTCCGTTCAATCGAAGCTCGTACCTCGACACGAGAGATCTTGGTGGTTTAATAAAACCTCTCGTTTTATGGGAAACTCTTTTATAGCCAAGAATTTTATGTCTCTTCCTCGGAACGAGAGCAGAAAGATCCATCATTTCGACGCGTCTTGGTGTCTTCATAGATGTGCTTTCATCCTCATTGGATGCCAAACAAATTGGAGGATAACTCACGTTCACGCTCATGCCTTTCGATGACACCCGTAACTTGGGCGTTTGAATGGAAACCGTCAACGAATCGTTGTTCTTGGATGATGCCTTTGACGACTTGCAATGATTCGCGCTCCGAATTTTCGCATCAAGATCATCCCGAGACTCTTCGAAGCGAATATTATCGATGACCGTGATGTCTATAAAATCGACATTACGACTCGAGTTACACCCAATTTCTGCCTTTGCCGAATTTAACGAGCCATTTTCCGATCCTTCATTCATCGCTCGGATATCATTGTCCAAGAAACGATTACAGTTTAATTCTACCAATTGTTTGTCGTGCTCGGAATTTTGCACGAATGACGTGATGCTACATGTGTTAGCGTTGCATTCTTCGTTTCCTAAGTTTAACTCTTTATCCGAGGAACGAGTTCGATCGCATTGCGAGAAATCCGGATCTTTGTTGCTAAAATTATTTTCCACCTCGTGGTTTGTTTCCACGAGATTTTCAGACGACAAACACACGCAATTCGCGTCGTCGATCATTCGCGTAATTTCCTCATTCATTATTGTAACTGAATTATCCGAGTCAATAATTTTCCTCCCACGCTTCTCCGCATCGTTTTCGCAATTAATTTCCATCGAATCCGGGATTTTACGAGTCTTTCCATCTTTTTCGTTCAAGTTATCAATCTGTGACGTTACGTCACATATTTCTTCGGCAATGTTTTCGCAAGATTTGTTACAGGAGAAAGTTGTAAAATTTTGAAGACAGTTTGAAACACACTTTGTAATCGTGCATGTAATTCCTTCTCTGTTTCCATTTCCAGTCTCGTCTGATATATTCATTGCTGCATCTTTTACACTTGGATCCAATCGTGAGCAGCATGTACCATTCAATTCTTTGCTTTCTTCCTCGACACATGCAAGTATGTCATTATCGTCATCGCAATATCGTTCGGAGCACTTTGATCTTTTCGCATCCGTATTCAGGTTTGATTTGCAAATCGAGATGAGGAAATTCGGTTGAATCATACGTCTACGAACACTTTGACATATTGATATCCTAGCGACAAACAGGCACTTATTGACATTGCTGCTTTTCAACCTGAAGCGGATATATCCAGGATATATCTCGCAATTGAGATGCAACGTCTTCGTGAATCTGGTATCTAATTTGCCGAGAATATCATTGAGACACGAGCAAACATTGTGAACGCTAATCAGGAATTTTCGCTTCATTACAATGAAGCAAGATTCGATCAAAGACGGATCGACCTCGAAGATTCGCTCGATCAAATCTCTCGGCTTGCAAGGTAAAACCAAGCAAGTGACGATCGATCCGGAAAGTGTCGGGCAGCTGCAATCCTCTGGATACATCTTGCGGACGATCATCTTCAATCTTTTAGCGAAGCTATTCGCGGCATCGCAAGGTTCTTCGTCAACAGATTCGGTCTTATCATTTTGAGACATTTCGTTGTGCGAAGAATCTTCTGTTTGTTGTAGAAAATCTTGACTTGTGTCAACGATCTGTTGATTTTCCGACGTCGTTGGTTGCTCGATAGTTTTCTCATAAGCTTCAATAGCTTTTTTACATCTGGTCGGTCCTTTTGCATCGCAAGGCGACATCGTCACGTCTCTCGAATTCGAGTTACAATCCATGGTATCGGGATTCCTATCGAGTGAAGCTGGGCGTAATTTTTTTATATCATAATAGAGACGATATCGAACGCTTCATTTCGATGTGCAAATAATTTTTCAATTAAATTAGAACTTGACTATGCAAATAGCCAGGACAGTCGAGTCGAGAGGTGCACGTGATTTTAAATTATAACGATTCACACATACGTGAAGCAATCGCGATCCGCCCGATGACATTTCTTCTCGTTGACAAAGTTCCACACGTTGAGATTTCGCAAGATATTGTCCTCGATTCCCAGCGCGTCGAGTTCGCGACAAATTTTATTCAATCTATAATATAGAGTAAGAGAATCCAGGAAGCAGGGAATCAGATCGTCTTTCACTACGCGTTTGACGGCACTTTTTATCGCTTTTTCCATCGTCCCGATATCATATTCGGCCACTTTAATTAAAGGACCTCTCCAGGTGGCTATCGCGTCGACGAATTTCTTGACGTATGGAAATTGCACAGCCCATCGAGAATCCTCACTGTACACAAACTCTTCCAACAAGGAATGAATTCTGTATTCCAGGCTGGGCACGAAGAGCTCTCGAATCTTGTCGAGATAGGGTCCATATATCTCTAAATCGAATGCCGCGTTTCGGCTCGAAAACTCGCATGAATTTGTCTAAAATATAAGCGAGACGTGAGAGAAAAGATTTATATCTAAGAATTATATTTTCCAATATAATATAAATTACGTTTTATGATTTATTTTTTTTATATTATATACAATATAATATAAAAAATATAAATCGTAAAACATTATTTATAAAATTGTACATACATGTATACAATTTTACATTTTTATTACAGCAAAAGTAACTTTTATAATTTGACATCTAAAGATAAAATATGAAATTTTATATCTTGTCGTATATTTAATTATTTATTTAATTTAAATAATTATATTAATTATAGTTATTTTAATAATATTTAAATAATTGTATACATAATATAAGCAATTTTATTTTATTTACCGATGTTTCATTCCTAAACGGCACATATAGCTGGTTATCTGTCATAATAAGAGATTAATTTTGTATACGATTTCGATATAAAATTCAATAATAATTTTCTGCGTATATATCTCAAACAATCTCTAGATATTGCTTCTGCAACAAGCATTCTAAATATATAAATGACAATAAATGTCTGTACAACCTCCAGAAATGTCACATCAATTCTTTTGTGCGATATCTTGAAAATGTATTTGATCAAAAATTGTGTCAGCTGACTGAGTTCCTTTCCTACATTCACATTTATACATCTGTTCAATACGTATATGACATATTTTTGTTCGCGCAATAAATGAAATATTTCATGTTTATGATGTTATAAAGTCATATCCCCAATACTCTCGCTGGACCCTTATATCATTTTTAAAACCGTCTGACGCAATTATACGAGACAATTTGCCTTCAGTTAAACTGCTTAACTTTGTTACCACCGCACGACTCGCTAAATATGCTAATATGCTTGCTATCAGAAGTACACAGTATATTACATAAAATCCTTAAAAAAGAAGAGAGAAAATAAAAAGCGGAAAGAAACCGAGCGCAAAAATAGCATCGAGTCAACTTTCAGCAAAGTTAATTTTAATCTTATGGACAAACTTTAAGCTCGAGTGGCTCTGAAAATTGGAGATTAGAAAATTGAATTTTTTGAAATTATTATTTTATTTTATTACTACTTATTTAATTATTATTTTATTAGTTATTATTTTATTTTTAATTTATTTTATTTTGTTATATTTTAATTTATTTTATTATTATTATTTTATTATATTTATTTTATTATATTTATAATTAATTCAATTTGAATTTTTAATTATTATACTTATAATTAATTCATTTTTTATTTGAATTTTATTTCTTTTACAATAAAATAGAGGCATTAAAAATCGTTTTTTTAACCAAATGAGTTTTTTATCCCTCTACGATAAAAAGGCAATTCGTATTCTCTCTCTCTCTCTCTCTCTCTTTCCCTTGCAAGCAAGCTGCGCATTCGACATCCCATATTATCCGCGATAAGAGTTCGCGATGCGTGACCGGTGGCATCCCCGCGCGCGCCAGGGTGACCAACAGCGAAGTATACAAAGGCTCCCTGGGGGAGCCAAGAAACGGGAAGGGAGATGGAGATCTCGAGGAGACGAAGGGCGCGTGACGGAGAGAGGACTGTCCGAAAATTCTGCGATACGGTGCGAGACAGCCGTAACCCATTCACGTAGCGGCCTCCGGGCGGGGATCAATACTCGGCGAGAGAGCGTAACAACCCCACGCAGAGCCGACCACGCACGCGGTATACCCTTCCTCCCCCGATCCACCCTTCCCACAATCGCGCCGACAGAGGAATTCCGAGATGTCCCGACGCCAGCGGAACATCCTTCCCAGAATCGCGACTCGTTGCACGGTATTAAGAACACTTGGGCTCTACCTTTTATTTATTTTTAGACGACAGTAAGAAGAGAGGTAACGATAAAGTAACTTACACAATTGACAGTTTGTAGAGCAATCAAGTGTTCGAAGGTAAATCCTTCATCTTGACTACGCGACCTAGGATTCTATTTAACGATGGCAGTTGTCTCTGAATACGAAATTGCCGCAAGAGCTGTTCTCGAATCGCAGCTTTTGAACAAACTGATGTGTTCGAGATGTGCAGAATTGCGTCAACTGTTGCAGTTATCGCGCGCAAGCGTTACCACATAGTAGTAAATAAATCCGGAAATGTAAAGAACATCGGAGCATATCGTCGACCGGATACGTCGATAGTAGGTCCCATCATCGATCGGTCCGTACATTAAGCATGAAATATCGTGCCTACGATAAGCACGGTCGGTTGCTTTCGCGCGATCCTACTTCCGGTTACCTCGTATTATCAATCCCACGATTAGTTGTACGATATCCGTGATCGTTATATCGCGTGTGCAAAATAGAAACGAGCGCGATGCGAGCATTCCTCGGAATAATTCGACATCGAACGGATGCAATTTACGCGGGTGTGATTCAGATTGTGTGTAGGAATCTTCGGCATCGGAGACTTTTCTTCGAACCGGAGCTTTGTCGACCGGATGCAAGATCGCTCGAAGCTTCAAGAATGTCCCTGCCTCCTCCCGACATGTTCGAGATTGCCGTACATTTATCAATCCTTGCGCTAATAAATAAACGTGGAGAGAAAATGCTCGATCGATTAAAGGAAAATTGGGCCACCGGGAATTTCGGGAGAATAAAAAGCTTTCGCTTTTAATCATGTAACTATTAACGCAGGACGATGAAGATTAAAAAATGCTGATCATTTTAACCGATTAAAGAAGCAATTATTTCGAATCACTCGACACACATGTTAATTCTTATCGTTTTATTAATCATTACTCGTTAAAAAAGAGCGCACGAAATTTTTGGGTAATATGACAAGAAGCAATTTATGAATTTTAGGGCGTATCAACGCGATAGATATAATCAATCCGCAGAGAGGTAAAGGGAAAATTTGATTCTGAAAATTGAGTTGTCGACACGCAATGCGCAACCGACTAATGGACGTTTGTATGCGACCGAACAACGAGGGAAGGATCTTTTGATCTTCCATTTCCCCCTCCCTTTTCCTCCCCCGCAGATCGTATTTAAACCACCCTATATATAACTGATACGCTTAATGAAAGTGTCGGCTTGACAAACGATCGCTACTGCACTGAGTTTGCTGAGTCTTAAAAAATAATAAAATTTGATGCTTTTTATTTCCCTCAATTTTGTACACGTGAACAAGAAAATTCTACGAGAGATACTTAAATTATATAAAGAGAACAAGTGGTGCAAAGAGATTACAAGAGGAAAAAATAATCCGCAGATATATAACTCTGTGAGATTTTCTGTGAACCTTGTTATCCATATTTTTATCTTCGTCATCTCTTCTATTTTTATTTTCTGTTACAACAAGTAAAGAGAAATATTCTGCATTTTATATTTAATATTTTATGAATTAAATCAAAGAGAATATTTCTCTCTCTTTTTCTCTTTTTATTGCTCCCAAAATATTAATTTGAAATATTATGATTCCTTCCTTTTTATTCTTCAGTATAAAAAAATATGCTACATAAAAGAAGGAGCATTCATGTCAATTCGTAGTGATATTAGTATACGGTTAACAGCGAGTAATGAAAACGGCATGGTTGGGAAAACAAGATTATTCACTTTCTCAAGAGAATGTCACTACGAGAAGAAATTACATTTTTTTATGACGTTAACTTGCGCGTCGTGTCCGCGAAACAAAACGACCTCATACTTTATACACTTTTATAGCCACGCGGTAGGACTTCGGGATATGCGAGAGCTGCGGCTTTTATATCGAATTATCCAAACGACGTGTCCTGCACACAAATCACATTTGCGTAACCGTTGCTCATGAATGCCATTTAGATAAGCAAATAATCGATACGACGTTAATTAATCGGATAATTCTGCGTCGAGGAAAGATGTCGGTCTAAAAATTGCAAGATTCGGGTTGCATTTTTTAAATATGTTCGGAATTAAAAAAAAAAACCTGCCAGTAATAAAAGAAATTCAGAAAAATAAAGCAATTAGCACATCAAACAGAATTTCAATCTTCGTACTCCGACTTATCCGGAAAAATATCGTCACGAGCCATTGACGTCGAATAAAAAAAAAGCTGGATCCTATGTTATATATAAAAATTAAAGCACGTAAAATCAATCTCTTTCTAAAGGAAATCTACATTTTATACGATGTGGAAAAGTTCACGGCGCGTTCCCAGGTATATAGTTCAAAGTATCAGTGCCATTCATCAGCGTTCCGCATCTATCGCTACCAAAAGGTAGCCCCCATTCCCGGACCACGTGACGCACATCGGTCACGTCGAGTGACCTTTGGCAACGGCCCGATTCTGCGAGTGTGGATTGGCTGGCGAAAGGATCGGGTCGTAGGTAGGCGACGCGACGTAAACGTGGTCGTAAACGAGGGGAAAAAGACGACTTGGACGATAGGAAAAAGGGTAAAATCAATACTCTGGTACTCGCGGGGACCGCGAACGGCGCTCGTCGCGACGACGACAATGACGATGACGACGACGACGACGCTCAGGAGGAGATACGCGTGTGCGTGTGCAGCTGGAATACGAAAATCGACGCGGCGTTTCTTCTCGAGGATATCTGGTCGAGCTGCCCTTGTTGTCGCGAGCTGCATTTGTCGATAAACCGGTGAGTCGGATGTCGCACGATGAAAAAGCCTATCCCCTTCGTCGACGATCATCATTTTCCCTAAAAACAGTTATAATTGACGCAAGAATGCGCTCTAAGAGACTCTAGGATCGCGGGAGAAACTCATCGTACGAGAAATTCCTCGGCTCTCTTTGCAATTGTTAGATTAAAAATGCCTTACGCGATGATGATAATAATATAGTTAAAGGATAATGTGTATCCTTAAACTTTATAAAATTTATATAAAAGTAATTATATAAAAATTAAATTAATTATAGTTAAATTTATATAAAAATGATACCAATGATACCAATGTATTTTCTTCTCAGGTGCACGTATTCATCATCATGAGGTACTGCATTCTGCTCCTTTCGGTTTTGATCGTTGTCATTACAGAAGCGGACATTTATTCGGACGCTTATTTTGAGCACCCGGTAATTATCAAAACAGGATTCTGTATTAAAAAAGTAGATGAATTAAAATAAATCGAGAATTTATTTTTGCGAAACGAAATCCTTCTTCGAAGTCGGAGGGCGATTTAAAAGTTACTGGATTCTTTCCCTTTTGAAAAATTATATGCATCACTATTATATTTCAATTAAAAAGATATACAAAAAGATATACAAATCTTAATCTGGAAAGATTCCTGATAGTCTCTAATTATCATATATTTCTTGTACGAATTAAAATGAATAAAAATCTGCAAATGAGAGACAATTGGACGATGTCAAAGCCAATCAGTTACCGACTTCGAAGGAAAATAAATTTCTATATCCTTTAATTTATTCATGTAGAGCATCCAAATGTACCTCATTATTCGAATGTAGGATGATGCGGACGATCAAGCGGTTGAAGCTCTTTTTTACAAGGTGATCGATCAGATGGAAAAGGAGCTCGTCGATACGGCTGATACATATCTGGAATATCCGGAGAAAGTCAAGGAACTGCCCATAGAGTTGCCGGCTGATTATGATGGCATGGATACGCTGAATCCGAATCCGAGTATACGGGATCAAGAGTATCTGCAACACAGCACGTTGTGGAGTCATCAACGTAACAATAATAATAACAATAATAATAATAATAAGAGCAATGACAGACACAGGATTCAACCGACTGGTCTAAAGGGAATCAAGGACGAGAAAGCGGAAAATCCTCTACCGGCTTATTGCACTCCTCCGAATCCCTGTCCAGTCGGATACACGAGTGAGTGAAATAAAATGTATTTTTAATAACAATTAAACGAGGTCGAGATGAGCATTTTCCGATCGTAAAGATTCTATATTCCATATGTCTCAGATTTAATTTAATTGAATGTTCTCTTCTGTCTCTTTTTTCTCATCTTCTCAACTTTCATAAGTCTCAATATTTAAATATATGTATTTAAAAAAATATTCATATTTTTAATAAAAAAATTTTAATAAAATATTTCATAAAATTTCAATATTTAATAAAAAAAAAATTTGAAAGTATCTCTATTTTCTTAAAAAGAAATATTTTTTCCTTTTCATTTCTGAAAATGATAATTTCGCATAAACAAGTATTCAAAATTTTTACTTACAGGCGAAAATAATTGTCTCACAAATTTCGAGAACGTCGCTACGTTTAGTCGCGACTTTCAGAACGCGCAGGATTGCATGTGTGACACGGAACACATGTTGGAATGCTCTGGTGACACCGGAAACAGCAATAGTCTGTCAAACGTGCAAATTTCAGATTCCGATTTCGATGAAATCGTCGAGCAATTCCAGGTAATCGATGCACGCTGTCATGTATATAAATATAATTTCTGCGAACGATTTAATCAATTGAAAAAATTATCCTTAAGAAAAAGAAAAGAAAGAAATGAACATTAAAATTATGTTTCTTTCAGGAAGAGAACCCATTCTTTCGAGGGGAGAAGCTACCGATAGCTGCGAAGAAAGGTATACACGTGATTGATTAATTAAAAACTGTAAATGCGTGATTGAGTTGAAAATGGAAACATACTATAGACTTCATTATTAAAGTTAAGATGTATATTAATTGTAAGAGGAAATTGAAAATCTAAAATGGGACTTTTAATTCGACTAACATAAATCGGACGTATAATAGTGTAAATTCGCCTAATCAGTTAATAAACTATACAGATTTACGCAGCGTTAAAGTCGAAGATTGTGAAATGTTATACGTTTTTCAAGTATGATATATACTCGAACAAAGTTCTTAAATGGACCACGATTGTTTATCAGTAGGTATTAAATATATTACATACATTTTCTTCTCATAGAGCTATTAATATGTATAGAGATTTTGTCAGATATATATAATTATACAAATGTGTATATATTTTAACATTATAAAATCTTCAATTCATGCGATCATTCTGTTTAAGACAGCGATAATTTTTCGGCATACATTGATATCCTTTCAACACGGGAATACATAAAAATGTTTTATAAGGCTTGCAAAGTTTAAAAAAATATGCTTTGCAATATTTGTAAAATATTTCTTGCACTTGATAGCGATTGAATGCTCCATTGAACTTTACATATCCAAATATTTACATTTAAATTTTACAAAAATTTAGTATCATATAAATGTCAATATGTATACATATAAAATAATCCTCATATAGTAAAGAACTGTCTATACATACTATTGTTCTGTTTGTCAATTATATATTATTTTGATATAATCTATCAATATATAATCTATATTTATTTTAATTATTGTGTGAAATTTCAGAAATATATATTTTAACAATAAATACAAGCAGCACTCAATCTTTCCTAATTACAATAATTAAAGTATGCAAGAGAAAATATATGTAATCTATGTAGCTAATTAAAAATTTAAACTATTTTTTAATATAATTTTGTCTAAATTATGTTACTCACATAGAGAATACAGAATATATAAAATATTGTCACGATCATTTTATATCATTATACAAAAGATATACAAACATACAAAATACAAACTTATTTCCTTTCATCTCATACATTTTTAAATATATTTTAAATGTATTAATTATATTTACTATTAATTATTTTTCACTTAAAACATCACTTTGTTATTTGTTCAATTAATTTTATATATATTTACAAGTTTATTTTATTTATATTTTATTTATTTCTTCCGTATGCAAACAGATTACATCTTTCTGTATTGCATTAATACTGGATACATTAAATTCAATGCATTTCTTAATTCTTCTATATTTTTTGCTCCTGTAAAATATCACAAATAATTTATACAAGAAAAATACTTATCTCTTTTATAAAATATCTCATTTTTGTAGCACCTCCCTTCCTTTCTCTAATAAAATATTCAAATTACCTGTTAATACAACTTTCCCATTCACAAATATCAATAATACTACTTTGGAATTTAGTTTTAGCTTATTATGAGGAATAAACACTCTGTATATCAGACCAGGATACAATTCTGGCTCATAGCTACAAAACTGAGAATGTTCTCGGTACAAATTCTCTAATTTAATTGGAAATTTTACGTCACATGTTGCTACAATGTTTTGTACTTTGAAAGAATCTGACATAAACTTTACCTGTAGAAATACAAAGTATAATACATTAATTACTTAAAACTCAAAATTATTTCTACATAAGAAAGTTTTTTAAATATAACTTACAGGGAATCCAAGCTTCTGAATTATTCTAGCAAATCTTTTTGCTGCCAAAAATGAATCATTCTCACTTTTTGCACCTGTACATACTAATTTCCCAGAGCTAAAGATTAATGCTGTCGCTCTAGGATTCCGTATCCTCATTATAAGTCCCGTAAATCTTGCTGGGTTGTACTCAGAATTTCTTGTTCTTATGTTAATATAATTGAGTTTTAATTCTGTTCCCAAATTAGCTGTGGAAACTACGTTTCTGTAACAAATAATGTATCAATTTTACGGAATCATACAACACATAATTCATAGCAAAATGAGTATCGCAGTCTGTACGTAAATGTAAACATATGATTCAAGACTCACTGTAGGCAAGGCTCCCAAACCTCCTTTGTACTGTTAGTCGGTATCGTTGAACTCATCATCGAATGCGGGTTTTGCGATGTGCTCGGTCTCGGCACATTGGTCTATGAAGAAGATTGATGTTAGTCCAGAAATTTTGCATGATCAAATATATTTTGTAGCCTACCGATAACGGCGGAGCCATGGATCCATCTTTGCATGCATTTTTCGCCGGATTATTGAGCAATCTTTTTAATTCGTTGTCCTCGTGCGAGACTTGTGTCATTCTTGAAGAGACCGGCGTTAAACAAACACCTTGATAAACGTGCTTGACGAATTGACGCAAGAAATGATCCGCTTAACCCGCTTAACCTCACGCTTTCGCACGCTTCGATCAACTACAATCGACTGTCATGTCAACCGACTTCGAGTTTTCGAATACAGACTATACAGAGAGAAGACTGAGAGGTGTCATGGCCTGTTTTTAGGTGATCCCTGGAAGCGATACTTCCTCTATAAACCTTGAAAACGTGGACATGAACTACAAAGCCAATATCTATGAATGTTCTCAGAGGGTAATATATAATGTGCACAATTTCTGGTTTTGTTCCATGCTATGCGCACGAAATGCCGATAGCACCATGCAGTGTTGTATAACAAGATACTTATGTATGTAAATTGATAGTAAATAAATTATTCAATCGCGAAAGATACTGTAATATTTAAAGATAAAATAAATATTTTTCTATACTCATTGTCATATTTATATCTTTTTATTTACAAAACACAAAATGCCTGCTGTGGGATAAAAACATTTTTAACCGTTATTTCTATAAATCTTCTTAAGTAGCAGTAAACTAATCTTCGATATTTATCAATCATTTTTTTAATTATTTAAAAATTTAATTATTAATACATGTATAGAATTTGCCAAATTAATCACTGATTCTTCTGAAGTTTTTATAATTAAAACTCGAAAAAAATAGACATTGCAAAATATTTTAAGTATTTTCCTTTATATAAAATATAAAGAATTCATATGTTCCACTTTAATATAGCTAACATTATTTTTATATATTTTTATTATAATTTTCATACCAACATAATATCTTTATGCTTAATATAATATTTTTATGCATAATATTTTTATGCTAAATACATATTACAAAATATATGACAAAATATAATACAAATTTATAAAATATAATTCGAAATTTAATACAAAATAATTTATTACATGGAATAATTTATTATACGAAAATGTCCGAAATATACGTATAATATAAAATTTATTAAAAAAATTTTACATAGTCTAGACGAGACTGATCAGCGAAGATTAATTACAACATTTATTATTAATAATTTTTAACAATTTTAAATTTCAACAATATTATCTTATTTTAATATCTTATTGTAATTGTCACCTCAAGAATACATAATTATTTAACTCTAAGAAAATTATTTATTAATTAGAATATATAATTATTTAACTCTAAGAAAATTCTTTAAGAAAATTATAATCTTTGATTTAAAAATATTATTTTCTATCTAACATTGTTTCTTTTCCATTCAAGAAAATTAAATCTTAAATTATAAGAATATATTTTTCTTGATTGAACTATAAAATGGCTTCATTTAAATAAGCTATTATACAAGCAATTACATTTTTCTTTAATTAACGCAATATAATCTCATTTCAAGATTTTCATGTTAAATATATTTTTAAAACAAGAATGTCCTTTTTTTCTGTGTACAAGGCTGGATGATAAAAGAAGAGGATGCCTACATTTTTTAAATGCTAATAATCAGCAATTTGAAAAATGGGGAAACAACTCCTTTTGCGAAACTGAGCGAAAATCGTGCCTAGAAAAATCCACTCGACAGAATCTCAACAGGGTTAACATACGCTGTTCGTATAGCTGTAGATGTGCAAAGAGAAGAGACTCATTAACGACCATTCCGAATAATCGATCGAATTCTAAACGATTCGGCTCGAATCGATTGACAAAGCAGAGCATGTCCATCACTAAGCCGATCGAAGACTCGAACCCGCGCGCCCACACTGAGAAAAATCGTTTGATTGTATCAACAAGGTGTATATGATTGAAGGCCTTTTGGTTAAATCAAACAAGAATTTCTAGTTATCATGATAAGACTCGATTTTTTATAACTAGAACGTTTAATAGATTTTACTATAAGGATTTGATTGATATTTTCTGGTTGGATCTAAAATTTTTTGTTACATTAATTTCTTTGCTTGCCTCTAGGCGGTGAGCCACTTTTAACTTAACTCATATTCAATATTTGCCATGAAATGTATATAAAAAACTAAGTATTAACGTTAAATCCAAAATATATTTTTTTTCTCTTATGAGCAATAATGCCAGAAAGAGGATGCTAGCTTTCTGAATGTGTGTGTTTGAGCTGCATTCTCTTCTTGCATCATTGTTTATCAGTTTAATTTCTAACAAACTGAACTTAAAATAATTTATTCAATAATCTGGATTGAATTTATTCAATAATCGTGTTGAAATTCAGAATATTAAACAGACTTTTGAGATTAGATGCAAAAAATTTTAAACAACTTGGTGCTGGTGAGTTTAGTATTATTAAACAGAAAATTTGGTAAATTTAACAGGAAGAAATTAATCAGATTCTTCTGGTAATTTCTACAAGACAATTCTGATTCGTCCATTTTCCAACAAATATACTGATTGAATCTACCAGAATTCTAATTAATGCAACCAGATTTTTTTTTCGGTGCATGTATAATACATTTCGTACTGGATATACGTTCTGCCGGCATCACTAAGTGCCGCGTTGCCGAAATATTTTATAGGTAAAGGTTAATATTAGAGGACTCACCTCCGATGAGCTTCACCTTGATATTATCAAGGTCACTGTCCTAAGTAACATGTAAAAGATTTTAAACAATAATTTTACGTATTATTTAACATATATAAAATTAATTATATCAAATTATTTCTTAATGTACTTATAAAATCTATTGCGTTTAAAAAAGGCATTTGACGAAGTTTCTCGCATCACTATTTTGTTTGAATTCATTGCGCGAATATTAATAGGAAAAACATGTAAATATTAATGCGTTATATGTTGCATAGATTGGACACGATATTATTATTAATTTGTTGTAAAAATATTTTATATATTATAGCATATATATATATATATATATGTATGCTATAATATACTATCGAAATTACTATTTATAGTATATAACTATAGTAATTTCGATATCTCTGCATTTATATATAGACATTATCGTGCATGATGTTATCGAAATTACTATATAACTATAATTTCGATAACATCATGCACGATAATCTGTATATATAAGTGCAGAGAAACGACGAGCCGCACGATAGAACCCTTAGTGCCATATATGTTGCTGAGTCGCCAGTGCCTTTAAGAAATAAGGTGTATATGGTATTTAACTGGATCCTTCATTGCAGTTCTCCTTCAGTGCAACGATTGTGAGAAAGCAAGGCATTTTTCTCTATATCTTATATCTTATATTTTTCGCTTATCTCGCGAATTAAAAATCGAGAGAGATTTAAAGAAGAACGCGGACAAAAATGGCCACGCAAAGCAATTACTTCGTACTGATTGGTACACTGTTGGTCAGGTCAGTTTATGCATCTTATCATATCCAAGGTGATAAATTATTGTATATTAATCATTGCTACTAAAGCAATCTTATTTGGCTCATACTTTGATATACTACGAATTAATAATTGTAAGCCCTAATAAGGCAACTTGCTTTCATTTGCACTGAGCTTTACCTACGACGTATATAGCAGATATAATAGCATTGAACTATTTATATCATTACATGCATTATTATATGTCGAAGGACGTATTGAATCATCGCATAAGTATCATTGCAGAAGCTATTGTTCTGTGCGCGAATATAGATAAAATATATAATTAATCATTTATCTGATAATTTTCATAAATTTACATAATGTTGCAGTATGTGTATTGACGGGGCAAACTTTGATTGGGCTAATGATTTGAGGAGCAACCTCAGCAACATAACTCGACAAATTAATTCAGAACTTGAAGAACAGATGACACAAATTAATGAAGATGTGGCACATTTCATCGAAAATATTCAAAGAAATGGTATGCAAACAATTCAGGATCTACCGAGAGATAAAATACTTTACAATACATTGTTGATTGATGTCTATTTAATATAAAAATTTAAGAGCACATTACGATAAAATAATCTTACTAATTTATGATAAATCGAATAGTTATATTTAACTTTCATTCAGCTTTCATTTGATTGATATTAATATAAATGATTTGATAAATTAATAAATTGATAAAGAATTAGGCTCTTTATGTATTTAACAACACGACACTAGAAAAGAATGATTAAGAGTCACCGCAGATAATAGTGCGTACTTTTTTTTTTTTATCAATTTATTAATTTATTAAATTTACGCTGAAAAGATCGCGTTCTCATGATTTCCATAGATTTCCATAGATTTTTAAACAAATAGACGAGAGAGATATCGGTGTGGGGCTGAATAGCTCAGTGGTAAGAGCAATCGCCCGGCAAGCGAAAGACTCTCGGGTTCGACTCCCGATTCAGCAACTTCCCCTCGATATTTTTCTCGCCTACATCTCTTCGGAGGGGTAAAGAAGGATTTTATAGTATTCTCGAAAATGAGAATCTATATCTTGGTAATTGTACCAAGTAAAATATATGCATGACTGTCGCGTTTTAATTTTCGCGAATAATTATACTAAAAAAACCTTACAAAGGTAAAAAATATACGCCAAATACATAAAAAAATATTCCACCTTTTATGCAACAAAACATTTAATAAAAAGATACCCTTATAATAAATAATTTATTAAAATTTTCAAAAAATATATATAATTTTCCTTAAAAAAATCAAAACTAAAATATATAATTTTCCTTAAAAAAATCAAACTAAATACGAAATCAATAAATTTGGAAAAATTAAGAGCAAAACGACTTACAAAAACTTGGCGTGCTCGAATCGTATTATAATTCACATATTTCTATAATTGAAATTAATTACAGGTATATAATTCGAAAACTTTGTAAAATTATATGTATTAAGAGTTGAAAGTCACTGTTCTCGACGCGGCGCTACCTTCCGGAAAGTACCTTAGCCGGAATTTCGCGTCAAGTAAATTTTCGGTTAAGATATTTAATAAACTAAAGCCGTAATCAAAAATCTAACGACACTTTTATGATATAATATGAGTACAAGTTTTCGATTGCGACCTGTTTGAATAAAATCGGTACAGTCAATCGTGAGAAATGATGATCGAATATCAGAATTGTGACATTTCGTTTCTTTCTTCCATTTCCTTTTCCTTTTCTTTTAGACTCACGTACATATGCTCGCACGCACACACGCAAAGCAATTTTGTCCCTCAAGCGGCGTTCACATCGCTGCGTATACGATTATTGCTTCAATATGTATCAACTGTTTTTTATTTATGTACTTGGCGTCGCGACGTTACCGCGTCGCTTGATATAAAAAAAAAAATACACACTATTATCCGCGATGGGTCTTAATTGTTCTTTTCTAGTGTATCGTGTTGATAAATGATTTGATTTATATAAATAATAATAGATAACTTAAAATAATAGTTAAATATTTCTACACCATATCTTTTGTGTTTATCAAATCTGAAATATAAATATAATCAATCTCTTGAATCTGTATTGCATTACAAAATTAACTTCATCATTTTTCTATTACTTTTATTCTATTATTTTTATCTTTTTAATTTTTAGTGTTCTACATAGTTTAATATTATTTTATTTAATTACACTTTGTTGTGTCTGTTTTAATCAGTTATTTTTTTTGTCAAAATATCCCGGAAAAATCATCGATATCTCATACACACACACACACACACACATACACACACACACACACACACACACACACACACAATGTGTACTATGTAAATATATATTTTTCATCCTTGTTGCGCAAGCGGAAGAGAGATCGACGAAATTTGCATAATAGTTCAGACATGAATCATGGCTAGCAATACTTTTCGTGTTAAGATAAAAATAAAGCATTTAAAATGAGATGCGAAGAATTGCATTCAAAATCACATCTCATTCGCCATACAGTCGTTCCTTTCACTATCAACCGAGATACGGAATACACACTTGCATTCTCTTTCAAGTCTTGAGGCAATCCTTTTCTTCTATTCAATCAGTTCATTAATTCGATAACGTTTAATTCCACGAATTAGAACCTGTATCTACGCATTGATTCATATAGCTTTATTCCGGAGCATTTCAAATCGCGTTAATAATGATTAGTACCGGAAAAAATTACATTTTTCGTAATATCATTGAAATCAAGCACCGAATGTTAATGACGCTGTAATTTAAGGGCAATTAATTAACAAATGTATGAGGTGTCTTAAAACTTTATATTGTCCGATTCAAATATAATTTTATATATTGTGTCAGGTACTGTTATTTATTTAAAATTCTCCGAGCATTTTTTTAAATATCATATTTTTTAAATATATGAACTCGGACACTTTCTATAAATTTCTTGATTTTACTAAAATACTAATCATGTATTAATCATATTGATCAATTTAACTTTCGAAAGATTCATGTATGTGTCACGAATAAACGATTATTCATTTAACAATTAGTCATTTAATTTGTTAATACTCAGATACTGCAGTGTTATTTATGCAGCTGGTTGTAATCGATATAAAAAAAAATTTATCATGAAAATTTGTTCATAGATGCACAAGGAAACATAATAAGCGTTAATGACAACAGTATTATAAGCATGAGTAGTGTTGATGGCACGAAAATTGTTACCTATATTAATGGTGTACTAAGAATAACCACGAGTGGTCACGCACCAAATGGAGAACTGTATGTACGTTACACCGTAGAGGAACGCATAGGACATATGCTTTATCACAATGAAACTACTTTCAATTCAAAAACTAATACCAGCGAAACGATTGCCTGGAAATTGAACCTCGCAGTTCCAGGTGCGAAGCCGGAAATTATTACGGATACAAAGAAAAATGAAAAATAAAGCAATATATTTTCTGTTTTTATTATTATATCTTATACTTTATATATATAATTGATGTTTCGCCTATATATAAATCTTATTTTAAGTAAATTTTGCTAGGTCTAATAAAAGAATACATTAACGCGTTGTGAATAGTTTAATAAATAGCAATGTAAAGATTAAGAAAAGATAGTTAAATAGATTAGATAAGATAATAGTCTAGATAATTTGTAAGAATATATTATGATTCCTAATAAATTCCTAGAATTTTTATATCATTGAATTTCTATTTCGGAATTTCATACAATGTTAGAAAAATATGTTTTCTTCATAATTTAAATATTAAATTTAATTTGAATATTAAAATGATATAATTATGCTGCAATATTTTTGATAAGCTACAATTGATAAGCCTACAATTTTGCAAATTTTTCGGAATATCGTTATCTGCAAGTCCGGTGAGAACGTTAACCGATCGTACGTACGATAGTAAAATTATGACTTATACGAGGAAAGTCATACAATTATCGTGTTGCGTGAACCGACAAAATGAGCATAAGAAATTTTTAATAATGATCTTGTAAGAGAGTTTGAATAATAAATAAACTTTTAATTAAAATATGCGCTGATAATATGAATTTTGCGATATCGATGTTTGCTCGATATTTATGTTGTGTATATCGAGGTTTCATATTATGTACAACTAAATAAGCATTTATATTAATGAAGAGTTTTCCATATTGTATATTTTAATTCAATTGTAATATTAAAAGTGAATAAATAAATATTGTAAACAATTCTTCTCGATTAATCAATGCAAAATTTGATAGTACTTTTATCTGCTTCTGATTAAAATTAATAAACTTAAAACTGATCTAATATATTTGTTTCAAACAAAAGCTATAGTGAGTATCATGATTAAATGACAACATGACATACGTCAACCTCTAATGCACAAGTCAGAAGTTGGCTATATCGCAGAGCCGAAAATGAAATGGTGGACGTCGCTCGTGATATTTCAAGCCGGAAAATCTCGTATAATATGTAAAATATTTATTACATTAAATCATTCATATATTAATCATTCATATATATTAAATCATTCATATATATATTCGTTTCAAACAGCGCTACAACTTTTATTATATCAAAATATCTACATTATTATAAAAAAATTATGCATATCTCTCCGTTTCTTCAATACAGATAAATTTTGTAATTAATCATTATACTCACAATAAAGTTCAAGCCATTTAATTTCATATATATTTGTTATGGTCCATCTCTTTTAGTTTAAAAGATAAAAAGGGGTGGCCACTTCTAGGTGGGACACGCTGTATATATATTATCATAGAATACACTTTTAACGCGGCGTCTCCCGACTGCTCTTGTAAATTGTGAAATTATTATAATATAGCAAAGTAATTTGTCAGTACTATTTCAGTTTAATTGTAAAATTTTAAACCTTGTAAATCATTGCTTTAAATATGTGGAAAGGATCAAAATTCAAATAAGAAAAATTCAAATGAGAATAAATTGAAATAATAAATAACCACTTATTTATGCAATTTCTTATTTATATGATTCTCTTTCTCTCTATATTTGTTTTAAATGTAATACTTACTAATATTTTATAGTTAATTGTATTAACAAATAGATATTATTTCACACTTTTTTTAAGATTATGTTTTTCTTTAATTTATTTAAATAATAAGATCAAATTATTGTTCGTTTATGATGATTTATAACTATTGATATACAAATAATAAATATATTCACTATTAAGTTGCAAGATGCCTCTCTCAGACCTCCTCCTCCTCTCATGCTGTCGCGCGATACTTTTAATGACACTCCCGCATTAACGAGCGATATTTTTATATCGCTATTTCCGTTATTTTATGCACGATACTGAACGGCACTCCCGCACTATTTTGATACGACTAAAAATTTGGTCGCGTGATGTATATATTTAATATATATATACTTTAAACGGCATTCCCGATTTTGGTACAAGCGAAAATCCCATTTCATTTCACGAGAATTAACTTCCAGTCAACAAATCGGGAATGCAACAATACAATGACTAGGCTCGAATCGGAAAGAAGACGAAACGATTGACGAAATAGAGGCGAATAAAGTTCACCAGCTTTTTTTCGCGCATAATTATCCTATCTCGTATCGAATCTGGACCCGCTAAGTACAATTTCAGGTGACCCGCACGGATGCTATATCACTAATGCAGTACACAGAAAAAAAATAAGTATCAAATCAAAACTTATATATACTTATATACTTAAACTAACGCATTCCTTGTTTCGTATATACGCAATAATTTATAATCTTCTTAGAAGAATTTAATAATTTTAAATTTCAACAATATTATAGTCTTATTTTAATATTGTAATTGTCACCTCAAGAATATATAATTATTTGACTCTACTTTAAGAAAATTATAATCTTTGATTTAAAAATGTTATTTTCTATCTAACATTGTTTCTTTTCCATTCAAGAAAATTAAATCTTAAATCATAAGAATATATTTTTCTCGATTCAACTGTATAAAATGGCTTCATTCAAATAAGCAATTATTCAAGCAATTATATTTTTCTTTAATTAATGCAATATAATCTCATTTCAAGATTTTCATGTTAAAACTAATAAATATATTTTTAAAAAAATATAAATATCTTTTTAAAACAAGTATGTCCTTTTTTCCTGTGTACAAGACTGGTAGACGATAAAAAAAGAGGATACACATTTTTTAAATGCTAATAATCAGCAATTTAGAAAATGGGGAGGCAACTTCTTTATCGAGCGAAAATCATACCTAGGAAAATTCACTCGACAGAGTCTCGATAGGATTACACACGCTGTTCGTATGGCTGTAGACCAAAGAGAAGGGACGACCATTAACGACCATTCCGAACAATCGATCGAATTCTAAACGATTCGGGCCGAATCGATTGACGAACCAGAGAGTATCCATCACTAAGCCGATCGAGCACGAAGACTTGAACCAGCGCCCATGTACTTTTCGTACTGGACATACGTTCTGCCGGCATCACTAAGTGCCGTGTTGCCGAAATATTTTATAGAAAGGTTGATATTAGGGGATAACATATATAAAAGTGAAGCTCATTTCTGATGAGCTTCACTTTTATATATTTTATCAAGGTCACTGTCCTAAGTAACATGTAAAAGATTTTAAACAATAATTTTACGTATTATTTAACATATATGAAATTAATCAATTGATAATTGTCTTAATATCGCTAGTCAATTAATCAAAGGATCATTGGAAAATAATATAATCGACCAAAACTAGCAAAATTTGTTTATTGATTACGACGTTTCGACCATATGGTTGTGGTCCTTTTCAAGTATATGCTGGAATGAAGATTTTAAATTAATTGAACGGTTGAATAATAGTACAAGCAACAAATTAAATGCGAACAATTTAAGTACCGATCAAAAGATAGATGTGAACCAATATTTTCCAATGATTCTTTGAAATTAATCATATATGAAATTAATCATATATGAAATTAATCATATCAAATTATTTTTTAATGTACTTATAAAATCAATCGCGTTTAAAAAAGGCATTTGACGAAGTTTCTCGCATCACTATTTTGTTTGAATTCATTGCGCGAATATTAACAGAACTAAAACATGTAAATATTAATGCGTTATATGTTGCATAGATTGGACACGGTATTATTATTAATTTGTTGCAAAAATATTTTATATATTATAGCATACATATATGGTATGTATACGCGCGAAATATTAAATTAATTGAGAGAAGCATTTTAAATTATTGATTAATTTATTACACGATTGATATATCACCAATTTTTTATATTAATCTCGACCTTACGATTTGACTGTCAGACTAAAGAAACAATAACGAAATAAGCATATTTAGTCAAGTTAATAATTTTTTCTTTATATAATATCTACATATATGTCATTATTATTGTATAAATTATTATATAAATAAGACATTTAAATTAATTTTCTTTTTTAAAAAGAAGAAAGACAGAAAGAGAAAAGTGACTCGTATAATATTAATTACAATTCCGAGAACTTTCTCTGATTATTTGTTATATAAATATAAACGCCAAGCGCAAATTATAATAAGTACGCAATTAAACAGTACTTTTAATGATCCTTTTTGTATAAAACAAAATATCTAAAATAATTGATTGATTTTGAGAAACTAATTATTACGTTCAATCTATAATTTTATTTGTTCTTTGAATAGATATTTAATATCATCAATTGCACAATTATCGAAAAAGTTTTGTCTTGACTATAATTTAAAAGGTATAATGAGTAAAATATCTAATTCGTATATATAAAATATTTAAATAAATATATTATAAATATATTATAAATATATTATAAATAAATATATTATAAATATATTATAAATATATTATAAATATATTATAAATAAATATATTATAAAAATATTTTATAACGTATTATCTATTAAATATTAATATATTCATAAAATATTTATGTATCTCATATAAAAATATTTTATTTTATTTTAAATATTTGAAATTAAAATATGAAATGTATGTTATATATATTATATGTATTTTATATATTATATATACGTTATATTGTATGATAATTTAAAATGAATCACTGTCCGGACAATGAAAAAAAAAACGAATAATGTTTATTATAAAAATAATAGACAAATATAATAAATAGTAAAATTACTTACCGCATATGTGTATGTGTGTTCCGTATGTTACTTGATGCTTTTCCAGATTTTTTTTTCTCCCTTATATATTTTTCGCTGTTTCCTTGTGATACTCATCCGTGTAAATATGATTAATTACGATTAGTAGAATACGATTAATTACTATAGTCTAATATGAGACATTTTGCAAGATATTTTCGATCGCAAAATAATCATTTGAAATTCGAATTTATTATATTATATGAGCATTTATACGAAATTAAAATTAATAATATAGCAGTAATAATCAGAGTAAATAGCACTAGTTTGTTGATGTATGTATATAGTATATATGCATAAAATACAAATCTTGTAAGAGAAAATTAAAGTAATAAAAAGTGATATAATTATTGTTTAAATAATAGTTAATTTATATTTACTTTTTAGAAAAATTTAATCAAAAGATTAATACTTGTTAATTATAATAATTATAGCGAATTATGTTGCAATATTAGTCACGATCGAGTTGAAAAAAAAAATTCGATAATATACGAAGCATTTCGTACATTACTGCTTTATTATTCGAGTGTCACCGTGCGAATAATGACAAGGCCATGACATGTATATAGCGCGCTATATGTTGCCAAGACCAAACATGATATTATATAATTCTCTGCCGAAATATTTTACGTACTATACAGAGTGTATCTGAAATGATGCATTAAATTTTAGGAGCTTATTCTAGAGATCAAAATAAGGTTTTTTTTTCTATAAAACAATGGACATGGATCCGCAAATGAATCCCCTCCAAGCTAGAGATCCCTAAAGTTTGGAGAAAAAATTGAAAATTGGCTGTAGCTCAGAAAAAAAAATTATTTGACCCTGGCTTTGATGTTACCTATTACCCTCTGTTGAGAGATAAATAAATTTGCGTTGCGAGTGTTTGATCAATTTCACACATTTTCAAATTTTAGCTCGGAGGGAAGTTCATTTGCGAACTTATGTTTATAAGAAAAAAAAGTCTTATTTTGACTTCTAGAATACGCTCTTAAAGTTTAGTGCTTCATTTCAGATACCTATATACATGTGGAATTGTTATAGAGGTATATTTTATTTTATTAATTATACAGGTATATTTTATTTTAAATTATTTTACTTTTAATTATTTTATTTTAAATTAATTATTAAACAATTGATATTGAATGTGAACGATGACCTTTCGTTATGTTAATTATTTGAATTTATTCGATTGTTTTATCTCGCTTTTTAAATTCTATAATATTTAGTTTTAAAAGACTGATTTATAGAGAACTAAATAAATAAATAAATAAATAAATAAAAAGAAAAAAAGGCACATAAATATCTCAAATCGTGGAAAGAGAGAACATACTAATATTTTTATATAATAAATGATTATTAATTAAATTATTTATATTTTTATATTATATTATCTATATTATATTATTTATATTATTAGAGATAAGACATATATGTTATTTTCTGAAAACATTCATGAACATTAGCTTTCGTAGTTCATGTCCACATTTTTAATATCCACAGAGGGAATATCGCTTTCAGAGATTACTTAAAAACGAACTATATGACACCTCTCAATCTTCTCTCTACTGCACATGGCGGCAATATACAGAGTTCCGGAAAATCGCTCGCAGGAAATGATTCGAGATTCAAAAAGAAGAAAAAAAAGTTATATAAACATAGGTCCGGAAATTTTAATTTAAAAAAAATTTTAAAGAGGGATCCAAGCGGACTATAAGTTATGATTTTTTCAAATACAAAAGTGGCTATAATTCGGGAACAACTTATTTCAACATGCATTATTGTATATTATTAACAATAATTTGCGAGGGGAAACATGCATCTTATCTCACTAGCTAGATTCGATGAGATAATGTTGAGTAATTGAAAAACTCTTCAGACGATATCCTTAGATGCTAAATGTCCAGGACTTAGGCATTGTTTGCACAATTATCTATGGCCCAGAATAGGATTTATTTAATTAAATGTGACCTTAAAATTTAATATAACTCTAAAGCCTCAAATCATTGTTAATTTTTATATGTATACATACATATATGCATTAAAATGTATAGATTTATACTAATTTATATACGTATGATTAATTATGATACTTCGATATATAATATATATAAAAATAATATTTATTATTTAAAATTTAAACGATATCATTAACATATGCATCACATTTTAACTTTTATTTGAAGATTTTAGAGATTCTTTTAAGATCATTATTTATATTTGCACAGTTGCTACTTTTAAAATTTAATAAATAAAACGTATCTCAGAAAGTGTCACTTGACGTTAAAACTTTATTTAATCAATGTAGAAGCCACATTTTTGATATAAACCGAAGAAGATAAAATTATTTTTTTCTTTTTATTTTTATAAGAATATATTATTTTATTTCACATGTTTTCTCTTACTTTATTAATTCAAATATATATAACTGTAAAGTCTAGTAACTAAGTCTAGTTTTATTTTTCCTACATTTAATTTGTTATATTTTATTATTTTTTTATATTATTATTTTTTATATTACTTTTAAAGAGCATATGTTATGTAATCGACAAATAAAATTTATATTGATATTTAAACATTTTATTTCTATTTTCCATCGCAATAAGTTACTTCAAGCTTTTATTTCTACAATATTTTGATAAAACATAATACTTTTAATACACACATTGTGCAACTAAAACACATCAGGAGAAAACAATATTCGTGGATTAGAAAAATATGTGAGAAGTTTAACGAATAAAAGAAAGAAACATATTTTAAGCGAATTTTAAACGTTTTTAAAACGTTTTTTTTTATCAAAAAAGAAACGTATCTCTTAACGTTTTTCACATTTTAATCAATTAGAAACGTTTTCAAGAGTCGGTTATGAAACTTTTCGAAGAAACATTTGTGAACATTTATGAAACGTTTTTGAAACGAATATGCGCTACCTAGGAATTGGCCAGAAATATGTATATTAATACTTAGTCACTCACATTGTGTAACTAAAATATATCAAAAAATTAGTGAACAAGACTACGTTAATAGCGATATTGTCATTAAAAATTACATTAAAGTTGCAAAGTAAAAGTACTGGTCACATTTTTGTACAGTAAAAATAATTTTTTCTTGATAATTTATGGTTTATATAAGAAAATAAATATTCCAGAATAATAATAAAGAGATATATTTTATACATTTAATCATCACATTATATACGTTTTAATTATCACATTATCTTATGTTTTATTATTTTTATTTAATTTATATTAAGTTTAATTTAATTTAATTAAGTTTATAATCTTCGATTTTTGCCGATATTTATTTATTTAATTTTCATCAAAAAGAATATAAAAATTTATTTACCATAAGAAATGCATTCAGTACTATTCTGTAATTTTTACGATAAAATATAAAATGTTATTATATTATATTGCGTCGTTGTACACTTTTCCAATATGTTTTAGTTGTGCAATGATACATAACGATAACGACATTGTCGTTACGAAAAATAGGTTTACAATTGTTTGTCGAGGTCAAGCAGATATAAGTCTAATATAAAAACAGAGTAGAAACCGTTCTCTCTTCTTGTTTTATTTTTAACCTAGTTCACATTAGTTATCAGACATGTTACTATTAGCGGTTTTTTTATTCAATGGCATTCTCGTAGAGCGTAAGTAAAATTGTGTCATGCAATTGAACAAAATAGTATGCTCTGGTTTCTTTTTTTGCTTTGAAACTTTTTTTCATCCGTCTTACATTTTTCTCACCTATCGAAAAATTGATACATATGTACTATTTTAGATATAATTTATTATATATTTATGTTACATATATTATATTACATATATGTTACATGTTTATTGTTTTAAGATATAGTTATTATATATCTCGATTACAGGAATTGTTGTCACGGAAATGTATTCACTACCTTCTTACTTAATGTTATCCAACTGGATAACATTAAATTGGATAAAGGAGGACCTTTATATCTGCAAAAAAATTAATACCCCTAAAGGGGAAATCGTTATTCGCTGCTGCATAAACGGCTTCATTTCAGACGACTTCACATTAAAGTCAACTGATTTTTGCCAATATAATAAAGAACAATCTGCTGTACAAGACATGTTAATACGGTCAAACTACACTAGCTCTTGGAAAAACGACACCGATATGCTCATCGTAAGTTGATATAATATATGTATAAAATAATTCAATACTTTAGTCCAATAATTCTTTTTTTCACTTTGTTTCTTCATATCAATTTTTTTATCTATTTTCTTCGTTTTATTATAGTTTGAATCAACCAATCGAATCAATCGACTTCAATCTCCCATTAATTTAACCGACTCTCAGCCAACTCCCGGTATGTTAGATACTTTATACAGACGAAGTCAAAAAAGCACGAGCGAATCACTTGCACAGACTCTTCTGAAAATGAATCAGACTGTGTTCCCGCTGTCTAAATGCCAGAAGTACCATGATATACCTTTGATTAACAATAAGAGCTACTTATGCAAGTTTAATCATGAGATTGACGTTTGCTGGGTGAGTATCTAGAAATCATTCATCGTTAAATAATCTATCCTAGTCTAATAAATAAGTGATCCGCTAGTTTATGCAATATAACTGCTAAAAAGGTTCGAAATAAAATTACACAAAATATTAACGAAAACGTTTCTCTGTATTCTTCAGGATGATAGTGGTAATCCTCTGATTGCTAATGGTAAGCAAATCGGTATTATTTCTTCACTTCTCCCTTGCATTACTGGTGGATAGACATCAATATCTACGATTATCGTTTTTTTATTCTATTAGTTATAGGCAAACACAACTTGACATAATATGAAACATAAATTTATCACGTTTATGCATCGAAAGAATATGCTATTATAATATTAAGAGCACACACAATTGCAGCACTTTGAAAATCAAAAAAAATTTTTATGTATTTATCGTTAACAAATAAATGCTATGATTATATTAATAAATTAAATGTAATGCTATGAATGTAATGCTATGATTATATTAATAAATTAAATGTAATAATAAATTATAAATGTTTACTCACCTTTACTTTTTTTCCCTCTCCTCCCCCTCTTCCTATACTTACTTTTCCTTTTGTCAGTTATTGTTTAGTCTTTTTATGTTCGCAATCCTTCACCTTTAGGGTTTTATCTCAATTCTTTGTTTTCCATCTTCGTAAGTATCAAACTTACAATTAGACTCTCGATTTAGCTCTATATTATCCCATGGCATTTGTATATTATACTCTTTTATAATTAACATTTTTGATTTTTGTTGACGGATATTTAGGATTTACCATATTTTGGAATTACCAATTATTTATTACTTTTATGCTTGGCTTGAGTTTCTTTGTTCTTGATATGTATTGTTCTCCTTTTTGTACTTTTTACACAGGCTTCCACCTCGTTCATCGATTAAAGGAGTCAATTTCTGCCCGCTCTCCTGAGGATCTGCAATTCAGAGAGACTCGCAAAAAAAATTTTACAAGTTTTTAACCAGGCACAATTTTAATTCTACGACCTAATTTACAAATGTGGGAACTTTTTTCAGTGAATAACCACGCATTACATTTCTGTTTAAATTTTCACGTATGCGTTAATTGCGTCTTTTTTTCTGATGACGAAGTGAAAAAAAAAATATGTAATTTGCAATTAACAATTACATTTTTTTTCGAAACAATTATGTTTTCTTTACACCAATTGATTCTCTCTCATTATTTTGTACATAAAAGTATTAAAGTAAGATAATCGAAAAATGAATATTTTATTAGATATTTTATGATTTAAATGTAAATTTAATGTGAAAATTAAGAAATTATTTCAAGTCTCATAACTCGAAAAGTATTCGATGAAAAAATATTTTATTATAGTGTTTTGAAAAGCTCTCGAAGTAAGCTACAAGAGCTTTTTTTGGCAACAGATAGCCCTGACATCCTGTATATACAATTTGATAAATTAGCATATTAGTATAATATTATATAAAATAATTGTTATATATGTATATATTAGCATATTAGTACAATAAACTGCAGCAAATATTTTACGCGTAAATATAATGCAAATTATTTGAGAATTTTTTTAAATATATGTATAAATCTCAACACATCTCAATTTCAGCAACACTTATTTATTAACTTATTACTTATTTATTTAATTAATTATTATTAAATTATTTTTATATAGTAGTAAAAATATCCAATCACGGATAATATTAATTTTGGAAGTATAATAATAAATAATGTACTAAAATACTGTAGTATATATAAATATGTAAGTCTCTTATAAAAAATAAATTCTGGGAAAAATAAATAAATAAAATTAATTTATTTATCTTTTTTTGATATCATTTTATTCTTTTTAGATAATACAAAAAGATTCTTCAATTTTTTATTTCAGATAATCTGTTATCTTCTCATTCAAAAAAGTATTATTTACAAATTAATTATTTCTTTTAAAAAGGAGCGATATTTTCATTTGTTTTTTGCCACAACAATTTTTTTTAAACTGTATATTATTTCCATAGAAAAAGAAAAGATTAATAATATTATATTAATATTTAAACTTTACTTCAAATTTCCTCTAACAATAAGTTTGTATTTGTTTCCTTTTCTGCAATATTTATTCCTTATAAGATATTCATCTAATTAATTAAACATTATTCTAGCATTATTGTTCCTCATTAGTACTTTGTTGATCTAAATATGTTCTTTCTTTTATATATCTTATGTGTGAATGAATAATTAATTTTGTAATAAGAGAGAAACACGTTTTGTATACATTTCATTAATAATCACCATTATTATTTAATCATCATTATTGTACGTTTTCATCATCACATTATTATCTTATCAGTCTTTCTCATTTAACTCATATCAGTTTTATCAGTCTTTCTCATTTAACTCATATGTCAGATAATTAAGTCTGTGATCTTTGATTTTCTCATCACCTGTCTCATCAAAGTGTACAATACAAGTGTCACTGTGTTTATCGTAAAAATCCGACCATCTGTTCGTCGAGGTCACATGCAGATATAAATCCAATATAAAAAGGGAATAGAAATTATTGTCTTCATTTCTGGTTTTATTTTCGACCCGGCTCGTATTAATCATCAAGCATGCTACCATTAGCGCTTTTTTTGTTCATCATTCTTGCGGAACGTAAGTAAAACTGAATCGTGTAGAAATACTATTTTCGTTATTGTTTCTTTCAAGAAACATTTTTTTTCATTCGTTTTACTACTCCTTCATTCATTATATGCTCTGAAATCATACATACATCTATCATTTTATAGTTATATGTAATCATTATTATATATCTCGATTTACAGAGACGTTCGCTGATGAACCTGAAGCAATTGTGGGTGGTACACCTGCCAGATTAGGCGAATTCCCACATCAAGTTTCCTTGCAATCTTCTCCTTATTATCCTTCTCATTTTTGTGGCGGCTCCATTATCGCCCCCGACAGGATTTTGACCGCTGCTCATTGCGTGGAATCCGGAAGCACTTTTTATGTTCGCACCGGATCTATTGATCATGCTAAAGGAGAACTCCACTATGTGAAATACGTTTCTATCCATCCGAATTATAGCGGTAAACAGAAAGATGCGTGGCGATGTGACGTCGCAGTAGTCGTCGTAAGTCGATATATTACAGAATATATTTTGATTCAATAGTTTCTTCTTCATTTTTAATCATTCATTTGTCTATTTTCAATTATCATTTCAGCTTACAAAGGCAATTCAATATAATTCATATCAACGTCCCATTGCTTTGGCCGATTCCCCGCCCGCCCCTGGGACAGTATGTACTTTGTCCGGATGGGGTAAGACAAGCACAAATGGAGCAATCTCGCCAAATCTTCTGAAGATGAATCAGGCCGTGATCTCACAGACGCAATGCCAGCAGAGACATCGTACTATGCCTTTGGATTCCAGCCACTTGTGTACCCTCAACCGTCATGGAATTGGTGCTTGCCAGGTGAGTATTCAGTACTCATCATTGAATAGGAATAATGTCCTATAATCTAATAAATGATTAATCCGTTAGTTATACATTTTTATGATTATTGTGTGAAAACTTTTACAAAATAAAATTATATAAAAAATTAATAGAAATGTTTCTCTACAATTTTTTAGGGTGACAGTGGCGGTCCTCTTATTTATAACGGCAAACAATACGGTGTTACTTCTTGGGTTGTTCCTTGCGCTGTTGGTGAACCAGATTGCTACGCCAACGTCGCCAATCTACGCAGTTTCATTCTATCAGTATAGACAGATATATCTTGACATACAAAATATAAACTTATTTGATTAATCATTAAGTTCATGTCCATGCACCGAAAGAATATGTTATTGCGATGTCGAAGTGCACGCAATTGCGTTATTTGCATCCTGTAAATCAAAAAAAATACTTATATATTTTAAACGTTAAATAAATAAATACTAATAAATTTAATAGATTAATATTTTTTTGATAAATGTAAAAAATATTTCCCATTTTATATTCCCACAAAAATTTTTATTGACAAGAACTTTATTATAATTTTTTAATAAGAATTAGGATTTATGTGTGCACGTACAAAATAAAATTTAAATTGATAAAAAAATTTTTTTAAATAATTGCTCAATTATTCAACACAATGACTAATCAAATTCATGTTCTTACATCCTAAAACTTTTATATAAAAATAAATAGAAGAATATAGAGATATAGAAATATAATAGAGATATAGAATAATAGAGATATAGAATAATAGAGATATAGAATAATAGAGATATAGAAATATAATAGAGATATAGAATAATAGAGATATAGAATAATAGAGATATAGAAATATACAGATATATAGACATATACAGATATAGATATACCAATGTAGAAATTACACATGCGTATTCTTATTAAAAAGAATGAATAATAATAAAAAGAATGAGAAATAAAATATTAAATTAAAGAATTAGATTAAATTTGTTTTTTTTTTTTATTGAAAATGATCCATTTTTCGCTTATCAGTCATCGATTTCATTTCAGCATTACAGCATGACTATTTCAGCATTATTGTTTATTAAAAATTTGTTAAATACAATATTTTACATTTAACATACGTTACATTTAATATTTTGATATTTTATCAAATTAACAATCAGTTCTGCAATAATACTAAAGAAATATATTTCATATATATCTCTTTAATTAACATCATTATCAATATTAATATTTAATTATTATTATTATTATTAACGTTTAACATTATTATTATTATAACACATATTATATATATGTATAAACACATATACACAGTATTAACGTATGTTTTATCATTCTTTCTCATTTAACTCATATACCATATAATTAAGACAGCAATCTTTAATTATCTCATATCTTACATCGCATCAAAATATAAAATACATCATTGCATTTATTTATTGTAAGAAAATAAGCAGTTGTTCAAATACAGATGTGAATTTAATATAAAAATATAATACAAAAATAAAGTATAAATTATCATCCCTTCATTCTCAATTTTATTTTCAACCTTCGACTCACTTTAATTATTATCATGTTGCCATTAGCTATTTTCTTGTCTACTCGGCGTTTCGTTAGTCGTATCGTAAGTAAAGTTACATTGTATAGTTAAATGAAATGTGATACTTTGTAATTTTTTAACATTTTGTGTTCAATTGTCTTATATCTTTCTTATGTATTAAGTGCTTTAAATGTATGTCTAACGTTTTTTTAAGTCATATTGTCATATACATTGATTTGACAGAAACATTCACTGATCTGAGGTGATCGTCAGTATACACCTGCTTTCGTAAGTAAATTTTCATAGCAAGTTTCTTTGAATATGATTGACTACCATTCCTATAGCGGCTTCATCATAACTCCTGCCAAGATATGAGCGTTGCGTGTATGGCATCGTAAAACCATCTTATAGCAATTTCAATATTTTCACTAGAACCATAATGTTACTACAGAACAATTCCATGCTGTACAAAGTGTTTGAATACAATTATATAAACAATGATAAAAAGATGATAAATATATGCTTGGGCAAATGACATAGCTGAATTATTAACATTGTTTTACGGTTAAAGAACATTGGATACGTTTAAGAAACATATATAAAACGAACGTATACTACCTGGGTATATATAATTATTACGAACTCTCTCATACAGCACCGAAGATTGCCAAACCGTTTCATAGACCTACTGAAACGTTGCAATATTATATAGAAGTTGGGAAATGTTTCTGCAACATTATTGCAAGCTTGCAGCAATGTTGAGATGTCTACTTTTAGAAATATTACAATATAAGATTATAAGTAATGTTACGGTGCAACATATTTATAATATTAAAACGCGCCTTTAAAAAACATCTATTAATGTATATATGTTTTTTATTAAATATCTATCTCAATAATATATATACACTCGACACCAGAATATTTTAATACGTGCAATAAATGAATTATTTAATAATTAACTATTAATACTTATAAAATATTTTATACTTGTATGATACTAAATTTTGCAAGTATACGCACACATGTATAACAAATCCCGAGAGTCCGAAGTTTGCGTATACGTGTAAAAAATATTAAAAAAAGTGTAAATTTAGAATCACACAAGTGTAATATTTTATTTATAATTATTATTTTTATTCATTCCCTCTAGAAAAAATAGGGACATATATGGGAGGAGATCAGACGTGTCTATACGCCCATTTGGTCAACGAGCAACAGAATCCATCTATGGCAACGGCATCGACGCATATCCTGTGAAGAGATAATTCACACATTTTTCAGCCCAAAATAATTGCTACAAAATAATATTCGTGGACTAGAAAAATATGTGAGGAGTTTAACAAAAAAAGAAAGAAACGTATTTTAAACGAATTTTAAACGTTTTTTTTTATCAGGAAAAAAACGTATTTCTTATCATTTTTCAAGACATTTTAACCAATTAGAAACATTTTCAAGAGTCGATTATGAAACATTTTGAAGAAACATTTGTGAATATTTGTGAAACATTTTTGAAACGAATATGCGCTGGGAATTATCTGGGAATTTGTCAGAAATATGTATATTAATATTTAGTTTACACACACATTATGCAACTAAAGCATATCAAAAAATAAGTGCACAAGACTACGTTAATTATAGCAATATTATCATTAAAAGTTACATTAAAAGTTACAAAATAGGAGTATTGGTCACATTTTTGCACGGTAATAAAAATTGTTTTCTGATAGTTTCTGTTTTATATAATAAATATTCCAGAATAATAAAGAGATATATTTTATATATTTAATCATCGCATTATATACGTTTTTAATTATCACATTTTATCTTATGTGTTATTATCTTCATTTAACTCAAGTAATATAATTAAATTTATAATCTTCGATTTTTGCCGATATTTATTTGTTTAGTTTTCATCAAAAAGAATATAAAAGTTAATGCGTTTATTTACTGTAAGAAATGCGATCAGCACTATTCTGTAATTTTTAACGATAAAATCGTATTATATATTATATATTGCGTCGTTGCGCACTCATTTTCCGATATGTTTTAGTTGTGCAATGCATAACGACATTGCGGTTACAAAATGAAAAAGTTTAATTTGTTTGAATTGTTCTAGTTATGGAATGATACATAATGATAACGATATTGTCGTTACGACATTAAAAGATAGGTTTAAATTGTTTGTCGAGGTCAAATCGATGACTAATATAAAAACAGAGTAAAAACCGTTCTTTCTTTTAGTTTTATTTTCAACCTGATTCGCATTAGTTATTAAACATGTTACTATCAGCGATTTTTTTATATGGCATTCTCGCACAACGTAAGTAAAATCGTGTCATGCAACTGAACGAAATAGTATGCTCTCGTTTCTTTTTCTGCTTTTAAATATTTTGTTCATCCGTCTTACATTTTTCTCATCTATCGAAAAATTGATACATATTTATTATTTTAGATATAAAATTTATTATATATTTATATATCACATATACTATATATTACAATATATATTACATATTTATTTTTAAGATATAATTTTTATATATATTGTGATGTGACGTTTTTTGAACCATCCGTCACAGAAGCCTAATGTAGTAATTATATTTTTTGTCTTGTGGCAATTTAATATCTGATAAATTGATTTGATATTTATTTAATATTTATTATTTAATATTTATTAATTATATTTAATATTATTTAATATTTATTTAATATTCTAAATCCTAATGAGAGATCCAGATTATAAAACAAATAAGTTGTTTAATAATCTGGATCCCTCATTAAGATTCAAAACATTAAACATATTTTTCTCAATTAAATAAATAAATGGGAAATAATTCATTCATCGCACATATTAAAATATTCTGATGTCGAGTGAAAATAGTTGAAATTAATAAAAATGGTTGTATATTATTGAGATAAATATTTAATAAGCACCATTTAATAAAAGACACTAATATAAATGTTTTTTTTTAAAGTCGTGAAATTTTTTTAAAGGTGGTAAATGTTTTTTCCCCTATCCCTTCATTTTTGAACTTCTTTTTCAAACTTTATTAACTTTATTAAATTTAAAACGTCTACTTACGTCGTATTTGTAGCAAAACGCGTTTTAATATTACAAGTACGTTGCACCGTAACATTATTACAATCTTACATTATATATGCATAATTATATATTTGATGGACTGTTGAAAGCAGCATGCTTGCTAGATCTCCGCGGAATGCAATTTAGCGTCACCTACGCGTCAGAAAACAAATTCGTATAATGTAACGCGTTATAATTTGTAATATATATCGTTAACATCGCGCTGAAGAAGGATCGAAAGATGATCCGGAACGTTTGCCTTTTATTATTGTGGATTTTTTAATTGGATTTTGTAATAAATTAATGTATTTGTAATAAATTAATATAAAAAGGAAGGAAGTATTGTCTTTTCTCTGCGTTCCAACTACCGCGCTTTAGGTCTCATGTGCCAATTTCGATTTAATTTTTAATTATTTGAGCCAAATCACTAATTATCAAATCGGCATTACTCTCTCACTTCTTTCTCGCGTTACTGGTGGATCTAGGATATACATCAATGTCTACGATTATCATGGTTTCAGTCATAGGCAAATATTGACATGATATGAAGCACAAACTTATCATATTATGCATCGAAAGAATATGCTATGACGATATTGAAACACACACAATTGAAGCAGCTGCACTTTGAAAATCAAAAAAATTTTATGTATTTATCACGTTTACTGTAAAAATCTGACCATCTATTTGTTAAAATCACATGTAGATATGAATCCAATATAAAAAAAGGAAATAGAAATTGTCTTCACTTCTTTTGTAATTCTTTGTGATTTTATTTTCGACCCGACTCATATCGAATCGTCAAGCATGCTACCGTTTTAACCGTTTTTTATTCATCGAGATTCTTGCGTAGTGTAAATAAAACTGAATCGTATAGAAATACTATTTTCGTTATTGTTGCTTTCGATAAACTTTTTTTTTTTATTCGTTTTACTACTCTTTTACTACTGTTTCATTCATTAAAGATCTGAGATTGCATATGTCTATCATTTTATATATAGGAATTATATATAATTATTATTATCATATATCTCGATTTTTTACAGAGATGTTTGTCGTGACAATTGTCGGTGGTACATTATGCGAATGCCCACATCTAGTTTCTTTGCAATTAGGCAAATCACAACATTTCTGCAGCGGCTCTATCATCAAAGACAATGACTACAAATATACTGACAAGATATTGACCACTGCTCAATGCGTGGAAAATACATATAATTTTTCTATTTGCACCGGAAATAATCTTCGTCATGGAGAATGCTATTTTCCGAAAAAAATTTGTATCCATCCGGATAATAACGTTGCTGTAATCAAGGTAAGTTGACATATCACAGAATACATTTTGATTCAATAGTTCCTTCTTCATTTTTAATCATTCATTTGTCTGTTTCATTATTTCAGCTTACAAAAGAAATTCAATCCAATCACTCTGCCATCCCTTTGGCCAATTCCTCGCCCGCCCCTGGGACAATATGTACTTTGTGTGGATGGGGTGAGGTAAACGAAAATGATGAACTCGTACCGATTTGTCAGGAAATAAATAAAACCATATCTAAATGCGAGGAAAATGACGTGCCTTCGAATCACTTGTGCGCCGACAACAGTCATAAAATTGATAATTGGCAAGTGAGTATTCAATATATAACCATCATTGAATGGGAATAATGTCTTATAATCTAATAAATGATTAATTTATTCGTTAGTTATTCGTTATTCGTTAGTTTTTACATTTTTATTGTGTGAAAACTTCTACAAAATAAAATTATAAAAAATTAATGGAAATGTTTCTCTACATTTTTTTAGGGTGACCCTGGCGCTTCTCTTGTCTGCGAGGGCAAACTAAGCGGTATGAGTGAGATTTATTGTAATGATGATTCTTGCTCTATTGATGAACCAGATATATACTTCAATGTCACCAATTATCGCGATTTTATTAATTCATGTACAGATACATCTTGACCATACAAAACATAAACTTATTTGATTAATCATTAAGTTCATGTCCATGCACCGAAAGAATATGCTATTGCGATGTCGAAGTGCACGCAATTGCATTATTTGCATTCTGTAAATAAAAAAAAATATTTATATATTTTAAATATTAAGAAATTAAATACTATTAAATTTAATAGATTGATATTTTTTTGATAAATGTAAAATATTTCCCATTTTATATTCCCACAAAAATTTTTATTAACGAGAACTTTGTTATAATTTTTTAATAAGAATTAGGATTTATGTGTGCACGTACAAAATAAAATTTGAATTGATAAAAATTTTTTTTTTAAATAATTGTTCAATTATTCAACACAATAACTAATCACATACACATTTTCCTAGATCGTAAAATTCATATATAAAAATATATAGAGATAAATATACAGAAATCACATATGTGTATTCTTATTTAAGAGTGATAGAAAAAGTAAGAAATAAAGAATTACATTAAAAAATTAGATCAAATTTGTATTTTTTTATTGAAAATGATCTCGTGTAGAAAATTATTAGAGCTAGTACATGAAATCCTGGCCCATTGACCCTGATAAGGATAATGTAAGGATGCCATAAAAAAAGATATTTTATCATTATCAATATGAGGCCTCATTAAATATTACTAAGGACATAAGGATAATTAAAAAAACTGTAATAGTTATCCGATGTTTAATTTACAGTTTAATTTGAGGTTCTATTAAATAAATTAAATCCTTTTAAGAATTATTTAAGTATACTGCACTTTTTTTAAAATAAAATCATTAATAATCCTTTTATATGTATCAGAGCCTCAAGAAAATTTTGCTTTAATTTAAATCACTAAAAAAAGAAAAAATAAAAGGCTACAAGTATTTTAAACGAATTTTAAATGTTTTTTTTTTATCAGGAAAGAAACGTATTAAAAAAAAATTTTAAATAAGTATAAAAATTACACAGAAATTTAATTTTTATACTTATTTAAAATTTTTTTTGGTTCATTTAGGATAAAATTGTATAAAAATTAAAAATATACTTGGTTTTTTGTTTTAGACAAGAATTAAAGACGCTATGCTGTACACAGTGGCGCAAATTCTGATGACGAAGCACGAAAATTAACATTAAATTATTTAACGAAAACTTAACTTTTTTTATTGAAAAAATTTGTATATAATGTTCAAATATTGTATAAAACATACTAAAAGTTTCAAAAACATAACTCTTATTTTTCCTTTAAAAAAATTTCTTAAAAATCATCCTTTTTTCGGGCTTCTAAAGTAGATTCCCCTCTTAACAAGACATCCTGAAGATGTCTAATCGCCTAAAGATATTTTCTGGATATCTTCTGGATATCTGTTGGATATGCATGCTAGCAGGATGCCAGCAGTACTATGATATATCTTTGATTAAGAACTACTTGTGCTCGTTTAATCATGAAAATGCTTGCTGGATGAATATCTAGAAACATTCATCGTTAAATAATCTCTCCTAATCTAATAAATAATTGATCCGCTAATTTGTGCAATACAATAGCTGAAAACGTTCGAAATAAAATTACATAAAATATTAACGAAAACGTTTCTCTGTATTCCTCAGGATGATAGTGATAATCCTCCGATTGATGGCATACTAATCGGTATTATTTTCTCATATCTTCCTTGTGTTTCTGATAGACCTAGGATATATTTGAGCATCTCCAATAATCATCTTTGATTTCTAACATGACATAATATGAAGCATGAACTTATCATGTTTATGCATCGAAAGAATATATGCTATTACTATACTGACAAAATGAGACAAACACAATTGAAGTTATACTTCGAAAATAAAAAAAAATTCTTTATTACGTATATACGTTGTTAACAACAAATAAATGCTATGATTAAATTTAATAAATTTATATCTCTTTAATAAATGTACCAAATGTCTCGTCAATAATATTTTTATTAAAGAATTATAGTATAAAATTTAATTCTTTGACTAATTAAAAGTTAAAATATATAATAATATATAATAATAATATGCAATAAATTTTGATTCAAGAATTATATTGTGTATACAAAAAAATAAATATTCATTATTATAATATTGACAGCAAATTAAATATACAAGTAATGTGGTATATACTTTATTAATTGATATTAACATAACAATATGTATTGCTAATTCCAAATTACGTAATATATATATAATTTGATAAATTAGCATATTTGCATGTGCAGTATAAGCTGTAACAAATATTGGACGGAAAAAAAATATTGGATTTGTATTATAAATATAATACAAATTATTTGAGAATTTTTTTCCATATATAAATCTCAACATAATTTTAGTAAAACTTATTTATTAATTTATTACTTATTTACTTAATTAATTATATAAATTGAAAGAAATTAGGCTCTATATGTATTAATTAATTATTAATAAATTCTTTTTATATAGTAAAAAAGACTTAATCACGGATAATATTAATTTTGGAAGTATAATAATAAATAATGTACTAAAATACTTTAGTATATATAAATATGTAAGTCTCTAAAAAATAAATTCTGGTAAAAATAAAGAAAATCAATTTATTTATCTTTTCTGTAATATCGTTTTATTCTTTTTAGATAATATAAACAAATCATTTAGTTTTTTATTTCAGGTAATTATCTTCTCGTTCAGAAAAGTATTATTTACAAATTAATTCTTCTTTTAAAAAATACTTTTAAACATATTACTTCTTTTAAAAACGAGAGATATTTTCACTTGTTCTTTGTCACAACAATTGTTTTTAAACTGTATATTATTTCCACAGAGAAAAAAAAGATTAATAATGTTATATTAATATTTAAACTTTACTTCAAATTTTCTCTAAATTTGTATTTTTTCTAAGTTTGTATTTGTTTCCTTTTCTGCAATTTATTCCTTATCAGATACTCCTCTAATTAATTAAACATTCTAGCATTATTCCATCTGGGTTATAGCGGTCAGCAGAAACATGCATAACGAAATAATGTCGCTGTAGTCACCATAAATTGATATATTATAGAATATATTTTGATTCAATAGTTCCTTTTTCATTTTTAATTATTTGGTCTGTTTTACCATCTTAGCTTCAAATGCCAATTTAATACAATCAATATCTCCTATCGTTTTGGTCGAGTCTCCACCAGCTCCTGGAACAATATATACTTTGTCCGAATAGAGGAAGACAAACATTAATTCTAACCAGATTCACGGACTCTTTTAAAGATAAATCAATCCGGTCTCATTATTTCAATGTGCCATCTATATCCCAACAGAACCATTCTCATATCTTTGACTAATACTCACTTGTATGTATACCGTTGTAGAGTTGGTGCTCGTATAATAAGAAGTAATATTATAAATATATATCCATCAGGAATAATCTCCTCTATTCTGACAGAAATAATTTTACTTGTACAATTCAATTGTTGCAAGATAAAATGAAATGAAAAATTAACAAAACATTTTTCTATACTTTTTAGGATGACACTGATGATCCTTTGATAGTTAAAATGGCAAGCAAATCGATGTTGTCTCTTGATTTCAATTTTATGCTATTAGTGTATCTGATGTCTATATTAATGTTGTCCATTTTGCAATTTTAAATTATCATAAACAGACATACTTGACATGATAAGGCTATTTAATTTATTGCTTAAATATATCAAAAGAACATCTTGTCGCCTTAATGAATTATACAGCAGATAATTTCCTTGCAATATTGAGTTATATAATTGTATCAGTTACATTCTGAAAATAGAGGAAATTATATTATATTATATATTTCTAATTATATTATATATTTCTAATAATAACAAATAAATGCTATAATTAAATCTATTAGAGTATCTTTTCTTTGATTAATGTATAAAATATTTTGCTGATTTCTATTAAAAAATTGTAGTATAATTTGATTCTTCTAAATTAAATATAAATTTCTTGCAAAAATAATAAAAAAAATAAATTTCTGTCTTATAAAATATATTTTAACTTACTTGTTTTAATGATGTAAAAAATTTATTCAATCATTTTATCTATATTTACTGCCTTTTTTTTAAACATCAAGTACCATTCTCAGATTCATCTAATTTTCTGTTTTGACACAAAAAGTAAAATTTTTGTTTATCTTTTGCTATAATACTTGTTGATTTCAAACTGTCAATTTCGAAGATTAATATATTTATCATACTAATACTCATGTTCTGATTAATATAATCCTTTGCTACTTTTTTTCGAAGTCAATATTTTTGTGTGATATAATAAGTATTAAAATTTAACATTTATATACATAAGAAGGAAGTATTTTTCTTCTTCTTCTTCTTCTATTGGTTAATGGCACCGGGTTAATCCAAACCCTTACGGCCAAGGAGTAGGTATTGAGTGGTTAGTTTCTATCCTCGTGAGAGGATAAATTCAAAAATTTTCTTGTGCGAAGGACACACAAGTGAAACACGTCCGCCATACTTACCGGAACTGGAAGTATTTTTTATTATTTAAAAATCTTTAAATAGAGGTTAGATCAATATCTTGAGTCCAGCGGTTATAATTGTCAAATCAGCTGATTGGTTATTTCATATAGGGATTTATGCAATTTCTGCAAATTTTGTGCGGGATTTTCAAAATTCGAAGAATTGAATTCGAATTTTAGGAAAAAAAATTTCTTTCGATTTATTTTTCAGAATTTATATCTTTATATGAATATTGTTATTAGAAGACACTTAGATAAAATTTTCTTGTATTTCTGTAAGATCTCACTAAAAAAAATAAAAATTTCCAAGTAATTTGCAAGTATGTAATATGTAAATTTATTTTAAAAAAATTACATTTTATAAAATAAATTTTCTTAATTATATTGTCAATTCTTTCATTGTTCCATTTATAAATGTAATTTTATAATACGGAGAATTTATTTCAAATATAATGTGTGTTGAAAAGACAATAGAGTATTATCGATCAAATATTAAGTGACATGTTGCAACGGATAGTCAGGTTACAAAAAGTGTTAAAAATATATTTAATAGAATAATAATTTATACTTTTTTTCGATAAATTTGCGATTTTATCTTTAAAAAAACCTCAGAAACTATAATAATTATATTTCGTTTTGTGAATATTATATCTTATAGATATTTCTATCTTGTAGATAACAAACATGTCTAAAGAAGTGGAACGACAAATTGAAAATATTCCTTTTAGAAATCATTCGGAATCTAAGAAAAAGCTTGATCAATTCGATATAGCTTACAGTAGGGAACTGCAATCCCCAATACTTGGTTATCATTATCAACTTCCTGATTTACCAACAAGTTATGTACCATCCACAATCTTGGACACATCTCTGTTACACGTAAGATTCACCATATTTGCAGAGATTGACCAAATTTTTTTTTTATCTCAATCTGGCATCTTTATCAAAAGATATATTATTATAAGATATATTATTTGTAGATATATTATTATAAGATGTATATATTATTATAACATATGTTATTGTAAGATATATTATTTGTAGATATATTATAAGATATATTATTTCTAGATCCCCATTTACGCTCATTTGAAAGTATACGATTTGAAGCCTGTGCAACTACCGGAGATCCCAAGCATTTTATCGGCATTACATTTGCAGTTCTCGTAAGTGTATCCCGTGCTCTTTGTTTCTAAAATCACGAGATGCGACATAGTTAGACGGATTTGATTTTTAGAGAGGATACTGCATTGAGTAAATCCTCGAGAGAAATATCATCGACCGCACGAATAAGCGAGGAAGGCAGAGTTTCCGCTTCTCGCAGCATCCGCGATAGTACAAAAAGTCCGCGTAAAAAGTGACGAGACGCAAAATCATGTGGACATCTCGTTTCAATAATGACGATAAATAATGTAGATTAAAATATCAAAAAATATATTAAATCAATTTTATTTCTGTAAGGTCTCTTTTTCGCTCCGATTTTTCTTCCTCCTACAAATGTCTATTTTCATTACATCTGTCATCGTTTCTTTTCCATCTTCCTGTCATCTTTTTCGTCGGGCAATTTTCAATGTTTATTCTAAATCACAAGATTATCCTTGTTGTCAGACTTAATTGTTGTGACATAATTTTGCGATAATTTATTTGAACTTTGCGTTTCGGGTTTTAAAAAAAGTAAATTTTTGTCTCTTTACATCTATTGGTTACTCGATCGAGACCGAAAACATGGAGACCGTCAAAGGATGTAGAGACAGCTGTTTGCTACGTTAGGTTATATTCAATGGAGTGATTTTTTTTTAGCACAAATATCGGTTCGTCGCTATCGGTTCGGACGAGAAGACGACTATTGATAGTAACAATATGCGACAATGAAGAGATTCAACGAATTTCTCGCGACTTGCGTCGTATTGCAATATTTTTGCCATGTATGCACTACACATTTGCTCATAAACGTCAAAAATCAGGTACGACACAATATATATAATCGCGCATTTCTATCAATAATAAAATATCTTTGTTTTTCATGTGCACATTTTTATAGAAACATATCTCGTCTCTTTTCAGATAAATTAATTTTTGTCAGATTAATCTTTAAGACACTTTGACATAAGCATGGGATATTTTTTTTCTACAACAGATTCATTTAGGTTTTTAAAGGAGTAATTTTATAATTAATATTAAATGAACTATCACTTTACTTACAGGGTGGTGATATTCTTCTAGAAACAATATCGTCTAACGTTACGGAAGATTTAATCACTTTAGAATTCCAACGTTCCGATGGAACGTTAGTCACACAGCTCATCGATTTCAAAAATGTAAGTGTTTCTGAAACATGAATTAAATTTTCTGATAAATAATTTTTAAAAGCTACATTGTTTTTTATTGCTCACATAAATTGTAGGAAGTTCAAGTTATAAAAGCTTTGGTGCTTGGTGAAGAGGAACGTGGACAAAATCAATATCAAGTCATGTGTTTTGTGAATCATTTTTATAAAGTAGATTTTATATCATCTGATGCAATGTCCAAACTGCGTCAGAAAAATCCAGGCACTGTACGTGTAGCGGAAGAAGACAGAGGTCATGTCAATTATACAATGGACTTGTTTCTGGATGTATCTCAATCTAAAGAGATCTCGAAGCATGTCGCTATGCTTTGTACAGAAGCAGCTGGATCAACTTATACCAGAAATGATGATATAAAACAGTGGATTCAAAGACCAGGTAATAATCTGTCAAATTAATATAATAATTTCAATCTTATACTTGTGTATATATACATATATACATATAAGCTATATGATAAAAAAAATTAACTGTAAAGCTAACATATAATTTGTATGCTATTGCAAAGGTTTTTCGGAAGAATTACTCATGGCAGCTGTATATAATTTTACAACTGTGCCGCAATCAGGCACAAATGACACAAGATCATTATTAGTCTCCAAATGTGCCGACACATCAAATCTGTGGGCACCTTGTACATGCTCTTTGGAGTTATGTATTGGATGGTATCCATGTGGTCTAAAATTTTGCAAAGGAAAATCTGATGGCAAGAAGATTGCCAGCACTTACCGATGCGGTATAAAAACTTGTAAGAAATGTTTTATATTTTCTTATTATTCTAAAATGAAACAAAATTGTCTATGGGACGAATGACATATAAGGACATTATAGATTAATTTTTAATATAAATTGAATATATTAATGCATACAATATAAAAGAAAAAAAACTGAAAAGAAGAATAAGGGAATTATGTTAGGAACAAATAAAACACAAAAAGTTTATAAGAATGATATAATAATAGGTAGTTAATATATCAAATAATTCTCGAAGAAGAACAAACTATAAAACTTTTAATATTTCTTTTATTAATTTGATAATTATTATATATATTAATAATTTTTTATATTTTTTTCGCTGATACAAAATTAACTTCACTTTTTAATAATTTTCTTTTTTGTATTGGATAATTTGAATATAAAAAATTATTGCTATATATATTTTTTTATTCTTTTATATAATTATTATTTTATATAATCATTAAAAGCAAAGTAAATCAAACAAAAATATTTTTGCATTATTATATATTAGATTTATATAGTGGATCAATGAGAAAAATATATAGCAGTAAATGGAATCCATATTCTAAAAGGGTTTATGTTAAACGGACATAATTTTTATTTAATTTGAGTCAAAAAGAAAATCATTAAATATTTAAAAATTTTATTCTATCTTTCGTCTGATAGAAATTTTATATTGATACATAATTTATATCAAAACAAAAGGTAACTTGAAATTCAATCGACCAACTAGCCAAGTTTAGAATCTTTATTTTTTACAACGTTTCGACCATCTGGTTGTGGTCCTTTTCAAGTAAGTTGGAAAGAGAATGTGAATGTCAAATTTCCATAATCAAGATTTTTAGAGTTGCACCATATATAACTGAGATATAACAATGTCAAAATACAATATCAAATTAGATGGAAAACTTGTCAACAATTAAAAACAAACCATCTAATTTTTATCCGTAATTAAAGAATATATATAAGTCAATAAGCAAATTTTAAGAAACACGTCATGTCGGTATGAAATACAACCCGACAATGTTTCATACCGACGTGACGTATTTCTTAAAATTTGCTTATTGACTTATATATATTCTTTAATTACGGATAAAAATTAGATAGTTTGTTCTTAATTGTTGACAAGTTTTCCACCTTATTTGATATTGTATTTTGACATTGTTATATCTCAGTTATATATGGTGCAACCCTAAAAATCTTGACTATGGAAATTTGACATTCACATTTCACATTCTCTTTCCAACTTACTTGAAAAGGACCATAACCAGATGGTCGAAACGTTGTAAAAAATAAAGATTCTAAACTTGGCTAGTTGGTCGATTGAATTTCAAGTTATCTTTTGTTTTTTTTATATTTCACTAGTGATTTGAATAATCTTAACCTTTTTTATAATTTATAAAAAGAAATATTTTCATTATAAAAAGAAATATTTTATTTATATAAGAATGGATATTTGTAACATTTTTCCATATTCATAAGAGTGAATATATGTAATTTTTTTGCCTAAATCGAAATTTTAATGTTCAATACATTCCAACATTTGTAATAAAATATTTTAACGTATTCCTAATTCTACTTTTGTAGAATTAATTTTGCCTCCATAAAAAATTTAAAACATTCACAGATAGAGATACATATAAAGTATTGTGATCAACAATTCCAAAAGATTTCTACAAAATCCAAAAGATTTCTACAAATGTGTTTTTACACACACTTTCTTAATAAATTTATTTAAAACACATTCCCGATTATTATTTACGCCTGCGACAAAAGTAAAGCCATTCCAGTAATAATACCCAGTAATTTTCATTTACATATCTAGAATATTCCTTGTACTGATTATATGTTACAAATGATCCATTCGAAAATTTAGAAATATTCCGTTTTATTTCCTGAAACAGAAATATCAGGATAATTTTGTATGTAGAGTTTTATAAGAGCATGATTTGTAAAGCTGCCATTTATACATTGTACATGTGTACATTATAAGTTCTAATTGTACATATTATGCAGGCACATATGCAGAGACACACAAATAATGATAAATATATATGACAATGATCTAGGCATGTGTATATAAATTCTTATGTTAATAGTCGAAATATTGTACAGTCTATATAAGATTTGCAGCATTGTACGTATGTGTATATGTAAGACTTTGTAAGAATATTATTAATTATACTTTAATATTAATTGATATTTTGAATATCATCGATCTATAACGAATGTTTTTGCATGTCTGAATGAGAGAATATTACTTAGTGGATCATTGTGAACAAGACTGCAAAATCTGTCCATTTAATGTTTAATGGTTAAACCATTATGCTCTCTGAAAAATCTATACACTGTATACATTACATTTGTAGTAAAAAAGAAATTGCTCGAATACGGGAGAATACATACGTATACTTACGCTTGTAATCCAACGTTTGCGAAACACTTGTAATAAATATTTAGCGATATTTGGTGTCATTTAGTCACGCAACAATTATTACGACGCGAAAGTAAAAGACGCAACAATGCAATAAATGGAGGCATTTATAACTCATTATATTGATAACAGAGCTGACAATTAAGCAAATGGTATTCTAATTAGATTTGTTATTAACGAATTGGAAAAGTCATTAAGTGAAAAAGTAATGTTTAAAATGCTACGTAATTATTTACGTAATTATTTAAAATAAAGAAGGAATTTTTAACTGATTAACTTCAAATGAATTAAATTTTTGTTAATAAAATAACCATTTTTCACTCCATTGTCGATTGTTAAAATATCGATTCTATTCTGGGCAATTGATAAATTGTATTGGATAATATTGACATCACTTATATATATAAGAATATTGCAACAATAAAATAATGTAAATGTCGCACAACTCTGTTAAATAGTTATGTATAAATCAATGGGGATTAATACATAAAAGGTATAAATAAAGAGCAGAATAAATTTGTGAATATCTAGAACAATATTACTATTTGTACAAAAATATGTATATAGATTCAGCAGGGACAGATATTGATTTTAATTAATAACTTTATATGCATAATAAATGATAGAGAAGGACGATATGTGCAATAAGAGAGAATTTCTATAAATGAAAGATTATATAAAATATTTATAATCATTTATTTAATATTTAATATTCTTTTCTTTGATGTGCCTGTAATTTAATTAATATAAATATATTTATTTGTGTGATAAAAAAATTTTATACACCCTAATTATGTGAGATTTTTTTCAAATATCAGAAGCACAATTACATACATATGTACACACATGGAAAATAAGAAATATTTATCAATGCTTCATTAATCAATCTGTATCAACCCCCTTTGATGTAATTTATGGGTATTACTACACTATGTATGATTTCAGCTTTACACATAATGTTGTATCTTATACACATATTTTTTATATATATTTAATAAAAAGAATTAATATACATACACATAAATGTGTTTTAATAATGTGTAATTTTGAAATAATATAATGCTGAAGATTATTTTTAGTACATGCTTAATTAAGTTGTATTTACTTGTACAATATATTATTATTTTGCATATACAAAAAATATCAAAGTTTTTTAAAAAGTTCAAAATTCTATAAATTTATCGTGCGTCAAATTTCTTGATGGAAATTTTCTCGTTTCATTAACAGATATGTGGCTATATGAGGAGCACATAATACTTTGTAATGTAATATATGTATATGTATGCGTGTCATACATATGCTACGTCTATCATATGTGCGCTACAAATAAAGTAAACAATATGTAACAATGATAAATTCGATAATAACATGTCATATTTTTTGTAGAGGGATATTCTCTTTTGTAGAAGAATATATGCAGATATATGTTTGTTCATAATTGGTTCTATTAAGTACGATACATTAATAATAATCTTAATTATTAATAGCAAAATAATAATAGTAATAATTTAGTTTAACCCAGAATTCTTTATACATTTCTATACACATCAAAGATGTTTTGCATCATTTGCATTTTTACTAAACTTAATGTGCAATTTGCACAGTAGAAGTATCACTTTGATGAGCAAGAAAACAATTTATTTATACAATAAGAACGTATACATTTCAATATTATATTAAAAATATCTCTATCATTACATTAAAAATAAATGTTTTTGGGCGATAAACAATTTTCAGATAAATGATTCTAATAAAAATAAATGCTATTATCTCAGAGTAAAAATATATCCTTGTTGACGCAAAACATTTCCTGATATGTAAAAGTTTTCTAATTTAATAATATAAATTTAAAATATCTCGCTATTGCTATTATGTTTGTTACTATGTTACCTTTGATAATGAAGAACTATGCAAGTGACATCTACAGAAGTGTACAATCCTCTCTGCATTTTTATGCTACATTAGATCAACCATATCATCAGTAGCCTATTATTACGTTTTATATGAGATCTAAATTGTTTATGTTCATATAAAAATGTAGATAATTATTTCAACAATTTTGTAAATTTTTATCCAATAAAGTCTTGTAAAATTTTTATAAAATAAAATAAATTATTAGTATTATAACATTTCATATTACAGTTTTAGAATTTGTTTTACAATCTCATTTATCTCAGCACAACGGATGATAATTATGTTATTAATTCAATGTGAATATAATTTCAATTAAATTGAAATCCTCAAGAGATCATGTTTATACGCACAGATATGCAAAGATAAATGGAATTTCACAAGATAAAAACTGCAAAATTACATGTTGCCAGTATCAGAATCAAATGAATCGAATTGCAAATCAATATCTTTCATTCGTAAAGATTCAGAATTAAAATATTACTTTTAAACTTGACGAGAAGAGAACGTACCTTCTATCGCGAGATAGATATGCTTTGATATATTTCGGGTAGCACCAAGCACAATGACGTAAAACATGTATAAGCGTTTGTTATTCTCTCCAATCACAATCTGAAAGACTGTTCTCACGTCAAATATATACGTCAACCCATCAAACCCAAAAACATATCTGTAAAAGAAATACTAGCTACTGTAGCAGGTTTTGCGCACGTCCGCAAGTATAACACTGAAATCATCGTCAGCCTTGGACACATGTTCCATATTCTGAGGCTGTTGCTGTTGTTGCGATTGCGGCTGTTGATGCTGTTGTTGCGCGGCCGAGTGATCAGGGTACTTGGACACTTCTAGATTCTGTTGATGATACTGTTCCATGGTGTGACCGATCGTGACGTTGGAACAACGAGCGTCTTTGCTGCTCTGTTGATCGTCAACGATGCACTGAGAGTTCGACATGTCCAACTGGGACGGTGCACCATAATAGCGCAGATCGCTGGCGTAGTTATGATTGCTATCCAACATATTCTGCGACGACAGGCTCGAATGTGCCACGCTCGTCGGATGGGAATATTTGAAATACTTTTCCAACTGCAGCGCTTGCTGCTGATGATCTTCCTCGGTACTCATGCCAGGATCAATGTGGCCACCAAGAATCGCGTGCTGCTGCTGAGCGCTGCCCGAGTCTGTCTGGTATTCCTGATGATGCGACATTTGGTATCGGTGCGTCACTGTGCCTGTAATAAATTACAGGTCGAACGATGACGTAAGCATAACATAACGGAACCGAATAAATGCGTGATATGCATATGCAAAAATATTTATAAAATTGATTGTATTATAAATAATTGATTGTATTATAATACTTGGAGAATCATTGTAATTCTTTCTAATATAATTCAGTAATTATACTTGTTTTTGAAAAAATTCAAATATTTTTTTTACATTCACACATGATTTCTAGGAAAAATAATTTTATTATAAAAAAGAATATATAATCAATGATTTTCAAATTTTTTTTTAAAACTTTCTTGTAAAGAATACATGTGTTGTCATCTTCTGATTCTGGATGAGTATTACAAATCTCTAAATTTGATATGAATAAACGAGAAAAGAATGTTACCGGAACAACTTTCGGCTCCGCGGATTCCCATGGACTGCTGTCGATTACTGGCGCATTGAACTGGATTGTAATTGCTTTCGACGGTGGATTGCATTGAATAGTTTGTCGCGTTCTTGGACGACTGCGTGTTACTGTAATGTTGCAACGATTGATCGTGCGGCGAGGCGACCGGCGGATAAAACGTACCCGTGACGGAACCAACATTGTCAAAACCGGAGCGCAGCTTGTTGCACGATACCATCATACCGTTTGCAATACCCACCGCGGCTATGCTCGTCGACTGTCTCTCAAAGTTCAAATAATTCACCTGATGGAACCAAGAAATATTCGAAACTGTTATTTGAAAATTTCGTAAATAACTTAACAAATTAAACTTATATGTATATATTAAAATAACCAATTGAATGAAGGCCAATACAGAACTAGCTCGCTGATATTAGTGCGAAAAAACAAAAATAATAATATTGTTAAGACATGTGATTAAAAATGATACAATAAATACATCGATCGCAACGTTTCGGTCAATCATATGACCCTTTTCAAGCAACGGAAAAATTTAAATTTAAGATGTTACATACCCGCTAACAATAAAGAAAGGATAACGCATATATATAACAAACGCAAATTTGCAAATATAAAATAATATGTAAAATAAATCTAGAAGTCAAAAATTAAAACAGTTACAAAAATTGAAAAAAGTTAGATTCGTAAATGTAGCTGATATATGTATGTTGTTAAAAGCGGAGACCCGAACAACATACATATGTCAGCTACATTTACGAATCTAACTTTTTTCAATTTTTGTAACTGTTTTAATTTTTGACTTCTAGATTTCTTTTACATATTATTTATATTTGCGAATTTACGTTTCTTATATATATGCATTATTCTTTCTTTATTGTTAGCGGGTATGTAACATTTTAAATTTAAATTTTTCCCTTGCTTGAAAAGGGTCATATGATTGACCGAAATGTTGCGATCGATGTATTTATTGTATCATTTTTAATCACATGTCTTAACAATATTATTATTTTTGTTTTTCTCGCAATATCAGCGAGCTAGTTCTGTATTGGCCTTTATTCAATTGGTTATTTTAATTTATATTATCAGAACTCTTAAACGCTTATATTTTTTAATTATTATATGTATATGTTACATTGTTTGTAAAATTGCAAGTAAAATGATGAGATAATTTATGGATGAAAAATTATAGCAAAAATTAGAAATATATCAAAAATGTATGTAACGTACCGATTTCTTATATGTTAACGTATCCGTATAACTGCCGGAATTCTGACACGACGATACGTTAGTATTGCTGGCATGACCCGTGTGTAATTGACTGTCGCCGCTCATAAAGGTGTATCGTTTCGTCTGATCGGTCATATCTCCGTGTTGCTTCGAAGTGCCCTCCATCAAATCTCGTTCCGGATCTGGATTCTGAGCAGACGATAGATGGCCGCCGTCACCTGGTGATTAAATCATCCCGATTATATATGCAACGACTTGATAATAATTTAATTATTCCACGATATCGCATCCTATATTTTATATGTCAAATTTAACACGTGTATCTAATACTATTAGCTCCAATAAATTTCTTCAGGCATCTATTATTGTTTTTATTGATATTATTGCTTATTACTATTGCTTTAAAGATTCTTACCGTCAGGTTCGGGACTCGCCACCGGAGATATATCCGGAGTGTGAATAATGGGCGTGTACGGGCTACCGTAAAGCGAATTATTTTCCGACTTGTATTCCTGGATACCCTGCTGCTGCTGATGGTATAGGGATGAGATCGGGGAATGGCCACCCCACGGGATCTGAGGTATGCCCTGGTAACTGTCCATCTTGGACCTTAAACATATTTCGATTATGTATTATATACTCGAGAATATAATGTTCGTTGATTATATCGATTATATAATGTATTGAAGTAGAATGATTCATAAATGTCTCTACTTCGAAGGATGAATTTATGCTAAAACACATACTTGAATCTTACGTAAGCATCATAATAATAATTTCTGTCTTATAAAAGATAACTTATTAATCATCTTGTCAACGAATATTTCTTTATCGAGATGATTATGTTTGAAAAATTCAAATATTATTAAATCTCGAAAATATAAGGTCATGTCGTCGAGATCATAAGCGTCATCGTCGTCGGCGCGTCTCGCTTCGTTTAAATCTTAGCGAGATCTCTCAATTAACCGGCGGTTTTACTCGTACGTGCCTTCATTAGCGGAAAGTATGGGCCAATATCGACTTACATGGAATGATGAATCGCCGGGCCGGTAGGGTTAGACCTGTTGCCCACGGCGTTGGTCGTCGAGGGAGGCGAGGACGGTGCACCGGGTGTCCGTTTCGCGTGCTTTCTACGCCGCGGCCTGTACTTGTAATTCGGATGTTCCTGCATGTGTATGACCCGGAGCCTCTCGGCCTCCTCGACGTAGGGCCTTCTGTCTTGCGGCGTCAGTCCTCGCCATTTCTTTCCTGAAAGGAACAAAATCGCAGTTTAATAAAGAATGTTAGACAGAGACGAACTAAACGACGAAAATGATTAAACGACACACGGTATATACAGCTTACCAGCTCCAGGATTCCCTCTGCATGCCGCATGAACAATCGAAATATAAAGGATGTAATATAATATTTTGTCAGAGTGCGATATATATTTATATACATGTATGTCTGCTCTAATATTAAAATATATTTGAAGGATGAAATTTTGAGATGTTTTATAATTATATAAATTGACGCTAATGAAATTAATAAACATTTATGAATAAATAAAAATAGAGAATATTAATTTAATTATTTTTTAAAATCAATTTTAATTAAGAAAATAAAAGTTAGTTTATAATATATTTATCTCTTTTCCTCGCTATTTATGTTAGAGGTTGTTATTGTAGTAATAATATTTTTGTCACGAGTATTTAAAAAAGCCTGTTCACAATCAAGATTAAGCCTTAAATTTGAAATTAAAATTCGAGAATTAATATTAAAATATATTTGAAGAATTAAATTTTGAGATGTTTTATAATTATATAAACTGACAGTAATGAAATTAATACACATTTATGAATAAACAAATAGAGAAATAGAGAAAACAAATAGAGAATTAATAAATAATAATTTAATTATTTTTTAAAATCAATTTTAGTTAAGAAAATAAAAGTTAGGTTTATAATATATTTATCTCTCTTTCTCGCTAAATATATTAAAGATTGTTATTGTATTTATAGTAATAATACTTTTGTCACGAGTATTTAAAAAATCCCGTTCACAATCAAAGATTAAGCCTTAAATTTGAAATTAAAATTCGAGAAAGAGAGACAAGAGCAAGTAGTTATTATCTATTGCCTCTCCTCTCGAAAAATGAATTTATCGGGCAAAAAACGCTCGAAGACGTTTGCCGGTGCGCTTTAATATATCGATCCTCGCGGGAGAGATCCTCGCGTCCGTAAATACTCCGATAAATTACGCTGCCCGACAATAATGGGGCGAGCCCCCGGTGTATACATCTCGATATCCCGAATCTCGATAAAATCGTCGGTCGATCCCTTTAGCTAACGACGCGCTTAATTCGGCCCGCGAGAGAACAGCCCCTCTCTCTCTCTCTCTCTCTCTCTCTCTCTCTCTCTCTCTCTCTCTCTCTCTCTCTCTCTCTCTCTCTCTCTCTCTCTCCCTCTCTCTTTCTCTGTCGTCGCCTCGATATACGTGGCGCAAAACGAGCACATAAATGGTCTCTCGTATATACACAACGTACGTACGTACGTACGGATACATACGTATCTGTATTACAGGTGGGCTTGGTCGGCGGCGGCGGCGGCGGGTCTTGGTCTGACGACCAAGCCTGGAATCTGCCTCAGTTGCGTTCAATATGCCAACATGGTAGGCCGGAATATCATTAAGCGAGGCATAGGGTTCATACGAGCATAAGATGCTCGCGACAAGAACGAAAAAATTGAGGCGGATTTATATACTACGCATATATATATATATATATATATATATATATATATATATATACATAATACTATATATATGTGTGCATACACACACACACACACACACACACACACACACACACACACACATACGCGGGATTATGTCTATAAATATATATATATATATAATAATAATAATATATATACACATACATATATACAGATGTAAATGCATATGCGTGTCTTGTATAGGTACATAGGTACATGGGGGCGTAGATATGGGTGCGCCCGTGCCTTCAGCCAGCCACAAGGCACGAACCATTATTTCATATTTCATTTTGTATATTTCAACTCTCCGGAGGAGAGAGACGCTAACCCGGAGGACTCCGGAAGAGGGGCGGGAAAATAAGAGAGAAATCGCACTTTGGCACGTCAGACTCGAGCGTCCCCTCTTTTTCTTTCAAGTTAACGAATTTCGTGGACAATCGCAAGAGCGCATTTATATTTATGTATGTTTTTTCGAAACGTTATTACGAGACAAAGGAAGGCGAAGAGAGAGACAACGGAAGAGAGAGAGGGTTATTAGGCAAAAGGATATCGCTTTTGTCGCGTGACAATTTCTTTTTCTCGTCAAGCGATTCCTCATTTTTTTTCCAGGGTTCCCGGCCAACCGACTCTTCGACTTCTTTGTACGAGGAAAAAAGGAGAATTCAGAGGAGTCCGTGCGACAAAAGGGACACAAATGAGATTTTCGGCTAACAATAAGTAAACTTAATTTAATATTCCTGGGCGTGCGCGCACTCGCGGTGAGTTACCCGGCGATGATTCATCATCACACCCGCGCACGCTGCGTCCCACCGTGATGTCCTCGTTAAGTATTCTAATGGTTGGCGTGTACCTCTAATTTACCGCGCTTAGGCCGAGGTCTCGTCGGACGACTTCATTAATTTCGAGCAAAAAGCGGCGGCGTCGGATTAGAAGGATGAATGATTCTTCGCTTATCGTCGACCTTCTTGTTCAATCCATGTAAACGAATAATGAATTAACACACTTAAATGCCCTCTTAATTTGACACGGACATTTTTCCGGTTCCCTCTTTCTCTCTCTTTCTCGCGGACATTTGGACCATCAGGTCGCGTGGACATTTCGTATAAAGAAAAAAAGGATATTCTTGTTTTGAAAATATATCTAATTTTAACATGGAAATCTTGAAATGAGATTATATTGCGTTAATTAAGGAAAAATATAATTGCTTACTTGTATGAAATCATATTATACAGTTTAATCCAGAAAAATATATTTCTATAATTTAAGATTTAATATTTTTGAATGGAAAAGAGACAATGTTGGATAGAAAATAACATTTTTTAAGTCAAAGATTATAACTTCCTTAGAGTAGAAAATAATTATATATTTCAATAATTACACCTCAAGAATATATAATTAAATAATTATATATTCTTGAGGTGACAATTACAATATTAAAATAAGACTATAATATTGTTAAAATTTAAAATTATTAAATTCCTTTAAGAAGATTATAAATTATTGCGTATATACGAAACAATGAATACGTTAGTTTAAGTATACAAGTTTTGATTTGACATTTATTTTTTTCCTGTGTGTCAATCTTGTTTCTTAATTTTAATAAGGATAAGAATTTTTGTAGGAGCTATAAATTGTCAGGTCATAGAATAGAACATTTTCAAGCGAAAAAATTGGTATAATTGTTGTAGCAATATCATACTCTGATTAAAATTGCTCAATCTGTGTATCTTAATCGCAATATATTTTAACGATTATAAACATCTCGGATAATCCTTAATACACACGACACAGATATTTCCTCAATCTTTCAACCCGCATAATTTAAGTATATATAAGTTTTGATTTGACACTTTTTTTTCTGTGTAAGAATGTTCGATGTAGGCTCTCCGTATCGCAATTTCGATCGACTCGCGCGGATCTATCCAGCGTGAATCTAACGGAGAATGTAAAATTAGCATCGCGACAAATTACGAGATTCCTGCGAGCGTTCGATCGCGCGCGAAATCACGCGTGTCAAAAGGTCCTAATCGCGCCGCAAAGTCACGGCGGCAAGAATCTCGGCGAATCTCCGCCGCGGTTTCCACAGTCGTTGACATTTTCCAGAAAGCCCGCTCGTTTCACCGCCTAATTAACGATTCCGCGGTGATTTATGCACGCGGTCGTCGGTAATTCATTCGGCCAGCCGGCCGGCTTTGATTAAACTCCGCCGTTTCTTCCCCCTTCCTTCTGCCCGGGCATCGCGGGAATTTCGTTATGGTCGCGAACGCGGGACTGGCACGTGACATTTTCGAGGAGAATCGAGCGAGAAACCTCTCGCACGCGGCATTTAGAATATTAACAGTCGCTCGTAAGGAGTTAGTCCTCCCGCCACGACTTTAATTACGCATACCCGATAAATCTTCCCTACAACCGGATTCAAATATTCCTCGCTCGCGAGAGCCGGCCGTCGTAAAGTATAGCGTCAAACACACTCGTAAATCTATCGGGGCTCGTTCTCGAGCGGCGATCGCTCGGTTGACACGTTCGGCTCGACAGTCGCCTCTTGTTCGCGCCAAACGATTCTCGATCGCGGATCCAAATTCGCGTCGGATAAATAATACGTTGATGCGTCTACGCGACGGAAAGGAAGAGAAGAGGAGACGAGGAAGGGAGAGAGAGAGAGAGAGAGAGACGAGGAAGAGGGCCGGAGTCGAGGCCCACATCGGTGGGACCGCATCGCGCGCACCCCGCCCAACCTGGGTCGCCCACTGTCACCATTAATAATACGTCTCCGGTCCCGTGATGTATCTCATCTCCCGACGGCGTTGTGCGCGCGTCCGCTCTTATACAGATGCGCAGCATCGATGATGCAGCTGTATCCGTGTATTAAAGGAAGGAATTGTCATTTCCGAAAAAGAATTGTCGTTTTCTCAAATTCGGCCAAAGAGATTCCAAGATGCAATAAGTAACTAAACCTTCCTTGGTTAATAAGAAACTGATGTGCAAAAGATGACACCAAATTATATTATTGTTATCGAAAATAGCGATAAAAACCGATCCGAAACACAAACTTCCTCCGTCTTTTGCCAAGCGTAAGTTGGCAGCAATCGAGAGTAAGAAAGGGAGGAAGGAATTGTCATTTCCGAAAAAGAATTGTCGTTTTTTCAAATTCGGCCAAAGAGATTCCAAGATGCAATAAGTAACTAAACCTTCCTTGATTAATAAGAAACTGATGTGCAAAAGATGACACCAAATTATATTATTGTTATCGAAAATAGCGGTAGGAACCGAGGTCGATGAAACTCCCTTCGTCTTTTGCCAATCGTAGGTTGGCAGCAGTCGGGAATAAGAAAGGGAGGAAGGAATTGTCATTTCCGAAAAAGAATTGTCGTTTTCTCAAATTCGGCCAAAGAGATTCCAAGATGCAACAAGTACCTAAACCTTCCTTGGTTAATAAAAAACTGATGTGCAAAAGATGACACCAAATTATATTATTGTTATCGAAAATAGCGATAAAAATCGATCCGAAACACAAACTTCCTCCGTCTTTTGCCAAGCGTAGGTTGGCAGCAGTCGGGAATAAGAAAGGAAGATATAATTGACTTGTAAAAAAAATTAGATCGTTAAATTTGGAGCTAGGCGACTCTCGAACGATGACGTTCACTTTGACAGTTGCTTTCAGGACAAAGACATGGACAGGTTCGTAGGTAGATACACGCAATGTACGTCGAGCCATTCAGACACGTCGAGTGTGGCACGTGGACGAAACGTCTCGCCTCCTTTGTGGACAATCTCGACGAGAACGAGACTCCTGCCCTCGGCACAAAAAGAGACTTATCTGTCAGGGTTTGTGCGATCTTAATGAAGTATCTCGGAAGGAGGCGAGCAGTTTCGAAGTACTCGATGACGCGGAGACAAGGAAATTATAACACCCTTTGCTTTGAATCTGGTGGTTTCTCCCACACGTCCTCGAGAACGATTTCAAGAGAAAGATAAATGGACATTAACGTCTGTCTCTCGGACTCCTCGATGAAGAATCGAGGAAAAAGCGTGTTAGCGGCGGCTTGTTCCTCAAAACGACGCGTCGCTTTGCCAAGAAATCGCGCAAAGAAACACTTCCGCGCTGCCAGGGGAAAGACAGTGACACGTTCCCGTCGAGAGTACGCGTTACGTGGACGGACGTAGACTGCATCATAATCGTGCCGTAAACTTCAGCCGAACTTTGCGAAAGTTGCGGGATGACTGACAATCGGCGTGAGAAATCTCGCCGGATAAATCGTGCGATTTTGCGCTTATAAAGAGAGTTTCATGCATATAATAAATCCGGATTCTATTATTTCACAATATATTTTCTCAATTCTCGTAAATAATTTCGCGCGCAAACGCAACGAAAAAAAAAAAAAAAAAAATCTACTCCTTTCCAGGAGGAAAATTATCTCGCGTCGACGTCCGTACAAATTATCATATCACTCCATCTGTCATTTTTTTCGAGCCGGGATATAGGCGTGGTGTGGATGATCCGCGCCTGAGATGATCCGAGAGGACAAAAGTCGAAGTCATCGATAAATCGCCTACAACGCCACGTCGGTGCTCGAGGGCTCTCCCTCCTCCCCCTCGTCCTCGTCTCTCGTGCCACGTGTATTTTCATAAATATAATAATTTATTTCTATCTCTTCGCAACCGAGCGAGGATACATGTTGCAATCACGATTCGTCTTCATCGTCATCGTCGTCGTCGTCGTTGTCGTCGTCGAGGATAGGTGGGTCGATCGTATAAGCGTCGTCGGAAGGTAAGGTAAGGTAAGGGTGCGGCCAGACTCCGCTCTCGACTCCACCTCATTACCCGGCATTCTATGCAGAGACCGCGCTTATGGCTTATTATTGCCTTAGCTTAGCCAACCCGTCGGTTCCTTCGTCCTTCTTACAGACGGATACATATGTACGCGCGACCGTACATGATACAATGTGTGCAATGAATGCGTAAGATATAGGGTGACGCGCGCAAAACGTGACGATTTAATATCGTCGATATTTTACGAGAATAGTGATTTCATTCCAGAGAAGGTGTTTTCTTGACAAAACCTAGGTTTCAAGAGAAAAAGAGAGGAAGAGGGATTTCGCATCATCTCCCATCAGTTCAGAAATGTCTGCGTGCACTGATCAGCACGTGTTTAAGCATGTGTCCCTCGAGTAGAAAAATTTCTGGGAAAAACTTGTCACTATCCAGAAATTGACCAAACTAGTCAGAAACTGCTCATAAACTATTCAGAAACTGACTAATTTCTGGGAAAAACTTGTCATTATCCAGAAATTGATCAAACTATTCAGAAACTGCTTATAAATTATTCAGAAACTGACTAATTTTACTGTTCAATTATTGGCGAAGCCTGTCAGTTTCTGGCTAGTTAAATTGGCCAAACTAGCTAGTAACTAGGATTCCTGGCCAGCTAGCTAAAAAATGATTGAATTTCTACTCGGGGTTTATCCGTTCCTTCGACGATCCCTCCATCGCCTGGGCTCATTTTATATGTATGTGCAATTATTGGCCCCGATCTTGTCTCATGGTTCGTTATGCTGCGGATCGCCTACCAGCGGCTACGACTAAAGAAGGCTCTCTCTCCTCCGTCTGTCCGGATTCGTCGAGACTTTGTCGGTACGACGTTCGGAGGGACAAAAGCGTGCATAAAGAGGTTGATTCGGAGAGATTTAACCAGGTGCAACTACCACTGGCCCGTCAGCAGTTTTCGCAAATAGAAAAAAAGTACCAACGATTACGAGTAACTTTAAATAACTTGCGATTTTTACAACGTAAATGCTCGATTTACGAGAGGTAAATCGTGTCGGACAACTTTATTGATCGATGATCGCTAGATTGACTATGATGACGATGGCAATTTAACTCTTTCGTTACTAAAAGTCATTCGATTCAAAATACTCCACGTTAAAATAGCGATTACTCAAATAAAATTTTATGATTTTAATTGAAATGATTTTTGAAGACATTTTTATTAAAAAAAATATCCTCAAAAATCATGTTTTTCTCTCTTTCTCTTTCTCATTAAAATAAGAATTTAAAACAGAAATATATTATTTGATTGTAATGGTAACAAAAGTAAAATATCTATTTGTTTATTTTTTATGTAATAAACAAATAAAAAGGCAATTAAAATCATGTTTCTCCTCCTTTCTCTCTTTCTCATTAAAATAAATATTTAAACTAAATAATTCTTGTTTCCATATCATACTCAGCGTTATTAAAAAAATATATATTTTTATAAAGATTGTATTTCATTAAAATAAATATTTAAAAATTTAAATAAAACTTGTCATGTATATACTATATTGTATATACTACTATATTGTATATATTGTATATTGTACTATATTGTATATACTATAAAAAAATATTATAATTTTAATAAAAAATATCCCAAATATTGCAAATTGAATTTTACAAACAAAATTATTTTACTATTAAAATGAGATAACTGTTTGCAGCCTTGTTTGCGCGGCTGGATGCCGTTTGCGTACGAGACGTTTGTACTGTACGGTCGCTTTTCGACCGGACTCTGCCATAGCGAAAGGGTTAAGTGCGCTAGATCGAAACAAGTTTACTAATGCGCAATGGACCCGTGAGCTCGCGGATGGTATAAAGGAACAAATGAGTTTCGTGATCGTACGAGAGGCCGATCTTGTCTCGGATTAATCGAGCAACGCTGGCGAACAAGTCTCTCCGTCGAATTCCGATAGAGCGCAGGAGAGAGAGAGAGAGAAAACAGGTCTAATTGAAGACACGGAGAGACCAGTTTCGTTATCAAACTAATTAAAAGAAAAAATTCATCGTCATCCTGGGCGAAAGACAAGACACTAAACAATTTAGCGACGAATAATTTAGTGCACGAAACCAGAGCACGTTGCGAAATAAAAGGGAAGCGGGGAACAAGGAGGAAAAATATATCAGCGACATGTTACCGATTATTAAACGCATCATAAATCGCTGCAAACTGCAGTAGCTTGTTAACGTATTATATTACTGTAGAAACCGATGTTTACGATACATATACAATATTTATTACGACCAGCGCGTTTATGATTTTCGCTCCGTTGAATCGCTGATTATTTGCAGGTGCGACTGATAAACTTGGAAAGCCACTCGGGCATAAATTTTGATAAAAAGAAAATATTTGTTTTTTTTTTATTTAGAATATTTGACGATAAACTATTATATTATATTAACTATTATATATACTAATTGCACAAAGTTATATAACACTGTAATATATCAATTATATAACAAATGTAATGTACACGTTATATAATAATGTAATATATGTTATATAACACTGTAATATATAAGTCATATAACAATGTAATGTACAAGTTAAATACACAGAAAAAAAATAAGTATCAAATCAAAACTTATATACTTAAACTAACACGTTCATTGTTTCGTATATGCGCAATAATTTATAATCTTCTTACAAGAATTTAATAATTTTAAATTTCAACAATATTATAATCTTATTTTAATATTGTAATTGTCACCTCAAGAATATATAATTATTTAATTCTATTTTAAGAAAATTATAATCTTTGATTTAAAAATATTATTTTCTATCTGACATTGTTCCTTTTCCATTCAAGAAAATTAAATCATAAGAATAATTTTTCTCGATTGAACTATATAAAATGGCTTCATTCAAGTAGGCAATTATTCAAACAATTATATTTTTCTTTAATTAACGCAATATAATCTCATTTCAAGATTTTCATGTTAAAATTAAATATATTTTCAAAACAAGAAAATAATGAAACAAGAAGAAAATGTCTTTTTTTTTTCTGTGTAACACTGTAATATCGGTTATATAACATAAATGTAATATATCAGTTATATAACAATATAATCTATCAGTTATATAACAATTACAAAAGTATTTATAACAATTTTTTTTTCGTTGCATTGCATTATTCGACGATGCGTCTTTCCGCTTAACGGCAAATCGACACGATCGAGACCTATATATATATTCAACTGCACTTAACCGTGTAGCAGGATGTAGGTTGCCGATCGATCGACCTCTTTTCCCTACGAACACTTTTTACGAAAACGCAATTTACAGAGTGGGCAGAGCCGATTCCAGCCTCAGAAGTTCATCCACCGTGCAGTCGAGGTGCTGCTATTGTTCGAGAGCCACCCAATGGAGAGGAGGAGAGAGTTAGGAGCGGGAGGATGGTATCGGGAAGGTGATATGTATATGTACGCGGTACCATCGAGAAAAGCGGGCCTTTCCCTTAGAGTTCAAACGTGGTTTCTTACGCATTTCGCGCGCGAGCGCGTATTAATTTCAATCGGCTGCCAATCTTTTCCCGATCTCTTATCCCGCCTCGCGGCTATCGCGAAAGGTCACCGTAACTTGGTACGGCTTATTACGCATTTGTTATCCTCCTTCGCGATTAGATCGTTCGCCGCTCGAATCGATATAATTTCGATAAGTTCGACCGGGACGTTCCTCGACGGAAATTTCTCAAAATGCGTAATTATGGCATTATTCAATCTTCGACAATCGGGAGATCGTTATCGAAAACGTTCTCCGCCAAGATAAATAGCGCGAGAGGTGGCTGGTATCTACACGGCCAATAACTTTCAATCGACGCGCTGTCCCTTAAATCGACCAACCGAGGTCGATGTTGTTATCGGTCCTTCCGCACCGAGCACCATTATAGCGAGATACCGTACGTTTAAGGGCCGAGATCCGTCGTTTAAGGGCCGCGAATCGACCGCATTCGGAAGGCAGTTTGGTACTTTACGAGAGGAGAAACGCATCCTTTTCTCGCGAGAAAGAATATACAGGGTGTCCCGATATCGCCCTTCAATTATAATTTCGTCGAGAGAGGAAAATGGGACCAATTTACTGACTCATATATATTGCCACAAATTTCTAATTTTCAATTTATAAGTATCTAAGTAATTTTCTTTCTTCTTTTAATTTTAATAAATTAAATTAAACTTTTACTTAAGGATGTTTTGTATCTATTTTCAAAATATTGAGAATTTAATGAAAATTGTACAGAATGTCCTTTACATATGTTTAGAATCTTCAGTACAATTTTTAAATCGATTCACTAAAGCGTTCGCAAGTTATAAGGATTTTAATTTGCACCGAATTAACATGTGTTTTTATGGAAACGTATAACCACGTCGATTTAAATGACAAAAACACATGGAAATAATATTCACAATTTGTTTAAAATTTGCAAAAGTTTAGATACAGAGGAAATATTTGGTCAAATAATATTATACAAGTGATACTAACTGGTTAAAAAGATATTAAAAATAATTCAATGAAATTAGCCATGTATCTGACAGAGCGAAATTCTCTGCGAAAAGTTAATCATTTCGATTAACGAAATTCGAAATATTTCAATAAAAACGTAATAAATATTAAAATATACATCAATAAATATTAAAATATACATATAATTAATTTAGTCAATATTGATTTTCAGCTACTTTTTGCTGGGATTGTACATACAAAACATCCTTAAAAATTAAATTAAACTCTTTAAATTAAACTATTTAAATTAAAACTTTATAAAAGAAAGTACACGAAAAAATTTCATAAGAAATTAAATACGTCATCGACCCATTTCAACGTTGATTAGCCTCGAAACGAGGTCGGTGCCTCAACTTTTCCCATGCATTTTTATTCCACACAATTTCTCATACTCAAAATACATCAAAAGTGGATATATTCGTCAATATTGATTTTCAGCTACTTTTTGCTGGGATTATACATACAAAACATCCTTAAAAATTAAATTAAATTATTTAAATTAAAACTTTTATAAAAGAAAGTACACAAAAAAATTTCATAAGAAATCAAATACGTTATCGACCCATTTCAACGTTGATTAGCCTCGAAACGGGGTCGGTGCCTCGATTTTTCCCATGCATTTTTATTCAACATTCGCGATCGAAGGGACATCCCGTATACGTGTCTTTCATAGGAGAGTGAGGGAGGCAATCAGAGGCACTAAACTACGATACCGCGTTGGCAGTTAGAGACCCTGTATCTCCGCTGTCGCCAGTGGTACAACACACGCGTACGCCCCGGTATTATTTGCGGGCTGCCACATATGTCGTAGGTGGTCCCCCTTCCCCCGTTCCCCTGTGACACGACGCAGTGGCGTCGCGTCGTCGTACTGTATAAAGGACGACGAGCGGGGGTGCGATTTCTCCTTCCTCCGATCTTCGAACTTCGTCTGCGCTCCGCTAATTAACAACGAAATTAACGATCACCGATCCAGTAAGAGACAAGGACGCGCGATCCACCGATGACGAGGGATGATAGGGATAGTCCAACGATATCGGGGCGAGCGCCAAATTAATTCCCAAATGTTGACAGATCTCGAGGACGGGCTAACGGTCGGGAAGAGCGATTGATAAAGATGCGCGGGCACGCGTGTCACCGGATATAAGGTGCCCACACGGCCCCCATCGGTGGTATATACGCCCGCCCCACACCGACAGGCAAACGGCGACACAATCGGCGTACGCGTGTGCGTGCGTCGATGCCAAACACGCTCGCTCGCACGCGCGGACGGACGGGCTAACGGACGTACGAACGGATGGATCGACACACAGCACGCGCATGAATATGTAGGATGTCTGGAAAGAAAGAAAAAAAAGGGGAAGACGCGAGGGAGAAGAGAGTGGGGGCGGCAAAGGCAACTCGGCGCGCATAGCAATCGGAGCCGCGTCATGCCAATAACATCGCGCCTAATGTTCGATCGATAAACCCGACGACGAGTTTTCCTCACTCCACGATCGCTCGATAACCGGCGCCAGGGGGAGGGAAACGCGGCGAGGGGGCGAGGGAGGCTCGGTGATTTACAGGTTTGCGCGACGAACAAATCGAGAAAGACCGAGAAAGAGAGCGCGGAAAGACGAGGAGGGGAAAAAAGATGTGTTATACGAGGGACGCGGAGGGGAAGCACGCACATACGCGCGAGTGTAAGCACACACGAGACACACGGCGCGTTGAAACGAGTACGGGTAGGATAGGTAGGTAGGTGGTTACACACGAAGAGAGGAGAAGTTTACAATTTTCTGCACGACGGCCGCTCGATCGTTCAAATGCCAATAATGTTGCGGATGCCAATTGTCGATAATTCAAGGTGTACCTGCCCACGATAACGCGCGCGCGCGCGAACTCCAGTCGGCGCTGACAGATCGTTAGGATGGTACCGGATGATGGGTTCTCGGTTTTAACGCTGGGGAGACACGAGACATACGAGAATGAGAGAGGGAGAAAGAGAAAGAGAAAAAAAAGAGACAAAGAGGAACAACCGCAAAACCACCGTCTGTCGCTGAAAGCGTTTCGGTTTACGTGAAATCGACGATTCGCGTATATATCGCGCGACTAACACGATAGCAGGGCTATCGTTTTATCCTCGGAATGTCTGTACCGCGCTACCTTAAAGGGAACGAGAAGAGGAGAGGAGGGAGAGAGAGAAAGAGAGAGAGAGAGAGAAAGAGAGATGTTACTTGGGAATTTGCGAGCGATAACGCAGCGATCGGAGCGAGATTTGACAGGAGGGCTCGAATGTACAGCGTGGAGCGATAAGAGAGCGATTTCCCTATCTCGATCGCGCAGGTGGCTGCCGGTGATACGAACGAGACGCCGCGAGTTATATTCGCGGAGGCTGGTGTTGGTTACACGCATTTGCGACAGAATAAACATGGGTGTTAACGAGTCGAGTTGATATAACGTAACGTAAGACTTTTTCTCTCGTCCCTCTTCTCTCTTTCTCTCTCTCTCCTCGTCCCGTTCAACATCCCTCGTTCCAATGTGTAATTAGATTAATTCCACTCGCCCGACGTTGCAATTAATTTAATGACGACTCGAGCGAGCGGGCGAGATTTTTCCTGCTTTCTTATTCCCAGAGTTAGTTTCCCGGCGGAAAAGTCTTTTCCCGCGAGAAACCGCCATTGTTTCATCGCGTACATGTATTTTTAAAAGGCGAGACCCTTTCTAATCTTGCACGCTTCATCTTGGCCGTATCCGGGAATGAAAATTTTTTCCATAACGGGTACCCGATCCCGATGCGTTTTAATTGCGTTTTTAAACGGTAAAATATTTATTTAATTAAATATCCTCTGTTTTGCGTCTTACACGAGGGACTGAATATTCAGTGATTCCATTAAAAGCGGTGAATTTCTAGATCAGAGAAAATCGTGAGAATTGAAGCAAAGAAAATAATAAAGTTTCTTCTCAAACAACTTGTTTATACATCAAATCATTCAGATTGCGAATTTCAAAGGCGTCTGAAGGCGATTGACATGCGTGTAAACAAGAGCCTCGAGAAGGGAAGCATCTTCGCGCATCTTGCTTACCGAGCATCTTGCTGAGATCGGCGTTGTGAAGATCCGGATTCTCGTCGGCCAGCTTCTTGCGCTCGACCTTTGCCCAGACCATGAACGCGTTCATGGGGCGACGTATCCGTTGCTCCTTGAGGCTCCTCTGAGCAGTGCCGCCGCCGGGATGGCACATCTTTACTCCCGCGGGGATCGGCGAGATGCCCTGCTGGTATTCCAGCGATGGACCGGAAGTCAGCCAGGGCATATCCTCCAGCCGCTGCTGCGCCGGGCCGCTCAGCATGCTCGGTATCTGGAAACGATGTCACGTGTACATATTTCGCCAAGACATATTTCCCGCGAACAGCGTTCGACGCTGCAACCCGGTGGCGTTTTTAAGAGAGGTAGCTGACCCAAAGATACGCCAAGCGAGGTACGAAGATACCGAGAGGTACTTTGCCGTACTCGGGAAAGGGATGCGAACAATAGATATTTACTTAGCCGTAGCAACCGATAACGGGTCGGTGAAACACGAGCGACAGGATTAACGACGGGACAAAATGTGAGATTAATGAAGCTTATATATGCCATTTTGCTATCGTACCTCCGCCATTGTTTCGCGCCGACATTTTTGACTTTATTCTCACGCGTTCGTCTACGAATAGAACTGCAACGCGAACCAACAAGTCGTGAATAACGCAGGAACGTAGGTGTATTTACAACGCGCGCGAGGATGCATACATATGATACGATGTTATGCGAGTGGCGGAGGACGAGATGCTGTACAAGCGACGTTCGAAATCGACGGAGACACGTACCGAGATGATTTGGGTGTCGATTGGCATCGAGCTGTCGTTGCCATCGATGCCAGAGTCGATGTCGTAGGCCCTCGACGTGGGAGTCGCGTAAAGCGAGGAATGGAGCGCCAAGAGTCCGGGGGAACCGCCGTAACTCACCGGCGGTGGTGTCACCTCACCCCTGTCATAATTATCCAGCATCCTGCAACGAAAAAATTAATAATTAACTGTCATAGATTAAATGCTCATTGATATTAAAGGCGAAATAAGCGTTTTCCAAGAGAATAAATGGCGATAAAACGAGGGCGAGTCGCGATCGATTCGAGCGTTCGATTTCCTATCGAGATACCCGATAGCCGGATGATCGCGAGAGATCGATTTCGCGGATTGCGCGATAGCAATTGACTCTGCCCGCTTTCTCTCTCTCGGTCCCGGGACGAAGAAGCGAGCGGAGTGAAATCCCGTGGGTCGCCCTCGTGCCCGAGCGGCCGATTGATCTGTCAACCGTTCCGTTAAGAAAAAGAGTTGATCGACATGAATGAACCATTCAAGGCCACTTAATGGAATTCCCACGATTGTCCTTAAGGCATTATGCGACCGTGCGCCGAGTATAATGGTACCAACAGCTGTCTGTCGCGCGCATATATACTTCTATTTGGTTCTAGCCAAGCCGTGACGACACATGTAACGCGCACGTGCGCACGTACGATATTCCACGGAATGCATGTAGATGCACGTGCGCGCGCGCACACGTTGTACGTTCCGTATAATGGCCATTGTTTCATTCGGTTCGGCGAGATGCTGCGACTCGCGGGGACGAAAAACGTATCGGCGGCATTTTCATTCAATAAACCTCGCGCCGGCAACTGTGGCGCGCGCGCGCGATTTTGTCACCCCTTATATACTCGCGCAGCGAGAAATTAGCTCTCGCCTTCCGTCGTGTCGGTCGCGCTGATAAAACCGCGCGCTCTTGTTTCGACATATCGATATACGAAGCCCGATACGAATCGCACTCGGCTCGCCGAGGCGAGAACGCGGTTTTATCGCGATTAAATTAGAATAAAATTGCACGCGCGATTAAAGACATTTTTTCCAAACTATTATAAAATTCATCGGGTTTGAAAAATAAACGCAAGCCATAAATTCCAAGATGTAAAACTGGTTCGCTATTATTGCGAAAAAAAAAAAAAAGAAAACAATAATGTAATAATAATGGTAATGATAATGCAAGCAAACGAAATATGCTCTTGAAACGGTGCTTGGCGAAGGTACTCTTCATCGGCGATAAAAATGCTCGTGGAACCTCTCGAGGCGATACCAGATACGATACAAAATTAAAAGCCGTTAAACCCGCGGCCAAGATTCCCCGGGTTTCGCCCGCGTCGGCGCAGCTGCACCACCCACGCGTACGATAGATACGCCACTGCCTTCAGCATTGTTTCTTTAATGATTCATGTGGGGTGATTGCACCGCGAGTTGAAGGAAGCGCACGGGTCTCCAACCGCGAATGCAACGAGCGCGCGTCGTTTCGAAAATATTAATTCGCCAGGAGTCATCGTCGGGCACTCATGCATCGCGTTGCGAGCGAATTTTGCATACGTCTTCCGCGACGATAAATCCCGCGATGATAAATCGTGCGACTTGGCCTCGCGTCTCCAGGATCGTCCGTCTGGAAAAGATCTCTCTTTGTAAAAATCGTAACAAAATTCCGAGATCCGACGACGAGACGTTTCGCAAAGCGTGTCAAGGAAAAGCGACAGTTATCCTTCCACACACCGACGCGCCCGCGACGTTACAAATGGCTCGCGGAGCTGCCGGGCCACGATCTACCGGCGCGCGTCAGAGTCGGCCGAGCGAGGAGACAAAGAACAACAACAGCGGCGATCCTCTAAATCGGCACGTCCGTCCGTCGAGCCTCATGAATCTCCGGGGAGACTCCGTCGCGGAGCTCTCCTTCGAGAGGCAGGGAAAATCGTCGTGCACGCTTCGGCAAACAGCTTGGCAACCGGAGCAGACGTCGCTCTCCTCGTCGACGACACACTTGTTCCCTCCTCGGATAAATTATTCCTTCCTTCCCCTTCGCCCCCCCGCCGCCGCATTCCCCTCCCGGGCCAGACCCCGGAGGCCATCGGGCTGTCGAGAGAAAGCTTTCGAAACTCGCGTCTCTGACGTAGCGGCGCATTTTATTCAAATAATCGCGCGGATCGAACACACCCTTGCATTGCTCGACGAGGCGACGCGACGAAGACGCGCGACGTTCGCATAAAAGTGGCGAAACGCGCGTGTACGCGATACAGTAATACCATTGTGCATGCAGCCATTACGGGCGCGTGTGGGTGGACGATCGATCTGTATTCGCGTCGATACGCCAAATGTACGGAGCCGATCGCGCCAATCGTAAATAAATCGAGAGAGATGCGCCGTTACGACTCGCTCATCGACGCATCGCCCTTGTATTAATATTATTATTATCGATCCGGAGGGTTGATTCGAAAACGCAATCCGAAAAATCGCCGAAAAATCGATATAAAAAGAGGCCAAATTCCTCGCGCGAGGCAAAGATGCGGAGGCTACAATTTTTTATAAGCCCCTGATTAAACTTTTAAATCCAATGTCCATTGCTGGTTCGCTCGGTGAGCGGAAGCGACGACCCCAGCCGCTCACCTCTGCACTACTAACGCTCCGGCGCGTTTCGGATTTGAGAACGAAGAAAGCGCATCCCCGAAACCTTTACGGGTTGTTTAAGACCGCGGAACGGACGCCGCAAAGTCCGTCCGTCCGTCCGTCCGTCCATCCGTCCGTCCGTCCGCCCGTCCGTCCGTCCGTCCGCTCGTCCATCCGCTCGTCCGTCCATTCGTACGTACGCGTTGTGTCTCTCTCGTTGTGTGTATCCCGTCTCGTATATACCTTCTCTGACCTCAGAGCCAACGGCGGAGCCATTACGTACGACTTCCTGCGACCGAGTAAGGAAGAATCGAAGATTTCTACACGGCACCTCGGGAGAGGTGTCCGCGCGCGATACGACCGGAGATACCGTCGAGCGACGAAAATTCCCAGGCTAACTTGGAGAGGATATAGCGGCCGCTTAATCCCCGGAATACGCCTGCCTTAATTGCGGAACTGTGTCGAGACGGAGCCGACATAACGGTCCGTAATAAAAATTCTACGCGAATATATTTCAAACGGCGGTATTTTTCAGAGGAATACGCGCTCGTGGAAAAATACGCCGCGATTTTATCCGCCGTTTTAGTTACCTCGAAAATACACTTTGGCCGGTATTCATAGTCCGATCTTATATTTAAGATCGTCTTAAGTCTGCTTCGAGGTTGACTTAAGACCTCATTCAACCAATCAAATAGCTGCATTTCAAGCTCGAACTTAAGACGATCTCAAATATAAGATCGGACTATGAATATATATATATATATATACCGGCCTTTGTTTTATTTTTGCCTCCTTTTTTTCGACGAAACATAGGTCAGAAATAGCCCGATGTATTTATAGTATCGGAATATTTAATCGTCTTAATCCACGATGATGACCATTGTTTTCAACGGTGCAAATTTGTAAATGTAGCTGTAAATAAGTTTCGATAAGTCACTATTGCCATTACATGTTTAATTGCACTACAGATTTACGATCATCCGAAAATAGCGTGCGTGTTATTCGCACGTGTTTGAATTCGAAAACTGATCGTTTGATGCGACGTTGTCCGAGGGTGCATCAAACTTATTGCAGCAATCTACGATGCAAATATAACTTTATTATCTCGTAAAGTGATAAATATTTAAAAAAAATTTAAAAAAAAGAAAGCAAACACGTAAAAACTAATGTTATTTTCTCATACATCTAACTCGGAATCGAAAGAAAATCTATGAATAATGAAGAATAGACCAAGCAAACATCAAGTTATGATATACACAGAGAAAAATGTATTCAAGTAAATATTATTTATTTTAAATTTATCAAGTTTGTATATCCATAATTAATAATTATATCGTAAATTCATCACAAGCATTACATTTAATTGAAAATGAATATATTCTAAATTTTAGTAAGTGCAGTATTTTAGTCAAGAATATTAAATTAAAATAAAAATTTGGTTTGCTTACTAGAGTTGGCGTAAAGTAAGTTTGATTTTTTCTTTGATACAATTTTACAATATTCTTGAAGAGAAAATAAATTTTTTGAATACATGATGAGATTTTTTAACACTTGTGATGAGTACGTTTTAAGACTATTATCAAGAATATATTTTTATTGAAGAGAAACTATTACTTAAAAAAAGAAAAATAATCTGAGTAAACCGCCTTTCTTGGCAGTCGAATGATATTTTTCTCTGTGTATAGTAAGCAAATCAAATTTTTGTTTTAATTTAATATTCTTGGCTAAAATATTGCACTTACTATTATAAAATTCAAAATATATTCAATTAAATTTAATGCTTGTTGAATTTATGATTTATTACTGGATATATAAACTTATGATAAATTTAAAATAAATAATATTTACTTGAATACAGTATACATTTTTCTTGTGTACTTGGCGTAAATTTGATTTTTCTTTGATACAATTTTATAATATTCTTGAAGAGAAAAATAACAGATACTTTTTTTTGAATACATGATAATGAGATTTTTTTAACACCTGTAAAGAGTAGTATATTTTAAGACTATTATCAAGAATATATTTTTGTTGAAGAGAAACTATTACTTAAAAAAAGAAAAATAAACCGAGTAATCGCTTTTCTTGGTAGAATGATATTTTCCTCCGTGTATAGTAAGCAAATCAAATTTTTGTTTTAATTTAATATTCTTGGCTAAAATATTGCACTTACTATTATAAAATTCAAAATATATTCAATTAAATTTAATGCTTGTTGAATTTATGATATATTACCGGATATATAAACTTATGATAAATTTAAAATAAATAATATTTACTTGAATGCAGTATACATTTTTCTTTGTGTACAGTTGGCGTAAACTTGATTTTTCTTTGATACAATTTTATAATATTCTTGAAGAGAAAAATAACAGATACTTTTTTTTTTGAATACATGATAATGAGACTTTTTTAACACTTGTAAAGAGTAGTATATTTTAAGACTATTATCAAGAATATATTTTTGTTGAAGAGAAACTATTACTTAAAAAAAGAAAAATAAACCGAGTAATCGCTTTTCTTGGTAGAATGATATTTTCCTCTGTGTACGCACGCGACATGTCACAAAACGGTAAATATCGAGCGCCTATATTTAATACGTCGAAATAACTATAACTGATTGTTAATCCGTAATTAACCGCCAGTCATCGTTTAATCGTCAAGTCACCAATCTGAGTCACCGCAATCGTAGAAATTACAAGGTCGTCGGTGACATGCATCATGCCAGGGGTCAAGCGCGACGTCATCGCTCCATAACGAGCGCTTCTTCGATTTTATATTCAATCGCACCGGGACAAAAAGCTGAAAAATCCCGCTCCGAATCCGTCGAGACGATCGTGTCGTGAAAAACAGCGACAATTTTCGAGGAGGACTATTTCCAGCCGTCGACTACCGAGAAAAAGCGAGACCTGCCGGATGGTGTAGCGTGTCGTTCACGGAATTATTGACGTTTCGCCGATATAATCGATGTTTGCAAATTGAGCCTCGAGCTCCGACTCGAGCTGGCGCGACAACCGCATCGAGATATTAATTCTTATCACGCGGCAGAACAAAAGTTAAGCTCGCGCGACATAATTTGCCTTCGCGCGAAACGTCAAATTAAAATGCCGCGGCACGTAACGTAAGGATACTTGAAACAAGTGTGACTGATATTTTAAATCGACGACTAATATTGTTATCTTGGAGCGAACGAAAGGAAATCCCCACTGATGCGGTGAGAATTAAACGTTTCCGAGATATCGCCGACAGAGATGAAAATGATTAATGTCTGGAGCTGATAAAAAGGTTCTCGATCTCGTTCGCGTTCATATTCGATTGGAAATTTTTATTTAGCCTCGTAAACACGCGAATCGATCAACAGGCGAGTACGCATATCGGCGTTATTACACATTATTGCGCGACGAGGTGTTTAAAGTGGACTCGCGACCAAGATCTTTAAAGGATTCATATTATCGTAAAATTCATAGACCATCCGAAAATAAAGCTATATTTAAACATTTTTTTCGATTAAAAATTAAATCGAGCTTTATGCGTATTTTATAAAAATTTCAACAAATATACAAAACGAGTTTCAAAATAAATTATAATTAAAGTTTCAACTTTTTTGCCAAGTTTCGAATACAATTTGCCGGAATATGTCAAATATACATATGTGCGTGCGTGCATGCGTGCGTATGAAATAACATGACATGATACGCGATCCGTGCGACGGCTGAGAGCAATAAATGGGAACCGGAATCACTTTAATGAAACTGATTTTCGTCGCCAGGAAGCATCGAAACATTGAAAAAGTCGCATCGATATCCTTCTATGCGAAATTTTCAGTCGCGCGACATGTGTAATTAATCTCAATTAGAAAAATTTGAATTATACACAGAGCAAAATATCATTCTACTTTCAAGAAAAGCGATTACTCAGTTTATTTTTCTTTTTTTAAGTAATAGTTTTCTCCAACAAAGAATATATTCTTGATAAGTTTTAAAAGATACTCATCACAAGCTCATTAGAAGTTCTCATTATCATGTATTCAAAAGAATTTATTTTCTCTTCAAGAATATTGTAAAGTTGTATCAAAGAAAAATCAAACTTACTTTACGCCAACATTTTGTAGTAACTAAACCAAATTTATTTTTATTTTGATTTAATATTCTTGACTAAAATATCGCACTTACTAAAATTCAGGATATATTCAATTAAATTTAATGCTTGTAGTGAATTTATGACATATTTGCGGATATACAAACTTACGATATACTTAAAATAAATAATATTTACTTGAATACAGTATACATGTTTCTCTGTGTATATAAAATTTAAAATTTTTTACAATCGTATGGACACCCTACTATCTAGAAAGGCAACAAACGCTCTTTTCACAGTGGCATTTTTTACGTCTTTTGCGAATCAAATTTCGGTAGTTTGTTAAAATTAAGCGTACACAGAAAAAGAGGACATTCATGTTTTGAAAACATATTTAATTTTAACATGGAAATCTGGAAATGAGATTATATTGCGTTAATTAAAGAAAAATATAATTGCTTACTTGAATGAAGTCATTTTATACAACTCAATCGAGAAAAATATATTCTTATGATTTAAGATTTAATTTTCTCGAATGGAAAGAAACAACATTGGATAAAAAATAACATTTTTAAATCAAAGATTATAATTTTCTTAAAGTAGAATTAAATGATTATATATTCTTGAGGTGACAATAATATTAAAATAAAACTATAATATTGTTGAAATTTAAAATTATTAAATTCCTCTAAGAAGATTATAAATTGTCGCATGTATACGAAACAATGAACGTTAGTTTAAGTATAAAGTTCTGATTTGACACTTATTTTTTTTCTGTGTGTAAGAAGCGATGAATGTTAAACGTGAAATTCTTGCAAATACGTAAGAAGACGAGCAAATAAGACTGCGGGCAAACGAGATAAGAAATAGCTGAAATTATACGATACGTTAGAAACGCATGCCAGCAGCGCGCATGCTATTTTCTCAACCTCCTCCTTAGCAGTCCCAAAGGGTCTGAAAGAGGGAGAGAAAGAAAAAGAGATAGATAGGTAGAGAGAGAGAGAGAGAGAAAGAAAGCCACTTTTATCCTCTTTGCCTTCGTACGACATAATGATAGTGAAACATTGAATCTCGAGCGTAAACTGCAATTTAATGAATTTTCAACACACCAACCTCCCGAGGACGCGGGTGGACGAGAGAGGGAGGGGAAGGGGGAGGGGAAGGGGGGGGAAAGAAGCAAGAAAATTTAAAAAGGAGGGAAACGAGACGCGAGAGAGACCGAAGGGGGTTGAGAGAAACGCCGTCCATCGTCCCGCGATGTGTATGCACGTGTATCGTCTCGAGAAACTCGCGCGGATATCGGCGAGATAGCGCGATTGGCGATTATGTTAACCAAACACGCGCGGTATACGCCCCTGCAATTTGCCCGGGGATCATCTTCCCCTAATCGCCGCGCTAATAACAGGATTACCGGGGGCCTGACCGCGCGGTCGTATACTTATCCCTAATTCGCCGTATCGTTATTAATATATACGCGATACGATTGAGAGAACGGACGGCCCCGGACGAGCCCGCGATAAGCCACGCGCGCCGAAATGAATCGCGGCAACTCCCCGCGTCTCTTCCTTTAAAGAGGAGATCCCCCCGCCTCCCCCCATTTGCGACGAAAACCCGCTAGAGTCGCGTTGCACCGACCCTCATGAAATAAATATGAGATTAAGAGAAAAGGACGTGGCATTTTTTTTTTTTTTTTTTTTTTTTTTTTTACTTACGTGTAGTGAGAGTAAGACGGGCTGGCTTGATCGATGTGCGCGGCGGTTGACAAGCCTTGCGCGATGGCGGCCGAGGGGTCCCTAGCTGGCGAGGAATTCTGCGCCGCCGCTGCCGGAATAGCGTGATGGTAACGCTGGCACATTTCGGCCAAGTTCCACCCATGGGCATCCATATATTAGCACTGCTTCGCTTTTCTTTGGCGTACCATCCATTTCACACGCATTTGATGCACTCTCTGTCTCCCTCTCCTGGTCCTTCCGCCTCTTCTGCTCTCTCTTTCTCTCTCTCTTTGTCTTTCTAATTCACTCGCACTCTCGTATCTACGTATAAGGAAACGACACTCACAACAATGACATTGTCCTGTCGGCGATGTACGTCCGAGCTCGGCGCGAAATCGTCCGTTTAACTCGCAGCGCGATCCTCCGCTCGCACGCGCGTCGCCTGTTAATCATGGAAAATGGATTCATTTAGTTGAGTATTAATGACGGGTACGTATTTAGACGGATGATCGATAAGCGGTTATTAAAAAGAGAGACGAGATGCGTCGCGACTCGCATGTCGATGACCGCGTTTGGAATTTAAATTCGACTTTATTTTGGCCGCCCCATCGGGCGGGCGAAACAACAATTTTCCCTCGATGAAGGAACGAGGAAAATAAATAATTTTTACGACTATCACACGAAGCAAGGATTTATTTTAAACATCGCGCGATATATGCAAACGTATGATTCAAGATACATTTACTTGCGTCGGTGAATTTTAATTCCCCGTTTCCGCTCGTTCGATCGCATATCGAGGTTTAGATTCGTGTCGTGATAAAATTATGGAGTGTTTTTTAGATGCAGTTTCTTGAGTTTTTTCAGTCGGATATCCTGTAAATTCCCTACACAACTCGCCCTTTGTTCTCGATTTAAATGTAATTTAGAGTCGCGATTTTAATGAAAGTGTCCATTTAATTTCTAATCGCGAACGGGTTAAAGAGGAGGGCCTTACATAATCGAAGGGCTCGAAAAGTCGCGTCGGATAACGATCGGCATCTGGATATCGCGATCGACTTCCATTCGTGCCCGGGCGATTCAACGTTAATGGCCGTCGTGTAAAGATATCTACGAAAATGACTATAATCACTCGCGCACGCGAGTTTTCATCGCGCAAAAATAATATCGTTGAATAGCACTTTTTTCTCGCCCGTGATTGAGATAATTGTGACGGCAAGAATTTAAACGCGGGTCGAAAGATTGAGGAAACGTCTGTGTCGTGTGTATTAAGGATTATCCGAGATATTTAATCGTTAAAAAATATCGCACGATTAAGACACAAAGATTGAACAATTTTAATTAGATATGATATTGCTTCAATAATTATATTAATTTTTTTCGCTTGAAAATGTTTTATTACGTCGCCTGGCAATATTTATTGCGCCTACAAAAATTTTCGTCCTTATTAAAATTAAGAAAGATTAACACACAGAAAAAATAAGTGTTAAATCAAAATTTGTATACTTAACTAACGCGTTCATTGTTTCGTATATACGCGATAATTTATAATCTTCTTAGAGGAATTTAATTTTAAATTTAACAATATTATAGTCTGATTTTAATATTGTACTTGTCGTCTCAAGAATATATAATTTAATTTTACTTTAAATTATAATTTTTGATTTAAGAATGTTATTTTCTATTCAACATTGTTTCTTTTCCATTCAAGAAAATTAAATTTTAAATCATAAGAATATATTTTTCTCGATTGAATTATACAGAATGGCTTCATTCAAGCAAGTTATTCAAAGCAATTATATTTTTCTTAAATTAACATAATATAATCTCATTTCAAGATTTCCATGTTAAAACTAAATATATTTTCAAAACAAGAATGTCCTTTTTTTGTGCACAGAAAAAAAGAAGTGTCAAATCAAAACGTGTATACTTACTAACGCGTTCATTGTTTTATACGCAACAATTTATAATCTTTTTAGAGAAATTTAATAATTTTAAATTTCAACAATATAGTCTTATTTTAATATTGTAATTGTCACCTCAAGAATATATAATTATTTAATTCTACTTTAAGAAAGTTATAATCTTTGATTTAAAAATGTTATTTGCTATCTAAAATTAAATCTTAAATCATAAGAATATATTTTTCTCGATTCAATTGTATAAAATGGCTTCATTCAAGTAAGCAATTATTCTAGCAATTATATTTTTCTTCAATTAACGCAATATAATCTCATTTCAAGATTTCCATGTTAAAACTCAATATATTTTCAAAACAAGAACGTTCTTTTTTTCTGTGCATGTTATTTTTTTATGTCAACATAATCGTAACGGGAAAAGTTTTTCAAACAACACGAGCAAGTATATACACATATATATATTCTCGGAAAAATTTATGACGAAACTTGTAAACACCGAATAATCGATCCTTCTAATTGAATTTATGACGCCAATCGTCTAATTTAAATAAAAAAGCTATAAATTCGATTCGATTCGCAACGTAAACAAAAATACAACAACGTGCAAACAATTTCGTTGTTTAAATTTTCCCGAATCTAATCGCCGATTACCGATTCCGGAGCATGTCCCAGGCAGTTTGTTTTAATCACGGCCACGCGATATCGTATATATAAATACATGTAGATTGGATTAATCGCCGGTAAATATCCGGCCGCGACGCGAGGCAAATGGCAATTAAACGCGGAATGTTACGAATGTAACGAAACGCCCAAACCTATGAAACCCGATACTCGCGCGATCTTTACGTTCGCGCGCGATTATCCGGATGGTTACGTTGGACGCTAGATGCACGGCACGATTACCGGCCATCTCTCCCGCGACGCAAATCGTAATCGGAGACTCTCCGGAATATCTCCCGAGGAGATTCGGAGCGTATTTCTCGCGATATATTCGCATTCATTTAATTAGAAACGAAACCGAGAGAGAGCGAGAGAGAGAGAGAAAAGAGTCGTGCAACGAAAGGAGAGAAAGAGAGAGAGAGAAACAATTCTCGCGATGATGCATCGCGAGTTGAACGACACAATGCGTTCGTCGCCGGAGACGCAAGTGCGTGAATATGCGTGTGCGTACGCGGTGAAAATCATAAAGTCGCGAGGCGCAACGCAAGGTGTAACGTCTTTGGTCGCTAACGGAGGTCTCAATCCGCGTCGTGTGCACACGCACAAACGCAGACACGACGATGACACGTTATATGCACCGCGCGATAATAATCACAATGGCAGATCGATACGTCGCGCGAGGATTCCGTGTCGTGAAAGTCAAGGAAGGAATGCGCGCGACAACGAGAGGACGTCGCGTTCGAGTCAAACTTTATTATTGCACGATTGTCCTCCCCCCCCCCCCATCCCTCCCCCTCCCCCTCCCACCACGTCGCGTTTGTTTTCGTTCGCGCGCGCGCGACGTGTTTGTTACGTTCGCCCCCACCCGCGCTCCCTCTCCCTCGCTCTATCTGTCTCTCTCTCTCTCTCTCTTTTTCTTTCTATCTCTCTTTCTACGATTCTACGATACACGGCGTATTGCGTAGAGTCGCGCGTATGTAACATGCGTAATCGTGACGGACGTGGCGGTCCGTTAATGAGCACGCGCCATCGCCGCTCCGAGGGATTGTCCGAGGGACGGATATCTCTTGATAAATCGACGAGGTATAAATCAATATTACGGCATTACTTTCTAATGTCGCGATCTCGGCGTTTTGCGCGATTCGGAGAAAAAGACTCGTTCGAGGAGACGAAACGCTGTTGTTAACGTTGGTAGCAGTGTAAACAGTCTCTCGATATTCGACTTGTTGATTCTAATTTCTATGTATATCCTACGAGCAAAAAGTATGAGTGCCGAAGAAATTTTGAAGTATCAATATCGCGAATTGCGTCGCGAATTAATTCGCGCGATGCGTCTGAGAAATTGAAGCTTGTCGAATACAATGCGCAGAATGCACGCAGAAAAAAAGAAAGAACATTCTTGTTTTAAAAATGTACTTAGTTTTAACATGAAATCTTGAAATGAGATTATATTGCATTAATTAAAGAAAAATATAATTGCTTGAATAATTGCTTGCTTGAATGAAGCCATTTTATATAACTCAATCGAAAAAAATAAATTCTTATGATTTAAGATTTAATTTTCTCGAATGCAAAAGAAACAATGTTGGATAGAAAATAACATTTTTAAATCAAAGATTATAATTTTCTTAGACTGGAATTAAATAATTATATATTCTTGAGGTGACAATTACAATATTAAAATAAGATTATAATATTGTGAAAATTTAAAATGATTAAATTCTTCTAAAAGATTATAAATTGTTGCGTATATACAAAACGATGAACGCGTTAGTTAAGTATAAGTTTTGATTTGACACTTCTCTTTTTTCTGTGCACAAAGAAAGAACATTCTTGTTTTGAAAATATATTTAGTTTTAATATGAAACCTTGAAATGTGATTATATTGCGTTAATTAAAGAAAAATATAATTGCTTGAATGAAGACATTTTATATAATTCAATCGAGAAAAATATATTCTTGTGATTTGAGACTTAATTTTCTTAAATGGAAAAGAAACAATGTTGAATAGAAAATAACATTTTTAAATCAAAAATTATAATTTAAAATAGAATTAAATAATTATGTATTCTTGAGGCGACAATATTAAAATAATTTAAAATTAAATTTAAAATTATTAAATTCCTCCAAGAAGATTAATATAAATTGTTGCGTATATACGAACGCGTTAGTTTACGTACAAGTTTTGATTTGACACTTATTTTTCTTCTGTGCAACGAAAATTTGTCAAATCTCTAGCGTTCATCGTCAAAGAGAAAAATGTAACAATTTACACTTGAACAAAGAAGGTCGAAAATATGAATATTCAAATTTGTTTCAATCGGAGTAAATTTTCAAGAGAAAAAGAATATTCTTCTTTCTCGTTTTTATTCTTTTTCCTTTGGAAACCAGTTTGCGGATGCTGATTTAGTCTAATAATTGCTAAATTCCTGCATGCATTAGACGAGACGAAACGATGATTATTAGCATAATCGAGAATAGCGTGATGTCTCGATCTCGAGTCGCTAGTAAGACGATACCGCGCATCGATCGCGTGCACGATTCCATCGCGAAATTTTCAGAAGTCATTCGCGTAATCGTGACAAGGACGAATCCCGCCTTCGTCAGCGATTCGAGCGTCGATATTTCGCGGAGGGAGCGATCGCGATCATTTCTGCAATCGATGCGCAAAACGATCGGAAATGTCGAAATGGCCCTTTTTTTTCCTCTCGACGCGAAATAACCGCGGTGTTGACGGAAACCGACGCTTCTCTCTCGTCTCTCGCCGCTTTCGCCTCTCGATCTCGCATTGACGATTTTCGAGTCGAATCGATTCGATCGAAACAGGATTACCCGCCGCGGGCGATGGACGGCAACGCGGATAGTTATGCGCCGTCTAAGCCGAACGTTAACGAAGGTTTCACCGTGGATTTTTCAGAAAATCGCCTCTACACGCTCCGTGCCTCTTTCTCTCTCGTTTACGCCCACGCGCGCGCGGCCAACCACGGAACCGGCCGGCGGGTAAGAGAGAGTGTATTTCTCGCTTATTATCCTTTCCTTCGATTTTCTCTAGCGAAGGGAAAAGAATACCGAGCCGAGGAGAAGGTGCCGTCTACGTATATTATATCCGCGGGTGTACACGTATCCCGTGCGCGCGCGCGCGCGAGCTCGCTCGCGCACGTGTGTCGGCGAGTATCGTCGGTATCTGTGACGTGTGACTCACCCGCATACGCGGTTCGATGTACACGCCGGAGATTTACAGCTCATTACCGATTTCATACCCGGCGTCACGATCGATCCGCCGCGTCGAACCGAGACGAGACGAGACGAGAGGAGTCGATATACGTAGCGGAATCGTCGGTATCGCGTGCCATATCGATACGTGACACCGCTTGACGTTTACGCGCGCGAGCGCGAGACGGTCGGGTTTCGATCGCGGAAAACGCGCGCGCTCTCGAATCACGGTTTTCTCTCTCTCTCTCTCTCTCTCTTTCGTTACCTTCTTCGCCTTCTTCCCGTCACGGGTTGTCGGATGATCCGCGCGATTCGGGAACGATCTTAGCGATGACAAGTCACTCAAGCGAAGGAAAACACTCGACGAGATCTCGCGAGATTCCGTCAACCAGGACGGAACGTAAGATCCACAGCGAGGCGCGCGATACGTCAAGCGCCGCGCGGCCGCGGAAATGTCAAACGACGAGTCTCGCAACAGTAGCGGCAACGGGAGCAGCGACGGCCGTCGCTCGCGTGGGAGTGTGACATAATAGCGCGTTCCGTCTCTGCCCGCGGAATCTCCGCGAGGCGCCCACCGCTTCTCGATCCCGCGATCGGAAGAGCCCCGATCCTCGGAGGTCCCGCCGGAGATTCCTCTCCCCGAGGATACTTCACGACGAGTACGATCTATCACGACGTATTACACTCGTCGCGCGACGATTCCGCGTCACGTGACGAGTCGATTTTCGTCTCACTCGCGCGATTTCAAAAGCGGAGCAACGCGCGCGACAGCGAGCCGGCTGCGCCTGCCTGGGCTCTGCCTGCGCGTTCCGTGGTGCACGACGACTCGAGAGCCGAGCGGCGGACTGAAGTCGGGCCGAGGTGAGCGGAGGTGACTTGCTACTCGGGCCGGGCCGGGGCCCGCAAACGCGGCGAACCACCACGAGCACCGCGGCGGCGGCGGTGTTGCGACCGGTCGAGCGTACAAGGAGGAAACAGATCTCCGTGTGTGTCCGTGTGCGCGCGCGCACGTTGCACGTACGTACGTACGAGTGCGCGCGCGTGTTGGCGGAGAACACGGGTGTACCTGGCGGGAGAAGGTGCCCCGCGCGAGCGAGGGCCCCCCCCTCGAGGCACCTCGCAGCCTCGCGGATCCGCCCGTGCATCTTCTCCGTCGCCATCGCCGCGAAAGTTTCCGCGTTCGCGACGAAAAATGGATACGCAGGAACGACGTGGGTTTCGACGCGGAGGATAAAGAGGGAGGAAATTGCGCGAAGGCGGATTGTTCCGAGGGAGCGGAGGGCGAGTTTTCGGTTACGAAGGAAAGCGCGCGCTCGAGTGGATTTGACGATAATTGACGGCGATGTGTACCGGGCGAAGATATCGAGTCGTAAAACAATGGCTCGGAAATATTTAACGATCGCTTTTTATACGCACGTCGAATATACGCTAATTATATGTTGTTGGAAATTTGATTGGAGCGAATTTTAATCGTTCCGCCCGATTCGAGTCGCCCTCCCGGGGCAGAAACGCGCCGATAATTTCGCGCGCGTAACGCAAAAGTGCGCAACGTTAAGCTCGACGGTCGATCCTCCGATACCTTTCAAAGTACCCGCAAATGTCATTGGAATATGAGACGCGAGGTATATCGTAAAGACAGCCGTGTTTCGCGGAATGCGAGGCACGGGATTCTTGATTTCGCCATTTTTTTTTTCAATTTTCACGCGAGCCTCGCACAATGCCGCGGTTACGTAATCGTAAAAGCGTAGGAAGCACATGGATTGATTAGCACACGAGAAGGAGAAAGGTTGCGACCATATGGAATATTGGCTGGTGGCTCTATGCGAATCACGCGCGCGCGCGCGCTCGCGAAGCGAGTCGCGGCCAGACCACGTGGGTGTCATCACAGGCGCGTGAAAAAAAAGCCCGGAGAGATTATATAGACGCACACTATTCTCTCTCTCTCTCTTGACGTTTAGAGCAGTGATTCTCAAAGATTTACACGTTGCAGACGTTTTAAAGAAAAAATCCAGGTACATAAATGTTTGGTGCAAATTTTGTCTCGTGCTTGGAAATGTCCGCGATAAAAAATGAGCGCGATAAATAATTCGCGATTCGAGTTTGCGGTGGAATAATAGGGCGCCGCGGGCGAAAAAAAGTTTGAGAACCATCGACCTAGAGGAGAAGTGCGTAGAGGAGTGTAGGCACAACCGCAATATCGCCAAGGGACGGTGCATAAAGGATCCCGATAGCAATGACTATAAATTCACTCTAAGCGCGAGTCTAAATATAAACTACGCGCGAGAGTGGTTATCTCCCGGTGTAAAAATCGCATCTTTATCCCATTATTATTACTAATGCGACCTCTCCCGTGCGATTATGCGATTTTATATTCCTCCCGGTCTTACTACATTAATGCAACACACCTGCCTCGCTTTAACGCTTCGTTAATGTCGGACGCTTCGTTACGTCGAACTTTATCGTGTAAAGTAAGTGTGCGAGAGGGGATGTGTTAATTATTCCGCGCGCGCAAAATCATGCATCGCAAATTAACACACGAGTCTTGGAGCGCATTTCCTTTTATACGCCCGGAAGATTTTTTTCTCGGCGACGAGAATTTTATCGAAAATATACTAACATCGTCGAGAAAAATATAATTTAAAATTATTTTAGTTAAGCTTTGTAGTATCTATTTGAAAGAAATATTGTCCAGAATTCCTCGGGAAAGATGTTTTGTTGGTAGTTTAATTAATAACGAATCGCAAATAAAAACATTAATCTTGCAGCGCATTTCCTTTTATATGCCCGAAAGATTTTTTTCTCGGCGACGAGAATTTTATCGAAAATATACTATCATCGTCGAGAAAAATATAATTTAAAATTATTTAAGTTAAGCTTTGTAGTATCTATTTGAAAGAAATATTGTCCAGAATTCCTCGGGAAAGATGTTTAGTTGGTAGTTTAAGTAATAACGAATCGCAAATAAAAACATTAATCTTGCAGCGCATTTCCTTTTATATGCCCGAAAGATTTTTTCTCGGCGACGAGAATTTTATCGAAAATATACTATCATCGTCGAGAAAAATATAATTTAAAATTATTTAAATTAAGCTTTGTAGTATCTATTTGAAAGAAATATTGTCCAGAATTCCTCGGGAAAGATGTTTAGTTGGTAGTTTAATTAATAACGAATCGCAAATAAAAACATTAATCTTGCAGCGCATTTCCTTTTATATGCCCGGAAGATTTTTCTCGGCGACGAGAATTTTATCGAAAAAATATACTAACATCGTCGAGAAAAATATAATTTAAAATTATTTAAATTAAGCTTTATAGTATCTATTTCAAAGAAATATTGTTCAAAAAATTCCTCGGGAAAGATGTTTAGTTGGTAGTTTAATTAATAACGAATCGCAAATAAAAACATAAATCTTGCAGCGCAAGATTTCCTTTTATATGCCCGGATGATTTTTTCTCGGCGACGAGAATTTTATCGAAAATATACTATCATCGTCGAGAAAAATATAATTTAAAATTATTTAAATTAAGCTTTGTAGTATCTATCTGAAAGAAATATTGTCGAGAATCCACAATCTCTCGGAGATGTTTAGTTGATGGTTTAATAACGAATCGGAAATAAAAACATAAATCCTGCAGTGCATTTTTCTTTATACATCCGAAAGATTATTTCTTGCATTGAAAAACAAAATTGTTAACTTGACCAAATTGTTCAACTAAATTATTATTTTTTTAATTGAAATATTTAAATAGATGTCATGTTAGATTTAATATGTATTATTTAATTTAAATAGCTAAATATTTTAATTAAAAAAATAATAATTTAGTTGAATGATAAATTTAAGTAATTTAACAACTTTCTTTCTTAATGTGGCGATGAAAATTTTATATATTATCATCGTCAAGGATAACGTTTAAACTAGGTTTTATAGTATCTATTTGAAAGAAACATTATCAAGAATCCTTTAAAAAGAATGTTTAGTTAATGACACAAATAAAAATATTCCTTTATATGCCCGAAAGGTAATTCCTCGACGACGAGAGTCTTATCAAAAGTATGACATCATCCAAAATAATATTTAAATTAATATAGTTTTCTTCCTGTTTGGAAGAGAACCCTTTTCGAAACATGTCCAATTGATAGTTTAATTAGTGACGAATCGAAAATGTTTACATGAAAATTCTCAAGAGAGAAGGATCGATTGTGGACTCATTCACGATCCGAAAAGGTATAATAATTTTTAATAAATTATTATAAATGCATAAATTGCAACATGTGTTCACGTGCGAGTTTGTCTAGCGTAGCGGCCGATACGCTATAGTGAATGTAAAACCGAGCGTACAAAATTGAATATTTAAAAGATTACGAGCCAAGTCGCGCGCGAGAGAGGATACGGGGCAGTTACTCGCCCGACTCGCATACCGGCTGCCCTTTCGATAATACGATCGATACCGATCTCGATGACGTAGCCGTCTCGCGCTCGCCGCGCGAGCGGAGACGAAAAGCATTCGAAAAAAAAAGAAAAAAAAATACTCCCCGCTTTAATCCCTTCATGCGTATAATTCAGGCTATTATCGGTCCATTTCGATTTCTATCGAGAATATGAAATACATTGTATCCTACAAAAGCGGAGAGAGATGATTTTCCCGAATAAATACAAAATTAAAATTATAATTAATTTAAAAAGTTATTTTATATTTTTCAGGAGGAAAGTCGTAAGGTTTACCGGAGACACAATATACAGGTGTTTCTTAATAAGTGCGAAAAATTTTAGGGCACGATTCTTTGTCGAAAATTAATTTCTCACATAAATATTAAAACATTCTAATAAAAAATTGAATAGGGGGGTTGCTAGTTTCATCTTCTTGTAACAATACGAGAGGCGGAAAAAAATATTAATAAATAACTCTTCAGGGGGGTAAAGAGGAGTTTATAGAATTCTCAAAAATGAGAATTTATATCTTGGTAAATGCACCAAGTTAAATATATGTATATGCCTTGTGCACGTTTAAATTTTCGCGAATAATTGAAGACAAATTTTACGCACTACCATCCGCGGTGGCTTATTTGCTAATTTCTTATCGTGTTGTTTAATATATAAAGCCTAATTCTTTGATTTATTAATAAATAACCTTTTTACTAGTAGATAGCATCCTCCTAATTTCATTTCCCTAACTTGTTCCAAATTTGAGAAAAAAATAAAAAGCTCTCTTAATTTAACAAAGACTCATCTCCTAAAATTTTTCGCACTTATTAAGAAACACCCTGTATATTATTACCCTTCAAGATGATATATAAAAATAGAGATGCGGAACGTGAGAGAAGCGATGATATACGGAAGAAAGCGACATCCCCGGAGAACCGTAAAGTAAACTGAGAAAAACATCACACGCTCGGGCGGCCGTCACTCACCTGAGCAGTTGGTATGTATATGAAACGATATAAGTGCATTGTGCTCGTTAATGCGCTGGCAAGCGCGTAATGCTTGCGTACGCGCATAAATATTTATGCTATTCGAACAATCCCTAAAACGAAATGAAGTCTCTACAGCCGTGACGGGAACGCGCTCGCGTATTATCATTGATATTCCGCGTGTTGCTTCTTATTATCAATCCCTTCAGCGATATTACCTTTTCAATGCCGAGTATTTTCCTTCGCTCGTGCGCACGTCGATAAAAAAATTATTAAATATTTATTTTTCGCTAATCGAATTTATATCTCTTAAATCTGATGTCTTTGCAATTAATCTCAATTAAACTCCTTCTTTGGCATTTCGAGTTATTATTACAATTTGGAATTTGGAAAATTCTAACATAGATCGAATGTTTTTAATGTAACCAGATGCGTCTGTTTCCGGACGTATTATTATCATTAATCTTAATTTCCTTGATACTTCTAAATTCCCGCAAAGCATTTCTCGCTAGCCATTTCTTTTTTTTTTTGCTCACTAAGTGACAGATTTAGATTTAAGGATGCAACGAAGACAGAACCCATTGAGCAAAGCATTTGTCGGAGAATAAATGTGTATTCGTTTGCGGTTACGCAGGCACGTATACTTTTGGCCCGTAAAGATCGAAAGGAGAAATGGACGCACACAGGAGAACAGATATTTATTGTATCTTTTCGAAAGAATTTTTTCGAAAATAGGAAAAAGTTAGATAGAAATAAATATTAATCATAGAAATATAGGTATAGAAAAATAAAGTATTAAATAAAGATTAGATATAAAAATATTAAGATTAAATATGAAAGTGATATAAAATAAGTAATAAGAAAAAGAAAAAGAAAGCTCTCCTTAATTAAATGCATAAAAATTCCTATAAAATAAAATCGATAATATATAATAAAAATAAATATACAACAATTATGCAAAAAAGAGAAATAATATAAAAATGCATCTACGCAATCTACAAGACCAAATGCAGCAAGATAAAAGAGGAAATTGAAAAAAATTCTTAGAAAAAATAAAATCTATAATGTATAATAAAAATATACAACAATTATGTAAAAGAGAGATAATATAAAAATGCATCTACACAATCTACAAGACCAAGCGCAGCAAGACGATAAAAGGGGAAATTGAAAAAAATTCTTAGAAAAAATAAAATCTATAATGTATAATAAAAATAAATATACAACAATTGTAAAAAAGAGAGATGATATAAAAATGCATCTACGCAATCTACAAGACCAAGCGCAGCAAGATGATAAAAGAGGAAATTGAAAAAAATGCTTAGAAAAAATAAAGTCTATAATGTATAATAAAAATAAATATACAACAATTATGTAAAAAAGAGAGATGATATAAAAATGCATCTACGCAATCTACAAGACCAAACGCAGCAAGACGATAAAAGAGAAAATTGAAAAAAATGCTTAGAAAAAATAAAGTCTATAATGTATAATAAAAATAAATATACAACAATTATGTAGAAAAAAAGAAATAATATAAAAATGCATCTACGCAATCTACAAGACCAAACGCAGCAAGATGATAAAAGAGGAAATCGAAAAACGAGAGAAAGAGAGAGCTAGCGAGCGATGGAGGGAAATAGAGAAAGGCGAGAGAGGGAGAGATCGGGGAGAGAGAGAGAGAGAGAGAGAGAGAGAGAGAAAGAACATAAATCGGACCAAGGGAGACGGACTCGTTGGAGCCGAATGCCGCTTCTCTCGCGACGGGAGCGGAGAAAGAGAGAGAGAGAGAGAGAGGGAGAGAGAGAGAGAAAGAACAGCGCACACAACGGCGTGCATACGTGTCCCCTCCACGCGAATTCATCTTGCACGTGCAACCCGTGGAGTACGCGCGTGTGCGTGTACAAAGTAGGTCCACGGAGCGGAGGAGAGACGACGGAATGAACATCGCCGTCCCCTCGCGGCCGGTGCGACCAATCCGCGGCAAGCGCGAGTTGCGTGAAGGCGGAACGCGTCGCTCTTTCGCGTACGTACATCCGTGCTATTTATTATTCAGTTTGCAAATACGTGGCAAAAATGATCTCTCTCCCGACGCGGCCGCGAGCCCCGTGCGCGCTCCTCTCGCGAGGAGCCGGGGCCGGGAGGTGGAGCCAGAAGGCAAAGGAAGAAGGGTAAACGACGAGAGATATCGGCCGTTAATTTGTTAGAAACGCCACTGCCGCGGGACCGATCGCGTAGCCTGCCCGCGTACGTCGTGCGTGCGTGCGTGAGCCTGTATGCGTGCATCGTGACACGTCACGCGACGTTGCCCGGCCCCGTTTCACCCACGAGCGAGACTCGCGATATGGGAGCGATGGGAAAAGGATCAATGTATCGATTGCTTTTCGATAAGGCCGTCTATATCGATCATTATCGTAGCCATAGTCAATACGATAGCGATGATCGATAATCCTGGCGCGTCGGTCGTCAGTTGTCATTGTCTTGAGCGAAGACGAACAGGGGAAACACGCTTGTCTTATGCAAAACACCCGTATATCCCTCGTTTTTTTTTTCTACGAACGCGTGTAGTTGCACCTCTTTCTCTCTCTCTCTCTCTTTCTTTTTTACCATTCACGCGCGTGTTCTCTCCGCGCATATTTCCGCGCTTCGCACACTCGATGCCGATATCATCTCCTTTCTTTCGCGCGTTCTTTGAAGTTCGCCACCACTTTGGATTCCGAGAAAAAAATGCGACTTAATCGCTCCATCGTAATTATAAAATTGCGAAAGCTCGTGATTATCGCGCGTGTTATTTGATCGGAAGAATTTATGGCGAATACGACGTAGAAGAGAGGAATATCGAGAAACCATCGGGCAAGTGATGCGTCCCATCACTGGTCAGACATTCGCCAAAATTGAAGCCGCGCGTGAAAGCTCCCACCGTAATCTCGAATTAATTAAAGCATTTAACGGTGTAACCTACTTGCCTTTAACAAATATTTCTGGGAAGCTAAAGAGACCTGGAAAAGAATTCGGTACCCCTAATTTCCGAAACACATAAAATTTTAGAATGAGATTAAAGTCTCTACGCGATGTTTTACGATCAGTTATATCGTGGGAAAATTTGTATCACACGAAATAAAAAAATAATAACGATAAAAACGTGTGCTTGCCTTCTCTTTTTAATTTTTAAAGATTAATGTCGTTGACGATGTAAAAATATCTCTTTTAATTTCCACTTTGATTCTCTCAAGATTAATGTTTTGACGCGATCAAAGAATATTGATAAATTATACGGTGCGGACACAAAGATTACCGCGTATTTCCCATTCACGTCATTTAAAAAAGAAGCACGGTTCAAAGTTCAAGGCACTTTACGCCCTACTTCCTCCGCGGCTGCTTCGTTCGAGCCGCAAAACGGCCTCTCCCCGAGGATAGGCGCACAAATTAGAATCCTCCGTGATTCGCAAAAGTCACAGTCGAGTTGGCAACGGGTCGGTGCATTAATATAAACGCGTCGCTCCGACTTTTCTTTCGGCGCCGAGACTTTGTTTACATCGCAGAGAAGCGTCCGAAGATTCTTTCCTCAATATCGCACTGAGAAAAAAAATCTGGTTGTATTAATTAGAAATCTGATAGATGAAATCTGGTAGACGAATCAGAATTCCTTTAGGAATTCTTTCAGGTGAGTATGATTAACTCCTTCCTGTTAAATTTACCAAATTTTTTCTCGTTATAATATTAAATTTATTTAAAAAGTGGCATCACTGTGTCCATGTTTAGTTAATATAACAAGAAGTTTTAGATCCAATTAGTAAATACTAATCAAATCCCCTTGTAGTAAAACCAATTAAACGTTCTAGTTATAAAATCGAGTTTTATTATAACTTGAAATTTTGAAATTTAAATTAAAATATATTAAAATATAATTAAAAATATAATAAATTAAAATATAATTAAACATTCTAATTATAAAATCGAGTTTTATTATGATAACTAGAAATTTTGAAATTTTTAAATACCTTCTATCAGATCACGTCTTGTTGATACAATCAAAAATTGTTCTCAGTGCGAGATTTTTATTTTCGCGTAAGCATCATTTTTTTGCAGCCTCGATACGCTTTTCCTCTTTTTTATCTTAGAGATAGTTTAGGGAAACGAGATTCTCTCCGCGGACAGGGCGACGTATCTCTCTTCCGGTAGCGAGAATATTAAAGACCGATTTTCCGAGTCGTGGAGAATGCGTTAGCGGCAACTTACTCACTTGACGGCGCAAAACGGGAACGTTGTGAAAGCCCCGGGTCTTCAGCCTCCTCGTCTTCGTCCTCTCGGCGTCCCCTCGTGTTCCTTGCGCGGCGACGACGGCGGCCCTCCTTGCTAGGAAATAAGAAATTTTCTTGAGAGATGCGAGACTCTCCGTGCGAGGGAGGAGGCCTAGCCAAGCGAACATAGTTAATTTAGATTGTATCGCGTGAGAAGCAGGAAATGACGAAATATCCTGAGTGCTGACTTATGCACGACCGCCTCGTGTGCTGTGGCGTCGTGCTGCTGCTCCTCGACCTCAGCCGCGGCTCCGACACGCAAGGATGATACTTTTTTTTCTTTTAATATATCCTATTCCGAAAGAGAGAGAAAGAGAGAAAAGAGAGAGAGAGAGAGAGAGAGAGAGAGAGAGAGAGAGAGAGAGAGAGACTTGACCTGAACCGCACGATGTACTGTCGGCGAGAATATCGCGCGACGCGTGCGATGCTGCTTGCCATTTTGACATTTCATCCTTGAAACGCACTGGATTGAAAAATCTTGGATACGATTGAAAATTCAATCACACACGCGCGTATTATCTAAAAATATCCTCATAAAATCCTTCTTACGTTATATTCTGTGAGTCGTCGATACCGTGAGAAACTGAGGATCCTTCTCTTTAATAAAAATTCTGCAAGAGACTGAAATTTAATTTTTAATCTCTCTTTTGATTTGAAATGTTTCAATAATTGAGAGTCTTTAGAGGAAATTTAATTGAAAAGAAGTCAACTGCGAAATAAGTTTCTATTTTTTTATTTAAAATCTTGAATATTAGGCTTTAATAAATTACATTTGATTTTATTATTTCGTTACTTTTTCATGTGAACGTATGAAATACACTATAAAGAATTGGGCATGGCCCTGTCAGACTGTCTGTTAGGTACCCCATGGAAATCTCGTCAATGCATTAAAGGAAGTGACGCGCGAATAATTTGTCACACGTGATTGAAGACAGCGTATAATGAAGGCTCGAGTTCCCAGTACAACGTCATCGATATTAAACGACCATGCATACGAGGTTGCACGAACGCACAATATATTCTTATATATACGAATAAGTTGTCACGTCAAAACATTAATATAATTTTAAACTCAAAAAATATCTTGTATTATAAATAGATTTAAATAGAAGCACGCAGTCTTTAAATAATCAGTCTCCAATAATCTTAATACAGAAAAGAAGGACATTCTTGTTTTGAAAACATTTTTTTTAATTAGTTTTTTTGAAAACATTCTTTTTATTTAGTTTTAATATGGAAATCTTGAAATAAGATTATATTGCGTTAATTAAAGAAAAATATAATTGCTTGAATAATTGCTTACTTGAATGTAGCCATTTTAGTTATAGTTAGCCATATAATAGTTGAATCGAGAAAAATATATTCTTATGATTTAATTTTCTTGAATGGAAAAGAAACAATGTTGGATAGAAAATAATATTTTTAAATTAAAGATTATAATTTTCTTAAAGTAGAATTAAATAATTATATATTCTTGAGGTGACAATTATAATATTGATATTATAATATTGAAATAAGACTATAATATTGTTGAAATTTAAAATTATTAAATTCTTCTAGGAAGATTATAAATTGTTGCGTATATACGAAACAATGAATGCGTTAGTTCAAGTATACAAGTTTTGATTTGCCACTTATTTATTTTCTGTGATATGTAAAAATTAAGTAAAATTTTTCTTTATTTTCCCAATAAATATTGACGAATAAAGATGTTATTTTATTGATTGATGAGATAATATTAATAATTTTTGAAATACCGAGATATACGTAATGCATAGAAAGAGACGTGGGAGATGATGCACGATGACATTTCGTTGTTAGCGAGGTGTAACGAACGTCGATGCCGCAAGGACATTCCATGTTTCGCTGTCGCAAGGTGAATAAGACGCTCGTCTATAAGGTGTTATAAATAGAGACGTGGGTACTGTACTTAATTCCGCGCACGAAACCGGGTTCTTTCCGTCACACTCCCATGGAGCTTGGTCACCTGAAGAGTTACTATGCCCAATTAACCCTTTGAGAACCGTACGTTCTTGCCGGGCATTGCCACTTCCGACGTTGCAATAGTTTTTGCCGTGCGATTTTAGCGAGAGACCATTATTCGAATTACGCGAATCATGCCAGGGAAATATTCGTGTCACGATCACATATATCGCGAGTCCAAGTTCTTTTAAAATTCTAATACGGATAATTATCGCGTATATTTTTTCGTATCATTCACGTGAGAAGAGCAACCAACGTATACCATCTGACATTGGACGTTATATCGACGCATCTTAAATCGATGACGACCATTACGGTTGCGTGCAAATACGATCCCATTTCCACATGAGCTCTCAACTGGAGAGAGAGAAGTCGGGAGCGATTCTTTAATCTCTCACCTGTGACCCAGACGCGATACGCGTCGGCGAATGACAAACGTGTCGGACGAGAGAGAGAGAGAGAGAAAACGATCTTTCGACGGATTGTATACATTTTTGCAATCGCAAGATTTTTACGATAATTTAAAATCGAGACTAAAAAAAATTCCAGTATCGCTGCTTTAGCTCGCGAAGCGAGCAACGAGAAACGAATCCAACATGTATATTTATTATTTGCAGCTTGGAAAAACAAAGGATTTCCCGACGATAATGCTGGAGGAGAAAAATGTCGGTCCTCGGAAAGAAGAGCGGTTATAAGCACGCTACCGTACGCGCATCGATAATATTCCCGAGAGCCTCATTAACGATCCAGGAACGTCTATCCCCCGCCACGCAAGTAATTATCTGTTACAACGCAGCGCCTCGTACGGCGTATAACAGCAGATCAGCGCAACGATTAAGCTCAAAAATAGTTCATGGGAACCCAGGTAAGCTAATCTCCATCGCATTAGTGTTGTTCCATACGTATAAAATGCTTTCCGAGGAGGAAGCAGCTGCACGCACCTTTACCGCTCGCGGGGTCATCACTTTCGAAAGACCGCGAACGCCTCAGCTGTACGAACTTCGCGACGAGTACCGCAAAATTCGTTCCGCCTAGAAATCTATCCGTCTCTCTTTCTCTCTCTTTCTTTCTGATCAATCGTTAATTTCAGTCGCATATTGTTAATTAAATTTGATTTCAATTTTTTCAAAATTTTAAATCCACAGAAAATGTTATCGGTTATTTTTGCGATAAAAATATCGCTTCTTCAAATTCTTTTTCAATCACCCTGTGATATAGAGCCGTTTATTTCTAGTCTATAAATTAATACAATCGCGAATCGCTACTGTAGGATAATCGAGATCGCGTGCATCGGAATCGTGCGCATCGTTCGGTGTCTCTCGAAATCTACGAGTGCTCCTGGTGAGACAGGTCGCGGGTCCATCGCGGTAAAAATGACGGGTTCACCAGTTGATAATCCACCCCGGCGGGATGTATATCTGCTATATACAGAGTGTTTGCATGCAAAGTGTTCGAGAAATATCATTTATCGTTTCTTCGCGAGACTCAAGATATTATCCCCGCTCGATCGCACGTCTCTATACATCGCGATTTTTTAACATTTTTTAACATAAGTTTTTAAAATGAAATAATCGATTGCTTTTACAATTCAAAAGTCATTTTGAAAAAATTTCCCTGGAAAAATGACGGGTTCACCAGTTGATAATTCACCTCGGCGGAATGTATATCTGCTATATACAAAGTGTTTGCATGCAAAGTGTTCGAGAAATATCATTTATCGTTTTTCGCAAAACTCAAGATGTTATCCCCGCTCGATCGCACATCTCTATATATCGCGATTTTTTAACATTTTTTAACATAATTTTTTAAAATGAAATAATCGATTTGATTGCTTTTATAATTCAAAAGTCATTTTGAAAAAATGTCCCTGGAAAAATGACGGGTTCACCAGTTGATAATTCACCCCGGTATATCTGTTATATACAGAGTGTTTGCATGCAAAGTGTTCGAGAAATATCATTTATCGTTTCTTCGCGACGAGTCTCAAGATGTTATCCCCGCTCGATCGCACGCCTCTATACATCGCGATTTTTTAACATTTTTTAACATAATTTTTTAAAATGAAATAATCGATTCGATTGCTTTTACAATTCAAAAGTCATTTTGAAAAAAATGTCCCTGGAAAAATGACGGGTTCACTAGTTGATAATTCACTCCGGCGGAACGTACCTATATCTGCTATATACAAAGTGTTTGCATGCAAAATGTTCGAGAAATATCATTTATCGTTTCTTCGCGACGAGTCTCAAGATGTTATCCCTGCTCGATCGTACGCCTCTATACATCGCGATTTTTTAACATTTTTTAACATAATTTCTAAAATGAAATTATCGATTCGATTGCTTTTACAATTCAAAAGTCATTTTGAAAAGATGTCCCTGGAAAAATGACAATTCCAGATTGCACGGGAGCAGTTTGCGAGCGAGATTCGTCGCGGAACACCCTGTATAAGCTAGCTGCCGTGTACCTCTACGGTACCTAGCTAGCTACCACCCGCAACCGACAGCAGGCCAAGCCGGGGCAGAGTCTTAGGCCAGGCCAGGCCGAGCAAGAGTCGTGTATAAGAAGGGGTTAAGAAACTCTCGAACTGAAGTGCCTACACCGGAAGCAGGGGCCTTGCTTTCTGGGCTAATAACCGTACCCACATCGACACGCGGGATCTGCGTGCGCGCGTACACGCTTAGAGGAGAGGAGAGAAGGAAAGAGAAAAAGAGAGAGAAAAAAAGAACGCGAGAGGGAGGAGGTGACGAAGGAGAGGGTCGGTAGGAAACGGGGGGAGGGGGAGAGGTGTAATATAGCGCGGCGAGGTCTCTTTTACACGTGTGCGTTACGCACGCACACGCGAGAGCGGCATAGTGTGACGTGCAACACACAGGTGCGCCGGACCCTCTTATCAGCATGCAAAGCTAGATTTTATGTGCGATCGAATGCCGAGCCGGCGGGATTCGTACGCAAATCGCAATCGAGTTACATGCACGCGAGTCAATCGCGGGAAAATTGCCACAGCGACGATATTTCGCAGCGAAAAGCCGACGTCTAGATTCGACCGACGAATCGATATCCGATGTATATTTATGATGGAGGCCTATATTTTTTTATATATCGTATACATTTGTAGAGAAAAGTATTCGTATCAATTGTCTCGATTATAATAACCTCGACCAAAGATTCGATTATCCGAATGTGCTAATTGTTGTTTACCATCTAATCGTATTTGAATATATTATAATTGTAATAAATGCATGCACAATTTCCTGTGCTTTAATTATAACTGCTAGCTCTATATACTGCATTAATTATTCCTTACGTTGCTACAATTATAAATATAACTCTACAATATTGTAGCACATAATTTTATAATGTGACGGTTCTCCTAAAGTGGATCTTCTCACCGTTCCCGGTGAGATTGATTATCGCTCTAACTGTATAGCGGATAGGTCTCGCAAACAGATAAATCTGCAATTAAATGCAAAATTAACCTGAATATGAAGCATGCGCGATTAGGTATCTCGCGGACGAAGTAACGTTAATGGCGAAGACTTTGCAGATAAACGACATCCGCTTGTGAAATTCAGAGAAAATCCAGAGAATGTGTGTTTAATTTTTATAAGTTTCAAAATATCTACATTTAAATGATTAATTTAAAAGAAAGGAGAGAGATTGATATATCGATTAATTAAGCAACATTTGCTAATCGGCAAATATAGATATATCAACCTTGTACGTAAAAATTGCTCGACGCGTATTTTAATTTAATTTCTCCACAAACGCCGAGATATATGTATGTGTGTTTAATTTTTATAAGTTTCAAAATATCTACATTTAAATGACTAATTTAAAAGAAAGGAGAGAGATTGATATATCGATTAATTAAGCGACATTTGCTAATCATATAGATATATCAACCTTATACGTAAAAATTGCTCGACGCGTATTTTAATTTAATTTCTCCACAAACGCCGAGATATAAGTCGATGAAATCAATCGAATAGGTCGTGCGATTGTTGACGTAATGCTAGGTTTGATTGCAAAAAATATAAGAAAGGGCGAAACCCTTATCGTCCACAACAAAACGGTACGCTATCCCGTTTTCTGCTTCCTTGGATCTCACGCATACCGACGAATCCGTGGTGTGCATTAGTAGGTTTTGGCTCCATGTATCTCTGTCCTTTTTTAATTCCTTCCTTTCCTTCGTTCCTCTCTTCCACATCCCGCTCTTTCTCTCTTTCTACCTTCCCGTCCATCATCCCCTTCCTTCGCGTCTTTCCCTTCGCTTGACACATTCGCGCGGAAAAAATGCAGCTAGCTTCTCCCGAGAGCCGTATGCACATATACGTATAGGAAAAGAGCGGATGTCTGGTGTGTAAGGAACCGCTAAAATGGTGTTCGCTCTTATCCGAAGATCTAGAGCGGCGATGCGAAGAGAGGCACGCGGAGGGCTATACGTAAGGTAAAAGAGGGCTCATGACTCTGGTCGGTCGGCTGGCTGGCTGGCTGGTTGGTTGCTGCTGGTCGTTTGGTTGGGCTGGTTAGTGCCGTTACCAGAAAGAGGCCACCTAGGTTCGCAACGAGTGTTGAGTTATGTCTCGAACTTTCTTTATAATGAGACACCGGGCTATGAAATGACAAACGTAATTAAAGCGAGCAGCCACCGGAGGTCAGGGATCCTTGAGATTTTCACAATGAGAAACGCGGACTCGTAGTCTCTCCTTCTCTCTCTCTCTTGTCCATCCATCCTTCTTCTCTTTCTCTACCGCAACGTCTTCATTTACGCCACAGAGATTGCGTATTTCAGAATAATTTTTTGTCAAGAACGGCGCGCATCTCGTGATCGTCGTAGAAAGTTAATGTCACCGATTTAATGTCGCGCAGTGCTCCTAAAATTAATATCGTTGGCATAATTTTATGTTAAATCGTGGTAAAAATATGATCTCTATACAATTAAACTAAAATATCTAGAGAGAGTCTCTCGTGCATCGGCTAATCATTTATATCGATGCATATAAGAGTGCAATATAAGGTACAATAAAAGCGATAGAGGTATCTAGCGTAAATACAAAGGATTCGGGAGCGAATCGAACTTGTGTATGGGATTTTTTTCCAAACAATCATGCGAATGCAACCTTGCCCCGTTTTACGTCTCCCCGTGACACAACAATGGAAACGCAATGGTACAACACATTTCACTTTTTCGCAACGTGTGGGCCCGAAAAGTATTGCGCGATTTCCTTACCGCGCAAGAATTCACCTCAAACACACAATGTAGATTGGAATTGGCCGTGTACCGTAAAAAGCCTAATTATCATTTTGCGAAACCGACGGCGCGTCTCGCCGTGATTCGGCTTCTATTCATGAGCAACAGGCGGCTCGAGACAGGCGTAAACATCGAGATAAGACACCAACAGCTTTTTCATCTATCCGCCACGTTAGATCGGTATCGACCAATGTGCCCTAAACGCCAGATAAAACGCGAATACGGAGAGAAAAAGGGGAAGGGGGCGAGGGAGGGAATTCCCAATCTACTCCAGATTATCAAAATCCCAGGGCGAGACTGTATTTCCCATTCTCGCTTTTATTATCCAACGATCGCATTCCGCGATGGCTCGACGATTGGCGGATAAAATGCTCGAATATATCGGAAGTCGTGTCTCTCTCTCTCTCTCTCTCTCTCTTTCTCTCTCTCTCTTTCTTTCTCTCTCTTACCCTTGTAGCGTGCATGGGAAGAAAGGCGCGAGATGCCAAAGCTTATTTATCGGGTTCCTGCGTGCGGGATACGACGTCGCAGATACTTTTTCCAGCAAGCGCGATCCTTGCGTGGATTCGCGCCTCGAGAGGAAGAGCGTTTACATGTATACATTCCTTGATTCCCGCACAGAGAAAAATATCATTCCACTGCTAAGAAAAGCGATTATTCTTCTTTTTCTTTTTTTAAGTAACAGTTTTTTTTCAACAAAGAATATATTCTTGATAATAATCATAAAATATACTCATCACAAGTGTTAGAAAATATCATGTACTCAAAAGAAGAATTTATTTTCTCTTCAAGAATATTGTAAAGTTGTATCAAAGAAAACTCAAACTTATTTTACGCCAACTCTTTGTAGTAAGCCAAATTTTTATTTTGATTTAATATTCTTGACTGAAATACTGTATTTACTAAAATTCAGAATATATTCAATCAAATTTAGTGCTTGGTGAACTTGTGATATTGCTTGTGAATTTGCAGATATACAAGCTTATGATAAATTTAAAATAAATAATATTTACTTGAATACAGTACACATTTTTCTCTGTGCGTGCACGGAGGAAAATATTCTATTGTCAAGAAAGGCTCAGTTTATTTTTCTTTTTTAAGTAATAGTTTTTCTTCAACAAAAAATTCTTGATAACAGTCTTAAAATATACTCATTATAAGAGTTTGAAAATCTCATTATCATGTACTTAAAAAAAAAATTATTTTCTCTTCAAAAATATTGTAAAAATGTATCAAAGAAAAATCAAACTTACTTTATGCCAACTCTTTGTAGTAAGTAAACCAAATTTTTATTTTGATTTAATATTCTTGACTGAAATACTGTATTTACTAAAATTCAGAATATATTCAATTAAATTTAATGCTTGGTGAACTTGTGATATATTTGCGGATATGCAAACTTATGATATACTTAAAATAAATAATATTTACTTGAACACAGTATACATTTTTCTCTGTGCATACACAGAGAAAAATATCATTCTACTGTCAACAAAGGCGGCTCAGTTTTTTCTTTTTTCTAAGTAATAGTTTTTCTTCAATAAAAAGAATATATTCTTCTTAACAATTTTAAAATATATTCATCACAAGTGTTTAAAAATCTCATTATCATGTACTCAAAAAAAAATTTATTTTCTCTTCAAGAATATTGTAAAATTGTATCAAAGGAAAATCAAACTTACTTTATGCCAACTCTAGTAAGCAAATCAAATTTTTATTTTGATTTAATATTCTTGATTAAAATACTACACTTACTAAAATTCAGAATGTATTCAATTAAATTTAGTGCTTGTGGTGAACTTGTGATATACTTGTATATTTGCGGATATGCAAACTTATGATATACTTAAAATAATATTTACTTGAATGCAGTATACATTTTTTTCTGTGCGCGCAGGGATTCACCGACGATACGACCTCCCCTCCTGACAATCGGCGCGTCTTATTCGCGCGCTGCGGGGGCTCGGCGTAAAACTGCTCCCGAGTTCGGTGGGGTCAGGGATCACGTTGGCCGCGCGTGATAAAGATCGCGCGTGAATGATTGCCGATGATATTTCACTTACTCGGGGGATCGTCAAACCTTTGTGTCGAGCGCTCGAACCGATACCGGGAATTCCGCGGAAAACGGCGCAAAATGCCGCGTCTCTCTCTTTTCTCTCCTTCTTCGAAATGACATATGATGCGATATTGAGCGTACCTTTCGCAATGTCCGGGTGATGCAGCATCATCGCTCCGCTGATGTAATCTCCATCGGTCGAGGCGCACCAAAATTACTCAAAGCACCGGTGTCGATCGAATCTAGAAAAACAAAAGAGAAGAAGTGGAATAGAAAATTAATTATTTATGATTCGTGGAAGCGATCGTCTAATTAAATGCACAAGTTGCAATTTATCTTTGCATATATTATCTTTGCAGCAAAATATCAAAGTATTAAGGTTAATTCCTTCAACAACCATTCGTACTAACCATTTAGCCTCTCGGATCTCCTTCACTCGACTATTTCGATCACACATTTCAAGTTGAATATGCAATATACATAATACAGTATAAATCACAAATCCTGCGGCAAACGATTGAAATTGCACGTGTATTTATCGTCGAGATCGCGAAGCTCGACTTTTCAACACTTTTCAAATCAAGACACCTAAATCTATAAACACTTTAGGCGCCTACGCACGTTTCGGTGGCGCCACCTCTCGCAAATTGAGCAGATTCATGACTGAACGCGCATTCGCGCCATTATGAAAATTTCAAAAGAAGAGAGTAACCTACTCATATTTACATGAAATAAAAAATTTCGAGATATTTCGCTATTATCGATAAGCTAATTTTCGCTCGAAAGTCACGAGAAGCTTAAGAAGTTTAGACTATTGTCATTTAATTAATTAAATTAATTAAATACTCATAATTCGATAAACGACATGTATCAATTATCAAACTCACCCTCGATGTCGTCCATCATAACTGTCGATCGTTTCTTCACTTATTCTTATGCCAGAAACATTCGATTAACACGGTTTTATATGCGATTTCGATAATAACGATATCTTGTAACATTCCGACGCGCTATCACAAGATATGTCATTTTTCGAGAACGAGTTGAAAACGCGTTCATCCGACTTGGACTGAGAAATATATAAAGATTGAAGTTAGTCGAGAATATTTCGCGCGGTTTGTTCAAATTTGAAAATCCTATCGTCGAAAGATCGCAAATTTTTATACGATCGAAAATAATTGGAAATCAACACGTCTCTATACTTTTAGACTTGTACAATATCAAGTGTAAAGGTACCTTTTCATAGGACATTAAAAAGTAACGTCAACCATTGGTTGAACAAAGAAGTAAGTAGTTGCTTCATTGTTTAACCAATGGTTGACGCTACTTTTTAGCGTTCCATGAATTTGCACCTTAACGCGTCGAAGAGATACAATCTTAAACGCGAGAGAACAATCTTAAGATCGTAAATGACAGCACCCTAGCAAAAATGAATATTCGGAGCGTAAGCCGAATGTAAGGAAGTGTAATAGAAGCATAAACGAAGCTCCTAAGAAGTGTAAATTGAAACGCCGAAGCGTTAAACATTTTGTTTACGCTTCGACGTTTCAATTTACGCTTCTTAGCAGCTTCGTTTACGCTTCTACTACATTCGATTTACGCTCCGAATATTCATTTTCGCTAGGGCAGTCATTACGCATCCGTTTCCCATCGACTCCGCGATGACGTAATCGAGCGGCGCGCTACCGGAGGCAAGTTTGAAACGCGTCTTCCCGCGTACGCTAGCTGCAAATGCATCCCGACGCAGTCGGGAGGTCATTAATAATTCCCGTCTATTCCGCTCTCAGCGCATCGGGAGAGACGCCGAGTTCCCCCGAGCGCGACCATTTCTAGAGGCACGTTAAAATCGCGGCTTCTGTGTGCGTAATGCGGTGGATGCGCGCCTCGGTCGTCGGTTTGTCCGACTCCCTTGACTCGATTTCGCGACCGCAAAACTCCGCTGGGAAGATATATCTCTCCCTGTGCGCGCCCTGCGAGCCTCTCGTCCGACCGCTCCTTCTCTCGCCCCCTTACCGTGCAGCCGGTGCCACGGACTCTCTGTCCTTGTCCCGCCAACCGGGGGAGGGAGAGGAGACGGCCGGACCCCGTCGCGGAGACAACATAAAGATTTAAGACTGGGAGATGCGCCAATAAACATGCTGCGCCCCTGCCGCAGTCAGCTCGCGCTTCTCTCCGTTGCGTTCGCCGCTGTTCCGTTTCTCATTCGGTTCCGCTCCGTTCTGCTCTGTTCGCAGTCACCAACATACACATATATACACCAGGCGCACGCATACAGAATGTTCTCTTAGCAATCTCAATGTTAGATTCTAACGAATTCGGAATGTTTCTTTTAAATTGCCTAGCGCGCGCTTTAATGGCTGCGTTCAGCAGGAAAAGCTGCTTTGTAACTGTTGTAAAATTCGTGAATCTGATTGGTGTATACTCTTAGATGCAGCCAAAATTAAGAGCATACACCAATCAGGCTCACGAATTTTATAACAGTTGTAAAGCAGCTTTTTCTGCTGAATGCAGCGAATGGCTGCGTTCAGCAGAAAATGCTGCTTTGAAACAGTTGTAAAATTCGTGAATCTGATTGGTGTATGCTCTTAGATTCAGCCAAAATTAAGAGCATACACCAATCAGGCTCACGAATTTTACAACAGTTGCAAAGCAGCTTTTTCTGCTGAACGCAGCCAATGTCTTTGACACATTGAAAGCTTAGTTTGAAAATTGAATTTTAAAAAAGACATCTCGTATAAGTTTGTTTTATCCTCAATCTCCGGAAAGTCTCTTATTCTTTGATACCAAGTGAAATTTCTCAGATTAGTCAATTAAATTATGATCATTTATCCCTCTCTTTCTCTTTCTCTCTCTTTATTTCATTTTTGACGCGTCCTTAAATCCGTACTATAATTCGAAAGAAGCGGTCCTACGGATAACGAGACTCGGGGACACCTGCCAGGCTGCTGGCTCGACTTTTGTACACGGCGGAAATAAAAGCTTTCAATGCGAAAGGACGATCGTATACCGCGAAAGTAGTAGATCGGGACGTTGGTCGAGCAAAGCGACAAGGGACTTGAGAGCTGGACCCACTGCCGGTGCTGCCGAGTCTCTTCTCTCCTTCTCTCTTCCTCTCTCTTGGCCTCTCGCTCTTTTTTTCGCTCCGCGCGCTCGCCTTCCCCCGACTTATTTATTCCTTTCTCCGTCGCTGGCTCCCTTTCTTCCTCGACTTCTTCTTTATTTCTGTCCTTTTGCCCGTTTTCTGCTTCCGCAAACGACAGCCGCTTATTTATACCCCGTCTTTGCATCGCGCCGGACCGAGCGAGGGTGCTTTTGCGTTTACTCGCTACTGCCGAGTTGTCGGTGTGTTGTCGTTGCTGTTACCGCCTATTCTCTCGTTCGATCCGCTCTTTCCTTCCTCTCAATGCCGTTTTACAATGCGCACGTAACTTGGATTATGTCACTCGCGTCGTCTCGTCTCATTAATCACATCCTACTAATGTCTCAACAGTTTCATTAATTATTACTTGTTTACTTGTTGCGCTGTAAAAAGTTACGGTTATTTTCGATAATCAACTTTGCAAGTGTTTCGCTGCATGTAACAATTTACTTTTTACTTTTGTGGTCGGTTGTTTCGTTTAATTTTTCTGTTTTTTTTTTAATGGTTCGTGTAATTATATGTCCTCGGCTGTCTTCGACTTTAAAAGACAGGGGCCCCATGTCAGGCAATAAAGGCGATTCCTCCTTCTCTCCTTTTCTCATTTCTCGTCTCCTCTTTGTCCGTATCTCTTTCTCATTTTCTTCCGACCGTACGATAGCGACGAGGTGTATCACTTTGCTCGCGCGACACCGCCGTGATGCGGTCGCGTATTGCGAAGGGTAATTCCGCGCGAGACCGCATCACCTGTCAACGTAAAATCACAGGTCTATATCGTGCGTTACTCGGTCGACTTGTGGGAATTCTGGCGCTGATTTGTCGTCCAGAAACAATGAATCCCGATGACGAGTCGCTCAAACTTTCCATTTTAACTTATCGCTTTACACACGTTTGAAAGAAAGAGAGGATACACTTAATAGTTAAATAAAAAGAAAAGCTTTGAGGTAACCGTGTCTTCTTGCAATCTCGGTTCGCTCTTGCGGCGCGACTCTTCCCAGGGGATAAATTTCGCCATTCAACTCCAAGTCCTCGCTCTTTAAATATCTGAGCGATCTCTTTCACGAATTAGATGATGAGATTGATCGGGAGACAGTGATACCTGGTACGAACATCACGTCGTGTCCACGCTCGCGACAAAAGCGGCCATGCGAGGGAGAGCCGAACAAATAAATGCTGAAAAGAGGAACAAAACCGACATTATGTGGCATTAACATACAAAGTATGTCAGACCCGCAATCCGTAGGCATAACATAGTATCGCGGCATTCGCATATTCTGCTTCTCAACGCAGCGGCTACGTGCGTGTGTGTAAGAGAAAGAGGGAGAGAGAGAGCAAATATATTACGCGCTTGCTCGCATATATGTGCGTATCTGAGAAAGAGAAAGACGGAAGGAAGGAAGGAAGAGGAACCGCCGTCGAGTGTGTGCGAAACAGAACGAAGAGGGTGGAATGACAAACGCGATAAAGTGTGCGTGCATCGGCAAAGGACTCACGCGACAAGGACGAAAGAGGAAAAGGCAACAAAAAGGCATTTACGCAGTGGCGAATTTTTAAATAGATGCACACATTTTAGATTCTCGCGTGTGTAATCACGCAATACTATTAATTATCTTGCATTATTTATTCTGTATTTTTACTTTTTATCATTTATTAAGATAATTAATTGTAATATTTGATAAGGATGTATCTCAAATATTACAATTAAAATTCCTCTCTCTCTCTCTCTCATATATATATATATATATATATATATATATATATATATATATATATTAATGTTAATCATATGTTACATAAAATTTTTTAATTTTGAATGATTTAGTTTATCTGTTGATTTTCACATTTTCGTGTTTGCAATCTAGATTCGCGAAATTCGCCACTGAAGAGAAGAGAGAGAGAAAGAGGAGAGAATAAGGCATAGTGAGTTTATCATTTATTAAGATAATTAATTGTAATATTTGATAAGGATATATCTCAAATATTACAATTAATATTTCTCTCTCTCTCTCTCTCTCTCTCTTATATATATATATATATATATATATATATATATATATATATATATTAATGTTAATCATATGTTACATAAAATTTTTTAATTTTTTCTGTTTGGTTTGCGTCGGAATTCCTGAGAAGGGGCCTTCTCCTATATATATATATATATATATATTAATGTTAATCATATGTTACATAAAATTTTTTAATTTTGAATAATCTAATTTATCTGTCGATTTTTCGCGTTTGCAATCTAGATTCGCGAAATTCGCCACTGAAGAGAAGAGAGAGAGAAAGAGGAGAGAATAAGGCATAGTGAGTTTATGCTATTTACCAGTTCTCCAAAGTCAGTCCCATCTCTTCGTGTCGTCGTTCTCGCATGTATGTGTATGTGCCACGCGGTGCGGCTTAACGTAAAAGGGCTCTTGGGAGCGGCGGAGGAGAGCAGAACGGGCGGGAAAGGAAAAGATCCGAGAAGGCAACAGCAGCGGCAGCGGCAGCAGCAGCGCAAGGCGGTGATGGCAAAGGGAAAAAACGAAGCGCATATATCGAGGCCGGTCTACGACGACGACGGGGACGCCGGGAACACACACACTCATACAAAAGGAAGGATTCTCCTCCGGTGTCACCGCTGTCCACCGGGCTCCCGATCGGCTACCGCTAGCAAGGGCTGCGAGCCGCTCGAAGGACGATAAAACTATTATACATACAGTCTGCACACAGAATAAGATAAATTAGAGAATAAAAGGCATATAAAAACATGAAACATTAAACAATTTTGAGTAAACATTCATTTTTAAGATAAAATATTTTAAGTAAAACTTATTGTATAAAGGTTTTTAGACAATAATACACTGAATGGTTATTTTTAATAAATGGTTTCTTTAGACGAAAAAAAAATTCAACTTTCTTTTTTGTAAAATAAAGTTTCTCTTATTATAATTGTTAAGTTACATAGAAAAATAATACCATACATTGTTTGTCACTCTCGGCTTTTCTAACATTCTTCAATATTTTGATGAGATTTTACAGCTTATATCCAATGCAGATCATTTTGTATCACTTTTACAATTTATTAATTTTAGGCTACTAAAGAAAAGTTATACATGTGCATCTCTCTGGATTCTAATTTGAGACACATTTAAAACATATAATTTACACAAAATCTATTTTTTCATTTTTCACGTCAAGTCAGACAAAATTTCGTGCGCTGTATATATGCGATTTATTTTTCTCGAAATATTTATTGAAGAAATTTGGATAATATACTCACTAAAAAATGCGCATCTTCTCTACATATTTTTCTCTATACATATTTATATAAAATTTTACAAAAATTTATGAGATCTAATAAGAGAGAAAAATGCAAATCACATAATGCAATGTTTCATATATACTAAAGAAGACTTACTTATATTTACATACAAAAAATTCAACACGCTAATGATCACAAAATTTAACAATATTAAGTTTTCTGTGTAAAACATATCACATTGGTACAAAATATGTAGCTATACATATGATATATACATCAAATTCGTATCCATTTGCATCTATCTATATCTATAATAATGTGTTCCAACAAATAGAAATAATTTTTAGCAGTACTACCGATATTAAATTTTGAAGCTTGATTTATTAATATATAATAAGTATCCTTTTGATGATAAAATTCCACGACATTTGAGGTGGATTTGATATCTTATCAGCCAGCGCAAGTGAGCAGTACTGCCAAATATATCCTCTAACATTTCTTGAGGAAGTATTTCTATAGAGAGATATGAATAAATGAAGCAATTGTAATGGCTTAACAATAGTAGTAGTAGTTTTACTTAAAAGATACTTACCATATGAATCACTGTGCGTCAACAACTGAATATCATTTTCCTTAGTAAATTCTTGTAAGGCTGGTGGTACCGCACAGCACGTAATTAAATTAATTTGTACAATATTTGGTTTTATCTATAACAAGAAAATATTAATTAGAATTTATATAAAAGCAAAATTTAATAAAGAAAAAAATAAATAGATATTTTACAGCAAGTTATCCTTACATCAGCCCACTGAAATAATTCGATGAATATATTTGTATTAATATCGCTCAATCCGACACTGGATAACTTATCAACTTTTATGTATTCTTCCACTGCAGACCATATTTTTTTTAACGATGACAACATATTCTCCGGCTCTTCATCACTTTTATAAGCAATCACTAAGGATTCTATGACATTCGTATTTAACGTTTTAAATGCTACAATAAAATGTAATATATTAATAACCTGCGTAATAATTATAATATATATATATATATATATATAATTAGAATATTATTATTATTAGAATAAACATACTTTGATCTAGTGCCTCTTTCAACGAATGAACATCGGGTGAAGAGATAAATACTTTTACAGTAATCTTCAAATCTTTTCTATCGACATCTTGTAAGCTTGTATCCTCTTTCCCATTGATCTGCAATTGTAATCAATAAAACTCTGTCAAATATTCATACATTCACATACACATTTCCAATTAATAATTACTAGAAACTTCATATACGTACAACAATTGTACCATCTCCTTTGTTCTGGTTATCATTGAGTATAATTTTTAATGTCTCGATCAACTGAAATAAAAGAAATCAAGAATATCAATTTTTTTCCAAGGAACAATTGCAAAGAATGTAACGTACATTATAACCTCGACTTCTCGACGATTATAAATCGAGATAATGAGACGATAATATTGAATTACACGATGCTAGGAGAAGGACATTGCACAATGCTTGTCAACTGACCTCATCCGTAGAATTTTGACTCGCCTTCTGCCTCGCCTCGCTCAGGGAAAGTATATTTCCGGTGTTGACGAGTAAATTATGCGAAAGCATGCTTAACGATCGATGCGAATTTCTCGCGGCAAATCCGTCTCACTGAGACTCGTCCGAACATTTATACGCTCGCGGTGAAACGTGATGTCATCGCGATCGTGACTGTTCAATTTACGCTAGAAAAACTGAAACTCTACTCTAGATTATCGTCGGGTTACATCACGTCTCGAAATTCTCGACCTTCTCAATAAACCGGAACAAATTACACAATGTTGTTGATACTATATAATTTTCTTTGATTAGTGCAAGCGAAGGAAATACACGCGCGAAAGAGAGAGAAAAAGAGAAAATCTTTTTTTTGCGTGAATTTTTTGCTGGCGCGAAACGGCTCAGCTCTCTCGATATGTTACAAGTTACAAGTTTATAGTTTATATGATGCTAGATATTTAAATAGATAACTTGGATGATAATGGATTTTCAGACGAATTCAAATTATAAGGCATTTTTTCGTCACGGATGCTTAAAACTTTTCAAATTTTTATTTGTTTACATGACGGCTTAACAATAAATCGATATTAGATCGATAATGTAAATATTTTTAAAAGATTTATTTATACATATATGATTATGTCTTCCATTTTCCAGCTTTTTTAATTGAAATTTTACGCGAAAAATTAAATTGGACTTTGCAAATCACTACATATTATCTTTAAAGTAGATAAATAATTATTTTATTACACCTTATTGTATATATGAAGTATTTTTATCTCATCTTTTTGATAATAATTATTGAAAGTAACGTGCAATATAATTGCACGTGCGATATAAATATATATATCTCCTTGATCTTAAAAGTTTATTCAGACGGATCTGCAATTTTACAAAATATATTTCCAGAAGAATCGATTGATGGACGAATCTGAAGTAAATAAAGGGAATTATTCATCTGGTTAGATTAATTTTATTGACGTATGATATATATATATATATATATATCTTTTTCAATATTTATATATTGAATCGATGCAACGATTGGTCGACAAACGATAATCATAGCAGCACTAAAATTACTGTGAAAAATCAAATGTCATGCAACATACAATTCATATTCATTACAAAAATTACACAGTATATATAATGTACAGAGGAATAAATTTGTTGTTTATTACAAAGCTATTCGTTAAAATAATAAATTTGTCGCGAAGCAAAATAGACAAATAAACAAAAATAGGGAAAAATTTCTTCTAAAGGTTTGCTACACCGGCGTTCGTATAAATTTAATGGTGATCGGAAGGAAATCAGATATCTTGCTTATCATTCAACAGTGATAGCACACGGCAACGTACGATAATATTAGAGACGCAAGGAGTGAATTTTTACAGAAATGCCCATCGACATCCCCGCTTTCGCATATGCTGCTACAGTAGCTGGTGGTGGAATATTAGGTTACGTGAAATCAAGTGAGTTTATGTTTATGCATATATAAAGTTGTGCTCGGTCATACAAATGTTTACAGATGTATATTTTGATGTCTAATCATTTTTTTATATGCTCAGAGTTTCAAAATAATAATACGATTCTTCTGTATCCTTTTTCTTGAAGATTCTATTCCGTCATTGGCAGCTGGGCTCTTCTTCGGATCTGTTCTGGGCTACGGGGCTTATCAGACTTCCCAAGATTCGACCAATGTAGCAGTTTTTCTAGGAACTAGTGCAGCCCTCGGAGGCTTGATGGGATATCGATTTTACAATAGTGGAAAAATAATGCCAGCTGGAGTAATCGCTATGTTAAGGTATTTTAATACATTTTATATTACAATTTGTGCTATATCCATTTTTATTAATGTTGAAATAATTTTCAGTGCTGCGATGATTGTCAGGACAGTCATGAGATATTTCTCGCAACCGATAAAGACTCAGTGAATATTAACTTTTAAGTGTTAGAGATATTACATTTAATAATTTACTATTCTTTGGTAAAAGGGTAATTCTATTTGGTAAAAGAATATGATTTGGGAAATTTATAAGAGATAATTTCGAACAAAAAATGTAAATATAAGTAATATGATTGAATTAATTTTGATTTTGTGTATATAAGATTTCATAAATTGTATCAATTATAATATTTCTTAAAATTCTATTCATTTTTTAAAATAAATCTGTTTATTTTAAAATTAATTTATATCAAAATTTTAATTTATTATATATATTATATTAATTTATATTTTATTATAAATTGTAAAACATGTAATACAGCAAAAATGCAACTTTTTGCAGGAAACTAACACTTACCAATTTTGAATCCTGAATGTGACAGCTATGGGATGACTTGACAATGAATAAAATATAACATCCTTCTACGTGTCTAATAAATTATCTCTCTCTCTTTTAATCTTTTATATTATATTTTTTATATCTACACATATGAGAGAAACCGTACAAAATTCGAATCCAAAAAGCACAAATATCTAAATATTCGCCTAAACTGTTCGAATCAGATGTATCCAACTTTACGTGATGACAGAATTCGTTCCACAAAATGTGTTCGAATATCTATTAGTTAGATTAGGTAGCGTTTGATTGGCCAATAATAAAGAAATTTTTGCTTCTACTATTGTAATTGGTCAACAAAATATTACTGAGCGAATAGATTTTTCGGAAATTGTAGACGTGTTTTGTATGTGTTATGAATCTTTTAAAATGAAATTTAATATCTAGGTATTTATATCTAGGCTTTTTTTCAAGGGAGAAAGAGGAGCAAGTGTAGAAAGTGCAACTACACAGGATACATTTATCGTTCGAACTTGACATGTCATCGACGAAAGTATTGCTTGACGTTGCGTTTAATTGGATATGCGTGTGTGGACACATATAAGCGATCGGGTGGATTAATAAATTCGATTGTAGAATCTATCAAAAGGAAGGGGGAGGGGGTACTGCCCCGATTAGTACAATTTCGCCGGTAATTTCCGGAAGTGCCGCTCCTTTTCGGAACGCATCGTGTATGCGAGTGTCTTACGTGTGTAAATAGATTAAATTATCGTTATTAAATAATTGAATAATACGTATTGCATTTTCCTCGCATTTTCCACCTATAGACGTACCGTTCATCCGAGGGATCTATGAATTAATATCTTTCTTTCGTATCGGTAAGAATCGACTTTTCTTTTTACGAAATATCGCTTTGTAAAACGCGTAAATGTAATTTCGTCGAACACGTAGAACCCACGTTAATCCCATGCGCGTTCTTACACGTCTCTCTCGCGAAGAATACGTGTAATTTTTTAATCTTGTAATTTTGAGGTTAAGTTTCGCTCTTGACTCGATTTTAGAAATATAATGTAACTAAATATTTTATGATGAATGAATGTCTTTTTTATTTCTTTGCGAAACTCTTCTATGTCTTTTTTATTTTTTTGCGAAACTTTCCTATGATTTCTATAGAATGTATTTCGTAGTGTCTTTGAAGGCACGATTAGATGAATCAATGAATTGGACGAGGAGAGTTGATGTTTACCTAACTTTTTTTTTGTTCTTTTAGGAATATGAAATGGCAAGAATCGCAGCGTGCGTCGTATTAGTTTATCTTAGTGCGTATTGTATTACGTTAAATGCGGATGAGAATCATGAGCATAGCAGTGTTAATGATGAAATACAGAAGCCGTCTTACAAAAGTCCAAACCCTTCCGGCTTTGCTTACTTAGCGGAGAACTTTGACAGCGAAGAGAGATTTAAAAATTCGTGGCTGCTATCGGAAGCAAAGAAGAACGATATCGATGAAGATATCGCTGCATATACTGGTTAATACAAAAATTTTCTTCATTTACTTTATTCAACATTTTATTATATTTATTTTATTCAACATAGATTTTAGTCAGCAAAGAATGTAAGAGGAAACTAATTTTTCTCAGTATTTTTTATTTAACTTTTTGTTATTCACATTAGGAATTTGGGCCATTGAAGACCTTCAGAAACACGCCGAAGATGGAGATCTAGGATTAGTGCTTAAGAGCAAAGCTAGACATGCTGCCATTTCTACTTTATTATCTAAGCCATTTTACTTTGAAGACAAACCCCTAATTGTACAGTATGAAGTTAATTTCCAAGAGGGACAGGAATGCGGAGGCGCCTATCTTAAGTTGCTCACGTTAGATGATAAGCATAAAGACTTGAAACAATTCCATGATAAAACACCATATACTATAATGTTTGGGCCTGATAAATGTGGCAATGATCACAAGGTATTAATATATACACTTGTTTTATAATAATTTAATTATTATATATATATATATATATATATATATTACATAAAATATACATATGTTATATAGATTGTTTTCAGAAATATTAATTAAAATTAATTGAGAGATTCAACTTTTTTATTTCTGAGCTAATTTGATAAAAAGAAGTAAAACATTAAATATCAACATCTGGCAAACAAGTACACATTTACATATATCTAAAGTTTATATTTATTTTTTATCTTCAGCTCCATTTTATATTTCGACATAAAAATCCATTGAACGGTACAATCACGGAAAAACACTGTAAGAAATCAAAGGATCGACTGGAAGATTATTTCAAAGATAAACAGCCACATCTATATACTTTGATTATACGGCCTGATAATACTTATGAAATTAAAGTGGATAATAAAATTTTAAATTCGGGTTCATTATTAGACGATTTTGTGCCTCCCGTGAATCCACCTTTGGAGATAGAAGATCCCGACGATAAACAGCCGGAAGATTGGGATGATAAAGAAAAGATTCCTGACCCACTGGCGGAGAAACCTGACGATTGGGATGAAGATGCTCCAGCGCAAATAGTCGATGAGGAAGATATTATGCCTGAAGGATGGCTTGAGGATGAACCGCCAATGATACCGAATCCAGATTCGGTTAAGCCTGATGATTGGGATGTTGAGATGGATGGTGAATGGGAAGCTCCGGAAATACCGAATCCAAAATGCGCGGACGCCCCTGGTTGTGGTCCCTATAAGCAAAGAATGAAGAAGAATCCACGATATAAAGGAAAATGGTTGGCACCGCTCATCAACAACCCTAATTACAAGGGCAAATGGAAGCCTAGACTTATACACAATCCTGATTATTTTAATGATGAACATCCTTTCAAGATGTTACCAATTGTATGTAAACAATAGAACAATTTTCAGTTCTACCAGTATTGTATTAGCAATTATTATATTTAATGTGTAAAATTGTTTTAGAGTGCTATTGGTTTTGAGCTATGGTCAATGTCACCTGATATATATTTTGACAATATAATTATAACGGATGATGAGGAAGTTGCAAAGAAATGGGCGGATGAAAGTTTTGAGATTCGACGTGTTAAAATTGCTGAGGAAAGTGTAAGTAATTCTTTATTGTATTGTAATTTAGAAAATATTTCGTTAACAATATAATTTTGCGATATTACGCGAACATTAAAAAGCTATTTAAAAATAATATCGTGTAAGTATATAAAAATTTAAGCTATAATTAACTTGCCGAATTTAATCATTAACACATTTGAAAAATTGACAAAATTCTTTACATTAGTATGGATTGTAAACACAGGATTCTTTATGGGGTCGAATGATGAAAGCGATGAATTATAAGCCAGGCTGGTGGGCACTGTACTTTTTGTATTGTATAATACCAGTTGTAGCTTACATCTGGTATCTGTACAAACAATTTCGTGAGGTACAACATTCGCGTGTAGATGTTAAAAGCATTTGCTTGATAAAGTGTAATATCCTATACACAAGTTGCAATAATATATATTTTATAAATTATACACTTTTATAGCATTTACACAATTAGACTTTTTAATAAGTCGTACAATTATGTAGCGCGAAAGGTCAACAAATTACATATAGTATAAATGTACATACAATCCTGCCTAGAATAATAAAAATATATAAAAATAAAAAAATAATCTTGCTAATGTTTAGAGATTAGCAATAGCTTTGCTAGTATTATATTATATTAGAGTTTGCATACCTTCTGCATATATAATAGGCTTTTACATATATATAATATGTAGCATTTTGCAATTATCTGATGCAGTGGACTATATGGAATCGAATTGCGACATTTACCGCCGACCATCCATGGATATGGGCAGTATATATATTGCTAGCTGCAGTACCTGTAGTGTTGATAATATACTTTTGCTGCTTCTCAGAGGTACAATATGCTGAATACCAAATAAGCATAATTCAAGTATTCTTGTATAAAAAAGCATAAAGTAATCTTTTTATAGATATTTTATAGATATTTAGAAATCATGAATATTTTGTTTTTTGCAATTTTTTGTAAATCGTTTTGTAGAATACATTAAAAGTCATTACTATATAGAATTATTTATTTATTATTAATATTATATGAATGAGGAATATTTTTAAAAGTGCCAAAATAATTTGTATTGTTTCAAATATATCAGGATAAATCGGATTTCAAAGAAGAAGAAGAAGAAGAAAAAGCACCTTTAGGAATAAGCAATGATATTGCAGAAGATGCAGAAAATGAAAATCACCAATCTTTGAATCCCGAGCTAACTGAGCAAAAACCTACTACAGAAGAAACAGAAGATACAGAGAAAGAGAAAGAGAAAGAGAAAGAGACTGGAACAGAAGAAATAATTGAAAGTGATAAGGTCAGTAATGAAATATTCAAGTATTTTATAGGACGAATTGCAACCTTAGTTATCGTAGTGTAAAATTTTTATAATATACAGAATGCTCTTTTTCTTTTTTCATTGTTGTGATTGTGACATGAAAATGTGTATAATTATTGCAGGACACATCACCAATCAGTGGTGAAGGACCACGACGAAGAAAACCAAATAAAGAATAGAAAGAAAAATTACAAAAGAAGAATTACTATCGCGTGTGCACGCGATCTTTGCTGATATTTATGTAATACTGTCACATTCCACGTTACATTTGCTACTGTGGATAGTAGGTGGTCATCAATCACTCTAGCAAATTCAGTCATTGCAATGATGTGATCGATAAGTATTTAATTCCTTGTCTAAGGATATTATTTTTGACTACACACATATATATATATGTACATACATACATATATATATGCAAAAGTCTTCATATTCGAAAAATCATTCTCTCAAATTACATATGCTTTTGTGTAATGAATGATGTACAATGCATATGTATTCATAAGTTTGCAAGAGTGCTGTCCGTTAATTTGGACACTGCCTTAATAACTTATTTATGTATTCTTGCTTATAATGTCATGAAATGTGTTTTAGAATTAAAAATTGAAAACATTCATCTTATTCATTTGTTTAATGTCATAATGAGATAAATTATAGTAAAAGATAGCAAAGAATATAATATGCAAATACAAGAGACGTTAATTTATATTATAATGTTTATATATTCCAATATTTTAAAACGATTTTTCATGATTCAATCATTGTATCCTTTGACTATTATGGCAGAGTCACATTTAGCTGTGATGCAGGCAGATTATCCAATGGAAATTAATTGTGGTTTTTATAATCTTTTAATAACTATATATACCATTTTTCTAATATTTAAAAAAATACGTAACTTGAAAAATGTAATCAATTTGTCACTCACTTTACTATAATAGTTGAGCATAAATAATTTGCCGTTATCGTTACAATTATTTGGTGTAATATTCACGATCTTTAATGTGTTATCGAGTTATTTAAGTTAAGAATAAGTCTATATAATATATATTAGTGTAATCAGGTACTACGTTATTTGTATTGATTGACCAAATTGAAGAAAATAAAATTCAAAGAGATAGAAAAGTCAAATATATGAAATTTAAATTTAAATAGTACAATATACTGTTTGATGATACTAGGCTTCTTCATTATTTTGCTTAGGAGATATACATACAAATATCGATTATATATAAGTATATGTTGGCATTTAAATAAAGTATCAAGTTTATGGACTAGTGGTAGATATTCCAGAACTTTGATAGCACGTTTTACACGTAGGTACAACGCGTTGCGATAAATGTCCGGGTAGTTTCGTGTGTACCGCCATGCATCTTGTGCATAATACATCGCCGCAGGACCAACAATGATGCTGAAATAAAATTATCGCAAATATAAAAAACGAATGATTTCAAATTATAAGTCAGATCAACAAATATACCTTTCTGTTGAAGGCATCAAATGTGGTGGAGCATCCGCATTCTTCTATATTTCGCGACGATTTCCATTCTAAAGCAACTGTTTTCAATTCATTCTCCAACTGATTCACTTTTAATTTAGCTTTCATCTTTTCATCATGGTTTGTAGCGTTTTCTATTATAGTCTCTGATAAAGTCTCCTTCATAAATTTATTATCAAATTTATGTTTTCCCTTTTTCTGAGAATTATTTGTATTTAAAAGTTGTCCCAAAGAATTGACTCGCTGTTGAAACCGAAAATCAAAAAATAAATTAATGAATATTCAATCCATTTTTGTTAAACTTATCTTACCACTTAAAACATTATCTATTTATATTCTTTGTCAAAATTGAGATACATACTTTTAGCAAAAGTTTCACATGATCTTCTAAAGAACTTGTGTGATCATGGATTGTTAGAAGCAGATTTTCGCACGTTTCTCTAGGATGTATTCCATTCTCAAATCTAAAGTACAAACCTCTCCAAAGACTGTAAAAAGTAATTCGAGTTACGTTTATGGATTATACGCTTTTATATAATAAGTTTTGTTGTATATAAGAGCAACGTCTTTATTACATGATAGATTGAGGTGCCAATTTAGGTTGAAGAACATCAGCAGAGTCCTCATTATTATAACGATTGCATCTATAAATTGGACTTATATACTCATTTGTATTATTAGCCAAGTAGCCCCACAAGGAATATGTTCGTTCGGATAATCTGAAATAATAATTTTTATCAGAATTTTTTTCATTTATATCACACGAAGAATGAAATCGAATGAAAGAGTACCTCAGCATTTGTCGTTCCTTTTCCGAATTTCCGATGAAAGTGCCATGTTGACAACTGTGTACATGATCGTGTAACGTTAAAAGAAAATATTCATTGAATTGAAATTTGTACGGATATTGTTGCAGCAATTGATACGTCGCATCTATGAATTGTGTAAATATCGGTGCGAGTTCTTTACCATCACTGCTAATGTAGCCACAACGATCGCTAAATTTATGACCAAACGACAGCCAATCCTTTTCTATTAAAGCCTAAAAAATGATTTCTTTTTAAATAAAATCATATACTGGTTATTTATAAGACTAAAATATATTTATTTAAATGGACAATGTATGTGGAATGTTAGAAAAAGAAATAGAACGATATTATACAACAAATATACAAAATAACATTTCTATTGTTATTTTATGTTATTTGTTATATAATAATATTATTGTACGTATATTATGGTCTAATGATTTTAAGAAATAAATTTTTCAAGATTACTTACCTGAAAACCTTGGATGGTTCTGTAAAATGGATCCAATAATAACGCAGCCAGAGAACATACTTGCGCGGTGCGATCCCATCCATCGCTACAATGAACCACTACGCTTACACCGTTTGCAACTGCCCGTGCGATAAACCATGCGGTTTCCAAGATGGAACGAATATGCTTTAACCAGCCACTGCTTTCTAGACCGCTTAAAAACGCACTCATGGAGGTCGATCTTTGCACTAAGTTTAAACAAAAGTAGAGATTTAAGAACGTGAAAGCGACTGTAATATTGCTTCAATACAGATAATTTTCAGAAAAGTTTTATACTTACAATCCAAAAGTTTATTTAAGCTTGTCCTCATCACATGAATGTTTTCTATTCCAAAGAAATGAAATTTAATATTGTCGTAGAAATTTTCATTCTCGTATCCTTTTCCCGCGGCTCTATTAGCAAAGGCGTTAATCTAATACGATAAAAAAAATACAAATTATGTTTTAATTTTTAAAGATACCTCTCTCTTAAATTTTCTATGAAAATGAAAATACAAAACTAATATCTCATATACTTATAATACATTTATCAGTGAAATAATTAAGTATTAATTCGATTTAAATAGTGATTGTAAATAAACTGTGCTTTCCAAAATTTTAGATGCTTAAAAAAATTTATTTTTTATTATAAAAAATAGAAAACGATAATATACAATATATATGAGATACAATATAAGATTTTAATGTCTCTATTCAGTTTTGCAACAGAAAGTTATATTTTAATTGAATACTCACTCGCGGTCTTGTATCCACAACATACATATATCTCGAATTAGGATTTGTACATAATATATTATACATCATTTGTTCATCTTCGGGACATCTTGTGCTGAATCCCGAGAGTGGTTGACTGCAGCGACAAATAGCAGCCTAAAAAATTATTTTATTTGAAATGTTTGTATTCAAGTGCTACATCCAATTTATCTTTTTTTTTACCTTGTTTGAATGCAAGTATGTTAAAACTGGTAACCTTCCTCTGCTTCTAAATCTTGCACTACCTAATAAAATGTTGTTAGTACATGTACTAGGAACATATAAATACCTTGGATAAGTATCGCAAAGCTGAAAGAATTGATATGATTTAATTAACAATATTGAGAAGGGAAACGGATGTTTGGAATAGAAATAAAGGAAGGTATATACCTCATAATTAGTATTTAAATATGAAAGTGACCATTCTTCGTTCGGGACACCCTGCCGTTGAAATTCACTCTGCACGTTGAAAAAATTCCATCCTGCATGTTGAGGTAGTGTGTCTTCGCTTTCTTGATAATTAAAACAATATAGATCTTCTAAACTAGCTAATATAAGAAACAAGAGATCAATGTCAATAACTGCTTCTTAAAATGTATATTAAAATGTATATTATGTAACAAATACATACAATTTAATTAAAAAATTTAATTAATATTTATATATTTATTAGTTAATACTTAAAAGATTCTTAGGAGGTACTAATAAAGAAGATTGAGATATAAAGAAGGAGGTACTAATAAAGAAGATTGAAATATGTGTTACCTGGACAAGATAATTTTAATAATGTGAGATATATCTCATGACAATCACGTTCCTTTGGAATAACAAATGTAACAATGAAGAAATGTTTGCATTTAATGTACAATGGTGATCCTGTGGTTGTTAATGGTTGTTTCTCTATATTAGAGATATGTGTATATAACACCTGCAATTATAACATTATGTAAAAAAAACCATTATTTTTATCTCAAACTGATCAATAGATAATGAGCTTGATATAATTTACCCATATTTTCTTCTTGCCGCTTCTTTCAACAAAAATGAGATGTGTCACTGTCAAGTAGAGAGAACCGATGGAATGATTATTGCTATATTTATCCAACATTCTCACGTTTTCTACCTGCAAACGTATTGTTTCCTGGAAAACTTATACTATGTACATAAATATAAAAATAGGGAAGCTCTTTTAAAAGTTACTACTGCATTTATTTTCAGTATAGCTTAATTATAATAAGAAATGTTAATAAATATAAAATTTATACATGTGATCCTAATTCAGCTATCTGTCAATTTGTTACTGACAGAATTAGATAAAGCATTAAAATGAATATTAAATTAAAAATCGCGCTTAGTGCTCGTTAATACCTTAGGAATCTTTATCTGCTCCATTTTTAGAATCTTTGAAAACCAGTACACGTACAATACAAATTATATTTTATTTTTTAGGCGATAACGATTAATACCATATGCGATTAATATATATACACATTATTTAATTTTCACGAGTGGATTAAAAAAGTCATTTATTCTCAGTCTAATATTTATTCCAAGTGTCGTTTGTCAGATAATTAAAACTAATAGGCAAGATTGCTATTATTCCCATCACTTTTTATCGAAGTGACAGATTGCAATATGTAGCAGCACACGAACTGTCATTTAAACCTCGGAGTATATTGTATTTATAGAGAGCTTTGAGCTTTTTTTAAAAAACCTGCAGAAGATAATGTAGAAAGTCAAATATATAGACGTATGTACTATCAGTCGATATTGAAATATATATGTTATAAAGTTGACAGATGGCGGATACAATTGTGACCTGCCTGATGGAAACATTTCTTGCTAAATACGTTTTCTCTTCGCGAGATTTCACCTGTCAAACTTTAATCCCATTTGGATTTATTATGAAATAAAATATATAATGCTATCCGAAAGTGCTTATTATTAAAAGAAAACGGATATGGAAAAGGTTAACACGGACGAGTTGATTTCGAAATTAATTTCCGGCACATATGAGGAATTTTGTGACAGTATTGTTGTGTTTTTAGAAATTGTGAGTATATGTGATATATATGAATATACATATGATTGCGAAATATAAAATATATTTTTCTTATAAATTTATATTGAAAACTTTACAGCAATTTTATTTCATTTTAATTCATTGACTTTAGCAGCAATTTTGTGTGATAAAATTTAAACATGTCATGATCATTCAAAAATTAATTTTCTTTATTTTACTTATTTTATTCTATGAATTAATATTTATTTAGAAAGATATTCTCAATTTTTTATTCTTTTAAAAATAATGTAAACGACAAATTATTCATGTTTTGCAACTTATGTTTTAGTATGATAAGAAGACTAATTTTGAAGAGTTGAATAATAACTGTTTACGAGAGAAGCTATGGAAGAGATTGTTTTATTATTTAACAGATTATACTCATTTAGACCATCATCATCATTGCTTAGCTGCTTTGAGAATACTTAGGTAATTTGACTATATTACAGATATATATCTCATGGAATAATTACAACAACGCAAAATATCTATAATATATCACTAAATTGACAAATTACAAAAACTAATTATTAAAATCTCTCTAAGAAATAATTATCATATTGCAATATAATATTGGAATAATAAATAGATTATAATTTATTATTCTATCATTGAATATTATGTAGCAGTTAATTATAGTACTATCTTTAGCCTAATGTTACAATTATTTTTTTCTAATTGTCCTTATATTTAAAGAATTTATCTATTATTTCATAGATTTGAGAAAAATATGAATGTCATATAGAAACCGATCATTTATTTAATTTATTATAAAAATATATGTTTTGAAATCTATATACATAAGCTATATTTTTTACACTCTAATTTTGACACATTTTTGTTTTAGTCGAGATAAAACCAATTTGAATGATTTAATTACTGACGAAGCAATACAAATTATATTGCAAAATGCAGTCTTGACAAAAATATGCGAAGAAGACCAAATCTCATATACAATTGGTAACAATAATTAGAAAATTTTTTCTATGGATTAGGCAGATAAATGCAATATATATCTTTAGATTAATAATTTAATCTTAAAAATATGTATGAATTTTATAGAATAATTTCTACATGTATTTATACCGTTTATATTATTAAATGATATATGTATTTTTATACATAAATATTTTTAATTGCAGTTACAATAGAATCACTAAAATTATTGTGCAACTTATTATTTAATAGTCTAAAAGTGCAACAATCGAAAGTATTAATATCTTCCTTGCCTTATCTTATTGATCGTGTTAAAAACTATACAACTAATGTTCCCTACAATGTCAAATTATTTGACATGAGAATACTATTTCTTCTTACTGCATTAAATATATCTACAAGGGATATAGTCAAAACTGATTTATGTGGTGATATATGTCTTATTAAAATAATAGAGGAATTTGTGACACAAAATTGTGATAATAAGACAACTGTAATTAAGGTAAAGAAATTTATTACATATTGTAAGTTTATACATATATATGCGGATATATATTTATATATACATATACATATTTATATCTAAAAATGACCTTAAATATTATTTTCAGAATGAAGAAATAATGATAGTTTGTGAAGTTTTAAAAGTTCTATTTAATTTGTACATACATTCTGATGATACTGGAGTTGAAGATCAAGAGAAATATAAAAATTTAGTATTAATTTTATATAAATTGTTAATTTTTAAATATCCGATACAACAAGATGATTTGGAAAGGTAAAATATATTTTGATGATAATAATAACTATTGTGTGTTGCGAGAAAAACTACATCTATTCTGATATATGTATTATCTTATTTTATAGCAATGTCGTCAATTTATTGACTGTAATACCATCTAGTTGTTACACACCAATTATACAATCTGTTGAGGGCGACGATTGCAAAAATGTATATCAAAATATGGATATGAGCGCTATATGCGTTTTGCTTAGATTTTTAGATCAAAGATTAGACTATACGAAGAATTTGATAGAAAATATCTCTCCAATAGTTACTGCGTTAATTAGACTCGTCAAATCAAAGAGGATTATTCGCAAATATGTAAGACTGCAGGTAAAATTTCACAATCTCAAATTGAGATATTATTTTTCGAGTAATCAAATTTTTTTCATGAGAGTATGTATTAAAAGTAATGTATTAAAATCATATAAAAAAAAAATTTGGATAAAAAATTCTTGTCCTCAGCAAAAGTTATAATCAGAAATAATAAATTTTTCTTAAAAATCTTGATCACATTCTCATATATAATTAATTAATTATTTAATTAATTAACATTATATATATATATATATATATATATATAGAGAGAGAGAGAGAGAGAGAGAGAATTATAACATAAAATATAAATTTAAAATTTTCCAAATTTACAAATATAGTACAAATTAATTTAATGCAATTATATATATATATATATATATATATATATATATATATGTATATATAAAATTTACAAATACAAAATATAAATTTTCTAATTTCAGATTTTACCTCCATTAAAAGATGTGATGAATCGCCCTGAAGAAGGAACGACATTGAGAGCCAAATTATGTAAATTATTAACTTCGCCTCTCACAGAATTACGTGACCTAGTTGCAGAACTTTTATTTATCCTTTGTAAAGAGAATGGTATTTATTTATTTTATTATATAATTCTTCGGATGATTTCATCCACAATTATTAGAATTGTCAAAATATCTAGAATACCGCAGTTATAATATAATAAATATTTTTTTTACAGTTAGTCGCATGGTGAAATATACAGGATATGGAAATGCGGCAGGTATGTTCGCTAAGAAAGGACTATTAGCCAAGTCTAGCCAAGCGGAGACGAATTATTCTTCAGAATCGGAAGACAGTGAAACGGAAGAATATCTAAAGGTTAAAGAGCAGTAAGTACAAGATTTATTTCAAAGATGAAATTTTGTCTCGGATATTTTACAAATAATGTTCTTCATATCAAGAATAAACCCAGTAACCGGATGTTTCGAGAGTCCCAAATCAAATCCGCTTGAAGGTATGACGGATGCGCAAAAGGAATACGAAGCCTTACAACTAGTAAATCTTGTTGACAAGTTAACGAGGTGAGCTGTGCATTGAAACTTTATTTATTTGTCACAGATTAAAAAGATATGCGTGAGATATACAATCATATCAGTCGTCTAATTCTAAAGCCATTATTTTTACGCATTTATAATATTACTATTTTTTTTTAAATATGTATATATATATATGTAAATCTGTAATATCATCTGTAAACGCTATAATGTGTGGTCGTAATTTTTTATATATAAAAAAATATATCGAAATAATGTTGTTTAGGGAGGGAGTCGTGCGTCCTTGCCGCATCGGCGACGATGGAAAACCGAAACCTATAGAACACGTTCTCGAATTACAGGACGAATTACCAAAACAGCAATACGGCAGAAAGGACTCCGGCTCTGAATAAATATATTTCCAAAATACAGTGATCTGTATGTATAGATATATCGATTTCGAATAAAGACATCTAAAGTGTAATAATTTATCTCTGTTATATATGTGTAGGCCTGTACCAAGTCGTTACTGTTTGTTAAATATCATTAACGATTGTCCAAATTATGAAGAATTACGTAAAATATATCTGTAAACATAAAAATGCGGTGATAAAAATATCGTGTGAAAAAAAAACATCGAGTTGAGAAAATTCACAAGTCGTTTAGCATAAATTAAATCGCGTCCCAGGAGATTGCTGTGAATAAAAAGAATTTGATATTTAGTTGATTACTTTATTGAAAAAGAACAAAGAACAACATTACAAATTAAACAATTGGCAGGAAATAAAAAATATATAACAGTTTCTCCAAAATCACATGAAATATTTAAACATTACAATTTTGGTAAAATGTGTTATGTGCTTTGTGAGCATCACAATATATTATTATTGCATTGCAGCCTATGCGCAGACAAGAATGTATATCTCTACACGTTTCAAGTAACTGCATATAGTGATATATCATTTGAGAATATCTTAATATAGGATAGTACATATGAATTGACAGGCAATGGCAAATTGAGTTGATATGATGAAGCAATGTACGATCAACGGAGAGCATTTATTTTTTTTTTTTTTAAGGCTAAATTCTGTGTCCATCCTATAATAAAATATTTTCAATATAATACATTTGACAAATATATATATAAGTAGCAAATGTCCCATATCTTTAATTATGTAATACGGTATGTAGATTAAAATATTTTTTTTCCTTTTTTTTTTGTAAAAGTGTATATAGATGTGTATACGTATAATACCATTAAATTTGAATATATTTTATATAAAAATGAAACTTAAAATTTTGTAGATAGATACAAGATATATATAGAAAAAAAGCTGATATGCCATAAATAAAAAGAAAAATAAAAACAGGAAAAAAAAGAGAGAGTTGTAGATCTGTGTTACAGATATCTCGGGGACTAGCCTTGATAAACTTTGGAAGATTAAAAATTCGTAAAACTCGTAAACTAAGAGATAGATACATATTGAAATACTTTGAAATTCAAGTCCGACGACAGGGGATGGAGAAGGTGCTTAATACAAAGGCTGAGTAATAGTTTTCGAGGAAACTGATTTGTGTGTACACAGTCGCGCGACCTGGACGTGTATAGCTCTAAATAATACATTACAAGGTGACCATGCTCCTTGGCATCCCATTAGCATATAAAAAATATATCGGTATATATTTCACGCTTTCCATATTGCATTACAATTTATCTTTTCTCATCAGTTGTACTATTCTCATACAGTTTACATTTTGAAGTAGAAGTGTGATGTCGGAACATTTAAAATCTTTTCCTTTTCCGGAGATATAGTTCGTTTCTTATGCAAAATACCAATGGAGGTTTCAGGAAAACATGGTTTACACAGCGTAATCCATAATCAGTTTTCGCACACAAGACAGCTCTATTACAGATATAATGTTGTGTATAATACAAGTTAAAAATAATTGGAAAAAAAAAAAAAGTTCATTCCGAATACACGTTATTCATGTGTGTTAGATATAAATCCGAGAAAAACTAATGCTAAACTAATTTTGCGTAGAGAAATGTACCAGGCTAAACTTTCGGTAAAGCGATCGCTCTTGACGTTACAACAGATGCTTATTCTCCGCGTTTATGACAAGTCAATCCGTTGCTAACAAGAAAAGCCTTCTACGAACGAAATCGATGTAATGCCGGTAAAATAAATGCAAACGCTTTACCGCAGAAAGTTGTTCTCGTTCAACCTCGCAATCGCTACTTAAAATTAAAGTGGAAACGCGGGAGAGATCAGGGGTATATTCGTGGGTATGCTACTTGAAACGTCGACACCTTTTAGCATACCAAGTTGGAATGCAACTGTATGTAACGCGTGTTTAGTGGTCAATTTGATATGTAAACAAAGTACCTCCAAAAGGAACGTGTGTTGTAATATTTAAAATAAATATTACACGCGTATGTGTGTCTGTGTATGTATATACAGGGCAATGGCGAAAGCATGTCTCTTTTACCCTCATTTCTCAGCCTGTTAAGTATTACATTGTGTAAACTAATGCAAATAAATAAAGCTAGTGCTGTTTGAGGAATGAAACCAAGTAACAGTATATACGCCTTTTAACACGCCTTTCGCGTTACACTTATCGTCTAAAGATAGAATATATTAAATATTTGTACTTTAACTGACTAAGCAAGGATTTAATCTTATAATTTTTGTCTTCTTATTCTAAAAACTTCGATATCCTGACACGACGCGAAAAAAAAAACTCAAAAGAGACGAATAAAATAAACTTATAAGGAATAAAAACAATTCATAAGCAATATACATGTTATATAAATACTCTGATTAGTCTGTTTTGGCACTAAAGAATTTAATTTATCTATCTCATAAAATGTGTATGTGAAGGATAAAATGATTGATTTTTGGAATGCAGTTAAATCGTAAAGTTACAATTAATATGAATACTCGTTACATTTATACGAACTATATAATCGCTCTCTCTTCTGCTTCTTTCAATGAAGTAGTACGACAAGCTGTAATACAATTCGTTGTCATCCCACCTCAGATTGAGTATTTGAAACAAGAAAAAAAAGAAACAAAAAAAAGTGAAAATATGACAACAATTAAAAAATTAAAGCAAAAACGAATAAACGTGAAAAAGAACACAACTAAAATGCAAATAAATTGTTGTGCAATAGAAACCGCGATAACGTTCTTTTTCTTTGTTATTTATCTCAAATAAGAGAGATACATCGAGAAATTTTTATAAAACCAATTAAACAAAACAATATATAAATAATATAAATACACATTTATATGGAAGCAGTTCCGTGTTTTTTTAGTTAAATATACCATAAATAAAAATGTGATAGATCAAAATGGAGCAAAGCTCAACCGTATATATATAAACCTCTGGCAATATATATTTGCCGAAGGAATTATTTCTAATGTATCCGGATAAGAGTACGCTATAATAGCGTCGGAAACAGCCAATCGAACACATAATGCTTGCATAAAGATAAAATTAGTGATATATAAGACGATGTATATGAGCGCGCGAGTAAGGAATAAAAATATCGTTACAAAAATAATGCAGAACGCTTACCACATAATACAATAACTATAACTTTTTCTTTTTTCGTTTTTTTTTTGTCTTTTTCTCTTTTTGATCATAGACTTTTCTTCCCTCTTTCTTTTTCCTTCAATATATAATAACTTACAAATATGTATAAATATGTATAACTTAAATTATGCTGAAAGATATGAAAAAAAAGAAAAAAAAAATGATCACGGATCTTTAATGTATAAGCCATGTGTAATAAAATGTAGTGATTTGCTGTTAATTTAATGTAAGATAATCCTTTTTTTTTTTGTTACGCTTTCTCTTCATTTATAACCAGCTATATAATGTTAATTGGCCATGCCCTAATCAATATAGCAAAGTCATAACTCTTTTTTTTTTTAGGATTCTAGGAAGACTATGATTAACCGTAGGCTAGAATTCAGTTTATGTCGTGTCATGTTAATCCTATCATTTATATAATTGTAGATGTCATTATGAACCTCGCACAGCAGTAATTCTTATTGTATAATATATGCGATTTTCTTTCTTTTCAAAATCAGGAACATATTCGTGTCTGTGTGTGTGTGTGTGTGTGTACGTGATGATATATAGCAACAATTTTTCTCTCTTCTCCGAATACACGACATATTTTATGATTGACAAATATTTTGTCTTGCGCAATTTTAAATTTTATTTTTAGATTAGAGTAGAGCAACTTTTTGAAATGCTCGTAATTGTCTTCCTCGTGTGTTGTATCGTAAAATAGTTAGTGTTTGTAAAACTGCATGTTGAAAGTAAATTTTGAATTCGGAATAAATAACATATTATTTGTGCCAATTTTGATTTATAAATAAAACAAATGACAATTATTACAGTTACGAAAGTAAATGATACCGTAAATAAAATTGCACAGCGCATAAAAAAAAAAGAAAAAAAAAAAGAAAAAATCCGGTCATACGTAAAATTAAATAATTCTGCTTGAAATTAAATCGGAGAGAAAACTCTGTGGCACCTAAAAGGCCTTGGAAGTTTTGTATAGCAATAAAAATAGTACTGCTAAAGTAATACACGGAAACCTATTGCATATATCCAAAATACGATCTTCTCTTCGATTACACCGTCAGTTGTAAAACTGTTTAGTGTGGATATAGTTATATGAGAGCTTCTTTTTTTTAAATATTAGTTTAACAATGTAAGCAAAGTTTATCTATTACGTACAGAGTGACTATATAATTCTATACATATTAGGATATAATAAGACTTTTGAGATTGTAAAAATCATCAAAAAATCTATCACAATTACCATTTACGTAACAAGTAATTCTCGTTCTTTATTATTCTTTTTTCTTTATATTATTGTTGTAATTTAAACATCAAGGCAAATAAGGGGTGAATTTCAACAGTGGCCTAAATTAGCCAAGTAGTCTTCCACAGATAAAAATATGTAAATAGAGTAAATCTATACTAAAATATTCAAGTATATATAAGGTGTGAGCGTAATATAATAATTTTGTGAGGTAAAAGACCCTCTCGTTAATGGTCATCCATTCGTTACACGCTATGAGTTTTTAATATGACTGGCAAAAATTTTTGCAACATGTGTTCTCTCTTTTATTTTGAATATCTTTTTTTTCCTTTTTATATTTAATGTGTATCATCGGAGAGACGATTGATGGCTCTCTGCATTTAGGTGTTATTGTGCTTGTGAGACACACCTTCCAGACGGCACCACAATGGTAATCTCACATTGATACACTTCTAATCAATATATTTACCTAGCAACAACATCAGAGACTCTTTAAGGACACAACTTATCCTGACGATACTATTATCACAGGCATTATTTATATAACTCTGCTAATCATGACTATTAAATATTTCAGAATTAGTTTTTCTTTTCTTTTTTTCCTTTTTACATATAAAATTAAAACTTCTAACGTTACACGAAAGATGAGTACGACTGATTAGCTTAGGTGTATGTATACGTAGGCTTCGTGCAATTTACTACAAATGCCGATGTTATATGCGCGAGCTTTAAAATAGCCTCCTAGTACTGCTCTTTTTGTGTGTTTCTCATTCGTCTGATTTTTTTTCCTCTTTACTTTTGTCTCGTATGAATAATGAAATTAGATATTATATCGAAAATTTCCCGTGTATGCAAACGAATCTGATAAAGCTAGTCAAGTATAAATATAAACATATATATATTTTATATGTATATATATTAAATATATAGTATATATATACATATATATAATATATTTATGTGTATATATATATATTTATATATGTATATATGAATGTGTGTGCTACCTAGCATTTGGTATGGCAAGATAGTATTTGTAATTAAACATTATTGTAGAGATAATGTAAGGTAACACAGTATGTAGCAATCTGCCAAATATCCGATTTACATATGTTGTATACACATTGCATTTTAGTTCAATCAAATCTTAAGGCTGATCATGTAAACAACCCTAAAAAATATGTGTATTTCTATATATGTATGTGTTTTATGTGGTTTTACTTTTCCCTTTTTTTTTTTCAATGGATCTCATGTTAATTATATACATAAATAGAGGTTGTTTAGCAAACTGTACGTTCTTTTTCTTTACATAGATAAAGTATCGTCCCTATGATACCGGTGGTATATGGTACTCTTACGAATCTTATATAATATATTACGCGAAATCGTTGCCTTTCATTTTGTAAAAAAAATGCGCGGGAACGATTTCTGTAATTTTATAACAAATACATTTACACGGTATGGATACATTATTCACTAGCACCACAAACCAATATAATTCACACACGCATATATGTTCATATTCATATGATGGACCACACATAATAAAGCATCCTGAGTAAATATTGTAACCATTATGTGTCTCGTCTAATTTTAACAATGCACAAATGGGATCTACTCGTTTTTTTCATTTTTTCGTAAATGTAAATATTATAATTATTTCCTTTTTTTTTATGTTCAAAGTGTATCCTCTCTGTATGACACTTCTTATATAAGATATTAAATGTTTGATTTTCAACATACCATAATCTATTCCTTGCACATTAACGTTGTTTTTATATTATGTTCTCAACTATCATTTTCAAACGCGCAGAAAGAAATCAGGAACATGGCTCTTATTAAGCTTTGTGCCTGCTGCAATGAGGAGTATCGTTTCATTCTCTCTTCTTTAGAAATACGATATGATAAGAGCAGGAAGTACTATCAACTACCTCGCAGCATGCAACATTCTTTTTTTCATTTTTTATTTTTCTTTTAAGCGAAAAATTTTGATCCTTTTATCATGAAATTTTTATCCTGCTGTGAGCTTATTAGTTACTTATAGAAGCTCTTAAAGGAAAACCTTTTAAACATAATCTCTGTACTTATATATGCATCTTGAAGCATCAGTTAGGACTAAGAAGACAAACATTCTTGATTAATAAAAAATCAAGACGAGAGAACGTCTTGTTTCGAGCACGAATCGAAACCAGCGCGCAAAAAGTGCTCGTCGGAGACTAGAATAATTTGATTTATAAACATACTTAAAATACTGACGTGTGTCAAAAATGATGTACAACAACCAATTTTGACGGAAGGCCATTGTAAATTGCTTTCGCTACTACAAGCGACCCAACTGACCGGTTGGTCGATTATAGCTTACTGCTCCTTCTTTTCTTTCTTTTTCTCAATAAACTGGTTCCACTTAGTTAATTTAATTTACTTTGGCAGTTTACCAAAATGCAAATTGCTAAGTTACTATTATACTGTTTGGTCGGAGACGTACATCTTTCTGCTTTTTTTGTTTTCAATATTGTTACTTTCATAAAACGGGGACGCATTATATTTTTATAACTATTAAAGCTGCATGCTGCACTTGTTTCTATTGCTTCAATAGGCCCAAAATTGGAACGTAATGCCTTGGGCATGCCCTTCCCATCTTTCGTTGAGAGCAGTTTCCAGAGAACTTTTCACTTGCAGAAGAAAGTTACAACATACTTACTCGTCTGATGCCACTTCACAATATATAAAGAGTGTTTAATACAAGGACATGGTGGTTATTTTTGGCCAGTGTTACAATATATCCTTCCGAAGTTATTTTCAGACCGCAACATCGAGACACCTGTAAGATACAACATTGTATTATCAAAACATGCAGATATTGTTATAAAAATTTTTTTTAATTACTACTTTATCTCTACTCTATCTTTAAACATATCAGTGTGTAAGATGATGAGTAAAATATAAAATGTGAAATGCAATGGTAAGTTGTAAAAATATTAACTTTAAATTATTTATCAAGCATTTCTTTATGTATTAACCTTTATGTATTAACTTATGTATGTAACCGACCAGTACAAAAGTTATTACATTGTTACTGGCACACCCAAATAATATATTTAAAAAAATATGCCTATATAACATGTCTTAAATTGTTAAAATTGTACAACAATGTATGCTCTCTCCTACCTTTACATACGGACATTCAAATTCTGAGATTAAAGAACCAGCTCTGGAGAAGACAGCTACATGAAAACGATTACCATGTGAATCTCCAATTAATACATCTCCTGCGTCGCTAATATCGATCCCGTTTGGGAAGTTTGTTACATTCTCACAGCCAATGCGACGCAGAAATTTACCCTCTTCATTAAATACAACGACACAATGTCCTTTGAAGTCGCAAACAAAATATTCTTTGCCTAAAAATTTAGTCGTGTGGAATCATAAATTATTATATCACGCCTTTATACGCGTACATCAATTATATTAAACTTTTGTAAACTGCGCGTTATTTATAAATTTATTAAATTTTTGCAATATGTGAATAAAAAAAAATTATTAAGGATAAATTGTCAATTATTAGTTAATAGTAATTTTGTTACATGTATTGTAAAAATTATATATTAAGGCAAAAGGATAAAGATGATGCCTACCACTGATTGCAATATCACTTGGTTCTCTCATATAGTCACTGCAGTCAAACCACCTCAAAAGATCTCCTGTATCACTGATTACGAACACAGTTGGCGACACACTGTCAACAGCCACAATATGTCCTTGGCTGGTAACAGCTAGGCCAGCTACGATATCGATGTAACGAATAGCGATCTTCTTGATAAAGTGACCGTTTTTTGTAAATATCTGCATTCGAGATCGTTCATTTCCACGATCACATACAACAAATTTGCCATTATTTCTCATAACAGCCACTTTTCTAGGATACCACAATTGTCCCTCTTCTTTACCAGGAACACCAAATTGAAATTTGAAAGTACCAGTCTTATCAAAAATCTGAAATTAATATGCATAAAATTTATATAATTTATTATAAGATTTATTAATCTATTTTTTCCCTATAAAGAAATGTAGTTGTCTTTATACATTATACAAGATAATTACCTGAATCCTATGATTATTCGTATCTGCAACAATAATATCTTCATCAGTTCCCAGACAAAATCCGTGAGGCGAATTAAACTGTCCTTTACTGGGTCCTAATTGTCCAAACTTGCTCCGGATATGCATAGGCGTCAATTTCGTATTCTGAGACCTAGGATGGGCAGGATAATTCCCAGTCCCTGATCCAGTTACATTGGCAACGGTATTTCCTACTACTACAGGCATATTATGCATAGAATCGCCTATTAAGTCATCTAAATATAAAATATCAATATTAATAAAAGCAAATGCATTTTGTTTTTATTTTTTATAATTATGTTATTTAATGAATAAAATTGGTTTCTTTTAATTAATTTTTTTTTAAATTAATGTCAATTATATAGATATTAGAGTAATCTTACCAGCACCCTGTGAAAGTATCGGTGAAGTAGAAGAGGACAATGGTTGAAATCCTCCATTTAATAGAGTATTGGCAGCCAAAGGACCCAAACTTGGGGTATCTACAATGGCTGGTGAAGGTCCACGTCCCAATACTAATCCACTACCACCATTAATAGTAGCATTTCCCAGATCTACATATTTGAAATAAATTTAGACAAAATTAGATACATTATGACTATATGACAATGGTAATATAACTCGTGTAATTTTGAAAATTTTTTAGTACATGTAAATTATAAAATAAAAGATTTTTAATTATATAAAGAGAAGTATACGTAGATAAAACACATGATTAATAATAATTAAATACATTGTATACAAAATGTGTACTGAAAAACTGAAAAATATAGATTGCAGTAATTCTAGAATATTTGTTTCATGAAAAATTATTTAAGCATTTGCGGAAGAGAGAATAGTATAAAAATGAATTGCAGCAAATTCAAAAATTGATTATTCATTTTTTAATTTGTATTCTTTACCTTGATTACCAAGAGTATTTCCTAATTTTGCAAGAGCTTGTAAATTATTGATGGCATGGCTTGTTGAACTTAGATCCCCAGCAAATAAGTCTGCCAAAGTAAAGGACGGAGTTGGACTAGGGTTTGAGCTAGGTCCAACTACACCAGTGTCACCCACCATCTCTACCTTCTCCGCTAAACTGGCCAGTTGTTGTAAATTATATTCTTGGATACTAGTCAGCCCATGGATAGGAACTGTACCTGGTGGAAGAGGTACGGGTGGTGGAGGTGGTGGAATATTTTGAGGACTCGAAGTCGGTGGTATAACAAATGAGGGTTCACCTTCAAAAGAGGATTGCATTGATGTGGGAAGTGAAATGGGAGAGCTTGTGCTGATGGAACTTGGACAACCCATTGAAGTAGTATGAACCATTGGCTGATTTGTAGAGACTGATACCGTTGAAATTGGTTCAGGAATAGGTTTCACTTCCGGTGTACTTTCAGTATGAAATTTTCCAAATACTTCCTATAATAATATCATACATGAATTTGTGGGATATACTGATATAATTTAATTTGATCCAAAGTATAATTAATTACGCATATTTACCTTTACAGTATTCTCAAATTGATTATAATCCGTTTGAAATTCAATAGAGAATGTTACATTGTGTTTTGGTGTATTTTTAACTAAATTCATCAACTGAACTCTTACAATACGACGAAGGGCCAAAATTTCTACCGCATCGCCGTGTTCTAGGAGCCTCGAAGTAAAACGACAAGCATCCTCTATTTTTTCTACAGTTTTTTCGACACTATAACAAAATTAAAATGTATTGAAATGTATTAAATATAATTATCTTATTTTATAAAATATAGATAGCTATGGAACATGCACATACCTGTGAAAAGTGTCCATGATTTCAAGCTCTCTGTCAGAATGCAATTTTTCGAGCTCAGTTAATGCATTATCTCTACAGTTCTCCAATATGGCCTTGTAACTTTGAAAAGTCTCTGTAATTAAATCTTTTGCTTGGTCATGTTGTACTTGCAGCTCGCTGAGCGCATTCTCCAATTGTGCCGAAACTTGATCGCATTCAACAATTTTCGCTTTACTATCAGTCATCAAATTGACTAATTCTTCCTTTTGTCGTGGTTCTGCATCTGTCAATCGTTCATATTGATGCTCCGGTGCTTTGTGCTCCACGAGCAGACACTCATTGCAAATAGGTTCCTAATCATACAATTTAATTTTATATATATACTTAAGATTTTATTAAATATCAAAATTAAACTGAGAAAATTTATAGAATTCAAGGACATACAAAATAATACATAAATATATAAAGATAAAAAATATATAAAAGTATTTATATTATTTATTAATTTTTTTGTCTTGAAATAAATTTTCATTTCTATAAAATATTTGTTTCTTCCACAATCAATAATTATATTTACAAGTTATTTAAAAATACAATCAATGTTTCAATTCTTTTTTCATATGTGTACAGAATAAAGTATAATTTTCAAGCAATATATAATTATATAAATTATAATGTGCAATCTCTATATGAATATATTCTATATATTTAAAAATTTTATTTATATTTATAAAAATTTAATTTGAAAAAACTATCAATGTGCAGAATTTGTAGTTGAAATTATAGATATACGATTATTATAATTGTCCTAGATGCTTAAGCATTCCAATCAATTTTATAAAGCTTAATAGCTTATTAGTGGAAAAATATTTACGCAATCTTTATCAGAAATGACGATTATTTCCCATAGACGTACCTGGCACGTGTGACAGTAAAACTTCATATTTTCAGCAGGATGACATTCGCAAAATATTGGTTTGTGTATCGGAATAGCTTCGTTGGATTGCTTCAAATCTTCAAAGGCAACTACTTTATGGTGCTCGAAGCAACGCATAAACTGATGCGCCGTGTTGCAATTTGGACACAGGAAATTGGCGCAATCCGAACAACGCGCCACGGCGCTCTCTTTGGCCTTGCAGGAGGTACACAGTACTGCCATGTTCTCGATGGCGGACATGTCCAATATATTGGTGAGAACGTAGTCGCACGTGAGCGACGCGGCGCCCTTAGAACTAACGGAAGTCTCTTGATGGCAAACGGGGCAGCTTATGATCGAGCCCACTTTCGAGTCCCCGGCCTCGTCCATGAGAAGCTTGTCCAGACAAGTCTCGCAGAACACGTGGAGGCAGGAGAGCACCCTGGGCGAGCACAGCTTGCTCATGCACAAGGCGCAGCCCTGATCGTTGGCCTCGCCGTTGCCGCACGTTATCTCCTCCAGGGCATCGCCGGGGTTGCCGCTGTTGTAGCCGCCGACGGAGTTGACGGAGCTGCGCTCGCCGAACATGTCGCCGTCGAGCTCCTCGGTGCCGGTCGCGGTGGCGATGCCGCCGTTGCTCGTCGGCGGCACCGCGGCGGCCCCGGACGGAACGGCCACCGTGGACGATGCCATCCTGCGATCCCGTCGACGGGGCGATCGAGGGGGAGGGGGGGAGCGATGTCCCGACGTCCTCCGACCGTGCTTATCTCGGGCGCCCGCGGATTCAGATCGTCGTCGACTCGACGATTCCCACTCCTCGTTTCTTCACTCGTTTCCTTCTTCCCCCTTTTTTTCTCGTCTCCTCCGACGAGAGGGACGGCCGAGATTCTCTCTCTTGGATTTTCTCTCCTCACGAGGCGCGCGACGCTCGAAACATCCTACTGTCGTGCTCGCTCGCCACGCGCGAGAAACAAAAACACGGGACGATCGACTGGCGCGCGAGGAAGGCAGGAAGTCGCGGGAGCCGCGCCAAGAGCGTACGTACTCGAGGAAAAATCTCTCTCTCTCTCTCTATCTCGCGCGAGCCTGGCCGCGTATAAGTGCGCGTACGTGTGTGTATGTGTATGTGGGTATACGCATATATATATATATATATATATATATATAAATATATATGTATCCGTGTGTACGTGTGCGCGACTAACGGTTGTTCGTATATATCGCGCAGTTTCTTACTTGGAGATTGCGTTCTTCCTCGGCGGGGGCCACGAGAGTCGCGGAATCGGGACAGCAGCTGATCGTATCGCGCGTACGTTTATTTACATCACGATACCTAGTCGCACGATGCGTCGCCGTCGTCGTCGTCGTCGTCGTGGTTGCACTAAAACTTCCCGATCGTCGATTCAACGCTGCGTATCGGGACCGCTCTTAAACATTATTAGCCTCGACGTGCGCGCGCGGGATCCCTCTCTTTCACGATCCTCGACGGCGATGCGATTGCGAGTTCTCTCTTGCTATCGACGCGCCTCGTCCGCGAGTACTTCGCAGTCCTCTATACGTGGAACAAACGAATAAATCATTCGAACCGAGAAGAGCTTATCTCTCTCACCCCTCGATGCGGGAACCTTCGATGGTCGATACCGAGATGGGAAACGCGAGGGAGATTGCTCGCGCGCGCATGCGCGGTAGGAAGTCACGCGACAGCCAATCAACGTCGGGTAATCTCGATGAGCGCGAGGTTCAATGGCTGCGTTCAGCAGAAAAAGCTGCTTTGCAACTGTTGTAAAATTCGTGAGCCTGATTGGTGTATGCTTTTAATTTTGGCTGAATCTAAGTGTAGGTCCACAATCTTGCTTTAACTGACGGAGTCGTAAGAAACTAACCAATCGTATTCAATTATTCTTCTCACATTCAACTGTGATTGGCCGCATTCAGCGGACTCAACAGTTGGGCAACGTTACTAGATTTTCCGATATAATTCAACGCTGATTGGTCGGGTCTGAAAGTAGAAACCAATCATGTTCGATTGCTACTTAGCGGTGAGTCGCTGAATGCGGCCATTAGTTAAATTCTTACGACTCCGTCACTTAAAGCAAGGTTGTGGACCCACACTAAGAGCATACACCAATCAGATTCACGAATTTTACAACTGTTGCAAAGCAACATTTTCTGTTGAACGCAGCCATTGGCTGTCGCGTGGCTTCCTACCGCGCATGCGCGCGCGAGCAATTGTTCGAGTTTCCCATCTCGGTATCGACTACCTAAGGTTTCCCGCATCGAGGGGTGCGCCTCGATTGGACATTGGGTGCTTTCCATTTAGAGACACAAGTCCGAGTTCCGGTAAGTATGGCGGACGTGTTTCACTTGTGTGTCCTTCGCACAAGAAAATTTTTGAATTTATCCTCTCACAAGGATAGAAACTAACTACTCAATACCTACTCCTTGGCCGTAAGGGTTTGGATTAACCCGGTGCCATTAACCAATAGAAGAAGAAGAAGAAGAGACACAAGTCGACACAAGCATCATTCTATCTTTTTTCAATGAATACAATAAACAAAGATAGAATGACACTTGTGTCGACTTGTGTCGCTAAATGGAAAGCACCCATTAAAGATTGAAATTTAATCACTCGAGAGGGAAATTTAAGCTCCTTTTCATGTTGTTTTATGTGGTTAATCAAATTTAAATTTTTATTAAAGTATTACGCGCTATTAATTTTCTTTTATAATATGATTTTAATATAATTTTTGATATTTATTTCCTTTTATATATATATGTATATAAAGAAGGAGTTATTATTTTTATTATTATTAATATAAAAAAAAATGTTTTTTAAATTGGTTTAAATTATTCTTGACATTCTATATATTAGACATTTGGTTAGTTTCCTTGTATGCGTCTTGATGGATAAAATTCTTTCTTGATTGGTTAAACGAATTTTTGCAGCGTCCAATGGAGGGCGTTCGAGTCGTGTTTCGTTTTGTCAAGACACGTACGACGTCTAGTGTAAATATATAGTTTATGGTCATTTGACGTAACCGGTAAACTCGCCCAAATTGATATCTTTACCTAACCACAAGATATTCAAGCATCATTCAAGCGTAAAATTTAGAAACAAAAAAATGATAAATATGTTAAAACATGTTTCTCTTCTATTTTTTTCTTTTTTCACTTTTCTTCGAATAAAGTCTGCTAAAACTTTACAAAAGGTTTGATCGAGAAGGATTTGGAGGAAAAGGTATATATAATAAATTTGATTTTTAATAAAGAACTCTTTTAATACACATTATATACATTATTAAAAATATTTCCCGGACATATTTCGAATTCAGAGATCAATGTCGAGTCCTATAAAAAGATTGATCAGGAATATCCAGGTAAATCTTTCTCGCGGGCAAATGTCAAATCGCGAGACGGCCATTTTCTTTTTTCATTGTCACACGATTTTGCGTAATATGTGTATGTGTGTGTGTAATGTATATATATATATATTTTGCTATATGATATAGGGTGAGTGTGACATGTATACATATATAAACACACACGTACACAGTCTTATTCGTTGACAGATAGTCTTATTTTCGCGCGATCTACCAGCTGACGTTGCTGATTTATACATATGTTGGGCACAGGTGTACCAATACGACGCCGAGGAACAACACTCGCATCGCATAACACATAAAACGGGACCATAGCACGACGATACGCGAGGGGAATTGAAACTGTAGGAGCTTCCGCATAACCTCGACCTCGTCGGAGACGATTAATTCATCGCCGAATGAACTACGAAGTCGCGCGTCGCTGAACCTGGGCCATCGCCTCTTGTAAAAGGTATGATGTAGCTTTAGGTCGTCCTAACGTGCGCGATTAAGTGGAAGCGAACGATAATAAAGGCACAATGAGACGCTTCATCGGGTGTCTTCCTCGCGATATCGTTCTCCGAGTAAATAAAAGATCCGAGCATCAAAAAAATAGCAAAAAGTTAGAGGTAAAGAGAGCCCGTGAAAGGCAAGATGGGAATCATTCCAGATGGAGTCATTTTAATGGATGACTTTTGTCTTTTTTTCCTTGACTTTTGCATTCCGAGCATTCTCGGGTTCAATTTAAAACTTTTGCATTAAAAGGTCAATGCGCCCGTGTTTTGATGTAGAATGTATCGCGAGTAATTAGCAATTTGCAATTACACTCTATTATTTGACTTTATTATTTTGCTTTTAATTGTTTAAAAATTAATAGCATATTTGTATAATTTTATTATCTAATAAAGTGATGAATATCTAAAGATTAAAAAAATAATTATTAAAGCTAATCCTTGGTAAGTAGAAACCCTATCTAAATACATTTACAGATGTCTTTGACATTTCAACAAATTATATTAGATGCCAAAAAATTAGTCATTCGAATCTCGGACCATGAAAATACAGCAGATACTCTGATAAGTGAAGTAGAGGCTGTATGTGGACAAATAGATAATATGAAGCAGGTAAATATTGTTTTTGTTACATATTAGAGAGAGAGAGAGAATAAATAATCAATAGCATATTATATATTATATACATCTTTTCTATGTTATATGATATTTATAACATGGCTTTTTATGTTTGCAGTATCAAGAGGAAGTAGAAATTTTAAATACAGAAGCTAAGCAAAGACCACATTTGCAATTAATTGCTGGAATCCAAAGAGAAAACAAACATTTGCGAGAAATACAGGCAGAAAATAAAGAATTGAGAAGTGCATTAGAAGATAACCAACATGCACTCGAGTTGATAATGTCCAAATATCGACAACAAATGGCCTCTTTATTACGTCTGAATAAAACTGATTTTTCATCATTGTACAATTCAAAATATGCCAATGTAAGTTTATGGATAAATGTGTTATTAATTAATTGAAAATAAATTAGAGTGCAAAATATAATGTTTCTTTTATATACTTTTTATACAGATAATAACCAGTCAAGCAGAAAAAATTAATGAAATGGCAGCTGTAATGAAAACAGCTGCTGCCTTAGACGAGGAAAATGAATTAAAAGAAAAGGAAGCATTTCATTCTTTAAAAGAGGAAAATGCCACGCTTCGAGAAATAGTAAATATTGCAAATAAATATGATTCTCTAAACAAACAGTGTTCTGTAGAAAACAAAATTGTTCAAACGGAATTCCCAATAGATTAAAAAAATTCGGTCTTAGATTCTTTGAGCCTTTTTATAAGAAGTTGGCAATATTTATTTCACACAAAATTTCATGACGTATATATTATTATTAAATAAAATTTATTATAGATAAGAAGTGTATGTGTGCAAGTTGTAGTATGTATATATATCTCTATTAAACATTTGTAATAAATTGTATAAGCCATTTGCAATCATATTTATCTTATAATTAATTTAAAATTGAGATTTTTTGATTGTGCAATTTTTTTTATACATGTCCTTCACAAAATGCTTTATTTTTCCGAAAAGAAAAAAATATTAAAATCTCTTCCTTTTTCACCTTTTCACTTTTTATTGAAGAAAAAGTTTGACATGCATTTGTGTGGTATGAATTTAACGCGGCAAATTTTTTTATTGCGACCAATATATCGCAAATTTCTCCGAATAACTGTCCTTTTTTTTTCAAAAGAAAAAGACCCATAAGTTACAAGGGATTGACAAAAATGTTTGAGAAGAAAGACTGAATTAAATTTATTACGATTTTACCGTTAGAGAGAAATGTACAGCTCCGGAATATTTTTTTAAATTTATATCATTACCTGCAAAATGTTACAATGCAACAAGCGATATTGACCGCTTTTAAGGAAAATGTTTCGATCAATATTGATCGATGTCTATCTACTATTCATGTTCAATAGATAAAAAATAGATTTTATGAAATGCATAAAATGTTTACATAGATATAAAATCTATTTGTGTTCCTATTTTGATAACTCTTATCTATGGTACAGATAAAAAAATAATGTCATAGCGATCTTGTGATCATATATTATTGCGAAATTTTTGTTTCTTGGTGAATTTTACGAGCCTTTTCCCCCTTCGAATGTTCTAAGCCACACTTTTCTCGTTCTTTATTTATAATGGTTCTCAAATTTTTATCTTTATTTTTTTCGACGTTTATATTATTTCTTTAATCTTTTCTCAAAAAGTACGTAATAGTAAACGGCTGTAAATTATTTTTATGTCCACACTTGAAAGTGACAATTGACCATGAAGTCACCATTGAGGCTACAAAGGCAATTTTGTTCGCATTGTTGCACTATGGTTTCCCAGTGACACAGAAAACTTTTTATGATGCGGGTTCAATAAAAGTTTTGCTTTTTCTTTAGGACATCGAAATTCTGAACCTCTTTATATTCCGCATGAATAGTTAATCCCTTTGGAAATCGAAAGATTACATGTCGCTAGAAATGTAATTTCGTAAGCAACTCAGTAATGATTTTTTAAATTCGCGAGGGTTATTTATGGAAAGAGAACAATTTTCTGATATGAAAAAAACAAAGATTTAAGATTTTCTCATACAGAATAAAAACTGCATCGATTTGTATATAAAAGAATATAAAGATCGATTAAAAACAAACCTGCGCTTTGCAGTTATATGTGTGATCAATAATATAATAATAATATAATTTAATAATATGAAGAAACGAAGAGAAAACTAAGTAATATTATTTCATTTTATATCTTATAATTTATTTATCGTATTATCGCATCTGTGTTCCTATTTTCGATCGTTTTTATATATATATATATATATATATATATATATATAATATTGAAAATGCTTATTTAATTTTATTTTTTGCGATGAATAATTACGATAGACGCATTTCATAGATGCATACCTTCGAAACTGTATTACTATTTTCGATCGTTTATATATATAATATATTGAAAATGCTTATTTAATTTTATTTTTTGCGATGAATAATTACGATAGACACATTTCATAGATGCATACTTTCGAAACTGTATTACTATTTTCGATCGTTTATATATATGTAAATAATATTGAAAATGCTTATTTAATTTTATTTTTTGCGATGAATAATTACGATAGACACATTTCATAGATGCATACTTTCGAAACTGTATTACTATTTTCAATCGTTTATATATATAATATATTGAAAATGCTTATTTAATTTTATTTTTTGCGATGAATAATTACGATAGACACATTTCATAGATGCATAGTTTCGAAACTGTATTACTATTTTCAATCGTTTATATATATAATATATTGAAAATGCTTATTTAATTTTATTTTTTGCGATGAATAATTACGATAGACACATTTCATAGATGCATACTTTCGAAACTGTATTACTATTTTCAATCGTTTATATATATAATATATTGAAAAGTTTTAATTTTTTTTTTGGAATACCACTGTCTTCTTTTTTTTTTATATAATATTGAAAATGCTTATTTAATTTTATTTTTTGCGATGAATAATTACGATAGACACATTTCATAGATGCATACTTTCGAAACTGTATTACTATTTTCAATCGTTTATATATATAATATATTGAAAATGCTTATTTAATTTTATTTTTTGCGATGAATAATTACGATAGACACATTTCATAGATGCATAGTTTCGAAACTGTATTACTATTTTCAATCGTTTATATATATAATATATTGAAAATGCTTATTTAATTTTATTTTTGCGATGAATAATTACGATAGACACATTTCATAGATGCATAGTTTCGAAACTGTATTACTATTTTCAATCGTTTATATATATAATATATTGAAAATGCTTATTTAATTTTATTTTTTGCGATGAATAATTACGATAGACACATTTCATAGATGCATACTTTCGAAACTGTGTTACTGTTTTCGATCGTTTATATATATAATATATTGAAAATGCTTATTTAATTTTATTTTTTGCGATGAATAATTACGATAGACACATTTCATAGATGCATACTTTCGAAAAATGCATTTAATGAATATTTGGGAGACATAGCGTTTCTAATCTATCATTACATTGTGAAATTGTGAAGAAATTGAGTACAATCGGATATATTAATCGTACTCGATGCATTCGCATTTACAAGGCTCGATTTTTTCTCGTTTTTTCATTCACATGAAATTATTTAATCATGCAATTAATTACGTGAGACATGCTTTTGCACATATTATAAATAAATTTGAAATTTGAGTTTGCTATAATTTTTGAGTTTCGACGTATACATGTATATTATATATTAATCTATCCGACTGTACACTTTTCTAGGACGCATGTAGCGTTGGGGGCCCTGATGTCGACTCGATTTAGGGAGCGGGAGTAACTTTAAACCGGCCCCGAATTGCAGTCCGCGGCTCCATTCGGATAGCTACAGGGTGTTCCACTTCTACTCTATTATCACATATTAATATTCATGAAAAAATGTCCAGCAGAACTATGCGTCGAACTCTGCAGTCAAATACAAACGATTGAGAATCGTCTTTCTAATGGAAATTTTTATCGTTATTCTAGTGTGAATTTTTTTTTATCTCTTTCAAACTGACATTAGAAATAGATAAATTATGAATATAATAAAACAAATAATTTCGAAATTTTATCTTTTTTTGTACGACAGCTATGACGACAATCACATAAATCACAACTTCGATATGTCGATAACATTCATCACCGATTCTGAAATTAATTAAAAATAATTGTGGTTTTAATCTCTAATCTTGTATTTGCTTAGGAAGAATCAGTTAAGATAAAGTAAATACTTTCGAACTATATATTAGATTTCGAAATAATTCTTCAACAAGAGATTTCTTTTTTTCAAGGTTCATTTCCTTTTTTTCGCAGACGACTAGTCGCAATCGTAGACTCCCCGAGGTGATGCTTAGAAAAAAAATTGCAGTAAAACTGTAAAAACGTGTCCGGAAAAAATATATTTGAAATTTTTATGTTATACAGAATAATCGGAAAGGTCAAGGATTCCTGTATCGACAATGACAAATATTTTGCGAGAATTAAATCGAGAAAATAAAAAGACCGAATGAAACGCAGTTCTCGCTTACGCGTCTTTTTTTCTATCACAGTGGGACACCCTGTATAACGGACATGCACATTCGCTTACGTGTACACGTATACGGGAAAAGTGACTCACACGCGTGTACGAGACCAGCGAGCGGTTCACGCACAATTCACCACGCATCTATGCGTTTTCCTTCGAGCCCTCATTGGACAACCCTATCCACCAAGGTCAATCTCCCACTCCCCCTCTCTCTTATCTTTTCTCTCTTTCTCTCTCTCTCACTCTCTATTCCCCCTCGGCTTTTTTTTATACTCCTCGGATACGATAGAAGGGTTTTTATAGCGATGTGTCCTTGGAATTCTGACAATGACCGGCTAACATTTCCTGCGCTATCTAATAGCGCGGCACCTGTTACGGTCGCTGCTCCTTTTCGATCCGATTGACGATTATCGATTTTCTGCTTCTGCTTTTTTTTCTTTCACGGATTTGTCCCTACTCAGACAACATTATACTTAGCCCCTCCTCTTCCCCCTCGTTTCTCTCTTTCTCTTTCCTCACATTAATTTATAATCTTCCTTTTACCAGTGTTGAAACTTTACATCAACAAGATTTTGACTTTTATTATGAAAGAAAATTAATGGCTCAAGATTTATTTGAAAATTGTACATAAATGAAAAGATTCATTATTGATAATTATTTTATACTAATGTATCAGATTGTCCAACATGTATTTCAGATATGTCATGCATACAAAATCGCTCTTGTTTTTGCGATACAGATTTATAAAACGAGAAATATGATACATTAAAATCGTGCAAACAAATTAAATTAATTCTAAATTTTTTATTTTAAAATTAAAGGAAGCAAACGTCTCGTCTTCATTTTGAATACTAACATCGCAGATGCGTTTTTAAGGATTAATTAAAAAAAAAAAAAAGTGATGAAACGTAATAGAAAGCTTTCGAAAGGTTAAATTTTGCCGGAGAGTTTTTCAACCGACCTTTTTGAGCCGACCGTGGCAACGCCTCTTAAGACAATTCCCTCCAGAAGAATCCTGTCGGAGTCGTTGCTCCGGCGTCGCTCGGCCGAAAAAGTCGTTGAACGAGAGCGCCCGGTGCATCGACCACGGGGTTGTCGAACGGGCGGAAGCCCGCAAATAGAAACCAGTTTCTCCTTGATTGCGAGTTCACTGCGAGCTCTCCTCCTTTTTTTATTAGATTCCTTCAGCGCGAAAGTGTTACAAGGTCGTATGCTGAAATTGCACACGTAATCGGGATCCTTCCTTCCGCGAATTTGCATTTCTGTCAAGAAGAGAATCGGCGCGAAAACCGCACAGCAAAAAAAGTGTCGAATCAAAACTTATATACTTAAACTAACGCGTTCATTGTTACGCAACAATTTATAATCTTCTTGGGAGAATTTAATTATATTAAATTTCAACAATATTACAGTCTTATTTTAATATATAATTGTCATCTCAAGAATATATAATAATTTAATTCTACTTTAAGAAAGTTATAATCTTTGTTTTAAAAATGTTTTTGTGCATAGAAAAAAATAAGTGTCAAATCAAAATTTGTATACTTAAACATTTAACTGTTTATTGTTATGTATATACCGTTTATTGTTACGCGACAATTTATAATCTTCTTGGGAGAATTTAATTATATTAAATTTCAACAATATTACAGTCTTATTTTAATATTGTAATTGTCACCTCAAGAATATATAATAATTTAATTCTACTTTAAGAAAGTTATAATCTTTGATTTAAAAATGTTATTTTCCATCCAACATTGTTTCTTTTCCATTCAAGAAAATTAAATTTTAAATCATAAGAATATATTTTTCCTGATTGAATTATATAAAATGATTTCATTCAAGTAAGCAATTATATATTTCTTTAATTAACACAATATAATTTTATTTCAAGATTTCTATGTTAAAACTAAATATATTTTTAAAACAAGAAAGTCCTTTTTTTTGTGCACAGAAAAAAATAAGTGTCAAATCAAAACTTGTATACTTAAAATAACGTGTTTATTGTTACGTACATATACGCAACAATTTATAATCTTCTTGGGAGAATTTAATTATATTAAATTTTAACAATATTACAGTCTTATTTTAATATATAATTGTCACCTCAAGAATATATAATAATTTAATTCTACTTTAAGAAAGTTATAATCTTTGATTTAAAAATGTCATTTTCTATCCAACATTGTTTCTTTTCCATTCAAGAAAATTAAATCTTAAATCATAAGAAAATATTTTTCTCGATTAAACTGTATAAAATGGCTTCATTCAAGTAAACAATTATTCAAGCAATTATATTTTTCTTTAATTATCGCAATATAATCTCATTTCAAGAGTTCCACGTTAAAATTAAATATATTTTCAAAACGAGAATATCCTTTTTTTCTATGCAGAGTATTTCGTAAGCACGCAAAAAGACCTTTTTCGATGACTTTTCCAATGATTGCGCGATATATCGAATACAAATTTTGCCTTGCGTTCAATCTTATTTTTATATAATTGTATATATTAATCTCGTGAAATTATATTTCAAAGCAGAATTCTTTGACTAATGTATAATGATTTTTTTTCTTTAATAATTTTGCTTTCCATTTATGCTAATCGAGAAGCATTTGCGTTAATTTAATTCTTAATTCTTTATATAAGGGAAAAATTTATTTCATATTATTTTTATTAATTTAGTGTTATTAACCATTGTTCTAACTCGTAATGCGAGAAAAGACAGGAAAGTTAAGGAGTATATCAACTCGATATCAAGAAATTTTTATATTAGAAACAGAAAAAAATTTTTAATTTTATTGATTCAAGATATAATTATTGATATTAAAGAGAAGGTAATTTATGACTGGATGCGATAATCGAATTTGACAAGAAAATTTTTGATGCTTTAAATGTATAAATGTATATCGGTCTACAGGTTACATGGTTTTTTGTAAAATCGACGTATTTGTACAAATTACTATAAGAAACAAGATATTAGTGTTTATCGAGTAATTTATCTAGATGTTAATGTCAATGCAGTAAGAATTTTCGGTAGAGAAAAGTGATGAAAGAGCTAGTTTGTGATAGGTTTGGAAAAATGTACACAAAGTTTATCTTGATTTGCTACTGCTTTGGTGTTCAATACGATAACAACTTCCTTTATTGATATATAAAAGAAAAGGTCAGATCAAAGGCTGAAGGGAACAGCTTTTGTCCAACTAATTCACGCAGTTGCAGCAAACATATATATGTATGTATATACATTGCATAATCCCGACAGCATCGACGTTGTGCGAGAATATGCGACATACTTAGATATCGAATCTTAGATGCGTGTACGCGTCTTTTAATACGTATCCTCTCCGGAAAAAATAAAAATTTCATATGTTTCATATTCTTATCTTAATACTATCTTATCTTAATATTATATTTACATGTAAAATAATTATTTATTCAAAAAGATATTGCACATGGTATTTCTCTTTTCATGACGCGGTTCTAAAATATTCATCGCGAACGCATGTGTGTGTACGCGTTTAGTTTGTATTTTTTTCGGTGCCTAAACTCGCGTTGGCGAAGAAGAAGAGGAAGAAGGAGAAGGAGCGGCAGCCGGTCGCGAGCGAATAGGTCGGGAAAAATTACACGGGCGTGTACGTACGAGTACGTAAGGCATATGTGCGTGTGCGCGCGTGATGCGTGATGCGTGCGTGCGTGCGTGCGTGCGTGCGTGCGCGCAAGCGAGCCACGCTGGCGTAGATGCAGTTTTAGGAAATCACGCGCATATACACGTGGCAACATCGCCGCTAACATTCCACGTGATCCAGGACCGGTTTGCGGGTTGCCGACCCACTAACAGTCGTCTAATGCAGATAAACCCACGCCCTATATGTGGGGTACACACGTCGCTTATTTTTTATTGCGACCCGAGCCCGAGCTGCGTTGCCGCGAGTGAGCGCTTCACCGATTTTCAAAGTCAAAAAAAAAAATAACTCGCTGGCCTAAAATTATATGCGGGTCGTGTAAGAGGAGAGAGAGAGGGAGGGAGGGAGGGAGGATGGGGGGAGAGCCGCTTGTTGGCTCCGACGAGCCACTTGGCGATGCTGGTTTCGATTAATAATGCAAGAAACTATCTCTCGGTTCATCGACTTTGATAATAATCTGACGGAAAATCTCTAATGTACTTATAATTCGCATGAAGATTTATAATAGTTGCGGCTATTTTCCAAAATCTCATCTCGACTTTCCTTTTTATATGTTTTTAAAATGTATTTAGCGCGTTATCGTGGATTGTCCGATTGAAATTAAATCACTTATCAAACCTTGGATACACGGTTATCTGTTAGTTAAGCCCTTTTATCGTAATTGTAATCGTCGATAGTATGCAATTGCTTAAACAATCGCATTGAATTGTATATCGAAATAAAGTATTATTTGCGTCACGTTTTATATAATTATCAATCAATTTTTATTGATAAATCAATTTTTTATTCGAAAGTTTTAATATCAATATTGATAATCTCGGCATTTTTATTGCATTTTATTGTATCATTAAGTATGCAAATTGTTATAATATTTATACAAATAGTTTACTGCAATGAATGACTAACTTTCAAAAAAATGTGAAATTATTTTCCTCAAGTTTAGAGATGCATCTCTTTTTTCCTCTTTTTTATATAATAATAATTTTACAATATTCTTAAACAATGCCATTTTTCTTCTAGCTCAGAGGCACACATGCTTCATACAGCTGTTCGTACCTGCTGTTTCATCTAATCCAAATTATAAGTGGCATTTAGGGGATCTGCCAGCAGCTTGAGAATATCAGGGTTCGGCAAACGGTGAATGCTGTTTTACCCTACACTTTGTCTCGCTGATAGACTTTTCCCCTCTTCGTGCATTTTACTTCTAAATTCGCCTCTGAAAACTCGAGATACGATACATTCTCGCATGTATAGTCCCACAAGTACATAAAATCTAAATATATATCTTACTTATTTTTATTTATATCTTACTTATTTTTATAAGATAGTTATTTATATTTTTCTTGTATTGCGTTATAAAATTCCATTCCAAAAAGACAGTTGGAAATTCATTTGTGTTTTCCCTTGTGCGCAGTATATTTGTGCTATCTTGCTAATGATCGTCCGAAATGCGATAATGGAGTCATTAGAGTAATATACGTCGTTTATATTTTTTAGAACGTATGCAATTTTGTTAGGAAATTATTCGTGTTTATTCTGACTCATCATCGCGCTGTTAAATGTCAGATTCGATAGATTTAATGAGGTAGGATATGTCTTTCGTGACCGGATGATTAACGGAAGTCGATGAGTTGAGCGCAGATTTAAAGCCGTTTCTTTATCTTTAACGATTATAACGAGAAAGCGCATATTTGTGAAAACTATAGATAACAAATTATAATGAGAAAGCGCATATTTGTGAAAACTATAGATAAAGAATTATAATGATTATAACGAAAAAGCGCATATTTGTGAAAACTATAGATAAAGAATTATAATGTTTTGCTTATATTAATTTTCATCGCTTTTTTGCTTCTGCTCACAATTTCCATAAATTATTTATTTTATTTACTTAATAATAAATTATTAAATAAATTAAAACTATGCTAGAAACGCGTTTATTGATACTTTTTCTATTTACATTAAGTAGGAGATACTTTATCAAACGCGCAATTAAGGAGCGTTTATAAAACAAGTTTAACTTGCACAATATCTTTCCTAATAAAAAAGCAAGCTCTCTGCAATAATTTATCGAGAATTAAAATAAAATTTCTTATGAAAATAATTTTTTTAAAATATGCAGTCATGAAATAAATGCTTAAAATAATTAATACAGGTTAAACATTTAGATATCTTATATTAATTACAATCTTGAGAGGTAATAAATGTGTAATTATACCTCATATATCATGTATATCACCTATTAAAATTCTATATCGCGTGATATAATTGCAGGGAGGCCGAATCGATCGTCGGTTTTCTTCGAAATCGATTTACATAGCATTTTTGCACGACCCACATTTGATCCCGGAAGGGCCGCTTGCCATCTTCCGTTCTGCATTTTTGCACAATGCGAGGTCGACCTACATAACACCTGTTACAACAGGCCGGTAAATAGGGTATTACGGTCAGTGGTTATGGTCAGTATCGAAAGGCGTCGAAAGGCAGGACGAATCCGAACGGATATATACATATACACTCGGATGGAAGAGGGATAGAAAGAGAAAGAAGAAAGGAGGAAGAGATGACCTAATACTCTTTCAGTCGTAAGGAATAATTGCACTTGACGCTCGCAGGGGTGCGGTATTCCTGCCGAGGGTGCCTTATACCAGACGAAGGGTACTCCTCTCCCATTGTGTCGGCGACAATGTATCAGCAGGTAGCTGATCATCGATCGGAGACCGCGCGGTCGGTCAATGGCCTTGCAATGTGCCCGGCAAAGGGCGAGGCCGCCTTGTTACGTCCGTGAATAGTCGGGGTACAGTCGCATACGTTAATAGGTCTGCGGTAAGTTTACGATCGACGAGATCGAGATTTCTTCTCCCGATTAATCGAGAGGACTAATTTCTCCCTCGTTCGCGTAAAATCGACCCCAATCGTTGGACGTGATCGCGAAAAAACGTCGAGAATCGCGCCTCGTATCCCGATGTATCGCGTACTATTAATGGACCCGATTGTACGCGATTGTTGGTGTTTACGTATACATACACGCGTACTTGCACATGTATCGCACGCGCTGGACATTGGACATGTGGAGGAACGTCACACACGCATCCTCGTGCTCTCTTCTACGAAAAAAAGAGAGAAAGAGAAGGAGAGAACGTCCGAAAAGCCAACTGCGCGATAGCAAGCAGCTCCGAGGCTTATGAGGAACCTGTTTTCCTTTATACGATTTCCACCTCGTCCTTCCTCGTCGGTGTAACACCGTAACGAAGGGGAAGTCTTCTTTCAAGAAGAGAGAGATGTGCTTGAGGAGAAAAAATTTCTCGTCCCCTTTTCATTTTGATCGAGACCGTCGACTTTTGTGCCGATCAAAAATCCGAATTCTCATCGAATCGGAGACGCGTACTCGAGGAAAATTCCAGAAAATGTGCTAATAATCGCGCTAAACTTTTGTACGTCAACGTAATCTCCCTTGAGAAAAAAATCTTTAATACGATATTCGACGTGAAATAAAGTTATTTCATATTTATATAAGTAATCTCGTTGCATCTATCTAAGAGATTTGATTTTCGTCTCTTATTATAAAAAAAGATGAGAGAGATTGTCGTCTTGTACTAGCCTAAACTCTTCTCTATCTAATTTAGCCCGGGGAAAGTGGGGATAAGCATTATCGCGTTGAGTTTGACGATTGTTAATTGGTTCGAGCCGAACCAACGCAAAAGTCTAGCCGGACAAAAGTCACATCGTTTTTGACCATACCAGGAAAGATGTTTGTGCAATGATATTACGGCGCGATAAAGTCTATATAAACTGAACTCCATTAGTTGCATAGCCAGTATTCTTTTCGTCTTGCTTGCCTGTTGGGTCCCGTTTTCGCATCGCCGACATCTTTTGACATCGCACTCGTCGAGTCTCTTCCAGGGTGATTGATCTCTCCTAGAAAGCTTGAGCGTATGTTATCTACTTTTTTTATATTACATTTTTTTATTAAAAAGAATATTAAATATGTGTATATATTTTTTTATTTAAATATTTAATATATTATTTTAATATATTATTTATATAATATATTATATATAATATATTATATATAATATAATATATTATTTTTTTATTTTAAATATTTAATATATTATTTATTTATTTATTTAAAAGAAAATATATCTATATTTTTAGTGCATATTTCTTCAGATTTTGAATATATTACTAATAGTATATGAGACAATTTTTAAGAGAATTACCAATAATTGTTTTCAACTCTTGATTTTATTAGCGGAAGAATTATATCAGAATTAGAAGTGTAAAAATTTGTGCTTTTGTATTATTTTATAATAATACAAAAAATTAGAAAGCACAAAAACTCATATTTAGTGCTTCGATAATTTTTCCCATAAAAATATGCTTCAGATTTCATGAGAAATATGCATTATCGAGACTTCAATTTTCGTTAGAATTTCCTAGATAATTATAACATTTTATAAAACATGATTAAAATTAAAACGTATGACAAAAATATTTTTCGTATCTCTCATATTATTTACACAGAAATATTTCAGTTTTTGTTCAAATAAAAATTATACTTAATTATCACGCGATAATTGAACTTTCTCTTTATTCGAGATAAAGCGTAAAGGTATATCGATCGCGTTTGTACATTAATGCATTTATTGTACGAAATAGTATGCACAGTTGCGACAAACCAATAAGGTTACATATGGTTAGTGTTCGCCTAACTATTGCGCGTTCACGGAAGATACGCAATCATGAAAACGCTATCAGTCTAGTCGAGCAGTCGAGCAGTCTCGATAAAGCAAACAATCGATGTTCCGTTTTTTCTATCGCCTGTCGCGATAATGCAACGTTTCTAACGTTTCTTATCGTTCGATGATGCGTATATGTTGCCGATTACTAGTTTGCTGTACGTGAAAGCTACTTTCCCCTGAAAATCTCATTTTCAGATATAAAATATCCTACATGAATATTTTCCTTGTAAAAAAATATTAACGAAAAGAAAAAGAAAAATATGCATAGAAAGCTCGCATTAATAGATGCATTAACTTTCCAATGGATATTTTTATTCAACAATAAATAAATAAATGTAGACATTTTTAATTTCAATATTTCTCTATGCGACACATATTTTTCTTATAAAAAAATATTAATGAAAAGGAAAAAAATGTCTATAGGAAATTCACGACAATAGATGCCTTAATTTTTTAATGGGGAAAATATTTTTATCCAACAGTAAATAAATAAATGTAGACTTTTTAATTTCAATATTTCTCTATGCGACACATATTTTTCTTATAAAAAAATATTAATGAAAAGGAAAAACATGTCTATAGGAAATTCACGATAATAGATGCCTTAATTTTTTAATGGGGAAAATATTTTTATCCAACAGTAAATAAATAAATGTAGACGTTTTTAATTTCAATATTTCTCTATGCGACACATATTTTTCTTATAAAAAAATATTAATGAAAAGGAAAAAAATGTCTACAGGAAATTCACGATAATAGATGCCTTAATTTTTTAATGGGGAAAATATTTTTATCCAACCGTAAATAAATAATAAATATAGACATTTTTAATCTCGATTTTATATAATAGTATGTAATACGATCATAAAATCAATTTCTTTAATAGCCACTTTAATTTTTATGCAAGTTTTCAAAGTAGATTTTTTTTCTCATTAATAATCGTCCAAGCATTAACATTATAGTTTTCGAGTTAAAAGAAGAAATGAAAAGAGCTTTTCGCGAGGTAAACTTTAAGAGATCGAATAAATAAAAAGATTTTCGTCTTTCATTCTAAAGATATTAATTTTCAATAATAATATTATAAATCTATTTTAAAATCTAAAATAATGTAATTCTATTGTAATACAAATATAATGAATTTCTTCTAAATTTTTCTCATATTTATTTTAGGAATTTATATAAATTTCCTATAGGTATTTTTTCCTTTTCATTAATATTTTTTTATAAGAAAAATATATGTCGCATAGAGAAATATTGAAATTAAAAACGTCTACATTTATTTATTATAATTTATATAAATTCCTAAAATAAATATATGATAAATTTTAACTTAAAGAAGAAAGATATTTAATCGGAAATTTTCGCGATGAATCACGACTTTCTTCGACATTTTGCTAGCAATAAGAGAAAACTGCAGCTCAATCAGAGAACTTATCAAGTTGAGTCATTAAAAGCGTTATCTTATATTTTTACTAATGACAAAAATAGACGACGCAAAGATAGACTCCAAAATAGACGAAAATAGATTGTAATCGCTACACTATATGAATATTATAATCCTAATTCGCGATCGGTGGGACGCGTCACGGTATGAAAATATGAAAGATGCACCCTGCGGTGGATCAGACTCGACCCTTATGCACCCCAATTGTTGTCAGCCCGCATACACATCTGCCTGTGCCACCTCCGAATATAGGTAGATTTTTTTCCGATGGCGCAACAGAGGACTCTTTACCTTGCCATCGCGGCATTCCTTCTCTCCTTCTCTCTCTTTCTTTCTTTTCGATATCGTTGTCTTCGTCTTTTCGGTCCCCTCTACGAAATCGTCATCATAGTCGACGTCGTTGCGTAAAGGGAAACGCACACGTTCACCCACAAGCGACACACATACACACACACGCGCGCGCGCGCGCACGACGTTAACTTGCAGGCATGTTTGTGGAGGCGATTTTTCTTCGACCAGCGTTCGTTTATCGCTCTTTTCTTCGTTTTTAGACTCGCTCGACGAGATAAGAGAAATCAAGCCGCATATTTTCGGCTATTTCCTCGGCGCGCATAGGCAGAATCGAGTGGAAAGCGACATTCTTAGCAAATGAGATTTCAAATAATACTCGGATATTTCTCGCATCGACCCGTTAATTGCCGTTTCTTTTTCATCGTCAGCATTTAATTAAAAATGACAAAATTTCGAGAGGCAAAAATCTTTGTAAATACTCGTATATTTTACGGCTATGTTATAAATCTATTTTAAAAATCTAAAATGTAACTCTACTCTAAATATAACGGATTTTTCTTTTAAATTTTCATATTTATTTAGGATATTTATTTATTTGTTTATGTAAACCTGGAGGTTTACATAAACAAATAAATATGAAAATTAAGAAGAAAAATACATTATATTTAAATTCAGTAGAGTTACATTTTAGATTTTTAAAATAGATTTACGCAATAATCACGATTTTCCTCGACATTTTGCTAACAATAAAAGAAAACATCAACTCAATTGGAAATTTGTATGTCTGTCTTCCCTTTTTTTATAACAAATTAATTTTTATCACGTATCAAATTTTTTGTATTCAAGTAAATATTATTTATTTTAAGTATATTATAAATTCACCACAAGCATTAAATTTAAATATATTCTGAATTTTAGTAAGTGCAGTATTTTAATCAGGAATATTAAATCAAAAGAAAAATTTGGTTTGCTTATTACAAAGAGTTGGTGTAAAGTAAGTTTGATTTTTCTTTGATATATACAACTTTACAATAATTATTTCTTTACAAAAATTATTTCTTGAAGAGAAAAATTCTTCTTTCGAGTACATGATAATGAGATTTTCTAACACTCGTGATGAGTATATTTTGAGACTATTATAGAATAAATTCTTTGTTGGAGAAAATTATTACTTAAAAAAAAAAGGAAAAATAAACCGAGTAATCACTTTTCTTGGCAAAGATAGAAATATTTTTCCCTGCGATTAACGGATCGACGAGCCAATTAAGACCGAGTCCGACTTTTCCGTCCGTGTTTCCGCAACGTATTCCTTCCCTTTTTTCCCAGAACTTTGCGATTTTCTCACGATATTCGAAGCGCGTCGTGCCTTCATCCCCCGCATGGTAACGTTACCCAATTCGTGTAGGGCTCTTCCTGTGTATACGTGCGTGGGGTCGACGTGCGTGTTGCCGAGGGCTACGCGCCGAAATTACACACGCACGCACGCAGAACGCCAACGGCGGATGCATCGTAGAATTTGGGCGTGGTCGCAATTTTCGTGAACGTACACTCGCTTAAGCGCATTTCTCTCATCTTTTTTTTTCTCCTCCACCACGATCTTTTCCCCTCGTCGTTTCTTCGCGCGCTCGCGTGCGCGCGGGCGCTGCCATGTGTGCGTGTCACGGCTAGATCGGACGTGCGGGAAGGCGATGTGGGTGCGGGATATGGTCGCCACGCATCGCCGTGTGTAAACACGCACTCACGCATCTATGTGTGTACGTGCACGTGATATATCCCGCAGGATATTGGCCTAGGAGCCGCGTGATTGGCCGATAGTGCGAGCATATAGGCGAATAGTGACGGCGACGGCGGGTACGCGAGTGTTATGCGTGATCCGCGTGCACGCGTGTGATGCGCCGAAATGCTTCACTATCACATATTCACATACGCACAATGGCGTAAGTTTGACAAATTTTCCCCGAGTCGCATGCGTAATTGGGCGCTCGCGCGAAAAACGGGTGATTGCGATGAGCGAAAGTCGCGAAAATTCATGGGAGATTTAAAAAAATTGCATTCGCACGATCTGTTCAAATCGCATACTTGTAACTTTGTTCTTTATTCGTCATTAGCTCTTTATATTTATGCGAGATATTCATTACACTATTCTATTATTTTATATTTTATATTATTATCTTTTATTTTATACTATTATATTTTATTTTATATTATTTTGTAATATTATTTATATTATTATTTATAATATATAGCTCTTTATATTTATGCGAGATATATATTCATTACACTATTCTATTATTTTATAATATTTTATATTATATTTTTTATTTTATATTATTTTATAATATTATTTTATATTATAAAAAAATATATTATATATGCTTAAATATTTAAATTATATTCATCGCGTTATAATGATGGGACAAATTTGTTTAATATTTTGTACAGCAAAATTGCATAGGCATATATAGCTTTTATTTTTTTCTAAAGAGAATTTTCGTGCATTGAAGGTATATATTTTTAATTGAAGCGGAATTTTATCTCGCAAAATTTCGGGGATACATATTTGAAATTCCAGTAAAACAGTACTATCGATTTCTTTTTATTCTCAAAAGAATATTCAAACATTATGACACAGTTATTCTAAATATATATTACGAATGCAATAATTTTTGTTATCCCATTTACTGTTCAACCTTGAAGGGACGCATGAGACACATCGAACCTTTCTTCTTGATCTTTTTAAAAAGGGTCCCGTTATTTTGACTGACCGGCAGGAATGATTTCAACAAGAAAAATTGTAAATCTCGACCGATTGAAAAAAAAAATAGATATTCTTCCAATCTTCATAAACGCCCCCAAAATTGTCGTTTCCGATTCTCGTGCATTAGGCTAATATTATATTTATCGTATGACAAATTTTTAAGCACACTGATTGGCTGCGGCATAATTTGTTGAATCTTTAGAAACTTTCTATTCTGCAGCCAATTAATGTTTAAAAAATTTGTCATAACAAATGTAATATTACAAATGTAATATCGAGCTTATTGTTAGGCTAATATTACATTTGTCGTACGACAAATATTTTAAGCGCACTGATTAGCTGTGGAATAATAATTTGTTGAATCTTTAGAAACTTTCAATTCTGCAGTCAATTAAAGTTTAAAAAATTTGTCATAACAAATGTAATATTACAAATGTAATATCGAGCTTATTGTTAGGCTAATATTACATTTGTCGTACGACAAATATTTTAAGCGCACTGATTAGCTGCGAGATAATAATTTGTTGAATCTTCAGAAACTTTCTATTCTACAGCCAATTAATGTCTAAAAAATTGTCGTAACAAATGTAATATCGAGCTTATTATTAGGCTAATATCACATTTGTCGTACGACATATATTTTAAGCGCACTGGTTAGCTGCGGAATAATAATTTGTTGAATCTTCAGAAGCTTCCTATTCCGCAGTCAATTAATATGTTTAAAAAAATGTCACACGACCAAAGGTGATATTTGTCTTCGATCTCTCTCTCTTCGAATCTCTTCGATTAGAAATTACATTGAACTTCGGGCGCAGGGCCACGACCGTGGCCTTTACAAGGGCCTTACGCCACTGCGCCCTATCCACGACGACACCGAAAAAGCTCACGGACGCTCACCACCCTTGTGACCGGCACCGTGTGACGGATACCAGCCCGCTGAGACGGGCCGATTCGTGCGCGCTCGACAGCGTGGGGCGTAGTGTAGTGCGTGGTGCAGTTAGCCCAAGTTGGTCGGCGTCAGTGGTCGTCGAGCGACGCTCAGGAAGAGAGGTCTTCCTCGTTTCGAAACGGAACTCCCTCCGGAGGATCTTGACCGCGAGTGCCTCCCGTCGCTGGCACCCTGGCGGCGGTGCGGGCAACGACGAGGGGTTGGCAAAGTGGTACGTGAAGAGTGCGCGCGACCCCTTCGTGTATGTGTGACGCCGAGATTTCTGTGTGTGTGCGTCATGCGAAGAGATGCACGCGTAATAAATATACGGAAGAAGGAGAGAGACAGCGCATCCGAAATGTATACATGTATTTTTTTATCGCGGATACACGCGTAATAAATATACGGAAGAAGGAGAGGGACAGCGCATCCTAAATGTATACATGTATTTTTTTATCGCGGATGTACGCGTAATAAATATACGGGAAGCAAGAGAGAGACAGCGCATCCTAAATGTATATATGTATTTTTCTATCGTAGATACACGCGTAATAAATATACGGGAAGAAAGAGACAGCGCATCCTAATGTGTATATGTAGTTTTTTATCGCATTCGCTAGATTAGATTGAAACGCGAGAAAATCATCGCGATTATACATCAACGATATAATCGGGAGATAAAAGGTCAATGACCGAAAGAGCGGAAATCGCTATTAACAGACGCGTCTTTCGTCGCCTCTCTCGATTTTATTGAATTGTTTGCAAGAAACATCGCAAAGTGTTCGAGTTAAACGACATGTATCTTTTCTTTCGCTTTTAAATTATTCGACTCGCGGAACATGAGTGAAAATTAATTCGATTTAATTTGAAAAGTGTGCAAAGAATATCTAAGATTAAACGAGCTTCCTTTTTAATGCCTTTACAGTATAACTGTAAGATATAAAATTGTAATGTAAACTTTTTTTTTTTATAAATGTTCAGAGAGCGAAAGAGAGATATATCAGGACACTCAAATCTCGGGGGTCGAAGACTTATATCCGGCAATTGTTTTTAGAGCTAAATTAAGGTAAGCATTAGACATACTGATATCGTATCTATTTGGCTAATGTCACTGTGTGTCTAGTTGTCTGGAAAAAATATTTACTTTTCCGCTTATAATTTGAAAATATCGGGAAATTTATTATTTATGACTATCCCTTTCTCTCTCGAGTTTGGATCGAGTTGCCACTTTATCGCTTTTATCATTTATCCATTTCCTTTTTCGTCTTCGTTTGTATCTTTTATATTTGTTTAGCGGTCGAGATTGTGTTTGCGACCTCAAAATAAAACAAATGCCCAATTAAAGCTATCGTTAAAGATATTTGTGCAACATGTGGTGCACCCCAGTTCTTATCGATTAGCTTCGATGATTACCGGGTCGATCGAAATGAAAAGCCTCGCTGAGAGCGCGATGATTCACCTCTCACGAGAAATGCAAATAGCAACTGCTTACCCCTGATGACGCGATCGCACCCCAATCGTAAAAAGATCGGTTTATTTTCACTATTTTGTTCGTTCCAATCTTTTAATCGGAGGCAATAAAAAATTGGAAATGGAAAAACGAAGAGTTTGCGACAAATAAATCTAAAAAATCGAACCTAGAGAAAATAATATCCACAAAATTAAAATATAGATAAAATTGTTTTAAGTATCGTAAAATATTTATTAGAGTAATAACATAATATATATAATAATTATAGAGCAATAAAATAATATATCTATATATAATAATTATAGAGTAATAACATAATATATATAATAATTATAGAGTAATAAAATAAAAAATATAACATAGAAATATATAACGAGCGATAGATTTTGCTTTTTTTAAATTTTCTCTTATATATGATATTTATTGAAGTATTAGATACGAGATTTTTTTCTAATACATTGATAGTTTAAATGTTTAAATGTAGTTGTACGAAAATAACAAAGTGACGTTCATACAATATTTGCGAATGTCTTTAATGAAATATTTAATGAAATATTGGATCCATTATGATTTTAATCTATCATTTATGTAATCTCATTTTATTTCTCTCTGAGTAATTTTACTATCAAACTAGAAATTTTCGATATTAATGTCTTTGTCACATGTAACTGAATCTTGAGCATTTATAAAAAATAGAAAACGTTCACAAACAGTCGGCAATTTGTACATGAAGTATGAATCATTTACGAAACATAAAATATTATTTATAAATAGGAAAATACACATATCTCTTTCAGTTATAATAGTTCAGTGGCGATAACAAAAATAGAGATCACAATCATTTCCAAATAAGGTGAAAAGATTTCACGTGAATTTCGATTGTGCGTGCTATGAATTTATCACACAATATGTTATCGTATATTGAGAAATATCCTGTGTATTAGTCTAAAAAAAGTTTCACTTGCATCTCGATGAGTCATAAGATATCATTAGTCGATTATCGTCACTTACAGTACGCATATCGCAATTGAATTTAGGAAAAGTCAATTGAGTTCAATTATTGACGTGTAATTTCTTTTCGGATTCATGGATTTATATTTTTCTGAATTTTATGGATTATGCATAATTTAATTTTAATACAGACATTTTGCGATTCTTGACACAGGGTTTTTATTTAATTTGTCTATTATCTGAATTTCTCTCTGTTAATCATTTTAAAACTTTAGAATGTGACACGTAATCTTCGCCGTGTAAATTCTTCGCGAGTTTGGAAAGCGGCTTCGAAGCTAAAGTATTCGAATGATTAATCAAAGTAAATTCTCAAACGAGAAAAAAAAAACAGAATATTTACAATAATCGGCTGTGCTTTGTACATAATGATTGTATCACATTTTTCAATTTACATAAATATATATAGATATATTTTATTAAAATTTTATTAAAAATTATATATAAACATTATATATTAACTATATATAATAATTATATATAAAAATTATAATTATAAATAATCTTATTTATAAATAATTATAAATAAATTATAAATAATCTCTTATATATTTTATTATAAACTTTTTCTCTTATATATTTTATTATAAACTTTTTTTAGGTAAATAATAGTGGATATCTATTAGATGTTTGAAAAATATAATTGAAGATCGTGTATAACTATCTTATAAATTTTTTTCGATCAAATTATATTTCAGAGAAAGAGAATTTTATTCAGAATTTACAGATGTCTAATAATAGAAATAATTAAAGAAAGAGATAAAGTTATAAATTTTTTTTATATAAATGTGCAAGCTTGATTTTTTTATATAGCGCAGCAAATTTTTCCACGATTTCTATAACATTAAATCTATTTGCATTACAAAATAAAAGGTTTCACTCTTAATTACTTTTAAAACATCAAAACATATGATTAACCCTAAGAATACAAATCAATTATAGAAATATATTCGTATTAATGCATTCATATTAATATAGCTTCTGGCTAGAGAAAATATTTGGAGATATGTAAATAGCGAGAAAATATTTGGAGATATGTAAATAGCGAGAAAATACCTGAGTAAACACGTATTTGACATTTTAGTCCTGTCCCTTAGCCTTTATCGCTAAGCAAACTTTGATCAAAAAAGATAACGAAAAATTGATAATTTTTCCGGAGAGGGGGTTTTGAAACTTGGCTATTTTAAGGCGACATCGGAAGAGTCCGTGTCAGTCGAAAGGGAAAATTCGTACCGCGAACATCTCACTGCACCTCAAGTGAACGATAAAGACGTACATCTTTTTTCTCATAGACTACACGAAGAGGAATAATTATGACGGACGACATGAGCTCGGCTCAAAAATACTGTCTTCGCTGGAATAATCATCGTTCGAACCTGCTGTCCGTCTTCGAGGACCTTCTGCAAACCGAGGCGTTCACCGATGTATCCCTCGTCGCGGATAACGGTCAGATCGTCAAGTGCCACAAGATCGTCCTAGCGGCATGCTCGTCCTACTTCCAGTCTCTGTTCATCGCTCTGCCGTGCCTGCACCCCACGATCATCCTCAAGGACGTTAAATATTCGGAGCTAAGGGCGATATTGGAGTACATATACCGTGGCGAGGTGAATGTGCAGCACGATCAGCTGAAGAACCTGCTCAAGATCGCGCAGATGCTGCAGATCAAGGGTCTGGTGGAGTACGATGACAACGTTGGACGGTTCTCGCATAACGAGAATTTTCATCGGCATGAAGATATGATGGAGACGTCCTTGTCACCACCGCCGACCATCAGCACCAGCACCAATGCCACTAATATGGCGGTGCACAACAGCGGTCATATGTCACCGCCGCACTCCACCGATGGCATCTACGGTGGTCTCTACAACAAGGGAACGACCTCGGGAACGACCTCGGACTTCAATCAAATGCAGAATCAATTTCCATACTGGTCGCTGCCCTCCTTATTGCATGCAAGTCACCAGTTATCGCCGCGCTCCTCTTCTATTCTTCCCTCGGCTCTCAGCGGAAATGGTGGCTCTTCCTCCTACGACGGCTTCAACGAATCGCTCAAACGCAAGAAGACGTCGCTCTTGAACCCGCCGAATCACGACACACCGATACTGCGCACCGTCCTCGGTCAGAGTCACGCTGACAGTTCCTTGGCTACATCGATGATGCAAACTGACAATCACGAGCCGATGCATCTTCGCTCCAGCAGCAACGGCTCCGCAAACGACGACAATCATCGCGGCAACATCGATTCGGCTCATAACGAGACGGCTCACTCCTCTCACACGGAGCCTTCCGTGGATGAGGATGAGAAACGGCCATCGTCGCAATCGCACACCACAAATATCAAGTCAGGTAGGCTTTTTAAATTATACATTAATAGGCTTTTCAAATTATACATTAATAGGCTTTTATAAAATTATACTATGAAATATATCTAAATATATCCGAAATTTACAAGTGACTGTTAAAGAGGAAGACTTCTTCCTTGAACTTTGAAGAAAAATTCTCATGATAAATACATTAATTTACAAATATATAATTTACAAATATATTAATTTACAAATTTATTTATTTATATTTATTTATATTTATTTATATTTATATTTATTTTTTTGTTTCTGTTAGGTAATGGGACTCATGCACAATCAAAACCCGAATGGAAACGATACAAGCAATACACCCGAGATGATATCCAGGGAGCGATCGAGGCGGTAAAGAGAGGCATGAGCGCCGTGCAAGCCGCGCGCATGTACAACGTACCATCCCGTACGCTTTACGACAAGGTGAAGAAGCTCGGCATCCCGACGTCGCGACCACTCAAGCGTTCAACAAGCAACGGCGATAGCACGGCTTCTTTCCCATTCGACGTCGGTGCTAACGTGAACGGCAGGATTTACAGTGGCAGCATGCTATCCAAAAACGAGAACGAAAATAGCGGCAATATCAAGAACTTCGAGCACTTGTCTATTAGCCCATCGAGCGCGAACGCGTACGATGTCGCTTATAAGACGTCAAAGGATACGTCACAGGATCACGATTCGATGTCTGATTCGGCACGCTACAGCACAAGTCCGGTTATGCGCTGCCCTAAACAAAAGCAACAACAGCAACAGAACGTCGAAGATGAAGTGGAAGATCTATCGGTGAATCGTAAGTCTGATGTTCCAGTGATAAGGCTAACATCGGACACGGTCAAGGACGAACCGCAAGAAACTGGGCCGAACAGTGATTGCGGCGATTATAGTTAAGTTTTTTCCGCTCTCCATTTCCCTATTATGCTCGATTTTTATATTTTAAAATAAGAAGATAGAAGAAGAATATGGAGAGTTAAATATCGTTATGAGGGGAAAATTATGTTTCCGTCCAACGGGCGGCTTAAATAAAATTTTTTCTAAACAGATTATATATATATTTTTATTTTTTTTTTTCTCAAAGTAGACGCAAAGATTCGAATTCATCTTTGATACGTCTTAATAATATCACTACTCTTAACTTTCTGCCTTATACAAGACTGAATATGCGTCGATAGATTGAAGAGACTGAAGCATGTATTACGTATTTGCGTCGCAAACTTGTTAAAGTTCAATGCAATTACGGTAAATCACACAAATTGATTTATTACGAGACAGTAAGAACGTTTTTTGAATTCTATATACTACACACTTGTAAATTAGATTTATTTCTTTTATTATAATCGACTTGATACACATATACATGTATTTTTGTTTTTCTCTAAATCTTTCAAAGTAATATCGCACAAGATATCTTTGAATTTTTATAAAATTTCAAAATGTTTTTATCCGTATATTTAGTTTCTTATTTGTAAAAATAATTATCTGGCGCAACGTTATCTTGTGCAGATAGTCATTTTACAATACATCTCGTAATTTGCATTAAACTTTTAAACATTTTTGGGATCAAAGTAAATACGTCTTACATTTATTATCTATCGCTATTGTGATTCATTTTGATTTGTGGTTTATTAGCATAATATAGAACAAAAAAAGCATAGTATATAAAATTAAAAAAAAAACATGTGCAAGAGAAAATAAACACATAAGTGAATTGCAAGAATCCATGATTCTAAAAGTCTTTTTTATGCTTGCATTTTTATATAAAAATTTTTATTATAAATAATAAACTTTTATTATAAAAAATATTCCGTCACTATCGCATCCTCGTATTGAACGTTGATGCGGCAGAAAGTGAGGAAACATCTTGTACATAGGCACTAATAATTGTGTATTTCGAGATTCGTTCGCAAACTTCGTATTATTTTGTTAATAATCGAGATATTGCTTATATTGTTAATTTGTTAGTAATTATAAGTACTTGATCGTATAATCGTTGTATTTCATCGTTAACTGAATATGGCTCTGGGATACAATTGCAATATTGCTCAATGCATATCAATAACAATGATAATACGAACTACCTCATTATATTGTACAATGAACCGATGAAGTTCATTAACGTAAGACTGATGAAATGAATCCAAATGCAGATAAAATGAAAATCCAGAGAAGTGTTAAAATAAGAGATATATAAACATATATATATATAATAATTCGTATAGGCGAATAAATAAACTGGTGAGTTCGATTCGATTCAAATTTGCGAGCTTATTTATTCGCATCTTTTATATTCATCGCTATAGTTATAAACGTGGTTGTTTGCGTTTATACTATAACGATTATACTGTTTCAATAGGATCGGTAATTTACATTTATGAGATTTCACTCTTCGTGACGTACAAATAGTCCTATTTAAATATAATACGCTAGAAATATTTCATATTTCGAATCTCTTGATGTATGAAGAAGAATTTCCGATTACATTGAATACTCAGTATCAAGACAAGATATTAATGAAACTCTGAAAAAAAAAATAGATTGTTTTTATATCAGTATTACTGGATGACATGTTTCAAATTGTCCAAAAATTATTTTTATATTAAACAACAGCCTTTAAAGAGTGTAAAATGGATAATTGGGTCATAAATTCCGATCGTCTGTCACCATTATGTATAATATTTTTCTTCTGACATTTTTAGATCTCGTATAATTTTACAGATATTTTGAAATATACATGAATTTACATGAAATATATGAAGAAAAATAGATATAGATTTGATTTGAAATGTGTTACAATATACATTACATTTGAATTCCAATGTACCAAGTATACATAGAATGAATGGGACGAATATGAATTTATGTAGCATGAAAAATATCAGTTTACCGCTGATATCTTGTCTTCCTGTATGCAAACCAAAGCTACCTCCACCGTTTCTACCTCAATACATGCAAGTCATTCCATATTATACACATATATTACAATAAGAATTCTTATAAAGCGCAAAAGAAAGATGTATAAAACACGAAATAGTATATGCAGTACCTGTCCGTTATGTGATCGATTTTATCATGAAAAGCTAATATAATATTAAATATCTCAGAAAAAAACTGCCAATCACTAATGTATCTTACAAGGTAACTTGGCTACCTTGGATGCCATTCAGATTACTTTGTATTTTTATTGTTATTGACATAAGCGATGTGTCTTTTTTTAAACATTTATAAAATGCACTATAAGTACAATAGTACAACAGTAGTAAGTAAGTTATGCATTATTGCTAAGCTTTAATCAATTATATCTTTCATTTCTTTTATATCGGTGTGGTATAATATATAAATTTATATATATATGCACTAATTAGATATATCATTGCGTCAAGCAATGTGAAATAAATAAGAAATATACAAAATGTCCCATTTTATCATTTTTTTTACTTTACAGAAAATTTAAAAAAAAAATATATATATATATATGTCAACAGAAATTGACAAAACGAAACATTTTACGACTATTTTCAATTTCCTGTAAAGTAAAAAAAAAACGATAAAATGGGATAGTTTACGCATATAAAATGATTATATACGTTTAAGAGAAAATATATGTCTGAAAATATATATATCGTTGATATATGTCTGAATGCGATGCACATTGTTTTTAAAAGCCATTTATTTTATATTGTAAAGTATTGAGGGAGCGAGAGAAAGAGAGAAGCACTGTTTTTAATATAATCATCTTTTTTAAACCGCGTATGCGTCCTTGTTCGCAAAAGCGCATTTTTAACTTATGTCTTACTAATGCATCTTTACCTTACATTTTTGTATGCATTGATAAATTTTTAATATGTGCCTTCGTCTGCTGATCGATTTACGATATCGAGCGACTTAAAATATGCGAATCCCATTATTCGAGTGAATATTAGATCACAGTGATCTTTTTGTACTGTTAAACTGCCAATGCCATGTTAATAATGCCACGTAAAAAAAATATCATACTTATTTTAAACACACAAATAGATAAGTCGCTCGATTTTCTATATCCACTTTTCAATACGATTGTAAATAGTCATAAGTAAATAATGTTGCCTTATAACGACTAGTGATGTATTATTTGTAAGACTGATTTTTACTACGTTGAAAACACGCACACATGCACAGACAAATATAATACGCGCATTTATATGTATATATGCCCGTATATACATATTTATACCGTATATAAGTATATACATACATATTTATACTTGTGTATAATATGTATGTATATGTTATGCACTTCCCGCCACAATGTATGTTATCAATAATATTGTGCAAGCTTGTTGAAATAAACTATATAATCTTATATATCGTTGTTATTCATTGCCAGCTTGATCAGTTCCGTTGATTAAGTTTACCTTCATTAAGGTGTGCGTGTCGAGTTCGATATCCTCGCAATACCGATTATTTGCGTATGCATGCGTATGTATGTGTGTTTTCTCATGTAACAGATGGATTATGGAATTGAAGTTTGAGCGCCTACCTGCAATATATAATATGATAATCCTTATAAAGGATACAAAATTGGATTATCTTTCTCATAATTGATGAAAATTAACTTTTTATTATATAATTTTTTTTAACAGAGATGCACGCGATATAAATAAATTTGCATGCATTTGTATCTCTCTCTTTTTTTATATTAATGTCAAAGCTCCATAAAAGAAGAAAATAAAATTCGAGAAAGAAATATTAATATATATTTATATATTTTAATAATTATTTTTAGAATAGTAACGTCATTGGACGACTAATTGTAAGTGAAATGATAGGAAATAAACCGAAACGCATGATCGAAAAAAAATTTTACAAAATCAAGCGAGGAGGAATTTTTATCGCATGGGGTGAAGTCTAAATAACGAGGAGGCTCGCGGAGGACGTTCGCGGAATTGGATTTTCGGCGATGATTTCCGTACGGCAGCGAAATAGAGAAGCGAAAAAGGAAAGAGAGAGAGAGAGAGAGAGAGAGAGAGAGAGAGAGAGAGAGAGAGAGAGAGAGAGAGACGCACACATAGTTACGTTCCGCTAATAAGCCTCATTCCTCGATACCGCGCGCGGAGAGAATAATTATGGGCTTGCGCAGTACGCGTCTTCAGACTGCGGAGGAGGGCGGCGGGGAGGGGGTAGGAAGGGGTGGATCGCGAGAAGCTGACTCCGAGGGGTGATAAAGCCCCGAGCCCAGCCGGCGAAACGCGACCGCGCGGACGCCAAATTTCCGCTCCGTCCGCTCCTCGACGTCGACGTCGACGTCGATTCGGTAATCTCGGCGCTCCTCGCGCGTGATAAGGGGAGATAGCGGAGTCGGGCGAGCTCCTCGCACAGTGCGCCGTCCGCGCGACAGCCAGGTCCGCACGCAACGTGCGTCACGCGTGCGTGCGCGCGGGGGAGGTGCGGGTCTTCTCCCGAGAGTGAGGAGCACACTGGGGGGGAAAAAAATAGCGGTGTACGGTGTGTGTCGACGACACTCTCCCTGTCGCTTGGTGGCCTCGTTTCGCTTCTAGAGAGGGATACAATATATATATATATATATATATATATAATAATAATAATAATAATAATAATAATAATATATATATATATATATATTGTAATATATATACATATATATATACATATATATATATATATATACGTCGCCCACATCGCCTCGCGTGACATTCTCACCCCGGATATGCCGAGGCATGCGCCGTAAAAATCCCGGGATTGATGTATCGCAGGGCGCAGGTACGCAGCATCGTGCGGTTATGCACATCTCGCGCGCGTACATTTGCATGCGTCCGCGCGTGATTCAGGCTCTCGTAGCTCGTGCCGCACGCACATTATACCCATTGGTCTCCTCTTGGATTTTGCCGCGAAAAGATCTCGACTGCACGTCGATATTTAGCTAATCGAATGGCGTGTTACGTATCGTTAGATCGATTCAAAGTTTATCAAGGATTTCGGGGGTCCTTTAATTTTAATGCTAAATGCGTGTGATAACCGGATATTTAATGTAGCAGTTCCGGTTGCGGGATGTGCCTCACGAATCTAGTAAATTCAATGAATATTGAAATATATATATGATGTTAAAATGTAGCGTATAAATAAATGTGTAAGACACTTATTATTGAAATTTTATTTTTTTTTAGCTTTGCATTTACTACCTGCTATGCATAGCAGCAGTGAACTTGACGTTCACCTCCGATTTGGAGATTACCACGACAAAAAGTTGGGACTGCCCGCTAGAATGCATTTGCCTCTCGCGAAAACAGGTAATAAGATCAAAAGAAATCTCTTACAGTTTACATGTGTGTACAAATATTATTTTATCATGCAAACGTTTCATAAGAAAATATTTGTTCTCTCTAAAATATTTCACCAACAACAAACAACTGTAATAGTACTGGTGGTTTTGATATCACTCAATATATTTTTATATGCGAATAGGTACTCTGCAATACAGGCGGCCTCGAGGACATCCCGACGCAGCAGCTGCCGGAGACCGTGGAGGAGCTGTCGTTGACGAAGAACGACTTCCCGGTGATAAAGGGCGACACGTTCGCCGGTCTCCGGTCGCTGCGTAAGCTCATCCTGGACGGCAACAATATCTCGAGTATACGGCCGTTCGCGTTTCGCGGTCTGAATCGGCTGCGCGAGCTGTCGATCCAGCATACCCCCTTACCTTGCATCGAGAGGTTTTCGTTCGCCGCCCTGCAGAATGTCTCCGTCTTGCTGCTGGCCAACAATAAGATCCGCTTCGTCGAGGGCTACTCGTTTGCCGGCGCGTCCAACGTGAATCTGATCCTGCTGAGCAACAATCCGCTGCACACCATCCGCAGCCACGCTTTTGCCGGCCTCACCAATGTCAACAATCTCATCTTCCCGTCCGGCATCCGCGTAATCGAAAAGAACGCCTTCGACGGCCTCCAGTATGTCGGCCAGCTCAAACTCAGTTATATGGATCTGGCCGGGTTGCAGCCCAATACATTTTACGGTCTGTCGTACGTGCACTCGATTTATATTCAAGAGAGCGACCTGGGCACCGTGCAGAAGGATGCGTTCGCCGGTCTTACACACGTGAACTACCTCAACATACTCAACAACAAGGTGGATCTGATTCAACGCCTGCATCTGCGCTATGAAAACTACATCGAGATGCTGCGCTTCCACGGTAATCACGTGCTGGAGGCGCCGCGTCACGCCAGGGACGTCGTCCTCGAGGTGACCACGATCAGCGCGATCGACAATCACTTCCCGTGCGACTGCCAGGCGCACAACGTCTTGGAGAGCGACTTCGCCCGCGGCGACAGCGTTGAGTTTCAGCGCCGCAACTATTGCATCTCGCCGTTCGAGTACAACGGCAAGCCCATGAACGTCGTCGACTTTGAGCTCGTCGCTCGATGCCACGACAATGTGATTCAGGACAACCTGGGCTCGGGCGAGATCGGCCTGTCATCCTTATGTATATCAGGATTTACGTTGCTGATCGCCTTTTTGTTCTCGATGAATCTCTTGCGATGAGCGTCGCTCTTCTTCTTCAACGATCGTCCCGTACACGTTACTCTTAGATGCTCCTATGCGATTATAAGAGAATGGTCAGATTTTTATGCTCGCGCTTATTGGCTTTGTCGAGAAATTCTCCATATCTTCGTTTTCGTCCAGTTCAATCTTCGTGTAGCTCGGTTGTAAAATTGCCGAAGCAAAAAAGTATCTCGTACGAATTATATTGAATATATCGTTATCGCTGTAGATTATATTGTACCAATCTTCTATCAATCTAATACAACTTCGAAAAGTTGTACTACATATATATCACATTAGAAATGCAAAAGATATAGTCTTGCGATTTGACGAAATTAATCTGTGAAAGACAAAGCCATACAAATTTTAATTAGATCTACGAAATTAACTAAAATTTCATTCTATGACGTAAGTTTATCAAACTATGAATTTATAGTTCATTAAAATAATAAATTAAATGAAAGTATATACATATATAAAGTTAATTTTTAAAGTTTTTATAAATTTTTATAAATTTTTCTTATTATATATATTAAATAGAAATGTTATATGTTGACTAGAAATTATCGAATTATATAAAGAATTTATCTTTCTGTTTTTTTCTAATTTATCTGTCTCTTAAAAAATTCTTTTAAATTAGAAAAAAATGAAAAAGTATTAGTTTTTTTATCTTGAACAAAATCAATATAGTATCCTGATAAAAATAATAATAAGAGATTTTCACAGATTGTTATAATTAATTAATCGTTAATCATCATAATTAAAAAAATTATTGCTATTGTAAGAACATAAATCCAAAACTGCGGAAAAAGAAAAGCAACAGTAAGCAAAGCCAACTTTTCTCGCAACATTTATTTACATTATTTTACATTATTACATTATTTATCAATCTCGATAATATCAAGAGGAATATGCATATCTAAAAATAATTTATTTAAACGAAAAACAACTGCCATAGAGATACATATCCTTTTGCACATATGAAAGTGATCTTTCGTATCATTTAATCACTGTTGAAGAAATATTTATCGTATTATTTCAATATAATGTTTAACAAGAGATCGAAAAAGTATAATTCTGTTATCTCCAAAATATGCGTGTGTAGTATTAAGTTATTATTAATTATTAATAGAATTTTATACTATTTATATATACTGTTACATATATTGCGTTTAACTGTACATAATACGATGAGTTCTTCGACTGTTATAAGTCACTGTTTTATACAATAATACAACTTTGATGCTAAACGCGATCTCCCATCTTGCGGTTGTATCGCGAATGCCATCTTTTTATGAAATATATTAAAAGTTAAAAAGAGCATTCGATTAGGCGATTCAATGTATAACGATAACACAGATCTGTATACGTTAGCAGTCCATTTCCAATCGAAACGATTGGTAATTCACGTAAATTCACGATCGCCGATCGCGGATATATAATTTATTACGAGATAATATGCCATACGTGAGCTTTAACTGGCCAACATACTGGACCAGCATTACTGCATCCATTTGATTGAAGCTTATTTGAAACTTCGACTTTTGGATGGACATCATAATAAATCATATATTGTTCGGGGCATAGAAACGGAAAAAAGGTAAAAGAAAGTAACGTTTTTAAAGCCTAACAAGAGAAAGTCAAATTTGTTTTTGCGATCTCTTCCCCATTGGGCACAATTATTTCATAATTTATATTTACATTAATTACCATATAATATAAATGTGTTACATTGAAACTTTTTGACGTAAAAATATAATATTAACAAGCTAGATAATATTTTTATAGATCTCAAACTTACTACAAGTCTTAGTTCTGGATCCAGAAATCCGAGCTATGCCCTCGTACATTCACTGCTATTCCGATTCCACTTATAGATTAGGAAATTATTTAAACATTTCGGAAATGATGAAAGTACCTAGCGATTAAGTATACATATTTAATTGCGTTGATGTAAGATTTTTAGAGAACGCTCAACATATTAGGATTTAAAAGAGAATATGTAATTTAAAAGAAATTTATCGTGCGAAATCTATTAATTATTTGTATGATCGGGTATTAATTTTAAACTAATTTTGAAATAATTTTTTTGCGCAAAATGGATTTTAAAAAATAAATCTAAAATTTTAAATAAAAATGGAATATCTATAAATTCTTACACTTAACAATTATAAATTTTCAAATTTCCACCCGACATATTTGTCAATTTTTTTAATTCGTGTATTTATAGGAATATTTTAGAACCGAAAATGGATAACAACAATGTATTGTGCTCAACACTTTAGGCTATTTTAGAATATCTATTTTTCTTATAAATTTTTTTTGTAATGTGTATAAAGGTTCAATTGGAAGGTGAAAGATCTTCGTTAATATAGAACTCTGCCAAATTTCACTGCATTGTCAATTTTATCAGCGTTATCTTAGAAAAATTAATTGTAAAAAATTTACTTCCATCAAAATGATTAAAAACACTAATTAAACAAAACATTAACTCTTTTAAACAATCACGATATACAACACTTTCAAGTTGACATTTGATACTGTAAAACATGATTGTATACACGATTTGTATTTAAAAAAAAAAAGTTTACATTGTGCCAACGTTGTGTATTTACTTCACGTAAATACTTAAAGATGTAGGAGAGGAAGATATATATAAAATACTAATAGAAAATCTCTCTTAAACAATATATCCTGCAGAATATTTTGTTCTTGTAATCAAGTTTGTGAAAAAAGTATTGCTTCATAGATAAAAATTGGCGTCCAAAGGCTATAAATATATCATGGACTGAATCAGAGTTATAAAATAATGCTATGCTTATAATTAAAAAAAATATATAAAGCGTGTTTCGCTGCCATTTATAATGGAAGATTTGCTTGGCCTTCGGTCAGCATATAACCGAGGACCAACTTAGCTTATATTTTTTACCAAATTTAAAATAGCATTTAATAGATACGATTATATTGTAATCTTTCATTGTAGTTAGCATGTCCTGTCATATAATAAATGGAATGAAATATTAACATAATCTTGTACAATTTCCACAAGTTCTAGAAATAGCTTTTCATTAATTTGACTTTTAGCAACACTGGAGTGCAGAGATATCGTAAAAAAATTCAGTAAATATTCGATTTATATTATGTACTTAAAATTGATAAAATTGATAAAATTCAGCTGGAACATATATATTTAAATAATTTAATATATATTTAATTAACCGCGTTATATTTAATATTAACAATATATACTCTTTACAATATTACTTAGCAGTAAGAGTACATATTCCGTTCTATTTGTATTTTAACCTAGCACATTTCTGAGACTTTTAATGAACTGCAACAGTTGGTGGATCCGGAATAGGGTTGAACTCGCCAACATTTTCCATATATTGAGGATCTTTACGCCATGGCTTCAATTCCCAATGCATTCGTGATTCCATTGTTGTTAATGTAATACCAAGGTCTTCTAGAGTTGGCAGTTCTTTTGATACTATATCGGATATGGCTTCCTATAAAGAATAAATTTATTTTGTTAAATTATTAAATAACAGAGTGTTTGTTGTATATTAGCATTTATACTTGTAATATAAGAGAAACATACTCTTTCTAAAAGTTCCCATTGTACAAATCCTAGAGGGTATGCAGTGCTGAAGAGTTCGTTCAAAGTAAGCTTAAGTTTAAACAATGGAGCATATTTCAAATCTATTCTTCTGTAACCATAATCTGCTGGATTGTGCATCCGTATTCGGTGGAACCAATCAAGTAGTTCAGAAAATTTATAACGTTTCGGTCTGTGTAAATATAATATTACATTTTATAAAACAGATTCAATGTGATGTAAGATTGTGATATGATAAATATGTTATATTTACCCAACAAACTGATAAGTCTTGCCAGCAGTGTTTTTAGGATCTTTTGCAATAGCCGTAATACCTCCAGCAACATCATATACAGCTACTGGCTGTTTTTCTGTCGCTTCACCGTTTTCCCATATCGGTATAGTCCTAAAGAAAATAAAATTATTGGATATCAGCAATTGTAGTTTACTGCTGGAAAATTTATTTCCACACAAATTATGTACCTGAAATGATGTCTCATTATACCAGCGTAGACACGCAAAAATCGATCTTCTTGACCCCATATGTCCGATGGCCGGATAATTGTAGCCTCTGGAAATTCTTCTCGCACTGCATGCTCACCTTCCAATTTCGTATGCAGAAATTGAGATCCATCTTTCAACACATATGTCTAATACAATACAGATAGAAAGAAAATATTAAAATATTAAGATTTAATATATTAATATAACATAAAAAGATATCTAGTTTACCTTATCATTGTCCACATTTAAAGCTGACACATGAATAAAGTGTTCTACATTAGCTTCCTTGCACAATCTAGCGAGCCTTCTGGCTCCGTCAACATGCACCTCACGATAGGTGAAGTTTCTAGTTTCCCAATCTCGTCCAATTAGATTAATAACAACATTGGAATACTTGATGCATTTTCTTATTGAATCCTCGTCACGTAAATGAAACGGGTGAAACAAGACTTGCCCAAGATCCCCACATAGTTTTAAAGGCAAACATCTGTACATGTCACATTTGTGGGGCAGTATTAGCTGCAAAGAATCAATCGAGAAGTTAACTGAATTATATTTTAAATGTTATAATAATGACAAGTGTGATATTGTTTTTATATTTTAGTATATTATTATACCTGTGTGCCAATCTTGCCAAGACGATTGCACACATAGCGTCCAACAAATCCAGTTGCGCCAAACACTGTGCACACTATCCCATTGAAGGAACTACGACCACCCGTACCTCTCTTCAAGGAAGCAGTAGTGGGATGTGTTATGATTCGTGGCTCCGACGAATAATGATTCGTCTGCAACGCAACGATCGCGGTGCATGTTGTCTGCTTTTCTGAAATATACACAACAAATGTAAACTGTTAGTTATGTAATTGCTAATCAATGTGTCACATACATAGGTATGAACGAGAAAGAATTGCAGATAATTTTTTCATAAAGTATACTTAAATAATTCAATCTCGAAAAAAAGGCTAAATCATATCACAAAATATGTTAAATAAATGACATTTACTTGCTGCTTGCAGAGTGAACCTGGGAATCAAGGCGGCCATCTTCATCGGCCATCATCAGCTGTATATATGGATCATATGGACAGATTGCAAATGCAACAGCGCCCTTTTCCACATTGTGGAAAAGGGATACACTAACAATGGAATTACATTACCGGTGAATTGAATAGAGATTCTTTTGCGAATTCCGCCAGCAAATGTCAGTGAATAAATAAATAAAACGAGTCGAATCGACGGAAAGAAAATAATTTTCTATTATTAAATACGCTCTTCTTGCACTTATCGGTTCGTATTAATTAATACTTTTTGCATATATGCTGGTATGATATGTCAACTTCAAAGTGTCAACTTATATATTTTGCAATTTGTGTCTAATTTATACATGTAGCTTGTTATAAAATATATATAACTTTCATTATTTTTTTATTTTTAAGATACCATTTCTATCGCAATATTTCAAACGATTATGTTTTGCAATATAATGTATACCTCAATTTTATTCTAGGATATAATAAGATATAATAATGGCTGTGGAAGCTGTATATAATTATATGAAGATGGAAAATAAACCTCATAATTTGAATGATATACTCGCAAATTTGGATAATAAGTATAGCAAAACTATAGTTCAAAAGGCTGTTGATGAATTAGTAGTGGATAAGAAGCTATTTGAAAAAGTAAATACGTCCATAATAATGAAGGATATAAAATATTTATGAAAAATAATCCATTCTTATTTTATCTTTAGGTTTATGGTAAGTATAAGATCTATTGTGTCGTCCAGGATTTAACATATGACACTGATGAATCATTAAGGATCGACAAAGAAGCACAAAGTCGTGCCAAGGAGAATAAATATCAAGAAATTTTGAAAGAAATGAAAGAACAAGAGGCTCTCTTAGCTTCCTTGAAGTCCAGTCTAACATTGGAAGATGCACAAAAAGAAAAAGTTACATTGCAGCAAAATATAAAACAGTTAACACATAAATTAGATGAATTGATAGAAAATAGCAATACTGTAGACTTGCATGATCATTCAGTATCTAAACGGAAGGCACAAGATTCTCTGGATGAATATACACGCACATATTTGAAAAGGAAAAAGATAGTCACCGAGATAATAGATTGCATTCTGGATAATTATCCTGGTAGTAAAGACAAACTATACGATGAAATAGGTATAGATCCAACAACATAATAAATCAATAAAGAGTTGATCACTTTTTTGTTATATTTTGTCTTATTTTTCTATATTTTGTTACGTTCTCTTATATAAAATGACATTTCTATATAATACATAAAAAATAGAATAAGTAGTGTGTGTTTATATTAAAATTAAGTTTTTTTCAAATACTAAATTAAATATTCTTATTTACATCTTATAAAAAGTAAATACACTATTTATTTATGCCAAGAGAATATATGTTAATATTTGTGTTATTATTTAAGTTGAATTACTTTAAAATGCTAAATAATGTGTATATGGACATTGCCAGTATTATTTAAATATTCAATTTGTATGATAGATAAGTCAACTTTTATTTTGTATGCTTTTCGTTACATTTCATTTTACATTCTTTTTTTTTATTTTTGTAAATATGCATATCATATATAAGACATTCTAGAACTATTACATTTTCTCTATTTGTAGAAATAAAAACATCTATAGTTGATCAGTCAGTCAATTTCTTAATTTCGAAATTTTAGCTGTACTAAACTTGATTTGTTTACTTTGTTGATTTGTTACTTGATTTAAATATCGAGATATTTAATGTGGAGAATATAAAAACATCTACATTAAATTATGATTAAATATATAACAACAAAAATCTGCTTAATAATATGTGACTGAAAGAGAATATGTAATAATTTTCAGATCCTTTACATATATTCTGATATTTTTACAAATTATGTGTATTATGTGTATGTGTGCGTACATAATTCCTTATGTATTTACAAGCATAGACTATTATATACAAAGTTTCAATCAGAATAGAATATAGTAACATTCTTGAACATTAAATTTTTGTTTATATTTTTTATATGACATTTCATTAAAACAGCAGCAATGTGGAGTGTGATAATACATCAGTATATATAATCCTGTAACACAGATTAGAAGTCTTATCTTATAAACTTTATCAAAAAAATCTCTTATTTTCTGCTGTAAAATTCAATCTATATCAAGTATTGACTATCATATTGCAATTACATATAATAGTGAAAGTAAAATGATCTTTTTTTATTGTGAAAATGTAATTAATTCAAATAAATTTAAAAAAAATATATATTCGTGCTTTTTTCTTGATTTAACATTAATATAAATTAAACATTTACCTTAACAACATTTAATTTTTGAAAATATTCAGTCTCTTCTTCAATCTTTTCAGCAAATTTGAAATCCATGGAATTTCCTTGATCTTTTGAACAATGAATTTCGGTGTATACTTCTTCTTTGGATCTTTAACCATTCCTTCTAGTACACACTTGCCGTTTAAGCAGAACTATAAAAATGTTGAATACAAATTATTAAATAAGCAACATTGTTAATAATAATTTTTTAATAATTAGCAGCGCGATTATATAATAATAATTTGTGTAATGGATTAAAAATGTAATAATTTTAGTCTCACCAAACCATCTCCGCATGGAGATCCTTCCGCTGCTGGAGCCGCTGCCTTGCAAAAATCGTCAAATCCAGGAAAGTCTTCAAATCCAGGAAATTTACATTCCAAGCGAGTGCAAACTGTAGCATCTTTCTGTAAAAGCAGAAACATGAGTTATACATTCACGCAAATAATTCACATATTACAAACATTTTGCGTGTATTAAACTTACATTGCATGCCAATGTTCCGAAAACCCTCTTGCATTGTTCATCTAAACTCATCAGTTTTCCGGGCAAATTACGTGGCACCTGTTTACCCAAGATAGGCTCATTGTAAAGACACTTGGCTCTATCCTCGCTGAAACCAAATTTTCTCATGCATATTCGTTTTAAAAATAAATAAATGTATAAATTATCCGATATGCGTACTTGATAAAATCGTGGAATGCGTTTATACTACACGAAGACCATTCGAAGCCATTCTCGTGCAACATAAGCCCACTAGTCATGATAAAACCGTCGAAAGGTGGGCAATCTGCAGCGCCTTTAGGATTACCATCGTGACGTGCGCCTATTAAATGACCAATTTCGTGCGCTGTAGGGATTATGCCATCAAATCCACCTTTGTCTTCCACAATGCCTACAGCTTCAGATGAGTGTTTTGTCGCGTTTCTGTCACATGCACCAGCTACGTATGCGTATCCTGTGACAAAATTTTTCATTATTTCATATTTTTTATTTTTCTGAATAATTAAAATTAATGTCTAGGTAATTAAGGATAGAATATTTAATAATAATTCGTGCACTTGATAGGATGCGTTAGTAGACCTACCCAAAGTTGACGTATCGCAGAAGTCGTCGGTAATCATATTGCATAAATCCAATCTGCAATGATGCATCGTGTATTATATTTTTTTATCATATATCGTATATGAGTTTTTTTAGTGTAAAATTAATATATAAAGAAACGAAGAATTGCACTTACGTCGTCAAAGTAATCGCAATGTCATAAAAATCTGTGGGGAATCTGTCTTCGCGATAAAAATAATCTGCCATGGCGCGTAAAGCGAGATCCGCATCTACGGACGATTCTTCGAAATGACTTTTTTCCAGATACGGAGTTGCGTCATTATCCTAAATGAAAAGATTATATTAGAATATATTTTTTTATATTATATTTATTTATTATATTATATTTTTTATTATATTTTTTGAAAATAAATATAAATATATAAAAACGTATAATATATATATATATATATATATATATATATATAATATATTCGATTTAAAAATTATTATATTTTCATTTTTAATACTCAATATACATATAATCAGAAAAAATCTTTATGTAAAATTATACATGAAAATCTGATAGATACACCAAGTTAAAACATACCAAGGCTATAATTATTGCTGCAATATGAAATCGAATTTTAGGCGATGTTAATAAACGATATCTTAAATCGACTCCATTCCAAAATGAGAGTAAATATCTTAAAGCCTTCTCGATACTTCCGCCAAGTAAACTATATAATAAAATGTAATTATATATTTCTCTTATAATTTACGATTGTATTAGACATTTTTTTAATTAGATATATTTTTACTTGTATAATCTGTAATCAATCACTATTATAAATTCAGGATAAATGACGTCTGGAGTGTTACGTTTCGCTCTATGATTTTTAGGGTCTGTAATCTCTGAAAAATGTTGAGATATATTAATTAGTTTATTAGAACATATATAGAAAAAGAGATATATAAATAAATTAACAAATCCCAGCAAACACAGAATATTGCAGCAATATTGCGGCAATATTACAACATTGCAGCAATGTTGCGACAATGTAGCTGTAATATTTCGATTTGCTGGGATTCAACACAGAATATATTCAAATTTTCATATAAATATTTCTAAGCTTACTGAAATCATTGTATTGATTCGCCGGAGACATTTTGTACACCACATGATGATGCGTATGAGCGAATCCGTCATCGTTTGTTATATTCTTCACATGATGCGGCTCGTAGAGATTATGTCCTCCGTAGGCGACTTCCTTCAGGATTCGAGGCGGCAGAGATTTTATGACGAGTGAATTGTTCAACACTCCATCCTGCGATGAGAGATGAACAAAGTAAAACAAAGGAAAAAACCTCGATAATAATATTTTAAAAAATTCAAAATTTCTTACCAAATGCACTTGACCATCCGGAGTGGGTGTCAATACAACTGCGCTTGAGGTATATACATCTTGAAGCGGTATCCCCATATATTTCATAGCCTGCAATAGAGATAATTAATCAGTGAATTTTTTTTCGCATTTATCTCTTGGATATAGAATAATTAAAGGATATATCATATGATTTTGCGCTCTTAAATTAACAAATCGAACGTACCGAGGGTACTTGCTTGTACAGTAATCCTTCGGGTGCCTCCGAATCGGACGTGACGGTCCATACAGGTGTGTCCTCGCTGGCAAGAATACCTTCTGTTGGATTCAAGTACAATCTAACGCTTTCGTTGAATGCTTTCAACTCTATCTCGGATGTATTCTCTTCGTGTTTCGCTCCCAATTTCTTTTTCAGACGACGTAATACGGGAACTACTTCGTACTTCGGTACAAGATGAGGCAAGGTGTGAAAAACAGACATCACTTCTCCCGGCGTCATATATTCGTGAAGCTGAAAATTTGTGCTTTAATTGCTAATATTATAATATTAAGATAGATAATAATTTCATATTATTCTCTATCTATCTTTACGTGGCTTTCAATCGCGAAATGAACCAGAGATATTATTTTAAGCATTAAAATTACCTGCTTGCATTGCATGAACGGTACTTCGCTCAGATATAACAGAAATATCGCGAAAAGCATTTTCTATTAGTAGAATCGCGAGGAACGTGATTTTTAGAAATTTCCCAGAATAATATGTAATCGGTGATGCACTTCAAATTAAAATGATCTGCAAACTGCGATTTTTCTCGCGTACAAGCGCGCGGTACCTCGGATATTTGCGAATATTCGTGGCTTACTCGACCTTTTGCGAGAGAATCCGTAGCTCGAGTACTCAAAAGGGATCTATTTCGCGTTTCAATATATAAATTAACCGGCCAATGTTTAATTTGCTCGCACATTGTAGACGAAACACTTGTATATATACACACTTGGGAGAGCCGCGCGATAATCAAGAAGGAATTTTATACAAATTCATAATTCTTTTGCATGACAGATGACATACATACAGGCGCAATAATATTCGCAGTGAATTAAATCATATTCTAAATTTGATTGCATTGGTCTACAGTTTGTTCCATATTTTTCCATTATTTAAAATAGCATGTTTTACAATAAAGATTGACTGCTCTAGCGAAAATGAATATTCGGAGCGTAAGTCGAATGTAAGGAAAGAGTAATAGAAGCGTAAACGAAGTTTCTAAGAAACGTAAATTGAAACGTCGAAGCGTAAACGAAGGTTTTAACGCTTTCAATTTACGCTTCTTAGGAGCTTCGTTTACGCTTCTGTTACTTTTTCCTTACATTCGACTTACGCTCCGAATATTCATTTTCGCTAGGGTGTAGAATGTCTGATCAAAAGTTTACAAGAAAATACGGATGGAAATTAAGTAAAATAAATGACTCTCTCAAGACATTTAAAAAATGAGCAAGTATAGACTCGTTAAATAGCTTTAATTCGCATAAACGCCTTGAGTTTGAAGCTATTAATAATAAGCTATTAATAATAAGCTATTAATAACGTCATCGATGTCAATAAATATCCTAACTTTTCAAAAAAGAAGTTAATTACGTGATAATTGTGTAAAAAGATTCTTCGCTGATATTTGAGACATCGATTCATATATGATTGATGTACGCGCTTGTTTAAAAATTTACATAAATAATTATTATTTCTCTCGAAGGACATCACGCGGACAGTCCTGTCTTTTCAATCTCATTATAGCGGTTTATGATGTTTGTGCGACATATTTTTGCGTCTGCCGACTGCCAAATAAATCATGCGAACATATATACACCTTCTTATGTATGTGTGTGTGCGGACATATATCATCTTATAATTGCAAATCACACTGCATACGTGATTATATTGATATAAAATCATATATATCGGTTAAAAAAATTTGACATTGCGCTTATACAACGTTTATTTTTGTCATTAATCATCGATCATCTGCAGCTACTTTACTGCAGATCTTAGTGGCTGCAGAACCTGTCAATCAAAATTTTTCACATATAAGGACTAATGTAATTATGCTTTCGTTTACGTAAGAAACTGTTTTATTTTCTTTCAAAATACTCTCCAGAATCTTTTCTTTTCAAAAGACCCCGTTTTTTAGATAAAACGTAGAATGCGACAGTGCGATAAGAACGATGCATAAGTTAATCTTTCCTTATCTATATATTTCCGAAAAAGCCAAATGAATATTTTCTTGAAAACTTGTATTTATTGATTTTAATAATTATTATATTATTCTAATGTAATTACTTAAAATAATTACATTATGATATATTGAGAGAAAAGAAATACCATTTTCATACTAATTATATTCTTTTATATCTATTTTTGAAATATGATTGTTGGCATAAATAATAATTATATGTTAATAATAAATATATTTCATTAAATTATTCAACTTTTTCTTTTAGATCTATTTCATTTAATATATGAATAATATATGAATAATGATAAAGGTTTCTCTCTTTGAAGTATTCCAGAAACCGCGATACAGATATTGCTATATAAATTAAATAATTATACATAGATGTATAAGGTATGAAAGAGAGCTTTTAATTATTCCCATTTATTGTCTTGCGCTATACAATTTCCGTTATTTCTAAGCTCCATCCGTGCTCGCGCGCGCTTGCGCTTGCAACATACGCATGACGCACCTGTGCCTGTAACGAGTCTTTTGCGAGATCGCTCCTTACATCGAATAAATATAAACGTAGCCGAAATATCATTACCAATTGATAATCCGCTTTGCTTTTTTATATTCGCTACATTCGATATACCTGTTGCGAAGCTTTCGTGGTATTACAACATAACAAATTATATCTAGAAGTATGAGCTACTTTTGGAGAGTAGCAATCGAAGAACGATATAAAGGCATTGACGGTTCTTCCGAGAAAAGGAGAGAAAAATAACGAGGAAAGGAATAAATTCTCTATTCGGGTTTTGTCTTTTGCGTCAGTGCTTTTTCCGGATGTGTCACGTGACAGCGAAACAATTTGTTTGACAGTATCCCTGTGGCGAGCGTGACGTCACTGAGCAAATTGTCAAACTGATTATTCTTTTTCTTTTTTTTTATATCATTACATATTACATATTAGTCAGCACAGATAGTTTTCAGAGACGCGCAGCAGCGATTCTTCACAGATTGTAGATGGCACAGCCATGTTCTCAGCCTGTCGATCATCTCCGCGCAATCTGACCCCACGTCCGTGCATTCACCGGCCTCTGTTCCTGAAAGCAGACGGACGATTATTATATACAATTATTATATGCAGGACATGATTTCAAACAAATTAAAATAGGATGTATTCGATTAGTGTAGTTGTGTATTAGCCTAAAACAGAGAATTATAAGTTCCGTATAATAAATGTAAGATTATATTAGTATCCCATAATAGAAAGACCATTATATACTATTGTTCGTTTTCTGTATATGTAAATATGTATGTGTGTGTATCCAGGTATCATATGTACAGATATTATACACATATGTTTCTCACTGTCCTACTAGTGAGAGAATAAGAGATATAAGGAGCGACATGACTCTTGTAATGCTTATGTGCATTTTTGTCGAAGAAACAACGAAAATATACAGATGCGTTTCACACTTTTATCGGATTAAAATTTATTTCTAGTTTATTTATAAAATCTGCGATTAAAAATTGTTCCAAAAAATATATATCTTTGTATTAATTTGATATTATCTTTTGTTTTTAAAGATAAAATTGAGAACATGTGTTAAGGAAATAGAAGAAATTAACGATAACCTTTATCAGATTCTCATTGATTTGAGATCAATATGAGACAAATATCTATAATATATACTCTTTTCATATTCCATTAGTAACATAGAAAAGAAAGAGAGAGAGAGTCACAAATAAAACAAATATTATGCAAAATAATGAAAATGTCTCCGAGCAAAACCAACAAAACAACCTAGACATGTCGGAACCAATGTCTCTCGAGTTCCTCACAACTCTAGAATTCGTCGAAAAATAGAAGACACATAGAAAGAGAAAACTATATCAGATTCCGTACAAACGTTAACGACAAGAAATGATTACATGCAAAAGTTAAAGACTCGACCCTGAGGAGGCAGAGAGAGAAAAATTAGCGCGATGATACAAATCTAATTCAGATTTTTCTTCTTACCGCGGCCGTCATTTTGAAGGCCGTTCTGATATCCTTTGGTCGTCGTAGAAAGTGACATCACGCTTTTATACTTGAAGGGATTAATTTTCAGAGCATTAGTGACCTTTGGAGTGCTACTGACAGTGTAGTACGAGTTGAAGAAATTGGTAACGCTTCTCTGAGTGGTGGTGCTGATGCTGTCATCAGCGCCGATATCATTATTATTATTATTATTATTGTATTTAGCCTTATAACGATCAGTGTATAAATTATTAGGAGTTGTCTGTGTATATTTCGACAGCGTAGTTATGACTGGTACTACGACGTGTTTGTAAGGATTAACTGACAGTGTCGTTATTGTCGTCGGTGTCGTCAACGTGATTATGCTCGATAATGATGTGCTCAGTGTCGTTGATTCCCATGGATACCTGTGTAGCATATCATTATAGCATTACTACATAATGCGCTGCAGCATAAAGCTATATATTTACGTATGTTGCGTTGTATTCTGTTAAATGACATATCAACAGCTGCCTTTTATTATAGATACGTTGATTCACGATCCTTAATCAAGGATATAATTTAAAAATTTCCGTTTAAATGTATACAGTGTAATCGTTTCAACACACACCGCACATTAAAGAATTAATAAAAATCTATCTACGCAATATGCGCGCGGTTCCTGTTACGAGAATTAAAAAATGTATTACCTGTAGTCTGTGTTGTTGTACTGAGCGAATATCGGCCTATTATGCAGCGTAGGATTGAATATGCTGTCTCGACGTACGTAGGTCGGAATGTTCTGCGTATAATCCGGTATTATGTTCTCGTGCTCCGCCACGCACTTTCCATTCAGGCAGTACTGAAAATCAACATCATTATGATTAAACAACTGTGCAAAGAAATTCCGGGGCAACATATAGGGAATTACATTATCTCGACTCATAAAATTACATAACGCAATAACGTGCCACTAGTTCACGTATCTGTCAAGATTTATGAGATCACTTCTGTTAATTACGCGTTACGAGCATGCAGTAGTTATATCATGACATTATAACAAACTGTATTATGAAATTTTTATAGAAAAATATTATAAAAGTAAACGTGCTTCTTTGAAGCGAGAAAATATCATTAAAGCATGCAGATTTTAATTTGTTTTACCTGACCATCCCCGCAAGGCGACCCTTCTGCTGCTGGACGATACGCCACGCAGTATCCGGATCCAGCATCGAAACAGAACAGCTGAGCGCAAACCCGGTCGTCTTTCTAAAATAGTGAATATAAAATGTAAATGTGTGAAGTGTATAAATTAACTAGAAAATTACTGTAAAATTTATAGTGCACGTATAAAGACAATAAAAACGTACGAAACAAGCGCTTGTTCCACGATCTTTCCGACATTGCGCATCTAAAGATAAAAGTTTTCCCGGAAGTACTCTGGGCAATGCCTCGTCTTCGTGAGGCGCATTGTATAAGCAAGTCGCTGTATCACCACTGAAAATCAAGAGAATAAAATGAATTTATTAAAACTTGCGTTACTATTTTTTCATAAAATTTAGAATAGCTAGCAGTAGCGAATATTATTTAAAAAATGATTAAATGTACACGATATATTATTTTATAATAATTATCGAGATTTTTACACATTAATCACACTATTGTACCTATTAAAGTTCATTTAAAAAAAATAAAAATGATTATAAAGAACAAATAAAGAAAATTTATTTACAAGTAATTTTTTAATAATAATTTTAATAATAATAAAATAATAATTTTATTGAAATTTTAGGATTGATGCTACGCGGAGATTGCCTACTTTAAAAAGTGATGGAAGGAGGACACGCTGCAGTGCGACCATTTGAAGCCTTTCTCGGTGTGCCTAAGATCGCTCATGATGTATCCGTCTTCCCATCGACACTTCTCGGCGCCTGGTCCACCTAGATAACTCGGCGGAGGTGAACCGTCATGAACGGCGCCCAATCTACAACGTAATCGTATATGATATTATTGATTTTCACTTGAAAAACTGATAGACACACACAGGCAGTGTTTGCTGGTATCTAGATAAAATTATCTAGATAATCATCTAGATAAAGAAATGGATCATCTTTAACTAGATGAAGAAATACAAAATATCTTTATCTTTATCTTAGATGAAAAATATATGTCATCTTATTTAAAACTTGTCTAAGATGACGTTTTCATTATGCAAAAAAGTTTTCCAGGCAAGCTTCTAAAAATCTATCTAAAATATCTAAAATATATTTTTTATATTATTGTTATTAATATATTATAAATATATTATAAATATAAATTAATAAATAAATATTTATCATATCATTTATATATCTTTTTTGCTATTATTTCTTTATAAATTAAATATTCTTAAGGAAAAGAGAAAGAATATGTGTTTACGATTTTAATATCCCGATTTATAATCTGCTTCACATTTTTTACAAATATTTATAGTCTTCTAAAATAAACAAAAATATCTAGATAATTATCTAAATTATCGCAATAATTACCTTATTTTTCATCTAGATTAAGTAAAAGCAAAAACATCTTTATCTCAGCTAAGATAAATTTACAGATTTTTATCTTTATCTTTATCTATATAATTTTGAAATTATTTACAGCAAACACTGGACACAGGTATAAACAAGTGGATAGAAAAGATAAGGGAAGAGATTCGTGAGCAAAATAATCTCGAGTGCTTACAGATGGCCCACCTCGTGCGCAGCGACAATGATACCGCTGAATCCACCGGTGTCCTCGATGATAGCGACCGAATTCACCTTCTCGAGACGTTTATTCACGACGCACGCTCCGCCAACATAGGCGAATCCTGTACGCAGAAGAGATCTTTTAACGCGCAATACTTTATTCTCCTTTAATAAGCACCTCGAATAAAATTCGTTACTATTAAAATTGTTGGCGTTAAATAAGCTGTCTCATTAAATTAGTATCTGACCAGCGAAGCTGGCATAGAAGCGTATCTCCACCATAAACTCGCAAGTATTCGATCGAATGAGTATTTCTGAGTATAATCGATCGATTTTATTAATCGAGTAGCTCTGATATTTACGTTTAGGATGAAGAAGCGCGCCTGTTGTTAATTTGCCATAAGTATTATTGTATCTGAGAGTGTTCGAGTTATGAGAATTAATAATATTAATTCGTTCGAGTGAGTGTGTTAAAGTTAAGTTGTCAACGATATACATATATGCGGCATGCATCCGGCATTAATTCGTCGCGTCTAATTAGTTAACGAGAGAATTAGCCGGAATATCAGAAATATCATGTAGTTTAAGGAATATTTATGTAGCGAATCGGCCAGATTAGAATGTCATCCCTTTCGCTTCCCCCTCCCTCCCTCGATTTCTCCCCGATTTGATATCGTATATAGGCATGGAAGATACATCTCTCGACGTATTTAGAGTTGCTGTGATTTCAAAGACTTACCAAAAATCACGATCCGTGACAGTAATGCAGCCAAAGATACAAGAGTCGTGAATTATTCGGGAAAAATTATTCAGAACAAAGAGTATATAGACGATATAAAAAAAAAGAAAAAGATATCAGAGAATTGAATTTTGAACGATCGTTTCTCTTTGGCGATGATGTGCTTTTCGTGACGAATGATCAAATTTGTGTGATCAAATTTAAGAACGATTTTCAATGTATAAAACTATGAAATAATGTATGTACATAAATGCGGAAATATAGTAATAGTTTGTGTAAAAGATACAGTGGCGGATTATAATCGAATATTAAAAGATATTTAATTAAATTTCATGGACTTATTTTTTGTATATTGATCATCTTTTAATGTATTAAAAATATAAAAGCTATCGAATTTCATAGCCGAAAAATATCTCGGATCCGCCATTGTAGATATTGAGACCTAGCATATATATGCAATAGATATAAACACATATAGAAGTAAAGTTTAAGCGACTGTGCGAGGAAACAGCAGAATTCGAAAGAGGCAATTGCTTTGACGCAATTTTCGTTGCTGGATTGCAATCTGTATGATTCACGTATGAAGAAGAGAAGAGTATAAGGCACACCCATTAGAAGAAAGTATATTTAGATAAATAAAAATATATATAAAGCAAGCTTTTTTTTGAATTATTTCCTAAAAGTTTCAAGAAAATTCAAAATGGTAAAATATAAATGCAAAAACAGAAACCTTGACATCCGACAAATGTAACAGATTTCTTTTTAAATTTCTATTTCTAGCATTTTTATTTAATTTACATGTCTATGATTTAATATTCTCGCAAATCTCTCTTTCTCCCTTTCTCTTGAATATCTAGAAATTCAAATTAAAATAGTGCAAGACTTAAAAGTTGGGGAAGCTAAAACAAAAGAATTTTTCTTCTTCTTGATCCGAGAAAAAAACATACCTGCGGTTCCTCTATTGCACACATCATTCGCGTATTGCCTCCTGCACATATCTAATCTGTAATGCAATAACAAAAATACTCTTTATCATATAAATTCATATTCCGGCAAATGTTTCTGACCTGGTCACGGGACAGACGGCCGCTCGAGTCAGTCCTTTCGACTGTGCAAAAATAAGAAAATAAAAAAAAGAAGAAAGCAGTACATGAAACTGTGTTCGTCGCCAGGACGAAAGCTGGAAGATGAAAATATAACGATTCATATATTTCTCTGGATTTCAAAATATGAGTGATAATCATCCTCTCGAGAAAACCTCTACCTTATAAAAAATGTAATATTACCCTGTAATATTACTTTTGGAAAAAAGTCGACAGTGCTTACGCGACCATTAATAATGCCGATTTGCGTGTGATTGAAAGCAACCACCCGCGAAGCGAAACTGTCGCAAGACGTCGTTTGAAACTGGTATAATTTTGGCGAGGCGACAAATTTCGGTATTATAGATACGTGAAATAAATGACGTCTATATTCGTGACGAATAAAACCATTCGATGCGAGGACTATTTTTTACTTAAAGTAGGGACTTAAACGCACCGAAATTGTACCGGTTTCAGTTAAACCTTCAATTAAAAATTTTCCGCGTGAAAAACCGTTCTTCTCACCGGAGGCAAAGGGCGTGTATCTCAAAGATACACACGTGTTGCGGAAGCATATGTGTGTTTTGAAATATTAAATAAAAGGTAAAAGTGAAAACATACTACGCAATCCTGGTGCATAAGTAAATAATCGTTGATTAAGCGGTGATCGCTTGCATCGCACGTGCGCGCGTCGAAATCGATTAATCAATTTTGTGCGATTGCAAAGTAGCATTTCAATCGAACTTATCAACGGAAAAGAATAAAGAAATACACGAATAAAAAAAACGCGTATTAGATTTATCGCATGAAGTTTCATGCGCAAGCTATAATTCTTCAAAATCTAAAGAGGTATCTACAAAATTATTCGTCTAACAAGCTATAGTCACATTAAATCTACATAAATTAAGATTCAATATGAATACAAATTGTTTTTTATTATTTTCTTTTTTATTCTCTCTTTTTCTCTCTTTTAATCTATTAATTTACAATAGTTTTAAGCATAATAATTATGATTAATGACCGTAAAAGCTCTGAAATAAAATGCAAATTTTAATTCAATAAAATTTAACAGTAACATAATTTTTAGATTCAATTATAGTTTTTAATATTCTAATATCTCTTATTTTTTTTAACATTTTCTTACATTTGATTTTTGGAAATATTGTAAAATATTTCTAGACTAACATGAAACAAATCCGTCAAAAACAAAAAAAAAGACATTTTATATATATTTTCAACTCTTAATTTATGCAAATATATGCAATTTAGATAATTCGAATTTATGTAAATAGTAGTGAATGTAGTTTATACAAATAATTTGAATTGCGAACCACTGTATAAACATTTTTAAAGAGTCGCAGGAAACTCAAGTTGATTTTTACGACTTGTTGATGCAAATGTTAAACGGACCCGTGTAGAAATGATATTTTCAGATATATTCAGTGATATGTTTTTTTCCTTCCATATTTATGGCTATCCGGAAGTTTTCGTGCGCGATATTACGGTAATCCACTCATGAGATAATCACGTGTTGTTAATTAAATTAATATTAGTGGTACCATACCCGCTCCTCGTTCGAGCGTGTGCATAAGAAGCTCTGGTGATTCTGGTGCATTGTCACGCAAGTTTATTGCAAGTCCCTAATTTCACTCGTTGCCTGTACATTACGAAGTCACGCGAGGAAGATATTCCTGTTCCGAGTTATTAGAAATGACAATTTTTTTCGCTATCACGATGCACTACTGAATTAAAATATTAAGCAATGCATGTTCTTACGAACAAAAATATCTTCCTCGAGAGACTTCTTAAGAGCTAATAACGCTACTACCCGTTAGATACCATTATTATGTGTACCGTCAATAATACCGATAAACTATATACAAGCTAGCGAGGATGCTGTACCGTAAAAAATGTATTATAAAAGTTTAGGAAAAAAATGAAGCATGTGTGATCACTATATAATAAACCATACCGGCAGTTCCCTTAGTGCAGCGGCCGCCTTTCCTACGACGGCACATATCATACCTGTTTTGCGAAATAAAAATCGAGAGTATGAAATTATCATGAATAAAATGTGAGAACTATAAATAATATTATCATTTATGTAGGAGAAACGGAGAAAATATTGAAATTAATTAATATACGTTTACACTAAGGAATCCAATGCTGAACTCACGATGCATTACCGTATCATGTTTCTCCGTTACGTCATAGAGTTAATAAAATGCTCGTTGTTGGAAATAATGAATAAAAAAAGTCTGGATTGTCGGAGAGCATCGTCTTTCAGCTGTGGGCATTCTTTTCTGATTTGAGTTAATGTAATTGCTATAATATAAATCACGCTTTATGAATTGGACACTCTTACTTTGTAACGGCAACAGCGATGTCGTACACAGGAAGTCTCCTCTCCCGGAAAAGGTATTTGCCCATGTCAGTCAGAGCAGCTGCCGAGTCGATTGCGTCTCTTCCCACGCGATTTCTTTCTAAATACGGTGTCGCGTCTCGTCCCTTGAATATAACATAATATAATTTTATTCATACATAAGATAATTAATCGTCGCATTCTATTTAAATTGCAAATTTTTTGATAAATTAAAGACTTTTGATGAGACTTGACAAAATTAAAAGTAAAAATAAAAATAAAAAATAAGATTAAGAATTGAAAATTTCTATTTATATAAAATTTATATAATACATTTATATACTTTTTTAAAAATCTTTTCGTTAACTAGGAAGGAAAATATTAGTTTATTAGAGGAAAATAAATTAATTCCGCTACGATTTCTTACCCGTGAAATAATTATTCCCGCTATACTGATACGTATTTTTGGCCCTTTCAGTAACTTATACCTCAGATCTACTCCGTTCCAAAAGGATACGAAATATCTCTTTATCTGTACGTTATCACCGCCATGTAACCTTAAACGAGAGAGAATATTGCGTTTAAATGCATAGATACATTCGATATTATAAATGTCAATATGTTTTCGTAGAATATTTATACAAAGAAAAGAATATTTATTTGATCATGAATATTCACTGCTTTAAATAGCTTTGATGATATTTTATCGACTCACCTGTATCCATCGTAATCGACAATGCAGAGGATTTCCGGGTAAATGACGTATGGTGCTTCGCGCCTTGATCTGTTACTGATCGAACGTTTGCTTCTATACCTCTTAGCTAAATGATCCGGCTCCATAAACGCTACGAAACATTTGCGCTTATATTTGTAATTTTACAATATCTTTTTTTCAATATTAAATCTAATGTAAAGATTAATTTATATATTTTTCATAAAATTCACAAATGAAATCGATGTAAGAATTTCGATAACATATAATGTACTCACAAAAATCGTTATACTCGTCGCCGACAGGTCGATTGATTTTTTTGAAAACAATATGATGACTCGTGCGTTTTAAGTTTTCGTTTCTAGTTACATTGGGCAGTAATTCGGGTTCGTGAAGGGCTGGTGCCTCGTCCACTACTTCCTGTAGAACTCGTTCTGGCAGTGGTCGGATAACTAATTCTGAACCGATGGTTCCGTCCTGATAAAGACAATAACAAAAGAACAATTAAAAAAAATATAGTTTACATAAAATATTAAATTAAATATGATTAAATTGCGCTTCTTAATCTCGAAATAATTAAAATAACTGTGTTTAATCATCGAAACATTTTTCGACACATAAAAATGTAATATATAACGTTACATCTAAAATTATCTCATTGTCAGATTTGTATGTCTCTCTTTGCATGTTTCCAATTACGTAATGCTTCAACTGCAGAAATATTAGAATGTATGAATCATGCTGCATTAGTTGAGGTGCGTTAACTCGAGCGTTTCCTTCATGGGTTTTGAATAAACGTTTCATAGCGAGGCGAATTATTTCGCGAGCGCGATATTCCCGATCCGGACACGATCGGCCGTTCGATCTGAGAGGTGCATTGGTCAGATTTCGAGAGAGGGGGAGTGAAAGCGAAAGGTCAGGACACTACGAGGGGTCACTTAGAACAACGCTTTTATATGGCTTATTATGTAACCAAACGATATTACGTATAAGTCCGTTTGGACGACATTATGGGGTTTCGCCTTCATTAAAATTTCATCGAAACTCCCACGCACAAACCGCCATTGAGTTGCGAGATTGATCCTATCGTCGCAAATCCTTATGCAGGTGGGAGGAATGAGAGAAAAGTTCTTTCGTACTTTAAACGATTAACTTTCACGATTCTTGTAAGGTATAACGCGCATAATTGTAATTATAATATATTCATGCGTTCACCCCCGCATGTGCATACCAAGTATATTACTCACATTTGTATCACAACGTAATGATCTCGCGCGTAATAATGTAATTTCGAGATCGTATATAACGATCTTTTTCCGATTTTTAACATATGCGAATATTTAAGAATTGGCAATTTATGATTTCTTAACGTGATTTCTTAACGTTCAAGATAATGTCTGCATAAAATCTCGAGACTTTAACACGGTAATTAAGAATCATGTATTAAATTATTGCGATCAAATTTTTATTCTCATTTTAAATATAATGCAAATTCGTACATAACTTTCGAAACTTTTAGAGCTTCGAAAACTTCTCGATTATCTGAATCATTGCGATATTTGCTAGCACGTAAAGCAGATTTTGTATCGTCAAATTTACGTATGTGTTAAATGCAAATATGAGGAAAATATCTTATGCAGTCTCGCTTCCTCATAAGAACGGCAATTAATAGGAACTTCATAAGAGAAATCAGTCACGCTCGTTTGAACGCGGAATTATTGGAAACAACGTCTTTCCCTTCTTTCTCTCTCAAAATTGCAGAGCGCAGCGAAAGGTAGGATAAGTGCGAGGAGAAGTTTATTGACTTGTATCTCGCGGACATACCATATATCTTCTTCATGTTGGACTTTATTCCGAGAAGAAAACGCCGGTTGCGAGCGCAAAGGGGAAATGTCAAAATCGCGGTATTTAAGTAACCTCGCCTTGTATGCCTCGCTGCACACTTTGTATAACGTCGCGATTATACGTGCGACGATAATATTCGTGATTATGCAAAAGCCTAAGCTACGTAATCTTTTAGTTTTCAATATCAAATATCAATAACTGTGATTGAGACATAAATTTCTTTGAAGAGTCGAATAAAAAGGAAAAGTTATCAAGCTTAAAGATTTTCTGATCATTTATAATAATAAAAAAAATGTCTATTGACATTCTATTTCCACAGAAATATATATCTCAGATTTAAGAAAAAAATATGATTATTTATTAATTGCAAAATTGCTTACTAAATACGCTTTCATCATTATGATAGAGCAGTTTACGATTATTTTGAGAAAAGAAAAATTGCTAGATTATGTATTATTATCCATAAAATATAATTATCATAAATCATGACAATTATACTCGATGAGACGGCATTCCAGAAAGTTTATTTACGAATGTTTGGCAACAGTGAGATAAACTCGCACCACAACATTTTAATTACTTATAATAATCTCTGCGATATTCGATATATTCGATATATTTAATAGAAATTAATAAGTTAAGAGGTAATCTGCTCTTAAACAAATTATGTTTTATGCTATTTAACTTGCCTACAAAAAAAAGATTCAATAAATCTGATAAATTTTAATCAATTACTAAATCTGATAAATTTCCACCGTGAATTTTTCATCGATATCAGTATCAGTAATTGATATCAGTATTAATAATTACTTTATATATAGCTCTACTCTATTTATTTGTTTTAAAAATATTACAACTATGTGATATAGAACGAATTGCGATATTGCTATAATTATAACACAGACCCTAAGCGAGTCGTGTCGGATTGACGAAAGACGACTCGTAATAATGGGGTAGTGACGAAAGGGACATTAAGAAAGAATGGCCACTTACAACGCGCACTTTCCCATTCGTGTCTCGGTGTAGTAGAATGGAAGCCATGTTCTCCGTGTCTTGATAGATGTCACCGATATCTACATCAACCTAAAATAAGAGCAACAATTAGGAAAAAATTCGGTTTAGAGATAATAATTAAATATATAATATTAAATAATTAAATAATTAAACAATTATATAACTTTTCGCAAAATTACATTTTTTTATTATTAAAAACGTTTTGTAACAAAAAAATCAAAGATTTCAAAAATGACAACTAGTTTTACATCTCTTATAACTACCTTTTCGGATATTCTAGACTGATGACTGCTAATATAAAAAAGGAGGCTTTAAGTTTGAAAAGGTTGTAAGATATCTTGATAATTAAAAGAGATCACTTACATCCTTTACCCTTTCGTAATGAAGGCCATCGGGTTGCGACGTGTTTCTGGTGACGGTCCACATTGGCAGGTTGTTGGCCGTCAGCAATCCTTTCGTGGGCTTTAACGAAAGGCTGATATCTTTGCCGAAGGCCTTCAGATGAATCTGTGGTTTCGCGTCCACGCTCCTCTTGTGCACCGTATGTAACACAGGCACGACTTCGTACGGCGGCACTACGATTTTAGGAATATTTATAAAACGCATATATATTTTTTATTTATATATATTCATCCGAAGAGAGAGATGTTCAAAAATTCCTTCTATTTAAATACTCGTTGCTGAAGATTCTCCTTGTAAACATATTTCATATAGTATTGGTACATTGTTGATATCAGTGTTTGCAAGTTATTGGAGGATTTTAAAATTAATGACTCTTTTCACGATTCCTCATAACGACTTAACTATCGTTAGAGAATTCATAGTCATTTAACATGACAGGAGACTGATGGCAGGAGACTCTTTTTAAAGTTATTGCGACGATTCTCCAATATTTTCATACAAGTGATAGAATCGATAAATATTCATCGAGAATAATTTACGACGGAGAATTTGAGTTTAACGATTCGTTATTGAATGTCGAAAAATATTTGTGTTTCTAATATTTGATTTTTTCTTTGGCATGCGTCAAATATACGGAAGAAATTTTTCATATAGAAAAAGTCTCGGAGAAAATTTATTCACGATTAAACTCGGCGTAGATTTTATTTTAACAAAATTCATTTATTTAATTCTGTGAAAAATGATGATCTGCTCGACATTTTTTAATCAAGGAAAGCTGAAATACAAATTTCAAGAAGCAAATAACTGTGCATACATTTTTCTCTCAATAACGAGAAATATCGCGCACAGGAAATTATTTCAAATAAAGATTATCCTTGACGCATCCCCACCATTCGTTAGAATCGCATTAGTCGATGACCTGATATTTTAATCATTTTTTCTTTATTATATCGCGTAGCCGGAAGAAACGGGACGTTAAAAGATAACCGTGCTTGCCATACGAGTTACTCTATTTTTTGCTGTTATTACCGGACTCGTGTCCCGTGTAAAACACCGATAGCATCTCTTCCCTTGTCATATGCTCGTGGATCTGAAACACAAATGAATTTAAGTAAACACGGATGTCGTAATATTTTTACATAATCAAAATTATGATCATCGTAATATCGCACGTTTTGCTAATCGATTCGTGAATAAATCCGTGATGTACAATACGGCAAGCGAGATATAGATCGATTGCAAAATGCGGATCTTAATTTCTCAAAATATAAACGTATATATGTGTAACAGATCAAATGTAAAACTGTAGAATATGCATATATATAGTGTATAAAGTAAAATAAAATAAATTGAAAGAAATTTACTCAAGCACCGTAATTATTCGAATGAGGAAACGCGACTAGAATGTAGAGAAAGAGTTTACGCGAGACATCTCGCAAGCGAATCCAACTTCCGGGATTCGCAATTTCGTCATTATTTGTCATTATGCCATTTCGTTGCTTTTTTCGCTTACGCATCTTGACAATTCTGTGACTTTAATTTCATTTTTTAGACAACACGGTCGAAATGATACTTTTTCGATTGTGTTATTTTACCAATATTGTGGGAATAACCGAGATAAAATGAGCAACGTAGTAGAATCTAACCGAGAATAGTAATGCCGGTGGCAAAAGACATCACGTTTTGTGTCGTAAAAAGTTACATCACAGACGGTAGTACAAGCGCGCGTGGAATTACTTGTAGATTAATCCACAACTGAAATTTTATATTTCACAATACATGCTATTAAGCCGAGTAATTTGTTAAATAACGACGAATCTAACAATTGCACAGTAATAAATTTTTAATTTAATGTGCATTGTATAATAATGATATATTAATATTGCTAATAGAATGAGATAAAATAAAACTCAAGCTTCTAAATTCAAATAATAATTTTGTATTTTAATGTAGATAATTAATACAATTGTTTAGTTTAATAGTAATCACATTAACCGTGCATTAATATATGCAAATTTTATTTAATGTAGTCATTTCAACTTATGCTTGCGATTTTACAAACATTGTCGATAGACTTTGGCCAAACTAAGACGACGATTTTTCAAGTGTTCTCAGAATTACGACTCGTCCGGTTTTATAGCAATAGTTCTGTAATCAATGGATACGCGCGCATATTCTGTTTTCCAATCGCATTTCAAGGTCTTCTTCTACCATTTAGCAGCATTTACTTACACGTGGTGTCGCAGAAATCGAGTTGCAGCGAAACGCTCAAAGGGGCTCTGGGGCTTCTAAGGTCGATCACTTTCGCTCATTACTTCACTAGAGTGCCCGAGCGATCGAGAGTTGATCGATTTGCACTCGTACAAACAATAATTTCAAACGATAATTTCCAAATAAAATTTGTTTCCTCGAAAATGTCGAAAAATCCCTTCCCACTTAAAAAGTAGTCACAATTAATAAATATCATATTTTTATCAAATACGTAATTCTTGGGTGAAATTAATTTTAATTTTTATGTGGAATTTTAATTTCTTTTGAATTAACTTTTTACTCGATACAATGATTTTTGCTTTCCATGCATTTGCCTTGAATCACGTATAATGATTCCGTGTCAAATCCCACAGGTCAGGTAACCGAGAATTTCTCACGACGACGATGGCTTCTTAGTCTCAGCAATTAATTTTGTAATACTCGTTAACCGTAACGACGCCCATTTCAATTTCACATAATACATTTCACGCATCTACGAGCGCATAATCGTCGATCGATAGAAACGCCGCTATTGTCCCACCTTTTGTGTGAAAAGTGGACTACTCTCTCGGATCTAGGAATGCGTTCCGATTTCGCTTTCGGTCTTTCCCGGCCAACAAATACATCTCGAAATCATATAAATCACGTGGAACGGCTACCGGAAGTAACGTTTCACTCTGGAAACTCTTTAAGAAAGTAATTATTTGTATAATTTCCTAACAACGAGAGATTTACATAAGTCGGCGAGCAGTCGATGACCGACTTTGCAACATCTACCCACGATGACTCGATCAGAAGCGTGAAGATTTTTTGTTCAATTATAGTGTTTAGTGTATCAGGATCTTTTTCCACCTTTCGCGTTTTATCGATGACTAAGTTCTCACGAATCATAAAGTATACTAATATTTTTATTCATATATATGCTCGGCATAAATATAATAATAATTAAATAAAAATTATATTGTAAATAATTAAATATATTTTATTATTTGGATAAGTACTTCAATGAGTTGGCATGTATTTTATATTGAATTATAACACATACTTTACAACATACAAAACTGTTATGTTACTTTTGATTTATTTTTCTTTATATCGTATTTCATACTTTATTGATTGCAATCTAGTATAAAAAAACATATGTATCTTGATAGAGATGCCAATGTGAAATAATGATATGAGATACGCAATATCAGATATTCGAGTAAAAATACTAAATAATGTAATTGTTGTTTATTAATAGTACATAATTTAATGTTTTAATAAATATTAAATGCTATACTCAATTATAAATTTTTTTTACAAAAGTTTAATCAAACCTTACAAATAATTAATTAAAACTTGTCAATTTTATAATACTTTCACCGACATCTTGCTTCAATTTTGATTAGTTTTCTCGATTTTTCTCTACTTGACTTTCCTGCTTTAATTGTTATCTCACGTGAGTCGCGTGATATTATTATCAAAATCGCACAATTATTATTCGCGTCTAAATTTCTCGAAAAAAATTGAAAGCAAGGCGAAACAACATTGAACGGTTCGATGATTTTATCGCAATTTTGTGCGCAAATTCTTACGTAAGTTAAAGAAGAACCGGCCGTTGACCACGTTCGTGATGATTATCTACGACAAGATGACGCGTGTTGAATCGTAAACATGCCATTAATAGTAATCCTTTCATTTTTCACGCGCTTTCTTAATTACAAGGCAATCATTGATACATAGCGTAATCCTGTTTATATCTCTTGTTAACAAGTATCATTTTTACGAGCGTAAAAATACGTGTTTATATTTATCGTATCGCCGATCTTTCTGAAGAAAGAAATTCATTTAAATAACATATCAAAAATAAAATAAACTGATATGTCAAAATAAACAAACAAGCAGATTTTAAATTTACAATTAAATGTACCATTTGCTGTATCTTCCATTTAAATGATATTTATATACGCATAATTTTTTTATGACATACTGAATAAATAATTGAAAAAAAATATGTACATTTGTAAATATGATTTTTCTGATTCGATAATTGAAAAAAAATTTCATATAAGAAGCGGATTAAATTATGACAAATTGTTACAAGCGCGATTGTAATTTTCTCGTAAATACTTGGCGCACCCAAGCGACGTTTACTGCGAGCAATCCGTGGAATTATGATGCATTATTAATTATCCTCGCCCATATTACCGAGCTTCAAGCTAATTAATTCCTTGCACGCCATAACGCACTAAATAATATTCGAACGTTACAATGCAAGTGTAAATATATATGTAAATTAAAGTTTATATATATATTTATTTATTAAATTAAAGTTTGTATAAAGAAATATAAAATGTATTTACAAGAAAATTACAATTGCGCTTGTAACAATTTGTCATAATTTAATCCGCTTCTTATATGAATTTTTTTTTTCAATTATCGAATCAGAAAAATCATATTTACAATTTTTTTTTCAATTATCGAATCAGAAAAATCATATCTTTTAAGCAGAAAACATTTGAAATAATGTTGTATAGAATTGACATGTTAAAATGGGAATAAGAAGCAAAGAAAAGGATTTTACTTAAATAAATAGAAACACTTTGCGTATTGTGAGTTTTCCTTGTTTTAGCGACGATTAATAATTAGAGTCGTCATCCCATTTTGTGTGATTGTTTTAATTTAGTACAATTACCTCTGTGTGCATGACGCGCAGACATGCTCTCTTTGTCTTTAAAGAAGTAATTGCATATAGGATAACAGTGTGTCCTTGGACGTCTTGACTGCGATCTTACCTTGTGGCATCGTAAGAGAGGTAGAATGGTGGCCATGCAGAGAAGGACAAGGGCGCGAGTCATTTTGCATAAAAATATTCCTGACTGATTGCGTCACATCGCTGAAACAGAAAATATCATCTCGTAAATGAGAACGTAATGAAAATAATTAGCGCTTTATAGTAAATATCTCGCTGCGAAGTCGCGAATATCTTAAAATCACGTCTCGCTTTATGACGTTTGTCCATGTATTTATACTTTCCTTTATCATTTCCCTCCTTCAAAGGAGGTTTATATTTTTAAAAAATTTATTAAAATGATTGCAAAAACAAATATACCTGCTTCCAATTATAACTGATTGAAATCATTTTCCTCATCGATGTGAATAATTAATATTTAATGTATGAGAGTGGTATTGAAATACTCCATTTGATATTCCACCCGATAATACATTTGCAAAAATGAGAGTTGTGTTCACGTATAAAAACAAACGAAAAAAAGATATTTTGTTCACTGACATGTATAACGCGATAAGGAAATCTCGGTTATATAATTTTATTAGACCTGATGGGGGCTAAATGCGAAGATAAAAAATCGAAACTAACCTTCGCGATGAATTCACGCGTGCATGAAACTGAAAACGAAAACTGCACGAAGAAATGAGAGAGCGTACGATGTTGAAGTAGCGTGCAAGTGCAACGACGTCGATCCCGGAAGGAAAGTTTAGTTGCTAGTTGCATTCATTATTAACGCTGACGGATTATAATACTAACGGATTCGCGCCAAAAGCTTCAAACATAGAGAGTATAGCGTATCTGTGAATAAAATCACGTAAAAGAATTAATTTCTCGTCACGGAAAAGAAAAAAAAACATTAACGGTTTGAAAGTAAATAGAGATTCAAAACTTTTCTAATTAAATACTAGACCTTTAAAAAAATTTGTAAGTCACGGCAACTGTAGTGGAAAATTTCAAGATTCAAGTAATTATTGCTGAAAATTTAATTTTGAAAAGTCGCACGCATGAAACGCAAAGTAGCATAATTGCACTTTTTGACGCTCTGAAAAATTTTAAAACATTAGGTGGTTAAAGTTAATTAATACATAAGTGAGATAATCCTGTAATCTTTTTTATATGTAAAGATAAGGAAGAATCGTAAAGTAGCTAAATTTCAGTCAACTTTAATCCATATTTATGAAAGCGATGATATAAATAAACTTGTTAATATTATGATGACTATTTTATGTGTATAGCTAAAAGGCAAAATTAAAAAAAAATACAATCATTAAAAATAAATCGTTATACGAGATCGTTTAAAGAATAATGATATGCATGGCAGCTAATTATGCAAATTAATTTTAAATTATAAAATGTGTGATGTATATTTTGATCTTTCGTAATTTAAACGCAGCATATGAACATTTATCAATACACAAAATATTCACTATTTAATTTAGTGTTTAATTCGATATATGAACTGTGTAACAAGATATGTAAAATACGTCAAAATTAAAACATAAATTATTTTAATAAAAATGATTGCGGCAAAATTATAATATCAAAGAAATTAATTAATTTTTTCCAGAGAATATATTTACAGAATATATTTATATAATTTAATAATATAATTTTTCTAAAAGCAATATCTCTAAGTAATTAAAATAATTTCTTTTTTCGTCCTAAACAGTTTACTTTCTACAACGCATATCCTTTCTAAAATTCAATTGTACGGAAGAATTAAGGCCACAAATCAAAGAGAATAACTTGCTGGATGGAGAAATCTATGAGAGTAAAAGCAATGAAGTTGTACGGAACAAAAAAAAGTGTGTCTTATTGTTTTAATAAAAAATAAAACTTTCCATCCAAGTAATATATTCGACCTTCGTGTAGCGATAATGAGTAATTTCATAGGTTACTCTAGATACGACGAGGATCGAGATTCACACGCTATAGAATGCCATAGACAATGCAACGCTATAGTAAGATATTCATTGTGCCGCTTATTTATGAATATTTTTAATTGAATGTTATTTATGTTGTCATTAAGTAATCATAAGATAACATCCAAGCATACCATGCCCACATCTTCATATCATTATTCTTATTAATTCGTTTTGCGATGTTAAAAGAAGACTAATGACATACAATTAACGACATATAATTTTCAGCTGTTAATATTTCTTCTCTGTGAAAAAATCTTTTTATATTGTTTCAAAAAAATTTTATATTAATTTTTGTCGCATTTTTTACAATTAAGAGATTCAAATAATAATAATCATAAAATCATGAAACCTTTAAATTATGTAAATTTTAATTTTGTAATAATTAAAATTAATCTTATTTAATTATAATTATTATTATTAGACATGTAAAATATCAAGTAGTTAGCGACCAATTACAAGTAAAAATTTGAGCGCATTATATAAACATATATAAAATTAAAATTAATAATCATGCAAAATTATTAATCATTATAGATACTATACAAAGCTTTTTGACTCAAAAAAATAATTTTAATAACTACTTCTATAATTTATAAAATTTAAAAATATATATTGTTATATTGCAAAGATCTAAAAGTTTAGAATAGCTCACAAAAAAAGAAATGCTTTCATCTAGAAACCTGCCAAACAATAGAATAAATTTGGGCTATTATTTGCGTTCTCATTGTGTTGACACCTAATTTGATTCATTATTACTTGTTGACCATATCAGATTTTAAAATTTCGTATAAATTAGAATGTATCGTGAAGCGTGTTATAATCTCATAAAAAGCTAATTCCAACACGCTATAACTGTAAGAAGAAAAATGAAAAGGAATGATTAATTATTTAAAAAGGATGACTAACCAAAATTAATATAAAGATATAAAGACAGAAATCATGATACATTAGTTTTTACTTGACCTCTCAGAGTTTGCGTCATCGCTTGCAATATCAATATAATATAACATTTTATTTATCTTATTACTACTTCGATTTAAAATTAAAAAAAATATATCTACTTCAAACTATCGATCCAACAATTATAAAAGGAAAAAAGAAAAAAAAGATAAAATTATCTTGAATTATATAAAAATCAGTTTATATTTAAACAAATAAACGTTAAATTTAGTTAATTCGATCCTTACTCGGTTTGATGAAATTAGATTCTGCGGTTTGTAGATAAGAGGCGAAGCGAGCTAAAATGCATTTCATAAAAAAGGCAATCCGGCAATCATTATGAGAAAGTGATATTAAATTTATTCCAAATGCGTTAAAATAAAAATTCTGAAGAAATTACTTTCGCTTGACCACAAAAAAAAATAAATTTGGGTCATTGTCTGGATTCCTGATAATGTCTAATTTGCTTTATTGTATGTTTCGTTGGACGAGCAAAAGCGAATGTATTGCCGCGGTCATCATTCCGCGCGGCATTAATTAACACGGAGAGTAATTGCGGGTTATAAATGTCAACGTTACGCTCGGAGAACTGAAGACGAAGTCAAGTAAAGGGCAACTGGTTTTATCGTATTACGTACAGCCGAGAAGAGAGGAAGAAAAGCGAGAGGAGGGCATTCCCTCCGATTGCGAAAAATAATTCTTCGCTTTCCTCGTCGAAGGAGCAAATGCGCAAAGAGCGCGATTTCATCTACCATCTACCATCTCGACGAGGAAATCGAGAGTGAGATAAAGTCAAGTCGGTTTTTTTATCGCCGCATACGTATCGTATTCGAACACTTTCTTCTCGGATTAGAATAGACAGATTGTGAACAGCGTTTCGGATTAAGCAATGGAAAGTGGTTCCCGAGATCGACGGCCATCGATATCCGTATCGAACTCTTATCTATCCGCTTTCCACGCCACGTAATGTTAAAAAAGAAAATATTACCTCGTAACACAATCTCCAAATGTATATAACTTGCATTACAATATCATATCCTGTACATGATATAGAGGGATATTTAAGTAGAACAAAAAGTACAAGTAATTGCGATAGATAGATTGCGATTTTTATTGAAATCACGTCAAGGATTAAACTCTATCCTATGTGTTTTTTTTTTCACAAAATTACAGATATTACTAAATTTAAATCGGATATACACATGTCTAGATTCCAAAAAATTCCAAATTCCAAAAAATAAAATATGTAAATGTAAAATATGTAAATCTATGAATACTGATATATGTATACATTATTGTCAAAAAAATTCAAAAAAGGACTATTATTATAATATATAACAAATACAACAAATACAAAATTTTTATTAATAAAACTATTTTATTTCTTGCAGTATTAATTAATCTCTCTTCCTCTCTTTCTCTGCTTCTTTTTCTTTCTCGTTTAATTTCAGTTATATAATTGTCACAGAGCAGTTTATTTATTGTTAATGATATATAAATTTTTCTCGGAAATTTTTTCTCATAGGCAAATTTTAAGTTGCTAAAAATTTCTAGACTCATAGATCAAATCTTATACGCGAGTTTCATCTTTATTGCCTATATTAAAATTATGCGATACATTTCGAACGATGAATAGGCGGAAATTTATGATATTATTATGTTGAAGGTCTTTTATAGCCAGAGGAAAAAGAATTGCTAATTTTATTACGGTGCGAATGTGCTCGTTTCCTATTTGCAAAACAAACGAATACAATGTAGTAAGCTAATCGACAGTAGTTCCATCCTGCGTTCAATGACTTTCCTTTAGTCTGCGGAATATGGATAACAGGAAGTAGTACAAAGTGCTTACTTCCGGAATGTGAAAATGTTGGTCGGAATAGATCGAATATTATGAGAAATCGCAATCACGGTTCTAATTATTATAATATGATATATCGAAATTCTAGAATTTTAATTACAAAATTCGCTGGTAAACTCTATAATCCCTAAAAACTTAGCTTTTTAAAAAAAAAGATTAAAAACGACAATTATGCATGAACTTAACGCTTTTTTTATCTTTTCTTTAAAAGATAAATTTTTAAGGTATAATTTTACCTTAATTGATTTATAAATTAAAATACTGCTATATAACATATTTTGCGCGCGCGTGTGTGTGTAATATTATATTTTGCCCTGACAAGGTATAGCGAGCCCGCTATTGTTTCCATGTCACAATCTTGTTATCATTCGTACGATAACATTAGAGCAGTGAAGTAGTGATCCGATACGCTTCGTATATTGTCTTTTTTAAATACAATTGCGAGTATTTTCGCGAGTGAGTGCAAGTGCCACGAGGAATTTAAGTGAGTGCAAGTGTCACGAGAAACAACAAAGAGAGCAAGAGAAAAAAAGAAAATTCAAATAATGGACGGATCAATGAGATATATGGTAAGTAATTTATATAAACTATATAATATATCGTATGAGTCTTATTTCTTAATTCTATAGATATGTATTCAATATTAAACTTCTAAACGCAAAAGTAAAATTTCATTAAGCTAATAATTATTTAAAAAATGTTCATCACGTAAGAAAAATAAATAAATAAATGAAAAAAGTTATTAAATAAATACAATAAATGACTAGATAGAAAGATGGCACAACGTAAACAAATGAAACTAAATTGTCAATAAGCGATCCCTGTGTCATAGCAAATCTTAAAATCGCTTATTAACGATAATTGTAGTTTAAAGATTAAAGACAGACTTTTTTCTAATCTTTTATTTTTTAATCAAAATAAATAAATATCAAACTAAAAAAATAAGTTGTTAACTTGATTAAATGTACTTATTGCGTGTATATAAATATAAAATAAATTAAAAATTGTAGTGCGATTATGATTCACATTATATTATGGGGATTAATACATATTTAATATTATCGATTTGATTCCAAGAAAACTTAAAAAATTTCAGTAAAATAATTACATAAAATGGTAATGAAATTGAAATTAAAGTGAAATTGAAACTGAAAAGAAGACGGAGAAATTAAAGAAAGAGGATTAGAGTATCGTTAAGTATTTTTCATTCTTAACTGCTTATAACTGGACAACTATTAATATCAATTTGATTAAACTGCGTAGAGAAATTTTCCGTTTAGTAATAGTTATAGATAATAAACGAATACTCATTCTTCGTTTTATTAATGTACTATGATATCTTCTACGCAAAATTTCTCTCGATTTCGCTGTAATCGCGTATCCAGTCATTCGACTCGAGATATTTACGATGCATTACCGAATGCATTACTATTTCTTTGTGAAAACGCTATTGGATCGCGATTGAATCAATCAGATTCTCTCTTTGCTTTCTACTCGCAAGTATACGAAATTCTGCTGAATGCACGCGCTATCAAGAAAGCAGTCGCAATAGCGACCAAACGTGACATAGGTGTTGTCTGTGCACGTTTGTTAATCAATGCATCGACATACGACAAGGAAGAAAAAAAAGAGATTGAAGAAGCGAGGCAAGATTGTGTATTATGTAAAGTAGGAAGGCATTTGGAGAATGCGTCAATGCCACGTCTCAGAGAATTAAAGTGAGGTTCTTAATACACACTTATGCCGGACGACGAGCCTCGAATAACAATTCCAGCCCGCGAGACACATGTATCGCGTTTCAAGGCTATTTTATAACAGCTATTTCTCTATTTTTTATGTCGGATCGATTAATTCTGCTTTCGTAGCGTTATTTCATAGCGATTTTATCTGCGCGGTTGAGTGATTCTGTAAGAAAGGGTTTGAGGTCGAGTTTAATCAACGATGTGAAAAATCGATACTTGAATAAAATAAGCCGGCGAATGTCTGTGAAATAATAAATCACATGTATCGAGCGATAAAAATCAACTAAATAAATATTGCAATTACTGATAAAAGTCGCTATCTTGACAGTTTCTTTCTTTAACTTATTGTTAGCAATATGAAAAATATCTATGAAATATCTATGAAAAATATCTATGAAATATCTATAAAAAATATCTTAGAAATGCATAATTATTATTTTTCATTTATTTTATATTTTAATAAGAAAACATGAAAAATAATTATTATGTATTTCCATAACTAACTTGTATGCAATCGTGTATTTTTTTAATTAATTACCTTTCGCGTCTCCATTGAAAGATTAAATATTCAACGCGCAATGTTGTCCTCGTAAGTGGCTGACAACATGCATCGCGCAATATGGTTCACTCGCGATATTAACGCAGACGTCCAGCGGACTTTCTCTTATGGTCTAAACGAGAGGACAGTACCATAAGTGGCATTTGGAATACATAGCTGTTCTCGAGGACGCTCACAGCCATGAGGCATCGATTCTCGTCGCCGCCGATCATCAATTTATCTGTCTGATCTCATCGCGTTTCCGGTAAAAAATAATTTCTTTGTGAGAGCATTTTGTGATCGAACAGAAACGCAATTATTGTAACGTGTGACTGTCATATTGCCTCGCATGTTACATCGTGCAACTGGCAGATGGAAACTTCAACTGACATATGCATATATTTATCTTTATTTGAAATAATGGAAAAGAATGTTTTAGAAAATAATATTGGAAAAGACAGAGAAATATTTTTTTCTTCCATTTATAAATTAATATTTTCTTCCATTTATAAATTAATATTAATATATAATAATTAATATATTATATAATAATTAATAATTAATATATAATATTAATATAAATTAATATTAATATTAAGGAAGAAAAATCTTATAATTTTCAGCAATTATAAATTTTCGTTTTGTCATATAACATATTTAAAAATTGCAAATTATAAACTTTATTCTTACATGGAATACTTGAATTTGTTTCGAGACTTATATGTTTTAAAAATCATGTGTATGCGTGCAAATCTGTACAAATATGAGACATATCAGATCAAGATTATGACAAGTCTTTATGTCGACGCCTACTATTCAATGTTTAACTACGCGTATATTTTTCCTTCAGTCGACTTACTGTCTAGTTTCAGCGCTTCCGGTTTATTAAAAGCAAATGCGTAGACAAGGTGTATCGTGACAAGATTTACAAGATTGTATCGTTAGACATAGTCTGTTATATGTATATTGGTTCATGACTACAATACATAAATGCGTAAACCGTGAAACTCGGTAAAAACAAATTGAACCTTGCACTTCATTCTCTCTCTCTCTCTCTCTCTCTCTCTCTCTCTCTCTTTCTCTCCTAATAATTTTAATATTTATTGATTCTTTCAAGTGTGTTATCTTTTGAGATATTAAATAAAACAGATAAATACTCATTTACTGAATTAAGCTAAATAATTTAATATAATATTTTTAGATTATTTTTAAATGATTATTGAATTTTTCTTCAAACATTTTTCGTAATCGCATTTTTTTTCTCTCTTAAAGAATCGAATTATCTAAATCTATTTTTATCTCGTAAAATCTTTTTTATCTCGTTTCGTCAGCCATATCTTCTGTCCTCTGCTTCTCAAGGACACATTTACTGAAAACTTATGCTTCTCCCCACGTTTCGCATTCCGCACGCATTCCACAACTTGTCGATGTGCCGTCGATATATGGGAACCACTCCGCCTTGATGCATTTTTCAGGTCCGGCCTGGCTGACGGTCGACGGCCACGATTGGCACTCAATAAGTCCGGAAATCGGTTTTATGAGAATCATGAGTGTGCGCCGTTCCCTCGGACAGGTAATCGAAGTCCTGTCGTTAATCAGCGGCCTCCCTCGAATACATGTATGTATATATGGGAAATATATGTTTCGAACGAGGACTAATAATATGAGCGAGCTTCCGGCGAAAGAAGTTTCCTTTCACCTTCGCGGAGTCTCTGACTTTCCGATTTTTAGTCACCTTGCGTTTTCTCTCACATGTCGAATTGCATTTAAATTCCGCTGCATAAATATATGCAATTTCCGTCATTACTGACCGATTATTGAGAAACATGGATGTCGAGATTGTTTTCATTTGCAATAAAATGATAGAACACTTGGAAGGCAACAATTTGTCCAACATCTCTATTACACGCATTGAAATTTCCGGAAACTTTAATGAGCGGTCGACGACATCGGTGCCATACGTGTCCGCGTAAGAAAGATTTTAATGAGCGCAATAACAATGAATCTGCCAATACACTACTAAAGTTAAGCTTGAATAAAAACTCAGCTCGTAAAAACTTTATGCGAGATTTTAACAATGAACTGTCGGCAACTTACTATTTTTCAAGTCACGAAATGGTTCCGTAACATGCGTTAAAAAATTATTCCGTTTCGATAACATTAAAAAAACAACGGATAAGCGATTAATGAACTCCTTATCTAAAATCGGAAGTCGTGCGTGTCGCGTAATGACGTACATTATTTTATGCTGTGATTAAATTAAACGACGGCAGCCTCCTCTATCTATGTCACCACAAAACCGGTATCGACGACGATAACTTCTGATTTTTGTAACGTTCGTCAGATATCGAAACCTAAAATTTGAATTCTTTTCCTAATTATGAATAATCTAAGCTATCTATTATGTGCCATTAATAAATATTTATATAAATAATCATTGGTATCGTACACATATGTGAATGTATCTCCGAAATTACAGATATTTGGAAAGAATATATTGCGCCATCGCGCATGATATTTTTAAGCTGTTTTATAGAAAAGTAATTTTTCATTCACATTAATTTCATTCAACAGTAATAAAAAAAGTTAAAATATTTTTAATTTCTCAAAATGCACGCAACAAATGATTTAAAAATTTTTATTTACAATATTCTTACAATATTATTAATATATTATAATATTGTTAATATATTAATATTTTCTTTTATAAGAAAAATGATTTAAATTTTAGACGAAGGAACATGCTATGCCGTGTGTTTTTATGATGCATTATGATTTCAATTTGTATCGTGATCATAATAAATGACACTAAAATCTGTTATCCACGCCTCGGAGGAGGATCAGCGGACTTATCATTTCATCAGTTAAGATAATTCGTTATTTCAAGTTTCATTGAAAGATTTGCGAGTCAATGAATGTCGTGACCACCGAAATTTGCAAATCTCATTAAAACCGGTTTTTGCGTAGATACTCAATATGCCTTCGAGGCGGGAAAAAGAAAGACATAATCCAAATGGAAATGTGGTGACTAAACACCGATTTTGCCAACAGATTTTACTGCTGACTGACGCCATATACCGACCGTTCGATCGACCGGACTCGGGATTCTACGAAATTCAAAAAAAGATACACGTAAAAAAGAGCGACACCGAAGACGCGGTTGTCATCAGCAATCCCAAAAAGCCGCGTTGCTAATGCATTCACTTGTATCTACTCTCGCCTCCGCTTTATGAATCGTGCGACAAAAGTTTCCCCCATACTCCTCATTAGTTAGTCAATGAGAGACGAGATATTATTCCAGGTTAATGCCGGCGGTTAAGAAAAAAAGAGATCGTGCGCAGTCTGGCAACGGGCACCGAACTGTCTGAGGATTCGCGAAAACATGTGATTATAATTTCGTGTCCTTCTGTTTTTTTTTTTCTTCTTTCTATCCCATATTTCACAGACCGGTTGTTTGCGTTTCACGGAAAAGTACCATTTTGCCAGAATTTCGCTCTGATTGGTATATTGGTTATCGAAATAGCCTTCTATATTTTATAGGCACGACTGTGACTTTTTTTCACATCTGAAATGTGAGAAATTAAACATCGCATTCATCTATTCTCTTTTATGATAATTTTATTTTATGAAAATTTCGAATTGAAAAAATGGAGAAAAGATAATAAATTGAATAATATATACGTACACGCGCATACACGTTATCGTTATATAAGCCATATAAGTTAGTGCAGATTTCGTAGATCGCGACAAAGCTTTCTCTCTAATGAAACTGCGTTTATATAAGGAAGACCATGTATGACATTTAGCAAACAAAGTTGTGTATATATTTTTAAAGAGAATTTTAATTTTATTAAAATATGTCTAAAGCTACCATGATTTGCACCCTTATAATTACTGTATATTAGCTAATTTAATTAATTATAAATATTATTTTTCTCTAAATTAAAAATATATTTAATTTAATATTTATATATTTAATATTTAAATATATTTAATTTTATATATTTAATTTTTATAAAATATTTGTTTCAAAGAATACATTTTATATTGATTCATTTTTGTAAATGCCAATAACTCTAAATATGTGGACGAAATTAATAAGACAGATATTCAATTTTAATGAATTTATGGTCAGTACAAAGTCGATTTGTCCCGTTTTGAGGAAATAAAAATTCACGCATAATTTAACTTGGAGAATCTTATATAGCTATATAGGTTGTTTTAGTATTCTTTTCAGTTATTAATGATGTTGCATACTCTTGACAAGAACTGTACAGCTAACTTAACAGTTAAACAGCATTGTCACTTCCTATATTCGCACATAAGTTCACGTGCAGCCTGAAGTAAATTTATAGCAAGTCCATTAGCATTAGTTCTTGCAACACAACACTTTGGCCTCTGTGATTTGGTTTTTGCATCCTCCTATGTCAAATATACCGTTCTTTTCAGATAAATCGATATTTGTAATATTACACAATTAACATTATCAGAATCTTGCGATTAAATCGTTTACGCAACATACGTCACAAGGCCAAACTTTGCAAGAGATAAACATCTTCATGCTCATTGCGATTGCGGAAAAATTAAACTTTTTATTCATTAATTCTATAATGTTACAAAATATATTCTGAATCGTCTTTTAATATTTCTTATTTTAGTTCAATATAATTTTGTCCCTTTATCATTACTTTATTCACGATGATTCTTCAATAATTGTATTTTAATTTAACAATTGTATTCGACGGCGACGATATCGATTTGACGCAAGCGACTCTTCTTTTAATTTCCTTTTTCTACATCTTTCTTCTTCTCTTAATTTACCATAATTATACATTATAAGAAAACGTCAACCAAGTTGATTGCCTTGAATGCGGATCGAAACTTGGGCCATTCTTGCGCGAGAGAAGTAATATGTATAAATCATGATTCTTTATGTCTGTTCGCTATAGATACAATTTGTAGCTTTATCGAGCGCTAACATATGTTTCTTCAGAACGTGGTCAATAGATTTTTAGATTATCGCCTGCGTTATTGATGTGCAGAATGTCCCAGACCTACCCGACACAAACTTTTATGAATTATTTGATTATTCGAGATCGATTTTTTCCCGATGCATAAACGTGTAGAGATTAATAATTAAGATTAATTAAATTTTATACATACAAGCAGATTGCAAAAAAATTTATTTTGTGTTTAATTTTAAATATATTTTAATAGATTTGTAAGATATATGGAAATTAATTACAAAAATGTTTAATGTTTTGAGAATTCAAAATTTGCAACAAATAATAATTTCCTTCGATATTATTTTTGTTGAAAAATAATCGATTTCAGATTTATCTCAGTTTTCGTTAATAAGAAAGAGAAAAAGAGAGAAAGAAACAATTTGCTAAATTAAATTTAAAACTAAATTTAATTTTAATTTAAATTTAAATTATTTTATGAATTGAAATTTCAATAGATCTTGGCTACAATAAAATAATCAAAACATGTAATAAGACTGATGAGATAGAGAGATTACTCACGTAATCGATCTGGTACTTATACAAAATAATGTTCGACTTCGGGAGAGACCTCCGAGTTTGGATTGACAGACATGAAGACACTATTAAGATTTGTCAGATCTCTATTACTTATATATACGTGCTTCTGTGGTTATAATTCGCGAAACACGTGATCTGAAATATCACCCACTGCGCATGGCAATAATTTCCGGAGAGACGGATGAGACGAGAACCTGAGGAATGATATAGTATTTGTGGAAAGCGTATTTTTTTGCTCACACGCGTGAACTGGTTCTACCCGTTTGTGTACTCTTGCCACAATAAAGCAATCGATTCCTTTTTTTTTCTAGAGGATTGCTCTTAACCGCAAAATGGGATATAAGTTGTCGATCGACGGCAATTTCCCCCGACAGTGTTCTACGAATCGGTCAATAATATTCTAATTAGACTCGCTTAGAGGCGCTTGCCTCATATCCTCAGTCGCAAACGTGTTTCGAATTGAATTATTAGGAAGGGGACAAAAAAAAAGAGAGAAAGAGAGAAAAAAAAACTTGTCCCGCGACGAAGAAATTATTTAAGTAAACTCTGGCTTTTTATACATTCGCTTTAATTAATCGTCAACTGGTCGAGTGCCATTAATATTGAGATGTCTGCCTCTGAGATTGACTTTTGTAATCGCAAGACGTTCGATATGTTGCCGGAGCAATAAAAATATATCTTTTTGCGAACTGCACAAAATAAAATTGTCGAATCGCGCGTATTTTACGTGTATATTTTATCAGAGTCCATTAATACGCATAATTAATGTGTCATATTAATGCACATTATACGCAATACATTCCGCATTTTTAGTTCTCATAAACTCATATTTACGAGTCGGATTACGCTATTCTTTTAGACAGTTATTTGCAGACTATTGTACACACAACAAGCATAAATTTTAACGCAATTGGAACACATGACACATGCATATGAAATTTTAATGCTAGAGAACGCGTAACTTAAGCATACAAGTACAATAGTGAAAGATACAACGAGAGATGTATTGTGTACATTAATTTACGGTATTCGCAATAATGTACCCGTCAACGAGTACTGACATCTTATCATAATAATTATCTCGACAACTTTGTACGATTAATTTCCGCAAATGCCTCGCTGTCAATGTAATACGTCTAATCGCTTCTCGGACGTCTCGATATGTCGTATGTGTGTGTGCATGTTCGAGTCGAACGAGTCTAACTACTTTGTGCAAGAGGTAAGTGACCTTTCGCGTACGGTAATAATCGGGTGGCTTCAGAGAAATTTGCGATTGCGTAAAGGATGTCAATGGAGGGACCCCGTCGTAACCTCCACGAGAACGCAGGGGCTGCACCGTAATCACTTTGCCCTTATGTAAGATGCAACGATGCAAAAGTCACTCATGCGGGACTTATCTATGCAAGGACACTCTTGGATACCCGCGAGTTTTCAGCTTGCGAGCAATGCAATCGTCGTTTGTGCAACGTTAAAGACCTCGACAATGAGGACAGATATGCGGCCAATCAATTCGCGCGTTTATACATACGAGATTGATTTACGTCACGGTGTTCGGTTTTATCGCGCGTGTTTTTCTTAAATACACACAATTTATTTACTACAAGAACGAGTATTGCAAGAAGAATGCAATTTAATGGAACGATAAAATAATAAAATTAACTTTTTGTACAAATAAATACATATATGTATACATATATTCGTCATTAAGAGCAATTTTCAAATTTAATGTTAATACGCAATTTTTGATAAATCGATAAATCCTTTTAAAAAAATAATATCTTCCAATTCAAAACAAGATAATACATAAGATACACAAAATTTCTTCCAAAAAGAATAATAAAAAAATTTTTAATTAATTTTAAACAAATTTATTTTTAATTTTTTTTAAATTTATTTTTAATTAATTTGAAAAAAAAATTTAATTAATTAAAAAAAAAATTTTATAATGTTCTTCATATTGGAAGCCAAAATCACAATCTACTTCAAACTTTATTAATACATCTGACAATAAATCAAAATATGATTTGATTCCTTTAAAGTAAAATTAATCGAATTAAAGTATATCGATTGATTATGAAAGCGAGAGAAACAAAAATTCGATTCGCATTAAATTTATATAAATATAGTTGCTCTTTCATACTATTATATCGCAATATAATTAATTTCACGAATGCTTAAAGGCGATTGATTTCGACGTGTGCTCCATCGTCGTGTTAATTGAATCAATTTGCCCGATCAATTCGCGATATTAACCCAGATTTCGATGCGATGCGACAACCTTGACCCGTATCGAATTAGACCGATCTTTAAAGTAGGTAACTTAAGTACGTATGCATATTTCGCAACGTTGTTTCCAACACCAATTTCACTTCGACCGTGACTCGAGTCGGAAAGCGATGTGGCCTCACGCGTACAGTGTTCTCGTTCTTTTCATACTGACAAAACACACCTTTTTCAAACGCGCGACAAACAATGATTTGAGATACTTAAATACTATAATATAAGTTCCATTTTTTCAATTTAAATATATTCGTGAATTTTTTGATATTTGCAACTAATACTTTTAGGCGGCGAATACCCGGCATTTTAGAATTTCTTTATTTATAGTAGGAAGAAATTAAAATTTCGCCATAAAGTTGCGTCTTTTTTTGCGCAATATCGAATAGTCGTTAATCGATGTAACGTTTATTTGCGCGATGATGAAACAGAAGTACGTTGTCTGGGATGGTAATACCGCGACTGTTTAATCTCCTCGGTTAGCAGATTATAATTAGGATGGCGGTGTGAAACACTCGATATGTGCGTAGCGTAATAACAATGACGACATTGAGTATTACCGATGACACACCGGCATATGATTGCAATTGTTAACGGCGCGCAGTTAATCAACTCTTTGAACATGAAATTCAATGAAAATTATATAGTAGCTATTATTAAATGAAGACTGAAAAAACCATGATGATTTTTTTCCATATTTTCGCTAGAGAAAATTAATCAGATAATTAAGAGAAAAATTGTCACGCGTTATTTATACTTTACCACAATATATAAATAAAGATTGAACGTCTCTTTTTCTTCCAAATTGGTTACACAATGGTGAATAAATTAATTCCATCAGTGTTTTATATGAGTTAAAATATATATATTTACGAAATGCAGCCGCAAACAAACGAAAAGAAAACATCTACCCTAATATTCCCCTTGACGTTCGCATTCGTTTTTTTTTGTGTTTCCCTGCATTATGCTACTATAAATTCGAATGGGAACCAAATCTCGCATTTGCATAAATAAATTTTAATTCCTTTATGGCCAAACTTGTGTACTTTGGCGAGTCGCGTCGTCGTCATTCATCGATCGATGAACGCACATCGTAGAAAAAAAGTCAGTGTCAGCCATTATACAGTATTTTTCCGTCAATTTTCTACGCAAAGATTAATGACGACAACCATGGTTTTTTTTAATCTTCGGACTTTGCACTAAAGTCGTTCTTCAATCGGTGCAGCGGTTCTCAATCTTGACCTGTATTCAAACTTCGCAAACTCGCGCTCAATAATTTAAACCAACATGAGATGAGATAAAATGTGCATTTCGCGCATACGTCAACTAATGTACAGATTATTCATTAAACAAACGGTTAGATTTTTATAATATATCGAAAAAATCGAATGATAAAAAATCCTATCAAACTAAATTTAGGAGAAATAAACATCGAAAAATCAGAATAAGAGATATAGTATAAGTTGTTAATATATAAAATATATTCTTAGCTTCTTTAAGAAAATAAAAAAATAAAATATTTCAGAATTTCGATTAAATATATATCTATTTTATATAATAAACTTTTAATGAAATATATTTTTAGATTTAGAAAATTTGTGTTCTTTACACTTTATTTAATTTTTTTGATATGTAGCGCAAATTTTTAACCGGATATTTTACAAACATCATGTACATATTTACAAACCATGCATGAAACGTGCGATGCACAGGAATGAAGTGGCTTGTCGTCGTCGAATTGTGTCGAGGATCTAAGATGATTATCTTTTTCGGGGCTTTTCGTGGAGCCGCGCTTGGTATGTAAGTCGTCGCATGCGTGACACGCACGAAATTCGGTGGACGAGCGGCGCGAAAATAAATCTTCGAGATTCAGGTAACACATTTTTGTGATTTAAGGATTTGAGGGTCACATTGCCTCAAGAAATTAAATTTTATAAAAAAATTAAATTTCGTAAATAAAATTAAGATTAAATTTCATTAAAAAAGTCATATAAGGAAAAAGCTTCTCTTGATGATATTTATTAGTCTAGCTTTCTCTAAACATATATGTATATTTCGAATATCATTTTCCAATTTAATACTTTCCCCGAGATGAAATTTCCAATTGTAATCTAATTTACTTTTTTTACTTTTTTACTTTTATTTAATCTACTTTTATTTATCTGCGATTTTATTATAGTATAATATCATAATATAATGAGACTCTCGCAGAAATGTATAAATAATAGTTTGCAATATATCTATATTTTAAATCTTTGCTTAAATTTAAATCAAAATTGTAACATGTGTATCGCGCAATAATAAATAAATATTTTAATAAAAATAAAATTATATTGACTGTATGATTGTGTCGAGAGATGACGTTTCATTATCAAGAAAATGGAAATTCTGATCTATTATAATTTCGGTTGCTGTATAATCAAGCTGCACACAATTTCCTTTAATAAATCCTCTAAGTGCTCCTGCTGAGTGAATTTAAATTACGAGATGAATAAAACATAAATGTGGTTCTATAAAATGGCAGCGGAAAAAAAAACTTTTTAATACAACTCTCTGAAGATTTAATCACAATTTTACATTTAAATTTTATGTAATTAATGAAATTTTTGTTGTCATACATTTGGATATCTTCTCCTGTCTAATTTATCTCAATTAATGTTTTCTAAAATTATATTATGATATAATCGTGCATTTTGCTAGATGCATAATTTTTGTATTTTATATGTTTTTCATCTTTTTACAACATAAAACACAATAATATTGTTAAATTCGTAAAATATGTGAAACAAAATTATTTATGCAATCAATTCTCATAAGCTTCCATTGCGCTTGGTTAAACCTGAATAGATACTTTGCGATCTGCTTCAAAACTCTCTCCGTTAACATTAATAAGACCACATATTTTAAATGCAGAAAATTGGTTCGCGCGATTATTCCTTTCGCTGTGTAACATATTGGCAGTTTCTTGCGAATCGAGGACATGTTATACATTATCGAGAGCCAATGAATCGATCGTGTATCACACGCAAATTATAATTCGCGCCTTTTGGTATTAAGACAACGAATTAACACTCTCACTCTAATGTGAGGGTTATAATGCTTCAACTATTTTTGCGCTGCAAAGTTTGCATATAAATTGATCTTGTGCGACATACATTCTGCATTTCTTAAAAAATATTTAAATTATATAGAACTGCCAATAAATTATAATTATAATTATTTAAAAAAATACAAATAAAATTTATTATCAAACAAAGAATCAAAGAATACTATATCTTATCTTTAAATAAGAAAAATTATTTAAAAATCTATACAAGAGAAAAAAATATAGATTTTATTTGCTTTTTTTAATGCTACAAATTATTTTTTAAATTAATTCTATAAATTCCTCAAATAATACCGTACAAATATTTTTAAATTTAGAGCTTCTTAGATTTAGAGATACTTCTTGCATTTAATTTAAAAATGTGATCAACGTTTATGCAAGTTGTGCAGAAACCGAATCGAGCTCGATATCTTTCCGTCAATACAAAAAACAGAATAATTTTATGTAACATTGTTATTTAATATTACGCAACCATACTATTCACTAATCCACCAGTTGCACAATTTCTACAGCAATAATAGTGGATAGAAAATTTTTCCAAGGAAAATAATAAAGATTTTTTTTTAAAAAAAGGAGGAATCTTTGCATAATCTTTTAATAACAGTAAGATAATTATTCAGATAATTTAACGTTACGTAGATAATACGATTCAAGAATATTTCTCGAGAGAATCGATAATTCTACATGTGTTAATATCATTTTAACCATAAAAATTATAAATTCTAAAATTAATATTTTAATATTCGTTAAATTCTAAAATTAATATTTTAATATTCGTTAATTTTGTCTCGAATAAAAACTGAAATTTTTAAAAAATATTCTTAATCATTAATAATAATATTTCTTAAATGTCGTTTTAATTTACGAATCATCGTAACGTTGGTTCAATTTTCGCGTACGAGACTTTTGTCAATGCAATCTGTGTCTCGCCAAAGAGATTGCAGTCTGGAAGGTGCGTGTCAAGGTCACACACATTTTCCCGACACTGAATATTTAAAGCGCGTGACAGGCGATTGAACAGTTGCCGGACTTGAATATTTAAATCACGCAACGTTAACAATCATTGACTCTGAACTGATTTTTTAAGTCACCTCAAGCGCGTTTCTCTCTCGCTTTCATTGCGCGAAGGAATAATAGCGAGCGTAAAATTACGATAAATTGCGATCTTTCTCTTTTCGCTTTTACCTGTTCTTAAAAATTTCTTCGCTTTTATTCGACTCGTACTTTTTGTCCAGCTATCGTTCTCGTTGTCGCCTTCCGCCAGCGACATGTGATCTCGTACACAAGCAAACTATCTCGTCGTTCACGAAACGAGAATCTTGCGGAACGTGAACAGGAGGAAAAAACGTATTCTAGGTGCGCCTACCATTGTGTACTGTCGACACAGAGTTCTCTTTGATTACAAGAGAAGGAGAGAGACAACTCGAGTATACGCGCCGAGAGAACCGTGTTGGGCGAACCAACGAATGAACCAACGGCTGCAACGGGCAATATCACGGAATGGAATGGAATGGAACGGAACGGAACGGAATAGCATGAGCGTGTTACAAAATATCAGCTTTCACCATATCGGCGCTATGTCGAGAGACACCGAGAGCAACATAAACGATGAAGACGACGATATTGCCGATGACATCGCTGTCATCGCCATTCTTGACCCGTGAACATCACAAGCAGGATTACACGGATCGATAATTGATTCATCAATATAACTGCGGTTTTCTCATGTAAATCGTTATATATATAAGTATGTATCCTGTTTATTATTTATTTAAAACATATGGGAGAGTATAAAAAAATAAAGAATTAATAAATAAATAAATAATTGGAAGTAAGAGTCGCGACCGGACAAAAGTGAGATGGAGGCTGTCAAGAAAATTGATGGCTACTCCGTAAAATAAATATGCTGCAATTAATTTTGAAAAAGTTACACATTTCACTGTAGAAAATTAGGCAGGCGCGATTTGGGTATAGTTGAAAAAAAATATGTTGTGTCATTTCGCGAAGAAATTCGCATCGCGAATAAACATCTCTGCGCGTTCGAACGTATCAGGGTGATTGCGTAAGAGAGAAACACATTCGTCTGGTCACGAAAATACATCGGAGGGAGAATCACGGTACTCATCATATCCCAAGGATCCCGTTACGGGCCGTAGACATTCGCGGCCGTAAATCCCTAATTGCAGGTGAGGCACTGCTCTTTAGAACGGCCGTTCTCGCCACCTACGTTCACGTGGTGTTCCACGTGAGCGACGTGGCTCAATGCTACGGCGATTGAAAGTAAATTCTTTTTTTTTTCTATTGACGAGTTGTACCGGCGAGAGAAAAAGAGGGAGAGATACTTGTAAACCGATACTGATATTCATCGATATTTTGCTAATCGTATATCACGCGAAAGCCGTTATTTTGCTGGTTAGAATATATGTTATCGCTTTTTTCAGGACTTGCGTTCGTCACTTGATAAAACTAAAATAAATATGAGAGCTGGAGTAACTATTTAAAGACGCTTTTTCTAGTTTATAGTTTTATTTTAATTTTATAGTTTTATTTTATAGTTTTATTTTAATTAGTATCTTTATATTAGATATATTTCAATAAACACATGTAAATAATATAATAATAAAATCCAGAAAAAAAGATTTATTTAAAATAGACGAACGTAAAAAAATTATCGTCATAATATATTAAAATATTTACATTTCTTAATTTAAATAATTATTAAATTATAAAATTTAAACTGAAGTAAATAAATTTTAAATTAAGTAGAATGTCACGATTTCACCATTTTCTGTTTCCTTATTTATTTAATTAATTAAATATAATAACGAGCGCGTGATTAGTCAATTTTAATCATCATTTATGATATGCTAATGCGTTATGGGATTAGTCGGATACGGGTCAATGCCCGTGACTCTTGAAATACCTCATCTGTCGTGCTGGCACTATTCTCTGTCTCTCTCTTTCTCTTTAACGGAAAACGACGTCGATCGAAACGAAGTATGGCGAGAGCCGCGATTCGACGTTCGCGATTCAGTCTCGCGGGAAAGGACTTTCGACGTTCAAGAAATCGCCGATTCACTTTTGCAATCATCGAGCGTACGATCAGCACCGAGCTGAGCGCACAGCTGATCCAGCTGGCCGCGCCAAGCTTGTACGAGTCGTAATTTTCTATTCACCAGCTATGGCGTTTTTAATCATCACCTACATCGCCTCATTACACTGGACTGACAAAATCTTGAAACGTTCTCAATTATAGGTTTTCGAAAATTCCAAGTAGTCAAAATATTAATGATGAAAAAAATCACCCGAATCCTTTAGCGATTCTCTTATTTATAATCATTACATTATCCATTATTCTCACCTTCTTTTGTGTCTAAGAATAAATTATTCTCGAACTACTAATGTCGATATCAAGGAAATTTGAAATAAAAACTTTTTTAAAAACAAGAATTAAAAAAAGATGTTGCGCTTTCCAGAAATTTGTACTTATTGTTAAATATTTATACAGAAGATCTTACAGAAATATGTAAGCTATTAGCCTGCAAACGAAGAGCTAGTTACGAGATTGCAAACTTCACAGAGTATTCAACCCCATTCAAAGATGCGGGTGCCATGGAGCAACATTGTGTAATGGGGAACAGTGAGGCAATCGTAGTTAAAACGGTGATTTCAATTTACGATATATCATATGGAACGCGTAATCTTTCTTATTCTTTTGCATCATAAATATAGTCCTCGTATAGTACCGATATATTGCTTATACGATAATCAGCGTTTTCAAGGCTTCATGCATATTAGAATATTTATAATAGCGATTTATGATTTAATTTGTTTACCCTCACATCACGGATTTGAAACGTACTTTATTCATGCTTTATGCATCTAATAATAAATTGCATTAATACATGCAATTAATAATACGGTTGTTATTCAGAAAAATACGTAGATCTTTCATATAATTATCGGTTTATAAATTAATTTTCTTCAATAAAAATGACATCTTTAATCAAACCATATTGCTAATATTAATTCAACTCGTTATTTATGCTAGATGTTTAGATTATGCTAGATGCTTCTCTATTTACATTAAATCTACAATGTGTATACCTCTTTACATAATTATTACAACAAACAAAAATGCGGAATAAATTTACAGTTAAGTTTTTAGAAATAAAGAAACAGATTTTCTGTTTAATAGAAAACAGAAAGTTATACGCGTTGTTTGTGTAAATTTTATTACAATATGATGCAATAATCTTGTTTAAAGGATTAAGAGAAAACTTTCATTTTTTTATATATATGAAATATACATGTAATGCTTTACGCGGCAATATAATAAAGAAGGACATAGAAAAAACACCTGGATTATACGTGCCTCAATCAGAAGCATAAAAATCTAGACGACCGCACGAGCGTAACCTTTTCTCGCGAGTGGACTTATTACCCAACAATGATTGTCGGTGATGTCCTTTACGTGCTCGACAACGACTTGTCAGGGAATTGCAGGCGGTCTCGGAGATAACTGCCAACCCGGACATAACGTTCATACATCACACGTATCTTTATTATCATATTATCTGCAGGATCGCTTGCGCAGTTTTCCCATTATTAACACGCCATTTCGAGAGATATCGAGTGATAGGTGACGAACTGCGATTGTTCGACAATGTATTGTTGTCGAATTAAGAAGGTTTTTTGCTGCAACGTTTTGCAATTCGAGATATTTTCTTCGAAAAGACATTCACTCTTTTGCGCGAGTATGTTATTTTCCATAAGTAGACATGTTTAATCAATTATATCGGATTTATACGAATATATATTTGTGTCAGATATTTTTAAAAGATGTATTTTATAAAAATTTTTTATTTTTTTTATTTTGAAAAATATATTTTTATATTATAATATATTTTTAATATATAATATATATAATTTTTATTATTAATATATTATATAATATAATATAATATATAATATATAATATTAATATATATAATATAATATTTAATATATAATATAATATAATATATAATATAATATTATATATAATATAATATAATATATTTTTCAAACTAAATAAAATACATCATGATAAAAAATGAGTTTCTTTTATTTTATTATAATAATAAGCATGAAATCGATTCGTGTCAAGACGAAGAGGAAAAAACTGTGTATGAAATTTTTCAAAGAATTAATGAAGACTTGGATGGACGCAATACTTGCGTGTCCTACTTCGTATGTGAACTATTCACCGCGAATACTTATCGAAACGCTGCTTTTCTCCCCGGTGTGAAAGTGCCTCCCTCCCCTCTTCCCTCTCCCCCTTCATAGAATAGCGTAGAATGAGATTTTTAGATGAATAATAACGTATCAAAAATTTGATTTTAGAAGCCTCAGAAATTCCGCGAGACGCAATACGAGGAAATGACACACCGAGCGGAAGGAAACTTGGCGCGTTGAATATTTCCGCGCAATTAGTAACAGCTTTGCCTGTACGTGAAAGCGGCAGTAAATTAAATCAGCCGTTAGAGCAAAGAAACAGAAAGCAACCTCCGCAATATAGCATCGCGTATATCAACCTATAATCGCACAGTGTTATGCAAAAGTGAATTAACTTGGTACGATCATTTTAAGTCAATTAAGTTAAAACACTTATGTATTAGTGTATAATTTATTTTTTAATAATTATATTGGATATTTAAAAATAGAAGTAGATAGGAAATGGATTTTAATATGCATCGCACATATAAACTTATGAGAAGCATTATGCATGCTAATTAATACGCGGAATTTTTATTTTGTTTTTTCTCTTTTTTATTATCTTTTTTTCTCTCCATGTGTTTTTTTTATTTAAAAAAAAATTAGTTTTTATACAATAATTGCATCCATTAAAAACAATACTGACATGGGTCACAAAACGTAAAATACGATTATACAACAAGTATACTAAAAATAAAAATTATCTTATTTTTATCATGGATTATATCGAGTTTTGAGGTTTTAATGGATCCGCGATTGTGAACTAACTGCAATACGAAACCCGTAACGCGAGTTTGGGTAATGTTGTACGACCAGACATAAATAAGGCAAGATGACAAAAAGTCGGCACTATTTGAAAAGTATAATTATTGTAGACAACTGAAATTGCTACTAAAAACGTAGTTTCCCTCATTATCTCCGATCATTTAAATTCCTCAATTTTTTTTCTCTCGATATTGCTTGATATTTTTCTAGTACTCGGAAGTACGATGCTTGTTTAAATTAACAATTCTCCAGTCAATGGCAGCAATGAGCGTATGAGCCGTATAAACATATAACGTTATACAACATCGATCCATCCCGGTTTCGGTTCGTGCATCAAGGAGATTGTAAATATTGAAAACGAAAGTTTTATTCTGTGCGTCTTAAACCGCATTTCTCTTCCTATATCCGTGCTCTCTTACGTATTTATGTCGCTCATATAACTATAACTAGCAACTATGTGCGAGGGACGCTCGCAAATTAAAGTAAACAATCAGAAATAATCAGGAATAATTTAAATTTTAATAATTTAAATTATTCCTGATTGTTTATTTTAATAATTTAAATTTTGACATTAGCGAAAGAAAAGATGAAAGTATAAATTATGATAACAAACGCAAATTTAATCTGGGTCGCGGGGAAAATGAAAGAGATTCCGCTTCCTCCTGAATAAGTACACGCAACGTTCTTCGTTAGGATTTGTTAGGAGACGTTTCGTTTCTCGACCGACAGAGAGTGGTGAGAAGAAACGAGAGTGATTAAATCTCGCTTTCGACGCTACGCGTGCACAAATGAGTCGAACAACGGAAAAGGTAGGTGCTCTCTTTCTTGTAACGCGAGGCCTGAATCGCTCGAAGCACACGATTGTTTGGCAAACAACTGCGCTCCGTGCGACCGTCCACGTGCTTCGCGATCAAGCACGTACAGGTACTTTCGATTCTTCGTGGCATACCAGTAGAAATCACAAAATCAGTTCGATTAATAATATTTTAGAATATTTATATTTAAGAATTATTTGCTCACGAACCGCGATTGATAAGAGCTGAAACACAAGTGTGTAATTGAGAAGAGATCAGAATTTGTAGCATTTTGCAGAAATTTTGTTGTTAAATTACGGTAATAAATAATAACTAAAAATAATCATAAATCTAATCGTCTTTCCATATCCTTTTTACGTAAAATGCAGAACTGAACGAGCGGAGGCGATAAGCGACATTCTTCGTTACATTCCTCATCGATAGTTTTGCAACGTCGCCAAGAATGCTATCTGTTAGCTCCTTTAGTCTCGTAATTTCACATGATACTTTTAATTAAGCATTTATTCAAACTATTCGAGCGATATTATGTAAGCGTGTGCTACATAGACGCACTGTGTGGTTTACAATAATTGATTTATTCGAATATTATGTAGAAATCGCGACATGGCAGGCTCAATGATAAAATGCTCAATACCATTAAAAATACTGTCTAATCTAAATAAAATTTGTAGAGATTGACTATAATAATAATCGCGATGTTAATTTAGTTTTCGCAACTCGGCAACTGACGGTTAAATAAGTGTAATTAGATTTAAAATAAATGGAAGTCATGGGAAAACACTGCTAATTAAAATCTGTTAATTAAAATTCTCAATAGACGTCAAGATTTGTTGCATAAAACTGATTTTAATTAAAGTTGATCTTTTTTGTATAAAAATTTATAGTTAATAATTAGGCGTGATATATTTTGACTAGTTTTATCAAACAGTTTTTTATAATATTTAAAAAAACGAATCCTTTACATAAACAACTCATGCAATCAATGCGATAAAACAAAATAAATAATGGTATTTTGCATTTTATTTCAGTTATAATCGTCCATCTCATTCTTCGATCGAAGAATTCATTTCGAAATCGTATTAAATATATACTCGAAAAAGAGGACGCTTATTATAGTAACGTACACAGAGAAAAATATTATACTGTCAAGAAACTGCGATTACTCAGTTTATTTTTCTTCTTTTAACTAATAGTTTTCTTCAACAAAGAATATATTCTTGATAATAGTTTTAAAATATACTCGTCACAAGTTAGAAAATCTCATTATCATGTACTCAAAGGAAGAATTTATTTTCTTTTCAAGAATATTGTAAAGTTGTATCAAAGAAAAATTAAACTTACTTTACGCCAACTCTTTGTAGATAAACAAATCAAATTTTTGTTTTAATATTCTTAACTAAAATACTGCACTTACTAAAATTCAAAGGAAGAATTTATTTTCTCTTCAAGAATATTGTAAAGTTGTATCAAAGAAAAATTAAACTTACTTTACGCCAACTCTTTGTAGGTAAACAAACCAAATTTTTGTTTTAATATTCTTAACTAAAATACTGCACTTACTAAAATTCAAAATATATTCAATTAAATTTAATGCTTGTGGCGAACTTGTGATATATTTACGGATATATAAACTTATGATATACTTAAATTAAATAATATTTACTTGAATACAGTATACATTTTTCTCTGTGTATATGTATATGATGACTTTTCGAAATACATTTTTCTAGGACGATTTGGAAATGAGCTCTGCGATTGTGTGTCCTGCATTTCAAGCTTCGAAGAATGACGAATTGACCTACATGTCGTGAAAAGAAGAAGAGAGTACTCACGTCATTTATAGTCGGTAGGAGCGAAGCTTCGTCGATCGGATGAGCGATCTATCACGGTCCTCATGTTTCCATCGCCGGCGAGGTCCTCAGCATCATCGCGATGACGAACGGACAAGTCGTCTAACGTAAAATTACTCTGCTTCCCGCACGTATGACGCACACAGGCGTCGTTCGGTCCTGCGATGATAAATCAATGTTTTACGTGCCTCTTCTTCTTCCGGCGTGAGATTTCCGGCAGCTGTTTCCTCGCTTCCACGTGATTCCGTATGCATCAATTTCCGTATGATCACTGCACACCAACACACTGCCAGAAGAGAGAGAGAGAGATGGTTTATCCCCTCGTACGATGGTCTATGTCGATCCGATTATGATTCACGATTGTTGAATTTCGCGAGACTTGACTCTTTGCATTTTTAGAAAATCGGCATATTTGATGCAATCTCGCACGGATGTCGTTTCCCCTAGCGAAACAGGATTACAAAAATGTAAATACGATTAAAATAAAAAAGGATAAAAGTACGCGAAGCGCAAAGAATGAAAATTGACTCGAAAATCGATCTAAAGAGCGCAGATGTTGTGTTTATCGAAGATATCGACATGAGAATGCAAAGAATCAGGGAAAATCGAGCTTTTTATTCTCCGATCGGATGGCACGGGAATGGACGAAAGACATAAAACTCGATTAAACGAGGAAAAGGAGAAAAAAAGAGGAACGATCGTTTAAAAAAACTCGTCTTCCCAGTTACGCAAACCGCGAACGATCGGCCAGAAATAAAAGTCGCCGCGACTTTTACATCGAAATGCGGAGAGGAGGAATGTGTTGTTCGTTCTGCCGCTCCCGTCGCGCAGGATCGTCTCGCATTCATTACCGGAAGAAGATCGAAAGTTCAATCGCAAATACGTACAGATTCACCGAAATGCTATGGCTCTTTCCCGCGGGATCCGTCTTTCTCGGCCAGATAGATTTTACATTCGCACATCAGCTGTTTTTTATCGTGTTATTATTTTTTCCATCGATTATCCACGAAATATCTGCAACAATTTAATTTAATAATAATTTTCAATAATTCAATTTAATAATTTTTCAAAGTAAAATGTTTTTCATAAATTCATCAATCTTTTTTTGATTAAGCGCGCGAAAAATATAAAGAGAAACATAATTTTACTCTACAAATTATACGTCAAACGCGTGTCTGACGTTGTGAAAAATAAATGTCTTCTGCCCACACGTGTCCGAATATTTACTACGGTACCTAACCTTTTATCTCCGATAACGTGATATCACTACAAAATTCTTTCCTTTTCGTTATCTCTTTCTAGCACTTAGAACACACGATAATCCGGGAAAGCAAGGAGACTTCCCTCCGAACCGAAAGCGGCATGAAAACTTCGATGAATTTCGATTATCGACGTGCCGACCGAGATAGAAAACGCGACTCCGAACCTCTTTAATCGCGCCGATTACCATCTCACTCGATCCGATAACTCTGTACTTTACGCACCAATCACACGTCGTTTTCCTCTTCCTTCGATGCGAGCGATTCGTGCGCGACGCGACCGACAATAACGGGCATATCCCCTCATCCGATGACACCCTCGCCGAAGGACGGAGACGAACACGTGCGCTTGCACTCGATGACGCGCGCGGCTGATTTGAAAATCCCTCGCGAGAAATCCCCGGCGCTGGCGCGTCACCGGCGGACAGGTCGACGAGGGGGGGAGGGGGGGGGAAGAGAGAAGGAGAGAGAGAGAGAGAGAGAGAGAGAGAGAGAGGAAGGATGGACGACGCGTGGTGAGGTGCACGCGCGACCGCGCGGATTCGAAATTGAATGCGAGTGCGCGAGCGGACTCGGTGTAACTGCGGACGACGGTGGCCGTCGACGTCGCCGGGTGGCCAAGAGCCTGCGGGAGGAAGTGGGGACCCCGAACGCGACGGACCGTGGGGAAGGACCGCGATCGCGATCGTTACACGGCCGTGCACGCGCGGGAGAAGGCCGTCATCCGAGATAGAGAGAGAGAGAGAGAGAGAGAGAGAGAGAGAGAGAGAGAGAGAGAGAGAGAGAGAGAGAGAGAGAGAGAGATACCTGCGACAAGACGCGTCGGCACCGTTTGACATGAGGCTCACAGATTTTTTTTTTTTTACGAAGAGACTCTATGGCCGGTATTCATTGTCCGATATTATATTTGAGATCGTCTTAAGTTCGAGCTTGAAATGCTACGCATCTATTTGATTGGTTGAATGAGGTCTTAAGTCAACCTCGAAGCAAACTTAAGACGATTTTAAATATAAGATCGGACTATGATACCGGCCTATATCGAAAATATAGAGAATCCAGATGCATCTAGATCGGGAATTTATTCGAGCGAGAAATACGTTTAATTACGAGGCGCGTATTTAACCTTTAGTTTGAAAAAAAAAGTTTAATTACGAGGCGCGTATTTAACTTTTAGTTTGAAAAAAAAAATTTTGCAATTGTATATTTTTTTTAAATATGTTTCTACAGATATAGATATAATTGTTGTAATTTTTATAAATAAAGTAGAGAGAGGCGCGTTGAAAAGAGGAATAAAAGTGCGTAACCTTAAGTAGATTGAATTATAAATACCTGCGCTTCTTGACGCTTCGATGTAAAATGGCGCCTCCTTTGAATTCATCGATGACTCGACCGAGAGATGCGCAGTCGGAGACGATACGTGAACTACTGCGCAATAATCGATACAGCTCCGCCGGTAAATTTCAAATGCGTCAGCTTGATGTTTTCCAAACACACGGACACTTTTTTTTATTGTAACTGTCGATTATATAATTGTTGACGTAGCAAAACACAGTCCCAGACATATTTTCTACAGATATCTGTAAAATGATAGAAAATATCATCTATTAATTTTACGTATATAATTAAAAAAGCACACAATTATATGTAAATATTCGTTGTCAAGATGTATAACATTTATATAATTCTTTTTTAGAGAAATAATCCTTTCATCCTATCTAATATCTCGAAACAAAAATAATCAATGTTATTTATTAAGCCTAGCAAAAAAATGTATATGCATTGGAAACGAATGGCTTCGTGGAAATGTTAATTATTGACAGTTTTTCATACGCATTCTAGCGAATTTTTTATCCATGAATTTCATCCATGGCTGGGTGGCTGCTTATAATGTTGCGCAAATGGCTAATAATCTCGAATTGAAAGATTTCCTTTCGATTTCGTGTCGCATAAGTACAGAGGACGATGAGTTTTATTGAGAAAGCGTTTCCACGTATCAAGAAGTCCTTGTAAAATTTAATTTCCAATTTTACCTGACAGATACTGTAATCTGTTGCGCCAAAGAATGATTCGTCGAATTATTTTTACATTTGTTTCGAAATATTATGAGACGAATTAATTTTTGTCCATTTCTTTGTCATTTTTTCCATCTTCCAAACCACCTGAAGAATTTATCTCGCACACAAACTCATAGTATCAAACATTTAAAATCAATACTGATCGCGTGATAACGCGCATCTCCCTTCTGCGAGAGGAAACGGATTGCAGGATCGCAAAATTGCAGGCCTCGCGTAGCCGGAAGTGTGTCTAAACTTCGCGTGACCGGTTGCGCCGAGAGGTCCGCGTAGCTGTCGAGGTTTAGAATCTCGAACGGGGACTTGGATATGACTACGAGCCGAACACATACAATGGCGGGGGTGTCGAGTGAAGGAGACGGGGGGTCGGAGCGAGGGAAGAAAGAAATGGATAAAAAAATAAAAGGAAAAAAAGAGATACGAAGGAGTGGTAACGGACTTCGAGTCTCGGTGATCGTTTTCCGGTTTTCCGTTCTCGCAAGGCACAATTCCACCTCCTTCTCATTGCGCTCTTCTGCGTCCTTCTCCGTCTTTGCCTTTCTCTCTCTCTGTCTTTCTCCGTCTGTATCACCTCTCTCGAGCGCTCGACCCTCCGCTCTTGTCCTGTCTCGCGCGAGAGGGAAAGTATTTTATATCACGCTTGGCTTGGCAAGAGAAAGGGGACACGGTTCGCTCCTAATTTCTGTGCCTTAACTTCGTGAACCTATATATCGCGTTGCCCGCCATGTATGCGCCTGTAATTCGACGCCGTGCTCGAATTGTTGCACGCTCTCGCCGCGCGACCACCGTGAGTTTACGTCCCAATGTGAACTTTGCGCGACCGCGCACTCTTAGGCAAGATCGATATTATCGATATTATCAAGAAGTTTAACACAAACCAAAGAAATGCAACATACTTAACTTGAAAAATTACATTGTATATCTTTAGAATACATTTTCAAAATGTATGTGTAATTTGAGAAACCATGATATGAAATGCAGCTTCTTTTTATTATGTTAAAATAAATGATAAGATCTTTTATGCTATTATTATCTCTTCTTTCTTTTCGATTGTATCTTGCTAAAGCTTTATAGACAAAAATGATCTACTCGTATATACATATATAATTTTTTTGATAAAATAATCTTGATATTTGTCAAATAAGTGACAATTCATGCAATTCTATTAACTTGATGAAAATATAATTTCGAACTTTATAATCTACAGTTACGATGCGAAAACATTTACATGATGCGCATCTTGAATACACAGTTCAAACGAGATATCGAATATGTTTCGCAATGCTATTTCTTTATGCGGAATGAAAACAAAGAAAATTCTTCGAGCGTCACGTAAATTCGCGCAGCGATGCGGGAAAGATTTTTAATATTGATTCCCTGTTGATGGAATCGTCTTCGCACGCGGAAAATTCTTATCCGCGAAGAGACCTAGTAATAAGGCTTCTCGATGAAATCGATCGCTCGGAGAAGAGGATAAAGCGAATTCACGGCGCACCGAGAAAGAAAGAGAGATGAAACACAGAGTGGGAGGACAGAGAAAGAGATGCAGCAACAGCAACGGCTCCTTGGCACAAGTCCGGTTAAAAGTGAAATCGACCATGTACCGTCATAGCCATTATTATATGTTATTCAAGCCAGACAGAACGGGCGATAGGATACCTGAGGCTGCTGTTACGAGAGTTGCGCGTTGGAAACGTAACTCGGCCGTCCCGAGGCTCATTGTTTCGTGACATTGATAGAAGCAGCGGCGATTTTCTCGTCAAGTATGTTCCAATTAAGGATCCGTAATCTTCCTACGTGTTCTCCAATCCCTTTTTTCGCTCCTTCCACATCTTAGGATTTAGGAGCGCGTGTATATAAGCCATTGCGCGCTCCACAGCCATCCGCGTTAATTACGAAAGTGAAAGTATGGCTCGTTCATGATGTTGGATATGAAATAAAAAAGAAATATTCATGCTTCTCCTCTTCTTCTTTCCATTGCTTTTACGTAATTTGGTTGATCTTGTTACCGTTTTTCATTCTGATTGACCGCGTCTCCGACTACGTCCACGCGTGGTCAGTGGAAGAGACGTTTTCTCTGCAAAATCGTCGAATGATAATATAAAAGATCGGATAAAATTTAATAATATAAATCTACTAAACACAATTATGCCCTTAAATAATTAATATATTTAAATTAAATACTCAACATTTCATCAAACTTCGAAGTGTAATGTGATTTTTTTTGAGGACTTATTCTAGATAGAAGAGTAAAATTTAAATGTATTTCTTGAAAATTTTTAATTTTGTTAAAAACTTGTAATTGTCTCAATTTCTTTTCTCATACATACCGTCTTTACGTCAATTTGCGTTAATGAATTTCGGTAACAAAACCCGGAAACTATTTTATACAATCCCTCTATCTCAATCGCTTCGTAATCAAATTTCTAATTCGATCTCGCAAGATCGATCGACCGAGTCGAGAATTTCGTAAAGATTTCACTGTCGTCTCCGGCATATCGGTTTTGCATGTTACGTCATTATTTGCTGAAATAATTAAGCAAATTAAATAAAATGACGATAATTGATAATTTGCAAATATACAATAATTATCAATACAATAAATATTCTCAAAATTGAAAGAATTACCTTGTGAAAAACTTGTTGAATTTCTTTCATAAACTATGCAGCGCATAGGCATCGGCCATTGTGACGATCGCGTGTAAATAATAATTTTGTATATAGAAAAAGATTAGTGATGTTGTGTAATCATCCGGTTAGATCGCGCGTTGCTAATAAAGCTGCAATCTCTCTCTGCCTTTCACAATGCATAACGGAAATCGTGACTGGTTATGTCGCGTTTACGCCATGATTGATGAAATTATTTAAACTCTCTCTCTCTGGATAAAGTTGTTTGATTATCTACCGAGTCCAAAGATAATTGGAGATTTTGATATAAACGACCTTTGGTAATATCGCATGTAGTTACCATTAGTTTAAATATTCCTAAAACAAAAAAAAATATAAGAATTTATATAAAAAAAATTATTGTAATTTATATATAAAAAATATATGTAAATAAAATACATTAATAAAAATATTATACATTATAAAAAATATATGTATATGTAAAATACATTGTATTAAAATATTAAAATATTAAAAATAATTACAAAACATTATTTAATCAAAAAGACAAAATGTAAAAAATAAATAGTGCATGCACTATTTATATCTTGTTGTAAAAAATAAATGTATGTATATATAAAAATATATGTATATAAAATATATGTATATATGTATATAAAAATATATGTATAAAATAAATAATACTGTAATTCTTTTCATATACTAAAAAAAATGATGAAATTTCGAGATAAACATAGAGCCGTCTCTATATATGGCTATTTTAAAAAATAAATCTCTACTTTAATAAAGACGTTAGACATTTACATCCCATATAGCACAGAATATTGCAGTAATATTACAATATTGCTACAATATTGCAGCAATATTGCTGCGATATTGTAGCGATATTGTAATATTACTGTAATATTCTGTGCTGTGTGGGATTGCACGAGAAAAAATTAGCTACTTTTTATTGTAAATTTAATATTCTAAAGATTATGGTTGCAACGAGATATAAATAGTGCATATATGGACTATTTATTTTTTACATTTTGTCTTTTTGATTAAATAATGTTTTGTAATTATTTTAATATTTTAATATTTTAATACAATGTATTTTATATATACATATATTTTTTATAATCACTTATAAGTGATTTCTAATCTTTTCTTGCAATAAAATGTAGAATAATTCGTCTGTAACAGATAAGAGAGGAAGAAAGAATTAATTGTTATCTAATGAAATTTTTCAAATTGTTGTCACTTTAATTTGAGCTGTGTGATAACAAATCAGTCGATTAATCAATTGCAGAAAGCGATTATATTTTTGATTAAAAGTTCAATATGATAATATTTCATGATAGTATCTTTATCTTGTTTATTACTCATATAATTTCTAAATATAACATACTGAAAAACCGATGATAATGATATTTAAGATAATGGTATAACCATCTGCAATGTAATTGAGAAAATCAGATATGCATGATATCTTTATCCTTATAATCTATTACATTCAAGATAAATGTCTTTTTTTCACATCGTCATTATCAAAGAATTATTAATATATCATATGCAAATCAAAGAATTAGATCATTATCGCAAGAATAAATGATTTTAAATAAATCTTCGGAGAGGTTCCACGTGCTAGAAATAAATTTTAAGATGAAATTAAGTTAATATCAACAATTCGATTAAGATATAATATTTGATTGTTAAGCTTTCAATCCAAAGAGACTTGATCATTTATCGAATATTATTATTCTCTTTAATCAGAGTCGATATTTCTTTACAACCTATCCTTACAATTAATGTGATCATTTATCATTTGATCCCTTAACTTATTGTCAAACACTGAATAAAAACAAAAAGAGACATTTGTTTGGGCGAAATATACGTATATTATTACATTTTTATCGTATATATGGATTTACGACGAATTGAAAAACACATTACAAATGATATAGTATAAGCTCAGATAAGATTATAGAAAGGTCATATATTGTATCATAGCCATATACTTTTGTTGATTGCGCCATAAAATATCTATAAATTTGCATTGTTTTTTTCAAAATTAATCATGAAAAGAATTACATCATTTATTCAAATTATCTATGTTCATTACAAAATATAATGCGTCAAATATATCACAATAAATGTATAAACATATAAATAAAATATAGAAGCAGAATTTAACTTTCCAAGATTTACGATAAAGTTAGAAGAAAAATATTATATTCTTTAACGTAAAAATTCGAAAAAATTGATTTTTTTTCTAAATTAGAAAATGTAAACAATAATAAATATTATAGGGAAAAATGCATTATAAGATGTAAATGAATAGTTTTGATTATCGACAAAAATGAAGAATATTACTTCTATATATTATATATATATATATATGTTGTTTATATTATCTACTTATATACATTTACTTATCTAGGTACACCAAGCAGATTATTAGAAATGAAGATAATATCTGGAATTTTGAATCGATACAGTATTTCATTACATTTATTAATTGATTATAATTCATCATATATAATTACAATAATAATAATAATAATAATAATAATAATAATAATAATAATAATAATAATAATATAATAGATATATAATCAGAATAATAAAAAATTAAATTAATTGCTTTCGGTTCTTGTGACAGCTGCCTCAATGCCGTTTAGTTCCTAGCAATCCTACAGAGTTTGCTTGCTTAGTTGCAAGTAAATTTTAGAATCTTTTTTTTTTTAATTTTAGAGAATACATTTGTGCATCTTGTATAATACATATGTTGCACAATTTTTAATGAACTCTCTATTCTTTTTTTGGTTTTTTTTATAATACCTTAAAATATGAATTAAAAAATATGTAATTTAAAAAATACTTATTAATTTGCCCCGAGTGATCCAAGCTTTTATAAGATTACTTTTCTCTCTTATTTTAAATATTAAAAAAACACAAAATAATTAAAACATGCTTATCATTATTACATATCGGCCGCCTCATTTTTTTGCAATATAGAAAGAGATATTTTTCGTTATCAGAACTCTATATATGTATACAATTTATGCCGAAATTTATAACTCTATGTTAAATGCACTAATTGCTTATAAAAAAAAACTGAAAGAATTTATTTTTGATAAGCAGTTTTTCTCTCTGAAATATCAATTCTTATATCTAGACTGTATGTAGGAGCTATAATATGCGCTACATATGTAAAGAGATATAATTAAATTATCTATTCTGATATTTTATGTATCATGCAACAGGAGAAATATTGATAATCATGAATATTATTCCTTGTTAATAATATCAGAAGGATCATTTTTAATGCTCTTAATCTGCAGTTTCTTATTAACTACTAAAAAATAAAAGTATTTTTAATAAGAACAAGAAAAAAAAGCGATTTTAAAGCATTGTCTGAGAGAAAAAAGCTGCATAAACTGCACGTTACAAGTATTTTAACAATAGTTAAATACATTTTCGTTTATAAAATTACCCATAAACATTTTTTTAAAGAACAAATTTTGAAAAAGGCAAACAAAATAATGTAAAATTATGTTGTTTAAAAACAAATTGTGTACAACACACTTACCATTTGTTGAAAATAAGAAAAAAAGAAAAAGTAAAATTATTTGATACAGCAGAAGCTGCAAAAAGATGCATTGTTTGAGAGAAATGCCTATGTATATATACTCCAAAATATTTTTGAAATAATAAAGCTAATTTAAAGGCGGCTCAATAAAATCGTAGATAAAGTGTGGATTATTTGAAGTGTCTGTTAATATTTCAGGTGGTGTCAATCCCATTGTTGGATCAGTATCCCTCCATGGATCAATATCATTTCCTCCAATATCCAGACCAATTCGCAAGTTAGCCGGTGTGTTGCCAATAACAAAGTGATCTTCAGTTAAAGGTAAAACATCTTTTAACAAAAGCCTAAATATTGAGATAAAAAAAATTATTAAATTCTTTGATAAAATTATTAAAAAAGATAAAAATTAATATTAATACTCATATCAAATAACACAAGTTTTCTCACCAAATATCTTCATCAGCAACAACGTGAACTTTAGGGATGGGAAATCCATTGAATGGAGAAGCAACAGGTAATGTATAAGCACCCATATTTTCAAAAATTATCCATTCACCAAGTTCCATATCATGCAACATAATATTGTCGACAACTTTATCCAATCCGTCACACGTCGGTCCCCATATGCTTGAAGGAATCATTTTCCCGCAACCATTCTAATGATAAAGATCAAGATTAGATATTAATAAAAGAAACGGGAAAAAATATTATATTCAGATTTTCTTTTATCTAAATAATATTACCTTCAGAGGGATGGGAGTTACATGTTGATGATCGTACAGCAGACAATTGAAGGATCCATAAACACCGTCGTTGATATAATACATATTATGTGTAACAGTGGTGGAAGAATTTTCATCTCCACGTACAGAACGTTTGCTATGAATATTTGTTGCCAAAGTAAACGCAGATGCGACATAAAAACGGCCCGGTTCAGCAATCACGTGAACAGCATCGGCTAAAATGCAAAAAAAATTTTAATTTAAGTTGCACAATGTCAAATAGGATATACCCACAGTAACTAAGTAACAAAGAGAAAGAAACTTACTACTGAAATATTCGTCGAGAGCTTTGTTGATAATCTCAGCCATTTTGTCAATGCTTGTGCCTTTATCGCCTGGATAACCACCACCAAGATCCAAAAGATATGGTTTAAAACCAAGATTGGTAGCCATATCGAATAATATCTTGCAATGATGAATAGCACAATGATATATGGGTGGATCTTGACATCCGGAACCAACGTGAAAGCTAAAGCCGACTACGTTAAGACCCAACATGTATGCAAGGCGTAAAAGACTAGGAGCCTCGTGTATCGGATCACAGCCAAATTTCATGCCAAGCGGACACTGGGCCGTTTCCGCATCACAACGAATTCGTATAACAATCTACAAAAAAAAATATATATATATATATATACATATATGTATAAAAGAAAAGAATATATATATATATATAAAAAATAAATACTTAAAAAAAAAAATAAAATTGTTATCATGATTATATTTAGAAATGAGAAAATACTAAAGAGAAAATAGTAAATATTAATGTAGTTATTATACACAGTTACCTTAGCCGTCGGAAAAAGTTTTTTAATTTTATACAATTCATTTTCGTTATCTACTGTCATAGTATCCACTCTCATTGCAGCAGCATGACGAATATGTGAAGCAGGTTTAGCCGGATTAGCAAAGATAATTCTTGATGAATCCACGCCAACACTTAATACTTTATTTATTTCATTCTATATAAAATAAAGATTTGTATAAATAAAAATAAATAAATAAATATGTGTGTATATGTACAGATACACACAAAATATGCAGTTTAGAAAAATGTATTTATTACTTTCTAAAATAAAAGTACATTTGAAGCTATATTAATATATATAATATTTACCTTAGATGCGCAATCGAAACCAACACCGAGGGCCGCTAATACCTCGATTACCATCAAATTATCGTTACATTTTACAGCTGGAATTAAAAAATTTATATAAATAAAGAATACTTTGTCATATACTATAAATTATACTATAAACTCCAAATTATACTATAAACTTATACATTGTACTATAAATTCTAAATATATAAATGGCTTACCATAATAGGGTTCAACTCGTGGCAATTTTTCTTTCCAGATTTGATGTTTTTGTACAATATCTCCTATATCCAATACATAGAAAGCTTCTTCTTGTAAACCACTCAATGCAATATTTTTGATAACAGTCGCAACATTGGACTCGCTATCCAATACATGGATGCGTTCGTCTAGATTTGTTATCTTCATGTTGAATGAGTTTTATGAATCAGTACTCTGTAGGTGCTAGGCAGCAAACTGAAAAATTAAGCAAATATATACGTTTTTATATTATATAGATGCTAATATTGTACATTTTGTTTTAATAAATCTAATAATAATAACAAAAAACATACGAGGCAGCTGTCAATGCTAGTCGGGTGAGTCGTGAGGAGGCGGATTAAAACAAGATCACTGTGGGGGTGCTAGCAAAGCCACGGGGGCTCTGCATTCAGGGCCAACTTCCAGTTGCCGCAGTTACTCAAGCACCCACCAGCAGACTGGCCAACCAGTCTATTGTAGATAGAACCCTATAAGAAAATAAAATTTTTATAAATTTTTGCTAAATGTTATAAGGTTTATTTACTATGAAATACTAATTTGTACATAAAAAATGTCTAAATATATAGAAATTTAAACTCCACAATAATAGAAATTTAAAATGATAATGGAAATTGAATGATAGAAATTTAAAATTTATATAACTAATAGGATATGAGGGAATTATCTAAATATTAATGCATTCATAAATTAACATATGATACATTAAAATAATTTAGTAGTCTACTGGATATAAAATCGTTTATCTTATCTGCTTATCTTTTTCTTTTTTATCAAAGTATTGAAAATTACATATGGTATTTCTTCTGCAAACTCATTATAATAAATTAAATATGATAAAAAATGAAGACATTTTATATTATTTTAATTTGCTCACTTAATTTGATTGCTTCCTTCCATATTGTATGTGTGTATGTATGTAATAAATAGATTACATACATATATACATACAGTTTGCTTTGTTATTTATATTTTACAGTTATATTTTAATTTTGAAAAATTTTACATCAAAATTTAATTTAATGAAACATATAAATTTAATCTTACCTGAAGGAAAGTAATTCTCGTTTTTTTATAGACACAGTACATAAAATTATGCTTACAATTGTTTGAAAGTTTTTATAATTTTAAAATTTAGCCTTTTCAATTTGTTCCATATGTGCAAAATAAAAATGAAATATAAAAGAAAAAAATTTTTTTAAATTATTTAAAACTTAATTAATTAACTTAGTAAAATATGAGTAAAAGCTCTGTTTATTATAATGAAGCTCGAATGGATTCAGACTCAATACTGAACTGGCAATTGGTTCAACCATTACTTATATCAAGAAGATAAGTAGTATCAGGCAGGCTTTACTTATACAAAATTATCTGACAGCTAAGAAATATATGAAAACCAATTTTGAGCAAAAGGATAATATAAAATCCACTCAAGATCAAGAGTCAAACTTCATTGGAAGAGTTGGGAAATACCACGTTTATCTATTACATTTAAATTATGATTAATTATTTATCTATCCACAGTGCTATGTCAATATTTGATATAAGTATCAAATGATGTAACATTTTCATAATAGTAAAAAATACTCGATTAAATGTAATACAAAAAATATAATACTTGTCTATAAAATAAATATCTTAAAAAAGTAGCATAATTTTAGAATACATGCATAGAGAAATTTCTTTTACAGTTTAAATAAGTTCAAAATATGTTGGAAATAAATTACAATATGTTTCTTTTTATGTATTAAAAGTTTCTTTTCCACATGTATACTCATAAAATAAGAATGGATATAGTGCAATGGTATTAAAATATATAACAAAATATTACATATTCATTTATATATAAGTTTGGAAAATTAAAATTAATAAAATTCCTTATCTCTCTAAATGCTTATAAGCTTGAACAAAACTACAAAGCACAGTTCTTATATAACGTAACAATAGCTTTACTGGTTTGAAGAAGAAATACCAGTCTGAATAGGCTAATACAAGACAAGATATGGGTAAACATAACTACTGGCCATTCTACAGACATTGATGTTGAAACAAGCAATCTGACACACACGAGAAGATTTCAAAAACATATCTTATCACAATTTATGCATGTATATGTGTACTTGTAAAGTATTGCTTTTATAATTTACTTCATTTGCATAATTGGCTGGAAAAATGTATATGAAACTTGTCATAAAAAATAAACACTGAGTTGGCAAGAAATCTCAACTGGCGATGAGTGTTAATAAGTAAATCAATAAAATTAATTTATTTTTAAAATTATTTAGATATAAGCATGTTTCAAGTTTATCAATGAGGAAAAAACAGCGTTGAAGGGAATTCCCAGGAATATTTTTTTCATACATATTAAAAGTACATGGAATTATTTTATGCTTAATATAGTTAGTTCGTCTTAATACAAGTATTTAATACATTTGGATTTTAGAAGGTACTCTCTTTATATATTGCACAACATATGCCAACAATATGAATTGTCATGTGTGACGCATAATCAAAAGCGAAATGGGGGAAACATTATTTTGCACTAAAATGATACATATCGAAGAGATTGTAGAAACTATACCAGGAAAATTGTGTATTAATCAGTGAACTTTGAACTGAAAGCTGGAGTAAACAGAAACCGACGCGATCTCAACAGAACTCGATTTGGGTATCATTGTACAAGTGAAAAATCATTTTTTTTTCCCTTCCCTTCTCTTTTCCTCGATAACAAAGAATGCAAAGTAAGGGGTTCATGAATCATCGTCTATAATAAATGCGATTTTCACGTGATTGAGCGTACCTCGCCGCTGATAGGGGACGAGATATATATGATTATAGATATATAGATCACCCAGCATACGTAAAAAGCTGCATTGTGCTCCGTCCACGAGGAGTCGCGGATACGTACCTTATCGAACGATCGCCACCCTGCGGGTCGGCACACGGTTATTGACGGAATGATGGAAGTTTTCGGTGACTGGATCTCAAAAATCAGTCAGATCGGTCGACGAGGTACGGGTTGTCGTTCGTGGCGACCAGTGCCTGTCGTCGAGTTCTCGGTACTCCGTGCGGCCTCGCTTCGGGGCAAGGACATTCGTTTCGTCCGTTCGTAACCCGGTTTACGCGTCACGTGCGAGCATCGTAACGTCGTCGTCAAATCGTGTATTTCAATCGTGTTACCGTCAGGAGGATTTCGTCCCGAGATAAGAAGGGAGCCGAAACAAACGTACGACACGAAGTCGACTTCGTACACCGCCAACACACCACCTCGCCGCCAGCCGTGCGCGATCGCGAAAGGGACGATATGGATTCTCTACGTTCCAAAATGGAACTAATCGCTCGCGCATGCGCACCGCCGCGGCTGCGTAGCAGACGCTCGCGCGGGAACTTCGTAACGCCCGTATCTGACAATGCAATTTTTGAGACGCTCGGTCGCCTTGGTGACCGGACGTGTTCCAAGTGTCCTTTGGACAAATATTTTTGAGTTTTTCCTCTCACGAGGATTTGATTTGTAGCACTCTTATGTTTATGGCCGGAGTACACCCTTGAAGGGACGTGGCCAAATAAATTGAAGAAAGAAGAAGAAGAAGAAGACAATGCAATTTTTCGTGCAAGCACCGACGAGATACTAAGATACTATTGGGTGCTTTCCATTTAGCGACACAAGTCGACACAAGTGTCATTCTATCTTTGTTTATTGTATTCATTGAAAAAAGATAGAACGACGCTTGTGTCGACTTGTGTCGCTAAATGGAAAGCATCCATTAAAGACCGATGATCTTATGGGACTTAGGGCCTGAGCAGAATGGCTAAGGGCCTGAGCAGAATGGCTGACTTATAACCTTAAGACAGTGTTTTATGCCCTAAGTCTTTGTCTTAGGTAACGCACAATACTGTGTTATGTCTTTTAAAATTATAAGTTAGCCATTCTGCTCAGGCCCTAACTTATAATCTTAAAAGACATAACACAGTATTGTGCGTTACCTAAGACAAAGACTTAGGGCATAAAACAGTGTCTTAAGGTTATAAGTCAGCCATTCTGCTTAGGCCCTTAGTGTAATCCGAAAAAAACGTGCAAAATGCTACTGTAGGTAACAAAATCTTTACATTGTCGATAATAAAATAACGATTTGATACATAATTTATCATTTTTGAAACAGATATATAAAAGATTTATACATTTTCGATAATAAAACAATAGCAGAATGATCTAAAATATTCGTATGATTTAAATAACTCTTGTAATTGTCTGCAATATAATCAAAACGGCCGATAATATCATCAATCTTCTATTATCTCCGGGCCCACCGGGCCCACTTTGCGGTTACGAAAATTTACCCAGAGCTGACGGTCTTTAAAGGTCATTCTACAATAGAGTCGTAAAGTCGTAAGTCGTAAGAAATTGACCAATCCCAGTTGAAGTTCAGGAGAATAATCAACTGTGATTGGTCAATTTCTTACGACTTACGACTTTACGACTCTATTGTAGAATGACCTTAAGCGTCGTCTACAATGGCAGTAGGATTAATGGATTAAAGCTGTAACTCAAGAAAGTAACCAATCACAGTCGAGTATTCTTTTGATGCTTGACTGTGATTGGTCACTTTCTTGAGTTACAGCTTTAACTTAATCCCATCGACATATATAATGGACTGAGCATTGCGATAGCCAGGCGAGCGCCCGCTATAGAGAGAGAGATACTACATGGGAGGCCTATGTCTGTCTCTTTTGCTAGTATCTCATTGGTAAGTTTGTTTCCCGCCTCGATGGGCGGGAACGAAAATTACCAATGAGATACTAGCAAAAGAGACAGAATAGGCCTCCCATGTAGTATCTCTCTATAGCGGGCGCTCGCCTGGCTATCGCAAGCTCAGTCCATTATACATATGTCGATGATTAATCCTACTGCCATTGTAGACAACACTTAACTATCTCGTCGGTGGTGCAAGTTATTGCAGTGACTTAATTGCCGCAACTTAATAGCTGCAGCAATTATTTGAATGTTAATCACAGCTACAGGCAACTAAAATAAAATTAACTGAACTCTTGCCAACTACAGAACAAAATATATTAAATAAGCAAGGGCGTCCGCAGGATTTTTTCAAGGGGGGAGGGATAATATAAAATGTTATTGTTAAATGAGGAATGTAGGCATTGAAAATATGAAATATGAATTTTTTTTCATTGAATTATGAATTTTTTTTCATTTTCCAAGAGAGTGCATGTGCACTGCTTGTCCCCTCCCCCCTCCTCCTGCAGATGCCCATGCCATCACGTTTATTCAAAAAAAGTGTATGTAAATGTTTTGCTGATTTCAAATTCCAGGGAGGGGGGCAAATCTATCTTGCCCCCCTCTCCGGAGGGGGCCCATGTAAATAAGATTATGTTGGTACAATATATAAAATATTGTTGTCTCTTTTTAAAGCAAATATATATGTAACATATATAAGACTTATGTTCTAAATTCTCTAAAGATATTACTACAATTGCATGTAACTAGTTGCCAGAATTAGGACTGAGTATCGATTATGTAACTTTTTCTAAAGTGAAAACGTGAAAAGTGAAAAATTTCCGCCAATCACGCATCGATTTCATTTTAAAATGTGCGTGATTGGCGGAAATTGTTCACTTTTCACGTTTTTACTTTAGAAAAAGTTACATAATCGATACCCTGAATGTGCAATTACTGCAACCAAATTGCTTTTCAAAATTGCATAGTGTGATATAGAAAAAATTGCTGCAATTTATCGCAGCAATCAAATTGCTGCAACAAATTGCACAGTCAGATACAGGCTTAACGTCGACCAATCCTGCGCTTCGTTCTCGACGCGTGCAAGTGTCAATAGGGCGGTAGCCAATCAAATCTCTGTCCCTTCGGCCTTCGTTTGTCCGAGAAGATTTACTTTGCGTTCTATCTATTCACGAACCATGGATAAAATGTCATTCATAACCTTAGTCTGTACTTGACTCGTATAAAAGTATAAGTATTATTTTAGTGTATGAAAAAAATTATGTTGAATAGTAAGTTGTTAATGATAAATTATTAATTGACCGTGCGACAATGATGTGCGAGTTGAATAAAAAAAATGTTATTTTAAATGTCACATATGAAGCACGTCAGATAACAGTTACTTTTTTAAAATCAAATTTCTTATCGATATATAATTTCAGAAAATTTTACAATCATACATATGATAAAGGAACAAGAAAGATAGTTCATGGAGAAAGAATGCACTGCTAGGATAAATTTTACATTTTTAATTTAATTTTCAATATGTATAAATTTAATACGCTGAATTCTTCAAAGTTACCATTAGGACGTCTTTATTCCAGTAGAAAGTCAAATATTAAATCATCAAAAAACCATTATGATACGTTAAAGATTTCGCCATATGCTACCCAGAATGAAGTGAAATCAGCGTATTATAAATTATCTCTTGAATATCATCCTGATAAAAATAAAAGCGGATATGCAAAACAGAAATTTCATGATATCTCAGAGGCCTATGAAGTACTTGGCAATCATGAACTGCGTAAGAATTACGATCGAGATATAATGATTCATCATCCATCAAGTTCTACCACTGCTCAAGAGTCTACAGTTCACAATAAAGACAAGGTCTATTCAGGAAGTTCAAGAGTTTATAATTTTGATGCATGGGTGCATGCCCATTATGGAGAACAATTGCATAGATATCGTATAAGAAGAAAAATATATGAGCAACAAAAAGCGACGGAGGAATTAAGTCGTAGAGGAAAAGATTCTTCTCAAATCATACAATTTATCGTATTATTGATGATTTTAATATTAGCCATTAATTATGCGCAACAAAAGGTAGATGTGCCAGTTTCTGAAAATAAAAAAGATATAGAAAAAAATAATAAAAGAAACTAATTAACGTATTTATTTAGAATCATATAAATTGATATTTGTTTTAATGCTAAATGTACAAATTTATTTTGTTTCTTATTGCTACATTTACTAGTAAAATAAAGAAGACACTAAATAGATTATGGTAAAAGATAAAATATCAATGTTCTATATTATTTTATACATCCTTTAAAATGATGTTATAAAGTTACAACACATAGTTAATATATTAAATAATATTATATCAAGACAAAAAGGAATCAAACATCTCTCTTGTGTAGCAAATATTTCAGAAATATTACCATGTAAGAATGTAAAATTCTGGGTAAATGTAATAATGTATAATTGTAATGTATAATTGTAAATTATAATGCACATTACTCAGTATCAATGTAAATTACTTGATATAAAAATGATGAAAAATTAATTTACAAGAAATCAATATAAAAAATAGTTAAAGTTATATCTTATATATGCTGTGATTAACCATATAGATATATTTTAAAAACAAATAAATAATACATAGATGCTACGTACATGTAACTTTTCAAATTATTTAATATGGCCTATAAACTGGTAATCCCGATGGCAAAGGCATTGGCATAGCTACAGGTCCAGTCGGATATGGTATAGAAGGTGTTATTCCAGGGAAATTTGAAGCAATCGGATAGCCAGGAGTATTGTTGGAAGAATGACCTTTTCGTATAAGCTCTCTTAGTTTGTCCACTTTCACTTTACGTAAGTGCATAAATTTCCTACGTGACAAAAATTGATCCAAAAACTCGTCCACTTCGATATCACCAGCTAAAAATTTCTCTGCTACTGTCTATATATTGAAAAGATATAATTTAATTTAGATAATTTTTATCAAATAAATGAGTATACAAATATTTTTATATGTACTTCTGATTCTTCCTCAATTTCAGCAGCAGCTGCTTGCAATAAATCAAGTGCAGTATCGACAGTCATTGTACCAGATTTATCACCTGTAAATGTAGTATATGTAGTTTTATAAATAGATATATTGTGTCATCCTACAAACGATAACTTACGCATTTCATCTAATTTGTTTTTGACACTAGTACACAATTGATTGGCCTGCTCGCTCAGTTCTTTCAATATCTGTTTGCCTTCTTCCAATTCAGGTTGCTTGGTCAAATTAAATTCAGCCAAAGATCTATTGCTTGCCATTAACATTTCCTTTTCAGTCTCCAGATTCTTAAACTAGTTTTAATTTAATATTAAAATAATTTATTTTCATATAAGTTATTTATATAATATTATATAGTTTCATGCATGCAATGCAAATCCTTCTCATTATATATTATAGATTTATATAAAACAATAAATATTGTTTACAGATAAATAAATATCCGTTATTATTTATAATAAATATTTCAATTTAAATTTAATAATAATAAATATGAAGACTTTTAAATACAAAGAAGATGATACATATAAGTAATTTAATAACCTATAGTTTATTCAAATCGCTAAATAATATGTTACTCTTTTTGTAATTAAACTTGGTACTTAATTAAATTCAATATTATAATCGTACCTGTTTTATATCTTTCACGATATCTTCGAATTTTCCGTCATTGTTTAATAATTCCTTCAACTCCTCGTTATCTAAGTGAGACAATAAACCCAGTGCAGCGGGTATGTCCGGTTCCTGATTCGATTTATACATTCCTCTTAGAAATTGATCCACACAACAATTTCTTTATTCTAACGTATTCGCTTTTTTACGAATTATTTATAAATTATTCAATAACAATCCTAAAGACGAAGTAATGACAGATGATGACAGATACGTTCCAAAGAGGTTAAATTCCTTGTATGGCGTTCAGCGCCATCTCGTGAGTCAGATGATCGCTAGCTTTGTTGGTAAAGTAGTTTTCGTGAGAACAGTGCTGCCGTACGTGGCGTGGCGTACAATTAATTAACGGTAACCGGTGAGTGAGCTTTTCAAACGCAAGCAGAGAGCACAAATCGATCCCGCGATGCGATAGAATAACAGCCGACAGCTTTTCCTCGACGTCTGGCAGACGATTACGCGCCGATTATTTCCAAGAGGGAGGAAAAGAAGAAAGCAAGAGACATGGAATCCGCGATCGGACACCTCGAGCAAAGCGTATGTATAATTTGAAGCATATTTTTACGTGGTTTTTTGTAAAATCGTTCGTCGCACAATCAGTGCAACGGAGGAACGTTATTCACGACTGTCAAGAATGACTTTGAGCAGCGAATTTTCTCGTGCTTCAGGTACAAAAAGCCGATGGAAAGTTGGACATGATCGCGTGGCAAATAGACGCTTTCGAGAAAGCTTTCGAGGAGCCGGAAGACGAGGTAGGGATTTTTTGCTCCGACACAAATAGTATGATTACGAATCAGTCATACTTTTATCAAGTTTGTTCTTTTTAGCTTTGCATTTTATATAAATATGCAGGCTATCTTGCTTTTCTAAATTAATTATTAATTTTGAGTTTCTTTAATAAATTAGAGGTCAAAATCTTAAGATGAATAATGTGTAAATTGCAAACAATTTGGAAAATAAATTTATAAAATTTATAAATTTAAAAAATTTATAAATCTAACAGAATGTAGATTATTTGATAATAATAGTACAATGCAAGTCTTGAATTTGAAACAAGAAAAAATGTAACATTATGGGCATTTTTCAGCAAAGACACATTGAAACACAGTGAATTATTTCATCCTTGTTTGCATTCAGCAACAAGGATGAAACAATACACTGTATTCTCTATGTGCTTGCTAGAAAACACCCAATAAAAGATAGAATATATAAGAGTATGTAAATACAACTAAAAAGAGCAAATATATTGTGTTGCATCTGTACAGAGAGTTCTCTGTGACAGAATATTGAATAAGTGATGTCACATTGTGTTCATTGAACAATTCCTGCTTAAAGCCAGGACGCTCCGTTTTACTTGACGTTAAATATGTCCTGTGCGACGTCATATTTGAAAATTTTTCGTGTGCACTTTATTGTTTGCCGTGTTTTTGGGATCTTCAATCATCAAACCGCTTTCCATTTTGTGCTTCCAACAGATATCTGTGCTTCGCCTATTACACTCTGTTCATCAGGTTACGAAAGATTATCAAAATCTCCGTCAAGAAATTTTGGAAGTTCAGCAGTTACAGAAACAGCTTTCTGATTCACTTAGAGCTCAGCTTACACAGGTGCACGGACATTTTAATTTATTGCGCAATAAGATTGTAGGACAAACTAAACCACAACTGAAATAAAAATCAAATTTATTATATGTTTGGAAGAATCTGATATATTTTTTAGAATATTATTTGAAGAAATTTACACATACTTTACATGAGATGAAAATCAAAAGTGCATTGTATTGAAACATTATGAGTATCCACACTTTCTATTGTAAAAGTATTCAAAATAGAGCAAAAAATTGCAAAAAATCCTGTGGTATATAATTAAAAAAAATAATGTATTGCATATTACTAAGAAATATTTCAACATTTTTTAAAAAATTTTAATAATGTTGTAACTAATGACTTCTAACAATATTCAATCAATGTTTGTTGTATTCTTTTTTTTATAAGCATTGTTTAAAAGACGTTAAAAACTTTTAATATTGAATTCTCTTCAGAAATGGAGCGAGGGATCAATAGCTATTATTAATACAAAACTTATTTGCCTTATGCCTTAAATGTAGTAATGGGGGCCAATCTATGTGGTGGTATATATTGAGAACAATATCGAAACACATGTTAGATTATTTTTTATTAAACTCATTACATCACAGCCCCTATTATTTGTTAATCAACATTTTAAAAGCATATTAATAAACAATACAATATTATGTTTAATCTGCATACAAAAATTAAAATTTCTCAGTAGTGCATTAATTGAATGGCTAAAAAGTGATGTTTGTGTATTTTTATTATTATTATTATTATTATTAAATTATAATTTATTTTGTACATATCTTTTACACCATTTTGAGGACAATGGTTATTGAGAACTTAAGTTCCTCGTATATCAGTCGTCAAATTTTAAAATATTAAAAATACAAGCTTAGCATGGTATCTTTGTGCACTTCATATCTAGCTTTAGATGAGTTAGATATTAATGCTTTTTTAATGCGAATTTTAAATTTCAGATAGCAATTTCAGAAATGCTAAATAATATAAACAATGATATTTTGAATATTTTTATGTCTTATTTAATATCATTAATAATACTGTCTGTGTTGCATATATACTGGGTTTACATATAGTGCAACATGGACAGATTATACATGATACTTACTATTAATTGTGATCAAAGCAACTAGAAATAAATATTAATATCATGTAGAATTTTTTTGCAAGTAATATAATAGTATAAAAATATATCTTCCATTTGTAAAATGTATCTTATAATTTGTCTTCCCATGTATTAAAAATATAATAACAATTATTTTTCTTTATTTTATCTTTATGTAGAGCAATTCAAAAATTTATGAATAATTTCCAGAGAAATATTAATAATATGTTGCTCTTGCTATACAAATTTTTTTTAATCTTGCTATAATTTTAACAGACTCATAAATAATTATTATCTCTCATCATGCATAGGACTTTTGCAACTACAATACAATTTATTCAATATGTATGTAACTCTGAAAAGCATTATATATTCAAAAAATTTCCAAACTATTCCCGCAGATTTTCAAATATATACAATGCTTAGTGTTTAGCACGCTCAATGTTTTTCTTGAAACACACAGAGAATTTTCAATATCTTCTGATTTGCAAAAAAAAATGAATGTAACATGAAGGAAGATGAAGGAGAACGTGAGATAAATATATAAAGATAATATGTGTGGAAACTCCTCAGAAATGGAAAACACTATTGCCTTAAGACATAGATCTGCATTTACATGTGCTATTCTTCAATTAGATATAAAACATTTACACGCACTATATGTAAGTTATAACAATTTATTTAAAATGTACTTTCAGGAAACTTGTTCAACGTTGTGAGCTAATGGATTTCTTAAATTATTTTTTTAACTGTTTTCACACATAAATCATCTTATATTAAATAATATCTAATACATGTGATTAATTATTTAACATTATTTATATTATCCGTATAGATTTACTGTGCGAATTTATCCGAATTAGTGCTTATTACCTAATCAATTGGTAAATGGAATAAATAATGTATAGCGCAAACTTGAATTTTCACATATAGAGTAACTGAGTTTCATGATGTTAAATTGTTTGTTGTTATACATGTAATGAAATACGCTATTTCTTTCTAAAAAAAAAAAAATAAAATAAAAACGCGCTATTTCGTTCTAAAAAAAAAAAATAAAATAAAAACTATCGATTTACTCGTATTCTTACATCTAGTCGATTAATGGTATCCCACGGGAAACTCCTCCAAGTCAATATTATTATGCAAAAAAAAACAATGTTTTTGATACTCAGTAACTCGCATTATTATTAGGTCTATTACGATTGATCTATATTGCGATTAATCAAGATGTGTCTGTCGAAAAATTGGGAAGAAACTTAATTATTGCATTATATCTATATTAATCGTGATATAAGTCATTGTATCTCGTTTCGTAGTTTTTATCTGAAAAATTGATAGATATTATTTTTATTTTGATAGAAAGAAAAAGAATATGTATAACACTATCAAACCAGAGTCATATGCATCCATAATTTTTCGATATAATTTATTTATACGCATATTGCAATTTTTAATATTGCAATAATACATACATGTATAATGCGTATTGCATTACATAATATTTAATAATTTTATTCTTCGATACATATGACTTTGTTGATACAGAAAATCTATTGATAAATAGTCTATTATTTTACACATGATTGTTAACACATGATATAAATAAAATAGTTCTAAGATATAAGTTAAGAGAAAAATTATTTGAAATACATTGAATACATGTGCCAAAAATTCGATCAATCAATAATACGTTATTTTATTGGAAATTAATTGCTCATGATTTGTTTCCTCTTTGAATTTTACATATCAGATTGAAAATCTGTTGAATGTTTATTCATCTTTTCTCAAAATATTCCTAAATATTTTTATTAAAAAAAAATAAATAATCCTACGAGATTAACTAAATAATCTGACGAGATTACATTATTTAATATAATTGTAGATATATATGAAAGAAATATTGGTTTATTAAAGGGCGTTGCATAGAGTAACATAATGCCTTATAACTTAAATAAGTTGAACAAATAAAATCTTTCGAGTCTTGAAGTGCAATATCTTGATATTTTAATCTATATTTTTCTATACTTTTCATTGGCTATATGTTTTAGGTGCCTTTCTTCTAAATTAAAAATTATTTTCTAGAAATGAGAGAGAAAAATAATAATTTCTTTTTTTCCATGTGACACGACACATAAGAATTCATGACGCACCACTTGAGAAATGATGTGTAGCATTCTAAACATTTAAATATTATCGTGTTCATTTACACAGTTACAATGTGCTTCGTCCTTAAATAAACATCTTGTACATATTTATTAATAAATGGCATACAACCATAATTCGCTGCATGTTGCATGCATAGATACAATGTATCAATCGCATATTATTTAATAGTATGTTACTCAATTTATTCTTATTAGAATCAATATTTATGTAATGTATATAATCATGCAGTTACAACTTCATTATAGTTGAAGATGTGAAATATTGAAGTGGATTTTAATTATATTACTTTATATATCTATTTATAATATTTCGCGTGCGCAAAACTAAAAATTTAAATTAAAATTGTAATTGGGAAAGTGATATATATATAATATATATTACTTCCTCATAATATATATATAAATAAATTATATACATAATTCAATTATGTATATAAATTATAAAATTGATTTCTAGGGATGAGTCTTTTATTTAGCACGTACTGAAAACTGTATATATATAATTGCAGTATATATATATATATATATATATAAAATATTAAAGTTTGTCGATCTTATTTATCAGTCTATTATACACACAATTGCTCAAAATTTCGATGTATATTAACAAATACGATTTGACAGAAACTGTATCTTTTTAGATATTTATCGCATCATTATAAATAATAAATTATCTCTGTAGCAAACCCCCGAGAGTGCGATATTTTTCATTATTATATAGAACTAATATAACAATAATTTTAGCGATCAAAAGTAAATTAAAAAAAATCTATCTAATCGTCTTCATTTGTTACAAATTAAAAAAAAGAATAAAAAATTAAGAAATAAAATAATAATAATACAAAAATAATATACAATAATAGAAAAATAATACACACTAAGAAAATGTAAAAACTAAAAAAATTATAATTTATATTAAAATGGAATCAAATCAGTTTGATATTTCTGACTCATGTTTTGTCGAAACTAGAATTTCTTAAAAATGAAGCTTCCGTCTCGCTCCAGCGAAGTGATGTTACTTTAAATGTCAGACAGGCGAGGTCAAACGAGCTAAGAGCCTAATCAATTACTCATTTCCCCTCGCTAACGCCCACGGCGAGGAGACGCTTTTCAAAGAAATTTATTTTGAACGACAAATGCCTCGAGGGAGAAGATGAAAGATGCACCAGGAAAGTAATAAATAATCTTTTACTAACGAAACAAATCGATGAAAGCAGAAGTATCTATTCTATTTTTTATTGGTATGATTCATTAACTTCGACTGCATATATTTGACAACGAATCTGGAAAATATGTTGTGCCAAACAGCACAAGAGAGCGGCAAGCGGTTTGACCTCATAGGTGGAGCCAAGCGAGAACCGGTTATTCCATGCACGGATGAAGGAAAAGCGTCTCTCAAATATAAGAGCGAGGTTGTAGACCTTCGCCTACAGTGGAATCCTCTCCTCGTGTTAGAATATGTAGCCACGCGTTTATAATGTGCATTCAATATGCATTCCCTATGCAATAGTGAGCTCGTCGATAAATATTAATGACCTTGCATCGCGAACTTGACCAAATGTGATCCTTACTTGACGTAGATATACAAACTTTCTAGTGAATTATCCGGAGTTGCATGATGTCTTTTTAATCATTAAGCTCTGAAACAAATTCATATTATATTAATATAATTTATATTAACAATTTATTTTAACATAATTTATATTATAGTATATTCTTCCTTAGCGAAAGTGCCGAAGATTATCATTACAACTTTCCACAATCTTTAGTAGATATTTTCGTGTATTTGAAACAAAGTTTGAAATTAAAATTCTTGATAATTTTTATCATTGATATTAAATCGTTGATTAAAATTAGAGTATATATCATCTTATTACTCCTGAAATATGCTGCGCTTAAGATCTTTAAAGACGCATCAGTCTGATCAGTTCTGAGTTAAATGACCGATGACAAGTTCGTTTTCATTTCCGCGTTTCTGGATGTACGATCGAGAAGCGTATCATTCATGAATCGTGCGGATCTCTCTGTCGATTAGAAATTTATAGAAATCGTACGCGTGGATAGGCAGAAGAAAAATGTCTCCCGCGTGATTCTCTTCCTTTCTAGATTCTAGAATGTTTGCATTTCGGCTGACCGCGAGCGGTAGCTTTCCGCTCAATTTCCACCGTTGTCGTGGGAAAGTACTCTTGTTCCGCTCGTGATACGGATATCCGTGTAGGACGATTCACGTGCAACGATGCGTTTTGCAAAGAAGAGACGCAATCACGAATTGTAATATTTATTCCATACCATTCTAGCATTTTATTAGTGACATAGAAGATAAAATCTATAATTTTTTAAAAGAATAATAGAGTTTATCAATTGCATTATATAAATATATAATGAGAGAGAGAGAGAATATTATAAAACTGTTGGAGTATTATTAATAAAAGTAGTATTTTTTATATAATTTATATTATACAGGATGTCTCATTTCAATTTCCCCAGGCAAACATTTCGAAAAATAATGAAAAATCGAAAAAATGTTTCAGACAAAAGTTGTATGGTTTCTAGGGGGACATAAGATGATGCCATTAGTTTGACCTTGAAGAGTCACATGAAGGTTACGTGAAGGTCATTTTGAATTTCTTAAATGGAACACCTATATATTTTGCATATTGTTGTAGCTTATCTCGAGAGCTTTCCAAAACACTATAAATAAACACTTTTTCATCGAGTATTTTTTGAGTTATGAGGCTTGAATAATTTCTTAATTTTACATAAACCATAAAATATCTTGTAAAATATTCATTTTTCGATTATCTCACCTTAATACTTTTATATACAAAATAATGAGAGAAATCGATTGGTGTAAAGAAAACATAGTTTGCAATTAACAATTACATATTTTTTCTTAAAAATAAATTTTGTCTAAAACATTTTTTCGATTTTTCATTATTTTCCGAAATATTTGCCTGAGGAAATTAAAATGAGACATTCTGTATATATAATTTACATTTTTTTATATAATTTTATTTATTTGATTCAAAGGATAATTTATATATAATAGATTGGAAATCGTTATCTCTATATATTATTTTTCTTGTTAAAAATTATTCTTTTAAAATTAATCTATAATATTAGATTCTTAGTATTATATATTCATTGTCAGTTTCAAAATACTTCAACGTTGTACGTCGGCCGCGCCGACAACAAAAGCCGGAAGTAAACGTTCAAGGAGCGTGTCGAATAAACCGCAGTTCGGCCGGAAACCCGAAAGAGGGAATCATCCTGCGGATGGAGTGAGAGTAGTCGTGGCGTGAATGTATTCCTATTGCAAACTTGCATTGGTCGCAAGCTCCTACTTTCTGTTCAATTTTCTAGCGCGAAAGTGCAACTGCTCGATATGACACGCATATTGCGTGCATGAATGCTTTTGTTACAGTGGCAAGGGCAGAAGGAAAAGTTCGTGAAAGGCGCTCTTCTTTCATTGAGAAATGAAAAAATCTCTTTGTTTTTACGACGTTTTGAGTGCATGAAATATTTGATTTCGTAAAATGTTAGCCAAAATCATGTATTAATAAAATATTGTTTCTCGTACTTTTTGAAAATTTCATTAAGAGAGTTACTAATTTCTAGTTTCAAATAATTTAAAAATCAAATTTGTTTCCATATTTTTATCTTTTAGATAAAATATATAAAATTATTGCCGATTCTTTTTTTCTGGAACGCCTCATACACTATCCAATAGTTTTGCAGATTTGTTCACAGAGGAAGAAAGCTACAGATTTTCACCTAAACACCTGAACACATCGAGTAACGGGACAGTTTTCCATTTGCATTAATGTGTTCTTAAGAACCTATTAAGAAAATGTACAGATTTTAGAAAAATATATAATTAAAGTAAAAAGAATTCAAGTAAAAAAAAAAAATATATAATTAAAATATTAGATATAAATTACTTAAATTATAATTTTTTGCTTTCCATAAAATAATTCTCTAATATTGCTAATATAAAATTTATACCAATATATATCTTTGATATACAATATATATCTTTGAAAGAATAAATTTTTGTTAATATAAGCGTCCAATAAAAATACATGCATATTAAAATTCTGCAATAATAATGATTCAAATTCGAATTTTGGTCTCACGAGTATACTTTTCGAAAAATTAAATTGTCTACAACTATACCATCGTACCATCGTCATGTCGTGAATGCGGACGAACACCTCGTTCTAATAACCTACTCCCACACCAATTGGCCAGACCATTCGCTCGCTTGGTCGGTCGGTCGGTCCTCTGGCGAAGTGTCAGATTCAGTCGTCGAGTGACCGGTTTCGGGCCCTGTTCGCTACAACGGCTCTGAATCACCTTCGCGGCCGATGCGGGAAAGCGGGGCCTTCATTCTTTCACATCAACAGGTAAGTACCAAGTAAAGAATCTATAAAGAGAAAATTAAATTCATATTTCATTTACAAAATCGTAATTGATATAACATTCATTCAAGTTATGGATCATCTGAAGAAAGCATATCAATTTGTTTATTAACTAATCAGAAATAATTAAACTTGTGTCAAATTTAAAAAAATAAATTGTCATATGTATTATTAAATTGCAAATATAAAGTTAATCTTTTATGTGTTATTACAATTGCTTCCTGTCTTGGAATCTTTTGTTTTCATATTATTAATTAATCAACTGTACTTTTATTCAGAAAAGAAATTAATATATGTAAAAAATCGAATTTTTATTCTAAGATATTCTGCATATTAATTAGTGAAAGGAAATAACATGTTAGAATTCATACATGAATTATTAATATGCAATATATCAATTATCTAATACTTTTATATAGAAGCAAGAACAAATTTTTATAATATGATTTTAAAGATTTTCATAAAACATATCTGAAACTATGGAAAAGTACAGCGTTCCCAATCTTATCTTGACGCAATTTACAATATTTTCACAGGAAAGTCACAGCTTATATGTGTGGAGTCGAATTAACACATGAATAAAATTGTTTAAATCTGAAGCAAAAATTTTCACGAGAGAAAAGTCATTATTTTTGTAATCTTATTTTCCTCATTTTTCTTCTTATTTTTCTCAATTTTATATTTCTAGGTTCTTATCTCTCAAAGCAAATCCACGATATCTGGGATATCTCACGTATTGTGTGTCGGTGTAATAACCAGTTTAGTGAGCTCCTTGTCATTGTGTTCCGTGGCTTTCGAATGCAGCTGGTATTTTAACGGCGATTTTATGTGCCTTAGTGAGACCGCGATCGATGAAATAGCGAAATTAACGCTCTTACGACAGTCGAGTATACAATAGAGACTCTACAGTACGCTTTGAATGAGATTCTCTAGTTTAGCCTTGATTAATATGCGCCTGTATTCTTACAACGATTTCTAATGCGATTTCTTGTGTCGACTTTGTGTTCATTGTCGTTGATTAATTTACGTGTGCGTGTCTCCATTACTTTTCAAGCGAAGTGTCCGTGGTTTCATAGAGTAAGAAAGGTCATCAAACTTGCGCGCAGTCTCTCTCTATACTTCTATGATTGTTGACTCACGAGTACATTGTCGTAGTTGCCATTCCTGTGTAAAATAATAAATTTCAATTATATTTTTATTCGGAAAATACATAATAAAATATATATAAAAATGACAAAAAATATAATAAGGATTAAGTGTGAGAATAAAATGAAAATTCATGTGAAAGATGTATAATAAAAAGATCATTAAAGGAAGAGACATTTCGTTTTTTTTTTGACTGAAGTTTTGAATTTAATCTTCTTCTCTAGCGTGAATCAAAGCTAACGTAGATAACTTAATGATTTACACCGCAGGGAATTGATACGATTTGAATGTGTATTTTAACATGTATTTTAACATAGATTTTTGTGATTGTATCGCTCATAAATTGACATTTATCTAGAGAGAGTCTCATGTGAATTTGAATTTTTTTACAGAGGCCTTGTCTCGCGACCAGACATGCGGTTCCTCGTACTTAATCTGACGTTATTAATCGTGAATTTGCTAGTCATTGGCGAAGTTTCTGCCCACGGAAGACTGATAGAACCACCCTCAAGGGCCTCCATGTGGAGATATGGCTTCGACACGCCTCACGATTACAACGATCACGAATGTTACTGCGGCGGCTTCACCAGGCAATGGCAGCGAAACAAAGGGAAATGCGGTATCTGCGGAGATCCCTGGGATTCTCCAACGGTAAGATCATCTTCTAGACTCTAGAAAAAGAGATGCTAATGTTAGCTGAAATCGCAAAACAGCATGTCCATAAAACAGAAGAATTAAAATTTCAAATAAATTAATTTTTATTTCTTTTTATTTAAAGATGTTTTGTATCTATTTTTAAAATATTGAGAATTTAATGAAAATTGTACAGAATGTCCTTACATATGTTTAGAATTTTCAGTACAATTTTTAAATCGATTCACTAAAGCATTTACAAGGATTTACACCGAATTAATGTGTTCTTATAGGAAATGTATAACCACGTCGATTCAAATGGCAAAACACAATAATAATATTCAGAATTTGTTTAAAATTTGCAAAAGTTTAGATACAGAGGAAATATTTGGTCAAATAATATTATACAAGTACTAACTGGTTAAAAAGATATTAAATATAATTCAATGACGTTAGTTGTATCTATCACAAGGCGAAATTCTTTGCCAAAAGTTAATCATTTTGATTAACAAAATTCGAAATATTTCAGTAAAAACGCAATAAGTATTAAAGAATACATCTCTGCGCTGTAGCTAAGATCAAATTGTAATATTCCACAATTTCTTACTCAAAATTTACCAAAAGTGGATATATTCGTCAATATTGATTTTCAGCTATTTTTTGCTGGGATTGTACACACAAAACATCCTTAAAAAAAGTTGAAATAGTTCGTATAACTTATATGTGTAATGTTAAAGATATATTATATTACTTAATAAATAATTTATTTATTATTGTATTAAAAGTTAAAAATCAAAATTGTCCGTCCTTCATCGGTCAGTGATCTTGGGAATGATAATGAAAATTTGAGAATTTTAATTAACGAATTATATAGCAAATGACATGGAAAGTCTTGCAAAGGTAATGTTCTCGAGAAGCATAATAATCCGGCTGCACTATATAATTATTTCGTAGCAAGCTTCTTGCAACACTAACCGCACACCATTATGCGCGATTCTTCGCTCCGTTGACCGTGGAATATCACATAATACCGCTAATGTCGACACGTTTCCGAAAATTGTATGGTACAGATATGGTAAAAGATCTGCTCGTTGGTCTGCTCCAAATTTTTTCTCTCATTTGTTCTAAATATTAACGCATTTAAGTGTATTAATAATTATTTATACAAAAAAATAAAAAAAAAACTGCTTGTAGATAGCAAGCAACTATTAAGATAAATAAAGATAATACTGTATAATTAATATGAATTAATTATACTAATGTCGATTCAATTATTAGAGTCTAATTGCTACAGTCAACAAGCAAAATTTTCACCGCTCGTAAAAGTTCGTATTACTAATGTGATAATAATATTTTTAATGCTTCTGTCAGATACTTGTTGATTTCTTTTCTATTCCTATGAAAGTGAGTGAAATGCATCTCAATATTATGAAGCGAATAATGTTATTCTGAATGAAGTTGTGCGTAATGATTCGTAACGAGAGGGAGAAAAAAATAATTACTTCCTTCGTTATAATAATAATAAAGCGATTTCGCAATTAGTTATTGATTAACCTTAATAAATTAAATGCAAGCACTACGAAATAATGCATTAAAAAAATATAGAAAATACCTCAATCAGTTTTACAACGCTGGTTATTTTGCATTCCTATCGTGAATTATAAACCATAAGATGGTTCCTTCCGTTTCATGTAAGATTATAAAATTCTTTCTGTGAATTTTAGTTATCGCTTTTAAAATGATTTTATTATGCAAATAAATAATTCTGCGATTTTTCCACATGTATGTGGCACGTAAGATAATAAAATTACAGACATACAAGATTATAAAGGCAGAACTTTGCTCTCACCTTAATTACAAATTTAAACTGGGTTATAGAATCCATGCACGAATGGAGATTAAAAAAAAAAAAACGTTAATTAAATGTGCTTCTCTTGGAACTTTCGTGATCCGGTCTCCATAATCGCGTTTTTTTATGCGGGACGCCTGGCCTTGATACGTATACCTGATACCGTACGGACGAAAGTAGTCCGAAACAGAAGTGAAATCCGCCTTCTTGCTCTTTCTTTCTCTTATCGATACTCACGTCATTTCCCTTCCTGTTTGATAATGTGTCTCGAGAGAATCATTCCAATAAATATATAATAAATAAAGAAAGCATGCAAATGAAATAGAGAGGATTTCAGTCTACATTATCTTATTTAGTCTATCTTATATTATCGTGTTTTTCAGCCACGTGTTCACGAGACGGGTGGCAAATATGGGAACGGCGTAATCGTTCGTCGTTATCGGACTGGATCCGTTATACCAGTTCGCGTGGAGCTGACGGCGAATCATCACGGCTATTTTGAGTTCCGTACCTGCGCTATGACCTACCGCGATCGGGAGGTCACCCAGGACTGCCTAGATCAGCATCTGTTATCCGCCGAGAACGGATCTACCCGCTACTATCCTGGTCCAGGCAATCGGGTCTTCGAGGGTTACTACAAGTTGCCAGAAGGTCTAACGTGCGCCCAATGTGTCTTCCAATGGCGATACATCGCCGGCAATAATTGGGGCGACTGTGGCAATGGCACAGGTACTATTTCTTGATGCTCCAATCGTAGAAAGTATATATATACAGGGTGTCCTATTTTAAAAATCGCACCTCGATAATTCTTCAACGAAGCATTTTCAGCAAAAATGTTTTAGACAAAAGGATGGTACAATGTATGGTTTTAAGAGGGATATAAGATGGTATCATTAATTTGATTTTGAATAATTACTTGAAAGTCACATGAAGGTTACCTTCAATTTTTTAAATGGAACCGCCTACTTTTATTGCATATTCTTGCAGCTCATCTCGAGAGCTTTCCAAAATACTATAATGAAGTATTTTTTTATTAAGTACTTTTCGAGTTATGAGGCTTGAAATAATTTCTTAATTTTACATTTACATCGTAAAATATCTTGTAAAATATTCATGTTTTGATTATCTTACCTTAATACTTTTATGCACAAAATAATGTGTGAAATCGATTGTAAAGAAAAAAACATAGTTATTTTTGAGAAAAAATATGTAATTGTTAATTGCAAATTATATATTTAATCCGATCAAAACTTTTAAAGTAGATATCTCGATTGAACATATAATAGGCTGAAAAAATAAACGCGTTGAATAAATTTAAAAAACGAACATTTAGAATAGATTAACAAATTAATATATAAAAAATAACATTTGGTATACGTTTACTATCATATGTGAAATCTAACAAGTGCTAGAAAGTGCTTACAGTATCAATAATCATGTTGCAATAGTTAAATCGTTATTGATGTCATTGCTTTGATATGTCATCAAAATTCTATCGACGCGGTAGAAAGCTATTACTTTATCTTGCATAATAAAAATGATTCAAGAGTTACTTCCCTTGCATAATATCTTATAGAAAAGTATAGTATTATATATACATACAAATTGGCACGCTAATATAATTCACGATATTTTTTACGATTTTTACCAAGATCTAAACCAATTATATATTTGGAAAGAAAATTGCATACGCAGACATTATTTATAATATTTACATATGATCAGATAGAAATTCTTGTCTCATTTCATGTCGGAATATAACTTCATTGTGAAACCATATAATGATGCTTACAGGAGCGGTCGGATGCGGACCTCAAGAGGAATTTCGAGCCTGCGCTGACATTTTAATCAGCGACACCGAGACATTATCGCCAAAGCTACCGAAGCAGCCGACGTCTACTTCTACCTACGACGATTCGTCGACAAGTTCACCGTTACCAAAATCTACCGGGCCATACTGGCTCTTCAGCGTTGTCATCGCCGGTACGTGCCTGTTGGTGGTGCTGGCTGTTATGGCGTTGCTTTACACGTACTACTATCACGCCGGCAGAGCCAAAAAGTGGCTCATGGCGAGGAGATCTCTGGCGCAGGAAAGTTCGCCGCCGATTGCCCCGCCGAGGCACAAAAGGCATCATCATCTATCGAACACGCAGCTGCAATTGTAGTGTCTGTACTCGATTGTCGATATCACACGTCTTGGAAAAAAGGATAGTTGCGTTTCGAGATCAATGTACGATATTGTTGCGACGATGGAAGTTTTTTCCCATTTCTGTAGACATCACAAATTTTCATAGAGAACCATCAGCAAATATCTCAAGCGATTAACATTTCTAGGCGCACGTATTTTCTTGTATATATCAATTTTATTTTATATTAAAAGTATTTATTTTATATATAATCATATATCTTTCTCTCTTGTGATATATTTTCCTTCTTGAAATATCCACTCGGTATGAAAAATTAATATGTACCGAATTTAGATTGATTAATGCTAGCTTAGCATTTGCATGAAAGAAATTTTTGTAGTGCATAAAGTGTACAATTTATACGATTGTTTAACGTACAGAGAACTTTCTATAACTTAAACATTTAATTTTTTAATATCCAGTATTTGCACTTTTATCAAATTAATCTTTAATTCACTGTAAGACAGATTTATTGTAACAGCACATACTGACATGAAATGATATTGTATTTATGTAATCGCGATGATAATCGGTAAATCGAGACATAATTATTACATATGATACCAATTTTTTTTTTAGAAACATTCTTGAAATCTTGATTGCTCATTGATTCCACTTCTTCTCAAAGTCGTGCTGTCGTTACTATTACTTATAATATTATTATTATTATTTAATATTATTACGCGATATCATAGATAATAAGATCTATGACAAATCAAATGTCGTATAGTTTATTGTCGTTCCAATAACTTGACTTGTGTCTCATTTTTCTTCGTTTGAATTCTTTTGAAATCAAGTGACTTATCGATGTTGATCATTTTGTCCTGAATATTTGTACCATCAGTAGGCAAATGAGCTTCCATAGCAATTGCTTTATCGTGATACTCGATAAGCCCTTCGAAAGTCCATTATGGTAAGTAATCAGATGAATCTCCTTTAAATCTCCATGAACTTTGAATATTTCCTCGAGTTCCTTTTTCGTTGTAGTAGATGGAAGTCCTACAAAATGTAATATTGAAGAAAATATTATTTGGAACATTTTAATTAAACAATTTTGCATAAATAAATAAGGAAACAGATTATAATTACATAAAGAAAGCAGTTTTTGTAATGTAAGTTATTATCATGTAATTGCATAAAATTTATACCTTTAACAAAAAATTATTTTTTGAGAGTAGAATTAATTTAATAATTTAATTAAATTTGAGTCTAGAACTTCTTGTATTAGGATCGGATCTGGAAACAAACAGGACGTCTTTTTAAAGTTGTCCTATTTAATTTTAAAACTTCTTCCTCCGTTAGCGACATTATCATTGATCTTCTTATCGGTTTCTTTCTACGCTTCGTTTCTTATTAATTCTTTTTCGACTTTATCCGGAACTTTTTCCCCTTTCGCGTGATCTTCCTCGTTCGCGACATCCATCTTCCCCTCCACTCTTCTTGAAAATGATAAGCTTATTATTCATTCATAGAAACTGCTACCTATAAAATCTGTCGTTGAAAGAGCATGATTATGTTTATATGTTTTGTGCAGCATTGAGATGCCGAAAATACATACATTGCGCATTTACCGATTGCACAGGCATGTGTCCATATCACAACTCCATTCCCTAATTCAAAAAGTTTTCAATACGTTGAAAAAAATGATACTTATTAAATATATATTTAATATATGTATTTATATATTAAAATATATATTTAATATATATATTAATATATTAAATATATATTTAATATATTTACGTTTAAATATATATTTAATAAGTATCATTTTTTACAAAATATTCCACAGCACTATATACAAGCGTTCGAGCGCTCCTTTCATTCGTCCGATTTTAATATTTAATATTTTTGTTATTATTGCGAAAATTGTAAAATGAAAATATATAATAAATATATATAAATTTTCTGTTCAATTTATAGTCTCTATCTCCTCATAAGCGCTTGTATATAGTGCTCTGGAATACCCTGTATATATGTCCGCAAATAATACCAGTAATGTAATACGCTCTCGAAAATTGTCAAAATTATTAATATAATATATTTCTATATATTATTAATATGGAATATATTTCTATATTTCGAAAAATAAACTAAAATGAATTGATACAATTTGCGGATTTAAATTAGCTAGAATGTTTTTTTAATTCATGTAATAAAATCTTCAGTGAGAATTATATCATTCCATGAATCTAAAGTAGATGTTTCCTTTGTGAGATTAAAGTTGGAGTTTGGAGTCTTCGAATAAAACTGACAGCGTGATTAATAAAAAAAAAAAACATGAAATGAATTCGTAGAATTACCAGTACAATATTCGTTTTGCATATCGAATTACAAGATTATATGGTACGAATCATTAAGTTTATTTATTATTTTCATCTTTTTTAATCATTTTTATATTAAAAATGATATGCTATACTATATGTCTATCCTTGTAATAAAAGACTATTGTATATTTCTGTACAGGAAAAACTAAATTAAAAAAATCATTTGAGAAAAATGATCAAAGATTTTGCATTTACAATTTAATGTGTCGAATGAAATATTATTACGATAATATCGTTCAATTTTCGATGTACATTTCGTCACATTAATTAGTTGACATCATCTGAAGGCAATTGAATCATTAAATCACTTATTCATGTATTCACTATTTTCATATCTTTCTATAATATATTATATAATATAATATATTTCAAAAATGTATGTACACTTTAATGCAAAATTAAAATTATTGAATATATATGCAATGGAAATCTAAAAAATCTCTGATTATTTATGATTATAATTTTAATCATAAATTAATTTATGTAATTTTCCAGAATCAGCAAAGGCAAGCAAAATCAAACATAAAAAAAAACAATCGAGTTATCCAAGACGTATCTCAACTACTGTAAAACATACGCGAAAATTGCTTAGCAAATATAATAAAAGGACATAATAAAAAAAAAAATAAATAAAAGTGAGTACAAAATATTAACTGTAATAAATAATATACAACGTGTTTCTTGTTTGGCACGAGAAATATTTAAGCATAATATTTTCTCGTTCCATTCTTTCATAAAAGATATTTTAGTGTAATATTCTTTTAATTCGTCAAAGATATTTTAGCATAATATTCTTTTATTTTTTCTAATAATAAATGTACACATTCGTAGAAAAATATGTACGAGAAATAAACTTGAAAAAAATATCATTGAAAAGATGTACGAGAGAAAGGAAATAAAGATTTTCAATTGTTAATAATTCAATTGTTGTCAACATGTTAATAATTTGTCGATTTTACACTCTTACGTAATTAAAAGGATATTCTCTAAAAGTGAATCTGTGAAAATATCATTATCACTAATTTAAACAGTAAAGCAAGTTTTCACTGAGAATCAGTAAGTATATTACTGGTCTTAAAAAACTTACTTTTTGTTACTTATTTGTCTTATATCTTAGTGAATTTTAATTGATTATAATCAGTTAAAGTAAAATTCACTGTAAAACCAATAAATTCTACTGTAAAACCAATAATCGCTAGTCTGTTCGTTTATGATCACTATCTCTCTATTTAAGTTTTAATCATGAGAATTAAATAAAGCTTGCAAAAAGGAACAGATAATATTAAAAATATTATTTTTGATTTCTGATACAATTGATTAATTCAATTTCTGATACAATCTTAATAGAGAGACTTCAGGTATTAAATCGATTTTTATAAATCGGGCAAATAAATTTTCGGCGAATAAACAAAAATTATTCGTACATTATCTATTTACAATAACAAATTCAATAATATAAATAAAAAAAATGCACGTAATATAAATAAAAAAATTTTAAATACAATAAATATAAATAAAAAATACAATAAATATAAATATAAATAAAATCTTTAGTATTATATGAAATAGAAAGATAAATTGTAGTTTAATATTTTATTGATTGAAACAGTCAATATTATTAACTATTAATCATAATATATCAATATTATTAACTAATTCTTCTAATAAAATATCACTGATTTACAGTGTTGTACTTACATAATCAGTGATTATTTTCTGTTTTTCACAGTGTTGACCTTTTCACAGTGATAATACACTGATTCACTTTTGGAGAGTACACATTTCATTGACGTAATAACTCTCCGACTTCGCTTTGATGATAGCCAAAGTATAAATAAAGTTCCTAACTCGTTGGATTTCGATTATTTGCAATTTCTCTTAATATTGCATTCCATCTCTTGTATGAGGGAAAACCGAATGATGATCTCATTCACGGTCGCCTTGATTCGAGATGCCCCACTACTGGAGCCATCACAGAACGTGTTTTCTGGAAACTGTAAGCGTGTGTTAAGGCGATTTATATGGTTAGTTGATGTCTTGACTAAGTTCGATAAAGATTGCAAGATCGAAACTGCAAGAATTAATACGCCAAAGTTAATTGTTGATTCCAAATTTAAAGCAGATACAAAACAGTGCTCGCGATATATATTAACGATCGATGGACGTGCATATAGTATATAATATTTTAAAATAAAAAAACGAACAGAAAATATATAAATATAACCTTATAATATCGAGAGGGTAAAAACGGATATTTATTTGCGGAAGTGTTGATTTTCACCTGAATTTCAAGTCTATTGATTAATGAAGTGGTGCATGAACACGACTTGTTATCATCAATTCGACAATTGCTGAATAATCAAGATGCAAGATGAATACACAGTTCGAAAGGAAGATAATTCACCGTCGTATAAAATTCCTCTAATTTTGAACGATTGAAAACGTGATAAACGCGAAACTAATATTAAAAAAATTTCGGAATATGTGTTCTTATTGCGAAAATTTGGTCAATTTGCATATACATTGCGCATAAATCATCTATTTATCTGAAACGAAAACTTTAACTTGACATTTAGCATGCTTTTTGGTAGAAATTGATGTTGAATTGTAAAAATAAATCGCGCTATTCTCATTTTTCACATATTCTTAGGTTTAACTTCGCATTTCAGTTTCGTATATATTAAGTACATTATATATTAAGTGTCTCTCTCATCCGCATTATAAAAGCTTCATATCTAATAATTCAATTTCTTCAATCTAGCAGCATTTCTATCCGAATAATTTTATTATTATTACAGAAAGAATTTTCGTTGATTTGACTGATTATTTATGGATTTATCCAATAAGATTAACAATATAATTAAAAAATACAAATTTTTTTACGAAATATTCTTATTGAAAAAATAGATTAAAAAAAGTATTTTATATATATTACATTATTATTATTGTTCAATAAAAAAAAACTAATTTGAATAGAAATAATTTTTTTTAGACCAAGTCAATTGTGATTTAAAAATACAAATAGATAAGAAATTATTGAATTATTTAAATCATAAAGACATTTAATAACAAAAATTTCGTTGGAAATATCATTTCATTTTTCAAGAAAGTAAATATCGTTGAACTTCGTATTTTATATTAAACTGTGATTAAACAATTTATCACATCATATATTGAAATATTCAATCTATTATATTAAGGAATAATTCATGGAACATTATGTATATATATATTTTTACGAATTAATTAAAATATATTTTACAATTCGAGATTATCTGCATGTTCTTTCACTTTTCACGGTTTATTTGTGGTGCGTGGCGTAAACGCATTTTACATTACAAATCGAGATTGTGTTATTAATTAGATTGACTCTGATATTTATTATGCACATGTGTTAATCGAAGCTAATTTTGTTTTTTCTATTAAGTTTTTTCTATTAAGATTTTGAGTAAGGTGAAATTTGAACATTTCTCATTAAAAAATTTCTCTTTATCGATTAAAACTATGTGTTAAAATATCGAGCAAAATTATGTGTTAAAATTAAGAATGATTATATTATTTTGATTAATTTTTCACTATCAAAAAAACATACACATATCGGTAGAAAAATAAAATTGTAGTGAAAAAGTTTAATAAAAAAGTTTAATAAAAGTTATAGTGAAAAGTTTAATAAAAGTTATTTTGAAATTAAGAACCATTCGTAAAAGTAACTTGCGTCTATTTCGTTGTGTTTGCAATAAGACTTCACGATGGCTAAGGTTCCCATTTTGATTGTGTTACTGCCGCAGCTACTTTGCACGTTGTTAGAAGTATCCGGACAACAATCTCCATGTTTAGAATACTTCACATATATATTCGATCCTGCGACGAGTCAAGTGATGGGTCAGATCCAAATCCCATCCCCGCCAAAAAACGTCGAACTTTATTTGAAAGTGACATTAAGCATCGCTGTTGAGTTACCCACGGTAAAGCAAATAAAATATTCTACTATTAATAATTCAGAAGAAGAGTAAAGAAGCAGAATAGTTTTTCCATCAATATATAAATCTTCAATCATTTTCAATGAAAGTTAATTATACAAATAAAACCTGTTCTTTCTAAAATAAAATTTGATTAGCCGAATGCATATATTATTTTACAATTAAAAAATTTATGTACAATTAATTTTGTACAGTTAATAAATACAATTCTCTTTATTTTATGAATTATTAAAGTATTTTATTAAATATCGTTACGTTTCAGAACTATGTCGGTCTATTGAAAGTGGCGCAAATGAAAAACAAATTTGGAGATCAAAGGGATAATAAACCTTTGTTGTATCACATTCATTTTCCTTTGACTCAACCGTTACCACTACTAACCGGAATATGGGTTAACCATCAACAACGTTGTTCAGGTCCTCACGGTGAGTATTATATTATTTTTTAAGAAACAATATCAATGCCGTATATATTCGACACTATAGTTGCAATTTTTCTTCAATTTTTTTCTATATCAAGTTTGCAAAATAATCTCGTTTCATATTTTATTGTTAATTCAAATGAGTAAGTGTAAAGCTACAGATAGATATAAAGTTTGTTAAAGGAACTATTTTTATCTTTACTTAAAAAATCTTAGAATTAACATGTATTCTTGGAAAATTATTTTTTTCTCAAAAGATAATATAATTTGTTTTTAATATGTGCAACTCGTATTTCATTTTAGCAACAGGAGAAGTCGTGACTTCCATTACGCTGGATCACACTTTGTATCTGTCTTCTGTGTTGCCGAACTCACAGAATTCCTATGATTCGTCGCAGCAAAATCTAAACACAAATTTCCAACCCAATATCTCTTTGTCGACTCCGCAGCCGACAGTTCCAGTTTATACGTCAACGTTACATACACCTCTCACTCAACGTCCGATCACTTCCTCCGATGAGATCGACAAAAATCCATTTTTAAAGCCACCTGTTCAACCTGATCAACAAAGTTCCGAGTGCGGTATCAGCAATCCGCCAACCATCAATTCTTTAAGCTCCAATGAAATAAGGATGTCACGGGGTCAGTGGCCGTGGTTAGTGGCGATCTTTCGCTTGGCAACCAAATATGAATTGTTATGTGTCGGCTCCATTCTATCTAAAAAACACGTTATAACAGGTGTGTTTGAAGAAATCCATTTAGTAGAAATTATCCATTTATTAGAAATTTACAGAACATTGAATGTTCATTTCTAAGAAATTCGGTCTTCTTCTCATACATTACAGTTGAGAAATGCTTTATTCGTGTTGCTTGTTTATAGCGGCAAGCTGCCTTTGGTCCACCGAAAGCTTCTATCCCATTGGGACAGATACATTGATCGCATCTTTCGGAAAATATCTGCTTAATAGTCAGAATGAAACAGGAACCGAATATAGAGAGATTGCATTCTTTACGTTCCATCCCGATTACAATTCCTCAAGCATTAGTGGTGACGCCGATTTGGCGATTCTGACAATGAAAACTCCCATCGAGTTTAGCTCTACGATCAGACCTATTTGTATGTGGTATACCTTGGACTATCTGCAGAGAGTCGTCAACAAGACAGGATATATCGTATGGTGGAAGGATCCTTTTACCGAAGAAGGACCCCGAATGGCAAAGGTGCCAATAGTGAGTCAGGTAAAACTATCTCCTTTTCGATGATTTCTATTTTTCACATCCTCAATTTGATTTCTTTTAAATGAAAAAAGAAATATTTTCAAGATGAAATATTATCAAAATTTCATGTGAGATTACATCTTTGTTAAGTACAAAATTTTATAAATTCTCATAATTCGCGCTTCAATGCTTAACATTATGATTCGTTTTATATTCATAACGGATGGATTTGTCAAAATCATTATATGCTTTAAATTAAAATGATGAATGCGATATCGGTTTTAATGCACATTAATTAATCGCTATTAAGGCATAAGTACAAATTTTTGTAAATTTTTGAAACACTGGTATAATATATAAATATTGATTGCAAACATTATCAAATTGATCGATTTTATAAATTATTTATACAGAATAAAATTTTGTATAAGTCATAGATTTAAAAATCCCTTGTCTAATTATTGTTTAAATTATTAGGAGACATGTCTTTCGAGTCACCCGCAGTTCTTCAGCTTGACTTCGAGTCGCACTTTTTGTGCTGGTATGCGAAACGGCATCGGTCCATGCTTTGGTGCTGGCGGAAGCGGATTAATGTTTTACGATCCTGACATACAGCGTTATCAATTGCGCGGCATCCTTTCGCGGTCTATAACAGATCCCACGAATTCCTGTCATGGCAGGCATTACTTTATTTTCGTTGATGTAGCCAAATATGTATCCTGGATTTACCCGCAGATCTCTACTAAACAAGAACCTCCAATTTATCGACAATATTACCGAATTTATCTCTAAGTTTCTTAGAGTGAAATCTAACTCCAAACGAGTGAATATTCACTCCAAGTAGTAGTGAAAATACTCGTAATTAGTGAATATTCACTTTTCACAAAAGTGAATTGTTTAACTCTGAATGTAAAGTGAATGTGTCACTCGGTTCGAAGTGAACAATTCACTCAATCAGAGTGGAATCATCACTTTCGAGTTATTTTTCACTCAATTACGAGTGAACAGATTTAGGAAGTGAGATTCTAAGCCGTCTTTCACTAATAATAAGATTACACGTTACGTATATGACGTGAAGTTTCGATTAGTTGAAATGAGAAGCAATCATTGTTTTTTACTTGAATTAAACGAAGCTGAACATCGCACACAGCATGTTATTCACAGCATTATCTTATTGTCGGTGTAAAAGCCGATTAATCTCCTTTTTTCTTGTCATAGCCATATAAATATATTTAACGTTACACACAAAAAATATGTTTACACTCTTTCGAAATAAAAAGATATGTTGAAATAAAAAGATATATCTCTAAAAAGTCACTTTAATATGCCTCGTATACCAAGTACACGAGCAACGAGTAATGTCGCGAAACAATGATACGACAGTTGCTAATGGCGGACTCATGCATGCTTCACATGCGCTTCATTCACTCTTCACGAAAAATTTTCACTCGATATAGAATGAAAATACTGCATAGAGTGAAAATATTCAAAATGGAATATACATATTTACTCTACTTTGCAGAATGAATTTTTTTACTCTACAATATATTCAAAATGTCAGAAGAATTCACTCCTACGAGTAAAAAATAACTCTATCTAGAATGACTCGACCAGTCACTCAATTTTTTGAATGCATTTTTTCTCTAAGAAATTTAGAGTATAAAATATAATCGTTATAATCATTTCTCAAATCTCGTCTCGAGAATGTATCAGATGAGATACATATTAGATTGGAATTTCGTATGGTGAAATACGAACGGTTCAATAGTTTCTAATGTTTTGATTAAAGATCAATTGAAATTATTCAATTGAAAAACGGAGCAACTACGTGAAATTCGTCTTCAAATTTAAAATATTGATTAAAGTAGCGATACGCACTTGTTTGAATAACTTTTTTAAAAATTATAAGTAAATACGAAAGTGATAGAATGTCATTGACACAAAAAAAAAGAAAAATTTTACTTTTTTTGAAGAAAGTTTTTAAAAAAGAATAAGAATAAGAATGAATAAAAGAAGATTTCAATTCCTAAAGTTTTAAAAATTAAAGTTAATTAAAAAAAATTAAATTTTAAATTTATATATATATATATATATATATATATATATCTGCAGAAAAGATTGTATATTATTTATTTTATAAAATCTAGAAAAATACTTATATGCGTAGTAGTATGTGTGAATTTATAAGCATATATAAACATATATTTTAACAAAAGTTATATCTTTGAATATTGTTGTTACTTCGTTAAGATATTAGAGAATACTGTAAGTCATGAGTCATCAAGTAAAAGAGATGATTAAAATAAAAAATATTAGAATTGCCTGAAGCTTGATCGCTTCGTAAAGGATCATGTTTTAATTTATCCTGAATCTTTATACAGAATCTTTATATAGTTTTCGATCGAGATAGTTCAATTCACATAATCACGTGTTTCGATGTTTTAATAAAAGTTATTTATGATTGTGTGTATATGCGCGCATCTATATTCTACTAAAATTTTTTATATTTTGAATTGAACACCACTCAACAGATTGAAACAACTCAGTGCGAAAAATGTAGCTTACAGCACATTGATCTATATATTTGGATTTCTTTTCGTAAAATCATCCAAGTCGTACGATATAGGATGTTACTCGTCCCTAGATAGAAAATTAATGTTCAAATTAAAAATGACGATGCAGTTAAAACACAATCTCGGAAAAATTCTTCATAAGTTGCCAATCTTGTCTTCTAAGAAGGTATTAACTCATATAATTCAGATTCGCATGCTTTTAAAATAAATAAAAAGTCCTTTATTTTTTGTTGTTTATAGCAAAAATCTGTTGATGCTTTATATTTCTATAAAGGAAAAATTAAAATAGAAAAATGGTCAAAGATTTTGCATTTACAATTAAATATATTTGGAATTAAAATATTACCACTATATTATCATTCCAATTTTCCATGTATATTTTTGCCGTGTTGATTAGTTGCCAAGACAATTGCATCATTAAATCATTTATTCATGTCTTCATTATTCTCGTATTTTTCTATAATAGATTATATAAATATTTTGTGTACAAAGTATATACATCTTAAAATTAAAATGTTTGTAAATTGAATGTATATGAAATAGAAATCTGAAAAATCTCATGATTATTATTATTTATATAATATAATTTCTTCTACGTAATTTTCCAGAATCAGCACCAAAAGCAAGAAAAATCAAACATAAAAAAACACAATGGAATTGTCTAATAATAAAACAATTAAACTACTGTAAAATATACGCGAAAATTGCTTAGCAAACATAATAAAAAGATTAAAAAAAAGGTGAGTATATATTAGAAGGTATTAACTAAAATAAATAATATTTATTTCAGTTAATATCTTGTTTGTTGTTTGGCACAAGAAATGTTCAAGTATAGTACTTTCCTGTCTTATTCTTTTATAAAAGATATTTTAGCGTAATATTCTTTTAATTCTTCTAGAAACAATAAGTGCACATTCGTAAGAAAAATGTTCAAGAAATAAACTTGAAAAAAATATCATTGAAAAGATGTACAAGAGAAAGGAAACAAAAAATAAAGATTTTCAATTATTACATGTTAATAATTTGTCGATTTTGTGAGATTAAAAAAGATACATGCGTCATTGAAATAATAATTATGACGTCGCTTTGATGATAGCCAAAGCACAAATAAAGTTAATAAATCATACGTCGATTATTTGCTATTTCTCTTGTTATTGTATTCGATCTAAAGCTCTTTATATCACAAGGAAAAATCGAATCGATGATGATCATCGAATGATGATCTCACACACGCCTTGTATCGAGATGTCGTTTTACTGTAGCCATCATAGAATGTGTCTTTTAGAAACTGTAAGTGTATGTTAAGGCGTTTCATGATTAGTTGATGTCTCAACGAAGTTCGATAAGGATCGCCGTATGGAAGCTGCAATAATTAATACGCCAAAGTTAATTGTTGATTCCAAATTCAAAGCAGATACAACAGTACATTTTATGTTATTACACTACATTATTGTTATTGTTCGATCACTTAAAAAATGATTTGAATAAATATGATTTTTTTGTGCTAATTCAACTGTGATTGAAAAATACAAATTATAGATAAATTATCGAATTATTAAAAGCAAAACTCTAGTGAATATGAAAAAGTATTGTTATTATAAATAATACATTTAGTAATCGAATTATTTACCAACACAATTTTGATATGCTACGAATAATAATACAAAAATAAATAAATTAAATAAACAAAATTTTCTCAAAATTATATTTAAACCTGCTTGGGAGGAATTTATCTTTGCTAGAATTGTTATTGATTTTTTCCATTTTAGTTTACAAATACACTCACTCGCAAAGAAACGGACCACTAAATTTTAGCATAATTTTTTAACATCTTTCAATAGCGATAAATCAGCAAAAAATCATCCTATTCAAAGCTCAAATTTCTTTTGAAAACCAAGAAAATCAAATTTGAGTTATAAAAAATGTTTTATAAAATGGGGGATGTTGAAAATTGACTATAAAAAGAAAACAATTTTTTTTAAACTATTACTAAGAAGAATCGGCTCCCGGGTACAAAAATGTATGAGTTTTGAAATTCATTTATTTCCTAAATCCATATTTTAATCAATTTTCTAAGACCTTTTTTGAAAGTTAGACCATTTAGAAGAAAATGTTACAAAATAGACCTTTTCTTGTAAAATCTGCAAGTCAGAAATAAATTATCGTGGAAAACTTTTTCAAGAAGAAAATTAAAGTGTAACTCGAACCAATATGCTTCACATTCAGATTTATATATATGCATATATATAAGTCAGATTTAAATCTTGTGTGAGTGCGTGCGTGTAACATATGCATGCGTGTGTCTTGCGCTTGGTGTTAACCAGAATCAATGGTGTGGAATCTGATCTCATATGTATGTGTACGTGCGAGTGTTTAGTAATTAGGAAATATATATTGTTACGCCCTTGCTTCATGTTTCTGTGCCGCGTCGTTTGGCCGCGTTGTGGCAAAAGAAAAGAACGTCGTCATCAAGAAGATGTTGACAGTAGCGGCTGTCATTTGAGTCGGAAAATAGCTGTCAAGCTATCCGGACGCGTTTTACATACGAGCCGTTCCGTTGTGTTATCATTCTGTTAAAGACTGAGTGTTATTGTGTTGCCTATTAAAGTTCATTGTGTTCTCGTAAAAGTGTTCATTCATTTCGCGCGTCTCGCGAGCGGCTGATCTTTTTACGCGCGCCCTTCGATATATATCGAAGTCCTCGCCCCGAGCGTAACAATATAATAAATATTTATTATTGTCTCCTCGCGTATTAATTCTTCGAATATTAATTCGTTGGTCATCGTCATTATTCTTAATCAAATTTCTTTCTGTTTTAAATTTTTTTTTGCAAAGCGTTGCAGAATATATTACTAAACATCCACACACACACACACACACACACACACACAGATGATTTTTGCAGATGATTTATCGCTATTAAAAAATTATTTTATTTAGTGATCCGTTTCTTTTGTAAGTGAGTGTATAAATAATGTTACGTAATAAAGAATGTGGATGTATCGATATTTTTCCATTTTATTTTACAAATATAATAATGTTATTTGATAAATAACAATGCAGATGTAGCGATATTCAAATTTCACAAAACAATGGTTTCGAAAGTTACCTCTATTAACCTGGCACCCCACATAAAAAATCAAGTTCAGATATAGTGCATAATTTGTTGCTAATTTGTTGCTATAAGCGCGAGTTTGTTGCTTCTACCGATTAGCAGGAAAATTATATTAAAGGTGGGGATGCTAATTTAATGGCAAGCTAGTACCCCCACTTCCGAAAAACATTTATAGAGAGTCGCAAATTAAAAAACAAATACATTAGAATTTATTGCTAATTAATTGCTCAAAGATACTGCAAATAGATTTTAAAAATATTAAATTTTTAAAAATACACCAATATGACATATTATATACACATATAAACGTAAAATCATTAAAAATAAGTAATACAATATCAGTTTGTCATAAAATTGTTTCCCGCATAAAATAAATTATTTCCATTTCTTTTCAATTCTTTTTAATTTATTGCCTATAATTTAAATTAAAAAATTCAATCAAAAGTGGCGGTACTTTATCTTCAAGAGTAAGGTACATTAACGAAATTAGTTGCTGCGATTATTTTTGCCTTAAATTTCCTTAATTTGTCAATCGAAGAATATACAATATCGAATTTGCTGCTTAACAATTAACACTAAAAAAATTCGACTCGAACAGATGGTGGTGCAGGCCACCAAGAGTAAAGTATACTAACGTAATTAGTTGCTACGATTATTTTTATTTTATAACGCTTCGTTAATTTGTTGTTCGAAAAATTTATTTTATAATATCGAATTTGTTGCTCAACAATTAACTTAGAAAAATCGAGCTAACACCATCGAGTCGAACTTTTGAAGTTAATTGTTGAGCAACAAATTCGACATTATGTATTTTTCAAGCAACAAATTAGGGAAACATTTTAGTTGCTCGAAGAATATATAACTAGATATTGTATATTCTTCGAGCAATAAATTAGACAATCAGCCCAATCTACCGGGAGCGGCCGCCTTATATACCCAGCTGGTTATCTCGGACCCTAGGTGCACAGGTTACCCCTACGCGATACCTCCACGGTCATGTGTATACGAGAGGGAAGGCCGCGACTCTCAATCCGCGGCTCCTGATCCGCGGCCGCTCGGCCGAGGTGCTCAATCGGCGGCGCGAGCGAGTGTTCGCAATTCTCGCTCTAATAATGGCTTATGCCGTTACAAATTTATAATGTCATTTCTATTGAAAATTTTATTAATATTGAAGTTTATTTCTCTATAGAATTACTCAATACAAAACATCTAACTCGACACTTTGATTACGATTCGATTAATTAATTATCGATTAATTTCTTCAGTCAATTGTAGTAGATGTCTGATGAGAATACGAGAGGAATATAAAAAACATAAATTGAAAGGAATTAGGCTCTATATGTATTTAAACAACACGATAAGATACTAGCAAATAAGAGCCACCGCGGATCGTAATGCGTAAATTTTTAATTGTTCGCGAAAATTTAAACGATGCATGAGACATATGTTTTACTTGGTATATTTACCAAGATATAGATTCTCATTTTTGAGAATTCTATAAATTCAACAGACCCTCCTGAGGAGATGTAGATGAGAAAAATATCGGGGCAAAGTTCTCAAAAATGAGAATCTATATCTTGGTAAATGCGCAAATTATATCAGACTTCTCGTGCACGTTAAATTTTCGCGAACAGATAATTTTTTTTTGATAACATCTGGGTGGCTCTGTGTTAGTTTCTTATGTGTTGATAAAAATATAGTTTATTTTATCTTCTATCTAAGAGAATGACTATGAAAAATACTATATATATATATAGTATTTTTCATAGTCATTATGTAGATGGAAGATAAAAAACAAACAACTTCTATAAGATAAAAAAAAACGGCTATAACGGCTATATATATATTTTTTTCACAGTTTAGTTTCTATAGTTTTCAGCAGTGCTCTAAAAAGTTTATATATATATTAATTTAAGTTAAGCTGTCGGGGTACAGAAGTATATAAGGCTGATTTTTGTTAATTTACATCACGAAAAAAATCTTTCATAAAATATGATGACAACCGATAATGAGTTTAAGAATATTAAAAATTCCAATTATAATTTGCAACATTCAAGCGAACATGAATATTTAGCAGCGTTCAAAAACATGTTTGAAAGAGAATTATTTCCGAATGATTTCGAGACCTGGCCTGTACAAAAACAATCTAATCTTGGATAAACAAGAATGTCCCTTAATTTTTCCAAACACTCCGAAATCATTGTTGGATTTTATTCTCAGCTTTTTTCGCAAAGAGAGATAATGGTCGATCGCAAGAAAGAAGCATGAATGGATGAATATGAATAAATATCGTCGAGGACAAAAATTTGTACGCGACCATTATTAAGCTAAAATTTTAATCTCTCCAAAATATTGAGGCAATACCATTCATTCATTCTTTCTCCAACAATAGCTTAAAAGCTCTTATCAAATCATCAGGGTCGCGTCATACGCCATACCTGTGGCATTCAAGAAGTATCTTTCTGCTAATTTAATGCGATGAAAAATTAGTTTCTATTATAATCCAAAAAAAAATCTCTACAGAAATTATATTATTATTAATGAAATTAAATTTAGTCAAAATTAAAATATGTGATAAAAAAAACCACATAATTATTATACAGTAGCACCCCCTTGTTAAATTTAGCATATTTCACATATTACAATTTATCCATTCTAATATGTTTTAATATTTAATTTAACAAAAAGACAAGTATATGTAAATAAAATAATATAAGTAATAAATAATAATAGGAAATAATATAAGTAATATATTTAAAAATTAACACAAAAGTGTAACACTTAAATTTTTATCTAGAAATAAAGTTATGTTAAATTGACATATTTATAATGTTAAATTTATTATAAATTTATTTATAATGTTAAATGTGTGTCTTTAGAAACTGTAAGTGTATGTTAAGGTTTCATGATTAGTTGATGTCTCAACGAAGTTCGATAAGGATCGCCGTATGGAAGCTGCAATAATTAATACGCCAAAGTTAATTGTTGATTCCAAATTCAAAGCAGATACAAAGTACATTTTATGTTATTACACTACATTATTGTTATTGTTCGATCACTTAAAAAATGATTTGAATAAATATGATTTTTTTGTGCTAATTCAACTGTGATTGAAAAATACAAATTATAGATAAATTATCGAATTATTAAAAGCAAAACTCTAGTGAATATGAAAAAGTATTGTTATTATAAATAATACATTTAGTAATCGAATTATTTATCAACACAATTTTGATATACTACGAATAATAATACAAAAATAAATAAATTAAATAAACAAAATTTTCTCAAAATTATATTTAAACCTGCTTGGGAGGAATTTATCTTTGCTAGAATTGTTATTGATTTTTTTCCATTTTAGTTTACAAATACACTCACTCGCAAAGAAACGGACCACTAAATTTTAGCATAATTTTTTAACATCTTTCAATAGCGATAAATCAGCAAAAAATCATCCTATTCAAAGCTCAAATTTCTTTTGAAAACCAAGAAAATCAAATTTGAGTTATAAAAAATGTTTTATAAAATGGGGATGTTGAAAATTGACTATGAAAATAGAAAACAATTTTTTAAAACTATTACTAAGAAGAATCGGCTCCCGGGTACAAAAATGTATGAGTTTTGAAATTCATTTATTTCCTAAATCCATATTTTAATCAATTTTCTAAGACCTTTTTTGAAAGTTAGACCATTTAGAAGAAAATGTTACAAAATAGACCTTTTCTTGTAAAATCTGCAAGTCAGAAATAAATTATCGTGGAAAACTTTTTCAAGAAGAAAATTAAAGTGTAACTCGAACCAATATGCTTCACATTCAGATTTATATATATGCATATATATAAGTCAGATTTAAATCTTGTGTGAGTGCGTGCGTGTAACATATGCATGTGTGTGTCTTGCTCTTGATGTTAACCAGAATCAATGGTGTGGAATCTGATCTCATATGTATGTGTACGTGTGTGCGAGTGTTTAGTAATTAAGAAGTATATATTGTTACGCCTTGCTTCCATGTTTCTGTGCCGCGTCGTTTGGCCGCGTTATGGCAAAAGAAAAGAACGTCGTCATCAAGAAGATGTTGACAGTAGCGGCTGTCATTTGAGTCGGAAAATAGCTGTCAAGCTATCCGGACGCGTTTTACATACGAGCCGTTCCGTTGTGTTATCATTCTGTTAAAGACTGAGTGTTATTGTGTTGCCTATTAAAGTTCATTGTGTTCTCGTAAAAGTGTTCATTCATTTCGCGCGTCTCGCGAGCGGCTGATCTTTTACGCGCGCCCTTCGATATATATCGAAGTCCTCGCCCCGAGCGTAACAATATAATAAATATTTATTATTGTCTCCTCGCGTATTAATTCTTCGAATATTAATTCGTTGGTCATCGTCATTATTCTTAATCAAATTTCTTTCTGTTTTAAATTTTTTTTTGCAAAGCGTTGCAGAATATATTACTAAACACCCACACACACACACACACACACACACACAGATGATTTTTGCTGATTTATCGCTATTAAAAATTATTTTATTTAGTGATCCGTTTCTTTTGTAAGTGAGTGTATAAATAATGTTACGTAATAAAGAATGTGGATGTATCGATATTTTTCCATTTTATTTTACAAATATAATAATGTTATTTGATAAATAACAATGCAGATGTAGCGATATTCAAATTTCACAAAACAATGGTTTCGAAAGTTACCTCTATTAACCTGGCACCCCACATAAAAAATCAAGTTCAGATATAGTGCATAATTTGTTGCTAATTTGTTGCTATAAGCGCGAGTTTGTTGCTTCTACCGATTAGCAGGAAAATTATATTAAAGGTGGGGATGCTAATTTAATGGCAAGCTAGTACCCTCACTTCCGAAAAACATTTATAGAGAGTCGCAAATTAAAAAACAAATACATTAGAATTTATTGCTAATTAATTGCTCAAAGATACTGCAAATAGATTTTAAAAATATTAAATTTTTAAAAATACACCAATATGACATATTATATACACATATAAACGTAAAATCATTAAAAATAAGTAATACAATATCAGTTTGTCATAAAATTGTTTCCCGCATAAAATAAATTATTTCCATTTCTTTTCAATTCTTTTTAATTTATTGCCTATAATTTAAATTAAAAAATTCAATCAAAAGTGGCGGTACTTTATCTTCAAGAGTAAGGTACATTAACGAAATTAGTTGCTGCGATTATTTTTGCCTTAAATTTCCTTAATTTGTCAATCGAAGAATATACAATATCGAATTTGCTGCTTAACAATTAACACTAAAAAAATTCGACTCGAACAGATGGTGGTGCAGGCCACCAAGAGTAAAGTATACTAACGTAATTAGTTGCTACGATTATTTTTATTTTATAACGCTTCGTTAATTTGTTGTTCGAAAAATTTATAATATCGAATTTGTTGCTCAACAATTAACTTAGAAAAATCGAGCTAACACCATCGAGTCGAACTTTTGAAGTTAATTGTTGAGCAACAAATTCGACATTATGTATTTTTCAAGCAACAAATTAGGGAAACATTTTAGTTGCTCGAAGAATATATAACTAGATATTGTATATTCTTCGAGCAATAAATTAGACAATCAGCCCAATCTACCGGAGCGGCCGCCTTATATACCCAGCTGGTTATCTCATGGACCTAAGGTCCATAGGTTACCCCTACGCGATACCTCCACGGTCATGTGTATTGCGAGAGGGAAGGCCGCGACTCTCAATCCGCGGCTCCTGATCCGCGGCCGCTCGGCCGAGGTGCTCAATCGGCGGCGCGAGCGAGTGTTCGCAATTCTCTACGCTCTAATAATGGCTATGCCGTTACAAATTTATAATGTCATTTCCTATTGAAAATTTTATTAATATTGAAGTTTATTTCTCGCTAGAATTACTCAATACAAAACATCTAATCCCCGACACTTTGATTACGATTCGATTAATTAATTATCGATTAATTTCTTCAGTCAATTGCTAGTAGATGTCTGATGAGAATACGAGAGGAATATAAAAAACATAAATTGAAAGGAATTAGGCTCTATATGTATTTAAACAACACGATAAGATACTAGCAAATAAGAGCCACCGCGGATCGTAATGCGTAAATTTTTAATTGTTCGCGAAAATTTAAACGTGCATGAGACATATGTTTTACTTGGTATATTTACCAAGATATAGATTCTCATTTTTGAGAATTCTATAAACTCCCTTTACCCTCCTGAAGAGATGTAGATGAGAAAAATATCGGGGCGAAGTTCTCAAAAATGAGAATCTATATCTTGGTAAATGCACCAAGTAAAACATATGTCTCGTGCACGTTAAATTTTCGCGAACAATTAAAAATTTATGCATTATCATCCGCGGTGGCTCTTATTCGCTAGTTTCTTATCGTGTTGATAAAAATATAGTTTATTTTTATCTTCTATCTAAGAGAATGACTATGAAAAATACTATATATATATATATAGTATTTTTCATAGTCATTCTCTTAGATAGAAGATAAAAATAAACTCTTCTATAAGATAAAAAAAAAACGGCTATAACGGCTATATATATATTTTTTTTCACAGTTTAGTTTCCCATAGTTTTCAGCAGTGCTCTAAAAAGTTTATATATATATTAATTTAAGTTAAGCTGTCGGGGTAGAAGTATATAAGTGATTTTTGTTAATTTACATCACGAAAAAAAAATCTTTCTATAAAATATGACAACCGATAATGAGTTTAAGAATATTAAAAATTCCAATTATAATTTGCAACATTCAAGCGAACATGAATACGTAGCAGCGTTCAAAAACATGTTTGAAAGAAAATTATTTCCGAATGATTTCGAGACCTGGCCTGTACAAAAACAATCTATTTGGATAAACAAGAATGTCGCCAAATTTTTTCCAAACACTCCGAAATCATTGTTGGATTTTATTCCGGCTTTTTTTCGCAAAGGAGATAATGGTCGATCGCAAGAAAAGAAGCCTGAATGGTTGGATATGAATAAATATCGTCGAGGACAAAAATTTGTACGCGACCATTATGCTTCAATTTTAATCTCCAAAATATTAGGCAATATATTCATTTATTCTTTCAACAATAGCTTAAAAGCTCTTATCATAAATGGGAATCGTCATACGCCATACCTGGCATTCAAAAGGTATCTTTCTCTTAATTTAATGCGATGAAAAATTAGTTTCGTATAATCCAAAAAAAATCTCTACAAAAATTATCATTATTATTAGCAGTTAAAGTGAGTCAAGATTAAAATAATGATAAAGAAAAACACATAATTATTATACAGTAAAAAATTTTGTGTTAAATTTAACATATTTCACATGTCCCAATTTATCCATTCTAATTTTAATGTTAATTTAACAGAAGGCAAGTATGTAAATAAAATAATATAAGTAATAAATAATATAGTAAATAATATAAGTAATATATTTAAAAATTAACACAAAAGTGTAACACTTAAATTTTATCTGGAAATAAAGTTTATGTTAAATTGACATATTTATAATGTTAAATTTATTTATAAATTTATTTATAATGTTAAATTTATTTTTAAAAAAAATGTTATTCTTACATTTTTATAACAGAAGAGATATGTCGATTTAATATATGGAAACTATTATAGAGAGAAAAATAACACAACTTATCTGTTCATTTTAACATATAACTTATTTCATCAAAAATTCGTGCATTTACATATTAATTGTGTTATTTTAACTCTTAGAAACGGTGAATATTAACTCAACGCAGAAATGTCAAAATAACACAACGATAATATGTTACATTAACATAAGAGTATGTTAAAAATTTAATACAAAAATTTTTACACGAGAAAATTTCAACAGAAATACAAAATGTTTTTTACCGTGTATAAAACAAATAGATGAAGAATACAATTGACAAATTTTAATTATCTGTGATTCTGACTAAATTATTCTTATTACAATATTCTTATATTAAAATTTACGATTAATCTACGCACAGAATACGCTATTATAATTTTTACTAATATTCACCCTATAATCCGATTAATACTTGCATTCTTTTGGGTTTAATTTGCAAGGTATTTGTCGCTTGTACGGCGGCTTTTTACTTGGTACGATGGGGAGCCTTGGCTTAAAGGAACACAAGCCTACAACAATATGAAATTTACACGTACAGCGCATTCGTTGATGAGGGCAAAAGTGTGCGAGCTTGATAACGAGCAAATCGACAATGCATCCAAAATCGCAGAACTGTGGTGTCCGGATCACGAAATACTTGTAAAAGATTTAGCCGCGATATGTCCGTTTGAAAAATTTACACAACGACCTTATATCCTATTCGAAAAATTGCTACCTAGACTGAAAGATATAAATAACGCGGATATGGCAGGTATCCAATGCAGTTTCGTAGCTTTAATTTTACTTTGTCCGCAAAGTATCGGAATACATGATGCAACTAATGAAGATCTAGAGGCTTTCTGTCATATGTGGAGATGTTACGGATATTGTCTCGGAATGGAAGACGAGTACGTAGAATATTCGTAAAATATTTCTGTTAATTTTACGTGTTCTATAATTTTGTCGCTCTATACTATACAATTTATCAGGTACAATTTTTGCTGCGGTAGTCTCGAGGAAATAAAACAGCGTACGCGAGATCTTTATCAATATTGGATACTGCCTAATCTCAAAGATGTTACACCCGAATGGGAGCATATGACGAGATGTCTCGTTGAATCTTTGAATTACTATTCATTGTTATATATGCCTTATAAAGCGATGATACTATATTCTATGGATATTTTAAATCTAAATATGCCGAATTTATACAAATCGCTCGGTTACTCGGAGTGGATTACTTATAAATTCTGGACGTGAGTATTTTTATAGTAACACTTAATCTGTCGACGTAGTATTAATTATTTAGATTTTACCAGATTTTTTTTATATCACGCAATACATATCAGATTTTTTTATATTGCGCATACATCTCTCCTCTCTCTCTCTCTCTCTCTCTCTCTCTCTCTCTCTCTCTAAAAATTTCTATCGTTTCAAATTTCAGATTCATATTACGATATGCTTTGCAATTATCTATTATACGAGCAGTTTTTAATAAAGTGATGTCTAAAATACTTGATATAGCGATGAATTTTGATCCAGAGAAGCATATAGAACTTCAAGAAAAATCAAAGAAACAATTATCAAATTTTGCTGTTTATAAATAATTATATAAATAATATAATTATAACAATAATATAGTAATAATAGTTTTATAAATAATATATGTATAGTAGTTATATAAATAATAATTATATAAATAATAATAGTTACATAAAATAATAATAATTATATAAATAGTTATAATAGTTATATAAATAATAGTTATATAAATAATTCATGTATCAAAAATATCCCAATTTAATTATACTTTGTTGAGTTATATGTATATCTCTCCAGTAACACAAAATTTAGAACTCTTTTCTTTAAAAAATAACATGTTTACTTTCTAAATTAAAAGACATTAAAAATAACTTATAATAATGTATAAATAAAATAAAATTTCATTTAATTTGTTTAGTTTGAAGCGTGATTCGCAAAATATTTATTTTTTGAAAATATTATTGTAAAAAGTAATGAAATATAATTTGTAATTAATTACATCTCTCTTATATATAAGAGAGAAAAAAGAAAAAAGAAAAATATAATAAATACATATATTTATGCACAAAATGTGCTGTTTATTCATTTCTGATGATATTACACAATTATATGATTCTGATGATTATACACAATTAGTACGAGAAATCTCAAGGATGATCAAATAATTGTTTAATGTTGATATAAGATAAAAAAGATAGGAGAGTTATGAAATAAAAACAAAGTAGAAAAAAATTAATAAAATTGCCAATGTAATTAGAGGTTAAAGGTTAGAGGTTTTCTACTTGCATGTCAACTCAACAATACGAAGCTCTGATCATTAATATCTTCTATCCAACTAATATCTAAATGTTTTCTAGATTAAGGACTTCTACAGATAAGAAACCGTAAAGATCATTAGAGATTAGAAAAAATTTTGGCTTTTTTTGTGCTAAAACAATCATATCTTTGTAATATATTATAATTCTTATTTGAAAAAAATTGCAAAGATCACGGAAATTATTATAGGATGTTACAATATACTGGCAAAGATAACATGCTTGGCGATATAGAATGGCAGCACATATAAAATAACATGTAAAATTAATTAACTCTATAAGAAATCTTATAGAGTTAATTAATTTTTATTCTCTATTATATTGTAATATCTAATTAAATGATGATATTAATCACTACCAATACATCTTTAAATTTAAAAACGTATCATATTTATATATATCATAGTAGTATATAAGATACTAGTTTATATAGAATAAATAGCTTATAAAAGTTATATAAATGAAAAGTTATAAAAGTGAGTAGTATTATAATACAGATTAATTATCTAAATGTAATGCTAAAGTTTATTGATAGATATTCTATTCAATATACACTGTACGAATTGTATACAACTGTGCATACACATTAAATGTAATCAAATAGAATGAATATTTGTGTACCAATGAATTTTGGCGTTGCAGTTGCTTAATTTACATTTAAAAAACGAATATTCAATCTTTTTATTGGTTTGATGATTTCAGACATATACATAAAAGTTTTCGAATACAAAAATAGTTTTCAATAGAGTGAGACATGGAATAATTAACAAACTCATAAATTTGAACATGAAAATGTTGATACTATTTTACAAGAAATCCAAAAAAATATTCAGCTAATTTCTCTGTTAATGTAATGAATAAAATATCTACAAAGAATATATACTAGATATAAATTTATATTTTTATACATATATTATTGCTTAAATTTTGATTGATAGATTTTATAGATATATACGTAACATAATAAATAACGATAGTAATGTAAGAGTATTATAATTTGATAAAATAATATCAATTTTAATCTTCAATTTAAATAATTTAAACATATATATATATATATACATACAGGGTGTTCGATTCGTAAGGGATCAAACGAAAAGTGATGATAGATTGGAGTCAAACTAAGAAGAATAGTCCTCATTTTGTAAAATTCGCAATAATTATTAAGTAATAAGCAAAAAGCGATCTACTGCTTCTCATGCGCCGGTGACATTTTTGCTAATAATATATATATATATATATATATATATATATATATATATATATAAAAATTATTTATTCGATAATATATTTTCATTATCAACTTCTGAAAAAAGTTTTAGTGTAAGATTTAAAGAGCAGATTGTCATGTATATATATATATATACATGACATCTGTTCTTCTGAAAAAAGTTTTAGTGTAAGTAAAAGAGCAGATTGTCATGTATATATATATATATATATATATATATATATATATATACATGACAATCTGCTCTTTTAAATCTTACACTAAAACCTTTTTTCAGAAGTTGATAATGAAAAATATATTATCGAATAAATAATTTTTTTATGAAATAATTCTTAAAGATTTCTTATTTGAGAAATTTAAGCAACGGCTGTATTGAATTGTCGTAAATTACGAAGATAGACTAAAGTCTGAGACAGATTAAAAGATACAAATAACGCGTACATATATTCATTGAATCCAAAAAAATTGCAACTCATTCACGAAAAGGAAAGTGGGGTAAGTATATAACCATTAGTAATCATCGTATGATTTCTACTTACATACAACATACGATACCAAAAGTTTGCGTGCGATATTGAGAATTTTATTATATAATGACGAGTATTATACATAGTAATACATTAAAAAATTCGGCTACTCTCAATTGTGAGGATAAAACAATGATAGTTGAAGCAGACAGAAAGGAAAATTCGAACGGATATAATTTAGTGCGATTGTTAAAGAATACGTACGATAAAAGATTGTTTCATAATGACTTTGATACATGGACGATAGAAGAACAATACAACTGGATAGACAAAAATCTTTCAAAATTCTATCCAAATGTGCCCGAAACTTTGTTGGAATATGTGCCGGCTTCTTTTCGCCAACTTGATTTTGATCGATCGTCATTGAAAGTGCCTGAATGGTTGGACTTAGATAAATATCGTAGAGGACAAAAATTTGTACGTGAGAATTACGCCCCAATTATTATTACTAAATTACTAGGCATCATTCACGTCTATTCATTCAATGATGGCTTAAAACCAATGATTATAGGAAGACGTAGTCACACGCCATTTTTAGGATTCGAAAGGTGCTTTTCTGAAATATTATCTCTCTATAATAGCTATTAAAATATTATTTAAAATATTACTTAAAATGTACAAGAGGTCAACCACTATAGCAATCATTTAGTACATTTTATCAAAAATATATTATAACAATAAATATAATTAAAAAAACTTAATATAATTCCCACACTGGCAATTTATTGTTTAATAATGTGTCACAACGTTTCGACCATGGATTTTGGTCCTTGATCAAGTGAACTGCAGTAATTTAGTAAACTGATAATATGAGCAAAGAGCGATAAGAGCCACCGCGGATGATAGTGCGTAAAATTTATAAAGATTAATAAATCACGAAAAATAAGACGCGAAAATAAGACATGTGCATATATTTTACTTGATGCATAAACCAAGGTAGATTCTCCATTCGAGAATACTATATAAGACCCTTCTTTACCCCCCTGCAGAGATGTAAAGAAGGATCTTATATAGTATTTGGATCTGTCCAAGTAAAATATATGCACGTTTCTTATTTTGTGATATATCTTAAAATTTACGCACTAACGGTTATTTTATCGGTTGTTTCGGTGTAAGGGAACCTAATTTCAAGTTAATGGGTGTGGTTTAAGTTCATTTAGGCTTCATTTTGACCTGAAGAGTCACTAAGGTCACGTAAGGTCACTTCAATTTTTTAAATGGAACACCCTATATTTTTGCATATTCTGTAGCTTACCTCGAGAGCTTTCCAAAACACTATGATAAAGTATTTTTTCATTAAAAACTTTTGAGTTATTAAGGTTTGAAAGTTCCAATATTTTGACAAATTACAAAATATCTTACAAAATATTCATTTTTTAATAATCTTACCCTAATACTTTTATGCACAGAATAATGAGATAAATTGACTGGCGTAAAGAAAATACACAATTGTTTAAAAAAAAATAAGTAAATAAATTTTCAATAAATTATAATTTTTTTAATTTATAAAATTTATGGTCACCTTAATGTCACCTTGATGACTCTATTCAAAGTCAATAGGATTATGCCAGTAAATAGACCTTTTAAAACCCTACAACTTTTGTCTAAAACATTTTTTAATGAAACTCATTTTTTTCGTAACATTTTAAAGTTCCGACTTTTTTCCGAAAAAAAATTATAATTTATTGAAAATTTATTTACTTATTTTTTTTTTTAAACAATTGTGTATTTTCTTTACGCCAGTCAATTTATCTCATTATTCTGTGCATAAAAGTATTAGGGTAAGATTATTGAAAAATGAATATTTTGTAAGATATTTTGTAATTTGTCAAAATATTGGAACTTTCAAACCTTAATAACTCAAAAAGTTTTTAATGAAAAAATACTTTATCATAGTGTTTTGGAAAGTTCTCGAGGTAAGCTACAAGAATATGCAAAAATATATAGGGTGTTCCATTTAAAAAAATTGAAGTGACCTTCACGTGACCTTCCAGTGACTCTTCAAGATCAAAATGATATTGCCAGTAAATAGAACTTTTTAAACCCTACAACTTTTGTCTGAAACATTTTTTGATAAAACTTATATTTTTCGAAATATTCAAGGGTTCCGACCTTTTTTATACACCCTGTATGTATTTCAGAGCCTAATTCTTTATCTATTTTAATTTGATAATATGAGATCACTGTGTCAGAAAGATATTTTTCCCCGTTATGTCAGCCTCTCGATCACACATGCAGAGAAAGACATCAGTCTTTCTCTGTATGTGTGATCGAGAGGTTGACATGGTTGACATGGTTAATTTATCTACTGGCGACTTTCAAGAATTTATTATTATTAATAAATATAATTTTAGGAAATACATGTTTTAAAAAATATGTATTGAAATAAGCAACAAAAAAAAATAATATGCACTAGAAACTTTTTAATTATGCGGTAGTATTGGTAATATTGACAATAAAATAATCAGGGAAGGGAACGTTACTTTTTAAAAGTAACTAGTTACCGTTACTCGTTATCAAGTTAAAAAAGTAACTAGTTACCGTTATTAGTTACTGATTTTCAAAAATAACTAGTTACAGTTACCGTTACTTAAAAAATAACGGTTCGTTACTTTTTCGTTACTTTTTTTAAATCTATAATCATAATAAATTTTGTTTCGTACAATACATACTCTCTCTCTTTCTTTCTTTATGAAAGGATTTAAATCACAAAACATATGTTAAATTTTATCGATGTTTTTTATTAATTTTTAATAAAAGTTGATATTCTAATAGGTCATCTAATAGGTCTAATAGGTCATTTAGATGGCCTCTAAAAGTGATAGTACAGAATTACCGAAAAAGTAACGCTAAAAGTAACTGTAAATTCGTTATCGTTACTAAAAAAATGTAACTACGTTATCGTTACAGTTACAGAAAAAAAAAATAACGGCGTTACTGGATCGTTATCAAAAAAAAGTAACTATAACGGTAACGGCGTTACAAGTAACGCGTTACTTCCCTTCCCTGAAAATAATAATAGGAATATCAACAATACAAAAATATTATTAATAATATAAAAGCAACATTGTACATTTTTTGTGTAGTGGTTGACTCCTTGACTCTGTGTGTGTGTGTGTGTGTGTGTGTGTGTGTGTGTGTGTGTGTGTGTGTGTGTGTGTATATACACATAAATAAATAATTATTAAAATTTCCATATCAATATTAAAATTCCCAGTATGCAACATAATTTTAATATATTGTATAAAATGTGAGTATTAGAAATCAATTTATATGTTTTCATGAATGCTTTGCGAAGATATCAATCGGTAATAAAACGAATATTCAGTTGGTATAATGGAGAACCATGGGTTAAGGGGTCACAAGCTTACAAAGATATGCAAATTACGCATAAAATGCATTTAATGATGGGAAGAAAATTATATGAAATGGATAATGAACAAATCGATACTATGTCTAAAATTGCGAAGCCATGGTGTCCCGACCGTGAAATACTTCTCAAAGATTTTGCCATGGCTTGTCCATTTGAAAAACTTGACCAACAGCCTTATATTATGATGAGCGAATCACCATATAGACCAAAAGGAATAAACAATATGGATCTGGCAATTGTACAAGGGGTTTTTATTGGTATGTTTTTATTAAGGCCACGAGATATTGGAGTTCATAATGCGACCGATGAAGATATAGAGGCCTTCTGTCATATGTGGAGATGCTATGGATATTATCTCGGATTGGAAGATGAGTATGTAATAACATTAAAAAAAATACGAATATGATATTTCAGATAAATGTTTTTTTCCATTAGCGATACTATAAGACAAACTAAATAGGATGTTTGATAAACATTCAGTCTATTTTTTAATAGATAAAGCACAGTAAACTAAACAGAAAAGTTCTCATTTTGCAATTTTTGTACTAATTATTGCAATATTAATTTTAAAAAATTGACGTATTAGTGCGCGTCTCACACGGCTAGATTAGGAAGTGCACGCTCTAGGCGTGCCAATGACGAGTACGCGTGACATTAATGTCTCGTATCGAACATCCTGTATATATATGTATCCCGTATATATGTATGTATATAAAGAATATATGTATGTATATATAAAGAAAAACACATAGCTGTTTCGAGGAAAAAATATGTAATTTGCAATTAACAATTACATACATGTGAAATGATGTTTTATTAAATTAAATTAAAGTAAATCCGGTATAAAATATATATATAACAGGCTATACGAGATCAGACGAAATTCGTGGAACTTTCTCTCTCACACTCAATATATATCGCACGTTATCTTTCCTATCTTTTTCTCTCGCACACTCGATATACTCTACTCTCGCCGCGAGCGCGTCTCTCCTTATATATTATTCTTACTCGCACACATAACGCGTGTCTCGTTGTTATTGGTCAATACCAACGATCGATGCCGCACACGCGGCAATGGACCGTTAAATCCAATATCCTACATACATATTTTTTCTTAAAAATAACTATGTGTTTTCTTTACACCAATTGATTTCTCTCATTATTTTATATAGAAAAGTATTAAAGTAAGATAATCAAAAAATGAATATTTTATAAGATATTTTATGGTTTATGTAAATTTAAGAAATGATTTCAAAGCCTTATAACTCGGAAAGTGTTTAATGAAAACTAACCTAATTATAGTGTTTTGGAAAACTCTCGAGACGAGTTACAAGAATATGCAAAAATTATAGAGTGTTCCATTTAAAAAGTTGGAGGTAACCTTCACGTGACCTTCAAGGTCAAACTAATGGCACCATCTTATTCTCCTCGAAACCATATAACTTTTGTCTGAAACATTTTTTCGTATCTTTCATATTTTACGAGATATTTCAATGGCAAAGTTAAAATGGAAAACCCTATATATATAATATACATATAATTAAATTTATAAAATGAAATTAAAAAATTTAATACTTTACAACTTGAGAGAAATATTAATTGCATAATTACTCAGGTACAACTTTTGCCGTGGTACTTTGAAAGAAATAAAACAACGCACAAAAGATTTTTATCAATATTGGATAAGGTCTAATTTAAAAAATATTACGTCCGAATGGGAGCACATGACAAGATGTATCATCGAACCAATGAATTTTTATCCTTTCATATATATGCCTTATAAAACAATGGTATTAATTGCTTCAGATTTATTAGACCTAAATATGTCGCATTTACGTGCATCTCTAAGTTTTTCAGAATGGATCGCTTATAAAGTATATAAGTAAGTAAAATTTTTTATACTAGCGCGCAGTTAAATTTTCAATATACAATTAGCAATTTACGAATAAATTAATAGCAGACGTAAGAGAGCTAGTGTGGTAGACAGGATGTAAGGAGTATATTTCCAAAAGTTTATTTATTGTTGACAAATATTTCGATTTTTATTTGGACCATCTTTGGCAAAAAGAAAAATGGTCCAAATAAAGACAGAAATATATTAATAATTAAATATAATAATAATTAAAATATTAAAATAATATAATAAAATTAAAATAAATATATAATTAAAATTAAATATAATAATAATTAAAAATAAATTAACTTTTGGAAATATATTGCTTTGGAAATATACATGCGTTCTATCACATTGGTTCTCCTTCGCCCGCTATTAATTTATAAATTTTACGTGCCAAAATCTTTACAATTCTTATTTCATTTATGAATACTCATTATATTTGACTTTTAAATTAAAGAGTACGTATTTTATATATATTACATATTTATATCTCTTCAATGATTGCAGATTTATATTGCAACATGCGTTGAAATTATCTATCGTAAGAGACTTTTTTAACAAATTGGTAATTCGTACATTAAATAAGGCGGCAAATTATGACTCGGAAAAGAAAGCAAAACTTCAAGAAAAATCAAAGAAACTGTTACACGAATCTTATAGTATCTGAATATTTTAATAACTAATATTTTTTATAAATGGGAAATAATGAAATAAATAGGAAAACACTTTTGTTTTTTGATTAATATAACTAATATGACTAATATTTCTTAAAACTTTAATAATAGTTTAAATTGTAATGTGTAATTATAATAATTAATGTATAATTAATATAATTTTAATAATAGTTTTAATTATAATTATTTTTAATTATAATTATGTATAATTTCAATATACATATATATAATGCAAAAAAGAAATAAAATATATAATGAAAATAAAAAATATAACTGTGTTGTGAAGAATTAAATCTTGTGACAAACGTAATGATAATTACCAAATATTTTCTTATTCATATTTGCTCTTTGACTTGTGCATATAATAACACATAATTATTTATTTCACTAAACAATTCATTACAATATATTATTATAGAATCATTCTTTGATAAAAAGGATAGAGTAATCTGGAATTTTCTGAATAATTCAAATTATTTGAGAGAAAACAAATTTCAAGTTCCAATTTTAAATTATTTCCGTAAAGAAACATCTTTCGAACCATTAGAATTTAATCATTTTAACATTAGATATATCTGAATAATTTAATTTTCTGAACTCAGATTAAATAATAAATAGTTAGATTAAACGAAAAATTGTTTAACTTTAATATATTTGAAGGGATCAAATAAAAGCTACAAAATTTCTATTTACAACAATCATTATAGTTGTTTATTTTTTTAAACATATCTTTAAATAATAGATCGATTAAAAAATTCAATCATTCATAATATTGTTACGCGTGCCCGAGTCGTTACGGCCCTGCCGTTATCCGATTCCCATTGACAAGAAGATTGTTTGTTAACAACGACTGTCAGCTGAGTTTGGAGCCAGCTGTCGAGCTGTGCGGACGCGTTGTCTCTGACGAGCCGATCTTTCGCATTAATATTATGTATTAACGTTCCTTGTTACTTTTTGTGTTGTTGAGTTGTATTAAAGTTCCTTTGCTTCTTAAAAACGTGTTAAATTATTTCGCGCGACTCGCGAGTGGCCGATTTCTTTGCGCGCGTCCTTCGAGATATATCGAAATCCTCGCCGCGGACGTAACAATATAATATATTACGAATTGTTTGATACTGAATCTTTAATGTTTTTATTGTATACTGAACGAGTCAATAAACAAAGTCAATGACAAATCTTTCGAATCTTTTGTTCAAACCATAAAGAAGAGAGTATCGTTAAAAAAAAGAAGAAAAAATATTACTTACTTTAAAGAAATATTTTTTAAAATATTTTTATTGCTATAAGAAATTTTAAAAATAGTTAGTTGTGAGTAAAAAAAAGCAAAGTTAGTTGTATGAGTACAAATAAAACCTGTTCTTTCTAAAACAAAGTTTTATTATTCTAATGAATATATTTTTTGTACAATTAAAAAATACAATTCTCTTTGTTTTATCATTAAAATATTTCATTAAACATCGCTACGTTTCAAAACTATGTCAGTCTATTGAAAGTGGCGCAATCGAAAGAGAAGTCTGGTCAGATGGATCAAAAGGGTAAGCCTTTGTTGTATCACATTCATTTTCCATTGACTCAAGCAATTACCATTACTGACCGGAATATGGTTTAACGATCAAAAATATTGTTCAGGTCCTCACGGTGAGTATTATACTGTTTTGAGAAATAATATCAATATCATATATATTCGACTACAGTTGCAACTTTTCTTCAATTTTTTCTACATCAAGTTTGCAGCATAATCTTGTTTCATTATCGTTTATCATTCAAGCGAAATGTAAAGCTATAGATAAATATAAAGTTCGTTAAAGGAACTTTTTTATCTTTACTTAAAAAATTTTATAATAAACATGTATTCTTCGATTATTTTTTTCTCAAAAGATAATACAATTTCTATTTAACATGTGTTATTCCTATTTCGTCTTAGCAATGAGACAAGTCGTGACTTCCATTACGCTGGATCACACTTTGTATCGGTCTTCTGTGTTGCCGCACTCACAGAATTCCTATGATTCGCCGCATCAAAATCTAAACACAAATTTCCAATCCAATATCTTTTTGTCGACTCCACAGCCGACAGTTCCAGTTTATACGTCAACGTTACATACACCTATCACTCCGAAGAAACCTATTGCCCTTCAACGTCCGATCACTTCCTCTGATGAGATCAACATCAATCCATTTTTTACGCCACAAAGTTATATCTATGAATGCAGCATCAGCAATCAGCCAATCAACAGCAACATTAATCCACCAATCACCCAGGGAATTGAAGACTTCATTGCGTTAGTAACCGTATTAGTGGCGCTTTTTATCGTGAAAATCACTTTCGAGTTTCAATGGGCTCCATTTTGACTCAAAAACACATTATAACAGGTATGTTTTAAGAAATCAAAAAGAGAAAATAAGAATATTTACATAAGAAAATACCTACGAAGAGGACAGTTTTGTTCGTTCATTATAGATTTACAAAACATTGAAGATCTGAATCTATAAAATTCAATCTTCTTTTCCTTATACGCTATTGTTGAAAAATGTTTTATTCATTTATATTATAATTTTTTTTTTTTTATAGCGGTACACTGTTTTAAGCTGAACGCCCAAACCAATATTCCTCCCAATGCGATCTTGGCTTCTTTGGGACGATATCATCTGCAGGACTGGCATGAAATGGGATCCCTGAATAAAGAGATTGAGAACTATACGCTCCATTTTCGACTACAATCATCAAGACAATTCTGACTCCGATTTGGCGATTGTGATTTTGAAAACTCCCGTCGAGTTCTAGGATCAAACCCATTTGTATGTGAAACGGCTGGATCGATCTCTAGAGCGTTGTCAGGACATAAAACAGGATATATCGTAGGACGGTGGTAAGGACGAGTTCGATGATCCTTATGTCCAGAAACTGCGAATGGTAAAGGCGCAGATAGTGTCAGTAAAATCAATAATAACCCCTTTCTTGTACATTAACGAATGTTGAGAAAAGAAATTTAAAAACCGAAAAAGTAGTTTTTTTGTATTAATCAAATTTGATATAATTGTTGCTAATAATTGACACATCCAAAAAATTTAAACAATTGTCAGAAATCTCTATGGTAAACTGTAATCTCTCGTGGAACGAATTGAAAATGTGGAGAATAAGATCTGAGAATGTAAAAAGATTATTTCTCTATTGCTTGTGCTTTTAAATATTATAGAGTTGTAAAATTAATAATTATTTGGTTTTGCTTTTTCGGGGTTTTGCTTTTTCACCGCAATATATTTATACATTCTTTTGCTTATACCATCAAAACGGACGAGTTCGACGATTTTTTGTCGTTTTTGACACATGGCTCTGATCTGCGTTTTGGAGCGCAGATCAGTGACGTGCGGACTCTTGAACATTTTCAATGCGGTTAAGTAGTTTTTCTTTACAAAACTCAATTTATATTATAATTTCATTCTAATTGTTGTTTCCAAAAATTTTTAACATTGTATGATAGGAATTCGACATTATCACATCGGAATTGTACTGACTGCGTTTTTTGTATATTATTGTATGATTTTTGTCGTTCGACATTGAGAATGATCCGGAGAGGATCGAAAGAATCTGCGCTTTTATTTACTCTGAGCTTTGATTTAATATCTTTATGTCCTTTTTTGAAGAATATTCGATATGTTATTTATGATCACTTAATTTTGCATTATTAATTTGTTATTTCGTAGCTTGTTTACGTCGAACTTCAACGCTTATGGTTCATATTAGCCTTTTAAATGTGGTTTTATAAATTTTTAATTGTTACTAATTGTTAATAATTTGCCGATTTTGCGCGCTTACGTATTTAAAAAGATATATGCGTCATTGAAGTAATAATTAATAATTCTCTGACTTTATTTTGATGACAGCCAAACCACAAATAAAGTTCTTAATTTATTGGACATACGTCGATTATTTGCTATTTCTCTTACTATTGCATTCAACTTAAGACTCTTTATATCGCAGGAAAAACCGAAGGATGATTCACCTTACTCATGATTGCCTAGAATCGAGATGTCGCACTACTGTAGCCATCATAGAAAGTTTTCTGGAAATTGTAAGCGTGTGTTAAGACGTTCCATGATCAGTTGATATCTCAACGAAGTTTGATAAAGATCGCTGGATTGAAGCTGTAAGAATTAATACGCAAAAGTTAATTGTTGATACCAAATTCAAAGCAGATACAAACAGTGCTCGCGATATAACGATCAGTAGACATACATGTAGTATAAAATATTTAAAAATAAAAAAAGAACAGAAAATATAAATATAACCATGTAATATCGACAGCAATAGAGTGAAAACGGATTCGCGGAAGTGTTGATCTTTACCTGAATTTCATCAAGCACGTTCATGAAGCTGCGCATGAATGCGATCTGTTATCATCGATCCGACAATTGCTGAATGTTTAAGATGCAAAATAAATATACAGCTCGAAACGTGACAAAAAGAATAATTCACCATCGTATTAAATTGTCCCATTTATGAACGATTGGAAACGTGACTGGTATTAAAGAAATTCCGAAATATATGTTTTTATTGCGAAGACTTAATCAGGATGTGCATATATATTGCGCATAAATCATCTATTTATCTGAAATGAAAATTTAAACTTGACATTTAGTATATTCTTTGGTAGAGATTGATATTGGAAATAAATCGTGTCATTAAGATTCTCATTTTTCATATATTCTTAGTTTTAACTTCTCGTTTTAGTTTCGTACATACTAAATATATCTCTCTCATCTGCATTATAAACGCTTCGTATCCTAATTCATTTTATTCAATCTAAGCAGCATTTCCTCCCAAGTAATTTCATTATTAATGCAAAAAAAATTTGTTGATTTGACTAAATATTTATAGATTTATCCAATTGGATGAACAACATAACTAAGAAAAAAACAAATTTAAAAAAAAAATATTCTTATTAAAAAAATAGATTAGAAAAATCATTTCATGTACACTACATTATTGTTATTGTGCGATCAATTAAAAAAACTGATTTAAATGGAAGTGACTTTTTTATGCCAATTCAACTGTGATTTAAAAAATACAAATAAATAAATTATTGAATTATTAAAATGCTAAAAATATTAAATAACAAAAATTTCGTTGGTTGTAATATCATTTCATTTTTCAAGAAAGTGGATATCATAGAACTTCGTATATTATATCAAATTAAATAATTTATTACATCATATATTAAGATATTGTTCATTAATTCATTATATATTAAGATATTGTGATCAATTCATTATATTAAGGAATAATATTCATGAACCATTATGTATATGTATTTTTTTCGAATTAATTGAAATATATTTTACAATTCGAGCATATCTGCACGTTCTATAACTTTTTATAGTTCATTTGTGATGCGTGGCGTATATTAAAATTAATAATGATTATATTATTTTGATTAATATTTTCCTTAATATTTTTTATCAAAACAATGCACACATATTGAAAGAAAAATAAAATTGTAGTGAAAAATTTAATAAAAGTTATAGTGAAAAGTTTAATAAAAGTTATTTTGAAGTTAAGAACCATTCGTAAAAGTAATTTAATTTACGTTTATTTCGTTGTGTTTGCGGCAAGACTTCAAGATGGCTAAGGTTCCTATTTTGATTGTGATGCTGCCGCAGCTATTTTGCGCGCTATTAAAAGTATCCGGACAACAATCTCCATGTTTTGAATACTTCACATATATATTTGATCCTTCGACGAGTCAAGTGATGGGTCAGATCCAAATCCCATCACCGCCAAAAAATGTCGAACTTTATTTGAAAGTGACATTAAGCATCGCTATTGAGTTACCCACGGTAAAGCAAATATTCTACTATTAACAATTCAGAAGAAGCATAATGTTTCCGTCAATATATAAATCATCTTTAATCACTTTCAACAAAAGTTAATTGTACAAATAAAACCTGTATGAGTACAAATAAAACTTGTTTTTTTTTAAATAAAATTTGATTAGCCGAATGCATATATTATTTTACAATTAAAAAATTTTTATCAATCTTTGTACAATTAATTTTATACAATTAATAAATACAATTCTCTTTGTTTTATGAATCATTAAAGTATTTTATTAAACATCGCTACGTTTCAGAACTATGTCGGTCTATTGAAAGTGGCGCAATTGAAAGAGAAGTCTGCTCGGCTAGATGAAAAAAATAAACCTTTGTTGTATCACATTCATTTTCCTTTGCCTCAACCGATACCACTATTGACTGGAATATGGTTTAACGATCAAAAATATTGTTCAGGTCCTCACGGTGAGTATTATATTGTTTTGAGAAATAATATCAATGCCCTATCTATTCGAGACTACAGTTGCCATTCTTCTCCAATTTTCTCGACATCAAATTTGCTGCATAATTGTGTTTTATATTTTAATATCTATAACGCAAGAGAGTAAACATAAAGCTACAGATAGATATATAATTTGTCAAAGGAACTTTTTTATCTTTACTAAAAAATATTAGAATAAATATTTTCTTGGATGATTATTTTTTTCTCAAAAGATAATACAATTTGTTTTTAACATGTGTGATTCGTATTTCGTTTTAGCAACGGGACAAGTCGTGACTTCCATTACACTGGATCACACTTTGTATCGATCTTCTGTGTTGCCACACACACAGAATTCCTATGATTCGCCGCAGCAAAATCTGAACACAAATTTCCAGCCCAATATCTTTTTGTCGACTACGCAGCCGACAGTTTATACGTCAACGTTACATATACCTCTCACTCAACATTCGATCACTTCCTCCGATGAGATCGACAATCCATTTTTAAAACCACCACCTGTTCAACAAAATTATATCTATGAATGCGGTATCAGCAATCAGCCAATCATCAACAACAATAATCCATTAATCTCCAAGGCAATGAAGACGTCACCAGGTCAGTGGCCGTGGTTAGTGGCCCTTTTTCTCGTGAGAATCAATTTCGAGTTTCAATGTGCCGGCTCCATTCTAACTCAAAAACACGTTATAACAGGTATGTTTTAAAAAATCAAAAAAAAAAATAAGAATGTTTACATAAGAAGATATTTGCAAAGAGAACAGTCTTCCGTATATTAGAAATTTACAGAACATTGAAGATCTGAATCTGTGAAATTCAATCTTCTTCTTCTTCTACGTTATTGTTAAAAAAATGTTTCGCATCTGTTTCTTTTATTTATAGCGGCACATTGCCTTAAGCTGGACGCCCAAACCAATATCCCTTCCAGTGCGATATTGGCTTCTTTGGGACGATATCGTCTGAAGAACTGGAATGAAGCGGGATCCCTGAATAGAGAGATTGCGAGCTATACGCTACATCCTGACTACAATCATCAAATCAGTGCTGATTCCGATTTGGCGATTTTGACTTTAAGGACTTCCATAGAGTTCAGCCCAACGATCAAACCTATTTGTATGTGGTATGATTCGATCGATCTACAAAGCATCGTCAACAGGACAGGATATATCGTAGGATGGGGTCAGGACAAATTCAGCAATCCTTATGTCGAGGAACCGCGAATGGAAAAGGTGCCGATAGTGAGTCAGGTAAAATTGTCTCCCTTTCGATGAATTTTATCATTCTCGTGTCACATCCTCACAATCTGATTTCTATTAAACAAAAGAAAAGAAATATTTTTAAAATAATACATTAAGATTTAATAAAGGATTTAATCCTTGTACACAAAAATCCTCACAGTCCACGTATATCGATGCTTAATATTGCGACCCATATATGTGTATATCCATAACGGATTGATTTGTCAGAATCATGACATGCTACGAATTAGAATGACGAATGCGATTTAATGCATAATCGGTTTTAATGCAATCGTGATTAAGGCGTATGTGCAAATTTTTTTAAACTCTTGAATCACTGATATCTATACAAATACTGATTGCAAAAAATATTGAATAGATCGATTCTGCAAATTATTGTCGTAGAATAAAATTTTTTATAGGTGATAAGATTAAAAGCTCTTAGTCCAATTCTACAAATTATAGTGGTCATGTCTTTGGAGTGACTATCGTTTCGTCAGCTTAACTTCGAATCGCACATTTTGCGCTGGTATGCGAGATGGCAGAGGTCCTTGCATTAGTGATGGTGGAAGCGGACTGATGCTTTATGATTCTTCCGACGGGTCGTTATCAACTGCGCGGCATCGTTTCACGGTCACTGTTAGACCGTAATCTGCGAACCTGCGATCTCACACAGTATGTTGTCTACGTTGATGTAGCAAAATATTTGTCCTGGATTTACCAACAGATCTCTATGTAATATATTCTCATAATCTTATGGCAGATGTATAAAATGTGTTAGCCGATATATTTTTCTACATAAATTTATATAGAGCTATAAAAAATATAATGTAAGAAAGTATAGTATAGTTTAAAATATTTCTATCTTATTGTTAAACTTTTGTATTAATCCTATCCTGTGCTTTTATCGTGATACTAAAATAAAATATATGTATATAAAAATAAATGTGATTATTAAATAATAAATAATAAATAATAAATCTTTTAAAAAATATATTAAAAATAAATCATATTACATATGACCCAGATATATTATATTTATTAATCAATTTACTGGTATACTCGAAATTAATGATTTGTGCCAAAATTGGTGAGAGCAAATAAATTCATATTTTACATGAAAGTTTATTTTTTAGAGGTTTTTTGCGTTGCTGGTGATGAATCAAGGTCGAAAATTCAAAATGGCGAATCCAATATGTCGAACTAATTTTATTTTACTATAGAGAAGATTAAATTCGATATGTTTGCGTTTCTTTTTAGTCTCTTATGAATTTATAGACAAAATAAATTTAAAAATTTAAACTGGCAGATTTAATATGGCAGTTTCTAGCGATTAATTTTGATATTCCATTATGGAAATATATTATACTCGATACGTTTTTTGGTCGTAGATAACGGATTAATTCAATCTGTAGAACGAAAGTAACATCAACCACTATAATAAATGTTTAAAACAAGAACTTGCAAAGTGGGAATGTATTATAAATGAAAATTCTTGCGGAATAAAATCTAGGAGTCATTTGAAGTAGCATCTAGCAAATCTTGAAAAAAACAAGTTATATAATATTCTTTTTATAATATTCAAAATATTCGATTCTTTTTATAAAGATATTTTTTTATATTCTGCATATGTTTGAGAAATTAGTTATCACTTACATAAAAAAATTATTATTTATTTATAAAACACTAAAGAAACTATGAACACAATTGCGTTAGAAGATTTTTATTTCTTTTTTGAATTATCTTCTATAGATTTTTGCTTGGATGGAAGAGGTGGACATATTGTAATGGTTTGAAGACGACAGATCGTAATACATGGAATAAAGTTTTTAATAATTCCATGAAAAGAAATGATAAAATATTGGAATGTTTGGCTTATATTAAAAATTCTGAAATTATAATCTATTATTTAAAAACAAATATATCAGAAATTTTATTTAAATCTTGATATAATATGTCTTATCTTCAATTTGAATCGATAGAGCGAGCTTATGGCTGTTGGCAGAAAACTAAACGTGAGCACTTATGTCTGTCGTAGTCGTGGACGTAAAGCAAGGCAAAGAAAAACGTATGTCATACAAGGCCATTATCACAATGGCTTTGTACGACATACGTTTTTCTCTGCCTTGCTTCACGTCCACGATTATGACAGACATCTATTTCTCTGCTATCAGCCTATGTCTTAACTGCTAATATTTTTTTTTCTGTCATTGAAAAGCATACTAAATATATGCTTACAAGTTTATTAAGTAATTATGAAACAATAAGACACAGGTGACTATTATTAATGAGAATATTATTTAATGATATTTATTTAAAGATATACTACACATATATGTAAAGATTTATTGTACGAATTAATTATAAACGTATTATTTTATTTTTTCTAAAAAAGTCAGTGAAATTGTAATATTAATTGTTATAATTAACAATGCGTATTCTAAGAGACAGTTTGGAGAGGTAAATTTTAAATAAATCAAATTTCTTATAAATCAATAGCTTACACAGAGTGTCCCACAACTACCGCTCAATATTTTAAAGGTAAATTCTCTGGCTAATTTCAAAACGATTTTTCCTCAGCGAAAATGTCGAGGCACTAATAGTTTTCGATTTATAAATGATTGAAAATAAAGAGTTTTTCGCAAACTAAGCTTTATGGGAATAAAATATTAATAAAGTCACATTCTTTAGTTAATTAGGTAGAGTTTACTTTAATAGAATTTTAATTTAAGGCTTAGTTAGAAAGATACATCATGACAAAAATTAGGAATATGCAAAAAATAATGCTCTTCTTCGGCATTTTCGCTGAGGAAAAATCGTTTTTAAATTGGTCAGAGAATCTACCTTTAAAATATGAAGCGGTAGTTGCGGGACACCCTGTATAATATTTTTCTATAATTTGGTTCATAATGATACTCTGTATTTGTTGACAGTGCAATTATTAAATACGAAATCATTTATTAATAATAATTATTTAAAAAATCCATTTTAGATAAAGGAATTTGTAAAAAAGAAATTAAAAAATTTAGTCATTCCCAATATTGAATACAAAATATAAATACGCCGGTAGGAGATCAAAAAACAGACAAAATATTTTCGATTTTTATTCAATAATTGAATAACTAAATCTTTGTGACGTTAACTGTTTAGAAAATAAAAATACAGCATAAATGATTGTAATAATACTTATAAATGTATATATTTAATTATTCACTTATATCATATAAGAATTAATAATTGTTTAATTGTATTTAATGAATATAATATTAATTGTACAATATAATATAAAAAATATTGTATTGTATAATATTATATAAAAATATTATATTGTATAATTATATTGTATAATATTGTATAAAAATATTATATACATTACAATATAATTTATATTATGTATATTTTTAATATTATATTACATTACATATTATATTGTATTACTTTTCTGTATTATTCTGTAAATTTAATACAGATATGTTGATTATATATTTACATGTGTAAATATATAATCAACATATCACATACATATGTTATATTTTACACAGATACGTACATATACAGGATGCTGCCAGTATCTCGGTACAAAGTAAAACCATAAGTAGATATCGCTAAACTGATCTAAAAAATTCTATCCATTTTGCAAAAAACCACGTAAAATTTCGAGATATAAATTACAAAATATTTAGTTACAATGGGACGACCTTTCTCTCGGCGTGCTTCTAGTCTCGCGCATTGGCCAATCATTTTTAATTAATGGTTTTTCTTTATTGCGAGATACTGGAAACACCTTGTATATATTTGAATTATATACTACAATATTAATTATATAGAAAATTCGACTCTAAAAGATGCTCCTTTTTTAAATAGAAAAAGTTTCGCAGAAAATATGAAAGTTTTTTTAAGTATTGTTTTATTAGCAGCTTTATTGCATAATAATAAGATCAAATAAATACATTTAAACTCTCGTGTGCATTCTTTTTTATCTCAGAATATATTAAAACATTGAAATATAAAAAAGTAAAAAAGATTTAATTTCTTTTTCTCCCCTTTGCTCTCGCTCTCCCTTTTTTCTAGTTTCTGTATTAAATAAATGTAATAAATTAATAAATTGTAATAAATTAATAATCACGAATATGTTCCCATCCGAATCGTCATCCGTAACAATTGTATTATTGTGCATTATATTCGGATTAAATTTTGCGGTAATACAAAAAACACATGCAAATTATCACGTTGAACACGTTAAATTATTTATTTATATTGCGCACTAATATAATAATCATATTATAATCGTTGCAAATCTATTCTTAAATATATTTAAGTTAAACTTATTTAACTTGTAAAAAATGCATAAAAATATGTTTATCAAAATGGAAACAGAATTAAAGAATTAAAATCTCGAATTTAAAAAAATATGTAATCTTATAAAGCTATCACATTATATAAATATATTATTGAAGAAATGCTGTCGATTAATAAATCAATGGTACCAAAAATATCTTTCTTCAAATAATAAATATCTCATGATATTTATTACTTGAAGAAAAATAGTTTACACTTGTATCGCGCTTATATTGTAGTTACATTTTCCGAAATGCGGAAATCTCAGGCAAATCTCTTGAGGCTGCTTGACCGAATCATCAATACTCAAGTATCACTTTCCCATTTGCATTAATATCGACGATATATTCTGCTATCAGTATTTGAATTCACCAAGCCAAATCATCGTGGATAATCCTAATCATCGAAACGATGCAATGTTTTATCTGCTAATCTCGCACTGGACGTCTACAACGAAATCGAATCAGATCGAATCAGATTGATGTCGTTTGAGATTTATATCTAGCCATGAAAGAGATTTTTATATCGGATCGCGAAAAAGAAGGAGAGTCGAGCTTGGAGAAATATATATTGTGTATGGTATGTGAGAGTGTGTAATATATTATAGACAATAATTATACACATGTATATTAATACATAAAAAGATTGTATTCATTATTATTATTTATATATAATTAAAGTCAGTGCAATAGTCTATTTATTATAATTAATATTCAAGCGATACTGCCACTATTTTCGAAGACTTAAGGGAAAACATACACTCAGATGGGTCAGAAAAAACGATTTTTTAATTTCTGCATTTTCTTATATAATAATATAATATCTTAAGCTAATAATATAATATCTTAAGAATATTTCCTTAAAGTTTTAAGTCGAAATTTAAAAAAATATAAAAGATAGCGTTTTAAACAGATAAATGCTCGACTTCACGATTGGCGGGTGAATGTTTACCTGGCAAACGCCATAGCATCTGCACTCGTTTTCTTTTGATAAATGCTTAAATTTAAAAAAATGCTAGTAATGCAACTTATCTGACGTCGCTTTGATAATAGCCGAAGCACAAATAAAGTTAATAAATCATACGTCGATTATTTGCTATTTCTCTTATTATTGCATTCGATCTAAAGCTCTTCATATCACAAGGAAAAATGATGATCTCGAATGATGACCTCATACATGATCGCCTTGTATCGAGATCCCTCTACTGTAGCCATCACAGAATGTGTCTTCTAGAAAATGTAAGCGTGTGTTAAAGCGTTTCATATAGTTCATATAGTTAGTTGATGTTTCAAAGAAGTTCGATAAAGATCGCCGTATGGAAGCTGCAAGAATTAATACGCCAAAGTTAATTGCTGACCAATTTCAAAGCAGATACAAAACAACTCGCAATATGTATTAACGATCGATGAACGTACATGTAGTATATAATATTTAAAAAAAAAGAACAGAAAATATAAATATAATTATGTAATATCGACAACAATAGAGTGAAAACGGATTCGCAGAAGTGTTGATCTTTACCTGAATTTCAAGCCCATTCATTAATGAAGCGACGCAGGAACGCGACATGTTATCATCGGTTCGGATATTGAATGATTAATTGTAAGATTCAAGATAAATATACAGCTCGAACACGTGACAGGAAGATAATTCACCATCGTATAAACTTCTTCTATTTTTGAGCGATTGAAAACATGACTGGTATTAAAGAAATTCCGAAACATATGTTCCTATTGCGAAGACTTGACTAGAATTTGCATATGCATGAATTATTTGTTTACCTGAAACGAATGCTTTTTAATTTGATATTTAGTATGTTCTTTGGTACAGATTGATGTTGAATATTGTGAAAATAAATCGCGCCATTCTTATTTTTTGCACATTTTTAATTTTAATTTAGCATTTTAGTTAGGTATATATTAAATACATATCTCTCTTATCCGTATTATAAACGCTTCATATCCGTTAATTCATTTTGTTCAATCTAGCAGCATTCCTTTCTGAATTGTATTACAAAAAAAATTTTATTAATTTTGACTGATTAATTGACTAATTATTTATGGTTTTATCCCATAAAATTAACAATACAATTAAAAAAAACAAATTATTTTTTAAATATTCTTATTAGAAAAAATAGATTCGAGAAAGCATTTTATGTACACTACATTAGTGTTATTGTACAATCAATTAAAAAAAATTAATTGAATAGAAATGATTTTTTGTGCCAATTTAAAATTTGATTTAAGAGTACAAATAAATAACTGAATTATTGAAATTGTAAAAATATGTAATAGCAAAAATTTCGTTGGTTGAAATATCATTTCATTTTTCAAAGAAGCAGATATCATTGAACTTCGTATTTTAAATCAAATTGTGATTAAACAATTAAACAATTTCTTACATGATGATATAGTGACATATTGAATTATTACGTTACGGAATAATTTATATAACATTATGTGTAAATATTTTATGGATTAATTGAAATATATTTTACAATTCAAACTTATCTGCATATTTTGTCACTTTTTCTAGTGATTATTCATTTGTGATGCGTGGCGTAAAATCATTGCTCATTACAAATGGAAATTGTGTTTCTAATCCGATTGACAATACAGATATTTATAATAATGTGTTAATCGAAGATAATTTCGTTTTTTTAATAAGTACTATTTTAAGTAGAATGAAATTTGCTTTTTTCACATTTAGAAACTCCTTTGTCAATAGCAAAACTATTTATTAATCTTAACAATGATTATATTATTGTATTTTGATTAATATTTTCACTATCATAAAGATGCACATGTCGGCAGAAAAATAAAATTGTAATAAAAAGTTTAATGAAAGTTATTTTGAATTTAGGAACGCAAAAGTATTTTGCGTTTATTTTGTTGCGGCAAAACTTCATGATGGTGAAGTTCCTAAGGTTCCTACTTTGATTGTGTTGCTGCCGCAGCTACTTTGCGCGCTGTTAAAAGTATCCAGACAACAATCTCCATGTTTTGAATACTTCACATATATATTCTGTGACGAGTCAAGTGATGGGTCAGATCCAAATCCCATCTCCGCCAAAAAACGTCGAACTTTATTTGAAAGTGACATTAAGCATAGCTGTTGCGTTATCAACGGTAAAAGCACATTTTTTATTATTAATAATTCAGAAGAAGCATGATTTTGTCGACATATAAATCATCTTTAATAATTTTAAACAAAAGTTAGTTACATGAGTACAAATAAAATCTGTTCTTTCTAAAACAAAATTTTATTAGTCCAATGAATATATTTCTTTGTACAATTAAAAAAATACAATTCTCTTCATTTTATGAATCATTAAAGTATTTTATTGAACATCGCTACGTTTTAGAACTGTCGGTCGGAAAATGTTCGGTCTATTGAAAGTCGCGCAATCGAAAGAGGAGTATGTTCGGATGAATCAAAGGGATAAGCTTTTGTTGTCACATCACATTAATTTTCCTTTGCCTCAACCAATACCATTACTGACTGGAATATGGTTTAACGATCAAAAATATTGTTCAGGTCCTCACGGTGAGTATTATACTGTTTTGATAAATAATATCAATGCAGCATATATTCGAGACTACAGTTGCCATTTTTCTCCAATTTTCTTCACATCAAGTTTGCTGCATAATTGTGTTTTATATTTTAATATGTATAATGCAAGAGAATAAACATAAAGCTACAGATAGATATATAATTCGTCAAAGAAACTTTTTTATCTTTACTAAAAAATATTAGAATAAACATTTTCTTGGATGATTATTTTTTTCTCAAAAGATAATACAATTTGTTTTTAACATGTGTGATTCGTATTTCGTTTTAGCAACGGGAGAAGTCGTGACTTCCATTACGCTGGATCACACTTTGTATCTGTCTTCTGTGTTGCCGAACTCACAGAATTCCTATGATTCGCCGCAGCAAAATCTGAACACAAATTTCCAACCCAATATCTTTTTGTCGACTACGCAGCCGACAGTTTATACGTCAACGTTCCATACACCTCTCACTCAACATCCGATCACTTCCTCCGATGAGATCGACAATCCATTTTTAAAACCACCACCTGTTCAACAAAATTATATCTATGAATGCGGCATCAGCAATCAGCCAATCACTAACTATACTAATCCGTTAATTTCCAAGAGAATGAAGACATTACCAGGTCAATAGCCGTGGTTAGTGGACCTTTATCTTGTGACAATCAATTTCGAGCTTCAATGTGCCGGTTCCATTCTGACTCAAAAACACGTTATAACAGGTATGTCTTAAAAAATCAAAAAAAAATAAGAATGCTTACATAAGAAGATACTTGCAAAAAGAACGGTTTTATCCGTACATTAGAGATTTACAGAACATTGAAGATCTGAATCTGTGAAATTCAATCTTCTTCTTCTTCTACGTTATTGTTAAAAAAATGTTTCACTCGCATTTGTTTCTTTTATTTATAGCGGCACGTTGCCTTAAGTGGGACGTCCAAACCAATATCCCTCCCAGTGCGATCTTGCTTTCTTTGGGACGATATCATCTGAACGAGTGGAATGAAACGGGATCCCTGAATAGAGAGATTGCGAGCTATACGCTCCACCCTGATTTCAATTTCCGAAGCATCAGTGTTGACTCCGATTTGACGATTTTGACTTTGAGAACTCCCGTCGAGTTCAGTCCTAGAATCAAACCTATTTGTATGTGGTATGACTCGATCGATCTGCAGAGCGTCGTCAACAAGACAGGATATGTCGTAGGGTGGGGTAAGGACGAATTCGGCCATTCTTATATCAAGGAACCGCAAATGTCAAAGGCGTCGATAGTGAGTCAGGTAAAATTATCTCCCTTTCGAATTTCATCATTCTCGTGTCACATCTTCACAATCTGATTTCTCTTAAACGAAAAAAAAAATATTGTCAAAATAACGCACTATCAAGATTTAATGAAGGATTTAATCGTTGTACAAAATTTTAGAAATCCTCGCAGTGCGCGTACATCGATGCTTAATATTGAGACTCATATATATCTATAACAGATGGATTTGTCAGAATTATTGTATGTTACGAATTAGATTGACGAATGCAATTTAATGTATAATCGTGATTTCGACGTATGTGCAAATTTTTTTAAACTCTTGAAACACTTATATTTATATACAAATACTAATTGCAAAAAATTATCAAATTGATCGATTCTATAAATTATTGTCGTAGAAATAAAATTTTTTATAGATAATAAGATTAAAAGTTCCTAGTCCAATTATTGTTTAAATTATAGGAGTCATGTCTTTGGAGTGACTCGCGTTTCGTCAGCATCACTTCAAATCGCACTTTTTGCGCTGGTATGCGAGATGGCAGTGGTCCTTGCAATGGTGATAGTGGAAGCGGACTGATGCTTTATGATCCTTCCACTGGTCGTTATCAACTGCGCGGCACCGTTTCACGATCGCTGTTTGATCACAATCAGCAGACTTGCGATCTCACACAGTACGTTGTCTACGTTGATGTAGCACAATATTTGTCCTGGATTTACCAACAGATCTCTATGTAATATACTTTCATAATCTTACCCCCAGGTGTATAAAATATGCTAGGCGATATGTCTTTCTACATAAATTTATATAGTGCTCTAAAAAATATAATGTAAGGAATAGTATAGTTTAAAATATTTCTATCTTATTGTTAGACTTTTGCATTGATCCTATCGTGTGCATTTATCGTGATACTCAAACAAAATATATGTATATAAAAATAAATGTGATTTTAAATAATGGATCTTTTAAAAAATACATTAAATTATATTACATATGATCTGGATATATTAATATATATTTAATAATGCTTTTATTTTCTGTTATATATTGTATCATGCAACTTTGTCGAATTATATATATCTTTTTATCGTATCTTATTATTAAGTACAAAAATGTCACCCAATTCATATAAAGTTAAATATAATTTATATGACATAATATTCTTTTATATAAGTTACATTTCTAAAATGTTTAAATGTAAAAATATTATTTAAGAATTTACGCATATTAATATTTTGTAAAATATTACAAATTTAAATTTAGAAATTAAAAATATGAATTCATGTACATGATTTTATTATGTAATTTGAATACATGCAAAGGATTATATATTATTTGTTTTATAAAATCTAGAAAAATACAAATAAAAGATATATTTTTGAATATTTTTGTATTCTGTTATTTCGTAAAGATATTAGAGAATACTATAAGTCATGATCGAATAAAAGAAAAAACATTAGAATTGCAAAAACTTGATCACTTCGTAAAGAATCATGATTCAATTTATCCACAATCATGAATCTTTATGTACAATAGTTTTCGATCGAGAAAGTTCAATTCACACAATCACGCGTTTGCATTTTTTAATAAAATTTATGATCATGTGTGTGTGCTGGTATCTGTGTTCTATTAAAATTATTTATATAAGTTATATTTTTGAAAGAAGAAGGTAATATTGTTGCTTCTCTGCGCTCCAACTACCGGGCATTGGATCTTATGCTATTTTCTTTTTGGTTTTTTTTATTATTTCAGCCAAGTCTCTAATTATTAAATTTAATTTACGCTGGCTGAAATGGAACGTTATCTCACTTCGTTCTTTCATTATATTGCATGTAATTTTGATGTGAACGCAGTTGACGCACTTAAAAGATGGATCAATGTTTAAAGGAAAATTATTAAAACAAATTTGCAGATCAAATTTTCAAAGAGCTGCATAAAGCAATGACATTGTTCCATCACATGTTAGCCGATGTGTGTCTTGTGGTAAAAATTTGTATCATGATAAATCATTGCGAAAATTTAGTCAGATTGTAAATCGTTTTTGTATCAGCGTTTTGCATAATGAGATCGATGATGCATACAGGTGCGTTCGAGCGTTGCGCATACAAACATATAAAACCACCCGCTATGTATATTCGCGGTTACCGATTTATATTTGTAATGAGTTTTTTTCGAGACAATGCAAGTCCCTCCATTTCTGTTTCATTGGTGAACATCGGAGATTGGATAAAAAACTGGATTGATTGAAACATCGACTCTTTGTCAATAGCCAGATTCAACCATTTTGGTTTTTGTCGATGACAAAAAACCAAATATGACTTCGGTCATATGATCGATCTTAGTCCTTCTGTTTTTAACGCGAAGAAACACCTTCCGCTCTCGATTTAGTTGATGGGTGGTTCATCCATCTAATCTTTCCTCCGCCGACATTCGTCACTATTTGTAATATTGTTAACATCGCGCTGAAGAAGGATCAAAAGATGATCCGAAACGTTCGCTTTTTATTATTATAATATATTTTTAATAAACTAATGTTGAAAAAAGAAAGAAGTGTTGTTACTTCTCTGCGCTCCAACTACAGCGCATTGGCTCTTATGCCATTTTCTTTTTGATTTTTTAAAATTATTTATATTTTAAATCAAACGCACTTTACAGATTGAAACAATTAACAAACAGTATGAAGAATGTGGCTTCATTACAACATATTAATTCACATATTTGGATTTTTTCTAAAATCGTTCAGATTGTTCGATGATGTAGGATATTACTCATGCCTGGATAGAAAATTAAAATAAAAAAAATAAAAAATGACAAACGCGATTAAAACACAATGTCGGAAAGGTTCTTCATTCTTCACGAGTTGCCACAATTTTGTCTTCTAAGATATAAAAAAGTATGAATTCAGCTAATTCACATTCGCACGCTTATAAAATAAATAAAAAGCTCTTTATTTTTTGCCTATAAGAAGATCTACTGATGCTTTATAACTCTGTAAAAGAAAAATTAAATTATAATAGAAAAATGATCAAAGATTTTGCATTTACATTTAAATATGATTGTGGAATTAAAATATTACCACAATAGTATGGTTCAATTTCTCATATATATTTTGTGCCACGTTGATTAGTTGACATAGAAGATAATTGCATCATTAAATCACTTATTCATGTCTTCATTATTCTCGTATTTTTCTATAATATGTTATATAATATTTTATATAAAAATGTACATCTTAAAATTAAAATGTGTTAAAATTTGTAAATTAAATGTATATGAAATAGAAATCTGGAAATTCTCTGATGATTATTTAAGATTATAATTTATATAATTTTCTTCTATGTAAATTTCTATAACCAGCACCAAAAGCAAGGAAAATCAAACATAAAAAGACACAATCAAATTATCTAACAATAAAACATGTCCCAACTACTGTAAACATACGCGAAAATTACTTAGCAATCATAATATATAAAAGGACAAAAAAAGTGAGTACACCTATGTTACAAGATATTAACTGAAATAAATAATATATAGCGTGTTTCTTGTTTGGCATGAGAAATGTCCATCACAGAACTTTCCCGTTCTATTCTTTTATAAAAGATATTTTAGCGTAATATTATTCTAATTTTTCTTGAAATAATAAGTGCATGTTCGTAACAAAAGCATGTTCGAGAAATAAACTTGAAAAAAATCATTGGAAAGATGTATGAGAGAAAGAAAACAAAAAAATAAAGATTTTTTTTTCGATTGTTACATGTTAATAATTTGTCGATTTTGCGAGCTTACGTAAAAAGATACATGCGTCATTGAAGTAATAATTATCTGACGTCGCTTTGATGATAGCCGAAGCACAAATAAAGTTAATAAATCATACGTCGATTATTTGCTATTTCTCTTATTATTGCATTCGATCTAAAGCTCTTTATATCACAAGGAAAAATCGAATGATGACCTCATACATGATCGCCTTGTATCGAGATGTCCCTCTACTGTAGCCATCACAGAATGTGTCTTCTACAAACTGTAAGCGTGTGTTAAAGCGTTTCATTTAGTTGATGTCTCAACGAAGTTCGATAAAGATCGTTGCATGGAAGTTGCAAGAATTAATACGCCAAAGTTAATTGCTGATACCAAATTCAAAGCAGATACAAAACAGAGCTCGCGATATGTATTAACGATCGATGGACGTACATGTATATAATATTTAAAAAAAAGAACAGAAAATATAAATATAACTATGTAACATCGACAGCAATAGAGTGAAAACGGATTCGCAGAAGTGTTGATCTTTACCTGAATTTCATCAAGCCCGTTCATTAATGAAGCGGCGCAGGAACGCGACTATTATCATCAGTCCGACACAACTGCTGAATGTTTAAGATGCAAAATAAATATACAGCTCGAAACATGCCAAGAAGATAATTCACCGTTGTATAAAATTGTCTTATTTTTTGAACGGTTGGAAGCGTGACTGGTATTATAGAAATTCCGAAATATATGTTCTTATTGCGAAGACTTGGTCAGGATTTGCACATACATTGAGCATAAATAATCCATTTACCTGAAACGAAAATTTAAACTTAACATTTAGTATATTCTTTGGTAGAGATTGATATTGGAAATAAATCGTGTCATTACGATTCCCATTTTTCATATATTCTTAGTTTTAACTTCTCATTTTAGTTTCATACATATTAAATATATATATTAAATATAATTTATATATTAAATATATTCTCTCATCTGCATTATAAACGCTTCGTATCCTAATTCATTTTATTGAATCTAGCAGTATTTCTTCCCAAGTAAATTTATTATTAATGCAAAAAAAATTTTGTTGATTTAACTAATTATTTATGGATTTATCCAATTAGATGAGCAACATAATTAAAAAAAAAATACAAATTTTTTAAGAAATATTCTTATTAAAAAAATAGATTAGAAAAAGCATTTCATGTACTACATTATTATTATTGTGCGACCAATTTAAAAAACTGATTTAAATAGAAATGATTTTTTGTGCCAATTTAAAATTTGATTTAAAAATACAAATAGATAAATTATTGAATTTTTAAAACTGTAAAAATATTTAATAGCAAAACTTTTGTTGGTTGAAATATTATTTCATTCTTCAGGGAAGCAAATATCGTTGAACTTCGTATTTTATATTAAATTGTGATTAAACAATTAAACAATTTCTTATATGATATAGTGACATATTGAATTCATTACGTTACGGAATAATTCATATAATTTACATTATGTGTAAATATTTTATGGATTAATTGAAATATATTTCACAATTCAAATTTATCTGCAAGTTTTGTCACTTTTTCTAGTAATTATTCATTTGTGGTGTGTGGCGTAAAATCATTGCGTATCACAAATCGAAATTGTGTTTCTGATCCGATTGACAATACAGATATTTATATTAATGTGTTCAAAGATAATTTTGTTTTTTTAATAAGTGCTATTTTGAGTAAGGTGAAATTTTTTCACATTTAGAAACTCTTTTGTCAACAGCAAAATTATTTATTAATCTTAACAATGATTATATTATTTTGATTAATCTTTTCACTATCACAAAGACGCACATGTCGGTAGAAAAAATTGTAATAAAATTGTAATAAAAAGTTTAATGAAAATTATTTTGAAATTAGGAACGTAAAAGTAACCTACGTCTATTTCGTTGTGTTTGCAATAAGACTTCACGATGGCAAAGATTCCTATTTTGATTGTATTGCTGCCGCAGCTACTTTGCACGTTGTTAGAAATATCCGGACAGCAATCTTCATGTTATGAATACTTCACATATATATTCGATCCTGCGACGAGTCAAGTGATGGGTCAGATCCAAATCCCATCTCCGCCAAAAAACGTCGAACTTCATTTGAAAGTGACATTAAGCATAGCTGTTGAATTACCCACGGTAAAGGACATTTTCTATTATTAATAATTCAGAAGAAGCACGATTTTGTCGATATGTAAATCATCTTTAATAATTTTTAACAAAAATTAATTATATGAAAAAATAAAACCTGTGCTTTCTAAAACAAAATTTTATTAGTCCAATGAATATATTTCTTTGTAATTAAAAAAATACAATTCTCTTCGTTTTATGAATCATTAAAATATTTTATTAAACATCGCTACGTTTTAGAACTATGTCGGTCTATTGAAAGTGGCGCAATCGAAAGAGGAATCTGTTCGGATGGATCAAAGGAATAAGCCTTTGTTGTATCACATTCATTTTCCTTTGCCTCAACCAATACCATTACTGACCGGAATATGGTTTAACGATGAACAATATTGTTCAGGTCCTCATGGTGAGTATTATAAGATTTAAGAAACAATATCAATGCCATATATATTCGAGACTACAATTGCTATTTTTCTCCAATTTTCTCCACATCAAGTTTACAGCATAATTTTGTTTTATATTTTAATGTCTATAATGCAAGAGAGAAAACATGAAGCTACAGATAGATATAAAGCTCATTAAGGAAACTATTTTTATCTTTATTAAAAAAACTTTTAGAATTAATATATATTCTTGAGAGATTATTCTTTTTTGAAACAATAGTACAATTTTTTTTTTAACATGTGTAATTCGTATTTCGTTTTAGCATCAGGAGAAATCATGACTTTCATTACGCTGGATCACACTTTGTATCGGCCTTCTGAGTCGTCGCATTCACAGAATTCTTATGATTTGCCGCAACAGAATTTGAACACTTCCACTAACAATAAGTTCGACAATAATCCGTTTTTAAAGCCGCTACATATTCAACAAAATTTCGAGCACAGCAGTTCATCACCTGTTCAACAAAATTTCGAGTGCGGTATCAGCAATCCGCCAATTACCAACAATTCTTTAATCTCTAAGGAAATAAAAACGTCACCGGGTCAGTGGCCGTGGTTAGTGGCGCTCTTTGTCTTCAAAACCAAATATCAATTTCAATGTGCCAGCTCCATTCTGACTCAAAAACATATTATAACAGGTGTGTTTTAAAAAATCAAAGAGAGAATACTTACATAAGGATATAGCTACGAAGAGGATAATTTTGTCCGTTTATTAGAGATTTATAGAACATTGGAGATCTGAATCTTTATTTCTAAGAAATTGTCAGGGTTGGGAAAGTTACTTTTTAAAAGTAACTCGTTACCGTTACCGTTACTTAAAAATAACGCGTCGTTATAATTTTCGTTACTTTTTTAAATATAAGTTTATTAAATATTACAGGATTTATTTTAAAATAAATGAAAACATTACTAAATTTTATCGAAATTCTTTATTAATTTTTAAAAGAATTTGCTGTTCAACTGTGTCATCATTTAGCCCTCTTTGTGGCGTTAATACAGATTTACCGATACTGAATATCTTCACTGAACTTTTTCTTTCACATGTCTCCAATAACGCGTTTACGTACATGTAATTCTGCATTCCACACTTTTCTTTGAATGAAAATTACACCGAGTAAATTTGCCAAAAATAGCGATAAAAGTAACTGTTAAATTCGTTGCTCGTTACTGAAAAATGTAACGAAGTTACTTTTTCGTTACTTCCCAACCCTGGAAATTGTCTTCTTATTTATTGTGGAAAATAATTGTTGAAAAATGCTTTATACGTTTGTTTTTTTCTTTGTTTTTAGCGGCACACTGCCTTAAGTTGGACGCCCAAACTAATATCCCTCCCAATGTAATATTGGCATCCTTGGGACGATATCAATTATTTAGCTGGTATGAAGTGGGAATTCTGAATAGAGAGATTGCGAGCTATACGCTCCATCCCGACTATAATCACCAAGGCAGTGCTGACTCCGATTTGGCGATTCTGACAATGAAGACTCATGTCGAGTTTAGCCCTACACTCAAACCTATTTGTATGTGGTATACCTCGGCCGATCTGCAGAGAGTCGTCGACGAGACAGGATATGTCGTAGGGTGGGGGCTCGGCAACGTTGTATTGAATGAATCTTATGTCTACGAACCCCGAATGGCAAAGGCGCCAATAGTAAGTCAGGTAAAACTGTCTGCCTTTGGACAGATTCCATTATCTTCGTGTCACATTCTCGTAATCTGATTTCTCTCAAATGGAAAAAAAAATATTTTCAAAATGACATATTATCAAGATTTAATGTGTGATTAAATCCATGTTAAATAAAAAAAAGAAATTCTTGTAATTTTCACGCGTCAATAATGATAATATTGCGATTCATTTAACATCCATAACGAATAGATTTGTGAAAATCATTATATGTTTCGATTTGGAATGCCGAATGCGACATTGGTTTTAATGCGCTAATCACGATGAAGGCATATATACAAATTTTCCTACATTCTTAGAACACTAATATCTATATGCAAATATTGGCCGGTATTCATAGTCCGATCTTATATTTAAGATCGTCTTAACTCTGCTTCGAGGTTGACTTAAGACTTCATTCAACCAATCAAATAGCTGTGTAACATCTCAAGCTCGAACTTAAGACTCTCAAATATAAGATCAGACTATGAATATCGGCCATTGATTGCAAAATATTATTAAATTGATCGATTTTATAAATTATTGGCGCAGAATAAAATTTTAAATATAAATGATAAGATTGAAAACTTCTACTGCAATTATTGTACAAATTATAGGAGGAATGTCTTTGGAGTAACCCGGCTTTCAGCGGCTTCACTTCGAATCGCACTTTTTGCGCTGGTATGCGAGATGGCAGTGGTCCTTGCAATGGTGATGCTGGAAGCGGACTGATGCTTTATGATTCTTCCACGGGTCGTTATCACCTGCGCGGCATCGTTTCACGAGCGCTGTTCGATCGCAATCAGCTGACTTGCGATCTCACACAGTACGTTGTCTACGTTGATGTAGCAAAATATTTGTCCTGGATTTACCAACAGATCTCTATGTAATATACTCTCATAATCTTACCGCAGATGTATAAAATATGCCAGCCGATATGTCTTTCTATATAAATTTATATAGAGCTCTAAAAAATATAATGTAAGCAATAGTATAGTTTAAAATATTTCTATTTTATTGTTAGGCTTTTGCATTGATCCTATCGTGTGCATTTATCATGATACTAAAATGAAATATATGTATATAAAAATAAATGTGATTTTACATAATGGATCTTTTAAAAAATACATTAAAAATAAATCATATTACATATGACCCGGATGTATTATATTTAATAATGTTTATTTTATTTTCTGCTATACATATATTGTATCATGCAACTTTATCGAACCATTTATATATATCTTTTTGTCCCATCTTATTATTAAATACAAAAATGTCATCCAATTCATATAAAGTTAAATATAATTTATATGACATAATATTTTTTTACATAAGTTATATTTCTAAAATGTTTAAATGTAGAAATATTGTTTAAGAATTTATGCATATAATATTAATATTATGTAAAATATTATAAAGTTAGTTTGATCATAATAAGAAGACTTGCGATCGCACAAAATACTTTGTCCTCGTTGACATAGCAAAATATTTGCCCTGGATTTATCAACAAATCTCTCAAACGTAATATATTTTCGTAATTTTACCGCAGATGTGTAAAATGTGCTATTCGACAAATTTTTCTGTACAAATTTGTACGGCCTCCCGCCGCCGTTCTCATCTCCCTACCCCTTCAACTTGCGGCGAACATCCGTACTAGCCTGACATGCTGGTAATTAGTAAAAAATATTAGTATTAGTAAAAAATATAACGTAAGAATTAGTGTAGTTTTCATTTCATATATATATATATATATATATATACCTTTATAAATTTCTATTTTTAAATTTTAGACTTTTACATTAATCCCATAATTTTATCAAATGCATTTATCGCGATACTAAAACTAATATATGTATGTAAAAATAAATGTGAGTCTCAAATAACGGATCTTCTAAAAACATACAAATAATTACAAATAAATCATATTATATATGTTATATTTATGAATGCTTATTTTATTTCCTGCTATACTTTATATCATGAACCTTTATCGAATAATAAAAATCATAAATATCTTTTACATCTTATTAGTAAATACAAAAATATCACCGATAGTTCATATAAAATTAAATATAATTTATATGGCATAATATTCTTTTAGATACGTTATATTTCTAAAATGTTTAAATGGAAAAATATCTTTAAGAATTTACGCATATAATATTAATATTGTGTGTAAAATGTTTCAAAATTTAAATTCATAAATTATAATTAAATATGAATTCATGTACATGATTTTTTTACGTAATTTATATATGCGCGAAGGATTAAATATTATTTATTTTAAAAATCTAGAAAAAAAATATATATGCAATTATATATGTGTGTGTGAATTTATGTGTATACATATTGTAAACATATATTTTAATAAAATTATATTTTTGAACATTTTTGTACCTTGTTATTTCTTTAGAATATTAGAGAATACTTTAAATCATGATCAAATAAAAGAGATGAATAAAAGAAAAAAAAATATTAGAATTGCTGCATAAGCTTGATCGCTTTATAAAGAATCTTGATTTAACTTATCTGTAATCACGAATCTTTATATGGTTCGACGAGAATTCAATTCACACTATCGCGCATTTGCATGCTTTATTAAAAGTTATTTATGGTCATGCACGCGCATATATGTTCAACTAAAACCCTGAATTGAACACTACTGGACAGTACGATTGGATCAGCTCAGTACGAAAAATGTGGCTTCATTGCAGCATACGTATTGATCCACATATTTGGATTTCTTTTCACAAAATCATCCAGGTCATTCGACGATATTGTAGGATATTCCTCGTCTTCGAACAGAAAATTAACGTTAAAATTAAAAACGGCAACCCATTAAAATACAATCTCGGAAAAGTTCTTCACGAATTACCGATAAACACAATCTTTTAAGAAGTAAAAAGGTGTAAATTCATGTAATTCAGACTCACACGCTTTTAAAATAAATTAATCTAACATATATAAATAAATATCAAATTAAAACTTGCATACTATTTATGTATGTTTAGATAGAAACATTTTTATCTCGTTTCACGACACAATGTGAAATCGCACAATGATAAATTAATAAGGAAATTAATAAGGCTTGTTTAAGATCAAGAAGACAATGATAGTTATAGGAGCGGTCGGATGTAGGCTTCAAGAGAAGTTTCAAGCCTGCGCTGACATTTTGATTAGCATTAACGAGGTAGCATCACTGCTGAGATTATTGAAGTAGTCAATGTCTACTTCTACCTTTGACAATTCATCGTTATCGAAATCCACCGGGCCATACTGATTCTTCAGCGTTATCATTGCCGGTTCGTGCCTGTTGGTGATACTGGCTGCTATGGCATTGCTTTACACGTACTACTATCAGGCCTGCAGAATTAAAAAGTGGTTCGTGGCGAGATCTCTGGTGCAGGAAGGTTTGCCGCCGATTGCCCCGCCGAAGCACAAAAGGCATCATCGTCTATCGAACACGCAGCTGCAATTGTAGTGTCTGTATTCGATTGTCGATATCACATGTCTTAGAAAAAAAGGATAATTATCTTTTGAGATCAATGTACGATATATGTCGCGACGATGGAAGTCTTTTCCTACTTCTGTAGTCATTATAGATTTTCATAGAGAATCGTCAGCAAATATCTCAAGCGATTAACATTTTTAGGCGTACGCATTTTTTTTATATATTAATTTTATTTTATATTAAAAGTATTTATTTTATATTATTTTATATAATCATATATATAACTTTCTCTCTTGTGATATATATTTTCCTTCCTGAAACATAACTCGGTATGAAAAAATTAATATGTAGATTTTAGATTAGTATTTGCATGAAGGAAATTTTTGTAGTGTATAAAGTGTACAATTTATACGATTGTTTAACGTATAGAACTTCCCATAACTTACTTATTACACATTTAATTTTTAAATACATATCCTGTATTTGCATTTTTATCAAATTAATCTTTAATTCAATGTAACAGCACATACTGATACATAAAATGATATTGTATTCATGCATGGTTACAATGTCGATAGATTGAGGCATGATTATATATAATACTAAATTACTTTTTTTTAAGAAACATATTCTTGAAATCCTTATTGCTCATCGACTGTCCGACTCCATTTCTACTCGGAACCGTGCTACCATTACTGTTACTCGTTTTAACATTACGCGGTATCATAGATAGTAAAGTCTTGGGTAGACCAAATGTCGTACGGCTTGTCGTAGTTCCACCCAATGATTTGATCTGTCTCTCATTTTCCTCCGTTTTTTTGCGATCGGGTGGTTGACTTATCGCGACGCTGATCACTTTGTCCTGAATGTTCATACCATCGGTAGCCAAAAGAGCTTTTGCAGCAGTTTCTTCATCATGATACTCGATATAAGCTAAGCCCTTCGAATGTCCATTACGATAAGTAACCAGACGAACCTCCTTCAAGTCTCCGTGAACTTTAAATATTTCCTCAAGTTCTTCTTTCGTCGTAGTAGGCGGAAGTCCTGCAAAAAATGTAATATTAAAGAAAATATTATTCAGAACATTTAATTAAACAATTTTACATAAATAAATAAGGAAACAGATTATGGTTACATAGAGAAAGCAACTTTGTATTGTAAGTTATTACATATTATGTAATTGTATAAAATCTCTTTACCTTTAACAAAAAGTTTATTTTTTTCGAGCGTAGAGCTAAATTTGAATCCAGAACTTCGTGTACCCTTATCAGGATCGCATCTTGAAACAAACATAGGACGTCCTTTTAAAGGTGTCCTATCTAATTTCAAAGCTTCTTCCACAGCTTCCTACAATAACCGAGTATTAAAACAACATAAAGTAATTTCTTTATCTAAATGCTTTAAAATTTGCAAATGAGACATGAAAACGGAATTAGAGATATTATAGTTTATGCTTAGGCATAAGGTATACTTTTCCAATCATTATAGTTCTTACTTTTTTACATTTCCGTTTTCATTCATAGATTTCTTTCATCAATCAATAAAGTAATACATACTGCGTTGCTCAATTGTACATAGCAGTATCCTTTGCTACGTCCTTTATAATCTTTAATCATCTTGAATAATGTTATTGGTCCAACTGATTGCAGAATGTCTCTTACTTCGTCTTCAGTCGCTGTATAATCTAAATTGCTGACAAAAACTGTAATATTATTATTCACTTCATGGCTATTTTTATCTTCTGCATCATTATCTTTTGTCGTTTTATAACCCGGCGGTGGTGCGATATCTGATTTCGATTGCTCTTGACTTCTATTGTTTGTTTCTTTAGCATCAAAATTCAAGCGGCTTTCACGTAATTTAGGTTTCGTTTGTACATCAGTTTTTATAATTTTTGATGGAGAAGTCCCTAAAGTTTGCCATCTACCAATTTCATTCGCCTTTCTTTTACTCGCTTTCTTGTTTTGCATGGATGATTCATCTTGAGAAAGAGCTTGCTGTGCTTTCTGCCTTTCTTCCTTAACTTTATTAAGCTTCTCCTTCGTCTTTGCCTCACAAAGTTCCATTTGCTCTAAAGTACCTTCATCACGTTCAAAATCTATCCATGCAGTTATTATACTTTCTGGCCAGTCTTTTGTAGAAGACAGAGCTTTTTGATACAGTTTTCTTAAATGTTTTGTATCTCCATAACATCTGCAAACGAATAGAAAATTCATGTAAGTTACAAATAGGAGTAATTATGGATATTAAATGGAAAAATTAATTTTTTATAAATAAGCATAATTACTTTTCTAGCGATATATATTCCAACCAAAAAGAAACCGTCGCAGAATGTCCTTGTGAAAGAATATCAGCCCATAATGTTCTAGCCTTTTCCATGTTATTTGCATGTATCGCTTCAGTTCTTGCCCAATATTGCAAGATAATGCAATTGGGATCGCCATCCAAACCAAAATACTTTGCCAAATGCTCGCATGCTTTATTGAAAGTATTACGAATAACATCTAGATGTTTCTCTTTCTCTTCATCGGAACATCGTTCGATTCTTCGTCGCAAATATTCGAGATATGTAATCCACAAATTTCGATAATCCTCTGCTATCGAGAAGCCATTTGATAAGGCATTCTCTAATAATTTTTGTACTTCCAATATAGGTCTTTCCCATCTTTCATACGACCGTATCCATTTTTGCCAAATTTTTGAACACCATGGAATGTTTCTTGATGCTCTCTGATAAACTGGATCTAGTACAGATTCAATTTTTATTGTATCTTCAAGATAAGTAAGATAGTCCAACCAAATTGACTCTTCTAAACTTAAATCAGTTACTGCTCTTTCGTACAGAACAGTAATACGTCCTGGATCAGGATGTTGTTTTTCATATAGTAAGTATCCTTTGTAAGCATCAAGCAGCTCGTTTTCTCCTTGTGCAGATTTGAGCTTTTCTTCATAAGGAATAAGCAAGTTCAACTTTGTGGAAGCTTGTTCATATCCTCTTAACACAATCTTGTCATCAATAACAGCTTCTGCACCATCTTCTGTACGCCAGGATTGATATTCCTCGTAAGTTTTTTTCATATCTAAAAGAGGACATGCTAATTGACGCCGGAATAAATTGCCAATACGTCCCAACTGTTGCTTCTTTTCTGTCACATTTGAGGTATCAATCTACAATTAAATATTAATTGAAGAATAATTATTTAAAAAGAAACTAAAGAAAGATAGTGTTGAACAAAGAGTCTTTATTCCTCTGTACTCATATAAACAACATTTACTTACCAATGTAAGTAAAATAGTTTCAAATTCTCGAAACGCTTCCCATATTATCGCTCCTTTCATGGTGTGCAATCCAACGGCAGTCAGCGCACGTTCAAAAAGCTCTCGAACATTCTCAGCCGCATTCTTTTCTGTCCCCATATTTCCAATACTAAAGTGTAAATATTCCAGCCATACCTCCACAGCTAAAAATATATTACAATATTAATCTTCTGTACTTATGAGCAGAAAAATATCGTAGAACAATTTTAAATTTATGAGATTTTGTATAATAAAGTAAAGATTTACAAGCGTAATCCTTAACAGCTCGCTCGCATAGTTTTACAATCTCGGCCTTCTGCTCCGGGGTGACTGCCAGCTTGATCTCGTCTTGCATACAGGAAAGCCAAAGATCGGGACTCAAAGGATACATATTGCTCATATTGTCCCGGGCGGTTCGCAGACGATCCAGTTCGCCCATTTTATGCAACTTGTTGATCAGAGCTACGTGAGTGGCATAATCATATGGATTCTCTGCCAGGCAAGTTTGCAAGGATTTTACTTCAGCCTCATCAACAGCCTCGTCGTCGTCGCTGTCAGATCCACTGTCGATCTTCTCGGCTTCTTCCTCCATTTCGTCCTTTGTCAATTCTTCCTCGACTTCATCCAGGACTTTTTCTCGATAGGCTTTCGCCTGGTTTTCCTCATTCGCGACATCCATCTCCTCGTCCATTCTTCTGGAAAGTGACAAACTGTCGTCCAGGAATCACTGCCTATAGAATCGTTCTGTCGATTGAAAGAACACGATGGACGTCAAAGGTTATGTTTACGTGTTTTTGTGCAGCGTCGTCGAGATGCCGGAGACTTCACAAGTTGCGCATTTACCGATTGCGCAAGTATGTGACCATCAATCAGCTCCATTTTTATCATTCAAAAAGTTCTCAATGGCCGGTATCATTCGGTTCTTATATTTTTTTTATTGTCAAATCTGATTTTAGGTCATCTTAAGATTCTGTTCAGACAATGAAATAGCCGTATAACATTTTTAAATCTTATCTAAAGTGATCTTAAATATAAGAGCGGATTATGAATACCGGCCATAATGTTGAAAAAAATTGCGATACTTATTAAATATACATATGTATATCCGCAAATAATGCCACATGCAATGCGATAATTAGTAATACGCTTTTGAAAAATCATTAAAAAATCATCAAAGTTAAAAAAATATATTTCGACGAGAGATAAATTCGGATAAATTGAAAATTTTCGAATTTAAATTTCACGATTAAATATATGATATTTGCATGAATTGAAAGAGATTTCTCTGCAAGTTTCTTCAGTATATCTCTTGCCGAAATATATTTTCGTAATAATTTTGATGATTTTTCGAGAAAGCATCTGTTTTACTCGGCATGAAATTGCATTCGGCAATATTTATCGGCGATAAATTAATGAAGAGATATAAGTTCACGGATTTTAATATCAGGCCGATTATTGTAAATTCGAATGAGTGAAACATGCCGAATAAAATATTAATTAGAATAGTAATTTTTCATTATTATTTAACTCTTTTTACTTTTATCATCTTGTTCGTTAATAATGTTCGTTAATAATAAAATAATAATGAATGATACATTTTTTTCGTCAACATTTTCTATTTTATAATTATTTTATATACTAGAATATTTTTCTAATTCATGTAATAAAATCTCCAATGTATCTGATTCTATGAATCAAAAACAGATGTTTTTTTTATAAGATTAAAATTGAAGTGAAATTTTCGAGAAAAACAAACAGAGCGTGAAAAATGCAATAAAAATGCAATGAATTCCTGGAAAATAGCCATTACAATATTCATTTTACAATATTCATATTAAATTACAAAATTACATAGTACGAATCATTAAGCTTCTTTATTATTTTTATCTCTTTAAATCATTTTTTATTATGAAATTTAAATATATTTATATTTTTTAAAATTGAGAAATTTCTCATTGGAGATTTTATTACATGAATTAGAAAAAAACATTCCAGCATACAAAATAATTATAAAATAGAAAATGTGAACGAAAAGAGTATACATATTTTAGTCATATTAAATTTTATATTAAAGCTATATAATAAAATTGTTTCAAATAATTTAAAGACAGAAAAAAGAAATATTGTTAATTAAGTCTTGTTAATTCTTAATCATATATTCCGAAATTTATTTTATAGAAAGCTCTTTATTTTTTGTTGCTTGTAAAACTACTGATGCTTTATATTCCTGTAAAGGAAAAACTAAATTAGAAAAATGATCAAAGTTTTGTATTTACAATTAAATATGATTGGAATTGAAATATCCACGATATTACCATGACAGTATCGTTTAATTTCCAATGCATATTTCGCGTTGAATAGTTGACGTCTGAAGACAATTGCATCATTAAATCATTTTTATTATTGTCTCTGTCTATAATATTGCAGAAACATACATCTTAGTGAAAAATTAAAATGATTAAATGTATGCATAGAAATGTGGAAAATCTTTAGCGATTATTTATTGTACTTTATGTAATTTTTCTTTTATGTAATTTTCAAGAATCAGTAAAAACAAGCAAAATCAAACATAAAAAGAATTATTGCATTATCCAAAACGTGTCTTGACTATTGTAAAACACACGCGAAAATTTGCATAGCAAACATAATAAGAGGAACAAAAGTGAGTATGTACTTTAAAATATTAATATATACGTATATATATATAATTTATAGATATTACGTATGTTTATTTTATTTTAAGTGTATCATACATATGAACATGTAATTAAAAAGATCTCATTTTCTAACAAATATTCCAAGGAATATATTTCCAAAGATATTTTTATAATGTTTCCTTTACACATTTCATAGTTACAACGTAAAAAGTAGTGGAAACCTTTAAGATATTACGATTATCAAACATTATTTAAAAATTATTAAAAAGCATTGAAGGTATAATTCGATGAGCCATGTGAAATAAAAAATTTCGAAGACTAAGATTTTTAACGGTATAACTATATAATTTAATTTATTATCGCAAATATTAATAAAATTATCTTTGTTTTCTTTTAATATTTTACTTTTAAAAATATTAAAATGTATTTACAAATTTTTTAATAATTTTTTTTAAGAAACTATATTATTAAGAATTATTATTAATAAAATATTTAAGAAAATATTAATAAGATATTTAAGAAACTATATTATGTGTCAACAAAAGCCCTAATTTACCGATATATAAATAGAATATAGATTTTTTTATTCACCAAAACAAACTATTTTCGATCATTATTAATTAAACAAATTTCTTAGATCGAAAAGAACACTGACGTCTTCTATAGAATTTCTTGAAATATCAGAGGAAATGAATAAAACTTTTAATTATATGTAAAGAGTATAAATTACGTAAAAACTTTCAAGAAATTAGCCGACATCATTGTGACGTTATTTTATGCAATATTACGATATGAAACATGCGATTAATGACGTCAAGACGAAAGACGTGAGTAGAATAAAATCGGACAGTAATGTATTCAAGACAATTTATATTTAAAATTTTATATATTTATACATGTATACTTATATATCATAACATATTTCAATTTTCTTAAAATAACTATTCGAGAAATGAATATATTTCAATGTTCTATTGATTTTTATTATTATTTCATTATTGAGTATTTTATTATTTTTTCCTGATATATTTTAATCACATAATGTATTTCGATAATGATCACGTATTCCCATCATGACTCACTACTGGATCAACATCCTGGATTCCCCGACTTCTTGTTCATCCATCGAACTACTCGAAAATCTTGTTTTTTTTTTTTACCGATACCAATATATGTTGCAAATGAATCTTAAGGATAGACAACTACAATAAATAATACACTAGCATGTTTTTTGTTTATGCATGAGAAACGTTCAAGCACAGTATTTTCTCGCTTTATTCTTTCATAAAAGATATTTTAACGCAATGTTCTCTCAATTTTTTAAAAAATAATAATAATGCACACTCGTAAGAAAAGCGTGAAATTCGAGAAAAAAATTTGAAAGAAATCATCGAAAAGATGTACGAGAGAAGGAAACAAAACAAGAGTTTTAATTATTACATATTAATAGTGTTTCGATTTTGTGCGCTTACGTAATTAAAAGAATACATATATCATTGAAGTAATAACTCTCCGACTTCGCTTTGATAATAGCCGAAGCTACAAACGAAGTTTATGACTCATACGTCCGCGTATTCTCCGGTCTTCCTGCTTTTATATCTCTTTTGTCTAAGAGGAGAAATTACTACGTTTATTTGCTATTTTCCTCATTGCGTTCATCGGCCTAGGGCTCTTTATATCGCAAGGGAGAACCGAATGATGACCCGACTCATGGTCGCCTTGATTCGAGATGCCCCACTACTGGAGCCATCACAGAACGTGTCTTCTGGAAACTGTAAGCGTGTGGTAAGACGTTTCATGGTCAGTTGGTGTCTCGACGAAGGTTCGGTAAGATCGCCGGATCGAAGCTGCGAGAATTAATACGCCAAAGCTGATCGCAACCTGTTGAAAAATCCGAACAATTATTGCTTCCACATACAAAGCAGATAACAGTGCTCGTGGGATATATTAACGATGGATAATATATAGCGTTTGAAATAAAAAAAAAAGATATAAATAAACCATGCGATATCAAGTAACAAAGTGAAAAACGAGCACTTATTCGCGGAAGTCTCGTTGATCTTCATCTGAATTTCATCAAGTCTATTGATTAATGAAGTGGTGCGTAAACGCGATCTGTTATCACCGGTTCGACAACTGCTGAACGACCAAGGTGCAAGGTGAATATGCAACTCCTGAGATGTGACAGGAAGATACTTTAATTTGTCGTTTAATATAAAATTGTTCTCCTTTTGAACGATTAAAAATGTGACTGGTATTAAAGAGATTCCGAAACATGTGTCCTTATTGCGAGGGCTTGATCAGAATTTACATATATTTGCATAAATCATCTATTTACCTGAAGCGGATATATTTTGAACTTGACATTTAGTATGTTCTTTGGTAAAGATTGATGTCGAATTGTGAAAGTAAATCACGCCATTAAGATTCTCATTTTTCTCATATTCTTTTAACTTCGCGCATTTCAGTTTAAATATTAAATATATATCTCCTTTACCTGCAATATAAACGATTTATAACAGTTGTTTCATTTTATTCAATCTGCGCAGCATTTTTTTTCGAGTAGTTTTATTACAAAAAAATTTTTTTGTTGATTTGACTTATTTATGGATTTACATAATAAGATTTAAAATATAGTTAAGAAAACGAATTCTTTTAAGAAATATTCTCATTTTTTAAAAAGATAAATTAGAAAAAACTTTTTATGTACTACATTATTGTTATTGAATATTATTTGTATGCATATTGATGAAACGTTGATAAAAATTAATAACTTTCATAATATTATGAATAGAAAAAATATCAGAAAATCATAAACTATACCATATATTATTTTTAATAGATACAAGCTGATTATCATTTCAAACAAAAATTATTTAAAAAAACATTTATATTAAAATGCAGATATAGATGTTTCTACTAATCATACAAAAATGTAAATAAAATCCAGTAAGAGCGAAATAATAAATTATCTCGCTGTTTCTTATCAGAGTGTGTACTCGATAGGCATATTGATCTTTAAGTAAAGTTATCGAATATAAAGTACATTCTTGATAAATAATAAGCATTTAATATAATTATACAAATTACTTTGTATGTTAAAAAATTAAAATCTTTTATTAACAAAAATGTGATATAAATAGCTTTTGAGTCTCTATCGATTAAAAAAACCGATTTAAATAAAAGTGATTTATTTGTATTAATTAAATTGTGATTAAAAAATGCAAATATATAAATTATTAAATTATTAAAAAATCGTGAAAATATTTAATACCAAAAATTTCGTTTAGTTAAAAAATTACAAATTATAAATTGATCTGCCAGAATTGTAATGCGTCATATATCGGGCAAACTAAAAGGCATTTACGTACTCGAGTGAAAGAACACATTAATAACATTAAATTACACGAAACTAATCATTCGGTTATAAGTAAACATAGATTGGAATCGGGGCTGATGATTTTGACTGGTCGAAACCTAATATTTTACACAGTGAAAAATATGTACGAAAGAGAGAAATTGCTGAAATGTTTTATATTAAGAAATCCAATAATTTGATTAACCTACAGATAGACACGGATAATTTAAACATCTACGACAAAATAATAAAGATCGTTTAGTTCGTTTTTATTTTTGGATTTTGGAACTAGTTTCTTGATGAAGTTCCACGCGGAATATATCAATTTTTCTCTTAAATTTGATCTATTGAATTGTAACATATTTTATTTCTTGAATTTAATGATAGTGAGAATTAACCGTTCTGCTAGTGACTCTTGTGCAGTTTACAACATTATGATCGGTACTTAATATTGTTCGCATTTAATTTTGTTGCTTGTATTATTATTCAACCGTTTAATTTAAAATCTTCATTCCAGCATATACTTGATAAGGACCACAACCATATGGTCGAAACGTCGTAATCAATAAACAAATTTTGCTAGTTTTGGTCGATTATATTATTTTCCATTGATCCTCTGATCCTCTAATCGACTAGCAATATTAACAACATTGATACAATTATCAATTTTTTAAAAAATTACTTCATTTTTCAAGGAAATAGATATTATTGAGTTATCATATCCTATACATCAAATTGTGATTAAATAATTTATACATTATATATTAGAATATTAAGTTCATTATATTGCGAAATAATTTATCATCATAAAATATCATGTATATTTTACGGAGTAATTGAAATGTATGCCACAATTCGAGCTTATCTGCATGTTTTATCACTTTTCCTGATTCATTTGTGGTGCGTAATGTAAATCCCGTAAGATAAAATAAGATTTGAGCTTTTCAGATTAAGAAATTCCTTTATCAACAGTAAAACTATATTAAAACTATATTAAAACAATAATTAAAACTATATTAAAACAATAATTAAAACTATATTAAAATAATATATTAAAACTATATTAAAACACTAATTATATTATTTTGATTCATCTTTTCACTGTCAAGAAGACATATATATCGATAAAAAATAATAAAATTGTAGTGAAAGTTTAGTAAAAGTTATTTTGAAATTACAAACCACTAACGTGCGTCCATTTTGTTGTGTTTACGATAAGGCTTTACGATGGCTAAGGCTATTTTGATTGTGTTGCTGCCACAGCTACTATGCACGTTGTTAGAAGTATCCGGACAACAATCTCCATGTCCTGAATATTTTACATATATCCTCGATTCTGCAACGAACCAAGTGATGGGTCAGATCCAAATTCCATCCCCGCCAAAAAACGTCGAACTTCATTTGAAAGTGGCATTAAGCATTGGTGTTGCGTTACCCACGGTAAAAGCACATTTTCTATTATCAATATTTTAGAAGAAGCATATGTTTTCGTCAATATATAAGTTATCTATAATAATTTTCAATACAAGCTAATGTTAGTTGAATGATTAGAAATAAAATCTGTTCTCTCTGAAACAAAATTTGATTAGTCGAATGCATATATTTTTGTATACAATTAAAAAAATACAATTCTTTTTGTTTCATGAATCATTAAAGTATTTCATTAAATATCGCTATGTTTTAGAACTATGTTGGTCAATTAAAATTGGCGCACTCGAAAGAGGAATCTGTTCGGTTAGTTGAAAGAGGTCAACCTTTGTTGTACCATCTTCGTTTTCCTTTGCTTCAACCGATTCCATCACTGACCGGAATGTGGTTTAACCGTCAACAATATTGTTCAGGTCCTCATGGTAAGTATTATAAGTATTATATTGTTTTAAGAGACAATATCAATGCCGTATACATATTCGAGACAGTTACAATTTTTCTTCATTTTTCTCCACATCAAGTTTGCAGCATAATTTTGTTTTATATTTTATTGTCCATAATTCAAGCGATTAAATGTAAAGCTACAGACAGATATAAAATTCATTAAAGAAACTATTTTTATCTTTATTTAAAAATATTAGTATTAACTTGTATTATTCTTGAAAGATTATTTTTTTCACAAAGGAGAATAAAAATTTTTTTGTAACACGTGTGATTAATATTTTAGCAACGGGACAAGTCGTCACTTCCATTACGCTGGAACACACTTTGTATCCGCCTCCTGTGTTGCCGCTATCGCATAATTCCTATGATGACTCTCCGCCGAACACAATTTTCAACCCCTTTTGGTCTTCACAGACAACCAAGCAACCGCCTCCTCCAATTTCGTATCCATCTATTATCACTCAATATCAACCCGCTACTACTAAACGTCCGATATATCAATTCATTACCACTAAACATCCGTTTTATCAACCTACTACCACTCAACGCCCGATATATCAACCCACTACCACTCAACGCCCGATATATCAATCCACTACCACTCAACGGAGAACGACGAAGAAACCTACCGTTATTCAACGTCCGATCTTTTCTGATCAAATCAACAATAATCCATTTTTAAAGCCACCACCTGTTCAACAAAGTTATATCTATGAATGTGGTATCAGCAATCAGCCAATCACCAACAACATTAATCCACTAATCTCCAAAGGAATGAAGACATCACCGGGTCAGTGGCCGTGGTTAGTGGCCCTTTTTCTCGTGAAAATCAATTTCGAGTTTCAATGTGCCGGCTCCATTCTGACTCAAAAACACGTTATAACAGGTATGTTTTAAAAAATCAAAAAGAAAAAATAAAAATGCTTACATAAGAAGATACCTACAAAGAGGATGGTTTTGTCCATACATTAGAGATTTACAGAACATTGAAGATCTGAATCAATGAAATTCAATCTTCTTTTTCTCCTCGTTGTTGTTGAAAAATGTTTTATTCGCATTTGTTTTCTTTTTTTATAGCGGCACACTGTTTTAAGCTGGACGCTCAAACCAATATCCCTCCCAGTGCGATGTTGGCTTCTTTGGGACGATATCGTCTGCAGGAGTGGCATGAAGCGGGATCCTTGAATATTGAGATTGCGAGCTATACGCTCCATCCCGACTACAATCACCAAGGCAGTGGTGACTCTGATTTGGCGATTCTGACTTTGAGGACTCCCGTCGAGTTCAGTCCTAGGATCAAACCTATTTGTATGTGGTATGACTCGACCGATCTGCAGAGCGTCATCAATAAGGCAGGATATGTCGTAGGGTGGGGTAAGGACGAGTTGGGCAATCCTTATGTCCAGGAACCGCGAATGGCAAGGGTGCCGATAGTGAGTCAGGTAAAATTGCCTCCCTTTCGAATTTCATCATTCTCGTGTCACATTCTCACAATCTGATTTCTCTTAAACAAAAAAAAAAGAAATATTTTCAAAATGACGCACTATCAAGATTTAATGTAGGATTTAATCGTTGTACAAAATTTTAGAAATTCTCGCAGTCCGCATACATCGATGCTTAATATTGCGACTTACATATTCATAACGGATGGATTTGTCAGAATCATTATATGTTACGAATTAGAATGACGAATGTGATTTAATGCGTAATCGGTTTTAATGCAATCGTGATTAAGGTGTATGTGCAAATTTTTTTAAACTCTTGAGACACTGATATCTATATACAAATACTGATCATAAAAAATTATCGAATTGATCGATTCTATAAATTATTGTCGTAGAAATAAAATTTTTTATAGGTGATAAGATTAAAAGCTTCTAGTCCAATTATTGTACAAATTATAGGAGTCATGTCTTTGGAGTGACCAGCGTTTCGTCAGCTTCACTTCGAATCGCACTTTTTGCGCTGGTATGCGAGATGGCAGTGGTCCTTGCAATGGTGATAGTGGAAGCGGACTGATGCTTTATGATTCTTCCACGGGTCGTTATCAACTGCGCGGCATCGTTTCACGATCGCTATACGATAACAATCAGCAGACTTGCGATCTCACACAGTACGTCGTCTTCGTTGACGTAGCAAAATATTTGTCCTGGATTTACCAACAGATCTCTACGTAATATACTCTTATAATCTTACCGCAGATGTATAAAATGTGCTAGTCGACAAGTTTTTCTACATAAATTTATATAGAGCTAGAAAAAATATAACTTAAGAATTAGTATAGTTTAAAATATTTTTATCTTATTGTTAGACTTTTACATTGATCCTATTGTGTGCATTTATCGTGATACTAAAACGAAATATATATATGTGTAAAAATAAATGTGGTCAAATAACGGATTTTTTAATAAAAAATAAAAATAAATCATATTATATGACTCATATATATATTGTATTTATCGATGCTTATTTTTTACTATACATTATATCTTTATCAAACAAGTATACTTTTATCAAACAATTCATAAATATCTTCTACATCTTTTATTATTAAGTACAAAAATATCATTGACAATTCATATAAAATTAAATGCAATTTATATGATATAATATTCTTTTATAAGTTATTTATAAGTATATATAAAACAATATTTTTAAAATATAAAAATATTGTTTAAGAATGTACACATATAATATTAATAATATTATGTAATTATATTATATTATAAATATTAATAATATTAATATCAAAAATTTTCAAATTTATAATATGTACATGATTTTTTTACATTATATGTGTACATATATATATATATATATATATATATATATATATATGTGTGTGTGTGTGTGTGTGTGTATGCCTAAAGGATTATATGTTATATATTTATTTCATAAAATCTAGAAAAATATATATATGCAATTATATATGTGAATGTGTACATATAAATATATATTTTAATAAAACTATATTTTTGAACATTTTTGTATCTTGTTATTTCTTTAGGATTTAATATTAGAGAATACTGTAAGTCATATAAATATTGTAATCAAATAACAGAAATGAATAAAAGAAGAAAAATATTAGAATTGCTACATAAGCTTGTTCGCTTTATAAAGGATCTTGATTTAACTTATCTGTAATCACGAATCTTTATACGGTTCGACGAGAATTCAATTCACACTATCGCGCGTTTGCATGCTTTAATAACAGTTATTTATGATCATGCACGCGCATATATGTTCAACTAAAACTTTTTATATACCTTGAATTGGATACCACTCGACAGTACGATTGGATCAGTTCGATACAAAAAATGTGGCTTCATTGCAACATATTGATCTATATATTTGGATTTCTTCTCATAAAATCATCTAGGTCGTTCGATGATGCCGTAGGATATTCCTCGTCCCTGGATAGAAAATTAACATTAAAATTAAAAACGGCAACGCGATTAAAACACAATCTTGGAAAGATTCTTCATGAGTTGCCGGTAAGCTATCTTGTTTTTTAAGAAATAAAAAGGTTCAAATGATTCAAGACTCGCGCGCTTTTGAAGTAAATTAATTTAACAAATATAAGTAAATTTTATTAAAGTGATACTTGCACGTGATAATAAATAGTTGCATAGCTTAGTAGACTTATTAAGTTAATTTGATTAATTTATACGAGATGTATTCTCCTGTTCGTTCCTCAGAGACAAAATTATGAACTATATCACTCCATAAAGACTATCGAAGATTACTTGAAGAATGGAGGTTCATTGATTGAATGTCTTGATATCTTACCTTCTATAATATATGCGCCTATCGGGGAACAAATAGATGTTATTCTCGAATCCATGGAAAATCATTTGCCCAAGTTCGTTCTGCCAGCGATATCCTTCGTCAGGCGATCCTTGTCGCAAGGCGTTTTAGACGCTGATGAAATCTACCGACCGACATTTGGGCCACTGAAGGCTGATCTGTTCGAAAAGATACCTCTGATAGAATTGAAGAAAGCGGCTTTGCCCTTGATCTATCATAAACCGATCAAAGCTCTTATGGGACCATGGTCGAAAATAATCGGTGAGACGGCATCGTTGATCAACGACAAGATCGTCCCTCCGCGTCGCCAATTAATTGCTTATATGCTAGCGAATCTCAGGATACCCGACATAACGGCGGAGGTAAGAGAATCGATCGCGTATCTCGTTGAACATTTACAATCGCATGGCAAACGCGAATTGACCGACTTCAGCGTGTCATCCGATCCATATACATTAGTCGCCAACGCTATCTCGAGTCTACCTCTACAGAATGAGATTTTGATGAGTGTAAATACATTGTTGCCATTTCTGAAGAAACCTGCGGAATGTCGGAAATCTGCAGAATTTTCCAGTTTCTTTCAGAATAATATTTTGAATTATACACTTCTGATATTGAGAGATAGGATGATTTCTAGGTCAAAAGCCGGCATCATGCTCTTATCCATGATGAAAAATAACACGGATGTACGGGACACCGTCGAACGACTCTCGCCTTTCGAGTACGCATCTTGGAGAGATTTGTTACTGGCTTTCGTTAGCCAACTCAGACGTTGGCAAACTCATCAGGATAGAATGTCAGACATCGTGGACACTGTCTATGGTGAATTGATTCTGAGGAATTCCCGAAAACATTGGCAACTCTTGAGGAATTCCATTATCGCTACACCAATCTTCACTGCCATAGCCAGAAGAGAAAGCTCTTCTAAGATCCGAAGACTTCTTATAGAAGTGGCTTCGGATAAAAGCATCAAGGAGGAAAACTGGCAGAAGGCTCTCGCTTTTGCTTCTTCAGAGGATATCGACGGACCAATGGATGCTGTTTTGAAGACACTAAAGGCTTTGCTAGCTTCGGGATTTCTTGACCAGACTGCCCTATTGATAAACATCGCTGAATTAGTAACTATATACGATAACAGAATTAATCAAGGTCAAGCTGAATGTGTTAATCGATTGGAAACGTACTTGGCTAATCTTACTCAAGTAGGAATTGGCAAAGAGATGACAATCGAGAATATTGATGTTGAGGATCTTCTTCAGGCTCTGCCTGATTTAGATGTCTACACGGATGAATATAGAAATTTGAAGAGTTTCTTGTCTCAAAAGGAGTTAGAAGCTAAGATAGGGCAAGTTGACGTAAATGTACATCCCACCAGAGGTAGATTGCTAGCACAGTTACTGCAAATGATAGAGCTTGCTAGCGATATCGATGATAGTCTACGTCACTTGGCCAAACAGTTTGTTGACAATGTGGCTTACGAGGGCTATGGCTCTGGCGCTTTGTTGTATCGTTCCAGTTAGCTTGAGACTGAGCACGTTTTCCTATGATTCTTGATTGAATAAATCTTATTTGATAATTATATTGATATTTTGCATGAGAAGAGAAGGAAATATTTATCAAAATATATAATATTATATGTCAAATTAATGATGTTAAAATTGACAGTTTCCTTATTCCTAGATTCACTTCAAAATACACATATTACTATCGTTAAGCTTGCCTATTAAGTTCTTTTCTTTTCTCAATTAAGTTAAAAAGTTAAGTTAAAAATTTTTGCAGCATTTTTGCAGCAATTCATGCATCATTATGAAGATTTTCTTAATTCTTAAAATTATATGAAATTGATCTCATTTAGAAATACATTATCTACCAACTTTCGTATTTGGCATAAATAAAAAAACATAACTTTTTTTTGCAACACTAGTAATGTCTACTGTCTTCAGAACTATAAGAAAAAATCCGCAAATTTTAATGTCATATTAATTATAATGATTATTATATATGTATAAAATGCAATAAATATGATTTATGAATAATAGAAATAATGTTAATATATTATAAAAATTTTGAATAACAAGGTAAATAAATTATTAAACAAAAATATGTTAAATGTATATTAAATGTATATATATATATATATATATATATATATATATATATATATAAATATTTAATATATTTTTATGAATGTGTGTGTGTGTATACGTATATGTACAGATAATACAAACCACAATCGAAAAGATAGCATGGGTGTACACACATAAAATAATTTTCTTTTGTATCATAAAATTATGTTCTTTATTGTCCCATTGTTGAAGGTAAGCAAAGATTTTTGTCTCGAAAATAACTCACTAAGAACTTGGTAGGCCCATAATAGGGATAAAAATACGGTAATGTATAACTTGCATATTTTAAACTTGACTTGCGTCAGGTTGGAAGTATTGTCGTGCAATTGCGCCCAATACAATTTCTGCACTATACACATCTGTAAATTTTTCAAATAGAAAAACATGTAGTTATTGAACATGATTTTCATTGCACGTATTATTCACTTAATTTTTAATTTTCTTATACAAAGAAAATAAGATTACAAAATGTTAATTAAAAAAAAAATGATTTGTAATTACTTACTGATATTTGCACGTAAGATATCGGAAAGCAGATGAAGGTCATTTTCATGAGTTATGATGATATAATTTAATTTCTCGGTATTCATTTCTTGTATCTGTGCAAGTGTTCTACGCGTTTTTTCCATTGTACCTCCCGCACTTTCTATTATTTCTGCCATCGCCGAAGGAGATGGTATCACACTCGGTGTGACAAAAAATATCTTACCCTATTTAAATGTGAGTATAATAGAAGCAAGTTAAAAATGTAAAAATGAATTAATTAGATAAATGGAAAATAATATAACATTTTTATTTGTTTTTATGTATTTGTTTAAATATGAAATATAGTTAAACTATCTATCATATTAGGAATCACGTGATTAAAAATCACTCTTTGTATATTGTGATCAAATAATTTAATTACCTTAAGTACTGTTCCTCGATTAGGACTCGCTAAAGCTTTCTCGATATTGCAATTAAAATTCTTCTCAAATTCTGCATCGCCGAGCATATATGCGCTTTCGTCTACAAAAGTGTTTTTCGCGGAACAATCGAGCAACCATTGCAAACTGACGATAAATTTACATCGCGATAAACAGCACAATAATTTCACCGTTCGTAATGGTGCTGACATTATCAGATGAGTGGCATCTCGCCAACTAACAGCCAAAATACCTCCCAATTCTCGAATTCTCTGAAAATCACATAAACCAGATATGATAGTAAATAAAAATATAAAGATAAGAGATACGTAATACATGTATAAGGAGAATAAAAGTATGAAATGCAAAAGAAGCAGGAACGAGAGATTAAAAAATAATTGTAAGGGAAGATATTTTTATAATTTCACCTATGTTTCAAAAGGCCAAATATAAAATTTATACGATACCTTGGCATGTTTTCTGGGATTTATACCAGAAAATAGTATTTTGGGTTGTTTATCAGGTGGCGGAGGATCAGGATTACTAACAACGATCGGTTCCTCCAAACCCAGAAGATGCGGTTCTTTATTTAATAATGGGCCATCCAATCGTGGCTTTTTATATTTTCTGATAGAATTTGGACCCTGACCAACCTGTTTTACCTTGTCGTACGATTCTTGAGTAATGTTTATTGGCATTTTCCAAGCAGCTATAAAAGATAACATAAAGAAAATTATTTAATAGAGCATTTTATATAACGATAGAATTATTTGAATCATTTAATAACAATCTCTTTATTTAATAACTAAGATATGTTATACCCATAAGATGAGGCACAAGTGAATAATCTAGTCTGAAAGGATTATTCAGATTAAACTGCTGATATTTTGGACCCTCGAGTTGATGCAAAGCGTTCATTTGTCCACAAAGCAAATCTGTCAACCATTGTGCGTTTACGACGTTAGTTGACCATTCGCGTGCCTTTTTATACTTTTGTCCGTCTGGTCTAAAATGTATATATTCAAACATGTATTTATTTTGTAATACTCATATTCATGTAACACAATATGAAAATAATCGCAACACAAAAAATACATTCAAAATATAAATAAAACAGTTCCAGAACAGCAAAGAATGATACGCAATAACAATCAGTACCTTCTGCAAACGAGGAGAGTGTTATGTTTGGAAAAGTAGTTCGTGTATTTAGCCCCTAAAGCCTCTAACATATGTTTGACTTTCGCTCGTTCCTCTCCCTCAAATCCAGAAAATGATACGATTTGTTTGACACATGGAAGCTCAGTCAAGCTAAACGGCGTTGGAAAATGCAAAGCATGCCAAGGTGGTAGCACTTGTTGCTTATTGACAACATCAGAAAGCCAATGTGCACTAACGCAACGTTTTCCTTCGCGTAACGCTTGCACTACGGTTGGATGCTTTTGCGTGATGGCCAATACATGTGTCGCACGAGTGCAATATTGCGGTTCTACTTCGCCACCATGTCTCTCGATAACTTGCTTCCAGACTAAGACTTCGCTTGGGCGCTGTACATCATATTCGACGATAACGAAAATACATCCTAACAAAAACAGATCTGGTGGCACTGAAATTATAAATATTTTTTCATCATTGGCAATATAATATTAAATGTAAAGCAAGTAACACTCCTCATTAACATCAAATTTCATTGTTTTCCTATTTTTTATAGAAGTATAGTGTTATGTTCTTGAGTTCAGCGTCAAATCAAGTCAGCATTAAAAATCATCCCTTAATGCGTTGTTAAAAGTGATTATAAAAAAAGAGCAAACAAGAGAGATTCGAGCTAGAGCTCAGATTGTTCGCGTTTCTGATATAGAACTTTTATTTGTTAAATTATATTATAAAAATAATATAAAAAATAGACACATACGTTTCAAGTTTGGATTGTGACCATAAAATTGAGTCTTGGGCTGTGGCATAACTGGAGGATATTGCATCTTTATTGGTGCTCCTGATGGTGCACCATTTGTTATATTTCCCAAAGTTCTTCTTTGATAAGCAGCCAAGAGCTGTGGATCCTGCGAAGGAGGAGGTGGAGGTCTGTGCTGTGCAGTCATCAATCTCAATTGACCAGCCGCACTACCCTCAGTGGCACCGCCTTGTAATCTGCTGGTTAGCATATTAGCCAACGCGGTTTTCGTTTTGGCGTTGACGACAAGTTGTTGATCTGGTGGAATATGTGCATTATTTGATAGAGGTGTTAGTGGTGCCTCTTGCTGCGCGCCTTGTTGCTGTTGCTGCTGTTGTTGAAGATGTTGCAGCTGTTGCAATCTAGCCATTTGCTGCTGTTTCTGCATCTGTAACTGCATCAATTGCTGAGGCGTCAACTGTCCTTGTTGAAATGTCTGTCCTGTCTGTGACGCTTGCGGTCCTTGAACAGGTTGTCCAGTCGGCACGATGACTGGATTGGAAGAGTTTATCGGGGTTAATGCCGGTGGCTGTACCCCGGAATGCACGGGTTTTTGTCCAGGAGTTGGTGTGAGTTGCGGTCCCATCATTTGAGGTTGAACTTGTGGAATCCATTGTAAATTGGTCGATTGTACCGGTTTACCAGGGTTTCTGATAACAGCAATTTGTGGACCTTGCTGACGATTCTGCATTTGTCGCTGCAACATAATATTTCGGTGCTTCTGAAGTCTCTGAATAAATTGGGCTCTTTCTTGAGTGTTCATCTGTTGCAATTGCAGATGTGTCTGCTTATCCAATTGAATCAAATGTCTGGGAATTTGATTCCATTGCGCTTCGGATCTCAACGGCCCAATTTGCTGTTGTCTCTGCTGCAACTGTAAATGGTACTGTTGTTGCTGTTGTTGCCACTGCGGATCTCGTTTCACGATAAATCCTTGCTGATTTGGTCCAATTAATTGTTGATTCTGCTGTTGTTGTACTTGGCCATCCCTTATGACAAATTGTGAACTTTGTGGGGCGGATTGTTGCAATTGCTGCGAAATCTGTTGAATTTTTTGCTGCTGCTGCTGCTGTAATAAAATAAGTTGTCTTTGTTCAGCAAGCTGCTGTGATGGAGCTTGTTGTTGAGTCAATTGATGCTGACTCACGATCTGTTGTTGTTGAGCAGGTAATTGCTGCTGCTGCTGTTGTATTACCATCTGCTGCTGCTGCTGTTGTTGTTGTTGTTGTGTCGCCAATTGCACTTGTTGTTGTTGTGGTGTTAAATGTGGTTGTTGCGTCGACAATTGATTTATCTGTTGTTGTTGAATTATTTGATGTTGATTCAATTGCTTTTGTTGTGATGTTAATAATTGTTGCTGCTGTGGAGTTAATTGATGTTGAGGTAATTGTGAATTTATTTGTTGTTGTGGCATCAAAGATTGTTGTTGCCCTATTAATTGTTGTTGTTGTACTTGAGGTGATAATTGTTGATTTAAAATTTGTTGTTGGTTATATGATGGCTGTTGCAGCTGTTGATGTGTAAGCTGTTGTTGCGTTAATGGCTGCTGTGATGTTAATGGCTGTTGTTGCAACAATTGATGTTGCATATTTATTTGTTGTTGAGATAACTCTTGTTGTTGCATTTGCGGTTGTGGCATAGTTTTTATTTGTTGAGAAACATTGCTTTGCTGAGGAGGCTGTGGAAGCCAATTTGCTTGATTAATATTAACATTCTGATCGGAAACTGATGGAACTGGGACGTTCGCGGATGTTCCCAAACTAGACGAGGCAACAGGTCGCGGAAGCTGTTGCGATTGAATATTCACAGTATTCTGTCCATTCGTCGAGTAAGAAACAGTTGCTGTACTGGTTGCACCAAGACCCTGTGTAGTACTCGCTGACACGGGTGGACTTGGTTGATTCCATGGCATCCGTTGCTTGAGTTGCTCCAACATAGCTTTAGTCCGATCTTGTTCCTCTTGCGCGATACTATTATCAGTGTCTTCATCCATAAATCCAGTAATCATAGCCGTCGAGCTGTTTGGAGACATTAGCAATCTGGGATGATATTCCACTTCGCTAATGAGAGTGTTTTTCTTACAACATTCTGTCACCCAATCAGGTGTTACAATAGATATATGATGCCTCGTGGCAGTTTCATACTTTACACCACTCGCTTTGCCTGTGATCAAATGAGTGCAATATCTATCCAAGTGTAGTTGACATTTGCCACCTTGCAATGTTATCATTGCCCAAAGTGACTTACTGTCCGCTCGACTTATCTGGGATAAGCAGATGCGTACATTTGAGAATAATTGATTCTCTTCTGGTGAGAAATATTTTGCTCTGTTTACATGTATAAATTGATTCGTTAAGAAAATATATATTTTCATTTTTAAAAATAAAAGAATATTGTTTGCTCAACATTATTTATAAATTGAATTCAAAAATATTTATCAGATATGGATGAATATTGAAATTTATACAAAAGATAATAATTTTATATATTCATAAAATTATTAAGTAAATAATATTAATATTAAAACAATTATCTTTCCTAAAAGGATACGGCAGAAGTTTGTTGCATTTAACAGAATATAAAATCCAGTTTTGTGTGACTGCTGGAATTTCATATATATCTTTCGCTTGAGAAATGTCATTTTCTAATGCATCGTAGCCTGCTATCAAATGTGTAACAAAATCACTGAAATAAATGGACCTTTCAGCTCCACCTTCTTGCAATAGATTCAAAATCTGTAAATAATTCAAAAGCATTGTTTATTGGTAAACAATAATTGGTTTTCAACAAACATATATAACATATAATATATGTTGCATGCATTCAATGTTTTAAACATTACAAAAAAATGTTACAGGAAGAAAATTAGTTTAACGAAAATAACGACACGTTATCTCACAAATTGTACGTATGCCTCATATTATAACCTCCATTAAACAATATATTATCGATTTCGGAGTAAAGTAATGAAAGGATCATTATAATTGTCGGGAACACCGTACAATTGTTGCAAATTTCACGGTTGTCGAGTCCGTTCGACGAAAACGCGGGAAACGCTTGTCGTACCTTCGGATCACCCTCACCGCTGACGTAGTACTTGACGTTGGCAAACAGAGCACCGTCGAGCTTCAAGTCCTCGAGACCAGCCCGTATGTCGCCCATCTTGTCGGATCCCGTCCCGATGGAGTCTCACGTTTGCGGCATCACAGAAGCGCGCGAACCACGCGCGAAATCGTGCGTGCCACGAGCCAGGAAGGTATATATGACTTCGCAATATTTGATAACAAAGTTCCCTGCGTGACGCTTTTGTTATTATTATGATTGTAGGTTATGTGCGCGAGCTTTGTGTGGCGCTACATCACCGTTTGAGGTGCGTTCGAAGATTCTACTCGTGAGACGAAGCGGCGTTTAATTGGCGAATCCGGATCAAAGGAGCAAGGATTTCTCTGTCCTGATTGGTAAGTTTGATTTTACTTCGTCACAGGAATAGGATTTTCGAACATACTTTTGATTCGTGCGCATCTCACGTGACTCGAACCGCGAAATTCAAATTGTACGCACAAAGTATTTATTATATCGTTATTACATCAGTATCGACGATTTCACTAATCTATTCTTAATTTAAAAGGAAATAAAATTTAATTTAAGTCAAAGTATTTTATATTAAAATTACAAATCTAAAGTCAAGTTAAAATTAAGAAAAAAGATTAAGAGATAAGGGACTTTTGATCGCAAATATTTGATTTAAATCTGAATATATGTATCTTCTATAGATTCTTAATATTTATCCTATTTATTTATTATTTATTATAATTATTATATTTATTATAATTTATATTTATTATTTAAAGATTATTAATATTATTTAATATTATTTATTATTATTATTTGTATTATTTATAAATCGTGAAGTCGTACATATATTTCATACATACAATAAAGATTTGGATAAATTAAAACAACTATTTAATATAAAACAACTATTTAAAAAATTTATCACTTCAGGGGAAGCGATAAAGGATATAAAAATCACAACATTTGAAAACATTTGCTTTATTGTATGTTCCTTTCTTCCGCACATAGTAGGTACATATCAGCATCTAAAATGCTTCTCCTCGTAATCCAGCAAAATTCATTTTTCTCGTGTTAACTTTATATTCATATCTCCTATTTCTTTTCTCAGTAATTCTACCCTCATGCATTCGCTCTCTTTTTTTCTTTCACTCATAGATAAATAAATTATCGACTAAATATGTACAAGATTTTTTAATAATTCTCTCTTTCCTTACTTTAATAGTCATTTGTTGCTTAATAGACGTATCTTGTAAAGACTCTAGAAATATTGAGCTTGGTCTGGTCAGTATACGTAATATATTCTCATTAAGTTTTTCCTCGCTTTAAATTATATTTCTCTCTTTCTCTCTTTTCTTTCTTTCTGTTTCGTTTCTAAAATTAATTATTCCTCCTCGCTTCGTACAACTGACTAACATCTCCGTTCGCTCGTGGTGCAGCTTTTTAGAAATATGATTGAGAATAAAATCAGGGGAAAAAAAGAGAATATCGCCAAGAAATTGGCAGGATGATACAAATATCTCCTATGAATGGCGCGATATAATGATGTATACTGGTTGATGTTATAGTTAAAGTTTCGATTTTTGCCCCAGATAATTTTTAAATTCGTATTTAAGAAACTCCCTGTATTGCAACCTTGCTGCGTTAATACATAGCTACTTTGAGGTACTCTTGTACATTAAATTACGATATTTATATATAACTTGTGAATATGCCAAGTATAATATTTCCTCAGGCACACCTGTGAATATTTACAATAAATCGAAATTTAAAAGAAATCGAACAATTCGAAAACTAATTATGTCAGTGATAAATCTATATATAATGCAAAACAAATAAAAAATGAAAAATAAAAAATGAATAAAAAAATAAAAAATGAAAAGATATAAAAAAGTCATTACTTTCACACGCGGGAGAATATCAGCGTCGTAGACAGAAAGGAAATGTACAAGTCTGCCGATTCTGCAAAGTAGATCGCCCCCGATACTGGAAAAACTAAATTAAAAGGAAAAAACAGATCTTTTTTTAAAAAAAATTTTCTTAACGACGCTTTGTTAATCAGACTACATCATAGTTTCGCTGCAGCTAGTCATATTATTGAAATCTAATTGTGAGTACGAGCGATGAGTGTGTTCGCAAAAAGCTGCACTACCGTCGGACCCAGCAAGCGGGTTGCACCATCCGTCGGAGCGTATTGTGTTTGTGAGGTAACACAGTATTTCTAGAATCTCATTAATGCGCTAGGAACCCGGGCTGGCATTATCGCCGCTTCTTCTCCTCGCCTCGAGCTGCTTAGCCAGTAGGGCGACCTCCCAATTGTTGTAGCCATCCCGCCGCGTGATTTTGCCATCATCATCATCGTCCTCGTCGTCTTCTTCCTCCTCTTCCTCCTCGTTCTCTTCGTCGCCTTCGTCGCTATCGCCCTTGCGACGTACGCAAACGTCGAACTCCTCGTCCGATCTACTGTCGCTGTTCGATTCCAAATCGATCGCCACGTCCTCCCGCGATAATCTTTGCGGCATTATCGAATTCGGCAGCTCCTGCAGTTCCAGGGTCTCCCTCTCCGAATGCTCTTCCCATGATCGCCTGCTGCGTGAGCTCGAGCCCACCGATGAGCGTCGATCGCGCAATCGCGCGGTCAGGACGGTGTCTACGGAACTGTCACGCATGAAGGGGTGGTCCTCGCAATCCTCATCGAGATCCTCCTCCATGGAAGCGTCGTGCTCAGTGCTGTCCCCGCCGGAGTCGTCGTCGTGAGACTTCCTCCTCTTTCGCTCGAGTTGTTGGATCCGCGACTGCAATTGCGATATTATCTCGTCACGTTTGCGAACTTCCGACTCCAGCGATGTAAACTGTCGTACGAATTTGCTCTGCATGTCCTCCTGTAACGTCAAAGACGGCAGTATGATTAATTGGACAGCTACCATGCGTTATACGGTAATGGGACTGCTATGAGCGTAGTTGGGTAATTGATGGATGATCAACATCTGGCGATGAGTAGATAGAATTTAATAGTTTGGATAACATGTCTCAATATATATGGTGGACTTAAATTTACATACTTTGAAGTAAGAGCGAGAGATTCTGCATTTCTTTATAAAGAATAATAATAAATTTGAGAGATATCAAAATTTAAAAAGTTAATTACTTATCGAGAGAATGTCTCTTGAGCAATTTTTTTTCCTATTAAATATTTATTTATTTTGTCGATAAATATTGATTTTGCAAACATCAAGATGAGATATCTCTCGTACGAAAGCGGTTCTTTAATAAAAGCACTCCTGCGGAATACGTAATGACAGCAAGCGCGGGAGAGAGGCCACAAAGCACGTCCATCAAAAACAAAGAAGACAAAGGAAGTAGTCGCGTGCGGTACTCACCAGGCCTGCCTTGATGACCTCGCCGACTCCAGAGAGTAATTCGCCCAGGCACTCTTCCTCCCGTGGTCGGGATACCGTTTGCAGGATACCGGCACTGCCTACAGGACGGAAACTGATTGTGAGTTTATTGGGCGGCGACAGTGACGGCTGATCCTGGGACCCGGAATTCGACGATGGTGGTTGCAGAGGCTGTTCGGATGGCGGACTTTGCAGCGTGTATTTATTAAAAGTTACGCTCTTGGATAACTTTGAGTGTCGCGCGGCGTAACCCTCGATCGTCGGTGCTCTCATCAATTTTTTCAACTCGGCAGTCGCCGCTTGTCTATCCGGTGTGCTAGTAGCCGAGGTCTCACTGCTGCTTGCCCTACTACTGCTGGCCGATAATTTCTTTAGGATACTCTTCAAATTCCGCCTTTCAAGCGTCTCGTTTTCCGGCGACAGTTGCTCCACCGATGATACTGATGCTTGTCGAGCCTTATGAAATAAAAACTCGGATTAGAAATTAAACATTGAACAATTGTAATGTTAAAATTAATATTTAAATTTTATTATTAATTATTTAACCTTCATAGAAATATTTTCTCTGCATTTACTTATTAATATTTGTATTTCTCATACATAGTTTTAATAAGCAAAATATCAAATAATATTTTCTAAATAATTTATAGAAAGTACAAAAGCATATGCTTTTAAATAATCTTTTTAAGTAATCTTTTATTTTTCTTCAACATTTGATATTGATTTTTTAGAATTAATAGATATGATCAAATTAGAAAAAGTCATTACATGTAACAGAAAGTACATAATTATTATTTACTTGATTGTATTTGGCTAGCTTTCTGGCGTATTCGATGGCACAGGCTTCTGAGTGACTCCTCGTGAGATTGCTGTCAAACTCTGACTCGGTATTCTCGCCACAGTCGAGGGATGAGCTTCTGACCGCCTTTTCCAACTCGGCCAGTTTTTGCCTCTCGTTGAGAATTTTGAGCTTCTTGACGAACGGTAGGCCACAATACTCTGGTGATAAATCGTCAACAGAGGCGTACATTTTGGTCTGCTGTAGTTTTCTGGCCGGTGGGCTTTTTTGCGATGAATTTTCCTTGGTCATCAACGACGCCTTCTTGAGAGCGACCCAAGACTTTTTAGCCGCGTAGGTTGCCTCGATTTGCGAAGTCGCGGTGACCGCGATAGTCGCGATACCGCTTTGATCCGAAGATGGCTGTTCGTCGGACTGCGTGCTCGTCTCTTCAGGAATAGCGTTGTTGGGCAGCAGGTGTTCCTTGTTGATGGGCATTTCTTTCTTGGGCAGCAGGTGTTCCTTGTTGATGGGCGCTTCTTTCTCCGTTTGGGCCGCTTCCTGCTCGTTCTTTGCCTTCAACAAGAGTATCCTTTGCAGGAATGGTAAATTCGGATTAGTGGGGTTCAAGGCCTCCGACGGTGGCGGTGCTTGAGGCTCGGTCACGTGGCTCGGCGTGTCCATCAAGTTGCGTCGTTCCTCCCTCTCCTCCTTCTCCTTCAACAACCTGAGTCTCGACAGTAATGGTAAGCCGGCTCCCAATGGGGACACCGCCGCCGGTGTCTCCTGGCTGTTAGGCAGAGTCAGGTCCTGACTCTCATCGATCTTTTGCTGTCTCCTCAAAGCTGGAGCTTTCGGTGCCAATGGCTGTAGCTCCAAGCTCTCTTCCGGTCGTGTATTGCGCCTACTCTTCCTCAGGACATTCTTCAGGCCTTTCACGTCACTCTTCAGTTTGTCAACAATCCTTTTACCGGTGCTATTATCGGACGAATCATGCCCCGGAGACGTAGGTCGACGCCATGCTCGGGCTACTCTCTGCGCCTCCATCAATCGCTTTCGACCGAGATTCTGAAGAATTTCCTGCGCTTCCGGATAATCCTTCATTGCTGCCAGCACGTCCTCTCGTGAAAGGCTGAATAGCTCGGAATAACCCACCGAACGAACATCGGCTGTGCGTCTGAAAGTTTTTAAGAATTCCAAATTTTAACAATACATAGAAAATTCACAAGTGATAGAGAGCAAGGTTAAATAAATTTTATTTGAAATGCAGTAAAAAAGTATGATGATTTAATTTGATTCGAATATAAACAAAGAATAAAAATGAAAACAAATAATATATACATAATTCGAAGTAATAAAAACGAACGTTTCTGGCTTTGAGCCTTCTTCAGTACAATTGTTAAAATGTTACAATATGCAGATGGAATACATAATTTTTCTATATATGCATGATTGAGAAATAGATAAACGATAAGCTCCCGATAGGGTTCGGACCTAAATACCCTATAAACGCAATGTAGATTGGTTTTTACTAAATTTCTGGAACATCATAGAGGGTGAATCAGAGAACATTGTTAAGTGAAATTTTTTAAAAACTTAATTTCAGAAGCAGAATAGTGACTCGAAATCAGTACTACTTGAATCCAAATTTTAATTTCTCAGCTTTATAGAATCGCGTTATAATCGTCAGTAACAAGAGTTTTAAATATTAATCTCTTGTATAAAAAAAAATTAATTCTTTAAGACAAATTGTGAGATGAAGAGTCGTTATGCGAGCTTCATTTCGCAGAAAAGGCTTGAAAAATTTCACTCACTTATTCAATCCGTCCAGATTAAGTATGCCAATCTCGCCGAAAAAGTCCCCTGCCTTCATTGTCGTTAGGACTCTGCCAGTTTCGCTGATCACCTCCAGAATACCGTCGGCTATTATGAACATCTCGCGGGCGACCTCGCCCTTCCGACATATCGAATCACCGGGGGTGAAAATGTAGGCTTTCATTTTCAAGACGAGATCGTGCAGAAATTCCGGCTGACACTCCTGCAAGATTTGAATTGTTGAATAAATTATTATATCAAACATATGTATAAGTTACATGTTAAATTATTCATTATTTTCTCCACGTATATATGCAAATTTATACGCAAATAAATTTATAAATTTTAATCTTTGAAAAATCAAATTTTGAAACGCTTTTCCCAATCGTTTCTCTGGACAAAATGCAAATTTTATTTCTAATAAGAACAACTGTTTCTCATTACATCAGTTTTGAATTTTAGAAGCGAAAATTCCACTCGACATTATTGACTTTATAATCATCTTAAAGTTTAAAGCTTCTCACATATTCTTTATAAAAAAAGAGATAATTTATGAAGATTTAACGCGCATCAAGTATCGGAATTTTTGCTCCAAGTCTCTGTCATATCGCCTATCTTCGCGTGAAAGATAAAAATTTTTATCTTTACCTTCATAAATCTTTCGTTAATCACGCAAAAGCTTCTTACTACTTTTTCGATCAAATTAAAGATAAGTGACTTTTGTGGAAAATGAATCCATGTTTTCCTATCAAATGTTCGATTTTGTACAATTTATTTAATTTTTAAAATATATAAAATATAGAAGAATAAAAATTTAAATAATATAAATTATTATTTATGAAAAAAATAGAATTTTCTCTAATTATGATGCGTAATCAGATATTTTACATTTTATTTATTATTTAATAAAAAATATCTAAATTTATTTTTTATTCAGTAAATTAGAAATAATTTACAAAATATTAATATATATGGATATATATATATATATATATATATATATATATATAACTATAAATTCTGCATCAACGTCTTTTTAACTAAAAGTTTTAGCACATGATGAATCGTACTATCTACCACGCCTATTCCATGTTATTCGAAACTAATATCATCCTCATCATTTCATTCTTCGTATCAGATCATATCTATCTAATTTATATAAATTTATAGTTACTGCCTCTCATTTGCAGTATATATTTATATTTTTAACTTTTTAAAAGGCACACATTTTTTGTACAATATTAAGTGAATTTTTATTAACATTTGTAATTATATAAAAAATACTAGTTTAAATTCTAAAAAGCATAAATTATATCGAAAAAAAAAATATATATATATATAATATAATTAAATACATATATTTTGATAAAAAAAATTTTAAAAAAAGAAGGAAAAAATGGAACGTATACATGTCCACAGCTCTTTAAAGAATTAATCAAATGATCCATGGGGTGATTTAAAGTTTTATAAGTTTTTTTCTTAATGAGATTATTAATTTTTTATATTTTTTACGTATATACATGTAATACATAATATTAATATGTGTACATACATATTAAATATTATATGTATATACACATATCTCTGGAAATAATATAAATAGGAACAAATAACGAAGAGGAAGATTAATCGGCATTTGCGAGATTACTCGCAATAGGAACCTTTAGTCGCATTTTGTTCTCGGCAGTGCTTAATGGTCGAGAGGTGGTAGTAAATTTCTTCGTGAGGTACGATTCGTTTCCGTGCTACCTTGTCGGAACCCTTTGCTAATAGAATCGGCCCTACTCAATCTTTCACCGCGATATTTCATTCGATCGACAGGACGTACCATCAAACAATGTGACGTATTTTACACATTCTCGTACCATCGCTTTGATTTGAGACGAGAACACGAGCGATCGAGGCTGTTATTCTCGATCATTGAGGCCTTTTCTGACTTTTTTATTCAGCAGATCAACAATGGACCTCGTTAAAATGCAGTCGGAATGGATGCGCGCATTGGCGCAAGCACAACAACCAAGTGGAAAAAATACAGGGTGTCTGAATTGGCGGTATAAATTGGCGTATTCTTCGATAAGTTCGAGATTGATTCTTTTGTAGCGAAAATAATGATGATTTTGGAATTATGATTGGTCAAAAATAAAAAACTTGACGCAATCTGAGTTGGACAAGACAAAATAATATAAAATTTCATATTTCATTTTAATATCAATTTTATATCCCATCGATTGTGAATCTTACATTTATAAAGAATTTTAAATTTCTGTTAGTAAAAATATTTAATAATAATACTATATCAAGATGATAAATTAAAGGACGAGAAACATTTCATGCTGAAAGTTAAGAAAAATTTATAAGAATCAATCTTTTGCTCGAAATTAAAGAATATGTCTCTAAAAGTCTAACGCTAAATTAAAAACATCTTGTATATATCTCGACGAAATTTACGGTTTTAATCGCAGGAAAACTGTATATCACAAGGGACGGTTGCAACTTTAATAACTCGTTACGTGCACCGTAAGTGAGCCAAGTGTGTTGCAATAACAAGCATTTTCACTATGTTATATTCGCAGTCACGGTCTATTTTATATATTTATAGCTTGCTTGAAAAAAATATCTGCATATATATTTCTATACATATTATACAAGTATATTCTACATATAATGTACTTTTACTTTCGCTTAAATTGTGTTAAATTATGTCATTAACTTCAGGATATAGTATATATCATGAAAGATTTATTCTTTTCATGTTTGATGTAATGGCGAACTAATTAACTAATTTTTCACATGCATAGGAATCAATATAAGTGATTACGAGGTATTGCTGTTTCGAAACGGATTATGTAGCAGCAATTTAAAGCGACAAAGACTTGCCAATTACATGCGATGCGGCACTTTGTGAAAATTTTTCCGACTGATAATGGCAATCGTGCCATCAATGCACCCCATCAATGTTCTCTTTCGGAAAGAACGAGGGATAAAAGGTAAGTAAAATAAAGGGATTCGATGGATTACGCAGACGGAATTATTTGGTCGCTTTAAGCTCGCGATTCGAGATCTGTTCAATCTAGATTCGCCGCAACGTGAACTTCATTATCCCTATAGTACGGAATATCTCGTACACACATACATACATATATACATTCTTCAATCGGAATAAATATGAGCTATACGATCAGTCAGATCCTTTTGATCTATCAGAACCTTTTCAAGACTGTAAATAGTTCACGGAAAACATAAATATAAGTTACCTGTTAGCTGTAATACCTGTTACTTTTATTGCGAGAATAATTTATTATTGTCATATTACATATTTTTATATTTAATATTTTTATTTTTATATTTTTTATATTTTTTAATTAATTTTTTTATTTATATCATATATGTTTTATTTTTATTTTTTTTACTATATATGATAAAAACGATCGTTCGAATGGAATGTTGGTAGCTAATCTCTGGTATGTAAATATCAGTATTTTATTTTCCTATGGTTTTCCGGCGAGATTGTTGCACCGTTCTCAATTATACCGTTTGTTTCTGAAAAATATCACAAGCGCATAGTCCAGTGGGGCAAGTGGAAGCTAAGTAGATTACGTTTGAGCTCGGGGAATTTCAGCTTTTTCAATCTAGATTCGCGGGTAGAAGCGAGTGAACTTCATTATCCCGACTATACGGGCTTTTTCGAAACGCACACATTCGATTGTAAGAATAATTCTAACGAGAGCGATTTTGTGCGGATACCTATTTCAAAATTGATCGTTCAATCCGATATCTAAATTTTTCACATTCGCATCAATGTATATTAACTTGAACTTTTACATTTTTTAATTTTTCTTTTTTATCGTTGATCACTTGGGGATTAATTAAATGTTAGAAAACAATTTCTCGAAGTCATTTCCTTTAACAAGAAGCCAAACTTTTTCGTGACTTGCAACTCCGCATTTCTCTTTCTTCCTTTTTCTCTTTCTCTCTCTTTTTGAATCTTCATTTTCTAATTTAATTCTAGCCGTTTAAATCTCGTAATGACTTTCAAGCAATGAATGAAAATGCTCTCTTCTGTTCAAGTTTTGCTAAGCATTGCTAAGCAGTGTTTTCACTTTTGTCTCATGATAGATTCCGTGTTAAATGATCTATGACACGTACTTCATCAAACTCGTCCAACTTGGAGTGTAATCATAAATTAAAAAACTATAAGACATATTTAAAGAAAATGAGATACGACTTTTACAAGCAGATAAATCATATATGTTTTACATCGCATTCTAAATTAAATAATTTAATTTAAATTTTTTAAATATAATTTAGTCTAGTCTAAATGTGAGTTTTCTGACAAGTATTCTTCGAAATTGTAGAAATGCTTGTGTCTAATTTTATAGATTTTATTAAATTTTTCAACTTTTTTTTGGAAATATACTTTTTTGGATCCTAATTGTTTTTTTTCAAAGTATAATATTATCGCTCATATTGCCTATTTCTTTCGAAAGTTATGAAAGAGATCTACCGTGATAAAATACTGTAAGCCTGCTATTGTAAAGACTGTTCCAGACGAATAAAGGATTCAACGAGAAAATAGATCGGATGCAGCTGGAAATGAAACAATTTTTGTCTCGATGTTCCGACAGAAGATAGCTAAATTTTCAATTAAAACGTTTTTCGACGCCTTCCGCTGCATCCTGCATCGTTTATTTTGCACCGTTCCAGTTATTCTCTTGAGAGATATTTTCGAAATATCGGTCGACCCGAAAACCGTAACCGTAATTTAGATCCTGCCCGTGAAAGATGCGCGATAAGCAGCTTCACTTTACTTTAAGAGTTATCGAGAAACATTGAAAAATAAAATAAACTTTATCCTACGCTAGAAATAAGATTTCTCCAAAGCCGGATGAGGCACTTTGCAATGATGCTTTCTGTACTGTGTCACTGCAATTGTAAGAGTATCGAATAAATCGAATCATTTAAATATTTATAACAAAATTGAAAACCCATCCCCATATCCTAAATTGGGGGTGCATCACGATAAATTTCAAATGTGGCGATAAAACTCCATATCTTTGAACCCTCTAAAATATTTGCGCGCATGTATAACTTTTAGATGTTAAAAATTTATGAAATAATACATTCAGTGTTCACCTGGGAAATGTTTATAATAAGATTTGTATGCATTAGAATATTTGAGAGAAATTTATTCGAAATGCGATACAGTCACGCGTAACTCTATCTCAGTGTCATTTATTTCTACTTCTCTCCATTCTTTTTCCTTTCATCACCTCCCTTTTGCAGTGCAAAGAAAGAAGGAAAGGGAAGAAAGAAGAGCGAGGGGAAACGATATTCCGACGTAATGGAAATTCTTCGGATGTGCGGAGATGACGGTCGAAAGACAGAGCGCGAGTTTCCTTTTTCACCAACTTCGATTCTGATCTCTTTTTACATTTTTCTCTCACCCGTTGCGGTTACCGGAAAATCCTGTGCATAACTAAAATATGAACTTTGACAGTTCCATAACACAAATTTATTCCGGGTAACAACACGAATATAATATTTGTATAAAAAAATCATCTAATAAATCTCTTTACATAATTTCAAAAAATTATCTTCAAATTAATCAAAATTCCACACTTTGTATGATATTTTCAATTTTATCTTCAGGTATATATTAAAGGCTGATTATATAGAATAAATGAAATTTTCTTGCCTTATTAACTACTAGGGGTGTCGACCATTTAATTTATAAAGATTATAAATTGCAATAATTTTTTTAAATATTAATCTTTGAAAAGTGTGTGTGTGTGTTCATGTATTTTAGCCTAAGCGCGAAATTACCTATTATAGTTACGTCACTGCACTTTGGCTATGGCCTGCGAAATTCAATTTGTCGGCGTATCGCTTTAATACGTTACCTGCCCGATGGCTGACACAACGTGGGCGACACAACATTGTGTTAGCCATCGGTCGCCGACATGGTGGTTAGCGTGTTAACATTCTGGCGAACATTATATGACATACGCAGCATACAGGAAACAAGTTCAGGGTCTAAAGGACGTTACGCGACATGTTCCGAGTTCGAATTATCAACAATTAACGCGCATAATGCGATCAGTTTCTTCAAGAAATTGATTGTTAGAAGGTGTCAAAAAAGTCTATCATTTTCGGTTCATTTTGTTGAATCGTACACAGAAAAAAAAATAAGTGTCAAATCAAACTTATATACTTAAACTAACGCGTTCATTGTTTCGTATATACGCAACAATTTACAATTTTTTTGGAAGAATTTAATAATTTTAAATTTTAACAACATTATAATCTTATTTTAATATTGTAATTGTCATCTCAAGAATATAATTATTTAATTCTACTTTAAGAAAATTATAATCTTTGATTTAAAAATGTCATTTTCTATCCAATTGTTTCTTTTCTATTCAAGAAAATTCAATCTTAAATCATAAGAATATATTTTTCTCGTCATTTTCTATCCAATTTCTTTTCTATTCAAAAAAATTAAATCTTAAATCATAAGAATATATTTTTCTTGAACTATATAAAATGACTTCATTCAAGTAAGCAATTATATTTTTCTTTAATTAACGCAATATAATTTCATTTCCATGTTAAAACTAAATATATTTTCAAAACAAGAATGTCTTTTTTTCTATGTGTTGACTTTGAATAAAATTGGAGGATAATCCCATAATTTATTTTCGGAATTTGACGAGAAACGATCCCTTAAAATTGAGAGAATATCATAAATTCCTCAATTAATTTTTCAAATTCTTTTATAAAAAGAGAATTAATTGTGCTATTAAAATGCACTTCGCATGAACGTAAACAAATCTTTCCGTTTGAGCGGATTTAAACGTATTTCCCCGAATGCGGAATTCCTATGGGATGAGATTTCCGCGCGTCGCGTATATAAAGGATATATTATATCTGTCGGGACTTGCCGAGACACGCTGATACATATGTGTGAAAGAGTTGAGGTTGGATTTGCTAGAGCGTGATTTATACATTTCACGTCCCTTGTTATCGTCCAACTTTCTGCGCGGCAAGGTAACTCCATATTTCATAAGGTGAGTCGATGAAGAATGATATATCATATTTTGACATGTTTTTAATTTATAATAAATCCGCAATAAATATAAATGACAATAAAGGTGTGAAGTTCTTCAACTTGAATGAATATTACTCGAATATTACTCGAATAATTAATATAGCTCTGTTCCATTTTTTAGCAATTAATGAACATTTTATAACGTGTTTTAATGAAATTTCACACTCGATTGTATCTGTATCGATCGATTGTTTTGACAAATGTCCAAAAGACTTGTCGATCTCATTATTTCGATGCCCAGATGCTCGTTACAGCAAGAACTCTCGTATCTTAAAAGCTTCTCATTTCACAGTTGAATGACTTTATTTTCTCAACTTTATTTCTAAAGAACTGGAGAGCTATCTTACTTTGTAATCAAATCACAATTTTTATGCGACAGAAAAATCTGACAGTTTTCCTCATCGAATGAGACAAGTAACGGAATGTGAACATATTTTCTTCGTTGAAAAAAGAATTTAAATTGATTAAGACACGGAATAATTATAAGCTATAACGTTATTTGACATATATATAAACGTATCGCTAACATTTTACTAATTAAAATTTACGTTGAGTATGTGTTTCTAGTCAAATGTAGTTAATCCGTGAATTGAATTTCAGTTATAATTGTCTCGTCGATGAATACAATTAAATTTAATTACGTTTGTGCAGCGGCATATGTTGCGTGTTTCGCATAAATAAGATATATTGAGAAGAAAATCATACACATGCATTCATCATTACGAATTTGTCCGAGTCTAAGCGCGTGAATTCCATGAGGAAATGTACATTTACACGATAAATCATTTACTATCGTAATATTAATCATTGCCCACACACAATAAATCTTTCAAGATATTTCCTGTTCACTGAGTTTAAGGAGGAATATCACGGGATATTTGATATTTCAAGGAAGGCAAAACTTAAATAAATTTAATCTACTTTCATTTAGTTTTCCGTTAAAAGTCTCGAGTTATCGCATCTTTAAAAAAAATTGCTTTTACAGTAAATAAATTGTGTCTAATTATGTAAATTTAATTAATTTAATGTTGCAATTTGTAAATTATCTAAAAAATGTAATAAAAGAATATACATGTGAATATTTAGAATAAAGTGTATAATATCTCTGTGGCATTTTTCTTCAAAGGTGTGAAGAATTTAATGAAAATATCCCGAGAAGAATTATGAATGAATAATGTTACGTTATTAAAGTTTACTGTTTGAAATAAGCAGGAGAATTGAAGTAAGAGCCACAAAGTTCTTTTATTTTCCACGATAATCTATCATGAAAGCTCCTGAAAGGATGCTGGACCGTGTTCGACAACTTTAATTACTTTTATTCTTTGATTAGATCAGAAGAAAAAAGACTCGACCAAGTTGTCTAATTAACAATAGATACCATCAGATATTTCGTAGACTTTCCAAACTTCTGAATGTTGTTGAAATTTCTCGGATGAAAGATATATGATTTGTCGTAATTTTTCTCCATTTCTTCCTCGCCAAGAAGTCTCGAGAAGCCTTCGCAACAGCACTTTTCTTTATATCGGTTTATCACGTGCGCTCCATTTACCTTCCGGCAACTTAACTTTTTAAGATCTATCTCCTGTATCTCGCGTTCCTTTTGCATTTTTCTTTCCGTCATCGTTTTACACGAGTTTTATAAAATAATATAGGTCTCATGACGATTTTACGATATGTTGAAATACTTAAGATAATATGGAATCTTCTTACGCGAATGTAACTTTAATAAATTCATCTGATGTGTGAAAAGGTTCTACATGATTTCAATGTTATATCTAGCGTGCAAGAATTCTTGCTATGCGAAAGCTTGACGATCAAGAGAAATCTACCGTAGCGAAGCTCCGCATCATATCCTGTTCGTAGAGATTCTCTCAGGCGAACTTTCCAAATACTTCTTGCGCGCACTTCTCCGCACCTGCATTCTTTTTCTTCTCGTTTCTATCGGACTATAAGCTTCCGGCCTCGAAATGGAGGAAAAGTGTTTACGTTTACAAGGGGTTCGCTCGAGCTTACCGATTACTAACAGAAGCTGCCAGTCGTTCGATAGCAGAATTAAAGTTGTTACGCGGATAAATCCTCCCTTACATTAAAGTTCTCGAATCATTCAAGTCCTCCCGAGACCGGCGGACAAATTGATCGTCGAGAAAGATACTCTTGTGCTTAATCCACAAAGTGTCTCGCTGGAAATCGAATTAACCGTCTTATGATTATTCTCAACGTAATTTTAAAGAGAACCTTTCCACTCGAAAGAGTTGAAATACATAAGATCAGAAGAAAGAAAACGGAATGAACACAAACGGAAAGGATTCGCGATAATTGGACTGGATCGTAAACATGGCCATTGAGTCTTTAAAAAGTACTCTTATCTGTGCATTCTCCTCAAAAGTTTTCCTTTGGATGTAGAGTATACAAGCCAACGTTTTCGCTCAAATATTTGTCCGGCTTTAACAGAGTCACTCCCTTAACAGAGGTTCATGCATGCTCGGGTCTGTAATCTTCCTCATGTATCGTATTTTTCAGAAAAAATTATGCTGTATTTTATCGCCAAATTGCACTCATTTTATAACAAATATATTGGATCATGTGAACCTAACGAAACGAACGGTTTTGTTTTTATTTATTCTAACAAATGAAATGAATGAGAATGTATTAGAACATTTATTTATATTTGAAATGAAAATATTTATTTTATGAAAAAAAAAACCTTTTATTTTTTATTTTAGCATGTCCAATAGTTTAAAAATTGTAAAAATATTCGTTAGTTTTATCTCTGAGATAAAATCAAGAAAATACTTTTTTACAGTTTTTTTTTATAATAACTTGTAAAGCTTTCTTTGTTTCATAGTGATTAAAATTGTTAATTTTTAATTTATATTCTTCTGTTTTTCTGGCGAGAAAAAATATAGCGGATTTGACGAAGAATCGTCAAGAATTTATTGAAAAATAGGAGCAAACGATGCATGTGAATTATATTTTGGAACAATTGTAAAAATTCGCGCGTCCGTTCCTTTAATGGAGATCCAGACACGCAAGAAGCGTTTTCCTTCGAATAAAATATCGGAATTCCGTCTTTGTACCTTTTTCTCTCCTCACTCATTGTTCCGTTTATCATTGTCGATAAAACTTTGAACATAATCGAGAAAATATTTCGTCCACAGCGATCGTATCTTTACGCTCTTATTGAGCCAATTCTATCTTTATTTTTTTACGATCCGCGCGCCTTTTTCTATCTTCCTCATTTCCTCTTTTCCTCCGCTTTTGTTCTCTTGTATGACAAGACAAGTATCTGGTCGATGTAAATTTTTCACAGAGGAAAGAAGGGCGTTGATAAAAATCCGATCATTAGGTAAAACAAGTTCGTAACTAGATAACAAGGCAGAAATAAAAGCATTCTCATTTTAAATTAAAAGTAATGGAACAAAAGCATATCTTGAAAATAAGCTTCGCATGAATAATGCTCTCGCTTTAACTACAAAGTATCGCTTCGTATTTTCAAATACGATCTTTCCTCGCAAATGTATATTGCTGTCGTCACAAATAACACGAATAATTCAACTATGAGCAATAAAAGGGAATTGTAATGTAGCGTACTTTTTATCTTCCGTATCTTCTCGCAACATCTTATGCAATATTCTACCTGTAAACGCTTTAAGTGAGTTTCAATATCGTTATTGATATTTTTCGATGCGTTTGCCTCGATGAGAATAACGGCGGAAACGCTCGTTCCTTGGATCAAGCGGACTTGGACAAACATAGGAGTCGAATTTATTCATCCGGGGGAAACTGTCGGGAGGAAAACGGCTCACCTGAAAGATGGTGACCTTCTTCAGCACCGAGAGATTCACGTGCAACGCCAGCTCGGTCTTGAGCTTGTCCGGGAGCAAACCCAGAGCGGTGTTGATGTCACCGCCGCCCTGTATCCTGCCGCGTGACCAGCTGTAGTCGTACCACCTGAGCACCCGGCGTTTCATACCTCCCGGCACTTTGTGATGCCGCATGTAAGTCTTGGCACCGTCCAAGAGCCTCTCGAATTCGAGGCGGTTCGCATTTCTGTTGGTGATGACGTTGCCAACCTGGCCGACGATGGTCGCGAATATGAAGACGCCGATCAAGTAGCTGACTATCGTGAAGACGTACCTGCGAATCAGGAAGGAAGAGAGCCGATCAGTCCGAGAGGGATGTGATCAGTGTCCTCCGTTCATGGACGAGCGGCCCCCGCCGGAGCCTTCCTCCTCTTTCTCTCTTTTATTTGCTCCCTTCTCTCTTACTTGTCTCTTCCTCTCGCGTTCGTTCCTCTCTTTCGACGCATACATATCTCGTGCATCTTCCACTCTCCATCTTTCGCTCTCTCCTCCGTGCACTCTCTATTTTTCTCTCTGTCGACGCATTTATACACATGTATACACGCATACACGCGATATTCAAACACACACATGCACGAATTCGTTGACTCGCTCTCTCGTACTCTCTATTTCAGCTTCAATGATTCGAAAACGGAAAGAGTGAAAGGCGCTTTGCACTCGTTTGCAGAGTCGGTCTGTGATTGTCATTCTGACCGAAACTGATTACCGAATCGATGAATAATCGAGCGTCATTCCAGATCGTTAAAATTTCTTGATTTTCAAGTCAAGGTGTCTTAACGAACTCGGAACTTGGAATTCACTCCTGACGCCATTTGTAAGCAATGTATGCAAATCAAGTTTAAACATTTTAAATATATACTTGGAAATCATTGACATTTCAAAAATTTTGCAACCGATGGACCATTAATACCGACATTTAGAATTTTATGATTGTTGATGTAAAATTTATAGATTTTATCAATGGTTTAAATTTATTAAAATAAATTTATATTATTTATAGTATGAATTTTTTGATTGTATTTCATGACCTTGTTTTCGAGTAATTGAATATAATAGAGTTTATTATATTATATAATTACATTTTATGAGCAATAAAAAAATTTGCGTGAAAATTATATTCTTTACACAATTTCAAATCTAATAGAATTTTAATTGGAAGATGATTTTAATAATTACGCGATTAAAACGTACACACATCCGCACAATATGATTCGATGATTTTGTAACATCACATATCTTCTTCTCTAATGATACCGACTTCGATATGCTCGGTCATGTTACGAGCTATAGCTCTGCTTCTTTGCCCTCTTCGTTTACATTTCATGATTCATCGTTTCTTTTTCTCCAAAAGTACTCTTTCCGCTTTTGTGTATCGGCACAACTGATATACGCACACATAGACAGAATAACATTCATATATACATACACATACATTCAAAGATATTTTCTTCGATTTCCATTGACAGCCTCAAATCGACTCGGTACATTTTCTAAGGAAAACACTCTTCCGCCCTCTTTCCTTCTGTCCTTTCCGGCATGAAATTCTCGTGCTTCCGATGACCTCGAACTTTCCCCTTTCGGTATTTCTCTCATATGTTCAACCCCCGTGACGGTCTCATTCTACCTCTCGAGCCCATCAGCTCGTGTCTGCTCCAGAGATGGCCGATGTACTATCGATTAATCGATATTCGAGAGGCTTTATATTTTTCAGTTCGATTTGTTTTAAATATATATTTTAGATTAAAATAATTTACAATAAAGAAATTATCGTAATAATCATCCAATTTTTTTATAATTTTGATTGCTATTTCTTGTTATTCTCGCTACATGATTCATTCTTTCGCTCCTATCTTGGAGTAGTCTTACTTTTGCTTAGAGCACTACGATTTAACATTATCGTTCACTAATCAATACATGGAGAAATATCTATTGCTTCATCTTAAAATCAACCGTGTATTCTTTTAAATTTGCGCTCTCGCGATTATTTTTTCTTGTCTTTCGAATTCATTTATTTACACGTTTTCATCCATATACGATAATCAGATATAACAAATATGTTGAATAGTTTCATATTAAAATGTATCGTTGAACAATTGTTTCCAGATGTAACTTTAATATGTATCAATTATTTGTTATAGAGAAGATATGATGTGGATTGTCACTATTGATTTTTACAATTTGAAATTTTTTGGATTTTGTTTAAATATAATGTTACACATGACGTACGATTCAAATATATAGAGATTGATATAAAAATTAATAATTACGTTTGTGTAACTTTTTTGTGGTAAAACGTTTCAAAAACTATAAAACCCATATAGCAAACGTTTATACAAAAGCGAAACACGGATATAAGCAAATATTAAAATTCACAGATGGATAAAATAAAGCTCGATTTGCAAACATAATATTTAAAATACGCTTATAAAAATAATTTTACTATTTTTAAATATAATGTAAAAAAGATTTAAGTTAATGCGCGTTTCTAAAGTTAATTAATTTCACAGTTTGATTCAATTCAAAAAATAAAAAAATTATACAAAGTTGCTTACAAACAATTAGGTTTATTTTCAAATTTCGAAAATGTTTGTAAAAACAAATTATGTGTTCGTTAAATTTATCCACTTAATTTACTTATGTGACAAATTACTCATTTTCTGAGAGTTTGTAAATAAATTCGTCTCTACTTGAGCGTAATCAATTATACTATCAGGAACTTCTACACAGATACGTAATATGTAAAGGAGATCAGAATTAATTTAATTGTTTACGACATTCTCGTAAAACTGAAATCAAGTTGAAAGTGAATAAATCTTCGTCTTATGGAAAGTACAATTTATCTCTGCGTATCTTAACGCGATGTTTAGTCAATATTGCTTAAGGCACAATTGTTTAATAGTTTGGAATAGAGCATTCTAAGCAATGTGCAAAAGCAAGTTCTCTATGCCATAATCTTTTGATGAATTCGCGATAATGTACAGCAATGTGGTGAACTTGGTGAATTCAGAGGGTCAAATAGAAATCGTGATCCGGAACCCTGCAGGCTACAGGTCATCGTCGAACCGAGGAAATTCAGTTTGCGATTCGCTCAACGTATACCAAGTAACGCGAGATCAAATTTGACCCAGGCTAAAATGAGATTCTCCTGCTGATCACTCTCTCATCGTCTAGAGAGCTCTACAAATCGATCTTTCACGGCGCTCCTCGCGCGATTCGTGTTTCCTTCGGACTCCTATTTGCCTGGTCATTAAGCGATCTTGTTGTTAGAGTCAAGGAAACGTCGGATGGTAAGACGATAAACGTGCACGGAATCGCGCATTAACCAACATTGTAACCAAGATTGTTTTCGAGGAGAGATTGCGTCGAGGTATTTTTTGTTTTGTGAGTAATTTCTATAAAAATCTTTATTCTCCATTCCCGATTGTATATCTATAATCGTATAGATTAATCATTTTGTTTTCTTTCGTTTCTGTTAAAATAAAAACATTTTTTTAATGAAAAAATATATTTTGCATTCTTCTGTAATTTTTTTTATAAATTTGTTTTTCAAAACTCTCTTTTGTGTTTATTACTTCTATCGATATATTTGTATGTATGTAGAGAGAATATTTCAGCTCTCTAGTTTTTATTATTATATTAGATTTTTATTAGAATATTTTAAATATTAGAATATTTAAATTATAAATTAAATTCCATTGGAATATTTAAATTATTAGAATATTAGATTATAATATTAGATTCAAAAAGATATAGGCACATACAAATGCCGTTTATAAACTTGTCTCGCGATACGATCGTGCAATTTTCCAATTACCTATTTGCGTTAGCGTGCCAATGTACGACTTATGAACTTTATCGTTCTCATCGTATTCTAATTGACGCGACCCCTTGCAAACTTTACAAGCAAAGAGATCTATCCCCCGGTTGGCAGAGAGGCTCTCTGTGCCTCCGTAAAATCCCTTTTACCACAAACACGGTCGTAATCCTCGATATTTTAATCAAGTAGGCAAAGCAATCTCGCCGGCTAAATCGTTCCGCTAAATCATTCTGTAGAAGAGTCCAAAGGGAAAGATGTCTTGAAGATGCTCGTGATATTCGCATCCGAGAGAAGGAGGATTTTAATTCTCGAAAAATTAGCATCTTTCCTCCGATGACGAATTATCTGTCCTTTTTTAAATATATTTTTTTTTGCCTCAATATTAGCAATTATATCGCTTTGCGAGCAAAAAAGTAAAGTATGCGGAGGATAACCAAGTAATTATTAGTATATGAAATCTGCCATTGATATCGCGGAATAATTAAAAGAATATTGCAAAGAAGCTTTTTACGATCAGATATGCCATGAACCACCGCGACGAGATATTATTAAATAGCGCTGCATCGACTGAACTTTTAAACACGCCATTGAGACTTTTAAATCGAGTTTCTCACAATGTACAATGTGCTCGAATACCTACGCTGGTAATTAGCCCGCTGCTAAGCAAGAACGGCATGTTGCGCGGCATTATCTCGCCAAGTTCGTTTTTCATCGTGTGAATTCATTGATAACACTTTGAACTAAATACTTGTTCATTATTACTTTCAACGTGATATGTTAAAAAGAGAAGAATAGATTTATTAAAGAATATATTTATTAATTAATAATTTATTAATATTTATTAATTTAAAAACAAAAGTAAAAATAAGATATAATATTATAAATAAGATTATTTAAAGAAGAATTAAATATACCTTTTTCCCCTGTATCACTTTTTTGTACATTAAACGATATCTAATTAAAAAAGTTTGATTGAATTTATTTGAGATAATTGCTTTTTATTCCCAATACTATGATTATATTGATAACTTCTTATATAAGTTCTCGAGTATTATTTACACATTCTTTTATGTAAATATTTATCACCAAAAATATTAAAAAATATCTTTTATTAAAAAATATTCATTTTATATTATATTTTTAGATTCCATGTAATTTTTTAGTACAATAAATAAGAAAGAAGATGGTTATATTGATAACTTTTTTATATAAGTTCTCGAGTATTATTTATACATTCTTTTATGTAAATATTTATTGTCAAAAATATTAAAAAATATCTCTTATGTATTAAAATATTCATTTTATATTATATTTTTAGATTCCAACTGATTGTAACTTTTTTTTAATACAATAAATAAGAAAGAAGGAGAAGAATAAGTGTAATTAAAAAAGGATTTCAAGTATCTATACGAAACGCACTTTAGGTAATGCTATTTCGAACCGCTGTTAATTTATGGAGTGGAAAATTCGCGGATGCGATATTCGCTCGCATTATTACGCCGATCGATAAGTCGATCACGGGGACGTCGCGTCGATGCGTAACATTAATGCCAACACGGTTTGTTGTCGCATAAGTTGGAATTACATCGACAAGTGACGGATACGCAATAATTTCTCTAAGTCGAGGTTTGCTACTTCACTCTGATATTATATCGAATTCCCGTTTGCCGCAACGTTAAGCACGTCGAGCACGTGTTTGTTTAGATCACAAGTTTCATCATTGCACACAAATCACTTCGACAGATGTCGATCTCTCGCTTGATTGATTATCTTATCAATCAGATGGCATTTCTTGAGGCTAATTAAATTATTAGACATAATTAAAATTATGTCTAACGAATCACTTGTATTTATTCCGACATAAAATGGTGACTCGGTTTGTCACTATCGGCAAGTGAATCTGTCACACGACTAAGAAGAATTGACATTATTATTCGCGATAAATTTCATTATACGTCAACGCTATTTTCCGTTGACCGGCAATATCCTTCCTCTGGGTTTATTCGTTCGACAAGCAAATTGCTGTCACGAGGAACCACCGTCCGCGGTAACGATATATCGTCCTTCGCGAGGTCCAATCCGACGAATCGGAGTCGAGGGATAACATTAACGGCATTGAAGATTAATGTCGACGTGAGATCGATGGAAATTGCTTCCGTGGAAATCGCTGCGGATATTAAAAAACCATAATGTTCTGTTTGGCCGATTCAGGTAAGATTAATTCGAATTAATCGTATTAATGGCACATTATCGCAGGTCAGATTCATTTTCAAGTAATCTTTATTTCTTCTCCTTTATTTTCTCTAGAGATTATTATCTATAAAGTGTACTATAAAATGGGAAATTTCATGCACGTGTACGATTTAATGTGTGTGAACAGCTTCAACTGTATTTTGTCGTCAAGCTTAAGTGACGCAGGTAATTGAAGATAATTAAAGAGTGGATAAATAGCATTTCAAGTTATAATTGATATTATTGCTCAATTGCAGTCGCTGTAATATGTGCATATTAACCATTTAAACGTTGATTAAAGGTTAATCTATCATTATTTTCGCGATAATAAGTTGATGATATGTTGTACATTATACATTTTCTTTGAAGTTGTTAATAGCAAAAAAATTGGGAGAAAATTTGCAGAATCTTACTCTTCCTAAATATAATAAAAATAATTATGTTCGCAATACGTTTGATTCTAATTCATAGTTTGTTTTATATTTATTTTACATAACTCCATTATGTAAACTCGTGATAAATTTTTTATATTCAACAAAATGATAGAGAACTTACTTCTTTATATAAATTCTAACTTTGTATAATAAAATAATTAAATAATTGATAATAAAATAATTATTTAATTAGAATTATTCTTGGAATATTTTTTGGTGTTAAACGGATCGTATACAGCTATATGGCTTGGAAAAAATAAAATTCTTGTTTTTTTCAGGCGCAAACGCAGTTAGCTGCTAATGGGTAATATAGGTCAATGGAACTCGGATATATTATATCTGTCTCGGAAGGCGAGCAAGTGTCAAGTATCGTAATAAAAGTTTCAAAAAATGATGAAAATAAAGTTTGTAAAGTTGTATAAATTATACTTTTTGCAGTTCTCGGATTTTTCAAAATCACCTACAGTCCGACAGTTATGGTTCAGACAAATGTTTGTGGTTAAAACACTAAGAAAACGCTCATAAACTATCATTAACTCAAAGTGAAACAGATTGCCGTGCGTTTTTCCCATATGTAATATGCAAATTATATTACATTAATTATTCTATTGCATTAAATTCAAAGGTTAAAATAACAGTTCCGAGTGATGAAAAATATTCAAATTAAATGCGAGAAAAAATATGTTTGCGAGAAATAAAGTGTTAGAAGTAGAAAAAAAAACAAAACAAAATAAAATCAAATCTGAACATGTAACTTGTTCAGTCAATATCCATATTCAGAATTAAATCAATTGCGACAAATGTGCATAAAAAATTTATCCATGACATCTGATTTTTCTGCTGATTACTGATCAAATATCTCATACGTTACACGTACGTTAGATTTATCAATTTTATTATACCGGAGTAATATCAATTACGAATTACGATTTTCTTATCGCGCGCGAATATTAATGCAAACGATGCAAAAAACGAATAAAACTTGGGAGAGACGCAGTGCGAGAAACAAGATAGAACATTCGCGTAGGTATTATTCAAATTAGCCTCGGGTGTGGCTGAATACTGTCGCCGACCGCGACAGAGACAATTTGTAATGCGGGACACTTGAAATTCTTACTGTGGGTGGTAGGATATTAAATCGGGTCGTTGCCGAGTGTTTCGTTGACGATACGCCTTTTTCTCTCTCTCTCTATCTCTCTCTTTCTTAGTTTCTCTCTCTCTCTCTCTCTCTCTCTCTCTCTCTCTCTCTCTCTGTTTCTCTCCCCCTTTTCGGCAATCTCTTAAAGGCTTTTAAGAATATTAAATTTGAGGCTGAAAATTAAGATGTTCAAAGTACTCGCTTAAGACAACTTAAACATGTCTTGTATCGATGCACTTTGGAAGTCAAACCAACCTCCTTTTACGAGCTACACGTCATCAAGTAATAATATCTCGATCAATTTATTTTAATTGATCAATGTATTTTAATTGATCAAAAGCAGATAGATGCATCGGTATTTGCACGAGGCGACAACTTTGCAAGTCGATTTTTCGAATAATAACGCGATGTTCAATTTTTCCGCTCGAACTAAAAAATCGGTCAACATCTCAATTCTATCGCAAACACTTGTATTGATTTTGACGGCTATAACGAATGATCGTAGGATGATCGGCACTTTAATGCTCGTTTTTGCGAAGATATCGGCCGCGTTTTGCGAATGATATTTTTGCGCTTAGTCGATCGTCGTAATAAATTTTCGCGTCCTCGGCTCGTACGCCACAAATCACCGATATAGCATGGCTTAAATGTACATATATCGTGCGGATTAGCGGTGATACCATTTTGCGGTTTGTGGTCCATGAGCATGTACGTTCGCACGGAGTGTGAACAGCGGGTGTCCTTTTTACCGAAATAACCGGGGATGTCTATCCGAATGGGGAAATACTATACGGGACAACATTAGAGAATTTGATCTCTTCGTGCAAGAAAAACTGGCTATTTTTATCTCCCATATTATATTCTCTTCTCTTCGAAAAAGTCATGATATCAGGCAATAATATTAAGAATCTTTATCTCTACATAAAAAAAGAAATATGAATAAATATATTTTTGAGTATATTTTTCCTTTTTTAGGTATATTTTGTTTTTTTGATCATCTAGAAGAGAGGAAAATAATTTAAAATAAAAGAAATGTATTGCAAAGAAATGTATTAAAAAGATTGATTCTTTTGTAAGAAAAACTGTTTCAGATAATTTTTAGGAAATTGTATAAAAAGATAAATTTTAAAATAAAAACACATTAATTAAATTAATAAAATAATTATACAATTGACTAGAATTATATGAAATATGAAAATTACCAATTTTTTCTAAAGCATTGGATTTATATAGCGCAAGTAATTGAGATTTAATTTTAAAAATAGAAAAAAATTTGCAGATTATATATAAGTGGCATATTTAAAACTGCTAAAGAGAGAGAGTGATTCATGATATCAATTATTGAGGATCAATTATTTTTTATATAAAATGTTTGCTTTTAAAATTGTCACTTGTAAAATGCTTCAAAAGTTTTAATAATGGAGAGTTAATTTTCGAGATATTTTAATATTACACACAACACACACACACACACACACACACACACACACACACACACACACACACACACACACACACACACACACACACACACACACACACACACACACACACACATACACAATTAAAATATTTATGCATAAAATATTTACACATATTATTATGCATAAATATTTATGCATTTTACGGTATCTTCGATAATTGAACTGAAATATTAATAAAAATATATCTGAAATGATGTAAAAACACTGTCATATTATTTTGCTACAAATCAAGTACTCAGTTTATGATCGCAATAAATATGAACAATTATCTAGAATACAAATTGTGTGTGTTGTATACATTTGGAATAAAATTAAATAAACAATACTGTTTGGACAAAATACTTTTATCATTAAATAAAGAATGTATAAGACTTTCAGTATCTTGATATTTATACTTCGATAATAAAAATAGATAATAGATAGATATTCTCGTGCTCGACTTAACAATATTTACAAATGTTGCGTGGGTATTTACAGTAATACTCCAAAGCCGTTTGACGCAATCCGCCTACGCTTGACATTAATGAAAAAAAATAACTCGTTACAGAAATATCACATCCTGACGAATCGCGGTGTCTATTTCGATCAATCCGTTGGAGATATGCGCCGTCAACGACACAATATCTTTCCGCATGGATATGTCGCTGCCCGTATCATAGGTCGCGCTCATCGAAAAAACAGTCAAACGATATTGAGAAATTAATCTGATTTGTCTGTATCTGCGTGTGTGGAACTTTAAACCTTAAAGTCTCTATAAAACGATGCGTAATGTTAATAAAGTATGAATAATGAAGTACAGTTGGATGCCTTTTCACCCTAATCACACCCTAACGTCAGAATAATCTCGGCGAGAGAGATGCCCTTCAGAGACACACCTTGAGAAGATAGCGTCCCTGAAAGCCACGATTTGAGCCAGGGCATTTCCCATCTGTAAGGAAGTTATACCAATCATAATGCTATTGTCATTCGACAATTCAACTGTCTTTACTGAACATTGTTACGCGATAACCAGCTGATTGGCAAACAAAGTGAAATTAACCGCGATGTGGTTGCCTATTTAAGCCGAACTAGTAACCGTTGTATTCACGGGGATGAATAATAGCTGACGCGCTTTGATTTGTCACCTGCGACCGAGAAATTTACTGACCGACAAATTTCCAACTTTGAAATTTCCATGTCATTCATCTCGGTCCGCTTCTTCTTCACAAATCGAGTCGCGAATAACACGAATCGAAATAAATACAAAAAATCTTTTATTTTTTATATTTAATATATATTTATAAATTTTTCTTTATTTTTATTTGTTTTATTTGAAATTTAATATATTAATATATTAATATATTTAATATATTATAATTTAATATATTAATTATAACTCTGATTTTATGTGTTTGCTGTCATTAAATTTATTTGTAATTTTATTTATGATCTTATTGATTTAACAAAAATTTTGTTCTATTTGTTATTGCTCTATCTAATCATACGATATAAAGTGCACTGCACATCTCTTTTATGCTGAGAAAAATCTCGATTTATCGTAAATTCCAACACAGATCTACCATTTGTCACTTCGCAGCTTATGGTTACTCATTACACGTCGGTTCGTGCGATTTTCCACAGACGATTTCGCGACGAGCTCATCATATTATTAGGTTCGTTTTATCGTCTCTTGCCTTCTTCTTTTCGTTTTTCCTTTCTCGGCCTTTTCTCGATAAAATGTCTCGACGACTCATCGATCACTCTGAGTCCGTCGTAAGTTACAGAGAGACGTTTCCGACCACGTGTCGTTTCATCGTGACGACACTTACTCGCTGACAGTGATATAAAGTATCTTTATGTAAGTATCACATAACTTTCTTGCCAAAGTACATTTTTAAATCTACGATGCATCCTTAAAATATCTACATTTTAATATAATATATCATTTATTTTTTCGATCGGCTGCTTTCGAGCAGCTTAAAAAAAAAGATGCTTTTTTTAACAGAATTTTATTTTAAACTATATTTTTATTATAGCTTGTGCATGTGTTAATGATATTGCTATCTTATCCTTGTAGCGAATGTTTAGAATCACTCATAATTATAAAAGATTATTAATTAATTATAAAAGATAATTAATTACATTTTGTCCTAAATATATGTTTGAAGATAATCATTTGATTAATTAATTTTTTAAAAATTCTACGTAATTTTTGCAAATTATGAAAAAAAGTTTAAAAAAAGTTATATCATAGAAATATGTACTCAGCCTATTCAACGGCTCCAAAGCTAATATTTTAAATATGGATATCATTTCTCAGTATCTCTTCACTTAAATCCCCGGGAGATTCGGATGACCCGATTAAAAGACTCCCAGGGGATAGCTCGGGTACTTTGGGCTCGCTAAGCCCGTACTCACTACTGTGAGTCCCTGAGGGAAAATTATAGATACTGAAAAAAAATAGTTTTTACATAAAAAAACGAGTCTTTTTCATCACGTATTTTTTTTTATGACATCCATCTGCCAATGGCTCTACTCGAACAAAGAGATAATTGCCGTAAGAATCGACTTGGCGCATACGGAATCTCGTTTTATCGCCAAAGAGTTTGCCGCTCTGGAATCATGAATACTCCTCATCGATTTGCCGACATGCACGCGCGTGTCCCGTGATACACGCGACGCATAAATTACACCCTCGCACGTAGTGAGTCGGTCGATAACCCGCTGGTGGAACGCAATATCGTTACGAAACAAACGTCTCCCGCGTTCGGTGCCGTTTTCTTCCCCCTTTCATAAATATAACTCTTCCCCTCGTTCTCTCGACTCGAGATATTCCGTGAATTACGCGGATGAAAAAAAATATTCTCGCATTCTCATATTGTGAATAAGAACATGTGCGTACTTTTTTTAGGTCGTTTATATTTACATGATCTAATGTAAATCAATGCGACGATTTAAGGAATCTACATGTTGTGCATGATTTATAATAATGTTTAGATGAATCAAGTGGAATGTGTAATAATAAGGAAAAAGTGTATTCCAAATACGGTAATAAATTATTCATATTAGCTATTTCATTTTGGAAACAATAATGCGCATAAATATTCGAGTTCCTCAGGATGAATCGAAATATTGGTTTGACAAAAATTTCGTTTGCTCTTATAAAGATTTACGCTCATGTGTGGAGTTGAAAATGAAACGTACTGTTAATACTTCTTTCTAATTGCAAGTAAGAATATGTGCGTTCCTTCCTTAGGTCGTTTATATTTGCATGATCTAATGTAAATCAATACGACGATGCAATCTATATGTTGTGCATGATTTATAATAATGTTTAGATGACTCAAGTGGAATATGTAATGAGGAAAAAGTGTATTTCAAATACGATAATAAAATTATTCAAATTAAGTTTTATTTCATTTCGGAAACAATAACGCGCATAAATATTCGAATTCCTCTGAATAAATCGAAATATTCGCTTCACGAAAATTTCTCTCGCTTTTCTAAAGATCCGCATGAGTAGAGTTGAAAATGAAACGTACTGTTGGTCTTTCTAATTGCGACTAAGAACATGTGCGTTTCTTCCTTAGGTCGTTTATATTTGCATGATCTAATGTAAATCAATGCGACGATTTAAGCAATTTACATGCTGTACATGATTTATAATAATGTTTAGAATCAAATAGAATATGTAATAATAAGGAAAAAGTGTATTCCAAATACGGTAATAAATTATTCATATTAACTATTTCATTTTGGAAACAATAATGCGCATAAATATTCGAGTTCCTCTGGATGAATCGAAATATTGGCTTCACGAAAATTTCGCCTGCTCTTATAAAGATTTACGCTCATGAAATGTACTGTTAGTCTTTCTAATTGCGAATAAGAACATGTGCGTTTCTTCCTTAGGTCGTTTATATTTGCATGATCTAATGTAAATCATTGCGACGATTTAAGGAATCTACACGTTGTGCATGATTTATAATGTTTAGATGAATCAAGTGGAATGTGTAATAATAAGGAAAAAGTGTATTCCAAATATGGTAATAAATTAATCATATTAGCTGTTTCGTTTTGGGAAACAATAACGCTCATAAATATTCGAGTTCCTCTGAATAAATCGAAATATTCGCTTCACGAAAATTTCTCTCGCTTTTCTAAAGATCCGCATGAGTAGAGTTGAAAATGAAACGTAATGTTGGTCTTTCTAATTGCGACTAAGGACATGTGCGTTTCTTCCATAGGTCGTTTATATTTGCATGATCTAATGTAAATCAATGCGACGATTTAAGGAATCTACATGTTGTGCATGATTTATAATAATGTTTAGATGAATCAAGTGAAATGTGTAATAATAAGGAAAAAGTGTATTCCAAATACGATAATAAATTATTCATATTAGCTATTTCGTTTTGGAAACAATAATGCGCATAAATATTCGAGTTCCTCTGGATGAATCGAAATATTGGCTTCACGAAAATTTCGCCTGCTCTTATAAAGATTTACGCTCATGTGTGGAGTTGAAAATGAAACGTACTGTTAGTCTTTCTAATTGCAAGTAAGAATATGTGCGTTTCTTCCTTAGGTCGTTTATATTTACATGATCTAATGTAAATCAATGTGACGATTTAAGGAATCTACATGTTGTGCATGATTTATAATAATGTTTAGATGAATCAAGTAGAATGTGTAATAATAAGGAAAAAGTGTATTCCAAATACGGTAATAAATTATTCATATTAGCTATTTTGTTTTGGAAACAATAACGCGCATAAATATTCGAGTTCCTCTGAATAAATCGAAATATTTGCTTTAAAATTTCGCCCTTTCTTATAAAGATTCTCATGAGTGGAGTTGAAAATGAAACGTACTGTTAGTCTTTCTAATTGCGTGACGAAGATTTCGCGATATAAATTCCGTGTAATGGTAACGTGTTCGTGTAATCGGGCGGGTAGAATTCATTATACCGCGAGATAACATCCCGACTAGACATGGTCGCGGTGAATGCCACTTTAATATTATTCTACCGGTTAAATTAAATCGCGCGATTCACACCAGTGCCTTGTAACGAGGCGACAGCCCGTTTGCCAACGACGTTCCTATCATTTTTCAAACGAATATCTCCTCCGTCACGGCATAATGTCGTAAATGAAGAGTCCGCTTCGCCTCTTTTCTTCGTGATATTCGCCATAATACCGACTTTCATTCTCTGCAAAATTCTATCGCACTAAGATGACTTTCCCTTTAACGCTTAAAGTCTCTGGATTCGCAGGTATTTTCGAGAATCGCTTTATAAAATTAAAGAGAGCGATCTTTATAATAATGAAAATTTTTTATAGCTCTATTTTTTGCATCTATTTAAACGGAATTTTAAAAACGATGGAGGGAATTCCTCTTTTTTGCTTTTTTTCTATAATTTTCTTTTTCTCCTCTCTTTTTTTCTCATCTACAAGCATTTGCCCTCATTGCATCCTCATTTACTCTCTATACACCCTGATTTCCATTCTCTCTCTCTCTCTCTCTCTCTCTCTCTTTCTCTCACACACACACACACACACACACACACACACACACACACACACACACACACACACACACACACACACACACACACACACATGCTTTCTCCGTCACGCTCTCCCTTTCTCTCCCTCTCTCTCTTTCTCTCTCTCGCTTTCTTTCCCTTTCTCTTTCCGTTCTCTTATCGTTTTTTTATTCTGGAAACGATACAGATACCCTCCGTTATGCTTGAACTGCAGAAGCCGGGACAGTCGGCCGCGACGAGCGAGGCTCCGGGGATTGCCGCCCGCTACTCTGCCAACACAATAACAACAAGGCCGCTTCACGAGTCTAATTCCTAGGCATCTAAGTTCACTAAAGACTAAACTTGAGAGACAATGGAATCGTCGGCATTGCGTGCGAAATTGCGCATGTTTCGAACGAGCTATCGGAAAAAAAGTAAAATAAGTTGTACAAATGCATAAACACATGTCGCTCAAATAGCACAATCGTTATTTGTATCTGTGCGTCTCTTCCATCAAATATGTGTCCATATTTTTATTTGATTCATGTCAGAAAAAAAAATACAAAGCCATATTTTTTTCGAGAAAAACGCGTATGCGATAATTTTATAAACCCAATATACAGATTTAACAATGGTTTAACGATGCGCCCGTGACCTACCTGTATGCGAGATGTCTGTCATCGTCAGATAAGGGAAATCAGCGACGCGTGGGCGACCATTCAATGCGACTTGGAATTTGATTGAGAGAAATCTGATTGAACACCGGTGACGACGGCGCAACGAGATTTAACCGATTTAACCGATCGGTCGGCGTGTTTCGCGACGATCTCGTTTCTATTTATCTCATCATACTTTACGTAGGACGTGAAGTAATACGCTTAAATACGTAGCAATTACAACGGTGTTTACAACATAAGTTCGAATATACATCCTAGTTCCATATCCAGGCATTTAACAGGCGCTTCGATCGATTTTCATTCGATCGGTTTAACGCCGAGATTAGTCGACAATTAATTCGTACAAGTTAATACGCGATGTGCCGATTATGCCGGAGACATTAGATTACGCGGCATTATTACTGAAACGTGTCTCACGTATTAGCAAACTCGTAACGCATGGAAATGAGAGCGTTGCATCATTTGAAATTCTACAATGCTAAAACTCGATGCCCGAATATCGATCCTGTAATTTATAGATTGCATAATTCGCGAGCGCATCGTTCGCACAGATTTCAACATCTAGAAAACGAAAAATTTCCGAGAAATTTGCATGTTTTACCGATTACCTCTGCAAATGTGTCTCCGTAATAATCCGTAATAGAATAGTACTTCGAATACTTTTTACTATATAACAGTGGAATTGAAACGCAAAATCAATTCTCGAATTTAACATACATTAATTTTAGATACATAATTATATTATAATAATAATTCTCCTCTGAAATAGTTTTATCGTTAATTTTACAGATTTATATCCAAGGAATTAATGTCGCCAACTATTATTATGTAACGAATGATTGTACAACGACGGTCGAATATTTACATAACTTTATTTGCATTAAAATAGGACACCCCCGGGAATTTGAAACCGCGTATACGAAGAGTGATTCTGCTGCATTCATTTTGTTTTGGCGATGCATGTTGTTACGAGACACATTGCAGTAATAATATACCTTCCGCAATATATAATGCGCTTCCGAAAATACAAGCAAACCTATGGGTAACTGGAAATGGGAAACAAACATAATTTTCAAACTAACAATGTTCAAATTACGTTCTCTCGCGCTTCTCGCCGATATCGAAATATTCACGGAATCGATTTACGACATTTATTGAAATCGGATATTAAATATATGTCTGCTGTTCGTCGGTCTAGAAAAAATTCACGGAAATATTGCGTAAAATCTCGAGAATGGATATTAACATCGATACTTTTTTTTGGAATCGATACTTTTTACTTGAATATATGGAACGTATAACATCAGGCATTATCTAATATATTTTCATCGAACGTCTTTCAATTGCAATTTAATATCAATGATCATTTTTGAACACTTTTCTCCGGATTTTTTTTTAATTTTTTTCCGCATCTTTACATGAAAAATTCGCTCGTGAATTTGCTTCTACCAACTCTTTTACATACACAAGCTTCTAAACGCGTGGATGACTCGTGATAGATTCCGAGATGTGTAAATCCAAAGACGAATGTTGCAAGGTAAATAAGATTATGCACTAGCTACCTGTTGATCCATATCATAGCCCGAAGGAGCTATTGACTTTTAAGGCGCCGTAAATGTTGGATGCGAATGCAAGTTAACCTTGAGTCTCGATATGTGATTTCTCGATCGATCAAAATCTCGAAAATCTCGATACGCCGCAGAATGTAAAAGCTTTTCGGTTCATCTACTTTGAAAAAACCTTGGAAAATTGATAATAAATGAGAAAATCAAACTTTGATTTATTCCTTCAAGCCTTTTGAAACATGAGATCGTTGCTTTAAAATTTTCACATAAATATAAGTAAAAAATTAAGGGAAAATATCAATAGAAATATATAAGATTCAATAATTTACTTTCTAACGTATTTTGGTTTATTAACTAAAAATCGATTTCTCAAATATAAGAAAAATCTAAATTTGATTAACTCTCTCAAGCTTTGAACAAGACAATTAATTAAAGCTTTAGCTGGAATGTCTGAGATAACAGGTTTGATCGCATCGTTCGAGAAATAATGCAAAAAAAGGTTGCATAATTTACGGTATGTAAAATTTGCGAATAACTTTATGAAAAGAATTTTTTCAGCGAAACTATGTTATTGCAACTTCGTAACATTATATAAAGTAGTTTTTATACGATCAATAATTTTTTCAAGATAAGTAGCTCTTCCGCGAAAGATTTTTCTCTCTTTAAATATTCATCATTTTTAATATTCAAGATTATATGGATTATTTATATTAAATGTATTGTAAATTATTATTTTTCCTTGTTCTATTTTGTCAATGGAATTTAATAGATATATTGATCTCTCATCGATATTTTCAATCCGAGAACTAACGAAAACTCGGAAGACACGCGCGCACGCAAAAAACATGCCGACGTTCCATTCTCTCTCAAGTCTCGTCGAGATCGGGCGACGTGAGATACGCGATGCGATAAAAGAAAAACGAAAGGAGCAGGGAGCGCAAGTGGTGTACGATTTCGTTTAGAGATTATATCACTCACTCGGCGTTGGTCTCCGGCGTGGGCAGGTCACCGATGGTGGTCAGCGTCAGGGTGGACCAGTAGAGGGATCCGAGGTACTTCCTGGTCAGGGTGGCATACTCGCCGGGCCGGTAAGGATACACCCAGTCACCCTGGAACCTCTCGGCCTCGCTTAGTAGATAGTAAAAGCAGCCAAACCAGTGCGCCAGGATGAGCAGTATGTGAATGAGATTCAGCACGCGCCAGAGATTCGGATAGACCGTGCGCGACTCCACCATGTAGTAGTAATTGTACACTCGATAGATCTTCAGGAACCTGGGGAACCTCAGCATCGGGTTGCTGCCGAGATTAAACTGCAGGAGGTCGAGCGGCAGCAACGCCAGCAGATCGAGAATGAAGGACTTGGACTTGAGGTAGTGACCGGCTAGTTTTTTGCTATTGTAGACCATCAAGCCCTGCTCGAGGTAACCAGTCCGAAACTGCACCACCACGTCCGAGAAGAACACGAGGTCGGTGAAACCGTCGCAGGCGAGCCAGGCGGCAGGTGCCAACGCCTGCAACTCGGGCAAGCTCTGACGGACGATCAATGTCCAGAGGTTGTAGAGGACGCAGACCGACAATAGCATCAGCCAGTAGTAGTAGAAGTTTTCGTCGGGGTTGACCACGGTCTTGGGCGGTTTCTGAGGTCTACGGGGTCGTCTGCGACGTCGACTGCCCGCCTCTCTGTCGTCGTTCGCGTCCCCCTCGCCCTCGGCGGTATCCAGAGTCTCCTGGCTCTCCGGTATCTGCCTGGTGGAGAATCGTTTTAGAAACGAATCCTCGCGTTTCAGCGGCGGTTTCTTCTGGATCGTCGAGATCGCCGAGGACAGCTGCACCGTCGTTCGTAGTTTCATCCACCGTTGATTGCTCTTCGTTCTGCGAGCAGAAAGAGAAACGATCGCCAGTCAAGGACGAAAGCGGAAGCGGAGCGTGAATCTTTCGGAGGCTTAGAAAAAGAATCAGCTGCTCTGCATATCGAGATTGAATGTAAAAAAACTTGCAAGTGAGAAAAATATATAAATACGCAAATATTTGTGCGAGATTCGTTGCTCGTATAATTTTGTAAGAATAATAACAAGATGAAATTTGCGTATGTCAGCTTGATATAGAGGACAAAATGCACACTTCATAAACCGCGCATAAAAGCAGTCGTTAAATAAAAATACAAAGGAAAATGTTACGACTGCCAGTTAAAGTCATCTTAACTCTGGTGGTCGTAAGAGTAATAAAAACATTAATTCCGCCGTATGTGTCGGGTTAAAAAAATTTGTCTGAATGCGTCAACTGCAGTAGGCAAATATCGAAGCTCGGAAAATCCTTGGCGAAAATAAAACAGTTTCGAGGATATTGCATGTATGTAAGCTTTCACAATATTGGAATATTTGACGGCGTGTCACTTCGTTTAATATATATTTTCTGGAGCGACACGTAGAATAATATACATTTTTTCTTAAGATTCACGAAAAAAGATTGTAATGTTTCCTATATAATATCTCGAGAAGAAACTTAATAAAATCATTCAACTGAAAAGAAACTTGTGTATCGCTCAAATATCAATGCAATGCGTTTTTTTGTATGCAAATTTATATCACACGTTACTTTTTTATTAGATTTAATCGTATGCATTGACCTAGAAAAATTATCGGATGGCGCTACATGTGAAATGATAAAGTTCGAATACGATAAAGAGATTCTCGACCGTGTAATAATACGCGATACAAATGTTCTCGTAGATATTTTTCCTACGGTATAGAGAGATCTCATTTCGTGACAAATTCTATTTTTCTGCTGTCCGTTCGTCGCGAAAAAGAAGAAACCGATAAGTATGGATTGTCGCGCTCTATAAATAATCGCCGTCTCGTGTATCTACGAGTATTAAGTGAACCGCGTGATATATGGGTATCCTCATAGGAAACCGAGTACGTACTTTAAAGACTGATTTATCCGGTCGGAAACAATCTGCTCCAATAACGCGTGTCGGATTTATGAAGGTACTAACGGGTAAAATCGTTTATCATCGCGCGTAAAAGGAAGTAGATCAACGCAGAGGTCAATATTTTACTGTTGACATTGCACCTCTTCTTGAAACGCGACACAATCAAATATAATTATATTTTTTTCATTATTATTACCAGAAATTTTTCAAGCTCTTAGAAAATTCGTAGAAAAATGCCTAAATAAAATTGCAAAAGTAATCGTTGCAAATCTCATTTCCGACACTTTGTAGATAAAAATTTGAATATTCTGAAATTATGACATATATATTAATTTCTTGTTAATTATACTCTTTCTTTAAAGTATCTCCTCGCGCAATTACTTTTATTCCTCAGCATTATATTTCTACTTTTATCATTTTCTCAAATAAAAGAAAAGTAAAAATATCTCGTATCACATTTAATAATTAAATGCTATATACATATTTTTGCGAAAAACTAAAAACACGAGAGTTTCAATTTAATTGCATATAAATTTGACATGTGGATATAATAAAAGCAAAATACATGTATGCTCTGTTTAATTTATTAAATTTTCTGAGGATATTTTACATCTCGTGCAAACGGATCAATCGTGTCACTTTTAAAAAGGAACGATAAATATGTCGATAAGTGTACTGTAAAAGTCAAATCAATCTATATATTATACATTACAAATTGTTTGCAGTAATAGACACAATTAATTAGAGTTCGTTTGACGATTTGCAATACGTTTCGAAATTCGAGGTACGCTTCGTGCCTTCGCATGTACGTATATTCTCCTGAAAGAAATATAATTGACATATTCGCGCATCCACACGCACACACACACACACACACACACACACACATATTTTGTAATCGGGATTCCGCGTGACTGAATAACGCCGCGAGTTTCTTGCGAAACCACGCATGCATGAGTTTTGTTGCGCGATGTCACGCAAAAATTGCACAGGATTCGCTATATTGTATATACGGTATATCACAAGGCACCTCGTTCCGCAGTCCTCGCTATGATTTATATATCTTGCACAAACACATACGGAGATATAGATACGCATATACTATTCGTTCCACTCGTTCCAACCTAATGTATATGGAAGAAACACGTCATTCTCATTTCTTTCAGAAAGAGATCGAGGAAATATATACCGCGTGTCGTATCTTCTCTAAATTCTAAGATTTGTAAGATAGGTTCTTGCTTGAGAAAAGTAAGAAATCGAGCGAGAATCGAGATGAGATCAATTAGCTAGAGTATCAGATGGATAGGAGGCAGACAGACAGACAGACAGACAGACAGACATACAGACAGACAGACAGACAGACAGACAGACAGATAGATAGACAAACAGACAGAGACAGTAACATTGCAAAATCGCATACGTTAAACAGAGACAATAACTAAAAGTCGTCATTATGCTACTATGCATTCTTGAATCGTTAATGTAACACCCATGTACTGTTGGAAAGATGTATGTGTTGTCGCTTGTGGAACATTATAAATGGAGAGATTGATTTCTTTTAAATTTATATATTTCTTTTTTAAGCATTATTATGTATATTTTTTATTCTTATTAAAAAATATCGTTTTCAATATTAATCACTTGTCAATAAATGTGTTTTATCGATTGATTGCAATTCTTTTGAGTTTTAAAGAGCAAAATTATTGCTCGCTTAAAGCAATCTTCCCATTTAAGATTCAATTTTGTCGGTACAAGAAAGATCTCATTGTCAGTAGTATCTTTTGCAAATCGTATTAAGGTCTCATGCTTTAATAGTAGATAAATAATTTTTATAATATTTAACCGATAATATTTTTCTAAAAGAAATAAAATAATAAAATTTGAAAAACATTTGAAAATTTTGAGATGTGGATGATGGACGAGAATTGATATCTGTGCAAAACGATTGCCGAGAAAGTATGGATCTCTATCAACGCCAACAAAGAAATATCTCATTGGTGAAATTAATTTGAGATCAATCGCTTTTACGTTGAAATGTATCGCACTTTTTAGTGAATCGGATCACACCGATATAGAGCAAGAAAACGATCCACGTTATCAATATACAAGCATATCACTTTCGAGTACGACATGAAAGGACAGAATTTATGAACTCTGTTCTTTAAATGCTATAAGCGATATTCCATTTCATTGTCGGATGCAATATATCGCCGATGTCTACTCATTTAAGCGATTCCAATATCAATGATTTATCGTTGTTAGAAATTTTGCATAATACCAGCGCTTCATTATCCACAAATAAAAGTATGCATAAAATGTCTTTGGCGATCGCGAACAAAACGAACCGTCGATATCGATCAATAAATGATCGCTTGACGCTAAAGAAAATAATCGATCATTCGTAAATTTAATATAAATGTTTGCGAGCTTAAAGATATATTTGAGGGCGGAGAATAAAGGGACGGTCATTCTATCAGTTCTATTATCTAATACAAAGTAGAGACCACGAGTCGTACAGTAATCTGAGATAAAGTGTAGTATAGAATGGCGATAGGATAGAGTGACGAGCGAGTAGCCAGTACTTTCGTGCGATTTTATGTTGAATGCAATGTGACGTCCGCGACGTAAAACGATCGGGTCGACATTCGAGACTCTTAATATGTCCCTATACTTTGTCTCATTGTAACGTTAATACACTTGATTGTACTTCATGACATTTAATTTTGAATTAGGAATTTGTAAATTGACCATCGATAAAGACGGTCCAAAGTTGTACATAAAAATATTATTTACATAGATTATCGTATGCATCATTTTATTTTAGCATGAAAATAATAAATATTTATAACATATAACGAATATTTATATAATAAATGTTTTTAACAAAATATTCTTTATATTTCTATATTTTATTAAAATTGTTGTTTTATCATTAATTTTACCTAATTGGATTTTATCATAAATGTGAAAAACTTTTTGAGGCTGCAAAGATAGAACTGGCGGAATAATAAAAGGTAGAGAGCTCGATAAGTTTATACGTAAGCCAAGGCTTTGAGTTTAATACAGCGACACTTTTCCATATAAAGTTTATTACAGTACGTACATTTATTTAGCGAAAGTCTCGTAAATTTTACGTTCTTTCGTTTTACATCGCGAACAATCGTGACATCGTGTGGATAGTGATGGGAACAATATCAGATTAAAATTGCTTCGTGTGCGAGCGCACAGCAAGGAACGTTTTTGAATAATTCACATTGTTATTTGAAATCCCTGAAACAGTTTTAAAATTCCTAGTTTCGAGAACCTAAAAATCGAAACGGAATATTCGATTATATTCGGAAACCTGTCGTATACACAGAATGAATAATTGACAAGATGCAAACACGCGCTGCAAGATCTTCAATATTTTCCGACACTGTCGAGATTTCCGAGACTTTTTTTTTTCTTTTTTCGAGACTATGCGAAAGTTAATTTTTGAAATTTAAACTTTTTCGCATTCTATTATTTTTATTAAATGTAATGTAAAAAAATTTTAAATATAATCTATTAAGATTACAATTCATTATCATTCATTCATATCAAAGTCACAGGCAAAAATTAATCAACAAAATTTCTTTTTTTAGAGTCTCATTTCTATTTATTGATTTAATTATTTAAATTATTAGAGTCTCATTTCTATTTATTGATTTAATTATTTAAATTATTTTATTAAAATAATAATTAATGTATTTAAAGATAAAGAACTAAATCAAACGCATAATGTCTTCAAAGACAAAGTTTCCAAAAAGTATACGAGAGAGAGAATAATTATAAAATTGAATTCAAGCCATAGTGCCAAGTTCCCAACACAATCCGAGGGATAGTCTATAAGAGTGTACAAGGATGTTTCTGTGTGCGGATGACAGTGCTAGAGGTCACCGTCCATATCGATTAATGGCGGGAATACCTCTTAATTTTGCGTAGAGAGGAATATAACGCCATGACCGCGCGTACGTTACTCCATTTTTGCGAACCCCTCGTGCTACGGGGCCTCCTGGCTGCTGCGGGAATCTCGGCGTCGACGACGTAGCTCTCCATCGATTCCGAGGTCGTCGAGGTAGCGGCTAACCCTGCACCAGCTGCCTTAGTCGCGAAGGCTTGTCGGTGGCTCGAAATACTGTGTCGTTGACGATAGATCTCCGATGATCTGCGAAGAAGACAGAGAACCCACACGGGTTGCCTCTCTCTCTCTCTCTCTCTCTCTCAGTTTCTCTCTCTCTCTCTCTTCTCTCTCTCTATTTCTCTCTTTCTCACCTCTTTTTCATTCTCTCTCTTATTCCCACATGTTCACATTTTCATTCTTTTTCACTATCATTCATATGTCTTTCTCGCGTAATCTTTCAGTCCTTCACAAGCATACTCATTCTAGGATGGATTTATACAGGATGTCCCATTTTAAATAATACGTTCAAATATCTCCGAAACGGTGCGTTAAAGAAAAAAATGTTTCAGACAAAAGTTGTATGGCTTAAAGGGGGCCATTAGACGATGGCAATGATTTGACCTTGGAGAGTCGTTTGAAAGTCACGTGAAGGTCACCTTCAATTTTTTGAATAGAACCCCTTATTTTTTATTACTTATTCTTGTAGCTTATCTCGAGAGCTTTCCAAAAGACTATAATTAAGTTAGTTTTCATTGAGTACTTTCCGAGTTATAAGGTTTGACATCATTTCTTAATTTTCCATTAACCACATAATATCTAGTAAAATATTCATTTTTCGATTATCTTACCTTATTACCTTTTATGTACAAAATAATGAGAGGAATCAATTGGTGTAAAAAAAAATATAGTTGTTTTAAAAAAAAATATGTAATTATTAATTGCAAATTATGGTACATATTTTTTTTTAAAACAACTATGTTTTTTCTTTACACCAATTGATTCCTCTCATTTTTTTGTATATAAAAGTATTAAGGTAAGATAATCGAAAAATGAATATTTTAGATATTTTATGGTTTATGTAAAATTAAGAAATTGTTTTAAGCCTTATAACTCGAAAAGTACTCAATGAAGAAATACTTTATTATAGTGTTTTGGAAAGCTCTCGAGATAAGCTACAAGAATATGCAATAAAAAATAGGAAGTTCCATTTAAGAAATTGGCGGTGATCTTCACGTGACCTTCAAATGACTCTCTAAGGTCAAATCAGTGGCATCATCTGATGGCCTCCTTCAAGTCATATAATTTTTATTTGAAATATTTTTTTATTTAACGCACTGTTTCGGAGATATTTGAGCGTATTACTTAAAATGGGACATCCTGTATATGAGTGGGTGGGTGACATTCGCTTCGGGTAAGATGGTTTCATTTAACATTGATGCGATTTCTTTATACGATCTGCTCAGCTGCTAGAGTGCATTTTCTTTCTCAAATGTGTATATTATCGATATTACTTTGAAAGTAAGTTAAAAAATTACTAGTTATATGACTTTTAATGCGCATAGTAAAAAGATGGAAAACTCCAACTACTCTTTGAATTAAAATTCTTTTAAGATTTATTCAAAATTAAATAAAATCTTTTTAGATAGATGGATACTTTGTTATATATGAATTTTTATTTAAAATCTAACAATAAATAGAGAATTATATATCTACATATTTTTCTCAACAATTAATTCTTTGATACAACACGACTTATTCTCGTATTAACACATGTCAAACTATAATTGATAACATCCCATAGTAGACCGGTCGGGATGTCTACGCGATTAACAGCAGTATTGCAAAAAAAAAGCTTTGCTCATTCACTCTGCGAACGATCTCACTCGAAAGCGACGCAAATACAGTTATAGTCTGTAACGTATTTCATTGAATGGGTGAATAGGTTTCATCACTCATGTCTCCTTTCTCTCTCCGAATCAATCTCATGTCCCCTTACGCAAGTTCAATCAGACAATCCTTCATCCTTCCCTCTCCTCATGTCCGTCTGTCCATCTCCATATCGCATTGTGAAACGAGTCATTCGCTGAAAACTCTGCCGACTGTGCGACGCGACGTGACGCTAAATTTATTTACCCGCTCTCTTCCAACCCCCGTGAAAAAATTCGCTTCGACGATAAAGATTTGGCGCCACGGTACATCGCGACGTTAATTGCCGCGGCGCGTAAAGTCGATAAACGCGACAGTTTACCGAGTGCACTTTGCGCTTTATGGGATTACGACCGCGGCGGATTCGCCGCCCGTCTCGTCGTCGTTTTCGTGAGAATGAAAAGCGTGGCATCCTGGGAATACGAAAAGCTGTCTACTGGAAATCTGACTGAGAAAGTCCAATCTGGATCCCTACTGAATGAATAAAATGGGAACTTGCTGATTATACGCCTCGTTCGCGATGCACTGCATGCACCGAAAAGTCATTGCACAATAGAGAAGAAGGGAAAGAAAAAAGACGAGGTACTCTCGCGAAACAGACAGCGAGCAGCGAAGCGAAGATGTTCTGTCGGATGCAAAACTTCGACTTGGAAATTAGTTAACGCGCCCTGTTCTTCGATGTCGCGCGCGACGAAAATTTAAATTCGTAATTTAATATCGCAGCTGAAAGAACAAACTTGCGATAAGTATATGACGCTAAGTATAATCACGATCCTTGTTATCCGCGTTAAACGTAGCGATTATGTGCTACTGTCACCATTGCCTATTAATATAAAACTTTGCTAAAGTCATAGTGATATAATCTCTCTCGGATCAATTTTTCTTTCCACAAAAACTTAAAACAATTAATTTGAATTTCAATTTAACATGCACATTTAACAATATGCATTAATCATCCTGGAACGAATATCATAAAATTCATTCAATCTTCCCCTCCGTCAATCAAATGCAAGATATATATTTTGCATCGGATTTTTCACTTCGTGCTCGCCGACATTCTCTCAATTTCTTCTACTGTGTAATGATGAAAAGAATAATGGGCGGAGGTATCATGATCATTATTAGATAATGTATTCAAAAAAATAATTCGCACGAAGCAAAGAAAGGATCATCGCCGCATCATCATATCTATTTCTTTCGAGCATCTTAATGTTATCCTTTTAAATTTGCATTACAATGTGTTCAGATCAATAATATTATTTTGCATGTATAAAAGGCTTTTAAAATGTTTGGAAATGACTAAAATTTTGGTATTGTGTTCAAGAAATTCCAGCAAAATAATTTTTAATTAAATACCTCAAAAAGAATATATATAATACATTCAACGAGAAATCAATTCGAAACCCTACAGTCCTTTGAATAGAGAAACTGTTACTTACTTTATAACTATTTATCTACTTTACAATAACTGACCTACTTAATTTAATTCTTAGACGCTTCCTTTTCTTGTCCTTCTCGCGGAATTCGTAACGATATTATTTCTACTCTCTGTTAAAACTATCCGCTTTATTCTTATTCATATAATTCATATAATTTATATTAACGCTGCTAAAATTATTTTCGTTAACGACGAAAACTTTACTGTAGAGCACATCGCGTGAGAAGAAAGTGTCGGCAAATAATCCAATCGTAAAATAATCTAATCAAAGATTGCTCTACTCGATTTCCCATATGCAATTGCCAATGGTCTGAAACACGCTATACGAACAACTTAAAGTCGCTTGCAGATATATGGGCTGATTTTCAGCTTACGTTCTCAGCCAATTGCTCCTTTGTGGGAGAGTGCTTACTATATTGTAACAAAGCACGCGAGACTTCTTTGTCCGCTTGAATTAATCTAGAAATGAATGAGGCTGTATACTTGCTTTCCGCTATCAAATCTAAGCTAACGCGAGTTTTACATGCACGAGTTGCGTTCGATCGCAATATTTCTCTGTTATTCCTAGAGCAGAGCTGAAAAAAGAAAATCAACTTAATGAGATGCCATACAATCTCGTATTCTTTTTTTCAAACCACATTTAATGGTTAATTTATATTTAAAAAAGTAGTCTTTTACGTCCAGTTGTGTAATTATTGAAACAAACAAAAATTAATTGTCCTTATTTAATTTTTCATTGTTTTAAGTACGATCGCAAGGAAGTTTGGAAGCATTTAGTGAAATTTTTTGCATTAGCAAAAAACTGGACGTAAAAGACTACTTTTTAAATATAAATTAACCATTAAATGTGGTTTGAAAAAAAGAATACGAGATTGTATGGCATCTCATTAAGTTTTTAAAACTTTTAAAGCAAATTAATCAATCAAAAATATTAATATTATTTTTTAATGTTTTTTAAAAGGTATCGTATGTAACATTAAATATTAATTGTCTTTAAATGTATTTTTTTTTTTAAAGTTGAATATCGATAATATGTTTAACAAATGTTTTTGGTTTCAATTTTTTTTTATTTTAGCGATTTTTATTTTATTTATTTTCTTTAAAAATTGTATCGAGTTTTAAAATGAAAAATATCATTCCTATTTATCCATGTCTAATGCATTAAGAAAACATCAAGATAGCTATTTTATCCTATGCTAGATTCTCGTTTTGATTGTCAAGTGTTTACTTCTTTCTGTGATTTCTAGAGAAGAAATAAAATAAAAATCTTTCTACGTTGTTTCAGTAATGGAAAAATATAAAAACTATAAAACGATCTGAATTTTCACTTTGCTCGCTTTTGCTGCACGATCATATTGTATTTTAATCGAGGTAACGGCATTAAAATAAATAACATTTATTTACATTTCAATATTTTCAGTTTTATCTTCGTAAGATGAGTAATCGCGAAACTTGTTAAAAACAAAAAATTGAATAATCGAAGAGAATCGCTTTAATTATTACATTTATATTCAAATCATGATTTATCTATAATTGTTGAAAAACGGTAAATTAGGATTGACACGTTAGAAAGTAAATAAAATATTTTTAAAAGCTAAAAATAACGGTTCGATATATATGATATTCTTGCACTCTTTTAAAAGAAACGTTGACGCTAGTAATGAACATTATTACATTCGCCTTTAACATGTCGGGAAATGAGAAATTTCCTATGCAAATACGGCACGTTTGCCGGATGCTCGTAAAAGGCTACTAGTCAAGAATGATTGTACATTTACGGCTTCCGAATAGTTACTTTCATTTCAAAACAAAGTGATATACGATTTTGCTTTCCTATTTATAGACGTACGACAAATATATATTATAAAATAAATTTTATAAAATAAATTTTATAATTCGAAATTTAATGCAAACTCTAAAAACTTCTAAAAACTCTAAAAACTTCTTCGTTAAAAAATTGTAGGATTAAAATAAAGAGAAGAAAATATTAACGAAAGAACGCATAATGTAAATAAAACTAGCAGAAAAATAACAAATAAATTTTCTTTTACGGTAAAAATATCTATATAGCAGTTATATAAATATATAAAATTAAAAATATAATAGTTTAATATTTTAAAATAAAAAATACTGTAATTTTTAGAAAAACGCGATATTTTTAAATAATTTAAAAGAGTAACATTATTTATTACAAAATTATGAAACGTGAGATAAAGTGTTTAAGAGTTATTACTTGAAAAACTCAGAAAGAAAATTCTTTCTCAGATATCTTGAGAAAAATCTCGCTATACGTCTCTTCCAATAAAATTCCACAATTATAATAAAAAGTAAAAAATATAATACGCGCGTGCACGCACACATATGTACACAGATGATCACGTAATCTAAGGTTTGATTAAAAATCATCATTGGCATGCTCTCCACGTTTCCTCGAACAGGAACTGCACGAATGGCATTCGTAAGATAGCTACATAGTTTGCTTTAGATGCACGAATGCTTTCGAGTTACAGTCTCAACGCTTCAATTAAAAAGTAAATAAGTTTGAATTGCGGTATATGTGCGGCAGTGAAACGGAGTTTCAAGGGATGTAATGCAAATTTTACACCACATCTTTTTCAGGAACATTTCTCTCGAAGTCATTAAAATTATTTGTGTTGCACACTTTCAGAAATATGTCAACACCTTATAAATTATATTACATTTTATGTATTATTATACATTATCTCAATAATAGAAATTAGATCAATTACATCAATAATAAAATATATTTTATCACATTATAAAGAGGAAAATAAAATAAAAAAATTTTACGTTTTTCTGAATTAAGATTGATTATTATCGTATATTGCTTCGAGCATATCGTTCTTTTGCATACCGTCCTCATCGAAAGCAAATTTACTCGTTGAAGATGTCTCATCCAAGCCAGCAAAAAATTTAGCTTTCATGATAAAGACGATTGTGTCGTTCGATATCTCTGCAAGGAGCGATATTACGGTGTGCTACGAAAAGATGATATTGCTCCAAGACATAATTTCAAACCGGAAGGAATTTTCCTCGGGAACTTTTGCATTGAAGCGAAAACGGGTCGTCTTCGTCGAACGTAAGAGATGTAATTGGCCTGAGAGTAATAATTCACGCTGCAGAGACGCCGCATCGGCATCTTATTAGAGTTGCATTAACGATGTTAAGCAAACTTGGTCAGCGCATCGAATTACGATAGAGGTTATCATATCATAAATATATATTCTCTGATAATCCCGTACGATAAATCGCAATATAACATCGTTTTATTTTTCGCATTTGATCCACTTTTATTCCACTATACAATTGTGTTAAAGTGATAATATGCAAAAAAGTTAAACTTTATCACTAATTTATTCTTTATGAATTTTTACGTTTTTTCGCACGAATCAATCGTTTAAAACTTTGAGACAAAAAATTTAAATATATCGTCAATTATTAAAATCACTCCGACTTTGAAAAGGCATTATTGTTACATTTTTATTATAGAAATAAATATTAAATATAAATTTCCAATCTAAAAGTATTAAGATCAATATCATGGTTTTTAGATTTTTCTCGATTTATTAAGCACGATATCTTGTTTCACGGTCGTTGCCTTGATTAATGAAGCAAAATTAAGAGGATTTATCGTACATTTCGCGTCATTTGTAGATCTATAGCAGCATGCCAGACAGATAATATTTTTCCGAACTCACTTATTCGAAAGATTTCATCGAGTTATCATTCTCGTTATCGCCATCGCCATGAAATAAATGTTCTCCAAAGTAGAAAAAGCACAGTCATCGAATTATGCAATAGCTTGAAAAAAACCTCGACGCGATCACAAACAAAGGTATAAGAAAAAGAACCTGGCTTTTGCTCTTTTAAACTTTATGGAGCGAACTTTAATTCGGGCTGAAGCAAGTAAGCAAAAGAGCTTTAACATTTCGCAAAGAGTATGATGAATTTTTATGACAGATTTTAGATTCATGTTGAGCTCTTTTGATTCACGTCCAATTTTTAATTCTGCTTTAATATTATTAAATGTAAATATAATTATAAAAATAAAATAAAAAGTTTCTTTACAAAAAATCCATGCAATTCATGTAAAGCAGATAAAAAATAATCCATGATATCAAATAATCCATGTAAAGCAGATATAAAATTAAATGATAAATTAAATTGTTAGATATAACTTTAATAAAAATGAAAAATATTATAAGTATAATTAATCTGCGGAGCTTTCTTGCAAAATTCCAATTTTCTATAGCTGGAAATTTTATGCTTATACCGTTTCGATTTAATCTGTCATTATTCATTCGCATTTCACGCATATTCTATACATTTTAATTCATATATTTCAATCGTTAAATAAAATGTTTATGTATTTATAAATGTTTATGTATCTATGTTCTTCGTTATAGGTATTACATGAGTAATTTAAATGAATGTATCATTCAATGAAATTGAAACATGAGATCCAATATGCACGGATAACCGCAAAAGATTGAAACTATCATTTGAATCAACAAAATCATTTATGTTAACCATAAAATATTTATCTTCTAATGACTTGCAATATAATGCAAAGTATCAAATTAGAATAGATAGCAATTTTTGAGATTTTATATTTCTTACAATATCGATTTCTTTTGCAATGCGAATAAAATTGAGTTTTTTGAAAATCTCAAAACTATTTTTTATAAATTCTTATAGCATTATATCGTAGATGAAACGAGTATAATTTGAATAATATTACAAGAATTTAATAAAATTTTATAAATATAAATAAATTTTATAAAATTTTATAAATTCATTAATATAATTTTATAAAAATATTATAAGAAATTAATAAAATTTAATAATATTATAAATTTTTACGAATGCACTTGGAGAAATCATTAAAATTTTAAATTTCTACATGAGCGTGTGTTCGCATTATTTGTAATCTTACAAATATTTTCTTTATATATCTTTTACCAGATATCAGACACGTGGATAATTGCATTACGTGCTGCTTGCACATGTTAAGGGGTAAAAAGCCATTATTCGTGACAAGCACTCGGTTAGCGTAAAGTAAAGTACGCCATATGTACATAGTAAACATTTTGTACCGAGAATTAGTGCATTCGTCGTGTGGCTATACGTGTGAGTGTGTGTACACGTATGTGTGTATCTGGTTACGAGGGAAACACTATGTTTAAATGTTGAAATGAAACGAGAGTGAGAGAGGCTTTCACTCACAAATTCATCATCACTTGATTAAAGTCCCATCCATTACGATATCGCGAATCGTTTCGTCAGAAATTTATTGCGCCGCATTGAAAATGCATTTCCGATGCATGTGACGTGTATGTTGCCAAAACGTGAAAATCGAATAATGACGACACATTACTATTAGCTGAAAGCGATTTAAGTTACTGTAATTTGTCGCAAAGTATTTTGCCAGTCAATTCCGCGATATTACACTATGAATAGGATTTAGCATAATTAAAGAGAAAATTATTACATCATACTTTTTGACAACAGTGATTTCTCGATAATCGAGAATTCACATTTCGTTAAAATCGTTATAATAAAAATCATTATTATATTGAAAGTGCTTGTCGCGATTTATCTACGATTATCTACAATGTACCAATATTTTATGCAGTTTTGATGCATAATAATAATAATATGAGAATATTATTGTATCGTAGAATAATACAATAAAACTTGTTAAATTCCTCAAATAATTTAACTTCTATAAAAATGTAATGTAGATTTTTGCTACATAAAGTATATTTGCAGCTTTGTGATTGAAAATGTATCAATTCTCTCGATATTTGCAACAACAGGTATTCATAAATTTTGTTAAAGATTTATATATAACATTATTTTCGAAAAATTTTTTAAATTTAAGCAATTAGATATAATCAATTAATATTATATTTAATATTATATTAATATTATATTATATTAATCAATTAATATTATATTTTTCGATTAATCGAGATTAAAAGCGAGAAATAATATTAATCTTTTTCTTCCATGTATTTTATATGCAAGGTTTTATCGTTTATAAGCTGTAGCAATTTCTTTATGTCCTCGAGATCTTAAAAAAGCATATATTAAATATTTTAGAGATCATATTTTGCTACTTAAGTTGCGTATATTATGTTAAATATTAATTGTGTAAATGGAAACACTATCATAGTTAGAGCACTCTCACCATGAGCAAATTTAAGTATCGAATAAAATTTTTTAAAAATTTCATTCATTTCATCCTGCACAAGGTATAAGTAATTGCGGAATACACTAGAATAAGATAATTACGGATTTTACTGTTCAATTTATTTTAATCATCTTGATTGTAACAGAATTTTGAGGATTTTCGAAAAATAATCAAGCGAATAAGATTCAACGAATTCTTCAACTTCGTGCGAATTATCTCGATGCAAATTCGAAATGACATGACTTGTATTGAGAAGATGTGAAATTTTAGATATGAACTATCTCTTATTCAATATACATCTGTCAACTGAAACTGATCGGCATTCTTTCCTAAGTAAAAATAGAAGAAAATGGTAAAAGAGCATCTTAGTTTGATGTTATTCAATTTTGCATATAATCCTATTTCTTTTGTGGGAATATATCTACAGTACATATTTCTCTTCGTCATCTTTCTCGAGATTCACGTAGAAAAGACCGACGTCTCGTTTCAGTTTCCAAAATTTTTTCCATATACGCTAATATATATTCAAATTATAGAAATATTATTCATTAAATACTTAAATCAATGCAGCTAATCGATGCGCTAAAATTAGCAGTGCAATTAATTAATTGCACGAAGAATGAGGAATATAAAAGTTATCCTGAGCAAATACGAGAAAAATTTCCGTGATTTTATTTTAAATGCAATTATTAATAATTGAAGTTCTTTGTGTAATGTACGTTATGTATTTTTTATTTATTAATTAAATCAATTCCATAAAATAAACTTATTGAATGAAATTTATTATATTTATTATATTTATTATATTTAAATAAATTTTCCGCCTAAACTTTCGCATACAAAATTATATGGCATAAAAAATGTATAATAAACAATTTAACATTTCAATAAGTTTATAAAGTTAAAATTGTTGATTGACATATCAAACATCGAAACCGATATTCAAAATAGAAAGAGAAGATAATTATTAATTTTGAATTAATAGTTTTTGAAATATACAAGATAATATATAAACGCGACAGGGAAATTTTTCTCGTTAAAAATTACAATAGAAGATTGAAAAGATGATAAACATTTGCGCGAAACCATCTCTCGCGCGAAATATTAAAAGTGAAATAGATCGCGATATAATCCGATGCGAGTGATCGCATGCAAGGGCACGTCGGGAATCACTAACCTCGATCCTCCGTGGCCATTGGACCGCCTACCACTGCTCTCATCGTCCTCGTCGTCCTCGTCGTCCCTTGAAGTAGCCAGTGACTGGGGAACCGAAGACGGAGCGCTGCTGCCGGAATCGGGCCCGGGGCCCATCCTCGAACCGGAAGCACCGCTGCAAGACGGCGCCAGACCACCCTCTCCCTGCCCTTCTTCCTTCTCCGCCCGGTCCACCTATAATTTTACAACAAACCGAAATTTTAAAAGAAAAATATTGATGTGCGTATAAATATATTTTGATATCAAAATCACAAATAGATGGATTATTTTTATTCCTTCTTTCTTTCAGAATTTAAAAATTTAAATTATTTATCAATTTGTAATTTTTAAACTTAAGCATTAATAACAAAATTCTTGAAGGTCGCCAGTAAGTAAAATAAAAGACGTAATTAAAATCGACCAAACTGGCAATTTTATTGAGGTAAAAAATCACAACGTTTCGATCATAGGTTTTGGTTCTTTTCGAGTGAACTACAAAAAAAAATTATTTTCAGTATTACAAACAAAAATATTACATTGAATGAGTCTCTAGTCTTTCTCTGTGTGTTGATGGAGAGGTTGACGAAGTGATTTTCTCACGATAGAATAATTAACTAAATTACTGTATGTACAACTTCTTTGCTCATTCAATGTATGTGTTGTGATTTTTTACCTCAATAAAATTGCCAGTTTGGTCGATTTTAATTACGTCTTTTAAGCATTAATGATACTTTAAAGTAAAATGGAATTAAATCAACTTTAATTCAATTAGGTTTATTAAGAAATATTCAAAAAAAGTATTATAAGCTTGAACGACATTTTATGCGTTAAAGATGCAGAAATATGATGGTTTTTTTTTACTATGCTGTCCACATAGATAATGACATCATTCGTTTAATAAAACAAAACATTACAAATATCACAAACCGATGTTCAATAGCGCGGTATTTTATTATAATACCAGAAAGCATTATTGTTTAAAAAGGAAACTTTTTTTTATGCATTCCGAATATAACATACGCCATTAAAAAAAAATGATACTAGAAAATTACATATCGCACGAATTATTAATTATGATATCTAACAAATATAAAATAAAATTTAATATACATTTTCATTTAAAATATTAATTAAATATTAATAAAATATTTATATCTTCTAATATCCTGCTTGAATAAATATCTTATTTCGTTGTGGAGAACTTATCATGTACCCGAAAGCTATATCAGATTATTGCTCGAAAAGGCATTCGATCGGAATGCTCTCGTTTTTCGACCCGTGATCAATCATGCGTGTACGGAAAGCTTCCACAGCGTTCGACACGTTACAAGTGAACCGGCAAAATCAGATCATATCTAATCAGGACAAAACCTACGTGTTGTAATCGAGAGTTAGCGCTTCCGGCTGTTTTCGTCTCGCAGCTTATCGAAGGCCGATTCCGAACAGAAATCATTGATAACTCTGGCTAATCGAAATCGGAAATTGTAAAAGTTACATGATAGGTTGCCTTATCCGAGAAAAGCGGTAAACAGGATGACGAATATACAACATAATCTACTGTAACTGCAATTTTAATCAGATTCTACAAAACATGCTGTACAAAAGAAAGTAAAAAACAAAATCGATACGATTGTTCATAGTATGATTGCATTGATAAATAAAATTATTGATAAATAACATTGATAAATTAAAAATTACATTGATAAATTAAATTTAGTAGTAGACAGATTCTTAGATTAATTTGAAATCACAAAATCCTTTCTTATTATTAATAAAAATTAAACATTTGAGAATATTGTTTCTACATTTATCATGATTAATTTTTTCAATATTAAATATTTTACAACAAAAATTTTTAAATTCTATCAAAGTATAATATCCATTTAAAGTTGAATGAAAAGAATATAAAAACATTGCAATTTATTTTCTTATATAAATTTAATTTATGAAAAGCTTTTCAATTTTTATCATTTTAATTTCAAAGCTATATTTTTATTTAAAAAAGAAAATTTTGCCAGATAATCTGTTGTGACAATTAATGCCATGAGATGGAGAGTCTGCATATTCTGGTTTGTAGTTTCACTGGCATACATGTACAAGAGAAAATGCATAACTGCATGACAAAGGACGAAAGTTGTTTACAGTCAAAGCTGGAGATGACGCGCTCGTGAATTCTCCGTCAGAGATCACGAACTTTAATTAGTGAAAAGTTACATTATCCGTTCTTTAATAAATAATATTTTCTTTTCATTAGTCAAATAGATTTCTCATAAACTAATTTCTTTTAAGCACAAAATTCTATAAATATCCTACAATAAAAAATATCAATATCCTACAATAAAAAAATAAAAAAAAACTTTTATTGTCTATATTATTAATTTTATATATAATATTTTTTAATAAATCACAATGAGAGAACTGTTTCTGTAAATAAGTCATACTCTCCAATACACGTGTATAAAGCACTAGAAATAGATTTTGCCTCTAGATACCATTGCCGTCGGTTGAAACCTGCATTTCGTTTTAGGATCCGGCTTTGGATCCTTCTGTTCCAGGGTTACAATTCAAAGCCTTAGCAGCTTAATTCTATCTTACCGAGACAGAAAACGTAGAAAACGTATTTTTCCGAGAAAATGTTTCATTTGTTACAACTCGATAGAAAATTTATTGCGAACATGACGACAGACAAGATATTTGTTTCGATATCGAACTACTGTTTCTACGCTCATTTAATTCGTCTATACTTTTTTTTCATATACCTTTGTCTTCAAAGAACAAGTTGATGCAACTTGCGTGAAAACGTTTGACTAAATGGCAATTTTTTTCCTCCCTCGTTCCATCGCGTGAAAAAGATTTTATTTCTTATAAATAGGTCGAGTGCGTTAAAACACATGTACAATTCATTTGTAACGTTGAAAGAGGTACGCGTGCACATAGAAATGTTTAATGTGTCGAAAGAAAAGCGATACGCGGATGAATTCCCTGGTATTTATACATCCCCCTGGTATTTTTGACATCAGTGCACCAGTGAATCAGACAAACATGTAGATATATATAAAATATGCATAAAATATATATATATATATATATATATATTATATATATTATATAAATATAATATATATATATATATATATATATATATATATAAAATATATATATATATATATATATATATAATATATACAGGGTGTTCCGCAACTACCGCTCCATATTTTAAAGGTAGATTCTCTGGCCAATTTAAAAATGATTTTTTCTCAGAGAAAATGTCGAAGAAGGTCATTATTTTTTTGCATATTCCTAATTTTTGTCATGATGTATCTTTCTAACTAAGCCTTAAATTAAAATTCTATTAAAGTAAACTTTACCTAAAATTAACTAAAGAATGTGACTTTATTAATATTTTATTCCCATAAGGCTTAGTTTGCGAAAAACCCTTTATTTTCAATCATTTATAACTCGAAAATTATTAGTGCCTCGACATTTTCGCTGAGGAAAAATCGTTTTTAAATTGGCCAGAGAATCTACCTTTAAAATATGGAGCGGTAGTTGCGAGACACCCTGTATATATATATATATATATATATATATGTGTGTATATATGTGAGATATGTATGTGTAAACGAATATATATACGTATATATGAACCTACGTGACACTGCAGTTGTTAGACGCTGCAGCCATTTCGATCTATATATTCGTCTGAGTTTTAGCCGATCGCACATGTAGAGTGAAAAAGAGAAAGAAAGAAAGAAAGAAAGAGATTGCACGTTCATATTTCATTTTATTTTAAATTTAAATATATCGAAGGGAGAAAGAGAAAGAGAGAAAGAGAGAGAGAGAGACATCTCTTGCCGGGAGCACATTAATAAAATTGCTAAACGACTTGTTCGTCTTCCGTTCATTTCTTCTGACACTTATCTGGATATGCAAACACAGCAAATAACATCCGTCGAATAACATTCGTTTGAATAAAAAATAAACGTTAAATGGAACTCGAAGAGATATCGTGATTTTCATCGATAATAAAATAGCGAACGTGTCCGTAGTATTTACATTATTATTTCACGAATATTTCCGAATGAAGCCGCAGTTATGTCGCACGAAATGATCTCGATACGCGATAGGAAAGATTGGTCCAGCGATTCTATAACAATCGCTAGGGAATCGCGCGTAAAATATGTATTATAACATATGATATACAACGTACAATGCACAGTAAAATGTGCATATGGCTTAATATGATCGTACAACTTTTACGAACAATGTAGCCTTACAATTCAAACTCGCGATACTACATTAGCTTTGAAAACATTAGACGATATCGAGCAAGAGAAAGAGAGGAGAATATATTTCTACAATATGCGTGCATATATTGCATGCACACGAGAAGTATATACAATAGTTAAGCCAATGTGGATAGTACTCTCCGAATTAAACATGTTGCCATTGTTCGCCGCTCTTGTTCCAAGCGGGAACTTAACGGCGTCCAGATAATAATAATAGCTTTGTGCTGAAACGCAGCTTTCGCGAATGTAATACTTACTCTCGTTCTTTCTTTCTCGTCACCTACATTATTATAGTCATAAGTCGCCATACCGCTGAGCCCTGTAACGCCATATGCACGCCGTAAACTGCATCATTATACCTTCCTCAAGTCCACAGTTTGTCATGTTTGGCACGTTCTTGATATATAAGCAGAGTCCTGCGACTTTAATTTTATAATGACATTCTATGACCTGATATCCTCGGTAAAGGGGAAGATTGATTTAGAATATATTTCCAACTTTTAATATAGATTTAATATAGATATCGCATTTCGCTCTTTTGCGGATGTCTTCGATCTCTGCGGTATTTTACCGTTTTTATCATATAAAGTGTGTTATTTTATTCAATTTTACTCAATTACACTATTATGCTATATAATCGGGTTAAGCGCACTTTTATCGATAATCTGGCGCCGTACTTGCAATTATCCCTAAATGGAACGCGAAATGTGTTTCGCAATTTAGCGTTTACGAATGACAGTATCTCATTCATTCGTTCATGGAAACGGTATAATACGTTGTTGTGCCAGTTTAAATCATATATGCGCATTTATATAACTGAATTTCTAGGAAAACGTAGGCGGCATCGACTGTCAGCTGGGACGAAAGGGCTTTTCCTCGCTTGCAAAAAAAAAAGGAATTAAATAAATAAATAAATAAAATACGCGAACAAAAATACTCGATAGCTATTGTCCGGCATTTTCTACGCGCTCTTTTTTCTGGCACTATATGTTGAAAGTTCTGTGGCGAAGGAGCAATTTGCAGCAGTCTCGCGGCCGTAAATTGGACGAGCCCGGGAATGTCGGTAATGTCGAAGGGTCAATCGGTTCATTCGACTACGAACCGCTTGTTCAAACCAGTTCTATCAGGAAGCTTTTTGTTCTCAGGAAAAGAAATTTGAAGAAAAACAAGAGTTCTCTTTCAAAAATTCTTTCTCTCACCGAACCGATTTCAATTCTTCTATCATTATATCAAAATCAATCACAGATAATTTAACAATTCTCCGCAACATTCGAATCAAATTCAACATTTTTATGTAAAATAAATGAGTAAAAGATAGGTAAAAGTACTAAGAAAATTACAGGATGACTCGAAGATTTATGCACAATGATAAAAACGTAATAAAAACAGATAGCGGTAACAAATGACATGATAACGATGGAGAAAAATATATAGTTTTCATTAAATACACTGTTATATAAAATTCAGGGCAAAAATGAAAAGTTTTCATAATTTGTAAGATAAACAAAATTGAAATACACTGAAAAGTTTAATGTGACATTTAAATTAATATGGAGACTTTTATCTAAAAAAAGCAAATTTTATTAATAATAAATTCAATTCCGCTCCGAATATTTGATATGTATCATCGATTGATCTCGCAATATCTGCTGCCCAATTTCCGCGAGACTTTTTATCGATTACACGCGGGAGAGCTAGTGCTCTCTCCTCTTTAAAATACTGCGTCAAATTTTCGTATTATACACATGAAAGCAAAAAAAGAATGCGTTGATCTATATGCTATGGTATAACAGCTTCACCACGTGTATATTTTGGTCGATATAATTTTGTAAAATTATTTGCCTATGTGACAGTAATCATTGATCTTTAAAAGAGATGGTGCGGAAAAATAGATGAAAACAGTTGAATCATATATGCATTTTACACTATGTGATTTACATTGAGCATTGCATTATTTCTAAAATTAATAATAATAGAAAAATAACATAAAATGACAAACAATCCTTTTTATTTTTTTATATAAAGAAACTCAATCGCGTTTGCAAACAATTATAGATGATTATCATAAAAAAAATGTTACAAACTAAAATGCTATTTTTTAATCATAATTTTGTGAAAATAATTTATTAAATTGCAAAATTGTTTGTTTAAAATAAAACTGATTTTTTTATCATTTACAGCACATAAAAATAACAGAAATTCCAATCTGAAAATTATTGTTGATTGTGAAGTTTATCATAAAAAAATGTTACAAACTAAAATATTATTTTTTAATCATAATTTTATGAAAATAATTTATTAAATTGCAAAATTGTTTGTTTAAAATAAAACTGATTTTTTATCATTTATAGTACATAAAAATAACAGAAATTCTCATCTGAAAATTATTGTTGATTGTGAAGTAAATTGAAATCGGATTTTTTACAGATTATTTTGATTTCACGAGAGGAGAATTAAATCCCATAATTGCTATGATTGCCAATTATATTTATCTCTAAACTAACTTAAATACGAAACGATCCTGTCAATTATGATCGGCATCATTAACGTCAGTCTCCGTACATCGTTCCTTCCCCTTGAATCCTAAGGACATTAATCGAGTTTGACGTAACATCCTATTTTCCTCTACCTCAAGATCCGGAAACAGGTTAACTAGATACCGCCAACTTTGCCACCGCGTCGTATCTCAGGAGGATAAAGTATGACGCATGAATGTTACGATGTAGATCGTGCAATTCACCACCTCTGGGGAATTATTCACAACAACTGTTGTACATTTCTAAGAGTATACGCGAGATACAGATTGTAAATATCAAGTAGGTATTATGCTAGAAAGCAAAGTTGAATTTTATTATTTCAGCCAATAGATCCAATTTTTTATTTTTATTTCTCTTCGGATATCAAAATTTCTGCTTCCAGTAACATTTTACAAAACGAAAAGAAAATATATAATTTATAATTAAATTCTCTCTTGTAAATTAAAATTTATATTATTATTTATTATGCTATACATACTTTTCGTCGCTATATGAATTCTACAATAATTTAGTAAAAATTTTTTAAGGGAAAATAACTGTTGATTTTTTTTTACGTGAACAACTTTAAAATTTTGTTTATTCATTTGACATGTTATTATATTCGTCTATTTACAATTGACTTGTATATCTAAAATCCCTACTATTTTCACTCTATTTCCTATTTTTAAACACTCTCAGAAGAGTAGAAATAAACATTATCTTATACGTACAGTTATCTTATACGTATTTTTAAAATATTGAACTTGTTAGTGACAATAGCGAACGAGAAACATTTTAGTTGTCTTACATTTTGAAATAACAATTCGTATTTTGCAAAATATGCTAGAAAAAATTTATTCTACAAGTTTTACAAGTTAATTATGCATAATTGAAAAAAGAAATATGTAGAAAGATTTTAAGCTATAATTTTTCAGAGTTGAAAAAGGATTAAAAGGACTAGTTGAATAAATATTATAAATCAGGAAATACTCATACACACATAAAATCGATCTCTATCTTCTCGCATATCCGCGGGATGATGTGTGTTGCTTTACATACCTTATATGGAGAAGACAGGCAAAAGATTTTTAGACTTTTCCGATCGACACGATCACATCTGCGTCTACTAAATCTCCAAATACGTTGCAGATCAAGTATGTCAGTTGGCATTTCACATGAGAAGCATTCGATGAAGGTATAGGTACACGTTCGTCTTTTACAATAAATTTAAATACTCCCTTTAAACGAGCTTTGACCATCAAGTTTGTGCGACACGTAGACTCGGGGACAAATAATAACGTATAACATTGTTTGCTCTCATTGTCGAGGCTCGCCTTACACAAGCTCGTAATTATTATCATAGAAGAGGAAAATGGCTTGTAAAGTGGATATATATCTAAAGTACATCAGCACTTTTCGATACTATCTTATCATTATCGTATTATCCATTAATCAATATTTCACTAATTATTATCTATTAATCAATATCCATTAATCACTAATTATACAATTCGTTACAATACTATTTTACCTTTCTTTAAACAGAAATCTTTTGAATTAATGTTTAAATATATTTCAATTCCTATTTCCCTTTGATTCAAGTAAGATAAAAAAATAAAAGATGTAAATAAATATTAGAAATTTATTTTCAAAGTCAATAAGTGTATTTCTAATTTCGTAAGACGGAAAATTTTTATTTTCATAAGCATAAGTATTTGAACTTTTTATAACATGTATATTTAAAATCAGTTTCACACATCATTATTAACGGAATCGGATTTATGTAATGCCGCTTATAAAACTGTACAATAAAAGTAGGTTACATAGTTATAGGTTCGACAGTTATAATAAATATATAGAATGTCTGATGACACAAGCATTATGGATTGCTTTAAAGTTTCATATTCGACGAAAAATAATATTATCTAGGAAAAATCAATGATATAAACAATAATGTATGAAAATATAATTAGGATAATTATCGAATAAAAACTCTTTTTTTATCTTAAATTTTGTATTTCGTCGAATATTTTAATTTTATGAGTTGCGTTACGTTTAACTAGGTCAGCAATTTAATTTTAGTTCATAAATCTACTTCTCATGCGCGCGAGTACATCGGAAAACAATAATAGGTAATGTAAAAAAATTGTCTAACAGAAAAAACATTTTTTCAAGTATAAGTATTAACAAATTTTTGAGATTTTTCATCAAATTAATTTTTATTCAAATTTTTCCCATCTTAAACGATTTCATTTGATGGACAGTTGAACAGCCTTAATTCGATCTGATAATATATTATGTCCTCTATATTTTTTATTATTTAATTTTGAATATTTATTGGAAAAATAATTAATGAAAAAATAAACAACATCGAAAATCATAAAAATTGCTTGCGGTCAATAATCGATGCGAGAAAAACTTAAATTAAATATCGAGATGAAGATCGATTAGATCCGTAAAAGTCTTGCTTATTACCGTTATCGATCTTGATAAATCGATCTATAAATACATTTTAGATGAAACAAAGTTTGACAGGCGCGAAATTAACACATCAAATAAAGAGTCGGATGAAAGTCGTTTCTCGCGACAACGATCGTTGCCGACCATGTCGTAAAAATGCAGATACAACGCGAGAGGCCACATCTCGGTACTTTTCATTGCGATATCGTACATTTTGTCATGTAAAAAGATACGTCGTATAAAAGAGAGAGAATACTTTCATGATACATCGCGCCACTGTAGTCGGATTTCTGATAATTTTTATAGAAAATCGCGTACAGAATCATTCGGAAATGTGAATTGAAAGTGGAATAGCAAGTAGATTCTGTAAATGTTCCCATTATGTTCATGTTTGCTCCCGGCAACATATTCTATTATGCATGAAATTCTGTCATAATAATCCTTCGAATCTAATTCGCTTAAAAATCACAATTCATTGGTACGGATTCGATATTTCTTTTGATTCATGTTCAAATTACAATATTGTGAATTGCAATCCTCGGATTTAAATGAAATTTTGAAATTTTCTGCTCGATGGACTAGAATAGAAATTCACAAATATTCACAAACAAATGGTTTCTATCAAGTATTTTGAAAGAGAATGAATGCAAACGCACAAAATTACATATTTTATAATTTATAACATCTAAATTTTTTATTCAGGAAAGGAAATATCTCGCAACTATTTAATTTAAATGCTAATAACATTTATATGTCGCTATTACTTTTTTTATAATAAGTTCTAGAAGGGCGAGGCACATTCTCAGATATTAGATTTTAATATTTCACGGTGCTGTAAATTCCTAGCAGCAACGATTCAACAATGAGCTTACAAAATTTTGTAATAACATTGCACTAAAATTAAATGCACATCAATAAAAATTATTTTTTATTATCTTGTACATAAATTGCATTTTTCAAAAATATAAGAGGAATGTATATTTTCTGAAACACACCATAATTATAATACGTAATCGTTTAAATTTCATTATATCTTTTTATTCTAAAGAGAAAAATGCTTACGAAGCTTGCACCTTCTCTTTTATGAATTAGAAATCATTTTTGTGCGTAACGTCCAATTTTATTTTACTAGCCATATATATAATATTGCCAATTGCTATTCTGATATCTATTCTGATATCTATTCAATGTCTACTCTTTACGACAATGTAATACCAAACCCAGAGCAAGTCTCATCCAATGCGTATTAAAGGCGATATCCTAAAAGGTAAACGTCAAGTGATAACGACGATGAACAATCTCCGACGTATTCGCGAGAGAAAGAGAGATTGACAGAGGGGAGAAAGAGCAGAGGGTTGCGCTCTGGCAATTCTCGTAAAGCCGGATAGATCGTTCAATGGCAAACCGAGCGGAAAGACGAAATCAACGTCAACCTAACGATATCCAGTCGACAGGCAACTTGGTCGCGCCAGCGCACCGATATCCATAAACATAAGCGGCTTTGCCGCCGCATCGCGCAGATGCTTTGTGACTGCGAAACGAAGGAATGCAAGTCTGAAAAGTTTCGAGAAGAAACGCCAAGATCGAGGAAGCGCACTTTCGAGGAAAAAATGAAATAACTTCAATCGCGAAATTTGCCTACAAAATGACGGAGATTTTCCATCGCGCTTGCTTTCGTTCGCGCAGGCAGCTTCCGTTTAAAAAAAGTTATACAAACTCTATAAAAAAACAATACATTTTTCATTCCAAAATGCGTCATCTCATTATGCGACAGTCACCCTTCGCCCGTGTATTCGAAAGTTTCAATCGGATTTTCCTCGAGTCGTGAAGTTTATTCTTCCGATTAAGAAACGACAATATATGTATGTGTGTATCTTAAAAGCGAGAATTTCGGGGACTTGCTCGCTGCTCTCGGGCGTGGAATTTACGAGGCGGTATTTCTCTTGTCGCTAGATAACCGAGAAATTCTCCATCGTGCCGATCGTATTTTCCGCACGAGCGGAGAACGAGACTCATTCCTCGGCACGTTTGGCCGAGTGCATCCTGAGCACCGTTCGTGCATTCGCATACCACATCCGGGGCGGAGAACACTCTCATTCGAGGGAGCCAGAAGTGTGTCTTCTAGTTATTGTGTCGGGCGTAATGCAACTTACGCATCTGTTTAGCAACACCATTGTGACGGTTGCTAAGAGGTGCTTGCAAAGCCGTATACGCGACTCTCGTCCTCTTATGTCGTCGCGAGACACTGATTGTGAAGCACAAATCGTTTAAAGTTTAAAGCGAGAGAGAATTTCTTCGAGAGAGAATTTCAACGATAATGTGCATCTTAGAATTATCAAAACATTCCTAGGAAACTAATATAATGACATAAAAGTCCGTTAAATAAAATCACTAAAAAAAGAAAAGATAAAAGGCTACAAGGACCAGCGCAAAGGTGAAATTTATGCGAAAAATTAAACGATTGTTACAATTTAACAAATCAAAAGAAATGTTTATTTGAGTTGCGTTTTTCTTGAACTTTATTTATATTATATCAATGACCGTTAACTTTATTTTTGTTTATTACTCACTTTGTTATCCGACATTGAAAAGGATCCGAATTGGATCGAAACGCAGCGTTTGTCTTGTTTAAGTTAAATAAACATTTCTTTTGATTTGTTAAATTGTAATAACCGTTTAATTTTTCGCATAAATTTCACCTTTGCACTGGTCCTTGTAGCCTTTTATCTTTTCTTTTTTTAGTAATTCCTAGAAAACGTTGAAAGATTAAAACTGTAACCCAAAAATGAAATAAATTAGATAAAAAGATAAGAAGGAATTTTAGAACCTGTAAACATATGGAAACTCTGTGGATTTTATAGAGGAAATAAATTTTATTTTCGGAATTATTACATTCAATATGGAGAGCGGGAAATTAAATATAACTGATATCTCCTAGAAATATCTTAAATCTTATAATAAAATGGAACGAGTGCGTCGTGGACCACAATCTCACTAGAACAGGTCACAAATATCTCCAGAGAAAACTTTGCATTGGCAAACATCGTTAACGTCACGTTTTTCCTTCCGACATTTTTTAACTCGATGCTATCGATAGCCCCCGTAAATTGAATTTTGCGATATCTGTTTGTCTGGTACGAAACTCGCGGAAACTTGCCGCGACAGAATCTGTATGCGGAAAAAAGTTCATAATGAAGAACATCGGGTTCGATAAATTAAGCGAGGAATATCGAGATGGTGAAGTTAGACTTAATTAGTTAGCACATCATTATCTTTGATATAAAAAACAAGTCTATGATTTTAAGGCTTTTTCACATTTTGCACTGAGAAAAAATCTAGTTGCATTAATTAAAAATCTAATATTCAATCAGTATGTCTGTCTCTTGGAAAATGAATGAATCAGAATTTCTTTAAGAATTGCCAGATAAGTAAGATTAATTTCTTCCTGTTAAATTTACCAAATTTTCTTGGTAATAATAAATTTATTAAATATTAAATTTATATTGCTGAGAATCGATTCGACATTATATAAGTAATTTTGTCGATGATTAACGAAAGTTTTATCTGGCTAGAGTAAGAGCATCAAAGTATAACACAAGTAAGTCATTCGGTCCATTTATCGATCAATATTCCATGAAATTTGCCACATGATAAATGACACGATAACGTCCGAGAGTTTTTTTTCTATCTCCTAGAAAAGATGATGCCTTATGATGGACGATAGTTTCTTGCGCGCAGACTTGTGTGTGAACAAGCTTTTAAAGAAACAAAAATTTCTCTCTGTCGAGAGGCTCACTTTAAACGATCTATATAATTCGCACGTTTATATGTCGTTCAGAAATTTCATTTTCTCCATTCAATCGAACATTATCGCGTACATCGCTTTGAGCAAAAATTGCAAACGCGTTACACGATCAATGACACTCGATGAACTTCTGCATAAGAATTTAATATGCTTGCTAGTTTCTCGCGCTCTTGTTCATTTCCTTTGGCAGCAACGCGTAAATTTAACGCAAAAAAATCGAACGTTTAACAACCGAGTAAATTAAACAAGATGGAAATGCTCCGATCCTTACCGAGTGCACGGCAATAGATCGAATTGCAAGCCGTACACGCCTGAGATTAAAAGTGATGCCGCGGGCGATTTCGCGCTGGAAGCCAGCAACCCGTAAAGGATTAAACGAGTGGGCGGGCGGGAGGGAAAATTGCCGCGATTATGAGACGTAATTCGTCTCATAATAAGACGCCATTGTTGAAGTAACCCCCGGGTAGCCGTGTTACTTATGCATTAGTCGGGGCGAATAGTTTGCATACGCAGGGCGGAGTAACGTCGACACGTGTGCGCGATCCGCCGTTTTCCGTGACATAAAATGACCATGCACACACACACACACACACACACACACACACACACACACATACACACACACACACATACGCAATACAAATACGCACCTGCACTCACATCCTCGGATATAACATACTTTAACCTTCTTCCCTCTTCCGCCCTCTCTCTGCCTTTCTCCCTTTCCTATCTATTTCTCATCGTGTGTACGCACATATCGTGCACCCAACTCGGAACAATGCGACTGAAATTAGTGGTGAGTCTTCTGAAAAGGGTGTGTCTGTCGTGTTCGCGAAAACGCTGACATCGCGGCAAATTATATGACATAGAGTACTTAATTGCATACGTAATGACGTCAGTGGTAATTATCATATCGCGCATATGATCATTCATGTTGACAGATCTCAGGAAGGATAACGCAAAAACGTTTTAATTATCAAGACGATGGAAATTACCGGTATCTTGAGCATTTGTGGAAAATGTCACTTTAAAATATACTTATCGAGTTAATTTAATGATAAAGATTAAAAAGCTAAAAATAGAGTTTCATCGATATCATTCCGGAAAAACCGATCCAATTTTCAAAAAATACATACGAATGATAGCTCGATAGATTTATGACGCAATAATAAACCGAAATGCCACAAAAATAATAACGACTAAGTGCGACGAAATTTCAGAACGCGACATGTTTATCTCTTTCATCGCAAAATTGATGTAAACTACATATTTGATGCATCGCGCGTAAAAGAGCGGGTATAAAGTAAATAATTCATAGCGCGCGCACCTTCCAATGACACGTGGGCTCAAAGTGAAGGCTGGCCCAGGATAAGAGAGATGATTTGTCCTGGCACACATGATGCACTTCCGGTACACTTCACATCCCAATAACTACGCTCGCCCGTAAATCTTCCCTCCTCGACGCGACGCGCCCCAATGCGGAATTTTATCCTGTATAAGCAATTTATCGGGTACGCTCTTCGTCTCCTGCACGAGAGAAAAATTTATCATGGCCGACTGACGGCCGGCTTTTCAGGATGACAAAAGAGTTCTTCATCGCAAGAATCTCTCTCTTGCCGCTCCAAAATTATAAATTAGGAGTCGTTTACCCCAAAACTGATATCGCGCCTCTCCCTCGCTTCGAAAATAATAACACGAGAACGAAAAATGCTACTTTGCGTTTATTTCGATATGAAATCGCATAAGAATAATATGTATTTTACATCAGAGACAAAGTATCGATATAAATTACAAGTAAAAAAAAATAAATGGGAGATATCACTCGATGAAATTAACACTCGATATAAAGTTGTTTGCAACGATAAAAATAATAAATTTTCGCTCTCAATTTTTTTTCATATTTTTCAAGTTTCGCATCACATCGACTTCTCGCGCAGACTATCTCGAGAATCTGTCAATTTCAAACGTTTATGCGAATAACTCTTTTTTATATGCTAAAACTAAACTTTGCCCAACAAATGGACTAACGCGATTTTAGTTCGCCGCAAGGTGTCAGGAAGAGAATCTTGAATAATTTATACAAGCCAAGAACTTGGTACTTCCTGTACATAATGTATGCGGACGACTAACATTTGCTGGCGAGTATGTTGCTGGTGAAGTTAGGAAAAAATAAACATAGGACTCGTAATCTTCATACATTCATCACAGTGATTTTTATGAGAATCTTTTATACTTGTCCCTATAATCTCTTTTTACGTCACATTTAAATTAATTAATATATAAAATATTTTATAATAGATATTTATAGAACATCATAATTCGCAAATTTAATTTTAATAACACAGATATTAAAAAATTTATAATATAATTCTAACAATAAGTTTTAAGATGTATACTTGACGTTCTAAAATATCGATTTATTTTTTAATTTATTATATTCTATTCTAATCTCCTTTATATGAAGGAAATGAATAGACGTGTGACAAAAGGTTTTCTCAAGAATTCTAGCAACTTCTGAATTTCAAACGTAATTAAAAATTCAATAATTATATGAGAACAATAATAATGAGATTCAAGATTCAGAGAATGATAATCATAATGCTCAAAAGAAACCATTGTTCCGATGTATAAACGACAAAATTGCTGCCTCACTACCGATATTAATCGCAAAATCGTGATTGATGGGTTAAGAAAAGATAGACTAACATCCTGAGAAAAATCGCCACTTCAGTGTCAACGTGTCAACCGCGGTTCGAAATCTGTGATTGATGAAGGTTCAAAGTGCAAATTTAGAAAATTGCACGTGACACACGTTTGCCTACATGTACAAAAAGCAGACGGAAAAAATTTAAAAATTATCTATGTTAACAATATTGGTACTTTTTAAAGAAATAACGCTATTTTAAAACGATAACATTATGCTAAAGAAATACAAACTATTTGTTCGCAAGTATTTTTATCTTTATAATTTTAAAAATAAGTGGAAAATATTATTAAAAATACTTTAATACTACATATAATATAAATTATATATATATTGACAAAAAAATTTTATATAAATAGAATATAATAAAAAATTATCAATTTCAATATCAACTCAATATATTAAATCAATGAGGTAACTCGGTAGCTTATGCTTTTCCTTTTCTCACGATTCTAGCCCCTCTTTCGTGTTATCTCTTTCGTGTTATTTCTTTCGTATTATCTCTTACACGCAAGTAACTCTAAACAGTTAGGTCAAATAGCTCGAAATTTATTACTGATCCCTTTTCTGCTTTAAGTGAATATGAAATCGTGTGCGAAAATTCTTAAGATCTTCCTTACAATTTAGAGTCCTTCACAAGATTCAACCTTGAAAAAAAGTATTTTAAATTTTGCTATCAATTTTTTCCATATCATCACATCATTTTTAAAATCCATTACACGATAAAAGTCGATAAAACGCACATTTCCTGGTAGAACAAAGTCTTTTGTACTTACATCGAACAAGAAGTCTAGGAAATATTTCGTCGCTAAAAAATAGCGATATAATAATTGCAAACTGTTAGTTTTACATTCGATATTATTTTATTTTGCTTTTTAATAATTTTATTTTTTTATAAAAGAAGTAAATTGTTAAATCTAAGAAATAGAAATAAAAAATAAAACAATAATAAATAATTAATATAACGCATTATCCTTACAAGCTGAAAGTTTTATTTTAAGATTTTGACGACGGCGATGTGTTCGTGCGATCACAAAACTGCATAATTAAATCTGCATTTAAGAAATTCTTTATAAGTTCTTTGCGGAAAACCGGCGGAGAAGAGAAGAGAAAGGATCTATTTCCTTTTCCTTTGTAATTTTTTTGCTTTCAAACGGTAGGTAGCGAAACAAAGCTGCGCTCTGAAAAGCCTCTCGCGGTTTTTCTCTCTCGCTTTTTTCGACATCGGAACGATCGATGAAGACCTTTCAGGCAGAATGAAATTTCTTCGACATGAAGCAAACCAGCAAATTTAGGCGGCAATATACAGGATGAGTTTTAATGCTTGTGTCAATCTTTTTTATCATGCGGGAGATTACCGATTGCATAATAAATTGATCGGTACATAAATGTCAATTATTTGGATCGATCGTATCTAAGGTCCGAATATAATGTGTACAATTAAAGCAAATTAATAGCTGAAATTATGGATTTATTATTATTATTATTATTAAAGTTACATATTTATTATTATTATTATTATTACTATTATACATATTATATTCGGACCTTCGATACGGTCGATTCAAATCATTGACAAAAAATAAATAAAGGTCCGTCAAAAAAATCACAAATTAATTAAGAAAAAAGGCTAAAAGGAACCAGCGTATTGGTAGAATATACGTAAATTCACACAGTCATATACTAACATATCATTTATTAAATTAAACCAGACAAACGCCACGTTTCGATCCAGTTCGGATCCTTATCAATTTCAAAAACAAGATGTAAAAATAAAAATACAAATAATAAAATTAACCGTTAGTACATTGAATTTAACAAGAACGCAAACCAAAATAAATAAATAACAAAATGAGTCAAAAAGTCGCAATTTAAAGATGCGCAAGTAAAAATCGGAAATCAAATAAAGCACGCAAACGCTCAATTAATTAATTAACGTGATAGCAATCCGAATGCAAACCCGAAAACATATAGAACATCCTCTCTCCTCGGCGTTGTCACAGGACATACTGCTCCCTTTCAAAGTCCCTCACAAAGAAGAAAAACCCACGCATGCAGTCCACGTGCATTTCCATATCAATCACAATCAGTGATGCGCAAATCAATGACAAGTAGGAAATCCAAATGGCTCTTAAAGCGCGTGTCAAAAAATTTAAATTTACTTAAATAATTAACTTTAACTAATAACTTACTTTTATTAATAACTTTAATAACTTATTTAAATTTGATTAAACAATTTTAACTTAAGTAAACTAAAACAAACTTTAACTTAAATTTGATTAAACAATTTGATATAACAAAATCAAGCTAATCTTGATATGTAATAATAGCTATTATTACATTTTCAAGATAACCAGAAAAGATAGGAGGAGGAGGCTAGACGTGTCTATACGCTCATCAATCAATCAATGAGCGATAGCATCCATCCCTGACAACGACATGGACGCATATTCTATGAAGAGAGCATTCGTACCCTTTTCAGCCCAATGAATAATTGCTAGAACAATATTCGGATACTCGGATATCGTGGACTAGAAATATATGTGAGATGCAAGTGGCTGGATCAGAAATCGAATCAGAGTCTTTCGCTTTCCGGGCAACGCTCTAAACCACTGAGCTATGCAGACCTCACACCTAATGCCGGTCTTTAACACAATGATATGCGTATATATATATAAATAAATATATTATATTCTTTTCTTTTAACTTCAACAATCGGCTCGCTAATTTTTCTCTGTTCATCACAATCAAAATTAATTATATCAGTTATAATCGCAAAAATCGTGAAATTGATACTAAAAATATATTTCCTTTGCGTAGATGTGGAAAAGATATAATAAGATATATTCTTTAATTCATATCTATTTAGAAAAGTACAATCTAGGAAGATGCACATTTTACACTGAATTAATCGCATAAATTAATTTTTTTCCAAGAACTTGCAGATTTATACAGATAATTAGTGTAACGAAAATTTTTGTAACAAATGACAATGTTGTTTGATAAAAATCAGATATTTAAACCGGCTTCGCACTGGCTTCATTAAAACATGTACAATTTATCTCCAAAATGTGCATGTGACCGACAAACAGTAGGAGATAAAAAAATCTAAGCTACATCGTATGCCAGCAGCGGATTAAATTTTCGGTGCGTGCAAATGACTATACATGTGATACACGTGTCTGTCTACTACGTGGCATACAAAAAGTTGCATTTTTCTATTCGCATTCTCTTCATATTGCTATACAATACGCACGAATTTTTATCCTATTTAAGAAATATGTAATTAATTAAAAACGAAGTATATAATTAATTAAAATTATTTCTCTCTCAAATTTAATATTTGTTTTGCAAATTGCTCCAGATATCTCTTTAACAGCAAATTTTCCAGCCGATTTCTCTTTAGCAAAAATCTCGCAAGAAAAGTTATTACTTTTTATAAATTTCCAATTTATTTATCTATATTGAAAATTATACTATATTGAAGACTTGAAATTAAAATAAATGATATTAAAATAAATTTCATCTAAAATTATAATTGAAGGATATTATTTCGTTAACTTCACAAAGTTTAGTTTATAAGAGCCTTTTTTTATTAATTATAATTTGAAAATTATGTATTGATGTTTCTGAAATTTTTGATAAGAAAAATTTGTTTAAATTGGCTAGAGAATCTGTTGTTAAAAGGACCGGTAGTTTTGAACACCCCGTATATAATGCATCGCGATATTTTTAATGCAATATTTCTACTTTATCGAATGCGAAGGGAATTTCTTCTCATTGATCGCGCACCGTTCGATGTTACGCAACGAAAATAAAAGTAAATCTTGAAATTTTGAGATAGAAATCAATGAAAAACAAAAGTACATTTTTTTATATAATATTATGTATTAAATATGTATTTGATTTGATTTTTTTTTCTATATATTACGTTCTCTATTAAAAATTAAAAAAATATACGCGTGAAACTCGATAGAAGAGAGATACAAAAGACGAGAGATCTAAAGGGAATCTAAATTTAATATGATGAGGCTCAATAAAGAGATTCGAAAAATAGATTTGAATCACAATAGATTGTAATAGAGGAAAGTCTAACGGTATAACACTCGTTAAAAGCTGCAATGCGTTCAAAGCTAGGATTTCAGCTTTTGTGTGAATTTTTGCATTGCGATCGAATCTCACGTAGAAAGCTTTCGCACGTCAGGGGAATTCAATCTCTGACAGGCAAGCACAGCGCCTTCTGCAACATTGGGGAATACGAGCTGGTAACATACGTTCACGTCAGATGAGTTGATGCGGATTGGGCACGTTCGTTATGAAATTCAACTTTGCGTTATGTTTTCCGGGACGACGTTCCCGGACGATCTCTTAAGTCAGCCATTACGGTTGGCTGGTTGTCGGAATTCCTTTTATCATGAGACGGTTCGGCTCGGAGCCAAAACGAAAATACGTCAGCGCCCATGTTTGTTCACCGATGCGAGTGATAACTCCGTCTTCCGGTTGCTCTTGCGGTTGCAGTGAACGTAAAACGACATTTCGTAAATCTCTACTGGCCTTCGCCATGGAAAGAAACGTGGTTTACACAACAATGAACAGCAAATTCCATTTCTTTGCCTCTATTATACGTTATGTATAATTACAGACTCTCTCTTTTATTTCCAATTTACAATTCGTTAATGAAAATGCAGAAACGACAGAATAGCCTCGAGTAATTAACACAGCAAATCCAACGTATACCATTTTACAAGACTAAAGGAGAAAAATATTAAAATAATATTTCATGTTAAAATTAGTAGAGAATATTCTATCAACCTGACAGGTATTTTAGAAATATGTTGAACAGAGAAAAAAACAATCATTCACAAATTTAATCATGTTCATCCAGCGTGTAGCATATAACCGAATATAGAATAATAAATCTCGAATGTATCGTGAATTAAATTGTACGTTCATGTCTCTCAATGGATTAAATCGCTGTCTAAATCGGTCGCTCGACCCCGGAGAAAACACGTGGCACGCGGATCGCTGAATAATTCCCATATCAACCGTATTATGTCTTGATATGAATAACCTTTCTCGGAAATGGATAGAAAATCGTGGAATCTCGTTATACGTTATTTCACGTATTGGTGCGCACCTGTGGTTCTTGTCTGGTTATTTTTTCAACCGGATGCGTAAAGCGAAGCGTTCTTCCTGTTCTTGCCTTTAACCCTTCATGTAACATGTTGCGCATAATTTCTGGTCACGCGTTATGCAAATGTGGTCCGATACGAGGTCGACTGTCTAATTTGAGACGTGGCTCCCCTTCAAACGAAGAGAAAACACCTACTATCCGAGTATCGCGCTCAGAGGGGATATTAAAATTGCAACTGGGCGCAGAGACAGACACCGAGGGTAGTTACCGACCGGCTTTAAATTAACACCCCTGTGCATAAAACTTCATACACGGATATCCACGGGAGATGAATAAATATCTTTCCCGTGTTCTAGATGACCACTAGTATTTTCACATTTTATACGACGTCGATAATATTTATCGAGGCGTGAAATAGAACTACGAAATTGCGAAAAGGTAATGAAATTTGCGCTCCGTTTCTTTTTGTCTCGCGAACGCTTGACGATAAACGCGCAATCAAAGTGTTGATGCGACTTAGACAACATTGAGATGATTATATCGCAAATATCTTAAATTCGCTTAATACTGCTGCCGTGAAACGGAAACTTTTAATGAGATAAGATAGTAATGAGGTAAATTTTAAGAAGATATAATTGTTATGTAGAGAAACTCAATTTTTTGCAATTAAAGATTATTTCTGAAATATGCTAAAATAACATTTCTATAAAATAGAGAGCGGGTGAAATAGTTTTCATAGTTGTGAGAAATAATATAGCAAAGTTATTCACATCACGTTACTTCTGCTCTTCTTGCGATCTAATTTCATAATTAAGTGTGATTAATACATATTTGTTGCAGAGTTACGGCAATATCGAATGTTGCAACAACTTCGGAATTATAACGACATTGTGTTATATATACAACAAATTCGAGAGAGAGAGAGAGATGGAGAGAGAAAATCCCTCTCCGGGGGTACGAGTTAACGATGTTGCGAGAGTTCTGACAGCAACGTGATCCACGAACTATATAAACTGTGCTGCAAGCTATGTGAGAAGTGGTTATACTTTTCCGACAAAGAATAAACATCATTAAAGTTAATCTAGAGCGAACACGATTATCCCGAAATTCGAAAATAAGCTCTTATAATTTTCACTCAACATATAAATTGCATTTTGCTGTCAGAAGTAACAGAATGTAAAATTTAAAATTAGAAATCATTAAAGCGTATAGTTATTTTTATATTAAAATTGATGGAATATAATTTAAATAATTTAACGATTTGAGATCCATTACATTCACTAAAATTCCATAGACTTTTATGAGCATAAGTTTTCTGAGATATATCTTATAAAAGCCTCAAATAAAAGAAAATACTCCGTTTCCTTTATATGTTTCTTTTTATTTCATATGTATCTAAAACCATTCTTTCTCCATTTTACAAAAGAATATCGATGTTATATGTTTCAAATACTGAAGTCATTATCTGGATGCTTTGTAAGATCTTGGTATTTCTTTTTCCAAATCCTAGTCCTTCATGCAAGACAATGCTCGGTGTTTTTCGGTTCGAGTATCAAACGTTTCATTTTCGCATTCTCTAGAATCAGTATGTACTATCGTTTCCTTAGATCAATCATCTTTCCTCTAATCTATATATGAGAGAACATTTAGTATTTCTTTTAATCATTTCCTTTATGTGTTTTTGTTCTCTCTCTCTCTCTCTCTCTCTCTCTCTCTCTTTCTCTTTCTCTTTCCTTTTAAATTTGAAAGAAATGTATTTTTCGATTAAAAAAAATATTCTAGCTTTAATTTAATTTTGCAATTTTGTTATAATTTTTCCTGAATAATTATACTTAAGTAAAAAATTGTACGAAAAATATTTTTGTTAATATTTACATTTCTTATCTTATGTATGTATGTAATTTAGAACATCTTATTTATTTACGGGGATCAGTATCTTTCATTCGTGATAATAACCATTACATGTTACAATCATAATCCGTCAAATCAAATCCGATCCAGGCAAAGTAAGACTTTCTACAAGTCGTACATTCTCGAAAGTGGAAATTTTGCGTGTGCTAAATACTATCCAGAAAGTGCCATAATTCCCATATATCAAAGATTTCTTGCAGATCAATATTTCTTTCTCTTCTAGACAGCTAAAAGTCGGCGCTGTATTTCACTTTTAATCCTCTCTCTTGTAAAATTAAATAATACTTGTAAAATTTACACATTTAGTAAATCTGTTAAATGCATGAAATTAAAATGATTTGTGAAAATTATAATAAAATAATAATGTTGAGATATTTTAATTAGACAATAAAAAAGATTAGGTTAAAATTAATTTAATTATATTATTTGATAAAAGAAAAATATTTGATGAAAATACAATCAATTACATCGGCAATTTTAAAATAAGTAGATTTTCCACATTGCTTTCATACATCAGAAAAAATCGTGTATCGAGTGTATCGAGAAAATTATAAAAGTTTCAAAAAATCTGTTGAAAGATTTCTACCGATCATTTATAAATTCTCCCAGTATAACAGAAATTTATTCTCAAATTTATTCTTAAATTTATTCGAAATGATAAAGCGAAGACTACGAAAATTGTCTTTCGTGATTTTGCACATAAGACGATCCTGAAGTCTCATACACATCTCATCTTTCTGGGATATTGGATTTTCCAAGATCGAAAGGACCGCGGTCAGTAAGACATTTCGCATGCAATCATCCAGATATTGTGTATTAACGCAGATATATAGGGACGAGAGAAAACCCGGCAATCTGCGGCCGCAATTATACCCTAATTCTCCCGCAACGACTTAATTAATCCAATATCTGTCGGTACTTATTTCTATTGACTTAGCAATTAGTGTGGAATTGCTCTCACTTTGCAATGCGAACTGGGATATTGTGGCCATTTTGTTGTTACATTTCCATTTTTTTGCCATCACTTGGAATCTACAAAATATTTTCTAAGGAAATAAAAAAAACCGAAATCTTTATTATTTCAAATTTAATGTAATTTCATCTAATATGATAAGATAATTATAAGTAAGAATAAACGATAAGAATAAACGATTAACTAAGAAAGCCTGTATTTTTTCAAAAAATAACAAAGGTTGTAATGTTAATTTCTTAAAAAAATTGAAAATCTTTAAAAAATGTTACGAAAATTTTCATGTCTTTTAAGAACAATTAGCAAATCGAACGCGAATGTTTCCTGGTATATAAAATGACTATGTAAGGTTCTTAACACAATTTGTCAAAAAATATCGTTTGCTATGCTATTTATGTTTTTCTGGATTAAAGAGCAAAGAAAAGTTGGGGGGCTTCCAACAGTAATAATTAATAGAACAGCATCATATGTCGAAGCCACAAATATTTCATTAACATTATTAAATGATCCGTCGCAAAGTTCTCGACGTTGTCTCTCAGTTCGGAAGAGCACTTTGAGGGGGACTAGCAGAATTTCATTAATCAACCGCCGATAATGGCGGTGACGTGTCAAACAATGGTCAGCTTGGCATTAGCCACGCCCCGATCAGAATCTCGTAATTACTCCTCACGCTCTCCTAATTAACCTAGATTAAAAGTGCGCCAATGTAATCATTATCGATTAACAAGTAAATGAACAATGAAAATATCATATTTCTAATATATTTATTCATCTTTCTATATAAAATAATATTTCATACAGAGATTATTTAAATCATTTATATGAATTTCTATGACTCAGTTTTAAAAGTCAATCGTAATTTCTGCGGAAACATACAATAATTGAGGTAAATATTTGGAGATTACGATGACTTTAGATTATTATTTAATTTCTAATATAAAGATGTTTTGAAATCTCTTAAGTTCTCAAGAAATTATATCAAAATTTCAACAAACATTTGCTTTAATTATTATGCATAATTCTACGCGCAAAATTTGGCAAGAGCTCTTTTAAAATCATCCGCAGAATAATTTCTTTAGATGGCTTTGACATAGTGAAGAAGGAATTCGAATCTGCAAATTAAGTGTGAATCAAACGGAGTGATTAATACCGATAAAATACTATAAAGAACATGCTAAACGAGTTAAGAAAACCAATGTTCGAATTCAAGCTGGCACATTTGCGTCCCTGGATCACGTCCAAAAATAAGTTCGCATGAATGACCCCCAGGGAGACTTTATAACGTCATTTATTTACCAAATGCTGAGCACAGAATCACCAATCAAATCCAGCATCGCGGCCACAAAATATATCATCGCGTTTTTGCAAAAATTTTAGAAAATAAATATTCGTATCCGTCACATAAGAAAATAAATATTTGTATTCGTCATATAAAACGTGCAATAAATAAATATTCGTTTTCGTTATATAAGACGTGCAATATATTGTTTTAAGATTTTAAAATTTATGATTATAAATAATATTATAACAATATTATAATAATTATACATAATTATATATAATAATAATACATATTATTATATAATATTTATAATAATAATATTCTAATATTATATAATATAATAAATATTATTAAGCACACACACACACACACACACACACACACACACACACACACACACACACACATTTACTCTCATAGATAATTAAGATACGATATGACCGCAAACTAATAATCAATGACTTTGACCACATCTATACGTCTATTAAACTCATCTAGACATTAATCTTGAATTGATCAGTCTTGCGGTTATCTTCAAATTCAATTTGTGCAATTATCGAATCTTTAATTTTTTAGCAAATTGTAATTATAAAAAAAATACTTGGTTTGCTAGATAAGAGATAGAGTATTGAGAATTAAAGAATAATTTTTTGCAGCGTGGAAAAATTTGAGAAGCTAGAATTATAATGTCCAATTTGCAGCCTAATTATTTTTAATAGAACAGCAAACTACTTTTCGCTTAAAGCACTTTACCTCTACTTTATAATGAAAAGTTGTAAAAAAAAAATATGCCGAGAGCTGTAAAATATAGTGTGTATACGATAGAGGCTCTCACAGATGGCAGAAATAGGCGTCAGAAGGAACGGAATGATATACTCGTACGCTTATATCATAAAGCCGTGCTGTTCGTCTATTTGTAAAGACATTGCAAATTGCTTTGTTTGCGACTGAGCAAACGTCTTTCTGCATTGTAGCCATCCACGCCCGTTCACTGCGTTTCTAACGCAATGAATTACTCCTGCTCTAAGAGGATTTGTCGCTTCGCGCTCGTGCATTGTGCGATTATAATTCAAATATATAAACTAACGCAGGGACTCCTCCCGTGTGACGCGACAAGATACGAATTTGGAAACAAATACTTCTATAAAGTCCCCCGTATAAAAAGTTGAGAGTGAAAAGTTATGTTTTCTTTCTCGAGTGTTTTAACTAATAGATTTCAATTTTTAGACATTAATTTACTTTTGGATAAAAGTATATTTAAACTGATGAATTTCAATGTTTAAAAATTACTTTAAATAATTTATAACTTTTGTGTAAAAGTACATCTAATAATTAAATTATGTTTCTTTTTTCATTCCAAAAATTTATTAATTTGTTCTCTATAATTAGCATCTTTTTTCAGCGGATTTAAACAGTATAATATTTTCGAAATTCGACAAAATCAAATTTATAAGCGTGTTAAGAACTGATGTCACGATTCACGAGGGCATTAAACATCCTCGTAATGCTGCAGTTATTAGCCTACCTGTTGAAGCAACCTAATGGAAATGATCGAAGGTAGGTTGTGGCTCTGCGAGATTACGACAAAAATCCTGAGTTGCGGATAAAATTTATCACACATCAAAGTCAGAGCTATCTGTCCTTTTTATGCAAAAATATTTTTTACGATTTTAATTAATTAATAATAAAATATTAAATTACTATCCCTTCTTTATAAATGATAGAGTTGAATTCAAGAATAACGATTGATTCACAATATATTTCGAATGTTAGATAATTTAAATTAATGTTAATTTTTCTTATATATATTCTTAAACACGTATTCCATTAAAAATTGAAGTCTGTCAGTTAAAACTCGAGAAAGAAAACTTAATTTTTCATTACGTGGAAACTTTATAAAAATATTAGTTTCTAAATTCATATCTCGTCGTGTCACACGAAAGGATCCCTACATTAGTTTATTTATTTGAATTCAAATTAAGCATCAGTGCTTTTGCAAATATAATCAAATACATAATCGCAAGATAAAAGATGTACAAGAAAAAATACACACAACTCTTGAATCATGATAATTAAAAAATGTAGAAGCAAAATGTTTTTTTCCATTTTTTTTTCGATATTATTAGAAAAAATGTTTTTTTATTTTATACATTATTATATGTTATATTATTTCATAACGTAAAGAAAAATATCTATAATCTATAATAAAATTAAAAGAATATCGCAATTAAAAGTAAAAAAATCGATAAAAAAAGATATTGTAAAATTATAAAAATAAATTATTAGATTAAATTATCAAGCTTATTTTTTCTCCACAACTTTAAAATGAAATAAAATTCAGACAATTTTCATTTACAAAAGTGTGCGAGAGATTTCTTTCTACAAGTTTTTCGAGAGTAAAGTTCAAGTTCTGCTTCTACATTCCTCGTTTGCCACGAAAACTTGTTTTACTATGCAGAATAAATAAATCGGAAATTGTGCAAATTCGTCGAGAATTGTCATGTCGATTTGCTGATTCGAAAAACCGCATTATTAGCGGGGTCCCAATCGATAATAAGTCGACGTATCGTCAAGTCGTCCTCTGGCAAATTCGACCGAATTTGGGCGATTGAAACATTATCGGATAAATTAAAGGGGCAAGATCGATTAGCGTGCGGTGACGAGACGAAAACCGGTGGTCCCGACAATCTCTCGATCTCTCACGCGCGTGGACTTTCGTTATCGCGTATTCTCGCATGCTCGACCGAGAGAGAGCACTCGACCCATTGATTTTGAGACGAGAAGGAGCTGGCAGTTGAAAGAGAGAGGAAGAGATCGAGGAATAGGGTGGAAACGGGCGCGGGAGACGAAGAACGGCGGGACAGACGACGCCAGCACTTTTGGAACACGCAGACACGGTGGCGAAGGCCAGACTGCACCACCCTACTGGAATCGATACGTCAATCGTCTCTATGGACGGCACGGAAACGGCGGCGAGCAAGTAGGGAGTGAAAGATGAGAGAGGAGAGAGAAAGAAATAAAGGAAGAGGGAAAGAGAAAAGGGGAGAAAAGATGGATAGAGAGATAGATGAAGAAACCAGGCCGAGGCGAGCGAGACATCTCCGAATGATAGTTGTACGTAAGAAAAATATGTAGGAAAAATTTCAGATAATCCTACTGGAAATACCATGTGAATGGCAACTCTTCAAAGAAGTAGTATAGTGAAGTCAAAGAAGTAGATATAGTGTGATAAATATTTCCACACGAAAAATTTTCAAAGAAAAAGCTTGATAAGTTCCTTTTCTTATTGCTAGGGAAAGAGGAAGAAACTATATCAAATAAAAATTTCTTTCCGAATAATTCTTTCTCTACCTCATATTTTATTTTACATATATTTTAAATATTATATATAATATTATATATAATATTAAATATACAATAAGTTACTTTTCTTATTGTTAGAGAAAGAGGAAGAAAACTATATCGTATGGATAAATATTTTTTTTCCGAATAATTCTTTCCCTACTTCATATCTTATTCTACATATATTTAAATATATTATATATAATATTCCTCCAAAGTTATCTCCAGATCAAAATAAAGAAATAATTTATCACTCACCGATACGTAACGGCGGCGTTACAGAGCACAATGTTGATCTGTAAAATACAAATGTCAAATACAATGTGTCCAAATTATATATATAAAGCAGTATATTCAAAATAATTAATATTTTAAAAGACAATTATTTTGCGCAATTAAATTTCTTATTTGTCTTTTAAATAGATTTAGTAAAAGAAATTTATACATAACATTCAAGGCAAATTATTTTTATATGTGAATTTCTACGAAATATATGCGAAATATATAAACAAGAATTTAATTCTTAAAAAAAAATATATAAATAATATCTTAAACAATAAATTTAATAAAAATTTAAATATTAATATATTTTATATTTATAAAACAATATTTAAAAAATTATGACAAATATTAAAAAAATGAAAATAAATTTAAAACGTTTACATACATTATATTACGCAATGATATAAAATTGATATAAAATTGATATCCCGAGTAATGAATTTCACAGATAATAAATAAGAGATTAAATAAATATTACTCACTCTGTGATAGCTCCATCATCGCCTGATGCTTCCTCCTTTCCATCTATCCTTTGCAGCTTCTTGAGCACTCACATAACACTCACTCGCGAAAACATGATTAATTATAATCGAGTGTGCACTAATCAACAGAATACAAACGATTGAGCGGCATTTTTCCCGATATTAATTTTACGCAATATATATTTTATTAATTATTTTGCGATAAAAAAATGAGGTAAAATTTACGATTTGCTTTGCATTCGAAAATCACACGATTTCAAGAACTAATCTCCGTGACAGTATTGTTTTTATTGCTAATAGATTATATACGCTCGCATTAAACGTAACATTTAATATAATTGAATAACTATTTATGTTAAAATTGAAGATAAATTTCCGTTGAATGTAATATCCGCTTCATTATTATTCGCATAATAAATGATTTCGACCGCGTAAAGAACGTAAATTTTAACAAATCATCAATGTATATGAATCTCGAAGCATTGTTGCGTAGTTAATAATTATTAAATTATGATTAAATATTACTGCATTAATTAAACGTATCACAGCATCACTAAATTCGATTTTGTATCCGCGACCTAATGATTAACAAATTCTAAAGGGAGATTCTAAAGGAGATTTCGTTGGAGATTTTACTTCAATATTACATAATATTGTACGACTCTCGAATTTATGGCGAGTCAAAATGTATGTGACATTCAAAAATATAGAATCGTTTGGAATCTGCAACCATGTCGAGAAAAATGACGCGTTATCTGGAGCGGGTCATCCCCCGCTGTTGCCCGTTCGAGTTTCTCCGCGCAAATGAAAGGAACGTAAACAATAACGCGTCATATACGAAGGTCAAAACCGTGAGAATTAATTTCTTGCTATCGCGAAAATATTCTCGCCATGAAATTAATGTATATACGGAATATTCTGTTTCTTGAATATTTTGAGTTGATTAACATTATTGATATACATATTATTATATATTTTTGAATCGAGCATTATTGAAGAAACAATTAACCCGTAAAGATAATATTCATATCGTAATGAAACAATAATTTATAATTTCGATTCTCTACGCTTCGATTCCTCCTGGAAACGTATATCTACTTTGATAAATGGCTGTCTCATCACAGTACAAATTGTCAATCGCATGAGTTAATTATTCGCGCGATCCGATAATCGCTAATTGTAATAATTATACGGAATGATTGTGTTTGATATCTCCTTGTCGCAATCGTAGTTCGTGAGATAATGTGACGAAACGATTATTGTAATTATACAATGGAGATTATCGAGTTGCGCGAATAATTGATTCGTACGATTAATTTATATCAAGGCGCTCAAGCTATCTAGAAAAGCAGATATTTCGTCCTATTTATTTTGATTCAAGTAGCGAATCAAAAACGATAGAGAAATGCAATTACAAACTATTTTCATTTATGAGCGATAATTATTTCTTCGCGTGAATTCGAATAAATCTCGTATCGCGCTTTAAATTTTCATCGATTAAAATGTAATTTGCCAATCAGATTCAGATTGAAAACTCGCAGAAACAAATATATCACAAGATCGAATCAAATAATAGAAAAATATAATATATCGATTGTTTAATAATTGAATCATTTAATTCAAGAAACAGATATTTTGCATAATTAAGTACTTATTAATTAAAAGCGTATTGTTAATAATCGAAAAATTTTTAAATGAGAATCGATCCCCACCACATCAGCAAACCCTACCAGTTCTCGGCATACCTTTCTTGTGACGTATGACGCGCTATTTACATTTACAATAGCGTGGCCCTGACCTTGACGTCACACGTCTGTCGAAACTCGAATAGGCAGAATCGCCTCGCGCGTCGTCGTATCATCAATGCTAAAGGATTATAATTTCAGAATTTTTCGTCCATTGACAAAAAACGCGTTAGATTAATATGCATTGAATTATGATTATTTAATATGTATCAAATATGTGCGCGTAAAAAATTTGGACATTTGTACATCGATAATCTATTCGATAATTTATTCGATCAAAAAATTTAGCGCGCGACAAGCGACGGAATATTTTTAAAATATTACATTCTACGGATAATTATATATTATTTTAGTATATATTTTATTCATTTACGTCATAATGCAAAGTATACGTCATTCATTGATAACATTATTGCGATAAATTTCTTTGTACATTATAGTTTTTTTTATATTGTTTTCTCGTCGCAATAAAATAAATTTCGCGTCACGTTTGATGTATCGATAAAATACCGTGCAAAGTGTCGCGTGCTCATTTATATTCTGCTGATTAGTGTAATCATAATTAATCACATTTTCGCGAGTGAATGTAACATAAAGTGCCATCAAGAAGCAGCAAAGGATAAATAGGAAAGGAGAAGGAGGAGGTTTGTGACATCGGACGATGGTGGACAATAACCGTGAGTAATTTATAACTTATTTAATCTCTCTTATATAATTGTTATGTGTAAAATTAACTGCTCGTTTATCTATGTCACAAATCATTTTTTATATCATCGTGCATATAAGATAATGTATATAAAACAATATTTTCGATTTTTCTTAAATACTTAAAATATTTATATAATTAATACGAGTATATTAATAAATATAAATATATAAATAAAATATTTTGATAATTATCCTTAAGATTTACTATTTAAATTATTTACATAAGAATTAGATTCTTATTTATGATATTTCGTAAAAATGTATATTAAAAAAAAAATCATTTGAAAGTTGCGCACGAATTCTTTTACTAAATATCTATTTAAATAATAAATAAAAAATTTAATTGCCCAAAATAATCACTTTTTGAAGTATTAATTACTTTGAACGTTGCATTAATAATTTGGATACGTTTGTATTTTACAAATCAATGTTGTATAATTCCACCGTTGCGCATCGTAGGGTGCTAAATTCTAATTACTTTTTATTTTTATCTGGAGATAATAAAGGAGAAGAATTATAAAATATATATTAAGACGTAGATTTTTTTTGTTTGATCGCGTCTTGGTCTATCAATAAGATAATGAAAATAGGATTAAAGTTGTAAAACTGCCTGAAAATTGGTATAAAATTCAACACACGTCGGGAAAAGTAATATATCTCTTGCACGAACGAATTGACCGAGAAAACGCGAGGTAGATGATAAATTTTGAAGATGTCACTCGCACAACTATAGTTTTCGATACAATGTAAATCACACAAAGCGGATATGTAAAGTGTGGAAAAACTAGATATGCATTTTCTTTCTGCAAATCCTTTATCTAGGTCGTCTTTTTGAATTTTAACGATAATTTAAAAACCTAGAGAATTTTTCGAAAACTATCATTTTTCGATCTTATGTTATATTTTCATGATATTATTATCTCTCATACAATCCTCGAAGTTGTCGAAAAAATCATATATTTCATTAATTAAATTTACCTAAAGTTTAGTTCATTTAATTCATTAGTATATTTAATTTTAATTTTAAAGCAAATATTGTAATGTTGTAGAAAGAATAATATTATATGAAAAAATAAAATTTCATAAAAATATATCATCTCATATAATTATAAACTTTTACAACGAAGCAAACGTAATATTCGTGTCAAATAGTTCTGACATGGACCGAAGTTCAAGATTTGCCGTCTATATGCACAACTGATTTGGTATGAGAGAGGAAAATCAAAGCGTAGGTGGAAAAGAAGAAGAGACACGTGCCAGTTTCTGTCACAACGGATATTAAACTCGGTACTCCTTTGTGTACCGAATCGATGTACATGATAGTTATGTACAAATGTGATTATTCGATTACAGGTTAAAATGAAGGGAAGATGGAATGAGGAAATAAGACGTTCTATAATTTCTAAGGAGCACGTGACAGGGCAAAGTTAACCGAAATACCATAGAACTTTCATTGTTCTCTCTAAATTAATTGGAAGACGCAAATATTTTATAATAAAATTTTTATGATAAAATAATCGGCATCGATCCTCATTAATTTTATTGAAAAAAATAATGATGTACAAAATTGGCAGTTCATTTATGAGATGCAGTTTAACTCGCACAAATTTTTTATACATATGTATCTCCAAATATTATTTTAAAAAAAGATAAAAATATATGGCGGATTGAATATGACGGTAGCAATATATCGTATATGAAAAGGAAGAAGAATCGTGTTTTTAGCAAAACTAAAGTCTGGCTAGCTTTAATTTACGAGCATCCGTATTCTTGCTACAGCGTTCATCTTGTGCGCATCAATCTATCTTCATTTGCAAGGGATTGGACCTTTTCGAGTACTTGACTCGCTTAACGAAAAAGAACGTGTCTGCGTATTCACGTATTCGCTTATTCGTCTCTCGCATTAAACGACTCATTGATTACTGGCGAACACATATACAGTAAGAGATCTGGCAGTACCATTATCCGAAATTCTTTTACGGTCAAGAATACGCGCTCATAAATTACACTGGCAATTTACGATCGAGTCTGTCTCTTGTAATGCTTGCATTTATACTTCTAAAAATACTATTTTAGATTACGAAACTCTCCGTTTCGCTCTATACTCGATGCAAATTTTTATTTCTGAGCTATGATGCACGTAATTACTCAGAGTCAAAGGCACTGCCGTAACTCAAAAGAATATTATCACACGAATTTTAATGATTCTTTCAAAGACGTGAAATATAGATCGTAAATATTTAAAGAACAAATATTATTTCACAACAAATATTATGTCTCTCTCTTGTTTGTAATATGTAATTTAATTGTAAAAATTAATATGACATATGAGTTTCTCACATATTCTATCATGTTATCATAATGTTCTATTTGCAAATCAAATTCATGTAATCAAAGGCAAAAGTAAGGATTCTGAATTATTTTTCATTAAAAAGAGTGATGTAAAATCTTAATTTTTAGTTGCTATTTTTTCCCTAAAAATAAATTAAATGAAAAACATTTACAAAATTGCAATCGGTTAAAATTCTGGAGATTCTTTTACAGAAATATGATATATAAAGGGAGAGCACAAATAAATCTACTATCTTAAAAAAAATTTAGAAGTTAGAGAATGTAGATAATCAAAGAAATAAAATGTATAAGACTGCTCACGTAATTACAACGTAAATATAAAAGGGAGTTAATTAAACTTTTGCCTTTTCGTTTATTTTAAATATTTGCACTTCTCTTATATTTTCTGTCTGGCTTATCGTAACAATTTGTACAACGATATCGTGGATTTAAATTAAATGATATCTATTTATCTCTGTCTTTTTTGATAGCTCAACGACAATTAAACTTTTTTATTAATTTATCTACGAAATAATTGACAAATAAAAAAATCAAACAATAAAGCAGTCAGATAAATTCGGTCTCATATAAACTAAATTGAATATTGGGCAAATAACACTAATTACACAATGCAATATATTGACAAATTGTGGAATAAATATCCAAATTGTGTTTGATTGGTATAATATTAATTCATATTTTACTTACACAATGTAATTCAATATATTTCAAATATTACTCAATGATATTAATCGTAATGTATTTTACTTTCGATTTTCTGGAGGAAATAAAGTTTAACTCGCAACTAATATAATAATGTTTCTTTGTAAAAGATTGGAAAAAATATTTTTGAAAAAATTTAATGCAGAGATTATAATACTGATATATTATGCTCGAATGAAATCTTCCATTATCGGCACGTGATTCTAAGATTATTTAGTATTATTCCGACATGTGTATCTCTATTTTGATCGTGTTTCGCGATAATTATCATGTCTCGTAGACATATATACAAGCCTCGAATACATTGTTATTATTGCAAGTTCACGATCTGCATAGAATAATCAAGCTTACACAATTCTGTCGCGTCTTGTACGAGGTATTTTCGTTTCATACCGGAAGAGCTCAAAGCTATGCTACGTGCACTCAGATTTGGACAAAAGAAAACGTTTCCTCTTACCTTCCGTTCTTTTCATACTTTACAAACTATATATCGTATCACTTTCGTGCGTTTCCTCTCTCAAGACGGATATACTTTACGAAAAGATGCATTTTCTGCATGTCGCGTCGGTTTTGCGAGAAACGAGGAAGCGTTTTACTTCGCTGAAAATTTGCATAGAATTTTTCACATCGAGTTTTTAATGAATTGCAATATACGAGGATTATAAAGTCATGATGTTGAATAATTGTGAAATATACTCGACATAAATACAATAAGAGATAAAGATCTATGTTATTCACTTTTCGGAGCTACAAGAGATTTTCGATTTTTCAAAAGTCTCTTCTCTGAAAATTTATCTCGCGTGACACGAACTCTTATCCAGTCGCGCACGTATCTCGATGCTCTTAGAAATGGAAGATACAACTGGCGGATCACGACACGAATTCACTTCCCTGTCAGTGCTCGCGGTAGCCACATTAAGCGCTATTCCTATAGTACCAGGAATGCTATTACCGCAGCAACATTATAAATTATTTCTTTTGCGCGACGTGCGAAATTGGACACCGACACAAAGAGATATATTGTGAATAAAGGATCGTATATTCATAATTTAATATATATTTTTGCGTAACGAGTCAATCTAGCGGATATTATTGTGGTAAAAATATCGGATTGTGAAAAAAAAATTTATTTCCATAATATACGATTATATTTTCGTAACTTACGTTCCAATTTTGATAACTGATTGTAGCATATGCATAAAAAAATACTTTATATTGTTCAATGACAAGAATGAGAAAAATATAGAAAATATGGGATTCTAAAACATTTTTCTAAATTTAATTTCCGGATGTAATCTCGCTCTGTTACATTTATGAATAATAAATTTTAGTTCTTTATAAAGAATACTTAATTTGTGATATCGTTTCTCATAAACGAAAAATTTATATTGAAATCCAGACACGCAGATGCTACATCCAATCTCGAATGCGAAGCTAATTTATTCCGCGACGCAACGTGAGTCAGCTGTTAGTAGCGATCCAAGTAGTATAGTACTATCGTGTGTCAGACGCTAATGCTTCATGCTCGCGCGCGAAATGGAATGTCGGAACCCTCGCCAGCGAAAGTAATTTCGTCTCTTGATTAATTTTCCGGCGCAACCTAAAAACATTTTCTCCGCGCAATTTTCTGGCATATCCCTCCTCTCTCTTCCTCTCATCAAAAAAAATCTAACACGAATACGTGCGATATATTTGTGCAAAAATGATAAAACACAGAAAAACTGCCTTGCATTTAAATTGAAATTTTAAGAAAAAAAAGACATTTTTAAATTGTTAATGAAATAATTTAACAGTTGAAACTTTTCTCCCGAGATAAAAATATAAATTATATAAATATTATACGACAATTTTATGTCTCAAAAAATATGATTTTTTATGAATATGATTGAAAAATATAATTGTCAGATACTTTAATAAATTTAAAATTTTTTTCTTTGACAAAGAAGCTTTAATTTTAAGCTTTTGCATATCTTTGTGTAGTATATACATATATTAATATTTTAAAAATATGAATTTAACAATTTGAAGAGAAAATACTTGTAAATGTCATTTAACGTAATTCAACTTCCATTTTTTCCTTCTCTTTTTATAGAAAAATATTAAAAATGTTGGAGAGATTAAATTTTATCAAAATAAAATCCACTTAAAATTTTACCTTTAAAATATAGAATTTATTATTTATCGATGCTGTGTAATGTTTAAAGGATATTTGTGGAAGTTTTTCTCTTTATTTTCTCTAATTGTTTGTTAAAAATATTAGTAACTCAATTTTTAGACATTCTCTATAAAAATTATTCCCCGACATATAATTTAAAGTCATACCGAATGTTCCACATGATTACGGAATACATTTACGCTGTGGTAGGAAGCAATTTGTAAATAGAACAAGTTCATTCATAATATTTGTATTCTCAATGTCTTCACAAATACAAGTAAGCGTTTCCGCAACTGACGCAAACATGATAAGAGCATTCCACATCGCGAATCTCTAATTAAATGGCATCAGCCTGGCTCAGTCTTGGCGAACTGTGATAAGCTACATTTCTATCATTTCTGAAATTAATTAGAGATCTGCATCGTTTCAATTCATCTTACAATTAGTAGTTTGTCGAGAGCGAATACTGGCACTTTCACGGTAGTTAACGTTATTAAAAATCTAAACTTTCCTAAGATAAAAGCAACAATGGCTACTCAAGAAATGATATAATCTCTCATATTTTTGCTAAAGGGAAAAGTTGTTGTTAAGTTAATGCAAAGATGTAGTTGTAAAAAGCAGGACAATCTGTACATTCATACATATGTATAATTATGTTTGTGCTCTAAATCGTATTTTAGTAGAATCAGTGCGATCGTGCGTTTAGATAGACGTGTTTCTTTTTTTTTTTTTTTTTTAAAGATTCATTTTTCATAAATTATGTGCAATACAGAGGTATGCAATATAATTGCGTGCTCAGTACTTCATTCGCACATAATATATGTATACTTACAGAAGTAAAGCATTTGAAGAACAGCATGATAGGTTGCACCCCTGAAATTTGTGAATTCACAACTGAGTATTCAATAAATAACGCACACCATTATACACACAAAACGCATCGAAAATATCTATCACATCGATCTGCTTTCTTAGATAACGTTAATGGATGGCAGAGTCCGTTAACAGAAATAAATGTTTTTCGATTATATTTGACAATTATTAATATAACTTTTAATGATGAACACAGATGTAACTTATGATCTCATTCGGTAGTAATATAGAAACGAACACAGTTAATAATCAATCAATCATTTAATCGCGTAGAATCTTTATCGTTATATGTGTCTATTATTAAAAAGAAGGAAATAAAAGTAATAATTGTTACGTAATAATTAATAAAATAAGCTTTTGCAAACAAAATCGATGTTAAACAAACAACTTAACTTTTTCTATAAAAACTTGTTTTTTTATAAATATTTAAAAAAACAAATTGAAAAATTTTTAATTCTACAGGCGCATTTCTTAACTGTTTTCTTTCTTCATTAATTTTTAATGCACAAGTTTATATAGCACGTGTCATAATATCTGTTAAATTTTTAAAGAGATATTAGATTTTTAAAGAGAAAACGGATACGTAGACATGAATAATAAAGACGTCCGAATTCTTCAATCGAAAGGAAGGAACTGTGTCCGCTTAAATAGTTAAGCCTCCAAATAGATGCTTATGTCGAAGACATTAATGGACTATAAAAGGTGTTTACAGCATTTACAGAAGGTACCGTTTTCATATCTATATCGATCTGGAAACTGACAAGTTAAGTTAACATTTATCAAAGCGAATAATTGCCGAAATTTGTCACTTGCGATAACCATTTTTCATTACACAGTACATATATCAACGTTTTACAACCCGAGCAAAATTTTACATTGATTTATTGACGACTGTTACCTAAAATTTATCGCTAATTTCCTATTTTGAGAACAAAAGTATTGAGATTTTTATTTTATGTATATAATTAATATATGATACAAAAATGCTAAAAATTCTTCAAACATTCAACCATTTTCAAGAATCGCGAATAAGATTAAAGAAAAATAAAAGTTAAAATATATATAAGAAACATCACCAGATATGAATTACGATGATATTCTAATAATGGACTCGAAAATTATTCATCGCGCATAATTATGGGGGGATTAAATTTACATAAATAAATTCTAATTCAAGATTCTTAAAATACATTGGCAAAGATTATCCATTTACTGATTGCGATATTAATCTGAAACTTTTGAAGACTTATAAAAACAATTCGAAAATGAAATTCTTTACTTCATGATTACAATTTTTAATCGGTTGAACCCTCCTAAAGTTTTCCTATTTTTAAAGTAAGTAAAATCCAATAATTTGCTTGCGTTTCTTCTCCTGGAAAAATCTCCCCGTTGCGTCTTTCCCGAATGTCAAAATGCTGTCGCGCAAATATTTTCCGAGACGTCAAAAAGAGACATCCTTTCGAACGGTAGATGCCCGACGTAATATCCTGGAGATCGAGATATTTTCCAGGGAGCTGACGAGCGATGCTCTAATTTACGGGATGTTTACATCGAACTGTCTCGTATATGTGACTCCCGCTTGATGATGACATTAAGATCCATTTTAATACCTGGCCACGGTAGTTACTTAACATAGTGACTATAATCGTTCCGTAAACACGAATTTAAGCATAAATATTGACATGATGGTATAATTATACCCCATAAATATATTCGGGAAATGTGTTTCACAACAACTGTGCATATATTGGAGATTTTTGTACTCGCATTTTAATATTTAGATATAAAAAAATCTCTTTGATTATCTTTTATATCGATCCGAATTACATATAAAATAATATAAAAAAAATCTTTAAATGAAAATAAGTAAAGAATTTGTTTATTTCTAATCTTCCTGATAGCTAGTTCGATGCTTAATATTTTGTATCACATTTCTCGATAATTTAGAGCGCATTTAAGGTCAGATAGTTTATATAATAGCAATTTCAGTAAGCACTAAGCAATACGAGAAAAGCGCGAAGAAACCTGTATAAAGCGAGATGTCTCGAGAGGCTGGCGACTACGTTGGCTTTATTGTAGCGTATTTACGCCAGCCTCCATTACGACGCTGAATAGAATCTACTATACAGCTTGGAGTTACGAAGGTGCTCACGCCTGTGTATTCAACATCTCTACTTATTACGGCACCGTGTCACCGGTGACCGTATATAGTCTACACAGTAATAAAATAGAAACCACTTAACCCGTATGCACGCGTGCCTAAGGGTTTCCTTGGCTTCGTCACTCCCTTCTCGTAGTTACAATTTATATGCTGAACGTAAAATTATCGTGCTTGACGTTTAAGAATCGATACAGAGAGATATGGTCTTTGAGATAATTTTAAAAATGTCTCGAATCGCAAGCGAAAGAAAGAATAAAGTTAATTACGTAGTTTGATCAATAAAATATTCTCGTGTAAAATGCTCGTATAATTTTATCATTAAAAATACATTTGAGGTTCTCAATCAATGATAAATCTATTTCTGAAAGAATTGATTTCAATCGATGTATTTTATACGTTAAATAAAATCAAGAACAAAAACGAAAGAAATTTTTGTCGCTTAATTTTTTTATTGAATTATTATCCTATATAATCGCAATATGAGTTTCATTATATTAAAGTGCAAAGTAATGTAACGTCAGTGAGGCTCTACTCGAGATGATTATCTTATTTTATTATGGTGATGTAGCTCTTGAATAATGCAGTCTTAGGATCGAAGAGATCGATGATGTCCGACACGGGGCAGGTCAAAATCCTGCAACGATAGTTTAACCGTGAGTCAGCACGATTTTCAAGTGTACGAAGTCTCTCTCGTAACGGAAACCGCAATTGCCGTGAGGATCGGAGCGTTCTAAAATTCCAATCATGCTTGCATTCACGACCCGATAAATTACGGTCGGGTCACGTCCTGTCCCCGACATTGGCAGGATCCAGCATCGCCGACAACTCATAACCGGAGATATTCTTAACTTTTCAAAGCAACGAGGCGCGAGTTTTCCCGATGAAATTTTTATAAAATTTCGATAAAATATTGTTGTTTTAAAATATATCGAAAATTAATGTAGAGAATTTTATTATATTTTATTATATTTTATTTTATTTTATTTTATTTTCTATTTTCTTATATTTTATTATATTATATTTTTTATTTTCTTATATTTTATTATATTTTAAATTTACATTAAAATAAAAAATAACAATTATGCGTTAATACTTGAATTAAAAATGTTACGGAATGTGGAAAATTATAAGCTTTGAAATTTATCTAAATTTTTGATTTTAATGAAGCATCGGATAAAATTACTCGAAAGATAATTATGTTACGATTTATCTTTTTCTAAATCTTGATACTAATTGTAAGTCGTAATGTAGATGCAGAGATAAGATTCGTTAATCTCGGAATAGAGTTAATTAAAGCTAAAAAACCAAGATATATAATCATTGTGATATACGGTTACATATATGCTTACTTAATAATGCGCATCACGCGCTTCCCTTTTAAACAACGTAACGCGAGAAAGATTTTAACTAGACGTACATCAAAGAAACATGAGATGCATGTTATTATACAACTAATTAAAATATTTGATGTACAAAGCAATGAGTTGACAGGTAGATTATCCTTTAAATTATCATTTGAATGTATAAAGAAGGAAAATATTCTGTTACTTGTGTGAAACAGAGGTAAAAGAGCAAGCTTATATTTTAGCAAATGATTAAAGTTGCTCGAGCTTATATCTCTGCCAAACGTGTAACGCGTACGTCCGAACTATAAGAGCAACTATCGTCGCAGGTCGAGGGAATTTTCACCATAATGGATTTAAACGGCTAACGTAGTTAGCTTACACTCGGAGTGGACATTTCGCGCAGCGTGGTGAGAGATTGCGTATCGTTTCGAACTAATCGCATTCGTCAAGGAATCGCAATACCGTAATACGTGAAGCTTTTCGCCTTTTATACCTTTCAACTTTTCAAATCCCACATGAATCTCATCCGTGACAAATCTTATCAGTTTTCGAAACGACGATTTCAAATATACACGAAGATTTTTTCTCTTTTTTTTTTCAGGAAAGGAGGAAAGTTTAAAGGCTGAAAGTAAACCGCTCATACGTAAAGTCAATCTTTCTTTGAAAAAAGAAACTTTTTTAACAGTTTTTCTAAATTTTAGAAATTTTTTAATAGAACTGTTTTAACAAAACTATTTTAAGTCATATCAAGATGTAAATGTCGTGCATATTAATTACATATTTATTTGATTAATTCACACTTTAAAATGTCTTTTTTCATTAAAAATTTTATGATAGTTATATATAAATATGGAGTTAATAAATTTCATTAAGAACCGAGGTAAACTATTTATTATATCGTTTGTTTCAATGTCTGAACCAATTTTTTGCGTTGTCCCATTTGTCTTAATATATTCGTACAATATATTCAAATAGGGTCAATATGAATAACTGATGAAATTGGACAAACGAGATATGACTGTGTCTTTCAAATTTTGCTGTAATAACTATTTGTTGCGATTTCCAATAGATTTGACAAGTTTTATCGCTTTGAAAATCTTGATAAACTTTCAAAATTTTATTTCAAAATAACCAATGCGCGCGGATGAAAGTAAAGTTTTATAAGTACAATTGGAAACTATTTTTATAAAACTCAACTAAACTCAAATTATTAAAAATAATCAATATATCCTTATAAAGAAAGATGTATTTTATTGTTTATATTTATAAACATGTATTAATGAGAAATATATAAGATTGTAAGAGCAATTAATTAGTATGATAAAATAATAGAAATATAATTATTTTTAATTTAATATTATCAGAAAAAAAGGATATTGCATAATGCAATACTGATGATCTTATAATAAAAGGTTCAGTCTTTTAAAAATAATCTTGATAATTGTTAAAATTATTAAAATATTCCTTTGTATTATTTATTTTTTTATATTTTTATTTTTTTATATTTTTATCTTTTATTAAAATATTTTTTTCTCTTTTCGCAGATTATATAAACGCAATATATTCCGTCAAAAATTGTCAAGCTTATAATTTTCCGATTTGGTTTAATCAAAGTTAAATACACGGTTTGATAATCAATTCAATGAAATACATCGTGTTCAGCTTGAATCGTCAATTAATTGATATTGTGTTTAGCATAATTGTCGAAGTCGCGACACCAATTCATTAGTCCTAATAATGTGCATGTCCTAATTGAAGTCATTTTAATCATATTAATAGCAGCGAGTGCAATATTGTGTCTCGCTTATACAATCTATTAATATAATGTGCATGCAATAAACGCGAAATGATGCGAAGGTGCATCTATTCTTTGCATGTCGTCGAGCTATTTGCTTAAGTAGTAATTTAAATAGCAACGAGATATACCGACGCTTACTCGTTACACGATAACAAGCAATTATTGAACTTATAAAAGCAATTTAAATAATTCGCAATGTTATCATGATTCGATTAGGCGATTACTGTCTATACAGCGGCCGTAGCTGGCCATATAAATTAAAATTACATTCGTTGTGTATTCCTCACACTAGAAGGCAACTCTAGCACGCCTCGAATATGGCGTTGTAATTAAAACGTCCTCAGTGATTAATGAAACGATTATGTGAGCGACCATGAGCTTTTTCTTCTGTCTTTCTCTCTTTCTTTCAAAAGAAAGAAAGAGAGAAAGACAAGAGAAAATATTTCTATTTTCTCTTCTTGATTTATTTTTTGATTTCGCTATTTTTTAAGTTGATTCAAAGATACAGTTTTAGTGCATTTAATAAAATACTTGTTTTAAAAATACATCATAGCAAATGATATACCGAGAGATAATCATTTCCAACATTACTAATTTAACAAAAAATTGATAATTACGTAAAAATTCATATTTTTCAATTTGTAATATATTTAATTATAGTAAAAAGGATTAATCAAGAAATGTTGCCCTTGCCAATGCATTCGCATACGGGATATTCAGCGAATATTAAATCCAAAATCGATGTACTTCGCGAAAGTTTGCAAGTAAGCGAAACGTGGTTCGACGTAGTCATCAATTATTAGGATTTCGTCGTGACCCTCTTATACGGTCGTTCCTAAAGGGAGGATAAAACGAGCAAAATCTGTTCTATCGATGCATCAATCTTGACCTCTTTAAGAATTATATTCGCGATACAATTCTATCAGTGGAAGCAATATCGTGACCTATATTTTAGATAGAATGCCCTGCACGGAGCAAAATATTGGTTGATAAGATCGTGTTTGAAATCTTTGAGCAGATCTGAATCAAAATATATATATAATCAATCGTAAACAAAAAAATATATACATATTATTTGCGCAACTTGTTAGTTTCCGGAAAACTTGATAATGAATTTTTTACTGGAATTAACATGACGAGAACAAATAAAGGATATTGCATACAAAAATTTAATAGTCAAGTTGGATTAATAATTAAATTTTTGGATTGATAAGAGAAATAGCATTTGTTACAGTGCATCGATCTTTATAAAGCAAAAGTAATACGCGAAAATTGTTTAAATTCTTAAAACAAAATATCGATATTTTTATATACTCAATAATTTATATAATTAAAAATTTATAATTTATATAATTAAAAATTATAATTTATATAACTATAATTTATATAATTAAAAATTTATATCACACTGTCTTCTCTCTCTCTCTCTCTCTCTCTCTCTCTCTCTCTCTCTCTCTCTCATATAAAATGTAAATTATTTAATAAAATTACTTTTTTATATCAAATTTCAAAAAATTGTTTCTAAAAGAAAGACCGTCGACATTCTTTTCAAGTATTAAAAAAATATTTCGGCATTTAAAGATTAAACAAATAGAAATCACAAGATCAAAAAACGTAGCAGCTTTCGTCGTCGTGGCAATAGAGTTACGAGATAATCAAATAAAGGCTTTGGCTTCGAAAATCTGTCGTCACACACATAGAGTAGTTGATAAATTTGACGGGATCGAATCACGTCATGCGCACTGATACGAGATTTATCAAATGTTTGATGGCAGCAACCATAGAACGAAAATTGTCATCGATCGTCTCTGTGGGATACGCAATTAAAACAATGTTACATTCGTCGAGCATCCCAATAGAGATCCTTTCATTAATCGATTACTATAAATATGTTTTCAAAACAGAAATTTAAATTCAAAAATGTTCCAATTAATTTCTCTTTCAAATTAATTATTAAAATCAAATTAATTATTAAATCATAGAACAGATAAGGACAGTCGCCGATAGACTCTTAGAAACCGTGTTTCGATTTAATATTTGGAAAGTTTTTATATTACAATGCATTTAATGCGTCGCAAAGTTGTAGCGGTGCAATTTCGCTGCGCTTTACAGCGTTTTCAACTTTATGAATAAAAGCCCGCTGCAGTAAACCGGTAACTACCTTACGCGTCTGAAAGCAAGAGAATGGAGAACCGTTTATTCTTATCTAGCCAGCGTACCGAGTAATTAGCTGCTGTAGCTCCGGTCGAGGAAACGGTTCATTACTTCCGTGCTACGTACGAGCCGGAAATTCCGCGCATCGTAAGAAAGTGCATTTGGACCAATGCGGATTACACTCATTTTCTATTTAGCTTGCATAAAGCCGACACGTACTTATGACAGCATACACTTTGTCTCTCAAGCGATGTTAAGCTAAATAAACGGAATATGTAAATACATGTATCCGTGTCTGCATTCTGTTGACGTTCGTGATTGTATCTTGTTAAACGTTTGCAACAGCGCATTTAAAGGATACAGGCTGTTATAATTCACTGTTAAAATTCATCATGGAGATTTTCCCTGTTAAATCCCCGACCAGTGTAAAAATATTTATATTTTATTTCTTATGAGATAATGCATCTACCTCTCTCTCGTTTTTTATATCTTTTTCGTTATATCACTATCAACTTCACATTATTAAGATTAAACTAATATTATTTTTTTATATTATATTCATTATTTACATAGCTTATTTACATTCTCTTTTTAAAACAGAAATATAAATTGTAATAACAAGTAATGTATTATTATTAATATTATCGTTGGAACTTTTTTTATTTTTTTATTAGTATTGCTAATTGAATTTATTTCAATTTAAGTTACTAATCGAGGTTCACAAGAAATAAATCAATAATAACGGGGAAGGCCAAGAACGCTGTACTTTGTGCGTATAATTATTTAATATAATAAAATAAATCAAACGAAGCACATGTGATTACAGTGCCTAATGTTGACAAACGTTTCGACCCATTCCGGGTCCTTTTCAATGTCACAAATTGATATTCGAACGAAGAATTATCGATACATTATTTCTACGATATGTTAGAACATTTTGGCGCGTATGAATTTATTTCATACATGTATATTTATTATAATTTCTTGATATTATCAGAAGGAAGCGCAACAATAGTGAGTTTTTTTAGTATATAATACCTTATTGTTGTTTGAAATATCTGACTAAATAAAATAAAAAAGGTCTTTTCTCTCATTATATAACAGAAAATACAGTACGCGCGCTATGTGATGCAATAATTAAGTTTCTGATGCCGTCGTTTTGCCTGAAAATAGTCCTCATTTCAGAATTCAAGCATCCTCGATACGACATGCGCATTTTATCTCTAAAACATCTGAGAATAAACAAGTTAAACAGGACAAATTTCCTACCTATTTCCTTTTTCTGCCTCTTGTTTTTTCAACACAAAAATATTAAAGTACCATAATAGTTTTAGTAATAAACGAACAAAATTAAAAACAAATATTATCGTAAACTAAACTTTAGTGTAGGAAAAGATAGGACACATACTTTAATTAATTTTAAAAGTGGATTCAATTTTAATGAAACTTTAAATATTTTTGTTAATTACTAAAATATAATTTTTTATTTGCACAAAGAATGAACGCATTTGTTTCGAAGCAATAACTTGGATCTTGTTTCTTATAATCACGAGTACGTATTTAGGTTGTAATTTTCTTTTTTTTCGTTTAAGAATTTTATCCGTACAATTCGCATAAAGGCAGAAAATATTTAGCTATTTTTATTTCCATTGCATGTTTCATTCTGTCTGAAACTATCACTGAAGATGTAAACGCGAACAAACATCATTGTAAAACGGGAGAATAATTTTGAAACAAATCATACTCATGGCTTCTGAACGACGCGATCGATACTGTGGATAAGCCGAAGAAGATGCGAATGCACATCGATGAGAGAGACAGCACTTTACTCGCGCGAGTCGAGTGTCATCAAATGTTAACGACGCGCAGTAAAAATTACTTAATCTAATATAGGAAAAATATTCCGCTCGACTTTTTTTAGTCAAAGAGTTATTTTAGTTATTTCATCCAAATAGGATAATTTAAAATTTAAATTTAAAACTTTCTAAGAAGATATACATATATATTTACGTGTAATTTTAAAAAACTTCGAAAAAATATACATATTTTTATGTGAAATTTTGAGAAAATAGAAAGAATATATATTTCTTATAATATAAATAGAGAAGTATAGTTCTCTCTTCAAATATATTTTTTAAAATATAAATAGAGAAGTATAGTTTTACATTTTCTGATTTCATCTTTAAATTTCATTATTGATTGTGACGAATATCTAAAAGCGTTATAATAATCAAAAGAGATTTGTTTGATTAATTATTACAAAATTTATAAATTGTTAAAGATGTCAGACTCAACGAATAAAATTAAATATAACAAGTATAATTGGCAATAAGAGTCTAGTGTGGTTAATATTACACTCGTTAATTAATGTCACGAGACATCGCATCAACTACAATATTTTTTAATCCTTTACTATTGTTTTAACTAAAAAAATTATTGTAATAACTTGACTGTATTATCCGCCTTCTTGTTGCGCTGAAGATGACCCAAAAATAAGGTCGAAACGTTCGCGAATCATTTATATTTATGTTTATTCAATGAATATTTTTATTTGAATTTTATAATAAATTATCTGTGTAATATTAACCACACTAGACTCTTATTGCCAATTATACTTGTTATATTTACAATTTATAAAATGTTTTAACAGAATTTTGACGTTTAAAAAATGAATTGAAATCGTCTTGTCTTAAATATTCTTCAATTTCATTTGTGTTTTATATTTTGTTGCTGTAAATTAGAATTCTGTGTTAAAATTGAAGTATTCAGAAAAGACAAGATACGTCGCGCATATAAATTTTATGAAGTTATAATGTACGCAGCGCAGATCGCAACTTCTTAATTTCGCAAATTATATACTCGACAATTCAAAACTAGAATGTACGTGAAGTAAAATAGTTCGAGTATACGATTTAATGCAAATGCGTGTTCTATGAATACTTTGTCATTTTTTCCCGAAAGATCATTGACATACGGAGAGCACTTTCAGCGAGTTTTTTTACTAATTTTGTCGATGTTGACGTAAATTTACGTGCAATGACGCAATCGGGGGTTAATGGAAGTGAAAATATGTTATCGATAATTGCGTTACCAACGCGAATACAACATCGCTGCTCCATGGCAATCTTCGAGGATGATGCAAATCGAGAGTATGTATATATATATATATATACGTATTCCCAATACATATTGTATGCATGCAACATTCGACTACAATAAACACATTAAACAACAAGTTGGCATACTAAAATAATAGCTTAAAGTGCTCTCCTCTAATATGTTATATTTTCTTTCAAAAAGAAATAAGCCATTTAATGTTTAACGAGTCACAGTATATGCATTGTTTTAAATTAACTCGTCACTAATTCTAAAAATAAACTCACGCATTAGAATTGGAAAATATATTGATAAACAAAATTATGAGAAGAAACTTTGCATTCCTCTCTTCCTCTTTCTTTATAACTGTATGATACCTGATTTCAATAATAAATACAAAATGTGAATTTTCGAATTTTTGAATTGAAGAATTATTTGAGATAATTTTAACGACAATTTAAAGTCTGTTTTTCTAAATACTATTTTTAGCCGATTAGTGGGACAAAATCGCTTATAATACTCTTAAAGCCACAGTGAACATGCCTGAGTTACGATACAACGCGACGAAAAACAACGGCAAAAACATTGCGTCTGAGTTGCCAGGCGCACGATGTATCGGGAAATTTGCATCTACGCCCCAACTAAAGATAGGAGAACCGCTTCTGCACATATAAAGTATGTAAATGCCTGTCTGAGCGCTCCGAGAAGATGCAAATAATAGGGGCGCTTCTTTCTCGTATCTAGTGGGCCTGTTAGGAGCCTAAAGGTAACGAGCGTAGAAGGATATGGTGATGGGGGTTGTGACGCCTCGCGAGCAATTTATTATTCTCCAACACATCTCTCCACAACGTTGCTAGACATCCCAAGATTTTTCAGACTCTGAAGAAACTTAATTTCATGGCTGTCACGCGTGCGTTCACTAATTCACTCTTCTCGTTCCCTCTTTCATTCGCATATCTAATTATTCGATCAAGGGCGCCATAAATTATGTCGAAAAATGATCAATAAGGAGATAAATAATTGTAAATGAAATGAATAATTAAAGTATTTCACGATTGTAAATAGTACATTATAAATAGAAAGATTATCGATCAATTCTTTTAATTTTATTATAAATTTTGAAATGTCACTTGCGTCAATTTATTTTTTATCTATAGAACGATAAAATTCGTATAGCATTGTATAATTTCAAATATTGGAGATGAAAGTTCTCTCTTTTCGCGAATAATAATTAAATATTAACTTTAGCACATCATCAGATTCTTGCTTGTTAATTTCATTTAAATGTACAGTCATATATATTATTAGGAAAGTATTATTATTATATAAGTATTATATATGTATTATATTATATATATAAGTATTATTCATGCAAAAAATAATCTCTATTCTACGATTACTTATACAGCATCGATATAAAGTTTGTTTTAATTAATAAAGTTCGCAATTCCCTCTGTGCATATGTAGCTGTCCAAAGTTACGAGATTTACTAGGAAAAGAAAAAAAAACGCGGATTGCATGTATATAGATGCTCAAATATGTTCTCTCGTAATTAATCAAATTTACGATATTACTCTACCGATGAAATATTCGTATAATGTTTATTACTTCAAATTTTTTCTGAATTCAAAAATTAATTATAATTTATATATTTATCCATTATGTCAACAACAGAAAATAAATTTTTATACTTATTTATTTACAATACTTATAATTATTTACTTTTTACAACAGACAAAATGTATCAAAAGATCAACTTGTATTAAATTTTTAAATTTTTAAAATCAAATTTAAAAATTTTAAATATAATTTAAAATAAAAAATTGTGTGATATAATGTTCGTATACCTCAGACAAATTACATAGAAGAGAGGAAATTATTTGTGAAAATAAACTTTAATAATTTGTGGACAAAAAAGATGCGCGTGATGATAAGAACAGAAACTGCAAGATTGCATATCTGAGTGATTGGAACAAGAAACTGATTTAAAAACATTCATTAATTCCGCAACATCATAAATCAAATCATAGTCATGTAACAATGCGACATTAACGCATTCTCTTTTTCTTTATAACAAAAACTTGTCATTCGATCACGCGTCTCTTTTTCGCGGCCTTTAATCGTGCAATCGTGTAAAAATGTTCGCGTGTTGTGCATTCATTACACCTGCCGAAACAAACTCCCGATCCTCGCTTATTTAGCTCGGTCCTGAATAAAAAATACAAGATTTATGATTTGAATGTACACAGAGCGCTCCTGTTGTCAATCTTTTCGAGTACATGACATGGTCCTGCCAATATTATACCGCTAATTTATAACCGAAATCCAATTTCAACTTAATTTTATCATCGATCAAGCAGATTATTTAAAATGAATGATTATGAAAAAGGAATATTTTTTATTATTATTATTAATAGTTATCACGCTGAAGAGATTAGTCTCTAACACAAAAGCTAACGATGTATCGAGAAAAAAATAAGCTTTTCAACCAAACACAATTCAGTCGTACAGTACAAAGCGGCGAAGAAACGCAGGTAGCATGCTCATCATGCTTCTCTTAAACGCGAAAGTCTTTGTTAAAGGTGCTTTTTTATAATTTCTTTCGTATCGTAGATAAGAGATCCACAAATGGAAAGTGCTCGGGCTCGGAAAAGCTTGATTTTTCAACGTTAGTGAATTGAAATAAGAACGACTGGTGAACAATTCTTGACGGAATAGAAGCGCAAAGTCGATGGAACGAAGGCACGATAGACGCGTTTGCGAGAAACTTTAGAAATTAACGTAGATCAAATAGACAAGCGAATGCTATTTCGCGAAGCTAATAGTATTAATTTGCATATACATAGTTTTGTTTCGATTCGTGCTATTTATTTAAGCATTTTAATAGGATTATTTCCACAAATTTACTTTCAGTATAGCTCAAGAAATTTGAGAATCACAGAGATTTCGAAACTAAGGAATTGAAAATATAATAAATACATTTATTTCTATATCTGAGACTAGTTAAATAAATTTACTTGAAAATATTAAATTACGTTTTCTTTTCATTTTAATTTTATAATAAAATCTGTCAAAATACAAAGAAAAATCATAGAAAGATTATATTAATAAATTTATAAAAACTAAATAAAATCATAAGAAAATATGTATAAAAAATATAAAAGCTTAAAAATATATTGTTGTTTACAAAAAAGCTACATATGCTAAAATTCTTTATAACATTTGCCTTATTCGGAGAAGAAATCTTTACATCTTCTTTATATTAGCTAAACCATATTTATTCTTCATAGCTAACTCAAATTGATATTTAAAGGATTTTTTGTTTAAATTATAAGAATTATGACAATATAAATCATTTAAATAAGATAAGAGCAAAAGAAAAAGTAAAAATGAGCTTTCAAGACTATTTTCATTAAGAAGCAATCCTAAAAAGAGAAAAGAGTCCCAATGCACTATTTTAGAAACAAATGTAAATGCATATTTTAGTCGAGTGACGCAATTGTTCCATCGAGGGGAAACAAGTAGTAACCATTTCAATCCAGGAAGACTGAGTTCCTTCCATTGTCCACAAAAGGAAGAAAATCCGGGTCTATATGAACAAAGATATTGAACAAAACTAATTGAAAATTTCTTTGTGTTACGCAAGTCTGAATACGTGCAAGATTAAGAAAAACGTGATCCAAAGGATCAATTGCTTTCTCGCGCCAAACTTTTACTCGAAAAATCCATCACGTTCGTGACACGTACATGCGTACAAACACACATTTATGATATTTATGTCTATATGTCACGGAGTGTCTGTAAGAATGTCTGTATGTCACGTGCGATTAAGTGGCCAAAAAGAAAACGAGATTTTCTCTTTTATCTTTCTCTGTCATTTGATCTATATGAAAGTTCAAAACTTTATAAATACACACTTTATTATTATATAAAATTGAATATTGCTATTGAAAAGATTAAGAATCAGCAAAAATTACAATATTGTCAGCAAGAATTACAATATTGTAAAAAACAGGAAATAATACTTAATATTGTTACTTATGTCTAATATTCTTTTAATTTTAACATTAATATTATTAATATTAATTTGCAATGCTGCATTTTTCATAATATATCATATTCTTTTATCTTGTAATATTATATTTTTATTCTATCATGCTATCTACTCTCGCGAAAACACGATTGAAAAATCATATAAAAAAACAAAAAGAATCTTCCTTTATATATTCAGTTGTAAAAATAACGAGATTTGTATTGGATCAATGCGATAAACTCGATTTTATAATAACATAGCCATTACATATTCAATTTTGCATGTTTGTAATCTAAACTATAAGATGCATAAATAAAAAATATATTTTTATTTTTGTTTCATATTTTTTATACGGATATATCAAACTTATCGAATTATTATTTGTCCACTGATTTTTTTATTAATTTGAAATCAATTTTTCCCGTTGGAGAAAATTTGTTCATATAAAATGTAATTTTCACACATACGTACATATTTTATGTGTGTGTTTTAAACGTATGACTAAAATAAAAAATAAAGTGTTCTTTGGCAATTGAGATTCAGAGACATATGTGCAAATCATAAAATTGCTTTTCCAAGCAGATAATATTTGAGTAGATTAATAACTGAAATTATTAATTACTGAAAATGATTAATTATTAAAAAGTTTAATATTACACATTTGTAGCAAACATGAATGTCCTTTGTTAAGAGAAAAAAAGACTTTGTTTTAATTAAAAAACAAACAAAAAAGATAGCTCGCTAATCTAAAATATTTTTAATAATAAAATTAAATCTCTTTAAAAATAGAAATATATAGAAGTTGGATATGTTACATATCAAATATGCGAATGAAAATTTCTTTGAAGTAATATCTAAGTCATGAATTAATTGAAAACCAAATACTGACATTCATCTCAAAGCCAATATTTTTCGCAGCTGATATGCACGCGGGGGATCATAAAAATTCACCACGTGTACATCTAAACGATTTAATTCGATATACCCGTCCGAATACTCAATTTCATAACTGCAAACGGCATTTCCCTTTGACACTTTTCAACGATGTGCACGATATTTACATCGACTACTACTATTTGATTCTAGAACGCCACTTATTCGCCTTAACAGAAACGTAATCCATGATGCGAATAAAAAGTCTTTGACATAAAACACCGGGTTTCGTATACCAATGCGATCGACAGAATAATATAAAGTTGGACAATAATAGTGCGCGATATATCATTTTTAACTCGAGTATCGCATTGAATATTGGCAATCGCGACCTAATATCTCTATCTCGGCTCGCCACATGTGGAGGAAAGTAGAAATGTAATTGTGAGAGAGACTCTCTTTCAAAGGAGGCAGCTCTTACATTAGGGCGGGTGCGAGCGAAGAAATGGCTTAGGGAAAAACGACGCACGTTGGAAAGGAAGGTCGGCTATATCACACGGCCACAGAGAGACAGTGTGTGCCGTAGTCAAGAGAGAAATACGATTGGTGGGGATATTGATCTTCCTTGGGAGTTGCCATGTGCAACGTCGTGGCGGTCCTTTGCTCGAGCGACTTCGCGATTCTTCTTTTGAGACAGCAACGCGTCGCGACGCCGACGCCGTTTCTCGCTACTTCCTTTCCCCCGTCTTTTCTACCCTTTATTCTTCGTCGTTTTCTATCGCCAATCCGGACTTCGAGGGTTCCGCCTTTCTTTACACACTTCCGCCAAAGTTTTCCGACGCTCCTGACCGAGCTATTCTGTCACACCCATACACACACACATTTCAGTCTTTTTCCAAACTTTTTTTTTCAATATTGCAGATGCCGTTTGATATGCACTTGGAAGAAAAAAAGTGCTTATTGTATTTCGCGCGTGCAAGACAATTTACAATTCTTTCATAAGAACAGGATCATTATTAATGATACAATTAAAAAGAAATAATTTTATATAAATAATTTTATATAATAATTATATGAATAAAATTTTATATAAATAATTTTATATAAAAAAATATATAAATCAATTTAGTGTAGTGTGAAACATTTTTTTCATACTAATTTCTATAATTTCTACAATTTTCTGATAAGCTGTATGAAAATCATTATTTGTTTTTCAATTAATTTTTTATTGCATAATGTAAACTTTTTAAGCATGGTAATTCTTTCATAAGAGCAGGATCATTATTAATGATACAATTAAAAAGAAATAATTTTATATAAATAATTTTATATAATAATTATATGAATAAAATTTTATATAAATAATTTTATATAAAAAAATATATAAATCAATTTAGTGTAGTGTGAAACATTTTTTTCGTACTAATTTCTATAACAATTTTCTGATAAGCTGTATGAAAATCATTATTTGTTTCTTAATTAATTTTTTATTGCATAATGTAGACTTTTTAAGCATGGCAATTCTTTCATAAGAGCAGGATCATTATTAATGATACAATTAAAAAGAAATAATTTTATATAAATAATTTTATATAAATAATTTTATATAATAATTATATGAATAATTTTATATAAAAAACATAAATCGATTTAATGTAGATTCAAACTTTTTTTTCATAATTTCCACAACAATTTTCTGATAAACTGCATGAAAATCATTACTTGTTTCTTAAATAATTTTTTATTGCATAATGCAAACTTTTTAAACATGGCAATATTGATATATGGAAAAATCGATTTTAACGAAACCGATAAAATGATAAAATCAAGATTCGCAAGTCGATATGCTGTTTTCAGTATTTGGTTTAATCGTTGACATAAATAATCTTGTCTGTCATGCCTCATATACGCAGAGTAAATATATTTTAGTCTGCATCAACGAGGCAGAACTACGTAATCTACGTAGTAACTCCAGCTACCCTTTTCGCTCGTGTAGTTATGAAACAGAGGGATTAATATCCGTATGAATAATTATTAATTAAACAATTACTAAGCAAGAAGCTTATCCAAATTATCGAGCATTAAATGGAAAGCTTGTTCGATACGTATATACATATATAATTCGATATCGAAATTATTTAATTTTTTAAAACTCTAAAAGATGAAACAAGATCAAAACAGATTCAGATGGACAAATTTTTATTTCAAACACTCATAAACTCGTTACTTTTATATATGAAATAAATTCCGTCAATTCGCGCAAATATAACATCATACTTTACAAAAAAAAGACGTGTTCCTTTTATTAGAAATACGATTATGCTTATTTAATCGCAAACCTCTTATATTGTTATGGTTTTATGCAAATCTCTCTTGTATTGTTATCGCTTAAACGTAAAGCGTCACGAGAGCAAGTCATATGCAAGCTGGGATTAAATCAAATTGTCGTGTTTGCTTCGTACAAGTTAACGATTTGCCGTAATTGCGGTTCGCGTAACTGTTCACGTACGTTTGTGCACAGTGTTCTATCGCGTTCTATTCAACATTCACGAAATAGTAGTACTACTCAATCGTGGATCAGACATCAGACATCAGTGTGAAGATCCCATGAAGCATTGAGTTTCATCCAAAATGGGAACCGTACTCCGCGCGAATTCTGACAGAGTGTTTGGCATAGCAAGCTAATCGGAGTGCTCTCCCTCCCGTTCATTCCCTTTCCCATCAACTCTCCCCCACATCGCGAATCACGTCACTTCCAGTTAGCGACCGAGATCTCCTCTTTGTATAAAGGTTCACTGTTTCATGCTTGCGAATGATTCTATTAATTCTGCACAGAAAAAAAAGAAGTGTCAAATCAAAACTTATATACTTAAATTAACGCGTTCATTGTTTCATATATACGCAACAATTTCTAATCTTCTTAGAAGAATTTAATAATTTTAAATTTCAACAATATTATATCTTATTTTAATATTGTAATTGTCACCTCAAGAATATATAATTATTTAATTCTACTTTAAGAAAATTATAATCTTTGATTTAAAAATGTTATTTTCTGTCCAACATTGTTTCTTTTCCATTCAAGAAAATTAAATCTTAAATCATAAGAATATATTTTTCTCGATTGAACTATATAAAATGGCTTCATTCAAGTAAGCAATTATTCCAACAATTATATTTTTCTTAAATTAACGCGATATAATCTCATTTCAAGATTTCCATGTTAAAACTAAAAATATTTTCAAAATAAGAATGTCTTTTTTTTCTGTGTAGAAAAACAAAAAATGAAAGCATTTTTCATTGATGGCCTTCATCACGGCAGACAATTGTTACGGGTTATGCAACCGATTTGCATTTTATAAAAAGTATGCTTTAAGACTTTGATGTAATACATTTTTATTTGCAATACATAACGAAAGAAATATCTTTCTTAATGATGCGTGTAAGCAGAATATCTATTACATTTTACTCTGCAAAGATTACATACTACGTATATATAACTTGGATTGAAGCAGCTACACAAGAGTACGCAACGCACATTGCAACGCAAGCAAATACGCACGTCCGCGTAAATAAACATGCTTCCTGTCGTGTTGCACATGTATAGTTGTTACGCTTGTTGATTTCCATAGACATTACTAGATTTCTCTCTCTCCTGCGCGCAAATATTTTTTCCAGCGCGGTAAGTGAACCGTGAATGATATATTGTCACTGCTGCATAAAGTATATCTCAATAGTTGAGATCGTTCGTTTGCAAAGTAACGCATTGTGTTTATTACATTTCAGTCATAAAACTTCTGTTAAAAAATTCCGTAAATTACATACGACACAATACAAAAAATTTGTTACAACTCTATAATAGCTATGTCACTTGTAATAATATGAATGACAAAAGGAAAGTTGGTTGGTTTTTCACAGATTTTTTTTCGTGACAAACTCTGTTCGTCACATGCATGCATGCATTTATAAATGTAAAATAAATGTCACGCAATTTCTTTTACGTCAACAAAACCCGAGCCGAAATAATCTCACATTTTTGGAATCGTGTTCACAACTTGATTTGTTTTCTCCGTGCTTCGTGTTTACATTTTTGCAAATTTAGAATCATTAATACACGAAAGACTTGTAACAAATTGTACGGAACGAAATATAAACGTGGCGAACAGGGACCATGATGAAGGTACATTATGAAGGAGGCGCACGTCGTCACAGTTAACGATACAGCGGGGAAGTTAAAATAGGAAAAGTAACGCGTCACAGCGGGGGAAGAATTCCGACAAGATCTCGAGAGATGTGTTATCGCGCTCGGAAACGACACTTGGATACAAGTCCCAACGGTGCACGACCCAATAAATTCGTGGTCACAGTGTACCATGATATTAAGAAATTTTCGTGAAACAGTTCGTTTCGTGTTGCATACACTACGGCTGTGCTTATTTCGATTTACCTTCGTGGAAGATAGAACTCAAACAAGCGTCACGTCAATATTACGTCCGCAGGCAACTTTTGTCAATTTCGATTTCGAAGTTGGTCGACTATGATGGGTATAATAACTTATTGGACAAAATTTTGCTCATATCTCATTGTTCACAAAAACATTAGCAATATGCATTTATATAATGTATAATGTCAATGAAAAATATGGATATAGAAATATTTATTCTGTGCAATTTTCGTTTTTAATGTATACAAATTGTGATGTAAAACATGTAAAATTTTAACGATTACTTCAGAGATCTTACTGAGAGAAATTGATCGAAAATTACCGATATTATTCAACATAAAAGTCGTGTTATTGGTGAAATTTACGCGACATTTTATTGCCATCAAACGTTTACGAAAGAGCAATTTCAAGTGCAAGATGTTGTACGAAAATCCTTGTATTTGGATAGCTGGGAAAATTTTATGTAGAAACTTCTACAATTGCATTTTACGACGCAATGTTGTAATCTTAAAATGTCGAAATTTCGAGAGAGAAGCAAAATGTGAGCAAAAATTCGTAATACGCTTGACGTTCCATTTTCGACTCGGTGCTATTTCGTTTTCGAACGCCAACCGAAGAAAGAGAACCCGTCACGATTTTCTCGATTTGATCAACAGCAATCGTAATAACAGTCCACGAGATGATGACCCTACGACCTGGTAATTAGGTGTCGCGCCATCGGCGCCCACGATGTGACACGGCCTGATGTAAAATAAAAATTCGAAGGAAAATAACGAATAATTGACCACCCTCGACGAATCGATCGACCGAGACTTGATATTTGACTTCGATATTTGACGAAATTGCTTTCGCGAATGAGAGACGTCTACCAAATCGTAAAAACACGAGAATCTCTTTAATTAAAACTTCCATGAAATCCCTGCGAAATGATACATTGTAGACGCAGACGAGAGATGATGAAAGAATGATATTGCTTTTGATGAGAAATTTTTAACATACATTAAACGAGGGAAAGATATCAATATCGTTTTTAAAAAAAACGTATACGCTTTTCATCAATCCATGTAATCTCAGTTTTATAAAGCCAATATTATTTTGTAACTCGATTCATTCATCAGCTTTATTTTATAAAGAGAATCATGTAATTTCATTTCTTGCACAATACGTTACGATTGCATTGTTTCTCGAACAATAAAGAAAATATTGCACATTTCTTAGTATGCATACCTAGAATGCATTCTTTGTACTTTTGTAACGTTTATAGAGGGAGTATGAAAAATGCATTTTCTACGATGTATTATACAAGCTTGAATCGAACTAATAAGTCTTTCCTTCGCTTCATTCATACGCAGACACATTCATATTTATATCATATCTTTCTTACATTATTCGAAAATTTAAAGTCTTTTCATGGATGTAGTAATGATTTATTAATTGTTGCAAAAGTTATGAAATTACACATCTGCCGAATTCATGGAAATTACCTCAAATTCCTTGAAATTAATTACGTGTCAAAGACGCGTTAATATTCTCTGAATAAAGTTAAGTATAATTTAACTCTAAAGTAAACTAAACTCTGAATTAGAGCCATCATCCGGATTATAGTCACTCGCGTAACATAGATGGGGAAAGAAATAATTAATAATCCCTATTTTGATACTTTTATCTAAAACAGAATAAACCGATAATCAACTTGAATAATAAATTTGGAGTTGGTTTGGTTGGGATTAATCTCTTATAAAACAACAGCCTTTTCTAGTGCAGAATGTTAAAATATATAGCTCCAAATTTTTGCAATATTGAAAAAAATTTCAATTAAAATATGATAGAGAAATTTTTCTATCATCTTTTAATTGAATTTTTCACACATTTATTAAATTTTATTAAGTCATATAAAAATTTTATAAATTTTTTACATACATTTATTAAATGTCTGACAAGTAAAAAGTGCGTGTTACAAGGGAATACTTTTATCTAAAACAGAATAAACCGCACCGATAATCTTGAATAATAAACTTGAAATTGATTTGGCTTGGATAACGATTAATTATCCTTTTCAAAACAACAACCCTATTTTCTGGTGCAGAATGTTAAAATATATAGCTCCAAATTTTTACAATTTTTACAATATTGAAAAAAATTCAATTGAAAGAGAAATTTCTCTATCATTTTTTAATTGAATTTTTTAAACATTTATTAAATTTTATCGTACAAAAATTTTATGCATTTCTCACATACATTTATTAAATGTCTTACAAGTAAAAAGTACGTGTTACAAGGGAATAGTGATACTTTTATCCAAAACAGAATAAACCGCACCGATAATTTTGAATAATAAACTTGGAGTTGGTTTGGCTTGGATAACGATTAATTATCTCCTTTAAAACAACAGTACTATTTTCTGGTGCATTTTCTGTTAAAATATAGCTCCAAATTTTTACCATATTGAAAAAAATTCAATTAAAAAATGATAGAGAAATTTCTCTATCATCTTTTAATTGAATTTTTTAAACATTTATTAAATTTTATTAAGTTGTACAAAAATTTTATGCATTTCTCACATACATTTATTAAATGTCTTACAAGTAAAAAGTACGTGTTACAAGGGAATAGTGATACTTTTATCCAAAACAGAATAAACCGCACCGATAATTTTGAATAATAAACTTGGAGTTGGTTTGGCTTGGATAACGATTAATTATCTCCTTTAAAACAACAATTCTATTTTCTGATGCAGAATGTTAAAATAAATAGCTATATATTTTAACATATTTTTGCAATATTGAAAAAAAATTCAATTAAAAGGTGATAGAGAAATTTCTCTATCATCTTTTAAATAAATTTTTTATACATTTATTAAATTTTATTAAGTCATACAAAAATTGTACACACTTATTAAATATCTCATAAGTGCATGTCACAAGGGAATTTTGAAAAATTATAATATATACAGTTATCTCTATTTAACTATGCATGTATGTATATTTGTTTTTATGCACACTTAGAGATAGTTAATTTCTCATTCTACGTGTATTCTACGTGCAAGGCCGGCTCCCGCCAAATGAGAGGACACCGCCGGTGCATTAAACGCAATGTCCCGAGTTGCGGGCGCGCGTGTTCCGGTTCCGGTAACGTATATACGCGTAATTAAAGTGGTATCGTTCGTGTCACGCGACGTAACCGCTTGTTTCGATCTCTCGCAGCGGTCGTCCCGCAGGAGCACTTTGTGCGTGAACGTTCGAAGGGCAATCAGCAGTAATTGGGGTGCGCTGCGCGCGAACCGCGCGCGCGCGATACCTTTATTTCTGGAAAGCGTGTATTTTATGAGAGAGAAGTTAAAGAGTGAGCGGCACGAGAGAACGCGCCGGACAGATAAGGTAAATAGGTAGATAGGTCACTAATTTACGCTTCCCGGCCATCCGCTAAAATATTCCGATATTTATGCTCGATATTCACGTTGCCAATTGAATCAACCGCACACTCATATGTAACACGCGCTATCGATTATCAGCGCTAATTCAGGCGCAATGTCCGCCGATTTCTTTATCGGATTATTGGCTGTGTATTTCCGGTTCCGACTATATACTACGAACGCGCTTAAATATATCCCGATGGAAATATAGAACACGCAAATGGACAAACGACGTTAAAACGAAAAATAAAATAAAAAATTTCTCGCGCGCATAGATCGACAATATAATGCATTTTTATTGAAATTTTTATAAAAGTTTATTCAAGTACGAATATTTTTGTCCTCTTAGGTCGCGGATAAATTTTATGTCACGATAGAATATACTCGCTCGTCGATCGATTCAATTTTTAAGAGGCTAAACACATGTTTCACGTGCCATACATTTTTCTATACCTGATCATGTTTGTGCAGCTGCATTTGACATGTTTGGACGAGATCGTAGCGAGTAGCACAACTATTGTTCACTACCGCTGAGACGTTAGCACGATATGTCAAGATGTCACTTTCTTCTTAAGAGCAAGATGGAAGGTTTTTATGTTCATTACCGTGGAGATTCGAGCTCGTTAAAACTTTCCTTCTCCTCGTATAATTGATCTTTAATTAAAATCTGTATATATTGATTCCAAAATATAATTAATCCGCATCTCGTAATATGATTTAATACGATATACATAATTAATTATTAGAAAAATTTATTCTATCATTATTAAAAAGACTGTTTTACTTTTGCTTTTGATAACAATTCCTTGATAAGAAAAATTTAAACAAAAAAATCAATAAAGGGAATATACCAAAGGTTACATGTAACGATAAAAATTCAGCAAATTTTACAATTGTTATCTTTCCATTTTATTATAAGATAATAAAATTCGTTTTATTCTTTTTAACTCTCGAGTTGAAACAATGTAAAACTGATGAGAATCGTTGTATCGAGTAGCACAACGTTACCATTATTACCAGAGTAAATTGAAAAGTACATTTTCGATTATACTTTTTACAACGAAGAAGAAGCATCGAAGTTTCCCAATGGCATCATATCGCGAATCGTATCTTGAAAGTTATAGGACTTATTGTTGTTTTCGAATTTCGATTATCTTGAAATGGTAAAGTCGAAATAAGAAGACAATAAATACGTTGTGATCAAATATGTAAGTTCTCTGTCGCGATTTTGCATTCTTTTTGCATTTGTACAAAATCATATCTTGAGATAACATTCTTGATGAAGTCATTGAAACACACATATATTTCTCGCTTATTTTATATATGAATAGATTGCACGTGCATCTTTTATGGGATTGATATATATTTGCACACATTCATTAATGAGAGATGTTTGTTATCTTGCTAGATAAATATACCTAATATAACAGCTTCCTATTTCGAAATAATATTGCACCACGGCATCCCAAGTCATGTTGCGCGTCAAACCATGCAACGGTGAATATTCTAGCGATATTAGTCGTACCTGTATAGACGTAATTGCAATCTCGTATTTACAGAATATAGTGCATAAAAGCGCACTAGTCTGAGAAATATACCGAATAAATTTAAACTTTCTTACAAAATTAATCAAAAGATTCCATAATTCCATAAACACATATTTAAAAATGCTGCTTTAATAAATTATTGTTAAAGATAAAAAGTACATTTTAAATCTCTGAAAATTAATACTAGAATGGGTAATACTCGACGAGGAAATGGGCGATTCTTTTTCTTTCTTATCCTTACTAAGACATAATGCAATATTTTATGCTATTTACAGCAAGTATCATAAGAAATGAGACAACAAGAGAATTAGGTGTAAAAAATAGAAGAGGATTTCTAAGTAAACAGTACTATATAGAGAAGGAAAACCAAGCAAACAGGCCGATGAAAATTGAGCAGCAACTCTCTTGTAAATCCATGTTATACAAAATGTTAAAACGATGGCAGACTTAAGTAAATTTTCAAGATGCAAGTTCTACGCAAGTTTCAGGCCCATATTAAACGATGCAAAATTCAGAACAGAATACATTTAGGATAATATTCTACTCGCAAAATTACGAATCGTTTAAAATGAGCTTTATAGAGCTAGAAAAAGAGGGCAAAATGACAACTGGTAAAATAGACTGCTGGTAGAATACTGGATATTAATATTATAATAGAATACTGGACGTTCGTGCGATAATATCAAATTGAATTTGGAGCGGAAAATCGAATGGATACGTATATATATAAATACTTTTCAAGCATTTTATAATTCTCCTGTATTCAAAGAAGAAATAATACCAATGATGACACACTTACGGGAAGCGATATACGAACCACCGGCTGTCTTTTCGACATTTTCTACTGCGCTGTTTTTTCGATCGCGCGTTCTCGTCCCTACGTTGCGACATTCAGAGCTGCATTCACACAGAAGAAACAATATAATTTATACCAAATTTTGAGAACCCTAAAATGGACGGTGTTATGCAGATAAATGAGTTAAATTTGAGAAGTTTTTAACAGAAAATAAATTATATGCATAAATAGAATTGAGCTCATAACATAAAATTTTGAAAAGATAATTTCAGATTCAACAATGTCATCTAAAAAATGCCAAATCACGTGCAACAAATAAATTATTTAGCAAAAAATGTTTTATGCAAAAAATCACTATATATATTTTTTTTCTAAAAATAACATTTGTCATGGGAGAGAGAGAGAGAGAGAGAGAGAGACAGAGAGAATGTGTATTTTAAATTTAATTTAATTTTCAATTATATCTCATATCTTTATTTTTATATTTATTATTTGTTACAGAATAAATATTCTGTTTTATTAATGTTTTGTAGCAGTAAACTCTTGCATAACTCTTCTTAGATTTTTTATAAAATTCTCTTGTTAAATTCTTCAATAATATATCTGATACAGTACATCTCTCTCCTCTCGCGAATATTCAAAAAGAACAGAGAAATATAAATTAAAATTCTTTTAAACAAGAAATCTTTAAAATGATGTTATGCAAAAAGCAGTCATTTCTAGATTTTATTTATGAAATATATATTAATATTTCATAAAATATAAAATATAAATATTGTATAGAGATAATCTAAAACTTCGATACTGTGAGAAACTGTTTAAAAAATAATCATTATTTGTTTTCTAACAACATATCTAAACAACTTAATTTATTCACAATTATTTTAGTTAACACATTTTTGCATAACACCGTCCAAATTAAATATATCTTTTAATTAAAACCAACTCTGTCAATTAGCAATTAAATCTAATCATCCGTCAATCGCGAAATATCCTGTTACTCTAACAACAATTAGTACTAATTGACAATTAAATTTCCTGTTATTTTCGAGTTCATTAAATTTGAGTAGGTAACTAGAGATTAAATCTACCATAATGTTATATATCTAATATTCCATTAATTCTCGGCAAGTAGAATAAACTCTATAAATTGTATTTTGAGTAAAAGTGCATACGAACATTATATAGGATAGAATTATTAAAAATCGTGCTTCATTATTAATTATTAAAAATTAATTAATTAGTAGAATTATTAAAAATCATGCCATTATAAAGAATGTTTCTACAAAATCACCGGATGCCCTTTTAATTGTATATTCTTCGACAAGTTGAAATCGATTCTTCTTGAACAAGAAATATCGCGACACCTACTATTTTCGGATAACTAATAATCAGAAATAAAAAGATTTTAGTGAATTAAACTGCAGAAGGGAGAAAATAAGTGATAAAATATTACTTTTAGTAAATTTCAAGTGGATTTCAATAAAAATTTAATTCGAAGCTTAATCATAAAAACAATAAAGAATATATTGAAAATCGAATGTACGATAAATGATGATATTCTTTAATATTTTTATTTAAACAAATTATCTTAAAACAAGAAATATAGTAAAGAAAAAGTATCCAATAGTTTTTGGACACCCTGTATTTAACCTCAAGCTTCAGGCGCTGTTCTCACCCAACGTACGCGCATCACGGCCTATATTAACGGAAGAATAGAGAAATGTAACATACAATCATAGTAAGGCTTCGTTTCACCACCTACTTCACCCTTCGTTCAGTTATTACAGATGACATTAGAAAAGAAAAAATAGACTTGAAATTGATCAAAAAATATCCCTAGTTGAAAAATATCACGTGGAAAAATTAAACATATTTGCATTATTAAATCTTACAAAAAAAGGAGAGATTAAAAAATTTTATTACCTCAAATTAGCAATCATTGTAACGTCTCGTAATAGTTGAAAAGTACTCTGAACACAATGAAAGATAACCATAACATACAACCTAATATACCTTGAGGGCAGGAAGGACCGTCGCGAGGTCTGAGGGGGTCCGGGCCGTGGATGCTTGATTTGTGGCCCCGTAGCTTCGCTGATGCTGATAACTGCAGAGATTTTTGTGAGCACTGGCCTGAGCTGTGTAAGCCGACACTGATAACTTCATTTCTCCCTGTTCCCGATAAAAGGTCTGATACTCCCGACAACTTTGTGGGAGAGGCTAAAACGCATCCTGGATCCCTCGTGATATCCTTAAGCCACCGTAAAAGGCAGCGCGCGGATAGATTACCGCGTCGAAAGTTGCCGAGAGAGGAAAGCCGGGAGAGAAAGACTGCCAAATTTTTCTACCAGATACTCCCCCGTGATGTTGTCAATATTTGCTTTCCGTCCGTTCTTTCCGAATCCCGATTTCTTTATTCTCAATCTTTTTGGATTATCTCGCGTCGTATCGTAACTCGAACTTTTACGACGCTATTTTATACGATCTTATATTTTCGGAAGTGAGGAACTTTGCATTTTTTCTCGTTCATTTGCATAACGGTTGAGCCGCAATTTTCGATCAGGCGTGTACGATGCGAAGCAGCACGCCATGAAATTTCGAGATAATTTTCCGGCATGCGGTTAAAACGACCATCAAGAGGAACGTCGGGGAGAAGTGCCTTCGATGAATCACTTTGAAGAAGTTGCTTCTACGATACGCCTCGTTTGCCTCGCGTGGGTGACGATCGACTCGTTATCAATCTGGCTGCCATCGTGATAAAGAACGACAACGGTGTCTCGCTATTTCGCCGGGTGCTCGATAGTCTCGCTTGTCTACAGTCTTTGATTTCCCGCGAGAGTAAAAATACAAGCGTACGTGACTTTCCGTCTTTCCTCCTCTTTCGATTGATGGTCCTTTTGGATTCCCCTCGCTCAATGTCTCTCGACACCGCGCCGTAGCTGGCTCGTTTTGCGGCGTTTTAAATCTCGATCAATCCCGTCAATTATGATCACCGTAATCCCGCAAATCCTTTCGCCGTTTGACTGATTTTCGATCGATCGCGATTCTCCCTTTCGTTTCGTCTCAATCTCCCTTGATAAAAATCTTCAATCTTCTAATTCAACTTTGATATATTAGCTTTCTACTTCATAGCAGATTCTCCCTTACGGGATTTTCTACAACATTCCAGATTACTCGACCGGATACTCGATTAAAAGTTAAGACATACTCGATTGGATAAAATCTGAGAGAAAATTTTTCTTCCCTTTTGTATGATATTTTTCGATTTTCGATACGTACTTTTGATGTTTAGTTTAATCTTCGATAATTCCAAATCGATAGCTCTTGCAGGGTGACTTGAAAGTTCCTTTAATGCGAGACTATCGTTTCTGTAAATGTCCTCTTCAATCTTTTCTTCCTCTGTGCTTTCCAAATATTCGCGATTCAATGTACGCTGTTGTTTACGTAAATCCGTTTACGTAAATGCGATCCGTCCAATAAGGATTTTCAGAATTTTCGAAGAGAATGGAAAAACGTCGCGCGAGATACAGCTACTCCGTGTATTCTTATGCTCACGTCGATCTGCAAACTTGCATTATGCACGTCTGCGAGGCAAACATCACGACGTTTTGTTTGCTAATTCGCGATCAATAGATGTGTAGATCTAAAGAGCGCGTTCGATTAATCTGCGACACGTGTAAGCCGCAAGCCTCAAGAGGAAACACATCGAGACGCGAATCCTGTCCTTCCACGCTTATGAGACCCCTTACTCCTCCGATTTCTCTCCATCCTTGGATACCACGTCGATTCACTTTGCGTCGATCACAAGTAGCGAATAACTTGAACACGTGTAACACGCTTACGATTTAACCCACCTTGATTGCCGCTTAAGACGAGTTCAGTTCATCGAGGTAGAGGAACGAACGGTCGCGTTAACGTTTACCGTTTTTCGCCACTTATACATCGCGATTCTATAAGTCTTCGTAAATGTCGAGCTTACACAATCTATAATGCTTGTATGCACAGTGTTGATCGCTCGGGAGAGCTCGAAGGGAAGCTGCAAGACACCCCGATCGATCGAGACGATATTTGAATTTCTCATACGTCCCCTTTACATTCGATCCCTCGTAGTTCGCAGCTTTCCTCCTTTCTCCCTCGCGTTTCGATTTTATACGACGACGTTTCAAGGAAGAAACCAGACTGTCTCGCGTTTTAATTATCGTTGTATATCGTTCGAAGATCCTTATAATTCTTCAATTCAAATAAAACGTGGGTTTATTGTCCCTGTCGCGAATCGCTTCGATGTCCAAGCTTTAAGTAGACAGAAAATTAAAAATCCCATCGTGAAGCAGCATTTTCCGAATTCTGCGATATCACTGCGAGATGTTCGAAAAGACTCGCTTTCTCTCTCTCTCTCTTTTTGCGTTTGCAATTAATAAAGTTTTAACGTACTCGTAACTTTAGACAGCTATAATGGGGGGATCACGAGGATCTTAAATGCTTGTAGAATTTAATGTTTGATAAAACATCATATCTCTGATCATTATCGTATGTGATATTACTGTATATAATCTCGCAACAAGAGCGATGATAAGGTAATTTCGTGTAAAGAGTGTTGTAATACAGCAGCTTTGAATCTGCAGAACTTTACAATTTATAAGAAACTTATGATATAAATGCACGACCTGTGATCTTCCAAGTGCACGCGATGAGTTACAGCTTTATATTCTTAGCATATTTCGAGCATAATAATATCACGAAAAGAAAACGGTCAACTTGATATAAAAAGAAAAATCGAGATGAGAATTTGAATATTTCAATTTACATGTGTGAATGTATTTACAATATGCAATATATACGCACACAATCTATAACCTTTGAACGTTTATGGATGCGACACAAACGTGTACACATAATTAGAACAATATCTTTGAAATTGGATAGAAAATTGAATTTCTTAATCAAAAAAATGATCACTTGAATGCAAACAAAAGCAACAGCTTGACTTTGATATTTCAACGTACAATCTCTCCAGACCAGCGTGATATATGACACAAGCGCGACACTTTGACGAGTGCATCCGACGAGTGCAACCAATGCTCGATCACGCGAATAAACGAGGCTTGTGCTCGTCTTCTGGCTCTCATGAGATACGTGACGTTACGATCGCGAGAGACGACGATCCCCCGGTAACGAGGGATGACGTTAGCGGAAGAAGTCGTCGATGATGAATGACATCGCCGTACGATATAGATGAATGGACGACATGTCGACAACGACGACGATGACAACGACGAATGTGGCTGACCGTCGAGACAATCGCATTAAAACGACGACGTGCGACGTGTGCGATGTTAATCCGGGCGACAAAATCTCGCGGTATTGTTCGCGGGGATGATTAACGCGCGCATCACAAACTCAGTACTTCACCACTCGGTATGGAAAGTGCGGTATGAAAGTGCGAAAAAAAAAAAAAACCTCGGTCGAAACACGCAGCTGACGAGCTGACGACGTGGCGTCGAGTATAATACATTCGTAACCACTCGTTTATAACTGGATTATCGCCAACAACGACACGGGCGGAACAGAATCATCGACTGACCACCCGACTACGAGGTGTACCCAAGTATACTCCGCTCGCTATGTTCGCCTCGACGTGCTATAACCGGATTAAATATTATCATAAACTCTGCACACGAATCGACAGTACCCGCATTTTCACCGCTGTAATATTTACTTGCCTCTAAACAAGAGTTTTCATCACGAGATCAACAAATGAACAAAAATGTATATACCTTTCTACTTTTCTAATCTATTAATCTGTATAATTTAATAGATGAATTATCTCTCAAGGGGTTAGGGGTGGTCTAGCAACGAATTATCTCTCAAGAGATTAGGGTTGGTCTAGCAATTTTTGTTTCCGAGAAATATATTAATATATTAAAAAATATATTATTATTTTTATGAAAATAATAATATATTTTTATTAAAATATATTAATATGTTGAATATTAAAAATATATTAATATGTTAATATTTTGATATAAATACTAGACAGATAAATAGAAATGTAGTAATCACTTAAAAATATAATTTAATACTCTGAGTTCCTTGCATAGGGAATTACTGAAAAGTTTATTTGCTACTATGTATGAAATGTATACTCAATTATAATTATATATATATCGTATTCTAATTTAATTTAATAAAGAAGGAAGAGATATTTTCCGCAAATCGAATCTTCTCCATTTAATTCAATCAAACAATTCATCGAAAATTATTTCTTCCACATTATATTACACTTATATTATATTTTATATATAAATTTGTTTAACTCTTATTTTTAAAATATCTCACATCTTTCAATTTTTAAAAATTTCTTTACAAACATATTTGTAGGGCAAATGAAGAAAAATTAATCACAATCACTGCTTTCTCTTATCTTTTGCTCGTATCTTTGAAATAGGGAACAGGAAAAGCGATATCGAAAGATGTTATCGATCTCTCAAATCGATGATTACAAAGCATCTGAAAGGAATCGGAATCAAGTATAATGCGGTAGAGAGAACTGTTCGAGAAAGCTCCTTGCAAGAGCTTTATCGAGAAAAGATACCTGTCCGAAGAAAAGAAGATAAGAACTTTTCGCTTTAAGCCATCGCTTTAAACTTTGGACTATGCATGACACTGTATCAAAATAGGGAGATAAAATTACAATATTAAAGATATAAAAAAATATAATATAAAAAAATGAAATTATTAATAATACATACAAATAATAAATTAAAGTAAATTAATTCTAATATTTGCATCGTGTTTCATATCCCTCATTGTGGCATACATGTCAATTTAAAACTAGTAGCTTTCATTCTCTGATAATATATGTTTTCACATATTTAAATATAATTATTTAAAAAACAAAACACATTGTAGCTAAAATTTTTGTAGAAAATTAATTAATAATAATTAAAGAAAGTGTGATTTTAAATACATTACTGTTATACTTGATAAATTCGACAATATCAATCAAAATGTAGAATTCGAGAATAAAGCTGATATATGCACCAAACACAAGACGAGTTTATCCTATATAATGTGAGATTTATCCTAAATAATATGAAATTTATCCTAAATAATATGAGAACAATTCTAAAGATTTTTTCTTCCGTGAGTTTCGTATAAAAGCGAAAGAGACAGCATGAATTTTATTATCAAGAAAGCTTACAAACCGACTCTTGTCAGCTCTTCTTTTTTTCCCCTATCTTTTCTTTCTTGCGATCACGTTCTCACAAAGAAGATCCAATTCCCTACACTAATTTCTTTGTTGTGTTACGCGATTATGATATTTCCCTTTTAATACATATGTATTAATTTAAGGGGGAGCTGTCGGGAGCCAAATCCAATTATAACATCGTTTTGCTTCCTAAATCTAAGGCTTTTTATAATCTATCGAACTGTGCGGATTTATTTTAGAGAAACCGCTTTGAATTAATTATAAGACATTGCGCGAAACTGAACTCGAACATATCTTTATACGTCATTCCTCATTCTTGCACCGAATTGAAGACTGGCATAATTAACATTTTATATTATTCCTTATTCGAATTAAATATTAATAATGAATAGAAGATATTGTCAAGTAAAATGTCTGTGGAATAAAAGACAAAAGAGAGAGAGAGAGAGAAATTGAAATATCAAAGATTGTTCACCAACATCAACATTACGATAATAGTTGTAAAATCCATAATGACATAATGCGAGAAAATTTCAATTACGCAATTTTTGTACGCATAATTTTTCAAAACGTTATTATTCACGCTCGTAAAGAACGAGAAAAGACGCGAATATCTCCCTCGTTAGCGAGGCTGATTTAATAGGACAAAGCTGGTTACACTTATGAAAGAATGGATTATAATAATAGAATCGAAAAACCAAGAGAGCGATATTATTCTATCAAATATTGACTGTCGCGCTACCCGTGAACCTTCGATCCGTTTTGCACTTGTTAGGATAAATATCGGGAGACAATCCTATACATTAAGGCTCTCCTTAAAAGCGGACTCTACTCAGCAATTATTTGAGGATACTCGATCGATCCTTAACGAATACCACGAGACATCGAAGAGATCCGCCGTTCCCTTCGACGAAATCCCAAGCAAGATGCGCGCACCGATCTTCGAGTCTTCCTCAAAGAAGTCTGCGACGCAGTCGCGACAATCAAGCCCGCTGATGACGATGGATCACCAAGTGTATCACGATCTTCGGTTTCTCGTTATCTCACGATTGCAGTGTATTTGTCAACTGTGTCACCAAACTGGCGATCTCTCGCCAATCTCACCCGATCGCGATGTCCGCGCGAAATCACCTGGTCGTCATATCGTTCGGGATCGAAACCGGGACCGCGGGACCGGTATTTTCTCACGCACGTGTCACGCGATCCCCGACGACGAAAGTCACTAGGAGACCGGTAGCAACCCCCGCCTGACGAGAAGCACGGAGGGTGTTAGAGAGAGGACGTTCGGGACGACAGACGACGTAGCGGGAGGATTGACGACGATGGTGGGGCATCGGGGGAGAGAAGAGCGGAGTGGAAAGCCGGCAGGAAGGGGCGGGAGAGCGCGGATGGGGATGGAATCGAATCGGCGAGAAGAGTGCGACGAGAAGAGAGGGTTGCGAGGATGCATCCCCCACTATGACTCTCTACATCCACGGATTAAAAACCCGAAGTTACCTCCCCTATCCGTTTTCACCCCTTCCCGCGGGATGCTGCGCAGTCTCCGGAACACTGACACACTGTGCTACAGACACAGAACGCGCACTCGACCTGATATAATAAACTGATAATGCTTCTCGGTATATCGTACGGTATGATCCAAAAAAAAAAGGAAAAAAGCCAAAAATGTCGGCATATATTAATATATAAAACACACCAGTATATGCTAATAATAATAAAGAATCAAATACATGTGTGTAAATAGACATGATAATAAATTATACGCATAATTTTATCGCATTCATTAGCATTATACGTATGTCGAGGAATAGATAAGCTGATTTTGGATATAAAATGCTAAATGTATATAAATTTCTTTGTATACAAAAGTAATTATTGATGCATGCGAAATAATATAAATTTTTATGAATGGATATATCTTTTACAATAATTTATTATGTATAATATTATTTACTTTTTTATTATAAAAATATCATTTTTTTAAATTTATTTTGGTCGATTTGTATTGTAAAAATATTCAATAATCCACAAATTTATTTAATTTATTTAATTTATTAAATTTATTTAATTTAACTAAATTTAGAGAATTACTTTTAAATTAAATCAATAAAAATACAATTATTTTTCAATGCGCTATTGTTCAAAAAATAATATAAAATAATGCGTTTCTTCAGAAATTAAATTATCAATGATCAATGTGGTTTATAAAAACAAGAGTTTTAATACTTATTAAATTTATAAATTTATTTTATTCATAAAGATAAAAGTTTTAATATATATTAAATTTAAAAATTTATATTACAAAATAATTAGCAGTAAAAAAATTCTTCTCGCAAATTTTTCAGTATTTGATATATTTAAATTTTTATTTATACATCTTTTCATAAAAATATCAGAAATTTCTATATATTTCATAATAAATATTTATTTATTTCTATCATTGATCTAATTTTTAAAAGCTTTAGAAGACAAAAAATAATATTGTGGTTCTTTTGTAACAAAATATAATATTAATATATAAAGAATATAATAAATATTTATATTGTAATTATTATTATTTTTTAATAGAATATCTCATCAAATATTACAAAATATATTTTGATATCTATTAATTATCTAATATGACAGCAATATATTTAATACAGTTAATTGGAAAAATATGCATATATCAAAATGCACATACCTGGCATTACATACCTAATAATAACCATGTAACGGTCATTGCACCCTCGATCGAATTCTTGATCAGTTCATTGCATCTTGGCGGAAAAATGGGAACCTGTTGTCCTGGACAATGAGAACCTCGATCGACATCGATGAGAATCACTGAAATCGAAATATCGGTCTACAATAACGCGATGCATGTATTTAACGCGATTACGTCCGACATTTTGAGACACTCACGATAACTTTTCATGCGCGAAAATTCACTTTTTACAATTATGCAACAAATGCAGAAAAAAATATTCTCAAAGCGATGGAGGAAGACTCTGCGACTCGCGATGGTCGAACAAAGTGAACAAGCTCATATTCTGTGTCTACAATTTTAGTCTATTCTTTTTCCATTATGTTAAATAATTTAAAATGTATGCAAATATATGCACGTACACACATACGCACATTCTTGAAATGTAAAAAAAGACATAAAAAATAAGTACGAAAGATGCAATTAAAACGGACAGAGCTGCAATTTGAAAATAAAACTCAAGATGCTTTTTGAAACGAATATTGAAATGTAATCGCACAATTAATTGCAGAATAAAAATGTTATACATACTTGGCAATGATTACGCAGCTGTTGCATTTTCGATACATTTCGGAGAGAAAAATAATGCAGGATGCGAACAGGATCTCAGACACACACGAAGAAGCGACAACTTTTCACGCGCGAGAATTCACTTTTAATAACGATTACGAACGACGCGGGACGAAATATTCTCGAATGCGATTCTGCGACCTGTGACGTCACGATGCATTGCGATGTCGAACAGCGAAATTACGATTCTCGAAATATCGAAACGGTCAAAATCGCGCGTTTATGTTAAATTCCCAATAATAGCAATCACGCATGATTTAATAATAATAGCGATCACGCACGATTTAATGATAAACTATTATTCAACATTTACGCGAGACACACACGTTAACTTCGAGTTCACTTTTGAATAATAACAATTGCATAAATTTACATCACTGCGCACGCGCAAAAAATAAAATCGAATCGCGGCGTTTGATTGGACAATGAGATAGCCAAGAGATTCTCTGATTGATCATCGTTATTTGTCTTAAACGATACGATTGGCTGTAGTAGTTTGCAACGTGATATGTCAGACGACATCATTGGCTATCGAATGGAGAATTTCTAGAGTTTATTGTAGGAATAGATTCTAGGAATTCTCTATCCGATAGCCAATCGAGACATCCGAAAATATCTTGTAACCTTACCCTCTGATTGCTGTCAACATCAGCTGTTGTCAGCTGTACAGAACAATTTCTGATATGTCACGCGTAGCTAATATTTTGTAAATAATATAATTATGTCATCGGCATATTTGACAGGAGGCAGATTAAATGTCAGGCTCATACAGGAGCAAGCGAGAAAGCGATTGCTTTGCTTGTTGGAAAAATGTGATGGCCCAAAGGTACCGAATAATGCTAACTTTAATCTTCCGTCGAGGATAAAAAGAACCATCAGTTACAAACATTTGTATTTATTTAATATATTATTTAGCTTTTAATTGCTTTTTGTATAGGCTATTATATGGGATCAATCATTGGCTGGCCCAATTGGTCTTGTCGCGAAATATAATTTACTGGAAGAATATGGTGTCGTAAAGATGTATCCGTTGTATGGTGGAGTTTTGACAATTCCACCTAACATTGCTAACATTATATTTATCTCGAGACCACAACTAGAACTTATGGACTTGATTGCTGAAAATGTTCACGGGTAAGTGTACATTATTGTTAGAATATATTTGCTTTAACGTTTAAAGACAATATCAATATTTTAGAATTATCTATATAAATATTAAAATAAAAATTGATATATACATGTATAATAATACCACTAATTTTTATTAATCTTTATAGTTTTAATACAAATTATATATATATTTTTTTATTATAATAATTTATTACACTATTAATTACACTGTAATAATTAGCTAACATTAATTACAGTGAAGAGGGTAAAAGGCCACGTAAAGAATTTCACTTATTCTTTGTGCCACGCAAAAGCTTACTTTGTCAAAAAAAGCTTCAAAATCGCGGTGTCTTTGGGAGCTTTACATTAATAGAGGAATTTAAATGCGATCTTTTTCCATTTGATAATGATCTACTATCGATGGAGTTGAGTGGATCTTTTAAAGAATTCCACCTAGAAAATGATCCCACTTGTTTATATCAAGTTGCGCAAGCTATACAAGGTTTACAGAAATTATATGGAAAAATCTCAAAAGTGACAGGAAGAGGTCCAGCTGCTAGTAAAGTTTGGGAATTATTAGAGAGATTATCCAGAGAAGAAGAAGATAATAAAGCATTTTCTGCTTCGTCTGTTACTATTGAACATTTATTGCTATTGGATCGATCTGTAGATTTACTTTCACCCCTAGTTACACAATTAACTTATGAAGGTCTAATAGATGAAATATTTGGAATAAAATATAGTAAAGTATCAGTCTTATATCAATTTTATATATTTGCAATTATAATACAGTATTTATTTAATTTCGGTGTTTTTGTTAATAAATGCTTTTTATATAAAATATTAATATTTTTTACCTCATTTTAGATACTGTTCAATTACCAGCAAAAAAGTTTCATGATTCTGAAGACTCTCCTACAGCAATGTCTCTAAATGAAAAGGAACAAATTATATTGAATTCAGGAGAAGAACTTTTTGCTGAGATTAGGTATGTAATTTTAAATCTATTTTTCTATACAGTAACTCTTCTAGTTTTATACTCTCTATTCTTGCAGAGATAAGAATTTTAATGGCGTCGGTCCAGTTCTTAGTAAGAAAGCTAAAGTAATTTCATCTCAGTTTGATGAAAGACATGGAGACAAGAGTGTACAAGAAATCAAACAATTTGTCGCAAAATTACCACACATGTTAGCAACAAAACAATCTTTAGCAAGGCGTAAGTAATACAGGCGTTTTTAAAACATTTCTATTTTCTTGATACACATTTTTGTGATCTTGTTTTAATATATTTATTTTCTTTTTTAATTAGATACCACAATCGCGGAAATGATAAAAGAAGTTACCGATTCGAGCAATTTTTTAGAATCGTTGCAAGTTGAACAAGAATTGTTAAATTGTATCGACACTGACAAACCAAACGCATACATTGAAGATATGATAGCGCAACAACAACCGTTACTCAAAGTTTTACGTCTTCTTTGCATTCAATCATTGACAAACTCTGGTTTAAAGCCAAAACTGTTGGATTATTATAAGAGAGAAATAATTCATACTTATGGGTTCCAAAATTTGCCAACTATATTAAATTTGGAAAAAGCTGGATTACTAAAACAGCAGCAGTCAGTACGACAATACGCAGTTTTGAGGAAAGCATTAAGACTTACAGTCGAGGACGAAAGTGAAATAGCACCAAAAGATATCAGTTACGTACATTCAATATATGCACCTCTGAGCGTGAGGCTGGCGGAACAGCTAGTACAGCCAAATGGATGGCAAGGATTGAACGATGTGATGGGATTATTACCAGGTCCTACTGTAAGCAGTGCTCCATATAACGCATCTTCATTAGTAAGACGTAAGTTTTATATGAATATTCTCATTCTCTCATTATATATTGTTTGTTTTAAATATATTTTCAAAATACAATATATTCCAATCTATATTCCAGGAAATTCTATTACTAGTGAAGATTCTAGCTCCGAACCACCAAAATTAATTATGGTATTTTTTATCGGAGGATGTACTTTTGCAGAGATATCTGCTCTTCGCTTTCTATCGCAACAAGAAGACTGTGAGTATTTTGTGCAATTACAATTTATTTATTTGCTTAGATATAAACATAGAAACGTAATCAAATGTAAATCTAATTTCAGTAAACGTTGAATTTGTCGTGGGCACTACTAGATTAATCAACGGCAACACGTTTCTCACTTCCTTGATGGAAGATTTAGAGCATACGTAAATAGGACACGCGTACACTGAAATACCAAAGTAGAAACGTTTAATAATTTTCACACGGTAAAATGAAACTCCTGTAAATACTATATCTCTCTTTCCTGTCATTTTATTTTATATTTATCCAATTATCACTCTCTTGATTCTTAAAAGGTAAGATAATTTTTTAAAATACATTTTATAAAATATAAGTATTGATGTATGCATTTTATATATACATATATATATGATACAATTCACTTCTGCAAAATGTGTAAAATACGTAAGAAGTACTTTTTCTATTTATATATACAAATTTCCATTGTGAATTATAGATACAATATGACTAAATTATTAAAAACTTAACCATTATTTATATATTAATTATCATCTTATATCGCAATTCTTAAATTTTTAATAACAAATATACTATAAAATAGCTATACAACATTCATATTTAAATCGATAAATCGAGTAGTCTACTTCGAGAGCTACCCGAACGACGGTCGATAATGCAGAAATCTGAAAATAGTCACGCGCGCGTTACCGACGGAGTAAAACGAAGGATCCTTTCCAAGGGTCCTTTCCATCGGTCGGCAACGAAAAGTTTCTGGGCTAGCCCTACGTGGAAAGAGAGAGAAGGCAAGAAGGGGAGGAAGGACGAAGGACAAAGAGAACGGAAGAGCGAGCGTATCGAGGCGCTAGTTTGCAACGTGACCGGCGTAGAGCGCCACCGCCATCGCGACGGACGGACGGCTCTCGTGTGCGCCTGGTGTAGTGTGTACAGTGTACGGTATAGTAAGTGTAAAACGGGGCGAGATCGGGGGACGTGAAGCGCAGAAGAGGAAACGTTCTCGTGGACGGTGATCCTCGGGCGATCGTCGTTGGGTCCGCGCACGAAACCCGCGTCCGCGAAGCGGCTCGTCGTCGCCCGAACCGCTTCCTCGCTCTCTCTCGGGAGAGAGAGCGCGCCCGCGCGCGGGCCAGTGTTTTGCGCGTGTGCGCGTGTACATGTTGGTGCGTGCGTGACGTGCGTATACGACACGGCGACGGCGACGAGGACGACGACGGGGACGAGGACGAGGACGACGAGGACGAGGACGAGGACGACGAGGCGGGTATCGTTCCGGGGCGCGGCGCGCGGTCTGCGCGACGAGGACGGCGAGTCGAGGACGGGCACGGGCGTTTAATTATGCCCGCGGGATCGGCGGCCAGGAAAAAGAGCTGCCGCTGCTCCTCCTCTCGCTCCTCCTCCTTCGTCGCCGTCTTCTCCTCCGCCTGAAGAGAGTGCACGGAGCCTGCGAGGCGCATGCTTCCCCGCCCGCTCCCTCGCCATTTTCGAGGTGAATACGATTTTCTCGAGGCCCTTTTTTAGCCGACCGATCCCGACCCTACTCCTCCCCGCGAATTTCCTTCCGCTCGGACCTCGCGAGTCGCCAAACCGTGCGACGCGATGTCACGCCAGCAGCCGGACCGGCCGTGACGCACGCTAATGCGATTGTGTGTTTTCGCGTATTGACGGAGCGCATCGGGAACACGGCGCAGCGCGGAGCAGCGCAGCGCAGCGCAACGCGGAGCGCTGCGTATCGCTCGCGCTCTCGCGGGGCGACAGGGGGAGGGGGGGGGAGGAGAGGGTCTGATTCGGACCGCGATTCTTATGCCCGCATTTTTCAGTTTCCACGTCTCCTCCCCGCGAGCGATTCCACCTTTTCGTCGTGTTCTCGTCGAGTTTCTCCTCCGCGAAAGGCTCCATCGCGCTCGACGATATCCCCGGTGCTTCTCCGCTCCCCTAATCTCTCTTTTTAAGGATTCTTTCCGCGCCGCTCGATTATCTCGCACGTACACCCCCGTCGTCCAAACGCGTCTCGCCGAATATTTTGACCCCTCCTCCTCCTCCTCCTCCTCTCTCCCTGCCCCCTCCCCCCTCGCCTCTTCCTTCTTCCCCGTTTCGGTTCCGGTGCGATAAGGCAGTCGATGCTCCTCTTCGCGCAGTATAACGGTCGACTTGACAAAACATCGCGACGTCCTCCTCCGCGTCCAGGATCTCCTCTCGTTCGATGTGCATACTAGGTGTCGGTCTTTTTCTCGCTCTCTCTCTCTCTCTTTTTCTCTCTCTCTCTTTCTTTCTCGTTGGCGAGTAATGTGACTAACGCGATAACAATGACGAGAGTTGCTGCGGTTCTCGTCGCTCCTACGGGAACGTGCCTATTTCTGCGGTGTCGTTACGTATTCTCTTTCCTCGCCCTCGTCGAGGGGGGGGTATCGCTTTTAGATCTCGCTCTGCGAACGAAAAAGAAAAAAAACAGAAACGACGACAAAGCAGGACAATGGGCTGCGAACGTAAATGTTTGTTGTTGTGTTTGCGGTTCGTGCGTTGTGTCGCGTTAAACTTGGCGAGACTCGTAAAGTGCATCCGGTCGGAAGGTGCTGCGACTTCTAATGTTCGCGTGAAAAATTAACGATTTTTTTCTTTTTGCGATTCGGGGAGCAAACGTCTTAACCCAGTCTCCTCTCGGATAGAATGCTCGACGAGTGAAACTTTATTAGCGATAACTGTAAAAGATTTAAATGGGGGTCATTTGTGTGTAATAAAATTTGAGAGTGGATGTAAATGGATAGGGAAATATTGTTTTTAAGAAAATTATCGATGGAAGAGTCTTAATTTTATACATGTCAAAATGTTTATTGAAAATTAACAAGTACGGAAGATATTGATAGGTGGAATTTACAGCAAAATGCAGTTGCTTCAAATTGATTAAAGATTTTTCATTGAATGATCTTTCTCTGAATAATCCACAATGATACTTTATAATTAATTCATTAATCATAACAATGTTATAAATCAAACACAAAGTGGACAAAGTGAAAAACTTTAAAATCAATTTACTTAAAATTTCTTTTCAATACAAATGTCAAAAAAATGTCAATTCTGATAAGTACATAATATATGAAAATTATAGTTCTAGGATTAATACAACTTAAAAACAATATAAAACATTGAGAAGAATATAGATATTTCTTATTAAAAATTGGAATGAAAAAAAGGATTTTTATGCTAAGACATTGATCATTTTTGTGTTATAAACAGTTAAAGTTGCTTTTTGTTGAGTTTTGAAGATACAAATAGACAAAACTTTATCTTTTATCTCATTTGAAATGGCTTCCTGTCATGTGGAATTTTAATTTCATATTTATCAAAATATTTAATTACTGAAAAGTGAAATATCAATAAGTTGTAAATTCTTGTTTAATATATTTTATAAAAATTTCTATGAATTAATTATCTTTATCTTTAATATCTTATATAAGAATATGAATTATTCTATTTTCTAATAATTATGTACTTTATGTAGCAATTGGTTAAAACTGTCATTTAATGTAGAGAGAAACAATATTTTTCTATTATCAATATATGTATTAGTGTAATTCTAATTTAATGAATTTTTAATGTGTTTATATCAAAAATATATTTCTTTTCTAGATAGAATGTTATATTCAGGAATGGACTGACAGAGGATCTATTAAAGTTGGAAGGTTCAGGCGAGGAATCTAAAGACGATTCAACAAAGCAAGGTGTCTGGACTAGGCCTCGGGCATCTAATTATCAATAACTCGACTATGCCAGCTGTTGCAAGGCCTGGTAGTTTGAAGGACCCAGAGATTGCCGAATTATTTGAGAAAAATGATCCGGAGAAAATATTTGAGGATCTGCGCGAGATCGGGCATGGTAGTTTCGGGGCTGTTTACTATGCACGATGCCTGGTTACCAAAGAAATTGTTGCCATCAAGAAGATGTCCTACCTGGGAAAGCAAACGGTGGAAAAATGGCAGGATATTTTGAAGGAAATTCGATTTCTTAGACAACTTAATCATCCTAACACTATAGAGTATAAGGGTTGCTATCTCAGGGACCACACTGCCTGGGTATGTATGAGATTTCATTTCTTTTTTTAATCAAAAAAAATTTGTCGTAATTTTAAATCTGTAAAATTGATATTTTAAGACAAAAAGTTGTAAAGTTTTTGCATATATTATTTTTTATAGTTGGTGATGGAATATTGTCTTGGCTCTGCATCAGATATTATTGAAGTACACAAAAGACCTCTTAAAGAAGAAGAGATAGCTGCAATATGTGACGGTGTATTACGTGGCTTGAATTATCTGCACAATCTTGGTAGAATCCATCGTGATGTGAAAGCAGGAAATATTCTACTTACTGAAAATGGTACAGTGAAATTAGCTGATTTTGGATCCGCAAGTATAAAATGTCCAGCCAATAGCTTTGTAGGGACTCCATATTGGATGGCACCAGAAGTTATATTGGCTATGGATGAAGGGCAATATGATGGCAAAGTTGATGTATGGTCATTAGGAATAACATGCATCGAATTAGGTATATATTTATAATTTAATATATTGATTATGTAGAACTCTCTAGAATTAACAGATTAATATTTGTTGTATATTAATAGTTTGAATATTACTATTATTAATTGCTCAATTATTTTACATATGTAAGATTTATATCCAAGCAAGAAAATATATTGATTATTTGAATTATAAGATATCAGTATGATTTTTCTAAGCTTTCTAATTTATAATTTACACATTTTAACTATTTCACTTTATTAAACTTTTTATAATTATTATTATTATTTATTTTGCTTTAGACATATAAAATTAATTAGTGATGCATTATTAATTACAGCGGAAAGAAAACCGCCTTATTTTAATATGAACGCTATGAGCGCTTTGTATCATATTGCACAGAATGATACTCCAACGTTAAATTCACCAGATTGGACTGATGTCTTTCGTCATTTTGTTGAGGTGTGTCTTACAAAAAGTCCAATTGAAAGATTGACATCCGGAAAATTATTATCAGTAAGTTGTCTTTATATATATATCAACACAATGATGCTTTATATATATATTTTATATCTTTTTTTTTTTAATAATATTATACACGTATGTTAATAGTAGTTAGTTGTTCTCTTATAGGCTTTCAATTTTACAGCATCCATTTGTCACCAGATCACGTTCTCCTCAAGTTTTAATAGATTTGATACAGAGAACAAAAGCTGCTGTCCGGGAATTAGATAATTTAAATTATCGTAAAATGAAGAAAATCTTGATGATTGATGCATGCGAAACAGAGAGCACAGTTGGTGATGCTGATGGTATGTCAACAATTTATTTTATCAAGTATTAAATCTTAGTACTATTTTTTTATATAGATTGAGTATGTATAAATGCACTTTATTAACATTTCTAAATCTTTACAATTGTATGATTACAGATACACCCGATGAACAAACAGGTGGTGATAGTAGCAAAAGTAATTCAATTACCTCAGAACATTCGATTCACTCGATGGGCGTCTCAGCAAGCTCTCAAAGTTCCTCCACCAATAGCCTGCCATTGCCGAATGCTGATGGTAATGACTATTCTTCGGGATCTGTCAGAAATCGGCATAAAGTTTCAGCAGGTGGTGTCACTGCCAATCTTCTTGAACACGGTGCCAATAATTTTGCAACAATTAGGACAACTTCAATTGTTACCAAACAACAAAAGGAACATATGCAAGAAGAAATGCATGAACAAATGAGTGGCTATAAACGAATGAGAAGAGAACACCAAGGTGCTTTGGTAAGAACTCAAATTTTGTTTAACATTAGGAATAATATAGAGAGGAAAGCCTAAATAAAAAAGTCTGCAATTTTATAATTCATGATTATGATTGATAAACTAATATAACTATAAATTTTTAAATTTGTATTTTTGAATCAGAATTTAAATTTTCTTTTATTAGAAATGAGAAATTTTTAAAAATTTAATTGAAAAAAAAAACAACTCTGGTGATAACAATAAAAATAGTTCAATTATCTCAAAACATTCGATAGGCGTCTCAGGAAGCTCCTCTATCAATAGTCATTGCCAAATGCTGACTTTTTTTTCGGGACCTATCAGAAATCGGCATCATGTACAATAATTGTTAAAAAATTATTTTTATTTGTTAACAATTATACAAGTTAAATTTTATTTGTATGATATAATTTATTGCAGGTAAAATTAGAGGAACGCTGCAAAATGGAAATGGAATCACATAAACAATTATTAGATAAGGAATATGAAACTCTTTTGCAACAATTTAGTAAAGATCTCGAGAAATTGCAACTTAGACATCTACAAGAATTGGAACGTAAATTAAAACAAAATCAAAATGCTGAAAAGAAACTTCACAAAGAGATAACAAGTAGACAGGAAGCTGATCGTAAAGCTCTAGAAGCTCAACAGAAAAGAGAGTACAAAGTAAGATATTATTGGCATAAAAATATATAATTCAATATAAAATTTATAATACATTTTAATTTATATTTAATTTATATTTTTAAACATTATACAATTGTATTTATATAGGCTTATAAAGAAAGATGGAAAAAAGAACTTTCTCAGGACGAAGTAACTCCAAAGAGGCAACGAGATGCTACACTTCAAAGTCAGAAAGATAATTTAAGACAAATGGAAGCGCAAGAGGAACAACGGCTTGCGAGGGGACAACGAGAATATTTGGATCTTGAAATTCGTAAATTCCGTAGAAAAAAGTTACTCATCTTCCACAGTCTGGAACAGGAGCTTCTTCGTGAGGTTTGTATATATATTACATGTTTAAACGAATGATTCTTCAATTCTATTCTAAACAATATTTTCACGAAAATCTTTTCTCTGTTTAATTTTAAATACATATCTTTTACAAACAATATATATAATATAAAGAAGCAATATACATAATAATAGCTATAATATAGATATGTAAAATATTTATAAAAAAAACTGTAGCATATCTTTTAAAAACACTTTCTTTACAAGAAATTTTCTTTTTTGTTCTGTTCAATCCATCATGATATCAAATGATATAATATGCTTTATATATTGTACTCTTTTTTTTTTTTTTAATTAACTTATGTATTAACTTCAAAATTAAGCTTATTAATTTTGAAGTTAATACATAAGTTAATTAAAAAAAAAAAGAGTACAATATATAATAATATATAATTAACATTCTATTAACATTATTTATTTTTTATTAAATGCTTAAAACATGTTAAATTTATATAAAAATAAATTTATGTTTATATAGGAATTGAATAAACGGCAACAGCAATTGGAGCAGGCACATGCTATGCTCCTACGACATCATGAAAAAACACAAGAATTGGAATATAGACAGCAAAGAGCAGTTCATGCACTTCGTGAAGATCAGGTGCATCGACAGCACACAACAGAACTTTGTAATCAACAGGATTACATGCAAAGGGCTGAACGTGATTTACGTAAAAAACATGCATTAGAACTTAAACAACAACCGAAGAGTCTTAAGGTGAGTGACATAATAATAAATATTAGTGCGAGCATTAGTCATATTAATGCATAACTATTTTCTAGCTGATATTCATTTATGGAAATATAAAAGTACAACTTGACATGTCAATTTTAATGTTACATGTTTTCAATAGTATATTTTATTAATAATTGTAATAATTAAATAATTTTTGTAATTTTAGCAAAAAGAAATGCAAATTCGTAAACAGTTTAGAGAAACTTGTAAAATACAAACGCGACAATATAAAGCATTAAAAGCTCAAATCCTTCAAACAACTGTTAAAGAAGAACAAAAAGCAGTTATTAAAAAGTTAAAGGAAGAACAAAGACGTAAATTGGCACTTTTAGGCGATCAATATGAACAGAGTATCGCTGAAATGCTTCAAAAACAAAGTATACGGCTAGATGAATCACAAGAAGTAGAATGCCATAATCTTAAGGTCTGATAAAAAATTATAATATCATATATTACTGTGATATATTACATATCGTGTATTCTTTTACCAACTATATGATTTTAAAATTAATCTTACAGGAAAGATTAAATTATGAATTAGAAATTCTGATGGCATACCAATCAAAAAATAAAATGCAAGCCGAGGCACAGAGAAACAGAGAACGCCGCGAATTGGAAGATCGCGTATCTGTTCGACGAGCCTTGCTTGAGCAAAAAATGGAACTAGAAACTCAGGAATTCCTCCGTGAACGTAGTGAACGTATACGTCTGTTGCATGAAAGACAAGAACGGGAACTGCAGCAATTTGACGAAGAAAGTGCAAGAATAGGATTCAGGTATGAGAATTTAGGATCCTTATTTTAGAAAATCCCACTTATTATTTGATTCAAAGTGTAAAATTTGCTAAAGATATGCTGTAATTAAATTTTATATTTTATAAACATATAGCACACAACATTTATTTCAATTTTTAATAAAATATTTGTTATTCTCATTCATTGTTACAAACATTATACGGCATCTCTATGTGATACTTTATAATTTTTATAATATTTTTCAAATTATTACAGTGCTTTGGCGATAGCTGAGGCATCAAAAGAATCTTACCCGGACGATGAAAGCCTCAGCGGCTCCATGTTAAGTCTGGCTCACAGTAATAGCTCTACATCCTTCCCCCCTAATAGTCTTTAAATGTAATCATATATATGTACATGTATACATATATATGTATATACATGTTTATACATGTTTGCCTGTAGCAAGTACATGACGAGTTTACCGACATATAATAATTCGATGACTTACATATATAACAAGGTCGACTCGTCGCGTGTATTAATCCGAACCTAAGAGGTTTGTTAAGGTTGGGAATGTGTATTGGACTGAAATTATTATATAACTGCATATTTTTTAATTGCCAATATATATCAATATAATTTAGCAGAACAGAAAGAGAAAGAGAGAGTTTCACATTGATGAAGAATTTAGATGCTTTTTGCAATATTATAATATATTTATTAATTGTAGCTAAACATTTGCAATGTTTACACAAAGATAAAGAAAAGTCTTTAAAACATTAATCTCATTTACCCACTATCTCATAATACCCACTAGAATTTTAAAATATAAACTAGAAGAAACATATGTCAGCAATGAGTATAGAATATTACACACACTACTAGGTAAGAAAAAAATTCAGAAACATTTATTTATTAATATACTATGAATATACATATGTGTGTGAATATATATGACTGTGTGACAAAAATGAAAATACTATAAAATTCTAATATACATATATATTTTTTAAATATCAATACTAAAGTCTTTGTTAAGAAAAAATTTGAAAAGTAATGAAAAATCTTATATATAGGAGATACTAATTATTTATAATTCAACAATTACTATAAAATTAAAAGATGTAGCAATAAAAGAGGATAATTTATTATATCTTAAATTTAAATCTCTTTTCGAAAAATTCATGTCTCATTACTAGTATTTGAATTTTATAATATTGTTATTCTTGTCATAAATGTTTTTAAATTTTTCCTCACCCTAGTAGTGTGTATAAAATTCTATACTCACTGCTGACATACATTTCTTCTGGTTTATATTTTAAAATTCTACTAGGTATTGTAAATGAGATTAATGTTTTAAAGACTTTCCTTTATATACATATTTTATCTTTTTTCATTTAAATTTTAAAATAAGTTTGATATTTCGTAATGTGGCATTCTGATTTTTGCACTATTTTCATAACAAAGACTTAAAACTTGTTCGTGATAATCGAGCATCGCGCGCGTTAGTGTATTTCTTATAATATTCCAAGATTTTAATTATATTTCATTTAAAATAATAAAAAAAATAGTAAAATTTGTAAAGTAATTCTAATTAAATTTAGCAACTATCTTTTTTTAGAAATATATACAAATAATATATACTAATAATGAAAAACGTGCATTTTTCGAAAAGAGATTTAAATTTAAGATATATAGTAAATTATCCTCTTTTATTGCTACATCTTTTAATTTTATAGTAATTGTTGAATTATAAATAATTAGTATTTACCTTTCATTACTTTTCAAGTTTTCTCTTAACAAAGACTTTAGCATTTTTTAACTATTCTAAATATATAGTTTTTATTTACATAAAATTAATAGAAAATATAAAAATTATTTACGAGAGAGAGATATATTAATATATATATATATATATATTATAAATTCTTAAAAAGAATATTTGAATATTTTTGCTGAAAAATTTTCTTAGTTATGAGAAAATGTTATTAATTTAAATATCTTTTAGATCATTACCGAGTGAACTTAATTTCAATTATATATGATTAGTTATTATTTAATATCTTTTATGACTTGTTTTCTATTTTTATATTTTTATTCATACAGCATTAAACCGGTGGATTTAAAAGTATTTCTATGTTGGATATTATAAGTAATGAGAAGAGAATAATCGCGAGGTATGTAAATCGCGATACAAACACGATTTAATATAAAACATTGATATTATCTACTAATTGAGCGCTCTATATATTTTTATATTGATAATTATAATAATTTATCTTTATTCCTGGTGTATTAAATATTCATTTATAATATGTTATATAAATTATTAGCGTTTTGTCAGTTTTTTTTTATATATCAGTTGTTTTTTGTGAAAATTGTGAGTAAACATTTAAAGTAACAATACCATAATTATTCCTTCATTCATAAACATTTTAAATAAACTCAAGGTTCATGTCGCATCACTCCAATAGATTTATATCGTTTATCACATATTCTATTTAGAAAGAATTTCATCCAGTACACATCCCAATGTTGTACTACATCAAAATATACATGTTTTGTTTTCTTCATTTATTATTTTTTTCATGTATTTTTGTTTTATATGTGTCACGCGAAATCTATTATAAAATGTAAGTCCGAATGATTGTGACTGTTGTTCCTCCCAATACTTCGTAACGATAACTCTTGACACTTTTTTATAAAAAATCAACGAAAACAAATATTATTTCATATTAAATTCTTAAAACTTTATGATAAGGAAGTCCATTTCCACTAATTATATATAATCTCTTAAGGAGGTGCTACTATTAGTAGTTAATACTTAGCGATGAAATCAATCCATTTATGTTTGAATTATAAAAATGTCAAATTTTATGTATAAAGCATATTTCATTATTATCGTAAAAATGTAAATTTTTCAAGGATATAATCTAATTTCTTTATCAAAAACAGTCAAAACATGTCAACCATGAAATACTTGTAAGTAGTAGAATTGAAAGTATCAATCAATGCTAATTTAATATTTGCATTGATTGATACATATATTATAAAAGAATTAATATTCTGTATAATTTTATTTTATGGTTTGAGATTCTTTGTAAATTAAAACAAAAGCGTATTTTTAGATTTAGGACAGATCAAAATAATTGTTAAACAGATCGAGGGGCATGACCAAAAATATTGCATTTTATTTCATAAGTTTATAGACTCTCTTTCCCCCCCCACATAATAATGACGAATAAAAATAAAAAGATGCAAGAATTTTTATGTGTGTATGACATACGCATAATATACATTTTGTCATTCGCGTTATCAATGGCAATATATGGCATGTACACATTCCAGTTTTCATTATATTACATTGTATATGTTAAATCCTTTACACAAGGGGAATCTGACGCGGTGAAATGAAAATTATCAATTAACTATAGCATGCATCGAACGAATATCTAAAAGTGTGTTCAATTATAGTGATACGAATGATTGTAGTAGAAAACACGAACAATACAATTGTTATCATGGTTATATGTTCCAAACTGTACAATGGAAAGCTGTCACAATCAACTAAAATGTTCCCCATTATAACTAAATAATATGTAAATAGAGACACACATATTATATATAGTAATCAAAGTGCAACATTTCCCATTATATATATATGGAAAAGACAGTAAGATGACATCCGTGTGTATGAAGATATATTTATATTCTTCCTTAGGTTACTCTACATTAGAAAAATATCCGCGAAATCAATTACTATAATCAATTTGAAGTATAACAGACTAACAGAGATTGTTCGTGCTAACAAATTAGATTCGAAATTATGATAAAATGCGTGTGATGCAGGAAAACTGTTAGCTTAATTTAATGTCATATAGTAGGTCTTTCTCTTATGATAAGTAACTAATTAAATATAATTGCGATTATTAAAGTTTTAGACTTCAAACTTATCTTCTCGTAAAGAGATGTATGTATGCTATAGAAAAAAATTGTTAAGTTTTATATGCACTTTTAATTATAGCACGAGTTGTCTCTGAGAAAATTAAGTTGTATATGTATGTAACAAAAGGATAATTCTCGATCATAGTCTGTGTAATCACTATATATATAACATGCTGAATACCCAATTTAGGAAATTAATCAAGTCAATGTGCTAGAGTTTTGTAAATATTTATTCGCTTTATATAGAACTGCGATATGTGGAATTTTGATTATGATATCTCTATAGTATTTAGTACACAGAAAGAGAGAGAGAAAGAAAGAGATTTATAAAAAATTTTCCAAAAACATTGCTAACTTTATCAGTTGAATTTCGGATGTGATAAGCGCTAGACAATTAATCATAGGCATAGCATATCAGAGATGTTATCAAATTATGCTTGTGATTATTTGAGCTCGCTCTTCATTCTTACTTCCATTATAAATAGCGTGATTTTGTAACGTTGATGTTTCAGTATTGCGATATACAACTCGCTCTGTCTCGCCCGATAAAAATATTGCAATATTTTTGAGATTGCTGTAACAATTACGATTCCAGTACTATTATGTATAATTATGTCTTCTTTACATACACATTATCTTGGTCAATTACAAGAATATTTCTTTTTGTACACAGCAAAACATATTGAAATGAATGTAACATTAATACCAACTTCTGGCTTTAATTAGATAAATCATAATTTTTATTTTTAATAGCCTTGTCGTTTCAAGGCGCAAATTAACAAAAGTAGGCATAATCATATTTGCAGAATAGATATCATTAGGTATCGTGGAAAGTATATGTAGAAAATACTTCAGACCGGTCGTCAAACAAAAAGTATATACAGGCAGAATATTATCAAAGCTGTAATTTTGCTAAGCGAAATAACCACATATGTTTTATAATTGAAAAATTGATACCTTTTTTGAAAATAGCCCAATAAAAATTCAATAATTACTTGTGCCATTATTGATCTTGATAAGGAAATATCTGTTTTTATAAGGAGATATATTTTTTTTGTGTATGTAAGACAATGATGCAATAGGAAAATGACATATTACTGATATTTATTTAAAAAATTATGCATGAACACTATACATGTAATCTTTGGCATGCAGTGTGTATTTATTATTTTTAAACACTCTAATTTCTAGAAATTGTAATTATTTCTCTTTTGTAAAAAAATCAAAAAATTTGGCATCATATCATTATAAATTAACAAAATGAAACATTTATTTTCATTTATATAATTACAATGTCTTATTCTGCATTATTGTATTATTGTGAGACGTAATTTTTGTCGAAAGAAATTACTATCATTTTTCAGTACGATATTTGCATAACAAAAATGATTATTATCGAAATGAAAAAATTGTCGTGAATTCATAATAATCATATATATAAACTTGATTGATCCTGTAATTATTCATGAATAAATCTTGGATAAGATTTTATCAGCGCGCGAATTGAAAGAACGATCATTTTAAAAACGCATCAGCATTGTAGACTTTAAGGTATATATACGGGGTGTATTATGTAAGTTTTACACTTGATCTGTCCTCCAACAAATGCATAAAATTAATCTGTTTTTAGGAAACTTTTTATTTGATCTATTTAATAAAATTTAATACGGTTTACTGCGATAGCCGATATTGTATATGTTTCAGTAATATCAAATTTTAATTCTATTATATTTCGTTCTCAAATGAGAATAGAATTCATACCAAACACCTTGTACCAAATTTTGATAATAGATTTTATGTATGTCTGATGTATATATGCTAAATAGCATGCATATTAGGGCAATAAGTTTTAATGAAATCAGAGGAATTTATATAACTCTTGTATCTTTTATTTAAATTGCAATGTATATATATACATATATGGCTCTACATTGAAATATTAACGCGCAAATTTATGCAACTAAAATATAATATTAAATACAATTAAAGAGAATAATTTGATTGAAAAATTTTTCAGTAGCAATGCTGAAGTGTTTTGCATCAAAAATTAAATATAATTGCCTGAATTGGTTATAACATTTATAATGATTTGGAGTTATAACATTTGTAATCATAATATATGCTCATACAATTCATTTGTATAATATGAGAAAATAATATACCATAGATGAAAATATTCTCTTTATTATTTTACTAATACTATTTTATTGTTAAACTTTATTAATATTTCATGATGCGTGTCATTATGATATAAATACAATATAAAATGTAAAATTTTATTGGGATAGAGATACCAATATCTTTCTAATAAATAACCAATCGTAAAATGCATTGCACGTAATCGAGAGCCGTAACCATTCTTAATAATTCTTAATAATTATTATATACATGAAGATTGTTTTATTTTTAAATTTAAGTAACATATACACATTTTGTAATTAAATCGATGATTAGAAAAAAAGTATGTAAAATGCTATCGCAAATTAAGGTTTAAAGAAAAACAGTTATGACTGTTTAATCCGATATATTGATAAGATAATAAAGATGAAAAATGTTAAACCGTGAATTAATTTTGAATCCAATTTACCGATTCTTTTGCGTGATAAATGTGTATATGATTAGATTCGATCTTAATGATTTAAATAGTTTATATACACTTGATTAATGCAATACATTCACAAGCATACCATCTTTCTGCACGACCGTATTGTATGGTCCGAATTTTTATTTACGATATGCACCAAATGTAATGCACAGATATAGAAAAATACGTAAAAAAGTTACAAATGAAATTAAACCATGTTAAAATATCTTTCAGTGAGACATAAATTATAGATGAAGGAAAAAAGCAAAAGTATAAAGCTCTCCCATTTCTTTATATTCGTTTATACATTTACATGTTGTGCTTCAACTGACATTGATAAAAACATGACGTATATAAACAAATGTTCTTGCTGTAACGCATAACATGAAATAGTAACAAACTACATCCTGCCAGTTGTAATACAACAGAAATTAGTTCTTCTCATACATTGCGCGTACAGTTTATACACCATTTAAATCTACAGCGTGTATACATGTAACAAATGTTTTTACAATATTACAATGCATATATATTTATATATAAGAAATAACCGGTAAATATACAAATGCATTTGCGTTCATACACGTGAAGCCTTATTTCGTAGGCGAAAACGAAGTTGGACTTAATATGCGCGAATGCATTTCCCTTATTAAGGGTACGGTATAAGCGACACATTCGTCCCAACCGGGTGATCTCCACGCGCTCTCGCGCGTTTCTTTACGCGATTGAAGATCCTTGTAACCTAAAAAACGAAAATAGATATTATTCGATATGTATGAGGACGAACAAGCAACGTGTGTAAAAATAACGAATACAAACAGAACTTTACTTACACCAAATATGGTGAACATTGTACAGTCTACCAATTTGTGAAAAATAACCAGCGAATGGCTCATCATTGTTGCGCCTGTAATTAATAGCTTTTGCCCAATTGTTTCCCCATTCTATCATTGTACCTGGTTTTAAGCTATAACTGCGTATTTCATATTTGTTGGAGCCTTTTCGTTTTACCAACGGTGGCCAAAAACTGAATGCCAATAGATATTGCAAATGGCGAGATCTCAAGTAATTTCCTCGTTCCCTAAGCAGTCGTTGATAAGACTAGAGAAAATTTATGAATAATCATTATTGTATAGATCTGGCATTTTTATATATTAATTAAGCTAAAGTAATATTATGTACCTCATCTTGAGAAAGCACGGCCTGTGCATGGTCTATGCGTTCGTATCCACCGGTATATTGCCACAAGTGTAAGGCCTGATCCAAATCTCCCACTTCCACTGTCCACGAACCAACTAATTCACAGTTCAGTTCAGATTTTTTTGAATGTATAAGATTGACATTTTCCTCGCTGTACAATGATATAGAAAAAAAATGAAATAACACATGTTAAGTTTGGATCAGGTTTGCTTAAAGATTAACAAAAATAATAATAATCAAAAGCAATTGATATAAAGAGAGATACCTTTAGCGCTTGTACTAAATCCAAGAATAGAAGTCGCAAAACAAAAAGTATCTTAGCCATTCTGATATCAATTATACATAGAATACATTAGCACTGTGGGTAATAAAAGTTAAGTATCGAGATATAACAAAGAGTAGCTTTGTAATATACAAATACACAAAGATATCTAAATAGATTTCAAAGATCATAATTGCCAATAAATGACGGCGATAACGATAAGCGGAGGATATCACGATGGCTCAAGATAATTCCGAGGATTAATTCCGTTTCATCGGGTTACATGTAGGTCAACGAACTATTACGTACAACTCGGACAAGGTCACAAAAATGTCGACTCACTAATTTGCCAAATATTTGTCAATCGAGTCGGGACGAATGTTGTGGGTGTGCAGCGCATAAATGACCTCCTTGTCGGAGAGCATCCGCGAGTGCGACTCCTTCGTGGGCTCGATCTTCCTCACCAGGAGCTTGCTTATCCATCCCTCGCTAATGTCTCCCCGTTCCGATGACCTTGTTAGAGATCTACGACGAATACACACGTAATCTGACGAGCCGATGCCGAGCTCTCGCGTTTCCCGTCAATCGTTCGCGTTGACAAGCGCGGACGATTAACGCTCGCGCTTACCTTGCGACCGCGAGCAGCGGTAGATTCCCGTTGCCGGCGAGCGTGCGAGGCACCGCTCGGAATTTTCTCCTCAAAACGGCGGCCATTTCTTACTGGATCCACGCGCGGGAGTCTCTGCTGCGATTTACCGCTCGGACGAGCTCGTGACGTGCGATCGCAACGGGACGCGCGTTGTACCCGACGAAACTCTGCGGAAAACCGCAAATTTGCGCGGCCGGTTTATTTATATTCGCGATCCCCATACGTGATTTTTTCTTTCTACGCGGAAAGACGAGGCTTACGGCCATCGAGATCGAGAGTATTCTCGTCAACGCCGGATAAATATACAACGCAGGCGCATGCTGGACATAAGCCGCCGAGCTTCATATACGAGTGTCACTCGACTCGATCGGACCAATCCGGATGAAGAAATCCCGGCCCCGCTCGCGATTGGTCGAACGAGGCGCCTGACGTTAGCCGCGAGACTTTCCGCCAATCGCGAAGCGAGACGGGGATTCTGGGGGGGTTCTGGTGACATTTTTGCTCCCCGCGAGCGCCTGGGGATTTTCGGCGATCATCTTGACAGTTGACAGGCCGCGCCGGGTCAGCAGTCGGCTCGGCTGGCTTCGCTCGCTTGGAAATTTCTCGAAGGAGGGCACCAGTTATAAGTCGCGTTACCTTCTCGAAAGTACGCTTCTCGTGAGGATACTGGTCAACGCCGCCGCTGTCGCCGTCGTCGTCATCGCCGTCGTCATCACTCGCCGGTATACACGGTGGGACATGCACAGTGCTCGTATCGAGGAGGACTGAAAACTCGAGACCCGCATCTCGTCCATTCGGAAACCGAATAACGACAAGACGCGTACGTTTTACGCGCTGTCATACGAGAGGAATTAAAGGACGACGGTCGAGCGTTGAGGTGGGTGTCCCGGGTCGACCTGTCACTCGTCGACTTGTTCCCTTGTATGACAATCGCTCGATTAGTCGGTAGGTTAAATAAAAAGACGCGATCACGCGAGCATACGTGCGTGATCGCGTTTTTTTCGCGCCCTTTTTGCTCGTCGCGAAAAAGGGGTGAAATTAAAGGGGGATGCAGTCGCGCGCTAACGATGTTTGAATGAAGCAAGCCGGCAAGCCTTCTCTATTTTTAGATCGCTCTTGTGTAATCAGGAATTTGAACCCAACGTTATCGGCGAGTTTGCATTTCGATGCAATAGACACGTCGCAGGATAATACCTTTGTTTATTTATTATAAATGGAATGTTATAAATTTGTTATAAACGGGTTGAAATCGCGATAATTTCTCTCCCTGTCTATTGCACGAGAAGTTGATAAACTCGTCGCGATTGTATACAGGATGAAATTTTAAATCCTGTACCTATAATTTAGAATCGCCGAAGTTAAATTTAAATTGTATGACATTGACTCTAACGTTATAATTTGCTCATGAAAATATGAGCAAAAATGGCGCGAATCAATTGTTGTGCGACTTTCGAATTGACACGATTTCTTGTCAATATATCGATTGTCGTTTTAATATGTGTATAAATGCATGCACGAATGATCCTTAAAGTCAGATATATTCCTTTGTATTTATATATATTATTGATTAATTTTGTCTGTGTGCTCTTTCGAATGACGCAATCTTGACCTTCTTCGTTTCATTCATAAATTTGATCTTTGCCGCGCTTTTATTGGCCGCCTTAAATGTTTATATGCAAGTTTGAAATAAATAAATATTGAATAAATATGTTTCGGGAAGATAAAGGAAAAATCTAGACAGATCTAGTACGTGATAGATATTAAGAACGATCAATTGGTATTATTGTATAGAAAATTTAATTTTGATCGAATGAAATTCGATGAGTAATCGATTGAATCGCGAACGTCAATATAAATACATATAGCTATTAATTTTTCGGCGCACATTTCTCGAGCCGAAGTTTGTCGAATGTACTCGTACACTTATTTTGGCAGCTATTTTCGATCTCGATTACGAAAGATCTTAATTTATACATAACCGATATCCAAATAGAATGCGCTCATCTTTCGTGATCTAATGACGCATCAAACGCTCGCCAATTTTAAAATGCTACAATAGAGGGCGCCTGCAACACATAAGCGCGCAAAGCACGTGTTGGGTCTGCTGTCAAAAATTTTGTCATAAGTGACGCGAAGAAATATTTTCTTATATATCTATATTTTGATACATGTATCTCTATATCTATTTTTTTCGATATATGTATATTTATTTTATAATATTATTATAATATTATATATATATCTATATTTTTATTACATTTTATTCTTTTAAAGTCTATATATATATATATATATATATATATATATATATGACTTTAAATAAAATAAAATAATAAAAATATAGATATATAATAATAATAATATATATATATATATATATTTTAATATAATATATATTATTATATATTATAATATATATTATATTAAAATATATATATATATATTATTATATATTATAATATATATTATATTAAAATATATATATATATATATTATAAATAGAATAGAATAAAATGTAATAAAAATATAGATATATAATAATAATTAAATAGAATAAAATGTAATAAAAATATAGATATATAATAATAATAATAATAATATATATATATATATATTTTTTTATAATATATATTTTTTTTAATATAATATATATTATTATATATTATAATATATATATATATATATATATATATATATATTCCTGGACAAAATTAACGCATAATTTTTTTTGCACTTTTCTTTTAAATTTTTTCGTTAAAATTTAAATATCAGCTTTAAAAAAAAAGTGAAAAAAATTATGCGTTAATTTTGTCCAGGAGTATATATATAAAATTATGTATAAAGTCATTTTTTTTTTTTTGTTACATTCGTACGTAATTAACTTAAATATATAGATAGAGATTGAATTTTTAATTTCTCGGAATATATTGTTAATCCGTTTTTTTTTTCTCGATATAAATTTTTTTTCTTTGCAATCCTCGAAAATAATTGCAACGAAGACCCCATTATTGTAAGACATAGTGCATAAAAAACTACAAATTAATTAGCAACTACTCCTCCTCCCCCCCTCTCCTGTTAAGAATTAATATAGAGAGACTCAAATAAAAATGCTTCGGGTGTCTCTGAAGTTACACATCATCATACTAGCTTCATTATCTTGGCAGATTTTTGCTTTTTATATATATATATATATATATATATATATATATATATGTCTTTGTTTATGAATTTTTTTTAGACGAATCAAATTATTTATATTCAAGAACATACGTAACAACTTGCAATTGCGATCGGTGATTAAGCAACAATGAATAACAAGTGTGTAATGATACGAATAACAAAAATTATCTGAGAAAATTCTAAGATTTTCAAATAAATATTATACTAGTTCAACTTGATTCGAGTTTTGCAACAATATTCTCTCATGTGTATGTACTTGAAAAATTTTTTCTCTATTTTCAGTAGAAACTAGAAATCGTCAGTATTGGCAGTTATGATCTTTTAATGTTTCAAGATATTCTCGAGTACTTATCACATTTCTTAGCATTTATGGTCTTTTACCGCACGGTTGAAGGGTCATGTTGTTTCTATTGTGCATTCCAATGTCCAATGCTTATCTATATAAGATAGATTTCTTTATAAACCAATACATAGAGATCAATACAAACATAGAGACTAATTAAACTCAAAACGATATCGAATTAACAATAAGACAGAAATGAGCAATCGAATGCAGTAGTAAATAATAAATTCTGTTTAGAAGAAACGTAAAATCTTGAAAAAATATATATATATAGATAAAAATTATATACTATATATATATATATATATATATATATAATTTTTATAATTCTTATAATTAATATAATATTTATATATATTATAATTTTTATAATTAATATAATATATATATATATATATATATATATATATATAAATATTAGATAACGGAAGCTGAGAATCTAAAAGAAAATTGATACTTGACACTGATCCCAGATTAAAATCCTTTGATTGCTTTCAATTGAGTACAATGTATTATCAATTTATGATTTTAGATCATATTTTAGATCCTTTACAAAAATAAGAAGACAAATGTGATTAAAATATTTCCGAGGACGATAAGATCTAATCTAGTTATATTTACAACATTAATTTTTGCGATTTTCATTGATAAGTACCATTGAAAAAGGCTACTAAATTCACAAAAAGCACAAATATTAGATAACCGAAGCTGAGAATCTAAAAGAAAATTGATACTCGACACTGATCCCATTAAAATCCTTTGATTGCTTTCAATTGAGTACATTGTATTATCAATTTATGATCTTAGATCATATTTTAGATCCTTTACAAAGATAAGAAGATAAATGTGATTAAAATCTTTCCGAGAACGATAAGATCTAATCTAGTTATATTTACAACATTAATTTTTGCGATTTTCATTGATAAGAACCATTGAAAAAGACCACTAAATTCACAAAAGATATCTTTTCATTGATAAACATGGTGCATGGAAATAAACGAAAGTTCACAAAGTTAAGAAAGGACTATTAACTATTAACAACAAATATCGACGTGCAATCTTATATTCGAAAGAGCACACGGAAATTAATATTCAAGTTACGCGAAAGTTTTAATATGCATCAAACAGTAAAAAAGAAAATTACACGTGCCTAAAATACGTACGCCAAACTTTATATTTATTATATTTATTATATTTATATTTATTAAGACATTCATATTTAAAAAAAACTGGCGTATTGGTTAAATCGAAATGTATATTTCGAAAGTTATTGTTTCCTTATTTTATTGATAAGAACCATTGAAAAAGACCACTAAATTCACAAAAGATATCTTTTCATTGATAAACATGGTACATGGAAATAAACGAAAATTCACAAAATTAAGAAAGGACTATTAACTATTAATAACAAATATCGACGTGCAATCTTATATTCGAAAGAGCACACGGAATAATATTCGAATTACGCGAAAGTTTTAATATGCATCAAACAGTAAAAAAGAAAATTACACGTACCTAAAATATGTACGCCAAACTTTATATTTATTATATTTATTATATTTATTATATTTATATTTATTAAGACATTCATATTTAAAAAAAACTGGCGTATTGGTTAAATCGAAGTGCATATTTCGAAAGTTATTGTTTCCTTATTTCATTGATAAAAACCATCGAAAAAGACCACTAAATTCACAAAAGATATCTTTTCATTGATAAACATGGTGCATGGAAATAAACGAAAGTTCACAAAGTTAAGAAAGGACTATTAACTATTAACAACAAATATCGACGTGCAATCTTATTATATTCGAAAGAGCACACAGAATAATATTCGAGTTACGCGAAAGTTTTAATATGCATCAAACAGTAAAAAAGAAAATTACACGTGCCTAAAATAAATACGTACGCCAAACTTTATATTTATTATATTTATTATATTTATATTTATACTTATATTTATATTTATATTTTATTAATACATTCATATTTAAAAAAAAACTGGCGTATTGGTTAAATCAAAGTGCATATTTCGAAAGTTATTGTTTTCCTTATACACGCTAATGTCTATTTAAAATCGTCGTTCGCATTTCGATATAATTCATCCATTGGCTGCTCGATGCATATCGACATAAAAATTCGCGTGACGCACGACATCATTTTTCTCTCGTTGCAATATTTTGAGGGCGAAAGAACGTTTTCTTATATTTTCTCTTTTTCCATATCTATCTCCCTCCCTCTTTCTCTCTCTCTCTCTTCGCCCACACGTCATGTAATCCAGCTGAGCGGTAAACATCTACTTCCGCGTAGACTAAAACGCATCTACCGCGTGCGCGACGCGTGCCAATTTTCTTTGGCTTGCCGTGAGCGTGTCATCGAGTCGATGACGGCGATGAAACACGCGTTCGCAGCGTGATGATAAGATTTTTTCGAACGTACTTACAGTCGTTATTACTTTTAATCAGACGCGTTAACGTTCAGCAAATGACTCATCGCCTAGACTTTTCTCCTAGGTTTTTGTCGCGAAAATAGCGATCGGTTTTCTCATATAAAGCTTTTACATTTATACACTTTTATATACAAAAGTGAGATAATTATTTAATTCTTAAGATGACGTTATTTTCGATTTCGAGTAAAGTGATATGAATCGCGATATTTTTAATACGTATCTTTTCCAGACCAGGTTTTTCGATAAGATTATATTAATCCTTTATCTGAAATATCTGAGATTATTTTTAAGAAACCCCAGCAGAGTTAATGATAAGTCGAGTAATTAAGACAAAAATATTTAATCGGCAGATGAAAGAATCATGCGTAATCTATAATAATTTAATTTCCATGTCTCAAAAATAAATAGCATCCTCATCGATTATGAGTGAAATCGAGTGCATCGATACATCGGGCGATCTCCGTAAATCCGTTTTAACGACCTGTCAAAATCGTGGCATAGCGCAGATGTCGCGCGCGAAAGAAGGTCAGCTGATCGGCCACTCGAGGTAGAAAACGCACGTCGTTGGTAGTCGATCCGTATCCGCGGTCAGTGATCGATCACGCGTCTCGAGTGGTGTCACCTGTCCGTCCGACAATCATTCGGCGGCTCGTCATCGAGGTCGATCGTCGAAATCCTCGGCGGGAAACGTAATCGCGGGAAAGAGCGAGCGATATCGCGAGATATCGCGCGGGGCGGGAAGGGAGTGTGTTTACATCGCGGTGCATCCGAATGGGGATGACGGCAACGTCACGACGAGCTCGTTATTCTATCGGAGAAGCGATGACGCGATCGGAGAAGGGACGACGACGAGGACGACGACGACGGTCGAGAGGGCGGTCGGCGCGGGTGGCCGAAAGGTCGCGGCCTCCGCGATTGATACGGTTATAGGGAGTGCACTTTGGACCAAATGGTCGCGCCGGCTAAGAAGAATAAAGCGCGGCGTTAACGCGTTGCTTCAGTGTCGTCTCGGCCACGCAACGCGACGCCACTGCAAAATCTCGCCCGCTCTCGCCACATTTTTTCTCTATCGAACCCTCGATCAGGGAACATGGGCCCCGGCCAAGAGCGGCAGTAACGCCGAAGAAGTCGAGCGAAAAGCGTAGCACGAGGCGATCGCGAGCGATTTCTGTCAGAGGAAGAGACCGAGAGCGAGAGAAAGAGAGAAAGAGAGAGATAGAGAAGCTGCGAGAGAACGAGAAAATAAAAGAGATCTTTCGCTGCGAGTCTGTATGCGCGTGATTGCACGTGACACACGGCGTTCCGCGTGAACAAGGACGCTCATTGACACTGTCACCTTTCTTCTCTTCCCTTCCCCACGTTTTCCGTAAACTCACCGCATCGATCATGTCTATAGAACCGGGTAGCTTCACCTCCAACGGGAGCATGATCGTCGTGAGCAACAGGTTGCCGTTTGTGCTAAAGAGGAACGAATTAACCGGTCAGCTGGAACGTAAGGCCAGGTTAGTGTGACTCGCTTTAATGATAAAGAAATATATATCTATTATCTTATATCAAGAATAGATATTATTTATCGTACAAGACTATATATAAATATACTAGATTATGTATATGTGGATGATACATTAAAAAAAAATCTTATTTCTTGTCACTTGTAATCGATGACGTTTGTCAATATTTTTGTAGCGCTTTAAGTGTGATTATTGATATTCTTTGCATCGATTACATTACGATTCTTCTCATTTACATTTTAAATATAACTATATATGTAATCGACACGTACACTAATTATATGTATATTTATAACGGAATTTTTACACTATTCTTGTATTAATTTTACACTTTGATACTATCAAAAGATGTGTTTTTTTATCATATATATTTGCATTATCCTTTTGTGACATTCAAGTAAACTGTGTGCTCTCTCGCACGAGTTTTTTGTTATTCATTTATTTACAATCGAATGACACAATCGTAATATGTCATTTGCAATATTTAAAATTGATATCGTGTTGATATTCATATTGTTTTGCATTTCGTTTTATATTTTGACATATTTCGAGATAACAAACATGAGAGATTGAGCACGATTATTATATAAAGTTACATCACAGTCGTTATATCTACAATCACATTTTTCGAGAAATCATACTCTGTTAACAGGATATTTGTCATAGAGACGACTTTGTTTGTATTTTGTATATACAGCAATTTCATACACAGACAAAATATCATTTTACTATCAAGAAAAACGATTACTCAATTTATTTTTCTTTTTTTAAGTAATAGTTTTCTTCAATAAAGAATATATTCTTGATAATAATCTTAAAATATACTCATCACAAGTGTTAGAAAATCTCATTATCATGTACTCAAAAAAAGAAATTATTTTCTCTTCAAGAATATTGTAAAGTTGTATCAAAGAAAAATCAAACTTATTTTACGTCAACTCTTGTAATAAGCAAATTTTTGTTTTAATTTAATAATATTCTTGACTAAAAATACTTACTAAAATTCAGAATATATTCAATTAAATTTAATGCTTTTGGTGAACTTATAATATATTTGCGGGTATACAAACTTATGATTAAAATAAATAATATTTACTTGAATACAATATACATTTTTTTCTGTGTAGTAGAACTCATGTCAGTAATTGAAAAATCTCGATCATATTTAAATGTCTTTGATCTACGATGATTAGAATCGTGAAATAAAGGATAATAAGAAATTATGCAGGTCCAAATAAATGCACTTGTCAAATAAAAAAAGAATACGAAACGTGTAATAAAAAGACCAGTTATTTCGAAAAAAAAATGCATCATAAAAAAATAAACACGTGGCACATATACGAGGACACAGTTAACAATAACAGATCAATGACGTAACGGAAGTGATAATGTAATGAGCAACGAAGTTCGTTTAAAACTCGTATCTGGAGAATGAATTAGGTTTGTGATTATCTTTACATTTGCAAATATTTGATAATATGATCTCGAATATTAGCTCTAGCACTGTTTGCACTTGTCAACGCAAGAGTCACTATCGATCATTAATTTGCATTCGTCAAAACCAACGATTGAGAAATACAATGTATGTCGCAAAAAAATGCTCATAGATGATTAGTGCGGTAACGATTGAGATAATTAATTGAATTGATAAGAGAACAAGACAAAAAAAAATTGACGAGCATTATTCGTAAAAGTACATATCTTTCTCTTGCTTTCTCTTAATCATATTCAAAATAATTTTTTTTGCGAGCGTAATCTAATCGCGTTTACGTAGAATACAAATGTTAATGGTCTTACAAAATATCACGCGAAATTTATGTATTCTTGATACGAGTAGATTAGTTGGAAGAGTAATGTAATTTCTTATTTGTTCCTTACTTACGTTGACATCAAAATGAAAGAAATATAATCGTACAAAACTTTGATAAACACGATTAATCAATCACTGTTTGGTTTCTAATTACTTTTTTTACGATATTCGATTAAATATATCTCCGTATCGCGAGGAGAAATATTTTCAATTTTTTATAAATATTGAAAAAAATATAATTTTATTTCAAGGAGATTAATTAACATTAATTATTTGATAAGTGGCACTTTGGCATTATTTACAGCATCATTTTTTTTCATATAAATTTTTTTCAATTTAAAATTTTTTAATTTTGTAAAAAAGTGACAATTTTGTTCCATTATTTCACGAATGATAACGATATAATATTTCTTCCGACATTATTTCTGATACATTTCTTAAATATTTAATCACCTTCGAATTCCACAAAACGACGAAATAAAATATTCTTGGCGGAATGATAACCAATTAAGTACAAAGTAGTTTGATAAATATAATTATCGGAAATTTTTTCGAAGCGTCTACCAATGAATTGCATACCAGCCGCGTCATAATCGCACGTGTCTACCTCGTGTCTGCCGGTCACGTGTCGTGCTCCTGGACACCCACGTTATCGTCTTCGCATAAGAGCGCACGAGAAATTCACGCCGAATCATGGAAAAAATATTTATTGATACGAATGACCAATTACCGATTATTCCGAGCCGATAATGTGCGAGAACCGGTTAAATTTGATAAAAGACTTATCAATATATTTGATTGCGCGGATTATATTATCGTACACGCGCGTACATTGAATATAAAGAATCGTTCTTATCTATTATATAATCTTCTTTTTCTTTTTCTAGCATATCGCTCGATGTGATGTGCTATAAAACGATTAACAAGATTGATATAAAATGTCCAGGGATATAAAAAAAAATTAAGCGCCACAAAAAAATTAAAATAATAAATGCAGACAATCATATTGAAATTTTACGTTCGATTTGATAAATCTCAAAATGACCATAATAGTTATTTTTCTAATAATTATTTAAATTTAATATTTTTTAAGTGGATCATGTACAAGATGCACATGTATAAATCGACGTAATAAATTTCTCCTTGTATAATCGCGTAGATGAGATGTAGAAACAATAATTATAATCACTCAACAAATGGAAAAATATCGATCGCGATAAGAAACAGCATCGTCGCAAGGTTTGTAAACATCGTATTCATTTATACCAGAGGACTTGGAGTCACGACTTAAAGTCAAACATCAGATCGCTATCTTTGATGTAGGAAAATGTTGACGCGATATTTTCCAGCGATACAAATAATCGTAAATAAGTATAGTGTACGATCTCTCTACAGGATTTCTCAGACACTCAATCTTCTTTCATCTTTGAATTTTTTTATTAATTTGATTTGACTTTCTCTCGAGAAAAATAATCGCGATAATAGTTCACGATTTTAATGTAGGATTTATTCGAGAGTAAAAAACATGCGTCAATTGCCACGAACATGTAATTATCACGTGCGAAAATCAGAAAGAAAAAACACTATAAATTGGAATAATTTCTTGGAGGAAGTAATTTTGGAGTAATTTCAAGACGTCGTCATTTCAAGACGTCGTCATTTCAAGACGTTCGTGCGAATTTACGCACTGGATGCACATGCTTTTAAGAAATCTCTTAGTGATCAGTACGAGACGGACATAAGTAATGACGCGATTGTATATTACATAAACGAGTTAATATCATTATACTCAATGTCACTTCTGACAGCGTATGTGGATTATTAAATGTATAATAACTAATTACAACGGTAATTACAATGTTCTTGCAAAAATTCATGCGAATCTTTCAGTTTAATAATATATTATAATCAGGCTATTTTCCACTTTTATCATTATGAAACATCGAGGAAAATCGATGTAAAGTATAATTAGGTATAACTGAAACTTTACGTCATTTTAAAGAGATGAATATTTATTGTTAACAAACTAGCGGTATATTATATTTTTATAGCTCTTGCCAAGACGCAATTATGACGCAACTAATTTATGCAAAATCAAATAGAGAGATTCATCTAAATAGTAAATAATATCGCACTCTCACACACATTGAGATGACGCAATTTTTTAACACAAGACAGGAACCGGTAACATTTGATTTTAAATTCTATAGCGTAAAATTTTTTTATAATCTATTTTGATAAAAAAGTGTTTTAAAAGTATTTTTGTCTGCCTCTCCACTTTTGGATATTTTTTCACATTTTTGATTGTTTATGTATAATATTTATGTATATATATGTATTTTTTTTCTCATAAACTCTTCTTTTTCATAGCGCTGGCGGTCTGGTAACTGCGGTAGCGCCGGTTGTCATAAGTGGAAATGGAATCTGGGTTGGATGGCCGGGAATGCACATGGAAAATCCGAACGAGCCGATCCCCGAATCCGATCCCAACGATCGCACACCTACCGCCGGTTTATTATCTCGGAAAGTGAGTCAATTCTCAGTGTTAATAGCGATCGATTTTTCGTTTGTATGTAGAAAAAAACCACTGGTATATTTTTAATTTTGATACAAACTTCTTTCTGCAATTGACATAAGTGGATGTGCGTTTTAAGAAAAAACCACTGGTATATTTTTAATTTTGATACAAACTTCTTTCTCTGCAATTGACATAAGTGGATGTGCGTTTTAAGAGAAGAAAAATTGAAATCTTAAAATTATATTATTAGGCTTATGTTGATCTCTATGTCGAAATTTCTGAAGAATTTAAAACAGTAAAATCTACTTCTTCTCTAAAATTTAAACTGATTCTATAAAAATACATGTGATCATGTTTTTTTACATATCGAAATATTTTTGAATCAAATGCATTTTGTTTCATTGAATTTCATTCAAACGAGAGAAGCGAGAAAATTTTTTAGCTCAAATTAGCCATATCTGAGCCAGGTGAAGTCTTATCATTATCGCCACTTACATTACGTTTCACTCACCTTGGCATTCACAATATATCACGTGGCGAAGAAAACCATTCCCCTCCTCGACCGACCTGTAATATTCCGTCGTCAAACATGTTGAAAATTCTAATGTGATTCTTTTCCGTCAAGTAATGTGTCGATTTAATCTCTTTTGTTTTTATCTTTTATTTGCAATACTAACTATCAATGTTATTCTCGATCGATACTCGAAGAATATATTTTATTATTATATCTGTTTAATCGATCTGTTTTAATCGATCATCAAAAATTAATCGCTCAGCAATTGTTTATAAAAACAATAAATTGTCGGAGTAGCATAAACACGAGAATTGCTGGCATGATTGAGAAAAATAATTAGTGCAACAAATCAATTCGGAGATGGCCTTTGCCTACCCTCTCGTCGTTAAAAAGTTCGGTGACAGTTAAAAACAGCTTATTTATAGATTGTTTTCACGGCCATATCACATATTTTCCGGCAAGAGCAATATGACTATTATGCTTACTGATAAATGATCATTTTTTTCTCTTTCCACATGCAGAGTAATATACAGCTTCCAACATAATAATATATTATCTACTTTATTGATTATCATAAATTATTTTATCTCCAAGACAGATTAAAATAATATAATATCATAGAAACTTTTATTAGGAAAAATATAAACGCGAATAAAGAAACGACAGAAACTAAAGATTAATTGCACACTTGCAGAATAAAATCATTCGTCATTTTTAAAATTGAAAGAGAAACATATAAAGATTTTCATTTAATTTTGGAACGATGGGATTCGCAAGGGAAGCCAGGAATTTTAATTTATAAAATATATATTTGTTATTTATGATTTATTGTTTCCTGCTTTCAGGAAAAAAATATATTTTGCAAAGCTCTTAATAATAATATATTATCTACTTTATTGATTATCATAAATTATTTTATCCCCAAGACAGATTAAAATAATATAATATCATGGAAACTTTTATTAGGAAAAATATAAACGCGAATAAAAAAACGACAAAAACTTAAAGATTAGTTGCATATTTGCAGAATAAAATCATTTGTCATTTTTAAAATTGAAAGAAAAACGTATAAAAATTTTAACTTAATTTTGGAACGATGGGATTTGCAAGGGAAGCCAGGAATTTTAATTTGTAAAATATATTTGTTATCTACAGCTTATTGTTTCCTACTTTCGGGGAAAAATATTTTGTAACAGATCATTCTGCCAATGGATCCAAAGGTTGGTCGAGATGAATGAATCCGAAATGCTGATGGCTGTGATCTGATGTCACGGATATTCGTGTCGCGGGGTCGTAAATCGCGTAGGGTTATCGTTGCGTGACGCGTTGGAACCCCCGTTACGTCTCTATCATCCCCGGATGATGACTTTTGTTAAGTCTTTGGCGCTATCGGCGACGCGATTAAAGCTATCGACAACGATTAAGCACGGATTAACGTATTACGCCCATGCGGACATCGCAATGAGGATCACGTGAATCTTGCGCAGACGAGAACTTTTTAATATCGCCGATAACAATGTCTGATAGCCTACAATATTGTTTAATTAATGACGACGACTATTGGAATCGCGATGATTGGAATTGTAGGCTGCATCGTAGGGTGCGATAATTATCGTCAAGTAAAGAAATTTTATGCAACAAATTCTTCTGCGATATGTAATTTACGTCCAAAGCTCAAGGATTATTCAACGAACTTCTTGGAATAAAAAAACATTTAATAAAAAAAATATACGAATAAAAACATACTATAAAAGTGCATTTTTGTATTTTTGCAAATCGATATATTCTCAAAATATCGCTGAAAAATTAATAAATCTTATTTAACTGAATTGTAAAAATCTCTCAATATTTTTGCTTTTTTTTACTTTTCTTCCATCAGCATACGTCTTTCGTTCCCCTCTTAGCAGCTCTATTTTGTCTATCGCGGCTGGAATGTTCAATAATATATTCGCATAACATGAAGAAAACAAAGGGGGAAACAACATTAAAAGGGGGAAAAGCTGACTATCATGTCACGTGGAATGTACACGCGATAACGAGTAATTAAAATGTTTACGTTAGGTTTCTAAATAGCCCATTAATATGAAATAATGACGCAAAACATGTTTTTTTTATGTCACATAAAAATTCGACCTCTGGTTGTGCGGTTTATTTTCCCCTTTTTTCCTTCTAAATATATAAATAACATATATGAGATGAAAAACAAATTTAAAATTATTGTCCTTTAAATTAATTTCTTAAATTAATTGTATGCAAAATCTTTTGTCCAAGAATTATTTATTTCCAAGAATCAAAAGTTTACATCTTATTTCATTTTATTTCTTTTTCCTAGTAACATATCTCTTGTTTCTGATCTCTCTAGCATTATTATCGGATAATAACAATCGATAATCGATCGTTCTGTGAGATCTTTGTCTTGCATAAATTATAATCGAATGCATCGAATGCGATTTGAGACAATTTCTGCGAAGAGCTATCAACATGAAAAAATATGATTTCTTAATTAAATTTTTAATTAATTTAATTTATAATTTAATTTATAATATATTAATTTATAATTTAATTTATAATATATTTTATTATTCGAAAATACTGCTTTTAATTAACAATTCCGAGACTTTGTCGCGATATCCATTTGAAGTTGAAATTCATCGAGGTCATCTCTTGGTTCCTCCCGATTCTGCTCGATGAAAGAAATCGTCAGCGGAATTGATACGTTTTATCGTATCACGCGATTAAGCAACTTCGCGACGACGAAGATTCTCGAAGGAAACGATAACAATGCGCGATAGATTCAGTTGTAAATGCATATATACACGATGAGGAAAAGAAAAGCTTTCCCTGACCTCTCTTAGTTAATGTGGACCGGCGATATCCATGAAAGGAAAACAAATGGCAGTTCGCTGTTGGTTGTGTCTATCGTTTGAAAAAGCATTAAATCTTATCGCTCGTCGATTGTCCACTTGCGTCAAACGCAGAATGAGCTTTCTTGTAGCGCGGCTTGTTTTCACACTCGATCAGAAATAAAGGAAGCAATGTCGCGAACAAAATAACGGGATAACGAGAAGCGATGTATTAACAAAGGGAGGCGGGGTCGATATCGAGTGCAAAAGACTCCAGACTTACGCACTTCCGATCTGTCAGTCTTATCTATTTCACCTTCCTTTTCTACTTTTTATTATCACTATCTTACCAAGGTTTTTCCTTTCATAATATCTTTCCAGACCTTTCGAAATATCCATCCTGATATTTGAGCGTGATTTTCTAGATTTAAGCTGTACATCTTGTCATCTAGTGTCCTTTCTCTCTGTCTTTAATTTTTACATAAAAAATTGTCGAAACAATAAGAGTCTTGAATTCGCTTTACAGTCATTAGTTAGAATATATGACTGGTAATAATTTAATTCAAAATATTATACATGACGAGAGATATGATGCTTTAATCATTGTAGTATTAATTTTAATAAATACTCTTATAAATTTAAAAAACATTACTGCTTTTATTAAATATGAAATATAATGTGTCAGAAAATTCTACCGATGTTATGTGGCTGCAATTTGAATTATTGTAATAACAATGAGAAGCATCGCAAAAATGCAAAAAATGAGGAAGAATTGTAATTTCATCGCCTTCTCAAATTGCTCTCTCTTTTTATAATATTACTAATATTGTTCTGTCTTTGTTTTCAGGTTGTTGCGGTACACGTTGATGCTGGCATCTTCGATTCATATTACAATGGATGTTGCAACGGAACCTTCTGGCCGCTCTTTCACTCTATGCCGGATCGGGCAACCTTCATCGCGGAGCATTGGCGCGCGTATTCTATAGTTAACGAAGAATTTGCCGCTAAAACGGTACGATTGTATGCTTGTGATGATTGGCTTTGCGATTCGAGAAACATATTTTTATCTTAATCGAATCAATTGAAGTAATATTGGTTTCTCCTTATTATATGAAACAAAATCATATAAATGCGGATTAAATATCATTAAGCAAATAATATAATGTTGAGTACATTAGACATTAAGAGCTAAAAAAGTGAATAATTTTTAATGAATCTGTCGTTGCAGGTCAGTGCCTTGGAACAAATTCACAAGGAGCAAGAGAATCAATCCAACGGCACGCCGTTGGTATGGGTTCATGATTATCATCTGATGTTAGCCGCCAATTGGATTAGACAAGCGGCTGATGAGAAGGATCTCAGACTTAAATTAGGTTTCTTTCTTCACATACCCTTCCCACCATGGGACATCTTTAGACTCTTCCCATGGGCGGACGAGATCCTGCAGGGTATGCTTGGTAAGTGTTTCTGTTAATATTTTCTCGAATTTTCTTAGATAAGGCCTTAATAACTAATTTTTGTAATTCGCTTATTCGTAATTCACTTGTTTAGGATGCGACATGGTGGGTTTTCACATTCAGGATTATTGTTTGAACTTTGTGGACTGCTGTCAGAGGTGCCTTGGCTGCAGAGTGGATCATAAGAATTTGCTAGTCGAACATGGTGGCAGAACGGTACGAGTAAGGCCGCTGCCAATCGGCATTCCATTCGACAGATTCGTCTCGTTGGCAGAGACTGCCAACAAAGTCATGCAATCGAATCAAAAGATCGTACTCGGTGTCGATCGACTAGATTATACAAAAGGTCTTGTTCATAGATTGAAAGCCTTTGAGATGCTACTGGAGAAACATCCCGAACATCGTGAACAGGTCTGTTTAAATGCATTTACTTGCGTAGCGCATGCAAATTGTTTCGTAAATTAATTAATCTAAGACATCAGACAAACAATTATAATAAGTATTAAACAAGGATATTTAATCGTGTCACAGGTAACAATGTTGCAAATCGCAGTGCCTTCACGTACCGACGTTCGCGAGTATCAGGATCTGAAGCTCGAGATGGATCAATTGATCGGTTGTATAAACGGTCGCTTCACAACACCCAACTGGTCGCCCATACGTTATATTTACGGCTGCGTGAGCCAAGATGAATTAGCCGCATTCTACAGAGATGCTGCCGTCGCTCTTGTCACACCACTCAGGGATGGTATGAATTTAGTTGCTAAAGAATTCGTCGCCTGTCAAATCAATCAACCGCCAGGAGTGCTGATAGTATCGCCGTTTGCCGGTGCGGGCGAAATGATGCACGAGGCCCTGATTTGCAATCCTTATGAGATTGACGAAGCTGCGGAAGTAATTCACAGGTACGTATATGATTGTCCATTGTAATAAAATTAATCTGACAAAATTGTCCACGCAATTAATATTAACTGTCCACGAAATTTTACTTCTCGTCTAATCTAATATCAATCATTTTAAGATATACATTAAAATAATATTAAAATAAAATTAAGTAAAATAATTTAAAATTTTACGTAGAGCTCTTACTATGCCCGAAGATGCAATTAATATTAACTGTCCACGAAATTTTACTTCTCGTCTAATCTAATATCAATCATTTTAAGATATACATTAAAATAATATTAAAATAAAATTAAGTAAAATAATTTAAAATTTTACATAGAGCTCTTACTATGCCCGAAGATGAACGTACGTTAAGAATGAATCACTTACGTCGACGTGAAAGAATATATGATGTCAACTATTGGATGAAGTCCTTCCTTCAGGTGATGGGATCGCTCGAAGAACGTGATTCTGTAGGTGCTACCACAATGCAGCCCGTGACTATGGATGATTTCGACGATTACTTAAGCAAGTAGGTATTAAATGCGTTAAGAGATGTGCATGACTGGGCCCGACCAGCGCATGCGCATGAACGGGATATATCTATATAAGGTATTATACAAGTATATACAAAAGTAAAAAAGAATCAAAGTAATTATTATCTAAAGTTAAGAATTACTGCATTATATAATTATTACTGCATTATATGATTATTTTTAAATTTGCATTAAGATAGTACTAATCTAAACTAAGATAGTACTAAACGAACCAATTACGCTTCTAAGTAATATTTTTAAGCTAAGCATGAGTTTTGGTACGTCGCGGCGTGGCGACAATATGGCTATGCTTATATACATACGTCGCTATGATGGCAATGACGAAGAATTGAATTATAATCTTGCATCTCTTGCACTATGTGGGATATTGATTCTATAATATCCTTACATTCTTGGGGCATATAAAAGAGATCCAGAAAACGCTTTTTCGAAAGACGGCGGGCCCGCGCGAGCGAATGTTACCTGACTCATGACGAAAGCCGGATAACGTCCAGTGACAACCACATGTCCCCTAGGTACATCGGTGAGAATCATAAGTTAGCGCTCCTCCTGGATTACGACGGCACACTAGCGCCCATCGCTACTCATCCTGACCTAGCGATCTTGCCACTCGAAACGAAAAACGTTCTGCAAAGGTTGTCAAATATGTCGGACGTTTATATAGCGATCATATCGGGCAGAAACGTGAACAATGTAAAATCGATGGTTGGAATAGAGGGTATCACGTATGCCGGAAATCATGGATTGGAAATTTTACATCCGGATGGTAGTAAATTCGTTCATCCTATGCCGGCTGAATTGGAGGACAAAGTGGCCAGTTTAATGCAAATGCTTCAGGAACAGGTACATGAACAGTTATATATGAGATATACATAAATGTGATACTTGAAATATTTTTCGTTAATTGAAATCTCTGTAATGGCTATATAAAATCGTTATAATGACATTATCTGTTTTTTTAATAAATTTATGCACAAAATCACGCGTGATTTTTGTGAAATAATTAAGAAATTATGATGATAAATATATTTATTTTATATTTATCTGTCTGCTTGTTAAAGCTTTGCAGGGACGGTGCTTGGGTCGAAAATAAAGGAGCGCTTCTCACATTTCACTATCGCGAGACACCGATGGAAAGTCGTCCCAGGATGGTGGAACAAGCTAAAAAACTTATCGAGGCCGCTGGATTTAAAGCCTGTGCCGCACATTGCGCTATCGAGGCAAAACCGCCGGTCGAATGGAACAAGGGCAGCGCTTCCATCTATATTCTACGTACAGCATTTGGTCTAGATTGGAGCGAACGTATCAGGATTATATATGCCGGAGATGATGTTACAGATGAAGATGCGATGAAGGTACGATTTTTTTTTTTAATTTCTGCCCGAGCAACAATATCTCTCAATCTATTAAAAACGACATTCATTATCGTTCTGTGATTCTCATGAGAATTTTAATCTTTTTGCATAGACCTTGAAAGGTATGGCTGCAACTTTCCGCGTAACGTCATCGCACATTGTCCGCACGTCCGCAGAGAGACGTCTGCCCAGCACGGATTCGGTGCTCACGATGCTAAAGTGGGTCGAGAGGCATCTCAGCAGACGCAAGCCCCGCAACAGCATCGATATCCCGGGTATTCCGTCACGATTTCGGCGCAGCAGCGGTGGGATCACGATGGAAATGTCTTACACACCACCAAGAACACCTCTTGAATCGTAGGTTACGCTCAAATATCCTTCGTTATATATTGAGCACGATATATATTATTTGTCTTAGGGTTGTGCACGCAGAGTCATTTACGCCTTGACTCATTTGTACACGCATATCGGAAAATATGCATGGCCCAAATAAAATTCTGATATGCGTGATAATTTACATGTTATGATCATCAAATCACTCCTATGTCTTGTAGCGTAAAATATATTAACAGAAATACAGGAGGAGCAAAAGGAAACTAAAGAATTGCTATGAGTAAATTTAAGAGCGATAAAAAGAAGATATCAAAATATGTCGACGAGATCTGTATCTAAATTGTATGTCGAGTGTAGAGTATAAAAGTAGAATATATAAAGTAGTATTGTAGGAATATACAAAGAGATACTCGCGGTTGAAAAGTCGAAATAAATGATTCTTTTCTCGATTGAAAGCATGATATCGATATCGTATTATCAACGCAAACATTGACTAAAGAGTGCGAGGAACCAAATCACTCAATTTATCATGTAGCTTTTTAATGAATCCATGTTGATTCATGTTTTTTTTCTAATATCGATTAAACGATTTTAGCCCGAAAAATATTCAGCTCATACAAAGTGCGATATCGCGATCGTTGTTTTCCGTGCAATTCAAATTTCGGCTCTACAAGATTTTGTATATATATACATATATATATCTATTTTTCGGTATATTCTCTTATTGAATCATTAATCAGATCACATAGAACATAATATCATATGTTCATCTACAAAAATATAGTTAAAGCAGTTAAACTCTTAGTGTCTAAGTTTGCGCGTGTCGCTGACTAAAGGAATAAGTACTCGACAAATAATACAGTAAATTAAAAGTGCAAATGTCATAATTGTGTCTTATCTTGTTAATAATTTCTATCAGTAACAAAATGAAAATAGACACAATTGTCCTAGCTCTTTTTCTTGGAAATGATTATATAATAATTTATTTATTTTTGATTCCTTTTTTTCCTCCTTTTTTTTAAACGGTCAATCATGAATATAAGAAATATCGATGATCAGATTTCGAACAAATGCAACACTAAGAATCCCCTTGATCCCGTTCATTACATTTTATCGGTCTTCTTAGAAATGCGTTTGGATGCGCGCGTAAGTCGCTTTTGATATTAAACTGTAATAAATAATAACCTTGCTATTATTTATTACATTTTAATATCAGAAGTAATTGGGATTTTTTTTTTGTATATAGGAATAGAAGCTTTAGCTTTTAATTTTAGAGGCTGTATACTTTTCATTAATGTCAGTAACATATCAAAGGTTACCAAGAAACTGTGCCAATTTCTATTTAATGTCGCGCAATAACAGCGAATAATTATTAATATAATAATAAGAAACGTAAAAATATATGAATGAACATTTTACAGGAATTTTTCGGCTGAAAGTCTAACGACCACGCAAAACTGTGGACGAATAATCATTTAATGCGAGATGCCTCAAAAAACAAAATTTTAAAAAAGGTAGACTCAAACTAGATTTTACACTTTTTCTAAATAGAATAAGTCGCGATATGTAAAAAGAAGGAGGCGAAAGAAAGTACTGGTCTTTACTGATATTATAATTGTTTCCGCGGTTGTATTTATGATTACTAGCGATAATAAATAAGAAAGCTATATGCATATATATATATATATATATATATATATATATGTGTAATAGACTCTATGTCTTCTATAAGATAATATTGTGCGTTTCTTTATACCACCTGATGATACTGACTATAAACTGGTATAAACTAGCAGCGCGCATATCCGTCTCTTATCATGAACTTATTTTGAAGAGAAACATTTTCTGAAAATAATACGGAACTGAGAAAGAGAGAGAAAGAGAACATCATTGTACAAAGCATAAATGTATACAAAATATAATTCAAAAAAAATTATAAAAAAGAAAAGAAAAAAAAAGATGTCTCAGAAAAAACTTAGAATTTTGAAAAAAATTGTAACTCAAGAAAAGAAAGAAAAATGTCTCCAAAAATAATCAATAATCCAATCAAATTTAGCTATTTTAACCGGTTATGTAAGTAAAAACAAAGATTTATTTTAAAGTGAAACTGTGTTAAATTGCATAAATAAAATAAAAGAGAAAGAGACAGAGAAAGATAAGAGAATATATATATTTATATTATTTATTATAAAAATTAATTAGAATTGATATCTATGGAAAAATATTATTTTCAATTAATGTTATTTTATTATCGCCATTTAGCTTTTTTCTAAAAACTCATTTCTTTTAAATTGGTTTTAGAATATAATGTTGCGCATTATTGAAATTTTCCAATTATTTTTCCTTTTACATAACTTTCTTCTATTGAAATTTTTTTAATCAGTTTAAAATATCTAGTATATGCGCATTTTTTTCTATCATCAGGTTGTAAATATAATTCACACACATGAAATTAATTAATTCCTTACGTATAAAGTAGAAGAAAAGATGACGATCAGAGGAATTTCTCAGGTTAATTTCTTGTGTAAGGAATCTATCTAGAGATGTGGAGAAAAGTGATTAGCAATTAGGTATAAATTATTGGCTTCAAGCTTCCACAACTGTGTGAAACTTAGGAACGCAGATCGAATTCAATAATCTCTACTTTCGCCTTTGTATTTATTAGTCAATTATAAGAATTGTCAATGTAAGTAATAAATGAGCGAGATGAAGAAGAAAAGAATGAAATAAAATTCATTTTTATCGCTAAGAAACAAAAAAAGAAACCAAACAAATGTAAATTGTAGCTGTCAAGGATACGCTATATCGAGCATATCGCATAATGTCATATCTATTGAAAGTATACAAAGAAAAAAAATATGTATATAATGAGATATATGTGTAAATTAAGCGTATAAGATCCTATCATATGGCCTTAAAGCAAAATCTCTCCATCTCCTTTTCCTGCGTCATAAAAAAAGGAAAAGAAAAAAAGTGCTCCATTTTACGTTTTGTAAAAATACTTAGTTTTACCTCGTTATACGTTATTATGCAGCCGTGTGTGAAATAAAAACAACCGCACGAGATAGTACGAGTAAACGACCAAAATTGGTTTACTACCCCGTTTCTGTAAAAGCGAGCTCACAAAACGCAGTGCAAGAATAAACATTGTTTATAAATTACTTGTGCGCGTGTTTTTCTTTCCTTTTTTCTTTTATGCTGCACTATAAAATAAAATTCCAACGATCTAAAAGCGGATACTAGATGCGTAGATTTAATTTATACACATACATGCATACACGCATATGACGATAAATAGCCACATTTTTAAATTTAATGAAACATGGATGAATATTAAATAATTAAGCTTTCCTGAAGAATCGAATTTCTCGAGGGAGCTAATTCGATTTAATGTAAGAAAAGCTATTTGAAATTAAATTTCTATCTGAAAAGAATTATTCTCGATTACATTGAGAATATTTGTACGCAAATCGAATAATCGCTGTTCTTTCTCTCTCTTTTTCTTTTCAAGAATTTAATCACGCTCCGACAATAAATAACGATAGGAATGTCGGGCTAGCCGATATCGCGTTTGTATCGTCGTTATTTTTATCGGCGTAACCTCTGATGCGTTGAGAAATATCTCAAGCCAGCGATTAAAAATGTTTTTTTTGGGGTTTTTTTTCAACAAACGTGTCACTGATACTTGCCCGAGAGCAGAGCGAAGCGGTGACGCAACGGGCCGTTACAAGCGCTACGGATAATAATAATCGATGCGGATAGAGGGAGATGCGGGAAAACACATGTGCATGGATTTTTATTATTTTTTTTATTTATTGTTTCCTCTAATCGATATCGCATGGATTCACAAACGAGAAGTGTTAATATCCAGTTATACTCGCGCACACACTCCCGGGTCTTCTCTCTCGTAATATCGGATAGAATTTTCTGAGGAAAAATAGCTTATGAATAAAAGTGGCAAAACATATAAATTTCTTTTGAAATAAAAATTTTTAATAATTATTTTGAAAGAAATTATCAAGATTTTTCTGTATGTATAATAGGTATGAATTAAAACGTCTTTCATTTCTATGAGGGAGTGTCGAAATGCAACTTCATCGAAGGATATAATCGAGAAAGAGACTTCGATTTGCAGCCCTTTAAAGCCAGGCTGGTAGATGTTTCGATGTCGATTTTGTTGGAAACATCCAAATATTTTCATTAGAGAAGGCCCCATCGAGCGGAGGGTGGGCCGCATGATTTTCACGGGACCCTTTTCGAAGGGACTCGATCGACCGGCCCGATTCGGGCGCCTTTCACGCCGAGGATCGCTACGCGAGAGCGATCCTTTCCCGAAGGATTCCGGGCGATCCCGCAGTCGCTGTATAAAGAGACGGATTACACGGTGTCCATTTCAAGATGTACAAGGAATTGGTGTTTGCGGTGAGTCTTTCCTCTCTCTCTTCCTCCCCCTGCGACCCTGCTCTCCTATCCTCGCTCTCCTTCTCTCCTTCCTGGCGGCTCCTGCGGGCGTATACGGAGCACGGTAGGGGCATTATCTTCGCTGTTTTGCCGATTCAATTGTGTGTGCGGAGAAAGGCGGCGTTTAACAAGAGTTTAATAAAAGGCAAACAGTGCGGGGTCCTCCTCTCTCGCGCCGTCCTCGTTTCTTCCGCTTCTGCGCGCGCGAGAATCGGTCCCTCCCTCTCCTCTTCTACCCCTCGTGATCGTTCTCTTCGTCGAAGGGATTACCGGGAAAACCGGGCCTGTCGGTCCGCCGAAGAATGGAGGGAATACGCGAAAAGGAAAGAGATTCGAGAAAGGATCGCAGCTGCCACGCACCGATGGCCCCACCAAAAAGTAGAGCGATTCCTCGCTTTCCCTTCGGATTTTTCCGTTTTCGCTGATCCGCGCGGGATGTAAACGGGCAGTAGAATGTATTTCGAGGAGAAGCCAACTGCGAGAGCGGATGGACAAGCGGGATCCTTCGATCGAGATGAGTTTTGAAAAACTCGATTCAAGAGTCGAAGAGCTTATGCATCTCCAAAGCGTCTTAAATATTTATGCTTTTCGAGACACACATATAAATATATTATTTTAAATAATATTTGCCATCTCAACTTTTTGAACAATTCTCTTCTCTCGCAAGATATAATTTTAATTGTTCAAAAATATGTACGTTTTTCACTCTTTTATTACGAGACTCGTTTTTCATTTAAATCGCCATCACTATTAGAAATAAACTCGTTTGGATCAAATAGGGATGAAATAAAATACGAAAATTAAGATACATTTATAATTTGAATTTTGAGAAAATATTAAAACGCTCCACCTCATTTTTTTATCATTAAAACTTTGCGAGAAGAAAAGGACACGCATTTTCCAAAGTAGATTATTCCAGGAAAAGTACACGAATACTCTCGACTATTCCACTTTCATGTATACATTTTTAAAACGGAGTAGAAAAAAGTCAAGACACCTCCGCCTTGGAAACGATCGATCGATCGTTAAATCGCGAAATCCGCCCTTCCTTTTCTCATATTTTTTTACGTCGCGTTCGACAGAAACGAGCCAACTAAGTAAGTCAGTAACCCAGTGAAAAGTCGCTCGGGGCATCATCTTCTCTCTCTTACTCCCGCTCTCTCCTTCTTTCTCTCAACCCCCTTCTCCCCGCCTGTCGATCGATCAGGTCTGATGTAATTATCCAAACGTTGAATTTTTTATCGTGGTGAAACAATAACGCATTTTCAGAGTAAACAGCAACGTGCACCGGAGGTTGCAGAAAGAGAGAGAGAGAGGGAATTCCGCTCTGGGGGTACTCGCGTCGTCCGTTTGTGCTCTCGGTGTTTACGTAACGTGTAATAGAATAATCTGCGCGTTTCCACAGAGGGTGGGAACGGCCGGAGGATCGCGGGACAGAAGTACCGTGGCACATCTTTGTTTACCGCGCTATCGGTCTGGCGAGAGAATATCTTTCGTTTATACGCTTTCGCGAATCTGCGAAAGAATTGTAATCGCACACGCAAGATAAAACGCTTTTATCGTTTCGTTCACCACTCGTCTCCCCTCGGTCGATCCCCCTTCGTTGTAACCGTATGTATAATGTCCAGGGATTAAGAACTTTGCGATAAAAGCAAGCGGCATTTTAAATGAGTAATCGATTAAAGCTTTTCATTCCTTATTTATATTTTAAATAATCTCTAGATTATATAAAAATTTATCTAAATAATCTCTGGATTATATAAAAATCTTATATAAAAATAAAAGAAGTAAATTTCGAGAGACAATTTCGAAAAAAAAAGTATTTTCTAACAACTGGAAAGCTCATCTAACGATGAACGACTTGCGACAATCGGTTAATAGGAAAATAAAATATTATCGTATTATTTCTAAGTTTTCCAAGTAGAAGGATATTTTTAAAAATGTATTTCTGACATAATATATACTTCTACATAATATATACTTGTATCTTGCGTATAGAAAATCTACGATTCTGAAACATCAAAATATCCTTTATCGGACGCACAATGCTGCTGTCACCTCCAATTAGGCTATTTGCCATTGTGACTATTAACTCAAAGCTATGGATTTAATTATTATAACGTTGCATAATAGCATTGCATTGTGCGCCGTATAATGTACTCGGTACAATGTTATTATGCTATTATGTGTTTACGATGATAAGTTAATGCTCAGCGTCAGATGGAGAATCGCTTCTACGCGACGCGGAGGTTTAGCGACAAATAAGGATGTGGATCCTGCTCCCTTCCTTCCCCCCTCCCGGCGCAACGTGTCGCGTTTCCGCAACGTGGCAGACGGCATTCGGGGTGAGTTTAGGTCGCGGAAAATAGGGGTAATCCCGTTGCTACACGAAAACCTCATCGGGCTTTCGCCGGGCGCAAGACGTAGAATCAACAAATCCAACGGGATTAGATAACATCCCGCGGGATTGCGCCGGTCCTTCGTTTATCCTCCGTCGAATCCTGAAGAGAGTACGTCTCGTTGTTAGCCCACCGAGTTATTGGTATCACTTAGCGGAATCCGTCGCGAAACGGCTTTAAAAGCCCACGCCTTAGGCTGTGAATGAAAGCCTTACACGTGCGTTAAGTACTTATTTATTTATTTATTTATTCATTTATTCATTTATTTATATCTATCGCACACCGCTCATTTATTCGATCCATTAAACAATACAAAGCATCTGTCGCATATACGGAAATTTCGACGAAGCGATATATTTCTCGTTAAAGAACAATCTTTTTATAATTTTTCAATTTTTTTTAATTATCGTATCTAATCAAAATTCTATTAGTGATAAAATTGAAAAGTAAGATTTTACATCGGTGCAAATCTGTGTGCCATTTTTAACAATAAATCACGCCGCTAACGAAATTGGCGATACCTCGCGCGCTTTTTCATTTTTTTTCCCCCGAATTCATCTGTACCTTACGGCAACGACTAATTACGCTTGTCGTTTGTCAGAAAATGCTCTATTTGCCAGGCGAATATCGAGCCCAATTTTAATGGCGTCGACATCGAAAAATTTGTATTCGGCACAAGACCGGAGAGTTGATTTTTCCGGGGGCGCCGAGGTTTCGAACGGGCTATTTTTTTCGCTCGCTAGCTCGCCTCGCTCTCCATCCCTCGCGTTCCTGGCGTTTATTTCGATTTTTTTTTTCGTACGCTCGGTCACCTGAAAAGGAATAGGTGAAAACTGTTAATTGGTTCCCTGGTGAAAATACGGCGATGTGGCCGGCGGCTGGTTGCGACGCGTTTTAAGCAGAGACGTGTGCGTGGGGTGCCAGATATCGAGAATCGAGAATATATGTATGATATATATATATAATATATATTTTATATACATATATATATATTATATGTGTGTGTAAAATATATATATATATATATATATATATGCATATACATATATATGCATATGTGCACGTATCGGTGCGTATGCACGCGTGGAACGAGCGTCAAGGAGTGCAGAGCGTGCTGCGGCAACGTGTCCGTCCAATTATGGAAAATTAATTGGTGACTCGGGGCGATGCAAACATAGTTGAGCGTCGAATAAACTTCCTTTGTATTCCGATCAGCCTTTGACAGCGGTGTAATAATTAAAGTAATTAACGTACATGCCAATAAATTTGAGATCGTTGCGCATCGTCGCGCGCGATCGCGGACAATTATTCGTCTCGCGCATATCTATAATATACAATACATGCACACACGTATACGCGTATATAAGGTATGTGCGTATAGTTGCGTACATGTATATGTCGCATTGATTTAGATAGAAATTTGAGTTTTCGTTTTCGATGCTGATCCTCCGATGAAATCTCACGTGTAATCGAGCGTCCCGTTGCAGTTTCGTTGTGCGATGGCATGTTTTTCTGCGAGAATAAAATTTTCTTCGCTGTTAAAAAGTTGCACACGTCAAGTGTCATTTTTTGCCGAAAATGTATATGAATCTTGAAATCTTCAATTCTCAAGATTCTGCCTTGACGCTAGATTATCCTACCGATTTCGCGTCCTTCGAATCGCGATTTCCATTCTTTTAAATAGTTTCAAGTTGATCGCATCTGCTAAATGATCTTCAGGACGTCGCGCATTTTCGATTCTCGGCTGTTATGATTTTATGAACGGCCGAGAACCCTTTACGAGAGAGAAAGAGAGAGAGAGAGAAGAGGAAAAAGCATCGGTCTGCTCATGTGGATCCCGAAAAAGGCAAATATTTATCAAGAACTATAATCGACTACGCTAATCCTTATGGAACTCATGAACAACGCGACGGAGTTGGGTCGGATAGATTAAGACACACTCGTTCTATCCCTCTCTCTCCTCCCCTTCGTCTTTCTTTTCATCCTTTGAAATTCGGCATCCTTTGAAACATGCAATGAAGGGACAATATTTGCGCTTTGCATTACGAGCCGCAGGAATGTGATGAAGCGTGATAATATTAATTTTGCGAAACATTCATACACAGCGTGCGACCATAATTCACGCAAAGTATAGACCACGGAATCCTCTTATACGCGTATTCATGCATACATAATCAGTTTATTAGTATAATCTTTTTACATCACGCACGTATCCTTTCTGCCGTTTTCCCTTTAATCTGTAAACTAACAAAGTATTAAATAGACATCGCTGGCAAAAAATATTCCGAGCTGTACTTATCTCTCGGATGCATTTCAAAATTATAATTTGTGAAATTGTATCATTCCACGTATTATTTCAAGGAATTAATCGCGTAGTATTCAGATAACATCTAATGCATAAAAAATTTTTCGTCACTCACAACATTCTATTTACAAATTAAATTTCATAATGATTTGGAATGTTTCTGTCAATTGAGAATTGAATTTGACGTTTAACAGCTGATAACTTAACAGCTTATTTGAACGCTTTCTCTTCCTCCTTTTCTTTTCCTCTTTTAAAAATTAAGTGTTAAACAAGCGTGAAATTTCGGGAGAATCGCTCAGCGGGCATCGATCAATGCGAATTCAACAACGTCACGCTATTCATCCCGCCAAACGGTACCTATCGACAAGGGACGTCCTGCAAAGTTCTCCGGTCACGGTTCCTTCTCGGTGAAGCTACGCATCTGAATGTTTCAACAACAAGCTCACGACCAAGAAAGAGAGAAGGAGAGGGAATGCGTGTGCATCTACTCTCTTTCAATTATCAATTCGGCCGGTCCGCAGGAAGGCAGGAAGGCATGCAGTCAAGTGTAACCGACACTAACGAGTCCGGCGAGATGTCGGGAGATCTCGGGAGAGCTGGAAGACCAGGTATCGGGTCTCGACACCCCGCGGTACGCCTTTAAGAATATCGATGCGGGCGGGTGCTTTTTCTCAGCGCATTCTCTCGTCTTTATTGGAGAAAAAAGTGGGAGAGAGAGAGAGAGAGAGAGAGAGAGCGAAGGGGCGAGATCCACTTAGCACGCCGCTTAGACGCGAAAACATCTGTATTGTCGCTGCATTAGCGCCGAGGATTCATCCCCCCGTGATCGCCGGGGAAATTGTAATCTTTTACGAAGAAGCCGCCCCGTCGAGAGAGAGAAAGAGAGAGAGAGAATCGGCGGAAAAGAGAGAGGGATTTTGCGTCAACGAAAAATTCGTGTAAAACGCGATATCGCGAGATACAATATTTTTATTTTATAGTTTATATTCGTGCGCTCTTCTCGATCGAAACTCATTTTATATATTCAAAACAGCGTGACTTCCCATACAGCACACAAAGATTGCATACACATTGCAGCAATCTTTCACCGCAATATTGCAACGTTGCAAATTCACTGCAAAATGTTGCTGCATCATTGTTGTGGGATTGCAGCAACGTTAAAATGTCCGCTTTTAGGAATATTGCAATGTAAGATTGTAGTAATGTTATGGTGCAACGTATTTGTAATATTAAAACGCGTTTTGCTACAAATATAAATATCGTTTTAAATTTAATAAATAAACTTTGACAATATAAAAAAATATTTAAGAAAGATAGGATAAAATATCTTTAAAAAAACATCCATTAATGTTTTTTTATTAGATGTTTCTTGAATATTTATCTCAATAATGTGCATACAATTATTTTACATACACTCGACACCAGAATATTTTAATACGTGCAATAAATGAACTATTTCCTATTTACTCATTCAATTCAGAAAAATCTGTTTAATATTCTGAAACCTAATGAGGGATCCAGATTATTAAACAAATTATTTAATCTAGATTCCTCATTAGGATTCAGAATATTAAATAAACCAAGTCAGTTTATCAGAAATTAAACTGACACAAGACAAGAAATATAATTATTACATTAATTATACATTAATCCTTTGTAGACCTTATATCCTTAGATGAATTCGAATACAAGTTAGTTAAATTTGGTGTCGTCGTGTAGCAACAAATAAAGAAACATCTTTTTTACAGTTATACATTTTCGCTATTAAAACGTTGCTTCAACATTGCCAAAGTAATATTATAAAATAATGTCTCTGCATTATTTCTGCAATATTACACTACAGTAAGCAATGTTGATGCAAGCTTCTGTGCTGTATGGGTTTCGCCGCGCGCGCTCTGTTCGAGAGTAAACTTATTTAACTTGGTTTACCTCTTCTCTTTTTCCAGAAAGCGTATCTCATTCATAATTCATAACATTTCGATCGATTTCAAAATAAACTCGTTTCACTCCGTTTATCATTTCTCGTCCCGGGCAATAATTTGCTCGCGTCTAAAAATCGCAAAGAGAGCATCAGCAGATCAAGAGATATATTAGCGATGGCCGGTTCTCGTCCGGTCGCTCATCAAATTCACGACGTACGCGAATACAATGGCCATTCCGGAGCTGCGAGAAAGGAAGGGCCGATGCCCTTCCTCCTCGAGATTTCCTCGCGGAATCTCTCGCGTGCGCGCGCGCGCTGCCAACGTCTTCTGCTTCTGACAACGGCCTAAAACCAGTAGGTAGATAAGTAGGCATAGGCAGAGATGGGCAGGCATAATACGCGTACGGATCGCACAGAATGCGGGATCCGGTTCGCCGGATCGGGCGTACGATTAACGTACGGATTAGGATTAAGCCCGGCGTGGATCTCGCTGCGCCCGAATGGACCGCACGAGGGGGACGTACCTCGGCGGAGGGCAGGGAGGTGGGACCCGTCGCGAGGGGGGTAGAAAACGTGACGAACTCGGGGAGACCACTTACAATGTCGAGGTACGCACCCCAACGAGAGAGAGAAAACCTTTTTCACGCTCGATCTCCGTGTATCGCGTCACGATTCTGTGTCCCCCTCCTCTCTCTCCTTCCCTTTCGTGCTCCTTCTCGAGGGGCAAAGACGCGAGGACGACAGTCAATGCACATTACAACGGTTTTATGTTATTAATACGGACGCATTGGCCGGGATTTGAATAATTGAACAGATCCGCGCGGATTCGCTAGGTAGGTAGGTAGATATGGTTCTCTCACGGGAAGAGGAGGAGAGAGATCTCCCTCTTTCTCCCTCTCTCTCTCTCTCTCTTTCTCTGGCCGCGCGCAACCGCCATAATCCAGATCTATCGACGCCTGAGCTTCCGCGTGGGGTTCATCGCGTCCGGATTGGTGTTTGCGCTCGTTGTTTGATCCCGTAACATCGACAAATCGATTCCATAATTCAAGATTACAAATCAATGCGACATTTGTTAATGTCATAGTCAGAGCTGTAAAGAAGGATAATGGATATTACATTAAAATAGTAATTGATAGAAAAGCATTAACGATTAGTGAAATTACACGAGTGGCGAAACACTCTATATGTGACATTTATTTTGAGGAATAACGAACAAGATTATTTTCCTAAAAATAAAGACAATTGGAGAATGTACGAAATCCTTGTTTAAATTGTATTTCATTTCTAAGAAATCATGTCAATACGCTGAAAACATTGCGGCAAAACAAAGATTCAATTTTGAAATTTGGAGAATGGAATTAATCTGAGACAGATTTGTCTGCTTCTTTTTTATAATGATTTTATCAAGCAAATAATAAACGATAATTGATACAACACCGAGTCGATATCTAGAATCGGAGAATAAAATTGAAGAGCTTCTTTCCTCATTTTAAATGCACATCTTTTTTTTTCAATGGAAATTATGAAGCCATCTAACGCATATCTCTGATTTTTAAAAAGCATAAATTTAAGACGGTTTGAAAATATAAGCTCCTCTATTCGATCGTGTGTTTAAGCGACGGGGAAGGAGAGAGAGTGAGAGATTCGGTAATATGCATCGGCAAATATGTCGTTTGCTTCCGCGGCCCTATTCCCATCTCTCTCTCTCTCTCTCTCTCTCCCCTTTCTCCCTCAGACAGTTATTTCGCGACCACCCTCTCCCGTTGCTTCGCATGTCTGTTGTCGCGGTGCAGCATCCCACCCCTGAACGTCGCGACGCGATCCTCGTCGTCGTCGTTGCCGTCGTCGTCGTCGTCATCGTCGATCCTCTCTCGCCCTCTCGCGCGCTCGGCGTTTCGTTCGCGCTCGAAGGGGAGAAACGGGGTTACTACCGCGCGACCGGGTGGTGGAAAAGTGGATGGAGCCAGAAAGAGCCACGCCCCGATCGCGGACAACGCACGCCAACCCGACGCGGCAGCCGAGGGTGTCTCTCTGTCCGCCACCGACGCGGCTGGCGCGGCTCCGGGCTACGGGGGTGGCTTTGTCGGTTGTGCGCGACGAGGACCGGGAAGGGCAGGAAGGAAGCGCGTCCACGCGGCACCACCGCGTCGTCGGCCACCACTATGGCTAGTCCACGGATATCCTTTATCGGGGAGATGTCACTTTGTGCCCGCGACGCTAGGCGCGATCGGATCACGCCACGGCGCCCTTCGACGGCTTAAGAACGACCGCGAGGAAGTGGAATAAAGTGCGGCCAGCGAGGAAGCAAGCATCTCTGGATATCGGATTCCTTCCTTCCTCGCGACTGTCGTCTCCGATGTTGAGCGCCGACGGGACGTCGATCAACGATCGTCCACGAGGGAGGAGCTTCGACGAGATCGCGCAGACGCGTCTCGCTCTTATCTAAAAAAGAAAAAAAAAAATAGAAGCCAGACGCTAACCGGGAATTCGCTCGGCGTCGAACTCGAAAGGTCCTAGGAAATTTTGTCTTACATAATGCGAGGGAAAACGTAACGTTGCCGAAAGGAGAAGGGTAGAACGGAGCACCCTTCTGCTCGTCTCCCGCGCATCTATCTGCAGCCTAGGACACCGATATCTAGTTCGATCCAGCCTCGCTAAGCGCGTCGATACACTCGATATAATCGTACACGAAGCTGGTATCATGGTAGAGAGCACTTATGCGAGCGACTCGCCGAGATCACGCTCGCCCATGACGGAGCCGTCGAGTCCGCTGCACGATGGTCCCGGTATATCCGGCTACGGCCACCACAACAGCTATCTGTACAGCTACTCGCCCGAGGCGAGTAGTCAGAATCACGTCGCGGCGACGACGAGGCGCAACAACGCGAGCGAGACGACCGACGCCGCGCGAGACGAAAGGACGTTCGCCAGGAGTCCGATCGGTACCGCGGGGGATGGCGTTCCTCGCCACCGGAACCCACGCGAGTCGGTCCCCTCGCGACCGGGCGGCTCCTCCGCCACCATGTCGTCCCCCACGTCGCTCTTCACCATCGACAGCATCCTGGCGCCGAGGCCGATCGGCAACGTTATCGCGCCCACGAGCACCACCACCGTCGCCGCGTCCGCGATCCAGACGCCGGAAACGATCGAGTCGGCCGGCAGTCGCACCACGGCGATGCATCCGCTGCAGCAGCAGCTGCATCACTTGGCGTTCACCTCGGCGGATTTTCTCGGTGGGTAATGGGGCCCGTTCCCCGAAGATTCCCTCCCGGGGTGACTCCTTTCGGTCGAGCGTGCCGAGAGCCGCTGAAAGAGGCCGCGAAGACGCTTAAGAGACCTTCTAATCCCCTAGACTTCTTTCAGGCGGCTTTTACGAGACGTCTCTCGAGACTTCTCGCGCGTCTGCTTCCCCTTTACGCGTGCATGAAATTATGATTAACGTCTTTTGAACTCTAAATATTTTTCTATATATTTTAGACGAAGACTGCGATAAATGTAGATTCGTATCGTGATATTAAATTGTTGAAATTTTATTAAATTCTTACGTAAACCGAATTCTCAGGTAAAAGTTGAGCAAGCGATAGAATTAATGATATGTTTGCATAAGTGTTTAAAATTGTTTGCAATTAATTGTATTTTCATCAAATTTTTATTAAATTTTCTTGCAATACACTTAATAAACATTTATGGAAATTTCGACGAAAGAAACTAATTTTTATGGATTTCGTAAGTAGATTGATAAATCATTTTTTTAATTTAGAAATTTTAATTAATTTGGAAAAAATTAAAATTCTAAAAAAAGAACAATTTTCAAATCAAAACAATGCGTATGTATAAATAATTCTAACGATATATAATGATGAGATTGTCATCTCGGACGCTTACATTTGACTTAATTTTACCATGATTAAGGAATTTTACACATGTTTATTCATATCAAATATATTTTCATCTTTGTTTTTAAAATTATTAAAGTCTTTCTCTTCATTATCATCGTCTTATATAATTGCTTTTCACGAGTTGTTATATCGCTTTCACAATATAAAATCACCTTGTACAGATTCCATCAATTTGCCGTAGGTGTTGTCAAACGTATTTTGTTCGATAGGGAGACATTTAACAATTTACATTGCGAAAATGGAAGACCCTACGTGAAATCCCAAGAGACTCGGTGCGAAACGCGTCAAAACTTCCTTTATACGCCCGTGGGGGCTTTAAGTATTTTTCCCTCAAGGAAACCCAGCGCTTTCTCTCTTTTGCATCGAGGATATTGCGAGATGAAATCCGCAATCCGTTTCGATCATGCATGAACGATCTAGCTCCTTGTGCAATTCTGCTGGAAGAACGCGAAGAGAAGGCACGTAGACGCGAGAAAGAGAAAGAAGGAGAGAGAAAGTGAGTGAAAACGCGTTGCAAGTAAAAGCAGAAATTTTTACCGTCCCCACATTTTCATACGCAACGTCGCGTTTAAGCAGCTTTCTTCGAGATTTTAAAGTAAAACGTCCCCCGGGACGCTCTTGGCGGGCGCTCTCGGCGACCTTTTTATCCCTAAACACGAATGAATGGGGTCGCTCTACGAATTGTAACGTCGCACGTCCAACAGCGGAATGTTCGACCTCGTCGTGCAATTTCTTCATCTTCAATTCGAGAAAACGTCATCGGAGCGCTCGTTGCAAATAGACCGTATCGCGAAGGATCGCGATCCTTTTGTCCCGCTGCATCAAATTTGTGGCCCGAATTATCGCGATTGTTATCCCTCGTTACAATCGATTCTCCCCTAATGTTATAATCGCGAACGAGAATGGACGTTTGAATCTTTAATGCGACGCAAAGTTGAAATGGCGTTGTGCGACCGCGGATAATCTTTATCATTCATGCGTCGCATGCGCAGAAGTGGATTACGTTACGATGTAATGAGTTTTATGGCAAATGCGAGTTTTATTACCCTTCCGTCGCATTTTTTCAATTTCAGCCGCGGCATATCCAGGATTGTATCCTGGAGGATACGTCGCGGCGATGGCCGCCGCCGGCGTTTCCCTCCACGGACAGCCGGCCTTCTATCACGCCGGCCATCCTTATCAAATAAATCCGAATAATCCGGGAATGGGCCCGATGGCGAAGCGAAAACGTCGCCATCGAACGATATTCACGGAGGAACAATTGGAACAATTGGAGGCTACCTTCGACAAGACGCATTATCCCGACGTGCTCCTGCGTGAACAACTGGCCCTCCAGGTCGACCTCAAGGAGGAAAGAATCGAGGTTGGTCAAATTTCTCATTAATTTTACATTTTATTATACACGATGTTTCCTGTATTTTTTTTCACATTAATCACAGATTTGCTTGACTCGAAGTTGATAATGGTCGCGACTTGTCAAAAGTAATTAAATCTCAATTTTTTAACTAAGATAAATGTATAAATCCAATTGGAAATGATCGAAATATAATTAAAAGAATTAAGTTTCGTTAAAATTACGGTTGAGATGTAAACTTGTTTAAATAATTAATCGTCGTATTAGGGATGAAATGTAGGGAGAAATTGGAAAATTAGAATATTGGTGGAGAAAAACGAGAAGTGTATCGAGACAATATTTCTCAAACTTGTATTCGCTTTCGGAAAACAAGAGGACCGACTACCGTTTCTCACCGTGCGGCCAGGTTGCGTTGCGCGGCAGCCGGTCTTGAGCCACCCCCGGATGACAAATTACTTTCTCGAGCCGTGAACGGAATATTGGGTTTCGGATTGACAAACATTGACCGTCCGGATGGGCCCGCACGCACAATTTGTAACGTAATGTCGGCAAACTGTACGCGCTCGCGCGCCGCCGCCGCCGTTCCTGAGTGGGATGGAACGGTCCGTGTTTGTCGTCCTAATGCATAAAAGCCCATAATATTTTAACGCGGCCATTAAAATTTACCGCGCTGGGTATTTATCGGGGCACTCGGTCGACTTGAGCTAACAAGTTGCATGCTAGATTAAAAGCTTTAGCGATAATGTGTTTACTTCAATTATACATACGATCGAGTTCGCTTTCGCCGACACTGAGTGCGTGCACGCACACGCGTGTCGGATAGCGCAATTTATAATCTCTATAAAATGTGGTGTATACTTTTCACGAGCTAATGGGAGAGAGAAAGAGACAGAGAGAGAGAGAGAGAGAGAGAGCGTTTTAAACGCGCGTCGCGCGTTTAATTTCGTATAAATTTACCTTTCAATAAAAAATCGCGCGGTTCATTGTGTCGCCCAATGAGTGTTATTTTTTCAGTAATTAACGATCTCGCTTCACAATCTGTCGTGATAGGCGTCACATTGTAATCTCTGTGATTTTTACATTACGTACGCAAAGAGTAATTAAAAAGCTGCATCTTTTTTTAACATTCGTTTCGTTCGAGTTGCTTAGATAGTGCTTTCGGATTCTACAAAGAGCTTCTCTTTCAATCAATTTGCAAAACAATGTTAATGATCTCGCTTCACAATCTGTCGTGATAGGCGTCACATTGTAATCTCTGTGATTTTTACATTACGTACGCAAAGAGTAATTAAAAAGCTGCATCTTTTTTTAACATTCGTTTCGTTCGAGTTGCTTAGATAGTGCTTTCGGATTCTATAAAGAGCTTCTCTCTCAATCAATTTGCAAAACAATGTTAATGATCTCGCGCTGAAATTAACACCCAAAGTACCTGATCGAATTTTGCGTTTAATTATTTTGAAATCTATTATTTATCTATTGCAATTTTCAAGTACACGTTATTCAATAAGATGTGCGGGAGCGAAGACTTAAATACGGGGATTGCGAGTTACGAGTTGTCATAAAGTAACCCGTCGTTGTCCGACACCTGACGGAATCCCTGGCGATGATTCCGTCGAATAATCACGGACTCTACGTGAGAATCATTGACACACTCGCGCGTGGGACCACCCGCGTCGCGTCGGCTCTGCCAAAGAGAAGGTCCCTCGAATCTCGAGAGTGTTTAAAGGCTGGAACAACATATACCTGCGCCTGGGCCGATTCTCGGAGCGAGAGAGTCACGGTGTTTGCACAGAATTAGTAAAATAGCGACTCTTGTGCTGCGTCCGCGGTAGTAGAACCGGGGAAGGGAAAGCAGGGGGAGAGAGGGTGCACTGAAGAGGACAAAGAAAAAACTAGGAACGGGTCAGAAACCCAAGGCACTGTTTTGTGTACTTTCAAGATCGTGTCGATTCCGATGTCGGATCCGAAGGTAGATGTAGGGAAACAACGTCTCGAAAACTATCGGTGCCCGACCGTATTTTATTCGACAACAGATCGGACACGTAAAGATGGACGATGGATTAATTAGAGTCGCATTTCTGTGAATATTAATATTACTATTAAAATTGCCGTTGACAAGTTTACACGAAACATTTCGAGGATCTGCGTGAAATGACACAATTTTACGTCATGCGGAAAGTTTGCGAGGTACAGCGATCTCGATTGGCGAAAAACTCTTTAAAATGAACGAGGGTCGGGCTATTACAATAGCTAATGCAGCAAAACGAGCGAGCGAGTAGGGGTGGAATATTGATTGTCGGTTTTCATTCGAATTGATTCAGACAGGCGTGAGGGACAAATGCGTGTTCCGAGTGCGGCGGGAATTCGTTTGATGTACATCTCGCGTCTTTCCTTACTTCATTAGACAATATCTCTAATACTCGCGTGTGCGTGTGATTTATCTTGCCATCACGAGTTTGAAAAAATTCTACATTTATCAAAAATTCAATTGTCATTTATTGACTTTAAATAATCATTCTAATTCGTAATTGATACGTCAAAATTGATGGCATTGGTTCATTACTTTTAAAAACTATATGAAAATTAAATTACTTGTACAATTTATTTATATTTTACACGTAACTTTTCATTTCTTTTATAGTTTATCATGACTATTATGATTTCAGTTATTAATTTGTGAATTACATTTCGCTCTCGTCTGCGGATAAAAAATAAACTCTATTTGATCTTTCATTTGATTACATTGCTCTCGAGCAACATGATTTTCTTATCTATAAATGTAAGCTTTCAGTTTTTGATCAGTGTAAAAAATAACATGTAAAAATGGTTTGGAAAAAAAACACAACAAAACTCTATATTTTTTTACACTATATTTTTCACATCATCTCTCTCTCTCTCTCTCTCTTGGAAAGAATTGTTTAACTTTGCGCTATCGAATATGTATAAAGGATTAATTCGCACAAATTTCCGTCTAATTTGAACACCCCGTTCAAATCCGTCGAATCGTGCTCGTTTCAGGTGTGGTTCAAAAATCGTCGCGCCAAGTGGCGGAAGCAGAAGCGAGAGGAGCAAGATCGTCTGCGGAAGCTGCAGCTGGAGCAGCGTCAACGCACCGACGACGGCGGTGCCGCGGCGACGGTGATGGTGGGCGATCGTTTGAGCCTAAGCAGGCAGCAACAACAGAAGCTCGAGCAAGACACGGACAGCTCCGATCTCGAGGTAGCGTAGTGCGATCCCGAGGACGAGACGAGGCAAATTTCGGTCATCGATGGCTCGGGGAAATTGGAAACGATGACCCGGCGCTTCCGCGCTTTTATCAACAACAGCCACCATGTATATACGTAATTGCGCTGTAAATATCACTGTAAATATGAGTAACGATGGATGTGTACGATACCGAAATAAATTATTGCGTCGGAGCAAGAGACGTGACGTTTGATTTCCTTTCGCGTGGACGCATCTCTCTGCAAAAGGTACATTCTCTCTCTCTTTCTCTTCTTTTTCTTTTATTTTAAAAAAAAAATTATCCTATTAAATATATAATAACAGTTCATTAATGGCAATTTCGGTATCCGCAGGAATATATCCCGCACATATCGTTGCATATACATATCCTAGCCGACATTATATACATTCGGAGGTTTTGCAAATTAATTTATCGCCGTATGTTTCTTTTTATCTCAATTCTGAATATGTTAACGATTTGACTTTATAACGATGAAATAATGTATAAGAATTAATTTGCAAAGTCAATTTCGCACAATGTTCGACTTTCATCCCGCGCGAGTATTTAATTGCTGCCTCGCGATTTAAATGTACCTTTATTTCTTGGTTTAACTAAATCAACTCAATTAATGAAAGTAAAATAAATTTACCTTAATTTAATTAAATTGAAATGTATTAAGTTGAATTTATTTTTCTTCCATATCGACATATTTTAAATTTAATAATTCATCTTTTTCATTGATCTTTTATCTGTAAAGATTTTTTTGTCCGAAAATATTTTATCTGGAAAATTGCTATTTTGTTTCAATGCAACACTTTTATCAGAGATTCTCTTTTACATACGCAGCGAGGTGCTCGCGAAAAGTTTTAATTTCGCGACACTATCGTGCTCTATCACGTAACTCGCAGTTTTACAACAATGTTTTCTTATTAAAATCGTGCCACTGTTGTGGAAAATACATTCTCGTTTATATAAATGTTTACACGTAGCTTCGATTCCTCTGCGCATAAATATTAAAACCCGTCGATCGTTTTAGGAATTTCAAAATGGTTGCGTCGAAATTTCCGCTTGATATTCTCCGTATGTGAAGTATACAATCAATCAAAGTAACAAAGAAATTGTTTTACGCCCATATGTATTTATAAAAAAATACTCTTCCTTCACAATTTTTTATTTTACATTTTATTTTACGCTTGCAATCTCTTCTTCAGATCTCTAATTATTATTGTATGCATAATCATTTCAGCTTTTCCGCACTTTTACATTTTTGCTCTTCCCTTCTTTCGTTCATCGAACGCACGCATCTTTCCGGCGAATCTTCCAAGGCGCTTTCTTCTCTCACCCACCCTTGCGCGAGAATCGCAAGCAGGGCCAATCTCGACAATTCTAAGGATCTCTATAGGATTTAGAGTGAATCGGCTACGTTCGGGCGAGGCGATGGTCAACACCAGCACCGCCACAAATTCGCCAAGAGATGTGGCTCTCATTAAATAAGCGACACCATGGCCATAGGAAAAGAGCGGCGGGCCAAATGAATTGACGTCGCACATGTAATACGCGCCGCAAAACTTGAAGATGCCCAGACAGGCGCTCTCGCAAGTCAGGATGCCAAAATGATGATCGTAGAACAATCGTTCCAGCGTTCCTCGTAGACATTCGCGCGACCTGGCGTACAGTCTGCCACAAATGGCCGGGAGCATCCTGGCTTCAAACAGGGTCTCGCCAATCTCGAAGCGATCGCATAAATACCTGCTCCAGCAGCTCACGTGAGCGTATTCGGTCTTGACGGATTTCAGCTCGGCCTCGTGCTTGCTTCGGGAATAATAGCGATCGCCGCATACGACGATCGCGTCGAGGATCTTTGAGCTCCAATATTCCGGCGCCATGATTCTAGTCATGCCAGCGCACACCACGTAACAGGCATACGTCTGCATGCCCCGGTTCGCCTCGTCGAACATGCGATCGGTTATGTGTATCTCGCCCCACAGGGAGAAGAGCTTGCTGGGCTTCTCCACGTAGTACTGATGCCATTTCATTACCTTGTCACCGCTGATCTTGGCGCGACTCTTTTGTTTCGCGGACCCACACCTTCCCCAGGTGACTCGACGACACTTCAACCACGTGACTCTCTCCCTTGGTTCTCTCGGATCGTCCTCGTCGTCTTCCCCTTGATCGGTCGCATCTTCGATTTCGAGAAGAGAATCTGATCGTTCATCGGCGCGTTGTCTCGATGACTCAGGCGCGCCGCGTTGCATTAGCTTGAGATTATGCAGTTGACAGCAGTGAAAGATCACGTGGAAAATTTGAATATCGAAAACGTCATCGCTCGCGATCTCGGGTCGATTTGGATCGCGCGACTTTGGAATCTCGTAGGCGTAGGCTCGCAACAAGAGTATCATCAGGTGCCTTCGTAGCGAGTCCTTGGAGCAAAATTTTACGATGCAGGCGCGACCGTCATCGTCCCAGTAGCCAAACTCGTCGCATCGATAAGGATTGTAGAGGTACCAGAAGAGGCCATCTTGCCAGAAGGCCAACGAGAATCTGGTCGTGCGGAAGATGCAGTCGCGATATCGCGTCGCCAACTTATCGAACCACTCCTCGATCCTGCGTGTTTCTTCGTGCACAGGTACGCGTTCCAGATTCGTTATTTTTTGACAGCCGAGTTCCACCCTGACCTCCAAGGGATCCTTTCTGCGTAACGTGATCTGTCTTTTTAAATCGCTCTCTTGATAGTTGAAATCGACGTTTCGCACTACGGCTATATCCTTCATTTCCTGAATCAGCTCTATCTCGACGTCGTACTTGTAGTTGTACACGACAACGTCGTCCAAACGCTGCTTCTTCCTTACGTTAATCGTGCCGATGTGAGTGTAAAGTGTCCAGGCGTGGTCGTAGATGTAATCGATATTGGCGCTCCACGCGTATTTGTATCTTCCGTACAAAGACACAGATAACATAAAGTGAGTCAGTGTTGCTTGTGTGAAAAAAGCCGACAGCTCTGACTAGATTCTAACTCTCACGGAGATAGAATATATCTCCAATTCTCAAATCCCCGAAAGATATTTAAAAATAAATTAACGATCAAATTTGCTAAAATGCATCGGATGCATTTTTTATTCACGCTCATTCTCTTTCTCTCTTTTTTTAATTAGACAATCAGACTTGAATTATCCAAGTTGGATACCTGAGCTGAGTTCTCGCCAATAACGCCACGACCGCTTGATAGAAGCAAAACTTCCAAGTGTTCCTGCGCTCTCTCAATGGACTCAGTTCCGGTAGATGCATGCCCTTTAACCCTCGAAGAACCACGTTGGCGTAGACACGTCTGTCCTGTCCCTCGGGCGCGTCAAATTCTACGATGACGTAATCGCCGTCCACCAAACCGGGACGTTCGCCGACCGCGCGATCCACCGATAATTCCAGCTTAGGATCCGGACACTGCACTCGCGCGCGAGCGTGCCCCAATTCTTTGCGATTCGCGAAATCGCTCCTCTGCTCGCGCAGGAGAAAGTCGTCTTCGTCGACGTCATGTCGCGGATCGCAAGGGAAAATGTCCCTTCGCCTCTTTCGCTCTTCCTTCTCTCGCGTCTTTAGTTCATCTCGCGGAACGCATGGCCACACACCCGGCCATTTCTCACTTCCGGTTCTCGATACTTTTCCTCTCCTTCGAAATACCTTTGTCTGTCGAGAAAATATTGCGAATTTATATTACCAGTATCATTTGATGCGCGTACGTAGAATTTATCTTTGAGAGATGCAAATGAATATATTTATAGCGTATTTATATTTTCGATCAATATTGTTATTGAACCTCGCGAGTTTTTATTGAAGCTTTAGTTGCGCAAAGAGCGAAGAAAAAGATTATTTTTGCGCAAAATATAAATGCGATCGACGCCATTACCGTTCGCTGACTAACCGCCTGTCTCATTCTCATGCTTCTCCAGATTCGCGTTCTTTTGCATCGATCTAATCCGATCGGTCTTCGATCAGCTCGAGGTTGTAGCTGAAAACCAGCGGGCGGGAAGCACTCGTAGGGTGGCTGTATCTCCTCGACAGCATCTTCCGTGCGACATGGCAACTTGGCGGCACCGAATAATATTCTCCGCTTGTCTTTTCTCTCGGATTCTGCGTATCTGCGCGATGCTTTATGCAAATTCATCGACTATGCGTGCGAGATACGAAATTCGCGAGCAAAAAAAATAGACAAGCATTCTGTCCCTTACGATTTTATAACTTGCCAAAGAGGTTCTCCCTTGTCGGACCAATCTTTTTCCACGGATCTCTCTAGCCAAGATTTCTCCTTCTCTTCTTCGTCCTTGATCACGTCCGGTTCGATGCCCTCGTAGTCGATACTTTTGTATTGGATCGCATCCTCGGTTTCAATCGTTGTTGCATCCTCCGTTGCATCAGTGTCGGTCACGTCTGTCGTAACCTCCTCCGGAAATTCGCTCGGTTCTTCCTTAATTTGAATCTCTGGTTCGGCCTCTGGTTCGACCTTTGGTTCGGCCTCTGGTTCGGCCATATTTCGCGAACTGAATGACGATTGAAACGCAAACCGAATGACTGAATGATCTCACGGCATAATTTATACGTCAGCTTTGTAACATTGTGTAATTGAAAAGAGTTTTCATGTCAATATAAAATATCACGTTTTCGCAATTTTGATACAACTGACGTGCGAATGTGTCAACTTTGCATTCTTTTATACACGTCATTACAATTGAACGTCTGGATACATACATTTAAATAGAAATACGTACGGAAATGTATTCGTAAATAGAGATAAATTCACAGAATACACATACGCTGTACTGCAATATATAGAAAATTTCCAATATATAGAAAAAAGGAATTATATTCCAATATGTAAAGTAGGAAAGAAAAATAAATATATTTGTAACGTATATATACAATTACGAATTCGTGATAATATTATTAAGCGGTGATTGAGAATCTGGACGCGATAACTATTCCATGCTGAACCCTATTTGGTACAGATCCGCTCGGATGCGATCCGAATTCACCAAGTGAGGGGAAGGGGAGCGAACACTCGGAAATGATAGGCTCGAATTTGTATAGGTTTGAGAGAGAGAGAGAGAGAGAGAGAGAGAGAGAGAGAGAGAGAGAGAGAGAGAGCGCAGCCTCTCGAGAACGCGGTCGGCTTCCTGAAGCTGAAAAAATACAGGCTCGAGGGACGGGGAGGAGGGGCAGCCTCGATTTATCTCGTTTCGTTCGTACGATTTTGTAATTATTTTGCTGCCGGCGCAGACGAAGCCCTAGGAGCGATCAGAGGCAATCTCGAGCGCCGCGAAGCCCGTCGGTGACGCAAGATTTTCAAAGTGTTTATAAAATTACGGGCGCGATACCGAGCCGAGCGCGCCGCGCTCTCGGCGCGCGACCGAAATAACGCGAAACCGTACCGAGTACACGGTATTCAAATCATTATTGGATTTGGGAGCCCCGCGCGTGCACGCGCGGATGACGAACAAATAAATCGTATTTCGAATGCCGCAAAGTCGGCGCAATTCCGTCGATTCCGCAATCGCGCCAGTGCTTTTCCGCCGAGGCGAACGAGCAAAATTCACGTTAATGTCTCGTTTGAGTCCGCTTTGCGTCTCGAAATTACCCAGAGTTTCGTTGGACCGGAAAAAAATCCAAAAAATGTATTTAAGAGCACGTATCGCGGATTTCTCTCTGGCGATGTAAACAATTTCATGCGATAAAAGAAATTGAAAAGAATTGAAGCAGCGCTAATTTGCGCTTTGACGAATAGTTTCCGATGCGACACATTAATGTATTTTTAAATATTGTCATTTGGATGGAAACATTTTCGTATTTTGATGTTGACGGCAGTTTATAATTTTAATTTTGACGTCATTACATCGCTCGAAATGAAAAATTCATAGTCTTTAGGACATTTTACGCGTTAATCAACAAACACAAAAAGAGTTGAATATCTTAAAAACTACTGCCGACAAATTGATTTCCCCAAAATATCGTAATGAGGAAATTGGCAGCAAGTGTCTTGCCGCCCCACATGTAATAGATGTAAAAAAAAATGTAAATTTAGAATCACACAAATGTATGTAATACTTTATAAATATTATTTTTATTATTTTTCCTTTTTTTTTAATTTTATAATTTTTTACATCATTTCCACATTACGGCTCTTAAGCCGTATAAAGGTACGCTTTACTTTTCCACGCGACGCGTAACGTTCTCTGTTTTTTAATTTCGTTGAAAAGACAGAGCTCGAGACATTATCTGACAATAGCCGCTTATTTAACCAACGTTGTTACACACGTTAGCCGAAAAAACAGCTAACAACTTGTAAAAACTGAAGAAAAGGATTGTTTTCCCAGCGAACGCGGCACCGTCCGAAAATTAATATCCGCGGCTTTTGTTCGCGTTATTTGCAAGTTTGTGTTTTTTACCGAGGCGGTTCAAACGATGCAGTTTTGTGCGAAAGCGCGGCGTAAAGTTTTTAATGAAATGACAACGCACGTAAAGTATAAACGTGGACTAAAGCGTGTACGTTTAGTAGAAACGCGTCTCGCTGATTTTTTGCTCAAGAGACTCGACGAAGGAGCTTTTCCGTCGGATCCGTCCTTTTCGAAGCGCATCTCGTGGGAATCCCGACATTGAGCAAAGTCCAAGAATCAAAGTCTGGAATCGAAGTCTGATCCTCGCCATCCGGAGCTCCGCTACATCGAACAGAAGTTTCCCGAGGAGACTCCAAGATCGGGACAATTCTCGGTGAAAATTTAATGAAAAGCTCACGAAGAGACAGTAAACTCGGGAAGACGGATTGATTGCTTGCGCGCCGCGGTTAAACCTATCCAAAGTACACACATCAATGAATTATCGTGATCGATTATTACGCGCGACAACTCTCGAAAGTCGCCGAAAACTTTGGCGATTCGAGAAATCTTTAAGTCCCCTAAAACTCGTAAAGATATTTATCATGGAAATTTATCGCTATTTAAGAAATGCTTATCGTTGTTTCATTAAAAAGAAATAAACACGATTGAGATAAAAATAATTTACATCTTTAAAGTTTCTTTCGATAAGTTTTGACATTTCCCTCGCTGTCAACCTGATGATAATTGCTACAAGAAGCGCTATGACGCAAATTTTGGGAGGCGCGATGCGAGAATCGTCCCGAGACTCGAAGGGAGGGGAAGCGGATTGCCCGTATCCATATAACATGTCCACACATACGTTCCACATGTTTGTGTATAATATATACTCGTTTCGAAAGGAGGAACGGGGAAAATGAGCGGAGAGTGGGGAAGAGAGAAAGAGAAAGAGAGACAGAGAGTACAAAATAAACAGTGCATTATATGCAATAACGCACAAAACACCCCTACGGCTGTGCAGTCATCTCCTTCGAAAGATTCGGCCGCGAGTGCGCGCGCGGGCAATCCAATTAATTTTATTTTAATTACCGCATCGTCGGGCGTACGCCGATTGTTATTGTTTCGACGTCGATGAATCGACCGTCGCCCGTAATTTTGCCGCTGACAATTTCCGCCTCTCGATGCCCATGACGCGACACCCGCGCAAATGGACATCGCGCGAAATGACAAATTTCCCATCATTTCTTAAAGAGCGGACGAGTCGGCGGAAAGATTAATCGATCGATCGATTACCGATTTCGCTTATACTTTTTTAGAATTAAATGGCTTAAAATAAAGAGCTCGTAATAACCGGATAAAAATTTCTCCCTTAATCCTGTTTTAATTAAACATTGCATTAAAATTGGACGACAATTTCACGAGGCTGTGCAAATTCCCTTTCGTGAAAAATTATCTTTACCAATTTATAGAGCTTGAACAATCGCGCGAGATTCGCGTATCGTTTCGAAAAAGGCACATTTATCGCCCCAATAATTCTTTTACAAAGAGGCGAGATATATCGAGGGGTAGGATAAATCCGTTGTACAACGAAAAAATGTAAGTACGAACCGAAAGAGAGCCGAATGGCATGTCCGGCGACGATTGTTGCGCCGGGAAATACGCGGGCCGCGATCGATGGCACTCGATACACAGTCGGCGAGGAATTAAAAAGTCGACGTATTGAATTTACAAACGAGCCGTAATATTATTCGAGGAAATAACAAAGGCCGCACTGGTGCGGACGAATTAAGCTATTTTGCCCTACGCCGCGCATATTGTACGTGGCGCGTAGTGGCGGAATTATTTGTACGTCATTACTAATGCGCAGTCGCGATAGAGTTCGATAATATTACAATAATTAAATTATCGTAATATCGCCGGCGGAAAAGGGAGGCGAGTATGAATTTGTTGCGGTTAAATATATAATAAAGCGTTGCTTAAACAAGGGCGAATGCCGGTTACACAAAACGCACGCTAAACTAGTCAATAATTCAACGATTCATTTTCGATATAGAATTTAATCATCCGCGTAAAAGCGAGAGACGTTGACGCTTCGCGGCGACATTAATCCAATGGTCGCTTTCTTATCCCGCCGGGGATCCGCTCGTAATCCGCGACTCGGATCACATTGTGCGACCTCAATACCACCCTGTAATAAAGGCGGTAGTGTACATCATTTCAATAAGGCTAAGAAGAGCGATCAGGTATACGGCTCTGTAATATAATAATTTTGCAGCCCCCGCTGGAAGAATATATTTATTCATGCATTCGTTCTTTTCTAGTAAGTAAATTCCTATAGAGATGGGGAAACTCATTTTCCACGGTTAGACAACACAATCACAGTCTATTATCCGAGTCTCTTCTTATCTCCATGTTATAAATTTAAAGGACTTTAAATAACTTGAGAATCTCCGAGGCATTTTTATATATTCCTGTCTTTTTACGTCACTTGACCCGAAAGATACTCGAGAAATATGATTCTTTTAGTACGTTACGTTTTTGATATTTTAATGTACTAGTTAATTTTTTCATATTTTCAAGATTTGCATCGCACATCAGTGCCTGTGGTTATCTGCCCTATTTTTGTAATTTTTTCTTAGATGCTTACCTTTTTTAAAACCACTTTAATTTAATTAATTTTTTCTCTAGTACGTTTTCCCTCCATTAATCGAGTTTTAGAGGAATAGGTAGAGGGAAGATTCGATTGTGCACGAGCGGAGCTAATTACGCAAATATTCGCGTGATGCAAGGTTCGCGTATGCGAAACGTTCCCAGGAGAGATTTGCACATGACAAGCCACCGGAGAGACGAGTCTGACTCCCAGAGTCTTCGCGCGCGGAAGGAAGGATCGTTAATAACGCGCGGGTTATTCGTGTCTTCGGGCTCGTCGTCGTTCCGTTCGCCGGTGGTCTCCGACAGGAAGGAGGAGAAGGAGATGGGGGAGGCAAGTCCTTTTAATTACCCGACGTTAAATTCTTTATCTGGGTGAAACAATGTGGCGGGCCCGTGTTTTCAGATCAAACAAACCCCATGTTGATACGCGGTAATAGAATAATCTGGCAGCTGATTCCGGGGATATAGCCCGCGGGGATAGAAACCCACACGATTTCTGCACCCGGTCTGTACGTTACCACATCCCCGAACGAAAATCAACCCCCTTCCCGTCTCCGCCGCTGCCGTCGCCGTCGCCGCCGCCACCCTTCCGTGCACCCTCGTAACCTCGTAGCAAGAGAGAGAAAGAGAGAGGGAGAGAGAGGGAGAGAGAGAGAGATCGAGCTTCGAGTCCGCGAGTGTTTACACACTCCATGGCACTGCCAGGACGAATGGTTTCCGGTACGTACACGTACATGTGTACGTACGCGCGATACCCATACGTGTGACAATAAACTAGTGTCCGTCAACTCATCGAATCTAAACCAAGTATCGCTCGCTGGCCCTTTATTGCCTCGGAAAATTCATCGGATGATGGAACGTTCGACGGACACGCTCCATGTTTTTGTATCCTGTAAATAAAATATAATCTAGAATAGCCTCTAATCCTTCGACAGGGAAGGGAAGGAGGATGGTATCAAACTTTTTTACTCCCTACGGTTGGCGAAAGACGGAGGGAGTAAAATGCGTTTCACCGAGCTCGGATCGGTTCTTATCGCTATTCTCGATAACAATAACATAGTTCGGTGTCATCTTTTGCACATTAGTTTTTTATTAACCGAGGAAGGTTTAGAACGTACGATTATTAAAATTCATCTTCTCAAGAATAGACGCTACATCTCGTCATTCGATCGTCGCGGAATTAAACTACGGCGTTATTTTCATATCTCGACGTTACGATCTCTGTAACCGTCAATACCGACATCACCCACGCCGCAAGAACGCACGCGATGGAATTCAATAAAATTGCAAATTACTATCCCGGCGAGGAATATTCCGACTTGTTATTCTCTCCGCGTCGCGGTGGGAGGAAGGACGGGGAAAAGGTCGAGCGTTCAGCAAAGGGAATCTCGACAGAGATCTTTGAGAGATCCGAGATATATCAGACGCGAAAGACACTTTTGGCGCGCGTCGCCTCGAATCCTCCCTCGTCGGTCTCACAATGCGAGGCTATTGAAATGCGACATTCCGACTGTGTTTTATTGCTCCCCGAGTATCCTCGTTCAATACGACTTCTGCGACACGGACGAGTGATTCCGATTCCGCGAGTTTCTCCACCGCGATGCTTCCCTCGCTGATATCAACGATGCTCTTATCGATACCGATGCCGCATCGACTTGCCTCGCGATATCGCTCGTCCCATTGAACCTTGGAACTCTCGCCTCTCACGTTACTCTCAAAGAGGATTAGGCAGAGGTCCCTATCGGCCCCTTCCGGCGATCCATTTTGCTCGATATTTGGAAGCACATTCAGCGAAATTGATTCAATTAATCGGGACACATTTCGCGAAATAAACATGGGTATTAATTTAAAAAATGTAATTTAAAAACATTATATTTATGTATATTTCTACCGAAATTTTACCTTGTTGTTGTTTACGAAATTTTTAATATTACACAGAGTCTATATACATATATGAAAATTGATTCGATCAATTTTTCCGATGAAACATTTTACGTCAGTTTTCCGAACGAGGTAGTTTTCCCTTCGTGCGACCCGGCTCTACCCTTTTACTCTTTCTTGGCTTTAAAAAAATCGGTTTTTGTCAAAGAACACCGGGACGGGTAGGTTCGCTGCGCATAACTTTACGCTCATTCGCGTATAACGAGACGATAACAAGCGCAGCAACTCGCTCAAGATGCATCTACAACGGCAAAACTGGCAAGCGGAAAGCACTCTTCTTTCCATTCTCGCTCGTTGCTTCTTCGCTCAGCGAAAACCCATTGTTTATAGGCTAACAAGGCGCGATTCCTTTCGCACAGGTCGTCTTTCTAACAAGACAAAGTGACAAAGAATGCAACGCGAGTAACCGCGATGACACATCTGTGCACGCACTAAAATATGAAGAGAGAGAGAGAAAGAGAAAATTTAAAATTTTTCAAAAATTTAATGTCAAAAATGATACACGCAACACGTCAATACTTGACCTTTAATAAATTATATAAATCAAAATTCAAGATTCAATGTTTATACACATGTTTTTATTTTACATATTTGATGTCGAGTCTTATCACAATTTGTTAAGAGCGATCGATACTATCTTAGCTGATATTTCTGTCATTTTTTTCTAGAAAATCAGACACTCTCTCGTTTGAGGAGAGAGGGAGGATAAGGTTAATCGATAAGTTGATTAACTCGCGATAACGAGCAGTCTAAAGGGCTCATTATACTCTCGCAGTTTTCATATAATCAAATGACGCGACGAAGCAAGGGCGTGGGCAAGTAACGCCGGGGGTGAGATTCACCCTTAGGCTTGGATGAACCCCGCCTTTGTCGGGGTCGTAGTCTTCATCCTAAGGGATTTCATTTCCATTAGCGTATTGAAGAAACTCAAACGAAGAAAACATTTCGGCCGAGGAATTCTTTCTCGAGAAACGACCACGCGTATGATCTCTTTCTTTCTCTCAAAAATATATTTTTTTCCCCTTTTTTTTTATTCAGTTTTATTTAATATTCTCTGTTTCTGAGTGCGCGTACATTCGCGTTTATCATATTTGATGGTTCTATAAATTTAGAATGAGCAAACGTCTCATCAGGAATCTTCTGGTTAGGTAGAAGGATGTCTTTAGAGAAATTGCTTTTTACGCAGGATCTCCATCCCTTTACAGGATAAGGAGCGTCTGTTAATGGCGATATTACCGGTACGCGTCATAAGGAGAAGCGTATGCTAAGGTCTTTCAATTAACTTAATGGTTTGCTAAACACACAACGCGGCTTGTATTTAAGACACGATCGCTAATAAGGAAACACACCGTGTCGCAAACACGTTATCGCGTATATTTAACAATGCAGTCTTTGACGATGATGACACGTTTGTCGGTAATAAACGATTCGATGCGACATCGAATATTTCTGCAAAAATTTACTCGATCGAAAACAGATGTACATATTTGCAAAATATTTTTTCTAATAAATTAAAATGAATAATAAAAGGCAGTAAAGAGCCAACGCAGTTGTAGGGCGTGAAAAATCTTTTTCAAGACAATCAATTTTAAGGATCTTTCTTCTTTATTCCATCAAACGTTTCGGACTCAATTCGAGCCTTATTAGAATCACTGAAGAAGGTTCGAATTGAGTCCGAAACGTTTGATGATAAAGAGAAAATTGATTGTCTTGAAAATTTTTCACGCTAACTGGTTGGCTCTTTACTACCTTTTATTATTCATTTTAATTTGTTAATTTCGAGGAGCTTTTAATATTGTTTATTTTATTTTTTCTAATCTTAAAATTTTTATTTAGCACGAAATAATCGGAAATATTCGCGCGGATATTTATCCTTGAGCCACCTCCGTCAATTTACAATATAATTGAAAAAATGGCGATTCGTTTTTCGCGAGGACGAATTATCCTGGAAGGAGATTAACCGGCAATAAGGCGGATGCAACGGAGCAGTCACTAGCACCGATCGCGTGACAGGAGTCAAAGCATTCGAAGGCAATGAGTCCTTCATTCGGGAGGAGGGCGGTTAATAGCTGGAGGACAATGGGCTTGTGGGGTTGCGGGCTGCTCTCTCTCTCTCTTTCGTAGGTTCCTGGGACCGGCGAGCGCGGCTATTCGAGGGGATAGGCAGGCAGGCAGGCAAGCAAGCAGGCACGTAGATCGCAGGCGTGACTGTGTGAGACCCTCGCTGAGATAATTGAGCCGTCAGCTGCACGAACCTCGAGCCGCGCCATGATAGCGCCGCGCCACCGCAAGTCACCCTCGCCTCGCCTCGCTTCGGGACGGAAGTACACTTAGGTCACGTGACGGCGCGTGGATCGAATTACCGCGAAACGACACCGCCATCCACCTATCTCCGGAACGTGAAGGAGAATCTCGGCCGCGATACACGCGACCGATTACTTTCTCGCCGCCTTCTCTATTAGACTCTAGCCTACTTTTCTCCCTCGATCGTAATGAGAATTCCGCAGCTTAACAATCTTCCGTTTCTACAAATATCAATCGGTGCTCAATCGTTGAACGTAAACGTTTCAAACATTAACCAAATGTCAGGGATGCCTTAAATTTTTCGAATGATGTTTAATCCCAAACACCAAATAACATTTATATAATTGTTAGGTATAATTTCCCACTCAACAATACAATTGTTATGTAACTGTCGAGTGAGAAATTATAACTAAGTTATATAAATGTTACTTGGCGTTTGCTGAGATATTGCTAAAGTAGTAGTTAGTTATAATTTCCCATTCAACAATATATACATGTAACAGTTACATATAATAACATGTAACAGTTACATAACAATTATATTGTTGAATAGGAAATTATAATTAACAATTATAATTTCCTATAAATAGGAATTATATTTCTAATATAATTAGAATAATTCTAAATTATATTTCAGGAAAATTATAATTTCCCTGAATAGGAAATTAGAACTAACAGTTATAATTTCCTATAAATGTTATTTGATGTTACTTGATGTTTGCTGGGATGTTACTAAAGTAGTAGTTAGTTATAATTTCCTATTCAACAATATAATTATTATATAACAGTTACATAACAATTATATTGTCGAGTGGGAAATTATAAGTTATATAAATGTTACTTGGTATTTGCTGGGATATTACTAAAGTAGTAGTTAATTATAATTTCCCATTCAACAATATAAATGTTACATGTTATATAACAGTTACATAACAATTATATTGTCGAGTGGGAAATTATAACTAACAGTTATATAAATGTTACTTGATGTTTGTTGGGATGTTATTAAAGTAGTAGTTAGTTATAATTTCCCATCAAACAATATAACTGTTACATGTTATATAACAGTTACATAACAATTATATTGTCGAATAGGAAATTATAATTAACAGTTATATAAATGTTACTTGATGTTTGCTGGGATGTTACAAAAGTAGGCACAAAGACACAGAACGATTAATCACACAAGGCGATATTTCGAAGGAGAAAGCAGACGAAAACAAGACGAAAGGATAAGGAAGGCGCGTTCGGCCACGAGAAGCAGGACCTATTTCGACGCTACGTTCTACTAATCCGTCTAACTCGACATGGGATTCGATAATGCGACGCGACGCGTGAAATCCCGACGGATTTTTGCCCGCGCCAGGATACGGTCCAGATTGTGAAACGCGAGGGCAAGGAACTCTTTCTACGGAAGATCGGCTCGCTTTCGAATCTGCTGCTCGCGAAGTAAGCTCTTGACAGACGTACCGGAAATATTCGTTGCGAGAAAGCATTACGGGATCGTGCCGGTATCGTATCCCCCGTTGGGGAATCTATTAACCGTCGTGTCGGAGACCACACTCGTGGGAATTACATGGAAATGGTTTTCGAAAGAAGCAAACGATCGCGTTAAGGCTCGTCGTTGTCCTTTTATCTTCGACTCTTTCTATTCGCGGGAAAAACGCAGGAAATCTCTCGATCGCGCACATTTCTTGGAATGTTTGGATTAAACAGCGATACTTTAATCTAAATGCAAACGCGTAGTCTTATCACAGACGGCTTTCTACGCTAGGCTTTGTTTTCTAAACAAACAGCATAATAAGATTACTTTTATCTCATCCATTGAAAAAGCTGATTAAGAATAGACGACGAAGGATACGAAAAAATTATCGTGCTTGAAATTGCTTTCATCGTCTTAAATTCATATTTCTGAAACGGAGGATTATAAGTTACAAAAAATAGCATGTTAAATAAGCTCTTCAGTTGACTGTTGCAGAAAATGGACGAATACTTAAGCTAAGAAAATCAAAAATATTTCATAAGAAAATTACTCTGTCTTTTAAATGAAAATAATTGGTATCTTATAATCTGTCGCGCTTCAACATTAAATCAAGATTGATAATTATATAGTATTCTTGCGACAGAATTTTAATGAAAAATTAGAAAAATCCGTTTATCCTGTTGCTTCCGGAGGATTTCCCATTTTACCGCTAATTCGCAATCTCTTTCTTTTTGACAATTATTCGCTGTTTCAGTCTTACTCCTGTCATCCCTGACATTTGTCCCCGCAAAATGGCTATTGCTTCCGGATTTACCATTTTACCGCTAATTCGCAATCTTTTTCTTTTTGACAATTATTTGCTATTTCAGTCTTACTCCTGTCATCCATGACATTTGTCTCTGCAAAATGGCTATTGCTTCGGGATTTATCATTTTATCGTTAATTCGCAATTTTTTTTTTTTTGACAATTATTCGCTGCTTCAGTCTTACTCCTGTCATCCGTGACATTTGTCCCTGCAAAATGGCTATTGCTTCGGGATTTACCATTTTACTATTAATTCGCAATCTCTTTCTTTTTGACAATTATTCGCTGTTTCAGTCTTACTTCTGTCGTCCGTGACATTTGTCCCCGCAAAATTGCTATTGCTTCCGGATTTATCATTTTATCGCTAATTCGCAATCTCTTCCTTTTTGACAATTATTCGCTGTTTCAGTCTTACTCCTGTCATCCGTGACATTTGTCTCTGCAAAATGGCTATTGCTTCGGGATTTATCATTTTATCGCTAATTCGCAATCTTTTCTTTTTTGACAATTATTCGCTGTTTCAGTCTTATTCCTATCATCCGTGACATTTGTTTCCGCAAAATGGTAGAGCGACGACTTCGCTTTCGACGACGATTCTTCCGGAGCGTTTTGCCCGGAATGTATCCATGTTGCTACAGGAACAGGACAGTAATGCCGATTATCCATCCCTCGACACGGATACCATCCTCGCGCCGTCTTACCCCTCCATCCCCTACAAGAGGAGATGCATCCGCGTCCTCGCCTACCCCTCCGAGGACATCTTCCGAGTCTTCCCCCTCCGGAATCGTGCACCGGGGGTCGAGATTCGTTTAGCGGGTAAGCCGTACGTACGTTTCGCCCGGGTGAGAGGAAAGTAGAGGGGACTCACTCCGCGAAGTGTCGACGACAAGAGGGATGATGGTTACCGGCTGGCTGTGGGGGCCACACCCACCATCTCCGGAGATGGCCAATCGCATCCGCGACGACGCCAAGGGTTGCCGGAAGTTGTCACCGTGTATCAGACTGCTTGGCTTTGTCGCCGTTGCGAGATATAAATTTAAGGTTTTAAAACGCAGATATATACACGTATATACGTATATTATGTATAAAATTCTTTCCAGCTGCTCCTTGATTTTATTACGCCGTCGCTGCGAGAATCTGCCGATATTTTCAGGCGAAAAGCAGCTCGCCCCTTTTGTCGCCGACAATTTTATACGCTACATAATTGACAATCGTATTAAAATAAAAGCGAAATTGCGCGAATTTCCAGCTACGCGCGTAAATGTCCAAAGGGATTATTATAATTATTTTATCAATTAATGCGTGTTCGCGTAGGATAAATTATATATACGCTTCTAATATTTAATAGTTATATAATTTATCGCAATAGAATTGGATAGATTTTTCAAAATGCCTCGTTGTAGAAATGTTTAAATATTTTTTTTAAACATCCGCAAACTTACATGCTCCTTATTCTCTCGACAAAACATTATCTTTTTATTTCGTAAAAAACTTGTAGATGAATACTTATCATGAGTTCACGCGGTGCAAGATTAAAGAACGATCGAGTTAATTAAACAAGTTAATTAAACAGTCTTGTTTAAACGATTTAAGGATACTCGAAAACGTCAAATCAAACGTAAGACATAGAGAGAGATGCCTAGAAAGGCTTTCTACCCGATACACACGGTATCATATCCGGTATATACACGCATTATCCAAACCCACTATTAATCGATTATCCGATGCGAGAGAGCTGATTCCTATTTGATACTCCAACAAGGATTCCCGATTATTATTCCCGCCGACAAAGCGCAAGAACGTACACACACTCTCCGGCGGTTCATTAATCAAAAGCACCAGCCCCAAAATGGCTTCCTGCCTAGTAACGCCCTCAAAATCGTCTCTCTCTCGCTGTCACCTCGCTGCAAAACACGCGTATATACGCGTACGCACACATACGCGTAGGTGTATCCACCGGCGTGGCGCCTCTCTCCGCCGCCGGCCACGGTTTCTTTGATTTTCGCGATTACATTCTGATCTCCGACAGGTGCGTGAGCGCGTAACACGCGCGTTCTCGCTCTTCTCGCCGCGTCTTTTTTTCCCCCCCGCCGTTTGATCTCTACCGGCGCACTCGCAATTCATCCCCTCAGTCATCGCGACGACGACTGCCGTTGCCACTTAATTAGGACGATTAAGTTAATCCTCGCGTCGAAGGAAAAAAAACGAATAGCCGTCGGCGAGACTCATCGAAACAGTACTTGTGTCAGTGTCCGTCAAAGTAGAAAAGTTTGCGACAGAACACATGGTTCGACAAAAGTTTACGCAAAGTTTCTGTACAGTTTGATAAATTTCGCATATAATATCGATGGCACACGAGGATTGATCTCGCAACGTCGTCGCACGTGACTTTCGTCGACGTCGAGAATGACGTTGAAAAGAGAGAGAGAGAGCAGACTATAGGCGTCAGATGATGCGGTAATTGCGCTGTCAACGACAGCGTCCCGGTCCGCGAAACGATATGCATAATATCGCGCTCTCTCCCCGGAACGCTTTTCGCCAGATTACCATCTGCATCCATTCGTTAGACTCTCCTCCGCGCCGGATCGATGCGCCGGATTGATTGACGCGGCATCGCGCGACTAAATCAAATCCACGGGGGTTTATTATACAAGTAAGTAGAGAATGCATTAGCGTCGGAAATCAATCGAGCGCGAAAAAATACGTATAAATATTTATATGCGAATATATTAGAGAGGAAGATTACACATAATTACTATAATTGTCGACAGAGCGGCAGAGCCGATAGAAAACTTTGTCGCGTAATTTATCGCATTTCACCTAAAGTCGTCACGGGAGCTCCCGAACTAATTTTCGCATCGTCGCTAATATGCATACGTGCGAAAGATCGGCTCGGAAAGTTTCAGGCGAATCAGCTTTCAGCGTCTCCCATAAAGGAGAGAGCCGGATGCGCGAAATGAAATTTAAGCGCAGCTCCCGGACATTATTAAAGCAAAGCTCTGTAGGACCTTGGAGGGTGGATCGCACACAGGGATGATAGCGCTCTCGATAGATACTCGCGTCACTGGAGCACCATTAACTCTAGATTACAGCGCTGCGGTATTTACACAGGCCAGAGGCGTAACGTAATACGCGACGAGCACCCCGCGTCTTACACCCTCCGTCACCCCCCACCCTCCTCCCGAGTGTCTCTCGCTCCGCGTCGAGAGACCCGGGTTTTCTCTATCTCTACCCTCCCTCCCCCCTCCTCCTCCCGGCTCACCACCCCCGCTTCCCCCGTCGCGCAACGCGCCGTCGTCCCTATTTGCTCGTCCGTATCCCCCTTCGAAATGTATCACTTCGCTTCATTTAATATCGTGGGACGTCGGGCGTACCGACGCCATTGTTCCCGTTAACAGTGGATCACGGCTAAAATAATACCTGCTAATGGCTCCCGGTTTTAAGCTGACAAACAGCGCAGCACGAGTGTAATAATATAATGCGAGCGCCGTTCGCGGAACCACGAGCGCGTCTATGCGTATATATGTACGCACGTGCGTGTGCGAGGGTGTATGTACGTTGGATTATTAGCGGCGAGCAAATTTGTGACGAATCGTGAATTATATCTTACGCGTATGTATGCGCGCATGCATCTCGCTCTCCCTCTTCCCGCGAGAATCTCGAGAAGCTTGATGACTCGAATCGTATAATTACAGTAATATGTTATACCTTTGTTTTTTTTTTTTTTTTTTTTTGAGAATAACTTATTTCAAAGTGTATGTATTTCTGTCTATTACAGAGAAAATGTATACTGTATTCAAGTAAAGATTATTTATTTTAAGTTTATCATAAGTTTGTATATCCACAAATATGTGACAAGTTCACCGCAAGCATTAAATTTAATTGAATATATTCTGAATTTTACTAAGTGCAATATCTTAATCAAGAATATTAAATTAAAACAAAAATTTGGTTTGCTTATTACAAGAGTTGACGTAAAATAAGTTTGACTTTTCTTTGATACAACTTTACAATATTCTTGTAAATAAATTCTTCTTTTGAGTACATGATAATGAGATTTTCTAACACTTGTGACGAGTATATTTCAACACTATTATCAAGAATATATTCTTTGTTGAAGAAAACTATTAAAAAAAGAAAAGTAAACAGAATAATCGCTTTTCTTGGTAGTAGAATGATATTTTTCTGATTCACATGTCTTAATAGTAGGTATACAGATTATTTAATAATGGACTCTTTATTAAATAATTAAATAATATAAAATTATATAATAAATAATATTAAATAATATAAAATTAAATTTATTTAATTAAATAATGAACACGGCAACTTGAGAAAAATTAATTAAATATATACACTTTGAATGAAGTTATCCTAAAAAAAAAGCGATATATTTTTGACCGATACTGTAAATTCCGACCCGTCTTCTTCGTCTTCTGCGCGCGTATTCGACCGTCGCCTCTCGCACAATCGCGATTGTCGGGCCGGCGCGTTTCGTCCGCAACTTTTCCTTTCCAATTAACGAGTTCTCCGCGTTCGAAACCCGCACCTTTTTTTTCCCCATCCCCGTCCGAGGGCCGCCGCTCGGTCCGCCTCACGGTTCTCTCGCGGTAAATTTTTTCATCCATCGTATTATCCGTCGCGAAACTGCCTTTTCGGGAAATCGCAGGGCGCCCGGCAGCCGCGATCTTCAAAGTGCCCTCTTTCTCTTCCTCCGCGCGCAATTTTATTATTCTCACGGTATTATATACCGGCGCTTGTGTAATTTCGCGAGTGAAAAAACGCAGCCGGCCGTCCGTCGCTCGCGCTACGCACCCGCGGCAACAGTAATTTGTAGTTTTTATGAGAAATTTTATATTTGCCCGAGCTGTTCATTAACCCGCTCGCGTTAACCGAGCTGCGACACGGTAATAAGGGTCGTGCCGAGGAAAGGGGTGCAGCAGGAGGCGAGCGCAGTTGCGAGTTGGCGCCGAGCGGAAGCTGAGCAAGACGGAAAGGGGGCTGAGAGAAAGAGGATGAGAGAGAAGGAAAAAGCTCGCGTGTATATATGTGTGCCTGTGTGTATGGTTCGTACCTACCGTGCGCGTGTGTGTGTGAGCCTTCCACTCTTAATTAATTATTTCTCCGCGACAAACGCTAGAGCTAAAGTAGACTTGCGAGAGTCTGAAAAGAAAGGGAGGCGCGAATCGAATCGCGATATTTTTTTCCCTGGCATTGATGACTATCAGCGAGCTCTTCCGCTGTGGATGTCGCGAACTAATTTCCGGACAAAATTGCGGCGTAAATGTGAAAAATGCATCAAATTTAAAAAAGGGCATTTTCGAGCGCGCGAGAGGCATTATGCGAATTATGTTCGCGTGATTTTCTTTGAAGAAATACTTTTCGCAAGCAAAGTAGCATTTTTCATAATAAATGAGCGCTACAGAAGCAGCAAGACGGAAAGAGTAAAATTGGAGCGTCGTGTACTCAACATTTCGAGTTTCCCCTTATTTACAAGTTTCCTGACTATTTTTCCATGTCGATTTTCTCTGTAACAAGAGCTCAAATTAATCATTTTCTTAAACATTCGATTTTAAATTTACGTATGCGATCGAAAACGCTCAAGTTATTAGAAACCTTACCAACACCGAAAAAATTGTATTCTTAATTTAAGAATATACCACTTATCTTTAGAATATATACCACTAAAATAGGCGCCAAGAGGATCCTTTTAAGTTAAGAGGCAAATCTTCTAAAAAGATATTCTTAATACACAGAGAAAAATATTTCTTTGGGTTTAATAAATTTTGTTGAAGTCAAATAAGTTTAAAATTTTATTAATCATAAATAAATCTTTAATTATTTAATTTTCATTAAATATATTTAAATAAATAGAAAAAGATTATTAATTAATTAATACATATTAATTATTAATAATAAAATTAATCATTATTTAAATAAAAATTAAAGAGAAATAATAATCTTTAATAACCTAAGATATTTAAAAAAAAATAAATATTAAATAATTATTAATCATTAGTTAATAATAATTAAATTTATTATTTATTATTAAATTAAATATTTAATTGTATATATATATATATATACTATTGGTCTAAAAGTTTTTTCCGTCTAATTTCAAATAGTCTTTTAATATTCTGAATCCCAACAGGGGAACCCAGATTAAATAAATTATTTTAAATTCAGTTTGAAATTAAATTGATAAACAGTGATGTCAAAGAGGACTCACATGCATACAGAGAACCTATGTGTGAGAGCAGTCCTCTCTTTCATCACTGCTAAAGGAAAAAAATATACTTTAGATCTTACGTTAATACAAGTCCTTTATATACATTTCATGATAAATATTGAATACGAGAAAAATTAAGAGTGGTGTCGCCGCGTAGCGGCAAATGAAGAAACATGTCGCGCACACGAAAATCGAGTTGTGATGTAGAAGTTGCAAATTAAGAATATATTCTTATTCATTAAGAATATATTCTTATTTATTAAGAATATTTATTAAGAATATTTATTAAGAGGACTTATAAAGTATACATTTCAAGAATACAATTTTTTCGGTGAAGACTTATGCAAGAAACAATTTCAAAATGAAATAAAATTATTCCAAGAATAAGTTTTGATCTTCGGAGCTTATTTTCAGAGAATAAAGTTGCTTTTTTCAGAATCGAGGAAGCCGGTGCTCCTCCTGTAGCGGCAGTATCCGCGAACCCAAGTACTTGACGAGATGTTGGAGCACCCGAGCTATCGTGTCATCCTCTCGCTGCTGTACACGCGAGAGTCGCGCTCGTTTCTCGAGTTACAAAACTCGAAGCCTCGCCGTGCCTAAAACAATATTGGCGGGGAGGACCGACCGGGGGGCTCGGTCCGGGTTGTGCACATTAGATATTTATTTAAGGCCGCCCGACACGGCCGCTTTGCTACTCACTCGCCGTGGAACTTGGCGCGCTGCGTGTGTGCGTCGAGTACGCGTATGTGCGTGTACGCGTCATTGACACGGGTACCGCATAGAAGTCTTTGGCACTAAGTACCCCAAACTCGAAATGTTGACCCGGTTAATAGCTCCGTGTTTGATTAGACTACTGTAGTTCGTATAAGCCGTCACCGGTAATGCGAGTTTCATTAGTCGGTCTCGTGTTCCTCTCGTTATGCAGAAATGGATCGGATAATTAAAGGACGCGCCCTGCCTGCGGAAAATTGAGAAACGTTATATTTAACGGTACTCGTAATCGTGAATATCCTCTAAAACGTATCGCGCGAAATGAAGGGATTAAGGCGAATTAGCTTTTTTAGTTTTAGATTTTTAGAGACTAGACCTTTCGTGTAACTTTCAGAGCAGGTTTAGATTTGTAATACTTTTATCCTTTGACCGGAAAATGTCAATTAAGCTGATTTTGAAGATTCGCCGCTCCCGTTGCCGTCGTTTATTAAGATGAGCTCTGACAATTTCGCCGTTTTAGCTTCTCCCGGGATCTTGTTACGCGTTCAACGCGATCGTCATAAGACCCGTCAAAGGAAGCGCGCTTTTACTGCGTTATTTTCCAATTCACTAATTTACAGTAAATTCGCATTTTCCGCGTTAGCGATCTCGAAGTCGCGGAGAGAAAGAGGCGCGAGTCGGGGCAAAGGAAAATCAGAGGGCACGCTTCGTTTCGCACCGTACGCCGAGTTGTAAGGGGGAAAGGTTAATTATCGAATAACAAGGGATGCCATTTGAAGACAGATCACTGGAAAATTCTCGAGATTGTAAATTGTTTAGTTTTTAATGCGCCCGACGCGAACGTCGCGATTTTCAATCTTAAGAGGACGAGATCGGGGTATCTTGCAACTATCGTCGTAGAGATAATATATTAATAATATTACTATATTACATGATATATCAAAATTGACTGATATTTAGCGTTTAAATGTAAAAGTGATTAATTAAAAAAATGAATAAAAAATTCGCCCGAGTTACAAGGGGGGAAAGGTTAATTATCGAATAACAAGGGATGCCATTTGAAGACAGATCACTGGAAAATTCTCGAGATTGTAAATTATTTAGTTTTTAATGCGCCCGACGCGAACGTCGCGATTTTCAATCTTAAGAGGACGAGATCGGGGTATCTTGCAACTATCGTCGTAGAGATAATATATTGATAATATTACTATATTACATGATATATCAAAATTGACTGATATTTAGCGTTTAAATGTAAAAGTGATTAATTAAAAAATGAATAAAAATTCACCCGAGTTGCAAGGAGGAAAGGTTAATTATCGAATAACAAGGGATGCCATTTGAAGACAGATCACTGGAAAATTCTCGAGATTGTAAATTGTTTAGTTTTTAATGCGCCCGACGCGAACGTCGCGATTTTCAATCTTAAGAGGACGAGATCGGGGTATCTTGCAACTATCGTCGTAGAGATAATATATTGATAATATTACTATATTACATGATATATCAAAATTGACTGATATTTAGCGTTTAAATGTAAAAGTGATTAATTAAAAAATGAATAAAAATTCGCCCGAGTTGCAAGGAAGAAAGGTTAATTATCGAATAACAAGGGATGCCATTTGAAGACAGATCACTGGAAAATTCTCGAGATTGTAAATTGTTTAGTTTTTAATGCGCCCAACGCGAACGTCGCGATTTTCAATCTTAAGAGGACGAGATCGGGGTATCTTGCAAGTATCGTCGTAGAGATAACATATCGATAATATTACTATATTATATGATATGTCAAAATTGACTGATATTTAGTTTAAATGTAAAAGTGATTAAAAAAATGAATAAAAATTAAAAGATTAACATGAAATAAGAATGGAATTACCATATGGTATACTTTTCCTAAAGTTACAAGTTTTAATAGTCGTAATTAATCATAAACTAGCGTGTATTTAACGGATTCGTATCATCATCTTGCAGTCTTTATACATCTTTCACGAGAGATCGATCTCTTTTGTAAATCTTTCCGCGGTATGAGTGCAAGTTGGCACAAATATCCGCTAAAAGAAGAAATCTCCCGCTAAAGAGGGGAGGAAGAGGAGAAGAGAAGCGAGGGCCCAAAAGTAAAGCTTGGATCTACGACTCGAAAGGTAACGAAAGCCATTGATCCTGACCAACAAGGAGGTGATCGCTCGCTCGAATGATCAATAAAGAATGAGAGAATAAAGGAATTCATCCGCAAGCCGACTTACACGTCTCGGCAACGATGTAACGAAGATCGCTAAACGCTCAATCGAGCGATCGATCGAGGATCCGGAAAATCCTCTCGTGAACAGCGCGTGCGTCACTGTCAAAAATACAATTGAGTTTTACACAAACTGAATAAAATTGAATTTATTATTATGTAATACAAATGGAATATTAATTATCCCAAACTCGAACGGTATTTACCTTTCGTCTCCGAGCAATCAACTTGTTAAGGATTTAACTTTCAAGAGGTAACAGTTGGAAACTTTTAAAAAAAATACACAAAAAAATTAATGGGAATTTATACTGTGAAATTGCCGTAAGATGTCTGAAATTTATGCAATCGCTCTAAAAATCAATAAGAATTCGTTAAATTTAATGAATAAATTGATCAAACAGGCGAATCACTTGTTTGTCAAATTTCTTCACTAAATTTCACGCAGCGAATTCCTTTCGCGATTCATACAGCCTACTTTCCATCAAACTCGTCTACTTTTCACCGAGAGCTCGCAAGATGCAAATCTTGCGGAATAAGTCCCAGTTTTCCTTTCGGCTTTGTCGGGCACGCCGCAACTTTGCCAACGATAATCCCAAAAGCGATCTAGCGCGCACGCGGCCGCTAGATTCGTCGTAATGCCATCTGTGCAAACGATTAAAAGGGCCCACGGGCCCGGCTAGTCTATAAACATTTTGACGTTCATTCACGTTACGTGAAAGAGCGTCTCTCACGCTCCTTGACATCGAAAGGGGCGAACCCACGATGCTTTGTACGTCGGCACTCGCTGACCTCATCGCAAACGCACTTTCATGAAGAATATCCGCGCGAATACTTAACCCTTTGTACGAGCAACGAAAAAGATACACGCTTTTATTTTCTACGTATGTCATGTATAGAACCAAAATTAAAACGTACATATTATAAAAATTAAGAATTGATGTTTGTATCTGCAAACTTTAAATTCCCCTTTTGATTATTTATATATTTAATATAAAAATCGTGCACATATCTTCATTATTTTTTCTACATACACGTTTACTATTATTAATACTATTTTGCATAAAATGATTTATAATTATTGCATGTAAAATAATAACGAGCCGGAGTGTATCGAGTAACGGCAGAATCATTGTTTCTCGTGCGCATCGTCATAAATCCGCGAAGGAATCAGAAACGTTTTAGTAATAATAATGTATGCAAATATGTACACGTCTGATATAGTCTCGATTCTATCTTGGATGCTCGGCTTTTTTCCACCTCCTTCTTTTTTCCTCTTCCCTTTACTTTCGCGAATATCGTTATTGCTATTCAGATATTCGAGATTCTCCTTTTCTCTCCCTCTATCTCCGCGGGGGCTTTAATAAAAATATTTGTTAAGAAAACAGTTTCGTCGTAGGGAAGGGATGCTGCCCTCCTCCTTCGAGCAAGGCGAGTTATTCTTATATCCAGATTCGCGGCGTATTCTCCGACGGCGATTTCCATAAATGCAATAATTCGAGATAAGACAACTTTCCGCGCTCTTATTTCCGCGATCTAGAACGGACGGAAATGTTAGATATTATAGTGTGCGATTTTATTACATAATAAAAAAAATAAATTGTATCTTTATTTATAAGACACACTACATATGTATATTATACGACGCGCAGTAATAATCTCTCATAGATATATGTATATAGAAACGATATGTGTAACGTTTCACCCGTTAAAACTTACTTATGTTAAATTACCGTATAAATTTACTTCCCAAATTTGTCCCAAAAAGGCATTCCGCATTTCGACACATTGCCATCCTCTTGAGACGTTTCCTGAATCTGTGTCTCAATCCTTTCTTCATGGTATATCCGATATTCGTCATTTGATACTCGTCAACGTTTATATTGTAAGATTCGATAAATTTCTGAAAAAAAAAAAATGATGAAAATTCTCAAATGCAAAATGTTTCCAAGATGTTTAAAAAAAATACAATACATGTAAATAATACCTGATTATCTTCGAAGATGCAGAAGATGTTATTAAACTTTGGAGAATTATTAGGAGGTCTTATTGAAACGCGACGAATACAACTGAACGTATTGTTTGCAGCATCCTGACATTTACACGCCATTTCTTTCATGCACAGCTACAAAGATGCACGAGATTAATTAGAATTTGTAGTTTGAAAGAAAATGGTTTCTTAAAATCTAAATATGACACTTGCTGTAACATTAAGATCGCTGTCACTCGGACAACCAGACGATGGGATCTTTTTAGATCTCTCTCCCCTGTACTCTATCAGAACAATACGATCTTGCGGTGCATTACGCATCGCTTGAAACAACGTCATTCCGTCTGATGGATATTCTATACCGGCTATATCTAAGAGTGTAGCGAAGATATCCACGCTACTGACTCCCGCGGAAATTGTAGACGGGTTAATTCCTGGACCGGATATCAGTAATGGGACTCGTATATCTGTTTCATAGGGTTGCCGTTTATCCATAGGCATGCTAAACTGTCCTATCAAAATAATACATATCTTGTATGAATAATTATGTATAAGATCTGAGATAAAAAATTTGTAAAATAATTTAATTATCTTTTTTATATAAAACAATATAATTAAAAAAATTAACATTATGCTTTTTTTACAATTAACAGCGAAATTTAAAGGTGATATCATCTGAAGGTAAATAACACAAGAAACGTCTTGTCGCGAGAATATGATATTATGGTTACAAAATAAACAATTACGTTTATACTCGATGAAAAAAAAAAAATATTGATATCTTCGAGACTATAAAAGACAAAGTTTTAATAGACAAATTTTCAGTGCGTTACGTTTGTTTCGTTTAATTTTTAAATTGGAGTGTACCATCGAATCACCTACCAACGTGATATCCATTGTCGGAGGTATAAATAAAGTAAGTATCGTTTAAGAGATTTCGCTCTTTCAATAAATCGTGCACATTTTTAACGAGCTCGTCGACCGCTAATAAAGTTTCCCATCTCTTTCTATATATCTCGTCTAATTTTGGTAACACATTGTTTGGCAAAGGAGTTGGACCTTTTCTAACTAACCAATGTTTATCCTATTTTTCAAAAATAGAAAAATTATATATACTGAATAACTTGAAAAAAAATATCTGGCATATAATCATTAGCTCGATGCCTATACCTGATGCACGGGAATGTTAAAATTTGGGGTTCTCTTTGCTTTCGTGCCATTGTATTTGTCATTATGCCTATCAGCAGGTGTAAAGGGCGCGTGAGGGGCCGGAGGTGCTAATACCATAAGGAAAGGTTGGTCGTCGGAGTGTCCATTAATAAAGTTTACAGCCAGATTATTCTAAAATATACATATGTACATACATATAATGAAACTTTAATTTTTCGTAACTTTAATTTTTCTTTTAAACAAGAAAAAAATCTAACATGAAATGGTTATCATTTCAAATTATTACGCTCGTGTATATTGTGTATACTCACGATTACATCTGTAAGATAATCGCTCGTACTGTTACCATACTTGGCCTCGGTACCATTTATCGACAACGAATAATTGTAATATTTGGAATTTCCTATAAGACCGGCCCACCAGTCCCATCCCATCGGTACGTGAGCTGCACCGCCGACTTTTTTGTTTCCATACTGTTTACATCATATGTGTACATTGATCTTATTAATTTGAAGAGTCATACTTTGGCAATCGAAGGAGAAAAAAAAATGTCGAGAAAAATAATACTATAAAAAAACGAAATTGTTATTCATATTTTTCAATTTGATAGAATTCAGTAGAATTTTAATTTATAATAATTATTATTATAATTATTATTATTTAAATTTATAATTATTACTTGATTGATGATAAAATCGGAATATCTTTTTCAAAACGAAAAATCGATTAGTACATGTATAATTTTCAATTGTATCTACCTCGTTCAAGTACTTTCCGGCGTAAAACGTTCTGTATCCGGCGATTTGCAGAAGAGAGGCGAACGTCGCCGGTTCTTGAAATTTCTGCCATTTCGCGCTGCTACAACCACCGGCGATAGAATTATTCACCGTCAAATGATTATGCTGATATCGTCCGGTCAGGATGGAAGCTCGATTCGGGCAACAGATAGGCGAAGCTACAAACTAAATACGCGACTTGATCTGTTTAAACCTCTCGAAGGAAAAGTATAATTATATTTTCTCACAGACAAATGATTATGCAATATATAAACGTTTGTGAATTCTCCATATTTCTATTAAAAGACTTACACAATTCGTGAACGTTGCACCTCGAGATCCTATGAGATTCAGAGTATTTACCATCGGCGTCTGGAAATTTAAAATTAAATGCAGACGCACACGAGTGTTTCCGAAATGATAATTTATCGGTTTCGAAGTGACTTTAACGTTACTTCGTAATTTTTTCCTCTTTTGCAGCGCGGCCTCTCGTGAAAAAAATTACATCGCGAATAAGAGTAATTAAATAGAAAATTTAAAGAAACCTTGTATTATACGCGTATAATAAATGTTAACAAAGTCGAAACTTTACCATGCCATCTAACGTCGAGTCCTGATCGTCGGTAATAATCAGCACGACATTTGCCGGGATAACCGGCGCCGCTAGATAATTCAAGAAAAAAATGAGAATCGTTAGATGCATTTTCATCGGCGTCACGGGACTTCCCGGTTGATTATTCGACATGGCAAGTGCCATGAATTATTTTTTGGCTCTCCAGCCGGGTATAAATAATCTTAACTCGCTCGCTCAAGAGACAAGACGAGATTAGACGCGATATCGAACGCGATGGCACTTTGCCAGATATTTAAAAAATCGATTCACGTATTAATATCGCACATCGAGCTAAATATAACGTATGCGACAGCGATGCGCGTTCAACTGAGCGAGAAGAACGCTGGAAGATTATCGAGAAGATCGCCGAATGCTCGTTGAACTAGAGAACAACGAATGTACCCTCGGTAAAGATACCAGAGTCGGATACGTCAACGGATCGAGTACCGGTCGACGTCGCTAGATGGCGCTCTCGCGCGCGAAAGGTCGGCCCTCTTGCCCTCTAACTTTATCCACGGCCGAGTCACAGGTGACAATCGACCGATAGAGGGCGTTGGAGGAGGAGAAAGTTCCGGTGCGCTCCTCGGCGCTCGCCGTACGCCCGGAGTCACGCACACGGCGCACAACAAACCGACCCGACGAGCACGTTGCATGTCCCACGCGCGTTTCCTCGGCGGTCTACCACGAGCCTGTCGGTCCACGTGCGCCGGACGCATGCACGATATATGCGTCGCCCCGCGACACGCAGCCAGTCGCGATATTCATCGGCGTGCGACCCATCTACAAATTCCACGACCCCCGGCGTCCCGGAGAATCGCCGAGGGATAAGCGCGGTAAGTTTTGTCAGGCTCGATAAACCACCCGCGTCCGCTCGACGCGATCGCTTTTCCTCGCGCGTCCCACGTGCGATTCTTCCTCGTTATCGCTCTCTGTCAAATTTATCTCGCGCGATTGATAATCGGATCGGCGGCGGCGGCGGCGGCAGGTAGCGCGGCGCCAGTCGTCCCGCGCATGCGCGTCGTTGTATTCCCGCGCGTGCGCACCGCCGGGCTCGCGCGCATGTGCTCGGCGCGTAGGATCTCGAGACGCCGCGGCTCTCGCGGAACGGACCAATGAGAGCGTGCCGCTCGCGACGGGCTAGCCAATCGGCGCGCTCGGCTACCGAGCCGTAGTATCGAGTCGCTGTCTGGCACGCCCTACAACTTCCTCCATTGTCCTTCTTTACGGGATTCTCTGCGAGGAAGGATGGCTCAGAACAATTACTTTGGCTTTACTCACGGCGGAACGCAATATGGGTAGGAAATCGCTCGTCTTCGTTATCGTTAAGTAGCTCGTGTCGAGATAAGCCAAGATTTACGGCCGCGAGCGCGACCGCGACAGTGATAAAAACGTCGTTGAACGTCGACACGACGTCCAGCGACCCAGCCGGCTCGGCGGCCATTTCTCGTGTCGCGAGAGAGTAGCGTCCGTCGAGCGTTTCCGAGCATGGCCGAGTAAGGCCCCTGTCGAGCTTTCCAGAATTCGTACGGCACTCCACGTGTTAACGTTCGGTGGACTTCCTCACGGGTCTTTCGGGTCTTGATCTACCTGCTTCTCTATCTACTGTTATTTTCAACAGGGCTACCAGCGCTGCCGCATATCAGACCGGGCAAGCGGGATACGCGGTAACCCCGGCGGCGACCGCCGCTACTTATACTCAACGACCCGCTGCCGCGGCTGCGACTGGCTACGAAACCTACCAGGCAGCTGCCGCTGCAGCCGCGACTGGGACAACGTACGCAGGTAATGTTTGATTATTCAACCCTTATACGAGTCTCGTGGATCGTGTTTGACGAAAATGCAATCACGTTTTCACAAGAGAAATTTGTGTTAAATCTAGAGATGAATCAATTGCATGTACCAATTACATTTTTATACATGATGGATTATTAAATATATATATAGATTGAATCGGTGTCTTGGTTGAGAGAAATTGCTAGTATTTGATTATTTAACCTTTATACGAGGATCGTGGATCGTGTTTGACGAAAATGCAATCACAGGTCTTCACAAGAGAAATTTGTGTTAAATCTAGAAATATATGTATCAATTGCATGTACCGATTACATTTTTATATATAATTGATGGATTTATCAAATATATATAGATTGAATTGGTGTCTCGGTTGAGAGAAATAGTCAATGTTTGATTATTCAACCTTTATACGAGTCTCGTGGATCGTGTTTGACGAAAATGCAATCACGTTTTCACAAGAGAAATTTGTGTTAAATCTAGAGATGAATCAATTGCATGTATCGATTACATTTTTATACATGATGGATTATCAAATATATATAGATTGAATTGGTGGCTCGGTTGAGAGAAATTGCCAGTGTTTGATTATTCAACCTTTATTCGAGTCTCGTGGATCGTGTTTGACGAAAATGCAATCACGTTTTCACAAGAGAAATTTGTGTTAAATCTAGAGATGAATCAATTGCATGTACCGATTACATTTTTATACATAATTGATGGATTATCAAATATATATAGATTGAATTGGTGTGTCGGTTGAGAGAAATTGCCAGTTTGGCTCAAGGAGATAGATTTGTATCGAAAAAAAAGACACAAAACGTTTTTATGAGACTTTAGAAAAATCACATGTTGTGTATGTATTTTTTTTAATTTTTTTTCTTCATCTCTTTCAAATAAATATATATTCTGTAATTAAATTTGACAAAACAAAAGAATTAAAAAATATTATTTTAAAATAAATTTTATAAAACAATATAAATTATAAAATAAAGACAACAAACAAACAATATAAATTATAAAATATCTTGTGTTTTTTATTTTAGATGTAAAGATCTAAATTTTTATAACAGTTTTATATAATTTATGAAAATAAGAATAAAAAATAATCTAAGAAATATAATTTGATCACATATATTTGAACAAAATGTGTTATAAGTACCTGCAACTTTTTTTTTCTATATTTAAATAAATATCTTGTATATATCTTTGTGCACACACATTATGAATAACGCAATTATTTTCAAATATAATAATAATTGTGATTTTTCTTTGCAGCTGCCAATCCTGGTACTGTGGCTCAAACTTACGATTACGGTTACGGACGAGCTGCACCAGCAGCCACATACGACGCGACTAAAACCTATTATCAACAGCCAGCTGCTGCCGCAGCAACTTATACTACTACTGAAACACATTATCAGGCTGCCAAACCTGCTTACAGCACGACTAGTGCCTACACTGGCACTGCCAGACAAGCCACTACGACTGGACAGGCTAAAACTTATCAAGCATCTAGTACAGCTTATCAGCAATCAAATCCTACGCAAAGCGCTACTTACTCTTCGGGATATACAGCTCCAGCTACACCTGCTGCTACACCATCGACTGCGACAAATAGTAAGTTGTTTGTTTATCTTTTTCCCTTGTATGTTTTATCTCCAAAAGTCTCCGGTCCTGTTTTGATCACTAACTGTGACGTAGGAACTAATAACATGAAATTGATCCTCTCACGATACGTGAAAAGATGCTAAAAAGAAAAAAATTCACAAAAACTCTGCTACCATTCTCGAGCATGATAACAACTCGAGAATTTAGCAGAAGTCTAAAAATTTCTCTATCTATTCCTAAATTATCGAGTAAATTTTCGAGTACATCATCCTCTCGATGTTTTCCATCATAAAAGTCTTACAATTCGTATTTTAATGCATCTCGAAATGGATAAAAGTAAAAAATTTGTGCGCGCAAAATTACAAAAGATTTGATGGACCCCTCCAAAGTTTGAGGTTTCAATTTCATTTCCCTTAGAAACGGCGAGTACAACGTATTCCGGCTACGACGCAGCGCTATATAGCGCTGCGACTATGTATGTAGCCCAACAGAGTGCAAACAGCAATTCCACTAACCAGAAGACTGGAGGTTGGCAGGGCTACGGACGAAAGGGATTCGGAGCTGGCGGGGGAGGAATGAAAGCAATGCGGCCCAAGCAGCCTCCTAAGCCTCAGCAACTACACTATTGCGATGTCTGTAAGATCAGCTGTGCCGGACCGCAAACCTATCGTGAGCATCTCGAGGGTCAGAAACACAAGAAGAAGGAAGCTTCATTAAAGGTGCCGCAGCAGCCCCCCGCACGTGGAGCAGGCAACAGCCTGCGTTGCGAACTCTGTGATGTAACTTGTACTGGGAATGATGCTTATGCCGCCCATATTCGGGGTGCTAAGCATCAAAAAGTGGTGAAACTGCATACCAAGCTCGGAAAACCTATCCCGAGTGCAGATCCCACTGTTTTGAATCCGAAACCAGCAGCAGCCGCTAAGGCCACCACTACCAAGAAGCCAACAATAACAGCAACTCCTAAGATCAATTTTGTTGCTTGTAAGTAAATTCTGCGTTCTTTTTTTTTTGCAAAAATTTATCAAGATTTAATTGTATATTTTTGCAAACATTTTTATATGCATACGTATGCTTCTGTAATACGTGTTTCAGCTGGGAATTTGGGTACAGTAAATCAAAATCAAACGGTCGAAGTAAAGCAAGAAGAGCCAGCCGCTGAAGAAACCGTGGAAGAAGCGACGGTCGATGAAAAAGACATTCAACCGGTCGGTCAAGAGTATATTGAAGAAAATAAATCCGAGGACGGAAAGATTATAAGTTTTAATTGTAAATTATGCGAGTGCCGTTTCAATGATCCTAATGCCAAAGACATGCACATGAAGGGCCGCCGTCATAGATTCGCCTATAAAAAGAAAGTCAATCCCGATCTGGTTGTCGATATGAAACCTAGCCTCAAACAACGTAAAATGCTCGAGGAGAAGTTACGTAGGCAACAAATGCGCGATGAGTATTTACGTCGCAGGGAAGAGATCAATCAATTGGGACCTATGGGACCCATAATTGACGAAGAGATGATGTATTGGGAGGAAAGGCGTCGTTACGAGGAAGAATGCGAATATTATGAGTGGTATCGACGATACGGACGCGGTCCAGGTGCACCGCCGATTCCACGACCATTCCCAGGACCACCGCCTATGATGATGTTCCCGGGTCCACAGAGACGACCGGATTCATCGGACGACAAGCATGTATTGGCGCATCATACGACCATTTATCCCAAGGAACAAGAACTACTAGCAGTTCAGAAAATTGTCTCTCACACCGAAAAAGCATTAAAATTTGTGTCGGATGCTTTGGCTGAGGCTGGTGAGTAATAATTTGAATATTCTTATTTCGCAGATTCAGTCTACGAAATTATTTCAGTTACTAAGGCTTACATGCGCGGACGCGTGTTATTATTTGCAGGCAAAAAGAATACTCCTGTAAATGCTAATGCTACTGTAGCAACGCCAGCAGTGATCGGTACACCGCAGACAAACGCGGACGCGTTGAAAAAGGATGAGGCTGATAAAAAGAAGGCAGTGACGCCACAAAAGGAAGATGGCAGCGACGGGAATCTGTTTTCATTTCAAAAGGAAAAGGAAGATTCTAGGATACTACGTGGCGTTATGCGCGTCGGAAACTTGGCCAAAGGGCTATTGCTATCCGGCGATAATCATGTTTGCCTTGTTGTTTTATGCGCTGAAAAACCAACAAGGTATTATTTAAAATAATTTTATATATGTGTTTTACAGTGTGTATATATTATAATTTTATCATTGTTATTTGAATGTTATAGGACGTTGCTCAATAAGGTCGCTGAAATTCTACCTGGTGAACTAAAGAATGTGGCGCCTGAGGAAACATATAATGTCGGAAAGCATCCAGAATCTGCTGCTTTGACTGTCTCAGGTGGTACGGTTACCGTTAGCGTGACGCTTACCAGTCCCTTAATGCGTGAGACACCCAAGTCGACTGCAGCAGCAGGTGATTTCATTGTTTCGTATTTTTATCGTGGCCAAGAAAAGGATAACTATAACGAAAGCAAAGCGGAGTTTTTTACGGAATTATGCACCCTTTTTTATTTTCATGCCGTTTTCTTGATCCATTCTGCAGTTTACACATTTAGTTTGTTCTTTTCATGGCCCGGAAGATTTTCTGTAAGTTTTTTTTAAGCACCAGGACGATGGCCAGAGGCAGCCAAGGATGATTCGACGGTTGCCAGTGTACATAGGCTCTAACATAAAGTTAATTTCTTTCTCGATATAGCTGCGTGTCTTACTTAGTGTGTCCACGACAGAGTCCTCCTTGTGAAATACATTTTCTACTGTAAGAGGGTAAGCGACACTCGAGCGATATTGAGATAAAATTTTATAGAAAAGAGAGAGCGTAAACTTGATGTGGTTAGACACTGGTCGCCATTCTCGTATATTATACAACATTTCGTTTGTAGTAGCGGCTTTTTGCATACTTTGTTTCATTGATGAATATTCAAACTAGAGCAAACTATCATCGACGAACGATAATAATTAACGGGAGATTTCATCGAACGTGGACACACACTTGCGATAGGAAAAAACAACGCTGAGGCAATCTTAAAACTATGGACTTTTTGATCATGCATAAAAAAAGACAGAAAAATCCCTCTGACTGTTATCGAATGCTGTACGCATACATTCTGCGATGTGCATTACCACCATACCTCGGAATTAACCGATCGTTCTTTCGGCATCGGTGCTACCTACCTTTTAAGCGGATAGAGGTGAACAATACCGATGTTGATAAGGATCGTCGGACGTTCTTGAATGGCGGAGAAACGCATAATCCGATAAAAGAACGTTAAACGGGGGTCGAACTCGGTGTATTGCAAACGTACTACATTCGATCCAGGCTTATATTTCTTTTTTCACGTTGGCATTATATCACAGTATTAATAATAGCTCACAAATTAAAGGTGCTTATAAGTTTAAATGAATACATACATACATACATATATAGAGGGAATACCTAAAAAATCTCTGGGCATGATCAAACACTCTAAGTGTTGTCTAAGCGTGTTGTGCTTTCTTTGTTGGAATCTCAGATAATGCTGGACAGCAGCAGCAGGAAGCTGCTCAACTGCAAACGACGCCCGCGGCCCCCACCGTGACCAAACCAGATCCACCAGATGTACTACCCAAGGCTAAGTGTTTGGACGCTTTAGCTGCACTCAGGCATGCCAAGTGGTTTCAGGTTTGAATCCATCAACTCACAAGTTCAAGATCTCGAATTGTCGAAGCGCCCACATTCTTATTTGGCGCTATATATAATGCATTTTCTTTTATTTTCTCCTGACGAGAAACGCGAGACAAGTTGTTCTCTCTCTTTCTCTCTTTTTTAAAAAAATAAGATCAAAACAAGAGAAAAAAACGAAAAAGAAAAAAGAAAGCAGTCTTAGAAACTTCCAGCCTTGTGACGGTTTTATTTTTATCATTATCCGACTTACGATTCTGTCTGAATTGCCTATTTGATCTCACGTTCGATATTTGTCGTTTTTATATCCGCTGAATTTTCGACAACATCAGTGCCAGTCGGCTATGTCCACTGTCTTTTATAGAGTTTTTAGAGATTTTTTACATTTGTGTTTCGCACGCGTAGACTACGTCTATTTGTGCATTGAAGTGCATGAGATATTATACGATAAATAATTCAAAGTAGTTGGATAACAGTGGCATTGTCCGCACATTGGCTCTATCTGAAACAAATATAATCGAACGTATCGAACACGCGATCAGATATTTATCAGGCAAGAAATCTCAACAAGTAAGCAACATGTAAATGTGTATCTCGACAGTCACTTGCTGCCAGATGCATTTACATCTGCTTTGCTTTATGAATCTCTGCAATATCCAGAATAATAGGAAACTTATTTTCTTGCGAGAAATATCAATTTCTAGTACAATTCATTATTTGCGTCTTTTAGAATGTATGTAATTTTCTTTATTTTCTTTATAATGCAGACCGCACGATTGCTTTACATAATTCAAGCATATAATTAATTATTCTGGATCGTCCTTAATGCGTTGTAGCCTAGGCTGCGTCTGTTCTAGGTCTGTCTTAATTTGAAAATAAAATCGACATGTATAGCGTACACAGTTTTTCTAAGATTATGTATTTCGTTCTCTTTGTACTCTGTGATTACATGTATAATATTGTGCATTATCCGCACAGCTTTTGAACATTAAAAGAGACAGACAAGCACAAACACACAGTAGCGCGTCATAAGTGTACCGGGTGTTTTTGTAAATTGAGATTTGAATCCTAGAGATACTCTGAGATGTACAGTTTTTGAAAAGATATAAGCTCTAATATTTTTATTATTGCGATAGGTAATTAACGTTTAGGAAAAGTGATAAACACCCGGTAATATTGATATGGGCTAATACTATTAGGGGCATTAGGCACGAGGCTGGGAGGATAGCTAAAGCCCACACAAAGCAAAAATTAAAGAATTAGTTTAGGCCATCTTATCTCTCCAAAAGAGCCAAAAGTGCTTTCATTGCGTATGTTAAATCATAGTTTTTAAAATAATTAATCCTGTTCAACAGGCTAGAGCTACTTCACTGCAGAGCTGTGTTATGGTTATCCGTATAATGCGCGACCTTTGCAATCGTGTGCCAACATGGGGTCCTTTAAATCCTTGGGTGAGTATAAAAGATGTATTATTTCTTGTCCTTGCAATAATGTTTCCATCTTCAAAGAATCATGACTCTCAATATGTTATACAGGCATTGGAATTATTGACTGAGAAAGTGATAAGTACCGCAGGTGGCCCTCTTAGTCCTGGTGAAGCTTTGAGAAGACTTTTGGAATGTGTAGCAGGAGGAATATTGCTGCCAAACAGTCCAGGTAATTTTTTAGAATCTCTCTACGCATACATTTTGTATTCTAATATCATGGAGATTTTTTCCAATTTTTTATGATGATAAAGATGACGAGACTGAACATATTGTGGAGGATGATTGCAGATATCAAGTACGAGTATTTCGTTCTGTTTTATCGCAATCATGTACATTCCACAATAATGCGTAGATGATATGGCAATCTGAATTAAATAAAAATTATAATTATGCTGATCGAATTCACAAAAGTTAGAAAGAATGATTGACGGAACGTTTCTGTGCAGGTTTATCCGATCCGTGCGAGAAGGAGCCGGTTGATGCAATAGGGAATATGACGTCTCAACAAAGAGAAGATATTACCGCGTCCGCGCAGCACGCATTACGATTAGTGGCGTTCCGTCAGATTCACAAAGTCCTAGGCATGGAGCAGCTGCCCCCTCCGAAATTTAAGGGACGATTCGCCCGAAAACGAAGACGCGACAACAGCAACGGAGAAGGCACGGACAACGAAGCCTCGAAAAAAGATAAAAAAGCAGAGGAGATCAAAATGGAAACAGATTCGAAGTAAAAGATCTACCAAAAGAGAGATTCATCTCTTACGAATTATTATTAACTTATCTAGTATAAGAGAAAAAAACCTTTTTTTTTTCGCCGTGTCGATTGCTTATTTAGGAAAAAAAATATCTTCGAATCGGAACAATTCGATTGATTAGGATATTCGTCACGACTTAGGATAATTCCCGAGTATATCCGAGAACGAATAAGGCTATAAGAATGATGCGCTTAATAAAACTGCAATAGCGGGAGTTCTTCGTCTTATCGCGTATCTATTGAAAATTATTTACGTTATGATATAATTGTTCCTTTTTTGCTACGAGATAAATTTAAACAGTTTAGATCGATGAGCGCATCGCGATATACATGATTAATCTTTTATATTTCATTACAAAAATGATGTTAATGAAATTTACAAGAAAAAACAAACTCGATTTCTTGTTTTTAATATTGTAGTATGATTACAGTCACATATTGCAGAAATGCGAAAATCTTAATGTATGGATATATCTGTACGATTAATTGATATTATATTAACTATAAAATTACTAAATGCGTTCATCGATCTGAACTGTTCGGGTTTATTTCAGTCATGACAGATGTGCAGATCGAAGAAATCTAAATGGAAAGCGTAGAACGCGACGATGAACATATATGAGTTTGAAGTTGAATAGATAATAGATTGTATTGAGAATTTGTGTGTATGTTGTGTGTGTGTAGCCAGTACAGACGTTGTAGAAAATACTGTATACCTTCTCTCTCTCTCTCGTTTTCTCTCACTTCTGCACAAAGTGACAACCATTTACGGTGTACGCTATTATCACATGCGTGATTTACGCAAATAAAAAATATTTATAAGTCGATAAATCGGATATTTTGCAAATATCCGTTGTGGAACAAGTGCACGTGTTTTTTAACAGATCGCTCTTGTAGATCAACTTGAACTTTATTTACAGAAAGCGACAGTCAAAAGTTTAACGTTTCAACTTTCGAAGATTACCACCGTTAAGTGAATTCTTCCGACTTGTGTAGAGATTTTCTGTTCTGTATTTTCGAATCATTGAATAAAATAATACATGTACGATACAATTGCGAGCTTATTGATACTAAAGGAATTTATTTAACAGATTATAAAATTAATCTACAATATTGTTTCCTCTTTCCCTCATTCCCACTATGTATGCCATATCCTATTTGTTGGCGTTATGTTTGTAGATCATTAATTATTTTTGCAAGGATTGCAAGTTATAAATAATTATAAAAAGGTCCAGTTTTCTTTTTCTCACAAAAATGTAGAATGCTGACTCAATCATTTATTTTTTAAAAAGTATCTTTAGATGCATGTTTTTTACGTTTCCTGCCATTAGTTTTATTAAATTTTTGTATAATATTGATTTAATTTTTATGAAAGTAATATTCAAAGCAATTAACATTTATTGTTACATTAATACAAAAAGAGTTTACTGGAAAAATAAAGTTTATTATAAATACGATTAAATGACTGTCATCATATGATTGTGTTGCGTCAGTTTGCAAATGACGTGACTTTGCAATTCTATGAATTCAATTTCATAATTTTATGCGCGTAAATAACACGTCAGTTTCAGGATGAAAATATCTCGACAAAGAAACAGTATACCAATATTTTTATATCCATTGTATTCCTGGAAAAAATTTCATCAGAAGCTTCTTATGACGTAGGTTATAATGTAAAAGTGCGTAAGCTTTATATATAAAAGATAGATAAATAAAAGGCAGATTCTTATACACAATGTTATTTATTTTCAGCCTATCTCTAAATAATAGAGATTAAGAAACCGTTGTCTCTATTCAAAGTATTGAATTTGTGACGCATCAGATTTTATTTTATCTTTTCAGTGCAAAATATAGAAATTATTCTCGCGCGTCAATAGCTCGAAAATCAAATTAAAAAATACGTCTTTTCAGTTTCTGCTAAATATAAAACGGATGATTACGGATGTCAGCAGATATATACATGCATATAGATACATCGAGAATGCTCTGGAATATGACGTATGTTCTTTGTTAAAGTCAATACGCGAAATTGCGCAGGTAACGCGGACAACGGACCAATCAGCGGCATCGTCGACGTTTATCGGCCAATGAGACGCAAGCGCGTATTAGAGCGAGTCATCGTGATGTTATAAAAGCGAGCGTCTCGTCGTTCCCAGCTCAATAGTCGTTGAGAGAGATACGTTTAACGTTGTATCGAGTTTCTTTATTATTTGCGAGTCTACGATAACCAGAAGCTTTCACACAAAAGGTATGAGATATTTTTGCTTGCACGAAATTACGGTTATTGAATTTCTGATCCTAGTTGAAATATTTATGCGAGAAGTAAAATATATTTATTTTATTAAATTATTCAATAATATTTATTTGTTAAATCAATTAAATAAATACATTATATTTCGATAAAATCTTGACGAAGAAACGGGCTTGATCAACATTTCACGACGTTATAAATCGTTATTGCTCTTAAAAAGAACACGTATGTGATATCGATCGTTACGTCGAGTCCATTGTCTGTTGCTAAGCAGGAAAAGATTGGCGTATATATTAATATTTTGAGACAAATCGACAAGTTTCTTCGTTTTTGTATCAATTTAAAAGGCATGTAGAAAATAAAAGCGTACAGATATAATATTTTAATCGATGAAACGTCTTTTATTACGAACGTCATCTCTGAGTCACGAAATTGCATGAGTCATCCAACGCTTACGCAGCGATGAACTCGGTCAAGATGGCGGCTTCTGATTTTAGCTATGTCACGTCCAGATGTTTCAATTTTTTTTCTATTACGGTTATTAATGTATCCAATTAAATATTTTAAAAGCAATTTTTATAATTATATTTGAAATTTTATTGCAGAGCACCATGCAGATTTTTGTGAAGACATTAACTGGAAAAACCATAACTCTCGAGGTCGAAGCCTCTGACACCATCGAAAACGTAAAGGCAAAGATTCAGGACAAAGAGGGTATTCCACCTGACCAGCAGCGTTTGATATTTGCTGGAAAACAACTTGAAGACGGACGTACCTTGTCTGATTATAATATCCAAAAGGAATCCACTCTTCACTTGGTCCTCAGATTACGTGGTGGAATGCAGATTTTTGTCAAAACCTTGACAGGAAAGACTATTACTTTGGAAGTAGAGGCTTCTGATACGATTGAGAATGTTAAGGCCAAAATCCAAGACAAAGAGGGAATTCCTCCTGATCAACAGAGACTGATTTTCGCTGGCAAGCAGTTGGAGGATGGACGCACACTCTCCGATTACAATATTCAAAAGGAATCCACTCTGCATTTAGTTTTACGACTTCGCGGAGGTATGCAGATTTTCGTCAAGACTCTCACCGGTAAGACCATCACATTGGAAGTGGAAGCATCAGACACGATCGAGAATGTCAAAGCTAAAATTCAGGACAAGGAAGGTATCCCTCCAGATCAGCAGAGATTGATCTTTGCTGGAAAACAGCTCGAAGATGGTCGCACACTCTCCGACTACAACATTCAGAAGGAGTCGACTTTACATTTGGTCCTTCGGTTACGTGGTGGTATGCAGATTTTTGTCAAGACTCTCACCGGTAAAACAATCACATTGGAAGTCGAAGCATCAGATACGATAGAGAATGTGAAAGCCAAAATTCAAGATAAAGAAGGCATTCCTCCGGATCAACAGAGATTAATTTTTGCTGGAAAACAACTCGAAGACGGTCGCACTTTGTCAGATTACAATATTCAAAAGGAATCCACTCTGCATTTAGTTTTACGACTTCGCGGAGGTATGCAAATTTTTGTCAAGACTCTCACTGGTAAAACTATCACATTAGAAGTTGAGGCATCAGACACGATAGAAAATGTCAAAGCAAAAATTCAGGACAAGGAAGGCATCCCTCCGGATCAGCAGAGATTGATCTTTGCTGGAAAACAGCTCGAAGATGGTCGTACACTCTCTGATTACAACATTCAGAAAGAATCTACTTTGCATTTAGTCCTCAGGCTTCGCGGCGGTATGCAGATTTTCGTCAAAACTTTAACAGGCAAAACTATCACTTTGGAGGTAGAAGCTTCAGATACGATCGAGAATGTCAAGGCGAAAATTCAAGACAAAGAGGGCATTCCTCCTGATCAGCAAAGACTGATTTTTGCGGGCAAACAACTCGAGGACGGACGCACATTGTCAGATTATAATATTCAGAAAGAATCCACATTACATCTTGTACTTCGACTTAGAGGCGGGAATGTCTAATTCTATAATTGTGATTTTATTTCTGCTAAGTACCTTGCGCTCAATACTTTAATTTTATTTATATAATTTTGTTATAAAATAAAGTTCTATTAAATTTCTAATAAATTTGGAATTTTATTTACTCAGATATGAAAATTTTGTAAAAGCTTTAATCAATAAAGAATTAATTTTTTGGAACTATTAATTCTATTTTTACAATTAATTTCGTATCTTATGATTATTTACTTTAAAAATTTTAGAATTATATGAATTATGTATTTTGTGATCTTTAAAAGCGCTTATGTGGTAATTTAATAAATATGTATTTTCAATAATCGCAGAATATATATTGTGGAAATTTTGCTTGTATTCTTTGAATATCTTTAATCTGAGGAAGTTACAATAAAGAGAATATGAATAAAAATAAATATAAACAATTTTTCTGATAATTGAAAACATGTGTAGCGTATATAGCAAATATCATTAATAGAATAACACTCTAAAATAATTACTTTTATGTATCTTACTCTGCAATAATTTTTATCTCTAATTTATATCTTAAATATAAAAAGGACATTTTAATTTTCAAGTAAAAATCGAAGTAGGAATTGTAAATTATCATTTTATATCGCTATCTTTATATCGATAATCGTTTATTCACAGAGAATGCTTAGATTGAAATATATTCTATATCGCGCTTTAAATATTTCGACATAATTTATCGATCTTTCGAATTAAGAATACACAGTAATACACTAATCAAATGATTAAAGCGAGAAATAGCTATAAAATGGATTAATTGTTCATTAATAATTAATTTGAAACTCACGAAGAATATTTCATAGCGATAAATAATTAAACGTCACGCGGTAAATTTTTGTGACGTACACTATTGTAGTAGTGTAGTGACGTGGTGACCTTTTGCCACGGTCAGTCACACAAACACACTCGAGCCGGCGAGTTGTAACGTAAGACGCTCCGTACGTGATACGTATTATTTGTTAAAATATAATAAAATATAATTGCGAGGACTATCGAAAAACGCCAAACGTTACAATACGATAAAATACGCGTAGCGATTAACTTGAAGTTGAAAAAATCGTGTGAAGTGTGGATAAAACTGTATCATATTTAAATAATTAGCTTAGGTAATGTTAGGCGCGTAATTGTATTAAAATTACGTTTTCTCGAGTAATTAATTATGTTTTCGCGAGTGAGTGCCATGAAAAAACAGCAGAAGGAACAAAAGAAACGGCCTTGGGGAAGCATCGGATAATGACAAAGTAATTGAAATGAAATATAAAGGTAAGCAATACTTCATAATTTATATATTTAATTTGTGCGTTTCTCTTTTTTAAAATTAATTATTCATTGTTTATTTCCGCGATAGTGCTTTACTTTAGATCATTATTTAATATAATATAAGATATTTAACATATGACATGTAAAAATATTGTAAGCGCAATATCATTTTTAAATATTAATTATTTTGCACATTATTTCCCAGATAGCAAGATGATGTCTAAAGATGTCTTAATGACGTCATTAAAATATTATTAAGATATAATTTGACGTTATTCTGCTATTTGGATTTATAATGCCCAAATTAAAATTTAATTTTTATATATCATTTGTATAAAATATAATATATATGTTTATTCAGATTTATTTATTCAAATATGAAAATTTTATAAAAGTTTTAATGAATAAAGAATTATTTTTTTTTGGAAGTATTAATATTCTTTTTACAATTAACTTTGTATCTTATAATTATTTACTTAAAAAAATAGAATTATATAAATTGTATTTGTTTTGTAATTTCTAAAAGAGTGCACTTATATATATGTGATAATCTTTTTAATGAATATGTATTTTCAATAATAATCACAAAATATAAATATTGTATAAATATATATATTGTATAAATTTTGCTTGTATTTTTTGAATATTTTAATCAGAAAAAATTCATAATAAATAAGAATATGAATAAGAATAAACATATATAAATAATTTTTATGATTCTTTCAAACTTGTATAGCATGTATAGCAAATATATTATTATTAATAGATTAACACTCCAAAATGCAACATTTATATACTTTATTCTACTTTATTCTGCAGTAATTTTTGTTTATAATTTATATTTAAGATATAAAATATATGTGTACATTCACAATCTTAAAAGAAAGAAAGAGATAGATAAAACACTTAAAAAAGAAAGCATGTATTATAATAATAATGAGTAATTAATTTATAATTTTTATTGTGTTTGCGATTTAAAGTTTTAGATTTAAACAAAATTTTCTATATAAAAATCCTTGTAATTATGCTTTTGCAATTTTTACGCGCTAATAACTCTGATTATAATCTTTTGATATTTTGTTGATATTTCACAATTTCAATATTTGCAGCTCGAAAATTAGATATCGGTAATTAATCAATACGAATAATTAACCGATGTCGATAAATATCAATATGTCTGTACACAACATAAACATATTAACATAGACTTGCTTATAAGTTGATGAAGGATATGATTGGTATGTCCGTCTTTCTCTGACATATGCAATTTCAAATTATTAAAGTCACGCATACTAGTGCGTTGGTACGTTCATTAGAGAAAGACAAACACACAAGTAAATTCATGCTATCCTTTTCTCTCAAGAGGACACCCCACTTCGGGCTTTAATGCTTCATAAACAGCTATATTAATATGTCTATGGTAACACATAATATACAAACTGCTAACATTTAAATTCTAAAATATTAGGAAAGAATTAGGAACATATAATAAGCAAAGAAGTGGCACGAAGAAAAATTCAAAGTTTCCATTTCACGGTACTACATCGGTAATTTATCGACAGTTGATAGAGACCGATGCCGGTAAATTGGTGCCGATTGTCGGTAACTCGTCCACGTCGGTATTGCGAATTGCAACTTTGAATTTTTTGTTCGTATTACCTCTTTGCTCATTATATTCTCCTGATACTTTCCTAATATTTTGGAATTTAAATGTTAGCAGTACGCATGTTACCGACGTTGCTTAAATTACTAGCATTGATAGTTGACGGCCTATAGATTTACATTTCATTCGTGCCACCTCTTTGCTTATTATATTCCTTTAATATTTTACTAATATATTTCAGAATTTAAATGTTAGCAGTTCTCATGTACCGACGTCAGTAGATTATCGATCGACACCTATATAATTCACAAACACTTATGATTCTAATATAGATATATTTATTAATATAGATATATTTATTAATTTCTAATATAGATATATTAAAATTGTAAACAATTATATGTTTGAAATTTACTTTATAATTAATTTATAACTATATAATTAATTGTAAAATTATAATCAATTTTATATATATAAATATACATAACTATATAATTCTAATTTTATTCTGTTTATAATTTTAAAATATTAACAAAATAATTAGAATGTAATTAACAAAGAGATGATTGTGCAAACTAAAATTTCAGAATTTTTTATATTTATTTTTTAAAATCGTTTATGTTTGAATTACGAAAATTTAAATTCTCTAAAATTATGCTAAGAAGAACATCACTGAGATTAGGGAGCTCAATTTTCAGATAATATAAATAAAAACTACAATTATTATAATTCTAAAGATCTTTATTTTATTCTATAATCTTTCTCTCCTCTTCACATTACAAATAATAGACTATGATGTAAAGTAAGGTGCGATAAATTAATTTGCTACGGCTCGATTTTAATCTTTATAAATAATCATACAAATTATAACGTGAAAAAAATATATCTTAGAGAAAGTTAAAAAGCAAGGAACTGAGATAAATAAATCGGTTTGTATTGAAACGTTGACTTAAAGATGATATATTCTCGATAATATCCTTTGTCGCGTATCAATTTAACTGCATAATTTCCGAGGTTGATTAATGGGGCAAATTGAATTATTTCACATGATTATATTCATTGTTATTTTTCATTATGAAAAATAAAAATGAATATAATCATGTGAATATTTTGCGATATAATGTAAAAATATTTTCTCATGTGTAAAAAGATGTAATTATAAACTAAAAAGAGATATTTTTTTTTTAATGAAAAATGGAAATGGAGCGAGTCGCGAAATATCCGAAAATTTATCCCGGCGTTTTATCGATACAGATTTCATCTTATTTTCGCGAAATAAAAACGATCGTCGTATAACTGTATCGTTGCTGCGTGTTTCACAATTATTTGCGCTTCAATGGCTGCGGTGTGCACGCACAGGCGAAAAGACTAAAATTTTCACGCGCCAGCGAAACACGAACGTATTTTTTCCGGCCGTATATCGCGGAATTCGATAGCCAGGTAAAAGACAGAAAAACACGTAATTTTGATAACGTATTTCTCTCTCATTTTTATCGTACCTTTCGAGAACAACGAAGTGAATACAATTATTATTCGAAAAATTGCAAAGCTCATAATTGCAACAGAATTATTTTTCATTTCATTATTTTGTATATTATTTTGTATTTTAAAAAAGGTTCTACTTTATGATATAATCGAGCGGAATAATAACAATATTTTTTTTTTACAATTGCATTAATCGCTTTCGAAATGTTGTGCTTGCAGACGATTAATTGTAAGAATTTTACCGCGATGTTCTTTCCACGACGATTGGCTCAATCTTCCTTTGACGATCCCGCTTCCGGTACACACATACGCGATACACATTGGCAGTGTTTATACAGACGTTTCAAGTACGTGTGTGTATGCGCATGGTTAATAGTTGCAAAAAATGTTATTCACACGAGAGGCTGGCAACTCGCATGCTGCGTATCACACGTAGCAGCGAGTCGTGTGTACCTTAGGTAGGGCTGAGAGAGAAGTCGTAGGGAGCACTGTGAAAACACACGGGACTTGTATTCAGTCCAACTCGATCCTCGAACTGGTCCCGTGTGCGTGGCGTGTGATCGCGTCAGTTGCAGCATCCGCGTGATACTTGACATCGTTCGTTTCGCGTTGCGCTTCCTTGCGACGATACCGCGAGATAAGCTTTCCAGACGCCAAGTCAAAGTATAAATCACATTTTTCTGTGTAGTTTTTGGAAAGCGAACCTCGCAAGCGAGCGATTAAGCTCCGTTTTGTCTCACATTTCTTGATGATTCTGCGAGGAAAATAATCTAAATTTTATTCAGTCAAAATAGCTTTACAGAAAATCATAGAATCAATCTTTCATATATCGTGTACTTTGAAAATAGATTTGGAGAAAATATATCGAGATGAAAATGCAGCTCCGTATATATTTCTTATAATTTTAAAAACAAAATTCGAGGCGTTAAAATTTCTATGAAAATTTATTCGTTTTGTACTTATTTCCTTATTTTGAATATTGCGTCTTTAAATAATTGGAAAAAAATATATGAAAAGATATCTGCTCGATCACTTACAGCATTGTTTATATCATCTGTTTTGAAACTAATAAATAAACGAGGCAAATAATGACCTAAAGGACAGAAAAAGATCGACGGGATTTGACTTGGTTTCTTCTTGAGTTAACTCGTATTGATAAAGCGGACAACACGACGGGAAGGTTGAAGGCTCGTCGATACGAAATCGAAACGAAGTAGTGGTGCGCGAGACAACAGATCCATCAGCGAAGATGAACGGCTTGACGGTTTGTTTGGTACTTCTCTCGATGATGCCGGGTGAGTTTGTAAGATAGATAGATAGATAGATTGATAGAAAGAGAGAGAAAGAAAGAGAGAGAAGGAGATATATATTAACTACAAAATCCAGAAAATTATTACGTTTTATAATTACATGCCATGTACGGTCTTGTTAAGATGATTAATTAGCGACAGTCTACAATATTTCTTTTATCTGAATTTTAATCCTTTAATTTTAATCCTATTAGCTTGAAAAAAAAACGTTGGATTAGATGCGCAAAGATTTTTAATCGTATAAAATAAATAATAATCGATAAAAGCGACAAACACATTAATCTTATATTTGATAAGAATTAGTTTCTGTGTAACCGAATTTCTTTCACTAAATAATAGATGACATTTGAAATATTAAAGACATTATTTTGCTCGTGAAATTAAATTTTCACAGCTGACGCTTATTCGATTGTTGTTTAAAAAGATGAAATACAATTTCCAATTAAACGCTCATCAAACAAATCGCCAAAATGAAGAGATAGACGAAACAAATAATTAAAGAAATAAATGAATAAAAAGATCTTGAAAGATTTCGAGGATAAAAATGTTGAAAGTTTTGGTAAAAAATATAATTTGTATTTCAACACATTGTTCGTGTTTTTTTGATCGATAAACATGTTTGCTGAAATTACTTACACAAAATGTTTTGAAAATCATGTATAAATTTAAAATATTCGAGACTAAAAAGAGCAATTCAAGTAGTTTGGTATATGCAAAGAGTTCTTTTCTCTTTCTCTCTCTCTCTCTCTCTCTCTCTCTCTCTCTCTCTCAGCGAATGTACGTTTTACATCGAAACACCTTTTGCTGGCAAAAGTCGTGTAAAAATTAAACTCTGGAAATAGAAATAAAAATATTGGATGAGTTGTCAGATATGTTCTTGCTCTGTATTCAGTTCGTGTTTATAAATTTGAAATTCGTTTTTTTATCGTATACTGTCCAACTGTAGCAAAATATGGATTATTATACCGCAACTCTAATATCTCGACAACAAATTACAAATATAATCATACGAGCATTATATAGGGTGTCTCACAATACCAGCTTTTCCATTTATAAATTTCTCGGTTAATTTTATAACAGAATTTCAAGTGCTCTTTTTGATTACTTGAATCTAGATTTTGATAAATTAAACTTTGCGTCAGATGTAAAGTAAGATTTTGTCTTTGATTCACACGCTTTAATTTCCGAAAATATTTCACATCTTTGCATATTTTTGTAAAGCTTCGAAGCAAGTTTCTTTGATCGAAAAATTGACAGATTTTTCATCTGCGTATTATCGTGAGAGTATCGACGCGTGAGAGGATATAACGTCGGTCCGACAGTTTTTTACGGCCATTTTTGCGCGAAACCAGCTGCGAGCCAGAAGCCGAGGAATCTGACGCCTTTGGAAGACATAATCCGATTTCTTTCGACATCGAAAGAGATATCGTCGCTTCGAGATGAAGGCCTTTTCTCGCTTTCCTCCTCTCGTGTTGCGCGTTTGCTCGCTTTCTTTTATATTTTCTCGCCGTTCTAATGGTTTCGACCCGGGCTAAATATAGAGAGACGTCGTACAAGGGTCCCTCCCGCTGACGGGTCAAAAGTAACTTGTCGCTATTAGCGGACGAGGGTCGAAAATGCGTCGGTGCGGAGATCGTGGGATAAACTTGACGCAAACTTCAACCGCGAACGATACGGAATTGGGACGCGGTGGATTTATGAAATTTTCTCGGCGTCGCGGCTTTTTTCGGGAAATATTCCGCGCGAGAAAATAGGATTTTGTTATTTCGGAATCGCGAGATAAAGCGCGCCCATCCATTTGGACAAATAATAAGAAAAAGAGAGCGCGCGACTCGATTCCTCGTTTCGGTTTATTTTTCGAAGCGAAAACAAAATTGCAATTTATTTGAGGAAGAGATTAGCCCTTAATTCGTCAAAGAACCGATCATTATCATATATATTATCGTTTCTCCGCGTTACTTATTATTACGGTTCTATTATTCCGATTATTCCGCTGTTCCTTCCTTCCTTAAATTACGACGCGCCATCAACGTTCCGGCTCCAACTTTGAAAACTGGAGCACTTCTTTTTTGTTCGCGAATTTTTCCATCACTTTTTCAATAATTCGAAGCTGATAATAGACAGGCAGTCGAGAGTGAAAAGATGCGTTACGCGATAAATTCTCGTCGATCGTGAGAATCTTCATTTTCCCTCAGCCCCGCAGCCCTTTCGCCTCGAAATCAGCATCGGCGTTTCTGTCCGGTTTCAACTGAATTCGCTTTCTCACGGTACATTGATTCCTTCAATTTGCTCTGTTACGGGCAGACTCCATTTCCCAAATTCCGCTTCGTTGTTCCCTTACTGTCATAGCAATTTCTCTCCTCTGTCCGGTTTCAAATATACGAATTCGTAAGTTCAAAGCAATCTATCGTCGTGCTTTCTCCTTAAAGATCGAAGAAATAATACGACACGCGGAAAAGACTCGCGCAAACACTCTTCCTTGCGATTCCACTCGACGAGTAGTTTTCTTAAACGCTCTCTTTTATTTGCGATCATGCGAGATTCAACGCGGAAGTTTATCTTTTATGATACGCGCTGCAGGAAATGAAAGAGCGCTATTAATACGTAAAAAGTATAACAAAAAATCTGATTTAATAATTCGTTACAATAAAATAAATCTTTAAAAATATATATAGCTCTTTATTTAACCATCTTTATTTCTAACAAAGATCAATAATGCGTAAAAAATGCACGGCAAAATGCAAGCAAGAACAAATCGAGGGAATCGTATCGTATCAAGTGTTTTAGATCGTTACATCGATATTCGCAAATAATAATTGCTTCGTAATTTTGCCGTCGGATATTTTTCTCTCATCGAAAACGAGAACACCGAGTATTTCGCGCGCGTGAGAAGTTGACGTGTGATTATCGATGATTATATTTTCTCGATCGCGACTCGGGCGAGTTGTAGCGCTTGTTACGCTACCCGTTGTTTAACCCATTATTTTTCATCGGAATCGAGTTACGAATTAATAGAACACACGCAAGTCGAAATGTTTGCGGTGCGATCGACTGGATAAAAACCGATGTGTCCCGTAGAGTTAACGGTGGCAACAATTTGCACATGTATATCGTACATATAACATATACATCCGCAAAGCTGATCCCGGCGTATTCGGAATTTTTTACCAATTTTTCGATTTCAACGTATATTTTTCTTTATTTTCTCCCTCTTTTTCCCTTCCCCCCCACGCGATCCCACATCCATTATGTATGCTAATAAGTTTTGTAACTCGGTACGCACGCTCGACGGTGCCTACCATGTGCCTTGTTTGCTTTAGCGAAACATACGGGCGATAAATCGCGTTGAAACTGGCGCGTAATTGCACGCGTGTCCGCAGTTCGTCTCTCGGTAAGTGCGTATCCCCTTCGAAATTCGATCTCGCGATCTACGATTAAATTCAACCTCGAAGCGACGAACAATTATGTATTAAACAATCAGGCTCTTAAAAAGAGTCTCGCACTTTACGATACATCTTGGGAATGATTAAAAGTAAAATAAAAATTGCTGACAATTGTTGCAATTTTTTATCAAAGGATGACGCGATTCTTATCGGCGAGATTAATTAATTAATTAATTAATTGCTAATTTTTTCTCATTTCGCACGCGATAGAAATTTGAAGAGACGGAGAGAAATGGCATTAACATTTTTTTCGCAGTCCGCGGATTTAATATTTTCGACCAACGTCGTTGTTCCACTTAAATTCCCGCTTGTTGCACGTTTTCCTAATTGAATCTGCATTTCTGATCGGCCCGGCAATCGACCGCAAACTAATGCGATGATATACACGTACGCACACGTACGAGTATCGCGTTGTGCATGTATTTCCATATGCATGCGTCCCGGATAGATGCGGGTACATTTTCGGTATCCCAATGGATGCATTTCATTTTCACCAAAGCGCCCTTTTACATTGTGTTATTTCGACGCACGAATACCGAACACCGAAAATGCTTTACGTTCTATTGTTCGCGAACTTGCCAATTTATATCGGAGCGAGCCCCGTCGTCACCGCCGGAAGATAATGGCACTCTAACGCCTTACGTTATTTATGGTTACAACGGGCACGCCGAACACAATGCTAATTAATTTCCGCATCGACGATATCGATTGAATTTACCGCGTATAAATTCATCGCTGCGATTCCACATTTTTCTGAGAATTCGCGGTCCATCGTGCGCGATGAAACATTTTCAACGAAACGTCACCCGTCGACGATAGTTTATTTATTGTTTGAAGATAAAGTTTGATTTGACGTCCAGCAGAAGCGATATTTTTTTATATTCATATACGTCAGCCGCACTTTTCAATAACATTCTGCAAAAGTAATGCACATTGAGAAAAAAACTGGTTGCATTAATTAGAATTCTGATAGATTCAACCAGTATGTCTGTTGGAAAATGGACGAACCAGAATTCTTGTAGGAATTACCAGATGAATCTGATTAATTTCTTCCTGTTGTGAAAATTTGCCAAATTTTCTGGTTAATAATACTAAACTGTTAAAATTTGCAAAAGTTTAGATACAGAGGAAATATTTGGTCAAATAATATTATATAAATATTAACTGGTTAAAAAGATATTAGATATAATTTAATGAAGTTAATATGTATCTGTCACAAGGCGAAATTCTCTGCCAAAAGTTAATCATTTCGATTAACAAAATTCGGAATATTTCAATAAAAACGTAATAAATATTAAAAAATACATCTTTGTATTGTAGCTAAGATCAAATTGTAATATTTCACGCAATTTCTCGTACTCAAAATACACCAAAAGTGGATATATTCGTCAATATTGATTTTCAGCTTGTTTTTTGCTAGGATTGTACATACAAAACATCCTTAATTTCAAAAACATCCTTAATTTCTTCCTGTTAAATTTACCAAATTTTCTGGTTAATAATTCTAAACTCGCCAGCACCAAAACGCCTAAAATGATTTCCATCTAATCTCAAAAATCTGTTTAATATTCTGAATTCCAACACGATTGCATAAATTCAATCTAGATTATTGAATAAATTATTTTAAGTTTAGTTGTTTTAATTTGTTAGAAATTAAACTGATAAATAGTGATGCAAGAAGAGGATGCAGCTCAAACATACACAATCAGAGAGCTAGCGTCCTATTTCTGGCACTACTGCTCGTAGGAGAAAAAAAAATATACTTTGGATTTAATGTTAATACTAGTTCTTTATATACATTTCATGGCAAATATTAAATAAGAGTTAAGTTAAGAGTGGCTCGCCGCCTAAAGCCAAGCAAAGAAATTAATATAACAAAAAATTTTATAGACCCAACCAGAAAATATTAACTAAATCCTTATAGTAAAATCTATTAAGCGTTTTAGTTATAAAAAATCAAGTCTTACCATGATAACTAAAAATTCTTGTTTGATTTAACCAAAATGCCTTCAATCATATACGCCTTGTTGATACAATCAAACGATTTTTCTCAGTACAGAAAAAATAACTTAATAATTTAATAATAATTTAATAAAATAATTTAATAATTGTGTGTAAATATCGAGGATACATCTCTCAAGTCCATTGAGAAACTATCGAAAACTATCGTTACCATCTTGTATATCGATAACACGACCATCATATTCGCGTGCATCACATTATCATCGCGTAATTACGTTGACGCAAAGTCACAATTACAGGCGAATACCTCCTGACGCAAAGCACCGATCACCCTGGACGATTATTAATCAAACCTCAGAATTGCGATCCGGCTTTCACGGGAGTCGCGAGTCTACAAGCGGCGCTTATTTTTCATTTACCATCTCTCGCGATGTAACGAGAGTCAAACCGGCTTCCTCCTGCCGTGATCGACCACCATTTTGCGCGTTGTATCTCGAGGGGGTCCTATAACTAATAACGGCGACTTAGTTTCTGCTGGAAAATTATCAGGTGTACGTATCTACTCGAGTTCCCCTCGATCGCCTGTGCAATCAACGTGACGATCGGTTTGTTTCCCTTCTCCTTGCGTTCGAAACGCAATCTCTAATCAACGTCGCGTTTGTCGCGTTTCAGAATGACGGATGTAATTTGAGGGAAATAATTTGAGAGAAATAATCTTTACATAAGGGAAAGCGATTAGAGCGCGAGCTCTATAATCTAAACCCTGACTAGTATTTTTTAGAGAAGTTTCTGAGCAGGTCATCCGTCAATAACGCGACGTGAACGCGCCCATACAGTACACAAAGATTCCATACACATTGCATCAATTTTTCACCGCAATATTGCAACGTTGCAAATTCACTGCATGTTGCTGCATCATTGTTGTGGGATTGCAGTAACGTTAAAATGTTCGCTTTTAGGAATATTACAATGTAAGATTGTAATAATGTTATGGTGCAACGTATTTGTAATATTAAAACGCGTTTGCTACAAATGCAGACACCGTTTTAAATTTAATAAATAAACTTTGAAAATATAAAAAAAGTTTAAAAAAGATGGGAAAAAATGCCTTTAAAAAAACATTTATTAGTGTTTTTTATTAGATGTTTCTTGAATATTTATTTCAATAATGACATACAATTATTTTACATACATTCGAGACCAGAATATTTTAATACGTGCAATAAATGAATTATTTCCTATACCTATTCAATTATTTCCTTTACCTATTCAATTAAGAAAAATCTGTTTAATATTCTGAAATCGAATGAAGGATCCAGATTATTAAACAAATTATTCAGAATATTAAGTAAACCAAGTCAATTTATCAGAAATTAAACTGACGCAAAACAAGAAATATAATTACATTGGTCCTTTATAGACCTTATATCCACTTTAGACAAATTCGAGTTAATTAAATTAGGTGGTAAGGATTGTGTGGTAAAGAAATACATGTTATATATTTTCGCTATATTAAAACGTTGCTGCAACATTGCCAAAGTAATATTACAAAATAATGTCTCTGTATTATTTCTGCAACATTAAACTGCAGTGAGCAATATTGTAACATTGCAGCAATATTGATGCAAGCTTCTGTGCTGTATGGACGTAGTATCCGTTATAGCTAAAATAAACGGTCTTGCGAATTCGATACATGCGATCGATTTCCGCAGTCGTCGTACCGTTTGCTCTTTTACAATAAATGACATCGTGAAACATCCTTTTGCGGCTTTGGCGAGTAATTCGATAGAAGTGTGTCAGTGCCCAGTCTTTCTCCGAGAGAAAAGTTCCGTGCCGTCTTAAAAGCAGTTTCCGACATTAGACGTCGTCGTTTCTGGAAAAGTTCTCTCGGAGATGATGTACGCGAGACTGTATATCTCTATGTTCTCCTTTGCCAGCGAGATTCGCATCTGACTCGCTGCTGACGAGTTTCGCTGACGAAAGATCAGACGCGCCGATAGGAATTCTTCGCTCTTGCGAAAGATTGCGCACGTTTTCAAGCGACATCAATCATGCGTGATCTACGAGCTTTCTTACTCTGATTAATCGAGATAATTACGCGGCACTGGAGATGGGAGAATCAGACGGAAGGGAGATACGAAACAATTGATCGGAGGAATATCTCCTCGACTCTGCTCGTATAATCACGAAAGTCTAGAGAAATCGGGGAAGAAGGGGGACACACAGAGATCGTTGAAGACGCTATTAGAAAATCCATATATAGTTCCAGCCAATTTGAAGCGCAAACTTGAGTTCGACGCGAGGGAGACAGTCGGGGAGAAGCCGTTTCGCTTCGCGAAATGCGTCATTACTTATTCCCGGGTAGCGCGAAACCTGGCGACGACAGATTTATCGGGTGAAAAATTCACGGGGAAGGAAGGAAGGAAGGAAGGAAGGACGACGCCGCACTGTCTTTCGGTTTTGGATCGCCAAATGGGAAAACGTTGTTCCTGTTGCGGCGAAATTGCTCGACCGACGTCAGTCCGGTCGAGGCGAGAAGCTGTATAGCCGCGAATAAATCGACGTGACCGATATTCCGGACTTTGTTCGTCCGAGGGAGTCCATCTCTCCTGGAAAAAAGATTGCTGTTTACGGAAACGCGACGAATAATTTAGACGGGGCATTTTTTTTCTTCTTATTCGCGCTATATTTCTCTCGGCGATGGAGAGAGATTCGATCGCAGTCACTACGGACAAGATGAAAGTCGACACTTTTATGCGAATGGACCGAGAATTAAATACACCTTTTCCGCACGTCACTCGAATTCTTGCGCGAATGCACCAAGTAAGGACGATACACGTATATACTTATGTAAGTGCTTTTATTTATCAGAGCGAATGCTTGAAAAAGATTGTAAATGACAAAAATGTAAACTATATATCTTTGTGCTTAAGGATGCTTTGTATGTACCAGCAAAAAGTAGCTGAAAATCAATATTGACGAGTATTTCCACTTTTGGTGTATTTTGAGTACGAGAAATTGCGTGGAATATTACAATCTGATCTCAGCTACAGTGCAGAGATGTATTTTTTAATATTTATTGCGTTTTTACTGAAATATTCCAAATTTTATTAATCGAAATGATTAAAGAAGAATTTCGCCATTGTCAGATACATGGCTAATTTCATTGAATTATATTTAATATCTTTTTAACCAGTTAGTACTTGTATAATATTATAATTTGACCAAATATTTTATTCTGATTATTTCCAGTTGTGTTTTTGTCATTTGAAACGACGTGGTTATACGTTTCCCATAAAAACATATGTTAATTCGGTGCAAATTAAAATCCTTATACCTTGTGAACGCTCTAGTGAATCCATTTAAAAATTGTACCGAATATTTTAAACATATATAAAGACATTCTGTACAATTTTCATTAAATTCTCAATATTTTGAAAATAAGTACAAAACATCTTTAAAGCAAACATTTGCTTTTATACGAGCTTACCGAGTATACGTGGCGAGAGATAAAACTAGCTGTAATGTGAAACGTGAATTATGCACGTACATGATTATTTACTCTTACGCTGACGGGGAAAATGTTTGCGAAGAAAGGCTACGAAATATAAAATAAATGTTTCGCGATAACAAGAGACGACGCTGCTCGGACGAATTTGTACGCGCGATTCGTTTTTGCCGGCGATCGCGTTGCTTTCAAACAAATAGCTTCCATCTTTCGCCAACAGCATCTGTCTCGTTCGGTATTACTCATCTGGCTATCCGGATATGTATCCGATAGCGAGCTTTCCCGACAGAACGTTAAAACGCCGTCGATTCTTTATTTAAATATATCCGGCGCGTCTCGATAGGATCCTCTCTTCCTCTCTCTCCTTTTCCCTCTCCTTCCGCTGCAACATCCGCAACGATTGTGTTCGAGGAGCATGACGGGTGGGTGGGTGGGATCGCTATGTGGATATCGTTAAGAGGCAGACAGACGCGTCGAATCCCTGCGATTTCGATCGTGCATGGGGGCCTTAATGGACGCGCGTGACCAACCGTCCTTTACTTGGCGCGACGCGCTGTCAAAGTCGTTGACACCGGAGGAGCCGAGATCATTGATCGCGCGCGTCGTTTGCACATACGAGAGCCACTCGAAACAAGCCCCGCGTACACGGTGTTTGAGCAAAAAGGATCGATACCTCGCGAGGCCGATAGATCACCCCGCGAGTAAAAAGTAACGTACGCCAAGAATACGTGACGGGGAGAATCGAAGCTGTAAATTGTGATACACGGCTCCGTGACTCCTTTTCGTTTTCCACGTCGTGCGTATCGATACGTCAAACTTGGCGTATTAATTTGGGCAAAGGAAGAGATATTTTTCATATTTTTTCCTGCGCTTTATATCGAAGTCCTCTCCGGATGAACGTTGACTCGATTAAAAAATGGATGACTCGCCTCTTGAGCTTGTAGTCTCGATTTATCGATCTATGCAAATCAGAAGTAATCCAATAATCCCGAGTGACACGAATAATTCTCGTTCCCATACGCGCGTGAGAGGGAAACTGACTCACTCCCCACTAGTCAATTACATAAATTGAGGTCCGCAAGTTACATTAATTAAGCGTTTAATTCTTCGTTAATCCCACCGAAGGCTGCGTCATGTCTTATAACCCTCGGTAAAGTTGGCGTTTCGACAGCGCTAGATTTCAGGTAATTTAACAGCGTTGGGGGCCTGGGGGCGAGGCGAATATTACTCTTTGAATTTTTTAACGTACTTGAAAAACGGAATTTGCGTATCCATGCTTAATTAAACTAGCTTGTTTTCCATCGGATTATGAACGCGTTTGAATTTCTCAAAAAATAAAATTAAGCTCTTTAATTCGATTGATTCGAATTTAAACTCTCGAATTGAAATTTGGTTAGAGATTACTCGATTAGACATCTTCTTTTATAAGTTATTACAAGTCATTAGAGAGAGAAAAGCGGCCGCTTTTGAAGGGACGATAAATTAATAAGAGAACTTAAATATACTGGAGAAAGTTAGGATCTTGAGATGCAGTACGTTGTGCCACGGCGTTCGCAGTATGTTTACGACAATTTACGATGCACTTTATAATAGCGAGAGACAGGTAAACCGCAATACTCGAGTTTTACTAGTGGTCGTTTAACATCACTGGTCGATGGACTTCACGAAAGGCCCAGGACGCAGGATATTTTGCTCGGAGCGAGCAAAACATATTTTAGAAAGGCTCATTTTTCAAAGACTCACAGATATTTTCCGCATTGAAAATTTTACAAATTCCTGCCGTGTAAATTTCTCGATAAATAAATAAAAATTTAATCAAACACAAATAAATGAAACAAAGCATTTGTCATCCATTTATACTCGTAAAGCCGAAATCCCCTCTGAAAAGTCCTTTGCGTATTCAACGTAATATAAATACTTTGTAATTAAAATGTGAATTTTTGCAAATGAAAAATTGCCGGAAAATGCGCGGACAGAAATTCCGAGTACCTTCTCTAGCTTCGAGGCACTTTATACGAACGAGATGCGAGCCATTCGGTTTTGCGATTCGCGCCCCGAGAGATGCAAAGAGAAAGAGAGAGAGGGAGAGAGAGAGACGCATTTTGCGCCGGCCACGTTCGCCTGGTTGACGGTCATCGCATCACCATGCGTCCGGTGGCCCTACGGTAAAATTTTTGCGGCGGAAGCGCACACACTGGACGTCACGGCGTGACCGTATATTATGTTACCGTGGAATTATTCAATTTTAATCCCGCGTCACTGTGCTTGCGCGACCGCAAGATCTCCCATGCGCTTGACACACGTCTTTTCCTTTTTCTCCTGTCGCAGGACTCGTTGCTACACGCGCACCGGCAGTAGACACGATCACGCAATACCGATATAAATAATCGTCAAAAAATTGCCTTCCACAAAAATAAATAAAAGCCAAGTTTGTCGAATCTTCATCGATTAAACCTCAGAAAATTTCGTCCATTGAGAATAAAAATTATGCGTAATTCTATAGAATTTAATTCTTTCATTATTACATTTGCATGATTTAATTTGTTTGTATGATTAAATACTATCTTTAATAATATCGGAGAAGCTTAATAATTTTGGTCAATTCGAGGTGTCATTATAGTTTCTATTCATCGCGATTCACTCAAGTAATTTTTTGCTTTTTCCTCCCCGTCCCGCCATTTGTGCTCATACCTCCCTGCGTCTATAGAATTTACTTTCATTATTACATTTGCATGATTTAATTTGTTTGTATGATTAAATACTATCTTTAATAATACCGGAGAAGCTTAATAATTTTGATCGATTCGAGGTGTCATTATAGTTTCTATTCATCGCGATTCACTCAAGTAAAATTCTTTGTTTCGCTTTCAGGAATTCTCGGCTCCTGTCCTATGATACGACGAGTGCAAGGAGGGACAATGAGACAGAGGACAAAGAATGATATTCTGCAAACTATATTCTTTTGCAGTCCGGATCTTGAACTCAAAGGTTACAAAGTACTGACTTGCAAAGATGGGAAGTGGGATCATCCTAGTCCGAAATGCGTGCCTCGCGGACCTCGCGGTAAGATCCTCGCGGACTGTATCCCATTTTAAGGTCTCTCCTGTCGAAATTAATTAGGAACGTGAAACGCGCGAGACTAATATCAATCACTTTATGCGATTACGCGTTCCCAGCTCTTTGACGTCCTTTCATCCATGGAACGTACTCATTATGAATAATCGCGTCCCTCTGCATATCTCCATTCAAGTATTCGCATATTGCATCCTCGATAATTGCAACATACGAACAATATCATTGGGGAAAAATATACTTCCTTTTTTAGCAAAAAAGACATCTCTCTGCCGTTCGATATTTTTTACCATTTAAGCCCATTACTCGTTATTCTTATCTGGTCGATATAAATTTTATCGTACATTCAATTTGCACGTGTGCAGGTAAAGTTTCGTCAAACTAGTTTTACGATTCGAATGAAGGAACGACTTGCACGTATCACGTATCCCATAATGTCGTAGTCTATGGCTACGCGGCATTATACTAATTTGATCGACATAAGTCAATTATTCGCATGAAAGGGACTTAACTCCTCGTCAGCCTGGCTGGCGGCTGTGAAGCCTCGACGCACGTGTTCAATAGAATGACGGACAAATCCGTTTAACACGAGACATCGAGCTGTCGAAATAAAGGGGACTCGTGGCATCAAACTCGCTCTTAACTATAACAGCGAGCGGCGGCTTGCTTACTCAATCGAGACGATCGAGCTTCCGATCGATAGGTGGAGATAATCGGAGGACGACTAAATTCGCTACTTTGTTGTTCGATATCTCGCGATCTTATCGTTGATTTAATCCAAGAAATAAAATCAACTTTAACGTAGATGCTAAACAAAGATACTAAAAAAACCGATATTTCTCTCCTGACGGTATAATTATTACATACGTAGATATAATTAAAAGAGGATAAATAAAAAAATCATGCATTCTCTGCAAAATTAATAAATGTCTGTATCGTTCGATCGGATTTCGGTATCGCGATATAATTCGAGTTGGAGAATTGGAATTACGTATATTTAAAACCGTGGTCCCACCAACTATATGTCAGAAAGTCTCGAAAGTTTTCAAGAACAATTTACCCGGGACGCCCGTTCTTATGATTTGTGGAAACACGACTTTACTAGAGGATTCAATTTTCACCGATGCTCAAGTTATCGGCATATCTTAAGCCGGGAGGGTTGGCACTGCTCCCGATACCACGGATATATATATATATATATAGGGTGTCGCCTATTCTTCGCGCCTCTTCTCAAAATCTTGAAAAATCAATAAACAACTTTTGAATTGAAATAAACAACTTTTTAATTAAAGAAAAATCAAAACTTTAAGAAAAAGATTAATAGTAAAGAAAAATTTAAGAAAAATCAATAAACAATTTTTTAATTGAAAAATCAATAAACAACTTTTCAATTGAAATAAACAACTTTTTAATTAAAGAAAAATCAAAAATTTAAGAAAAAAATTAATAGTAAAGAAAAATTTAAGAAAAATCTATAAACAACTTTTTAATTGAAATAAAAAATGAAAAGAGCGAAAGAGAAGAGACAGAAAATATCTCGTTATAGATTTTTTACCATTGCATTATCATACAAATTACAATCTTATCTCGTTTAATATGTATCAAAAATCTCAATAATGTTATATAATACTTGATTACTTAGATGACGATTATAATTATGCCGATTGTGTGAATCTAATCATCTCTATCTCGCTGCCCTATAACATCGTGGACCGGCAAGCCCGGCTGGGATTCCGGGGAAAATTCGCGAGGGTGGCATTTCGGAGTTTCAGGAACGCGTCTCGTTCCATCGCGCGTGCTATCGGCGGCACGAAATTCGCCGACACGGCATAGCTCGCATTCGCCCCGATGGAGATGAACCGCCAAGTCATATACGCACACACATACTTATATATATATATGTATATATTCCGTGGATTTGGTCAGGATGCACATTGATGAAACACTAAAAGAGCCTGCGTTTGTTCAGACACGGATGCCTCTGAATTGCTCGCGAGAGATGATCGAAAACTGATGATTATCCATAAAAGATCGCAGAATCAAAAGTTTCATCATGAAAATTTTTCGATGCTTGATAAACGAATTGGAAATATTTTTTGTCTCGCGATATTGCGTGTCTCTTGATTAAATAGGTGTAGGATTTGGATAGGTGACGGTGTAAATTTTTATAGAGACCGCTTTTGACGGATCAACGTGAATCACACGTATTCCATCACTTTGTACGTCATTCGTTTGATACAGGAACGCGTAAAGGATATTCATTCGACGGCGATCTCATCTCTACGATGCACGGTAAAAGTATGCAGCGCATAGAATCATCGTACATATATATATATATTCGGGGAAATTAATTCTCGCGTCTTTCTCCGCTCGCGATACGCTACTCGAGTATCTCTGGAAACATTTTTGCTCCCGGTGAAATATTCTATTTAAAATCCATTCGTGATGAGCGCGTATGAATGACGAGAATTTAATTAAAATTCCCTTTAATTATAATCAAGCTAGATGAATATTTTATTTATCTGTATAATAAGGGTGCAACATATTATTTCTTTCTCACTTGAATATTTCAATTAATTAATCACGGCTACGTATTACTAAGCATATATTATATTATATTATTTGACACGAGATGCGACAAGCGATTTAATGATACATTGTATATAAAAGACGATGGAGAATCCCTATTTCTGGACTTTGATGTGATCGTTTCGGAAGACAGCGAGCTACGAACCACGACGAAATTAAAGACGTCGGATAAATTAGAAAAACGCAGAATCACGAGAGACAGCAAAAATAAGGAGAGAAGAAGAAAGAAGCCAGCGCGCGCGAAATCCTTGTCAAAACTATTTGCAGCGAAGAGGCTAAATGGAACTGCGTTGTCTCAATTGGACGAGGTCAGCTGTTTCACAAAGACCCACCGAAAAAAACTCAACGTGCCTTCGATCGAAAACGCATATCTCGTCAAGCTCACCAGGTTGGTATTCGCGTCGATTAAGATAATTCCTAGTCCAAAATGAATTTAAAAAATTGATTTTGATAAAGAAATCGCAAAGGAAATGCCAATTTTTTATTATTTTAATCTTTTATAGCTACTGTATGTTTCTTTCCACAGTTCCTTTCAGAACGATACGTTATTTAAAGATATTCTAATAATAGAATGCATTGTTTTATAGAAGAAAGAAGCTACTGTCACCATACAATGAAGACCCCGTTGCGATTTATAAATGCGAGGACGGTTACGAGTTTATGGATTCGACGGATAAACTTTTTTGCAAGAACGGCACTTGGAGCAAACGTCGTCCGAAATGCGTGAAAAAAAATCGTAAGTCAAATTGAAAATCTTTTTCATCCCGTATAAATAATCGCGTAATACAATAAATAAGAGAACGTATCTTTTCATGCGTCGGCGTAATTTTCCTTATATAAGAGAAATCTATTGTTAAAAATATCTATTGTCAAGTGTATGTTTACTGTCTAGAACTGTCGATCGAAAAGGTGAAACGTTGCGATGAGGGAACAGGTGAATGCGAACACGTGTGCGAGGATACTCCAACCGGTATAAAGTGTTCCTGTTTCGATGGCTTTCGAGCTAAAGGATCCTCTTGTACAGGTAATCCATACGCCTTACATAGTGCTCCGCATATGTAGACTTATCGTATTGCATATCCAACGTTCTCATATTTTTTGAGGGCAAATCAAACTCACGTATCTCGATATATCTGATATTTTCGTCCTGAAATTCGCGTATACCTTTTTTTGTATCGACTGCCCGTCCCCATCGATTCGTTTGTATTCGCCATTTCCGATATTCCTTCAACGTCCTATTTTTTGCACCGCACATTCACCGTTCTTAAATTTATCCGATCTAGACGTGAGAGAGAATAAAGAGCGGATATTCGGTGAAAATGATTTCTAGCAGATGTACATAATACGAGCGCAATTTCAATCGCAAATACATGGCTGTCGGCATAAACATCGCCTTAATAATGAAATTATCAGTATTGACACATATCGGATTATTTAAGAGTCGGATGTCGTGCCCGAGATCGAGTTTAAAAACTGTTATCGGCTCGAACATTTCTCTACGTTTACCGGTTTTCTGCTTTTACTCTATCGGTTGCAATATGCAGTATGTTTGCGAATCATATCGCGTTTGAGCTCGATGATTGCTCGATCAACGCGGCTCCAGCGTTAGCACGCGATCTCCCAGCGTGTATCGATAATACACAATTATTGTTATTAAATTTCGTGCTGCGATAAAATGATGATAAATATCGACATTGCGCGACCGTAGATGAATGTTTCAAAGGAAACTGTTTATCATTACATTATAATTTTTTAACGGCGAACACAAATTCGTTGTTCAATTTCATAACTTTATCATTTCATCAGCATCAAAGTTGCATTAATTGCTCAATCTCGCCAAAAAGAGCGGAAACAATATATATACATCAATCTTTAGAAATTTAATTAATTTAATAATTTAATCATCACACAGTTATATAAAGCGATTATTGATTGGCTTTTCTTTTCTTCTCGATTCTTTTTACTAGATATCGACGAGTGTACCGAAGGTATATCGAAATGCACTGATATCTGTCGCAACGAACCTGGTTCCTACTCCTGCGAGTGTCATCGTGGTTTTCAACTGGGAACCGATGGTCACTCTTGCCAAGGTTAGTCATAGGCAAAGAGAGGTTTTTAAAAAATATTTGTTTCCAATTCTTTCAATTTAAATTTTAATATACGTTTTCTATCTATAATTTAATAAAACTTTAATCAGTTTAATTTAATTTATCTTTAATTTAATTTAATCTATCTTTTGATTTAACGTTGTACAAAAGTTGTATTTGACAAATGAAATTGTGTCGATAATTATTGCACAGATATTAACGAGTGCCTCTCAAACAATGGACACGGACCTTGCCAAGGCAGTTGTCGCAATCTCGTAGGTGATTACGAGTGCAGTTGCGCGGATATTCCTGGATACAAATTAGCCGCTGACAATCACACTTGCGAGGACATTGACGAGTGCGCTTTGAATAATGCAAATTGCTCTCACGTGTGCTTGAATACACCTGGAAGTGTCTTCTGTCTCTGTCCGGATGGCTTTTATCTAACTGACGATTGGAAGACCTGTCAAGGTAGAAATATCTTCCGTGTCACTTTCTATCGATTTTTTATAATTATTTTATAATTATTTCAACTATTTTAAATCTTATAATTAAATAATTTTTTGAAGATTTAATTACGTCACTTTTTATCGATTTTTTATAATAATTTTATAATTATTTCAACTATTTTAAATCTTATAATTAATAATTTTTTAAGGTTTAATTACGTCTCACGAATTCAATTTCATAAGTGGATTAAATTTCTCTTCGTCAAATTTAAATAGCAAATCTAAAATTTAATGACATGATTATTTGAAATTCTTCATCAAAATTTCATTGAGATTCTAAAAACGAACATTTATAAGGCTTGAATTATCTATTTTATACAGACATTGATGAATGCAAAACGACGTCAAAGATTTGTACAGAAGACACCGAGTGCGAGAATACAGTGGGATCGTACAAATGTATAAGTAAAGTACATTCGAACATGGTAACAAAGATCCTTCGAGAAGGAGATTACGGTAACGAGAGCAAGGACGACAACGAGGACGACAGTGACAACGATAATGATTACGGAGAAGAGATTACCGAAGTTGGGCAGAATCCGCACAAGTGCGAGGACGGCTTCAAGAGGAATGAAAATTTCGAGTGCGTGGGTAAGTGTTGTTATCCGATAAGCTGAAACTTTTGGAAACGGGAGATTTTATCGTCTCCCGTACGCGAGTTACTAATTGAATTCACGAGTACAAAATTATCTCTCGCTCGACATTCTCCTTCTCAGATGTAAACGAGTGCGTCGAGAATGAATCGCACGACTGTCAACACGAGTGCGTGAACGAGCCGGGCAGTTACCGGTGCACCTGTCGCGATGGTTACAAACTCGCGGAGGATGGTGCAACATGCGAGGACGTGGACGAGTGCGCAGATAAGTCTCGACACATGTGTTCCCACATTTGCCGCAATACCATCGGTGCGTACACGTGCGAGTGTCCTTTGGGATTCGTCCTGATGGACAACGCGACTTGCGTGGAACGGAGGACCTGCGCCAACCACAACCTTTGCTCTCTTGCAAACACTTGCGAGGATACCGAGGACGGACCGCGATGCGTCTGTCCAATCGGATATCAGTTATTGGATGATCGAACGACTTGCGCGGATGTTAACGAGTGCCTCGAAAAGGAGCACGATTGTTCGCACGAGTGCGTTAATATTCCCGGTAGTTATAAATGCGCTTGTCCGCGAGATATGAAGCTTCTCGAGGACGGCCTCACATGTGAATATTCCACGTGTTCTCGAGGACTTAGACGAGACGATGACGACGGCGAGTGTCGAGATATCGACGAGTGTCTCGAAGGTGATCACGAGTGTTCGCATTTGTGCCTCAACGAGTACGCATCCTATCGTTGCTCGTGTCCTTTCGGGTGGACCTTGGAGGACGATGGTCTCACCTGCGAGAAGATCAATCCCTGCATCGATTCTTTGTGCTCGCACTTATGCATCACGACAGGTTCCAGTTATAGATGCGAATGTCTCGCGGGTTACTTTTTGGACGAGGACGGCAGCACATGTAAAGATAAGGACGAATGCGAGGACGAGACGGCGAATGCCTGCAGTCACGATTGTAAGAATCTCGAGGGATCTTACACGTGTTCCTGTCCGACAGGATTCGACCTTGGAGAGGATAATCATACATGTATTGCCATCGTCCAGGACGAATGTACAGAATCTCAAGATAATAACAACTGCACCTGTCCTGCGGGATATTCGTATTCGCATACAGAGCACATCTGCAAGGATATCGACGAATGCCAGGACGAACGAGAACACAAATGTTCTCATGACTGTATTAATACTAACGGTTCCTACTTTTGCGAATGTCCTTCCGGTTGGCGTCTACAGGAAGACTCTAGGACCTGCCAGCGACTGTCGGACGATCCTTGCGTCCAGGATCACGGTTGCTCACACACGTGCGAGCAAAACGACGGACGGATTCGTTGCGGCTGTCCGGAAGGATACGAGTTGCAGGACGACGAGAAGACTTGCCGAGATGTGGATGAATGTTCCGATGGATCTCACGCGTGCAGTCACGCTTGCGTTAATATCGAAGGAGCTTATCGTTGCGAGTGTCCTTCAGGATTTCAACTAAGTAACGATCGCAAAAATTGCCAGGATATCGATGAATGTTCCTTCGAGGATATCTGTTCGCACGGATGCTTGAACACGAACGGCGCTTTCAATTGCACTTGTCCTGAGGGATACGAGCTGCAGGATGACGGGAGGACTTGCGAGGACATCAACGAGTGTATCCGGAATAATGGAGGGTGTTCGCACCTGTGCGCGAACACGGAAGGTAGCGTCGAATGTGCGTGTCCCGACAACTACAAGCTGTTGAAGGACGACGGTAAAACGTGCGTCGAGATAAATGCGTGTTCGATCGACAACGGAGGGTGTTCGCACTTCTGTCGTCACGAGAACGGTCAGGGATCCTGCTCCTGTCCACCTGGAATGATCTTGTCCGAGGATAACGCGACGTGCACGTATGAGAACGAGTGTCTGAATGAAAATAACGGCGGTTGTTCCCATCTGTGCTATTACGAGGATGGAAACGTGACTTGCGCCTGTCCCTCTGGTATGACCTTGGCGGAGGATCGGAAGCTTTGCATACGAGAAGACGGATGTAAGATCGATAACGGCGGTTGTTCTCATTTATGCCACGATAACGACGGCAACGTGACATGTTCGTGTCCCGCGGAAATGTTTCTGTCCCAGGACGATGATACTCTCTGCGTCCACAAAAATCGATGTTTGATTGAGAATGGCGGATGCTCGGACATCTGCGTCTTCGAAGAGGACTCGATCATCTGTATGTGTCCCGACGGTTATCGTCTGTCATCGCAGGACAATGCGACCTGCGTGGACGTTGATGAATGTCTGGAATTGCGAGACAATTGTACCCATCAATGTCTGAACACTCTCGGTGCTTTCAACTGCACCTGCAACGTCGGTTTCACGCAGAGCCCTCAGGATCCAACTCTCTGCGATGACATCAACGAATGCGACAAGGAGAACGCGGGATGTTCGCATTCGTGCGCGAATCTCGTAGGTTCCTTCCTGTGTTTGTGTCCAGCGGAATATATTCTGGAGCGAAATAAAAAAACTTGCGTTTTAATGGACGGCTGCAAACGCGACAACGGCAATTGTTCTCACTACTGTCATCAGGAGGAAGATCCCGACAAAGCTGCAATCTCGAGCGTCAGTTGTTCTTGCCCGCTCGGTTTCCGCCTGAAACGTGATCTGAAAACCTGCGAAGATATCGACGAATGCGAGGAGTTTGAGAACGACGTGGAATCGGGGTGCTCTCACACATGCGTGAACACCGAGGGCAGTTATCGTTGCGAATGTCCCCCCGGTTATGCCCTGATGCCGGACGATAGGAAGAAGTGCGCGGACGTGGACGAATGTTTAACCGATCGTCACAATTGCACCCACGAATGCATCAATCTGCTGAGCGATTACATGTGCGTCTGTCGCAAGGGATATTACTTGCACACCGATGGATTCACCTGTTTGGACATCGACGAGTGTCAGGAACGAAACGGCGAGTGTTCCCATGTTTGCACTAACACTATTGGCGGCCACTTCTGCTCCTGTCCGACAGGCTACGAGCTGTCCCAGGACGAGAAAACCTGTGTCGACGTCGACGAATGCGCGAGCAATAACGGTGGTTGTGATGGTACGACATGCGTCAACACTATGGGATCTTTTCGCTGCGAATGTTTGCCAGGTCACGTACCGCGGAACGGATCCTGTCGACCGTCCGATCCTTGTCAGGACGAGCTTAACGGCGGCTGCGAACAGATTTGCGTCGCGGTGAACGGCACGGCGATGTGTTTGTGCGAGGAAGGTTTTCAAAAAGGTGGGATCGATGGCTCCGAGTGTCACGACATCGACGAATGCGAGGGACAGCACGATTGTGATCATATTTGCGTCAACAAACCTGGCTCTTACGAGTGCAGATGTAAGGAAGGATTTCGGATGATAAATTCTACTTGCGTCGGTGAGTGAGACACAGAAAACTTTTATTACATTTAATTCTATTAAATTAAATTTATATTAAATTTAATTTTATTAAATTAAATTTCTATTAAATTTAATTTTATTAAATTAAATTTCGATTAAATTTAATTCTATTAAATTTAAGGATGTTTTGTATGTACAATCCCAGCAAAAAGTAGCTGAAAATCAATATTGACAAATATCCACTTTTGGTGTATTTTGAGTATGAAAAATTGTGTAAAATATTACAATTTGATCTCAGCTACAGTGCAGAGAAGTATTTTTTAATATTTATTGCGTGTTTACTGAAATATTCCAAATTTTGTTAATCGAAATGATTAATTTTTGGCAGAGAATTTCGCTTTGTGAGACTAACTTTATTAAATTATATTTAATATCTTTTTAACCAGTTAGTACTTGTATAATATTATTTGATCAAATATTTCCTCTGTATTTACTTTTGCAAATTTTAAATAAATTCTGAATATTATTTTCATGTGTTTTTATTATTTGAATCAACGTGGTTATACGTTTCCCATAAGAACACATGTTAATTCGGTGCAAATTAAAATCCTTATAACTTGTAAACGCTTTACTGAATCGATTTAAAAATTGTACTAAAGATTCTAAATATATGTAAGGATATTCTATACAATTTTTATTAAATTCTCAATATTTTGAAAATAGGTACAAAACATCCTTAAAATATATCTTTAAAATTAGCTATTTAAAATTAATTAATATTACGTGTAATTTTCATCGAATAGATTCTTACTTCTTCAACGAGTTTCCTAGCAAGATATTTGTGAGAGAAGAGTCGCGTAGAAAATAATATGAAAAAAGAGAATTGTAATGTCTTTAATTAATTTCTGCACTTTATATTTATAATTTACCGTTTAATTTTATTAGCCTTAAAATTCTCAAAAAAAAGAATGTATAATATCATCACCTTTGAAAAATACGACTATAAAGGATAACGCGCGACTCTTTGCTACACGATTTCGTTGTGCGTTCCACTTTCGAAGCTTGCTACAAAGTTAGACTCGCTTAGCTCGGTTGAAGTTTTCACGAAGTGATATGTGTGTACGTGTATATGTGTGATGTGTATGCTTTTTTAGACGTCGACGAATGCGCGGCTGGTATCTGCAAGGGCAACAAATGCACCAACATACCGGGCGGTTATCGTTGCGAGTGCGAGACGGGATATCGATTCCACAACGATACTTGTGTAGGTTCGTGCGGAAAGGTTTTTCTGAGAAAAAAAAAACGACATCGCTTAATCGTACTGAACTGAGTTTACTTTTTGCGCAGACATCGACGAATGCATCGAAAGAGCTCCTTGCAGCGAGAAATGCGTCAATACACCCGGTTCGTATTATTGCACGTGCCCTCTCGGATATCAATTGCAAGGGAACGAATGCGTAGGCAAGTTATAAGACATTGTAAAATATGAATGGTATTATCTATAAAGGGACGTATATATCGAGCCAATCCATAAACTTTATATATAATTTCACGATAACATTTTTGTAAAATTCTTAAAAATACTTATGGATCAACTTGATAATGTAGCCTTTCGAAATTCCATATTTTGCATATAATTGTGTAAGATTGAATTTGAAAATTTATTAAAACATTAGATATCAATGAATTTATTAAAACATTAGATATCAATTACATTTATTAAAACATTAGATATCAACGAATGCGAGTGGCACCGCGACGGATGCGATCAAGAGTGCATTAATACCGTGGGATCTTTTATTTGCGCTTGTCATCCTGGATACACGTTAATTTCAAGGTAAGGTCTAAGCACGAATATTACTACAACGATAAACTACAGATTAAAATCTTTTTCTGATAAATTTTTCATCTCTATGGAATTGCATAAACAGAAAGCAATGTCAAGATGTGAACGAATGTCTAAACCAAAATGGCGGTTGCACCGGCGAGTGCATCAATACCGCCGGAAGTTACTACTGCACTTGCGATGTGGATTTAGTGTTGGCACCCGATGGGAAAACTTGCGTCTCGCCGACATCGGGATGTCACTCCATGGAACCACCTTTACACGGAGAGGTGTGAATTAACGCGTGTAGACCGTAAACTCCATTAAGCGCCAAACTCGAGCGAATTAAAAAATAAAAAGATATGTTTCAACTATGTCTTAAAATATATTTTTTTTATTTTTTTATGTATTTATTCAGTTTCAATAAATCTCTCTTTGTTACCAACTGGTTTTCCAAATTTAAATTATAAATATATAGCTTTAAATATTTATAAATATTTGTATATAGCTGTAAATATTTATAAATATATAGCTTTAAATATATTTATAAATATTTATATATATAGCTTTGAATATATTTATAAATATTTATATATAGCTTTGAATATATTTATAAATATTTATATATAGCTTTGAATATATTTATAAATATTTATATATAGCTAAATATTTATAAATATATAGCTTTATAAAAAGCATGAAAAATCGAGGAGATTGTGGAATTTAAAATTGCTAAGAGAACGATATATATCGGATAGAAATGATATATCTAAAGTTTTTTTAAAATAAAATTAGCTCTCGAAATTGCACTATCCAACCGGTATTCTTTCGAACTCGAACAGATTAGATGTCCCGGTCACCCTTCCGGCGCATCCGTCTACCCTCAGGGTGCCAAGTGTCACGTTCGATGTCGCGGAGGATTCCGATTAGAAGGGGCGCACACGAGACAGTGTGTTAGCGACGGCCGATGGAACGGGAAGGAGCCTATCTGTCTGCGCGAAGTTGCGACAGACTCCCTTTACAATCCAAGTAACTTGGTCTCCCTTAGTTCTACCGTTACCGAGAAAAAAGCCTGCAGGCGTCGCTCGTTCGCGTCGTAACTTTGCGCAAAATTTTTATCGAGATGTTCACTCGATAAAATTTTTAACAAGCTGACTGTTGCGTTAAGAGGTAATACTTTAATGCGGATCGTTACTCCCGCTTTATCGTTGTTCTGAAATGATCTAAAATTTATCTTCGAAACAAGCGAGATTTAACTAAGATGCGCCTGCAACATTTTTCCCGGGTCATTTGTTCGAGGAAGAGAACGTTAGCGGAATAACGCGAGTAGGGCGCGTTTACGTACTTTCGATTGATTTTCTCTTAAGGTTGTTCTTTCCGATAAATGCACGAAGGAAAGCATGTTCGAGGCCCGATCGAGCGTAAAATATCGCCGGTCCGGACTAGAGTAATTTAACGGCGAAAATTCTCGGACGCGTTAAATTAGTCATGCTCCACTCAGAAACAGCTTTTAATATTACAAAGTTCCTGTGTAGGGGCTGCCTGCTAACGAGATCATACGTTAACGCCGCCCCTTAACGAGCTTACTCCGGGTCGGCGGCTTTTTACGTCCCGCTCTTTCTCTCCCGTTCCTTCCATCCGCTTCGCCCGCTTTTTCATCCCCTCGCACATTTTCGCGGTTCTTCTTCGCGGCGCTAATTGTTTCGTTTAATGGAAAGGAGATTTTGATTCTATCCTTCTACCGTGCCGTTTCAGCTTTTTGCGGATATGCAGCCCTCGCTAATGCACGGAAATCAACCTTTGAAACGAAGTATTTAAATCGGCTGCGTCTAAAGCTTTCTTTTATTTCTTTTTTGTATCAAACGACATTACGCGTTTACGATGGCTTTACATACCTGTAATAATTTCGTCAAGTTTTATCGAATATAAAATGCCTCGGGAAAATTTACAAATTTGATTTAATCGCTCGATGTTTTAATAGAGAGAAAAATAGGGTCAGCTTCAAATCGATCGAAAAATTGTTCGTGTGAAAAAAAAACTAAAGGGATCCTGTATATTTAACACTATTGTTGCATTATCGTATACGACGTAAAACGAGAGAAAATATAATAAAGTTTGCACACGCGATGGGATATTTTCCGGCGCGTTAAAGTAACGCCTCTTGCGAGAGCGCAACGCGATGGCGTGGGAAATAGGCGCCAATGTAATTACGATATGGGAATCGGGCTATCGGTATCGGAAACTTAACAGCACAATCGACTATATCACCGTAGACACGCCACGACCGTTCGTGAGCTGCCCCCAGGATATGGACGTCGAACTGCCGGCTCGGCAAAACACTATACGAGTAACTTTCCCGCAACCAAAGTCCAACATGAACTGGTGGAGGTAAGAAATATATATAATTATACATAACTATAGTGATATACGGAGTGTATAATTATACGTAACCATATAATGGAGCAAAGTTCAAATCAAATCTGAACAAACTTTTACAACAGCTTGCTCGATTCGCTCGAAATATCACTATTTCAACGATTATTTATATAATGTTTTTTTATTTTATAATGTTCCTTATCCGATTCATTTAATTCGAATATACGTTTATTCGATGTAGTTTGTGTAAATCTGGAAAATAAATGGATATTTAATATTCCCTTCGTGTAAGTCGCTTTCCGCTACTCGATTTAATGCAGGCAAGATGATGTTACTTAAATATCAACGACGTAAGTGTATACACTTAGCTAGTTACGTATACGCTGGGGCGTCTCATTTCCTTTTTTCCCTCTTTAGGTACGTACACGCCTCACCCCCATGGGCGAAGCAATTGCAAGCGGATCTGCCGGCGGGGACGACGGTCGTTACCTTTACGGCGTGGTCGCCGGTCTCTAATTACACCAGCACCTGTAGAATTGTGATAAGAGTACGCGGTAAGTCTCGCGTATAAAAGGAAACAGGAATAAAATCCGCTCGAGATCTCTCGCAAGCTCCTTTTTCTTATGCCAAGTATCGTTACGGCGATAGCGGTGGCCGCGCATTTATAAATAAACGAGCGGACAACCGGATAGCGATAAAATATACAGCAATTATGTCGTTATCGAGAAGCAAAATTCTATTAAAATATACAAACGAGGAGAAAATTATATATAATACGATCTAATTTGATTCGGAGAAACGCGCGAGGTCGATATCTCGCTCCAATTCCAAAATATTTCTTTCAAAAGTTAAAATAGACGAAAATACAGAGAAGAATGAAATTTGTAAAGTCAATCTTTGATTTTGTAGATTTATTAATTCAGAACCTCGAGAAACGTGTTCTCTTTTTCGATGCCTTTTTTCCCCGTAAATTCGTCCATTTTTCCCCCAAGAGGAGAAACTTTCGCGCATCGGAGCAAGGGAGAGGGGACCACAATTGATCAGGGGACGGGAATCAGCTGGCACTCGTCGAATCGGTTCGACGCCGTAAACTTTAGTTTCCCCGGCAAAGTGCACTCCCGTCTCGTCCCGCTTAATTACTCATTCGGAAAGTTGGTGAAACTCGCTTTAAGCAAGTTCCTTCCGCAACGCAGTGGCTGGAAGAAGGAGCACGGGGCGCATCGCCGTAGTCGATATGCGATTACGCAGAATAAACTCGCGTCGATCGGACAAACTCGTGGAAATTACGCGGTAGCTTTGAAACTCTTAATGGCTAAATAACCGCTTTACATTCCCGTCCGAATGTTTTCGCTTTTAATCGATTGCCAGTTTTATTCCGCGCGATTCCAGCTTTCCTTTGCATTTTCGAGTCAGAATTTTCCCCCTACTTTTCACCTCCATTTCCAATTTAATATCTACCTCAAGCACACAAGTCAAATCACTTTTATTTAAAGACCAGACTTTTGTCAGAAGCTGCCATTTAAATCTCCAAGTGGGAAAACTGTTCGTTTACTATTTGAGGTACAAAGTAGAAACTCAATTCCTATGTAAATTAAACCCATCGAGATCTTCTAGAATCTATAAAATGTGAGAGAAATGAGGTTGAAAATAGGGACAAAATTTCGACTCGGATTTCTATGCGAAATTAAAGGTAATGATGCTTGAGGAGAAGGTTCCATTATCCGGAAACGCTGATATTTTTTCAGATACGGATAATCCTAAGGTTACAATGTGCCCCACGTCCTTCGAAGTCAGATTGAGTCCGGGAGAGCGAAACCGTCTGATATTCTGGCAAGAACCGACGTTCACCGACAATGTCGGAGTGGAACACGTTTATAAGACGAGGGTACGTGAGCGGGTATTCAAATTTTATATCATTATCTATCTTTGAATTCGCTCAATTTTCCGTAATTCGTAAATTTTTTACTTTCGTGGTCGCGTCGCCGTCGATCTTGCAGTTAATTAAAAGTTTGCCGTCGACAATGGAGCGTATTAATATCGAGAACAAAGATACCGTCCATTAATTATCCGCTCATGTTTCGAAACTCGCGAGAGGACTACTACGCGACGCGGCGATAGATGCTATCTGCGATTTTCTTCGCGAGCGTATCTTTGTAGGAAAAACTACGGGGCCGGACGATTAATCATTGTCGGGCCAACGCTCCTCCCGTCTTCCTTTTACCTTTCTGGCGTTTTTTCCGTGAAAAGGGTTGTACGTGTACTTTATTAACGTAATAACAGGGATTACCCTGTCTGTGCGCGATAACCAGCGCGCACGGATAATTGGTGGCTTTGCGTTCCCTCGATAGCGCGAGTTATAAATGGTCCTGGACATTATGCAACCTGTGACAGTTAATCTGATTAGGCAAATTGAAATGAGAATCGCGCGAGTAAGTAGCTTCGCTAATCGTATGAAAAAAAAAAAAGAAAATATTGAGATTCATTTTCGGCGGGACGCGGAGGCAAGATTGGTATACCTGTGTACCTTTTGTGTATAGCCGAAAGATATTTTCCTGAAAGGAAATTTACATGCAATCACGCGAAAAGTTAATTATCGTACATCTCGCATAGGGTCCAGGACACGTGATGTATCCCGGAGTTCACAGCGTGCGCTACGTCGCCTCGGATGCAGCCGGAAATCGAGCCGAATGCCATTTCTCGATACACGTGAGAGGTAAATTTACGCTATTGTGCCCTTCCTCTATTCCGCCAGAGACCGAAAAGGTCATACGTTCTCAATTTTACGCTGCCTCAATTTTTTATAAAAAAGATATTTTTTTATAAAAAATATCAATTATACACTAAGAAAAAATCTGATTGTATTAATTCAAGTATGTCTGTTGAAAAATCAGACGAACCAGAATTCCTTTAGGAATTATCAGATGAGTGTAATTAATTTCTTATAATATTAATTTAAAATTTAAAATTTAATTTAAAATTTATTAATTTAATTTCTTCCTGTTAAACTTACCAAATTTTCTTGGTAATAATACACGAAAAAAAGGATATTCTTGTTTTGAAAATATATTTAATTTTAACATGGAAATCTTGAAATGAGATTATATTGCGTTAATTAAAGAAAAATATAATTGCTTGAATAATTGTTTGTTTGAATGAAACCATTTTATATAGTTCAATCGAGAAAAATATATTTGTATGACTTAAAATTTAATTTTCTTGAATGAAAAAAACAATGTTAGAAATGTTGGAAAGCAAACAATGTTAGATAGAAAATAACATTTTTAAATCAAAAATTATAATTTTCTTAAAGTAGAATTAAATAATTATACGAATGTAAAAATACAGTATTTTTGAGATAACAATTATAAATTCTTAAAGTAGAATTAAATAATTATACGAATGTAAAAATACGATATTTTTGAGATAACAATTACAATATTGAAATAAGACTATAATATTGTTGAAATTTAAAATTATTAAATTCTTCTAAGAAGATTATAAATTGTTGCGTATACGAAACAATGAACGCGTTAGTTTAAGTACATAAGTTTTGATTCGACACTTATCTTTTTTCTGTGTATTAAATTTACAAAGAAAATGGTATCGCTATGTCCACGTTTAATTAATATAACAAGAAATTTTATAGATCCAACTAGAAAATATTAACCAAATCCTCCTAGTAAAGTCTATTAAACGTCTAAAAAATCGAGTCTTGATAATTATTCTTGTTGGTACAAATCAAACAATTTTTCTCAGTGCACATTATCCCATTTTTTCTTTTATAAATACATAATTATTGAACGAAGCAAACGATTGATCGAACATTGCATTCTTGCAGAGTCCGAGGAGAATCATAATTCCGAGGTGAGTATAAAACACTTTTATCCGGTCTCTCGTTAAAAAAATATTTACATCTTTTACATATTAATAAATTTATATACGCACGCGCGAGTGCGGCGAGATAAGCTGACGGCTAAACCGAAATGGCTTTTTCCTAACGAAAATATCGAGGCATCAATATCCTTTATGATAGCGAGCGTTTAAAGCGGAAACGATATTGTCGCGCGCCAGTCTCGGCCGAAAGAGCCCTTTCAAGGATATAGTCGTAGATTAAAGCGCGAGAGAAATTCATGTGCGAGACGGGGCTCAATGCACTTATCTCCTCGTTTAGCCGAGATTCTACAGAAGAAAGATGCTGATGTGTCCCGGCAGGCCGCCCCAGCCCGTGCCGAGTTCCTCTTACGGCGTAAGTAGACGAAAGAGGTTTTTCATGATTACGAAAGAGACGGGGGAAAGGGTGGGAGGAGGATGGATGAAAATTCCGACTATCCTAATACCCGATTTGCAGTGGCAAATACCGAGCGGTTGTTACCTGAGGTATACCAGAATCTTCTCGGGGGCTTATCAACGGCATCCGGAACGTTGGCGGAACAGTTATCAGGATGCTGGTGCTTCTTATCGCCAACTTCCGCCCATCCAGATCCAGAGTCGCCGAGACATTGCTTTACCGTACAACAACAATTGTAAGTTGTAATCCGAATAATGTTTCTTTTATTCAAGCAAATGTACTTATTAATGTTGGTAAAGTTTAAATAATGCAATGTCCTCCGGGGAGAGAAAGAGAAAGAATAATAACTTTTCTAAAGAGACGACAAAGAATTTTTTTCCAAAATGAAATATAAAATATATGTAAATTATAAAAATGCGATTTGAGAAAATTTAATTTTTTAAAATTGTAACATTAAGGATGTTTTGTATGTACAATCTCAGCAAAAAGTAGCTGAAAATCAATATTGACGAATATCCACTTTTGATATATTTTGGTGTATTTTGACTAAATATTTTTTGTGTATCTTTTGCAAATTTTAAACAAATTCTGAATATTATTTCCATGTATTTTTGTCATTTGAATCGATATGGTTATACGTTTCCCATAAGAACACATGTTAATTCGATGCAAATTAAAATCTTTATAACTTGTGAACGCTTCAGTGAATCGATTTAAAAACTGTACTGAAGATTCTATATATGTAAGGATATATAATGTTTTCTGTACAATTTTCATTAAATTCTCAATATTTTGAAAGTACAAAACATTCTTAAAAGCTACACACATGTAAAAATAAATAAATAAATATATATGTATATAAATAATAATATATAATGCATAATAATATATAAAAAAATAATGGTATGCATAATAATATAAAAAAATATGTATAAAAAAGATAAAAACGTATATAATAATAATAATAATAAATGTATACATAAAAAATATTAATACTTGTATAAATATACAAAAATATTAAACGATAAAATCGATAATTTGTCGAGCGTTTTAATCAGCAATTCGAATGCAGTTGCGAGAGAAGAAAGTCGCAAAAAGAAAGGACGCGGCGTAATCGAGAGCGATCGTATCAGCGATCGTTCGATTACAAAAGACACTGCTGTTGACAGCAAGCCCGTGGCTTCGATGGCCCGAATTTACAGCCCGCGATCCAAAGGCGATCTAAAGGTGAAACGTGAAACGCGAACGATAGGAGAAGGATTTGCAATACGACGACGTGATCGAAAAGCAAGCGATCGGAATGTTGGACGTGCTGGCGCCAGGGAAGCTCGTCTTAACCCTGCAATCGACACCACCCTTCGTCGTCGAAAGTGCCCTTGCTTTAGCCCTGACGATCTTGTTAGCAGCACCGCTGATCGTGCGCGTTTACTTTCTGCTCGTACGTGATAAATTATCTCGCTCGAATGTCTATAGACAACCAGAGCATGACGCGTAGAAGCGAAACACGAGTATCGGAATACCGTATGAATATAAAATGGTGTAATATTTTTATTTCTCTCGATACTACCCCTCCCTTGGTCGGCAAAAGCCAAGAGAGCATTCCCACCGTTTTTATTCATACGCGATACAACGACACGCGTTGCCGACGTGCCACTATCTCGCGAAATGTTCGGGAACGTGTTTTAAAATGGGTGGATATCGATAACTCGCACACCCTCGCGCTTCCGCGGATGTTTGAGCGGAAGCACTGCTGGACTGTAAATTTTCCAATTTCTTTCTCGGCGAAACCGCGATATAACGCTGTTTGTAACACAATAGCGGCACCACGGTACCGCGATTCCATTCAAGGTGATATACAGATCGAGTAGCCGTAGCGCGGCGTGTATTATTAAGTTGGAAACGAGGAAATTTCCTCGACAAGATGTACGTCTCTCCTATACAAGTGTATGCGCAATTGCGAGGAAGATTCTAAAACGAGATTAAAGTGTAGCTTGTCGAAAAACTTGTTCCCTCTTCACAGCTTTTAATTCTGAAACGTTCGCTATTATTGTTACGTACAGGAACCACTAAAATCCTTCGATGGGAAGACTCTCTGGTCCCCTCGTCGTCGTCGTCGCCGTCACAATCGTGTCGCTCGATCGTTAGTGATGCATTATCCGACTCGGATCGCGACCGATTCCACTTCGAGTTCCAGTCTGCACCTGGAATCGACTCGCAAGATGAATTCCACGTCGGTTTTACAGAGCAGCGACGACACGTCAAAGATTTCGAGTCGAATCGAGGGACAGATCGGAGATCGTGAATCGAAGAAACGCTCGTCGTTGAATCGGACGTTTCGCCCTTCGTTCTTGGCGAAGCATCCGATAATTGACATATCGAACCTCGATTATAAAACCTATCGTCACAAGCTCATCGAAGCTGCCCTGAAGAAGCGATACGATGACTCTCAACCGCCCGGCGACGTCGTCTTGAATTCGCTGCATCTTAATCCGGCCGATTCGGTGATTGGAGTGCGACTGAACGATCGATACGATCACAGCCTTTTCGATTTTGTCGAGGAATATTACGATACCGCCGGGGCAACAAGGAACGTCGAACGTCTTCATCCGATGGATCATTTTTTAAGTAAAGGCGCATCGAGACCGAGGACCATCGAGAAGGAAACGGAAACGATTCCCGATAAGAGTCCCGAATATCGACCTTGCGCTCGCGAAGACGACAGGAATTATTTTCCGGAGAACGATAATAGCAATTTTGCACAATTGCCAATGGATAATAACGGGAACCCATACGTTACCCGTTCGCTATCGCGAAGCATTTCGGAAGATAACGTCTCCACGATCGCCAGGAGCGATTTAAATTCAAAATTATCGAGAAGAGAGACGATTCCGCCGCGATCGCGTGAACGCGCCGACAAAGCGAGGCTTGGAGGTAGCATGGAAAGCAACAATTCCCCACGATTTGCCGATCCTGACCCGAGGAAAGAGCCCTCGTGGGTGAAGGACCGACCGGCGAGTGCCGGAAACGCCTCGTTGCCACCGAAGGGCTGCGCGTTATCTCGAGCTGTCACTTTACCGGTGAGGCAGAAAAGAGCGACGGAATCCCCGAGGCCCGAGACGGGCCGCTGGCGCGACTCTAAGAAAAACCTGGAGGATTATCCCGCCGTCGCGGGGTTTTCATCGCCAAACAAACATCACGCGCAAGCGGAAAGATCGAATCTTCTGTCGGCGAGCTCGAGCGAGGTTGCCAGTCTCTGCAGCGATTCCAGTAGCAAGCGGCGATGCGACAAAATGTCGCATCGTTCGCGCGAGTCATCGATCAGCCCTCGAAGCTGCGCCTCCTCGCGTCCTCCTTGGCTATCGACGAATTTCCGCGGAACCTCCTTTAACAGGAAATACGGTAATATTACGAAGGATCCCGCGAAATGCACGAGACCGGCGACGTCGACGCGCGAAAGCGGCTTGTCGCGGAGACCTGTCGCTTCAAGCCGGCAGGATCGCTCGAAGGAATCCGATGCGAGCCGTAATCCGGGCTCGCTCAGGCGAAGAGCGGCGAGTTTCATCGCGTCGCGGGAAAAGGAATTTATCGGCACGTCGATCGAGAAACGTCGGGAACATCCTACGACGTCGCCGCGATGTCAACGGGACAAATTGAAGGATGTCGAAAGCGCCGCGCGAGTGGAAAGTAACGAGCGAGAGGAAACTTTGAAGACTCCCGACTCCACCGGGGAGGGAATATCCGCGATTACTCGCGACAATGTCGCGTCGTCTTTATTGTCGGGGGCTCGGACGCGAGTTTATCCAACGTCCCGAGTCGCCGTCGCTTCCGCCCCCGCCCCCGTCCCCGCAAGCGTCGCGGCTTCGCCAACTCGGGCGACAATGGAGCCGAGATTAACGAGTCGACGCGACGAGGGGGCGAGAAAGGAGCGAGGGAGTGCGTTGCCGGGATGCTCCAAGTCGCCGAGCGTTGCGCGAGACGAGTGGAAGAGGTCGGCGAAATTAAATCGCGGCGGAAGACGACGCTTAAGAAGCGCGGAGAATCCATCCAAGGGCGCATCGCTGAGCCCAAAGATTGAATTATCCGCCGAGGTGTTAAACCCCGCCGACGATACCGATAAATCCGCGATCCCCGATGACGAGAAGCTCGCGGAGCAAGTTATAACCCGGATCGATCCTCGAGGGGATGTACAGACGGCGGGTGAAAGCGCTGAAACTCGACTAGTCTCGGATATCGAGGCGGCGGCCGGGAAGGATAGAAGATCTGGTAACGTTAACGACGCTGTTCGGTCAAAAGTTCCGAAAATTATGCAGAATCTGCCAGCCGACGCGCTCGCAGACGCCAACGATCTCTCCAAGAGCGACAGATCCGGTGTTTCTACCTCGCATCCGGCAGGAAGAGATGCAAATTCCGAGGCGAAAAGCGGATTAAACGGCGCGAAATTGAATAGTCGGTCAAACGACACGGTCGACAAAATGATGTGCGACGGATCTTCGATTTCCAACGGATCGTGGGTCCTGCGCGAAAGCGACACCGTCGACGAAGCGGAAACGCGCGAGCGGGACATTGCAGGGAGGGTCAATCCAGACGAAGAATTGCAACTTCCGCGACGCGATTCGAAAATGGATCTCGTGATGAATTCGGGCTTGAAGAGATATATCAAGATGGTGAAACAGACCCTCCAGAATGATGACATTGATAACAATAAGGAGGACGTCATATCGCTGGCGTCTTTGAGCCTGTCCGACGCCATTTTGTCGGAACAGAAAACGTCCCTGTCGCCAGAGGAGACTCAAGAGTTACAAAATGTATTGAATAAGATTGAAAAAAATCCCGAATTATTGCACAAACAATCATTTCCGGATATGCGGAACACGGTGTAAAAAAATATTACGTGTATATTATATTTTGTCAGTATTTATGACGTATTTTCGAATGCAATTATTATAAGCTTTGTTGCATAAAACGGTTTGCAGTTTGTTAGGCACTAAACCAAGCGTAACGAGTTTCGAATGGTAAGTAACGAAATTCGTTTAAATTGATAGTAGGAATAATTAAAACAAAATACAAAGAGCGAAATAATTGGCGAGCAAACAAATAGAATCGTGATCGATGTTTACATTTCCTCCGGCATTATTATCTTTAAATCGTATGTATATTGCACTACCAAATATTATATTATGTATACCGTACAGAGAATAATAATATCAGATTGGTTTTCGATATAAAGCAAAATTTAAATTCATTAAATATTTATTAATCATATGATAAAAAATTAAAATTTTCGCATCCGCGTGAAAAACACTCTTACGTAATTCGATTTTCCTACTAAATATCTTTTCGATATTGCGATAAATTATTACTGTTTCAATAATAGCGATACTAGGAAAATTGGGGTAATCTATTTCTTACTTTTTCGTATTACTTTGAACCAAGTATAAACTCAGTCATCATTCAATAGCGCAATTTACAACGAGAGCCAACATCTGCGATGTAACAATGAACCGACGTGGCTAAAGTGCTGCTGGCGAACCGCAAAGTAGTTAATGAACGCCTCAAATAGCCGTCTCTCTCTCTCTCTCTTTCTCTCTTCGCTCGACATGATTTACATACGCAGGACGGTTCGCAACGCATTCTCTTAAGCGAGTTAGCGCCACCGCTTATTAATGAGACATAAAAAGAAAAGGGGACAACGACAATGTACAGACTGAAAATGTTTTCCGGGATGATGACAGACACTTACCGAAGATAAAACCAGATTGCCCCGTCATTGTAATGATTGGATAGTATTGATTGGAAAACGGAGCTTGTTCCATTGTTTGTACAGAGCGCACATTTTTCAATTTATTTGTCGAATCTCTACAAGTGGGGAAAAAAATATTTGTCACTTGCAAACCAAGTTCTATACGTGTATTAATCATAAATTTGATATTAGAAGAGCCGCTATTAACGACGTTGTCGAAAGCTGCATGGATCATCGCTATAATGTACTTTCATCCCCTTCGGTACCTTTTGATGCATCGGGCTTTCGGTGTACCTAATCAATCTTGGTAATCTGACGTGGATTGACTTCACATGATTAACGACGGCATTTGGACAGTTTTTGTTTGCCACTTAAACTCCCTTGTTCACCCGCCGCCCTTTTCACAACGACTCCAAAAGCATCTAGAGATGAGCGTTTCTTAGCGCCGATTATTTGACCTATTTACTCCAAGACTATTTACATTTAGTTGAGGCGTTATTCCAATCAGCCGACTAGAATGACAATCCAGATTCTCGATGCGCGTTATATAAATTCACACTAAAAATGACATTTAAATAATTCATAGTTTCATATATTTATGCATATTCATTCTTCTTCTGAAACGTTAATTTTATTTTGCACTTTGATCTAGGAGTGAAAAAACTTGAGAGAAAATTCAATTTACCTTATATCCCTTGTATTACGTATAAATAATTGTTTCAATAACTGCTTGTGAAGGAAATGAATGCGAGAAGGTTCCTTTTCCCTTTCTCTGCTCTTAAAACAATATTCCCAACTACTCTCTCACACCTCTCTCATTTGTAAGGCGATAGTCGATAACGGGAGAATATGTTCTCAGATCGACACTCCAGGCGACAGCATCACCCCTGGCAAGCGCGGGAGCAGCAGCTGTTGCACCAGCAATATCGGCAACGCGCTACGAGGACCGATCACGTAGTTTCGCCACCGACTCATTACGGCTCGGGCCGCGTCGAGACGAGAATATTGCCGCCGCCGCGGCATGAATGTTGCACGTAAGGGCCGCATGAACGACGTGTAATAAGCGAACACGTAAGTTAACTCGGCGCTCGTGTAAAGGAAAATTCTATCGCGTAAATCGCGCCGCGGGAGCATCTGCGGAAAATCTTGCCTCGCGCTCGTCGGAGCGCCTGTATTCGCGCTGCTGGAAATTGATCAACGCCGAAAACAGCGACGATTAAAGGTGAAAAAAAATGCTTGGCGTAACTGCGTATGTAGAACCTAGCTTTACAAGCGATTTTTAAATATATTTTCCTTTTATTTAAATTTAACTAAATAATTAGGCAATGTCGAGCCAACGCAGATGTAATACATTTCGACATTGCCTAATTATTTAGTTAAATATATATATATATTTTATAATTGAGCCGTCAATTTAGTTAATTTAATTTCCTTTTATTCTTCATTTTTCGATGTTTCCTTCGCGCGATCCTTCGACAAAGAAAGAATCTATTTTAATATTTTATAAAATTTTCTGAAATAATTATTTACGCGTAGCTACTGAATTTTGGAGGTATCTAGTGATATAAATTGTCATATAATCAACAAGATTAGATACACGTAAAATAAGATTGCGCGGGAACCGAAGTAGGCGCATCGATAAATGACATCAACTCGTAGAACCGTAGTTTCTTTTTTTATACTGTAGCAATATCTACAATATGATCGCATCTACCGTGACAATTTATGCAGTCTGGCAACTTTTTGTAATATACAAACGCACGCACACATGTATATGTATGTATACACCACGTATATATTTGATACATAAATTTTGTACATCTATAATAATATCGTACGATGACAATCGATCGTTTTTCGATAACAATGATATGCGAGTGACGTAGAGGAGAGTATTAATAAATAGTAAAATCTATCTGTGCCTTATCTACGCTATCGCAGACTCCGGAAAGAGGAAAGTTTACGTCGCACCCGCGGAGATAAACTTGGCGTCGGAATCAGAGACGCGAATCTTTTTTTAAGACTCTTCATCTTGTTGTCCATCTTGTTTCGAGGAGAGGAATCGATCGCTGAGTCAATTAGTTTCCCGCGAACCTATTAAACGTTTAATCATCTTTATTCGCTTTGTAGCAAAATTACACTCGATGCGAGCTGAGCTTGTTTTACTGTAGCTTGACTCTCTTCCTGACTCAGCCCTTTGCGTTACCTTACCTCGCCACGAAACCATTGCGCGGTTAGAGACCGCGATTGTTAAACACGCCGCTTGCTCTCGCAACTTTATTATTAATTGATCGGTGACGCAAGAGCGAGCGTTGTTGATACACGGAAATGAATATTAATAAGTTGCGTACCGCAAAAACACGTTCTTGTCATTTATGTTTACTTCAGTTATGTTTACGTCAGTTTCGTATACAACAACAGCGAACAAATGAGGAAAACCGCTGTAATTGACGCGCTAAATGTTAAGAAAATGATGTTTTTATCGGCTAAATATTATATTTTGCGATATGAACGACGTTGCAATTAAATGGTGGTTAATTATTCTTCGCGCCAATAGACTTATTGCGTACTTGGATATTACTTTTCACGTTTCCTGCAAACTCGCGAGAATTGCCTCAAGAATTTTTTTATTCATTATTTATTTTTTAATGTAATATAGGTCGAAGGAAAAGACGACGATTTTTTTCCAACGATATACGCGAAATTACTAAAAGACGATGGAAAAAGACTGGCACGTAATTAAAAAAATTATAGAAAAACAATTGTTAATTGGTAATTGCATCTTGAGAAAATCAACGGAACTTCAATCAGTCATCCTGTTACGTAAAGAAACATGCGACATTATTTATCGAGAGATAAAATATTATATTAATATTTAAGATATTATTACACTGCTTATTTAATATCGCGTGTATATCGATTGATAAGACTATTGATTCAATAATTTTGAAACCGATAGTACATAGATATATTATACGTATATATAACGCATTCGCATCTTTCCGCGTCAGTATTATCGTCGCTTAACGGCGCGTCAGTTCGCTCGTGTGTGACTTTGACAGAGACACAACGCTGATCCTGTCTATTATGTAACCTGTCAGCTGGTGTATTCGATGAGAATCTTATTAGTGGGAAAAGGCCACAGCCTCGTTAATTATCGCGGAATATTTGGAGAATGTTACATCATATGAGTTCGCAATTCTCGCAGGTGATGACATAACGCGCTGTTAATTTCCGTTTAACGTAAAGCGGGACTCGATAACGTGAATTTCGCATTTACGTTACATTTCGCGGTACTACTATCTACCGGAGAAAGTGCAACCATCTGCGGTTGCGATAAAAATTATATTACAAGGTAAAATTATATTGCGCAGAGGAGGAGCGAGGGCACGAATTCGCAAAAATCGAGCCGCAAAATGAGACGTTTAATTTTATTCGCTCTGGAAAGGCTCTTTCGAGGCTTTTAAATGTCTTTTTTTTTTTTAAGAAGCAAAGTGTGCGTTTCCTATCTTCTCCTCTACGCAAATTATTTGCGCTATCGTTACGTTACGCTATCAAAAGTGGCAGTCGATAAGACTATCGAGGGCAATTACACTCGTCAGACATACTTCCATCCTGCTCTAAGAACTTTATCACCTCGCGCGAATGTCGAGGAAAGGGTAAAGGGGAGTTGCGCGTGTGGAAGGAGGAAGATATCCGTACTTTGTCTCTTTTCTTCACGTGTAACCTGCCGGACAAAACGGAATCCATTACGGGGCCTACGTAAGGAGACGTCCCGTAGTCCCGCAGGCATTTCCATTTATATTACCTTATCGTTATTCTTCCGCGTTGCTTCTCTCTTGTCCTCTCTGCTCGTTCGCTCAGTCTCTCTCTCTTTCTCTCTTCTCCTCTTCCTCTCCCCGTCGCGTCCCTGATCCTCGGTCCTGTCTCTCCAGCCGCTTATTCCCGACGAAGGACCACGGTGAAGACGCACTTGCTCGACCAACCAGCCTCGTCACTCGCCTCGTACTCGATCCTGTGGCCGCCGACGTCGAAGAGACGACCCGGGCTCTGTACAAAAAAAATATCGTCGCTGATAAATCGCGGTGAGACGCGCTAAAATGATAAGAAAGGAGGAAATCCCGTGCGTGAAAATTCGCGGTGGAATTTACACGAAAATTTCGGCGCGCGTCAAGATCCCGCTTCCAAGGATTTAATCGCCGAAATTTCGCATCTCTCGCGGTAGAAAATTACGCTTAACTAATTTCGCGGAGCTCACGAATCCACTTTGCGAGAATCCGGACTCGCTCTCTCTCTCTTCGTATTTTGCGGTTCAAAAATTTACATAATTCATCAGAAACCCACGCGGTTTCGGATTCATGAATGACGGGGACCGAACTATAAAATTTGAGTAATAATTGACGTATGTTAACAAATAAGCTAATTAAAGCGACCAACAATATACGCTTATACGACATCCCCTCGTTAATTTTCAGATTGAAGCTAATTAATCAGTCATTCGATGCGCCGTAAAAGAAATTGTAATTGCACGTACACTATCGTGCGATTATACGCTCTGCGTTTATTAAAGGGATTCGTATATGTGAATTCATTTTTATCCCGCTCATATTTGTGCGGAAAATTTTCGCACATTTATAAAATGGCAATCTCTCGACGTTAACGTCAGATAATATCACCTCGATAATGGATGATTTCCGTGCTTGTAAAATTATTAATGATTACTGAAAATGGAGAAAATCGCTTTTCATCCAATTGCAATTGGGGCGATTATTAAACACGCGTAATGCGATGCATATCGCTGGAATACATATCGAATATACATATCGAATGGATTTTTATAATGTCATGCATAAACATTGATACACTTGGTTATCGAGATATCAACCAATTGTTGTTCATAACGTTACGCCGACGATATTAGAGACAAAAATCATAATTGCATAATTGCGATTATGACAATTATATAAACGCCAATTAATGCAAGTACAGGAGGAATAATTGTAATTATTCGTACATATAATTAATGGCATCGGAAAAAATCTAGTTTCAACGAGACAAAGCTGCTACGAAAGCTGTATTTCCCGATTTCGCGATCGATGGAAATTTCACAGATATCCCATCTTACCTCATTATTACTGATCCGCGTCACCTTGACGTTATCCGTGAAGCTCGGCTCCGTCCACGTGATCGCAGTTCCATTTTTCCCGACGACTTCAATGTCCCCCGGACAATCGTTGACTTTCGGTGCCTCGCCGGCTAGAGTTCGGAGATTAGCAAATTGAAGTAACAGCTGATCCGCCGCGCTCGTTTCCCCGTCGTTGAGCGAGGAAATTGCGAGCCGTAAGAAAAGTCGTCGAATCGAAACGCAGGCGGCGTGTGAGAGAGTTCGATTTCCGCATCGTCGCCGAATGATGAATCGGCGAACGCGAGATTGTACAAGCGCAGACTGTGCGAGCGAAATTCAAATTTTCTCGCGCATCACGTATATATAATGTTACGTTGGTAAAAGGAAAATTGGAAAAACAAATTTTCTCACACGCGCGTATCTTTACATCTCCGGAACGAATGGAAAAATTATATGTTTTCATAATCTTGCGAGAGAGAACGGCAGAAAAGGTGCACTTTGATCTTTCTGTATCGTGCACTCATCGGTCTAGAAAAGCCGCTTATTCATGCGCCAAGTCCGCTGCTCGTTATATGCGAGAAAGAAATAGTACGATTCATCCTGCGTACAGACTTGTCCGCGAAATCAGGCCGACATTCCTCGGAGAAAAGTTGGTTCAAATGTCAGTAATGAAGCTAGAGTACGCATCAAATTAGTTTCGTCGACTTATTTTTAGACACAAATAAGAGCTCTGTGCTCTTGTACAAGATTCGCTGAATGTATTCTCAAATGCTCGATTGAAGAAGCTCGCATGCCAACATGTTAAATCGTTTAAAAGAAAATAAAGGAAAATAAAGTGAACAGCAAGAGAGAGAGCTGTTCCTTTTACCTCGCAATCTTATACATTTTTGAAATATTATTGAAATATTCTTGAAACGTTAACATTTAAGATTCTTGCATATCTTTTTAATTCCCATATAGATAAAATAAAATAATGTATAACGAAGAGAAAGGCGAGTAACGAGTTTTTAGCTTAACAAGTATCGAGGTAATAATTTATCTCAACGAGCAAGTTTAGTCAGAATTGTGTAAGGATTTAACTCGCATGCGATACAACGAACTGGTGCAATGTATTTCGCTCACGTCTCGCTAGGATGCGCATTAAGGGGTGGACGGGGGCTGATGGAGGAGACGTAATATTCTTAAGGTGCATTTTAAAGGACGCCGCCATCAACAGACGACGCCAAGGAAAACTTTTGTTGCACACCCGAAAGACGACCTAACAATTCGCCAAACTTGCGCGATACGTATGTATTTTCTCGCCTCTTTTCCGACGCGAACGCGCAAAGTGTAATTGCTCGCTTCCACGGCAACTATCCTTCCGCGAAAATTCAGAATCTCGTGCATCGAGAAACGTAAACAAAGGGGAAATATTTCAATCTCACGCTGTTAATCATCGTGAAACTGCAGAGTTCACGGCTGCTATAAATGATGTACAGCGCTCTCCATTCTGTTGCAGTTTATTTAACGTGTGTTCTCCTTCACGATGGGATTAGCCGACCTATGTGTTATCCTCTATCCCCATCCGTTATTAATCAAGATTTGCAAGGTTCAAGAGACGTTTATCCGGTACCTTCTGCAAAGTGCAATCTCTATAATCCGGATTAATTAATGTAGGGGTGGGGGGGGGGTATGTAGATTAACCGAGAAGTATAAGCGATCTCCTCGAGTATGATTTCGTTTTTAGGGAGCTGACGTTTACGCGTGTAATTTAAATATTTTATATAACATTACGAGTATCTTTTTCTTTTGCAGCGAAGATTGAAAATTATTAACGAATTTGCATTACGAGAAAAATGCGCTCCATATTTCGCGTCGTTTGAACGAGAATTCAGATAATGGGATATGAATTAATTTTGAAAAATATACGTGTATATACATATATTGTGTCGCGATGCGAGGTGATGGGTGGCGCGCGCGTCCCGATACCGTACAAATTAATAATCGCCATTTCTCGTTCGTTACAGAGAACTGTCATTATCGCGAGCGCTCGAACGACGAGGAATCATCATCGTTATCGCGTTTGTACGTAATACGTCGTTAACACGCAAATTAATTACCTTTGACGATAATGCGTAACGCGCAGCTGGCCTGCTTCTTCGATACCGGGTGTCGCGCGAAGAACGTAATCTCGTGCACCCCGGGCTTCAGGCTGGCCTCGAGACGCGTCCCCCAGGATGGTCTCGATCGCACGTATCGAAACCAATCGAGATCTGTCGCCGGTTGATCGAAGGTCACAAACGCCTCGTCCCTCCCGGGCGGCAATTCGGCCACGACATCCCTCGGACACTCCAATCGAGGCTTGCTATATCCTGTCGCAAGGAACGTGCGAGATATTCTTTCTTTTCGATATCGTCGTCAATTTTTCTCACGCGACACGCTGAAAAAGCGAACCACTCTCTCTTCGTGTCTTCCGTTAAAATATAAAAGGGCAGAACAGATTTTCCAATTTGGAGGAAACCTTTAAAAAATTCTTTATACTTTACTGGAAATTTATGCATCCGAATCCGTGTATAAAAGTGTGTCAGATCCAGATATCGATGTAGCTTTTAAACAAGATCGAGAAAAGAAAAGAAAGAACCAAGCCAAGCTATTTTTCTCGTCGAAATCTCGCGACGAAACATCTTTTATAGAAAATATTCCATACTCACGAATGCATCTTCCTTTCTCCGATCCATCCCAAGTACCGTCGGAGCGGCAGGTCAACTCGTATTCACCGCGAAGCTGATACCCACGGGGACACTTTAGAAAGCATCTCGTGCCGGGTCGATTGGGTACTTTTCGCCGGTCGCGCCATAACTTGGACGTGGCTAATCGGGAACATATTAAATAACCACGACCGACCGGATTTAACAGTGGACACGCGATGCTATTTATGTCTGGAACGAATGGGAAAACAAAATTACAACTTGTGCGTCATAATTTAATCATCCAATGGAAATAATCAAGATAATATTATTTTGGACAAAATCAGCGCTGTTTTTCTTAAGATGAATTTTAAATATGATGTAATGACATCTTAAAAAATGTTGCTTTATTATGTTTAAAAAATAAAAAATAACATGTTCAATCTTTGAATCGAAACCGAAAGAGACATCGAAAATTGTAAAATCCTCTTATCAAATTGGCATTGAATAATTTAATGGCAAATGTCCAATTAAATTATTCATAGCAAATATTGATATTCGTGTTGAAAGTTTAATTCGCAATGTATTTAATAGAATGGCAGAATAAAAAAGATAATGTTTTCATTCAAAATAATATTATCTTAATCTCAATAATATAGAAAATAATATCATCGTAATCACGGAAATAAACCGTGAATATTTAATGGCTGTTTATCGGCGAGAGATTCACTCATTCATCGTTCTTTTGTGGTAAATGCATCTGGCTTGAACCGACAGCGTGCACTAATGCGAACCCAACATTCACGTCTGGCTCATAAACCGCGCAGATTTCGCACGTAATCTATGTACGTGCAGCAGAATCCTCGACATCGACGCAATACTATGTGTCAGCTGCCGCATCAGCCGCTTCTACATATCAAATACGATATGTACATGAGGCAAGGAATTACAAATACCAATGTGGCAGTGAGGGAGGCACCTATCCTAGGTGCTGAAGTCGCTCCTGCGTGACAGCTTTGCATAATGCCATCCTCGTGGATACATCGCGACTAACGGGTGCCGATATTCGTTCCAAAAACGCCTCTCGAAATTTATAAAGTTACATAATTGAATGTTAAAAAGTTGCCACGAAAGAACGACGTTGAGTTGAAACTCGTCGGATGGGGAAGAAGGAGAGTTAAATTGAAATTGGTCGAGGAACTTACGAAGGAAAAGGGCGACAGACGATGGAATACCCTATACATCGAACACACATATACGTATGCACACGTACACGCGCGTGTTGAATCATACAACGGCATGTTTTGCGCGAGCAAGAACGGAGCATGGAAAGTGATTTATCAAAGGAACACGTACCTACGCAGGATTTTCCATCGGATGACAGGGCTTTTTCATCCCCGTCACAAGCACAGAAGAAGCTACCGTCTGTATTCTCGCACACTTCCGTGCATCCACCGTTATCAACCGCGCATTCGTTGATATCTAAAAATAGAGAGTCCAATGAGAGTTACATTTTCGCCATAACGAGCCTTATTAAAGTATGGAAAATTACATTAAAAATCATATCAATTATCGTATGCGTCAATTATCCGAAAAGATACATCATCTTCATTAAACGCATCATTATTACTGTTGTATTTCATATTTTGAATTTAATCATTCCTCTCATTTTAAAGTCGATCACACGTTACACGTATATTTTACTATAAGTAATTTATAGACGCGAATTTAATCTAGATTCGATGCAATCACGCCTTCTTATACAAGCGTCGCGACAGCCCCTTAACAGATCAAATCAATCGTTTTCGCTACATCAAGCTTAAGTGTTATATACAAGGCTTCTTTCATTCGCGCCGTAATGACTCCTTCACCAGCGATCTCGCTCTTCTTTGGCCCTCGATCTGTCTTTCAATCGTCGGCGAGATTACGCTAAATTGACCGAAGTGGCCGAGTCGCTATTGCCTCGAGCACTCTCAATGATAGCCGAGAGCACTCGACTTTCGCTGCTTTCACGACGTATAAATCTGCGCGGAAATATATAGGGTGGACCATACAATTCTGAACATTTTAATTACAGCAACAAAATTAATTTTAAATTAATTTTGTTCCATTGATAATTGATTAAAGTTAAAATTGAGATATTTTGGGACACTTTGTGTAGGCGGTCCGCAAATTAATTTACTATCAAACAAAGTTCTTTGCAACAATAACGCGCAACTGTCATTTATTATTATTCGTTAAAATTTGTATTCGCATTTTTCCATCCCGCACATTTTGCGTCGCTTTCGTAAATGTTTTAATGTGAATTTTAATATGAATTTTCATTTAATATGAATTCCCTCGTGAAAATGGGAAAGCGTATATATAGATAGACAGAGTTTATTTGCTTATTTGAGAGGAATATTACTACCGCGAAAATTTCTTGTAGCGAGAAAATCTTGCTCACGAGAAAGAGAAGAGAATTTTTTTCCTTCATCGTCCCTCCAATTCCCCCCGAAATCCACACTCGGTACACTCGCTCCTTTAGCCGACACCTTGGCCGTTCTTTTCAAGTTTTCCAGAGATTGTAAGATCATCGCGATAGTCCACTTTTTCCTGGGATAAAATGCGTGAGTCTTTGCAGGCGAAATTAGAATTTCTCTTTGATGCGAGAAAATAGCGGAGATTTTTTCATAAACGCGACATTTCGCAGAATCATTCGAGCGCATGTTTCCCATTTCTTTTTATCTTCTCTCCATTTCAAGAAAATATTCTTAAACTTCTTCCGACCTTTTAAAAAGAACTTGGTATCTTATCGATGATGCGCGCGTTAAGTTTATGGTAAATTTTACGCGTTGCTCGCCCCATAGTTGCGGATTTTGATATTTTATACACACGTGTCCGCAACGTCTCCGCTTCAATGCGACCGGATAATGCGGATCATCATAGAATGCAGTCCACGTAAAATTCCCTCGCTATTTAACGACCGAGGTTGCGAGAAAAAAGGAGACGGAAATGGATTGAATTTCCGTGGAATAAGATTCGCAGACGTGCGAACGTGAACGCCTGTGTAACGTTGTATCAACCGAGCTGTAATGTTCTTGTCGGTATTCACGACCGCGTCAATTGTAATTGACGGATTTACGCCCCGCGAAATTGGATTGCCAGTTACGAGTTTCAATGTATGTCGGCGGCATGAGTTATATATATCGAAAGGGAGGCTGAGCGACGTCTCTTTTTTTTTTTAATTTTTAACGCGATAATAACTATAAAATGCGTATGAAAAAAAAGTGTTTAAAAAATTTCGATTACAAATTCTAAAGTTGGAAATTTAAAAATACGTTCAATTTCGACATCCGCTCGTTTAAAGAGCGATATAGTAATCGCTCAAAATTATAAGAGTCTACAAAATTAAATCTAATGATTAAATCTAATTATTATAAGAGTCTACAATTATAAACATCTACAGACATGTACAAAAATAACTATAATAATTATAAAACGTACGAAAAAAATGTGTTTAAAAAATTTCGATTACAAATTCTAAAGTTGGAAATTTAAAAATACGTTCAATTTCGACATCCGCTCATTTAAAGAGCGATATAGTAATCGCTCAAAATTATAAGAATCTACAAAATTAAATCTAATTATTATAAGAGTCTACAATTATAAACGTCTACAGACATATACAAAAATAACTATAATAACTATAAAATACGTACGAAAAAAATGTGTTTAAAAAATTTCGATTACAAATTCTAAAGTTGGAAATTTAAAAATTAAAACGTTCAATTTCGACATCCGTTCGTTTAAAGGACGATATAGTAATCGCTCAAAGATTATTATAAGAGTCTACAAAATTAAATCTAATTATTATAAGAGTCTACAATTATAAACGTTTACAGACATGTACAAAAATAACTATAATAACTATAAAATGCGTACGAAAAAAATGTGTTTAAAACATTTCGATTACAAATTCTAAAGTTGGAAATTTAAAAATTAAAACGTTCAATTTCGACATCCGTTCGTTTAAAGGACGATATAGTAATCGCTCAAAGATTATTATAAGAGTCTACAAAATTAAATCTAATTATTATAAGAGTCTACAATTATAAACGTTTACAGACATGTACAAAAATAACTATAATAACTATAAAATGCGTACGAAAAAAATGTGTTTAAAACATTTCGATTACAAATTCTAAAGTTGGAAATTTAAAAATTAAAACGTTCAATTTCGACATCCGTTCGTTTAAAGGACGATATAGTAATCGCTCAAAGATTATTATAAGAGTCTACAAAATTAAATCTAATTATTATAAGAGTCTACAATTATAAACGTTTACAGACATGTACAAAAATAACTATAATAACTATAAAATGCGTACGAAAAAAATGTGTTTAAAACATTTCGATTACAAATTCTAAAGTTGGAAATTTAAAAATTAAAACGTTCAATTTCGACATCCGTTCGTTTAAAGGACGATATAGTAATCGCTCAAAGATTATTATAAGAGTCTACAAAATTAAATCTAATTATTATAAGAGCCTACAATTATAAACGTCTATAGACATGTACAAAAATAACTATAATAACTATAAAATGCGTACGAAAAAATGTGTTTAAAAAATTTCGATTACAAATTCTAAAGTTGGAAATTTAAAAAATTAAAACGTTCAATTTCAACATCCGTTCGTTTAAAGGACGATATAGTAATCGCTCAAAATTATTATAAGGGTCTACAAAATTAAATCTAATGATTAAATCTAATTATTATAAGAGTCTAAAATTATAAACGTCTACAGACATGTACAAAAATTTGGTTACTATTTATAATACATTATATCCACGTAAAGAAAAAGAGAGGAAAAGAAAGAGAGGAAAAAAATCACAAAAGCATTCCCCGTATAAAATGCCGATAAAAGCACTGCGTTTTTCCGATCGCGTTTGCGCGCGTCTCGCAAAACGGATTGCGGCGGGACTGCATTTGTGCAAACGGCGAGGAGCTGCTTCGAGATATTTGAAAGTATTGAGGGAGAAACTCGCACGGGACTCCCTAAGAAGGTTACTCTCTCGAGGAATGCACGATTGGCAAAAGAGAGAAAGAAAAGATCCATCTCTCTCTTTCTTTAAGAAGGGAGCCGGTAGTAATATAGGTATCGTCCTTGCGGGGCCGTGAGATTACGATTCTTCGGTACTTTGCTCCTCGCCGCGGAGAGTAGAGACGCGAGGCAACTCGGATTTCCTCAAGGAAATACTAAAGCCGCTGCGCACTTTCGTCCGGAATCGAGGGAATCGTACGAGAGAATCGTCCGAGAGATGTTTGCGATCGAAGAAACTTAAATGGCGCGGATGTTGGTGCGAGCTTCGCCCGAGAAGAGCTCCGAGAGAGAGTTCGCAGAGTGCTTTTACGAAGTGAAGAGTAAAAAAATATATGGAGTACGAAAAACACGCGCGATAATAAAAAAAAGTTGAAAAATTACGCAGCGTATATGCGGATTATAAATCATTGTAAGAGTTGAGAGTATATGATGCGAGCTTATATACGAGAGAAAAAAAGGAAGAGATATCGCGACGTAAGAATTTATATTAGCTTAACTTGACTTAAACAGCCGTGCCAAAAATTTATGTGGATTCATCCGTGCGCTCTCATTCGAGTATGGTATATCCGCGTCGCCCAACGATAAATTCAAGGATGTAGTCTCCCGTAAAACTAGGGGGAGAAATCTCATTCAAACTTTGACATATTTCTAATAACAGCTTTTAACGAGAACCGGATACGCAAACGAGTTTGAAATTATTGCAAAGTTATATCGCCGTTATTGATGTATTATTAACGACGGGGAAATTATTTTTTAATCTTTTCAATTAACTATCTCAAACATAATAAATTATCGACACGGAAACTTTTTATATTCCAGCGACGAGGAAATTGAAATTTTTTTTTCCATTATCCGACTCACCGATGCACGTTCCATAGGAAGTCTGTTCGTAACCCGGCAGGCAAGTGATGGACAGCCTGTCCAAAACTGGCTGATCCTTTAGCTCCATAGGTTGCGCGCATCGATAGGAACCCGGGGTATTGATGCATCCGTAGCGACAGAATTCCGTCTGAAGATCCGGCACCGAGCATTCGTCCACATCTACGGGAAGTGATTGTCATTTGTCAAAAACGCATCCCGATGCTTCTTCGCTGTAAAAATATCCCGCCGAATGAAATCCCGCGAATATTTGCACGCGGAATTTCGACTAAGTGCATCGCGGAGCGTCGATATGACGTCGAGATTTATTGTATTTTCGTTTCGATCGCGTAAGCGTAAAATGCCCGTCGTATAAATCGCAACCGGTCATCGCTCCGAGAAATGTTGTCGAAATTAAATTATTCTTAGAAAGAACTAATAGCTTTGAGATATTTTACGAGAAAGAGAGTTAAGTTAATAAGCGAAATTCCTTGGAAAATCGATCGCGTCTAATTAAGTTACCCGCCTTGACAAGTCTTCCAGTCATCCTCGAGGATGAAACCGTCGGGACAGAGGCAGAATACCCGACCCATCGTGGATAAACACGTGTGAGAGCATCCGGCATTGTTGACGCTGCACGGACCCGTGTGCTTGTCACGCTCGCACGTGTGATTGTCGGCGGCCAGCGATGCGTCCCGTAAACCCTCGCAGGAACATTTGTATCCTCCCACGAGATTTCGACAGGTGTCCTGACAGGGGCCGTGTCCGTTGTTGAGCAAACATTCGTTGATGTCTACGCAATAAATAACAAGTAATATTTATTCCGCCACCGAACGATGATTTTTTTATTCCGCACAAGTGTGATTTAACGTTGCGTGTAGATATTTTCTAGAGATATTTAAGTAATGTAAATCTGGTGCACATATTTTATTCACGATAAGGATGAATTAAACAAGACATAAAGAGTCAAATTAAAATTCTATGTTAAAATTAAAGCGCGAAAATTACAAACGTCCAAAACTGAAGTGGAATAAAAATGTTATATAAATTTCGTGTAAATTGCGCGAACGCGCAATAAAAATTTGCAGAAAAAACCGGCGTTAATATTAATTACACGCTCGCGATAAAAACGCGAGCTCACCGATGCATTTGTGATCGTCCACCAATCTGAATCCCTCGTAGCAGGAGCAGACGGGACGGCCGTTAATTTCGTTGCAATCGTGTTCGCAAAATGCCTCGGCGCATATCCCGTCCGGGTTTTGCTTGATCTCGCACTTTGGCACCTGTCCGAGCCACTGACGACTCCTGCAGACTAATCGGCTCGTGGAAGATACCATACGGTAGCCTGGCACACACTCGTAATCAGCTTCCAAATACTCGTGCCCCGGGGTCGAAGACCTTTATAATTATGATGAAAACAAGCAAACGGTTATTTTTACGGTAAAATTCCATTTTATGCAAATTTTGCATTAACGTCAAATAGACACAAAGATAAATGTATTTTTCGATCCTTTCGCATTGCGAAAGAGGAGTTTTATCGTCGAGATTTTGGAGTAAATCTCCGATTAAATTCTTCCATCATTATTATTTAAATAATTAAATAAAGTGTATCAAACTAGTTTATTTTTAATTTATTATTATTTTATAATTTTTCAAATAAAATGTATAGAAAATGAAATTGAAAATGCCCGCGGAATCTGATTATTGAAATCAGAACGCGTAGAACACATTTCTGGAACATCACGTATATAGTTCACCTTGCGACTGTGTAAATCGTTGATGCCAAGATTATCCCGTGCATTGAATTACGGATGCTAGAAGATAAAGGGAAGGAGGAGCACTTACTTTACATATTTGATCAGAGCGTGGCGCGATAGAGGCGCCGGCAGAAACGTCCCGTTTATGCAAGATAAGTCCCCGTTGGTGCTGTCGTCCTGCATCGTGCTTGTGACTTCCGTGCCTGTTTCTTCGTCGCTCTCGTCCGAATTAATTATCGGCTTTCTCGGCGGATGAGGACCGGAGGTGCGAGGAATCGGCGGCGGTGGCTCGCGCGACAACGACGCCGGTTTCAGCCTCATGTAAGCGTTATAGTCCTTCAACGTCCTCTCCAGCACCTCATTCTCCAGATCCAGGATCGGTAGATCCTCCTTGGTCCTCGAATAGCCCAGCATTTTCTCGGCGTCGTAACGCGAGCTCCCGAAATCAATTTTGCCGTCCGTCGAAGCGTTCTCCATACTTTTCTCATCGACTTCCCTCGATTCGCCATTTCGTCCGGTCGATTTCTTCGGGGAATTATCGAAGATACCACCGTCCAGAGTCGACGGGTCCTTGGACGCAGACTTGGAAATCTCCATCTCGAGCTGTTTGGAGAATTCCCTCTCCACTGTGTCAGCTACGTAAACGCTACGACGAGGCGTCGTTCTTGTTAGCCTCTTGGTCACCTTAAGCGTCGAATGACGCTGGAGACTCGACGACGTTGTAGCACCATCGACAACTTCCGTCAACGAGGTCAAACGATCGGCGGTGACGGTCGACGAGTTTTCGGTGGAGCGTTTGATCGCGTCGATCCCTTCGAACCTCGACGAGCGACCCTCGACATCCTGTCGCTTGTCATTTTGTCGCGAGCTCTTGTCGCCTCCTCTATTACGTCCCTTCCTGTCTTTCTTTTTCCGTCTTCGTCGCTCCGCGCGGGATTTTCGCGCTTCTCGACTCTTCGACCTTGATTTTGACGAAGGATCATTTCTCTTGCGCGACGATTGATCCCGTCTGTCCGATATCTCGTTCTCGCGACTGTCCTCGGTGATGTCGTGTGCGCGATCCTCGACACCGGAAGTCTTACTTCTACGGCGTTTCTTGCGCGTTCGATTTCCAAAATTGCCCTCTTGTTGCTTGTTCAAGCTTGCTGTCGGGAATAGAACAAAAGTAGATGACCAATTAAAACGTATTGTCACAGCTAAAACGATAAATTGGACTGAGCGCGTATAATAAACGGTTATAACCGATTGACGAAATTTTTCCCGTTTCAATTTATTCTATTTCTTTGTTTAAACATGTGGAATATGCGACGGTCTGTCTAAATAACACGTGTATTTACGTAAAGAGAAAACATTTTTGGAATAACACCCGGAGACACACAATCGTTTAGAAGTCATACATCACTCGAAATATGTTTTCGTTTAGTTGCCAATTTTTTTATCCCCGCGATGCACGCTTTTCGTGATTAAAAAGTCGCGATTTTACTCACTGACATTTACGTTTCGCCGAAGAAGCGGAATTTTCGCACCATTTTCCGACCAAAGAGGATGCTTGTTGCCTTCATCGCCGCGGGTTCCCGCCCTCGCTTCCATCTCCATCGCCCCCGGCTCCTTGATAACACCTCGCGACGAAAGCATCCTTCTGTTTTTCTCGAGTACCTCCATTCCCTCGGAAGACGCGTCTCGGCTAATAAATAACAATAGCTCTAAACATCTTTGTTCTCGCGAGAAATAAGAGATCTAAAAGAGGTGCTGCTAATTCGCTAAATAAAATAATCGAAAGCACAAAGAGAATCGCGCTCAAATAATTGAAGCGTTTCGAGATACATTTCAATTGCTTAAAAAAATTTGTTTTCTCAGGGGCAAAGTGTTTTGAAATTTCCATAGAAAGATTCTCGCTAACAACTGTAGTTCAATATTACAGTCAAAGGGCGATATAAATCCAATAACAATAAACTGCAAAGTGCATATAAATAATTTCAGCAATAATCGAATTTCTTCTCGCGGATATTATGTAATTATCGATCAGTCCGATGTATGTTACTTTGATGATACTATTACCGTAAACCTTTGATCCTATAATTACAGTAGAGCTATAATTACAGGGTAACTCTATTAAAGATATTCCGTGACATCTCCATTCGATCAAAGCGTGTGCCATCGAACTGCGAGAGACCCAGCGGATCCTCCGTAAAGAATCTCGTTTCTCGAGCTGGGTTTTCTTCATCGTATTACATTCGGAAGGAAAAGTCCAGCGAGAAGTGGTAGATTTTACGACCGAGGAGACCTCAGGCTACACCGATATACTTTACCTATACTGCTGATGGGTTTGCAGGGTGCGCGACTCGTCGCTGGAAAGATCCGATCTCCTCCTGTCCCCGGATGTACCGCGTGCCTCGGCATTTTGGCAGAGTCCTGTAAACGAGCGGATTTGACCTTAAGCCGATCGGCCGAGGCGGCAAGCGATACGAGCACCGGGGGGTGAGAATACGGGCGAGATGAGGGACGAGGGAGGGCGGGAAGGGGGGGAAGACTCTTCCCGTAACTGCATCTCCGCGGGCGTTGCAGGCAGCGAGGCGAAAATGCGGAAGTTCTATTGTGAAGTTTGCCGGAGTCGTGCACTTGGCCACGAGTGGGTCGGGAAACTTCGACTGTTACTACAATGAAACTCCGCCACGCGGAACTACGGAAGTCATCGGTCCCCGGCCGTCATTTCGCTTCGTCGAGCGAAGCGTTCGTCGCCGATATGGAAATTCTTTAATGTGCGAAGACGGCGATAAAATCGAGTCGAGATGAGAGGAGACGGGGGGGAGGGAGAGGGGGAAGGGAAAAAGAAACGAAAAAGTACGGTCTCGATGGACAGCGACAGGAGGGAATAAAAGATTTCTAAAGGAACGAGCGAGAAGAGACGCCTTAATTTTTCGGGGGACGTTCTTTCGATGACTATTTAAAATCTTTTAAATTTTCATGCGGCGAGCATCATTTGTATGGAGGATCCTTCGCGGATAAAAGAACGCGCTTTCTTTCTTCTAGAATACAATTTTTTTTTTTTAATGGACTTGCAATTCTTTTTCATATTCTTTCATGCAGCAAATGAATCTCGCTAACGAGGAGATGCCTGTCGGATGCCCGGAAAAGTTTTGTGGATTATACTCGAAACTTTCGCGAAGGATCTCAATTCGCAGAAGAAGCGAAACTGGGTGCATTTTCCTCCGCCGTTTCGGCGGAGAGAGCTCGGCGAGAAAAGCATCTTCAATTAATCTAGATGATATCAAGTAGCAATTGGTATATAATCCAGCGATAATCGATTTTCTCTTCATTGTTGCCGCTTTATGCGAAACTGTTAAGGAACACGAGACGACCGAATATTCGCGCAAGAAACTAAAGATAAGAAGAGAGAAATTATATATCTCTCACAAAATAATTCACTCGTGAGCATTTTGTTTATGTATTTGAACATATTTATTTAAATATGTTTTAATTTATTAAAAAAAATAATTATTAATATTTATTGTAAAATTAATTATTAATTTATTTATTTAAAAAAATATTAATTTTTTAAATCTCTCTTTTTAATATTAATATTTAAAATTAATGCATTTAATTTCAATATTTAATAATTCATTATAGTGCTATTTAATGTAAAATATATATAAAGTGTACATATAAATAAACAAAAATAAATGATAATTTACTTTTTACGGAATATTTATAGTGTGTTTTAGCGTTCGCTTTTTAGCGTGTTTATAACATAACTATTGCTTTGAGAAGCCTTATTTATTATCGATTGTCTTTTCTGCGCCGCGGTTTACCGGAAATATAAAAGAATAGAATGTGTGCGACAGAAACACAGCGGAAGAAAGGGAGAGAGAGGGAGAGAAGAAAACTGGCAGAAGCAATTAAAGCGAGCAACTAAGCTTTGCCGTAGGCAGCGGAGAGTAATTCGTTCGTTTCTCCATCGTAATAGCTCTGGCCAAACAGAGAGTGGGAATCCTGTCGCAAAAGTTTAATTAAATTCAATCAGCGGTAAACGATGTCCGTATAATATTCAATTGACGATAAACCGCGCTCCGCGGATTTGACTTTACCTTGTCGGATGATTAATGCACGAATGTACGTGAAAAGTTGATTCGCGAGTAATTTGTAAAACAAGTATCAACACGGCTGCTACGCCTTCGACGAGACGAAGCAATTTGGAGAAGAGCACGCGTGTTTCAACGTTTCACAGTCGTCGGAGAGTCGAAATCAACAATCGAGATAATACTTGAATATTTCATCCATATTCCCGCGCTACGACGACAAAAACTAACGTTGATTCATGACGCATTACGCTAGCGCCCGCGTGAATAAATGAGGATATTTCGGAGGACACGTCCTAGTCGCACGTGCGCTGGTAATTTTTCATTTGCCGCCTACGAGCGAGCGCTCCCGGAGCGACATTTCGCGTCTGTAATATTCACGGATCATCACCTTTAAATTCACATTTCGCGGAAACATCAACATCAGCCGGGCGAACCGGACGCGTCGCGTTTCGAGGATTTCGATTATTAGTTCTTACTCTCTCGAATCCCCTGGATGTATTTCGATCTATTTTTCCCGCGATCGACTCGTATTAATCGCGCTAATTCGACATCGAGCGAGAAACGTACGATGGCGACGGCGATAATTTCGGATTCAGGACGGATAATCGACGCGCCCGGAATAATTCGGGATCAATGGCGCTTTAAGGGCGCTCCTCGGAATTTGCCGCGACACCTGGCAAACGCCACTTATCGTTCACCTGCAAGCACGATAAGCCCGCAACGTCACAAGGGAGTTTCCCCATCAACTTGTATTGCGCTAATGCACGAAACGTAGCCCCTCGTCGGTTGATCCCTTGTCAATTTTCGCTTATGACACACGACGCTTGGGAGACGAGATTACCTCCGGTATAACGTTGCATCGCCAATCGAACGAGATGAATTTCCGCCGGTAAAGCTCGACTAAAAGGACCTTTCCCTCTCGCATAAAGGATAAATATTCCTCTCCAAAGAATATTCCCCGACCGAGTTGGCGATCGATGAGGAACGATGGCGCGGCGCTTCCTATAATTATTCCACATTTACGCGCTAAGCTTTTCTCCTTTTCACGGCACGATCATTCATTCAACTTTTGACGACTATCTACGGAAAGGGAAGCATGAGAAAAACCGATTACGAGGAGATTATATTTACGTCGCAGAAATTACAGATGTATTGATAAAATTTCGAATTTAAAAGAATAATTAGGAATTACGTGAATATCCAAATTCCCTCCTTCATACGCGACAAATAAGACTTGTTATAATTATGATAATTTTAATTAGATGCGGTAAAATTTATAATCATCGCGCAGTAGTTGACGAACATGAAAAAAAACTAAATATATATTTTTCAAACGTGCTTTAAAATGCACAAGAGTCTTTTCTCCATCTGGGATCTCCCGCACAATTTCTGTAAAAAAACTCCTTTTAAATTATTAATGAGACGCATTAAAACATGTAAAAAATACATTAGAAATATGTATGCATGTTTCATCCCGTAAATCTTGTACCATTTTGTTAATCCTGTTCCGCGCAGAGAATATGCAACGACGTAATTACATGCGAATATACCAACTGTGCCAACAAGCGCATAAATCCTAAACGAGTTAAGTGGCGAAGTTAGATTGCCCGGCATTCATTGTTTTTTCGCTGGTGAGCGAAACACACACACACGCGCGCGCGCACACATACACATGTACACACGGAAAGAGAGAAAGGGGGAAACTCCGTTTAATGTTAATTCGTAAATCTGCTAATACGCGTCCAGCGGCAAAACTAATTACATCAAGCTATAGAAAGACATCCGGACGAGGGTGAGGGCGGGCTGGCATTTCATTGTGATTGCACGGTCCACAATGCACCGTGAAAATTAACAGACCGCGCTTCAAGTCGCTCGTAGCGGGAAAGCTGAGGTTGAAATGAAGTTTCTCGTCGCTCTGCGCGACGAGAGAATTTCCCCCAAGATGTAGCGAACTATTTTTCACTTTTAAGATACGAGCCATCGAGCGGAAAGAATGGTATGGGACATATTTTTTCACGTTTCAGAGAATAAAAGTATGAAAGAAATTTTTTAATGTAAATAAGTGCCGTGCTTTTTTCCATGTCATTCTTTTATATTATGAAAGAGATAAAAGGATCTCTGAGAGAGACAAGTGTCGACAAGTGTGCGTGTGTGTATGTGTGTTTTGCATTATTCCGGAATAAGCATCTCCTGTTAAAAATGGTACATGACTTATTACTACTTTACATCAATGTTTAACTTCACTGCTCGTATGATAAATAAATTGGATCAAATAACTATTCTTAAATTTTCTAGACATAAATTTGATCAAATAATAATTCTCATTTTTAAGGCACGGACTAAAGCGATTAAAATTGAAATCTCGGTTGACTAATTTCGGAAGCGAATTAATAATACGGTATATTTAAAAATTGCAAGACTAAAAATTTGTGCATATTTTTACAATCCTATTCTCATAATATTATATCTTTTTTATAAATATATAAGCTTTAACTCTTAAATATTAGAGCTCGAATAAATTTTTTAAACTCTTTTCCAGACACCGTATAAATTAAAACGCAAATGTAGGCTGACACGTTCTGAAATTGAATCAAATTTTATCAGCTTTAAAAGGAAAAAGATTGATTATTATCAAAAGCTACAGACAGATTACATATTAATCATTTGTTATTTCTTATTAATTCTATAATATCTTTTTAATTTATGCTTTCATATTTTCAAATGGAATAACTTAATTAATAATTAACTTGTATAATAACAGTTTAGCCAAATATAATTTAGTTTAAAAATATATAATTTAATGATTAAAGATAAAATTGTTATTACAAATTATTTATTAATCAAGTAATCTAATTTATGATAATAATTATTCGCACTGTATATAAAGATAAAAAATTTCATCTAATCATCAAACGATGAAACATCAAAAACATATAAAAAGACATTAAATATTAAAATATTTAATTAAATATTAAATATTAAAATTGTTTCCACAACATTAAATATATGAATATATTAATGATACGAATATGCCATGATTGCATAAATAATACTTTAAAATATTAAAAAATTACATACTTTTAATCGATAAAAAATTGGAAGGAAACCATGACTGTTTGCTATTTTTGCAGCAAGAAAACATTGAAATTTCTCAAAAGAAGTTTTAGTTTCTTCCATCGAAATCTTTCCATCAAAAATTAAAAAGAAGATGCACTTACCGAATGGCGGAACAATTGCCACGAGAAACAAAACGACACAAGCGAGCCTCGCGTGGCTCGTACGTTTCTCGATACACATAACGTGATGTCGTTGATACGACATGCGTTGAAACGCTCGTACCGTGTCGCGCGACCGCTCGCGTGGCTCTGAATGTTCCTCGTTAGAGATTTCGCGTTTCAAACGTTCTCTCTCCTTCTCTTTCTCTCTCTCCGTCATCGCTCGGATCCTCATCTCGCGCTTTGCGCGTCGCGGGACCGGCCGGCGGCGGCGCACAGCCCGGATGCTGCGAGCGGTCCAGCGGGACGCCTGCACGATGGCAATTCGTTCTGCGACCTCGCCATCCGTCCGCTGTTGGCGCCACTCACCTGAAATCGGGAAAGATGTCACGATTGCACGAGAACCCACGCTCTTATCATAGGGAAACGCTATTACAGATCCCTTCCTTCCTATTAATTCATCGAACAATTCGATTATTAATCGAAGATATTATTAAATGATGATTAATTTGAATAATCGAGAAATTCAATAATATTATTATAGACTCGGTTGAAAAAAAATTGTATGTACAAGTGTCCGATTTTTATTTTGATAAAAGAGTTTGAAAAGCTTCTTCTTGTTTGATGAACTTTATTTCATTCTATTATTTTTTTGTTCTATTTTTTTAAACTACGTATTTTTATCATCTGCATCAAGCATGTTTTATTCAAGTTTTCAATTTTAATATATTTTTTAATGTTTAATGTTTAGATTTATATGATTCTTATCTAGAATTATTATTCGACGATGTTCATATAATTTCAAAGTTGAAATTTCATAATATTAATAGTACGCATTACACATATTTACACGTCATATAAATTGAGATTAATACAATTCCGATGAATTTAAATTTGCGTGAATACGCGAAAATAATTTCTTTATATTCATTTATGACAATGAAAAGAAATGTCGCATTTTTTGAACCTTGAAAACAGATTTCCTTTCGGGCATGATGACATGTACTTGTGGTTTTTATAATATACAATCCGCTCCTACGCGCGCGTCCTCATGCGCCGTCGTCCTCATCATCACCGACCCAGCTCCTGTAACTTCCTCGGATATCGATCCTCCGGTACGCGTTCGCGCGTTTCGAACGACGCAAGCTCGGGTTCAAGCCATAGTAGAGGGATACCTCCCACCCGGCGAAGGTAGTTTATGCTCAGCGCATCCCTCCTCGCCCCTGATCACGTCCTCTTCCTCTTTCTCTCTTTCCCTGTTTCTCTCTCTCTCTATCCTCCCCTTTCGTCCTCATGAACAGGAGGCACGGCAATCGGGCAAGATGAGCGACCAGGAGGATCTGGATTATTACATCATGTTCCCATCGTTTCCGCCATCTCCGAAGGATCCGACGTTGACCGGGCAGGATCAACGGGAGGAATTTGTGTTTGTGTACGAAGAGGACAAGCGACCGGTCGTAATCTTGCTAGGATGGGCCGGCTGTCAGGACCGATACCTGGCCAAATATAGCGCGATCTACGAAGAGAAAAGGTATTTCGATTAGTATCTTTATCTTATGCAAAGAATCGGTCTCGCAAACAAGGATAATCGCGAGACGAGACGCGATTAGATTCCCAAAAGAAATATTCATACGCCGGACACTATCTTGATTTCACGTATTTGTATACATAAGAGCGATATCTCTAAATCGCGACGTATAATTGGTGAAAATGATTTTAAAAAATGAACGAAATGTGTCGAGTCGACGAAATTATTGTAGGTTTCTTCGTCAAATTCTCGTTTTATGAGTTAGGGTAAACAGTGATCGATGCGCACCTTTGCAGTTGCATTACGCTGCGTTATACGGCGCCGGTGGAATGCCTGTTTTGGCGCCGGGACAAGATGCCGTACATTGGCAAGCGGTTGCTGCAAGTGATCACCGACAAGCGATTGAACGAGCATCCGATTTTTTTCCACGTCTTCAGCAACGGTGGCGCATTCCTGTATCAACACGTCAGTCTCGCGATGCAAAAGGCTAACACGTTGTTCAAGGTAGAAAATACAATATGATACAAAAGATTGTTATATATCTTTCCAAGAGAATGTAAAATGACTTGCTGCCATATCCCTCTAACTTTTATATGTCATGTTTTCTCACGAGATTGTTGTCGATTATTCTTTAACGACTTTATATCGCTATCATGTTATTTTCAACAATAAATAATTAATTAATTAACTGGAAATTACAAATCTGTTAAAATGAAACTTGAAATTAAATGAGGAGCAAAATTTTGTTAGAAATCACAAGCTGTACGAATATCAAATTATGTATCTGATGTCTCACTCGATATAATAACGTAATATTGATTAATTGACAATATAAAGTATCTTTGATTGTGGAACAGATCAGGGGAGTGATATTCGACAGTGCGCCTGGCGAGAGAAGAATAACAGCTCTTTTCAAGGCAATCAGCGCGATCATCGGTGGCCATCCTCTCACGAATCTGCCTATGTCGTTTGTCATCACGTTCTTCCTCTCCGTACTCTGGTTCTTCGAGGTAAATGGACGTTTGTTACGTTAAATATGTATCAAAATTATCTATAATTCTCATCACCTTGCAATGATCCTGAAATTGAGCAGGCAGGTCAAAAATGGCAGTTTTTATTCGTTTTATACTTCATCGCAATAAAAATATCGAGTACATTTGTGATGCAATAATAAAAAATTATATATTATATTCATGTATTCGCTTATATGTCAATTTATGATCCTCAGGTAATTGCGCAGGCATTCAGTAGATCGCCCATTCCGACAGATCCGATCGCTCTCGCCGAGGAAGCCTATTCTTGGCCTCAATTGTTTCTATATTCCAACAGCGATACCCTGATTCCGGCGTCTGTGAGTTTCGTTCATTTTTACCTCAATAATTCCCTTTTTTGGATTTTTATATTCATTTTTGAATTTAATATTTTTTTTAATATAAGAGAATACATAAGAAAAAGAAAATGCCTAAAAATTTATTCTTTATTTATATAAAAATTTCGCTCTTGTCAAATACTCTGGATACAACGAAAAAATTTTTTGTTGCAAGGAAGATTCGCAAAATCAACGCCATTAGTAGCGACAAATTATTCTGGTGCCATAATAAATTTGAAATTTATTCTTTTACACATGATATATTTCACGTATCTGAAATCTGTCGTCAGGACGTCGAGAAGTTCGCTAGCCGGCGAGCTGAACGGGGCGTAAACGTGCAGCTGGTCCTGTTTACCAATTCGCCGCATGTCAAGCACTATGCGACTTACCGGGATGTCTACGTCAACACCGTGTGCAGCTTCATCCACGAATGCCTGATCTCGCCGAGCCCGTCGAGGAGCCTGATGGATATTCGCGATGAGGATCGCGGCTCCCAGAATTACGATGCCCCGAGCCTCACCAAGCGCGTTGTGTTGCCCCATGAGGCCACCAAGCAGAACTAGAAATCGAGAGACGCTATTATTAGATAAAATAGTCACCCGCTATGTGGAGTATCGCGCTGGAGGCGGCGCAGGTTTTACAGGTGAAGGAAGAGAGGATCTCTATTAATTACAATTCTTATATCTACATTTTATAAGAAGAATCTATAAAACACGAGTGAAAAGAAATCGCTTGGAATCCGTGATTACGACCTCTTAATTTTCGATTCTTCAAGTTAATTTTTAATCATTAGTAGAATACATCTTTTTATTAAGTTAAAAAAAGGAATGGTTGATTATATAAATGAACTAAACTGAAAAGAGAAATAAAGATTCTCTCTCGAAAATTTTAAAAGCAATTCCCGTTTTCGAAGATTAAGAGTTGCAAAATTACACGGAATAAATTCCTCGCGATTCTCATTTTATATGATAACGAGGCGATGTCCGAGATGCTGGAAACGGTGCTACGTCTGTTGATGCATAGAGCTATTTTATATGAAGGTGGATTATTATTTTCGAAAAATTATTCAAATGAAAAACGTGAATTTTTCATGAACTAAGCGAGAATGCATACACACACGGTGGCGTAAGATCTTTAAAGTTTTGTCCGTTGTATTTCGACATAAAAATTTAATTAAAATAGAAAGATTTTTATCAATGCTAATTTTAATCTTTATACAATACATTTATTCTCTATTTTGCGATAATTTTCGCTTGAATATAACGTATACTCTAATTTCCGGTGATTAAAGTAAAATTTTCGAGACATAGTGCCGCTATAATTTTCAGCAGATGAGAAACGAGATGCCTAAATTATGTGCACTGTTTGCGGCATCGTGAGCCTTGTCAAAATTCCGTAATTTTTCGCAAAAACCGATACTGCGTCCTCTCTCCTTTGCCTCAGTTTCCTTTACGTTATGCCCGTCCCAGCTTGATTCTTCCTCTTTTTTTCGTCATTTCTTCCGCCACCGCGTGTCCGAGCGATCGTTATTTTAGAAGCTCGTAGACACGAATGCATTATTTTATGCATCTCGCATAACGGTCTGAATAATTGTCCGAATCTTGCTCGGATCAGAATGCGTATTTTTCTTCAATTAAATGACGCGAGAACGATTCGAAGATTTAAAGAGATTTCTAGAGAAAATCATGCAACGCAATGTTATCGCTTTTTTTTTTACGCAAAGAAAAGAACCCGCACAAAAGAATCAAGCTGGACTTGATTTAGCTTTCGCAATTCACGATCCGAGTACATGATAGTACTTAATCGACTCGGAAAAAAAAATAAAGAAATCTTCTTTCGTGTCCTGAATTATAACAGTGATAAACTTTCGGGAACCTCGATGCTCGAGAGTATAGTTGTATTAGAATAAATCTCTCGTTAAAATACACATCTCTATATAAATAATATAAATAATATAAATATATTTTGATCTGTCGATTAGAGTTATATGAATAAAGACTGATAAATACATATAAAGTCTCATTTTCATTTCCTTTTCATGTTGCATATTACAAACTGATAAATTCGTTCCTAGAGTTCATATCGATAATATATATATTTCAGTGTTTTGTTTTTTATTAATTATATCAAATATCAATTTTAATATTTTTTTCATTTAACGTTAAGTTAAAAAGGTTATCATCAATATCACGATTGACAAACTCATTTTCATTCAAGCATTGCTTGGTCCCTAATTTGCTTAGAAGCGAATTGAGTTTCAAGAAATAATTTCTCAAAATTTAAAAAGAACTTAAAACTCGTCAATTTTAAGAATAAATGAGAATTAAAATTTTTTGAAATAATTATTAACTTCTTTTGTCACAACGAATTTAAACTTTTTCTATTCCAAGGAGCAAAATTGTGAAAAGTATAATAGAATTAACGCCTTGAGTGTCTTCATAGAGAAAGCGGAACAACAAAAACAACGAGAAGAGATATTGCCAGAACACGAGGTCAAACTGAAAGGCAAATTAATTGCTCTTTCTACAACAAAGTGGGTACAAGAGAATCCTAAATATTTAAATGCACACATAAATACATGATGATTTTCAACAGCTTGAGAAAATCACATCAAAATAAATCTAAAAAAACGGCTGAATCTAAAAATCCTGCGTTCCACGATAATAGCAATAAACAATGTTTCGGAAAATATAATTGTACAGATGTTTACGTAAAGTAAAAATTATTATTTTTCATTTATTTTCGCTAAAAGTAATACACATTCGCTTTTACGAATTAAAAAAAATTTCTGAAATTTATGCAAAACACATCTTGATAGGCAAAAATGTTTGGAACTCTCGCGAGATTTTAAAGCGCACGGCGATCAAACCAAGAGCAATCTGGATTCTCAAGACGATAAATTAAATGGCAATTTTAATCGAAAATCACAAATCAAAGCTACTCAAAATAAAATCAAGACGAAACAATCTAACCAGGAACTCCTGGAAGTAAAACGTGATATTGTATGTTTCTTTCGCTTTATTTGAAAATTACAGTTAAAATATGTGTCTCTTAATTAATTTCAAGACAGCACGCTTAATATATTTTTAGCTAAAAAAATATAACTTTAATAGTTACAATAAAATCGTCCAAAAAGCTCTCTTAGTTTATCACAAGAATCAACTAACGTTGATAAGAAAATGTTTCCAAAACAGGTTGCGGAGAATATCACGAAGCAGAGTAAAAAATTACGCGCGAATCCCATAAAAAGAATTCCAGCGACGAACAATTTCATTTACGATTTCAATCCATTCACCAATATCGAGCAATTAAATCCATTAACATCGCGGGCTTGTTTGCGATCTACGAGTAATTTTGAACAAAAATTGCCTTGTGCGAAGACAGGTCTGCGGAATTAATTATACAGCTCTCAATTAATTATAGAGCTCTTCGAGCTCTCTTTCAATAGATATTTCTGTTTAAATTCCTAAATCGATCCATTTTATTTGCATAATTGATTAAAATACAGTTTAAAGAATAAAATTTATTTTTAATATTTTAATATTAATTATTTAATTTGTTAATATTTCTTTTTTAAAAAAATATATAATATTATTTGAATTATGAATTTTTTTACACTATCATTTTTGACATTTATATTCATTAATTATATTAATGTATATAGATATTACGTCATTCGCCAATTCAAATAATAATGTGGAAAATGGAAATTTCGTAAAACGGAAGTCGTCTGCTGTCTTGCCGGAATTGAATTCGCGTAATGATTTTGTAAAGGATCATTTGGATTGGAATGTAACGGATTCTACTCAGAATACTTGCTTGCCAATACTTGGCAAAGAGAATTCGGCGAAAACATTGAGCAAACAACTTGACGATGAATGTAAATTATTTTCTTTATCGAATAATTCTTTTCGCTTCATTTTTATTCATCGTATTGAATCATAAATTTTAAAGATATATTTTCATCATGTATTCATGTTTACTTCAGATGAGCCAAGTGATATAGATTATGAAGTGGAAAAAGTAAAATCGGCTTGGCAAGCATTACGAGCGAAAAGAAATTGGACAAAGGGTAAAGATTGTATCAGCAGTATTAATACGAAAAAATTGTACGAAACATTGGAAAAGATGACATGCGAAGTAGACAGAATTCAGAAACGCTATATGGATCCCAAAGCAAATCATTATTTGCATAAAAGCGCGACGAATGTCCTTAAGACAGCCAGTAAATCAAGTTTAGAGGAAGAAGCCGAAATTGTGAAAAGTATAATTTTTCCCAAGAGAAAAGCAAAAATCAAATCGGAAATCTCTCATCTGAAAAATTTTGATACCGAAATAATCAATAAAGATATAGCAAAGATACGATTCGATGAAACTGCAGAAAATATTTTGATGAATAAACAGCCGACTAAAAATATATTTTCATCGAAACATATCCCGAAAAATCGATCTGTACATACTAACGCATACAGACATAATATTGATAATGATATTGTATCAGCGAATACAATTGCATTAAATGCCTGTGATAAAAAACAAGATATAACTACAGACACAATAAAACTGGCGTTTAAAGACGATGGCAAGACAAGGATGAAGATTAAATCTTCCATCGAAAAGTATTTGCAAAATTATAGCGATAACATTTGTAAACCGCGCGATATCGAAGAGCAAAAAGAAGAAGAGTGTTTTCAAGATATAAAATCATCGGCAAGCAATATTGCCAACATTCTTACGAGTCATAATATTGGATCGTATGGACTGTATGAAAATGAGAAATGCGATGACACCTATGATTCGGAAGATTACATGAGCAAAAAGAATAAAAATTTTTCTTGTTCAAATATCGCGACTAATACTACGCAAATCGATACGATTCAAGGCAGTAAAAAAATTTGTGATAGTACATTCCTTGAAAATACAGAATCGTATAAGAACGACATACGACCGATGAAATCTATCGATATTTCGAAACAATCAAATCTAGCAAGTTGCCAAGATAACGCCTTTATTAAGATCGGATTGAATGTTTTAGAAAAAAATTTATCGAAAGACAAATTGTCGCAAATATTGCAATCGGAATACTTGAAAAAGAATTTATCTCTATAATTTGTGTAATGTGTCTGCCACGTCTAACATGGAAATCTTTCATATTTTACTGCTTTTAAAAATATTTTTAAATTACATTTTAAATTTTGTAATTTTCACCATTTCATAAAGTTCCTATGCTAAATTATTTTTTAAATAATATATAAATGAAAGAATTAAAATTGTTTTTTATATGTACAGTCTTATGTTTTATAGAATATACATTTTATATCCTAACACACTGCGAAATTAAAATTATACACTCTTATCAGAACATATCACAAAATGCTTTCTGCTAATTGATAGAGTACATGTATAAATTAAAATGCATAATTAGTTTCATAAATATGTGTATATATAAGCGTATCTGCCATGTATATTTTTCAATTAATTATTCAAATCAACTTTGTTCCATTCATCAAACTATGGCACTATTTATCAAAATCACACTTCAAAAAATGATAAGATTTAATATTAATATAAATAAAGCACCTTGATATGTTTCCAATTCTCCAATGCGCCATAACCAAACGCACCGCATCAACTTCTTGTAATCATTCATCGTTGCAAGACTGAGAATCGTTTACAATTCTTAATGCAAACATGCATTTTCGCATATCTTCAACAAATACTTGACTATTTCTCTTTCTTTAATGCATAATGTTCGATTGAGAGCATATCACAACACTGGAAGTGCCGAGCTGTGGCTTTGGTATATTATAGCCCCGGTGAAATTGATCGCTGCCGCTAGCACGAAAACTGGCATCCACCAACCATGCGAGGCAGTCACTAATTCAGCCGTCAATGGGCCGCACAGAATTCCAGGTATTGTTGCCTACAAATGCAAAATATAAATAATGCAGGCAATTATCTGCGTTATAACTGATGTGTAATATAGATAAAGGAAAATAATTGGAATGCTTACAATGGTATTTGAAACTGCAAATGTAACCCCCGCATGATTCGGAGCTATATCTGCGTGATTACTTAGGTGTCCGGCAGAATTGCATGCACAAAGGCCCATAGATATCGAAACAAAGCTATAAAAAAATTTTTATATAATATTATAACGCATCATGTAAAAAATCATCATGTAAAAAATCTTATTGGAAAAAATGTTCAATATTCGAAACATGTGATAAATAACAATGTTTTAATTTTTTACATACACGACTGCTGCAAGTAGATCATCTACAGCACAGAAAGCTAATAAGAATGCTCCAGGTCCTATTAGGCCTATATTGGTCATCAATCTTCTAACGGATAAAACGGACCATCTCTTTTGTATCAAAGTGTCAGCGCTATGGCCAGCAACTAAAAAAAAAATATATATTTTCTTTAAAATTTCTTTAAAAATATTTAAAATTGGAGGATACATTGGAGGAAAAATTTGATACTCACCAATGCCAACAAGAGAATTGACAATGTAAGGAAGCGCTGTCAAACTGATGCTCTCTTTGTTTGCAGATAAGTTTCTTGCCAAATACGTCGGCAGCCATTGCATTATTATATAATTACTCCAGTTCATTGCAAAGTGTGCTATATATAAAGCCCACAATGGCCAATGAGCAATGAACTCGGTCCAACGTAAACTTCTATTTTGAGCTACCTGTTAATTATTATATATAAATACAGAATTTAAATTTGAACATTATAAATATGAAAAAAGGGTATTTACCTTAGGAACAAATAATGGTATCTCATCTTGAGAGTTAGTCTCTTGATATAGCACCAACCATAATAAAGTCCATAAAATACCTATAGTTCCAAATAGATAAAATCCAGTTTGCCATGCCAAGCGCGGACATATCTATAAAAAGAAAAGCTATACAATTAAAATATATAATTTCTTTAAATATAAAATATATATAAAAAGTATGATTTTACTTACAACAGATGCGACCACCTGGCCGACAGAACCAGCAGCTACAAGATATCCGAAAGCACGCGACCTCTCCTCTACAGGAACATTATGTGCAAATAAGTGAAATATCACAGGTAGACCTGTAAATAACGCAATATTAAATATTCTTGTTACAAAGAATCATGCTATTTTTCATTAATTTCTCTCAACCTTACCTAGGCCTTCTCCAAGGCCTAAAACCACCCTGCAGACAATGAGTAACGGTACCGACTGTGCTAGCAACGGCGTGACTACTGTGCTAATGGACCACAACAAAACCGCCAACATGAGCACCGTTTTGCAGCCAAAACGATTCGCTGTACTTGCACCAATGATCTTGAAAAACAAAATGACATGCATTAATATATGTACATTTTCCAGCATCGATACAAAGATACAGATTGACCTACTTGACTAGTGAAATATCCAAAGGCGAACGCGGACAGTATCCATCCTTGCCAGTACAGGTTCCACTTGAACTCGTCAGTCATGAGGACGATGGCGATGGGCATGATGACCCTGTCCGCGGCGTTTATGAAATTCGCGGCCGAACAGAGTGCCACGATGCGCGAAGTGCGCGGTAACATCCGGAATTTGGCCATTTTCACTCTTCGTATTCGTGCTCCTTTCGAATCGATCCGCTTCAACGATCACCGCTGGCGATCACATCGCATGTATTCGGTTCAATTTCCATCGATTACGCTCTCGTGACACAAATTAATCAAGTACGCGTGGACGAGAAACGAAAAACATAAGGGAAAAGAGATTCACAGTCTCGACGCAGAAACAATTCTAACCTTCGTGCAGTCGTAAAACGAAAAACCGTTTCACGATGACGTGTCTGTAACAGGTGAAAAGGTCGAGATAGATGAAATCGCGACGACGCGCACGTCTTGCACCGATAAACGCGTCGCGTTAACGTTAAGAATCACAATTGAAAGCCATATTAGCGCGAGGATACAACGAGACGAGAGTATCGCGTAAATTTGACACGATTCGACGTGTCAACACACTTGCACGACTCACGCCACGAAGCAACACCTGTCATCTCGTCACAGATGGCGCCGCGATGTCACCTGTATTTGCGCCACTTTGGAATTTAATTCGCATCACCTGTGCCGAATCATGCTCCCCTAATATCGCAAATATAGCAAATATTTGAATTCGCAACTTACTTCAACTCGCTTTACCTCTCGTCGATTCATATTCTCCTGATAATCAATCCGCTCCTGATTCTTAGAGACCATGTATGTAATTTGTTCCGGAATTTTCATCGATAATTATAATCGACTTTTTGTTACTCGCATCTGTTAAAAGTTAATTAATTAGAAATTAATATAATATTTATATGAAATGAAATTGTATCTTAAAATTCGCGTCACATATCGGGATTATCTTACCTCTACTCATTTACCGTCATGTTCTTCTAATATCGAGAAGCTAGCTACTGAAAACTATTTCAGTTTGGGTAACCTTTGCGGAATTATGTTCTCCGGAAGAGCGCGAAATTCGAATCGGAATTTTAGTCACCGCTTGCCTCTTATACCTCTTGCCGGAATATATTCTCCTAATAACTTTTTACAATCTATATGACGAAGATGCCGAAAGAGGCCATATTCCAGCTTTCATTGTTCGTGTTTAAGATTTATTCTGCAAGTAAATAACTAGTTGTTAGATGATTATATGTGATTATATTAATTAAACTGTCAAAGTATTTTTAATAAGTTACAAGTAAGAATAGAAAGTGATAATTACTACATATTGCTGCATTAAACGATTGTAGCGAGATAAATTAATGATCTATTGTACAATTATATTGTTTAAAAAAGTATAAACGTAATGTATGCATATATCTATGTATAAGTTGAAATACAGTCTAATATGTTGTCTAGTATGTCTAATATGTATATCAAGATGTAGACATAATTGTAAATTTTGTCTATCTTCTATTAAATATTAACTTATTTTATCAGTCGTATCTGCAACATACAAATAATTCTTTACTTTTTAAGTAAAGAATATTCAGTTCAAGTACTTTAGAGCAAAATTTCTACTTTGAGATATAATAATATTCATAGCTCATATAACCAGTATATCTGGAAAATATTACGACACACATTATATCTTAATGATCCGAAAATATTTGTTACGGTAATCATTTAATTTCACAAAACGGAGTTTTTTTAATTGCATTTTTTTATATTCTTTCTTCCTTAAAAATATATAACTTTAACATTTAAAATATATAAATGTTTTTGATATGTAGAAAAGGAGAGGGCAGAATAAAATATAGAAATTTTAATTAAAATATCTTAATAAACTTTTACTCTATAATTATCAAGATATAACACTAATTCTTTTTTACACATTTTTAGTAAAATTCTTATTTGAAATAGGCCTAATTATTGTATAAAAATAAAATTGCTACGGTATCAAATCATAGAAATCGAAATTTTTTTTCAGACAATGGCCGTCTTGGATGACTAAATTCTTGTGCACGTGGGAATGCGTATTATTTACAATCAGTTTTCAATTAATCTAAGCGGAAGGCAGATGCTCTCCCTCGGGGTGGAATCCATTTTCGTCGGCGACGTAGTTGACGGTGTACCTAACATTAGTGGCCGGATCGACATAGGAGAAGCTACCGCGGACGGCGAGGCTCTGATTCTCCTGACCGGCATTCACCAGTTGGGCGGATTCATGATGGACATGGCCATCGGAAAGCTCATAACCGAACTGATATCCATCAAGACCAATATTGTCCGACGGAGTTTCCTTCACGACTATTGTCTGATCGTAAGGAGGAGCCGCAACAGCGATGGCTACGAGAGCGCAGAGAACGATGATCTGATTAAAGAGAAAAGAACATTTTAATGTTACTAATTGTCAATTAATAAGAATCTTAAAATTCGCTTAATTAGTTATTCGTGGCTGTTATGAAAAGCGACTAGTTCCAAATAGATTGCAAGTATAATATTTTGATGTTCTCATAAACCGATTCACGATAATGATCTCTTTATAAGTTACGATAAATTTTCATGTATATGGAAACAAAAATTGGACTCAAATTATTCAATTATTATTCAATTTTCAAGCCCCAAAATATACGTACTGTTTTCATGTTGATGATAGGTGCAGCTACTCTTCTTGTATCAAGGAGGAGACTGGTGTGGATAGCCGAAATCAGCAGCGATTTTATAGCGTTTCTCCTACTGCTTTGACCGGGCCTGTTCACCTCTCACCTTCCTTCCCCTATTTTTATGGCTAATTAACACGTGTATCAACTATGACCAAAATATCGATCTTCTTGAAAATTGTCCATCCACAAGTGATCTGAAAATATCTATTTTATAGTGAACATTACAAAATTTTTCATTACTAATATTATCAATAATAAAAAATATGTAATTATTATATATCGAAAATCCACAAATGTTGACACATTCTTAGCCATTTCGTAATTAACAAATCAATTATAAAAACAAGATTAAGCAATTTCATTCGAAAGTTGTGGTATTTTAAGATAAATTAATAGATTAATAGACTAACGTGTATAATAATATTTAAATACAATCAATATTATTTAGATGATATATTAAAAATATTTGATAAAATTACAGTATTGAGATTGATTTAGGCTAAATCTCTCCCCCTTATATATATATATGTATATAATTATAATATTATAATTATTAATTATATACCTATAACGTTTACTACAAAGTTTGTTAATAGTTTGATTCGTAAGAGATCAGAAAAAAATTTTACTTTTCTCAAGAATATTTACTTGAAAGATCATTAATTATTAATGCAACCTTTATAATATATAGCTTTGCACAAATCAAGGAATTCTCTCTCTCATAAATCAATACATCCTTGGTCTATAAAATAGTGACAAGAGAATTTATATTTAATTATAGATAAGATTTATCTCGTCCTCTATTAGCGAAATTTTATACCGCCCTCGAAAAACGCTATTCACCGAAACCTTGAAAGCAATAATAATAACGTATTTAGAAATAATGTATTTTTAATTTTCGATACGATCAAGGGAAACTACTTATTTAACCTATTCATATTTTTTTTTTCGTAGAATATCTTATTACGAAATCTACCACTAATGTAATGGTAGATAGTATTATTTTTAAAATTTTAGTCGAAAATTATCAATAGATTATATTAAAAATGTTTGGGAAATATGTTATTAAAGCATTCTTATAAATACATATGAATATATATGAACAAAAGAAATTAGTAAATATTGAAAACATTTGTAATTAAAAAATGTTTGACGGTAGAAATAATAATTTATTAAAATATTTCTTTATATAATTGTTTTATATAATGGTTTTGTAAATAAAAAAATAATTGATATATATATATATATATATATATTTTCTGTAAAAATTAGAATTAGGCAAATTTAATATAATCTTTAAAAATTCTTTCAATTAAAAAATATTGATTTAATTTTCTATTTTCTTTCAGTATAATATGTCATAATTTTATCATAATCCGTACAGGGAATTAAAAATGTATAAAATAAACGTGGAATATGTAACAAAATAAAAAGTAATTTAAAAATGTTTTGGAGAACGTTGAGAATAAGAGCTATTTTCAATATCAATCTTTGAAATTTGCGCAAAAATTAAAAGCATTAGAGCAATTAAATATTTCAAGCTATGTGATACAAATGCAACAGACAAACAATTCAAGAAAGTCTATAAATCCGTATAATTTATCTTTTAAAGATATACGGTCTTGCTTTCTGTAACCTTTGATATTATTTTTTAATGAGATATAATTAAAAAAATAAATCTATGTAATTAAAATATGTAAAATATATTATATTATACTTCACATATTTAAATTATTTTATTATATTGATTTTTTATATCCTATATAATATTAATCCTATTAAATATTATATATTATCGAAAATGTTCTCTATAATATATTCAATTATATATCTTTTCATATATATATTTTACATAGACACACACATATATATATATATATATATTTATTTATTTATTGCATAATATTGTATATAGATCATTTGATAATAAATAATATTTAGATACATTCATATATTTTTATTAATTTATCAAAGGATACAGATACATATTATTTTGTAACATATGTACAGTGTATATTGCATAATTTTTTAAGTAAATGAGTAAATTAATCGGATCAATTAAAGATCATTTGTTTCGAACATTTATTAATCTGCTTTATTCTCTATTTTGCTGAGAATTATTTATCCAATATTAACAAAATCAGAATAACATATTGAAAATGGAGGAATAGTGGAGTAAATTTTGGACGACGAAAATTAGAAAAGATAAATTTATTTTAAAAACTAAGTCTGTGTCATGAAATAACTATGATCGAAGAAATCCAAAGAGGAAGATTGAATTTCTTCCAACATAGAAACGAGATTGAATTGCGAAAGAATTCGATATTTGCAGCTAAGGTTCTCGTCGCTAACAATAAGATTTAGACAGACGGCAGATGTTCGCCCTGCGGCTGGAATCCATTTTCGTCGGCGACGTAGTTGACGGTGTACCTAACATTAGTGGCCGGGTCGACATAGGTGAAGCTACCGCGGACGACGAGGCTCTCATTCTCCTCACCGGCATTCACCAGTTGGGCGGATTCCTGATGGGCCTGACCGTCGGAAAGCTCATAACCGAACTGATATCCATCGATGCCGATATTGTCCAGAGGAGTCTCCTTCACGACCACAGTCTGGTTATCAGCTGGCTGCGCAGGTTTTGCGAGGACGACAGCGATGACGGCAGCAAAGACAACGATCTAAAGTATAATAAAATAATTTAAGAGAACTTATTAAATGATTCCGATTTATTAATAATAAAATATTTTAGTGTATATATCCTAATATATATTTTAATAGAACTTTCTTATTAGATTATTTTTATTTCAGACTTCTTTCTAATATTTTTCTTTTCTTATAAGTTTCAGATATTTGAAATTTTATAAAAACACAAATTTTGAACTATATATATATATATATATATATATATGAATAGCTATATGTTATATTTGTACATAAAAAAGAAAAATAAAAAAAAAATAAAGAAAAAAATAAAATAGATTTAAGTAAATACAAAATAAAAAACATGTATTGTCTTATTTAAGTGGATCCAAAATAGTTGTAATTTAAACGCTAATTGTGATGATCTCTAAATTTTCTAATATTTGCAAGATATTTTGTTTCTTCTCATAAAAAAGTGTGATAATGCTTCTTAATGGCCTTAATTAATTTTAACGCTTCCTATGATAACGCAATGCCTCATGATTATTTCATAATCCTTAAAACTTGAACGAGCGAAAGTTTTTGAAGACTGTCACCACACCCATAAAGATTCACGTTTATTCCTCGAAAATAATTCATGGAGAATTTCAAAACTTTCTGATCGATCTACTGAGCAATCGCGTAAACACTTTTTGTCTCTTGCAGAATCATTATTGATTATCGAAAAACACGCACCAGCTTCATGATTGATAGTTTTACGATCTCTCTTTCCTCTCTTGAAGACAATAAGATGATCTGAGACGAGCTCACTATAGACTGGTCCAATATACAGCTGACGGAGAATATATATAGCCCGAATTGGGATGTGAATTACGCCCTACCATCATTGATGGCATTGCCAAAATTTTCATATCCATATGTCGAAATCCTTAAATGACCAGTCGTGCAAGCCGGTGATGGCACAACATGTTGTGCGGCTGAAAATGTCAGGTAGGAATGTTTGAGGGACGGATACCGAGAGATGCTACACGCGGTTTTATCTGTATGTGAACAAGTCGATAACTAATTCTTTATTCGATTTAATTATTTATTGCCATAGGCATTTCGATTAAACAACGCATATTAAAAGTTACAAAAGATTTATAGTGATTAATCTTTTTCGTGGAATTTCGATTTTGAATAGCATTTATAATATAACGTATATATGAAAGAATTATCTATTGAAATGCGCGCGCGGTTGTATTAGTCTAAATATGTACTAAGTAATTCGAAAGCTAATACCAGTCTCGAAGCAATTTTAAATGCACTTTGAGGGATAAAATGCACTTTAAGTTTCTTTAAAGGTTACACGTAAATCCCTTTCCTCTTAATCCGGAGGTCTTTTATAATGGTTTTTTTCATTACGCAATACATAGATGATCCTAATGCAGACATTAACACACAAACATATGGCGATGTATTAGGCTAACTAACTAAATTCTATGGATCGAGTGGATAATCCATCATACATGGGTCTTGTTGCATCATAAGATACGTCAGAATCAGCTGACAGCGAAACATTTCATTCAACAATAATAAAAATCCAAAGAAAAATCGTAGACGTATAAACTCATAAATAATTATTGAAAGAATCTTTTTTTTAAATTCATAAATATGACTAATATATTAATACGCATTTATTTCTTTTTGTAATTGATTGGAAATAAATATGTTTAATATGTCTATTATTTATCTGAAATTCATTTTATAACAGATTTTTTTTTAATTTCTTAATAATCCGTTGCACAAAAAGAAAAAATTTTTTTCTAGAACAATTTAGACATATATGTAAATATATTCCGAAATTAAAATTATATTAATAAATATTTATAGACACATCTGATTACGTAACTATAACTACAGCCCAATGATCTAGTGACATATTTTGGTATTTAAAGAATTCCGATTTTATAATAAAGACGATAAATTTTTTCCAAAATTAGAAAAACAGGTTTTGATATAATAATCCCGGATCTAGCTAAGAGAGTGTCGTTTTCTAAAGAATTCTACTCTAAAGGTGATGTCTTTTTAGTAGACAAATGCCATAAAATCTCAAAATTGTAAAAATTTGTTGTCATTAAACATAAGTTATTTTTTATTATCAGATGTGCACTAAATATCATTAAATAATAATGATTTTATATATTTTTTTTATTTTCTCCTCATTTATTCACTGACTCATTGACTCATAAATAGCTATAAAAGTAGCCGAATCTGCCGACCAAGATTCCATCTAATAAAAATTCCAAAAGATTTGATCTGTCTCTGTGTCATGCTGTCTTCATCTTTCATTTGAACGGTAGCACACGAGCAATCTCATTGACTGACATAAATTATCATCAAGTAATGAGAGAGGAATAACGCGCGGCTATTGAGCTTTGAAAAGAAAGTGTACTGTTACATAAGCAAGTGGCTTATGCTAATGATCGAGACGCAGTGACAGAAAGAGAGAAAGAGAAAGAGGCGCATTACAGAGAGTAAAAATCTTCTTCGTGGGTGGATAAAAGATGCCACATATCTCTCTACATCTTTACATCCATAAAAAAGCTATATAGATTTATATATTTTATATACATACGTATTATTAAAAATCAAATTACTATTATTATTCCTCTAAATTATTAAAAACGAAATTACTATTATTATCACTGCAAACATATTATTGAAATTATTCACTTTCTCCGCGCAACAAATCTATTTTTGTTTGTATATTTATACAATAATAATTATGTATGCATAGCATGCATAATTATTATTATATAATATATCATTATGTTATCATCGCACAAAGATTCTATCAAACTTTCTAATACATCTATCTATGATCAAGAAACTACATGTCGCGTTATGTCACATGCAAATGTAACGTTGAATATACCGCTACATTATATTAGAGTGCATAGAGAGTATCTCTTGTGATTACATTTATAATTAATAACACGATGTGAATTTATGCCATAGGCAAAGTTATGACCGATTTCTGTAAATCAATTAATATTCAAGAGACATTATCGTTAAATTATATACTATCAACACGTTAGTCCACTTTACTAAAGAAGATTAACGTTAATATTTCTGACAACTCCGGCTCTATATTATAATTTATATAATTTCTCACATTTTACTTAGAAAATTTAAAGGATTTCTTCTCGAAGAAGAAATGTTTTATTTGACAGCTATCATTAAAAAAATTCTATACAATATAAAAGATATACATAAATTATACAAAGCAAATAAATTATACAATTATTAAATAAATAAATTATACAAAATAAATAAATTATATAATGTAAAGTGGAGAAAATATAACTCATCTACGTGACTTTTAATTATACTGTGGCAAAATTTTTAAACAAAAATAACTTTCGAATTTACGAAAGATGATTAAAATTAAAATCGAGGCTTCTAGGATACCCCATGTGTAGCACATTAGATAACTAGCCGAGTTAGTGTATCGTTAGAGAGATTGTGATTCCTTTTTAAGCATAGAGCGTATTTTTAAGGCAAAAATTATTGTATAATTATTGTATAATCAATTGTGCGCCAAGAAGGAGAACAGCGGGATATAGAGAAGATGTCCGATCATTTCGAACGAACAGATGCGAGCCGTTTATCTTGCGTCGACGTTACGCAAAGATTTTCAACGCTACTTACGTTGCCGAGTTGACACTTGACCCTATCATCCAATACTAATAATAATTCGGTTGACGCGGCTTGTATTAATATAATTATAATTTCAATATAAAATTATTCCTATATACATACCATGAGACATTCTCTCGAAATTTAAATTTAAATATAATTTATGCAATTAATGGACGCGAAAAATTATTTAGACGAGCGAATAGAGATATCAAACATAGAGATGCCTCGTCGCTTTTTCTATAATAAATGGAAAAATTCAAACGTGTAAGACAATTCATAAAATTTATGTTTGCAACATTAGGGTGTATCGAGAAAATTGCCTATTCGCGAGAATAAGCAATACTTATATAGGCATGTGACAGCTTTACGACCATGAAATTATGGATATCGCGATTTGACACAGGGTTCCCGCGAAATGATTGTCGATCCTGCTGGGAAAAACATGAACGGAGAAGGTACGTGCGGGAGGATGCGCGCGACGTCGCTTTTCAACGAGGAACTCGAGCTAGGAATTTCGCAAGAATCCTGTTGGACCGCGTACGCGAGGTCGTCGCCATTGCCGGCTCTAAAAGGCGCGTTTCTTGCGTAATATCACCGTTGTGGCACGATGGCACGGATCCTAAATGCCACTATGCTGTCGACAAACAAACGGGTCCGTGGACGCGCTTACATTAAACAGCGAAGTCGTCGCACGCGCGATTCTAATCTATCAGATTCTTCGATGATGGAAATGATCTCTAGCTGATACAGCATTGAATTTTCCATAAAACAGAAATGGAAAAAAATGTAGAATTCTTCTTCAGTACCTTTCTATGAATTTTAACTCTTTCCTTAATAATTAATATTGAGTGTCTCGTTTGTTCTTTTTAATTTTGAATTAAAATTCTGAAAAGCAAAGTTTCTTCAAATTTGAGGATATGTAATAAAATTTATTATTTTAGATTTTGACTATAATAAACATAATCTTGAATTTTTATCATTTCTATAATTTCTATAATTTAAAAAATTCATGCCGTAGCAAAGCAAACTTCTCTCTCAATCGCGTCTGACCATTTCTATTGCAAACTACTGACTTTGAGTGTGGCTTATGAATTACGTATCCTTCGTATATCCTGCTGCGTACATATATACAAGTCGATTGACTTACCTCGCGATGGACCACATGATCGTTACGTGTCGAAGGTGCGAACCATCGAGCATTTTATGTACACGCAACAAGAATGATTATCGATGATATCCTCATAATTCACGCGAGATTTCCTCGCGGATAATGTAGCCAGATAAGATAATTATACCAGCAGGATGTGACCTCCTACAGAGATACGCAGAGAGGTTGCTTAAAGGTGGCAGTAAATAGTAGCTGGCACCGCGAAAGGTGAGCCTTTCGATAAAAGAAGATCTCTTAAATTATATCGTTACGAGACGGATGTTCGTACGTGTACGTATTTTCTGTATTGCGTCGATAATCTTATGTGAATCTGTAAAGAAAAGATTGCATAATATTAGATATATACGTTTTCCACTCCACGCATTTCGAAAAAAATTCATCAAGCAGACATTGATGAACGGAAGAATGAAGCGCGGTAACGTGATTAACAAAGTCACGAGAAAACAAGAGATGTAGAAACAAGATAATTGCGTTCACACAATTCTTCTCGCGCAAAGCGATCCGGAAAACTCACGCTGTGCCACTTAACGCTGAGATTTACATACCTGACGAAGCAAACAATGGTTTATCTTCGAAAAAATATCAATGCCGAATATATGGACATTCTGATCAAACGCAGACTAGACGATATTCTTCTTTATCTTTCGCTCTTCATCTCTCACTTATTATCACGCATCTGATTCGAAATCCAAGTGCATCTTAAAAATAAAAAAAATCTGATTAAATCCTCTGAGCATGATGCAAATTAATTAAGATCAAGGACAAATTAAAATTGCTAGGAATACTCTCTCGTCCTCGATTAGCTGTGACTTATGTTGATGTTCATAAAGTCATTCTCCAAGCCGGTTTGGTCAGATTGCAGAAAAAAATTTTTACATATTCTAAAGAATTCGAATAGGATATGGATAATTAAAATTTTAATTTGTCTATTCTTATTTGTTTTTTTTTAGTCAATTTTCATTATACTTGTTAACACTTCCTCTCAGTATTATCTCCTGTCTATTACTACCCCCGACCTTTAGTTTGCAATTACATATAAAAACAACTAGAAGATATGTCTAATCATCTGTGCATAATACTTATGAAGCATCGTATGCTTTACCTTTGAATGTCGCAAAGAGGAACGTTAAAAAGTCATCGGAAAATTATCGATCACTATTAATGTTTTTTCAATTTCTTAGAATTCTTGCAATGCAAACGATTCGCATTCGTTATTGCTGACAACCTGCCGTGAACTTTTCCTCAAAGAGGAAAGACTGGAATGGTAAATGAATCGTGGCTCTCGCAATCGTGGAAATACACATCGTATAATACAAAGACAAGACGGATACATCATTGAGGGCGATCGTTGTAATTTTCTATCGATTCCAGCGGTGGTGGACGCTGACACTTGCCTCATCCCGTGATCCAACTTGGAATCGCACACGCGGAAATGCAATTTTGTCCGACATTTGACTTCAGGACGATATTGACCGAATTGCGCGAGACTCGTTGTTTCTCACGTAGATTGCAGTCTGCGACCTTTGCAGTGACTCGATTACGCGATTAAAGCAAGAGGGATACGTTTCTGAAGCGACCAAAAACGGTAAATCTTTCCATTTATTTACGCTTCAATATTGAAAATGTTTCTAACTTGGATTTGTCCTTGATCTTAATAATTAATTTCCGCTTAATAATTTTAAGTGCTTCCGATCGAATCTGGACATATCTTCTGTTTTTGAGCTATCTGCACATACCTAAAAAAAATTTTATGAAAAAACAAGAGAGAATAAAAATAATAAATTTAAAAAAAGAAGATGGAGAAATAGAGAATCTACAAATTGACAAAATAGCAAAAATGAACAATGATGTGCGTAATATCGTGAGGATCACGAAACACATCTGTTGCGAACATATTGCCGGCGTGCGCGAATGATCGGCAAAGTGAATACATAAAGCGGTAGTGGTGATTAAGAAGAAGAGAGAAAGAGTTAGTCAACTCGTTGACATTTACTCGCTTTCGCGACTTTTTTTTTAACAACAGCTACAAACGCATCTAACGCAAATCAGGCTACGCTTATTGTAGTGTCCTTGGATACGCCGAAGTTTGTAAATCGCCTCGTTAAATCGATGTCGTTTCCTAAAATCTTGATTATATCTCTAATGCATCCTGTCTCTTCAAGCATATATTATTGAATATCGACCTTGTGTTAATATGTTAAAAGCACTCATTTAATCTCAATTATAATAAATCGAAAAAGGATGTCGATTAAGAAGTCCATTAAGAAATAAAAATGACTCGTCATGCTAATATATTTATATAAAATTCATTGAATCGCCACCGGCGACGGCCATTCAATCAGTAGCTGAACACAAACTTCTAATTTGTATTTTTTTATCTGCTCTCAAATAAAGAGTCAAAGAAAATTGATTGCATGTTGTTTAATACAAATGACCAATGTTTTTATTTTTCTTCAAAAATTAAATAAATTTAAAAAAATGATAAAAACTGACGTAAAAATGTATAGATTTCTAAACCTATAAATCTTTTACTTTCAATTTTATTGACATTACTTAAAATTATTATTTTATTTTAATTCTCTAATTCTAGATAATTTTTTAATAAATCCTTTTATAAATTTTTATGTTCAAAAAGATTACATGTATACAAATGTTCTAAACTTTTATCTCTTTTGGTCAGGCTGAAGTTTGTATCTGTCTGTTGCATAATTTTAAAGTAATGAATTATATATAATACATTTCGATAGACAGGTTTCTTATAAAATTTAACATCCCGCGTGTCCTCACCTGGAATTTAAGGTTGTAACCCGACACACAATACCATGTTAAGAGCAGAAGAAAAGGTCCTTTATTGCATAATTTCTAGCTATCGCCTGCAGATGCTTATATCCTTTGTTACCGCCCCATCATAAGTCATCCATCGCCGATCTCTCTTAGAGAAGGAACGCAAATTTGTTCTCTGTACACGGAAATTACGACGCTTTTCTTAATTGAGAGACATTTCGATGTACTCCTTCCTTATTAGAATTAACGAAACTTTTTTAGCAACATAATAGCGCAAATTTGCAAATCACTTTTTCAAATGACGTTCTTAATCTCTTAACAGAGGCTTCGTCTTTGATATCAAATGTTTAAGAATATATATATTCTTAAACATATTAGAAAAAAATATATATTTTTTTTCTAATAAAAACTCAATTTTTAAACATTTAGATTCCCTCAGGAATTTAGGCTTGAATCATTATATCGCTTGATTAATTATGAACGTTTCATAATGACGACACTAATGAAGCAGAACCTTGATTTGAGAAGATTGATAAATATTAAAGTTTAGAATTTTATAGTAGTTGTAATGTCTTTGCGTTGACGTAAGAAATCAAATAAAATTCCGCTAAAGCGAGTAAAATGAAGTGATTTGTTGCGCTTACGAATGCAATTAGTTACCCTATGTATTTTAAAGATGTAATTGCTCATTAAACTGACAATATCGTACGATTACAAGTTTTCTTATTTCTTCGAGAATCATTTCTGAGCGAATATTTATGTCTATGCGCAATGATATTTATACACAGATTTTTGATGGTGCAAAACTTTTTTTCACGCAAAAATTGTATCAATTTTGATATGAAAGCGTTTATCTGAAAAATAATTAATGATGGTGTCATTATTATAAGATATATTATAAGATAAAATCTAAATAAATTTAAATTGACATCATCGCAAATTTCTCGCTGTGCTTATTGGTATGTAAACGAATCGTGTAGTTCGACCCAAAAAGAGAGAGAGATTTGGTCTTCTTCGTGATCTTTGCATAATCAATGTACAATCAGTCGGAGTCCACGTTTACGATCGCGAATCGTGACGTGCACTGACTTTCTCACGTACAAAAAAACATAAAGATGAAAAGAGAACTGTTTCAACATTAAGACGGCAGAAACGAGTATTTCTGCATTGCAAGCAGCAAATAATTTGCATTATATCGAGATAACATTGTTTATATCTAAGAAAAAATTCAGAGACGTCAAGAAAATTATATATAATATATATAATTATTATATATATTTTCTCGTAATTTTATTCTCTAAGATTCTCCCACTGTAACGAAAAACAATGTTGCCTCGATGTTGCAAGATTTATTTATACAAGTTTGTTCTTGCATAAAATATGTCGAAGATATTTTTATATATGAGCATCAATGACGATTAGCTAATATTCAGAAATCTTTCGATTGCGTGATGTTCAAGAATATCCGCTACATTTCTGTATAAGGGGACAATTAAAATATTTTAGAAGAAAAAAAGAAAGAGAGGGAAAAGAGGAAAAAAAGAGAAAGAGAGTACCATCAACGGAAAAGAGACCGATAGGTCTCCTGGAGTTGGAGGTCTTCTCCTCCTCAAGCGTTTTGCCGCATCTTCTGAAATGGCAAGGTCACCGATAGTTACGTCATCAACTTTCCTCCGACACACGTACAACTTCGAGAAAACCAAATGTCACAATGACCAAGGACGTACCGTATAATATGTCTGTCGCCTCTGGCCAATGAAATCGCCATTCGTTGCCGGAATCTCCCGGTATCATGAGTTTTTGGCTTTCACATTTTCGATCGGGTCGACTGAGAGTGCATCTTGCACCTTGCATGACCATGGCCTTGTTCGAGTTGCATCAAATCCGAAAAAGAAAGAAATGAGAGCTGAAAATCTACAGTTGCATCTTACAATAATAAAATCCATGAAATTAAAAAATATTAAAATCCATCAAGCATCTTCTACTTAATCTACTTAATCTTCTACTTAATCTACAGGACAGATATCATTACATCTCTGTGCGATATATCAAAGCTACATTTAATCTCTTGAAAATTAACAATGCATTTTAAATGGCGCAATGAAAAGAAAAGAGAGAAAGATAACTAGATTTATAAAATTATCGTGTGGTGTAAGAGATGAATAAAGATTAGATACAGCGATGAAAATCGCCGCATTGTAATATGAGAGAACAGGAACAATCGTCTCGACGAGTTGCCCTTGACAGTGATTCCTTCTATGGAAAATGTTTCAAAGCATCATATCAAGAATGATTTGCACCTGAATGAACAATAGGTGAATTAATGCATACAAATAAACGAACGTGTTTGTTTCGTAATAGACGTTGCGTAATATCTAAACGCACAAATACATTATTGAAAAACGTATTCACGATACTGTTAACGCTACGATATTTAATTCAAAAATAATTATACACGTTAAAGATTTACGCGTCGCGTAGATGTGCGCAAACATAACGTCAATCAATATTAATTCTTTTAGCATGATGATTCTTCGCGATAGATAGTTAAATATCGGCGAGCTTAGAAAACGCGAGATAAAAGCAACTTGAATTACGTTTTTGTTGACCTCGCGTAGGCACATTTAACGAATGACATTTTTATTTGCGTGTATGGAAAACTAACGGCTTATATAATCTGTGCAATTTTAAATATATTTATATTTGATTTTTTATCTATATACGAGATGTCATCATATAGAGAATTCTTGGTAACAATTATATGCGAATAATATTAATTGAGAGAAACTTGCCGTTATTTTTCTCCGCAAACTATACTACTAATTATTTTATCAAAAACCTTCTACAATCCATATATAAATACATATAAGCAAATGGAAAAAACATTATTTGATAACATAGTAATTTCGAATATGTAAAAGTATTTTAGAAATATTATTACAGAAATATTTATTTTAAATGTTATCCTAAACTTTAGAATAATATTTAAAAAAATTAATATTAAACAAATATAAAAATTAAACACTTAATATTTAATTATAAATAAATTTGTTCACAGTAAGAAAAAATGTTACATATTCAAGTATCGTATAATATTGTTATAACATCATATCGATGATGATATTTTATTCATTGGATAGACATACATAAAAAAGATACATATTTGGCATTTCAAAGCGTTTTCTTTTTCTCCTTTTAGAGTCATTCAATTTAGCAACGTAGTGTAAATTATTATGACACCATACAGAATACAAGGTGGTCTGCAACATCTGATAGTGATCGCATCATTGGTCGCATCGCGGATGCAACCTGGCCGGGATGCAACCGCGGGAGAGACTCATCCGCGAATCTCTGTCAAAGCTGCTACATACACAGGTGGGGGGTACGTACATCGGTATATTGCGATTTTCCGCCTATATAAAGAGATGCGCATTAGGATTCCTTGGTAATCCACGTATCGGTCGTCGTTCAAAAAGACGAAGGGCCGCCGTCGTTTTAAAATCGTTCGAAGGAACCACAAAGGAACCTGAGCGCGATGAAGACGGTGGGTGGATCTTGGAACAGATCGAAATACATACATCGATGCAATTTATCGGCGCGATCGAGACTTTTTTAATCAGGAGGATGCGAGGGGACGGACGAACTGAACCGAGGGTTACACAGATATTTCGGGACCGGGTGTCCGAGAAACGCAGCCTCCCAATTTTTGCGCAACAGTGAAAGTGAAGAGGATTTTTTGTGATATTTGTGCGCGCGTGTGATTACGCACACTTCTCAGCGCGTGACAAACGTTAAAAGTCACGAGAGAACGTCTACAGGATGTCTACAGGGTACTTGATAATCGGCAATCTTGTAAATTTTTTTCTCGAAGGAAATTTCGAGAAAAACATCATACAAGTAATATTCAAAATTAAGCATTTTTAAATTATCAACTTTTGAATATATTAAAATTTCAAATGATAAAAGCTCAAATTCGAATTTAAATGATTAATAAAATGTAATTGCTTAATTTCATTGTCAGAGAATCTTAGCTCGTGCAACATTGTTAGTTTACATATCTTATCACTTGTACTTCAAAAACTCACGGGGTATTTTAATTAATAAATATCGCTTCTTTAAATTGGCAAAAATGATCACGATTAAACTCTGAAACATCCTGTATATATCTCTGAAAGAATTGGCTCTTCACTTCGTTTTGCATGAAATCGATTATGATATCCTACCTTAATTTCGTGAGGCAATAATGTAATACTAACGCCGAAAGGTCAGATTCTGAGAAATGGGCAAAACACGATTATTATGCCTTCGTATACGTTATCTATGTTATCTATGTATTCACATTCGAAAACATTATTTCATCTAAATATCTAAATATTACATATATACATATCGTTGCATAATATTAAACGCATAAAATAAAATGCAGAAAATAAAATCTATCTTAATCTACTTAAATCTATCTTAATCTTAATCTATCTTAATATATCTTAATATATCTTAATATGTAAAAATATCTTAATATATCTTGATATATAATAAAAAAAATGGATAGGAATTTTGTCTTTTTGTTCTTCTTTTTTTCAGTAAAATGATTTTGTCTTTTTTTATCACGCAGGTCCTCGTCATCTTGGCGCTTATAGCTGGCGTTCTTGCGGCGCCGCAGAATCCAAACGATATCACGATCGTGAAACAGGAAGAGGTAAATAATATAGGAGTAGGTGGATATCGCTTCAGCTATGAACAGAGTGACGGTCAGAAGAGAGAGGAAACGGCTGAATTGAAGAATGAAGGCACCGATAACGAGGCACTTAGCGTTGTAGGAAGCTTCAGCTTCATCGCGCCAGACGGACATACATACAAGTATTAAAAATCATTTTAATGAATAAGTTATTATATGTAACAAAGTATCATCTTTTATACGTTGATTAACCTAATTTAAAAGTCATTAGAATACAATGATGTGCACCTACAATAATTTGCGAATACAATAATTGTTTCGTTTGAACAATGTTATGTTTTTCGACAATTACATCTACAATTATATAAAATTAATCTTACAATTATATAAAATTAATCTTTCACACTCTTTCCGATTACAGAGTCGATTATACCGCTGATGAGACCGGATTTCATCCTTCTATCAATCTCGTCGCAAAGTAAGCGGACATGAAATTACACTCTAATTAAGATTCTTCGATCATCCACACATTCGTATAATTACATACGAGTATTAGGATACTTTATTACACGAGACACGCGACTCATCGATGTACATACAAACAGATACAAAAGAAACGTCATGAAAATTGATCAAAAATGTGCGACCTATTGCCGATCAATTCATTCACGCGAATTCTACGAAATTGATCGCGATACCTTGCATTGTAAAATACGTATAATACACAATGTTGTTTAAAATATCGATAACAATTGTATAATTATGTAGGACAGAAAATTTGCTCTCTAGTATATAAATGCTTCTTATAAATAATTCATCGAACAAAGATAATTCTGCAAATATAGTTAATGTAAAATTATTTTATACTTTCTATTTCTTGTCAATGCATTCGCAGAAAAAGTACTCGCATGTATTACGAGAAATATGATAACGAGCTGTATCTGTCTGTATGCATTCGCGTATCTCGAGAATAAACTCGCATGCTGGCAGTACGTATTAGTTTATGAGCTTTTCTTTAAACTGCTAGCGAACGAGAGACGTTTCGTTTGCGATTATATTTTATGAAGGCAATGTACTCATAGATACAGTACTCATTTGAACCGCCGCGTTACCTACGTTTTTTTCTTACATATACAACATGATTTTTTTATACGCATATCTATTGTATGAATTTACAAAACGCAATTTGTGAAAATAAATCTCTATAAAACCTCTATGAAATCAATATGATAATCCCTTCTTTGGTGCAAACAAAATGTTGTTCCAAATGTAATACAAAACAATATAAGATAATATATATATTGAATATTCAATGTAAATATTCAAATATATAAGAGTAGACAATACATCAAATTATAATTATATTTAATAAATATATATATATATATATATATATATATATTTTATTTTATTATATATATATATTTTTTTATAATTATATTTTTTATTTTTTTAATTTTTTTTATTATTATTATTTTTTTTGTCTATAGACAATTAGTAAAAAATCATTCAATCAATCAATTAATCAATTAAACGATTACATTAACATAATTCAATATTATTCGTAACAAATATACAAAACATCGCGAATATAAAAATTCAAGCTTGATCTAAAGTCATACTATATTCCTTTCTTTCAGATGTAATACATTGTTCGTATTTTAACATTTGTATCATTTATATATTTAACAAATGCAAATACCATGTGTTTAAACTCGACGAATAAAATTTTTTTACTATAAGTATGTTAATCGAGGAACTTGATCCTATATATATATCAATAAACAATCACAAAAATCGATCTGAACGTACTTGAATACATTGCTCGAGAATAACAAGTTTAAACTGGATTTCTAAATCCCCAAGCTCTAATTAAACTTAGAGTTTTATTCAATTTCGATATCCATTGTAATCCTTCTTTTTTTGTGTCAGCTAATAAAAAGTGCCTGTAAATAATATATAAATAATATTAAGCAATATAAGTTCATTTTATGTTAATAATGACAAACCGAAAGTAATGATACATACTGTATTGTGGTTTCAATCCCATTCGTCTTCATAATGAAATTATTATCATCTCCAGGTTGCGCTGGTCTAGATGTCTCCAATACAAATGTAAAGGGACGAATGCATTTCTCTTGACTTACGAATTGTACATTCTTCGTAAATATATCTACAAATATATATCATATCGAATATATAAATCCAGAAATTAAGTCGAAAATAATCACATACGGAACACATACGGAAAAATTACAATCAAATGTTCAAATAGAATTACCTTTTAAGTCTAAATATGTTATCGGACTTTTTTCGTGTTCATCTTCAGGACGTATCCAAAAGTAAAGTCTAGTGTTTTTAAGCCAACACCATTTTCGACGCCAAGTTCCTAAGTTTGAAATATTCTCAAAGAGTGTTAAGAATCCGCGATGGTTTATCGATATCGAAAGTTTGCGCGATACACGCATTAGAAGTCCTTCCAGAGGAGCATGCGGCGAGACCTAATAAGAGAATGCATATTTATAATCAACACTTGTATACATGTTAGATTTAAATATAAATTTTTATCGTATTAAAAAGATTCACAATACACATACTCCATGCAAAGTGAATTGTTCACAATTTATATCATTGATCGTAATAGTCGCAGTTCCAGATAATTCAAAAGCAGGCGATCTGATTACGTGCGGTCCAGCTGGATTCTGTATATCCGGCATTACAAATTGATTTTTTTTCTTTAGCGTTTTATTTGTCGTCTATAAATAGATGCAACATTAAACATAATCATTATTACACATTTTATTATATGTTAAAATTTAAAAAAATATATATAAAGATCTTACTTTTATGTTATGATGATTAATGTGATACTTCTTTTCATGGGGCAAAAATTTTGGCTGTGTTTGCAAGGAATACACTTCGACATCAATTTTAAAATCACTATATAAATTTTCAAATTTCAACGTCGAAGTGAAACGAATGCAAAAGTCACCTGATTCAGCAGTAGCTGCTTGAGTGGCAACAATTTCGTCTAAATGATACATCAGGCAGACACAGTGAAGATATTTATCTGCAACAATTTATTACACAATTTACAATTATTATACAATTATTTTAAAACAGTTTTTTCACAATATTTTATAACAATAATAAAACTATATATTATTTTACACTTACCAAGACCCATATGTCGAATATATTCTGGTTTCAGTGATAATGTAATCGCTGAAATTGATAAGGCTCCACTTCCCACATCTGGTGAACCTGCCTTGACAGGTCTTAGCGTGCCTTCTCGTTTTAGTCTCTGCACTTCATTCAACGCAGCTTGTCGTTTACGAGCTAAATGTGAAAAAGAATATTTTTACGTTTATAATATTTATTTAATAGAGGTTTACATATTATCTATCCTTTCAATCATATCTAATATATACAAAATTCTGTATGTAGCATAAAAATAAAAACTTACTGGCAACAAGAAGAGCCCATTCACCTCCGACATGTTCACTAGAACCATTAAATTCTATACTAGCTTTGCATAAATTTAATGCTTTGCTAGCTTCTTCTATTTTCTTGTTTTGTGTGACAACTTCGTCCAATAATTTTTTCACTTTATTTTCCACTAACATTAATTCATCTTCACATTTATCTACTTCAGAATCTGAATCTGATTCCGTTTCTGATTTTTTAATTAAATAAGCTTTGGTCAACTAAAATTATGTCAAATGTCAAATATTTCCTATATTCATAGCTATATTAAAATATTTAAACTTACTTGAGACTGCTCTAGTCTATATTCACTAACAGTGCGTACTAATGGCATGCAGTTGCTACTATCATTCTTTAAACTCTCTTTTGAAGGTGAATGATGTCTATAATTTATGTATCTATAAAAATTAAAAATAATCTCTTAAAGAAAACAAAATTTTTATTTTAATAAAATCTGAAATATATGCAATTGACTGTACTTGAAACTATTACATGCCACCAATGGATATGTGACACTTTTATTTATTTTCGATGATGCTGGACCTTCCTCTTTTATATTATCTTCTATGTCGAGATATTCGTCCAAATTTTGGTCCATTTCATCTAATGTTGAAATATCTGATGTGCTATCTAAAAATCCTGTAAAGTTCTGCAATATGATTAAGAAATATTATTATACAATAATATAGAATAAATATTATTATATATAATAATATACATATACTATAATAGAAATATACATATAATCTAGAGTATAATATTAAATAATTTTTATACCTTTTTATTAAATGAGGAGTATTTGTTGAACACATTCAAAACAATACGTTCGAAAGATGAATGCTGTGTGCTTTCTCGATCACTTTCACTCGTCTCTCGATAACTTTCATCATTCTGCAAATATCCAAAAATGTGTAAATATTTCTCAATACATACTTGATCATTTTTATTTTACCTGAGTATAATCGGTGATTATTCGATGATCACTTTCAGTTTCAATTTTCTCATCAAGAGTATCTTCCATGTATAGATACTTATCCAAATATTCATTCATTTCTTGTGCTAAAATATCCGATGTGCTATCTGGTTCTATAGATCTCTGTAATATTATTAAAAAATATTTAATAATATAGAAATATTTTACAGTTTCTACTTTCTTTTTTATTATTCCACTGCTCTCTAGTCTTTTCCGAAATGACTGACAGTTCAATATAAATTCTCCTTTTAAAATAAATATTGTAAAATACCTTTGAATTTAATATTGGATCCGATAAATCGTCCCAATTGTTAATGGTTGAAGCTAAAGCTGCTAATCGATCGAGTCTAGCACCTCTTTTAATCGGTTTATGTTCAGTATCAATTTCTTCTGCATTGAATTTCTCTTCAGTCCTATGTATTGGAGACCCAGGAGTATCTTCTGAAAAAAATTATATATTCATTTATATACAAATTATATATTCATTTATATATCCATATAATAAAAGTTAACATAATTGTTCTCTAGAGATAGACCTATGAATTAAAGAATTAAAAAAGAAATAAGAAAGGAAATGCAATTGTGCATATTATGTATATATTTTAGCCTGTATTTTAGACATGCTCATATATTTTTTATCAGTGAATAAATTTTTATAGGAATATGGATTATGTGAAGATATAAGTGTTTAAATAGTAATATCAGCAAAAGAAGACTCTATTACTATTAAGATTCTCAAATATAAACTATTATCAATCGGTGTCTAATTTATATTCATTTTATTTTTATATATAACTACTATTTACCAGTTGTAAAAACTTGGAAAATTATATTACTAGAATATAATTTTCCAAGTTTTTACAACTGGAGTGTACATTATCAAGTTTCAAATTCTTCATTATTTTCTTTATTATTTTGTTCATTATTCTCAGATGTGTTATTTTCAGACTGAAGAAATGTATCAGAAGATTTTATAAAATTATTAAATCTCGCTAAAAGAAAAGTGAATAATTGTTGATTATATAACTTTGTGATTTATTATGTAATAAATATTTTTAACTGCACTATTTAAATTATACATAAAATCTAGAAAAAAATGTATAGAAAAAAATACTACCTGTTATTTGTTGAATATTTTCTTTCAAAGGATTCCTTTCTTTAATATCATGTCCTGCATTAATTAATTGTTCGTTCAATTTCTCTGTTTGTGCTGCAGCTCGTCCCAACATGCGCTATTTATCAATATATACATATATAATACATATATAATATATAATAAAAATAATACTAAGAAAAATACTTTGGTGCATATATTAATAATAATAGATATTATAACTAATAAATATTCTTTTGATATTTAATATTACTTACTCTTTTGATATAATAATATTACTTAATATAAAATGACTTTTAAATATAACAATAATAAAAATAATTTCAATATATTGCCACACAATAACATACTTTTTTCTTAAAAAAGAAAAAAAAGTTATCTAGAGATCGATTGAGTAGAAATCCACTCATGGATATAATCGAGAAATCGTAATTATGCTTATGTTCCAAAATTCCATATATATATCTAGGTAGCAAGCACATGTCATTTTGATGTTTCAAATTAATCATTCACTGACTATTCTTGACGTCACGAATTGACGTTTTTGACGTAAAAGTGACAGTCTAATGTCACAGATTCTTGATGTCATGACATGTACCGCATTTTGACGTTATAAAATGTACCATATTTTGATGTTTTTTTCTTAACATAATATATTTAATAGTGTCAAATAAAGCATTGTCTAAAAGTGAATCAGCATTATCACTAAAAAACAATAATGATTAGTCACTGATTACAGCAATTATAAGTACAGCATTCTAAATCAGTGATATTTTATTAAAAGAATCAGTTAATAATTTTGACTATTTCAATAATATCTATTTCAGTAATATCTCAGTAATATTTCTTTCGTTATTGCCAGTAATGTTAAACTACAATTCATCTCTCTATCTATTTCTATTAAATATGATATAAATATAAAAATAAATAAATATATATAAATATAAATAAATGTATAATATATAACATTAAAAATTTTATTTATAAAATTTTACTAAATATTTATTATATTAAAAATTTTATATTATTTATATTACATATATATTGAACTTGTTATTTTAAATAAATAATGAATGATTAATTTTTATTAAGTAACCAGATATTTTATTTGTCAGACTTATAAAATCGATTTAATATCTGAAGTCTCTTTATTGAGATTGTATAAGAAATTAAATCGAAGTAATATTTCTAATTTTATCTGTCTTTCTTTGCAAACTTTATATAATACTCATAACTAAAATTAAAACGAGAGAGATAGCGCTTATAGCGGTAAACGAACGAACTAGCGATTATTGGTTTTACAATGAAATTTATTGGTTTTACAGTGAATTTTATTTTAACAATTGTTAAAATCTGATCGCAAAAGTCATGTTATATAAAAAATTTTAAAAGATTTTTTTATTATGGAATCGATGTACTAACTAATGATATTAATAATAAAATAATCGTCACTTCATGACTGAAAAATGACGTCAAAATAATGTCATATCAAGACGTCAATATAAAGTCATGTAACAAATTAGTCATTTTGAGGACATATGACCAAAAATGACAGTTTGAAACGTCAAAATGACATGTGCTTGCTACATGGATAGTACTCCTATATTGCCAGTTCTGTAGAAGGAATGAGCGAAAACATTACGATGGCTTCTCTCTCTCTCGCACGGTTAGATGACGTAGCATTTTGCGCACGCGTCAAATATATATATATATATATATATATATATATATATGTGTATGCCATATATGTGCCATATATTCCAGGTAGCAAGATGACGTCTAAAGACGTCTATGACGTAATTAAGACGTTATTAAGATGTCATTTGCCATGGTCCGTATTCAGAACGCGCTTACAAAGATGTTAGCGCGTTGTTATCCAATAGAAAAACTTGTTTTATGTAATACAAACACTTCTATTGGATAACAACGCGCTAACATCTTTGTAAGCGCGTTCTGAATACGGACCATATATATATTTGACGCATGCGCAAAATGCTACGTTATCTAACCGTGTGAGAGAGAGAAGCTATCATCTGCACCGTAATGTTTTCTTCTTACAGAACTGGCAATATAGGAGTACTATATATATGCAAAATTCACTGCCAGTGCTGAAAATATATAATATACATAACGTGAATTGTAGATTTTCAGCGCTGGCAGTGAATTTTGGAACACGCTCCAAGTCGTGATATATATATATATATATATATATATATATATATATGTATATGTATATGTGAATATTCGTGTTCGAGCATTGCTCTGATTAAAAAAAAAAAAAGTTTCTTACTTGTACGATGGGCTCCATTGTTTGAAAAATCACGTTTTACTTTCACCAAATTCCTTCACAAATATTCCGAACATAAAAGGTATTGAAATAATTCCGAAGAATCGAGATGTGATCTTTGTTCTGCAAAAGAAACAAAAGAATTATTTACTACCTACTACTGTATTTCTAATCGTTGTATTCAAATATAAGCGCCTTAGGACCTGAGCAGAAAGATGGCTGTGGTCGTAGTCATAGTCGTAGTGATCTAAGACAGTCGTAATTGTAGACGTAAGTAACGCACAAGCTTTGGCTTAACGTATAAAAATACTACACCACGGTGACCACGGTGCTACGATATTAATCGAAAGTAAGTACATATCCCTAGCGAAAATGAATATTCGGAGCGTAAGCCGAATGTAAGAAAGTGTAATAGAAGCGTAAACCAAGCTCCTAAGAAACGTAAATTGAAACGTCGAAGCGTAAACAAAGCGTTTAACGCTTCATTTACGTTTCGGCGTTTCAATTTACGCTTCTTAGGAGCTTCGTTTACGCTTCTATTACACTTTCTTACATTCGGCTTACGCTCCGAATATTCATTTTCGCTAGGGATCTTAATAATTTTTAAGTAAATAATCAGTAATCATATTTAATCGTCCAAATTTATTGTTTAACTGCAAAAAGTAAATAAGATTTTTATTAAGAAGTTCCGAGTTTTATTATGAAGTAATGGTCATTACTTTTATTCTTAATAGACTTTCATAATAAAAACTTAATAAAAATCTTATTTAGTTTTAGCAGTTAAATGATAAATTTAGACGATTAAATATGATTACTCTTTATTTACTTAAAAATTATTAAGATATTTACTCACTTTCGGTTAATACTACGGTTAGCACCATGATCACCGTGGTGTAGTATTTTTATACGTTAAGCCAAAGCTTGTGCGTTACTTACGTCTACAATTACGACTGTCTTAGATCACTATGACTACGACTACGACTCCACGACCATCTTTCTGCTCAAGTCCTTAAGGTGCTTTTTCATGATAACGCTCGTCGCTCGATTCGAGCTTCAAAACTGGTCACGTGACCAATTTTATCTGTGAAAGGGGAAATAGCAGCGTCAAGTCAAGCGTCAACGTTTGAACGTCGAGGTCAACTAAAGAAGACAACTAAACACAGCAGTTCTTCAAATTGACTTGTCATACGCAAATAATTGTCGAATTTGTTCTCGTGCAAGGAAAGCGTAGGAAATATGGCTTCATAAAATCCATGCAAGTGTCGTAATTGATATAGCGGATAAACCCAAAACACAGTTTAACCGATTACGACAGTAGACGAAAATCAAGGTCCTAAGTTTACAATGCGCATGCGCATTTATTATTATTATATATATATATATATTTATTATTATATATATGTATATATATATATAATAATGTTATTATATTATATATATATATATATAAATAAATATATATATATATATATATATATATATATACACTACTCAAAAGAAAATAGGGAATACTTTTTGTATATCGAAAAATGGGCTATTTTCAAACGATTGTAACTCAGCGAAAAATGATCATACAAAAATTTTAAAAAAAGCGTTTTGAAGCTCGAAGTTTCAACTTTAACGTACAATCGATAGTTTTTAAAGATCTTTTTATGTTTTCACTACTATGCCTTAAAAAAGGACACACCGTTTTCTTCCTTAAAATTACGTATTTTTAACGTTCTATAGCTAGATAAGAAAAATTCTCTCAATAAATTCAACTCAATTTGTAAAAAGCATAACACTTTCTCTACAAAATGCTTTTTTTAAAACTTTCCTACGATTTTTTTGGCTGAGTTACTGACTTTGAAGCTAAACCTGTATTTTTCAGAGTAATTGTCGTTATTCGACGAAAAATCATCGTACGATATTTTTAAAAATAGCATTTTTAAGCATGAAGCTTCAGCTTTAACGCGCTATCGATAGTTTTAAAAAATTTCTTTATCTTTTCAGTCCTATGCTCTAAGAAAGAAACACTGTTTTTTCCTTAAAATTACACATTTTCGACATTCTGCAGTTGCTATAAAAATTTTTTTCTTAAAAAATTTATATCAATCTCCGTAAAAACAACTTTTTTTCTACAAAATTCTATTTTTAAAACTTATCTACGATTTTTTTTGGCCGAGTTACATGTCTTTAAAAACAACCTTAAATTTTATTAAAAAATGACGTTTACCGCCGGCATTAGCGTTACTCAATGTGCACTACGTGGAGGTTGCCGGTCGGGTTTGCACATCGTGTATGTATGTGTGCGTGTGTGTCACACAGCAGATATAAGGATCCCGCAGTTCGTCACTTCTGCAGTATTTAACGACTCCAAACCCTCTCTGCTGTATATATGTGTGTGTTTAGTATCGTGTATTGCCTCCTCTCTGTTCAATTACAGCTTCTAATCATTCTCGCATGTTTATGCATCTCCGAATTAATTCCTGCAGAATTTCGTTCCAAATTTGTTTCAACATTTCCGCTAAGTCATTGAAGTTTTGCGGCTGTTGTTCTCGACATTTTAATTGTCGTTCCATCTCGTCCCATATATGCTCGATTGGATTTAAGTCCGGGCTGTTTGCGGGATGGTCCAGCAACGTAATGTTGTGTTTCTGAAGAAAACGGCAAGTTATGAGGATGAGCGTTGTCATGCATAAATATGAAATTTCGATGATGGGGAGACAAAACGTGAGGTCGCAAAACATCATTTACGTATCGCCCACTCGTTATTGCTGGAGGTGGCAGGATTATCAAATCAGTTCGTCTTCTAACTGATATACACCCCCATACTAATGCGAGCGCATAATGGAACCGCCATTATGCGCTCGCATTGACATAATGCAACGCCGATCGTATCGTTCATTTCGACGATGCCCAAGCGTCATTGCCATAAAGGCAAAAACGCGACTCGTCGGAGAAGTATACATTTCTCCATTCTCTCTCAGTCCATAGGATATGATCGCGCGCAAATTGCAGGCGGACTTGACGATGTGCAATTGTTAATCTCGGCACTCGCGCACAAGAACAAGATCGAAGCCTGTCTTCTCTTAAACGATTACGAATCGTTCGATCGGATACATTTAAATGATTAATTTCCTGGGAAACACACCTTGCAGTTATTATTCGTCTTTGTAACACATGGCGAATAATTTCTCGATTTTGTCTTTCCGTCGTCATTCGACGACGACCACTGCGTTGACGTCTTGCATAATGTCCTGTCTCTTGATATCGTGACCACGCTCTACTCACTACCGAAACAGACACTTCAATACGTTGCGTTCAATACATAACACATGCGAAAGCCTTCTTCCAGAAGTGCAATTATCTGCAACTTCTGTTACTGATAAATGTGTACGCGGCATTTTCGTGTAAAAATTTCGCCGAAAATTTCGTCTCGCTTATCGCACTGTGAGACTCGCCTGCGTACTAAACATTTAGATATTTGTTTTAATCTAATTGTTCGAAAATATTCCACGTAATGTAGTGTGTATAATAATGTTAGTACATGTGACCAACATTAGTGATAAATGTGTACGTGTCTGACGTTCTTTTTCGCAAGGTATCCTGCTTTGCTACTTTTTCTGCCACTGAGCGTCGAGCGCGGGAATTATGGTTTTATATCACTGCCGTTTAATTTTTTTTTAATTAAAAAAAAATTTTATTCATTAAAACATCGATTAAAAATATCAATTTATATATAATATAAACGTACACATACAAGTTAGTAGTTTATTTACTTACGGAGTAGTATACGTGATCCTCCTTTCCGATTCTGTGAAATTGTGTGAGAGGTTCTATGATCTACTACGGCTGCATTAGTTGTGTACGTGCAGCGAGCAGGGATATAAGATTGGCTCCGCAAGCACATGCCACGCGTAGTGGAGAGGGTAAGTTCATACAACCTGTGAACTGTGAGAACATCATATATATAGTACTCCTATATTGCCAGTTCTGTAGGAGAAATGAGCGAAAACATCGGTGCAGATGATAGCTTCTCTCTCTCGCACATTTGGCGGTACACTTTGCACATGCGTCAAATATATATATGGCATATATATGGCATATATATATATATATATATATATATATATATATACAGAGTGTCCGATTCATGAGGGACCAAACGAAAAGTGATGATAGATTGGGTCAAACTAAGAAGAATAGTCCTCCTCTACCATTTTGCAAAATTCGCAATAATTACACAGGCCCAAAAAAAAGTACCCTGTGCTGGCGATCTGACTAAGCTAGTCTTATGTATTTTGACCCGCTGAATTCGAATCTGACGTCAAAATTGCTCCATCACGTCACATTTTTTTTTAAATCTCAAAAATAGATGAAAATTTCGTAAAAATCGAGGGGAATAAGACTGCGCTTCTTGAAGAAAAAGTTATCGAAATCATATTTTAATGTATTTTCAGACATTGTAAATCCAAATCCGACCTAGAATATAAACGTTGTACTCAATTTATGATGCGAGCTGGACCTAATGCCCGCATAATGTGTCTTACGATCGTTTGCGCATTCTTTTATCTTCAAATAACCTGTGAAGTAGATTTCTCTGAAGTAGATTCCTCTTTTCTTTCTGCTATATTTTCTCTTTTTAACATCCAACACAAATCAGCCATTTTCATCCCATGATATTGGCGTTCCATTTCTTTAATATATATATATATATATATTAAAAAAATGGAGCGCCGATATCAAGGACAATGAGATGAAAATATGATGGCTGATTTTTGTTGGATGTTAAAAAGAGAAAATATTGTAGAAAGAAAAAAGCGTAAGAGAAATTCACTTCACAAGGCATTTGAAGATAAAAAAGTGCATAAGCGCAGACGATCATAAGACACATTATTCGGGCATTAGGTCCAGTTCGCATCATAAATTGAGCACAACGTTTATATTCTAGGTCGGATTTGGATTTATAATGTCTGAAAATACATACATATACCTACATGCATACATATGTATGTATGCATATATACATACATGCATACATACATATGATGATAGATTGGGTCAAACTAAGAAGAATAGCCTCTACCATTTTGCAAAATTCGCAATAATTATTAAGTAATAAGTAAAAAGCGATCTACCCCCATACAGCATATGAACATTGAATAAACATTTCAGAAACATTGCAATACAATTTTGCAATGTTGCATCAAGATTATAAAATATAGATTCAACGTTGAAAATAAATTACAGAAATGTCTAATGTCCGCTGAATTGCAATGTCTTGTAGATATAGCAATTCAACATTCAAAAAACATTTATTTAATATTGATTTAATGTTGATTTAATATTGATTTATATTGACTTAATGGTTGCTTAGCAAAACATTTTTTTACAATTGTTAAAAGTTTTCTGTGTTAAGATTAGATTTTTTTAAGTCTAAAAAATTAATCCAGTCTCAATTTAAGAAAACTTTTAATAGTTGTAAATAAAATGTTCTACTAACATATACAACTATATATATTATGCGATTTCATAATAAATACCCAAGTAGCACATATTCGTTTCAAAAACGTTTCACAAATGTTTCTTCGAAACGTTTTATAACCGACTCTTGAAAACGTTTTTGATTGGTTAAAATGTCCTCTTGAAGAACGTTAAGAGATACGTTTTTAAAATACATTTTTTTCTTTTATTCGTAAAACATTTGGTTTTTACGGAATTAATAAAGAATGCATTCATACACATTCTCTGAAAATGTTTATTCACCGGACATGTTCGACTTATAAAATTGATTTAATATCTGAAATTCCTCTATTGAAATTCTATCAAAATTTAAATTGAAGTGATTTTTAATTTTATCTGTCGTCTTTTGCAAGCTTTATATAATCCTCATGAAAACTTAAGTGCGAGAAAAATAGCGCATCGTAGCGGTAAACAAACGAACTAGCGTATGAACTACTGATATCAGTAATCTCTAGTTGATAGAATTTCAATAGAGGAATTTCAGATATTAAATCAATTTTATAAGTCGGACATGTCCAGCGAATAATCATTTTTAGAGAATGTGTATAAATGCATTCTTTATTAATTCCGTAAAAACCAAATGTTTTACGAATAAAAGAAAAAAATGTATTTTAAACATAAATGTTTTTTAATGTTTTTTTTATTAGAAAAAAAACGTATCTCTTAATGTTTTTCAAGTGGACATTTTAACCAATCAGAAACGTTTTTAAGAGTTGGTTATAAAACGTTTCGAAGAAACATTTGTGAAACATTTTTGAAACAAATTAATATGTGCTACCCCTGGGTAACTTCATAATAAAATATTACATACATAATATTATATACATAATAAAATATTAAATTTGTATAAAGATGTTTTATTTAAAAAATATAATATATATATATATATATATATATATATACTATATACACATATATATTCATTTATATATACAATTATTTTGAATATCAAGTAAAATAAAAAAATAAATAATAAGAATAATATAATAAATATTTGAATATTGTTTCAATGTTGTAACAATATAAAGAATCAATGTAGAAAAATCAACATAGATTTTCAATGTTGTGAAAATATTCATACTTCAACATTCAACATTGCAACGTTTCAGCAACGTTATTTCAACTTTCTGTGCTGTATGGGACCGCTTCTCATGCGGAACATTTTGGCTTATTACTTAATAATTATTGCGAATTTTGCAAAATGGTAGAGGACTATTCTTCTTAGTTTGACCCAATCTATCATCACTTTTCGTTTGGTTCCTCACGAATCGGACTACCTATTTACTACCGTCAACTAAATGTGCGAGAGAGAAGCTATCGTCTGCACCGTGATGTTTTCGCTCATTTCTCCTACAGAACCGGCAATATAGGAGTACTATATATATGTTGATCAGTCAACCATTTCTGGTTACTCTAGCCACAGGTCGTTGTGGGTGTGGTCAATCGCAACGTGGCACTCCCAGTAAGTGGTGCTTCTGAATGTACACTCTGCGACAACGATTCGTTCCGTGATTCCTCTCGCGGGGCAAGGGAAGCGTAGCCTCTGACCAATCAGCCACTGTCATGCTACCAGCATGCTTCTACGCTCCCCTTGCCCCGCGAGAGAGGGGTCGAGAAACGAATCGTTGTCGCGCAGTGTATTCATTGTGACTATCAATACGAATTGTGATTGGCTTCTGTTTTTCTATCAAGATGTAAATGCGCCCTAAGGATAAGTTCTCATATGACGCTCAACACTTTTTAGCATCAAAAGATATCACATTTATAAAAAAATAGTCTTATTGAATGTTTGTTTTATAAAATATTCTATGAATATCGAATATCATATATCGAAAAACGTAATCTCTGCCTAAAAATTGATCGTGATATCTTACATCGTGAAATATGCATAACATATATGACCTTACTTAAAATCATGAAGTATTAAATATTTTTTTGCTGCTTCTTAAATTATAATTACAAATAGATATTACAAAATATTTTTCAAAGCTATAAACTTAAAAAAGAAATCGTTTTATGTAGAGATAGGATGGATATATTTAATTAAATACAAAAGAGTTGGATATATATGTACTTAACAATCCTTATGCTACAAAAAATATCCTTAATTATCGTTTTATCAATTAGTTTTTTATGGTTTTAAATCTTAATTAAGAGATAATTATAAGTTATCTTTATATAATTAATCAAGTTGTATACATAATTATTAGTATATAAAATCGTAATTTTACACATATAAATATTACTATGTTAATGAAGATTAATCTATTTAGTCTATTTACAATTTTTTTCATGTGTATATAATACTATAAAAATATCGGAATACAATTACAATAATATCAAAGTCCCTCTTTCAGTGCAAACAAAATATTATTCAAGATGCAATTCATATCAATATAAATTAATATATATATATACATATTATATATATACATATATATATATATATATGTGTATATATCGAATACTTAATATATACATGTGTATGTATTAAATATATTGATATAAGAATTTAGCGGGTAAATTTTCATAATTTTGTTTGCTTGTTACATATTATTTTTATAAATGTTATTATCAATAAGGTATTAAGTATATCTTTAAATGTTTTTGTTTCATTATGTCTCTATATAAGATTGTATAAGATTACAAATTGCATTAAATTAATTAGTAAAAAATCAATCAATTAATCAATTAAACAATTATATTAAAATAAAGCATTATTATTCGTAAAAATATATAAAATATATTGTGAACGTGAAAATTCAAGCTTGACCTAAAGTTCTACTACATTTCACATCCTTTCATATGTAATATTTGCATTATTCGTATTTAAACATTTGTACCATGTTATATATCTAACAAATGCATGTACTTAAACTCGACGAATAAAATTATTTTGCTAAACATGTTAAACGAAATACTTTATCCTATATATTTCAATAAGTAATACATAATACATCATTGCTCGTCTCTTATCACAAAAATCGATTTGAACGTACCTGAATACGTTGCTCGAGATTAACAAGTTTAAACTGGATTTCTAAATAATCCCCAAGCTCTAATTAAACTTAGAGTTTTATTCAATTTCGACATCCATTGTAATCCTTCTTCTTTTGTGTCAGCTAATAAAAAGTGCCTATAAATAATATAATAATAAATATAATAAATATATAAATATAATAAATATATAAATAATAATAAATATATAAATATATAAAAATAATATATAAATATAATAGTATTAAGTATTATAAGTTCATTTTATGTTAATGATAAGCCGAAAAATAATGATACATACTGTATTGTGGTTTCAATCCCATTCGTCTTCATAATGAGACTATTATCATCTCCGGGTTGTGCTGGTCTAGATGTCTCCAACATAAATGTAAAGGGACGAGCGCATTTTTCTCGATTTACGAATTGTACATTCTTCGTAACTACACCTACAGATACATAGCATATTCAATAGATAAATCCAGAAATTAAGTAAAAAATAACCAGGCATACAGAAAAATTACAATCAAATGTTCAAATAGAATTACCTTCTAAATCTAGATATGATATCGGACTTTTCTTGTGTTCGTCCTCAGGATGTATCCAAAAGTAAAGTCTAGCGTCTTTAAGCCAACACCATCTTCGACGCCAAGCTCCTAAGTTTGAAATATCCTCAAAGAGTGTCAAGAATCCGCGATGCTCTACCGATACCGAAAGTTTGCGCGATACACGCATTCGTAGAAGTCCTTCCAGAGGAGCATGCGGCGAGACCTAATAAGAGAATGCATATTTATAATCAACACTTGTATACATGTTAGATTTAAATATAAATTTTTATCGTATTAAAAAGATTCACAATACACATACTCCATGCAAAGTGAATTGTTCACAATTTATATCATTGATCGTAATAGTCGCAGTTCCAGATAATTCAAAAGCAGGTGATCTGATTACGTGCGGTCCAGCTGGACTCTGTATATCCGGCATTACAAATTGACTTTTTTTCTTTGGCGTCTTATTTGTCGTCTATAAATAGATGCAACATTAAACATAATCATTATTACACATTTTATTACATGTTATAATTTAAAAAAATATATATAAAGATCTTACTTTTATGTTATGATGATTAATGTGATACTTCTTTTCATGGGGCAAAAATTTTGGCTGTGTTTGCAAGGAATACACTTCGACATCAATTTTAAAATCACTATATAAATTTTCAAATTTCAACATCGAAGTGAAACGAATGCAAGAGTCACCTGGTTCAGCAGTAGCTGCTTGAGTGGCAACCATTTCGCCTAAATGATACATTAGGCAGACACAGTGAAGATATTTATCTGCAACAATTTATACAATTATTTTAAAACAATTTTTTCATATTTTATAACAATAATAAAACTATATATTACTTTACACTTACCAAGACCCATATGTCGAATATATTCTGGTTTTAGTGATAATGTAATCGCTGAAATTGATAAGGCTCCACTCCCCACATCTGGTGAACCTGCCTTGACAGGTCTTAGCGTGCCTTCTCGTTTTAATCTCTGCACTTCATTCAACGCAGCTTGTCGTTTACGAGCTAAATGTGAAAAAGAATATTTTTATGTTTATAATATTTATTTAATAAAGGTTTACATATTATCTATCTTTTCAATCATATTTAATATATACAAAATTCTGTATGTAGTATAAAAATAAAAACTTACTGGCAACAAGAAGAGCCCATTCACCTCCGACATGTTCACTAGAACCATTAAATTCTATACTAGCTTTGCATAAATTTAATGCTTTGCTAGCTTCTTCTATTTTCTTGTTTTGTGTGACAACTTCGTCCAATAATTTTTTCACTTTATTTTCTACCAGCACTGATTCATCTTCACATTTCTGTATATCAGAAGCCAGATCTGATCCTGCTTCTGGTTTTGTAGCTGAATGAGCTTTAGTCAGCTAAAATTATAAAAATGCCATAAATATTTTCTATTCATAGATATATTAAAATATCTCAACTTACCTGAGATTGTTCCCGTCTATATGCACTAACAGTGCGTACTAATGGTTTGCATTTGCCACTATCTTCTAAACTATCTTTTAGAGGTGAACGATATCTGTGAAATTAAAAATCGTTTTTTAAAGAAAACGAAACTTTTATCTTAAAATCTATAAAATATATGCAATTGATTATACTTGAAACTGTTATGCGTCACTAATGGAGATCTGCCACCTTTATTTACTTTCGGTGGTGTTGGACCTTCCTCTTTCACATTATTATCTTCCATGTCGAGACACTCGTCCAAATATTGATCCATTTCGTCTAGTGCTGAAATATCCGATGTAGTGCTATCTGGATCTGGTTCTATAGATCTCTGTAATATTATTAAGAAATATTTAATAATATAGAATTATATAATATGTAATCTATAGTATAATATTGAATGATTCTTGTACCTTTTTATTAAACAATGAGCGTTCGTTAAACGCATTCAAAACAGTACGCCCTAAACTCGTGCGTCCGAACGACGAATTCTGTGTGCTTTCTCGATCACTTTCAGTCTCTTGATCAGTTTCATTGTTCTGCAAAATATTCAAGAATGTATAAAAATATTTCTCAATATATACACTCGTTTATTTTTATTTTACCTGAATGTAATAATCGGCTTCAGTTGTCGTTTCGCTTTCAGTTTCAGTTTTCTCATCAAGAGTAGCTGTCACAGGCTCGGTACTATCAACAGTATATTCTGAATCAACTTCACTTTCTGTAACTTCGATGTCAGATAAATTTGGGTAAAGGGATCCTGCTTTCGGAATGCATACACGGATACGTTTAACATCGGAAAAAGTTTTATTCGAATGTTGAACCTTAGGTGGACTTCCAACAACTGTAAAATATATTAAGAAAAATGAATCAGTATTATATTTTATATACACGAGAAACATAATATGAGAATTAAAAAAAGAAATGTTTTTTTTTATTACCTTGTCTTTTTATCGGGGATTTACTATGATATGACACAATCTCAGGTTGTGTTGGTGGTAGTGGCGGTGGTGGCGGTGGAGTGATGTGATCCTATATTAGATAAATATATAATTTATAATTAATGAATATAAACATATTTATATGTATATATATATCCTGTAAGTTATAAAATTTAATTTTACCGGAGCAGGAGTCGGTTTCACGGGACAAATCGGCGAACTTTTTGGGGAGGTTGATTTGCCACCTCCTTCGCTACTTTCGCTCGTTCTAACACAGGATCCAGCAGCGGCACGAGCAATCTCCTTATTGTTATTAAATCGCGAGCGTAGCATATTTAATTCACGCTGTCTCTCGTTATAAGTGGCTTGTAAGATATGATTTTCCATTTCTCCTACTTTGTTTTTATTGCTACCTTGTTCAAATACTGCACGTTGTTCAAGAACCGAGAAGCTTTTTGAAGTGTCATTTCGATTATTCACATCATGAACAACCGAATTGCTTATATTAGATCCTGATTGCATATTAAACTTATTACTCTCTTGTAATTTCTTAGGCGGTATCGACATCGTAAGCGGTGCTTTTGGTATTAGTGGTGCCTCTCCTTTGTTTCGCTCAAAAAACGCCATTCTTTCGGCGACCGACATTTGAGTAGGATCTTTCGTCTTGGTATCCATGTTTTTAGCTTCAAACATTGATGCTTTACTTAACACTGAACCTGATGATTGGACTAAAGTTTTTGGCGAGCCGTTAAATCCAGTTCTCGATGGTAGTCGAGAACTGCTATTTGTATTTGCGCCTTTCACAATATTTTCGGGAGTATTAGAATTGCTAGTGCTGTCTTCTGTATTCTTGTTTCTCGGTGAACAATCAAATTTCTCAGATGAGATTCGCTTCTTTTCCATCTGAATATTACTCGTGAGTTTCTTAGGTGATAAATGATTTGTTGTCACATTTGTTGATCCCTGAGAACAATGCTTATAGTCATACACAAGGCGAGAATTGCTTTTCGTACGACTAAAGCCTTGAGCCTCCTGTAAACGTTTAGCTATCCAAATATAATCGTTTATGCTAATTCTTATGCTAATTGCCAATTCTTTTTTCCTTTATCAAAAATATCAAAGTATTGAAAAAAAATATCAAAGTATCAAAGAAATAAATATAGAAAAAATATCAAAGTATAGAAAAGTATAATATAAAAAATACACAAAAAAAATTTATATAGCATAAACAATTGTACAAAGAAATTTACAAAGCTTTAGTCTCCTTCGTCTTTTAAAGAGAAAATTAAAATAAATTATTTTTTACCAAATTTTCTAATACAGTTTTATCCCACTTTAATTGTTTAACTGGACTAGCATCTTTGCTTTTTGTCTCATTACTAACAGCAACCCATTTGTAATTTTCACTTGTGCTTGGTTGTGGTTCTACATTCTTAACTTGCTCATTAAACTTGGCTTGTATTTTTTCTGTTTTGTTACTTACTGATTTAGCCTATAAGAATAATACATAATTGTGCATGTTACAATTGTGTATAAATTTAATTACTTTTATTCTCCATTATTCTACGTTATTCTACATTATCCTACATTATTCGACATTATTCTACGTTATTTTATTTTCTCTTCTTTTTATTATGTTTTACATAAAAAATTTTTCTTTATTTCTACAATTTCTAATTCTTCTTTTATTATTATTCCTTCATTCTTTTTACAAATGACGACACTTCAACATATAAATTCTTTTAAAATAAATATTGTAAAATACCTTCGAATTTAATATTGGATGCGATAAATCATCTTCCCAATTGTTAATAGTTGAAGCTAAAGCTGCTAATCGATCGAGTCTAGCACCTCTTTTAATTGGTTTATGTTCAGTATCAATTTCTTCTGCATTGAATTTCTCTTCAGTCCTATGTATTGGGGATCCAAGAGTATTATCCTCTGAAAAAGACAAATTATATGTTCATTTATATATTCATAGAATAAAAGTTAACATAATTGTTCTCTAGAAATAAACCTGTAAATTAAAGAAATAAAAAAGGAAATGTAATCATGCATATTATGTATATTTTACCCATTATGTATATTTTAGACATGCTCCTATACTCATTGTTAGTAAACAAAATTTGGGAATACTACGAATTATATGAAGATATAAGTGTATAAATATGAAAATATCAACAAAAATTAGAATCTACTACAAGGTTCAAGATAAATATACATTACTATCAATCAGTGTCTAATTTATATTCACTTAATTCGACTTAATTTTTTATATATAAAATTACTATTTACCAGAATATAATTTTCCAAGTCTTTGCAACTTGGAACGCACGTTATATGTTCCAAATTCATCATTTTCTTTATTATTTTGTTCATTATTCTCAGATGTATCATTTTCAGGATGAAGAAATATGTCAGAAGATTTTATAGGAGTTTTAGCTGCAGTTGCCTTTGGTGATTTAATTGAAATTTCATTTGTTTCTGCTGTTGCTTTTGGTGATTTGACTGAAATTTCATTTACCACTGCTGTTGCTGCTGCTACTGAATAAATATAAAGCTATATGGCAATTGTCTCAATATAAGAAGTTAATAGTTTATATATTTAACTCTGCGATTTATTATATAATAAATATTTTTAACTGTACCATTTAAATTATATATAAAAAATCTAAAAAAAGAATGTATAGAAAAATATATTACCTGTTAGTTGTTCTAGCTGAACATTTCCTTTTGAAGGACTTTTTTTAATATCATGTCCTGCATTAATTAATTGTTCATTCAATTTCTCTCTCCGTGCTTTAGCACGTTCCAACATACGCTGTTTATCAATATATACATATATAATTGGAGTATACAAATAAAAATAATAATAAAGAAATACTTTTGTGCACATTATAATAAATATTCTTTTGATATTTAATGATATAATAATGTTTCTAACATGAAATGACATTTAAATACTACAAATGAATATAATAATAATTTCAATATATTGCACACAATCGAATATCTTCCCCCCCCCCAAAAAAAAAAAGTTATTTAAAGATCGATTGAATAGAAACCATTCATGAATATAATAAAGGTATTGTAACTACGTCGCGATATGTCAATATGTATCCATATGTATTTATCTGATTAGAGGAAAAAAAGATTCTTACTTGTACGAAAGGCTCCATTTATTTTGAGAAATCAAGTCTGCCTTCACCGAAATTCCTTCACGAAACAAGAATTTATTTCCGAGACAAAAAGACACTACTTCTTGAAACGACACCAAAGGATCGAGGTGCGGCTTTTATCCTGCAACGTACAAAAGGACCACCTTTATTTCTGACCGTTGGATTTAAACACAAGCGCCATACTGCTCGACGGGGGGGACAAAAGAGAGAAAGTGAGAGAGAGAGGGAAAAACGGATGAAGAATGAATCCTCACTGGTGATTCTCGGGAAGTCTCGTGTCTGATATGTCAAACAGATAAAAAGCGTATCGCAAAAAACATACATCAAAAAATGACTTTTTACTTCGCGAAAACACACGATTCTTTATTTTTCTCGCACGAATAAAATTATTTGCCTTTAATATCACACGATTATACCTGGTTACGCTTTTCCAGTTCTTACATTCGTATTTTTAGACGAAATGAATGTACATACATATATGCATGCTTTAAATAGGAAAGGGAAAAAATGCATACAATAAAACGAATAAACTTAATATCGCGAAGAGTTCTCGTCAGAAGAAAATGTCAAACCTGAGCGTTTTAATTCAGTGGCAAATTACGACGAACAGACGCGCACTTTCATGTTAAGACTGAGATGCGTAGAGACGCCAAGCAACGAAAAGCTACAGCGCAGTGACGTAACTACAAATTTCCTCACTCTTAAGCAAAATAATTAAAACTTGCTCTTTTTACTTTATCTGCAACATATTAAAAAGAAATTTAAGATAAAAATCTGTGCAGTTTTTTATAAATATGCCTACAATTGAGAACGAACATGAATACGTTTTAATTCTTTATTGAAATCTGATTTTTATGAAACATCTTATTCACATTTAATAGTACATCACTGATGCAATCCTACGCTTTGACCCAACGGTTTGAAATCGCGCTTCCCGATTGGTCCGCGGGGGACCAATGCTTTCACGTCATACGTATAAATTATAAATTTAAAAATTCAAATTTTTTACGGTTCGGACTAGATTGTTCGAAATGTTTGATTTAAAAATAAATTAAACAGCACACAATTGTCGTAAATTATCTAAGGCACTTTTCTTCCTAATTATAAATTATAAAAATTTTATTGACTAAGATAAAATATGAAGTATCACAAATAGATTTAATTATATATAACATGTCAATAGATAGATTAGAGTCCGTTATCCCCGTGGAATATTTATATCATATTTTGGGATAGTAGTTTTTTTTCGTCATACATGGGATGATTCGTCTCCGGTATCAGCAGCCATAGCTTCACGATTTTCGTATGCCCAAAAACCATGAAACTCGATTAAAATACTGACCATCGTGTCACCTTGTCCACTTGCAATCAGAATATTTTACAATTTAGCAGTCTAATATATTTTTTTATCATAATATATTGTATACAATATTTTATACCAAGATAAGAGATCTTGCAGCGTGATTTTACATGGATCTGCTGGTTTGACCATGTCAAATATTTCGTCCTTAACGTCTTCAAAGCTAACAGGTTCTTGGCCATGCATTGTCATTTGTTCTTGTATAGCCTGCAAAATAATGTCTATTTTAATTGAAAACTACAAAAAACCTGTCGAAAAATTTAAATCAACGATAAATACAGGATACATACTCTAAAGAAATAGTTAAGACAAAATGTGTCTAAATAACCGCGATTGTTGATATCGAGAATACGAAACAGGTAATGAAGACTCTGAGGTTCGTGTCGATTCTCTAATGCTAAGACAAAATCTAAGTAGGTTTTATAGTCCATTTCTCCTTCGTAAGTCAAGCATTCTTGAAATATTCTTTCAAGAAAAACATTGGTTAAAGTACCAGTACCATACCTATAAGTATATTTTTAATTTACTCTTGTATATGTGATAATTTTATATTATAATCCAATATTTTTCAGTTTATTACCCAGCAAGTTCTTCTTTGTTTAACATTCCATTATGATCTCTATCGAGATTAAGATATTGTCCATATACTTTAAGAGCAGATGGTGCAGAAAACCAATTTACTTCTTGTAAATCTTTCGGCAAATCCTCATCTCTTAACTCTAAAAGATCGTCCAAAAAACTGCATGTCAAAATATCTTGAATACGAACTCGTCCAGTTCGAAGAGGATCCAAGAAGAATAAAAATTTTCTCACAGCTGTGCACACATAAAATGAATGAAAAGATTTTTCAAGACCTTCGAGTTGCGGTAATGTTGGTATCAATTCTAAAATATAGTTTTCCAGATCCTGTATAAGTAAATAAATTTAAAATTTAAGAAAATCTCATAAATAAATATATAGTATAATAGATAAGAATGATAAGAATGATAAGAATATGATAAAAGTCTATATATGATAAAAGTCTATATATTTTTAAAAACTTACCGATTCTCTAAGATATCCCTGTCCTGTCATATCATATAAAGAAAGACCAATCCGTGTTTGATGCAACCAAACTTTTCGCATAACATAATTGAATAGCGCCGTAATGCTAATTCTACCATGTGGATCTCCTTGTTGTAGTTTAGCAAAAACAACTGCGGTAAAATACGAACTACATTTTGCTCCTGTCAGTTTACCCACTTTCTTAAAATCCTCGTAATTAATGAACTGATCATCCCCTGCCAATGGTGGACTATGATACTTGGACAACAAAACATACAATGCTTTCAGTTCATTGTTATCGAGCAATTGTCGAGAGCGTCTTTGCAAAAATAAGGCACGCGTCTCTTCGCGTAACTTTTGTGGTAAAATTTCATCCTCTTTCGGCAACTTGAAATAAAACTTTGGTATAATTTTATACGTAATATCATTATTCCTTGCCTTTACACCTTTCCACTGCTGATACATTTTCTGAAAGTACTCATCCTCTTTCTCTTCAGTTTGAGAATTTTCATCCCCTGAAACAATACATGACATAAGCACATGGACATAAACGCATTCAGTCTATTAATATGTCGTGTAAATAAATACATCTGCGAAGTGCTATTTTTGTTACAAAATGCAATTATATATACGTACGTTTGTTTGCTAAAGTGCAGTTTCGTAACAAAGTTTTCAGTTCCATATCCACAAACACATCCACCGCGCGTTGTTGTCACTCGACTACTGCACCTGCACCTGCACTTCGACGCCTCGCTGGGTTGCGTTCGAAAATGTCTCGTCGAAGGAAAAGTGGAGTGCCCAATCGGCCAGATCGACCAATCGGAACGGACAAATCCTCGCTTCTTTTATCCCGATTGGCCAATCGAAGGCTGAACATTCCAAGGAAGGTAGACTTTGGAACGCAACCCCGCGGATTACGCTGGGTCACGTCGCGGGAGATCAACCGGTGACCCCGTGACGGAAAACAGAATCACTCGAAGCGCAGCGGCAGATGATTAGCTGATCGTCCTCCCCTCGTTCCTGCGAACCAGCCGGATATGGTCGGGAAATTGGATTTGCATCGCGCGCGCGCGAGCTTGAATTCCACGTACGGCATGAATCGCGATATAGGTTAGACCCTGCGAGAGTCGTGCGAGGGAGGAAAACAAAATTGTTTTGATTACGTGGCCGATTCGCGCGAGCCCGCGGCTCATGTGCTTGGTCCCGCGAGACTCATCGTCGTCGGTGAGGAGCGGCGATGTGAAACGGTGATAAGAGATAAAAGGCTGCAGAGTTGAGCAACAATAAAGCCATGATCCTGTTTAGAACGGGCTCGATTCTGGGCTTCTTGATCCTAGTGAGCGGATTCCGAGAGTACAACAAGAGAGATCTGATCGCTTTGCGCGACGAGGTTCGCTCCATGTTTGATTACGCTTATTCCGGCTACCTAACGCACGCCTATCCCTACGACGAGCTACGTTCGCTGAGCTGCGACGGCTTCGACACCTGGGGCAGCTTCTCCCTGACGCTGATCGACGCCCTGGACACGCTCGCGGTTATGGGGAACCTCTCGGAATTTCGCCGCGTGGCCGAGATAATCAGCGCAAGGGAGAACTTCGAGGCCAACATCAACGTGTCTGTGTTCGAGACGAACATCCGGGTGGTCGGTGGGTTACTGAGCGCCCACCTGTTGTCGCGGAGGACGGGTGTCAAGCTGGAACCGGGCTGGCCCTGCAACGGTCCGTTGCTGCGTCTCGCCGAGGACATGGCTAAAAGACTGATCGCGGCGTTCGATACACCTACAGGGATGCCATATGGTACGGTTAATCTCAAGTACGGCGTGCCAGAGGGAGAAACCAGCATCACCTGCACCGCTGGCATTGGTACTTTTCTATTGGAATTTGGCACTCTCTCCAGGCTGACCGGAGATCCGCTGTACGAAGAAGTGGCTATGAATGCTATAAAGGCGTTACATTATTATAAATCCAACATTGGCTTGGTCGGCAATCATATAGACGTCCTCACCGGTCATTGGACCGCACAGGATTCTGGTATAGGTGCTGGAGTCGACTCTTATTTCGAGTATCTGGCCAAGGGTACATTACTGTTCCAAGATCCCTTACTGGCTTCGATATTTCAGGAGCATAGGAGAGCCATAGAAAAGTATATTCGACGAGAAGATTGGCATCTGTGGGTCTCCATGACTAAAGGTCAAGTGACGCTGCCAGTTTTTCAATCCTTGGACGCTTACTGGCCCGGCGTCTTGAGTCTATTCGGCGAGATCACGGACGCGATGAAATCTCTGCATAATTATCATCGCGTGTGGAAGCAATTCGGATTCACTCCCGAGTTCTACAATATACCGCAGGCCGAGGCGGGTACCAATAGGGAGGGCTATCCCCTGCGACCGGAGCTCATAGAATCCGTTATGTATCTTTACAGAGCGACCAGAGATCCCTGGCTGATCCAAGTGGGAGTGGATATCCTGAGAAGTTTGCAGCACAGCGCTAAAACCACGTGCGGCTACGCGACCATCAACGACGTCCGGGATCATCGCAAAGCAGACAGGATGGAATCCTTTTTCCTCGCGGAGACTACCAAGTACCTGTACCTTCTCTTCGACACCGATAATTTTATTCACAACACTGGCTCCGAGGGTGACCTAATCGATACTCAATGGGGTAGATGCATCGTGGATGCTGGCGGATACATCTTCAACACCGAAGCTCATCCGATCGATCCCGGAGCGTTATACTGCTGTCGTCCGGCGCGAGAGATCTTTCCGGACAAGAGAGCGGTCCTCAAGAGATTTTTACCCACGCGGGATACGCCGGAAGATAACATCGCGCCAAACGATCTTCGCTTCGAGAAGGATGTTATCGAGACGAAGAATCCAGGCGTGCTGCCGATCGCGATAGCCAAATTGTCCGAAATCAGGCACTACGCGGCGAATAAGAAAGAAGGCGCTCTCAATGAGAGCTCTTCATCGTCCAATGCTTCATCGCCGAGGGATTCTGCCGCGGACGAAAACGTGACTGTCGAGGAAACGAAGAAATCGAATCGGACCGTCCGACTTCCGGAGCAGATTCTCGCACCCTCATCGACAATCTACAAGGCTGACGATAGTGATATTCCTGATAGTTTCGAATCTCCCATATTATCAAACGGACAGTATTCGAGTTCTTCGAGTGCCACGGTGCAGAATTCTGGTACCCGATTAAACGCGACACCGAGTCCCATCAAGACCAGATTCGAGCCCCAAATAATGCTGGAGAACATCAGACGGGGGAATCTCTATCCGACAAATGTCACAGCGAGACAGAATTATCAAATCTTGTCCTGTCAAGCTCAACCATTCCTGCAACGAATGTCGATTATAGGGGAATTTTTTTAAACAACGCGTCGAATAACAAATCGAGGATGTAGAGAAATTTGTGAATTTGTTACGGTGATTCTTGAACTATTTTTGAGTCGCAAGAGAGACTGTTGTTATGAAAACGAAATTTTACACAGTCTTGTTTCGCAAACATATTGTACTTTAATATATTTCTGTGATATAACTGTTGTATAGTTTATAATAAATATAAGATAAGCAAATGAAGAAGAATCTGCTTTTCACTAGCAACTCGAGAAATCTCACTGAATTTTTAATTGCATCGTATAATTATGTTTTTTTATTAATTTGTGAGATTAAATTTAAATTGTTAAATCTCTGGAAATGTCGAAATTTTAATATTAATTTCCTCTAATCTAATTATATATCTAATATAATTATATCTCTTATATTTTATGTACATTTTTTTCAAAAATTATCAATAGTTTTGTTATTTACGTAATTTGTAGTATACGCAAGTAATTACCACCATTAGATATATATACAATCATAATTTCCAACAGTAGGTAACATTTGTTACATCTCATGTTATCGACAATATTCTATTTAATATGGCGAATTGTTTGCAGTTTCACTTCATATGCTCCATTATGGCTGATAAAAGACAGAATAGTTTATCAGTAAGTATTAAAATATTGTACGTACCTGTAAATTAAATATAGTTTTTGTCAGTTTGTAAAATACACCATAAAAATATGATTTATAAAAATAGCAAGTGTCTCATTTATTTTATGTAAATTTTATGTGAATTGATTTGAAAATATAAACTAACCTCTTTATTGTAAACAAATATTATGTGTGTATATATATATGTATTAAATTAGAACTTAATGTTACGTACAGAAAGAAGAAATAGCGAAGCAGTTTATGCTGCCGGAAAGAAAGAGCAAAATCGCAACATTGTTAAAACAAGACGGTCAAGCGTATTGTATTTGTAGAAGCTCGGATAGTTCTCGTTTTATGATGTAAGTAAATTCTCTGAAACATGTTGATGTATAAAATTATTATCATTTAGTATCTTTTTATACATCTTTATGAAAATAGAAAATATGATTCTTATTTACATTTGAAATTATTTCAGAGGATGCGATGCATGCGAGGAGTGGTACCATGGTGATTGCATAAATATAACTGAAAAAGATGCAAAACATATTAAGCAATTTTTCTGTGTTGTAAGTTTTTTGACATTTCTTATCAAATTAATATAAAAATAATAAGTTAATATAATTAATTATCATTTTTTTTATATAGCGCTGTAGAGAGGAAGACTCAACTTTGATAACACGATACAAACCACGTAGAACTGATCAAGATGACAGAAAGCATAGAAAGTATAAGGAGAAAGAAGGAGGACATCGATACGAGTACGATGCACCTTGGGATCCTAGAGTAGAAAAAAAATCCTCCAAGCGTTGCGGAGAATGCACTGGATGTCTACGTTCGGAAAACTGTGGAAAATGCGACGCTTGCAGGTGAACTAACATGAAGAAATAATTATCAAATTATCAGTAATTATTTATGCGATGCAATTTTAATTGTGGAATATCTTGTTGATTTATATGTAGACATTTGAAGAAACATGGGCCTTCGGTGCGACTAAAGCTCAGATGTATCCAGCGAACCTGCCGTATACTGGGAGATCCATTAAAACCTTCCAAAAGTTTTAACAAGGGAACGAAATTGACCAAGAAGCGAAAGAGAGATTCGAGTAATGAAAGAAATGAATATCTGGAACCGCCGCGTCATTGCTATGGCCCTGCGTGTACGAAGCAATCGCGACCCGGTAGTAAATACTGCTCCGACGATTGTGGCTTGAAATTAGCGACGAGCAGAATTTATCAGGTATTACCACAGCGGATACAGGAGTGGTCGCTGACTGCGTGCATTGCGGAGCAAAACAATAGACGTGCTCTAGAATCCGTGAGGAAGCAGCAACACGATGTTCGTAGAATACTTCAAGAGCTGGAAAAGAGACACGTCGAATTAGATCGCATCGTCGAACGTGCAAAGCACGCGACCATCGATCCGCAAGCCGAGGTGGACGACAATGACGATACGGAAAGTAGCATGTACTGTATCACGTGCGGCCATGAAGTCCATTCGAGAACCGCTGTTAAACATATGGAGAAATGTTTCAATAAGGTATTATATAAAATAATATACATATTACACATAGAAAACACCTTATAGATTAAACATACATCATATAAACAAACATCTATTTTGACAAATCACATGTAATTTATTTTATGAAATATTTTTTAATTTCGAAGGAAAAATTAATACTCCTACGTTGCTTGTATCATTTTGCAGTACGAATCGCAAGCGTCTTTCGGCTCAATTTTCAAGACGCGCATCGAGGGCCAAGTGATGTTCTGTGATTTTTACAATCCTGTGAATAGAACCTATTGTAAAAGATTGCGTGTTCTCTGTCCGGAGCATTGTAAAGATCCCAAGATTGGCGACAGTGAAGTGTGCGGTTGTCCATTAGTTACGAATGTGTTCAACGTTACAGGCGAGTTTTGTCGCGCGCCTAAAAAGAGCTGCGTAAAACACTACATGTGGGAAAAACTGCGACGTGCAGAGATTGATATGGAGAGAGTGAGGCAGTGGCTGAAGATCGACGAACTTGTAGAACAGGAAAGGCAGATACGATCGAATATGGCGACGCGAGCTGGTGTATTAGCTCTCATGTTGCACTCTACTTACAACCATGAGCTAATGGAACAGATGACACAGGAACAGAGCAGAGAACAACTACAGGCGATGGAAGAGGAACTACAAAGAAGATATGGTTTACATCAAAAGGAGTAATGAAGCAGTGATAGCCTCTCTCTACTTCATATTTTTCATTATTCGACCGTAATATCATTTGTTTTAACTCATTTTATATATGCATACCTTCTATGATCGTTTTATATATATATTAAATATATTGTAGGTATGTGTGTGTATGTATGTGTATATATATATATATATATATTACATACACACACATAACAATTTTCAATAAATAAAATCGCGGATAAAACAATGGACATTGAAAGAAATCGAAAAATTATAACTAGTGTAAGCATTGTACTGTAATGTAACATATATGTAATATATATGTACTTGTTAATATTAATAATATTAAGATAATTGTATTAATATTATACATTTAAATCTCATGCTATTGGTTTTTAGAATTTTAGAAACTTGTAATAATTATCTATATATTTTAATATGCGTGTTTATGCCAAAAAAAAGTTCACATGTCGAAAGAAATGTCTCTTGATTCATACATATATAAAACTTAAAATTTTTTTCCCTCCGAATGGTGGTCTGTAATAGATGGAGAAGTTCTTTTTGGTAATATTGTTATTATTTACATTATATGGTATATCGAGAGACGTAGACGTTAGGATCTTTCTTTTCACACACTCCGACAATTAATCGTTTCAACAAAAACCATTTATTCACAAGTCGTAGCCTCTGCGGATGCAAAATAACACGCCAAACTAGCGATCTATCACTTAGCTTCGGAAAATAATCGCGCAAAGCGCATAAAATGGACATTGATCCTTTCAGGAGAATCGCCTGTTTCAAATCGCTTTCTTAAACACAACTAATGATGCAATATTTATCGAAATATTTTGTCACTTTGACAATATATTTTATTATTAAAATTAATATTAATCGCATAGAAACAATTGAAAATTTACGTAAAATGTCTAAGGAACAAAGGTAAAGGATTCTAATAGTTTCATCTATTGAAGAATTGAGATTATACACACAATTTTGAGACATATACTATTTAAATATTACGATTATTTATGATATATATATATATATATATCTGCAAAAAAATAGGAACAATCGTGTCAAATGCAGTGGCAGTACATAAAGTAAATACATTTCATATTTATACTGAATTAAGTAATTACCAGAGTCCGAATTTTGGTGCCATTTTTCGTACTTCAAGCATGCTAGTAGTCGAGTGCCGCGAAAAAGCAGTACCATCTATGCCGGTCTAGTGATGGTAGCAAAGAGAGCACCGTTGCGTAGAAAAAGAAAATATAATAATTTATTATATTGTTTTATATATAATATTTTATATATATTTATATATATATTATTTTATATATTATGTATAATATTAAATAATATTCCGTATTAATATATATATATATATTATTTTTTTTTTTATGCGAGTGCCTTCTTTGCTACCCACTAGACCTGCATAGATGATACTGCTTTTCGCGGCGCTCAGCTGCTAGCATGCACTTTGAATGGGGAAAACAGCATCAAGATCCGGACTCTGGTAATTACAAGATACAAACTGTAATTAAATATAATATCGATATATTTTTAAAAAATTATAAGTATTTCATCTACTTGATTACACAATTTAAATACTTGCATAACAATATTATTATGATAATATCCACACAGAGCAAAATCGTGTAAATGATCTCAATTGTATATTGCGAAAAAAAATGGATAGGCCACGATAAATCGTTGAGTTTATATTTCGCAAGATTGTGCCAAACTAAAAAATTTTGCGATTTATTTGAAGATATCGATCAAAAACAGGCGATTCATGTGTGCTCGCATGTATGCACATGCACATGCACATGCCATGCACATGCCATGCACATACATGTGCATGCGCTTGTAAGGAAAACGGATGACGAAATAGAACGACTCATTTATCACAGTATTGCACGCAAAGCATGTACGAAATCGCAAGTAAGTTAGCATAAAGGCCAAATGGCGACACTACACGCTTTTCTCTCAGAATACACTCGGGGAGATTAGAATTTTTTTTCGTAAAAGTAACGAAATGTTCTATTCCCTCGTCCTTCCTCTCCTCCTCTCTCTCTCTCTCTCACACATTCTCAATTATACAATTAGACATAGTCTTTTTTACATTCCAAGGATTCCGAATGATTTGTTACATCCATGATCCATGATAACTTTGACATATATCTGATAATATCGTTAGTAACAAAATACTAAGCCATATGTGTGTGAGTGTGAATATATCACCTGAGAATGAATCGTGATATATTTTCGCTTCCTTCGTAACGTTTACTGGATTTTTTTCACTCTTCCTTTTGATAACTTGTATAACTTTCCTCTTCTCATACGACGGAGTGTGTTTTAACAATCTATTATCGTTACGGATACTATTAAAAAAAATACAGTATGCGCAAGCAATGTTCAATATTCGACGAGTTCGCTGTCTTATTCTTGAATTGACACAGGGCTGGATGATCTCGGCCTCTCGACGACCTAATGTTATTTTTTTTTTAACAAAACAATCTTTTTTTTACACAAACTTTTCAAAAGGAGAGATTGAATTTTTCCGGATAGTTCTGTAAATGCATACAGAAAAATTTATTTCTCAATTCATTGACGATTGACTAAGATGAACAATTTATACTTAACTTTTCTTCTTTCGAATATTTTTAATTCTGAAAAATTCAGTAGAAAAAAAAAATAAATACGATCATTCTTATGCAAAATCAATAGAATAAAAATGAGATAAATAAGAGTTTTGTTTTTAGAAATAATTAAACTTAATTATCTCAAATAAAGGAAAGAGAAAAATATCTAAATTTTTTTTTCTTTTTGTCTTTCCCAAAGACAACGAACGCTACACGGTTTTGATTTACCATTTCGACAAATCTCGCCGCGTCAAGGATACGATTAAGCAGTTATCGGATATCACTGCTTATCGTATTTTACATTCGCAAGAGGGAACTTTGGCAACAAACATACTCGCATAAAGTAGCTGGACAGTACAGCCTTTTTCACGCACACACAAATTATAGCTTTAATATACATAATGGCTGTTTGTCTCTCTCTCTCTCTCTCTCTTTCGTTTACTGTCTCTCATTAATATAATAGCGGCACACATTAATAATAATTTTAATTGAATAATTTTTTCATAACGTTGATGTAATAATAATACAATATTATATATATATATATATGTATATATCATACAATACCGTATGTACAATGTAAGAGAATTGTTTCGTATTTAATAACAAAATTTACAGCGGTACAAGATAACATTGAGGTCGTCGTCGTCGAACTATCCTCTTCGGTTTGTTTTTTCCTCGTTCTGTGTTTCACATCTTCCAGATAGTTGAGATAATCGGTATCAATAGCTGAGGCAACAAATATCGCAGAAATATTAATTTTTATAGACATTTACGTGAACAGTTGACAATCAATGCTCAATACCGACAATCAGAAATGCAATAACATAAAGAAAAAAACAAATCATTGCTGAAACATCCAAAGGCAGGAGAAGATATGGTATACAATACTAAAACACTCATAATTCGGGCGTCATAGAATGCTTATGAACAAATTTCTCTAGCATTCCTAAATAGAGCGCAATTGTAAATAAATATATGCAGCTCGAGATGAAAGAAAATAAACATATATTTATTTCTCTTCTCATAAACGCTTATAAACGAAAACAGTAGAGGGGAAGAGGTCACATAAATTTTATATATATGTATTATTGTAATTTCTCTCTCTCGTTTCCTTCTTGTCATCTATTTCAAGTTGTGTTACTCTCGTTCTTTACCGCGATTCTGATTTACATGTCGTTTAAAGAAACAAAAGTCGGTCCGCAACGATGTTCACGTGTGCTTCTTGTATGTCCATCGAATGAAAAAAATGTGAAGTAATTATATACTCTACATGTGTGCGACACAGGTTTGCGTGTAGCTGCCTCCTCATATTCGTTATGTACATACACTGTTAAATGGTCCTATCTTTTTTCTTTTTTCCCCTTTTTTTTGTTTAATTTTTCTCCACAAGTACATTTGCACTAGTCTTTGCGAACTCTTATCACTTAGCCATTTGAACCGGTCAATGGCACAGGCTGAGACTGCATCCTGTTACTTTAAGGCGGAGTGGAGCACCTAACTTTTTGAATGTAGTTTTTCGCACATCGGATTAAAATAGCTCAAAAAAAAGTATCATCTGTTCTCAGAAGCAACGCAAATTCTTCGATGATTCAGTCAAAGTAAGAAATATCGCGAATCAAAGCCGCGAAATATAATTGTCATAGCGTATCGTCGAGTCTTATATAAAAAATAAAAAGAAGAAAAGAAATAGAGTCGAAAGAAATACAATCGATATATTCATCTGTTGAATCATCACACATGAGAAGAGCATAGAAGAGCGTATATAGAGAGATTAAAAGAGGATTCATCGAAGAAATAGTTGCGACTTTTTTGGAATGTTAACTTTGATATTGATAATAGGGCTAAATGTGAAATCTTTTTTAAGGGAGGGGGGGGAAGAAGGGAAAGAAAGCGAAGAAGGAAACTAAAATTGAGAAGGCGTATAAAATACAATCAATAACATTCAAAGATTTGCAAAGCAAGAAATTACGCTTTAAAAAAATAAAGAAAGACGCAAGATATTTTGTTTGCACCAGATATTTTAGCTGCAGTTATATGATTATACTTTTTTCGAGTTACCATTCCGATATGCATTCCATAATGCTTATGTCGTACAATTAAATTTTCTCAATTTCTCGCTTATCTCGAGAAAACTGTACTTCCAGCTGAACTATTTCTTATATACTGGACAAAAATGAAAATTATCAACAGAGCACGATATCTTTTTTTTTCCATTTTTACACAATTTTGATATCTTCACAAAGAAAAAACGATATATAACAAACTTTACCCCAATTCTAATTCATTAATAATAATTAACTCGCATTATATAATACTACATACATTACACTTTCATGCCTTTTTATATATACATATATATATATATATATATATATATATATATATATATATGAAACTTATCTATGATAATTTATTTTATCATTACCTATATAAAGGTGATAAGTTTCCGTGACATTTCATTCATTCGTTCCTTCATGTATGAGATTGCTGTACGAACATTATTATTCTCATATAGAATAACACGTTTCGTAATAACGCGAGAACAGTTTTTATTTCTCTCGATGTAAAATGTATATACGACGTTCTCACACTTCCCTGCTTCGACGAAACAGTATGAAACGAGTTTAGAAATATAATTAAAGTTAGTTTATAAACATAAAGAGGGATTAACACTAATATTTAACCCGTTTAGTATTTGGGACATAATACGCGCGCGGATCGTAATATCCTGAGGTTACAGAATTCATAGACTTACATTTGTATTACAGTAGTTAAAAGCAGAGCGTTATAATACAATATACTTCATATTTCTCTTAGGCTCAATTTTTTAGGCATTTACAGGCATACAGAAATTTAAAAAGTATGGCTTATATATCTTTTCCGCTCTCTTTCTCTCTCTGTAGTTAATTTGAGAGATGAGATTCCCCTTACCGTTATATATATACATATACACCGTACTATATGTCAGCGTATATATTTCTACTTACGCTTTATCGAAATGATAATCATTTTTCTTTTTACGCCTGTAAATAACGCCTCGAAAAAAAGAAGAAAAAAGGAAAAAAAAAAGAAATGCAAAAATCCATGTTTTGAAACATTGATAGAACATCGTCATTTATAAGATATCCAATAAGAAAAAACTAAAACTTAGGAACTAGGAACGTACCTCGCGTATAGAATTTATAAAACTCGAGTTATACTTAGTGAGCAAATAATATATGTACACATAAATTATCTCTGTGCACTTCCGGAGCAATGTCTGTTCTGCAATCTAGTCATAGATCACACATTAGATAGCAGAATCGGTTGAATAAAATTCAACATTCTGTCCTCTAACATCTGGCAGCTGCGACATACATCCGTTTATACATGGGCTTTTGCGCATAAAAAATTATATCAATAAATTGTTCATTTTTCTACAAAATCTGGAATAAAGGATTATATAATATTGTAGACGATAGACACGTAAGCGAGGCAGTAGATATTGTCAGTGATTCGTAAATGTAATATAAAGTCTATTGAACAAATAATATAGTATAAGAATATCATAGCATATTCACATGAAATGCAATTAATTTGGAATAACTTTTGTTTAGAATCTCTGTTCTGAAAAAGTTCAGAGATATTTCAACGTGTATATAATGATTATATGATCGAACAGCAATCTCATTTCTATGATTACCCGATAAAATCTATACGAAATCTACATGAATTATACACACGCATACAAATTCATTTACACCATCGTATTTTTACTGATCACAAGCACGTATCTTCTTATATTATCATTATGAATATAGTTATCAGTTATTTATTAAATAAGCAAGTCTGTGTAAAAATTTATTTTGCGACACATTCAGCATTCTATCTTCACAGACATTTGACCAGATTTTGAGCGTACTTTGACATTTTCAAAATCCAGTTAGTGACTTTTTTTTTATTTTATACTATCGAGTGCTCCACAGCTGGAAGAAGTAGCCACTCTGAATTTTAACTCAATCACACTATCATCTCAATATATTACATAACCACACATTTACATTTCTCTGATATAGTCTGTATGTCTTAATTTATATTATCAAGTAAAATACCCGATATCTCTTTATATTTTGACCTTTGTAATATTTCGACTCACCAACTGGTTCATAATCTTCCACAATGTCAATAAAGATTCAGCTCAAGAGTTCAAAATCTTATTATAGATGTTTTGCATTACTCTTGGCAAATTTCTTGATTTAACATGTGATTAGCGTACTTGGCGTCGTTAATTTTTTTCCCTCCGTTGCCTAAAGATTCACAAGTCCAAAGGCACCAGGAATCACCATTGTCGATGCGCAATTTTCCTCTTCGATACAGGATCCGCTTCATGGTAGACCTGGTTATTACAAGCTTGTAGTTTTTTTGTAGCGTTTCCCTTAAGCACTTTTTAAAAACTTACACTCTCATGAACCAAGTTTAAAGATAATCTTTGAAAATTTACAGGCATGCCCGTAATGTATTTACACACGATTCATACACTGGAAGTTCCCTTTAATCAAAGAATCAATATATATGTATGTATAATTCTCGAGAGAGATAGCCCTCACATTTCCCGATCAAACGTTCCTATTGTCAATACTGAAGTTTCACGTTGACATTGCCATCATTGTTTGAAATTCACACAAATGCAACAATACATTGCTGGAATATACATCTCTTTTATCCATTTATCTCTTATCTCTTATCCGTTTTCTTATCCTCTCCATTTTGGGAGATTGATGTATGTATGTACACTGTTATTATTATCTCTTGAGGCACACTTCGTATCGCTTGGTTCCATTAATCTCGCTCTACCGATTCAGCGTTTGACTCGAGCAACAAGACAGGCGATTCTCCGAGCAAATTTTGTCCATGCTCGAGGAATATGCAACTGCACACACGGCACATGCAAGTGCTTGGTCTCATATTATTAATGAAAGACCCAAGATCAAACTAACTAAATGTAATTTGTAATGGAAGTAGTTTACAAAAGTTGCTGTGTTATTGCCTATTTCCTTCGATTCGACAACTTTCACTTCATTGTCCACTATAAAACTGTATACGACCGGTTGCAGTCACATTTTCTCTCATGACCGCGTCCCAAGCTATTCATGAAAATGGAAAAAAAAGAGAGGAAATTAGTAGAAAGCGCGAAATGACAAGAATAATATAATCTGAATAATTTGATTAAACTATGCTACAGTACATCTTACCTAAGCCAACGAATGATACGATCTTATCGTGGTTATACGTCTGTACATTCAGCTCTTCTTCAGGTGCTACATAAAGCATAGCAAAGTCTTCCTTCGGTGGATGAAACTTCTCCATGATCCCGGGCGGCGGTGGAGGCGGTGGTGGCAAATACGTGGGCGGTGGAAATCTCGTGTTGGGATAGCTCATATATGGTAGCGGTTGCACCATGACCGGATGCACAGGATGCACAGGATGAGCATTCGGTGTCACATGAGCGTTTGGCGATTGCATATGATAATTCGACGAAAACTTGTCATACCTCGCGGGTTTCTCGGCAAACAACGATGGATTCCTCTCAAAAGCGTTGAGCGAAGATTTATTAACGAGCGGCGGCACGGTTGGAGAGAAAGCGGAATTGCTCGTCGTAGTTGCCTGAGTCTCCTCGTTGCCGTTGTCCTCCGAGAGCAACAATTGTTCGTTTATCTCGAAACCGAACGTGAGTTCCGTTGGTAGATTATTGTTCTTGGCGATATCCGATGTGGTTTCATCCAACAAGATCACCGCCGGTCTAGGAGTTGAATTTTTCGTCTGCTGCATCTCCACCGTGGATGATCTTTGCGATTGGTCTTTATCAGACTGCGATTTGCTCTTTTTATTCTCCATATCCTCGCGCTGTTGAGTATCCTGCTTCAAATTTTGCGTTTGACAAATCCCTACTTTTGTTACATCGTGCTTCATCGTAATATTATTGGTTGAATATTCTTTCACAATTCTTGCTGTCCTCGGATCGCTACTGGTTATTTTATTTTTGTTATTGCTTGACTCGGACTCGACATCTTGTGATTCTTGAGTAGGTTTCACAGTTTTTAGCTTCTGGGCATCCGTATTGTCACTATGGGATGCGATAGTCGAATTAGTCCCCTTTTCGGATTGCGAAGTGTCGGTACTATGTAACTTTTTAATCGGTTCATCATGATACGAAGGTGCAATCTTTTTAACGTATTGTTCTTCATATGACCCCTGAATTTGTACATTTTGATTATTATGTACATAATTCCTGCGAGAACGAGGATTATTAGTTCTTGAATGTGCAACAGAATCTTTATTATTAACAGCGCAATTGGGATTATTATCGGCATCGAGTGGATTATAATTTATCGTTGTACTATTATTATTCAATCTTGGCGTTACAGTGTTTGTTGCGATAGTCTCGCTATTCGTGCTGTAATTGTTGGAAGCCGCGTGATGCTTTTGTTCCTGTTGCGTTAGACTCTCCTGCATTTTTTCGATGTCTTGCACATATTTAAATACTTGAATATTCTTATTAATTGCTTCTTCCTGAGCTTCAGCTTTCTTTCTATCCGATGAATTTTTCACTTTTGTCAGAGTCGGAGAAAGTGACTTTTCAAAAGCGAGACTCAAACTTGCTGCTGCATGATTTGATTGAGCAAAGTTTTGTTGTTGCCTCACTTTTCTTTCCGAATGCTGTATCTCGTCCAAGCTTGGATAATAATCTTGCGGTACTTTATCCGGTTCTGAAGGAGTCTTGGGAGGTACACTGGGCCACGATGCTGTATTCAACATGCCCGGAACAATCGTCGACATGTTCAGATTATGCGATATAGTGGCCATGCGCGCAATGTCCGCGTAACTCGCTTGTGGAGTACCGCCCGATGAAGTCGCGACTTTAGTCAAATTATGCTTCGAGCTATTCGACGTAACAGGCAACGAGTGGACCGAATCTAAATCGCTGCTATCTGACTTGTCACTGCAACAATTATACACACATATATCTTATTATTTTTATATTAATTAGCATTGATCTCTTTAAATTTTGAATGTCAAAAATCACGTGCATGTATATACATATTTATTTATTACATATTTATAATTATTTATCAAATTACCTAGGAGGCATACTACTCGCCGATTTTCTTCGCAGTTCAGGAGAGAGCGGTGTCCTATACTCATTGGGGAATCCTCTGGAACCTTGCAGATACGATCCCGACGTCGTCAGATTTTGCGCCCTGCTACCACTGGAGCTTCTCCTCTGTTTCTTGCTCTTCTTCTTTTTCGTAACTACTAGAAACTCCGTTTCATGTTCTGGTTCCGGATTGATCTTCTTATTCGAGTTACGGCGACTAGTGTAATCTTCTCCCGTGTCGTTACAATATATCGATTGACCCTCTTCTGTCCCCCAGGATCGCCTATCGCCTCGACTATCAACTGTCGTATCTCCAGTGCTCCTTTGCTTTGGACGTCGCAATGCTACGTTTTCGCCTATTACATTATAAATAAACACAATACGATATTAGTTGCGTAATAAATAGTTAAGTGTGAATATATAAAAAAATTGTGTAATAAATTTTATAATGTGTATAAATTTACTAAAAATTCTTGAATTATATAAATTCATAAATATAAAATTTACAAAGTACATACATAATAACATAAATAAATACATAAACATAAAATTTATAAAATATATATATATACATTTACATCATACAATAATCATACCATGTTGGCTAGATACGCTACTGGCTCCACTGGAACTGACGCTTTTCTCTGTTGTGAGATCCTCTAATTTCGTTTTTGAAATTTCTTCCAAGGAATTGGACTTTTGTAATTTTGACGGTAACTGCTCTCTCTTTGTATCCTTTTCTCTAGTTCTCGGTTTTGTACCAGAACTGGTTTTTACTCTAACAGGATTGCTAGTTTTCCCCTTTTTGCTTTTGGATTCTTTATTCTCAATAAAGTTAATTAAACTGTCAATATCTTCATTACGATGACCTTCGACATTTTCAGCATTGTAAACCTTGACATTGTGTTCCTGAGTATGTTTTCTTCTGAGTTTCTTCGCAAAACGATCATTATAGGATTGTACAGCATTTCCGTTTTCATCCAACGATTTCTTTTCTCCTGATTCAGAAGGATCTTTCATTGTAATGTGCTGTGTCGTATACCTAGAGCCTTTTATGCACAATTGAATTTTATTTATCTTGTAAACTAAAACAATTCTTGTTTCAGTTTACAAGATAAATAAAAAATAAAAAAATTAAAATACATTTTCTCGGAAAAATTTAAATAAGCATGCCCATCAAATCAACAGCAGCTATCAAACACTTGGTGTTTATGGAATACAAAGTGCCTAAACTTTTATTATATTATTAATAATTATATTATTAATAATTGAAAGTTTATATTATTAATTTAAAAAATTTTCACTAAAATTAATTTCAATGTTCAATTGCAGAGAGAGGAGAGAGAGAGAGAGATTTTGAATAAAATTTCTTTTATAGAATATTTAATATTATTTCAGTGATTAGTAACTTTATATTGTATTGTACAAACATCAAGTGCTAATATTTACAATAACTGTTATTAAATTTGAGAATTAGAAAATGTGCATTTCAATATATTTCTACAATATTTCTACTCTTAAATCAAGTATTGTAATACATATATGTTAGTCTTACCCATCGTTAAATTCTGTGCTGGCCAAGATGGCATTACAGAGCACAAACTTGGCACGATCTTGCTCTGGCTAGTACTAGAACTGTTTGAAGCTCCACCTATACCGCATTTTACACTGTTGTGTGGTTGAAATAATGTTCCTGTTACTTCTGTACCATTAACAGACATTTTTGATTTCTCCTGTTTATGATCGCGAATAGGGAATTCTATAGGACTATCCACATCCAAAGTTGCTCGTGTGACATAATGGATAGGTTTGCGCGGTTCAATGATTCTCATCTCAGTTCCTTCGTCATTTTCAGTATCTAATGAACGAGGTCTTTGTATTCCGCTTGCCATAGATCCCACATTTCTCTCGCTGATAGCGCCTACCTGCAATGATGAAAAGTAAATAATTACATACAGTTTCTCTTCCATGCTAAAATATCTTTTCTACATATACTATAAAATGATGTAAATTTTCAGTGATTAAACTAAGATTGAAACCATTGAAAAACATTAAAAAGGGACTTATTTATATAATAATAACTGTGTATGTGTATGTGTATGTGTGTGTAATACAATGAATAATACAAATAACACTTTACCTCAACATCGCCTAAATCGATCACCATATAATCCGACTTATATTCTGGAGGTGGATTATCTGATTCCAGCATTTCATTTGTTCCGTATTTTCCTTTGCTAACTCTTTTCTCTCGTGTTTCAAGTTCTACTTCGCCTGAATTAGCAGTTTCTCTTTTCGATTCCTTCTTTTCCTTTTCTTTTTCTTCCTTCTTTGTACTGGTATATGACGGTTTGTCTAGAGACTTGGATTTTTCCTTATTGGTCCAGTCATACGCTGACCGTTCCACACAGAAATTCTTCTTCATAAATGGATAAGAAAATGATTGATATATTAAAGTTTCATATCAATGCTACACAATTTTATCATGTTAAAAAAAATGCACATATATTATTAATAAAAGTGTTTATACGTTTGAGAAATTATATGTTTCAAAAAAATGAATATTAATTTTAATTATACAAAAAATACCTTTTTATCAAATGATAAATCTAGATTAGCCAAAGAAGCAAGGCTATGTGATGCATCTACATCTGATGGTAATGATCCACCTTCTCTTTGTCTAGCAGAGACGCTAGGTCCTATATATTTTTTGTTTTTTTTCCTATTGCTTCCATAAGTATGACAGGAACTGGATGTTGGATAAGCAAAACTGCTATCGAATTCTGAGGCAATAGGATGTGCTAAATTTTGCAATGATCCGCCATGCGTCAAGCGCTCGGATACAGAATCCCGTTTATGTCTTCTTCGATTTGAACCGGGAAGACAACGCGAATTACATATCACTCTATGCCCTTCTTCAGTTTCATCCGCTTCTGCTTCTTGTAAAAGCTCCTATAAAGAACGTGATTTCCCATATATATATATAATTACTAATGAATCATTACTGAATCACTAATTTTATATTTGAAATTTTATATTTGATATGTATAATTTAAAAAGTATATATCTTATCAATATAAAATATATACCTTATCAAATATATATTTCTTATCCCATATATACCTTAAAAAGATGAGATTTTCCTTCTCGATCTTTTGGGCACTTGTACGTTATAGCTTCATCTAGTAAAGCACGTAATTCGCTATCGTTTAATTCAGATAGAGTTGCTGGCTCTTCCTAAAAATAAGAACAATTGAAAAAATTAAATTGCATTGTTTACGCACTATGCACTATAAAAATTATATTTTTATGTTTGTATAGAATTTTATTTCAATTTATCAAAAAAATATACATATTTTAAAAAACAATTAAGAATGGATCATTTCTCTAAATGTTTTATCTTTTTTTTTTAAGTTACAATGCATATCTGTTATCTAAGTCATTATTCAGAAAACATTATGAAAAATACCTGTAATACATTAAAATAGCTTTCTATTACAACAGAAACTAGTTTGCAAGTTGAATAGATGAGAAATATTGATAGATTTTCAGAGTAAATTTAAGGTTTCTCTTATTGGATCTGTTTAAGGCTTACAATGTGCATACGTTAAATGTACAATGTAGAGATAAAAAAAATGTACATGATGCATGTATTTTATCGCCATTCATATTTATCTAAATATTTTAGATAAATATTCAATATAATGTAAATCGATCCATTTTATAATTCTTTACAAAGTTCTGTTTTTGTCAACACACATGCATGTTAAACATAATAAAATCAATCAATCCGTTATAAATAGACAATGAATAAACTAAATTTTTCACACACATGAAACATATATATACACAACATACGTATGTAATAAACTATTAAAAATAAAATGAATTAACATATGCAAAAGGCTGCCTTGAAACGTAAATACATTCGTACGCGTGAGAAATTCGTGTCTAAAAAAAGAGATGGATAAATATATCGATTGAAAACACTATTGAAAAGGCGAAAGGAAAAGAAAAGTGTGGAAGGGCAGGGAAGAGCCGTCTCGAGATAACGACAGGATTTGCGCCGAGCTCGCGCACACGACACGAGAATCAGAGACGAGAATCGAGAATCGTCACGTCAGAGTCCGAATTTCTTACAGGGTGTCATGCGCGAAAAAGACCAAAGAGAACAAAGATACGGACAAAGGCGGAGCGAGAGAAAATCGCCGCGAACAATTCGCTGCGTAAATCGACGAACGTCGTCCGCGAAGAGAACGTTGCAAAAAATTGCTAAAGCGCCGTCCTCGAGATTGATAGCGCTCCTAGCGATTAGCTCAATTAAGACGTAACGAGCGAAAACGAGACGGAAAACGCAGGAATAAAGAGAGGGAAAGAGAGGGAGATACGAAGAAAGATATCGGAATGACTTACGACAAACGGTCGGAGAAAAAAAATCTGCCGGGCAACGCCGGAACGGAATCGCTATATTTTTAGAGGGCACACGCACGCACGCACGCACCACACACGCACCGCCGAATCACCGAGAGAGACCCGCAACGTAATCGAAACTCCGCTGCCGCTACGCGATGTTGCACTTCGACACGCGACGAGGAACATCCATCCCGGGACGCGCGTCGCCGGAGCCCGGGGAGGACGCGGGCTTCTCGTCCTCGTCGTCGGCGTGCAACTCGGCGGAAAAAACGTCGGCGAGAACGTGCCCCGGTTTTTTTGAAAGCTACTGCGACGAGCGGGCGCGGCGCGCTCTTCCCAGCATGGCCGCCGCCATTACACTGAAAGCACTGTCAGCCCAGGAGCGTACGATCGGGGGGCCCGGGGGTCCCAGGGGCGCGAGGTCTTCCCCCAAAATAGCTCGTTTCGCTCGTTCCCTCTTCCTTCCTTTTTCCGTGGCGAATGACACGCGACTGCCGCGAGGAAGACGAGCGAGAGACGAAGAAATTGATAGATACGTCAAATTTTGCTATACAATATTGATTTTCGCCGAGATCGACTCCGTGTCTCTCTCTCGATGTCGTAGATGCGCGAAAATAAACGCCGCGATCTCATCTCGCGTTCTCTGTCGCGTGCGAACGCGAGAATCGTTGCTCGCACACGTCGCTTTGCGCGAAGCAACGAAATCTGATTTGTCACGGATGGAATGGAACGTTCTTGTTTGCGATGACTTACGCGTGCGTGTTCGTGGCTTCTGGCGTTTGGCGTATCGTATGATGCGCGATGTTATCTGAAATTGAGAATCCGAGGGCCGCGTTCGGTCTTAAATGTCTGCGCGAGAGGCCTCGTGTCTTTGTGCATCGAGCTCGGGAACAATGCGAGAGACGCGCTGAAATATGCGTTTCTTCCGGCGGTTTCTAATTGTTTAACGACGTATTGTCACATTCGTAATGCGAACCGCGGTTCGACGCTCACTTGTTTTTTTTCCGCCTGGATACTCGCAGGACACGCAGGGCGACTCGATAAACACCACGTCATCGACGTTAGAGAAATGCACAGTCGTTATTTTACACGATTCTCAGATATGGTAATTTCAGACACTCGTATGTTAATTTGATAAAGATAACAAGCTAATGTATTTGGTGATACATTCGCTGATACCGTTGAAAATAGAGCCCGAAAAACAATCAAATTCCTCGCATATTTGTTAATGCGACTTGAAAATATTTTCCTTCGGGCAAAGATTAGGAATTCGAGAAATCGATTTCGATGGATTGAAATTTTATTAGAAAACATGCACATATCCCGCGTAATATCCTGTGAAAATGATAAGGAATCCGATTCTGCCCAAGGATCGCTTCGATGCAGAATTTTTCGCGCAGAAACGTCGTCAGTGTCGCACTGCTACTCCAGTTCTAATCGTCACACATATGTCCCTCGAGAACGCGTTTGCCATATATTAGGCCATGTACGTCTGTCAATCGCGCATTCTTCTCGAACGTGTCCCTGAATCCCGCCTAACAACCGCGTTTACACGAGGCCGGTCAAGAGATGCGAGTCAATAAAAATTGCTCGCTCGCTCGCTCACCTACTCCGTAAAAATTTACGAGCAACGCGATAACGGCATCGTTGAATAACGATAATAAGAATTGAAAACGTTGGGGATAGCATGAAGGCCGAAATAAGGAGAGGCGAGTAATTACATTTTTCGAGGTAATGGGCGGACTGGAATTACTTTATGCACTGTGCGATAATTAAGCAGCTGTTTAGCGCTTATCTCTCGCGAAAAATAACGATACGCGAAAGAGAAGAGAGGCTAGCGACAAATAATGCGATAGAAAAATGAAATATAGAACGTTAGAAATACATAAAGCGTGAACAATGAAACGATGACTAACGAGCAAAAGAGATGAGTAATTCCGTAGAGAAATATGACATGCGTTTTTTAACTTTGTTGCTCTCTCATTGTCGGTTAAAAATAAAATGTACGTCCGACGAATAAATATTTGACAACGACAAATATCTATTTCTGATACGAGATTCGTGCATATCTCGCGCTGCGAGAATCGAATCCGGGTATTCGTTCCTCGTGTCTCATTGTAATACGACCTTTTAATTTACCGCTTGACCACTTTATTGATTTCGCGTAAATTCGGCACAATAGTCCTCCGAGAGGTTTGCGCGAGATCCTTATTCTTGTTACGCAATATTTGTTAAATCGAAGAATCAAAACTGCCCGACGACCTATTTGCTCGCAATCGCGAGTTGCTTAATTACTCGAAAGAAATCGCACGGACTAATCAAGCGAACGAAAGGGGATATCGAGAACGTATTTGTGCGATGCGTCCTCGCTCTATCGAGGGCCAGCACGGCCATTTCAGGAGCGTAGCCGAGCGTGCCCTTATCAAGATTCATGCGTCTCGCTGGCAGGCAAGAAGGATGGTTGTGTCTTTTCGATACGTTTCGCAAAGTTGAAGCTCGTGATAAGAAATATATACTATTTTTTTATATTATATTTATCATTAAAATAAGAAAAAAATAAGTATAAAATTATTTTTAATTGACGAAACAAGTATAAAATTATTTTTAATTGAATTATATTATAATTATTATTATATCGTTATTATGCACCTTCTGATATATATGTTTAATTTTAAAAGAATTAGAAAAATACAAATATCGCAAAAACAATTCAATTTACTAGATACATTCAATTATATAGATGATGCGAAAAGATTAATTGCTTTCGAGAGCAAATTATAACCCAATATTATTGTCGAGATTAAACGAATCGATCAGATATCTAGCTGGTGTAATCAAAAAACTCGCCGCGCGTGATTGCATTAAATGTTGTAACACCCAAAAAATCAGACGCGAGGCAAAAATTATGTGTATAAATGACATATATATATCGAAGCGTTTTAGATCCTTCGTGATTGATCAATTTCAAGACTTTCCGTGGCATTCTGCGGAGAAGAAGATTCTCGTGGAAAGAAAATCCTTGTTTCGAAAATGATATCCTTGCGTGATCTCGACTCCTCGACCAACGATCGTCGCGATGCTCACCTGTTTGCTGTCGACGCCGCTATTCGACGGTGAGCTTTGGTTGGCCGAATCGGCGCCCGCGGCAAAATTAGTAGTCGGAGCGATCTCGATGTTCGAACTTTGCTCGGCGACGACGACGACGGAGTCGTTGCTGTCGTTGCTGTTATCGCTGCTCCCGGTTGTCGCATCGACGTTCCCCGCGTCGACATCGACGGCAGCGGCTGCGGCACGATCGCCCTCGACTATTTTGTCAGGAGCTACCGGTTCCTGGCGATGTTCCGGCCCTGGGGCCATGTTGATCGAAATTGACAGCGCGGTATCCGCCGTGCTCATGGCTCCTTCCTCGTCATCTCTCTTTTCCCTTCTCTCTTTCTCTCTCTCTCTCTCTCTATCTCTCAAGGGCTATCCAGCCTCGAAAGGATCGAGATCGTCGACGTTCCGTGCCGCATCGAAGACGTTGCACCGATCACTTTCAGTCGAGCGCGACGATATACTGGTTAGACGAAGAATCCAAGTCGGTTGCACCGACGTTCGTGGGACGTTATTCTTTTTTCTGTTACAGATTTAATTACGGTTTAGGGAAGCAGAGTAAAACGGCGCACGAATTATCAACTTGAGATATATAAATATAGAAAAGGACCGTGAACAGTTAATTTAGTTTATTTTTAATTAATCTAAAGAGAAACGAATTGATTTCGGAGATATTAATTTAGAAAAGACCGTTAATTTCAGACGATATACTCCAAGATCGAACGCGTACGTGTGTCGGTGCAACTCGACGCGGAATTTTTCCAAGATTCTCGATTTCAAGTCAGGAAGATGATCCCGTTCACCATCGACGATCAGCCGTGAAGTCTCTCCGTGGAGTCACAAATGCTACTCACAAATGTTTCCGGCTGCCGTCTCCGAGGCTCGATTTATATCTCGTCGGCGGATAACGATCTCGGCGCGATTCGATCGCGCAGCTTTGAGGTTAGCCTCGACCGGGCTGTCAACCGCTCGGCTGCACACAGCTGTCTGTCAGCCAGTCATCGATCGCGACTCTCGTCGCGTTCGCCAGAGTCGGGCGCAACGCTCGGTATCCTCGTCCCGTCACCGACGAGAACGTCGTGGACGCTTTACGAGCGCTGGAAATGAACGTTTCCTTCGTGAATATGCGAATGCGACCGCGTGAGCGTCAGTCGGGAGGCAACTTACGTAAACGCGACTGCTGGCGGTCACATGTCAAATTCGAACGATCGACCGGAACGATGCGTTTTTTCCCTCCTCTCCTCTCGCGCGAACGTCGTCAACGATCGTCCGGCTCTTAGAAGAGGCGCGGATCCTCCGCGATCGGCGTCGCGCTCGTCGCCCTCGTCGGCGTTTCCTCTCGAAGACGGAAAGCCCGGCCGAGCGGCCCTCCGACCATCTCCAAGCGCATGGGACGCGAGGCGAGCGCGGGCGAGATCGAACGGAAGCGGGGGTCGCGGGGGTCGCGGGACACGACGACACGAAAAACCGTCCGTTTTTGGCGTTACAACGCGACGATGTTGATAATCGCCGCCGCGCTGCCAATGCCGTGGCGAGCACTCGCAATCGATTCAAAATGGCCGCCGCCGCCGCCGCTGCGCAACCGAATGCACGCGTCCGTGACACATAACTCCCCCTATTAAGCCGCCGCGCCGCCCGTCGTCGCTCTCCTCTTCCCACGGGCTCGGCTCCGGGTCTCCTCGCCCGCTCCGGTCTTGCGTCTAGCGTCGACCTGCGTCTTCCTGGCGCGCCTGTGGGGCCTGCAAATTCGCGGGTTACCGCCACTGGACTCGTGACACGGTCCCCTTTTATGTCCCTCTAGTGCTGATCCCTCCCTTGGCACCTTTTCTCGATCGGTTTCGTCGGTATTGCTTTTTTTACAGTCGTTACTATCCATACTGTCTCACCGATCGAGATGTTTTCCGCGGTCGAGGGTGCTAGGGATAAATTACAGGATCCTCGGAAAATTGCATTCACTCTCATTCCTAGTCGTCGCGAATAAGTCCGTCCACGATCGACGCGCACTACGCACACACACGCCCGGGCGCGCGTGCGCGAGAGCTCGCACACGGGATACGCGCGTCGGCCTATTTCCCTCGGTGGTCCATTTCCTTCACCTCGGGGAAGAGCCTGACGGACGGAGGCGTCGCGAGCGCGACGCGACAGGACGACGATGTCTCCCGAGGCATCGATGCCCGACTGTCAACTCGACGCGAGGCGCCGCGTGCGCTCGCGTGGCCGTGTCGTTTCCGAGATCGGGCGCCGGATTATCGATCGCGTAACATCACCCGGGACGATCCGGGGGCTTTCTTTCACGATGACGGGAGATCGACGATCGGAGATCCCCTCGCGCGAGGGAAACGGGGCGGTCGACGAAAAGGAAAGAGAGGGTCGAGCGTTCGCGACGCGGGTGTCGCGATCGAGCACCCGTCCGAAACTACGGCTCCGTAGGACGTACGTACATGTACGCGGCGCGGAGGCGACGAGTCCGGTCCAGGGACTGCGTAGGTCCGCCCCCGAGGCTACGCGGATCCTCACCGAGCGACGCGTTTCCGGCGCGCACGACGGTCGCTCTCGGCCGAATATCTCCGGGAAGAGCCGCTTGGCGCGGACACTTTCCCGTCGCGACAGCGATAAGAAGCGGAATCCTCGCTTTTGCGCAGAGGAACGGCGGCGACTGCCTCTCGCTCTCGGACCAGCCGCTCGGCCTCCGAAAATGTCGTCTGACGTGCAGGCGCGTATCCGCCGAGCCGAGCACCCGGTCCGACGCGTTTCCGCTCTCAAACGAGGTCCCCGATTTCCACCTGTCAGCAGTGTTTGCTGTAGATAATTTCGAAATTATCTAGATAAAGATAAAAATCTGGAAATTTATTTTAGATGAGATAAAGATGATTTTGCTTTTATTTAATCTAGACGAAAGATGAGATAATTATTGCGATCTAAATAATTATCTAGATATTTTTGTTTGTTTTAGAAGATTATAAATATTTGTAAAAAATGTCACGCAGATTATAAATGAGATATTAAAATCATAAACACATATTCTTTCTCTTTTCCTACAGAATATTTAATACTATAAAGAAATAATAGCAGAAAGGTATATAAATGATATGATAAATATTTATTTATTAATTTATATTTATAATATATTTATAATATATTAATAATAATAATATAAAAAAATATATTTTAGATAGATATTTAGAAGCTTGCCTGGAAAACTTTTTTGCATAAATGAAGAAGTCATCTTAGACAACTTTTAGATAAGATGACATATAGTTTTCATCTAAGATAAAGATACTTTGTATTTCTTCATTTAGTTAAAGATAAAGATGATTCATTTCTTTATATAGATGATTATCTAGATAATTTTATCTAGATACCAGCAAACACTGCCTGTCAGATTCATCGAACTGTCAGTTTCCTGTCATTACGGTCACGTGGCGAAGGAATAACGAAAAATACGTTCTAAACCATCCTCGGGTGATAAAAAACTGATGCGCAAAAGATGACGCCGAAATATGTTATTGTTATCGAGAATAGCGATCAGAACCGATCCGAGCTCGATGAAGCGCATACTCTCTCCGTCTTTTGCCAACCGTAGATTGGCAGCAGTCGGGAGTAAAAAAAGCGCGTGGTTGAAGGACACGGGGTGCGAAGGACGCGAGATACGGCCCTGGACTTTGAATCGATATATCTCGAAGTTGCGCGATATCCGTCGTTCGATGCCGACTTCTCACAACGTCGTTGACAGCCGGATCGACGGAGGGGAGAGCCGTGCTCGTCCGTTCTCGATTCGTAAAGACGGAGTAAATCGCGAAGCGTATCTCTAGATAATCCTTGACACTTGCGTTATCTCGTAGATAGATACTTATACTTGTCGGTGAAAAAAGCTACGCGGATTCGCCGAAATGACGGAGTCGGAGAATATTTTCTTGTTCGTGCCCAATATCATTGGTAAATACTTGTGATCTTATCTAACTACGTTTCTACTCCTTGAGCAAAAACGTGTGTTATCGCTAATTTAGTCCTACGTGTATGATACGTCGATGCCCGCCAAGATTCGATTCGACGAGACGCAGACTTTCGCAAATAATGGATTTTTTTTCTCTTGCCAAGTCATCCCGCGTAATGTGATTGATTAGTCGGATGAAAGTACAAGTGGTGCGAATGTATGACGCTTTTAAGGTTGCCTGTATCGATTGGCTACTGCTCCATGTAACATTTGTATCGTCGGCCAGCAATAATGAAATTTCTGTAATCCTTTTCAAGCCATAGTGTGTTTTGAACTTTCAAATTTCTAAATGATTATTTTACATTTGACGATTATTTTTATGACAAGTAGAGCAAATACAATTAGGAGATACTATATAAATTTATGTACATATTCAACAGGTTTCGGCAGAGTAATTTTGGCGCTAATTTCCTTTTACTTTATGCCTACCAATTATATTATTGCATCATGGTGTTATATTGTCAGCGCGTTACTGGATGCGATAGACGGTCATGCGGCAAGGTATTACAACCAAAGCACAAAGTTTGGCGCAATCTTGGATCAGCTGACGGATAGAGTCGGCACAATGTGTCTTATGGTCACGTTATGCTTGTTCTATCCTACCTACACATTTTGGTTTCAATTGAGCATGTGTATCGATATAGCCTGTCACTGGATATATTTACACACGTAAGAAATAATATGTAACACAATTTATAACACGTGCAAAGGAGACTAAAGGAAATGTGATCATTACATGTTACCGTCTTGTCAAAATACAATAGGACTCTTTTACAAGGAAAGACCAGTCACAAATTTATCGACATGTCTGAAAATCCAATCATGAGACTCTATTATACAAATCGCACGGTATTATTCTTCATGTGTGCTGGTAATGAGGCATTTTATGCCGGTTTATATCTTTTACACTTTACCGAGGGTCCTATCTGTGAGTATCAAAAAGTTTTATTACTTTATTTGAAAAACATGAAGAAATATTGCGCAACATTTTATTTTTTAGTGGCTGGTATTGGTCTATACAGATTAATTGTATATCTGAGTGCTCCGATAGCACTTGTTAAAGCTGCTATTTCTGTATTACATGGATATGTTTCGTGCATCAATCTTAGCATCATTGATGTAAAAGAGCGTCAAGAACGACTTAAAACAAATTAAATTTCTCAATGTACATTATTTACTAGTCAAGCTGAATGTGATTTACAGATCTTCCTATTCCAAACTGACACATGTGCATGTTTATATATTTCCATATATATTTTTAAGGAACAAAGAATGTTTAAAACTGCATGATAAAAATCTCTTTTTGATCTAAATGATATTTAGTGCATAGGAAATATTATACCTTGAAATTGAGATCAAAGATAGTGGCCAAATTCCTTCTATATATAAAGGCAAAAGTTATTTTTTAATAATATAGCATTTATTTATTACACTAGACCAGAGTGAGAATTACTAATATGTATTCATATTTTCAGGATATTTTTATCTTTGATACTTTTATTTTTGTTATAGAAATTATATAGTACAATATCGATAATCTCTGTATTTTCAATAGCGATACAATTTAAAAGACCTAATAAATATTCTTTGCATTATTAATGTATGTAATAAAATTCAATCATTTTAGGGAATATTGTAGTGACCAATGTGTTAATAAAATATAATTTTAAAATATTTCTGTGTATTTAACAATTTATTGTACACATCAAATTTTATAAAAAGTATTAATATTAATATATACATATATACATACATAAAATAATAATGCTGTTATTATACAGATTTTATATAATAGTTTTGCTCAAATATTTGCATATATATATTAATATATATATATTAATTATTACATCCAGTATGCACACAATCTTTTAAACCAAATAAAAATTCAAATCTAGAATATGTCAAGGATAACAAAAGTCGGATATAAATAAAGAATATTATTCCAACATCAATTATCAAAATAGAAAATACTTAAAAGTCACATACATAGATAAATCAAATTCTTTGTAAAAAATTAGCAATTTTATTTTATATTAAAGAAAATCTTGATTTTGTTATGTATATTAATTATAGAAGAATGTATCAGAATGTTTCTTTTTTCTAAACTGTGTCATAATCGAAAAAAATATTGAGCAAAGAGAAATTGCGAATATATTTACTCTATAATTTCTAGGCAAATCAATTTAAAAGCAAAAATGTATCAAAAATCTTGGAGGAATGGAAGAAATAATAATTCATTGATCGAGTGTAATAATAAATGCTATAAAACATACATGAAACGTCGACGTGAAAAAAATGACGTGCATGATGTATCGTAATTGAAGCACTTGTATGTACGAATACAAAAACAACATGTTAATTATAATACGTGACAGGTAGATTCGCACGCGTACGTTATTATCAATACTCAGGGATGCGTGAAAAGCATAAAATAGCTGCGGGAGAACAAATTCGACTCCCGCAACGATGCGCCAGCCTTATATAAAATGTCAAAAAAAATCACGTACTAACCTCAAAGATTGCTCATTCCCCCAACATGACCAGTCATAATTTCGGCGCCATGTTATCACTTCAAACACTCGCGCATGTTGGAAAAGTTGGAAAATTTGTCGTGGATTTTCTTCTTTATCCTCAGGTTACTTCGGCAGGCGAATTTTCCGGCGTACGATCGACGGATGCCGAGGAAACGACGCCGATCTTCGGTCCCGTGGAAACGCGACTGCGACACGCGCAGCGGAGTTACAATATTTATAAAAACAGATGAGAATTTTCGCAGCACCGGCACGCACCGAGACGATTCGCAGCGAACGTAGAGGCGCCACTGTCGCTGTCAGCAGCCGCAGATTTGGCGGTCCGCCCGTGATATTTGAACCTGCGGATAACCACCGCATCCTGTCCGCTCCCGTTTAATCGATGCGCGATAAAACGGAAAGTAACGAATGCCTCCGTATAATTATTTCAATACAGATGTAAATAATGACCGAATTAATACATAAAAATTAATGAATTAAAATGCAAAATTTTTTTTTATTTTAATGTACGATAAAAAAATTCTTACAATATCAAAATACCGAGATAATATTTGAACGATTAGAAATACATTAAGGCCCCTTCAAGGGCGCACTTTTTTTTTCTTAAAAATTTTGTTTCTGTTTTCCAATTTTAAATACATAGAATGCAAAACATATCGGAATATTAACGAAATTACAGTTATGGAATTTCATCCTGTCGTTTTATTTCCATACGATAGTTCTCGTCGAACTCTATTAAGGGAAAATTTTCTTTGGAAGGATATATTAGTATTAGATCTCCATGAATATCTTCTACTCTGACTTGTTCAACAATCATATGGTGACGACCCTGAGCATCCAATGTTGGATTGGTAATACCTGAGGTTAATAGTGCGTTCAAAAATTCATCCAATCCAACCCTAGAAGAGAGCAAAAAGAATATAGCGTATTAGAATTGATTTCCTTTCTTACAGCTAAAAAATTGAGATATATTTTTTTTATATAAATTTTATATAGAATCTTAAATTATAGATAACATGTGTATTTTATTTTACTTGCAAGCTCCATGTCCTAGAGTGCTTGTTATTTCCACAAGCATTGTTCGAGTGAATGGAGATATTTTAGTCGTATTACTGTTTATGATAGGTGGAAATGATATAGCCATTTGCGAACTGTCCAATAGACATGGAAATAAAGTATTTTCTTTCAGGTACTTTAAACATTTGTATCTTTCAGCATTCTCCTCTTTTTGTGTTATTTCGCGTACTTTTTTTGCCTCTAGTTTTAATTCTTCACACAGAACTTCTCCTGTGTATACTCTGTTACGCGGAAAAGGTTTAATGTTTAATTCCTTCGGTTGCTTCGCTGTATATATCAGATCCCCTAAATCATGACAAATGTATGTTAGCAAATTTGATATAAAATATGAATATTAGTTTATTAAATATTTTTTAATGCTCTTTTTACCAGGTGTTATGAATTCCATATCATGAGTCACTAATGTAGTCTTGTTTTTATTCCTCCGTCCTACTTCTTCTTCTTCATAAAAGGTTTTTGTCTGTAGCTGAATAAATTTTTTAAAATTTTCCTCCGTGAATTTTATATCTTTTATAATACATGCAGCTATGTAAGGTCTGACCTTCTTTACATGTTCTGTAACTTTTATTACTCTTGCACCTTCTGTTACTCCCTTAATTTCTAATATGTGTCTTAGAATATATAATGGATCTGTAGGAGAAACGAACAAATTAATATTCCTCTTTTTATAATGATTAGGCACTGATAATTTTTTTTCTCTTATAGGATATGCTTTCAGATATTCAATTATTTTCTTTGCACTGGTAACAGAGGAACATAAGTTGTTTAGATTGTCATCATCCATTTTATTCCATTGGACATTCAGCTTCTCTAATTTCCCACAACATGCTAATTGATTTGGTAGATCTGTATTATAATATGATTATATATTATAATTTAAAGAATATATGAGAAATAGTATCATTTAATAACAAAAAAATACAAAAGATATAATGGAAATTAACAATTACCTTTAAGTAAGTTGTACTTGACATTTAAGACCTTCAATGCTGAAAGTTTACTTATAGTAGGTGGAATATCCTGTATTTTATTATCATTGACATAAAGTTCCGATAGACATACAAGTTCTTCGTAACAGACATCGGGAAAGCTCTCAAGTTTATTGCACTCTAGATTTAATACGGTCAATGCAATGCTTTTACGCATTGGCGGTGTAACCAACAAACGATTCGAGCTAAGATTTAATACCTTCAACTTGCGTAAATCGCCTAATTCATCTGGGCAAAGCATCAATAAGTTTTTTGAGCAATTAAACATCTTCAGGTTAACTAAATTACCAATCGTGGACGGTAATTCCCTGATCTTGTTCGAATGCACTATCAAAGTCGTAAGATTTTTCAATAGCCCAATATCTATCGGCAAGATTGAGAGCTTTGTATGCGTTATGCTTAAATAATTCAAATGATGTAGTTTAAACAGATCCCAGTCTATGCCTGTAGATCTCAACGCTCGAGAGATTCCCCGGCCTAATAACACCATGTGATGGTGCTTTTCCTTGTCTGCCGGTTTAATGGCCACCTCAAACGGCGTCTCTCCAAATATTGACTTCATCGCTAATTCACTTTATTCGTAAATTTTATGCGTTTACGTTGTACAAATTATATCTCGATGACGAATCCCTTTAGATTACTAGCTTATGAATACGTGTACGTGTTGGATCAAACGAAAGAAAATGTAAAGGGACGCAGACATAAACACACCTGAGCTCCTCTAAACACAAAAGAAAATAAGTTTTTCTAAGCAGAAAAAAGATCAACAATAAACGGAAAAGCAAACGTTCTTTTTCAAATTAAAACAAAGATTTTGATAAATTAGAGGAAAAGAAATAAAATCTAATTAAATTAATAGGGATTCACTTAAATGAAGTTTAAAAGACGTTTGACAAAAGATGTTTGTAAATAAGTGCACAAAATATACAACCCGATATACAACAATCAAAGTACATAAGATCAGAGAAAAGACTGAGAGATGTTATGGCCTGCTTTTAGGATCTCTGAAAACGATACTCCCTCTATGGACATGAAAACGTGGACATGAATTACAAAGCCAATGTCCATGAATGTTCTCAGAGGGTAATATATAATGTGCACAATTTCTGGTTTTGTTCCGTGCTATGTGCACGAAATGCCGATAGCACCAGTGCTGTATAACAAGATACTTATGTATGTAAATTGATTAGTAAATAAATTAGTAAATAAATTATTCGAAAGATCGCGAAAGATACTATAATATTCAAAGATGAAATAAATATTTTTCTATATTTATATCTTTTCCTATTTAACGGTCTCACCTAGTGTTGGGCTCTTACATACATAAAATTTCGTATTAAAGTATATAAAATAAGTATATAAAATTTCGCAAAAAAAATTCGTATTACTATAAAAATTATTATTAACAATTTAATTTTCATCCTTATATAAATAAAATACCTATAAAAAAACACTCAAGAAATATTGACCCCTTAAAAATTCTTAATACTAATAATATAATTATTGAAATATTTATTAATCTGTTTTCCCCAATATTATTTAAACCTATTTCCTGATTCTTTAAAAGATACCTAATATCCCATACAGCACAAGATATTCCATAAACATTCTAGGGCATTCGTAGAATATTCAAATATTCATAAAATATTCTAAGATGTTCATAGAATATCTTGTGCTGTATGGGATATTAATCACCTAAATTAATCACATAATTGCCCTAACAATCCTCTACTTCTTGAAAAAAAAAATTAAAAAATCTTAATGATCATCTAATAGCTCTAACAATCCTATTTCTCGATTAAGTGAAATTATTCGAGACTATCGGTGACTATAAGTGAAATTATTTTAAGACTATCTCTAATCATGTATATTTTAATTACGTGCCCTAATTATATTCTCTAACAGCGTGCCCTAACCGCGTGAATAAATGTCCGACATTACATACTATTGTACGTAAAGCTTTTCTTCAGGCCATTTGAACTTACTTTTGTTGATCCCGGCCTTTTCCCGTTCGATCTCTAATCAGAGATCGAAAAAGGAGATAAACAACTCCTTCTATTGCCGATTAATTACTGGCAAATGTAAATATTTCATGCTCATCGTAACGATCGCTTGATTTTACGATCGTTAAATATTTGAATATAATTTTATTTTAACTTAAATAAAGCCAAATTACTACAAATTTCTGTATATTATATTTTTTAATAAAATCAAATGTATGTGTATAACTTTTATTATATTACAAATTATTTAATTAATCATTTGGCTTTATATTAAGTGAAAGTAAAGTTTAAAAATAATATCTACAAACAAATTCTACGATGGATGAGCTATAAGAAATTAGAATACAATAAGTGCGCGTTATAAAAATAAAGTAGCATCAAAAATTAGCAAAATTGATAAAATTATTAATGTTCTTTATTTAATAAATTAGACAAAATCTTTATAAAAAATTTTTCTTTTCTTGATTCTTTTTTTAAATTAATACTTTAATATAATTTCATAATAGATGCAAAGCATTTCGAAAGAATTTATTAAAAGTTATTTTATTTAATCCATCCTAGTTCATCCATTTTAAGGCAACGGATTTATCTACAATCTACAATCTACAATCTACAATCTACATCTACATCTACAATGTCTACGAATCCGTTATCTTAAAGTTAAATCAAGTTTTTTTCACTCACCGGCACTGATGCGCAACAGCGGAGTTATCGAAGCTACGTTGTCTGTAACATATAAAATTCATTTATAATAATGTTCACAAAATGCAATCAATATTTCAAAAAAATTTTTTCAAAATTTTTATCGCGCGAAATTTTATATTCGATGTGTAAAATAATAAGCAGAGATAAACACGTGTGGAAAAATTTTATAAATTTTTGAAACTGTTTTTTAAATAGAAAGTTTTATATGATTTTTATAAAAATCTTTCTCTATTTTTCTCTTTAATTCATTTAAATAATAAGACCGAATTATTATGCATATGATTATAACAATTGATATACAATATAAATAATAAATATTTACCATCAAGTTGCTCCGCCGATGCAAGATACCTCTCCCAGGCCTCCTCTCATGTTGTTGACGCGCGATACTTTTAACGGCACTCCCGCACTCACGAGCGATATTTTTATATCGCCATTTTCGCTATTTTACGCGCGATACTAAACGCCACTCCCGCACTAATTCGGTACGATTAAAAATTTGATCGCGCGATGTATATATTTAATATATATATACTTTCTACGATACTTTCGGTTTCGGTACGAGCGAAAATCCCATTTCATTTCGCGAGAATCAATTTCGAGTCAATAGGTCGGGAATGCAACGATACAACGAGCAAAGATTAGGCCCGAATCGGAAAGAAGACGAAACGATGGACGAAATAGAGGAAAATGAAGTTCACCAGCTCTTTTTCGCGCATAATTATCGTATCGAACCTGGACCCGCTAAATACAGATTTCAGGTGATCCGCACGGATGCTATATCACTAGCGCAGTACACAAGGCTGGTAGACGGTGAAAGAAGAGGATACCCACATTTTTTAAATGCTAACATTTAGCAATTTAGAAAATGGGGAGATAACCCCTTTTACCGAGGGAAAATCGTGCCTAAGGAAATCCACTCGACTCCTCGACAGGGTTGACACACGCTGGGCATATGGCTGTAGAGTAGACGAGCAAAGAGAAGGGATCCATTAACGACCATTCCGAACAATCGATCGAGTTCTAACCGATTCGGGCCAAATCAATTGACGAAGCAGAGCGTGTCAATCACTAATTGTAAACCGATCGAGCGCAAAGCTTGAACCCGCGCGCCCATAAAATGAACATCTTTTTGTTCCGGAACCCTTGGGGGGCATCACCAAGTGCCGCGATGCACAAGGTGCGAGTACGTCACAAAGCAACGATGAAACATCCCAGTTAGTTGGCGTCGGAAGAAGACTCGTTGATAAAAACGAAATGGGATTTAGGAAATGGGGAGGTAACCCCTTTTACCGAGGGAAAATCGTGCCTAAGGGAATCCACTCGACTCCTCGACAGGTTTGACCCGCTGGGCGTGTGGCTGTAGGAGACGAGCAAAGAGAAGAGACCATTAACGACCATTCCGAACAATCGATCGAGTTCTAACCGATTCGGGCCAAATCAATTGACGAAGCAGAGCGTGTCCATCACTAATTGTAAACCGATCGAGCGCGAAGCTTGAACCCTCGCGCCCATAAAATGAACATTTTGTACTGGACATACGTTCTGCGCGGCCGGCATCACCAAGTGCCGCGATGCATAAGGCGCGAATACGTCGCAAAGCAACGACTCGATGAAACATCCCAGTTAGTTGGCGTCGGAAAGAGACTCGTTGATAAAAACGAAATGGGATTTTGAAAACGCGAAAACGCGATAACGCGAGAATGCTACAACGCGAAAATGCGGTTACGAAACGCAGCCGTTCTCGGCACGTTGACGGCACCGATGACAAAAGGGTACTTAGCTTCCCTTTCAGGCATCATAAGATTTATCATAAATAAAAAAATTTATGATAAACCTCAAGGTACCACCATAAAAGCCCCCCCACCCGACAAGGTTACCATGGGAGGGTTATATTATATATAAATTTTTTATATATAATATAATATAATATATAATATTAATATATTACATATAATATATATAATTATAATATATATAATTATAATATAATATACAGGGTTTTTCCCAACTACCGCTCAATATTTTAAAGGTAGATTCTCTGGCCAATTTCGAAACGATTTTCCTCAAAAAAGTGTCAAGAAGATCATTATTTTTGCATATTCCAATTTTTGTCATGATGTATCTTTCTAACTAAGGCTTAAATTAAAATTCTATTAAAGTAAACTCTACCTAAAATTAACTAAAGAATGTGATTTTATTAATATTTTATTCCCATAAGGCTTAGTTTGGAAAAACCCTTTATTTTCAATCATTTATAACTCGAAAACTATTAGTGCCTCGACATTTTTGCTGAGGAAAAATCGTTTTGAAATTGGCCAGAGAATCTATCTTTAAAATATTGAGCGATAGTTGCGGGATACCCTGTATATAATTTGGAATTTATTTTGTAATATATTAGGTGTACAACTTTGCTTCCGCCGTTTTTTTCCGAAATTCGAGGCTTTATTGTAAAAAACTGCTTGTTGAGTCACTCCCAATAATCGTGCCAATTCTTCTAGTATATAAATTTAAATTTGCATAACAAGACCGTAAAACAAAATCACTAGGGTGGTACCGTTTATGTCGGATATTATGTTGTTGTTCATTGTTGAAATATTTTAACATATTAATGTATCTCATATCTAACGTATTAATGTATCGTAAGATTAAAAGATTAAAATAATTACATGTTGTGATACATAACTATTGTTTATTAACAAGAATTTAATTAATAGATAATTAATTAATAGATTAATTAATAAGAAGAATATTTAAAGCATTGGTCGAAATGTTAATTTTAATATTGTCAAAGAAATATAAATAAGCATCAATGATCGATATTATAACATAATTAATTCTCTTATGTCCTTTTACATATCCCATGTTTTAATTTTTATTCTCATTAATGAATGATTGCGATTCGATAAAGATATCGTTGCGATACTGTTTCATGTCGCTAATTAATTTTTAATTAATTATTTTTTATTAATATTTATAGTAAATTATATTTCGATACTAATCGTAATCATGTTTAGTAAAAAAATTACAATATACGAAGCGTTTCTCACCACTACTTTATTACTTCAGAGTCGCCATGCGAATGATAACAAAGCGGTAACGTATAGGACGCTACTGTTTATATTTTATATTTTGCCAAAGTTGAACGTCGTATTATTGATAATTCGTTGCTGAAATATTTTATATATTATAAAATATACATTAACACGGAAAATTAAATTATAAAAGTATTTTAATTTATTGATTAAAATTGATTATTTATTAAACAATTCAGAAGGCTTTTCGTTATGCTAATTATTTGCATCTATAATTCGATTTCTTCTCTTCGTGTTTTCTCACAATTCCCTCCCCCCAAATTATATTTAGAGTGTCAAGTAGAACGATAAAGTAACATGGATCAAATATATCTATGATTCTAAGTATTAAAATAATTATTATTATCCGTAAAGATCGCAATGATGATCGAAGTGATGATTTAATATTTTGGATTTTCATCATTCATTTGATTTTAGATTAAATTGTATATTGTTTAATTAACAAGGATTGAGAAAATTGTAAGCATTGGTCGAAATATAGTTAATTCTAATATTGTTACAGAAATATTATAATAAGCATTAATGATCGATATTATAACATAATTAATTCTCTTATCCCTTTTTACGTATTCCATGTTTCAATTTTTATTCGCAGTAATGAATGATTGCGATTAAAGATTTTTCGTTACGATACATTTTCATGACGTTTATTATAAGTTAATTTATTTTTAATTATTAATAATTATATCAAATTATGTTTCGATACTAATTGTAATCGTGTTTAGAAAAAAATTCGATAATATGCGAAGCATTTCGCACCACTACTTTATTGCTCGAATGTCACCGAACAAATGATAGCAAAACTATAATGTACAAACAATAACACTCTATTGCTTACGTCATCAAAATCGAACATAATGTTGTTGATAATTTGTTGTCGAAATATTTTATATATTATAAAACAATTTATTGATTAAAATTAATTATTTATTAAACAATTTTTCACGGAGCCTTTCGTTATGTTAATTATTTGGATCTATAATTCGATGTTTTACTTCGTGTTCTCTCACAATCCAAATTATATTTACATTGTCAAATAGAACGATAAAATAACACGGAAATATATTTGTGACTCTAAATATTAAAATAATAATTATTGTCCGCAAAAATCGCAACAATCGAAGCGATTATTTAATATTTTGGATTCCTATAATTTAATCAAATTGTATAGTGTTTCGATTAAATGGTATATTGTTTAATTAACAAGGATTGAGAAAATTTAAAGCATTGTTTGAAATATATTTAATTTTAATATTGTTAAAGAAATATTATAATTAACAGCAATGATCGAAAGATCATTACATAATTAATTCTCTTATCCTCTTTTATATATCCCCTGTTTCAATTTTTAATCGCGGTAATGAAGCATTACGATTCGATAAATATTTATAGTTGCGATACAGTTTCATATTGTTAATTAATTTTTATTAATATTTAAAGCAAATTATGTTTCGATACTAATCGTAATCGTGTTTAGTAAGAACATTATAATATACGAAGCGTTTCTCACCACTATTTTACTCCAGGGTCACCGTGCGAATGATAACAAAGCAGTAACGTATAAGACGCTACTGTTTACATTTTATATTGTCACAGTCGCTACTATTTATATTTTATATTGCCACAGTCGAATGCCGTGTTATTCGGTAATTCGTTACTGAAATATTTTATTTATTATAAAATATGCATTAATATGGAATATTAAATTATGAAATTATTTTAATTTATTGATTAAAATTGATTATTTATTAAACAATTCACGAAGCCTTTCGTTATGCTAATTATTTATTAATCTATAATTCGATTTCTTTACTTCGTGTTCTCTCACAATCTTCTCCCCCCCAATTATATTTAGATTGTCAAGTAGAACGATAAAGTAACACGAATGAAATACATTTGTGACACTAAATATTAAAATAATAATTATTGTCCACAAAAATCGCAACGATCGAAGTGATTATTTTATATTATGGATTCTTATAATTTAATCGATTCTCGATTAAATTGTGTGTTTAATTAACAAAGATTGAAAAAATTTATATTGGTCGAAATATAGTTAATTCTGATATTGTTAAAAAAATATTATAATAAGCATTAATGATCGATCATAACATAATTAATTCTCTTATCTCCTTTTTATCTCATATTTCAATTTTTATTCGCAGTAATAAATGATTACGATTCGATAAAGATTTATCGTTGCGATACTATTTCATATCGCTAATTAATTTTTAATTTTTGTTAATATTTATAGTAAATTATGTTTCGATACTAATCGTAATCGTGTTTAGTAAGAACATTACAATATACGAAGTTTCTTACCACTACTTTATTACTCCAGAGTCACCGTGCGAATGATAACAAAGCGGTAACGTATAGGACGCTACTGTTTACATTTTATATTGCCACAGTCGCTACTGTTTATATTTTATATTGCCACAGTCGAATGTCATGTTATTCGATAATTCGTTACTGAAATATTTTATTTATTATAAAATATGCATTAATACGGAATATTAAATTATGAAAGTATTTTAATTTACTGATTAAAATTGATTATTTATTAAAATTCACGGAGCCTTTCGTTATGCTAATTATTTGCATATATAATTCGAATGTTTTACTTCGTGATATTTCCTTTTACGTTACATCTGATGTTTTTCCAGACTTCCTTTTCCTCTTTTACGTATCTTTCGTTATTTTCTCTTGTGGCATTCACTCACTTATGAAAACACGATTTAATTATAATTAAACGATCATTTTCGATATTATAGAATCGCGAGTTAATTATTATGAATTTAATAATTTGATTTTTCAGTTATATTTGTATTTACGATTTTTTTTTCGGAAAATATTCATAAATAAATTAATAAATTACCGTTGCGAAAACACCGTGTTTTTCTCGCGTTCTTTTTCGCGTCCTTAGATGAGAACGCGTTCTTTGTCGTTTTAATAAAAGAGTTATCATTGTTCCTTCCGTTAAATAAGCGTTAATGAAAGTTGCATGGCTCGTACCGTCGAGTCGAAACGATTTTCATCATGGAGAATTATTTCTCACCGGTTCTTGTGAGATCCATTCGCGACGTCTAATTTGATTTTATCCCACAGCAGGCATTTTATGTTTTGTAAAAAGATATAAATATGACAATGAATATAGAAAAATATTTATTTCATCTTTGAATATTACAGTATCTCTCGCGATCGAATAATTTATTTACTATTAATTTACATACATAAGTATCTTGTTATACAGCACTGGTGCTGTCGGCATTTCGTACATAGCAGGGAACAAAATCAGAAATTGTGCACATTATATATTATCCTCTGAGAATATTCATAGACATTGGCTTTGTAGTTCATGCCCACGTTTTCAATGTCTATAGAGAAAGTATTGCTTTCAGGAATCACCTAAAAGCACGCTATGGCCGGTATTCATAGTCTGATCTTATGTTTAAGATCGTCTTAAGTTCGAGCTTGAAATGCTACGCAGTCATTGATTGGTTGAATGAGGTCTTAAGTCAACCTCGGACCAGACTTAAGACAATCTTAAATATAAGAACGGACTATAAATACTAGTCCATGATACCTTTCAGACTGGTATTCATAGTCCGATCTTATATTTAAGATCATCTTAAGCTCTCATTCCACCAATCAATGGCTGCATTGTAACTATTTGTTTGGTTGAAGGAATTCTTAAGATGATCTTAAATGTAAGACCGGACTATGAATACTGGCCTAAGTCTTCTCTTTGATAATATTCAGGCAGAGAGAAGAACGCGAGAGATGGCCCGCTTTTAGAAAGCATCCTCTATAAACATAAGAACGTGAACATGAACTACGAAGTCAATCTACGAATGTTTTCAGTGGATAACACAAAATTTCGAGTTGTGTTTCATTCTATGTGCACGATAACACAAGTGTTGTAACGCAAAACATTCGTATATATTAAATAAATTTCTAATATAAATAAGTTTTGTGTCTCTCTCTATCTATTTAATAAATTAATAATTTAATATATAATTAGTATCTCTATCTATTTAATGTATAATTAGTTATTAAAATATATTACCCGATATTATTATATAATAACAAATCAACGATTCATCACTGAGAATAAATTATAACACAAAAAATATTCTAGTTTATTTGTAAATATTAAATATTATAAATATTAAAATTAAAATTAAAAACTGGCTCAAATAATAACAATTAAAAATTAATTAAACAATTGATAAATAAGAGCCAGTAAAAGGCGCGGTAATTGGAGCACAAGAAAAACCCTTCCTCTTTCTTTTAATTATTAATCTATTTCAAATTATATAATATAATTATTAATATATTTCAAATTATTCGTCAATATATGTAATATACACGTTTTCAGTCATCTTTTATGTATTCCTTTTCCTTAATTTTTTATTTATTTATATAGTTTCCTAAAAGTCATTCTTTTGAAGTGCAAACTAAAAATTGTATTAGAATTTAACTTTGGAAAAGCAATAAAACAATTGAATTGCAGGCTCAAGTATAATTAGCATAACGTGATATTTTAATCGTTTAATGAATAATTAATATATAAATTAAAATATTTCTATAATTTAATATTTTACACATATATATTTTGATATAGAATAAATATATCTCACAAGTGTAAGCATGGAAGTATTCTCCTCCGATTTTAATGAACTTTTAATATGTTATTTTCTAGACAAAAATAAGGGACATGTATTTTTTTATACATGTCCATATGCATATCTAAGGGATAAAACACCTCTTTGACAAAAAGCTTTTTACTAGTTTTACAATTAAAGTATAATATCAGAGATAAATCTCTTTTAAAAGATAAAAAATTGATTGCATGTAATATATAGTTTTACAAAATAGTTTTACGTAATATATAGTTTTACACGAAATTAGGAGAAAACGTACAATAACAAAATTTAATGAATTACATATTTAATATATATTTTATGTCAACATGTTTATCGTAAGATTACTCAAGTATTGAATAACTGACTTTATAAAAATACCAAAAGATATACCAAAAGATTATTTTTATTTAAAAATTTCGTAATCGCAAATGGAATCGTCAAAAATATTCTTTTAACAATATAATATAAAAAATATTAAAGAAAAGTATCGATGTTAATTCAATAATTAAATGTGAGCTTTTTACTTGTAAAATTTGTCAATCACGCTTTTATGTCACAAAAACACAAGTATATCCGATAATAAAATATTGCAAATAATTAAATATTATCGATTACGCGAGGAAATTAAAATCGGTAAAAAAAATAATTTTCTGTGATTATTGTTTTTGATTTAAATATAATTTCGCGAATTTCGCGTCGCATTAAATATTTACCGAACGGTTTTATAATAAATTATAATTGTAATATAATAAATTATATTGTAAACAATTGCATTCTTTCTACATTTTTGAACGTGATTGCTGCCTCGGCGAAGAAACTTTATCGCTATTCCTCATGTCAGGTGGACGTTAGCAAATACGCGATTCATATTGGCGGGAGATCGAATCTTCATCGTGGAGAGTTATTTCTTTCGGTTTTTGTAGGATCTATCCGCAACGCTTAGTTCGGTGCCTCATTAAAAATTAGAAGTTTTCGTTAGAGTTGAAAATTAAACGCAGATTTTCTTGGCAGTTCCTGGAAATAATGTTTTTGGCAGTAATTTAACGACGATCACCATATATGATTGAAATCTAATCACAAAATTCTTAAATCAAATTTCTTAAATTATATACTTTAAGAGAAGATATATTTTCTTTTTTTTGTTAAATTCTGTTCTTCCATTAATAACTTTGTATTAACATTAGTATTATTTTAATGATAAAAATATTTAGAATATTATAATAGATTATAAATGGATATAATAGATTTGTTCAAATAAATTTAAACAATTAGTTTTGCAAATATTTTGATAAAAATTGTGGTTACAAAGAGATATATTTTATTAATTATATTTAAATTAACTTAATTTTTGGTCTCTTTAGAAACCATTTACAGGCATTGGATATTTCATCTCTTCAGGATATATATATATATATATATGCTACGATTAAGAATATATGCATGTGTAATGAAATACATGTGCGCAAATTGTGATATATTTGAAGAAACTTATTTATGTATTATCCTTAATATTATATTATGAATGCATAAATATAATGTAAATATGTGAGTAATTAAAAAAATCGAGACAAATCGAATGGGTACTATGATATCAGCAATATGTCTGCAAATTGAAATTTTACTGTAATTAATTGATTAATAAAATTTTTCTTTTGAATAGTTAAATATTCGAATTGAATTTCTTTTTAAATCTGCTGTAATCAGTTTGATTTGTCTCGAGCATATTTGGTACCCTAAAATTACTTGTATTCACATATTTATTCAAAAAATAATAAAAATGCATGTATTATATTTTATTTTCCTTCAATATATTTGATTGTAACCACATGTGCGTAGAAATCATTATATCCAGTCATTTTTAATAAGGATAAACATTTCTTAAAATGGAAGCACGTGTTTTTTTCACGCGAATTGTAATCTCATGTATTAAAAATATTGATAACAGTAACAGTCGTTAATTCGCTGTCAAAATCACTGTTATCGGGAGCAATCAGGAAGATCGCGGATTCGTTTCTTCCTATAGCAGCTAGGACTTCTGATGTTTAATGAATCACTTAACTTTCCTTTGTGGATCGATTCCGTGGAACCCGATAGAAATAAGATAAATTGAAGTCGCTTTTCATTTGTAGGATCGTTCTTTTCTCTGTCAAATATTAATCAGCGTATCACTCGGCAGAGGGATCTTGATCTGATCTCGTTGAGCCAGTTATTCTTCATTGAACGTGGCGATAACACAATTATTTTAGAGATTATTAAAGTATTAAGGATTATTTTAAAGCTTATTAAAGTTTAGCCTGTTTGTAATTATCTGCGAAACAAGATATATATCTTATTTTTGATTGCGAAATTTATATAAAATTGCGTATTTGAAAATAAATAGAGCACATTAAATTCTGCATTTACGTTTGATTCCTTACGCATTTATATATTTCCCGTATTATAATTGCAGATTGATGAAATGCGCCTCTAATGTCGCAATATTTTTACTATCACATAAAACGATCTTATTGCGAATTATATTGCGTGGGCGCACATCCTGTTCTGATTAATAAAGAAATTACACATGTATAAAATATTATTATTATTATCAATTTATTTATTCGTCGTATACTTATGCGAAATTTAAATCGCGATTTTTTTTCTAATTTAATTATTGGGTAACATCGATTTTTTGTTTATCTTTTCGCACCATTGGATATTTAAAAAAAATTACAAAATACATTAAAATTCCAGGTATGTCTCGTAATAAAAGACGATTAATAAACTTATTAAAGATTCTTTGGTCGCCATATATATAAATTATTAGCTATATTCAATTTTAAAAAATTTTTAAATTTTGCATTGTACGTATTGTACGTATTTCGAATATTATCGTGTAATATAATATAATATAATACTTTATGTATATTCTTTATATATATATGTGTGTGTGTAATAATTTTGTATTATATATTATATTTTATATTATATTATATATTATATATTATTATGTATAATATATATTATTGTTATGTATTTTATTATTGTGTATATTTCAATTTGATTATATTAATTGTTGTTATATTAATTTTGTAATTACATTTATATTTCATAATTATATATATTTCTCTTATCTATTTCGCGAGATAAAATATCTTTAAAATAAAATAGCATATATCAAGTTATGCTCTGTTGTAATAAAACTGTATAAAAATTACTTATAATGCCACGTGACTGATTGTTAAAAGCTGAAAAACAAATATATCTTGCAATATCTTTATTTTTTGAATAATTGTCTTACCTCCTAATTATCTTTCTCCTCAATAAATTAGAGAACGCGACTAGATCCCTTTGACCTTTACGTTCAGATTTCGTTCTTTCTCGCCGGCTGTAGACATTCCACGATGTAATTAGAGCAAACAAGATAGGAATAATATATAAAATGTAAAACGCCGGAAGGAACAACTTGTATGTAAGTGATATACAAATTGATTTATTTATTTCGCCCGAAAATTATCTCTTGTAATAGAAAAGGGAGAACGAGTTCCTGACATTTCATTGTAACGTCCTATTAGATATGTTTCAAACTGGTTTTGGATAGCAAAAAGTCGAATTTTTGTAGAGCACTATTTTTTAATCTCCCTGCTACGTACTTGTATATAATTAAACACTATGGGACATTCGTAAGTTAATGATAGACAATTAGTCGTTAATGATAAGGAAGAGATGTAAATTGCAAAATTTTGATCGAATTATAAACTGCACATACGCACATTCTTATTCAGTGCATATAATTTCTTTTTGCTCAATTCGCTCATTTTTTGTCGTGCAGATAATTATGGTATATATCCTGGAATTAAATGTACTTTCTCGGTACTTTATCCGTTATTTCTCGAGCACGCAAAAACTACGTAAAAACTTGACAACGGTCTCGCGATATCTCGCATTAGGATCTTATTCAACGCAAACCAGCAATATTGCGGTATACGAATGGTATTGAAACCGACAACCTTGGCTATTCGAGATCGTATATCCTACCACCGAGGTTCTTCGATGACAAATGTTTGTTTGGCGGAATTTGCATGTGAATGATTAGCGCGAGATATTAATCCCGACTTTATGAAATGAATGTGCTAATGTAATATGCCATTCTCCGATTATGTATGGTAAATGTACTTGACTTCGAGTGGCAATGTCGATTACCTAAACAGGTTCTTTCTCCAGAAGAAGAGAAACGAACGAAACTCCATTGTCTCTTTCCATCTTCCATCGTCTCTATAATTTTTTATTACTTGGAATAAAAATCCGAATACGATTTATGGAGACACCACGTCTCGATTTCATAAGAGATTCATCTTTTGAATTTTTCCAAATCGATCATGAATTAAACATCTCTAAAAGTTAATTATTTTCCACGCATAATTATCTTCTTTTAAGCAAAGGGCACGATTGTAATCCTGTAAATTTCAACATCGACGGTAATTGTTAATTTATCTAAGTCATTGAAATTCGAAAAAGTCTTGAATCTCTTCTTAGAATAATCGCCGTGTCGAAAGGATTAATGACTCACGTATAACAATGACCTCGATGGCTCTTGATGTCGCACCTTCGAGACGGTATCAGAGAGATACCGGACGCAAATCGGAACTCGCCCAAAGTCCACGGTTATCAACGGATGGCCCCGATCACTTCCGGAGTCGCTTCCTACGACGATTTTATTCGCGCGGGTGGGGCACGAGTTTCTTGGGCGCGCGTATAAAAACGACCGAAATACAATATTCGAGTGAATTGTGTCATTGCATTCGCGTCTGTCGTTATAAGATTGCGAATCGGTCCTTTAATCGATCATGTCGAGTCGAATGTCAGCCACCCTCGCCTGGACGCTCGTCCTTTTAACGATGTCAATCGACATTGATGCGTGGCCGTTTCGTCGTCGGGACGTCTTCGACAACGTCGTCGACGGTCCTGACGGATTGATCGCTCATCTGCGAAATTTCGGCAGTTCCCTTTACGGATTTCCAAGCAACAAGACCGGATTGAGGGTGGCAAAGTGGCATAAGGATATGGACGTGAATCCCGAGGAATTGGGCGAGTATGCGGAAGGAGACATCCTGTTTCCGCCGATCACCGGAAGAAGCGGTCTCGTTGCGGTCTCCGCTCGGTGGCCCAACGGCATTATTCCCTTCGTCATCAGTCCTTATTTCGGTGAGTAAAATTATCGATTCTGTCCTAAACATTCTATGATATAAGGTATCGTTTTATTGCAAAGATTTATGTGATAATAAAATAATAGTGCATCGATAAAATAATAACGCACGTTTCAATTATTAATTAAAGATTAAAAAATTGATATTTTAACTTTCAGTGCCTGATGAATGTTGAAGATTTCCTTTATACTGTTTATAATTTTTTTATTTTTCTCACCTTTTTCATGAAACTTATGTCTCACAGATGCACAGCAACAAAAAATCATATACGACGCGATGGACGATTATCACAGGTACACGTGTATAAGATTCAAGCCATATACGGGCGAAGAAAATGATTACATCAGAATTACAGCCGGCAACAGCGGATGCTGGAGCAGCGTGGGCAGGATTGGCGGTCGTCAGGATATGAATCTTCAGGTTCCCGGTTGTCTGACAAAAAAGGGCACCGTAATACATGAACTAATGCATGCTGTCGGTTTTTTGCACGAACACAGCAGATATGATCGGGATGGCTATGTAAATATTCTGTGGCAGAATATTTCGCCGGGTATATATTCTCTTGTTTTATTATTATTTAAGGTTTATTTACACATATCCGTGACAGTGTCGTATCAGTAACATCCGTAATGTATCAGTGATGATTATTCACATATATCCGTATAATTTGATCAGTTTCAACTCAGTGATTTTCAAGATGACAGACTCAGTTTCCAGACGATGAATTGGCAATGATTGCTATAATTTAATGCAGCAACACTTTGCAGTGAATTTGCAACGTTGCAATATTGCAGTGAAAGATTGTTGCAATATGTATGCAATCTTTGTGTGCTGTATGGGATGTTATACATTTTCGCTATGTTAAAACGTTGCTGCAACATTGCCAAAGTAATATTACAAAATAATGTCTCTGCATTATTTCTGCAATATTACACTGCAGTAAGCAATGTTGATGCAAGCTCCTGTGCTGTATGGGAAGATGTGGTTGCAAATAAAATATTATATTAAACATAATTTTATTGTAAAATTTTATCGTAAAATTACACAATATAAGATTTCACTTTCATCTAAAGCCATTTGATCCAAGTGATTTGCTTGGCATCAAATACTCTATAAATAAATTTACTGACCGTCGTTATCCATGAAAAAGCAAAAAAAAATCGTTTGTAATAAACATAATATCGGATATTGAACTGAAACTGAATGATCCGAATACGATACTGCATCGGATATATGTGAACACGTCCATCTGACGATATTTATCATCACTGATACTGATGGAAAATCGTGGAACTGAACGGATACGGCACTGACACGTCACGGATATGTGTAAATAGACCTTTAGATAGATAAACAAAGTTATCTGAAAAATACCATAACTTTTTATCTTAATAAATTCTTCTACGATTAAAGATCCCACGAATCAATTTTTTAAGATAAAGATCTAATCGAGGCTCAATTCATATATTGATTAAAAAATTAGAATGTACTTTTTTTAATCGTTTATGCATGTTTTCTTGAAAATCTATAAATTTTTCAATTATTTTCAAAGTTATAAGAACGTCTCGATATTAATGCGCGATACCGCTACAAAGTTTCGTTGACATCACTGATATTATTACTGACTAAAGTTATCGTCTACCTTGTATCTTTATCATGTGCATTATGTATCTAGGTCACACGTACAATTTCAATAAGGCCCCGGCGGAGGTTACTGACGCTTTTGGTGTCGGTTATGATTACAGTAGCGTGATGCACTATTCGTCGACAGCCTTCTCCAAGAATAACCAACTAAAAACCATCGTGCCCAAAGTAAGCACGATCTATAATATATCATCGTTACAAGTGTTCTTGTCGCTTTGTCTTGTCGCTTTTCAATCACGCTATTATCGATTGAAGAAAGAAACTTAAGAAAGAAACATGCACGTTTTGGGAATGATTGTATGTCTGTGTATGTTCGTAGAATTTACCAGACGGTGGCATTTTGGATCTTATTGGCGGAATCTTCCAGGGTAACACCAAAGAGAAACTCGGTCAGAGAGAAGGTTTCAGTAAGAAGGACATTCTGAAGATTCGGAGAATGTATAAATGCGGTGAACGTGCTGGCTTTTATGATACTTTTGTCGATAATTATTATTGATTGAACATATCTTTAATATAGATTATTTAAAAGGAAGGCTAAAACATAGATATACATTCATTAGCAAGAAATTTCTAATTATAAAGTTAAAATAGTTAGGAAATAATTGAATAATAAGAAAAAAAAAAATATATATATATATATATATATAGTCTTACATATAAAATGTATGACTACGACTTTCTAAAAAGACAGATATCGACGAGTGTATGTGTGCGTGTGATCAGTATTACTATATGTTAATGTAATAATTAGTGCAGATTATAATTTATATTATTACGAATGTATCCACTCTCTTTAAGACTTACATAATATACAATCTATATAACTATAACACAAGTGCATTATCTGTGTGACATATTTTTCATCAAAAGTTTTCCAATCCTATTTTCTTTGTCGACTATCGATCAAAGTTTCAACATAAAAGCGACGTTGAAAATTTCAAGTTGGCAATTTTTATTCGATAGGACGTATATCTCAAACTGACAAACACCTCGAAAGACATAAGATAAAAAAATAATGTCGCGATAAAATACTCTTTATTTGTACATTATTTTACGAAGTGATCCGTAGAAGAATACACTGCGGTAATGTACTATTTACAATTAAAGTCGCTTATTCTATTTATTGTCGGTGGAAATGCAGAGGAAATTTGCGATCGAGATAATCAGCTTATTAAAAGTTATCGCGATTAATAAATCTATTTGGTACGAAGATATACACATAATCTCCGGTGAAAAACCACCGAAATAAACTTAAACGTATACCAAATGAGCGTAGATTAAAATTGTTATCAAAAATATAATAAGATCTTATAAATTCTGTAATTAGGAAAAGCTGTAATACTATTTTTCTCATCGGTAAAATTTTATACTAAAAAATTGTTCTGACAAAGATTGTTTAACATATAACTTACATACAAAAATGTATTCTATTAAGTAGTACTCCAAGATGCTAATTAAAAGTAATTAATCAATTGTTGAAATTTCACAAGATTGTTTGAAAAATAGATCTTAATTAAAACTAATTAATCAATAGTTGAAATTTCACAAGATTGTCTGAAAAATATGAATCTATGTTTAGATGTGAAAAATGAAGCGTATATTTGTCTTTCATCTATTACGACAGATTCGAAAATCCAAAAAAGAGTAAAGCACAAATAAAAAACATATCTGAAAAGTTATTTTTCGAACTTCTCTACAATTTTTTTAAATTTTATCTGTGTTGTCGGAAACACGATATTTTGCAAAATGGTAAAAATCGCCCAATCAAATCGGCTCAAATCAATCGGTCCAAGTTTTCTTGATAAAGTCTGCCGCTCTTTCACCTGTAACATATATTTATTTCTGGATACGCAAAGGAAAAGAAGAAAAAGGAAAAAATACAAAAAGTTACATACCGATCATGATCGCCGGCGCGTTTGTATTACCAGACGTCACCTTCGGCATGATACTTGTGTCTGCCACCCTCACCCCCCGCACTCCTCTGACACGCAACTGATTATCGACCACGGCGAGAGAATCGTCCGGCGGTCCCATCTTGCAGGATCCCGCTTGGTGATTTTCGGGTGCAGTGTCATGACGAATTGCACATTCCCAATATTCGTCGCAGCCAAACTTGAGATGCTCGCAATTCTTCACGGGAGTTCGATCCAGATCGAAACCGTATCTGAAAAAGATTTTTATTTCATTCGTTATATATAAAAAAAAATTAAAATTGTTAACCTGCACTTTTTTATGATTGATGAAAATAAATTATTACTAGGAAAATGAGGGAAATTTTCTAGATAAGGCATATATCTGCTTTGAAAAATATAAATAAAAATGCAATATATTATTCGAATAAATAAGAAATATATGGCAAGAGAAAGTTTATTCTCTTTTATTTGAAATTTCTTATTTCATAGAGAGAGGACAAGTAGCGCTTCTGCTGAAAAGTGTTTGCATTTATGTTTATATAAAATCCTGTATAAGAAAATGAAAGTCAATACTTCTTGAGTGCTTGGGTCTCCGATAACCTGATGCTGAACTTGATAGCTTCTACAAGTGCGGCCGCGTCGTCGGGATGAGTCAGATATTTGGGATAGATCAGTGGCTTCGAGAGAGGATCGTTGTTTCGCAAGCGCAGATAACCGCGGCTCTTCGGATGCAGAATCGTCGGGATGATGTAGATGCTGCGGTTCGACCCCTTCTTCTCGCCCACCATACCTGTCTCCGCGCAATCAGCCAGGTAACCGCCAAAGATTAGCTGAACGTCGGGATGATCCTCCCTCGGGTTTGCGTACTTGGTGTTTATCATCGCCGTCACTTCAGATATTCCTAAATCAAAGCAACGTATCATAATAAATGCTTTGTTTTTATTACTTGTTATTAAAATCAATAACATTATTACGGTATTAAAAATAATAATTTTGCAATCATTTATTACAATTAACAAATCATTGAATTTGCAACTGTCAACGGATCGATTTGCAATTATTTTTTAGAAGCGAATAAATTATGATTCTAGTAGATTTGATAAATCATTGATCGACAAATAGACATACACAGTAAAAAATTTAGTGTTAAATTTAACATATTTCACATGTCTCAATTTATCCACTCTAATTTTAATGTTAATTTAACAGAAGGCAAGTAAATAAATAACACAAGTAATATGTCTAAAAATTAACACAAAAGTGTAACACTTAAATTTTATCTGGAAATAAAGTTTATGTTAAATTAACATATTTATAATGTTAAATTTATTTAAAAGAAAATGTTATTCTCACATTTTTATGATAAATAACGGAAGAGATATGTCGATTTAACATATGGAAACTGTTATAGAGAGAAAAATAACACAACTTATCTGTTAATTTTAACATATAACTTATTTCATCAAAAATTCGTGCATTTACATATTAATTGTGTTATTTTAACTCTTAGAAACGGTGAATATTAACTCAACGCAGAAATGTCAAAATAACACAACGATAATATGTTACATTAACATAAGAGTATGTTAAAAATTTAACACAAAAATTTTTACACGAGAAAATTTCAACAGAAATACAAAATGTTTTTTACCGTGTATAGTTATTATACATATTAATGCGAATTCCAATTCGTAATTAATCATGCTTTCGGGCGTCAGTTTGAGAAATGTCAAATCGATCGAGATGAGATCAAGCGTTGTTTCTGCAACGCTTAACATTAATCCGAATCCGTTACCTTTTACGTAATTTAATCGTTCGGATCGCGTAGCTGCGGGCTGCATTCAACGAGAGAGCTACGCTATTATATGCAACGTTTCCCTCGGCGTTTCGTGCGAGTCAACGAGAAGGGCGAGAGACACGATTTTAACACGAAGGAGTTCAGCCCTCTCCTCCCTCTCTCTCCCGAGAGGGGGCTCGTTAAGAACCAACTCAGCTCGGGGCTATCGATCGTACCGAATACTTTAAAAACAGCTCCGGGCTGTGACCGAATCGAGTCTTGTGAAAGGGATACGTTATTATACGCGGATACGGCGAAATATTCGTATGAATATTTCCCGAACAATTTATTCGGTCAAATTCCCGACCGGCGAAACTATGCACGCTAGCAATTCACTTCCAACGATGCCTGTCTTTGATTATTAACGATCAAAGGAGGTTTCGCGAGTGGAGCGCAAAATTGGTGCTCCCCTCGATTGACGTTGCTTAATTGAGTCCATTAATTAAACCAACGCGCAAAAGAAGGCCAGTTTCGAAGAAACTTTCTCGCTCGTACCTTCTTTTTTCCTTATTGTTTATCGATCAACATAAAGCCAAGTGTCTGTACTCTATGGCCTACACAACTTCTTTCGCTGTTATTACTTATTAACACACACAATACGCAATTTAGTTACAAGAATCGTAAATGTAGAAGTGACCGCAATTGATGGTCACTTTGACGAATGAGCTATTAATTTAGAATTTATAGGACATTGATACAATCATAAATACCAGATATTATTGCTAATGTTTGTAATTATGCGCGATAAAATACCTGTTACAATGTTGCTGATATTTTTACACCACTTCTCCTATCGTTGAATAAAACAATGTCCGAGAGAAAAAATTCAAATGTAATCAATCATACGTATTATGCATAGAAGGTATGCAAAATAATGGCATGAGAAATCGTCGGATAATTTGCGTTGATGGATCGTAAGAGCAGAGTCACGATCGTCGCGCGAGGGGAGGCGATGGACCGGTTTTAAATCGATCCGCGCAATTCGGATGACGGTAAATAGACCTGTCGACCGGGACAAGTCACGTAATCGCGGACTGACGAACGCGAACGTGACCATTGTGCAATATACTTTCACTGCTTGTGCACGAAGCCCGTGAATTATCATGCTCCGAGATGCGCAACATCTTCGACACGGTAAGCAGGAAGCAGAAGAGGCGGGTTTTGGATTACTTGGACACGATTGCCCGGATCAATGAAATCGCGAAGTCTAGAATCACAGTCGTTGCTTTATAAATGAGGATTCGCTGATCGCGATTAGCGACTTTCGTGTCTATTTAGCGTTCCGTTAGGATTACACAAGGGGAAATACTTGACATACATTTATGCGGGTTACATCATTTCTACTATCTTTCATATTTCTCTATCGCAATCGAAATAAATATTTAGAACAGTCTTACCTGTACCGGACATTAAGCCATCTCTGAATAATAGATATTCCATGGCGGTCGCCCAATTAAGAGGAGTAGTGTCGGTATCATTAATGGTGAAGGTCAGCGTGTAGGCGACGTGATTGTGAAGATTCTTGCCGACGCCAGGAAGATCGCGAATAACCGGTACACCCACCGCCTTCAGCTCCTCTCGAGGTCCTATGCCGCTGTTTAAGAGGATTTGCGGCGAGTTAACGGCGCCTAAATACACGGCAGGTATTGATTAGTTTCAGAATTTTTTTATCAAGTTTTATAAAGTTAACAATAATCCAGGTTAAATCATCTAATTATTTTTTTGCACCGCTAGATAATAATCCAACTTTATAGAAACTTTATAGAAAAATAACGTAAGCGCATCCATATTTATAATCGAAAGCTTATGAAATTAATTGATCGAATCAGAGTTTGAAAAATTAATTTGCTACAATTTAATTAATTAATTATCTATTAATATCTTAAAGATAAGATTTGACGATATGTATTGCATTGTACGTATCTCTTATCTCTTCAAGATTATCGCTTCGACATTATTCCAGTTTCTCCGAGAACGTCATCGACGCGCAATTTGTATTGTTTGAGAGAAACCGAAGGTGCGATTACGATTCCTCGAGACACAATTTGCGAAAGGACGAGTAATTAAGACTGACACGTGTGCTGTTTCCAAACATAGATTTCTATATCTCTACAACCTTCAATGCGGAGAGAAACGTGTTCTATCCTCCCTGGCTTTCCTTCGTGTTGGAATTGGGATAAGTCGAGCAAGGAACGTCCCAGAGAGACTTCCTTCGCTTGAATACACAGAAACGTTCCACCGGCATGGAGCTCTTCGTTTGTTGATTAATCAGAGAATTAATTACCTCCGCTTACGACCACCTCCTTCGCTACCGAGACGCGTTGGACCTTCCCGTCGTGGACGAACTCGACGCCAACCGCCCTATTGTTCTCATCGAACAGAATCCTCGTCACCGTCGAGTTTAACATTATGTGGAGATTCGGACGATTTCGGGCAGGACGCAGGAAAGCCCGCGACGTGGACAGTCGCGAGCCATTTCTCGACGTGGTTTGTGCAATGGCGAATCCTGTGTGCGTCCGTCCATTCAGATCGACCGTGTCGTATCCTGTCAGGTAGATAAGAATTTATTAATTATTTATTTATATATTATATTATATATTTAATTATTTAATTTATATGTTTAATTATTTAATTTATATATTTAATTATTTAATTTATATATTTAATTTATATATTTAATTATTTAATTTCCATTAAAATATCTATTCAGTTATCTATTTAAAGAGACGCTCGACAAACTTTTTATTGTTTCAAAAAAGAACATGTAAAAATAGTTTTACTAATTAATTTTTTAATGTAATTTTGCAATTGTATCCTTAATAAATATCGACAGAAATTTCTCGACAAGTTTTTTGCGATTGTGTCCAACCTAATTCTTTTCCAGCTTCCAGGAGGGCGAAACTTAACGGTGGGTGATAGGGAAACTGCATGACCGTGAGTGGTCCACCGACACCGTGAAAACCGTAATCCATGCTGTTCACTTGCTGATTATCCTCGCTTCTTATAAAGAATGGAAGGACATCGCGATAAGACCACCCGACATTACCCAGCCGGGCCCAATCGTCGTAATCCTTTCGTGATCCTCTCATGTACGTCATTCCGTTCATAACGCTGGTACCACCGAGAACCTTAAGTGATTTCACATTTTATATTTAATATGAATAACAAAATAATATATCGAATGGTGAAGATTAAAAAAGTTTAATTTACTAGATAATACAAATTTTGTATATTTTTTCTCTATAATATCTGTATAACATTTTCTTGTTTCTATAAAAAGATTGTACTCTTGAAAGATTTTAAATTATATTTAATTTACGTACTTTCCCTCTAGGCCAATAACATTTTCTGCTGTCTTTGTTTAAGCAAGCTGCATCCTCGCTCTCGGTAGAGTACTGCCAATCAATATCGCTGCCGATGAAATTGAAGAAAAACGAGGGTATCTGAGTACCGGTTGGCTCATCCAATCCAGCTTCCAGCAGCAACACCGAGAATCTTGGTTCCTCCGATAATCTGGCCGCGACAGTCGCACCCGCGCTACCGCCACCGATCACTACAAAGTCGTACCTTGAAGAAGAGAAGCGAGCATTAATACGAATTGGCCCGAATGTTGCAAATAAAATTCATTTCGCAAACAGAAATATATCTAGTGTAATAGACTAGATTTTATCCGATTTTTCATCGCGTATTCGTTGCTCGAGAATTGAATATTCATCGAGACGACCAAGTTTCGAAGAATATACGCAGATTTTGCAGATTTAAATGTCGGTCCCTCTCCGCCTCGTCTGACGTTTCGAAAGCAAGATTGTCGTGTCGCGGAAGATTACTCAGTTCCGACGCGATTTTGCGCATGCAAGTTTACGAAAGACATGTTAATTAGCGGAGTCGTGTTATTAAGCGATCCTTTTACCGTTTACGAATTAGAAACCGGGTTAGAGGAGCAGCGAGCATTACCATCGCGTGACGCAACGGACATTTAATGCACCCCTTTGCTTCCCTCGTACACACGCATCTGTCACATCCCTTAAAACATGTGCAAACGGAGTAAATTTGTCATCGAGATTAACGAATCACGCAACTCTAACTCTAGCTCGAGTTAGATTAGCATTAAATTAAATTGTTTTCTCTGGCGTAATAAATTTCTTTTTCATTAAGTATGCAACAAAGTTAATAATTAGATTAATGTAATTAATTATTTAATGAGCCATACATATATGTATTTATAAATTAAGCTGGTAAATATACTTTTTTTTTACTTTACCGGACTAATGAGCATTGTTACATCATCGACGTTGGCAAATTCGATTGATTCTGCATCCCATCGAGGCTGCTTCATGCATTGGGAGATAGTGCACCCTTTTCCTTTTAGCTTTTAGCCTCTGCCGGCATCTCGGGCGAAAGGCGGGTTTCTCAGGAGGTTTGCTCGCGAGACGCGATCGTATATGTTCTCTCAGCTCTGAATGCCACGACGTACCCATATCCGCGTATACGTGTGCGCGGGACAATGACATACTTTTACGAGCGGAACTCGATAGAACGATGAGAATTCTGCGAAGCGTCCCGACGATTTATTACTCTTTTCTGCCTGTGCATCAGCTGATGCACAGTTTCGAGTAATTCGGGATCTCGATTTTCGCATGCATCTTCTAAATTATAAACGATGAAAGATGAAAGTTTTCCCGCTAATTAAAGAATGCAAATGATTAACAAGATCTTTTAAAGCTTATTTTAATTTCAAATTTGATTAAAAGATAATTTTCTCAGGTTGGAAATTAAGAATTTTTAAAAAAACGAGATAATCGTCTGTTTCGCGTCTTCAAAGAAATCGTGGCTGAAAGGAAAGATAATTCTTTTGTGTGGAAAATTGGATTTGTGGAATTGAAAGAAAAATGAATCTTTTTTCGCCAACGAATAATTCAGTCGAGAGAAACGCGAGAAATTCATATTTAATTATCGGTTTAGCAATAATTGCAACACCGTTTGACGTTGATGAGATAATTCGTAATAAATGTTAAGTATGTGTACTCGACCATAATGTATATTATCGTTATGCTTTGTATGTTGGATTACTGCGAATTAAAGAACGCGCTTGCTAGAGATTTGATTGTTATTTAGTCAAGTAGCGAGTATTAAAAGTTACCGAGTATTAACTTTCCTCTTTGCTTTTCTTTTATTTAAGCTTTTTATTTACATCAACATCTTCATTTTTTACATCTTTAATAAAAGATATATTTTATGCCTTATCTTACTTTATTTTATTAGACAAATATTTTATAATTATATATACCTTGATATGTCTCTTTCGTGTGAGATGTGATGCAAGTAAAATGTTACATCAGTTTGTCTTTTATATATTGCTACTAGTTTTAATTTTAATTCTTAAGGACGGGATGCACATACGAATAAACAGTGTTTCTCATATGTACATATATTCATCAAAATGCCAAGTGATTCAGGTCCACCTAATCGCAGCAACCGTATATAAAGATAGATCGAGGATCACGAACGCTTAATTGAAAACCTGTAATCAAACCTGTTTCCATCTTCGCTAAAACGAGTTTTCGTACGCATAGGCCACTCTTTTTTTTCGTTCGGTTTAATATGTTTCTTGTGCGTGAAACGATAATAAATGCAAAATACATAAAATCGCGAAATGTGCCTCGAAAAAGGCTTTTAATTTTACCATTTAAATGTAAAAACTACGAGGTATCAAAGGCTAAAAAAATATTGACGAAAAGGGGAAGAGAAAACTTTGCACACTCGATTAAAAAACGCAGGTTGATGAAATTTTATTTCTCTCGCGCATGTCTTGTATCTTATCTTTTTTATGTTTTCTCTCATTAGAGAGAGTGCAACATTTTCGAAGCTTCCCGTCTAAGAGTTGCTCCTTTCGCGTGTCGGTGCATGCGGTACGCGTCGATGCGACGACCAGATGTGACGCAACAAGAGATGCATTGGAACAATAGCCCGCGGTATTACGTACGTACGTGCGTACATACAACGATTTCACAGGATAGAGAGGCGCATGGATGTTCATTTTCGAGCGAGGAGGAAAAGGAGAGGAGCATCAGGCTCCGAGTTCCTACGGTTATTACGTGAACGAACGATCATGCGTGTGTCCCGTATGTACAGACAGTATTTAAGATTCGTCGTGGAACGAGAGCTTCCCGCGGATGTTTCCTTCGCTCGCATCGCGGAAGAAATCTCTCCCGTCGATAAGTGTCAAGAGATCTCGGGAGAATCGCACGTAAAGGACGACATGTTATTATCTTCTATGTATACAATGCATCGTAGCCTTACATTTGTGCGAGATAAGGAAACTTTGCCGATTCACCTTCGTATCTCCTCGACCTCGGTGAAGTAATTAGACAATACGAAATAAGGAAACACTGCCTTACAAGTTTCTAAATCCGTCGTGTTATCCGGGTTATCGTAGATAACTGTGATAGCGGCGAGTTAAATTGACAACAGCGGATATACACGTAATTTAGCGAGTTGATTCAACGGGCTTTTTCAGCGGACGACGATCGAGAGATAAATTTGGATTAAGATCTAAAGGCGAGTCATTTTCTCAAAGTTACTTTACTAGAAAAGCGCATCATTGCCATATGTATTATATTATGTAAAACGTACATATGTATCTTTCTTATGTAGAAGATATGTATCTCTACACGTGGCTTCTCGCGCAATCGCCGAAAGAAATTGCTTTAAGGCGGGGTCGATCGATTCTCTTTCTCATTTACCCGTGACCTATTTATCCGAATTCAACAATCATCTCGGCCACGAGATGGTCTCTTTATTAGTTATATTATTTACCTCGTATTGGCAGTGTCTCTCGTTGCAGGTCTGTTGCACGGGTCTTCGAGATCGCACTGGCTGCGTAAAAAGACTTCGAGCAATCCCATAAAGAGCATAAAGGATGTTCCGCCGCATGTCGAGGCCAATGTGGGTCCCACGGACGGAGTCAATGGACAGTTGCAACTCATCTGGAACAGAGACCATTCATTATTTTCTTGTACAAATGACAATTTTTCCATTAGAGAGATTAATCTCGTTGCGTCTTTCGCTTTAAAATAACGGAAATTTTCACTTTAACGACTCAATCGATGCAACTTTTTCGGATAAAAATATTTTTAAGCACCAACAGATAAAGAATTGATAAAGAAAGAAATATTTATCAAATTTTTTAGAATTTTTTCCGATAAGCGCTTTACTTGCGGATGCTTTTAGCTACGTTAAATCTTAAATTGACTAATGATTATTTGCAATTCACGCGTGTATCATTATATTCACGTAAAATATGTTAGAGAATTAATTATGGAATTAAAATAATGATCTTTATTCGAGCAAGCGATAATTATTCAGCTCTAATAATTATCGATGCAATCTTCTATTATAAATTTCAATGTTTTAAATAGCTCGAATACGTAACTATTAACTTGAATATGTAACGAGGATAATAATTTTCCATTCAGCGAAAAGTTGAAAGTATGTAAAGTATGTAAACAATGTTTCTCGACTGGTCATGCACCGGTGCATCCGACCGTTTATCTTCGATCCGGCCGACTATGAAGCAAGCTTCGCTCCGAAATGGAAAAGAAAAACCTGAAGGAGAGTGAGAGTGCGCATACCCGGCCGTTCTCGTCGTAACAAACGTGTAATGGTAATAGAGTATGTCCAGTTGTAAATTCATTCAGCTCTGTCGGCGCGATTGAAAACGAACGTGAGCGAATCCTCGCGAGAGGCGCGTCCTTACGACGCACGTGCTTTCTATAACGCAATCACAGCGTCCCTTGTGAATGCCCGCTGTGTACGGTACGTGCTCGTACCGGTGAAACTTTTTTACACCGTTTTTGTTTCCTCTTCCGACATTTCTCACAGTCGAATGCATAATCGTGTGAGGCATAACGCGCCGAATATCTGCGAGAATGAAGCGTGACGATGTACGGATGCACGCGGATGCTCTAATTTTGAGCGAAGAAAATGGATATTTTAAAATTGCAATTTTTTCTTTTCACTGAAAAAACGATTTAAATGTCAAGCTAATATTCTAAGTATTGCTTCTTTAACGGATCGATGACATTTCGACATTTGGAAGATATGCAAACTTACGCAATTTATTATGCAGCAGATAAGACATACTTATTACATTTTAAAAATACACTTTTGCTCTTTTAATGGCCTCTAAATGTATATTTTCTTCAAAGAAAAAATTAACGAGAGATAATTGATTGGTTCTGTCAGAAAAAAATATGTTTTTTTCAACAAGATTAATAATTCTTAATTGTTTCTTTTTTGGGTTTGCGACAATTTAATCAGTTCCTTAATGAGATGCAATCTCTATTTGAAAATAGATCCAAAGTGATGTATCTTTATATGACATAAGACGATGAAGAGGTAAAGTAACACAGAAAAAGAAGGTGTAAAATAGCATGACTTTCGTAATCGATGGCGAGACATGCCGGTTCTCGGTCAGTGAACGTAACGGTGTTGAGACTGAAGGAGTGTATACATTCGTGAGAAGCGTATAGCCGCTGGCGAATATTTGCGCTTCTGCGATTATATACTAAAGTATCGTAATGTTGCAGTAGCTGAATGTAGTAAATAAAATTTGACGATCAAAGTCCGGAAAGAGGAAGCTGATCTATTTACACTAAGAGTAATCAAGATCATTGAAAAAAAATCTGCATCAGTATGAGAAAATGTCACATACAAATTTATATTTAATTTTATAAACATATATTTGTATAAAATTTTTCCAAAGAATCACAGTATAATTTTGCGATACAAGTTTTCCAACAAGATACAAGATCAAACCTTTATTTATTACACGCGCGACGCGAGACTTTAATACGCCCCTTGATTAATTCGCTCGGTGTCCTAGTTCGCTGAATATCTTTTTCCCGAAATGGAAAATCGCAGTATAGAAAGCGATTTTCAATTATCTGGAGTAATGGAAATATTTTTGCGTAACTTCATCATCATAAATGCGTTGACCGCCGACAAATTGCTCATTCGTTGCAATTTTAAAATACATCTCGTTTCCCATTTTACGCGAATTATCGCCATATTCAAATGTAAATGTAAATGTAATAACTAAATAGATTCTATCTTTCTCTTTCTCTCTTCAGAATTTATCATCAAATTTTGAGGCTTTCATCAGCTTATCTTTTCAAAGATTCCAAAAATTTTCATCTTTAAAATCGAGCAGTATATGCAGAGGTAATATTTCATGATACGTGCGCTGAAATTCTCTGTAAACACATGTTCTATTGAGATCTCGCATTAAGTGACATTTTATTTTTAATTATTGTCAGTTGATGATTTAATTATTGTTACACGCAACGTTATGTCGTGCGATGTAAATTACATGAATCACGTAAGCCTTGTAACAGTTTACAACTCGATCGCTATAATAGTTGTTTGCACGGAAATGTTATATAGTACATAAGGGTGTTAATCGGAATTTATATAACTTGAAAAAACTTATTATGCCGGCATCGTTAACAACCATATCACCGCAATATCACCGCAAAATATCATTCCCCGCAAAATTGCTCGATTCGTCGGCACGCTTCTCGATTTTTGAACGCGAAAATGTAGATATTACACGCCACGTTACATATTTCTCAATATACTTTTCCGCGTCAGTTTCTTCTATTTCGTTATCTTTATTTATATCATACGTATATATATCACATATCTACGTATATGTCGCATTTTGACGGATATCCTCGATATTATGAAGTTCTTGAGTATGAATACGCAATATATGATGATCTTAATTGATGTTTAACCCTCTTTTTGGGCTAATTTTTATATAATTATGAGATTATTTTTTGAAAGATAAACCGACAAATTTCACTGTTATTCAATATAAAAGAGACAAGAGATTACTTTCTTTTATATACACGAATATCTACTTGATTGCTTTTTAATGAATGCGTGAGAATATTGTAAGATATTTAAAGCGCATAAACGATTGTACTAGTGGGACGTTTTTTATATAGAACTTTATTCGTTTCGTTGGATTATTTATAGTTCCCACATGTTACGACATAATGCACAATTAAAACTTCTTTTTATAATATTTCATTACTAATCATATATATGAAAATTATTATAAAACTTACATTTTTCTTATATCGATAAGAGGAAAAATAAAGGAAAGAAATGTTAAGTTTATTATTTTAAAAAAGACATTGATAAAGTACTTAATATCAATATTATTGCTATAATGCATTTTGAATTATAATTTTTCGATATAAATTTTAAAAATGCGATGAAATGTGTCAAGAATAGCATTATATCTTGCTAATAAATTTGAGGGACAAATTATATTATATATTCAACAAGCAGAAGAGATATCATATAATACGATGGTTGTAACGTTTCAAGGGAAAGGTGGATCGATCGCTTAATGCCAAGGTATAGCAAATTAATCCACACAAACCGATGGTTACATCGTAGACCCATTTATTCGAAAGGACTCTATAATTAATTAAAATACATTATAATTCATTGATTTTGTAATAGCAGAGACGTATTGAGCGATTAATACATATTAAATACGGGAACGAACTTAAATATTTATTTTATTATTAGCATTTATTTTATTATTTGTATAAATGTCATTAATTTATCAATAGTAAGTCTATATAATATATATAATATATACATATATTTCAACAATAAGACCATATGAAAGCTACAACAATAAAACAATTATGAAAACTACTTGTTTTCTTCGATTGACAGACATTCATCGATTGATTCATTATTAAAAATTTTTGTATTTCTCACATTTTGATATATTATGTGAGAATTATATAATTAAAATAATTATATAATTATATAATGAAAACAATAATATCGTCAAAAATTAATTCATATTTACTTGAAAGAATTTAATTCTTTATTATAAATAATTTTTCTTTCTTCCGACAAATATTAATTAAAATTGACGAATTTTTTATCCTTTTTTTCTTGAATGTGATAGAATTAAAAAATAAAAATAATCGTATCAATCGTTTTCACTTTTATTGTCGCCATATATAAAGAAATCTTATTCTACAGCATTGAAATCGGCCAAAACTATACTGGTTTTTCGAGGTAGCTACCACAACGCGGGACGAAAAAAAATAAAACTTACCTTTCAAGGATGGTCACCCCGTCCTTCGAAAGATAATTGCTCGACTGGAGAACCCGCAAAACACAGAGCGCGAAAAAGATGCGACGAGAGATAGAGAACTGGTAGCTCGCGGTACCGCGATCAACGGCCGACTAGCCTGGTACCATTCCCCATCGCCGTGGTAATATTCGACAATTCTTCCACCACTTTCCTGCCGTCTCTCTTCTGCTTCGCACTTGTAGAAGCAGTTTCGGGAACTTACGTGATGGTGCGACTAGTTCCGTCACGAGGAGATTTCGTGGTGAAAACAAGAGGCAGTAATTAAATGATTAAATACTCTTAAAGATAATTTAATGGCGACGAAATTATCGGGGTGTATTATCATTCTAATGACCAACATTATTCTAGACGAGAGAAATATATCTATTAGATTGATACAATACAGGGAGCAAATATCGTGAAGGATTGTTATTAAAATAGTAGCCATAAGAGAGGGAATTTATAATAAAATAAAATGGTTGAATATTGACATTAAGATTATCGTAATAAAATTTATATAAATGATTATATAACAACTCAAGTATAAAAAATATTCCTAATATTAATAATAAAATCGCTGCCGAAAAAAGGCGCTGAATTTATAGAAGAAATATTAATAAAAAAGGAGGCTTAATTTATTAAAGAAATATTGAATGAAAGATATAAATCTGAATTCAATTCGCTTATAACATGAAAGAAAAACATCTTATGTATGAATTTATTCCTTCATGTTTAAATTTATTCATGTATAAATTGACTCCTTCCTGAACAATGTAGTTATTAAGACTATCATCCATTTAAAACTCGTGAAATACTGTAGTTTTTGCTATCATTGTATCGCATCCTCCAGTTGATAATTGTGTAAATCCTGGCATCTACAGAAATAATCTTCGTCATGAAAGAGGAAGAGAAAATACAACGATAAAGAGGTAATAAAGAGCATTCAATTGCGTCCAAACGAAGTCGTTTCCCATCACGATTCCGTTATTTCGATACTATTGTCGTAGCTATCGTGACTTTAATATTCATTACATTCATATGGTTCTCTCTCCTTCTTTCGTCATTATTATTACAAGCATAAGGAGATGCCTCGAGTATAATATTATCATACATTCGTTTTCTTGTCTGCTTTATCAAAAGGAAACGCGAACGGAATATCCGACTGAAATCAAAATTCGGAACCGGTTTGCATCTTTTGCAAGTCATGTATAACGACATAAAAATATTGAATTGCCATTTACCATATGCGAAACATACCTGATTCCCCTCTTCGTTCAATGAAATGTTCAAAATCTTATTCAGAGATCCTTCATATTCGCGTTCTGATTTGTCGATGTCGTCAACGGATATTATGTCGTAAGGATAGTTTGCAAGGCCATAAAGTTTCTCGTCTCGAGAACTGTAATCGCTTTGTCCCGTTGTAACAGACGAATTGAACGTCGCAAGATTATCATTGGCCACGTAGTCCTGTATGGCTCGAGTATAATGGAGTAAATCATTATTATACCAATTCTCTAGCCTTACAGAAAATACAATGTGTTTAATCTCTTGAAGCGTACTCACGTCATAGTAATTGTCTGTTCTGTAAATATTTGGCGAAGTAATGTTTCTTTTTTCCATTGCGAGAAAATTCGTATAATAACCGGACAAATCATCGAAATAATTCGTCTTGGAGTTTTTTGCTATAATAGTTGCGGAATCATTGATATGAGTACCAATCTTGTTGTCCACCATTGTCGAAATATTATCCTTGGAAGCTACCGTTGTATCTTAAATAAATTATATTTCTATTTTTCTCAAAACACATTTTTCTTCAAATAAAAAAAATTTAAGTTTATAAAAAAATGTTAAAACAATTTATTATTGAAATAAAATATTCAAATAAATTAATCGAAAATTACTTAGATATTTTAAATAGAATTTTTAAATTTTTATTATAATAGCTATCCTTAGCTGAATACCTATAGATGTTATTTCTGGCAAGGATATTAAAGCTGCCGCTTCATTAAAAGGATAAGTGAAAAACGGAAAGAATTGTCCTCGTTCTCTCGTATCCTCGATGAGGATTACCGGTTCGTATGGCGGCAATAAAATCTTATACGGCTCTTGTGGCGCGTGGTATCCCCATGCGTCGCCATTTTCGTCCTTTATTTCCAACAATACCGTGCGATACGAATCGTTTTTTAACCAGATCGGATAATTTTGTCTGATAAAATTAATGCCTTCCAACACTATGGGAAATGACAATGCGTCTTTGCTCGCTATATAAATCTCTTTTTGTATCTCTAATTGCTTCATATCACGCGACGTAGTTGACTCTGTCCTTTCTTCGACAAGTAAATTAGTCGGAAAAGTTGCACTCGACAAGTCAGCGAATTTAGAAGTAGTCTAGAAAAATGTAAATGTTCCATAATTTTCAAAGAAACGATTTATTATATTCTTATTATATTTAACAAATTATATTTTTTATGAATACCTCAGCGATATTGTTTGTTGATAGTTTATTATAATTCCACCAAGATTGAGGATAAGGCAGCGTCGACTTGAATAATTTCGTGTTTATATTTGATCTCGTCGTTGCGGCTTGTCGATGAGTCAATAAAATTTCCGTGTCATGTTTTCTGTGTAAAGAATGCAATAAAGTTGCAATTTGCAAAATAAATATCAAGCTAACATCCATAATACTGATTTATGGCATTAGCAAGAAATGTTCGCGATCAACTTACGTGGGTGTCGTATGACGTAAACTTGATGTTCGCGCTGAAGTCGTCAAAGTCGGCTGAAAAGATAAACGAATCTTTAAACTTTAATCTTTGAATTTTTTTCGAGGTCTTTAATTCGTAAAGTATTTTCACCTTTTTCCCTGTTATTGGAAAACTCATCTGTGAATTACTTTTTCTTTCCAGTTCTTGACGAGTCAGTTCGCTTTCCATTTGTATCAAGGTTCTTATGACCGGGGGTTGCTCGATGACCTACATTTGTTTATTTCAAAATCTATTTAGTAGATATTTTTGCTGGTTTCGCGTCGAACATATTGATTGTCAGAATTCAAGAAAGGACTAAATTAAGTTGATATCGAAACAGAAATATTTTTCGCTCGTATTTTTGCTCCTCGGAATTAAACAATAAATCTGTCGCGCATGTTTCTCACAAATATTAAGAATAAATTAAGAAATAAATTACCTTGTTATTCATATTCGCGTCGGGTTGGACAGACGATATCTCAAATGCACGACACGATCTCTCGACGGTACAGTCAAAACCTTTGCAAAAACCTGTAATTCGTACTACGCATTTTTGCGATCGCGGACAGATCCAGCCGCGGCAGTGCTTGTTGATTAACTCATCTTCTACAAAAAGAAAGAATCATCGAGTTATTATTTTCATAAATGAGTGAGTGCGCAGAGTTTTCATCGCAAACAGACCGACAGTGAGTGTGCAATCAGGTGTATGCGCACACCATGAATCACGGCAATTGTTTCCTGGTCGTCGTAAGAAACACTCGTACTTGGAGGTGCAGTTCAATTTTCTACATTCATCGAACCAAATCTCCGCGTCTGCAACAGTTCGTTTTTATTATACAGCCGGATACTGCATAATTTTTTGTAAATTTCTCGAGCGAATATCCTGATCAAATATGTTAAAGAAGTAAATTCAAATAAATTCGTGAAAATATTAATTGAGAAAAAATCCAGTTATATTCATTTATCGATGGACCTGTTGCGTTCACGCAGCTTCTGATGAGCTTGCAGGGTAGATTGACGCAATAGATTTCTCGCAAGATGCAGCGTTTTTCGGAAGGACACTTGAAACCGGCGCAGGAAGCTGCACCCTCGTAATATTCCTTCTCTGATACGCAGCGCGCTATTTGTTGCTTGCATTCTGAAAAAAATGCACGTTTTGATTAGTAGATCTTAAAAAAAAAATGTAAATATAATTTAGCACCTTCATCCCAATGGCACTCTCGAACTTTAACCATGCATACGTATCCTCTGCTGCAACGAACAGTGTCGCACGTTAAAGGTCCTTTAAGTGATTCTAAATAAATAAAATTGCACACAATTATGTATATATTTATACAAATATGTATATATTATTACAAATATGTGTATCTACACAAGTTGCATAATTATAACTATATAATTAATTTAGAATATTATAAATTGATTAAGTAAAAGAAAAGTCAATCGAGTTATAGAAAGATAATCGAGAAATATTAAAATAAAAATGAGATAAGAAAATATATATTTTGGATAAGAGAGAATTCTTTTGAACTTCTTTTCTATTTACCTTTTCTGGATTTGGAACAATACAACATTCCAGGACAAGGTGGATTTTTGCACCAAAATCTCCGTCTGATGCATCGACTGCCGTTCTCGCAACGTAAATGAGCGCATCCTTTCGAATATTCGTCTGTCAAATCTTCTGCTACAAGTTTTAAAGTAATTTTTCAGATTTAAAGCACATACTATACATATAATTTTTTATTGAAATTTGAGAAAAACGTACTGTAAAAATGTTCAAAATATAGAAGGAAAAAGAACCAAATTAAATGTCGGATAAAAATGTACTCGCGCCTCATGATGATAGTACCGATTGCACTTCGTTTACTTCAATACTTGGTGCACCTGTGTCGATGTATATATATAGTGTGTAATGTAAACGCGCGCTATTGTAACGAGAGCCACCGCATAGGAAACATTGGCATATTTTGTCAATACAGTAATTATCGTTAATGTTATATCTCGTTGAAAACAATTGTCATTATAAAAGTTGAAAAGAAATACAATTAACAACTTGAAAAAATATGCATAAAATAAGATTTACTTTATGCATATCTTTTAGAAATTTCTGATACTTATAGAAGTTTCGCGTTTGTAATGTTAAATTATTAATATTTTTATCATGCTAGATATGCAAGTCATTTTAATAAATATTTGAAAACTTTTCTTTAATAATATATATTTATATTTTTAACACAATCTGATTTATTTAAAAAAGTAACAGTAGTCAAATTATACAACAAAAACAACTTATATTTTAATATACATTAATTGACGCAAAAAAATAATATATTTTATACATTTTTGATTTATAAAATTTCGAATATACATATAATAATAAATTTAATATAACATAACAGACATAAAATAACAAATTTAATCAAAAATTAACTTTATTTAAATCTTTTAAAGATATTAAGAGATGTAAATTAGAATAAGATATACATAAATACATACTAAAGAAGTTGAGAATATTTACAAAACGCGCAAATAGTCTCTAATCAATTATGTATTGTCTTATCATAATTCATCAAGACTTCCATATGTGAACAATAAAACTTAAATATATATGTATATACTTATGTATATACTTATATATTTGTATATGTTTTTATTCTTTCTAGAAGCTGTTTAATCTCTGTATTACTCTATATTACGTATAATTATTAATGATTAATGACTTTTCTCATCCAAGCTGATTCTATTTGAATACTTTGGAAAACGTTAATGCGATTATACTATATTTTAACGTAATACAATCTTTGCTATAAGATAAAATTAACATTACAAGTTAAATTAAATAAAATGCATATTTTGTACATTAAATATTCTATTTTACAAAAGAACATCATGCACACACAACAAAGAGTTATTTAATTACTAAATACGAAAATATTTCTATGCATTTGTCAATTACAGTTATGACAAATTAATTTTATTGAATAGACTCCCGTAACTAGAAGGAGATATACACAACCGCCAAGAATGCAGTTGTAACAGTTTGGCGAGCACGCAGGTGAAACCAGCATTATAATCTATCCTGACATTTGTATAATCAGGTTCGTATCGAATATCAAGGAAATCATCAGTTTCATTAGGTCCGGAAACTAGAGCACCATAAAGAATCTGCGGATTCGATTCATTATTTCTATATTGTACCCATCCACACCATACTGGTAAGTGCGGACAAGAAGATGCAATATGATACGGCTGTTGCGGTGAATTAATACCGTATCCAACCACGTAACTTTTTCCTAAAAATTGGACGAAAGTAAAAAAGAACCCAACAAAAAGAAACAAAATTCGATTTAATCTAAATAAAACTTAAATAATATTATTATTATGTAGAATATAAGCGGTGAGTACAAATGTAATTTCTTTTTAAATACAAGATTTTTTTATTCAAGTTTCACCTGCTTTTAACCCTAGTATATAATCAATCTGTTCTTTGGCAAATTTCTCATACTGATGCGTGGGACCAATTTCATAATGCGCAGCTTCCAAGCAAATAAAGGCTATATTAGCAGCATGAGAAAGAGTACCTAATTTATCGATATACAAAAGACCCTTAGGTGTGCGTGTCTGGTGATGCACTGAGAAGTTGCAAAAATCGATAACAGCTTTTTTATATTTCAATTCTCTTGTTAATTGAGCTAGCAACATCTACAAGAAATTAGAAAAAATTATATTAACCACAGGATTAAAAGCTAAGGATATTAAATAAGACGAGATATCTTCTCATTTAGTAAATTATTATTCATAATTTATTTTGCAATAGAAAAGATCTTAATATAAAAAATCTAAAATTGTTTACAAAATTAAAAATCTTGTCGAACTGAGAAATAAATTATCAAGCTAAATATATAATAAAAATCATGTAAATAAATAAGTTATTGAAGAAAGTCATTGTACCTGAACTCCGACAATCTTATTGTTATAGGAAAATTCCTTCGGTCGTTTCTCGAGATAGAAATCCTGGTAATGCTTTTCGGCATCACCAAGATAATTGAAGTGTGGTTCCGCCTTGTGGAGCCAAATAGCAGCCCACGCTAGCTCGTCACCGTAATCCGTGTTATTATAATATTTTTGCACATTTGGTATCTCTTTGTTCAAAAAAAGGCCACGATAATGTTTGGCCAAATTGTAAATTTCTTTCGCATGCTTGAGACATTTGGCGCTATACTCTGGATCGACTGTTCTGAAGACGATACTCGAAGCTGCGAGAGCTGCTGCTGTTTCGCCGGCGACATCCGAGCCTACGATCGAATATGTACAATTCAAGCAAAATAAATGCAATAACTGCGGATATAATAAATAAATCAAATAATTACATGTAAAAAATACATTATACATTTACATGTATCCCATAATATATTTTTTATTTATTTTTTTATCTTTCACACAAATTATAAATATTCTTTATGTATAGATTGATTCACATATATACCAGGATGTTCCGGATCGATTTTGTAAGCTGGTCTGTACGTGTGATATGGTAGCTCTTCGGGTCTCCCCCAAAACGTTTCAGTCAAATAAAATTCGCCTACTTGTCCATACAATTCGTTCTCTTTTACGTGACACTTGATGAAGTAATCGGTAGACCATTTGATAGTTTTACGAATTTCGTCGAGTTGATTAGCGAGGTTAAAAGCTACCGGCCAACTGATCGCGCCCCAAGCCAAAACTGTCGTCGTGAAAGCCATTGTGAAACCGAACTTTACATAATTATGACCTGAACAAAGAGACCAAGCGTGATAATTCGCGAAATAAATTGTACGGTTTTTCATATTTTGATAAATTATTGTATCGTCATTAATCCGCTAAACAAGGATACATTTTTGTATCATTCCTATATAAGCGTTAACAAATTTAAATAATTTCTTCGACTAATTTTCCTGTTATTTTTTTCAATTCTCCAAGCGATATAGTGATTTATTACCATCATAGTATCCTCCGGTTAAATCTTCACCCTCCCAACCAGCGTCATACAATGCAGAATCGCCTCGCCATGGGATTCTATTCTCTCTTGGTAATTTCCCAGAACGCTGCGCTTCATAAAACAACAATGAAAGCTTCAGGACTTTGGTATAATCGTCCTTGACTTGCTCACCATCTATTTCAAAGGCATTTATCCTATACGTTGAAGTAATCAATAATGCCAGCAGAATCTGTCAACAAATAACACATTAACAGGCATTTAATATTATTATCAAATGGCAAAAGCGTTTTCCAAGAGCGTACGCAATGATGATTTTGTAGTGCACGTACATCAAGAATAATGCAGAGCAATGTCATGTAAATCTTAAATTTTGCATGTAGTCTACAGTCTTATAACATAATCTATGTGATCAATGTTTACGTAAAGTCGATTACTCGTAATTTTACGAATTAAGGAAGGCGATGAAGAAAATTCTCGAGCGTGGCGCTAAGCCAATTTCCAATTTAAACAACCAAATTTTAGCAATTTTGCACGACGATAATAAATATGAGAATTGAGATATTTTGATGATCATTTTATAACTTTTATCACTTTTTTCGCCTGATCTAATTTACCTCAATTTCTCGAAAAGTAAAACATTGAATATATTGCAATTGTATTGATTGTAAAATGATGCATACAAAAAATTTCTATTTCGAATCTTGTTCTTATTCTTCTTTTATTACAACTAGAAATCTAGTTCTGCATTTTATTACGAACAAAAGTATCGAATAATGGACTTTAACAGACCTACATAATCTACATAAAAATTCAAATGTATTATAAATACATGAATGTATATGAATGATCGATGTTACAACAATTTGAGCTAGAACAATTTTCGTTAAAATGCGTTATGAAGGTAAAAGTCTTAGGAAGGTAATATAGATAAACGTATGATTCAAATCAAATAAAAGTAATAATTAAATTTTTTTATGAGTTATATTTTTTAACTAGGCCGAGTGGAATTCGAAAATTGTTTTATTTTATTAAACTTTTGTTATCGAGAAATATTATTTTTTTAAAATAAAATTTTTGAAATAAAAAATATCTCTCTCAAATCGTCTCTCAAATTATTAATTTATATTTCTCATTCGTTATAATTTAAGCGAATTTCTTTCTCTCTTTTTGTCTTTCGATTATATTTGTCATTTTATTTAAATATATTTCTGAAACAAAATCGCCACAAAATATCTAATTCATGTTTATGGGAAACCGATATCTGAGAAAAAATAAAAGAGTATGTTTAGAAGTGCGTTTGATCTCGCTTCTTCGTTATCAAAGCATACTTCAACTTTTCAAGAAATTCATAATTCATAGACCGTGTAATTTCTGTACAAACGCCAGTAGGCAAATATCGGCCTTATATATATGAATTTCTATATTTCTATTTGCGTGAGAACTTCTTTCATGGAGCGTTTTTGAAACATGTCATGAAGTAGATCGCGTATAATTTCGCTTCGCCGATTGTAAAGTCTGAGAAATGAATATAATGGCTATAATATTATAAAAATAAATAGTAATAAAGACAGGCTAAAGAAAAAACAAAAAACAATCGACATTCCGTTAAGATTTTCGTCAACATGAAAAAAAAATATTACAAAAAAGGACAATAATAAATCATCGAATATACAATTGTTACTTTTAAATATCATAAATTTCCGTTTAATATTAGCAAATTATTAATGATCATAGATTAATAATAAAGGTTTTCAGAAAAACTTTTAAGAGTTTATTTTTTCCTGCAATTTATTACACGTTTTCTTGCACTCTTCTGTCTTTCCTTTAAGCGTATTTTTCCGCATGTTCAAACATTCGAACGTAATGTAATGTAACAGACATAATTCCAAGTTGCAACATCAGAGATTATTAATGAAAACGAACTCACCGTGACGCACATGACAATGAAGTCAAGTTTCATTTTGTCTTCGCGATGTTGTCGTCCCGAAAGCGTTAACACGACGTGACCTGACAATCACGTGAATTTAAAAATTTCAAGTGTGATATTGTCTATCTTGACAAGACGTCGGCGTGAATCTGGATAGCGTATTTCGCGCGAAAGCGCTGCACCTTTCTTCGCAAAGCGCACGTTTATTATATGTCTCTAAATTCAAAAATAGACATTAATAAATTTTCTTAAATATTCAATTATTTCATAAATATTATTATTGAAGAATAGTCTATAACGCAATTATGCATTGAATAACAAAAATAAACCCGAGAAACTGAAATGAATTTGGGTAAATTTTTATTAATTCGATAAATAAGTATATTTTTTCGATAATTTTTACTTTTATTTGCAAACAGAGGGAATTAACGTAAAACGCGTAATAATTTAAAATAATATCGAAATTTAAACTCACTGTAATTACAAATTCTTCATCTATTGATAAATTTGAATGCGCTTACAACGTTGTGATCTTGACGAAAACTCAAACGAAATTGAAAGATCTCATGTTTGGCAATCGAAGTCTTTCTGTTTCCTCTCTTAAATGTTTATGTTTTTTACGTTATATTATGTTTTGCACACAAAGTCAAACTTCTCGAACCATCAGTATTTATACCTATAACGGAACTCAGCAATTTATATTAACTCTATTCTTATTCTATCCCTATTCTGTCCCTATATACGTTTAATGCGATTATTCCAATTTTTTATTATTTTGTTTCGTGAATTTTCTGTACATTTGTATATGTAAAGAATTTCTAGAATCCATCGATTCTCATAAATTCGACATATACGGAAAATCGATTAATTTATGTTCTATACGTATGCATAATCTTCGCGTATAGCTTTTATTAAAATCAATGATTTCTTATTGAATAAATTTTTCTTGAAACTTTTTTTGGTCGTTCCACTTCGAGACAAATTAATGATTAGCAATCAGCATCATAGTTGTCGTTAAAAAAATATTCTTTTGTTCTGTAATTCATATTCTTTGCGTCTTACATCAAGGTTTTTAAGATTCTATCTTTTCTGACATGCGACTTTAATTATCAACTTGTTATTATAACATGTAATAATGTATAGATTTTTTGTCAAAGAGATTCTTTTCGCAAAAAATGAAAATTATATGTATTTATTATTGTACGAATCGTTTATAGAATATTATTAAAATATGGGGAATTTGCGCGACAATGCATCTATGAAGGGAATCCATTTTGGAAAAGTAACGATAATTTATAAATATTAACGATAATTTATTCAATTTCAATTCAATTATTTGTAAGCACGTATTTGATTGCGAGATTGTATTAAAATAATTATCGAAATGAAAAGAAAATCAGTGAAAGATTTCGAATAGAAAATAGAACTAGCTCAAGTAGAAAATTTATCATTATTTAATTTTTAACGTTTCGTATTTGTTCAAATAGAAAATCTGTTATTATTTGATTTCTGAACATTATTACATATTTCAATAATGACATAATTACGTGTCAATAATGATAATAAATTTGATAATAATGTTGAACAATATTGCTTTGAATATATTTTCGTGATACATCATATATTATTATTGTTTCATCGAGATGTTCTTTTTCTTTCCGTATGTTAATTATAAAAATAGTGATCTCATTAATAAAATAATTTTTATATAAAAATAACTTCTCTGTTTTCGGTATTTTAAACAAGGTTTTATTAAATTATAATCAATGTTATAATTAATACAATTTGATTTATTTAAAGAAAACAGTATAATCTTATTATGTAATAAGAATGCCTCATATTTGATGTAAATTAACTAACTCAAAAAAATTAATATATTTTGTTCATTTTGGTTCATAAAATATATCGAGTATACATATAATTATAGATTTAATATATATAAAATAACAGATTAATCAAATTAACTTAATTTAATTTAATTAATCTTTCAAAGATATTAAGAGATGTAAATTAGAATAAGACATATATAAATACATACTAAAGAAGTTGAGAATATTTACAAAACGCGCAGATAGTATCTAATCGGTTATGTATTTTCTTATTATAAATCATCATAACTTCCATATGTAAATAAAAAAGCTTAAGTGTATACCTATAAATGTATATATTTATGTATATATTTATATATTTATATATGTTTTTATTCTTCTGGAAGTTGTTTAATCTCTGTTTTTCTCTATGCTTTTTATAATCATGATTAATGATTTCTCTTGTTTAAGCATGTTTCTATTTGAATGCTTTGGAACCCTGCGATTATATGACATTTCAATATAATGCTATCATTACTATAAGATAAAATTAATATTACAAGTCAAATTAAATGAAACGCATATTTTGTATATTAAATGTTCAATTTTACAAAAGAACATCATGCACACACGACAAAGAATCTATTTGATTTGTAAATACGGAAATATTTCTATATATGTCAATTACAGCTATGACAAATTAATTCGATTGAATAGCCTATCGTAAGTAGAAGGAGACATATGTATCACATAAGAAACCAGTTGTAACAGTTTGGCGAGCACGCAGGTAAAACCAGCATTATAATCTAACCTTACACCCGTATAATTACCGTCGTGTCGATTATCAAAGAAGTCATCATTTTCATCAGGTCCGGAAACTAGAGCACCATAAAGAATCTGCGGATTAGATATAGTTTTATTATACTCTTGTAGTCCACAGAACTTTGGTTTATCCGGACAAGAAGATGCAATATGATGCGGTTGTTGCGGTGAATTAATACCGTATCCGACCACGTAACTTCTTTCTGAAAATTGTACGAAAGTAAAAAAGAATCCAACAGAAATAAACAAAATTCGATTTAATTTATAAGAACTTAAATAATATTATTATTATGTAGAATATAAGCATTGAGTACAAACGTAATTTCTTTTTAAATACAAGATTTTTTTTTCAAGTTTTACCTGTTTTTAACCCTAGTATATAATCAATCTGTTCTTTGGCAAATTTCTCATACTGATGCGTGGGACCAATTTCATAATGCGCAGCTTCCAAGCAAATAAAGGCTATATTAGCGGCATGAGAAAGAGTACCTAATTTATCGATATACAAAAGACCCTTAGGCGTGCGTGTCTGCTGATGCACTGAGAAGTTGCAAAAATCACTAACAGCTTTTTTATATTCCAATTTTCCTGTTAATTGAGCTAGCAACATCTACAAGAAATTAGAAAAAATTATATTAACCACAGAACTAAAAGCTAAAGATATTAAATAAGACGAGATATCTTCTCATTTAGTAAATTATTATTCATAATTTATTTTGCAATAGAAAAGATCTTAATATAAAAAATCTAAAATTGTTTACAAAATTAAAAAAACTGAGAAATAAATTATTAAGCTAAATATATAATAAAAATCATATAAATAAATAAGTATTATTGAAAAAAGTCATTGTACCTGAACTCCGGCAATCTTATTGTTATAGGAAAATTCATTCGGTCGTTTCTCGAGATAGAAATCCTGATAATGCTTTTCGGCATCACCGAGATAATCAAGATGTGGTTCCGCCTTGTGGAGCCAAATAGCAGCCCACGCTAGCTCGTCACCGTAATCAGTGTTATTATAATATTTTTGCACATTTGGTATCTCTTTGTGCAAAAAAAAGCCACGATAACGTTTGGCCAAATTGTAAATTTCTTTCGCATGCTTGAGACATTTGGCGCTATACTCGGGATCGACTCTTCTGAAGACAATACTCGAAGCTGCGAGAGCTGCTGCTGTTTCGCCGGCGACATCAGAGCCTACGATCGAATATATACAAATCAAGCAAAATAAATGCAATAACTGCGGATATAATAAATAAATCGAATAATTACATGTAAAAAATATATTATACATTTACATGTGCCTCACAATATATTTTTTACTTATCTTTTTAACTTCTAAACAAATTATAAATATTCTTTATGTATAGATTTATTCACATATATACCAGGATGTTTCGGATCAATTTTGTAGGCTGGTCTGTACGTGCCATATGGTATATCTTCGGGTCTCCCCCAAAACGTTTCAGTCAAATAAAATTCGCCTACTTGTCCATACAATTCGTTCTCCTTTACGTGACACTTGATAAAGTAATCGGTAGACCATTTGATAGTTTTATGAATTTCGTCGAGTTGATTAGCGAGCTTAAAAGCTTCCGGCCAACTGACCGCACCCCAAGCCAAAACTGTCGTCGTGAAAGCCATTGTGAAACCGAACTTTACATAATTATGACCTGAACAAAGAGAACAAGCGTGATAATTCGCGAAATAAATTGTACGGTTTTTCATTGTCTGATAAATTATTGTATCGTCATTAATCCGCTAAACAAGGATACATTTTTGTATTATTCCTATATAGGCGTTAACAAATTTAAATAATTTTTTCGAATAATTTTCCTGTTATTTTTTTCAATTCTCCAAGCGATATAGTGGTTTATTACCATCATAGTATCCTCCGGTTAAATCTTCACCCTCCCAACCAGCGTCATACAATGCAGAATCGCCTCGCCATGGGATTCTATTCTCTCTTGGTAATTTCCCAGAACGCTGCGCTTCATAAAACAACAATGAAAGCTTCAGAACTTTGGCATAATCGTCCTTGATTTGCTCACCTTCTATTTCAAAGGCATTTATCCTATACGTTGAAGTAATCAATAATGCCAGTAGAATCTGTCAACAAATAACACATTAACAGGCACTTAATATTATTATCAAATGGCAAAAGCGTTCTCCAAGAGCGTACGTAATGATGATTTTGCAGTGCACGTGCACCAAGAATAATGTGGAGCAATGTCGTGTAAAGTCTTAAATTTTGCATATAGTCTACAGTCTTATAACATAATCTGTGCGATCAAGGTTTAAGTAAAGTCGATTACTCGTAACTTTACGAGTTAAGGAAGGCGATGAAGAAAATTCTCGAACGTGGCGCTAATTATTTCCAATTCAAACGATCAAATTTTAGCAATTTTGCACAACGATAATAAATATGAGAATTGATATATTTTGATGATCATTTTATAACTTTTAACACTTTTTTCGTCTGATCCAATTTATCTCAATTTCTCGAAAAGTAAAATATTGAGTATATTGTGATTATATTGATTATAGAATGATACATACAAAAAAATCTCTATTTCGAATTTCGTTTTTTTCTTCTTTTTATTACAACTAGAAATCTAATTCTCCAATTTATTTCGAAAAGTATCGAATAATGGACTTTAACAGACACGATGTACATAAAAATTCAAATGTATTATAAATACATGACTGTATATGAATGATCGATGTTACAACAGTTTGAGCTAGAACAATTTTCGTTAAAATGCGTTATCAAAAGCCTTAAAGGAAGATAATATAGATAAACGTATGATTCAAACCAAATAAAAGTGATAATTAAATTTTTTTATGAGTTATATTTCTTAACTAGACCGAGAGGATCTCAATCAAATTTTTGTTATCGACAAATATTGTTTTTTTTTTTAATAAAATCTTAAATAAAATCTTTGAAATAAGAAATATCTCTCTCAAATCGTCTCTCAAATTATTAATTTATATTTCTCAATCGTTATAATTTAAGTGAAGAAGAAATTAAGAATTTCTTTCTTTCTTTTTCTCTTTCGATTATTTTTGTCCTTTTTTTCTTAAATATATTTCTAAAACAAAATCGCCACAAAATATCTAATTTGTGATTATGGGAAACCGATATGTCTGAGAAAAAAGGAAAGAGTATGTTTAGAAATGCGTTTGATCACACTTCCTCGTTGTCAAAGCATACTTCAGCTTTTCAAGAAATTCATAATTCATAGACCGTGTAATTTCTGTACAAACGCCAGTAGGCAAATATCGGCCTTATATATATGAATTTCTATATTTCTATTTGCGTGAGAACTTCTTTCGTGGAGCGTTTTTGAAACATGTCATGAAGTAGATCGCGTATAATTTCACTTCGCCGATTGTAAAGAGAAATGAATATAATGGCGATAATATTATAAAAATAAATAGTAATAAAGACAGGCTAAGGAACAAACAAAAAACAGTCGACATTCCGTTAAGATTTTCGTCAACATGAAAAAAAAAATATTACAAAAAAAGACAATAATAAATCATCGAATATACAATTGTTACTTTTAAATATCATAAATTTCCGTTTAATATTAGCAAATTATTAATGATCATAGATTAATAATAAAGGTTTTCAGAAAAACTTTTAAGAGTTTATTTTTTCCTGCAATTTATTACACGTTTTCTTGCACTCTTCTGTCTCTCCTTTACGCGAATTTTTCCGCATGTTCAAACGTAATGTAATGTAACAGACATAATTCCAAGTCGCGACATCAGAGATTATTAATAAAAAACGAACTCACCGTGACGCACATGACAATGAAGTCAAGTTTCATTTTGTCTTCGCGATGTTGTCCCGAAAGCGTTAACACGACGTGATGTGACGATCACGTGAATTTAAAAATTTCACGTGTGATATTGTTTATCTTGACAAGACGTCGGCGTGAATTTGTATAGCGTATTTCGCGCGAAAGCGCTGCACTTTCCTTCGCAAACGCACGTTTGTTATACGTCTCTAAAATCAAAAATAGACATTAATAAATTTTCCTAAATATCCAATTATTTTATAAATATTATTATTGTAGTATAGTATAACGCAATTATGGGTTAAAAAACAATAAAAATATACCCAAGAAATTGAAATAAATTTGGATAAATTTTTATTAATTTGATAAGTATATTTTTTCGATGATTTTTACTTTTATTTGCAAACTGAGAAAATTGACGATTAAGCACGTAATATTTTAAAATAATGTCGAAATTTAAACTCACTGCAATTATAAATTCTTCATCTGTTGATAAATTTGAATGCGCTTACAACGTTGTGATCTCGACGAAAGCTCATGAGATATTGAAAGATTTCAAGTTTAGCAATCGATGTTTTTCTGTTTCTTCTCTTAAGTCTTTGTGTTTCTTATGTTATATTATGTTTTGCAGACAATGTCAAACTTCTGGAAACGTTGATATTTATATCTGCGGCAAAACATAGCGATTTATGTCCGCTCTTTTCTTATTCTTTTCCCTTTATATTTTTCTATATAGAAAATCGATTATATTGTACATATACATAACTTATATTGTACATATACATATATATACATTTATTACTGATATTAATATTGATCCAATTATTCAGAGAGCGAGAATATATTTGAGGAGAACTTGTTGCAAATTGCATTGGCGGGTAATTATGATAATGGCAATTTATATTAAACGTATTAAGATTCTCTTTGAAAATTTGAGGCCAGTATTAAATGTATGTCATGGAATATTAACATCGATATTATTGCTTTTAAAAACGTATATTATGAAGTCACTATGCGTGTTATTGTTGAATTATTAATGTCAAGATGTGGAAATATAGAAAATTCAAAGATTAATGAACACAAGATTAATACAGCATAAATGAACTTAATAATAATTAATAATTATGAAACTGTAAGTATGTTAATTTTATGATTGGAAATATTACGTTGCGAATACATTACGTTTTATTGACGCAATATTATAATTTAGTATGTCCTTTCGCAATTTATTGTTGAATATTAAAATTTAGGGATTAATGAACACAAGATTAATACAGCATAAATGAACTTAATAATAATTAATAATTATAAAACTGTAAGTATGTTAATTTTATGATTGGAAATATTGCATTGCGAATACGTTACGTTTTATTGACGCAATATTATAATTTAGTATGTCCTTTCGCAATTTATTGTTGAATATTAAAAATTTATAACTTTTATTTATAACTTTATACAATATGCTTTCATCTTACTATTCAATTTATTGTCACTTTTTAATATTTATTGTTTGTTGCAAATTCGATCATCAAATATATATATTTTTAATAATAATTATCTTTACTTTCTTTGTAAAATCTATTTAATAATATTAACGAGAATAAACAGCTTTACTAATCAGCTTGAAAATTTATAATTGATTAGCGAAAGGCAGTTTAATAATTATCTTTTATATTTTCTCTTTCCATCCACTTATTTTCACAAATTAATATTTTGCTAAATTTGTCATATTCCCAAGATTAGCTTGTCCAGATATATTTAAATAATTATTATATTATTTTACTTTTTAATTACTATATTATTGAATATTAATATTATTATCAAGACGCCTTGTTGATCACAAACTATACAAAGTTTAATCTAACTAATTAACTTATAATTGATTTACTAAGCTACTGATTGATGAGCTCACTGACTGACTAACTAACTGCAAGTTTAATGATGATCGTGAATGACTGAAAAGACGGAGAAGTGGAAATATATTTGCATAAGAGAAGCGAATATCTGTCTTACAGGCTGTTGAATATTATATCACAATGCTATTGCAAAGAAATTTATTTTCGCTTGTCGCACTTATCAGATTATGATCGATCTTGTAAAACCATACTTACAAATCAGAATCCTTTTAGTGAAATCTTCTTAATAATTAAACTGTAAAGAATAATTATAGATTTTTAAATTATAAAAGGAAAAAATTTTTGTAAAATAAATACAAAAGTTGAAAATAAATAATTCAATAAATAATTTATACTAATTCGCTCTATTAATATATTATCTAATTATAAATTGAGCAATCATATAATATTCAAATAGTGATTATAAAAATATAAGTAAGTATGAAATAATTTTAATAAAAATGTACACAGCAGATATAAAAGCAGAAGTTTTATTCTTCTTCTTAGCTTGATAAGCTAAGCTAGCTTCTTAGCCTAACAAACTTTTCATTGATGGTTTTTTTAAATTAATCGAAATACAACGAAAATAATTAACTCAGAAAATTGAATAAACGCATACAGAAACTCGGATTATTTCAACAGCGATTAAACCGTCGCGTCTAGTTTGCACCGAATATGACATTCTTAAAGAATCTTTTTTTTTTATCGTTCCACTTCGAGACAAATTAATACTAGCAATCACAGTTGGCGTTAAAAAAATTCATTCTTTTCTGAGATTCAGACACTTCGTGTCTTGGGTCAAGGTTTCGAAAATTCTACCTTTTCTGATATGCAACTTTAAATATCAACTTGTTATCATAACATATAATAATGTATGGATTTTTTGTCAAAGAAACTTTTTTTCACAAGAAAATTATATGTGTTTGTTATTGTACGAATCATTTATATAGAACATGAAGAATTTGCACGTTCAATGCATCTATGAAGAGAATCTATTTTGAACAATTAATGATAATTAATAAATATTAACGAGAATGTATTTAATTTTAATTCAATTATTTGTATAATTCTCGAAGTGGTTCAGAAAGTTCAGTAAAAGATTTCAAATAGAAAATCTGTTATTTGATTTCTGAATATTATTATATATTTCAATAATGACATAATCACGTATCAATGATGATAATAAATTTGATAATAATGTTGAACAATATTGATTTGAATATACTTTCGTGAAATATCATGTATTATTTTTGTTTTATCGAGTTGATGAAACAAAAATAATACATGAGATGTTCTTTTTCTTTTCGTATGTTTGTTATAAATAATAGTAAACTTATTGATAAAATAATTTTTCAAAATATATCAATTACTTATTATAATTAAAGAAATAGAAAATATTTTCGGGATGGAATTATTATCATTGATATAATCTCACACATATAAAAATATTATTCATATACATTTCAATTACATAAATTTTTTAGAGAGATGCTAAAATTTCAAATTAATTTAATTTTATGCATATATATATTTCATCGAAAATTATTGGTATTATTCAATAGCTATTATAATTATTAGCTATTATAATTATGCAACAAGAAAAATTTCTATACAAAAATAAATTCTGTTTTCTGTTTTATTTTAAACAACGCTTTATTAAATTATAATCAAAGCTATAATTAGCGCATTTTTAATTACAAAAAATAAATAAACTACCATTGATAAAAAAATGCAAAATATATTTTATTAGAATAGCGTTGTTTGTTTTGTTTCGGAATATTTGCTTGATTTATCTCTGTTATTTTTTATACAAAAGTAAATTTTTCAATTAAATTATTTTATTGATTGTTGCCATAAATTAGTTTGAAGAAAATCGATATCCTGTACAAGTTCTGTACAAAAGTTTATAATTCGATTATAGTTGTTTGAAAGGAAAATGCATTAATATTCATTACACGGGCATAACGAACGATCGGTCGATATCAAAGTTTCTGCTCCTACGCGAACGAGCGTTCTAATAACGATTGCCTTTGGCGATGATTAGGTTGGGAGACACTCTGTAACGCGTTAATCAATTTAATCGATGGTCAGCTGCCGGAAGGATCCGTCGATACCGAATAAATCGTCCTGCGTCTTTATTTTATCTATTCGCAAAGCCTCGTTAGATTTCACAGCTTCTTGTTCCGCGAACCACGGTCCGTATTCCTCCAATTTTTTCATCCACATCTCTAAAAGATAATGAATAACATTTGTTAAAAAGTTTGTTTTAACGTTGAAGATATTTAACATATTTTTTACATATTTATCCAAATTATTATTCCGATTACAACTGTATATCTTATGTAAATCAAAAATTCTACTTATAATAAAGATATTTAATGATTGCAGAAATAGGAAAAATTGTAACTAAATATTTAGGAAACTCAAAGAAATTAGCGTTAAAATTAAATTCAGGAACACATTCTGTAATTTTAAATTAATAAGATTAAAATGTCGTGCCGTGAATATCTGCGATGGGTCCGGCGTCTCCGCCGTACTCGGTCGGCAGTATCTCCTTAGGTATGTATTCGTAGAGCGTTTCGATGTTGCTATGCGTAAAGATGCGATTGCGTATCTTCTCCTTCAGGAACGGCTTGACAAAGTTAAGAATCGTGTCGACGAGCGGACTAATGTTAATTATGTGCACCTCCTTCACTTTCGCCGGATACCCTTCTTGCGCGCAAACCAGAAACTTTTTCACTAAAGTAGGAGTAAACTTGGCGAAATACGCAGGCGTCGCGATAGCAGCGTCGAAGACATAAACGTCACCGGCAACACCGTGGATCTCCTCCTTGAGACGTATATCGCCGATCATGAATACCATCTTTAATAACAACACATTTTTATTATCTTGACTTGAAAATGAAATATGAATATAAAATAAATATTAATGTGTGATATAAAATTGTACAGTTTTCAAAAAATTGAATCGAAATCGACATAATATAGATTTGAGTGAATTTAGCTATCGACGTTGTAGATATTAATAATAATAATAATAATAAAATAATAATAATAATAATAATAATAATAATATAATTAAAAAATTTATAATGTACTTTTTAAAAATAAAAGAAACTATCTTTTTTACAATAAAATAATAAACGAATAAAAATTTTTGTTTTATTTAGATGATAAAATGTATTTCTTTCAAAAATATGCATTTTCAGAACACTTTAAAGAATTGATTGTTAATATTTATTATTATAGAATAAATTAATTGACTGATTTGACTCGAAAAAAGCGCAATTCATAATTGCACCATCAATATGATCGCGGAGTAAATTTGTACCTTCATAGCTTCCGTGATATTGGTAACGCTAATGGGCACTTCTTTATTTATGATACCTCGCATTATGATTACACGACGTCCGTTTTTTGTTAAACCAGGCAAAGCAGGAATATGTCTGGAAGAAAAAGATGAAGCAAAATATTAATATTTATCTAATAAATTTATATAAATTATTTATCTCGTGCGTTTCCTTACACATGTTTCGCTATTTCTTGCATCGATGGCCTGGTTATATCACGATTAGAAAAAAATTCGGGAATCATTGCGCGCATCGTGAAATACATGTCCAGTTTTTGTTTGCATCTTTCTAAGGAGAATTTGCATCCGCGTAGAAACGTCATTATTCTTTGGTCATCTAAAAGGAAATTAGATAGCATTATTTCGAGTATCCATGTATAATATATAATAAATTTAATAATTAGAGATTTGACTCAAGTAATCAAAAAATCAAAAAGAAAAAAATCAAGAAGAATAATATATAATAATTTGTGATTAAATTTAATGTTTGTATGGTAAATTTCTCTTAGCATCTTTTCTTCTTTCTCTCTTCGAATGATCGAAATTTTAAACCGCCGGAATGTTTATCGTGCAATTTCGTATTTCCTTATACATATTTCACTACTTCTTGCATTAATAACTTGGTGATATTTAATGTTAAATATCGTATAATATTGCAAATCAAATATTTTCTATATTTAGGGCACATATACAGGGTGTTAAAAAAGACCCTGAGGTACTTCGCATGCGCGTAGCTCTCAAACGTTTTTAGCTAGCAGTTTCTCCTTTTACTGCTTTACTGCCAACACCTTTGCATCTCTAAAACGTGTGTTTATTAGTGTTTACGCTGAATATTTTTATTTTTATGACGACTGATCTCACAAACGATCAAAAGGTGTGCCTTATCAAATCCTTTTATGAAAATGGCTCTAGTTATGCTGCGGCTATTCGCGCTCTAAGACACCAATATAAACCTGAAAAACTCTCGTGCGACAACACTTTAACAAGTTCAGAATTCGAATTTTTCTGATTGTGCTTTTGTGACGATTTTTTTAAAATCGCTGTTAAGTTTAATTTTCTTTGCAATTTCGCAACATCCAAGCTTGATTGTGTTGTTTTCAACTTAATAAAAAAGTTTCAACAACATGCATCGTTTAAAAAAAAAAAGAAAAAAAGAAAAAACAAGAAAACAACAGAACAAGAGCTCGAAACCGATATAAAAACGAAATTAAAACCATTGATAGCGAGATGCTTGACAGGGTATTTATAGTCTTCCAAAAACGACTCGAGTTCTGCTTAAGCTCAAATGGAAATCACATCAAACATATAATTTATTAAAGGTCAATGTCTTAGGATTATTTTGATGTCCTGTGCGCTTACTTTTTCATATTATTAAATTTTTTATACACAGGTTTAAAAACTCATGTTATTTTTTAACACCCTGTATAAAATCACAAACAGAATTCTATTCCGATCTTAATCTCTAATTATAAATCTTTAAAAAAAAAACTTTAGTCCGCTAAATTTAGGACGTTGTGCGTTATGTGACTAACTTTTGGTAGCTTAATTGAAAATATACCATCAAACTGAGGTAAATGAGGTTGTTTAGCAAGCCATTCCTTGATCATTTCGAGGTCCTTATCACGAGTCGCTGCATTTTCATTCAGCTCAACTCGTATCTGCTTGGACATTTCCTCTGTAGGTTGTACCAGCAACATCTACAAATAGATTGTAGTTAAGAATATTAAACATGAAAATATACACGCAAATCAACGAATTTCAACATTCGAGAATTTTGATATGATTTTTTTTATTTGATTGATTTACATAATAAAAACTTATCGTAAAATATAATTTCAGTATATAATATAATTTCAGTAAATATAATTTCAGTTCCTTATTTGCTAAATCAGAAAGCGTAAAATTAAATTACTGGAGAATAAATCGGACACACATAGTTCCGACTGTGCATAATGTCTATATAATTCCTTTTCGGTTTGCACGTGTTCAGTTGCATGTAATGTGCACTACATGGATTGCATAACCGGTTGAGATACCCATCGTTCTTATGTCAGGAATTAATGCTGACCAAAGCGACTTGCTCAACCAAAACTTTCTCTAAACTCGTCGCAACTTCGCAGATTGAGAAGTAAAGAGAATGTTTCTTAGCCTTTATTCTTCCTCGTTTTGGAAGCGATATTGTTTCACTAATTCCCTTTATCTCTGACTTTAAGCTACGGAAAAATTTATACTATCTCTTTGTTGTCTGTATAATATTTTATGCAATCTGCCATTAAGAGAACAATTGCATAAAACTCGGCTGACAAAATGGTCGTGTTAAACATTTTCAAAGTTAGAGAAAACAAAAGAATGAGAGAGTTTTATTTTCTTCAATTACTTTCTTAATTTCTCTAACGCATAATATCTTCTCTCTTTAAAATTATTATACACGCTATAGCCATTCTTAGCCACAAGATAAAACGCAGAAAATTTGGTAAGCGTGAAAGTTTACGAGCATTTGAAAGTGACAGGATAAAGTTCTATTATAGTCTTGTGACGAAAAGATACAAATTATTTATCTTTCAATAATGTAAGATTAACAAGATAATTGTGCTAATTTTTATTTTTAACAAACTTGAAAAATTTTAATTATTATAATATATATGCTTTATTATTTTTATATAAATAAATAATTCTATTATTAGTATTATTATTATATATAATATTAGAAATTACAGAACACTCTTTTACAATTTACATAAGATTTATGATTAGATTGCTAAAAGCTATCCGTGATAAAATTTGAAATTAAATCGATACAATAAAACTAAAATATGTTAAAATTATTTAAATATTGATATTTAAGCTATTATTTAAAGTGTGATATTTAAGCTAAAAGAGAACTGAATTAAGAGATTTATTAGGTTATTAAAATTATATTTAAATTATATTTAAATTTATATTTAAAAATACAAAAAGAAAACTCTAAAAAGATTTTAAACATTTAATATTTTTTACAGTTGTTTGGTATTTTTATATTGTAAAACAAGCTTGAAAACGTAAAACGTATAACGAAAAATATAAGAAATTTTGAATTTAAAAAACTTTATACTATGAAAAGTGACTTGAGATTGCTAATGATTTCGCAATACTAAAAAGTTTTGAGAAAAATTCTCTTAAAGTTAAATCAAGATATTCCGGATTCGTTAATGAATAACTTAAACTTAAAAGATTACAATCTCTTTTAGCTTCTTTTAAATAATTAAGATAATTTAAGGATTGTTAACTGTGTATTTTATAATCTTCACACTTTTTTGTATATATAAAATAAAAGTGTCAAAGTATCTATCTTACAAAATCTATTTTAGTTTACATAATTAGTTAATATACAATAAAATACATACATTATTATTCTTATTGGCTAGTATAAAAAATATCCTTAAATTTTATCTTATAAACACGCAAAAATTAAATAATATCGTGAATCATAGAAAATATGTATCTTTTTGGAGATTATCTTTAAACACATGATATACATTTAACGTAAATTTGAGCAAGACACTACCGTGTCTGTTGATTATAATATATCTGACAATTATTTTGATTTAACATAATATATATAGTAAAATCATGATATAAGCGTTTGTAAATAAAAAGAAAATCTTTTCGTACATACACAATGTATACTGAAATAAATCTTACCTTGACCGATGTTCAACACGAATCAAACGCACAGACGGACACTCGACGTGCGAACGATCGCGACGGCGATGACTTTCGGATTGTTGCGGAAAGAGAAATGAGCGGAGCGGCGAACTCGAGAGACGAACAACAGAGAGGGAACGACGATTACCTCGGATTGTGGACCGGTTCTCCTTTATACCATAGAGATGCCCCACTCCCGCTTCGCTTACCGTTATGATACGCGGTAGAAAGAAAATCTGATTAATAAGAGATTTTTAGGGGAATTCCTCATTAACGATCAACGATGTTTTATGAAATAGACGAGATCGATCTTACATTCGATAATGTGAACAAATTTTCGCCTAAACTCGCATTTAAAAAGAGAACTACAAGTATGTAAAAATGTAGTGTAAAAATAAATATACAAAAAATAAATATACAAAAAATAAATATACAAAAAATAAATATACAAAATATAAATTTAAAATATAAAATATAAAATATAAATTGAATAAATATACAAAATTCTCTTACAGAATAAAAAGAAAAGAATCGATAGAATAATCTGCAACAATTTCACAGTGCAAAGCTGCTCGTTATAAAATCATTATAAAAAACTCCAGTAGTTCGCTAGAAAAATTTATTCTTTGTTCAAGGATTTAAAATCCTTCTCGTGTTCGCAAAAAAGTTTATTTGTTATACGTGCGTATTATATAACATATTTTTTCCAATTAAATTTACTTCAATTCTTTGCCATTTATGTGTGTACTAATCGTATCATTAATACGTATTATTGAGAATGATTGATCGCAAAAATGTAATGCTTTTTTTTTGTATAATTAGCGCGATATCTGTTTATAAGTTAGTCTATGATAATTAGTTTCTCGCTATAATGTTTTTTTTTAAAATAAAAATATACAGAGAAACATTATATTATAAGCTATACACATATATTTTAATGATAGATGACGAAGAAATTGACGCACTTTAAATTCTTTATTTGCACATTAACGTAACAGCAACAATTTTGCAATCTCATTCTTGTTTATCAGCGAAATACGGTGATAGTTGCTATTTAATATAATTCGATGATTTTAGAAACTTCACGAAATTGTACATGCTTATGTAACGTGAAAATCCTCGCGGTGAGTGCGCACATGTCTTCATCGCTTCTGGTGCACACGCGCCGTCTTCTTCTCGCTCTGATAAACAAAATCTAAAACTTTCTTCTCAAAGGAGAATCGAGCCATGTATTTTTAAACCTCATATGTACGATTTTGGAACAGTCTGTGAAAAAAATGGTCTGTCCTCTCAAGAACACACACGAAGAATGATACAAATTAGATATCGAACCGCAGTGGATTACGATAAGAAAGATTGATAGATAAAAAGCCTTCAATGTATGTGCTGACGTTATACGAAATGTTTTGTACAATTTCATTATCTAATCAATTATTTATTATTATATTATAAGATTTACAAGATTATTTCCCGGTAAATTCAAGTGACGCGCAATTCTGAGAATATGGACGAGTACAGAGTCCTTGTTTCTGAACAAAAAAAAGGACATAATTGACGTAATCATCGATGAATGAAAACAATGATCGCGATATTCTCTCGATTCTCTACACCGTATTCACTTCCGAGTGCATAGAACTCCATGCTGACTAATCGCGGTCAGCCCAATGCCCTCGTCTTACTTTCTTTCGCTAGTATAATCGCTCGTGTTGTTGCTACGTCGTTGTTGCACCAGCGTAAAATTACGCGAATGGCGGCGACCGTCATAATCGAAAGAATTCGCGTGTGTATAAAAGTGCCGGTTGCAATCGCGCGATTTTGAAATTGATCGAAATGAGCAAAAAGTTGCAGGGAATAAACGCGCATGATAAATGCTGCCGCACTTACAGGATTAAAGAGCCTTGACTTCGCCAACTCAACGTTTACTTTTCTATTCAAATTCGATCAAATCTTAGCACACATCATAAACTTTCCTTGCGTTCTCGTGAATTTAAAATTAATTTTTTTCTTCAAGAGAACGTCGTTACGCGCAAGGATCGGTTTCTTAACTTTCTAACTTACATTAATTAAATATATTTGCGAGCAACTAGTAAATTAAACTGTTGCCGAAATAAAGTTGTTGAGAAATTCAACGAAGAATATAAAGTTTCATTATTTGCTCGAGTTAATAAAGTTAATTGCTTCGCTATTTAAATGTAAGTCGACAGAAATTAGACACTTTGTATACATGAAAAATGCAACATAAACAAAGTGCAACAAAATGCAACATAAACAAACATAACAACAAGTATATAATCCTGATGCAGTCAAACAACATTCCTTATGTATCATGTTAAGGTTTATTTACGAATATGATGAAAAATATAATGTCGTAATCACATATAATTTTCTCGAGTTCGCACTAATCCGTTATATATGTTTCTTTCGTAATTAATGTATTTCTTTCTTTCTCCTTCCATCTCTTTTATAAAAGAAAAGATTATCAAAGTTATCAATTTGTGTGGTATTCTTAATAGAAGATTGGCGCTTTTTGTGTATATAATTTTATAAATATAAATGTGAAAAAGGATAAGGAAAAATATTTAAAAAATTATGTCTCTTTATAAAGACGTCCAGAGACGGTCATGGCAACGATCGAAGGTCACGACACTGAGTGTTGTAATCAGGCCATGGCATTGTCTTGGAAGTTAAGCTTCAGGCTTGTTTCTCTTTCTCAATAATTGTTGTCTTTACGGTGCTTACAGTATCCTAAGAAAAAGATACAGACAAAACGTATTGTCGTTCAGGAATAAGAGATTTTCAATCCAGATTTTTTTTTAAAAATCTTTTGCAAAGCTAATTCTTCCTCCGTAAAATTTTTATTACGAATGATTTTTATCAATAAACGATTAAGGATAGAATTGATATAAACTTACATTAATGTCGGTCAAGTTATTCATTTCCTGCAAAGAGATAAAATATTATATAATAATTAATGTTAAAGTTGTTATATTTAATTAATATTTATTTTTTTAAATAAATATTAATTGTGATCAAATTAATTAATAATTTAATTAGCTATATAAACTCAACATTATTTATATTTCAATATATATATATATATATATGTGTGTGTGTGTGTATTATTCTGCGAAAAAACGAGATATGCGTCACAAAATGTTATTGATATCGATAAAAACGCCAATATTAAAGTTGTATTATTACTGCAAATGTCATTTAATCTAACATTATTATTCTTATTATGATGATGAGAATTAGTTTGCCTTACCACTTTTTTAACGGCATCTTTGTCTCTGGTAATTCGTTTCCGTGTTGGCAATTCTTGCGAGAAAATCTCGATCGGCAAGTGCGAGACGATCGGAATATCGCGTTTTTGTTGATTCGCGCATTCTGGGTCGTGACAATTGCTCATGATCATTTTCTTAATCGTGATCAGAAGTTCCTCGATTGTCGTTACTTCTCGGAGGATTTCATTATTCGATCCTTGTGCGACAAACGGTACAAATGTCTTGTTTCCGCCACAGATTTGCGTCATAACTAAGAGAGTATCTTTCGGAGTCTGTATCAGCAAAATAATATTTAATATATGAAAGAGCTCTCATTATAAAAAATAATTATGTAAAAATAAGTATCTTTTTATTGCTTTGTTGAGAATCTTAAATAGTCATGTATAATTAATAACTGAGATAAAAATCTTAATAGTCATGCATAATTAATATCTGAGATAGATAATTCTAGTAATTATTAAACTGCAAATTGAATAGATATTCTAAGCAATTATTAAAATGCAAAATTTTATATATTTGTTTATTCTAAGCCAGATTTAGAGATAAATTTTATAATAATAATAATAAATTTTATTATAATGATATTTAACGAAACAAGAATTACTTCACGTTGTATAAGATCGACAATGACAGCTTGTTCGCTTCTCGGCACGATAGCGACCAACATGTAACCATTATTGTTTGAAATAGATTTGAGTTTCTTGATAGTTTTTTCGATTAAATTAGTTATAGTTGGCTTAAGAGGAAACGATCTGTGCAATAAAAAATCGTCTTGGGATGTATCACGATTTCTCTCCAACAATTCGAGCAGAGATCGGAAGATTGCCATTCTAATTTTGGAGAACATATCAAAAACATCCCATGTACTACCATAATTCATCACTGAAAAAATATATTCTTTCATAATTTTTTCTTTAAATTATTCTGAAAATTATTAAGTTTTATATATTGCTTTATGTTTTATATTTAGAATTGTTATTGAAATTATCGGAATTAATGTTTCATTTAATTGTTTAATTCTATCTCTTTCATATTTTTTTTAGTTTCAGATATAATTAAAATACTATATATTAAAAAACAATATATTAAAAAATTTTGAATATTATTAATAAAATTAATGAGGAGATTATTTTTTTTATTCATTTGTTTCTTTGTATATTTTGTTTTAATTCACCTTCTATTTTAGGATCATCTGTAACCAAAGAAGGGACAGATTTCGCTCGATCGCTCAGATCGATGATTTGCCAGGCATCGTTAAAATCATGTTTGTTCTTCTGCAGTTCTAACTTTACGCTATCATTAGATACATCAAATTCGTTTTCAGGAAAGAACGGAATGGAGAAGTTGCTACCGGAAACTACGCCTATGATCAACGATATCCGATATAAAATTAATAATCGAAATATAAGAAATGTATTATATTATTTAAAATTTCAGATTTAACACACATTTTCTAAAGTATATATTTTATAGATATATATTTTTGGATATTTAAATTTTTTATTATTTAATAAACAAAATTTTTAGTAGACCTGTTGCCATTCCTCTCTCTTGTCTCGCCCAGGACAACAATTCTCCGATATTTGAACGAAGAATACGATCGCAATCGCAATCTTTTTCTTCGTTATCAGAAATCAATGCATTATCCAAGGAGATATCAGTAATCTTTGTCTTGTTGTGACATCTCTAATTAACAACGTTTATTATACATGAACGTTTATGCATACATATACATAAATTTAACGATATTAATTTTGCAATAATTCGAATTTCTCAGTCTTGAATCATAAAATGTGAATAAAAAATTAATACCAATGATTCAAATTTTTCATAATATAAATATTAAAAGTAGAAATTAAATACTATAATTCTTCCAGATTCTTAAACATAATAAATCTAAAAATAAATTTATCTTTTTAATCATTTATCTGATTCGATTATATTTTTATCAAAATATGAATTTCGTTTTTGTTATAATTAAAAATATTTAAATACATTTTCATTCTGATTATTATAAAATGTAGAAAAAAATGTACAAAAAAATAAACAATAAAAGCGAAATTTAATTATTTACTTTGCATTATTTGAGAAATGGCTAATATGATTAAGAGAGTACTTGAAAAGATCCTTTAATTGCAAAGGGTAATATATTCTTGTCTTCCCATAAGTCCTTTTCTCTTTTCTCATCTTGATTCCTCTCGTCGATTAAAAGAAAAATGACATTTCGCGGAATAATGGCAACACTAGTATTTCCTTTGGAAGAATCAGACATATCATTTCTCATTGTCGATGCTGTGTCATTAATGAGTTTTATACCGATCTCTGTACTCTCAGTTGTCGCTCTCTTATCGCGTGTCTGATTCTCCGCCATTCTCTCCGTCAGTTTTGTCGACACTTTCGCATCCGCAGCTTGCAAAATTTTATTCGTATTTGTCACTTGCATCTTGCCGTTCAACGCGGAGCTGGCTCTTTGATAAGCGTCCAAAGACGGTGCCATATTCCACATGGGTTGCATAAGCGCTGTTGATAAAGTGTAACATAAATCACTAAAATACAAGTACGTAATGACAGCGGATTTTTCTAAAAAATTTATTTAAAGAATATTAAAGAATATTTAAAGAATATTATACACATTACACATGTTACATACATTATGCATTTATATGATGCACATATTTTTCGAAAAAAAGGAAGAAAGAATATTATGAGACACGCATTAAGACTTGTGAAATAGTAAATCCTGAAGAACGACACTGAGAGTCAATTGAATAATTATGTTTTGTGTAATTGACGCTTTATATTTTATTACTCTTAATTATAATTACAAATGTGACTATTCAAACGGAGTAAAGAAAAAAGCAAAGATTGACGTCCGGTACCTGAACGATCCATTGTGAACCCAAAGGAACACGTCATCGCCGACCATAGTATCACAATGATACCAAGATGAAACATAGTGTCTTCTCTTATATAAATCAAATTAACATTGTTATTAAGATGCGCAATTTAGCGACAATTATAAAATTCTCTTATTGTGTATATAATCTATAATGTATGTACCGTTCACTTCCGTGCAATTGATTTCTGATAAAATCGTAAGAGAGCATAAAAATGCAAAATTAAGCGGTTCTTTGCTTTTCTGGATTCGTTTAATCTTGGTAATTGCTGTGAGAAAATACGTCCTTATTTTTCTTTAAAAAAACAACTAGATTACGTTGTCGCTAATCAACAAAATCGGTTGCCTAAACAACCAAATGAATTATTATCGATAAAAATACTACACTAGAACATAGAAAATACTAGAAAATACTATACTGCAGTAAAACATTATAAATATTTGTAGAACATTTAGTTTCTTTTATTATATAATATAATTAAAAAAAAACATATATATATATATATATATGGAAAAAATTTAATAAATAATTATATATTATATAAGATGAAGCAAGAGAGTCGCAGCGCACAAGTGCAATATTAGTATCGTCAAATTTTTTTCATAGTTTAATAATAACAGTTAATCAACATCACGGAAAGCAGACAACAATATACTTTGAGACTTTCGATGATTAACATAATATGTATTTTTTAGAGAAGACGAGAGTTTCGTATAAAACACTTGACATTGAAAATCTTTATAACACAATAATTCATAATGAGTATAATTAATAATTAATAATTAATGTGTGTGGACTATTGGATCATCATGCTAGAGTAAGGACTAGAGTCCTAAATAATAAAGTATTCGTTAGTATATAACTTATGATCCATGCTCGTAAGCCGTGACGCGACCCCTATTTTAAGTCGATATGTGACATATTTAACCGTTGAGACTTACATAGGTCAGCCGGCGGTGAACTACACTCAGCCGATTTGTACTATTTGTTTTACGTCATTCATTTCGTATGCATCCGCACTTTACGTACAAATCATTTATCTTCATCGACCAACTCCAACTTACGTACGTGATGACGGTATTCTAGTAAATTGCGTCCGCAAGGATTTACGCGTGTAAATTTTTCTACGCTAAATATTCCATATATTTTAAAAAAAGATGACTTCGCGCGATCTATATTTCCTATAAAAAAATTTATCGCATAATCTTTGTTTAAAATCTATCATTAAAATTAAATCCGACTAATCGTGAGAAATATTATAAATATTAGTAAATAAGATATGAATATTAATAAATAAAATGAAGAGAAATGGATATTAATAAATAAAATGAAGAGAAATAAATATTAATAAATAAAATGAAGAGAATTGTTATCAAATTTTGTTTGCAATATATGCTTCAGTATAAGAATCGCTTAATAAAAATATATTAAGAGGGAAAATATCAATATTGCATTAAAAATTAAATAAAAAAGAACGTATTAATACAAATTCAAAGATCTTGTGATGGACTTTTTATTTTATATCGAAGCAAGCTTGAGCTATTAATTATCATCTCTTTCAATCGATATCACTATCAAATTTAAACTGATAAAAGAGAAGTTAAAAAGATAATTGATAACAATTCTTTTCATTTTATTTATTAATATTCATTTCTCTTTATTTTATTTATTAATATCCATTTCTCTTCATTTTATTTATTAATATTCATATCTTATTTACTAATATTTATAATATTTCTTACGGTTAATCGGATTTAATTTTAATTATAGATTTTAAACAAAGATTATGCGATAAATTTTTTATAGGAAATATAGATCGCGCGATAAGTCATCTTTTTTTAAAATATATGGAATATTTTACACGCGTAAATCCTTGTGGACGCAATTTATTAGAATACCGTCATCAACGCAACGAAATTATCCTGGTAAGGTGCTTTAAAATAATTTCAGATAAACAACGATCAACAATACAAATGTTTGGTAGGCGTCATTTCACGCTTCATTTCACCAGTTGCTGCTCTAAGGCATCTTGGAACTTTTAGAATGTTTTTCTTCGTTAAAACTTTCTTTATGTTGAAAACTGCATGGAGCACACGACAGCGTGCGATCTGAATTATTAAGAAGATTATAGACCCTTACATTGCCGGGGGATGGTGCAAGAAGCGATATGGCGTCGGAGGAACATCGCGCGGCGCACGACAACGCGGTCCGTGCCTAGTTACCAAGCCCCGATTGGTCCACGTTTGGTACCTACCCTGCTGGAAGGGGTTTCCTTCCGAGGGTGGTGGCGGCAACAGTGGTCAGGTCATAGCCGAGGATTGGAAGAAGACGGACAGGAGCAGAGGGTACCTAGGCCTCAGCCGAAGAGACTACTACTGTTCGCAAACAACGAGAATCTATCGCAAAACAACGACTGATGGCAGGCCGGCTAGTTAGTTTGCTTTTCTTCGTTCTTCTCGTATATCTAGCACGATTGCTACAACGTAATCGCGAGGCACTGAAGGCCGCGTCATAATTCACAGCGGAATTAAAGATTTTTTCCTCGTCATCTTGGATATATCGAAACAATCAAGGTAAGACTTAATGACGAAAGGAGTGCTTTCCGTGTCAAATCAAAGTTGAAAAGATATTTGAAAGGCACTTTAGAGAAATGTTTAAAATTTTAGAATACTTTTCAGTCACTGTGTTAAACGTTCGTCTTTTTCTATAAAGCTAAAAGTCATATATAAATATCTAAAGATCGTCATAAGCGTCAAAAAGCTTTTACTAAAGCTTTCACTAAATATTGTATCGTCTGTTAACAAAAATTTAAAGCTATCTAAAATATCGAGAGAAACCTTTGTGAGATTCTTTAAAGTACGCTTGTGTTATTTGCGAATAAATATTGAAAAAATCCGATTTAGCGACATACGTATTTTACGCGGAAAAAGAATCGCTTCTAGAAATTTCGTTGGCACTTATGTATGTTTAGTAGCCTTGTGACAAATGATGCAGGTCACAATGTGCGCCTTAACGCTGGCTGTAGAGCTACTAACAAATTTTAACGACGATTTATTTACTCGCAGATGATGAAGATGAAACAGCAGCAGGGCCTTGTGGCTGATCTATATCCCAATATAAGGGTCATGAAGATGTTTGGACATTTCGTATTCAACTATTATGATGATAATTCGTCCAAGTACTTGCATAAAGTGTATTGCTGCGTAAGTATATTATGTATTTTGACATGTTTACGCATAAATTCATTCATAAAGTTTCATTCTCGTTTAAATTCTAAAATTATCGAGATATTTAATTTAGAAATTTAATTAATAATTATGGAAAACGATATTATTTTTTGTTTGTCTTCGAGTAATTGTAATTCAAGTATTTTAAAATTGGAAATATCCGGATATCACTATTCCTTCTAGGTGAATTTATTCCTACTGCTGTTGCAATTTGGCCTGTGCGCTGTGAATCTGATAATCGAGAGTGCCGACGTCGATGATCTCACGGCTAACACGATCACTATCCTCTTCTTTACGCACAGCATCGTCAAGGTCGTCTATTTTGCCGTGAGGAGCAAATATTTCTATAGAACGTGGGCGATATGGAACAATCCAAATTCCCATCCACTTTTCGCCGAGAGCAACGCCCGATATCACGCAATCGCTTTGAAAAAGATGAGGCTGCTCCTCTTCTTAGTCGGTGGTACTACCGTCCTCACTGCGATTGCTTGGACCGTTCTCACTTTCTTTGAGCATCCGATCAGAAAACTTGTAGATCCGGTCACGAACGAGACGACGATTATCGAGGTAATGATTCAGTTGTAGCAAATTTATTTTCCAATGAAAAATTTAAGAATCGATTTTAATAATAATGATACTTAATTATCTATACTTTAATTAATTTTATAATTAGTATAATTAGTATAATATAAATCATATATATATATAGTATATAATAATTAAAATTAAATAACTAAAAAATTATTTTATACATATATAGTATATAATAATTTTTTTTTTAATATTTTCAAATATTTCTTTACTTTTTTTAAATATACGATGTGTATATTGTACATACACAATCGTGTTGTCTGATTTTATTCCACGTATATGATAAAATTTACTCTTTCTGATACACATAGTTACCGCAACTGTTGATCCGCTCGTTCTATCCGTTTGATGCCAGAAGTGGGATAAAACACATATTGGTGCTCGTATACCAATTCTATTGGGTGCTCTTCATGCTTATTAACGCCAATTCGTTGGATGTACTTTTCTGCTCATGGCTGCTATTTGCCTGCGAACAGCTGCAACATCTGAAACAGATCATGAAACCTCTTATGGAACTGAGCGCAACTTTGGATACCGTGGTTCCTAATAGCAGTGAACTCTTCAAGGTATATACCGAATTTCTTCTAATATTATATCTTTAGAATCTAGATTGATGTACAAAGTTTAAAAGTTATCTTTCGAGATTCAAATTATCTTTCAATCAGTATAAAATTTCATTCTTTTTACTTGACATATTTTGACATGTATTTATATAGACATTTTTTATTATTAAAATTACCTGTAAAAGAATATGGAAAAAATCAATTAAACAACGCAAGGATCTAAACAATGATTTTATCGAATTTTACATGCAAATGATTCTTTTTTGTACAGGCCGGTAGCGCGGATCATCTCCGCGAATCGGAAAACAATCAGTCTCAGTTACCAGCACCACCCCAGGGCGACAGCATGCTAGATCTCGATCTTCGTAACATATACAGCAATCGGCAGGATTTCACGGCGACCTTCCGGCCGACCGCTGGTATGACCTTCAACGGGGGCGTGGGACCGAATGGGTTAACGAAGAAGCAAGAGATGCTCGTGAGAAGCGCCATCAAATATTGGGTGGAGAGACACAAACATATTGTCAGGTGAGTCTATTAATCTTGTTGGAATTGTTTGACAAGTCGTTTGACAAGTCGTTAACTTTCAATCGATGTCGTTTCTCACAAACGTATTTGTAACGTATTATATAATAAGAGAAGTCGCAGGCTAAATCGCGAGATAAAAGATTCAGTATCGGATATTATGATGAGAGATGCAAGTTGCCCCCGTACTCTACTTACCTACTGAAGACGTATAGTTAATTCATGCGATTCTTCTACTCTATGAGTCAACGACGGATCATTTCTTTGAAAGTCTGCATCTTATGTGAACTAGTGACCCAGAATCTTGTACAAATTGCACGTCTTCCCGGCATGTATAAAGTATTTAGTATATAGAGGCATCATATTGACCCCATAGAACCGTGCTAACTACCCCTCAATTATTAAGAAACTCATGCAACAAAGTTACCAAATGTTGCGCAATTTAATCGTAAATATTCTTCATATATTTCAGAAATATTAAAAATATATATTTTTGACATTAGCTATTAGCTTATTTTTTACATTAGCTACTTAATATTTGATATATAATATTTTATATATTAATTTAATAGTAACTTGATACACATTGGTAAAATAAAAGCAATTTTAAATAAAAAATACATTATAAGATACTCTTTGTGCTTTAACATACGTAATAACGTAATTATTATGCAAGATTTCAAAGTCTATAAAACTCCTAATATTTGTTTCGATAGTTTCATGGTATTTTAACAACATATTATTGATCGTAGCTATAATATCACTTTGTCATACATGTGCAAAGTATTTAACACACAAATGAACAGAAAGTTTGTTAAATATGGTATGAAAACGCTCGTATGATAGTTATATTTCAGTCTACAGTTAGGTTTCATCAAAGTTAATTGAAAAATCGACATTATGTAATAATGCTACTCGTGAAACTTCGCAATTTTAAAATTGAATGTTAATTAAAGCAACCTGTTCAATTTTAAAAAAGTCAATATTAATTATAAATAAATTAAATAGAAAATGAGCTAATGAGAACAAAGCAGAATTAAAGCGCAATTAATTATTTTATTAAAAATTCTTCTTTAATTATTTTGATTCTTTTTTTAATCATCCTCAGTAAAAATGATGAAAAGTATCGTTTGCTAAATAGAAGAAAAAAAGGAACAACAAATTTGCGCTTTAATTAGTGCGCTGTCATTAGTCCATTTCCTTTTTAAATTTATTTATTTAGTATATCAGAATCTTTTCGTTGTTTAATTATAAATATCGAATATGTGTTGCACGTGTTCTTTAAACATAAATAAAATGCAGTTCGAATAACGGTTTATTTTCAATGTCCGATAACTGAATAATATAGGATTGTTGTATCATAATTTTGCCAAAACAAAAAAAAAACCAAAAAAGATCTTTATATCTTTTTTTTTAAATATATCATACTTTGTAAAATTTGTAAAATTCCGTACATACGAAAGGCACGATCGGCGCAACACGTAAAATTGCTCCTCGAGAAAGAACGGCGCGAACGGAAGCCGTGTTCCTGTAGGTTCGTGGGGGGTGCCGAAGCCACTCGTCGGTTGGCGCACGGGATGCGCGTATTCCCACGGTGGTGAAGTATTTATTTCTAAGAAAGCGCGATATTGACCGCAACGGGGGTCGTGTATTGTACGGACTGTGCAATTCACGGAGGGATGTTCGTATTCACCTCTCGCGTTCACGTGTACGTGAATGCGCACACGTGGTTCGCGTGCCCCACGCGCGGTGTGATGACAGAACTTTTGTCCACAAAAGTTATGATCTTTCGGATAACGTTTCACGCCCATTTTGTTGCGTTGCGTTTCGAAAAAATTATCGCGTGACAGCGGGATTTTAATTTATCGATTTAAATTAATTTTATTATTTTTTTAATATTTTTTTAATGTATCTTCCCTTGATAAATTAATCTCGATTGACAATTTCGACACTCTTCAAATCATGCGAGAGTCTATCTCTAATAAATTTATAAATTTCTCTATTTTACAACCGATATACGAGAAAAGAGCGATAAGAGCCACCGCGGATGATAGTGCGTAAAATTTTATAAAGATTAATAAATCGCGAAAAATAAGACGCGAAAATAAGACATGCATATATTTTACTTGGTGCATAAACCAAGGTAGATTCTCCATTCGAGAATACTATATAAGACCCCTCTTTACCCCCCTGCAGAGATGTAAGCGAGAAAAATATCGGGGATTCTCTATTTTAATTTCTTTTATTTCCAGTTATTTCCAGTAAGATCCATTTCATGAGATAATTCTAAAAGAGTTGCAAATTAATTTTAAAATTGTTATAAAAATTATTACTGTTGAAATAATAAAGATTTGTGTCATCACCTTTGCATATCGGAAATTAACTATATTGACCGCAACGGAGGTCATATGCTATAAGTTAAACTGAAGTGATCTAAGGGAATAAAATATTTGTACTATGTATCGCAACAAAATGAATATTGATATAATTCAGAATTTCATATCTTCACGCGAGGAAATGTTTAAAAACGTTGAACGTATTTGCGTACGATTTGACCTCAGCGTGACACGGTATAGACTATTGCATTTTCTTCAAGGCGTTTCGACATATCGATCAATCACTTACAGGGAACAACGTTAACTTGATGAACAGTCGGTGAAATAGGATATAATACGTGGTGAAACGAAAGACATTTGCCCGTCGTTATTCAACTTAGTTCTAATCACTTAGTTTAGTATGAAAATCAAGGGTGGCATGTCTATGGACGGATATTACGAATACATCTTTCATAAGTCGTTTTTCAACGGCTCTTAATGGCGACATAAGTTATTCAAAAATGTCATTTAATAATCGATTAATTAGCATTTAATGTGATAATAATTATTGTTTTCCCTGTAGATTGGTCACCGCAGTTGGAGACGCGTACGGTTTCGCGCTTCTGCTTCACATGTTAACGACGACGATTACTTTGACGTTACTCGCCTATCAAGCGACAAAGGTGAGCGTTGTCTGGTCATATTTTTTTCAAGGTCCTGAACAAATGACTTATCGATCGCATAAATTAGTAAAGCAAGAAATGCAAAGTCGATGAGGTTAATGCGAACTCGAATATCTGAATATATAAGAATTAAGAATTTATACTAATACGTTTGAATCTTGAATGCTACAGGTGAATGGTATAAATGTTTACGCGGCCTCCACGATCGGCTATGTACTTTACACGTTTGGCCAAGTCTTCTTGTTCTGCATATTTGGAAATCGCTTGATAGAAGAGGTACGTAAACAAGGAGATTAAAATTTAAACAAGGGATTTAAAATTTTATAAAATTTAAGAATAAGATTATATTTGAAAAAAAAATACAAAAAATACAATAAATTGCAAACGTAAAACATACAAAAAATAAAAAAATTATATATTACTTGTTGACGTAATTTTTTAGGAAATATATCGCTAAAAATCTAGAATTAATATTTGTTAAATAATGAAAATCTTTGCGCAGAGTACTTCGGTGATGGAGGCGGCTTATTCTTGCCACTGGTACGATGGATCGGAGGAAGCTAAGACTTTCGTGCAGATTGTGTGTCAACAGTGTCAGAAAGCTATGTCAATATCAGGAGCGAAATTCTTCACGGTGTCTCTAGATCTCTTTGCTTCGGTAAGATTGAAAATTTATATTTCTTAATCATTTTCTTCCTTATATATTTTCGTTAATTCTCCCCCATCGAGATTATAACGAAATTTTCTTCAAATATTACAATTTTTTGATATAATTCTACAGGTACTGGGAGCCGTAGTAACCTACTTCATGGTGTTGGTGCAACTGAAGTGAACATTTGGGTTTGTGCGTTTCAGATACGAACACAGCATCTCGTGTTGCACGTGGCTGTGCGAAATTATATTTTTTAAGATGTTTACAAGGGACCAAATGTGGAGTATTTGTATTCGAAAAGAATTTCCGCAGGGAGAATCCTGCGTTTTTACGAGCGCATATAGTGAAATATTCAGTGAAAAGATTTAAGATTTAAATTACATAAAAATATAAAAAAAAATTATTCTTGCAATTATTTAAAATCATATAGAAGCGATACAGTATAAATATTTTTTTTATCATTGTACAAATCAAGGAAAAAATTAAAAGTTTTTCCGTTAACATGTAAATTTTAATGCAGCTCTCTATATGATTTTCTTCTTTGCATTTATCGTGCATACAAGTGCAATAGTGAAAATGATAACATATGTATTCATGTTCGTCCCATGTGCAATTAATTAAATCTTAATATTTACGGGGAAGATATACGCTAATATTATTCAAGATATACTGTGACAGTTGGTGGCGATATGTCGACAATGGAATGATTGAGAATGATTTATTAATACGCGAAAAGGTTATCATTTTTACTTAGTTTTTTCAGCGCGTATTCTAGCATTATTACATTCTCGAGTATTGCTTTTCAAAAATTACTTACATTCAAAACGGTGAGATAAGCGGCGCATGTATGTACATTAACAAGATAGTCTGAATAATATGTAAATAGGATGATTATATTTTTTAGTAATAAGACAGTGCAATCCGTTAAATCGTAATATTAAAATTTAGCAATGGCACATGCTTTATCGTATGTACGCAAGAAGAAGTAATTTGTCTTACATTTAAACGCACGTTAATTTTTTTACAATTATATAATTCTTGTATTCAATATTACAAATTAGAGTACGTAAAAATGTATTGCTATTTATATATATAGATAGATATACAAATTATTTATATAAATGTCATCTTTTTATTATTTTACAAATTTTATATCTTAATTAATTATTATATTAATTTTCTTTTCGTTTGCTTTCTATCTTAATTATTTTCAGAGATTTTCTGTCTCTTAGTAATGATAAAATTTGAGGTTTTAGATACATTTTAAGCTCTCTAGCACAGAAAATTCGTTTTGACATGTAATACGATTTGTTAATCTCCATATTTATTGCCACTTAACCCTTTAGGGAAGGAATAGGCTATTCGATTTTATTTCTTATCACCATTCACTAGAAGATTAAAACAAGAATTCGATCAATGAAATAATACATAACTACATAATTGCGAATTAAATAAAAATCTTTGTCGCTTATAAAGGCGAAAAAAAGATTAGTCTTATTTCTCAATGATAAAAAGGTGGCGATATACAATTAATGTAGTAGGTCAATTATTTATGATACAATTATCAAATGGTATTCAAGGATTGGGAATCTAATAAATATATATATATATGTATAAATATAGAGGAAATAAGATATATATTTTCATTATATATACGTAACACCACACATGTGGATGAACAAACGTATACCTAATGTACCTCGCTTTTTATATTTAATAATAATACATTTCGATGTCTCAAGTAAAAGATAATATTTCGTCACTATATTTCGTCTAACAATAAGATGTCCAAGAGGATATTTGCACCGTGCATGGCTGCTCATTCTAACCGTTATACTATAAATATATATCTTTTATCGATGCGGATATCGTTTTGCGAGACAACGTGAGATATTTTTATGTCCTTTGTCGAGGATATAGTAAGAAATCCGACGTATATTAGAGATCGAGAATAACGTAATATATTCTAAAGAAAAAACGCACCGTTTTTTTAACGCAAATAGACAAAGACGATCCGACGATATCCGACCTCGATGTATTTCGATAATTAACGTGTAATTAAACATATGTGTATATTACCGTGTAATCAAGTTTAACTGATAACAGTCACAGTATTATGAAATAATTTTTCTTTATGTAAAGCTATATATGTATTATATTTATTTAATAAAATCTTGATATAAACGTTCATAATAAATTCCGAGGTGTTGGAGGAGAATTTATAATCTTATTTTGTACGCAGCCACGAGAAAGTTTAGAAAATTACGTTTCCGCTGTAATAGTCTTATTGCAAAATATCGTCTTTCATGTTGAATCACGGCACCTGGTAAGAATTCGTTACGCAAGTACACTCCGTCATAAGACACATTTGTACGTTTCTATAAAAGTTATAGAAGGGACGCCGAAACGTATATTCGTTATGATGTAGTAACATCGCGAAAACACTGCTTCATCTTGTCTCAGAAAATTCAATAAATTAGCGAGACCCGCGAGTTTCTCTTTATTCGATTCGATTGTTGCTTTCGGAAAACACAATTCTTCTCTTAACACACATAAAACGTAATCGTCTTGTATAAATATGATTTACGACAGGATCGACTGTAATTGTGCAAGAGATGCACATGCAAGAGTTAGCTAACAAAAATAGAATCGTAGAAATAAAAAAGGATTATATCTTATAATATTATCGAGAAAACGCTGTAACAAACATAAATAAAGAGAAAAAATTTTTCCTCCGCAAAGCAATCTTTTATCGTGTTCTTGCTATTAATAAAAATTCAATATGAAATATCGAGATAAGTATTTGGCGTGTAAATAAAGCGAGACATACGCGGCTGCGCGCTCTCTCTTTTTCTCCTTCCGCTCCGGAATTTTTCCAATATTAATAAAATATCGACGTGAGAGAAGGCGCGGAGATATATTATATATATCGAGGTAGAAGATGAAGCAACAATCTATTGACAGCTCGTGAAAATAAGCGTTTAATAAACCAAATGAGAAATTGGCGCGCCCATTGCTTCGACGGTGGGTTCGGAGTCGTACGCAGGCGCAAGCAGGAATCTCCGAGTTTCTAGGGGTAGTTTCGATCGTCCGGGGGATGCCTCTCGAGACGCCTCTACCCTCGTGCGTGCTGTCGCGATGCTGCCTAAACCGAAGTCTCGCGTCGTCGTTATCGTGACAGTGACACGTCCGCAGATCGCGTGCCCATCTCGCGCGATTGCGTAACTCGAGGGTCGGGTCGTCGATCGGAAGACGTCGGGCCTGGATTTCCGGGAGAGGATCTTTGTGGTCCAACGAGAGGATTCTGCGATCGCACATCGCCGTCGGTAAAAAAAGATGCACCGACTGCGCCGAGGTGAGATCAGCTGCTGGCTCTGTCAAGGACAAGATTGGAAGGATCCGGAATCGATTGTGCGAAACTTGAATGACGATCGTCAGTGACCATCATCCTCGCATCCTCATCGTCATCGTTTCTCATCCGGAAGCAATATATATCAAGCAATACTGGCGCGTGGATCGCGCACGACACGTCACGACCGCATCCGCTTCAGCGTTTTATCGCGTTATTCGTCGATTTTGTTATTATTGGAGAGAAATGAAAATGATGAGACAAAGGGAAATTGCATTCGTGTTATCTAAGACACTTTCATTCACCGAATTTGATCGTGAGTGCGACGAATAAATCGGATATATAAGGGTGCGATTAATGATCTAAGACATTCTGAGGTCGAAGATCAGGAATTAAAGATTGACATAATTAATCACAATTATTATTGTGCGAGTTGTTTCAATCAACATTGTAAAAATCTGAAATGACTTTTTAAGATTCGAAATCTCAACATTTTTCCGATAAAATCGAATACGCACAATAAACGTTTAAATTTTCCTATCGTTCTAAAATTTATTATATGAACATTTATATCTTGAAGTAAAATAGAATTGATTATATTGACAAGGAGTGATATACACATATACATACCTATATGAGATGCAACGAGTTACATAATCTATCTATAAAATAATAGAGTATATTACAGATGTGTCTTTCTTGGAGACATTGAATCGAAAGGTATGAAACGAGACAAAACGAATATCTATTTGGAGTGAAGCAATACCCAATGGACAATCGAAACCTTTTTATTCGTAGAGTGCTGTCAGCCAGAATGTAAACAAGAGTGACATTTAGATTATATTCTAAGAGTTAAAATACAGTGAGATGACTTTTATTAAGAAAAATAACCACATTGGTATTCATTTTAATTATAGATATTTATAATATATCAAAAAAGGATTATAGATTATAGATTATTTATAATATATCAATAAAACAAAAAAGATATAAAAGAGAAAAAAACTGAAAAAGTATAATAGAATGTTAAAGACACTGTTAAGGCAATCGACAAGATTGAATTCACCCTAATCATTAGGAGGCTCAAGCAACGAAGTCGCGTCAAAGTTAACCAATACGGGGCAACTTGTGAACTTTTTTTTGCGAATCATCGATAACCATAGGTACAAAAACTGCGAGCGGCTGGAGGAGGCGAAGCCTCCCGCCGCAGAAGCACTATCGTAAGTATTAAATTCGTAATTTTTTTCTCTAAATGTCTTATTTGTCTATTATTATAAGATATGCACAAGAGAAATCATTTCATTCTATTAAATAAAATATGTAAAATATATTTTATATATATCAATTTTTATATATATATCAATTTTTTTTATATATATCAATTTTATATTTTATATATATATATATCAATTTTATTTGTTATTATATTTCTATATTTCTTCTTAGTATAATGAAATCTTTAAAGTTTTGAAAAATCGATGTACGAAATCTCTTTTCGTGATAAAAGAATTATAAAGTATGAAATTTTTTGTAAAAATATTTATCGTAAAGCTCGCTCTCGCGTATCAATTGCTTTCAGTCGCATCATGTATTAATATCAGCTAAAATTAATTAAAAGTTTCGATAAAAGCTTGCATAATTAGAATCCTATATACTATGACATTTTGTTGATGAATGAACGACAGCGAGATGTCTTTCACAAACTTTAACGTAATAATTTGTATGTATTTAATCCGATTAATGCATATCAGTTTACGATAATTTCTTCATCATGTAACGCATTGCTTGAAGAGATTTCAGAAATGTATTTCGTAAAGGAGAAATTATCATTTAAAGAAAAAAATTCGCCATTAAAATTATATACAATTTGAATAATTTAAAGAGACATTTAAAGTATATTTCTGCGAAATAATAATCAAGATTATAATATTTAATATAAATACAAATAATTAAGATGAATAATATTTAATACACACACACACACACACACACACACACACACACACACACACACACACAACTCACTCACTCACTCACACACACACACACATACATATATGGTCGTTGATCCCTGCCTGAGAAGAGACAGAGTATCCCGCAGTTTCTCGTCAGTCGATCGGCGAACTTCGACCGCGAAGGTCGTCTGAACGCGACGAGATAGATGCGCGATGTGAACATTCGTCATTTGCCATCAATCGCGATATTTTAATTCAATCTCATGGATCGTTCGCTGAAAGACAATGAGATACCATCGAGCTCAATCTTGCAAGCGAATAGACGGCTTTTGGGTAAACGAGATTCGCTTGTCAATGACGTTTCAATAAATTCATCGTACTCTATATAAATGCATGTGAGATATTTTTATTTTTATTATGAAGAAAAAACATTGAAGAAATTAATATCAATTTTATTTAACAACGTAAAAATTCTATCACTTTGCTTGTCTTGTTTATTAAAACAATATATATTTTTTCATTAATCTGAATATGATTAGTTATTGTATTTAGTTTATCATGTAATATTATAAGCGCACTTAATCTTGTTAATTAATTCAATTATTTAATCATAAATTGAGGATTGATTTCCATTATCAAACGCATTCATCATTCGTTACTTTTATTTATGATAGCGTGTATTGACATATGGTATTCAACTTCAGACAGCGAAATAAAATCTTGTATAATCTTGTTCATAATGAAATATGAATATACTTCTTTTTATACAGCTTTTAGTAAATTTATACGGGAATATATCATTTCCATAGACCCAAATTTACATAGAAGTATAATTTACACAAAAATCTTTAATCTCGTAAGTCGTAACAACTCTGATACTATACGTTTACATGTGACATATCTTTGTAATTAATATATTATTTATTTTTTTGTAGAATTACAAAATACAAATAATAAAAACTTTTGAGCTACAAACGCATTTTGTTCACACGTGCGATTTCGTAGAATAAATCTACAAGTAAATACTTGTGTAAAGGCAAACGAATCTCGAAAAATACACAATTTATGGATGCGTAAAGCATGTAAAATTCCGCATAAAAGTATTCTCTTTTATTTCATGAATAATATATTTTTATGACGGAAAATTCTATAGAATAATGCCTACCGAGAAGTACTGCAAAATCGACAAAATAAATGTTCAGAAAATACTCCTCCGTGAAGTTTTCTATGGAATGATACTTTATAATACATACGAGACGATATTCTATCGTAACTAACGACTAAAGTTGAGATCTCATCATTCGCTTCTTCCGAAGCGAATTCTAAATAGTATAAATTTATTCCATCGGATCGCTTCGCATCCTCTCTCTTTCTCTCTCTCTCTCTCTCTCTCTCTCTCTCTCTCTCTCTCTCTCTCTCTCTCTGCCTCTCTCTTTCCTCTTTCTCGCGGACTTATCATATTTAAAAATTTCATTCTCGTAAGAAATGAACAAGTTTTTTAATCATTTTCGCAGTCTGTGTGATATACTATTAAACTGCAATATTTAATAATTTATTGGATTTATCAGATGGCTGTTATATTTACCACTTTTTTGCATAGACAATTTTCTCTCAATTTTATTTACTCTCTAAATTTCTTAGAGTGAAAATGCACTCGAAAAATTGAGTGACTGGTCAAGTCACTCTAGTTAGAATTTTCACTCATAGGAGTGCATTCTTCTCACTTTTTGTTGTACAGTAAAAAATTCATACTGCAAAATAGAGTAAATAATTTATACTCTACTTTGTAGAGTAAATATTTTCACTCTGTATAGAGTGAATTTTTACTCATAAAGAGTGATTTTTTACTCATAAAGCGCATAATACGTTACGTTCAGAATTAAACAGTTCACTTTTGTGAAAAGTGAATGTTCACTAATTATTTGCGAGTGGCAGTATTTTCACTATCACTTGGAGTGAATATTCACTCGTTTGGAGTTAGATTTTCACTCTAAGAAATTTAGAGAGTACATTTTTAAATCTGTATTATAACAAAAAAAGTTCTTTAATTTATATTTAAAAAATCTTAATTATACTCTTTATATAAATATAAAATAGTGTTTTTGAACATTAAGAATAAAATTTTAATTAATTATGTAATATATTACACATATATTTAATAATTCATCGAAATTGTATAATTTGCGAAATTATTTAAAATGACAAGACTCGCTCGCTTGTAATATTTCCAAAGATCGAATCCCAAAATTATAAAATCCCTCGACACCGTGTATAGTGAGCAACAAGTTTTTCCTCTACGTTGCATGTCGTATATACATATACACACTATTTGCGTTTGTTCACAATTCGATTATTTCTGTTGCAGAGCTGGACCTCGATTATTTAGAAAGAAGAGGCGGAAATACAATAACTTACGAAGGCGCCGAAAGCAGCTCGAAAGAGGAGGATAGTCCCGCGGACACATTAGATCGCGTTAAAGTTGTCTTCCTGGGGGCACCCGGCGTGGGAAAAACAAGTATAATCCGAGTAAAGTTCTTTCATAACAGAATCAATTATGTATTGTGAAAATGTTTTCTATCTTTTTATTCATTTATCGAATATTAAACGTACAGTGATCATGTGTGCATTGAATTTCTAAATTTAATAAATTTATTCAAATCTTAATTTAAAAAAAATTATTCAGCATACAATTATTAGCATATAATTTAAAACTTTAATATTTATTTTTGATAAATACATTTTTATTTAAAAGATATTTCTTTATTTTTTTATGAATTATTTTCTATTAATCTGACAGAAAGCAAAAACGCACCGATAACCTTGCAAATATTTTACAATTCTATATAAAATGAACGCGATTCTACACGTGTGTGTTTCATATACAATTGACGAAGAAGTGTCGGAATCTTCGTTTCAAAGCTAGGAAGGGAACAAATCGCGGAAACGAGTTGCTCGAGCGCTCGATTCATTTCCGATAGCAGTTTCCGCTTATCGAAGGCGACGATTATCGACTCGCGAGGAAATTAAAAGGCACAACAAATTTCCTAAGGAATGTCGTTCGTTTCTGATGAAAAAATTGTGTCAAGTGTCTCTTGTTTAGCGGTTAACATATAAATTCAAGTTTTCAAAATAAATTTTTCGCTAAAGTTTTGTAATTTTACTATAATTCTCTCTACGCTTATTATTTTTACAATGTGATTTTTATAGTGCGATTTTCTAAGTGTAATTTTTATTTATGCTTCCAGCAATTTGTCTGGAGCGAGTTCTCGGAGGAATACACGCCGACCGAGCGACGGGAGACATTTTATCCGAGTGTGGTGCTCGCTGACCGATTATATGAATTGAAGATCACCGATCTGCCGACTATTCCGTACTTCCCAGTTAGCTCGCATTTGGAATGGACCGACTTCCGTTATTACGGATTGCGGAGCGCGACAGCGTACGTGCTCGTGTTTGATCTCAGTAATCAGGACACGTTTCAGGTACGCATTCTTAACGAGAATTTTTACATTAAAGCGTGATAAATTACACACAGATTTGCAAGAGACAGAATTTCATTTCGAAAATTCAGGAAACATGGGGCTTGCGCTTGTCTTTTTTTTCCAAAGTTTTTCCTGAGCTTCTTTCTCTTGAAAACTATCGCTCGGAGTTACAGCCGATTCGAAGTTGTCGGCATAAAAGTTTGATTATTTGGATGTTTGCTTGGGTGACGAAAGCCCGACCTCTTGGGAACAAAACCCAACACCGTTTGCACAAGTTTACTGTTAAATCGATTTTTGCTGACAAGCCAAAAGTAGAAAAGACATTGTGATGTAATAAAAATGTTACACGAGATCAATTAAGATAATTATACATGCAAAGTATATAATTAAACTATAAAGAGAAGAAAGACTTTCTAAATCATATGTGTCCTATCTAGAAATATTCTAACGTGCACTTTTCAAATTGTGCAATATTAAAATGACGTATCTATCTCTTCAATGTTTACAAATCAAAATACTGAAAAATATGCAGCTTTAAAAAAATATACAGGGTGTCCCGCAACTATCGCTCCATATTTTAAAGGTGGATTCTCTGGCCAATTTAAAAACGATTTTTCCTCAGCGAAAATGTCGAAGAAGATCATTATTTTTTGCATATTCCCAATTTTTGTCATGATGTATCTTTCTAACTAAACCTTAAATTAAAATTCTATTAAAGTAAACTCTACCTAAAATTAACTAAAGAATGTGACTTTATTAATATTTTATTCCCATAAGGCTTAGTTTGCGAAAAACCCTTTATTTTCAATCATTTATAATTCGAAAACTATTAGTGCCTCGACATTTTCGCTGAGAAAAAATCGTTTTTAAATTGGTCAGAGAATCTATCTTTAAAATATAGAGCGGGACATCCTGTATATATATATATATATATATATATATATATATTTATTCCTTTTTCACGTATGATTTTTCACGGACGTTTGTTCAGTATATCAGGACGTTACGCGAACAAATCTACGAGGCGCGCGATATGAGAGGAGTACCGTTACTAGTGGTTGGAAATAAGCAGGACGAACTGTCACAGACCGTCGCTTCCGGGACCAGATACAGAGACATTGTGAATCTCGTCCGGAAGCACTGGAGATGTGGATACGTCGAGTGCAGTGCCAGATTTAACTGTCGCGTTGTACAGGTGCGCTTCATATATTATTTATCAATCTCGTCGAGAGATAATCTGTTTAAAGATAATCTATTATTCTGTCCAAATTAAAATTACCTTTACTCTCCTGCTGCCTTTAATTTAATTATTTTGCTATCTCATTTAACGGAAAAATTGCTACGATAAATGATTAAAATTTTTTTATAAAAAAAGTCGAAGAATTCGTCAAATTAAAATTAAACTTGTGGAACTTTTAGAATATCGTGTAAAATTATTTAATTGCCCCGTAAAATTCATATTTTATGTTATATCGATTCGTAAAATAATGGCAAATATTTCATAAATTAAAACTGATTAACAACTACATCTCGATAATTAATAGGTATTTCGAGAACTGATGAAGAGTATTCAGGCGATAGAAGGTAGGCCAAACTCGCCATCCCCCGCGGCTTCGCAACCGATGCGATCTTACCCACACGACACCGGCGAGAAGTGCATTCTTCTCTGACATTGAGATTAAATCATATTCCCTGCGAGGTCATACGAGAATATCACGCGATCGCGCACGAAAATGCGCTTTTCGATAGATGTACAATACCCGATAAGATTCATCGTCGATTTAGCGTGTATTATTGGATCTCAAGCAATGAAGACTTGCTCAATAAAGAGCACATCGATCGACGAAAATCGAAAGCAATAGACGTCATACAGACGGTTCTTCTAAAGCTGCAGAGTCGAACGCGCGCAAATGTACGAGCGAGAAGACGTGACTTCGGAATAAGCGACAATAATAATTGAAATTTCGAAAATATTAATAATCGAGAAAACGTCAACGGTAAATTCGCTGCAAATTTCAATCGTATGTATAAAAGATTTTCTAATATAACAAATCATTCACTAAGATTTCCAGATTCTAATGGAAAGGATTCATTTCTTTACAGTGTTATATTTTTCGTATTCACATTCATATGTATGTCGAAAGATTATATTTCCTTATATAAATCACAAATTATGACGCGCACATCGTGTGATGTTTGATGAATCAAAATATCGATTTTTCTCCGAAAAAGATGAAATCGTGCCAATAGGAACATTCGGCAATAATGGGCAAATGATGAAGAATGCTTCCCGAAGATGGCTTTTCAAATGCGAAGACAAAGTAACAAGATTACGATAATAAATAAGACGAGAAAATAGCAAAATGCAGCATCGAGTTTCCAGCTCAATTTTGTTCCTTATGCTGCATTCGGCCTAAATAATATGACGTTATAAAGAGATATTCGCGAAAAGGACGAAGCAATATAGTACATATATATACATACATACATATATTTTATTATACTCTGTTAAAAGTTAATCGATTATTAATTTAGTGTTGAATATATAGTTACTCATTCGGAAAAGACGTAACCGTTAATATATATTACGAAATGTTATATATATACATATATATTTAGATTATATATTTAGATTATATCGTGTATATTAGCGTTATTACAGTTTGTATATATTCTAAGATAAATGCAACGTTTGCATAGATATACATGCGCGCAATTTAAATCTTGAAATAAGACAATTCTCCATAATTAAGTGAGTCATTTTAATCGCTCATATAACGTGTAGCATCACGTGTGCATAATACTCTATACATTAGCAATAGAATGTTAACAGTACTATCTATTATTAAATGATAATTATTATCTATATTTAAACACATGTTAAGAGAAAAATCATACATCTCTGATAATGATATAAAAAGTTATATAAATGCTCAATTACTCGAATTGCATACATGCATTTTGTAATACGTGACCGCATGTATTCGTTAGACGTTTGTATGAATATCGTAAATGATGTATCGATGGCTTGGAACGAGAGAGAGAAGAGAGAGAGGGGGGGAGTCGCAACTGTGAAGATGAAATAAAAAAATCACTAAAATATAAATAGAAATACACTGAAAATACAAAGCTGCGAATGTCCCATATTTTTTCAGTTGTGATTCCCTCGTTCTATACTATCGATCTGTCAGTGTGACATGTAACTGATATATACAAGTACGAGAACGATACTGTACAATCTACAAGCGATAATCTCTTATTTTGTATGTATACGCACGATATTCGCAATAAAAATCAGCGAAATATTAGAGAACGCATGTAGATTATCTTTTCAGGTGGTCTAAAAATCTACCCCCGCGTTGGAAATTGTCTAATATGTCTAAATACATTTAATAGATTTAGATAGATTGCAGATTTTCATCGGTACAGTAAGTATTAAATAAAAAATTTATACACTTCAAGTTATATAAACGCAAAACAATAAAATCGAAAACTCTCGCTTCTAATTTCTCTTCAGATTAAATGTCAAAATATCTTTAAAGGGACGCAAAAATTACTCCATTTGTACATACAATTTTCAAGAAAAATAAATTCAAGTATTTAATTCGCAACAAGTAAATTCAAAATAGAATTCAATGCTTCATTTTTACGTAATATATCATCGGTTAATCCTTGAATGAAGAGATTATTAGAAATGACGAAAGATGTTTTGTCCGTCAAGAGGATTCCGATGTCAAAGAGTTCGTTTATTCACTCTGTGGGATAAAGGAAAGAGTTGCATCACGCCCAACGAAAGAAAGACTAACTTTGGAACGAGAGAACGGCACGTATGACAGTTGGAATTGATTTATCGAAGTACGAGTTGAGATATAATTCGCGGAAAAAAACTTTTGACGAAACTCGTTAATTCCATCATGGCTTTATTTAAATAAACAGTCTTTCAATGTACGAGATGAATATTAAATCTATCATCCTAAGGTAAGCAAGACGAGAGGAGAGCCAAGCACGAGCACAAACCTAAAAGATGCTCTCTGCGAGAAGATTCCCGTGCATCACGATCTCCTAAGATATATTCGACGTTACTTCGGCCCGAATATTATCAGTCAAATTACGGTCGATAGTCTGTACGATGGATTAAGCGACGTAAAAGCAATTGTCAGGGAAACTTCGGAAATCGATCCTAAATACGGCGTAATAATCACAAATTCAATCGTTATAATTATTATTTATCAATTATATAATTATTTTTTTTATTTTGTATAAACGTATCTCAAAAAAATTATGTTGAAGAAATATCAAAGATATTCCAATCTTTTCTTCGATATTTGCTTAACTTATTGTCAGTCGTATATATTTTTGTATAAGAAATTGATTAAATAATTTACTCTCTTATTGATTTGATGAAGCTTTAAGCTTCTCGTGAAAACTATCAATACTTTTTTAATTTTGAAATTTCTTTAGATCTTGTATCGTGGCTTGACTATACCGGAAGTAATCACTCTATTGCCTCGTCAAGGAAATTCGCCGAGTGCGGAAGCTATCTTTTGGTTGCTTTTAACCGGTGACATCCCGACGCAACAGCAGACGACTTCGTTAATCGCCGACTGGACATCGCGACGTCAAAAATATACCGAGTGGTGGTCAGGTCCACGGGGTGAAACGATAGTTTCAATTTTGCGTTCTATGCCCAAGGCAATTACACCTATGCATAGATTATCGATCGCGCTCACAATTTTTAATATCAGCAAACAAGCAAAGGAGGCGAAAAGACACGGTGCTATACCGTATACATATTGGGAGGTAATTAAAAAAAAGATGAAAATTTTTATTCAAAAAAATCATGTCACTTATAAAAATTTGCATTTTATTAATAATGAAAAAAAGTTTCGTCTCCTTTAATAAGATATTGGAATAAAATGCAGTTTGCATTCTCTGCAAAGAATGCAGTTATAATGAAATTTAAAAAAAATAGAAAATATTATGTATAAAAGTATTAGCACAAACAAAATTTATAAAAGATATTAAAATCTTTACTTTTAAATAAGCTTTATAGCTCTTTTTGAATTTTTAATTAAAACTGATTGTTAAAGAAAGTGGCATAATTTGATAACATAAAACTATTACCTTTTTATTACAAAGCGCTATTGTTTTATATTTTTTAATTAATCGTCTCGCATCTATTATATTTCTCTCGATATATCTCATAAAATGTTTATTTTAATTTTATTTAAGTATACTTATGAGGACGGTATGGAATTTCTTGCAATTTTACCAGCAATCATCGGTCTAATTGCAAAGGGAAAAATATTGACAAATGTGAGCAACAAAGGTGATTGGGTGCAATTTCTGTTAGAATGCTTGACCAACATGAATGAAAATTTTGACAGCCGAAAATCATCGGTCGCGGATTTCCTTAGATTGTACGTCACTTTAAACGCGTAAGTATAGCCGTATAGCATAGCGTAATAATTTTTTATTGTCCTAATAATATAAATTCTCAGAAATGAAAAGTAAATTCAATTACGAAACATATTTTTAAAAATTAAAAAACTAATTATCTAAAATATTTAAAAAATTTAAATATTTAAAATACTTAAAAAAATTATAAATTGGAGAAAAAAGTGATTAAGAGAGGCAAAATTTCGTGTATTAATTAAAATTTTGTGTAGTGTGTTAATTAAAATTTTTAACAAATTAAAATTTTTAAATTTTTAAATTTTGTTTTTCAAATTTTTCAACCAAGTATTGGAAAAAATAAAAGAATTAAATAATTGTTAATATTAACAGTGATGACGATGGCGGGGCTCCTCCTGCTCATATCACGCATATTTTGGGTTCGACTGATCTCCATATAAATGAGATATTATCGAGCAGCGTTTTGGCGTACGTCGATGAACCTAAAAGTGGAACGATGTTACAGGTCTCGATAATGAATGGTTAAAAGATAAAAAAATTCTTTAAGCTCTTATAAAATCTTTTTTTTTTCATAAATTATGTAGTGGAAAGAATTGCAAACGAAAGTCCAGAATACGCTCGGTCAAGCGTGGACGGAACAAGGCTTGAGAAGTCGCGTGCTAAATTTATGGAGCAGAGATAAATTGATAGGACACCAAGAGGCGGATTTCTGCGATCCTCGATACATGGCTCTTTTGGATTATGCCAGACAACATTTGCCCCATAATCCCGAAATCAAGGTACGATGCGCGCGATAGAAAAACATTCATCTTTGCTAAGGTACAACCAGGATTTTTATAGCTCTCGCAGGATATTACACGGATATTAAAATCGGCATTGAAGAAACCGAACAGGAAGTCTATTTATCCGGAACAAAGTGTCATAGCTTCGATTATTTTTCAGGTAGAATTATATGCATGTTTTTACAAGAATATAAGCAAAAATAAATTTAATTATTTTTTTTAATTCATAACATTCAATATTCAGTGTAATTTATATATTTTATAATTTTTGTATATTTATTTTATAATTATTTCTCTTTTTTTAAAGAAAGGTTGAAAAAAAATAAAACGTCGCTCTTTAAATATTCTAACAAAATTGATGGAATATTTTGTAATGATTTGTCTCTAGTGCTACGGATTGAAGGACATGAACTTCAATCAAACGATACTTTACATGGCGCGAACTTTGGGAATGATCGCTTCGATTATTTGGACTAAAGCTGTGAACGCGCCTATCGAGCATCCGATATCAAAATGCACTTATAGTTATATAGAATCGGTTCGTACTGAGAGTATAAAAAAGCGAGGAAAATGTAAAACACATTTGCCAATGTAAGTTTTTTTAAACTTGATAATTTCTCTCTCTGTCTCTCTCTCTCTCTCTCTCTCTCTCTCTCTCTCTCTCTCTCTCTCTCTCTGTCTCTCTCTTATTCTTTTAATAAAAATTAATAATTATAATATTAATTATTAATTATTCACTAACCTTTATTCCATTTGTTCCACTATTCACTAATCTTTCTTCCTATGCTTATGTAATTTCGTCTGGAAACGATATACGCGCACTTTTCAGATAAATTAATCGTGAAAAAAGTTTCGTACTCAATCATTACGCGGCCATTTTTACAATGACACATATGACATCTACAGGAAATTCTCGATATTGATCTTAATCTGAACAGATGATACAACAGGTTTCTTTTTTTCCAGAGTCGATACACACAAGAATACATAAAAATAGAGAGCACAAAGATGGAATATTTAATGGATATTTCTTAAAAACCAGATAAACGCACTTTTTAAAGCTCGTCTAAAAATTCTATCCTTCACTCAACAAGATGAGAAAATTCATTAAAGAGAAAAAAAACAGAACGCGCCTCAATTTCAAATATCCTCTGTTTTAATACGCGTGCTCGAGCTAGATCCAATTGTCGTCGTACAAATAATCTCAAAGAAAATGGCGTGACACGATATGCGTTCGCAAAAAGCGATTATGATAAACAGAGATTCGGGAAAAGCGCCAAAGAGAATATTTGCTGCCTGAGACGAAAAATAGACGTGGAATTTTCTAGATTGCAAGATTACGAGGCAAAGAATCGAGCATGATTCCATGATTGTAACAAAATTTACATACAGTTATATATCTCAAGGTATATTCTTCTTTTTTCACAACTTTGAAATTATTAAATATGTTAATAAATATTTGCTGTCATTATTTAATTGTTTCCTTCATGCCTCTATATCGTGGCATTTATTTTTATTATTTTTGAAACTGCATAGATTATAACATTTAAATTAAAGTATGTGACGATATATTAAAGTATGTGATGATATATTTTCTCCAAGTTAATTGAAATTATATCGCATATATTATATGCTACACATTCTCCATTTTTGCTATATCATTAAGAGTATTTTATAAAAAATGTGTTTATCTTAATAATGTAACAAATAGGAATGATAAATCATTTTGCATTTTTAGATAAAATATGGATGAAAATAGACCAACAGAAGGGGTGCCAAGGGAAAACTGTAATTTGACAATGCCAGATATATCAAATTCAAATCAAGACAGACAAATTCAAGAGTTGCCAGGTGATACGAGATATACATTGGGAAACATAAGCCCTGAAACAGCATTTAATTTTGGTGTCAGAACAGCAGAACGCTCTAGAATATTTGCAGATAATATATCCTCCACCATTCAAGGAATTCGTCCTCTTATACAACAGGCAGCGGTACGTATTATTCAAACAATACTAAATATTAAACAGAAACAATATTTTCTAATTGTTTGTTTTCTTGGAATAGCCTAATATATCATCACTCTTGAGCATTCATGGACTTCGAAATCAAGTTCATTCGGCTGCATTACCGAATGACAGCTATGTGATCAATTTAGAAGAACCTATAACAAACAATACTCGCAATGATCCTATGCGCAACCATTACCATCACCACATAACATCAACAGTATCAAATGATTTATCGACCAATACGCATGAGGGTGCAAACGAAATTATAGAAAGTCAAAATAATAATAATGCCTCAGAGAATACTACTGCCAACAGCAGTAATGTCCAAATAGGTCCAGAAACTCGAGCGATGCTGAAACAGCTTCAACAATATGTTCCCTTTCTCGCTATTCTTCTTGCTAAGGGTTTTTACGATCACAGAGCCGGAATATTCATGTTTGTCGTACTGCTGATTGCATTCATTCACGCTAATAATGATCTTAAACGTGAGATCGCCAAACAGCATAATCGTAGTTGGTCGTTGCTTATGCTGATCTTGTGTTACATTACCGCCTGTATCGTCTTTGTCGGTTACACGTTCGATTTGCACGCCTTCGTTCCTTATGCTGAACCACTCACAATTTGGGACTTGCTGTGTTATGTCACAGTAATGGATTTTTTCCTCAAACTCATTACTATTATGTGCAAAGTTCTTTTGACTTGTTTACCAGTAAGATTATTGGCATTCCAAAATCGCGTAAGTATCCTTACTTCGACTTGAAATTATGGCTAAAGATTTATGCATTATATGAAATATAAAATGTCCCGACTCATTTCAGGGCAAGTATTATCTTATGGTGGAAGCGACGTCTCAGCTTTATCGATGTGTCGCACCTGTTCAACCGTGGTTGTATTACCTGTTCGAGACGTATCAAGGTCCAGAGAAAATCGTAGGAATTTTCTTCTCAGTGATGTATACCATGAGTAAAGGCAGTGATCTATTATCACGTTTCAAACTGTTTCGCACTGCTGTATGGAAATTATTCCAAAATGTGGTATGTAAAATTTTAATTATTTTGAAAATTGTCATATTATTATATCAATATTAGTAACAGCATAGCAATGCTTTTTCTTTATAGAGCTTAGGAGTATCTCCGTCGAAAGAACAACTGGTTGCATCCGGCGGTATATGCGCCATTTGTCACGAAGAATATACTACGCCGGTCAGGCTTCATTGCAAGCATATTTTCTGCGAAACGTGCGTGTCAACGTGGCTCGACAGAGAACGATCGTGTCCACTGTGTCGTGCGTCCATCACAGATGATCCGATATATCGAGATGGTCATACGACACACTTTATCCAATTATATTGATTCCGTCTTCAGAAATGATATCTTCTCTTGTACAGTCCTTTCATAATATTATTAAGTAAAAACGTAACAAGTTTTTATTAATGACAAACATGTTTGTCATCATTATAGAATAATTTTCAAATTTTTATATCTTTAAATTATTTATGACTATCAAATTAAACTCTTTGATAACATTATCGAATTAGTAACAAGTATATAATATGACCTTTTAATAAAATCAATTGCATTGCAAAATGCTCAGATTGAAATATTATTTACGTTTGAACATATGTAAAATATCTTGTACATAAGTGGTATGGCTACATGTAGAAATTTCTCTATTGTCTAACATAAAAGAAATTGCGATAGTACAAGGGTCATGAAACTTGCGAACTTTTAATTCTTTCAGTGTAAAAAGAGTAAGAAAATCTTTGTTCATGATATTATTAAAAGAAGGATTCAATTAAATTATGTTAAATAAATTGAAATTTTTTTTATTTATATAATTTTTTATATTGTTTTTATATATATATATATATATATTTTTTTTTTTTTTTGATTCAATTAATTTTTCCTTCAAATTTCTATATTACATATAACAAAGTTATCATGGACACTACATTTTTACAACTATATTTTTTGTCTTCCTGTATCAAAAAAAATAATATATATTATATTGATATTAGGTTAATGTATGAAACATAATTCTAATAAAAGTTGCAACTAAAAAATAGTACATTTATATAATTACCTATAGAGTATCATTGCATGCAATAACCCAGATTCAATGGAATTCTATTTCAATATCGCAAATATTTTAATACTTTTATACCTTTTATTTCATGCATGTATATATTTTTCTATATTCTTTTATAAATTTCTTTATGTACAATTCTACGTATTCCCATAAATAGACGAAATATTAAAATCGCGATACCCATATCTTTTTAAATATTGAACAAATTAATTTAGAAAGAAAATAAGAAACACACTTATCCACAATGCTCAACCAAGAAAGTCATAATTCGATACATCCTCAAACTGCTGATTTTGCGTATTACCAGGTGCCATTGGTCTCGCTGTTATCTGTCCCCTTGGACCTACCATTTGTTGCTGTACTCCAAATACTTGTCTATATTGAGGTTGTGGCTGCAGAAAAATTAATATATATATAATATACTATAAAAAATATTAGAAATATAAACACATTTTTTAATAATAAGAAATAATAAAAAAAGAAATGAATAAAATTTTTCTAGGAAACTTTCATAGCTATGATTCTTACTTGTTGTAATAAATGTCTGAGACCAAGATTATTTGCGGAAACAGGACGCATCAATCTTTGAGCGTTTGCCTGTTGATTGGACATAGCGGCTGGATTTAGGCCTCTTTGTGCCTGTTGCGCCTATAACAATAATTATTTTTTATCACGTGTATCATTTATTAAAAATATATATCTAGATAAGATAATAAAAAATAACTTGCCTCAAGTTGTTGTTTATATTGCATTTCTTGTTGTTGGGCCACTTCTAGATTTTGTTGAATCTGTATAATTATAATATTACACATATATAGCTATGAGAGTTTTCAAAACTTAAAAAAAAACTGTTTTTATTATTAAATATAAAAGTCTATACTTACATTTACCTCTAGTTGAGATTTATACTGTGCTTCTTGCCGTTGCGCATCCTCTAATGTTTGTCTTAGATGCTGAATTTTCAACAAATTTTGATGCCTGGCCATTTCTATATCATCAAATGGAGGTCGTTGCTGTCCGATCATACCACCGGCACCAGTATTCGCTTGTGGACCACTTATTCCACTATTCTATAAATATATAACGAACATCTTAATGAATATTTATTGATAAATAATCATTCTGTTTCTTAGAAAAACATGCTCGCACGTTACCTGCATGTTCATTTGATTTTGTGGACCAGTAGTCGAAGTTAAGGTTTGTGGAGGAGCGTTAGTACATACAACATTCTGCGTTATTTGGCCCCCTCCCATTGCCATAGTATTCGTTTGGGACATAAGAATACCACCTTGTGTACCTGTGGTAGGCATGGGTGCAGGAATCGTATTTCCCGGTCCAGGATTAGCCTAATGAAATTATATGAATACTCTTCGATATTTTTTCGTTAATTCATAGATCAATTCGCACTTGTCGTTATGCTTACTTGTCCCTGTCTCATAGAAGCGTGAGATGTTTTCTGCTGTTGTATCACTTTGCGAAGACGATCAACAAAACCTGTTTGATCGTTCGGGATAAAGCCTAAATATGTTTTTTTTTCTGCAGTGTATAAAAGAATAAGTACTTTTATCTCACAAGCCGGGCTCGTTGGAGCGGAGGTAAAATGAACACAACCTGCCTGAGAAATATTCCAAATTTTAAACATTATTTTTATTTAAAAGCTAAAAATATATCGTGTAACATAATGAATATACTTACAAATCCAGTACTCATCATTTTCGTTAAAGATTCCAATGCTTCACACGGCGTCGGATGGAAAAGAACAGATTTAGAATTCTTTAGATAAGAACCACCAATATTTCCTATCAATTGTTTTGGCATCAATTGCATAATTAATTTCGGTGGCCACGTATCTGCTTTCCTGAAATAATAAAGATTATGCAAAGTAAAAATAAAAGAAAAAACCCATCTCCAATAAAGAAATAAAAATAAGAAGAGAAGAATAAAAATAAGATAGCGAGAAATATAATTTACAATTCTGGTTCTCCATCTTTCAAATTAGCCGAAACTTGACATGGAACATGTCTCGTTTGCTTTTGTGCATCTGTAGGATTTTTGGCCTTTTCGATCCATTCCACGATGCCTTGCCAGATGTTGTGGCGCTCGCGTGATCCGCCTTGTACAGTACCAGTAGACACAGTGCCCTAAAAATGGAAATGATACATGTATTAAATTAATGTGTATTAAATTAAATATATCTTTAACAACATGCAATTTTTATACATATAAGATACATTTATAGATTAAAATATAAAACATATTATAATTAAATGTAATACTAATGCAATGTTATTATACTTGTGTTTGAGGATGAGTAATCTGTTGTGTAATGGAAGACACCGAGACTGGCGCTTGTTGCGAAGCTGTGACAGTCTGTGGCACTTGAGTAGGCACTGATTGGCTAATACAAGACACAGTAAGTTGCGATCCCGGTTGACTATGGGTCGGTTGAGCAGTCATAGACATGGTAGCCTGTTGGGCATTTTGCTGTTGTTGCAATTGCATTGTCAATCGCAGCTGTTGCTGTTGTTGCGTGAGTTGTTGTTGTTGCTGTTGTTGCTGCTGCTGTTGTTGATTAGCCGCCATAACATTATTCCCAGCTACTAAAATAAATATTATGTAGCTTGCATTATCATGAAAATAAGGGTGGAGTTCCGAATAGGTGAACCCTCCAATTTTTTTGAAACTACATTATTTTTTGTATTTTTGCGTGCTAATTATGAATATGATAATGAAAATTTGCGACAAGGTCATTTTCAAGGTCAAAACTAAAAAAAACTTAAAGAATATCATTTTTTTGACATTATTTCGATAAATATTGATGCAACAAATAAATGTTTCAAATAAAAGTTGTAGTTTTTGTAAAAATACATCATTTATGTCTTATACATTATTTTCGTAAAACTGAAAGTTTTCGAGAAAATCGATGTTAAAGACTAAAAACCAATATAGTTCCTGCCCATCCTCCTTTCAAAGTTTCAAAAGTTTTTAGGGGTGTTGCTAATCTTTTCTGTATCTAATATTTTTAGTATATTGTAGACTCATCATATTCTTCATTTTTAGTAAGGCGAAGATTTAATAAATATAAACTCTGCGCGCACATATCTTGCGACTTTTCGTGCAAAGCAACACTTACCACCCATCGTTTGATGTTTTAGATGCAAAATTTATTATTACACTGCTTTACATGGGTTTGCGACTTTTAGTGCAAAGTAAGGTCTATCTCTTATCGGGAGAGGCTCAGTTGCGCATAGTACAATTGGACACGTATATTGCCCATCGTTCTGTTGCACACAGTTCTTTCGTGCACTATTCTTTTGTGCACAGTGCTTCTACGCATGACCGGCGGGATGAGTGCGGGAGAGGGGGACCGAAGGCTCCCTCCCTCCTTGCACCCCCCGCGCGCGTGTGTGTGGGGGATGTGCACTCATACGCTTCTATTCTAAAAAAAAAGAACTATGCGCAAAAGAACGGTGTAAAAAAAAAAAAAAAAAACTATGCAATAATGTCAAAAAAGTGATATTTTTTAAGTTTTTTTTAGTTTTGAAAATGATCTTGTCGCAAATTTTCATTATCATATTCGTAATCAGCGTGCAAAAATACAAAAAATAGTTTCAAAAAGTAGTTTCAAAAAAATCGGAGGGTTCACCTATTCGGAACTTTATCCGAAAATAAAAGGTAAGATTTCATCATTGGTGCTCTTACCATCCAATCTTTGACCAAATGCAGCTACATTGAGTCCTAACGATGGTGGCTGCGTTAATTGCGCTATTAGCGCACTGCCCTGCGTATTTGTAGGCGCAGCAGCGCCTGGTGTTATATACGGTCGCATCCATCTGGCTCTCGTAGCTATATTCACTCCTGCCGGATGATAATTCGGCGGTGCGGCAATTTGCGGGTTGTAAGGAGGCCGTGCGGTATTCATTGGCGCCGCCATGCTCGACGGTACATTCTGATGGACCGTAATATTCTGAGGCGTTTGATTCCTGAAGGCAGGACTTTGCTGCTGATTCGGCGGGGCAATGTTCTGCTGTACTTGATTAGTGTTTGGACTGTCATTGCTCTGTAATGGACTTAGAGGGATTTGCGTCACGCTGGTTGTATTGTGAACATTACCGCCCATTTGCGGACTAACGGGTCTTTCCTTTAAGTTGTAATTTCGTAACAACACCAAATGCCGTGGATCTTTGGCATAATTTTTCGTTTGCGATGACTGTAAATCACCGCCAGCCTTTTCAAATAATTTGTATAATGCTGGAATTTTTCTCGGTGACAATATGGAAATGTTAATATTTCTCTGAAAAATTATACACACAAGTATAAATATATACATATGTTTTTTAAATATATTACATTTACGCTTGATGTAGTTCTTATTATTCACCTCTTGATAGATAGCAGCTAATTGTTCAATAGTGTGACCAGCAAATTTGTAAGATTCTTGAATCATAATTTGATATGGAGGTGAATTACATATCAAGATACAATGTTTCTGTGATGCAGTATTTGGCTCTCGTCTTAGCTGCAAATCTTCAAAACATTGTAAACCTGTTGCGAGGCCTTCACCTATATTTGCACAAGATTCTCCCTTCCCACCAACCATTCTAGACAATGGAGTATTATTATTAAAGTAAATTAATCAATAGAAAAAATATCTAATTTTAAGGATATAATATATAATGTATTATTTTTAATTTTGCATACAATTATATTATAAAAGATGTGCAACTACAAATATATGCTTTTACTTACTCAAGTTTATCCAAGACCACCAATAGCTTATGAGGATTTGAATAAGGTCCAAAAGTTTCTGTACAAGGTGATGGTAAGCAATCAGCGGCATGGTAAACAACTATTCCGTACAATGTTGTACTATTCTATTATACAAATATCAATTATTAAGATAAATCATAAGTTAATTTTAAAATAATATAAGAAATATATAATTATATTATACCTCAGAGACATATTCCCTGTCTTCTATGCCACCTTGACTAAAATATCTGTGCATAGAAATATGAAAATAAATTAAAAAATAAAAAAATCTCTACACTATATATATTATAAAATTAACATTGCAATATTTTTACATTTATGTATTGAATATATAATATATATTTTAATAAATATAATATACATTTATAATTTAATGCACTTACTCTAATGTAGGAATAAGATAATTTGTTTTAAGATCATTGAGGTATGCGCCATTAACAGCTGTTCCTTCAATGACAAATATAACATCGGCTTGTATTCCATGTTCAGTAGGTCCTGTTACCATTGTCCTGAAGTATGAAAGAAATTATTTATAACTTGTACAAGTACTTTCACCAAGTTTTGTATATATATATATATATATATATTTTGTAAAAATCATCTTTCCAAAGATTTACGTCATCTAGCTTTGATAAAAATAAAAATTGATAGAGTTTACTTAGTACAGCCTTTACAACTACATTCTACTTAAGATAAATTTCATATATATTATTATAATATACACATTTTTCAAACTAACAACAAACTTAACATACATTAAATACAAACCAAATTTATCAATTATATTGTTTCAGAAACGACTTGACAAATTTACATTCAGTTAAGATTGACATCCGATTAAATAATTCATCTGTCTATTTCGATTTTTAAAAAAGTATATACTAAACATATACGTTACACGAAGAAAATTATTTTCCTGTAAGAACCACAAAAAGAAACAAAGTTACAGAAGCATAACTACCTGTTTGTCGTAATCACAGACTTCTATATATATGTCTGTCGTAATATGCACTTTAGCAAAATGATACAATGGAATTATTCGCAACTATTTATTTGACATTAGAGAATTTTTTCCAGCAATCGGATCGAGAGTTCTCTCTCTCTCGCCATTCTGAAATCACCTCTTCGGAATTTCTCGTTCCAATTCTCTAACACGGCGTAAATCCCTGCAATACCGACCCGCAAGCGGGCAATGGTCACCCTCGTTCGCCGACAGATGTCGCTGGCGGCGCTTCGATCGCCACGCGGCGCGCGCAGCCATCGCTCGCGCACAATCTGAGACATAACCCCGTCGCCCCGTCGCGTGTGCGGTGTGCACGTGAGGAGGTGTCCGGGAGGTACGTACGTACTCGTCGTTTGCGCGGCATCTGACTACTGTGCGCGTATCGATGGTGGGCAGGAAGTGTGCACGAGTCGTCTCGTGACATCCCGGGCAGTTTCAAAAGCGAGCCGTTTTATCTGCGTTTTCATACGTGATTATGCTTTATAGACGCGCGATCGTGCGCCGACAGTATGTACACGTATATATTACTGCACACGCTGTTAAAACTCGCGCATTTCCTACATAATGTGTACATCGCGATTCGGTACGCCTGCATCGTCGGTTACCGCAAGTGCACGGGTCTGTGGTGCGCGAGGACGGAGCTCGACCTGCTCCTGCGTATGCGCGCGAAAACCAAGAAGATACCCAGGCACTTGGTAATCGTGCTAGGACTGTGCGACGAGTCGGTCCTGGACTGTGTGCGTATAATAGGATGGTGCATTGCACTTAATATACCTTACATCAGCTTCTTTGACCGTAATGGTAAAAAAACGATTTGGTATCAATCTATATATCTCTCTCTGTATGTGAACAATTTTGTCGCGAAAGAAAGATCATCTCTTATACCCTGTGTAGATTATGTATGCGCTTGTGTTCAAGGTCGATGTATTTGTTCTGTGCGATGTTAATCTCAAAATAATCACAAATATTAGCATACTCTGGAGGTTTGCGCAATACTTTTTTGTCATTGAATGCAATATCATGGAGTTGAAGCATCGTGTTGCAAATTGAATTGCATTATTTCAATTATATTTTATTATCATACAAGCTCTATCTAAGATATCTAAGATTATCTAAGATATCTTGATTGTATGCGCAGCCTTAAGATTATAGAAAATGTGATTCTCCTATTATATTATTATATATCTTATTATGTTATTGTATAACGACATTTATATAATTTTATAGCATTAATAAGATTATAATCAATTATAATCTGTAAAAAAAAGAATTTTATTGTAATAAAATATTGCATTTCATAGGAAGATAAAATTCATTTATCTAATGAACTATGTAATATTTTGTTTGTTCTCAACAATTTTGCTTTGCATATTTTGGTTTGCAGCTATTATTTTTCAATGTATCAATCAATTTATTTTGCTGTGTTAATAAGTAAAGAAATTATGAATAGAAAATAATTTCCTTATGAATTATTATTTTCCATTGCATCATCCATATTATTAATCCATATTATTAATATAATATAATATATATTATAATAATATTATAATATATATCCCTTTTCGTTACATAAATTTATCAATTCGTACATTTTTTTCTGTAATAATTTTTTCTATAGTTATAACTTCTATTTTTACATCTATATTTTTCTATAGTTGATAACGAGAGCATGTATTATTATGTGATAAAAGTAAGATAACAAAAGTAAGACAAAAGTAAAGATAAAGTAACAATGTGATAAAATGTGGTAAATGTTTTTAATGAATTTGTATAATACATGTGGACTGAGAAAAAAAAATTTCTTTATGCAAAAGTACAGAAAAATATATATTTTTGCAAGTACCTTGCAATTGTCATTATGTAATTTAATATTATATATTTTAGTAATCAAATCTTGCAACAAAAGATGAGTTATTATATTTTTAATATATATTGAGTGTCTCTAAAATATATATTTATTATACTTTTCAAAAAATTAAATATAATTATTAATATAATAATAGAATATATAAAATTACAAAAAGGTGGTGTATAATGTGAAATTATAAAGAATATAAATAAAATTCAAGTACATACTAATAAGAAACATGATTTATGCAAATGTAATTGTTTTAATTATAGATAAAATAAAATAATTTCATGTAGTAATTAATTGTATATAGAGATACACATGGGTATAAATTATTTATGAGAAATATTAATTTTGTTTATTTAAAAATAATAAATATATAAATATGAATAATTACTATACTTATATAAATTAAAATTTATGAAATTTATATTTTCCAGGTTTCTTGAAAAAAAATGAAGCAAATCTTAAAGAAGAATTTGCAAAAAAGCGGCCTGATTTAATAGAGCATATTATTTGGAATTCACATACAAAGCCTCCTAGTCAAAATGGAATAACTGGTATAATACATTGTTTTTATTTATTTATGCTTGTTATTTATATTTATATATTGATATATTTATATATTATCTAATTATTTCCAAGAATATTGAAAGTAAAATTAAAATAATAACTCTCTTTTAGCTTTGGTTTTTTAGAATAAATTCAAGTAACAATAGTATAGCCAATATAAGCATTGTTATGTTATGTAAAATACTTATATATATAAAATATTCTTTTTTTTTTTTGTACTATTTTTACATCTTTCTATTATATTCCTCTTTAGACATAAGCAACAAACTTTTTTATCTTATTAGTTTATTGTCAATTGATTATTTTTGATAGCTAAAATTAAAAATAAAGTAGAACTCAAAACTATAAAAGTGACTTATTATTGCAAAATAAGTAATGACTTTATAATTATATGCAGTTCTTAATCATGTGTGCATTGTATACTGATATCAGGCACTGAATGTTATATAATCACATACATGGAGGTGAAATATAATATTTAAACAATATATATGATACTTTTCTCTCTGGAATTGTGAATTATTAATATTTCACAAATTTCTGTGTTATTGAATCATAAAATAAATATTCATTTATTATATAAGTATTAATATGTAGTCATATGTTTTTTTTCTTTTTTATTTATTTTCTTTTTTAAGGAAATCTACTAACCTTTTTTATGTTTCAATTACAGGCAGCAAGTCGAAAATAAATGTATTATTACTATCTGATACAGATAATAAAGGGAAAATAGTAACATCAGTGCAATCATTGACAAGAGCTGTATCTTTGGGGAACCTTGACCCAGAAGATATTACAGATCAATTAATCTCTGAGAAGTTAAATATGAAAGGAATGCCCAATCCTGATCTTGCTTTAATATATGGCTACACTTGTTCCACGCATGGTCTCCTACCATGGCACACAAGAACAACAGAGTTTTTGTAAGAACAGTAATATATATATTATTATTATAATATAAATTATCTTAATATCGTTAATCAATCAATTAAAGGATCGTTGGAAATAATAATCGACTAAACTAGCCAGAAATTTTATGTTTATTATTGTTTACGACGTTTCGACCATATGGTTGTGGTCCTTTTCAAGTAAATAGGATCAAATGGCAGATATAAATCATAATGTTGTAAAATGCACAAGTCACGTTTGCACGATCATTATATCTTAATAAATTTAAAATTGAGAGGTAAAAATAATGTGTCAGTGAGAGATGACTTCGTCAAGGAACTTGATTTTAAATTTATTAAGATATAATGATCGTGCAAACATGACTTGTGCATTTTGTAACATTATGATTTATATCTGCCATTTGGTTCTATTTACTTGAAAAGGATCACAACCATATGATCGAAACGTCGTAAACAATAAACATAAAATTTCTGGCTAGTTTGGTCGATTATTATTTCCAACGATCCTTATATTATTATTGTATGAAAATATATTTTCCAAGTCTAAATTTTATTTTTCTGTTAAACTGTTAATTTCTTTTTTTCAGAACGCTACCGTTGTACATTAATATATCAGTGGAAGATTTCATATATCTACTAGAAAGATATAGTAAATTTGTACAACGGTATGGGAAATGATACATAAATGATACATGTATATAATTGATCTTATTTATATAAAACTGCATTTCAATAAGGAAAAATAAATTATCGTGAAGACTGAGCGTCTAATACAATTATTTTTAATTATTTTATATGTGCTGCAGGGATAAAAATGTATAGTCAAAATTGTATCATGAGATCATGTTAATATTATTGAGAGATATCAAAAAGAATTATTGCCTAAATTAATAATTGGTATGTAAAATACTGCATACTGCATAAAAGAAAACGGTTCTTTGCTGTATTTCATACAAGCATAAAATTTGTTTATTTCATGTAATAAATGTAATTTTATTTGTATAATCTATATTAATATTACAAATAATAATATTACAAATATATGTTTTTAAAACTTTCAGTTATAATAGCTGAATGTTGCAATAGTTACATGGCAAACACTTATGATTACCTTGCATAGCTTTATATAATGATAAGATAATTGAATATATGATAGTTTCGATAGTTTTAAGAGTTCCTAATACCCAGTGCTTGTTCCAATTCTGCTCGTTTTTGCTGTACTTTTGTGTAAAAGTACCGACACACAGCTTCCTGTGCCCATGGTTGGTAGTAAAATTCGGCTCTTCTTTCTTCTTCTGGATTGCCAACAACATCTGTCATGGTTTTTAAATCTCTAGTTTGAGAGATGATCCACTTGTTAATAAATTGTTGCGGATCTTTGGCAAAACTCAGAAAGAATTCGCGATTGGTCTTCAATTGATTAATCGTTTCAACAGTCTCATGAATCTTGTTATCCAGACTCTGAATTTCTTGCTGGCTCGCGGTTGACAATAAGAAATTATTCATTTGCGTCTTCAGAGTATCGTCAACCTCTACATCAATGTCATAACACGCAGTCTGCTTTGTTTCTGTGCCTGAATAATGTAAATTTCATATCAGATACTTAAATAATTAATTTTAATTTATAATGTAGCTACAATATAAACTTACTAATTTGCAAATTCATTTTTATTACAATAATATTCAGATTAGATGTAAAAGTATTTTATTTACCTTCTACGCTTATGATATGATTTATTACAATAGGATCGGGTGGGTGCAGTAATGGATTCAGTCGTTGCGGTATTTCGGCAAATTTCATTCGCGGACAGGCAAAAATCTGTTCCAAATATTTATCACAATTGATAAATTCTCTTTCGTGACTGTCCTGTAGCTTGTGCGTCTTTATATATTGCCAGAGCGCGGATATAATTACGGGCCGTGTCTGTGTGTGTACTCCTAATAATCGCGCTAATCTTGGATCCAATTTAAACTGGAATATATAATTAATAATGGAGTTGAGTTATATACTTACATACAATAATGTTCACTCTTATGTAAAAAAAGAGTACCTGCAACGGCTGATAATCGAGAAGAAGAAGAATTGTACAACGAACATTTTTATCGCCGGGTCTTTTAACTTGAAATCCGTCAGTTTCTTGAGTAGTTAATGTACGATGCCATTCAACTAAATGATTGTCAGGACCATATAGATCTTTATCCAACTCTATCACTAAACTTTTGAAGAAAGACGAAAATTTGCGCTTTACCTACAAAAGTCGCAAAGTTATTAATACGTAATTAATAACATATTCGATTTTATATATATATTGTTACGCCCCTGGTTCGATTCACGGTCGAGTATACAGGATGTCCGGAAAATCGGCCGCAGAAAAATTTAAATTTTTTTATGTTTATATAGCTTTCTTCCTTCTTTTTGAGTACCGAATCACTTCTTGAAGTACTGCGGACGATTTTTCTGACACCCTATATATTACATATATAAAATCAAATGTATTAGATAATATGAAAAAGAAAAGAACACGCCATTAATACATGCCAGTTTTATAGTTGTTTTATAATGCATTGCAACATTACACATACCTTATTGGGATCATTTTTAGTATCATCTAAAAGACGTCCTTCGACTCTAAGTTCCCAGGATGCTACAGATCCTTCTTCTCCTTCACCCGCCTCTTTAGCGGGATAAAACGTATTTGAGATAAAAATACGTAATTTCCGTTTTTGTTTCATTGGACGTTTCAAAGCTTCTTGAATATCGAGACGCTTCCGCATTATAGTTGCATCCAATTTTCTCTCGAATGCGAGTAAATCCATATAAGCTTGCGACTCTGGCACCAAATCGCGTACTTTCTGAGGCAGTATTTTGTCTGCCAATTTCTTCTTTTTCTTTGATGTGGAATGTGAAAAATCACTGTTCCAAAAATACCTAAATGAGTTTATTCGAAAACCATAGATACAGAAATTATAAATAGTTTTGTAAGCCTTGCGTCGCAGTTGGGACATTCCTGATAAAACTTAGTTGGATAGTTAACTTAGTTGGATAGTTAACTAGTTTAGAAACGCAATTGGAACAAGACATTATCAGAATTTTATTACAAATATTATAAATATAAATAGAGGATATTTTAAATATTTTATACGTAAAAAGAACAAGAAAAAGGGATACAGCATGCAAAAAGAAAATATGCAAATAAGATAAAAGCTAATCATTAAAATATATCCGGATTAAAATAGAAATGCAAAATCTACATGGACACATTGCAAAGATAAATAGAAAGCAAATTTCTCTCGATAAATGTTCTCTTGACTTACGGTTTTTGTTGTGACATAGGAATACGTTGATCCGCAGTTCTTTTTCCAACAGGTGGTGTGGGCATTGGACCTTGACGCAAATTTGAATAAGGCTGATTTGGCCTCATTATTCCTCCAGGACCAGGTCCTGCATTACCCATCTGTGGTGGTGGAGTAAATCCAGATCTCTGTTGTATCTATGAGGAAAATCACTTGCATGTAATGGTAACTTATGCAATATATATATTTTAAAGATTATAATTATTAAACATTGTTATTAATTTCATTAAATTTAAAAATTATATAGCCTATAATCTAATTATATAATTCTTTTTATATAGCATCTATTCATTATATTAAAATTAAAAGGTATGCTTACTGGAAAATTTGGCCCAGAATACTGGCGTAAGTTTGGTGGTACCGATGATGGTGGATACCGCTGAGGAGGTGGTCCATTGCTTCCTGTATTTGGTACAGGAAATCTCTGTGCCATCTTTTCTTGCTCCTTTAGAAGAAAAATGAATAAACAATCTTAAATACATCTTTTTCAGAAAAAGTAATGAAATTGTAATAAAATAATCATAATTGATATTCTACAAACATAACATAACCTGATATAGAAAGATAGTTGTTAAGACTACTCAAGATAAATAATGTATATTATATGCAGTCATAACTTGTGTAACTATCATGCATAATCACGTAAAAGATAGTAAAAAATAAACAAGTTTGCACGAAATTAATATAGTCGTGTTTTTGAAAATCACAGAAGAATTAGCCAATTCCTCAGATAGATTATAAGTAGAATTATTGTACTTTTATTTTGCTGAGCAGAATGTATACGTACCACAAATCTAATAAGAATTATTTATCAAGTACAGATACAAATAAACAAGTATCACGAAGTAACCTACGTAATGCGACTTGATGTTTGACAATACACAACTTGGTTCCGTTTTCCCAAAACTTCTTCCAGCGTCTCGATTATCGCGGTTTGATGAACACATTTTTTACAGTGTCGCCAACATGATATCTAAAAATTTCCTAGAACCCCCTATTCTTTAGTTATCATTTACAATCATCTCGTTCATTGGTCAATTTTTGCAATATTTCCAATTACGCACAGTCTAGTATTTTTTAGCTCATGCATTTGCTCTGTTTAGGGATTCAGTATCTCTTTCTAACTTATCATTCTCTTCATAACACAGATAGAGAAGGAAAATATTTAATTCACTGTGATTTATATCGTGATATGTGACGAGGTTCTTGCTGCTATCGAACAACTCTGACGAGAAAATCCATCTTTGCAGCCTCTCCTTCCTTCCTGAAGAGAGAAAAGAACAGGCAGGCATGGCAGGTCTTGTTACAAAAACCACTGGATTGATAAAACGTATGAATAATGTTTTTTAAATACTTTATCGTTAAATTTCTTTCCTATTATTACTTCAAGAAAATTAAGTTTATTGTAACTTGCAAATACACAGATTATTATATAACGTTTACTTATTCATTTTCATGACATAATTAATCGCACATGAAAAAAACAAAAATTTGTTGATTAAATTTTCTTATTATTTTTTGTCAAATATTTTGTGTCTGTGAACTCTCGTACCCTTCCTGATAATTTAATCTTGTTCTTAGGAGGTTATATTGACTTTTGAAAAGATGAACAAATATCAAAATTTGCCTTTGACAAAATCATCTATGAAATATTGAATCTTAAAGATTCATTCAAAAAATTAATTTAAAATCTTTATTATTTAATAATATTATACATCTCAATAATAAGAAAATTTAATCCAATATTTATTTGCTTCACACTTATATACAATTTTTATTCTTAACTAAAAGATCAAATAATATATGTGTATTAATTGCAGTTGGTATAAATAATGCAAAGCCCGTGCTGCATGTATGGCAGCAATATGCCAGGGTAGAATTGACACCACCCACTTTGAGGGACTTTCCTGCCATTCGAAAGGGCTTTTCAAATTTGATTCAGGCTGCGAAGACTGGTCGCTATCGTGAAGTCACTGTACGCGAGGCTGTCATAAACACCTTGGTAGCTGCTGAAATATATTGTTGGTTCTATGTTGGAGAATGTATTGGAAAGCGACATATTGTTGGATACGATGTATAAGTATGCCATATATTTAATCTCTTGCATAGATAATTGTGTATAAATTATATAGATTTGATCATAAATATACAAAAATATAAATCGTACACTTTCTCTTTTAATAAGTGTTACGATCGTTCTATAGTAATATTTTTTTCTTCTAAAAATTCATTTATCTTGTATTATTATCTCGTACCTTCAAACTTGAGAAAGTTGTTTTAATGTGTGTCGGCTCGCATACTGCCATATGCAAATTGCAGCAGTAACATGAACATTTAACGATCGTATCACGCCTACTTGAGGTATTTCTACACATGTGTCAAAGAGAGGTATGAAATTGGCAGGTATACCATCCTTCTCATTCCTGTGAAAAGTATATTCCTATGAAAATTGACTACACAAAGTATAATGCATTGCAAATCAAAATTTAATTACCCTAAAACGAGAATAGTTTTTTTCTCGAATTTTGTTTGTAGAAGATTTGTGCTATTAGCTGTTTGTTCAGCACCGATTAGAGACCATCCCGCATTCTTTTTCTCAAATAAATATTTTTGTAATTCGTGTGGTTTCACCTAAAGGTTTTAAAACATTAATATTTTCATGTACAATTGGTAAAAATTTCATAAAGTTTCCAAAATCAAATCAAATTTTTCAAAATTTCAAGCTTACATACTTGTAGTATATTTATCCATCTTTCTGCAGATACACTAAGGCACTGAAACTCCTTATCTTTTATATAATCCAAATTTGCAATAACTAGTGCCTTGACTCCAAATATTTCACATGTCCTAGCAATTCCACCTAAATTTGGTGGCCGATTGATAAAAGATGCTACAACTATCAGACCTTCTTTATGTGACTGTAAATCTTGTTGATACATAGATTCTTTCATCGATTCAAAAATATCACTGTATAGTGGAATTGTAGATTTGGATGGATCCATTTTTTTCTGAATATCGTGTAAACCTTCTAAATAGGTTTCAACACTATTTGCTAATGATTCTGTATCATCTATAATACAATTATTTTACATTTTAGAAACTATATAATGTTTTTATTTTATTTTTTTAATTTACCTGCAAGAGATTTTGTGAGATATATAGATGTTTTAATCTCAGACAGAAATGAATCAATGTTATAAAGTTGTAGAGGATGATTATCATTATGTTCAAACATGAAGACTTTGAATATATCTGGACTGATCCATTCATCAGAATTAATATTAGTCAACCGTGGTAATTCATAGTAAATTGTCTATAAATATAAAAATTAATATGTTAAATATCATTGATTTATAAAATAATTTCTTTTTTTTATTTGAGTAAATATATAATAATATATACCTGCAAACTGTAATCATTGATTGGATGAAAACTCGAAAAATAAAAATCATCCTGTATCCTAGTCGGATTTTTTGTTAAACTATTATCTTGTAAATTAATTACAGCTGCCTGATATATGGCTTTGTATTCGGATATACTATCATCATTTGCTTTTTTCATTAACTCATATAATTGTGTCAAAATAAACTAGATTGAAAAAATTAAAATGAATAAATATTATGAAATATACATACAGATACAAGCATTAATATATAACGGTTAATTTTTTACTTGCCTGGTTATAAAGACGTATATTAAATTGCTGACCTAAACAACATTGTGCTATGTATGGCAGAGCTGTGCGAATAAAATTTTTCTGATCATCATTTGATAGAAGTTGTGCAACATGATAAATAATACTGGCTATAGAAACTGTACATCCTGGTCGCTCTTTTATACTCTAAAAACATAACACTGTTATAAAATTATATAAAAACAAATACACATAAAAAAAATTTCTTTATAGGATTATGAAATTTACTTGGATTACCTTTGAGAAAAATTGCCATAGCTTATTATGCAGATTAATATTTTTCTTAAAAATTCGTATCAATATCCATTCTTGCATTAATCTCACACTATGCTGATTGTTTTCTAAGAGAATTAAATCACATAACTTTTCCTGTAGCCGAACAACGAGTTCCTATAAGTAAGTTATTTATTCATTTCCTCTACAGTAGAGATAAAGAATTAAAATTTAATAATAAGCACTTGGTCTACTTACTTCGTTCAGAATCGGTTCTAATATCAACAAAATTTGTATTAATCTGTGTTTTAATTTATGTATGTAAGAGTTGTTAAAATATCTCTTGTTTTTGTATTTTTCCAATATTTCGAATATAAGTGGCATAATTATCGCTGCGTAATTTAATTCCAGATGGTTGATTATCTTATATAACAGTACAATCGCCTCTGCTCTAATTGCAGCATCGTTATTATGATCTCTGTTGTGAAAACAACAGCGATTGACAAATTAATTTATAAATTATACATATATATTCACATGTATATATGTGTATGTGTAAAATTGTATTATAAAAATTTATATTGATACACAGACTTGCTTACAATGTCAAGATATGCTTTGGATAAAAGTGGTCCAAATGCTTGATTATAAATAAATGAGCATAATTTTCGATTCTTTTATCACGGCGAAGTACAGAACCGTGAAGAAGACAATTCAGTAATGGTCTTTCCAATTTTAGCAAATTACATTTGTTCAATTTTTTCATTTTAAAAAGTAGTATTCTCTTAAATTTCGGCGCACTGTCTCCTTCCTCCACTAATTGATCTACAAACTGCAAAAATATTATAAAATATATATTATTATTATTATTATTATAAAATCAATGTATCATAAAAATTTTGATATATGTTTTTTCGATTATTTCTAACAACTTACTTCTGTTATAAATTGTATAGCATTAGGCAAAATCAAAAAGTTATCATTAATGATAATTCCCGTAAGATTTTGTATTGCTGTCCAAAAAATATTGTTCTTTTTACTGACAAAGATACATCTCCAGCATGATTTAAAAATATTTTCCAAAGTTTCTCTATCATTTGTAGTATTTATTACTTTATTATCAATCATTATTGTCAATATCGTTGCTATCTCAGAAATAATTTCGATTCCCCCTAACTCGAGAAATTTTAATAAATTAGACAGCAATGCGGCAGTGGAAATCCATGAATGTATCGGAGAATTCGTAAGATATTGATGCATGAGTTTCGAAAGAAGCAAATAATATTCCGATGCAATTTTTCCTCTTAAATCTGGCGTATTGTCATTATTAACGTTTACTGGAATCGCTTGTACGTTTAACAAATGTTTCGTATAAAAAGTTGTGGTAAACGGCAGAATTAAAACATTCTGGGTAAGATGCAAAAGATGTAATCCAAACAAGTATCGCAAACAAATATCGTTTTGATGTTGCGTATCTGTCAATAAACGTATGCTTTCGTTTTGCAGATTTTTCACATAATTGTTTACACCCATCTGTGGCGTGACCAAATTTGCATTAACGATATGCGAAGATACAATAGTTATATATCTCGTGTAATCTTCGTACGTTAGTTCCTTGGCCATCTTTCTCACATTTTTAATTAGAAACTCAAAAGTGGAGTGTACGTATAATGATATCAAGTTCATGTGGTCGAGAGTTTCCTTGGAGAGATTTGATAAATGCGATAAAAATTCTATCGAATCGATACTTGAGTCCATAACTGCATAAGGCCTCATTTGGATATGATCTAATATACATAGCCATCTGCTGAATGCTTGTTCGGCGCGACATGTTGTATTCGTCAGTATAAAGTTCGCGTCATATAATAAATATGTTAACAACGCAAACGTCTTGAGGTTTATTTCGGGAGTGATCGTTGTACAAGTATCTTTGTACGAATATTTCAAACAAGTATTCTCCACAAAAGTTATGGCGTCTTCTTTCGTTAATACTTTTCTCAACCATATTGTAATCACATTCCAGAGAGGTGTTCCTCTTTTAAGACCTTCTTCAGAAGGAAACGCAGCTAAAGTATTAGCGAGTAATATCAGATTGTCTATTTTATGCACATAATTGGGGATTGCTATTAAAAGTTCAATTTGAGACGCAATACGTAATATATGAGAGTGCATATTCAGGTTCGTCTCCACTAAAGATTTAACGGCATTTAATTCATTGGTTTGCCAATTACATTGTATCTTATGCGAAACTGTTCGTAATGTGTGTATTATATAAAATATTGGCACAGGACCCCAAATTACTTTGCTAACTTTTTTCAGAAAATTATTAAGCAAATTACTTTCCTCTGTGCTAAAAAATATCGAGAGTTCTTTCACAATTTCTGGACATTCTTCATTAGATTGACATTCATAGAGAAAAGTATTATTGAGAACATTAACAAATAATTCTAGAAATTGTTCGTTAAACATAGTTCCATTTAACTTACAAATTTGTGATACACCCCATTTTACAATATTATTATTTTCATGCAGCAAAATTTTTTCAAAAATACATTGCAACCATATAATATCAAAACAGTTATTGCAGGATTTGTGTTCTTTATTCGCGTTTATTAAACTAGTTATATGAGTTAAAGCTGGTGCTACTAAGTGGTGTTGTTTCTCTTCTAATGCTTCATATACCAAAAAAAATTTCTGCTTAACGCATTCTATCGATGAAGTTTCATTATTAGATTTACTACAAATAAATGGAGTAATTTGAGCCTTTATCAATCTCGAATTTACAAACTTAAGTGCAAAAATTTTATTTAGAGAATCGATTGCCTTTCTCATCAGATATAAAGCTTGTTTGCGGTATTGTTGCAATTGTGATTGTAATCCTTTTAATATTATTAACCAGAATGTGCTCTTGGTATAGATATCGCAATGTATATAAGTGAGATCCATTGAAATGGCAGATGTGAAACACATATCTGCCATAATACTTAGGACAGTGAGAGATTCTTTCAAGTCACTTATTTCATTCAAAATATAATCCCACAATGGAAGTAGGATACATTCAGGAGTAAAAATTTTTACCAACATAGGAAGTATCGAAGCAAACACTCTCCATTCAGAATCCTCTTCCTTTATCCTTATCCATGATTTGACAACATCCAAATACATAAAACTAAGTTCCTTTAATTCTTTTTCTTTACCGCTATTGCTTTCATTACGAAGAAATTCATACAAATGTAGAAATTCTAAAAAATATTCCAGTAACTTCATGTACATAATTCTACTATTGCTGTTTGTAAAATAGGCATCGCTCGAATGGAGAAAATTTTGTAAATGTTGTTTGATTGACTCAGTACTACAATAAAGTATCATTTGCAGAGCTATTATGTCATATAAGATTAAACTTTCCGAGGTACTTCGCAGATAATGCGGTGGAAAAATTGCTCTTATACTAGAAAAACAAATATTTTCCGCATCCGCAGGTATTTGATATCTTTTATTATTGCGATTTTCGATGGCATTAAATGCAAACTGATACTCATGACATAACAGCATTCGACAGATTTCAAGTTTATTTATATCCAATTGTTCTCCAATCATCTCATTATTGTAAAACTGTACGAAACGATGATGTAAAACGAATGTGCCATTCGTAGATTTGCAATCATTTGTTGCAGTTTGTAAAATCGAAATGTCCAGTGTCGAAATACGTAAATAACGATTATGCAGATCCATCATTCTATTTCTTATTCTTTCATAATTATTTTAAATCATATAAAAATAGATTGTTCTGTTTATTTCGTAAAATGACAAAGTATACAAACACTGTGTTATCCTGTTATTTGGAAGGATGTCAATCACTTGTCAACGATCTCCTACAATGTCACATAATTAATTGTATTACTCGCGTATGCATTTAATTATAAAGGTAATTACCTCTGATTATTTTCATAATCAAAAATTATAATAAACATTACACATATAATATATATTCGTATAAAATGCACCTTTATTTTAACCAATAAAATTACACGTGGACGCACGTAAACAAGTGTTATCAAGCTTTATGATAGGGTCTGTTCTTTTCAGCTGCACTGCTGCACTGGTGCAATTAGTTAGAGTGAAAGAAAGTATGTTTGTCTCTTTCTAACTTATTGCACTAGTGCAGCAGTACAGTTGAAAAGAACAGACCCATAATTTGCGATAACACAAGTTTCTCTCTCTACACTAACGCTCTATCGTGGCTGCAATAAGAAGCAATAAGTCAATGTTGCGCGGATGATAAATTTAAAAAAAATGGAAAATTACACAGATGATATATCCTACATATGGTAAATTTCACAGATGATAAATTGAGAAGGAGAAACACGCCAGATGATTCAGAGATATTTAGTTGGACTATCAGAGACATTCGCAAAGTCTACGGATTTCCTTCGATCAGTTTAAAATTGATTCTTTTTTCTCCAAAAATTATCAAGGTAGATAAATATAATCATTATCACGAATTTCCAATTCGATACACGTTAATATAATATATATTGCGTATAATTTTAATATTAAATCGATATTATAAGTGAAATCAACTTCGAAGATTAATCCTCAAACGAGAATTGCATTATCGCAATGTGTTATTAGTTTCGCTAGCAAATTTTGCAATTATTTTTCCGGTCTTTAATGTCAGATTGCGATAAAGATTCCGCACGCGTCACGTCTGTTTTCTAATATTGTAGTAGCTGATTACATGATTATGCGATTATACATGATTTTGATAGAATCTATAACGGGCCTCGTCTGTATAGAATCTTTTACGTTGTTACAGGAATACGGACATTTTCAGAATTAAATTTGGAGATTTCTCAGAAGCGATGAAAAGTAAATATTTTTTTATCTCTTAGCATACAATATCATTATTTTTAACGATGATCAAGTCATCCGTGAAGTATCCGTGAGATAATCGACTTCCTTATCTTACGTCTTTTAGATTGTAGTCTAATTGTAAAATATGTACAGAGCAATATATGGCTAAACTAACAATAAGCTCTTAACTAAACTAAAAAGATAGAATTAAAATTAGAATAAAATTGGACGTTGTAGAAAGTGGGCACGGATCCAACGCGTTGCGAGAGATTTGACGAGATTTCTTACATTGAGTGTTAAACGACAACGCAATAGGACGCGTGGGAAGCAAAGAGCAGATGGAATTTTCCCTTCGATAGGAAATGTGTATTCTTGTGTGCTTTTTTTTTTAATAATTATCGAATTATGCATATGTGTGTTTTGCACGCATGCGTTGCGTGACTTGATAGCGATTAAAAATAAATGTGCGTGTGTGCGTAAATAAATTGCTTGCGCGATGATTGGAAGCAAATCCTGCGCGATTAGCTCCACAAGTTTCAAGTAATATAATTCGCCCTAGAAATAAATAGGCGCCAAATGTTGCGTGACCATTATCCAAGGACAACGTCATCGATATTGCACGCTATGCTCGCGTGTATCGCTTGAAAAATATGCACATTGGACGTCGTGAATAAGTGGCTTTTAACATATACGAATATTTATCAAAAGTATCTTGTGTAAAGACGGACTTTCGAGAGGGACGCGTCATCACGTATCTAGACAAGTATAATGATCGATCGAATGCGAGAAAGTAATTCGATAATTCGCGCTGATCGCGCGAACAATAAAGTCAGCAGTCTGCTTGACACGTGCCATACACTTATCCAAGGTTAAGTGACAAGTAACTGTCTCTCTCCTTCCTCCCTCTTTTTCCCTCTATCTTAAAAGCCTCTTGCAATATATTATTAACGCGTTACTCTAATATCCTGTTTCTACAGTATTAAATACTATTACATTTAAATATCAGTAAAGTAGGTTCTAAAGTACGGTTCTAAAGATCAACATGTATTTTCCGTATTTTTAAATATATAAAAATATTTTTAATTACACATTGACATATAGTGGTAAACGTACGTTACAATAGCGAGTTTTAGAGTCATAATTATCAAGCGCAAATGAATGTGGGCGTACGTATAAGTTACATTTCTCAATTTTATCTTCTAGATCGAATTGTGAGATAATTCATCGGGTCAATTACACTCTGCAGGCGCACGTGAAAAATGCCGTTCAAACTTACCCTCCCTCCTCCCACACTCTATTTACTAACGCGCATGCGCGCAGCTTTCCGTACAGTGTACACATGTATACAACACACCAAACGTCATAGCGCGCGTCGTGTGACGCACCGCGTCGGCTTCGTTGGTGCATCAGCTGGTCGCGATAGCGGTAGCGGTAGCGTGCATTAGGTACTGACAAGTCCGCTCGAAAATCGAGACGCGTTACATAAAGCGAGCGAAGGGCCACAATGTGTGTGATGAATAGCGGTTGAATGCGGTATCGTGTTGTAGCGTGACGTTTTTTTTTTTTCTTTTCCTTTTAGGTGATCGTGGAGGGAAGGTGATCTCGTGTCAGGGTCCCGTCTCGAAAGAGATAGCCGCTCTCAATACCACTAGTATGTTCTCGCGAAAACGAGATTCGTTCAAGGACGTGTGTTGATTGGACGCTTGGACTTAATTCACAAAGGAAGCAAGGATCAATCGAGACGTGTCTTCATTTCGTCGCGTCTTTTACGCTCCCGAGGAGAGATCATTGTACATTATCTGTCACGCGCGCGCGATGTGCTCGTAGCGACAGTGACAGCTCCGCTATAAGAACTTGCGACACTCTTTTGTGCGTCAGTGCGGCAATTCTACGCCTACGCGCGATCAGTTATTAGGTTTGTTCCCTTCAGCTCATTTTCTGCAATTTTTCTCGCTGTTCCTTTCCTTCGAATTTCTTCAGTTTATCTCATTTCCAGTTCAGCTAAAAAAAAAATCTAATCTACCGCATATCGCCGTCTGTTGAATCCGAGCGTGATTACGCTCGATCGACAGTTTGTCAACGTCAACGTCAACGTCGAGATGTCTGGCAATATAAGAGATGTCGATCCGTTCTCTGAATTGCCCATGGAACAAGATCCCTGCGAAGGTATGTAGACAAAGTGTGCACATTGCCGCATTAAGTATATATTATTACCTATTAAAGCCAGACAACAGGGCAATTCAGTCTTAAGTGGTCAAAGTTAGGTTGATATCGCTTATCGCGAACATACATCGAGCGCGCCTTATGTTTGTGGAATGTTTAAACTAGAAATCTTTGAGAACACTTGAGAATACAGTACTGTACATAATAAAGCGTACGAGAGGGAAAAATATTCTTTTAAAATACATATACCTTTTGTTTTGATGTAAAATTGAATTTATCTGTTTAAATTTATCGCGGATTATATCGATATACGCATCTTTTCTAAAAATAGCTCGCAAATATTGGATTACAAATCGTGTAAAGAATTCATGAATATAGATGTTTGAAAATTTGAAAAATTAGTGAAAAAATCTTTTATTTTTACAAATATCTTTTTTATTAAAGCATGTTAATAGTTTTTTTTTAATTTAAAAGATTCAAATTATCCAATATCTTTGTGCTTCTATTATATATTTAAAGATTAATATTTTATATAAATGATTAAAATAAAAGAGTAATTGTCAGTTATTATTATTAATGTTGTATCACTGTAATTATATGGAGTTATTACTATTAGGCCCGGTTGTATCAACGTTATTTTAGCTTTAAGCGAAACTTAAATATATGTCTGTTTTTATTTATTTAGAAAGAAAAATAAAGATAGATATATATTTAAATCTCGCTTAAAGGTAAATAACGTTGGTACAATCGGACCTTAATGTTGTATTACTGTAATTAATGTGTAATATGAAATGATTTATGTCACAAAGGCGATGACAAAGCAATCATAGAGGAAAGTCCAAAGGACAATGTAGAAATTATAAATGAAGTTGCTTATGCAGAACCTTTGACTGCCGAAGCAATACGATGGTTTTATAAAGATGGCGTTGACAAAAGATGGAACGAATTTGGCGGGTATGACAGCTTAAGAATCGAGAAAATCTATCAGGAACGTCAAAGTTTAATTAGAGGAAATAACAGCGAGATAAACGGTTTACCACCTGCTGAGAAAATAGTAGTTAGAGGAGGCATGTACGATGTCGAAATTGACAATATGAAATGTGTTTCCATATATTGGCCAGGTGAGAGAAAATGTCAATATCATGAATTAATTTTTATTATTTCATATTCTTTACTTTATTATTTTATAGCGTTATTTGCTACTGTTAATTTGTACTTTATGCCATTGAGCACTTATCGTAATTATTGGTTCAATTAATGTTAATACAAGTCAACGTAATTGACGCGAATATATGTGAATGTCTTGATAATAATTCTACGCCTGTCTAGATTTCTGTATATTTGCTTGTTTGTGTGCAGTATATCTGTACTGCAGAGATTACTTTGTCCTTGGGGTTATTATAGCCAATTTCTATTGACTGTGTGCCTATTATGACTCGCAACATGTGTGAAACAAATATAATACAGGCTATGGATTTTATACCGTACAGAAAACTCTATTGAGATATCTTAAAATCTATATTAAGTTAATTATTATTTATAAATGTTTTTACAATGTATATAATATATGTATATAATAATATATAAATTATATATAAATTATATATTATAATAATATGTTATTTATTATAATAAGTTATTTAGAAATTTATTGGTCTTATTACTGTGCATAAATTTACAAGTCATGTTTACTATATTTTTTCTTTTTTGTTAATTATTTTATAAAGCTAATGTTTTATACAAAATTATCTGTTAAATTCATTAATTATTCATTAAATGTTTGGATAAAAATTGGAAATCTAAAATCTTGCATTTGTTAAACAAAATTAATAAAAGTATAAAGAAAAAATACCTAGTTTTCTAAAAAAGAAAACCCTAATATAAATTTTATATAAAATATTGCACATATGTATTTGTAATTTGAGTTTATACAAAGATGTAATATATTGTGTAAATTTTTTAATAAAGGTGAAGAATGGGAGATTATGCGGGGTACATGGTATTATGATGGAAGTTGGATACCGTTAGAAACAGAACATTCCAAAGTGATAGAAGAAGTCCATCTTAAATTATTCCAAAAGGAAAGGAAAAACAATCAAAGTATTTCAAATTGTGATATAAATGCTCCTCAATCTTATAAAGGTATTTTTTTCAATTTTATCCTTTTTGAGTTTGTCAGTTCTATATAACATGTATGTATCAATGCTAAAACTTTTGTTATCGTAATGTCTTTAGTCTTACATACCGAACAGTTCCCTCAATTTCATGTCGATTGGCATTCAATTAATGATGTGACGCTGTATAGTGAATATACACCTACTAAATTGATGCGCAGTGTTACGTCAAAATTAGGCTTTGCAAAAAGTAAGTATAAAATTGCAAATGAAAGTAATTAAAGCTATATTTTTACATATTATATGAATATATTTACATCTTTTTTAATTTTAATTACAGCAACAGGCTATCGATTAAAAAGGGGTTATAAAACGCTTGCAAATATAGAGGATAAGCCACGTGATATTGATCATATAGTATTTGTTGTTCATGGGATAGGGCAAAAGCGTGATACGGGAAAAATAATACGTAACACTACATGGTATAAAAATAGGGATTTCTTTTATAAAGCTCATTTAATACAATATTTTTATATCATAATAAGTCGTTAAATATGATTGAAATAACAGTTTTAGAGATTGTGTGGATTGGCTTAAGCAGAAATATTTTCCAAATTCCAAACACAGAGTAGAATTTTTTGCAGTTGAATGGCGATCATCGTTAAAATTAGACGGAGGTAAAACAAAGATTTTATAATGCGAGAAAAAATAAAATACTTTTAATAATAAATATGTGAATTTTTTTTCTTCAGATATAGTAGACGCAATTACACCCTATAGCGTATTAAGCATACGTCACTTGCTAAATACATCAGCAATGGATATTTTATATTATACGAGTCCATTATATGGTGCTGAAGTTCGAGCAGGTTTGCAGAAGGAGTTAAATAGATTATACTTTATGTTTGCAAGCCGACATCCTGGTTGGCAAGGAAAAGTTTCAATTTTGGCACATTCTCTAGGATGTGTAATTGTATATGACATAGTTACAGGCTGGATGGGACATGACACACGACTTCCATCTCCGCAGGCACAAGAAGTTTTATTGCAAGGATTAGAATTTCCTGTAAGTTATTACAGCATATTCTTTAAGCAATACATAAAGTAATTTTAATTAAGTAATTTAAATTTAATTATTATAATAATTATATTTTAAAAGAACACTGAAAAATCACATTCTCTTGTTTACAGATCGAAAATTTATTTTGTTTGGGTTCGCCGTTATCTGTATTTCTAGCGCTGCGTACACGTGCTCCATCCAATAGATTAGACGTGATGCCGCAAAGTTTATGCAAGAGATTTTACAATATATTTCACTGGTCTGATCCAGTGGCTTATCGAATGGAACCACTTTTAGAAAGAGACTATAGCAAAGTTGAACCAGTTCTTATACCGCCATATGGTGGAATCGATGGACAGCACATGCCACAATCGCCTTCGTCGTTGAACAATGTGGATCCAACTTTATCGCCTACAGGTATTTTATTCTTTATCTTTTAATTACTGTCAATTATAAGCAATATACGTATATATAATTGTCATTATTATGCTGTTATAATAATCTTTAAATTTAAATTGCAATTTAAATAAAATAATTGGCACAAAATAAAGATAAAAAATGTTTATCATTTAATCTGTTGCCATTCAAAGATTAAAAGCTATAAATATATCATAAATTTTTTACTATATTTCTATCATAACATAATATAATTAAATATATTAATAGAAGGTGACGATAAAGATGATAGTCCAGTGGACACACCTAATCGTAATGCAGAGAAAGGCTGGAGTCTTTGGGATTTAGTGCGAGGCGGATGGGCCGTTAAGGAAGGTCCATCTTCGCCAACACCAGATTCAAATCCACCGATCCGTCCAGGTCAAGGTACATGCATGTCGCGATTAATTTCACAGCATAATACTTTTTCTGTAAATCATACAAATCTTACAAATATTTTTTTTGCTTCATTAGAATTAACGCAACGATTGGATTATGTACTACGTGCAGTCGGCTTAGGAAGGAATTATTTATACACGGTAACAGCCCATACAGCGTATTGGAATAACTATGACGTGGCCTATTTTGTATTAACAAGACTGTTCCCGACGTTGGAAACGTGATGGCGGTTTAAACATTTTAACGCAGAACTTCGTTTTCTGCTAAAATGTTCTAGTCCACTATAGGTCTACGCCGAATATGTGATATCGCAAATAGGCCTACACCACCAAAACAATCTGTGATAACGGAAAAACGATACAATAATGTAAATTCTGTAGAAATCAATCGTTTTATAATGTTTGCATAATTTAATGTATATATCAAGTTATAGGAGACGAGAAAACTTTGTCTCTGCTCGTTTCGAAAGTAATTTGTTTGTACCAAATATGACGCAATTAATATTTATATATAAAATAATAGAGACAAAGAGAAAGAGAAAGAGAGATTTGGCATATTATAGGAATACATGAAAGAAATAAGTTTACGCGAATTACGTTACGTTACTTCCTGATATAAATATAGTTTATGCACAGTATTTATTAAAAGTACGATATTTTACAAACTCTATGTCTTGTTGCGAGATACAAAACAATTGTTTTTGGATAGTTTATGGGCAACTAATATATTCTTATCGCGCCTTTGTTATTTATATATCGCCGTATATAAATAACATATTTTAAGATTAGCGTCCGTGTTAAGTGCGTTATTGATCTTAAAGTAGAACGAATTAAGATAAACTGATGCTGACTTACGGATTTTTCTTATATATTTCATATATATTTAAATCATATGAATCGACTTATGAAAACACATGCATTCAGAATTTAATAATAATGCAGAAACATAAAACACCACAACACTAATTTATATAGGCTTTTAAATAATATATACATATATGTATATGTGTATGTGTATATATATGTATATATATATAAAATTCTTTGAGATATATATGCTACTTATGAAAATACGTAGCATAATTTTTGTATCTGTCTGATTTTATACATATCTCTTTAATATTTAATAGCAAGTCATTATTCTTGTAATATCATAATTATGTAACACTTTTTTCATCGCGCTTTAGAGAGTTTACTTAAGCACAAAGTATTATGCATTTTTCTAAACTGAAAGAATTTAATTAAATCGACTTAAGAAAATTTTGAACATGATGCTATCCATGCTTCTCTGTAAAGAAATTTTATAAAAATAAAGTTTAAAACTACTCTGATTAGATATTTTTAAATTCAAAATATGAAATGGCATGCGATATAATTATTTATTCATAAAAAAAAATTATATTTTCCTTTATTAAAAATTAATTTTAGCAAAAATTTTGTTATTAAAAAATTATATAATAATGTTGGTAATATAATTAACCAAAAGAATTAAGACCTTCTATTAAAAATGATAATTATTTTTATATCTAATTCATTTTTTTGTGATATTTTTGTTGTTAAATTATGAAGCTTTTTAGAAAATATCGAAATTCATTATAATATTAAACCTTGCACAATTATTGGTTAATACGAGTAGTGTTTTCTTATACATTTAAATATGGCATCAATATCACAGCTTATATGTTTAATCTTTATAGGTCAGTTAATTATTGCCAAATTATAATATTTTATTTGTTGAATATTTTAATATTTATATCGTGTTATAATATAAACTTAAATGAATTCCTGATGTAATTTTCGGCAAAAGTTTTATTTTTGTTTTCTGTTGAAGAATATATTATGTATGTTTTCCTGCGCGAATAAAATTTATAGATTGTATTTTATTATATATATTTAGAAAAAGACGAAAATATATCATAAAATCGCTTTGCGATTATCATAACAATTTAATACGCGACAATAATAGACAAGAAAATTTATTATATGCGATTTATTATATGCGATTATATGCGAGGATAAAAAGATATCAAATTTTATATAATAAAATCATTATCAATGGAATCATTAGATGTATAAAAACATCGATATACAAGTAATTTTTTAAATATAGAAAATAATAAGATAATCCATTATTATATGATCAAAAATTTGTGTTTAAAGAAAACATCTATGACATAATACTAACAAAAGCTTAAAACAAGCAATCTGCCATAGTAATAAAATTATCATAAGATATTTCAAGTTTATGTATTAACGAATACATGTGTTTCAAACATATTAAAGAGAAATCAAGTTTTTCTAGATCTTACAATTAGATTTTTCAAGAATGAATAAGCTATCATGTCTTTTTTTATAAGAATACTTACTGTTTATTAGTAAATGCACTAGACAAAAAGTGAAAAAGCGAAGATTCAAAAAAGTTGAATATAAATTACTGCAATAAAATATTAAAATTATCTTTTATACAAAAACTTAGTAATTTGATTCTACAAATATTTCTGTAAATCTCTATTATATGGATTATAACATTTTTTTATAAGAAATAGCAAAAAAACAAATATCATATCAATACATATTTGTTATTTACAGGTCTCTTTTTATATTTTGTTGAAATCTAGATCGTCTATAAATATAGAAAATTGACATATTGTAAAATATGTAGCCTTTTCGATGATTTGATATTTTTAATCGAAGAGTATGCAAAATAGAGAAAATATATTTATGACATTGATCAATAAAATTTATATATTTTATACTATCAGTCACATAACTTTTCAATGTTTCATATCACATAGAGTAACATTTTTTTTGCAAAAAATGAACATTTTATATCTGTTTTTTGTATGCTGCGTTATATGTAATTTAAAAGCATTTTTAAATAAATATATTACGAAAAATGCTTTCTTTTCTACATTAATTACATGACATCGACAAAAAACATTTTAATATCAATCGACTGTTTTTTATTATGCTTCATATATATTTGTGTATTTATAATCAAAGAACATTAATCTCTTTATATTTATTTCAATCCAATGTCATAAAGATTTAGATTTAAGAGAGGATCAATTTTAGAGTTATAGTGTTTTACATATTTTAAAATGATTAAATACTGTTTTATATATGACTTTATTGATCGTACCGTGGATACAGTACAAAATTGCATTACAGCGTGATTGATATGAAGAAAAATACGATCGGAATATCAAATGCACATTGCATCAATATAAAGATGTGCAAATAGCCTCGACGGCGGCTTATGTATTCAAATATATATTTTGTGTAGAAATGCGAATATACGTATAAGATTCAATTCAGTCTCGATAAAATTTTTTTCACACATATTTCTCGATAGTTCGAGGCCCTGGCGATATACATATACATAAAAATAAAAACTGTGTTTCTTACTTAAAATTAATTCACAATATATAAAAATATTGCCGCGTATAAATAAGTCAATGAATCATCTGTTACATATTGATGACGAATTAAAATCATATATCTGTTACTTTACATTATTAGTACAATAAATATCTATGTAAAAATATTTATATACTTATCTTAACAGCGATACATCGCCGTTCTTTTAAAAATTATTAAAGATTATTAAATAAAACGTAAAGAAATGTATATTATATATGGCATTTCAAATTGAAAATATTCGAAAATTGAGAAAGTATATCGAAAATTGAAAATTATTTAAATTTATTACAATTGTATACAGGATGATTCTGAACAAACGTCTTTAAAATATCAAATTTTTGAATGAATTCTAAGACGATTTTTCCTCTTGCAAAATTTTGCCCGGAGCTTAATTTTTAAACTATAAAGGGAAATAGTTTACTACTTATGGAACGAGTACAAAAGGTAGGCAGGGACGGCGCGATATAGGCGATTACGTGGAGCGCTCGCTGCGATCAGCTGATTGCTATACGCGATGATTGTAACAATCAGTTTGTGTGTGTGTGTGTGTGTGTGTGCGTACACATTCTCACACACACACACACACTATAGCAATCAACTGATCGCGGCGAGCGCTCCATGTAATCCCCTATATCGTGCCGTCCCTGCCTACTTCTTGAACTCGTTCCATAAGTAGTAAACTATAATATTTCTCTTTATAGTTTAAAAACTAAGCTCTGGGCAAAATTTTGCAAAAGGAAAAATCGTCTTAGAATTCATTCAAAAATTTTATATTTTAAAGACAAACGTTTGTTCAGAATCACCCTGTATATTAACGATATATGTATATGTGTGTTATTTATAGTTTATTCGCGAATGAGGCAAATATAAAAAGAATATAAAATATTTATAAAGTTTCGATGAAATGCACATAATGCACATAATCGCCTTTAATTTAATTTGCTAACATTCAAGAGTATAAGCCATCAATAATAATTTTGCACATGGATACTATCTATCCATACAGCAGAACATTGCAGCAATATTGCGGCAATATTGCAGTATTACTGCAATGTTACAACAATATTAATAATATTACTGCAATATTCTGTGCTGTATGGGTAACCATAAGCAAGGCGCATATATCACATCCTACGGGAATACATAATATGTGTATGTCTGACAGTACATATAAATTATTTGCTCGAACAAATAACAGATCCTATTCAATTTTCGCACAAAGAATCGCGGATACAGTAAGTAAAAGCGGTTTAAATATTCAAAATATCTATGCACATTCTATATTCTGAAAAATGTTTTTTTTTTCTTTTTTTATTTTATTACGGAATACAACGTTCGTTACTACATGGTTTCGTTGCCAGATATATTTAGAAAAGATTTTTATTTAATATATATATAAATATATATAAACAAAAATATACTAGCAATATTCTCTCGAATCTTTATGTATTCTGAATTATATTTGACTGTATTCAGTTAGTATATGTCATTTGGGGTATTTATCACCAATGCTGTTTTCTCTATGTGCATGTATGTAATGAATATGAAAATAATATCAAATATTAATTAATGATATATGATTTAATCTATCAATCCCCAGGTAGAACACTCATAATGAAACTCATAATGACATCATTATGACGTTATCTATCTGGGTATATATATATATAATTTATAATATATAAAATAAAACAACATACAGATATTTCTTGAATAAATGCTATTTTATCACATTAGTGTGAAAATAAATTAAATGACTTAATAACACATTGAGTAATATAATAATACATGATTGATGTGTGAGTGATCTCTTAATTAAAAATGATCAAGATCACTTTTCATTTTTGGGACACGAATCGCGTTTACGGAAGAGAGGCGCGCAGAAAAATTATCGCATACGTAATGCATGCTAGAAATTCAAATATTCTCATAGTAAATAATTTTATTATCCAAGTAGATAATATGCGATATAAAAAATATCAAATTTGGCAGCTTCAATCTGAATAAAATAGAAAGTTCTTTTATAAAGTTCTTTTTTGAAGACTTTATAACTATAGATAGCTGAATATTCTAAATTCGTTCAGTCTCTGTAGATCCTTTGTAATGCAAAGGAGTATTTTTTTTCAATTAAGTATTATATACATGTATATAAAAAAATATCCATAATAAAAATGCATTTTCGTATAAAAAACTGTTATTAAGAAAAGTTAGAGGTAAACTTGCTTCCACAAACGCGATAAAATGCATATGTGTCCCGTATTATGTTTTCTTCAAAAACAGACCTAAAAATATTTTTCATAGCATGCACAAAATATGGTCCATATCATTATACATAAAGATACAAATTTGTTCCTGCCATAATAATATTCCGATATCTACACTTAGAACTTTATATTCTGAGACTTTTCACGTTATTTTATGTTATTTGACAGTTGAATACGAATAGGCATACAAAGAATAACTTTGCATTATGCATAGTTTTCAATTAAATAATTCTTGATTGTATCAAAATGCGTCGATCTTCTATTTAAATTTCAGAAAGTTTCCTTCAAAATACAACTAATACTTGATCCAAACATCTTGTAAGGCTAAAGATATATTATTTTTTCTTTATTCTATCTTCGTATTCATCTGTTGTGTAGTCTTATGCATTTTGCAAAAATGCTATTTGTATAATATACGTCACTATCGGTCTTTTTTTCAATTTTCTTAAGCTTTACGTTTATAATTTCCTGCACGTCTTCTTCGTCACACTCTCCTTTCCTCTCCTTTCCTACGCTCAATATATTACAATTTGATTCACATTTATACATATACATAATAATCCACGTGCCTTGTGGTCGAACGCACATATCTCGGATCACGGATATAAAGAACATTCATTTCTCACTGCTAAACATTTTGTAAAATATTACAATTGATTCTTTAGCATTGAGAAACGAATTTATACGTCGACATACACAAATATCTACATATAAATTTCTTTATTTCTTTTTTTAATTGTTATTTTCTACTTTAGCTTTTATATATTAATTAATTGTCATGTATTTTTCGAACAGGTACTACTATTATACGTCGCACCACAAAGGCATAATCATTAAGTTTAATTAATCATTAATTCGCGTAATTTCGACACTTATCATATCGATCTATTTATAGTACGTATATGTGCCGTGAGAGAATCTTATCCTCGGAAAATTCAACGCGCTCGCGCATTTATATTTGGGAAACAAGCTTTCAGATCTTAACACGGAGACTACACAGCGGCGAGAGCCCTTTCAATCGACCCGACCATGCAAAGGTACGATATTTTGTTTTATCCAAAAATCGCAATTAGGATAATCCTGCTCGAGCAGCGTGTCTTGTCCAACAATGAGGACTCGTTTCGCACCCGATGGGTCAGCTTGTGCGACCTCGCCATGCCACACGTAATGATTGAATAATTGTTGCATAGCTGATACGTGTCTCTTTTCTTCAGGTGTGACAGCGGCGTAAGTCCCTAGAATGGCCGCGGCATCGCTATCCGGATCGGCCAGGTGTCCACGACGAGGTTGAGTGGCTACATAAAACGGTATATCAGTCCTCATTCTGGCAACTGTCAGCAATGGACAGATTACACGAATATCGGAAATCATTGTAATCATTCCTTTCAACGTAGCGTTGTAGCGTCTGGAAAATAGAGTATATGTAACATTGCTTTCTAAAATTATATATACAACGCAATTTATTGTTTTATCAAAATTAAAGAATTAAAATATTATCACTCTAAATAAATAAATAGAGATTGTTAATCATAATATTACGATCACTTACTTGAGAGCTTCGTCCGCTAAACCCATAGTTCCGAGCAAAGACTCTCGTACGTATTGCTGAACTTGTGTTGCATTAAGAGAAAGAGCTTCGGATAAGAATTGCGATGGTGTACCAGAATGCGCGGTAGTACCCATCACTACTTTTATGTTTCCCAAATTTTTATTCTGCGCCAAGATATGACCGATGTGTTCTTGAATAATATTACCGTCCAGAACGAGCCATTCATGTCTGTTGGAGACTTCAGCTTCCTTTGTTTCAGGCAAGTTCACATTACGCATATACCATATATCTGGTACGGCATCCATGATGTCCTTGGCACTCTTGTTTCTTAGACAAGAGGCATCATTACATTGAACATTATTGAGAAAGTTTTGGCTCAAAATCTCCGACTCACTCAATTCTTTGCCCGGGAAGATTGCGCTGCCGCTGGATACCCATACCTTCGAGAATAAGTTTTTAGCACGACGATAGCCGATCAATGTCGTTACTAAGGTGCCACCTGCCCGATGTCCCCAAAGAGTAACCGATGATTTATTGCCGCCAAAGTGCTCGATATTAGATTGCACCCATTGAAGGGCTGCTATAATGTCCGACAATCCGTAATTACCCGAGGTTGGAGGATGAGCGGCTCTGGTGAGAGGTTCGGCTGCCAAGAATCCGAAAATTCCCAAACTAAAAATTTAATAAATATAAAAACAATATTTTTGTGACATAATTAAAAATATTTTTTTAATTGTTTTGAAGTTTATTAAGCTTAAGAGGCGTATTAAGATTTTAAATATTTAAGACTATATTATTTCATACATGTGTCATAAAATTTTTAAGAATATTTCGTTGAAAAAAAACTCAAATATATATGGAATATATGTGTATATGTATATATATCTTACCGGAAATTTGGTCGCACAAATATCATGTCGCGAACACGCGCTAACTTAGCTGAAGGTTGCATTACTCCGGGCGAGCCACCGAACAATGTCTCGGCGCCAATCATAACAACCACGGGCAGTGGAGACTCATAACGAACTGCCGGGGTAAATACATCGAGATAGAGGCAATCTTCTTCGCCGTATTCGCTGCCTTGTGCATCACGCTGCCAGCAGTGCTTGGAGGAATTGTGCGCCAAATAAATGTCGTTCCAGCAGTTCTCGATACGATTCAAGACCTCAGCTGATTGCCAGCGACGATTAATCGGCGGCACCGCGTAAGGGATACCGCGAAACGCATAAGCGCCGTCCTCCAGAACGCCCTGTACCAGTCCGCACGACGTTACCGCTTCGATGTATTTGCCATCCTTCAAAGGATGAGTTTGAATTCTTTTGGGTCCAACGCAGGCAATGCAAATAATGACGATGACGCTCAGCAGGATCAGCAGAATCACCGCTATCGTCATTTCAAGTAATACAATTAATGTGTTGAATATATGTCAAGAATATATTATAATAAATTTCACTCTTTTCTTACCTGAAAGAACTATGTGTTTTCTGAGTGTCGATATGCAGACTACCAAAGGATGCTTCGGTGATTCGACACCATCAGCTCCTTCACCTCCGTCGAGACGCACGGTTTCCATACCGTCTTCATTGATAGGATTCTTATCAGCACCGTCATCAAGAGTTTCAACACTTGCTAATCCCGCGGCACCAATCGGTCCCAACTCTGCATTCTCAGCTTCCTGAAAAAACAAAATAACAATTATTATTTTCATATATTTTAAGTATTTTAAGATATTTTATTATTAAATAATTTATTATTTACGATAAATAAAGATGTGCAATATATGTACTGTATATTTTAATATAATATATACAATAAATTATAATATTATTTTAATAATATATAATATTATGTGTATACACATATACACAGTATATATATATATATTACACATCTCTGTTTATCGTTATCTAATTTATATATGAAAGATGTTCAATTCAATAATCTAGTTTGTAAAAGATAATAAGTTCCTTAGTCCTAAAAGTGAAAGATAAATTATAATTTATCTTTCACTTTTAGAAAGACGCATCAAAGACTTCATACATACATTTTCCAACATTTATTATTTCGCTTCTCATGTAAAACCTTTATGGTCCGCTCCATATTTTAAAGGTAGATTCATGGTTGAAATAAAAGAAGAAGATATGACAAGAAAAAAGAAGAAATCTTAGAAGAAAGAATCATATAATGTGCTCGAAATTTGAAGAATTATTTACAAATTTTTTTAAATAAATGATAGGTAAATGTATGTTGGATTCTCGTGGATATTTTCTTCCTCGTTTATCGCAACAATAGTGATTTATATCCTCGATTTCTTTTTAAAAATAGAAAAGTACTTTTAAATATTTTAATAAAATTTTCGAAGATTTATGACGATACTATTTAATAATCTGTCAGATGTTTTTTCGCGGAAAACTTGAACTTACTTTCTTTTTCCTAGGGAAAACGGATGATACCAAAGGTATCCGAATAGCATTCAGAATTCCTTTTCGTCCTTCCTTTTCTTTAGAATCTTTACCGGGAGTGGTAAGTTTTTCCGCGATATTCTGCTCATTCTCTTTTGTTATCACGGGGGCTGATTCCGCATCTGTGAGCTCTGTGGGTTTTGTTTCATCGTCCTGAAATTGATCAAACAAACCAAATAAAATATCAAGAAATCAATTCTTCTTACTCATAATATATTCACATTTAAAGTACTATAAAATGTGACGATATTATCATTTCAATGCAAATATTCCAATCAGTATATTCATATATTTTTTGTATATCCTATATTTTAAGTGAAAAAAGTATAATAATGAATTCATCTTTCGGGAAGTGTGTGTGTGAAAGAAGTAAATATAGATAGTTTAGAAAAAAGATGTATTTATAGCGATATTACACACGACATGATTTTCAGAGCTTTAAATAAAGTCAAAGTCGAAAGTCAAGGCAATCGTTTGATTTCGAAACGACGACGAGCGGATGCAGCGAAATCAAGGTCAATCTCGACAGGACAAAGAAACGACATCGACCGGATGACGATGCGTGCTTGTCGCTGTCGCCAGACGTTTGTCGGGAATCTTCTCTGGAGCTCAGACTCTTGCTCTTTTTCTTCTTTCTCTCTCTTCTATTCCCAGAAAAAAACGCAACAGATTATTATTTTTAGAGTAACGCCACTTCTGTGCAAAGCTCTTGAAAGACTCGAATGTGTTCAGAGCGATAACTTGCGCCGATGCCGTCTCTTTTGCGCTATACTTCGAAGCCAGCTGTCTCGGGGGGCAATGTCATGCTTTAAACTCCCATTGTAGACGACAGAGAAAAGCAAACGATCATTTATTATTTCAAGAATGAATCGAAGCGACAATAATAAAATTGATAATGACTATTTGCCATTCTAAAGAGTGATTAGACGAATAAGCTATAGAAAAAAACACATGTCGTCTATTAAAAATAAAAAAATATATTTTATACACACATGTATGGGACATTTAATTTCTATAATCAAGAATAGTTTAAAAAAATATTTTGCAGTTATTCGAAATTAAACGTTTTTATTTAAAATAAATCGAAGAGAGACGCGAAAAGCTCTTACGATTAATATTTTGAGATATTAAGTTGCTGTCATCTCGGTATTAATTTAAGCGAAAAGTTCTTCTCTCTTCTCTCAAAGTTCTCTCTTCTGAATCCCTTAAGACCGCACATCGATTACTCGAGGCATCAATCTCTCTACTATAAACTTGTCGGTGCATTTCGTGCTTGTATGTGCTACTATATTTGGATCTCGAATGTTTTTAAGTGGAGTCGCGTGGCGCGATCGTCTACCGCATCAGTAAAATAGACGCATGCACGCACGCCTACTCATACGATGCTGGTGGGCTTTCGTTTTCCTATAACGATTAATATAATTAATAAGCGTTACATGAATCTATTATGATAATCTCGTGTTACATCTGCTAGACAGCAAATGATTTATTCAATATTATTCTCTTAGTATCTGACTGCGTATAAAAAATTATTTAAGACTATATTTTTAGAAAAAACGTCGCTTTTCCGAATAAAACATAATTGAAGATTCGAAATGAGAAAAGCTGCAAGTGATATATTTTAGAGATAACTTTATTTTTTTGTTTAAAAAGCGTGCTGATGCTAAGAATGATCAAAGTTAAAGATGTGGAACATATATTTCCTTCTATTAGAGGGTGCACAGCAACGCCTGACCGCTTTCACGTTCACGTATGCGTATTTCCCTTGAATGTCATCCCGGATCCCGCACCTAAATTTCTATAAATAAATTTCACGCAACGGGTATCGCAAGGTCGCGCACCGTGACTGCAGGATGCGTTTAATAAAAGCATTCGTTGTGATCGATTGTACTTATCGTTTGGTAAATTTACATTTTTTATTACATTCTTACATTTTTAATTACAATCCTGTTGAAGTTTATGTTTGTTGAAAGACATTCTGCGCATCAAAAAGGTCACAACAGTTGATGAAGCCACAGAATGAGCAAGCTAAAGTTGAGACAATAAGGCGATTTAAATCTCGAATCCATTTTGAGATATATAACATGATCGCGAATAAGATTAACACAAATAAACTAACGCACATTTATACATGCACATTCATAAAAATATTTTAAGAATATTTTATCATTCATAAAAATATTTTAAGAATATTTTATCATTCATAAAAATATTTTAATTACATCTATTTTTGGTTGATACTTTTTGGCTTGAAAACACATGGTTTGATGTGTAATATAAATATATCATCAATACTTCTTGACTAAACCAAACACTCATCAAGCTTATTTATTCGGTTTCGAGTTTAGAATGATTCTCAACAAGAACCATTTCGAGAATGTTATTCTGTGCATATTAAAGTAAGATTTTTCAAAATTCAAACCATTTTACTCTTTACTTCTATAGCTATTATAGTGCAATTATTATAATGCTTTATTATAGTGCAATTATCGTAATTAAATAAGAAATTAAGTAGAAATGTCAGAAACTGCAATTTGAATTTTATTTCATATAAGATGTGTGTCTTGATGTGTCTCTGTGAATTTTATTTAATATAGGGTGTCTCGCTTTTTAAGGACATTAAAAATTTAGCATACTCTCATTTAATAATATAAAAATGAAATAACCGTTACATCAGGTTTGCAATATTGGAAATTATATATATATATATATATATATATATTGTGTCAAGGTCCTTTAATGATAGATTCTGACTGTCGTGTTTGCGAACAGTCCTCACCATCACATCTTTCACCACGACATATAACGGATAGTCACCCCATTGTGGCGCCGCACGAGAAGGGCGGTTCTTTTATATTATGGTTCTGCACAAAGAATAACTTGCTGCCATTTCTGGAAAATTGCATCTACTTTGTAACGGTTACTTATAACGGCTCGATGAATTATTTCTACACGTCATCTTGTCATTTCACAAGACATTTATTGTTCGATAATAAATGAAACATGTATGCATTCCATATTATGAATATGATGATGATTAAATGTTATTTATGGCAACTAAATTGTTAATCAACATTATTAAATAGAGAAGCATCATTGTAATTTATATTAAAACTAAAAAAAAAATGTATCCGACAGTCCATTTAGCAACGCTGCTACACATATAACTTCAGTTAGAATTGCTTTAACTTTATATTTGACTAAAGTCCTAAGATTTATCGCTTGAACGCGAAGCAAAACGGGTTCGCATTTAAATGGACGCATAATCGAAAAATGTCAAATTTCCTTAATTTTTTCTCTTTGTCCAACGACCTCTCTCTCTCAGATCACAGGTGCCACGCCGGAAGCGAGGGTGACCACCGCGCGAAGGAAAGCCTCAATTTTCCGGTCTGTCGAATTCACCGGTTCGCGAATGAGGGCGCGAGGTCGACTTACGAGCTAGTAACGGGATTTCGAAATGCGTGTAATAAAATACTCTAGTTATCATTCAGTGGATCGCCATTAACGAGGCTATTTATTACAAATTTAAAATCGATGTTTTCCAATAACATTTTTTTCCGATCCAAAGAAATCATTAATCTTTATTACTAACATTATTTATCACAATTTCTCTGTAAAGTACAAATATATATATATATAAGAAAAAATATGTAATTTGCAATTAATAATTACATATTTTTTTCGAAATAATTATGTTTTCTTTACATCAATTGATCCCTCTCATTATTTTGTACGTAAAAGAATTAAGGTAAGATAATCGAAAAATAAATATTTTACTAGATATTTTATAGTTTATGTAAACATTAAGAAATTATTTCAAGCCTCATAACTCGAAAAGTACTCGATAAAAAAAATACTTTATTATAGTGTTTTGAAAAGCTCTCGAGCTTAAGCGTAAGCTACAAGAGCTTTTGTCTGGAAAAAGATTGCCCCGACACCCTATTTATATAAAATGTAGAATTCGCGTGAGATGTAAGCGAGCAATAATTTTTCTCCGCACGAGTACCCTGTCGAGATTGCGCTCACATGATAAAATGAGTAATCGTTAACACCGCAGATTTACCGTTTCACACCAGAAGATCCCCGATGCGAAACTTCCGACTTTCGTAACCTTCCCCCGATAGAGAGCTGTTCTACTCTCTCGGCTATTTTATTCGGATCTCTTATATTAGTCATCTTTTTATCCAGACTCATCCTTTTCTGCCTATCCGTCATTCGAGATAAATAAATATTTTAATAATTGCGCATATATTTTCCTATCTTTCTATCCATTTACTTAATTTCCTGTGGAGATTTACAATTTAAAAAAAGCAAAAAATCTGAAAAAAATATTTTTTTACAAGAAATTATTTATATAACTTATATAGATTATATCAGAAGATATGCTATCTATTAGATATTAATAATGATATAGTAAATTTGTGATATTTATATCTAAAATAGACATTCAAATCTAGACTTCAACATCCATTTGAAGAATTATTTCAAATTGCATATGTAGTTAGATCAAATGACAATACGTTATTTTGAAAAAAATTTCTAAAACGTGCTTGACTTTTCGTCACGTTGCAACTTCTCCAGAGGCTCATTGTCCTCTTTGATATTGTACAATCATCTTCTCGTCATCTTCACAGAGAATATTCTTTCTCTCTCAATCTTCTTCATCTAAGGTACTTTCCTTCGCGCCCCGTTTCTACTACGCTAGTATCTGGAAAGTATATTATGTACTGCGGACGCCGGGTGCAGTGACTTATGTATACGTTGACCGCATTGTGCCGAGGAGGGAGAGATGCTGAGTTGTAAACTCTGGATTCGACATTGCGATTGATGCATCCATAGTAGCGCCCTAGGTTTCTTCCTGCATCGTATCGCAACTTCGCATTTCGCGAAAACATCACCGCTCTTATGACGCGACGAAGCACAATCGATAAGATAAGAATATATATGTATAAGAAATATATGCAATGTCATATAAGGAATATATACAATTGTGACTAGATATTCATTGTAATATTCATCATAAAAAGTCTTCGACGAATTAATCCTTCGAAGAATAAATATTTTATTTTACATTTTTATTCTTATCAATTCAAACTAATTTTTAATACAGAGATTGATTAAAAATTAATTTGATCAAACGTGAAGACAAATTGTTTCAACATGTATCAAAATTTGAAAGGTATGTAATATTCATCATGAAAAACCTTCGACGAATTAATCTTTCGAAGAATAAATATTTTATTTTACATTTTTATTCTTATCAATTCAAACTAATTTTTAATACAGAGATTGATTGAAAATTAATTTGACCAAACGTGAAGACAAATTGTTTCGACATGTATCAAAATTTGGAAGGTATATAATATTCATCATGAAAAGCCTTCGATGAATTAATCCTTTGAAGAATAAATATTTTATTTAAAATTTTTATTCTTATCAATTCAAACTAATTTTTAACACAAAGATTAATTGAAAATTAATTTGACCAAACGTAAAGAATTGTTTCGACATGTATCAAAATTTGGAAGGTATATAGGAAATAGATATTTTTGATATTCATTTTTTGATTTCATTTCGAACTTTGCATGACATATCAATCTCGGTGAACTTTGCATGGTATTTCAATCTCGATGAACTTTGTTTTAACATGAATTAAAATCTCATCATTATCATAAATATGCATAAATTTCTTTTTTCGATTTATAAAAATTTATTTTAATTTTTATTTACGCGAATGATGCGAAACGTAAATCTCCTAACATCTGTTCCTCATTTTATCCTGCTGTACCATTTCCGTATATTTCTTTCGTATCAAAGCAACTTGACTTGATTAATGTCATTTCGACATAATTTTTCTTCGTAGGGATTCGAGAAGCCTGAATAGATACCTACTGATTATGCTCTAATGTGTAAGATTGTGTAAGATCGAAAGCCATCTCTGCTCAACCGAATTCACAACGCTGTAACCAGCACCCTCGTATAATAAGCTCTATTCTCCCCTCATCGTATCCATATGTTTAGAATATTTTCGGATTTATACAGATAATATATACATTATATACATTATATACAATAAGCTCTCCAAATAACACGAGGCATAACAATCGACATAAATTATCGTTTGGACACGCGCGTCGAAAATTTGATTTATTCGAATATTATATTCTGCGAATTTCTATTTTTCATTTCAACTGTATATTTATTCACTTTATTAAAATTTACTAATAAAAATTAAATTTATATATATATATATATATATATATATATGTACACACACACAATTATACATAAAAAATTATAATTAATTTGTATGTATCCATTGGAAAAATATATGGAAAAATTTTATTATATAATTAAATTATATAATAAAAATTATATAATTTAATTATATAATTTGAAATTTTTCCACATATTTTTCTAATGGATATATCTTGACGATAATGGAAGGACTTAGTACCTGAAAGATATCCTTATTCATAAGGAGAAACTAACCCAAGGAAAGTAATCCAAATATTAGTCCTTATCTGTACTTCTTATCCTGAAGGGGAAGCTAAGTAAAAATAACTCGTGATTGTAAAATTTTTGAATCCGCGCCATCGAATTGATAGACGGGACCGTCTATCACCGTTTATTCACCCTTCGATCATCGATTTACAAACTGGGATCGTTCGATAACAGATCGACATTTGATATTCGAAAGTCTTCGCGGATACACGCAAATTTGAAAAAGAAAAAATTCTCTCCGGTCTTTGTTCAGGCTTCTGGCTTTTATTCACGGTTAGTACTTGATTTTACGGCTTCGTTTATCTCTGAGCGTTTATCCTTACGCCATGAATTGTTAGTTAGTGATAACTTGAACATTGTAAAAATAAATAAACTTGACGATAACGCAATTAATTGAATATTAATCAAGAAGACACTGTTTGCATATTTATTCATTTCCTGACAAACAACTAGAATAATCTTTCATGACAATGTTTCTAAAAAGCATTGTCATGAATCGCAAATAACCTACACTAAAAACGTATTTAATATTATAATTATGTTGAACGTATATTAATGCATTAATTTTTATATCAGTTTTATATGTCATAAATAATTTGTCGCATTTTCACGTGATATTTCAAATTCCCTTCGACAAAAATGACTCGGTCTGAATCGATTAAAATTTGATCGATTATCCAATAATCGGTGGGATCATCTTTAGCGCCATCCCATCTCTTGTCTCATGTACCATATGGTGTCGCCATCATGTCTTCATAAGTAGCCGAATGCCACGGCCTCGTTTTTTCTTGCGAAGACATATACGTGCTCTGAGCCAAGAGTCGGGATGAACACGTTTCGCGTCGATTCCACCCATCGCATATATTTTGCATTCTTCCGCTTCGAGTTTATAATCCCTGCTCGAAAAATATCTCGTCGACTCGAAATGCAATTTTGACGACGGAGAGAAGCCTTATTTACGGATTCAGGACGCGTATACGCAGAGTTACGCGTTTCCCGGTCCCCGTTGCACAGAGATTCGTGTGGTGAGCAAACATATTATTTCAAAAATACACTCGCTTGTATCTACATTATTTTCTATTCACGAGGCTGCAGCATTTACGTGCAGCAGGATGTCCACAGTTCCGCTTTTTCATTTATAAATATTGCATGTCGAACGCAAGTGCGCGTGCGTTATTTCGTCCGTAAATAATTCTTACATTTTCGCAAAAATATACGAAAAGAGGAGAAACGATTTGCGAGTGGCCAATCGCGTACATATCGATTGCATCGTTAATTGTTGCCTGCAGCTTCGCGTTCGCGTTTAATCGTTTTATGAGACAAACTTTTAAAGTTATTTATAATACTCCGTTATAGTATCTCGGAGATTAAAAGAGTCCGAGGTACTCGATAAATATTTCAATTTTTTCCCGATATTTACACGAATATCGGATAACACGCGCGATGAATAGTTTTTGGGTGAAATAAAATGTTAATAAAACGTGAAAAAAAGAAAATTATTGTTATTCTCTTTGCGTTTCATCGAATATCCATTTTCAACTCGCGAGAATAATTTTAACTTCAATATACTCATGAAATCTTTTCTTTACAATCTTTTCAATATACTCATGAAATCTTTTCTTTACATTAAAATGCAATATTAAAGATTTTTTTTCATACATAGATATTCCAATAAATAAATATTCCAATTAAGAGAAATGATCTTAGATTAAAAGACAAAGAATAAATAGCATTTTTATTATAAGCGAATAAAAAATGCTTTTTCTGGTCGTTTAATTATTCACAAAAATAACATATTTCAAATGTATCTTAAAGAATTTTTCATATTATTATACAATACGAATTTTATTTATATAAAACGAATTTTAGCTTATTAAAAATATTAAAAATAGACTAAAAATAAATGATAATCATACATCCAGTTTTCAGCTGAATAGCTTTAACGTTTTGAACAGTTTACGAGAAGAATTTTAAGAAAACTTTAACTTGTCTCGCTTTTATTTTCAACGATACACCTATTGAAAAAGTTAACGACCTTTCGAACTTCTCATTTTAGACATGTCATTCATAACGGTAACACTTTAAAAGTCAAATGAAATTTCGTAGTTGAACTGATTTCTGAGATGATATGGATTAAATTAAATCCATCAATATAGATAAGATTCGTTTAAATTAAATTTCGTGAATATGAAAACGCCGCTCGCGCCGGTGGGATTCGCGCCTCGACCGTCTATCGGTGGTGGGTTTTGTCGGGCGGAAATCGATATCAGACGCAACTTTCACCCTCCTCCGGGTCTCTCAACCCTCTCCGTGCTCGCAGTTGCTGCATGGAAGCCACCCTCGAGCACGAACGTTCTATAAATACGCATTTGCGTGTCGCCGCGAAGGGATGCGAATTCTCTCTCTCTCTCTCGCTCTTTCTCTCTTGTCGAAAGTTCAGAATTTCATTTCGACCTTTTTGCAAACCTTTTTCGAAACCGACACCTGTAAGAACAATCATTGTCACGCACGTTGATTTACAATTTCCGTCGAAGTAATGACGAAATTTACATAAGTATTCGTGTCACCGCCACGGACGATTATGTTACCTGTCATCAAGTCCAAATAAATCGCGTTTAGAGAGAAAACGACAAGGATTAAAAAAATAAAAATTATTTTTAATATGCAGAAAAAAAAAATTTTTAATTAAAACAGCCGTTATCTGCCACGAAAGAATTTATCACACGATAATTAATCCTGTCAGCTATTTTCCCATATAAATAATTTGCTGATAAATTCTTCAGGCTTCAAAAAAGGACGAGATATTTTCCTCGTTTTATCGCGTTTTTTTATCGTTTTATTATCGTTTTTTTTCCTTTAATCGATAGAAATCACAGCTAGAGTATATTAAGACATCGACGATCGACCGCGAGATAGAAACGCAGTTATCTATACAAAGGCCATTGTCCGGATCGTCGCTGTTTACAAAGCGCATCAGAAGAGAAAAGAAAGACGTCGACAAAAGGAAAGACAGAGAGATGAATTCGACGAGTGAGACGTAGAACGATCATTCTTCCTGATGGTCCTAGAGAAAGAGAGAGCATTATCATTTGCATAAATAGAGCCGTGAACGGATGCAACGCGCTCGTTACATCTGATTGCGAGTTACGCAGAGGCGACGTGGAAAAGGAACGCGCTACGAAGCGTACGCTAGATCCGCATCTGTCCGTAATGACGTAATTCTAATGAATCGTCGAGATGATTAACACCCCGGGAAGTACTCCCGACTCCTTGACGACGAAATGCGTCAAGCGTGTTATTCAAATGTATCCGGCGAATATATGCATTTCTCACTCTTTTATCTGATTATGCGTAATTTCCGCCTTATATTTATAGAAAAACTTTACGAGGAAGAGAGATGTGTCTATCTTTTTTAATTTATTTTATATGCAAAATTCCCTGGAACCTTGTATTCTTAAATGAATAAGAATGCGATTCTATATAATTGTGCAATATAATTTTTAATCAACATCTTATTAATTATATCGCACGGTAAAATTTATTTTCTTTAACTTTATCTTATGCGTCATGCTCGTAATTATTTTATTCAAAATTGATAAAATAATTCTAACAATAAGTAGATTATATCGATGTGGAATCTCGCGTTCTATTCGCACATGTCAAGTATCTCTTCCGTTACTTTTTGCGAAAACTTTCATATTATTTGGCTTCTCATAATTTTGAATGCGTGCGATATGCATGAATCGATACGAATATGAGTCTACATGTCATAACCAACCATGTGGCAAGCTCGGTGTAGTAGGGGTTCCGGTTATTCTGGTTCTGGCCTCTGAGTTTCGACCCCCAAAAAAGCGGTTCTGTGTCGGGGAGAAAAAAGAGGAGGAGAAGACGTCGGCGACAGCGGGAACGAGGGCGGGTAACGTAATGAAAGAATGAAAGGGAAGCAGATGGCACGAACGACCGAATCTCAAATTGTTCATAAATGCCTCATAATTAATAATAATAATTAAAACTTTCACAAAACATTATCGAAATTTATTTTTCGTTATAATATCGAAAAGAAAAGAATATTATTATTAAATTTATATATTTTCGAAATATAGAAAAACTACATTTTTTTCGTGAAAATTATTTCGAATGAAATCTCAGAGTCAATCTAATGAAGTTAATTATCTTTAATTAATCATGGCTTTATATATACGTAACAAAACACAAGAACCTAGTTAATTATCATATCACAAATATAAATCAGAATTTAAATTACATATACAATATTTTACTTTTAGTCGGTTTAACTTGCTTTATTAAAGTTCGCTTTGAACGATTTATGATTCACGATAAAATGTAATCAAAGTAATTTTTTTTTATTTTAATCCGATTTTGATTGCTCATATCCTTTGTTGTTATAACATATTAAACAAATCATTTTTTTGCCAATTGCGTTTTAATTTTCTAAAAAAATAATCACGAAAGTATGCGATTCGATTGTGTGTGAAATACAGAATCCAGCATGTATAATCGCAAAATAATGTTATTGCAACCAGGATTAAGATGTAGTTGTAATATACGATTTTAATTAAGCGAGACGAGAAAATCCGCGGATTTCTCGTGTCCCATCAAGAATTTACGCAGTCACGGATGTTCATTTTATTGGTAACAATCTCACCGGAAAATGGAATAGTTCTATTCCAGTTATTTCCAATAAAATAAATGTCCGTTGACCCGCCTCTGAAATTTCGATAAAATCATAAACTGTGACGATCGCATGTGTAAAATGTAAGATAAACTGGATGATAAAGCAAAAGGTTTATTCCCTCTCGCGTGTCAAGTGACTACATTAAACGTTGTTTGCACCTTGCACGTTAATGCTAATTAAACTCACGTCCGAGCGTTCATTAACTTTGAAACAGCTACATAAAGCCTGTAAGCTATGTAAGGAAAATTTACATAAAAAGAGAAACGGTCGATTCGCTTTTGTAAACAGCAAGTAACTATGATTAATCGATCAAACTGTTATGATATGATTTGATTAAGAAATCTCAGCGTTAATTTATATGCATCAAATGTAATTTAAAAATAATATTATTATTTGAATAATATTAAGTTTTTTTATATACATATTTATTATTAATAAATGTTAGTAGGAGAGAGATATGCTTCATTTAAATACCGTTATAATACTATTTTACAAGAAAGCCTCTTTAAAACGATTAAAGTTTCCTGGCTGAAATAATTGAACGGTAAAAAAAAGGAAATTACGACGCGGGTGCAGACGTAATTTGTACCTGTCGTAATTCAGAGCGCAGATGGTATAGAAATAAAGGCTTGCCGCAAGTCCGGCATCGTTGCTGATGTAAAGCAATTACGTGAAACACAACACTTCGGGCTTCCTAATCCTATACTTTTCGTTTCCTCTCTCGAAATTGTCACGCGAATAGATAATTCGATCGATAGATCGAAATCTGGGCATCGGTCAAACGTAGGAACGCACTCATTATAAGAAATCGTTCGTAAATAATAGGTCAAAGTTTTGTGAAATTTTATTCTGGAAAAATATAATCGCGTTCAACGGCTTATTTCGATGTTTTATTTAAGGCTTCACGAATACGTGGAAATGAGGTTAATTCTAAGTGAATTAAAAAAACCGTGCACTTTCAACGTGATATATTATTTATTTTAATAATATACTTAATTTAAATAAAATTAAATTATATATACGTTTTATAAATTATAATAATATACTTAATTTAAATAAAATTAAATTATTATAGTTAAAAAATTATTATATAATATAAAATTATATGTATGTTTTAAATTATATGTATGTTTTATAAATTATAAATTATCCAAGTATTAACAAGTATATATATTTGATTATTCTGGTAACAGGAAAATTAAACATTATGCATTAATGCACAAAACAAATTACGATGTTAATTCTAACATTAAAATTTCAATCAAATTGCATAATTTATAATTTCATGTTTCAGCAAAAGCGCAAATGGCAAAATAATGTTAATGAATAAAACGACAACTGCTCTTGGTCCAAAATGACTCTTCTAAAAATTCTTTTACGGGTTTTATACATGTCAAATCTCAATCCAAGCAACGAAGCTTTTATTTCCTTTTTTTTCATCATCGGAAAAAAATAATTATGGCTTAAAGCTGTGTCCACAAGACGAGCGATATATCAATTGCTTCCCCCCGGCTACGATCACGTTTGTAGAATAAATTTCCGCGATTTACGAGCAAAAGGGGAAGCGAAAGGAGGCCGCAATAAGAATTACGAGGAATTAAGAATAATATTTTCGCTTCTTCAACATCCGCAACATCCGCGCAACATTGGCCTCCTTTGTGTACCCAAAACCCTTTCCCGTATCCTCTTCGAGGATAAACTCTTGTGGATTTCACCTCCCGATGTGTGCTGGGAATCTTGTTCAGCATTATGTACCACGGCGGTTATATACGAACGCTTTCTTCGGTAATGACTCGTTTTAGACGCACCGACACTATTCTATTCACTCAGGGTGACGCAGCTTCCGGGTGTTGAATAATATTCACCTCGATTCTACGCGACCGAGAACTCGTTCCCCGCGTCAATCGTCCTGAAAGAAAGCTCGCCGAATGAATATCGCGCTGTCTTTACAACGTTATCAATAGAGGGAAGATTGAACAGTGTAACAGATTGATTGTTAACACCGGCATGTGTAGCGAAATGCTGCACAATGGCTTGACCATAATTAATTCGCGTTTTTTTTCTTTATTTAGACTCTATTTAGATGTAGGAGTTTGAAACGACCGATTTGTATTATTTAATTTAATTTATTACACAATTATATATATTTAATTAATTATATATAATTTATATTATATTATATTAATTATTATTAATTTATATTATATTATATATTAATTATATATTAATTATATTTAATAACACGATACTTAAGAAATGAACGAATAAGAGCCAAACGCCGATGGTAGTGCGTAAATTTCTTAAACATTATTGCTTCGCGAAATTTTTAACGTGCACAAGGCACATATACAAATATTTGACTTGATGTATATCAAGATATAGATTCTCATTTTTTGAAAATTCTATAAAACCCTCTTTACTCCCCCTGAAGAGATGTAGACAAGAAAAATATCGGGACGAAGTCTGAATCGGGAAAAAAATTTTCGCGAACAATTAATGTTTCAGAAATTTACGGACTACCATCCGCGTTTGGCTCTTATTCGCTCGTTTCTTAGTATCGTGTTATTAATTACATAGAGCCGAATTCTTTATCAATTTATATATATTTAATTAATTTATTACACAATCGGACAAAATAATTTTTCGGAGTAATAATGAATAAATAATACAATACGCTTCTGAATAAATAATACATACGCTTCTATTGTACAAAAGGAGAGAGAAAATAAGTGAAAGATAAAACATATAAGAGATAAAGTAAACTAATAGATAAATGTATATAACATTCAAGTATAATGTTACATCTTTTTGCCATTAAAAAGAAAAATGACATTTCGCTACATTGCCTTTCTTCCTCGCCCTAGTTTTCCACATTTTCTCTACGTGGCTTTAGGCAGATTTTACGCTACAGCAAATTCCGGTGAGCCTGGTCTCATCAAAAATACACACGACACAAGTTTTATCGCGTTCAAGCATCTGCGATCGTGAAATACTTGGAGGAGAAACGATATAGAACGATATTTCTGCTTGACACAGCATAAAAATCAATCTGTGATACTGTATGCCTTTGTCACTTGCTCGCGTTTTAAAGAGGGTCGAAGGAAAAAATGTATCAATATTATTTGAGAAAAGAATCTTGAGATGAATGTTGGACGATTATAATATTCGCAACAATGCTTGCAATAAAATTTTCAATTGTTAATCCGATTTGTTGAATGCTGTTGCAATTCTCTTCTTTATTATTGTTTCTCTTCTTTATTATTGTTGCATTTATTTTACACACGAAGAGTAAAAAAATTCATAAGACTAGCTTCGTTGAAATAAGAATGAAAAAAGAAAGAAATATGTGAGTATTCCTAAATTCGCGATAAATATTTTAATGACAAATTCTTTATAACATTTTAAGAAAATAATTCTAATAATATTTCTAATAATAAATCATAATCATTCTAATAATAAAATATCGAGGCTATAATAATTTTTAATAATTTTCAAATGAAAGTTTAAAAATCACGAATGACAGGATTAAAGTGTCTCGCGCTCAGGAGTGGCAAAATGGTTTGATATTGAAAATATTCAAGAATTTCATTAAAAATCGTGATCTTTAAATTTTTCCCATTTGGAAACTATTAAAGACATTTAATCCATTTTTCGTATTAGAATTCCACATTTTCGTATTAGAATTTTGGTCTTAAAATGTTACAAAGAATTGTCATTAAAATAATTATCGCGAATTTAGGAACACCCTGTATAATAAAGTTCCACAGATCATCGGATTAAGCGTAAGATGTTGGAAAAAAATGTATCTAGACTATAAATGTCACAAGATGATGATAGCGATTAATCGAAAGAGACAGGAAACTCTGTGAATCGAGGCGAGAAGAGCCGAAATGATGGTAGAATGGTTCCTCGTAAGGTGACAGCCGACACTTTCTTCCCCAATTAGACGGTTTATAAGGCGAATTAAGTCAATTAAAGAAGAATCAGTTGGGGGCATCGAACGCCGGCTTCTCTGATGGTCATCGTCGTCGTTTCAGTCGACGAAAAGAAAGGAAAAGGGAGAAAAAATATGATTACGAATGATATATCTTTCTTACATTTTTTCATCACTTTACGATTGATGAAAGTAATCTTACATTAGTCACCGTAAAAAGTGAGTTTTCTCTTCCAATATTATACATGTATATTGTCGACAAAAATAATAATTATTACCGCGCGCGTTCCGAGATAAGAGTGTAATTATTCGCGTAAGACGGTAAACGGTACATAATTTTTTTTTTCGCCGACGAGATGTTTGCTCGATTAAAAAAGAAATGTTTTGCGCTATCTGCATAAAAAGCTACTTCACGGTGAAGGAATATCGATAGCGAAAATAAAGAAACAGAGGATAGGAAAATAAGTGCGCAAAGGAAGTAATACAGATTCATATTTTCTTGAGTATGAACTTTCTACGAGTACGAGACTTTCTATTTTAAATTAACGGAGAGGAGAAACACGAGTTTATACATTTTTCTTATTTGTTTATACATTATAATTTGCTTGTTTAAAATATGCGATCGTATTTTATCTGGGATACAGAGACACGCGTTCGCGTGAAAATATAATTTCGAAATTTAAAATACTTCAAATACAAGATATTCGAAAATAATTCATACGATGCGATCATCATCGATTGTTTTTTCCCCACCGTTACCATGGAGCTTTATTCGCGACAATAAGGTGATTCGCTTCGGGGAAAAAAAATAAAGCTCCCATAGCGTGCAAAATGAGGGGTATCACATGTAGACCCATAACGTTTTTTTCTCCCATCGATTTAAGCCTGGTGGCGTCAAGCGTTGCATCTGCTATCGATTAGACATTAGGCAAACAACACTAAGCGGAAATGCTTGATGTCGAGTCCGATAAATTCGCGGATCGGTTAAATTATTAATGGGTTCGCGAAAATACTTCCTGCAAGATATTTGTATCCTCGAAAATGTAAAGGCTTATTTATATAGCTTCTTTGAAATCACTTATAATTTCGCATCGCGTAATTTAAATGCCTATACGCGCCTTAGTATCTGGCATTCTTGTAACCTTTCACGAACGCTTGGTAGATTTAAAATGCACCGGCAATTGTGCGATTACTCATCGATGATGCAGATGTGAACAGTGATACGATCGTTGAACAATAGCTCTATTAACGCTGCATTTTCCACACCTGCTGCATTTAATACAAGTGCGACGTACCTTGAGAAAGCAAAAATGCAAAAATGCGCACGAGACGACCGTGGAATTGGAAATTTTGTAATCGCATCGTTCGAATAGATCCTTTCGCCGCGGATAAATCACAGCTGACAATGAGATCACATGACGTCACGTACCTTGCACGGTTCCTTGCTCTTGGTGCGGCAGAATCCGGGCATCTTGATGCCGCCGATCGGTATCTTCTTCTTCGGTTTCTGCTCCTCGGATTCGAGATCGAGGGCAGGTGCAGCGCCGGTGTGCTTCGTGTTCTCGGCGTTCAGCATCTTCTCCCTCTCCTCCTCGGCGATCTCCTTCTTGTCCATGCTTTTGTCCTGATCTTGATCCGCTTGACTCATTCTCTGCTCCTGTAATCGAGAACGGAGAAAGCATTCTTTAAATAAGGAGTCGCGCGCGCAGAAACTTCAACGATATATTTAAACGAATATTTAAATAAGGAGTTTACTGGAGCGCTTTAAGAGTTAAAATATATCATGATACGACAGCCATTTGACGAATTTTCAATTTGAGCCCCCATGGGATATTCAGTACTCTAATCATATTCAATTGCTATTCAACAGCTGTCACACATATGACAGAGCAAACAATTTCTCCTCTTTGTTCGCTATTTTGATTCGTGCTAATTTATTTTGTCGTATACACCGAATTGTCGAATTATCGAAATCAATCGCTATTAAAAATCGATATTAAAATGTTTACAAGATTTCTCTCAACATACAGATGGATCGAAAAATCTTGCAACCCGACTATAATGCTTGCCTTCAAGGATTCTCTTGGATGTTTTAGAGCACTCTACCGTAACCATTAACTAACTTGTTTATTCTGATATCTAGTAGGAAAATTGATATCCTCTTGCCTTGAAACATGACACTCTAGAGCGTGGAAACGCATACAGGAAGATTAGCATGCGAACATAACTCGTCTGGGATTGATTTTTTATGCAAAGAGACTTTTCTAACGTATTCATTAAATTTTTTTTTTAATACGTAAAATTTATTTTCCGTTTGATCTCTGTCTGATAGATCGTCAAGAGTAGTTACTCGCGATAAAATTTCTATGCATAATGCATCGGGAAAGTGATTTATGGTCTTGCGTGAGTCAAACAATTTACGAAATGTCGCTCATTGTCAGGTCCTGCAGGGCATGCTCGCTTAAATGATTTAGCGTGCTACCCCGATCAACCAAATTTAATTTCATTTACCGCAGTTGAGCCACTCTCTATCATCGTAATGCATAAGGACCGCGATTAAATTTACGAAAAGAGAATGTTCGTTAAAATCGCGATAAATATTTAAAAAGCTGAATTAAAAACAATTTTGCTCATATTTTTAGCAAATTTTATAATGCGAAGAAAATGTATATATCGCATCACGAGACAATAAAAGTTAAAATAGCAGACATATATAAGATAAAATATATTTAATACATATAAAAATTGTATTGTGACAAGTGTACGAAAGCGTTTGTAATGAAAATATATAAATAATGAACATGGCACTGCATGAGACGCAAAACGTAAAGATGCACATACTACTATTTTTAATGCACCGACTATTGCATATTACTAGTGCATAGACCGGTCGGTGTCACGCGATCGATCGGTTTACGTCTGGCCATCGCGACGCTAGACTGTCGTCGCTCCAACTGCAGAAAACTTTTTATGCATAATAGATATGCACTTTGCACGAGAAAATGCGATTTCGAAAAAATATGGCTGTTTTTTTTTCATTCTTGAATTTTTAACTCAAAATTTGCAATTTTTATTCTACCTTGTAAAACGTATATTTCTCATCAATAAATAAAATGAACATTTAACATTCAATAAAATAAAATATAAATGTAATAAATGTTTAATTGCAGTTTTATTTTGTTTTGTAGTTTTGTAGTTTTATTATTTTTTAATAGATTTTTTCCGCTTAAATTTCCGATCAATTTCGCGATATCGCTTTGGAAAAAATATCGAAAATTATTAATATAATAAAGAATATTCAAGTGAAAAGATATCGATATTCTATTATAGATATATATAGATATATAGATTTAAGTCTCTCTAACTGTAGCGTTAAATTGAAAGATCAGGATCATTGCCCCGTGTATGGCGAGCAGAAGATACGTTTTTTTAGATAGAAGATAAACCTACTTATTCCGGATGAAAACGAGCGTAATTATGTTTAAAAATAGAAAATTGAATAGAAATTATTATGCGCGCGTTAAATTATATTTAAATTGATTTCCTTTCTACTCTCTATTTTATCTAATAAAATAAAATTAATTTATTATTTTTTTCAAATTTTAATTTATAAATTTTACTTATATCACATTAGAGCTTTGCAATAAATTACAATTAAATAACAACATTTAAAATTATTGCGACTAGTGCAGTAATGTTATCATTTATTTGCTAGAACGTAGTTCGAAACTAGAAAAAAGAAAGGCTTTCCAGACGAGAAGGAATTTGCTTCTCTTTTTGCTTCTAAAAATTCGGATTACACCAATGCAAAATGTAACATAATTAATATTATTATATTATATTATTATATCTTATATATTATTAGATTTTACCTAACAAAGAGAAACAGCGCCTCATTAATCAATTCAAATTTTCGGAGCAATCGCAAAATTTTCGGAACAAACGCAATATTAATGTTCGTTAATCGTTTCTTTGTGATTAATCAATAAATCCGCGATTGTTTCTATTCGATTCGATGTAATAACGTCGTCGGGATCACGTGGATTCGATCTTGCAAAACAATTTGTTCGAGTCCGAACGTATCGCTCGACGAGCGCGAAAGGAGACGCCAAAAGCAGCCGCCATCCGCACGATTTCGGACAATGCACTTTTGACAATCGACCCCGACGCGCTCTCCTTCTCCACTAACGCGGCTTCAATCGAACTATTCTACTTCATAGAACGTGACGATTTAAACTCGAATCGCAAGAAAAAAATTTTGACAAAAAAATTGAAACAAATTTCACGATACTTGATATTGTCCGGTTTACCAATCAAAATTGTGGCAGCCTTTCTCAGAATCTCACGGTCCTCGAATTCGCCCTCGCGCTTAGAATAAATATATAAGATGCGAGAGAATCGCATTCGCGCGCGCGCGTATGCAAATGTGTGCAAATATATAAGAGATAAAAGCGCGAAGAAACTCACCCTCTCGGAGACGCGTCAACGGACGCCGCTATTGTTTCTCCTCGCTCACGTCCGGGTGGACCATAAAAGCAACGGAGCAGCTGATTCCCGACGACGTTCGTTTATCGTTTTTCGAGGTGTTCCTTACTCGTTTCCGTTGCGGGAACCGGAACCGCGACCCGGAACTCTCTTCGATCGTTTACGGAGACAACAAGGATACGAAACCTCCGTAAGGACGCCAGGCGCGCGACTGGCGCTACCGTTAGGACGCCGGCAAAAAGAATGCCATGAAGCACATTTTGCGCTCGACTCGACAATGATCCTTGGAACGCCATCTCACAGGAAATTTATAATTTAAGTAGTACATTATCGATAAATTTTATACGACTGTCGGCAAGTAATATTTGATAATCAGAATTCCAATTTCACTATAATATTTTAAATATGAATATATGCTGTCAGAATTTTTTTAATGTTAGTTATTTAATTAGAATTTAATTGGTTTTAATTTTGCTCTGCTTTAATTATAATGAAATATAAAATGTGAAAACTATAACGTCAAATATACATATATTTTATACTAAATATTGTGAAAATTATAACGTCAAATATATATAACGTCAAATATATATATTTTACACTGAATATTTTTATTTTTAATAAAATCATATTACATATTCTAACTGTTTTTTCAACCACGTTTGAATTAAAATGTAATCAATTGAATTAAAACTTAATATTTAAATTGTCACATCTTGTCTGTGGAAGTGACAGTATTTAAATATTTCACATACAATTTAATATTTAAGGAATATTTGCCATTATATTGTAATAACTTCTTCTTTTCTTGTATATGTTTGTATAAATATTACATAAATACACATATATGCATATAATTATATACATGTATCATATATATTTAATATATTATATATGTTTATATGTTTATATACGCATACAATAATTATATATATATATTTTCTCGAATTATATTTTTTATATATAATAAAAGGAACTAAATAGCATGCACTTTATAATGTTCTAATGCACAATAGTAATGCATACGAATAAATCTTACATACAATCTTTTATATAATATATTACTTAATAGTTCATCGTAATAAAATTATATTAAAAACATATGTATATTGAAGATATATATACACAAAAATATATAAATCTGTACATAAATATATATTTTTATATGTCAGTCTATATATCAGCGTCTATATATCAGTGTTGCGACGACATTATATATAACATTTACATGTAATTATCTTGTAGAAAAAGACGATATTCTTCTACAATAATAATTTAAATAAAAAAAATTCTAAACGCAATACAAATTCAAATTATAAAAGACTTCCTTCAAGTATATACAAGTGCGCACGTTATATAATATCTCGCAAATATAAATAAATATTATAATCTAACTCACATTTTCTGCATACCATTAAAAAAATGTCATATGTTTTATAATATAATGTTCAAAATATTTAGAAAAAAATCAAATAATTCTGGAAACATATTTGCTATCACACACTCTGTAGTTTATTCGATGATTAAACTCCATGGATGTTCAGGTATAACACCGTATTGTATATCCAGTAAATGTTTTTTGAGCATATAATAAATTGGTTCGGGCTGTTCCATTGTTGGTATATGTAACATTTGTCCCAGAAATTCAATACAAGATACGGGACTGATTACGTTTGCTGTGCCTGCCCCGAAAATTTCCAACAACTGTGTAAAAAAAGAGAATTGATTTGAGATGAACGGTATAAAATTATTGTGTAAAAATACGACACATTGTGCAATGCACATGCACAAATCTTACTCTGTTCTCTGAAAGTAATTGTATAATTTCCTTCATGGTGATAGATTTTTCCGAAACTCTAAATTGGTTCCATTCTCTTGCCATACTTAGAAGCGAATTTCTTACAACTCCGGGTAAGATCAAACCACTCAAGGGCGGTGTGAGTAATTCTCTCTCTGTAAGGAATTAAAAAATATGCTATAATAATTGGACGTTAAAATAAAATTCGTCAACAGTTTTTCTAAATATATACTTTATAATACAAGATAATGACTACAAAGATATAATTTTTACCTCCGTTATCATTTATATAAACTATAAAAACATTCATAGTGCCCATTTCTGTGAGTTCATGATTTTCTCCGAAGAGCCAAAGTACTTGATGCAACCCTCTTTCATCTGCTTCCTGTTGCGCTTGAATCGTAGGTGCATAATTGCTACCGAATTTAGAGTTACCGCAACCGCCGGGCCACGCTCTCGTATATCTAGGATCTGCAAACAGGGAAATTCCTTGCTGCTTTGCGGTTTTCAAGTAAGATCCAACAGGAGACAGGATAACATATAATAAAGCCGAATTCGAGGCTACAACTCCAAGCGTAGGCTGTTAAAAGAAAATAAAATACGTATGTTTAAAAAAATTCAGAATTATAAATAATTTATATTGAATATAATAAAAAGTTTTTACTAAAATATGTATTTCTTTAAAATATTTAAATATAAAAATATAACATTACAAATTACTATTTTTTTAAGATTATATATTTTTATGTATTATTTTACATATAAATATGTAGTTGTGATGTGTTTTATTATTGTATATCTTATATAATATTTATATAAAGTTGTTGCGTTTATTAGCTGTTATACTTAGAACAAGACTGTATCAGCGTCAATTTTATTAAATATCACGGTTCAGGCAAATGATTAATACAAAGCAGATAACATAGACAAAATTTTATGTCTATGATAGATAACGAAAAGAGAAGGAGTTTCTCTGAATGTAAAGTCAGAACGTTAAAATTAAACGAGATAGATTTTACGTGTAAAGTTAATGTAATGTTATGTAATGTTATAGTTATTCACGTGATATATTTAAAGAACAATAACGAAAAGTTATTATGTCTCATCTGCATATAATTATAATGAAAATTAAAACATGTAATAATTATTAATTATTAAAATATATAAAAATTACACTTGCATTACAAATGCAAATTATATTATATTATATTAATTATATTATATTAAATTTATTGAAAAGAAAGAACAAATTTTTGTACGCATTTGTAGTAAATTAAAACACGATTGTAAGAACGTGTATCATTTCATATACATGTACACATGTAACAAAACAAAAGATTTATTTATCAAGTATTACTAGATATTGAGAAATACCTAATGATTATTCTTGTATACATATTGTAGATGTCGTGATGACGTCTGTGACATAAGTGATATTATTCATTTGGGATTTCACGATTATGCATTGCATGATATATTGTAAAATATGATTATAATATGACTATAATGCAAATTTAAATTTTAAGTACTATAACAGAACACATAATTTAATTATTATTCCTATGATTATAATATGATTATAATGCAAATTTAAATTTTAAATACTATAACAGAACACGTAATTCGATTGTTATTCCTTTTTTCTCTCGAGAATTATAATAATACAAAATGATACTTACATCGACTCCTATAAACGTAGGACGAATATAAAGACTAGAAGTAGTAGAATGTGGCACCCATTCTTGATCTATACTAATCAATCTGCAAATGCACTTAATTAATTCTTCACTTCTGAAAGAAGGCAAACCAATTCTCGATGTTGAATGAAGCATTCTCTCCATATTTAGTTCTGGCCTAAACAATCTTATTTTACCATCAACACCTCTATAAGCTTTCATTCCTTCAAACATCTGAAGAAAGATTTATGTATTATTATATCTATTGCAAATTGAACTATGGATTTTTCTTGTAATATCAATATACGTATAAATTTAATTTTTATATATTTCCTAATTTCAAATATGTTTTTTAGATTATGAGTATCAGAGATGATAATATAATAGTCTTGATTTGATTTGATCGTTTAGACATTTTTGATAAAATTGAGACTATTTCAAATATATTTCATTCTTAATAATAACTTTATCAGATAAAAGGAGATTTATCAATTTTATTTATATAATTTAGGGAATAATTATATTTCATAAATTATGCTTTCTACTAAAGATTACATCAATAACAAATATTAAAATTAGGATATCATTGATTATAAGCACGTATACAGCTATTGAATTATGCATATATATATTATTTAATATTATATATATTATATAACATTATATAATATTATATACTATTATATAACATATATATAACATGTTATATAATATTATATATAATATATATTATACATGTTATATAATATTATATATAATAATATATATTATATGCATTATGTAAAATTGTAAAACAAAAATAGATGGCAATTTCTTTTTTTCACTAATGAGATCAAACAATATTTTTGTATTAAAATAAAAGAAATATTAAAGAGAGAATGATATATAATACTTAAAAAGTATTGTTTTTCAATCTTTTTTTAAGATCAATCTACTTTATAGCTTATAATAAAATAAAATATAAAACCATATGTACCTCTATAGCATAATGTAATACTTTTGCAGCTGGATGGAGAGTTATATTTCCAAAAGGCATAATTTCTGGAGCTTGCCAACCGTTCATGTTTTCATAATAATGTATTTTAAGTATGTGATCGGTAAAATATTTGCCAAATGAAAGTTCCTTAACATCAGGTTTAGGATTTAATTGATCTGGGCCAGCTAGACAGACTGATAAGTCTGCATACTGCAAGCGTATAAAAGTGATATTTTCATTCATGTATGCTAAATAATATAACGACTTAATTATTATTATCGAAAAATAAATACCTTGAAAGAACGTTGCGGTTGTACAGACTTTCTGTCTTTAGTTTTTAAAGAAGAGCTCCACCTTACATTCTGCAGTTGATTAACGAGATTTCCAAAGGATAAAATCTATATAGAAACATAGTAAACAATACATTAATTTATATCTATAGGAAACAATGCATAAACGATATTCGATAAATAAAAAATTCTAAACAATATTCAAAAGTTGACGATTAATTCAACTAGTAAAATTTGTTGTTTTATCGAATAAGAAAAAGTAAACAATTTTATTCTTATTAATAAAATGTTTCAAGTATCATTTAATAATCATTTTAATTATAAATTAAGTTAATATTTGAGTAGCTGTATAAAAATATACAAGTGTCTTTCAACTACGCTCTTTTCTATTTCTAACGAATTTAGTTTCACTAAATTGTTATCAAAGTTTATCTCATCGGGTGTTGACCCTATTTCGTTATCATTTTGACACGATACATATTTCGTAATAAGCGTTTCAATCTATATCTCGTTAGCGATTTGATGATTACGAAAAAGATTGAGAAGAATTTAATGATTAATGGAAAAGATGGAAGCGCATTAATATATATGCAAAATGTATAAATAACCATAGAAAAAGCATCTTTTGCGCGATGTTAACTGCAAGATGTTAATCAATGATCGACATATATATAAAGTTCTTGATATATGCTTAAAGGAAGTGTAGCGCTAAAGGTCAATAGTACAAGTAAAATTTATATTCGTATGATATTTCAATGCAAAAATCATGCGCAAATAAACGCAATTTTATTAAATCAAAGTTGAATTGTTTATTTTATGCAATTATTAGTTTAGCCATTTTATTTTTAATCCTTTTACACTTTATCACACACATTTTTGTATCTTTGCAACATACTTACACAAACGGCGAAGGGAATATACACATATATTTAATTCTTAATTCTATGCATAGCCACCGTATAAAAGAAGTTTAATTAATTTAAATAAGACAAACTTATTGTCTTGCGCTCAAGTTTGGTTGAAATTAAAAACACGTGACTCGAAGAGCACGTGTAATGTTGCGTGACAATTGCAAAGACGCAATATGCAGACCTTTATTATTAATGATTTGTAAATGCTCGTTATATAATCTAATTTATATACTTCAAGATAAAATTTATCAAAAAAATGTAAAGAAAAGTGAAAAAAGGTTGAAAAAAATATATAAAAGAAGAATATATCGAATTATAATCATTTGAAATATGTAATTATCCATAATCGAGTAAACGAGATTTAACGAAGAAGGAATAATCTTTTAAGCTTTTGTGTTAAATTTTACATTTTACGAAATAATAAATTTTATGAAATATTCGTGACAAAAGCAATATATGATCCAGATGATAATAAAATGCAATAAAATTTTTTTTACGTTTCAAAATATTCATATTTTTTGTTATATCGTTTACTCGTTTACTCCTCGATTTTTTTACTTAAACATAAAACGCGCTTTCAAAAAAACTTCCCGTGCAACGATCTCGCTCAAGAAAAAATATATATATAATTGTAAAGGTATATTGCTTACCTTGCGTCGCAGGTGAACCATGTTGACTGAAATAACTAACGAACTGTGTGGGAAGAGGATCAACAGAGACTATACGATCGTTATTGCTTATTTATACTGTCCTGAGCATTCTTTTCCCGCGTATATTTGCAAGGAGGGCCTTGTCCGAAAGAAATTAAAAAATAAAATAAGCACGTCTACCGTTGGTTTTCACGTACGTATCGATGAAAGAAATGGAGAGGACGATCGCAAAAAAGCTCGAATCTTCTAAAATACTATTATTATAAAGTTTGATGAATCGCACACACTATTATAGTAATTAAAATGTTGTCGAGTAGAGAAACAAGAATATTTTTTTTTCTACTTGTCTAGAATGTTCGCTCACCGATTGTTGATTCGGTAGCTTGATCACAATACATCGTGCTCGAATTAAATATCGGTTAATATTTTATTTATCATCAAAGCGTAAAAGAGGGGACAATAGGTGGAAGGAGAAAATCGCGTTTCTTCTTTCCTTCCTAATCGAATCATTGGCTCTGTCGATGGTTTTTAACAATGAGTGGGGGCAAAATGAAATGATTTTACGTGAATGAGAAGGGGATGTCGTACCAACGGCAGCATCGCGCGATTAGCGAAGGGAAGGGAAAATTGCATCAGAGCACAAGCTCGTGCTTGAGAAACGGGCTATTAAAAACATGTTGATAATCGCGCGTTCCTTCCGATAACCGGACAAGACAACATGCGTGTTGTTATTAATAAGAACACGAGTTATCGTACGTTTCTTCAAAAAATGTATGGATAAATATTTATGAAGGCGTGGTCTGTACGTATATACGTGTATACGTAAGGACGCAATTCTATGACGCTATTTTTATGATTTTTCCAGAAGAGTTTACAAAGAAAATGACGACATAGCGACATATTTTAATAATATGTAGAGATTACTGATTTTCGATACTATATTTCTTTTTTTTTCAACGCAACAGCGTCGTCAACACATATGTAACAATGACTGGCTTATACTATTATGACTTTACTAGATTCATATTTAACATATATTGTCATTTTCAATCTGGAAAGAACAGGTTTAATGAATAGTATAAATAAATAAAAAAGGTAAAGATGAAAGAATACAACCGAGCATTAATTTCTTTAATTAAGTCACTATCAATAATGATACAAGAGTACACATTTGCAAGAGAAAGATAATTAGTCGCGCAGAGAGTTAAGACTTATCGGCTTTAAGCAAAAAAAAAGATTTATTTAGAACATATTGCGTTTAAGTATGAATTATGGTCTCTTTAAAACACTAAAAATTAAAATATTAAAAATTAAAATATTAAAAATATTATTTTTTACTCCATCTGAATTAAACAAAATATGAGATATGTTTAATTTTCATGGATAAAATTCGTTTTATTTATATAGATTCGAAAAAAAAGTAAAAAAATATAAATTTAAAAAAAACAAAGCGAAATATATAACAAGAGCTGTCATACGCAGAATTGTGACGATATTGTGCGAATAGCATAATGCGTAAATAAATTAGAAATGCGGTCGATCACCATGTCATCTATTTTCAATTCTGATGCATTCTCATTTATTCACTTATTCACGTAATATTGTATAAAATACAATATCAAATTAAAAGCCTATTAAATTTGTAATTTAAAATATCTGCTTTTAAATAGAGATAGGCTCTAACCTTTTTATACTTTTATTTAGATATACTTAAGAATTTAAATATATATTTCGAATATATAAATAAATTCTGAAATATAGTAGCTGAATTATGTCAAATATTTCGACGAGCTATATTTCACAAGACATTCATTGTATACTTATTATTTCAAGAGATAAGTTCCTTTTTATTTAATTTTTCCTTTATTTTCATTCGAAAATAAAATAACAAATAAAACAAAACTAAAATAAGAATGAAAAGAAACTAAAAAAAAATTGAGACTTGTTGATTACAATAATGTGCACTTGGCATGCTTTTTTATCTTCTAGAATATGATAATATAAAGATTATAATAACAGTGATAAATGATAAAGCGAAGAGGAGATTTTAACAATTAATGAAAAATATAGCGTATCCGATTTGTATGACTTGAAATAACTTGGCTCATTTTATGTTATACTATTGCACAAGAAAACTTATCAATTCTTTTCAAAGTAAGTAGGATATATTGGATTTTTCTAGTTATTGTTTTAATATATATATATATATATATATATATTAATTTATATATATATATATATATATATATAATTAATATATATATATATATATATATATATATATAAATTTTAATAATTTTAAGTAATTTTACTTAAAAAATTTTAGTTGAAGTAATTTTAATAAATTCTTTGATATGTATAAATTCTCCTTGAGAGCTCTTTTAAAAATATCTATTTAACTTAATTAAAAACGATATATATATATATATATATATATATATATATATATCGTTTGGAATTATCATAATTCTGATTTGATAATAATGTATAAAACTCTCTAGAAGTTAAATAATAAAAATAAAATTTTCTTTCTTTGATACTTTAAATAAAATATGAAGCCGAGCTTTACAAGAATAATTTTCTTTATCTTTTTAAATAAATTTTAATAATTTTAAGTAATTTTCCTTAAAAAATTTTAGTTGAAGTAATTTTATTTTTTAATAAATTCTTTGATATGTATAAATTCTCCTTGAGAGCTCTTTTAAAAATATCCATTTAGCTTAATTAAAAATGATATATATATATATAACTTAATTAAAAACGATATATATATATATATATATATCGTTTTTAATTAAGTTAAATAGATATTTTTAAAAGAGCTCTCAAGGAGAATTTATACATATCAAAGAATTTATTAAAAAAGTAAAATTACTTCAACAATTAAGGAAAATTACTTAAAATTATTAAAATTATTTAAAAGATAAAGAAAATTATTCTTAAAAGCTCGGCTTCATATTTTAAATATCGAAGAAAGAAAATTTTATTTTTATTATTTAACTTCTAGAGAGTTTTATACATTATTATTAAATCAGAATTATGATAATTCCAACGTCGAAAATACATTATACATTTTTTTCTTCTCTTACCCCAGGAAACATGTAAATCAGGAAATATATTATTCAAGTATCAATGTCGTGATTGCGTAGTTATACGAATATAGATCGATCTTTGTGCCTAATATAAAAACCATGCAAAACTCCAACAATATGAATTAATTAATGCAAAACGTGCGAATTGAATACAATCGCGTACTTATCGAAGATGTAGAATAAATACAAAATTAATATAATTATCGAAAAGAACAGGAAGTATCTTACATCCTTTAAGATTCAATGATTCACCCTTATTTTTCTGTGAAAAAAATTATTTTCTTTCTTTATATAAAAATATTTTTATAATATATAATTTCGCAATATATTTGATTTAAAATTTATTTTTCGGCGGCTTTCTTTTAGCTTACGCATTTTAATACAAGACAAACGTGATAGACGTGATTCATCGTGTGTGATACGTGTTTTATCCATTATTTCATTTAAACACTATTTATGATAAGAACAGGACTGAGATGGATGAAAACATACGCCAACGACTTATTTTACGTTGCGTATTGCGAATCGCGTATGAGTCAGAAAATGTCCAGATTAACATAGGCCAAAAGGTAAGAATAGAGAAGGAGAACTTATTACGTCCTATATTGACTAACAAATCTTGTGTAATATATACACTTTTATTTCTGCGACTGCAACGATATAAAGTACAATTTTTTCACTAAAAAAATACACGAATTCGCAAAACGTTGAGTCCAAATTTTCTTCCTTTTAATCACTATTAAATTTATAGCGAAGAAATATACTCGTTCGAAATTAAGATGCATCTGTAATGATTAATTTAAAATTAATTTTTATCAAAAGTTAATTTAAACGCAAGTATAATTGCAAAAATGTCTAAGTAGTGTATGTAAATTAAAAAACTTCGGACATTATTTCCTATTTGTTATAAAAATGATGGAAAAAGAAAAAATATAAATTTGTAAGACAAAATTAAATACGCAAAATATAATCCCCTTCATAAAAGAAAAATCTTTATTCGAATTATTATTATCAAAAATAATGCAACATTCGAACGATTCTCGTTTCTATATATATTTATAAAAAAATAAATAACTTTATATGTTTTATTATGCGAGAGGAAATTAAATGTAAAAGAAACTTTTTTATTATTCATGCCAAATTTAAGGGATTCACGCTGTGAATAAATAAACAAATATTATATAAAAATTATTATAAATATTTAAGGTATAAGTTGTATCTTTTCACACACGAATGATTCAAATATTCAAACTCTCGAACGCGCTACGAGTAATCGATTTTTCTCGCGAACGATTCTTCTCGCGATACCAACTAGAGGCATCACATGTTTGGTGACTGGTGACATGTTCGTCCTGTCTGCCGGCGTAAAAATCGGGCGTGAAAATTCACGATTATGTTAGCGATATGAGATTAATTTACACGAGTATTATCATAATTTGATCCCGCGATTCATCCGTATCTTCTCCCTTCCTTTTTTATTCTCGAGAATCGAGCGCGAGATAAGCACGGGAGAGGACCGCGGGGAGTGAGCGCGAAGATGAGTCTCAGTCTCACCAAGTTCTTCTCGAAAAAGAGGAGCGGTCCCGCCGACACCGTAGCCGCGGAGATTGGTTTGCCAACCAACGTCTCGCACAAGTTCCACGTGAGCAAGAATGCGGAGACTGGTCAGCTGGAGGGTCTGCCGGATCCGTGGATACGCTTGCTCAACACGCAAATCTCCAAGTCGGAGCAGGACGAGCATCCCGATGCCGCGCTCCAGGCGATCAAGTTTTATAACTATTCGATCAAGCGCAAGCCGCCAGATCAAGAGGTCTTCAAGCCATTCGTCACGCAAGACTTGATCGAGGAAGAGTCACAGGAGATCGACAATATCCTGACCAAGAAGTATCGGTCGAATGACTCCGACGATGACGTCTTGATCTCCGAGAGACAGTCGACGGATGATCAAGCGCAGAGGTTACCCGAGTTGCCGCCAAAGGTCAACAAACCACCGAAACCGCCGCCAAAACCGGCGCCGCGCAAGTGCAACGATCGGGTGGATAAAACGCTCACCGAAATACTAGAGGATTTGAATACGTATCAGATAGACGATGATTTATCATTGGAGAAAGATGTCATGTCGAGCGGAATCGAGGAGAGTCCTATTCTGCGCAGAAAAACTGAGTGTATCGGTGTGAGACTCAATAACGAACAAATATATGAGGAACTGAGGGCTATCTGCCAACGCGGAGATCCTTATTTACGCTTTGAAAGAATTAAACAGGTAGGTGCGGGTGCTTCTGGTACTGTGTTCATAGCTACCGACCTACAAAACAATCAGAAAGTAGCCATAAAGGATATAGATTTGTCCAAGCAGCCGAAAAAGGAATTGATATTAACCGAAATCAAAATTCTCAAAGAGTTTCATCATCCAAATCTGGTGAATTTCCTCGATGCCTATCTTGTCGATGAACATCTTTGGGTAATTATGGAGTTGCTGGAAGGTGGACCACTTACAGATGTGGTGACGGAGACTGTGATGAAGGAAGTTCAAATTGCAGCCGTTTGCAGAGAAGTCCTCAAAGCGATAAACTTCCTGCACAGTAAAGGTATTATTCACAGGGATATTAAATCGGACAACGTGCTATTGGGAATGAATGGTGCGGTGAAAGTTACTGACTTTGGTTTTTGTGCTAATATCGATGGTGATGAAAAACGACAGACTGTAGTTGGTACTCCATATTGGATGGCACCAGAAGTAGTTACGAGAAAACAGTACGGCAAGAAAGTGGATATCTGGTCATTAGGCATAATGGCTATCGAAATGATAGAAGGAGAACCACCTTACATGAAAGAAACTCCATTAAGAGCACTATATTTGATCGCTGCCATTGGTAAACCATCCATTCCAAGATGGGATAATCTCAGTCCAACGTTCCAAAATTTTCTAGAGAGGTGCCTTGCGGTAGAAGTAGATGAGAGAGCAACCGCCGATGAATTACTTTCACATCCATTCCTAGAAAACTGTGCGGAATTATCTACACTTACTCCATTGATTCGTGCAGCGCAAAAAATTCTCCAGAAAGCGTTCAATTAAATATTTCTACAGAATTCCAATTTGTCGCATTCACAATACTGGCTCATACTCCATTACTCTTTATATTATATTGAAGGCTAAAAAAAGGTATTTCATGATTATTATTATATGATTATTATTTTAATCATTAATTTTAAGCTTATATGACTGCCTGTTATTTTTACCTTGCTGGTTTGTGTAACCAAAGCATATAGTGCACTTTCGATAATCATTTTAAGCATATATATAGTACTCCTATATTGCCAGTTCTGTCGGAGGAATGAGCGAAAACATCATGGTGCAGACGATAGCTTCTCTCTCGCTTCTTTTATGCGACGATACATTTTGTGTATGCGTTAAATACATATATATGGCATATATATTTGATGCATGTGCAAAGTGTATCGTCGCATAAAAGAAGCGAGAGAGAAGCTATCGTCTGCACTGTAATGTTTTCGCTCATTCCTCCTACAGAACTGGCAATATAGGAGTACTATATATATGATTTTAAGATTATTTTATTTTTAGAAAGAAAGAATTCAATTAATTATTCTCTTGATTTGTTTTACTTAATTATATTATAATTATTGTGGCAAAATATGTGGATAAATACAATACTTTATGAAGATAATTTATTTTCAATTTTAACTTGTAAAATAAATCACCTATCTTGTTATGTGCAATATATACAATTTATTATAATTTAGGATTTTATTCAAGTATTTTTCTCTTAATAATACTAATGCACTATATGTTATTATGCAAATTCAATATCAAAACAATAAAAGCAACAAAATATTCTAGTTATAAGCAATTGTGAATAGAATGCTTTTATATCATTTTGGGGAGAGATAAGTGTAATATATAATTTAAAATACTTTTTTTATAACACTGATCATATAAAAAACATATTTATGCATATCAGAATTTTATAATTTTTTTTAAACTGTACTTAGATCACTGTGGAAACAGAAATATTAAAAAATATATATAGGAAGACAATATATTAGAATCATTTATATTGTTTCTGTTGTCAACAAATTAAACATTAAATTAACTTTATCTGTGCTCTTTTAAAGAAAAAAAATAACAATTGAATATCAAGAAATCATTATTAAGAAATCATTGTTGTGTATGAAGCTATTTTTAAAAGTGCTGAGTATGCAATTGAGCACAATTCCTTTAATATCATGTCGTAAATAATGTCTAAAATGAAGTATTATGAATCAAATGTGACACACAGCAACTGTATAATGCTTTCTTTTAAGATTATTGAAATACTATATATATATATATATATATATATATATATATATATATATATACTTTTGTAAGATTTTACCTGTACACTTTTATAATATATATATTCTTTTTGAAAACTTTTATATGTAAGAGTGCAAAATATTGCTCAAGCAAATATTCATAAAGCTATTTTATAATTGGTATGTATGCATATAAATTAAAATTTAAAAAAAAGTTTAAATTCAATGCATACGTATGTAATAAAATTATTCTAAAGAATGAATGTTTAGATATTTAAGATATAAAAATTTGAGCAGTAATGTCAAGTATACATAAAATCACACGACTGTGATAAGCAAGAAAGTTGAGTCATACTATACTTTTTGTGCTCTATACCACATACCGTAAAAATTATATTGTAAATTATCATGTATTGAAAATGTCAAATTTGGAAACAATAGTTTAAAGTATAATTGCTACATGTTGTATAATATAAGCCGACCAAACATTGTTTGAATCGATTGTGAAGCATTAAAAAATAACATGTACTGATAAACAAATATTAAATAGCATTATAATTGTTTGCACGATTTTCAATAAGAGATACCTCATCGTTTTTATGTAAGTTTTTCTAATTTTTGTAAAATATATATGTATATATATTTTTTGTAGAATATATATACATATTCTCATAGATTTCGAAAAGCCAATGAAATGTGAAGAACCTATTATAAAGTATTTTAATATTTGTGCCTTATCAGACAAATAATTTTAATACAATAAGCACATACAAAAAAATATTATTATCAATTATAATAAAATATGATGTTATGTAACAAAAATTATAAAAATATTTGTACAAATTTCGTATCGTATTGTTTTATGTATTAAAGAAAACGATTAATGTTTACCAATATGGTAAAATATATCACAGGTATTCTAAGCAATAAATATTTTATTTACAAGATGTGAATTTGTCTTTTATTCATCTTTAAACTACCCGAATAATTATATTTAAATCGTCATAGAGAGATTTATTATACTATATACAAATGTGTGTCTGTGAATCATTTAATTATATATATATATAATTAATAAATGAATCAAATGAAATCATATACTTTATCCCTAATAAACTTTTTCAGCATTTGAATATAAATATTTCAACATTAATGTAATTATATGTAATAAAGATATTTATTACATATTTACATTCTTTAATATTGAAAAAATGTATTTTGTACATATTTATAATTTCCATATATTATATCTCGTAAGATTAATAATTTGCAGATATTTACAAAAGATGGATCTTTTACATAATGCTCTAATAATTTATTAAAGATCTAAATGCAGAAAATAAATTTTTATTCTTTATTATTTAAACTTTTTGATATTAATCTCAAGTAATTTAATCATTGTTGGACTGTAAAATAATAAACAATTTAATAAGAGAAATTAATATTTAATTTAATTATTATTAATTAACAAATACTATAAACGTAAATATGTCCATAAAATATTGACTGTCCTATAAATATTTTTTCTTTTTGGCAGTATAAATATATAAATTATATCCTTGATATTTCACAAAGTTTGATAACAGCAATAAATAAAATTATTTGCAATACATTTTCGTATAAATTGAGCTTTTTATATTTAACAATATATCCGAAAAGAATAATTGTTGTTGACTAATTCTTTTGTTTATTTCAAAAACAGCCAACAATTATATACATTATACACTAATACAAATTAATATTGAGCTTCTTCCTTTTATTAAAATCTCTATTTTTTAAAAAGCGCATTAACAATGTTACATAAAAAACAATGATATTTAATTCTCTCATTACAAACAAGAGAACAAGCTGTTTTTGCAATAAACACTTTCGATTGTTTTATTAAAAATAATTAATATGCATCACGTTTATACCTCAATGCCTGTGTCTTACCAGCTACTAGAAAAGCTGGATCTTCCAACATTGCTCTCACAATAGCTAGAAAATTAGCTGCTTGATCCTCGTCAATCGCCCGTCTATCATAAGATAGTTGCACAGTCATTTTTGTAAGCTTTGTTAATGAAGAGTCTGCAAGATGTTACAAAAATATTATTAGTAAGAGAAAAAAAATGCTGTATACGAAATATTTTTAATAAAATTACCCAGCTCTTCACGTCCCGAGCCTACTGCAAGAATAGCAGTTTGCGGAGGATTTATAATTGCTGAAAATTCCTTGATACCAAACATTCCCAAATTTGAAATTCTGCATAATAAAATTTGTATATTAATACAAAAACTGCTGTACTTTTTACGATTTTTTTATGTATATTTTTAGTTGAGACTTACGTGAATGTTCCTCCTTGAAATTCATGCGGTTTAAGCTGTCCCTTTCTTGCTTTTTCGGCTAATTCTCGAATGTTTTTAGAGATATCTGTTAAATTCTTAGTGGCAGTGTCGAATACTATTGGTGTAATAAGTCCTGTTGGTGTTGCGACCGCTACACATACATCTACCTTTGGAACTCGAATAATCTAACAAGAATCGATTATTTATATTACAATTAAATTATATATCTTTACACAATTATATTACAGTATTAAATGAAATAATCGTACTAACTTGATCATTTTTATACAATGTATTTATATCGGGACATTCGACAAGCGCATGAGCGACAGCCTTAGTAACAAAGTCATTAACTGATACGTTTATATCTTCCGTCTTTAGTTTTCCACGGAGCTCGACCAATTTATCAATAGTTATATCCATAATCGCGTAAGAATGTGGTATAGTTCTCTGGAAGAAAAGAGTTTAAAAAGTTCCTTTAATTAAATTAAATATGAAATAATTGAGTTGAGTTTACAAATGTTCGTAATATTATACTTTTGCCTCGCTAAGTCGTTTGGCTATAACGGCGCGAATGTTGGATATTTCGATATCTTTGTACGGAGACGGTTGACCAGATGGAACGGATGTTTTTGCTGGACTAGGAGAACGTGCTTTATCAGTCTTTGGAGCTGGTACTGCAAAACAAAATATTTATAAAATAAAAGCAAAATTACTCCAAAAAAAAGATAACATTTAAGATCTAATGTGGCGTCACATTTACCGGATTTAGGTGCAACTTTTTGAATGCTATGCGCCTGAATATATTCAAGGACATCGCTTTTCAATAAACGATTTGTACGTCCAGTACCTTTGATTGAATCAGAATTCAAACCATATTCCTCTAACAATCTTTTCACCGCCAAACCATATACTCTATATAATATATATATTAAGATGATTATAATATACATCAAAATAAAAACTTTTTATGTTTATAAATTTGAAAATGATAGAGAAGAATAAATAAAACTAATTGATTTACATAAAATAATGAAGAAATCACAATATACATACTGTCCACTTGATGGTGGTTTTGCATCAATTGGTGCAGTTGGAGCAGAACTTGGTGTTACAGCTGCGCCTGGTTCTGTCGATGTTGGGATAACAGCCTGTTTCCAATCCATTCCTTTCTCAACTGTAACAGCTATCAATTGTCCTATTTGTACCTCAGATCCTTCTGGAACCTAATAAATAGCAATAAATACAGTGTAAAGAACAAATAATGTAAACATATTCTATGTAAAATTATATATCATATAATGTAAAAATGTTTAATACATACAAGAATTTTTGCAAGTACACCTTCTTCCTCTAATTCAAAAGTCATAACAGCTTTATCTGTCTGTATATCTGCTAATGCATCACCCGGTTGTATCTCATCACCTTCTTGCTTTAGCCATTTTATAATTGTACCTGTTGTCATGGTCGGTGAGAGGGCAGGCATAGGAATGTTTTGCCTGAAAATAACAGATGAATAATTCAACAGCAATTTGATGCTATAACTTTGAGCAAGACCTTCAAGCACATAAAAATATATAAGCATGACTTTAAAGTTATTTTTTAAAGAAATTAATAATTAATGCGCTCGTTAAAGGATCATACTGGCCAGGTGGTGGTGCTTCAACTTTTGTAACAGCTGGACTTGTTTCAACAGAAGCTGCTGCTGTTGTTGCTATTTTTGGAGCTGGTTCCACCGACTTGTCCGGCATTTCCACTGATTTCCAATCTTCATCAGCTTCAACAGTGAGAGCAATTAAAGTTCCTACTTTGATATCCTTTGTTCCTTCAGGTACCTAAATAATACATTTCATATAATTTTTTTTATATACAATTTCTTTCAACATGATTTACTTATTACTATATTTAGTGGTTCGACTTACAATTATTTTGGCTAATACACCTTCGTCATCAAATTCCATTGTGACAACAGCTTTGTCAGTCTGAATATCCGCAATAGCATCGCCAGGGTTAATACTATCGCCTTCCTTTTTAAACCACTTTACTATAGTACCAGTTTCCATAGTAGGTGATAAGGAAGGCATTAATAATTCTTTTCCCTTTACTGAAAAAAAATATTTCTTGTCAATATGTTAATGTGTAAATATAGAAACAGATATCTTTAACAATATGTATATAAATTAAATCATGATTGCATAATCAAGAATATGTAGATTATTTGAAACAAGTATTACAAAAAATTTATTTTATTAAATATTGTATCACAAATGTATCTTTTGTATTCTTCCTTTTTTTGTATTTACATTGTGAACGAGATAACTTTTTATTTCTCACAAATTCCTTCAATCAAATTTATATCTTTTAAGAGATAACCTCCAAATCGAAATTGACATTATAGGAAAAAAATTGTTATTTCTGAATAAATGTCATACCGTCGAGAATCCTGGTGGTGTGAAAACATAATCGCTGATGTTTTAAGGGCACTAAAATACGCGGTGCGACACAACTGGTATATTTCAATGACAAGAGCATAAGCTTGGATCTTATTATATGCGCCATTTTCCACGTCGTGTCTCGTGCTTAGTCGCCTGATCTATCTTTACGAGCAAACTACGACTTCCAACCTCTTTGACCTTTTTAATCTCTCTTCATATGTATAGATACATATATATTTATTAAAGAACATGTTTTTCTAATAAAACTTTTTGTTATTTAAAATAACAAAATATATGTATTCCAGAAATTTATTCATATTTTACAGTATTTTTTTGTCATTAAATATATTATTTCTTTTACAAGAAGAAACATTTGTTTATAACAAATAATATATAAGTTTGTAAATTTGTAATAATTAAAGTAATGAAAAATATAATTCACGGAAAGACAATAATAATTATTTTAATGGCGAGTAAAGGGAGTAAACAAAAAATAGAAATGATTAAAATTAACATCATTTTTGGGCGAAATTTCTGTTATCTTTACTGATAACAAAATCGTACAACTGACCTAAACTATTAATTAAATACTCATTAACTTTTACTTACGTTTCGAAAAGATGTTTTATTAAATTTTGAATTCAATTAATCGAAATTATTTGATCGCGAAGGATTAAAAATGGCTTCGTCGCTTTTGCAGTATTATTTTTATTTCATCATTATAACAATAACAGTTTTTTCTCTCGTGATTAATTTTCGCATAGCGCTTTTTCAATAGTATCAATCGCTTATGAATATACTTGAGTGTCCTACGCGATATAACGTATCGTTTGAAGGACTTTACGGGGTACGAAACCTTTTGAAATCAAAATGCGCGCGCAACTTGATTGCATCGGTATCGCAAGATGGCGACAATTATCGATAGTGTCGACACTCGATAATCGTCACCATCCTGCAATTTTCAAAGTCGATGGTGAACTTTGACGAAGCGCGTCGCGTTTTCAAAAGGGAGAGTGTATTTTTTTTCAGTTTTATCGGGAGTGCATCGCGTTACATTGTGCACGATTATGTACAATAGATGCGCGTCAACGTTGCAAGTATGTGCTATACAACGACATTAGTGTAACGCGCGCTTGGATTATCGTTATATATAAAAACTTGTGCTAAGTGTCTTCGATTCGCGCGTGCCAAATCGTAGGATGCATCGAAGGGCGGTAGAGGAGAATCGAGAATCATTCCCGCAGCATCGGACAAGATCCCGTGGATCATTCGGTCAGTCTCAATCAGTCTCTATTATTTCTATATAATTACGCAGCATTGATTTCTCCGTCTTTTCCCAGTCACTGATTTCGTATCGAATTTTTTATCGCACGCGCGCTCAACGATTGAAAAATAACTTCTTTCTCTAACAATAAGAAAAAGAATATATATATATATATATATTCGAAAGGATATATTTTCAAAATGTATAAATTTCTACTTTTTTTATGTCTTTTCGACAGTTTAATAATTAATTCGAAATTTAGATTAGTTGAGAAAATGCTCTTGAAAAATCTCTTTCATTTTATATATTTATATTTTGAAATATTTCGAACTTTGGGTCCCAAAATTGCATTTGTTAATCCACGAGATAATCCATGAGATGTAGGCCCAAGGGATCAAGTTCGATTGGAAACATCGATGAAATACGAATTAAGGAGAATGATATATTGACAAAATTAATGACGATGATAAAGTATTATATAAGTGCGTACGATCGTTTTTTTTTTGTCGCGAATTTTATTTCTACAGTAAACGCATTTCGTATCCTTGCAATATTTCGCTCATATCGATTCCATCGATAGATACGATTTTTTAATTGACGATTGTTCAATCGCTCGTTGTTGCTCGCCATTATAAGAGGAATTTGGCACTCGTTATGACTGTTACGACTGCTCTGAACATTAATATGCCATGCTACAATGACCCGTGAAAAATCGTGTATATATATATGTATATATATAACGGGCGTTTTAAAAGCGTATGTATATCATGCATTCCTTATAATCTAATTACACAATCTAATTACATGGTAATTTTCGCGATGGGCGCCGTTGTCGAGCTCGGCGAATAAAATCTAGGAGAAGCTCGATATTTTAGCATTTTTGACATTTTACTAGTTACTCGTATAATTCTTTTTTTTTTCAAATTTGTCATTGCTAAAATAAAGAGCCTCTGTCGCGTGCCATTATAAATCTAAAGATACTAACTTCGTTCAGGCTTTGGTGATAGTACGCAAAAATTTCGTCGCAGTTTGCTCGCTTGTGTCGATATAAAAGTTTGTGAAAATGATTGTACATACTTAAAACGAGATATACGAATAACGATATCCAAATCAGATTCTCTCTCAATCGAGAATAGTCTTGTATACTTATAAATACGCATCGATTTGAAAACTTTCGAAAAAGAACTTTCGATTGCGAAGAGACGCGATAAAAGGTTTCCCAAAGCCGGACATTAATTATCCGGTAATTCGTCACGCGGATAAAATTTTATTTTCATTCGACAAGTGACGCTTATTTAATGTTGAATGTCATTGATAAAAAATGATAATAAATCGCAACGCTGGTAAATTTAGCGTTTAAGAGAATTATGAGAGATATTCAGTCTGATAACCGACAATTTTCTCGATCACGCAGTCTGCTTTTAAATTAATTAACATTTCTTCGTGTATAATTGTTTTATTACGAATCCTTATTAATAAACATGATAGCTATTATTATCGTTTTATTTAGTCGTTGATTATGTACAATTGCACTCAAATTGCAAATAAAAAGCACTTTTTGCTGTATAACTATTTCCTGTTTTGCACGCTTCTTAATTAAATTCTCGGAAAGGGATTCCTTTATGTTTCTTTTTTTCTCTTTCTTCTTTGTGTTGGCAGTAGTGTACTTGTGCTCTTGGAATGATGTTTACGAGTAATAGTTTTCCCTTTGCTGGTAAAGTGGTAAAGGAGTCACTGGCGAGAGATCTTCATCATCTAAACTCGACTCAGTTTTCAGAGGAAGCGTTGCCAGAGCGTTCACTGATGAATAAGATGCGATGGATTAATTAAAAAAATTAATTACGAATTTTATTAGTACTAAAGCTTTATTAAAAGCTTTATTAAAAGTGAAGTTATATTTTGCTATTTTATCTATTTTTATTCTTACCATTTTATTATTCCTATAAATTATTTAAATTTGTGCCAATATACCAATTTCAGCTTAATAAACATATATTTGTAGAAATGTCAAATTGTGATTGATTTGTATAGCTTGATAGGACAAAAAAATAGAAGAAAAAAGATGAACAAAAATGAAAAATGTGATAAACAAACCTGAAAATGATAATATGTCGTGCGTGTCCTATAGAGGAGGATGTAGTAAGCATGTCAGTCAGTGTGCCTGGTTACCTATACACAAGCACAAAACAATCCAAACAACACTCTAAGACAAAACTATATATTCGTTGTGTCGATCAAAAGCTATTAAAATATCGCAAAATATAGCATAACTCAAGTAAAACATGCGCGCCCGCGCTCTGTGAGAAAAATATAAAGTAAATTACTCGAATCATTGAATAAACATTGATTCAATTGATTCGTCCAATTGATAAACAAGATTCAATAAAACGATTTTTGTAAACAATAGAAAAAAAGTTATTGTATTTATGATATAAAAGAACGTGAAAACTTGGCAATTGCGTTGATTTTGAAAAATAAAAAAAATTCTCCTTTATTCCTTGAAAGCTAAATAAAATGAACATGCTGCCATAGCTCTACGTATAGACGATTATACGAAAATCATGCAAAAGTCAAGTTATGTAATATATTATTGACGTACCTGCTACCATTTTACTTTTCTCCATCACTTGCTTCGCCAATATCTGATTAAGTTGAAGAATGTGTTCCCTCTGTCGTTTTTCTTCCACCACTTTTCGTTTCAATGTATCTGATTTTTCTACGTTAGAGTCATCGTCTGAAATTGATAAAAATAGATAAAAAGATATGTTTTATTAAGATTCAATGTTAAATTTTCAATGTTAAAAAAGAGAGATAATTGTAAGAAAAAGATATTACGTACCACCTCCTTCCGGTGCAGTCACGGTCGTTTCCGAAAGCATTTTTCTGATCGCTTCCGCCTTTTTTAAGCGTTGCTCCTGTTCTTCCGCTGTTAGTTCCGGCGTCTGAAAGAGAGAGAGATTAATAATATATAATAATGAGATTAATAATATATAATATAATATATAATAATAATACATAGTAATATATTAATAATATATATCTGAAAAATTAAATTTATTTAATTTATATATGTCAAAGAAAGATTATAAATTTCCATCAATACTTTGAAAATTTTTCTAGTTGTCTACTTTTTTCTAATTGTATTAGAAATAAAATGTGACTCAAATAATTTTTATTTTTAATGTATATGTGTTGAATTAAAAGAAATTACCAAGTTTTAGTAAATATAGTAATTACAAATACAATATAAATATTAGAAATTTTTAACAATATAATCTTTTATATATGCACAAGTTCAAAGAAATTAATATTACCTGTTCGGGAATATATCGCTCGGGAATAACAATTTTGTTGGGCGTGCCTAATAGCTGATCTATAGTACTCTCATTATACTTCAATTCTTTGTGACTTAGCGTTGATCGCACCACATCAGGAGCGTTTATTCTGGGTCTGAGCGCTCTTTCCATGTCCAAATCATCTCTAGCTCTGCCCATGCCCTGAAAATTATCAAAAAATCTCGTTAGACAAGTTCACAGTTTTCAAATCTGCGAGTATGATATAACGATATGAATAAATGGAGAACAAATGACAGAACGAAATACAGGTAGACAAAGATAGGGAAATGAGAGAGAAAGAGAAAGAAAGAACGGAAATTGAATGAAACAAAAAATACCATCTTCGAGAAAGTATCTTCCAAGTCAAGCACCGGTTTACTACTAGACACAGTATAGTGCCGTCTCTTCTCCCGCGGTATTTGCCTTCGTCTCGGTCCTTCCACTTTTTTCTCCGTCATTTCTTTAATAATTTGTTTGGCAGCCTCGCTTTTGAATATCGGTGACAATTGTGGCGATTCGGATTGTTTTGCATTCGCCGTGGTGGGTGCGACAACAACCGGTCGCGCATCGTGAACGCCAATGTTAGTCGACGATGTTAATTCGGAGCTCACGGTATCCGCGAAAGTCGCAGTTTTGTCATATTGCCTGTACAGTGGTCCGAACGGATGGTTGTGATAATGAGACTGTGCGGTGACCATCGCCGCTTGCGGCGAATAATTTTGATTCTGACTTGAGCTATAGGACGATGCGGTAGAATAGTTGGGCGAACTCATCGGCACATAAGAGCTGGACGTAGGGCTGTCCGTGTACGGTGATAAAGTGCTATCGGAACTGCCGTCGTGATTTTCAAACTGCGATTGAACGTAAAAAAAATGTAAAATACTAAACAGGATTAACAAAAATGGAGGCGAGATGAAATAAAATCCGTAAAAAACAAATATCAAGCGTGGAGAAGTAAAATTTAGCTCTAAAGGATGATCTGGAAATGCATCTATCGCGTCATCTTTCAAGCGTCTGAATTGCTGCTTGGAACTTACCCTAATTTTATGTCGTCGCGCCATCATACTCTTGAGAGCGTGCATGCTATCGCTGCGTGGTGGAGGTACCACTGGCCCGTAGTGTATTCCAGAGTGCTGCTTTTGTCCGCCGAAACCGCGCGGCAAAGACATGCTTCGTTGGAACTGAACATCATCTAGTTCAGACAATTGAACCGTGCTTTGCGCGTGAATAATCGATGGAGATTCTTCGACTACTTTGCCCAGTTGAGCTTTCTAAATATTAAAAGTCTTACATTAGCATACTCGTCGTGGTAAATAGAAAATGTTTTTTTTCTTTTATATTTTTATTAGATTTAATTGCTCCAATTAGTCTAATTCGTAAATTGTATAAATAAAGATAAAATAAGATATATTTTAAATAAGTTATATAAATGAAATATATTATTTTCGTTTATATTAGTGACTTACTTCGAATTTTTGGGAGCCTCCCAAATCATCGTCGCACAATCTCTTTGCGCCGCCTGGTGCTTGAAGACCGTTTGTCAGAGGAATCCCAATATTGCCGGTTCTATCGCCGCGATCCCTTTGACGTCTTTCCGATTCACGTTTTACTATACGCACCGTTTTGATCTCTTGCTTCTCGCGATTGTGAATTAATCCTGCCAACATGAAACAGAGGGAATGAAATTTCGATCCATGACAAGTTTGATGATTCTGCGACGAAACAGACGTCTTACCAGCGAATTTGTTGTCTTCATTTTGTTTATAATTATCGTTCAATAATGTCTCTTCGCTCAAAGGTGGCGGCGGCGGCGGCGGTGGGATATATTCCGGAGCAGAATTTGACGTGCCATTCAATATGTTTCCGTTATGCTTACTCGTATCGGCAATGTAATCGCCTTAAAAGCGATAAATTAATAAATAAATATTTAATAAAATTATCTTATGTATTCTAATCATTTTTTTACATTATTTTACATTATTTATATAAGCATGTATATATTTTAACATATAATCTTATATTTGATATAGCTAAGATATTATTTCAATTAATATATCATAAACTTATATATCGCTTAACAAATATTACCTGTTATTCTAGAATCTGTATTAATGTACAAAGGCGCCACTTGAATCGCGCTACCTTTGCCCTGCATTTGATCTTTTAATAATTGTTGCTTTAATTGATGTTGTTGAATCTGCTCACGCAATTGCGGAGAAAGCGCCGATATATGATTTTGAGAGGGTTGTGCAAAAGATTGTTGATTTTGCGGGCGATTTAAAGGAGATAAATCCTTGTATTGCGTAGGAGAGCCATATCGCTGAGAATTATCGTTTTGCTTATTCGGAGGTGAGATGGATAAAGATGGACTTGATGGCGAGTCTAAACCGTGATCCAAGGTTATTCCGGAATCTAAGTCGGTCTCTAGCCAAGAATTTTGCGTACGCTTCTTGGGATGATGTATCTGAGAAGCTGCGAGAAAATATGCATTTTTAATCATATTATTAAATTAACAAAAACATTTTTGAGAAAATACATACCCTAATAAAATTTAATAAGTTAATGAAAAATATACCAAATGTTCTCTTATTTAAAAATAATATATGTGCGATAATCGCCTCACCCATCGTGTGCAGATAGAACGGATTAAATCGAGTAAAAAAAAATTTTCCACCATTTTGCAATTTTCAATGTTAATAATTAATTAGATATTAATTTAATCCGCGCGAGTAAAAGCGCGCAAATTGTGTGGCTGATTCTTTTAAATTAATTAATTAATTAATTATTGTGAAAATCGCAAAAGACTATTTTTACTCGGTTTAACTCGCTCTCTCAGCAAGATGGGTAACTATTACCGGATACCTTGTATATATACATTTTTTGAAATATATATACATATATTATATTATATATATATACATATATATTAATTAGGATAATTTACGATTAATTATAATTAAATTTTATAGCTTTTAAGTATTGACAATTTTAAAGATAACGTGTATTAATTTACATTTAAATTCACTATGTAGAGGCTGTGGGCGAATTTGCTGCACCAAACTGTGAGATTTCTCTGTCAGTTGGCGAACTTGAATGCTCAATTCCTTTCTTTGTCTTTGCAAATCGCCGACAAGTTGCTGCATTCGTCGTAATTCCGCTTCCAGCGGTGCGGTCGTGCTCGAAGTGTCTCTCGCGATATTACCGGCATATCTTCTGGACGCTTGCACTTTTTGCCTCAGTACTACTAAATCTTGCTCCAACCTCGCATTTTCGGCTACCGTCTCCTCAAGTTTCTGCAAACCATGTAAAATTCGTTATCCTATCAAAATAAAAATGCGTGATTATAAACAAGGCAATCGCATTGCATGACGAGAATGGCAAATAAACAGCGAACGGCGGAACTGAAAATAAATATTGTGTTATAAATAATGCAAATTACCTGGAAGAATATCGGTTTTACCTGGAAACAATGAATTGAATATTTAATTGGAATAATATAATTATGCGATCGATTCTCTTTATGTAAATATATCACTATGCATTATCTTCGCGATACTGCAAATTTATATTACAAACGGTTAAAAGACAAATTAAAAAAGCTTGAAAAAGAAAGAGAGAGAGATTTATTTATAATTATAAATTTATTTTAATTAATTTTCATAAAAAATGAGATTAATTCTCTCTCTTTTTAAAAGAAATTGTTATCAGCAAAATAATAATAATAATAAAGCATGCTTTCATATATCCGCTTTTAATTACGTTTATAATGTCGAAAAAAATAAAAAAATGAAAAGCAGCGATTAACCGCATTATGAAATTTGAATTGATGCATAATTTATTCTTGTTTTCCGCCAATTCATTTTATATCGCTTTTTAATAACGAATTCGCATGTAGCTCGATCAGAATGTGAGAGAACGAAAAAGAAAACGCGTAGTTAACGGATGTTTCTAAAATTGTCTACCTTTGAATTGTGAGCTAGCAACACCCTCACTCTGCTCAATTCGCGTTCCAACAGAAGTTGCTGCTTCCGGTATCGTTCGGCTTCGGCCAAATTGCTCCTGCTACCTTGCAATTTGTGCCGCAATCCGCCCAAAGCCTTCTCGAGTATTTCCTATGTATTAAATCAGTCATGTATCTAATATGATTTCTATATTTCGATATTAGGACTATTCATCCTTCAGGACTATGTCATCTTTCAGTTTATCATTACGTCTAAAACATATGATTCATTTCAATTTCAGGCGAATAATGATATTAATCGATTCTTCTAAATTATAGATGCAATAATTCAGATAAACGATAATATAATTGGAATTTTTCTTGAATTTAAAGTACTCGAGATACAGAATTGTCTTCAAGAATGCCGCAGAATAAATTTTTTTAAGAGAAAAGAGCTCAGAATTTTTATCTATTAATTAGACATAATAGCTTTATCAATTGTATTATTCTACAGTGTTCTTGAAATTTTTCAAGCAGTTTTAAAGTCCCGGTCATTATTGTTAATGTAGATGTTAATATCAACCTTGTCTTGTTGGAGACTGTGCAGCGTACCAGATTCCTCTTGAAGCAATCGATCGAGTTTGTAGAGCTGCTGCACTTTGGCCTGCAACATAAAAAGGGTACTAAATGAACTAGCAAAGCCTTCAAGTTTCGTTGTTCAAGGAACAAGTAAGCGTAGGTGTAGCGTTTTCGAAACGAATCTCGGAAAAAGAGAGATCCGCCATCGCTAGTCCTAGAACAACGCGTATCTCTGTTCTCTCGATATTTGTCTCTATCTTTGCCTATGAATGAGGCTCTTTCGTGTGTGGAATATATTTTCTGCCTTTTGATCATTTCACTAAGCCTGATATTTTAATCTTATATTCGGCAGCAATATCTTTATCAGTAAAATAATTTTAATTTATTAAAATAACACATTTTGCTGTATTTTTTAATGATTATTTTATATCTCTTCAAAGCTAATTGATTATTAACGATTGTCAAAAAATATATAAAAGATTTTTAGATACTGTTTCCTTAAATAAATACATCTACAAATATTTTATATTTTTTGACAATCTTTAATTTTTACTATAACTTTAGTTAATTTATCTTTGAAGAGACATAAAAAATAATTGCTAGAAAGACAATGCAAGAAAATATGCAATTATATTACATTAAAATTAAATAATAAATTCAACAGAAATATGCAATTTGTTCTATTATATAAAAAAATATTAATAACATTTTTTTTTATTATTCGTCCAAGTTTAGTCACGTGCAGATATCAAAAATTCTCGGGGGTTTCAACGGTAATAGAAGGAAACGAGACGTAAGATACTAACAATAAGTGGACACTGTCCGTAGAGACTCGAGATTCGCCTAGAGAATATATCCCGCGGTAAAGTGAGCTTTTCGTAGAATTTACGAGAAGTCGTAAGTGTCGTCCGAGTTCCGTGTCTCACGAGATTCTGTCTGAAAGTCAGTTCTTAATTTTTGGATGTATGCTTTTTTTCCAATCAGCTTTTCTGTCCATTATGGACTTAGTTTATAACACGCGACAGATTAAGAATTGTCTTTTAGTCAAGAAGATGTCTAACGCGATGCGTGTTACGCTAATAATAAGTGCGGTTTTTAGCACACTTTGCGACAAGAATATAACAACAGAAAATATAAAATAGAAAGTGGAACGCATGAAATATTAAACAACTACATGTTAAATGTCAAACATATTTCATAAATAATAACTGGTGTGCAAAGTTTAAAAGGTAACTAATATTAATTAAAAATATTTTTTTTACACTTTCATTAAAATTGCATATTTTCGCGACACTTTTAAAGAAAATATTTAATATTAAAAAAATAAGAATTGTTTAACTCCAAATAAGCAATAATTTTTCCAGTAGCATAAATTCGAATAAATTAAACTCAGACAACATAAAAAATCCACCTAATATGTTTTAATTAAAGTTAACTAATCACACACCTGTAACTGTCCATGATCGGGACTCAATCTATCCCAATCTCTGCGCTCCTCGGCCAACAATCGTTGCTCTTGTACTCTCTGATTAAATTCCAGACGGTCACGATGATCCCTCGTATTTTCGTGCATGAGATCATGACGAGAACCAGAAACATTGCTGATCCCGTTGGCAGTATTACGATTATATAGAGAGCCTAATTTCACCATATTATCCACGAGATTCACGAGAGGCTTGCTCTTCTCATACTAAAAAGTTTAAAAAAACACAGTTAACGTATTTCTTTTAGATCTTTTTAATCGAATTCTTATACATGTATTAATAAATATAATGTATTAATAATTAATTAAACATGTATAAGAATTCGATTTAATAATTATAGACAAATAATATTAATCAAATATGAAACCGAATTAATAAATAAAGTAATAATTGTTGACAAAAAATTCAATCTGAAGGATTAGATTTGACAGCAGAAATATATAATTAAATTTTTTTTAATCCTTAACATAATTTTCTTAAATTTTCGAAAAACGAGTTATCAGCATCTTCTCTTTACATTATCGAGTCTTTTATTCCGTATCTTTCCGTATCGTGAAAAATTCCATGAATAGTTTCCAAAAATACAAAGTACATATTTCACATGATAAACATATCTCACCTGCTTCTCGAGATCCATTAGGTGTCTCTTGAGTTCCTCGAGTTTTTGAAGATTCTCCAATCGTCTTGGTGTGTCGAGTTCCGCCAGTCTAGCCTGCGATGCAAACAAAATACACGAAACGTTTATCACACTACATTAAAAGCTTCTTCATTCCTCGCGTGCTAATTAATTAATGCATAAGTTTTTGCCAAGCGACTAGTCGCTCCGTGACATTCATTGCAAGCCAAATAATAATGCAACGGACACATAGTTGCGTAGAAAGGCGACCCCAAGTTCGACTCGACTTTCTCCTCGAATCTCGCACGTTACGGGATTACAACATGTATTTATTTACGTTCCATATCTCGTACTAAATGTCTAGTCGTCTGATACTGACACAAACGATCGTATTCTTTATGTTGTAAAAATAAAACTTGCAATTTTTCAATTTAAATATAGAAACAAACGTGTCGCACTTTTTTATTCAATAATCACAAATAAAATGTAATCAAATTTAATCTCTTCCTCAATCCTTTTGAATTTAATCTCTCAAACTCATTTCGTAAACCTCGTTATTCATGCGCGAACATTACGTCGACGATAAAAGAAATAACATCGCTCATACGGGATCACTCATTGTGTCACGTGAATTCGCAATTTGTATCAATTTAATTCAAACACATCCTGAAAGATCTCGTCAAACTGCACGGTCGTCCATCGCAAAGCGAATCATCAGCTTTCTCTTTAATATTAAAGCGGTGATTTAAATAGCAGCGTTTTGCGAGCTCGAGAAACCGACGTATCCTCACTGTCCTCGGACGGGTTAAACGGGCCCCACCATTGTCGTCGTCATCGTCCGGATGGATCATCTAATTACTGTGAAAATTTCGTGCGAGATTGCGCGTATAAAGCTCTCTCTTCGGACCTGCGCCTCGATCTCCATGTGACACGTCTCCATCGCCTTGAGGACCGTCGCGTTCTGACGTCGCAACTGGATCAGCAGCAGCACCAGTTCCTCGTGGGTCCTGCCGAGAAGCTCACCGGCGGAGACGCGCACCAACCCGGACGAACCGCCCTGTGTCACCTGCCTGCCGCCGACGTCCGTTCTCAGGGAACTGTTGGCGTTGCTCTGTCGAGGCATGCAATTGTCTGTTAGCCACACGCGCGAACAATCGCGCAGGTAATCGGACTGTTACACAGGGAATTACGTTACATTGATATCGTGACTGTGAATTTCTCGAGGAATTTCGCCCGACGCGTTAATTAATTACAAAAAGAAAAAAAAAATTCCAAAGAGAAACGACTGGGAGATTACTCTGATCGCGATTATTATTCGCGGAATATATGAACATGCAGATTTGATTGGCATGGTGGAGGAGAAAATGTTATTATCAACAGCGCAAATTAATATATATTAACACCACAATAACTGCATCAATACAAACTCACAGCAATAAGACGTTATATGATTAACTAATGTTCTAAATTCTAAATTACTCGATTCAATGAGATCTTTCAGAATATGCACAATATATTCTCTATTTTACCATTAATATATATTTTCTACCTGCCGGAAATCAATGTTATTATGACAATTTATGATACAATATCTACTAAATTGTATTGCCGGAGAATGGAGTATAGAGAGGAATTAAAAATTACGAGCGTTACACGAGATACACATATATTCGACCATCCGGTTTCGCGAACCGAAACTGATAAAACTATGGAAATTAGCTTTTGCGTGCAACAAATTCCACATAAATGCGGAAAATAGTGAATCCGCGATGAGCCCGAATTAGATACTCTATATTGAAATTTCCGCTGGCGGTTTTATCTCAGTTATGTCTACGAGAGTCTCTGTATAATTTTTCACTGCGAAGAATAGCTCGCTAATAAAGATTGCCATTTAATCGATCTTGTCTTGATTTGTCTGAATTTTGCATTTATTACTCCGCGTATTCCAAAATCGCTACATTTTAATTGCTCCTACGGTTGGATTTGCGGTAGTTTAAGAGGAGAAGCGAGAGAATATACTCGACCTCGTATAATACGGCTGAAAGCCTTGATGAGATGTAAAATGAAATATAAACGCTATATATAAACATTGTCGAAACAATAATTGATATCAAAGCAGTTTTTTATCATTTGAATATTATATGAGATATAGTAAATAATAATAAGATTAATAATAATAATAAATATACGCGCTATCAATTTACAAATAACTGCTCATTCAGCCAAATATTCATCTGCGTTAAACAATGTTATTTATATTCCACGATAATATTTCGACAATATTCCAATTATTAATAAAATCCGAAGATTTAATTTAAACTACAAGAAAGAATATTTCTTATATAAAAGTATTTTTTTAGTTTAAAATTACCATGGATATCGTCGTATTGTACAAGAATCTAAATCGATAACTATTTTTATAATAATTTTTCTCTTACATTTTTTAAATATTTGGTTCAAAAATAACGGTTCAAAAATATGTTTCAAAAATACAATTTCGACGACTTTATTTACATTTCATTTTAAAGCTTCGAGCCAAATTGACGAAATTGATTATATTTCTCGTCCGCCAATTCTTTTTTGCGTCGCAACGATTTTTGAAAGTCATAGAAAATCGGGAAAAAACGAGGCGTACGCCGCATAGTTTTCTATTACTTTCCAATTTTCTAATACGAGACTCTCTTACTAAGAAGACGAGTCGAAGACGACGTAAAAAATTCTCACCGACCTACCAATACAGACAAACGCGAACAGATACAGGTCATGCTAAGGCTCGATGCACGTAATGTTGCGGCAAAGGAAATGGCAGATTTCATTCGGCGAACGGTGCACGAATGAAATTCGAAGCAATCGAAGCATCGATCGATATATATTCTTCGCACAAACGAAAATACACCTTCCTTATTTTAATAGACAGATTCTACAGACTCGTCCGCTTCTCGCATTCCGGAATCTCCGTCAATCTTTGCGCTATCTTCGAGGTCGTGCAATCGTGATCTGTATTCGCAAGATTCCTGCGAGATCGGGAGCATTCCCTTGCGAAAAACGATCGCTCAGCGAATTCCGAATCCGTTTCCACTTCGCACTAAAATACATCAACATGTCCGCACGATAATCGCATCAAAAAGAAAAGGCTCGCTCACACTTGCTTAGAAGAATAATTTTTTATTCAAAAAAATTTTTTAAAAACTTAAATTTTTAATACATCCGAATCACACATACATATCTCGTATTAATATCGATAGATTTTTATTTGTATTTTTTACACTTTTAATTAAGAACTATTAAAATGTATCAAATATAAATATATAACTTTGTGAATAACTAGATATTTCTCTCTTTATGACGTCGATGCAAAAAAATTTGTTTCATCTCGAAAGTGTTCATACAAGCTGAAAAATTCGTTTCACTTCGAAAGTATTCATACAAGTTGAAAAATATTTTATTAATCTACAAGATTAATAAAAAAAATTCATATATGATACTTCATGTCTTTAGATATTTATATTAAAAGCGCGCAAAGTCTTCGGAAGCCGCTACAAATATTCATCCTTTTTAATCTAAATTCCTCAATTTCAAGTAAATCTATGGATACTCGACATCGCGTCTCACCCACGCAAGCAAGCGGCCGTCGCGTCTCAAGCCTTCCATTCCATTCCATTCCATTCCATTCCACCTAACGTTTTACCTGAACCCGTGGAAGTCCCAGCGTCTCACGGAACAGCCAAGAGGGCGAAGAGGAGGATGCGGAGGAGGGGATGCTCCAGTTTGCGTAGAAAATGAAGAAATTTCCACCGCAAGCTCGCGTATCGCGTCCAAGAGACGAGCGGGATGGCGCGGGTCGAGTGTCGCGGAGGAGCGCGAGGAGGTCTCGGACAGACTGGCGTCGTGCCCGGGTCCGATCGGCTTCGCCGACCGGCCGGCTGCATAGTGTGTGCATCGCCGCCTTGCCGGGTTCGTCCGATGCTTCATGTTTTGTACCTTTTGCCCCCCGAAGGGCCCCGACCGCCCCTCGACCACACGCGGTATGCTCGCCGACAAAAGTTCCGAGCTGCTGCTGCTGCCTCTTCTTCTTCTCCCTGCGTCCTTCCTCGCTGCGACGCTTTTATTCGCGGCCGTTTTCCTCTATCGACGTTCTACGCTTCGCCAGGACGACGACGAGGAATCCACGAATCCAGATTCATGCGGTAATGGATATCGTATCTCCCGCGGGAATATTACGCGGTTCGCAAGAGCCAGGGTATTGGTTTACGAAGACGACCAGCGGTCCAAGATGGATTGTGGATGAGAAGAAACAACGTTTTACGAGAGACAAGTATTTTTAGGAGTAATACGAGCGCCAGAATGCGGTTGGTCGATAAAGATTAAGATTTGAAACTCGAGACGCGAATAAATTGAATCTTCCAGCTCGTTCTATTTATTTCTGCTGTTGTTAAAAACTGAAGCTCGAGCTGAAGATGTAACAGTTCGAGACAACGGCTTGTTTCGCTTCACATTGAATTTTTGATCTTGCACATGATAATTAACATTACACGAATATCTTATTGTAATATCGAAGCTATTTTTTAACGCGTGCAATAAGAGATTTTCTTTCTAAAAACTAAAATAAATAAAAAGTTTAATTAATATATAAGAGAATGAAGGCTATGCCGTCTATTATAAATAGAGAGATCCAGTGTGTACGAAGCTTAAGGTCCGTTTGCAATTTCTTGGCATGGTGCCCTTGCTGACCGGTGCTGACCGTATGCAGGATCGACCCTGGACCCTGTGTTTCTCTTTTTCTCCATCGTCTCTCCATTCCTCTTTTCGCTCCTTCTCTCCCTCCCTTTCTCTCTCTCTCTCTCTCTCTCTTTCTCGTTCACTCCCTCTTCGTCCTGGTCCTCTTGCCGCCCTTCACCGCTGTCTATTGTACGTAATGGCGCCAGGACGACGACACTTGAATCGCTACTTTCTTGCCTCCTCGTATACCGCGCGTTTCAGATAAATTCTCCTTAATTCGTGTTAAAAAAAACGAACAAGTTTTCCTCCAAATTTTCGTCCGCGAAATGAAAAATCCGACTCTTGATCGCGGTCACAGTTGAGTATTCGCGATGAAATCGTCTCCGAAGAATGCTGTCTAACAGGATTGTTTGTAGCGCAAACTCCTCGAGCCGTGCTTAGAATTTTACGATCGTCCGACGTTATACTTGTTGCATACTAAAGAAGCGATTGCGAGAAGTCAAAGATCCACGCGCGTGGGGCTTTAATTGCATAGCTCCATTACATTCATCGCTATTTTAGGTGCGATCGCGAGAATAAATGTAGAAATCCTCGTTAGAGTTTCGCTTGGATTCCAAATTGTGTATTTATTTATCCCACAATCGTAATCTATTCCGCATAATAATGAAATGATAATCATGAACCATATGCATTCACGCTCGAATATATATGACGCAACTTAATAACGATTTTATTCATAAATTATGAGATACTCATCGGCCGTAGTTTGCCAGAAATATTTTCCGCTTTGAAGAGTCAAAGCATTTGAATGGAAATTTGTTTCGCGAATTTATTGTACGCGATCCGATATTATCGATATCACATTGACGTCGAATACATATGTACGGCTCGTGTGTATAATATATACGAAAGTGTTATATTCTATCTCTCTCTCTTTATCTCTCTCTTTCTCGGCAACATTTTAATTAATTGAGCTAATGGAATTTACATGCTGCGATGATAATATGCAGGCTACGCCGTGTCAATAAAACAGACATGTGTATATGTTTGCGTGACAGGGACAAAAGAGACAATTATAGATAAAGCAGCAAAACGACAAACGGTCGATCGTGCAACAATCTGCGGGAGAATTCGCCGTTCGATCCCAGTAATTCGACCTCGGAACGCGGCAATATGCGTACTCTGGCATTATATTGTACAAATCAGGAGGTTTTTACGAGTTTTTTGCATCGCGCAAACGATACATTTTTCGTCGCGCAAACTAATTATAACGCATACATAATGTATTTTTCGAGAGACGAGAGTTGGAAGGAGAGATATTGCGCGAAAACATCAGCCTAGGTTCGCACTCAGAAAAAAATCTGGTTATATTAATTAGAAATTTGGTAGATTCAACTAATATGTTTAAAAAATGGGCAAATCAGAATTTTAGGAAATCAGATGAGTATTTTTATGATCAATTTTTTCCTGTTAAATTTACTAAATTTTCCTGGTAATAATACCAAATTTACAAAAAAATAGTATCACTGTGTCTATATTTACTTGATACAGCAAAAAGTTTTATAGATTCAATTAGAAAATATTAATCAAATTCTTAGAGTAAAATCTATTAAATGTTCTAGTTATAAAAAGTCTTATCATGATAACTGCACTGAGAAAAAATTTGATTATATTAATTAGAAATCTGATAGATTCAACCAATATATTTGTTAAAAAATGAGCGAATCAGAATTTCAGGAATTACCAGATGAGTATTTTTATGATCAATTTTTTCCTGTTAAATTTACTAAATTTTCCTGGTAATAATACCAAATTTACAAAAAAATAGTATCACTGTGTCTATATTTACTTGATACAGCAAAAAGTTTTATAGATTCAATTAAAAAATATTAATCAAATCCTTAGAGTAAAGTCTATTAAACGTTCTAATTATAAAAATCGAGTCTTGAAAACTAGAAATTCTGCTTGATTTAATCATAAATGCCTTCTATCAGACACGTCTTGTTGATACAATCAAATCTTTCTCAGGGCGCAAATCTGCTTGCGAGAAGCAGGTCGTGGATTTTCTTGTGAAATTAAATCGCGAGTGCGCTATCGCTAAACACGTACGATACTTTTATTACGAAACGCATTCTCTCCGGTTATAAATTTACAGTCTGCGGTGACCGATCATAATTCTCGCGCGCAATGGTTGCACGATCGATGCCGCGAATGTGAAATGCGCGAATCTCCTCTCTCCATCCATCCATGCTTTCTGCCATGCCAATCGAATCGCAAATGGGCCTCGCGCCAAGGCGTTAATAAATAAAGACAACTCATGTTCGCTCACCCTTTTATGCAGCAGTTCGTTGCAATCCGCGCGCATCCGTTGCTGCTGATTTTGTCTCTGACTCGTCGCCGTCGTTGTACCTCCTCGATCGACTTCCCTGCCGATCGAGCTCATCATTTTCCTCTCGCCTGCGAATAGAAAGAAAGATTAAAGTTACGATCCTCCTCGAGATACGACGTTTCTTGCGTCAGAGAAAGCCGTTCGCAGGAAACGAAGCTCAGAGGAAGTCGCGTATTTCTGAGAGTTTCGTAACGAGCGAAAGGATATACGAGGCCAGAATTGTAGGAATTGTTGATATTCTTAAGGATTTCTTTTTCTCTGCTCGCGGGCTTGGACTCGAGCGAAAAAATTGTAATAACGAACGAGCAAATTGACTTTCTCCTTAATCACGATGATAGTCGTTTGTACTCGAGCTTCAAAGCGTCAGAACTGCCGGAACAATTTCCTCTTTCATTATATTCGTTACATATTCGAGATTTCGCAGACATTATGGAGCATTTTCAGCCACAAGTTTCAAAATTGAAACTTTATTTTCTTTTCAAATTAACATTCTAACTCTTTGGCGATTGTAAAGATAAAGATTATAGACTAACTTTTGCTGAAAATTAAAACGAGAGATTGTATGCAAGAAAAATCATTAAAGCTAACTTGTTATTTTCTTATTTCAAAGAATTATTGAGTTTTGAAACAATTATTATATATTTTTGTTCTGAAAGTCCGGCTAGTCATGGCTAGATTAAACGACGATGAAATCTGAAATGCTCTAAATCGTATGCCTGCAAAAATATTCCGCAATGACTGCAATCATTGCACATTGTAAACTGGAAAAGCACAGACTTTTGTCTAACGCAGAATATTGCGCACAACTATTGTACATGTACAACTGAATTCTACGACATACCGAGAAAATTCTTGGTGAACCATGGCATTTACGTTGCAAGAGAGAGAGACATTTCCTCTTGAGAATAGCATTTGCCAAGAGCTATCTTCCACATCTGTGCTCGCACACGCTAAAGCTATTTTTACAATTTTCTTAATATTACCATCGGTGCCAAAATATTACAATTTCTTGGATTTAGCTTTCTCAGAAATTAGAAAAAATTTAATTAAAATTATACGAGTCAAATTTATTTAAAATATCCATCTTGCGTTTTAGAAACAGGAATCCTACAGGGAGAATTACGAATTTTTACTTTTATTGAGCAGATGCTACGTGATATTCATGTAATATTACATAATCTCAGTCTGTATGTTTTATCGAAGCTGATATCGATTATACCTATCTTGGCGTAGTCGGATAGAGCATCGAAAGTACATGGGATTTCCATTATTTCGCGTTATGCATTAGACAGCGAGCGGTATATACATTTTACCGAAACAATGCTGCACAAGGGATCCTCGAATAATTAACTCGACCGTTCGCTAAAATTCTCAAACTAAATTTATATCCTTTTTAGACAGTTCGGCAATTTCGCAATTCAGAGCAGATGCTAAATCGCCGCTTAATCTCGTGAGTGTTAATCGTTCACATCTGAAAGCGAGGTTCTGTTCATCACTCTTAAGTTTGCTTGAACTGAATATTCCAGACAAATCGGATTAGTTCAACTTTGAATATTCAGAAATGAATATTTGCCATTGTAACTAAGAAAATGTAGCAAAAAAAATTAGTTTTATCGATTATTCATATTATATTTTTTTAAATTCAATTTATAAGTATTATTGAGTAGAAGTTTATTTTCGAAAGATTGACGATCATTGACGATCATTGTAACATTTTTCCAATATATGCATTCCATAAATTTATACTGAAGAAGAAACAGAATTATTATTTGAAAAATTGTAGAAAGAATACCTTGAATATCTTGAATACCTTGAAAAATTTTGATTAATTAGCGCGCTAGAAAGCTATTAATTCCGCATAACATAGAGTATCTTGTACGTTGATCATCATTTCGTGCACAATATAGACATTGTATGCTCCGGTATTGTTTCCTACCAACATTATTAATTAATGTTTATTAACGATACATTTTTTACATACTTTATACGGAAAGACAATTCGAACGATTTTCCAACTATTTTCCGATAAATTTGCCATCGCAAAAGTTATTCTAACTCGTATTACCAACAATATATTAATTGCGCCTTAACTATCTTTGAGTCCGCGAGAAAAGCTAAAGTTTCTCTTTCATAAAGCCGGATTTCCCAGATCGACAAAGTTGCCAGAGGCGATTAATAGCTTCGCTGGTCCATAGGGAGTGAGATTCTCTATGAAAATCGGGAAAGTATCGGAGGACGGTACAAATAAATTACAGATTCTCTGTCACAAAAGCAGAGAGGAGAACTTACTTGGGCTGTGCACGTGTATTTCGCTATCGCTGGGACTGGAGACACGATGATCGTTTAACGAAGCGACCCGCAAGTGCCCGACCGGACTGATCAATCGTTGAGTGGAATGACCGCTCGGTGACGCTAACCTCAGGTCCCTCATCTCGTTCCCGGTAACCCTGAAATTTGACGAGCAGGTCAATGTGAATCGATTCGTGGAAGGCCGCTCGAAATGACGCCATAAAACGTTCTAGAAAAAAAATATAAGGATTAAGAGAAAGAGGATTAAGTTCTTAAAATTGAGAAAGGGCGCTTTGTGAGATAGTGGCTCCCAAATCATGCCCTGGGAAGTTTAAACTTTTTCTGCGAATCGTCGCTAATTCAGAGTTATCGAGTACGTCAAATAGATATTGAAAATTTCCGAATTCATATTTCGCGATTCTCATGAGTAATATTTCTCAAGAGTAATATTTTCTAACGCATACGTCGTTATAATATTTTAAAAACTTGCTAATTGTGGAAAAATTATGAATGAAAATAGAATTAAGATAATATGGTTTAATTTAACAAACATAATAATAGAGCAACCTTGAGAATGGTTTCGATTACGAGATCGCACTGTCCTTCGCGCGAGTTTGCTTTAATTGGTACAATTGCATATTACATAAGCTCGGCTATTTGGTTCCATCAGTTGTCAAGAACATACCGGAAATTTTAATAGATTGTGCATTTCATACTAAAATTACGACACATTGTTATTTGCGTAAACAACAACGAGTAATTAAACAACGACTATATAAACGCAAGATAATGAGTTGCAGTTAAATAAGGTAGATAGAGAAAGAGAGCTAATCATTTAGATGAAAGCATGCACTATGAACTTTTACGACGATTAACTCATTTCCACATTTTGACGTACAAGCCAAGCGATTTTATAACAGCCATAAAAAAAAGATAAATGTGAGAGGCTGAAATATCTTCAACGTGTGATTACGCGATACTAGAATCATTTTGAACCAAATTTTTTCAAATCCACACTGAGAAAATAATCTGGTTGCATTAATTAAAAGTCGTAGATTCAACCAATATGTCTGTTGAAAAATGGACGAACCAGAATTTTTGTAGGAATTACTAGATGAATCTGATTAATTTCTTCCTGTTAAATTTACTAAATTTTCTGGTTAATAATATTAAACTCACCAACACCAAGTTGTCTAAAATTTTTTCCATCTAATCTCAAAAGTATGTTTAATATTTTGAATTCCAACAAGATTATTGAATAAATCCAATTCAGATTATTGAATAAATTATTTTAAATTCAGTTTGTTGGAAATTAAACTGATAAACAGTGATGCAAGAAGAGGATGCAGTTCAAACACACAATCAGAGAGCTAATCTCTTTTTGTCACTACTGCTCGTAAAAGAAAAAAAAATATACTTTAGATTTAATATCAATACTAGTTCTTTATATACATTTTGTGGCAAATATTAAATACGAGTTAAGAGTGGCAAGTAAAGAAATTAATGTAACAAGAAATTTTATAGATCCAACCAGAAAATACTAATCAAATTCTTATAGTAAAATCTATTAAACGTTCTAAAAGTTATAAAAAAATCAAGTCTTATCATGATAACTAGAAATTCTTGTTTGATTTAATCAAAATGCCTTCAATCATATACGTCTTATTGGTACAATCAAACGATTTTTCTCAGTGCAACACCTACAAAGTATCGACATTTAACTGCTTGTTCCGTAATATTCCTATCTAGTCACCATCTCTCAAAGTAGCTAAACCGAGCAACTCGCGAAACCCAACTAGACTGGTCTCCGCGTTCGCTAATAAGTTTCCTTATTACAGAGCTTGACAGGAATAGCGGTTTAATTATGGCGCGTCCCGAAACTTTGCTGTACAAATACCGATAAAGAGGGAAGGTTGCGTCTACTTACATGCCGGGACCCTTGACGATGTCGCCGTTGCTGACGGCCCTCAGCATCTGGGCGGAGGTCTCGCTATCCAGTTGCCTCATAGATGGTTGCTGCTGTGGAGTCGAGCGATGGAGCGGAAGCGGCGGCTGCCGATGTCCGCTACCGGCGTTGCTTCTCGGTAACGGAAGAGTGGACACCGCCGTCGGTGGTTGAGTCAACGTTCTTTGAGGCAGATGAGACGTGCTGACGGCCCTAGGCGGAAGTGGATCTCTTCCTATCACGGATCCCGAGCCGGACGCTGCGAGAAAAAAATGTTCACGCTTGCGAAAATTGCGTCTTCAATTCTGCATCTTCTCTTCGAAGACACGTGGAGGTATCTAAATTTATAGTCGTGAGATAATATTAAAACATGTGGCGATTCAATTATTCACATGTATGCATTTTTATCTGCAATTTCTTAAAAAAGTCATAGATTAATATACGAAAATGTCGAGGCTTTTAATAGTTTTCAAATGAGAAAAGTTTAAAGATTACGATTTTTAATGAAATTCTTGAATATTTTCACAATAATTTCACCAATATCAAAAGCATTCGATTCATGGAAGCATCTTTATTAGCCATTTTGCCACCCCTGAGCGAAATTAGCCCTGTCATTCGTGATCTTTAAACTTTTCCCATTTGAAAACTATTACAGCTTCGACATTTTCATATTAGAATTTTCATCTTAAAATGTTACAAAGATTTTGATTAAAATATTTATCGCGAATTTAGCAACGTCTTATATAAGCATAATCAACAAATATAAAATTTTATATTTGTAGGGGAAAAGTTTAAAGATCACGAATGACAGGGCTAGTTTCGCTCAGGCGAAATGGCTAATAGTAAAGATGCTTCCATGAATCGAATGCTTTTGATATTGGTGAAATTATTGTGAAAATATTCAAGAATTTCATTAAAAATCGTAATCTTTAAACTTTTCCCATTTGAAAACTATTAAAAGCCTCGACATTTTCGTATTAGAATTTTCGTCTTAAAATGTTACAAAGAATCTGTCATTAAAATATTTATCGCGAATTTAGGAACATCCTGTATATTTAATGCAATTTTTCCAAGTCTTATTAATTCTTCAAAATTGTAAATTTTTATACAAATTATACTTATAATAATTGAACTTTACGCATGCGGAGAACATAAGCGTTTTCTAGATCGCGACGAATCGGTAATCGAGTCTGTTCAGGAAATTGTTTGTCTCGCTTGAACAGAAAGGATTGGAAAAATATATGAGAGATCAGAATGGATATTGAATCGAATAAGAGTCTTTCGTAGATCGTAGTTCGCTCTTGGCGAATCAGCCGTTACGAATTAACGATATGTACGCTTCGTTAAGATTTTACGATTATTTAAGTTCGAGTCGAACCAAATGCACCGAGAGATTCGCACAGCAGAGTACAGTTAGTATCAAATTGAATTCACATAGACTATTTCTAAAATAATGATTCTTTGCATCGCGATAAAAAAATGTTAAAACTTATCAATATCTATAAAAATAATTGAATAAAAAAAATTTAATTTTGATATTCGCTTCTTCGCAATATTACTCCGTAAATTTTATATAGTAAATTTTATATAATTTTGAATTTTATCTCAACTTTATATTTTTCATGTTTTAATCCGAAACAAAATAAATTTAAATGTATGAAATAATCTTCATTCTAGGTCCAAATTCAATCGAGTCTCACGCTAGCAGATTCCTCCGGATCAATTGCCGGATCCGTTATGGGAATAGTATATGGGGAGCAGAATAGACAGAACGGGAGATAGAACGGAAGCGCACAATGCTTGGGAGCGATGGTGAACCATCGCGTTTGAAAACAGACCGACGAGACGGAGCGAGGGGAAGAGAAGGAAAGGACAATTTATCGGGCGCAATTAAGTCAACGGTCGAAAGCAGGCCAGCGCGGTTACGCAAAGCTCCGGATTGCGCTTACGCTAGAGACAGGCTCCACGTTACGCATCGAGCCGGTTGCGATTCCCTTTTTTCTCTCGCGTCGCCTCGTAACGGGCAGGTGTCTAACGAGATGTTTGCGCGAACAGGTTTTCCGGAATAGATGCTGGAAATCAAACGGTGGCAAGTCGATCGTCGATCGTGGATGAAAATCGGCGGCAATCGCCCGGAATTGGATCGATGCGGAATGCGGATCGGGAATCATCCCGCGAAGAGATTCGCGACGCGCTACATCCGCGTTTACCGCGTTTTCCGTCGATCGGAATCGTAATATCTGTCGCGCGGCTTTGCGATTGTTCACGCTTAAACTGGCATTCACGCTCAAACTGACGTTGGGAATGCAAACGACTCGGCGCGATGCCATATGGGCGCAGCAGGGAACTCCTCTCTCGTACTTTACGCATAATAGGCGGTATTCAATCTGCAAAATGTATGGACCGCGATAACGCGCAGCCTCTCATCCTCTCTCTCTCTCCTCTTCTCATCCGTACATGTACGTGATAAAGACATCGCGTTCGTTGAAATTTCATTCTCCCGATTGAATCATGTTTTAATTAAAATACAGTCTTTTTATATTTGTCGAAGCGCAAACTTTTAATCTAGTTTACGCAGAAACAGAAATATGTGAAAGTTTTTAAATATATAATGCATCCTGCGTTATATATATAATTCCTGCGTTTGTTTGAAATCAAAGATGATTCCCTTCATTTATGAGTTCTCGAAAATAAATCTCGGTACGATATTTATAGAGTTTGCCATCTTACCTGTCACGATCTCGGCTATGCAATTGAGAAATTCATGAGCAATAAAGTTGAAATGAGGATCTTATTATGCATCAAATATTACGTAATGTAATAACTTTATTAACGAGAAAAGCGTCAGAACGATAAAGGATTTCAGAAGAGAGTGTCTGTAAAAATAATCAATGAGTAAACGAGAAAATCCGTGGACTTTGGAGAAATTATAACTGATTGTTCTCTTGTAATTTTGTTCCATGATACTCCGCGAGTTAGTTTCTCTTTAAAATTATTTTTATCGCAATTCTATTTTAACACACTTTGATGGAATTATCTTGTAGCAACAATTAATTTAATATTTTTTACATATGAATATTAGACGATATATTTCAAATTTTGCATCGCGTGTATTCTTATATCTAGGTATTTCTTCGGCAATATTTATGTACATACCATGTAACATTTTTCTTTTTTATCAGACGCGCCAAGTTTCTTCGTAAACTTTTCAATTCAGTCCGTGAAACTCGAACTCGCGAGGACGCTCTCTGCGTAATATTGTATTATATACTGACTGACCATGGACAATCGGACAGGTATGTGACTGCGGAGATGCGGAATGCGTGACGACGTATCCGGGATGCCAGTGATTTGCGTGAATTCATCATCGCAGATTCGTGCACGCGAACAGGTTGACTTTACGAGATACATATCGATAACCAAGTCGCGACATGTGTCGCGCGATTCGATTAAGATTCGACTTCTTCCTTGTTTTCTTTGCGCAATCGTGTTTCCAGTTTCTTGGCTTTCGCGATCGGAATGCGGATGATCAACCGATTGCCATCGTCAGCGATTTCAATGAGTCTTGCGCATCCATCAAAGGATGCGCAATGTAAATTAATTTTAATCAATTCTTCTTTTTTTCAGATTTAGCTGCGTTATCTTAGTTACACACATGAATAAATATGATAAAAATAATTTTATTATATATATCTCTTTCTGACATATTTATAAAATATTTCTCGAATATATAATATTTCCAATTATTTGAAGCCAATCAATTTCTTTTAATTTTGCGTTATTTTAAAGTTCAAATTCAAAAATCTTTTCCGATTAGAATCGGCGATCAAAATGACTGCAATTTTTATTTGGAAATTTTAACAGTAAAATATCACTAATGCGATTATTATTCTATTGACGCAAATTCGATAAAAAATTTTTAAAGAATTTTATATTTTATATTAGAATATCTCTTTTTAAAAAGATTTCCCCCTCTAGTTCTTTTCTTAAATATAATACTAGCGTTTTTTTCTTTTTATTTTATATTTTATAATATAATTGCGAAAGTTTTGATCCAAAATTAAATTATATTTGAAAATTACATTCAAATTAAATTATATATTTCGAACTATTCTCGTGCGATGAGAGTTGTAGTCATTCGGAATATTCAACAATGTGCGCAACATCGAAAATATATAGATAATCCGAAACAAGAGAGGAGAGAAATAATTTATAATAGATATTTGTGCAATCGATCATTGATAATCCTTGTACCAAACATTTCACAGTTCTCGCGAACGTAATTAAATCTATAGAATATAGTGAACAATGCGATAAAACTTAATGTATGTGTCGGTTGAACGATTGCAAAAGTCGCACGGGAAACATTAGACAGTATAACGGATTGAATCGCCTAATTTCACTGTTTTAGAAGAACGGACCTCGCGTTTCGCGGCATTATAAATTTGCAATATGAGAAAATTGTGCAAATTTCGTGTGATTTAATTAAGTCAGATGGAATTTATATGAATTACAATTACCGAATTTAGCGCAAAATTTCACCGCGAATTATACACAGTTTTGAGAAAGAATCGGAATCAAAAGAATTCAAGGCAACGATTTCATCTCTCGCGTTTTGCACGTAAATATAGGTGTGCCACTTGGCATCGAGCGCAGAAGAGATCAAGGTGCGCAAGCAAACGAGAGCCGTTATTCGCACGCATACGGGGTGTCCGCGAATTTTCAGGTACGCTTCGAATCGCGACAAATCTCTCGTCTCTTTTCATCTTCATTATAATATTATAAATTACTACAAATTATATGAATCATAGATATGAGACGAGACGATTTCGCGAAGCGTTTCGAATTGAAAGGGAGTCTAAGCTACGAAATTGCGCTTTCCCGCGGTAGAAAGGGAAAAGCGGGATAATAAGGGCGTTTCATGGAATCTCCGGCTGTGCGAAATGCACGGGGATTAAAGCGGAGGTTGTTCACCCCGAATGTTCATCCCAAAAGGCGACAAGGGGAAGAACGGGGATTGGAGGGCTTTCTATGGGGATTTAATGGCTGGCGTCGCGACGTCGAAAGAGGCGTCAAAGGGTCGGCGAAGCGACGATGAACGGATCCGGAAGGGCGCGGATATCGTCTTCCCGGATCGAGTCTGGCTTTGAATCGCTCGGGGGGAATTATGGGAAAAGGATGGTTCCTTCATTCGACAGCGATTAATGAAATTCGCGAAACCTTGCAATAATTGATGAAAAAACATGACGAGTGGATGACGGTTTGATTTGTAATTAAATTTATAGATTTATTTGGATAAGCCATGTTTGGCTTTTACGTTATTTCCAAATGACATATCTATCAGCAATTTCCGTTAATCTAAATATCAGATATATCTCGGCAATTAATCCAATTACCTAATCTAAATTCATCGATTATTTAATAAATTATAAATTCGCTTTGCGAATTATACTTGAATATTTCTCCTCACGGTAAAAAACATTTTGTATTTCTGTTGAAATTTTCTCGTGTAAAAATTTTTGTGTTAAATTTTTAACATACTCTTATGTTAATGTAACATATCGTTGCGTTATTTTGACATTTCTGCGTTGAGTTAATATTCACCGTTTCTAAGAGTTAAAATAACACAATTAATATGTAAATGCACGAATTCTTGATGAAATAAGTTATATGTTAAAATGAACAGATAAGTTGTGTTATTTTTCTCTCTATAACAGTTTCCATATGTTAAATCGACATATCTCTTCTGTTATTTATCATAAAAATGTAAGAATAACATTTTCTTTTAAATAAATTTAACATTATAAATATGTTAATTTAACATAAACTTTATTTCCAGATAAAATTTAAGTGTTACACTTTTTTGTTAATTTTTAAACATATTACTTGTGTTATTTATTTACATACTTGCCTTCTGTTAAATTAACATTAAAATTAGAGTGGATAAATTGGGACATGTGAAATATGTTAAATTTAACACAAAATTTTTTACTGTGCTGGAATAATTTTCAACTTTTTTATATTTAAGCTTATTCTAGGGTAATCTATAATTCCCGACAGAATTCGAGATTGCTATTTATCTATGTACCGTATATCTTTATATTTATGCATATGCATTTCTGTATTTTAATATTTCAGATATATTTCCTGAATACGACACGTAAGTTAAAAAATAGAGAAAAAATTCTCTTCTAAACTATATATATATAGATGAAGAAAACTTGAAGGATGGCTTTGCGTGAGGCAAGCCTGACAAGATTGTCTACCGTTCGACTCTCTTATCACGTTGGATCGCTCGACGGTGAAGGTAAGCGAGCGTGCGCGTATCTGGAAGGATGCTGGATAAGCAAACAGAAATAGATCGTGGCGACGGCGGGAATGCACTCCAACGGTCATTTGTATCGTCCTCGACCTGTTGCTGTTACGGTCGGACAAGGGTGTTGATTTTTTTTTTTTCTTCCCCGACGTAGCCGACTGGACCGTTACCTTCGCGCGCGCGGCCGTCCTCCTCTCGTTTTCCCGCCGTTATTACGACAGAATGGAAAAAGAAGGACGAAGAAACGACAATCTAGTGTGTGCCCGGGTGTAATAAATATTTCACACCCCCGTGGAATTTCTCGAGCGCGCGCTTGTTTCCTCGCGGCACTTTATCCGCATCCCGCGCGATATCCTCGCCGCAACATATATAAAATAGAATCGTACCGTCATACGTCTCCGTTAGAGCACTGCCGTGAAAAAAAGTAACGAACTGAAATGAAAAGAAACATCGAGTTTCATTGTGAAATATTTATCTGAAAAATTTCCGACGTAATAATGTACTTATTTACTCGGATTCGATTTTAATTAAATTTAAGAAGAAATGCATTAGAAATAAATTGGCAATTACACAAGGAAAAGTATCTTTTGGTAGCGTTCGTCACATTCTATTTATTACGGCTAGGCTTATTTTCATCTTGTCAAATACCTGGTATAGCCATTATTTTATGATTAGAAAGTAGAGAAAATTTTCATTAGTTTCTCCAATCCCCAGGATATTGACTGCACAATATCATTTAATCAAATGAGATTTTGTCAACTTATTTTACATTAATCATTATGATTTCACCAATAATGACTTGTCGCGCGAAATGACTCGCATTTGCCTCTAAACAAAGGGAAGATATACCGATAAGCCAATAAGAATAAATGAATATATCTTGTCCGCAGAGAAACAATTTAGTAAAACTCGCGGATTAATCGCGTTGCTGAATAGCGCAACTATCGCAAACTTGATTTGCCGCAACGTGATTCCCGGAGCGGATTCATCTCCCGCGTCGGAACCACTCGCCGTCCTCGTCTTTCCAAGCTCCGCCGCAATCTTGCCACTATGATTATGGTAGCAAGTGGCCACACTATGGCTACAGGCACGAGCGTCGACTCGACGCCGAGTAACGGGATCTGTAGTGATCAAGTAGGTCAAACGACTCGGTATCGTCGCTTTGTCTCTTCGACCGAGTACCTCAAGGTTCGAGACACATCGTGAACTTTAAACGAAGCACGTGTACGCGAGCTGACTGAGAATTTACTTTATTAACAGGCATGTAATGCGAACGACGACCTTTTTTGTACGTCAATAGAGAACGTGAATACGAGATGTAATGGTGGAATAAAGCGCGTGTGTTCTGAATTAAAAATAACTCGTCGAGCCAGCGGACGATTGTCGCAATTGTCGATAACACCGACCCCATATCGCTCTAATAAAGACGAGAGTTGATGTTATTAAATGCCATTTAAGATATTTCTTCGGAAAACTGGCATCAAATCTCTATCTAAATTCCATCGAGGATGGTATGAAATTAACATTGTAACTCACTACCTAGATTTTGCAATAGATATTAGTTTTCTTTGGTTTGCGCAAAAATGCTTGCGAGTTAACGCGAATAGAAATTAAGATCGCGATAGGAAGTTGTTGTAAGAAAATCATTCTAGTAGAAGGGACTTGGAATTATACAGCCGGGAGCTGTCTAATGACGCTTTTTGCCGACAGCGTAAACTCAAAGCGCAAAAATTGTCGCCCAAGGGATCGACGCATTTTCGAGTTAAGGGCGTCCTTTACAATTTTATGAACGGGTCGCAAAAGGTCGTTAACTGATGGACGACCGGAAGGTAACGCGCGTCATGGCTGTCGATCGATAAAGTTCAGTTTTAGCCTTTTCTCGTCGACGCGCGGTCTCCGAGTTTCAATGAGAGAACTCGGGGGGGTGGAATTAAATATCGCCATTTTCTTCACGATGACTATTAAAGCGGAAGGTATAATAATCGCCAAGAAACGTGGAATAAATGGTGTGTTACGGTCCGCTAATTCCAAGACCAATCATCTCCATCTCTTATCGAGGACACGAAGAGATATTTTTGCCACGCGAAGGTTAACCGCCCAAGCGGAAATGTAATTTAGCATAGCGATGAACGCGTCGATATATCCGTTAGCGATCCAGTTAACGATCGCGTGGAAAAAAGGGACTACGTCGACAAACGTGAAATCTAATACGAGTGATTCAACAAACTGGGCCGTTGGCTTTTTCCTCGTGTTTCGATGTTGTTGCGGACAACTTCTTATCGTTTCTCAATTTCCCGGTCTCTCCGACATCGCGATCAGAGGATGTCAGGTGCAAATACGTCTTCCTGTCGCCCACGTCCGCAAAATTGTGTCACCGGTTTTTTATCTCCAAGTCTTTCGATGAAAATAGATGCTAAAGATATTCTTATATAATTGCATCTTACATAGAAAACATTAGAAAATTTCAGATTTATATTTCCAATTTCCGCGATAATTGCCGACACCATGCAAGGATCGGACGCGAGTGATTAAAATAACGGTACACGAAGAAAAATCGCGCGTTCTGCATCGCTGTTTAAATTCTACCGCATTAATGGTTCGCGTGTTCACAGCCCAATTGACATGCTCGGCAAAAAGATTCCGTCGCGTGGCCACCTATTCATCAGTGACATATCTTCTTTCAGATGTTTCAGATGTTGGCAACAATCGTCCAAGGTAAAAACTGGAAACGGGACACGATAAATATCATGTTGCTTTAAAGTGGATAAAGTTGAAATATTTGCTGAAGCGATCGACAAAACATTTATTTCTTTCTCTTTTTCTCTCTCTCTCTTTCTGCTAACACTCGAGGAATGAAAAATATTGAAAATGTAGTTTTGCCGAATTTAATCCCATCGAAATAATCCGATGGTAGCATCTTTTTTGTTCTTAAATTAAGAATAATTTAAAAATGACATGAAAAAATAATTTGCTAGAATTAATCATACTGAGTGCTTTTTTTAAAAATTATGTATTATCAAATTGATGCGATCAAGTATTTATCGATTGAAAATAGCCACCGTTACTTTCGTTCTCGTCGTCAAATGAGGTCAATTAAGAAAGAATGCATATCACTTTAAACTGAAAATAATATTAAAACTTGATTTATAATAAATGTATGATTTTAAACGTGAAATAAAGCTGCAAGCTTTGCGAAAGATTTAATCAAATATTTCAATAGATGGAAAAAATTTCTAGTTGGAGTAATGATCTTCACCTAAAGGTGTCCAAATTATTTAGATATGCGAAAAGATAGGCAGAAATCACCCGGACGTGAAAAATATTCCGTCAAGTTCCTAGATACAAGCAGATAGCGCAGGTCGTTAAGCCAAATATTTACCTATATCGATCTATAAATACTCGACAACTGAATTTAACGACGATAGACGCGATATCGAGGGTTAACACGGAGTCTTGACACGTGTGTCCTCGCGTACGACAGTCGCCGCGATTCAATGATCGAAAGTGCCGGTACTCGAGTAACGGTACTCGGCGAGAGGAATGCTCCCTACGTATCGGGAAGGATCAGCGCGGATAAACGACCCGGACTCGTTCGGAGCCCGCGAATGAGGGCTTCGAAATGTATCCCCATCCAATAACTCGGTAGTCCTGGCTACGATCTTGTCACGACGATCGATATCATCGCTCAACGATAATTCTGATGGTGTTTCAGAGAGTTTCGAGAAACCGAAAATATCTTGTATCCCGACGTGTCGTTTCTTTTCGAAAAATCGAGGAAAACTCTCCTCCGATAATATTGAGGATTCCGAAGATTCAAGGAACTCCAACTTCGAAATTAAAAGCTTTCGGGAGAGAGACAGAATGTTCCGCTGTTGAACGGAACGCGATTAACATTTTGGTCTCTCGACGTTTTCTTTCTCGGGCTCTCATCCGCGGAAAGAAACCACTCTGTTGCGCGCGCGACCCTGATTTGCGTCACCTCGTGAATTATTCTTAGACTCCAATTTATACGCGCGGGCACCTTTAACTTCTCGCGGATTAACGGCTTGCCGCCCCTTGTCTCTTGCCGCACCTCGTCTGGTGATTTAATCGAAGTTCGCAAATTATCTCACCAGCCACGATAAACGTTTTAATACTGAACTTTGTCTGTCTACGTGGAATTCGAAGAATGTCTCGCATTAACGAGATCTCGGGAACGAACAAGCAAAGATTCCAAGTGATTGGAATTAAAAAGAGTGAAAAAATCGGAATTGTGTGTTTTTCTCTAACAATGTCATTTTTGCATTAAATTGCAGTCCAAATTTGCTTTTTTCTCTTTCTCTGTCTCACATTGACAGTTTGGTACATTGTATACTAATGATCTATTTGATATATAGTAACTCTGATTGTGAAATGGGAAATCGATGAAAATCGAGTGTCGCACCTGAATTAAATTAAACGTTTAAACGTATTAAATTAAACGTATTAAATTACGTGTCAGAATATCACGATTGCAACTAATAACGTAATTCCAATTCAATTATCTCGGTCCAAATATACCTGTACACCAGGTTTGCGAGTTTCTCATAGTTTCAAGCAATAACACGCAACATACGTAAAACCATTAGCTTTCTCACGTCGATATTTCATTCTCGACATAACATTCTCGACAGTGAAGGGAAGGTGCGACATACATAATGCATATACGATATGCCATAAGTCTCAATCTCTCGCTGTAATTGTCATTAATGCAGAATCATACATATTTATATAATGAAAACCGCATATTTTGAAAATAAATGAAAACCGACCGCCAGTCGTTATATAATTCATATTCTCACGTTAAGTCATTTAAAGAGTGATTAGAATGAGATATGCAGAGATTGCATATATTATATTATACGTACTGTATTTGCCGGACCAGCAGCTGCCGCAAATCAAACCGACTTTCCCGCCCATCTTCCTCGCGAATACGAGAGCAGCTATCGAAAGGACCTCGCTCCTTGCCGTGAATCTTATTAGCGGCGTGATCGACGTACCGTCGAGCCACGTGCCTGTCATGGGCACCGATCGCGAACGATCCTTGTCCGCCTACAATATCGTTCGTACCCCGAGAATAAATCGTCGAGAGCAAATATCAGCGACAAAGGGTATCCTTTGATCGATTGACGCAAACAGTTTAAATCAACAATCTTGCTTCCTCAAAATCATTCGCGCGATTGCATTCAATCGGTCGATTACTTTCCAATACAAGAGACAAAAAGTCGCGAAACTGATGTACGTGAAAATTACTCTCGCAATATTTTCATAATTATGCAATTTTAAAGTGTTCCACGTATACGTTTTAAAAATTACGATATTCTTTGAGATTGACTTTGAGAATAAAAATCTCGGCTATACACATTTTTTATATTTATAATATATTTTATTAGATAATGAATCTTTTTTCTGTATATTCATTTAATATTTAAATATATTCTCGAAAGAAGTCGAAAATGTTTTGAGACATATGCGTTTCTCTCAGAAAAAAATTTACAATTATTTAACCGCAGACAATCTTGAGAAAAATGTCAAAATAAAAATTAATTATTTCAAAAGCCAATACAATAAGATTGACAGATTTTGTGCGATCATTCTGTCAGCAAAGGCGACAAAATATCAACAAACGTTAAAGTATCGATCAATACGAGCTGTCACGAATTTATCAGTTTATTGAATTAGCATAAAACTACCGAATTAACTGTTCGTCAGAAATGGAAGCTGTCGATCTAGTCGAATTTTTCATTTGAAGTTTTTCTATATACCATCCCGTTTATTGCTATGAATTAAATACACCAGAGTCTATTTCCATATAAATTTAATATCACTCCAAATCAAAGGCAATAAAATTTATGGTATAACATATTGTTTTAATAAGACAAAAAAAATAACGTAACGTTATTTTTTAATAAAAAATCCCGATGAAAGTACATAGTAATATATACAACCATCAAAATTAGAAAGGAAAGATTAATCTTGGATTTGCACACGCAATATAATAATTTATTCATAAAATCAAATTAAAATGTTTATTTTTTAATTTTATTTAAATTCTAATATTCTAATATTTCTAATATTTCTAATATTTTTAAATTTTATTTTATCGCAATGTTTTTTTTATTCCAAGAATACGCGTCACCATATGCGAAAATTTTATTGTCATCATTCTACTATCAGATTTCAGCAACTTAACACCGACGTTTATATACTTCAACTATACGTTGTCGGCGTTCCTCTACTTATTTTAAGACACAGCGAAAACTATTTCGCACCTGAAATATTACGCGGATGCCCACGAATTTTATCTTTTTTTCTCGAGAACGCATAAAAATTATCCGAACGCTTCTTACATCACGTCGCGTGCGCTGTCATCCTTAACAAGCATCGCGCATCTTCCTTAAAATGTCACGACCTCGAGTGAACTTTTAAGACGATCTCACAGCTCGCGTGTCTTTTCGCAACAGCTCTCCGATTTTATATCCGCGAAACCTCGCGAGGAGCTCTCGCCGAGAATTCTCATCAAAATCCAAACACGAATGTTCATGCCTTTTAAATTACACGCGCGTGACGCAAATACATATGTCACTAGCACTTGTCCCTACCTTGCGTAAAAATGCCAAAAATACATACGTACGCGTGAACGGCTAACACAAAGTTCGCGACAATCGTTTAATAGGAGAGCGACGATTTCGATTAATCGAGTAATTATGCGTGTGTTATGCGCGTACTCTCTCTATAAACGACGATCTACACGACCATATGATCGTGATCCGCGCACCGATCGATGCGAACTGACACGCGTTCGCGTTCACGAGGCACGCGAGACACGAGAGTCGCGTGGAACCGCGTGGAGCGCCACCGACTGACTGACTGACTGACTGATCCACGGGCCGCTATCATCCGACTGGACAATCCAGAGTTGTCCGAGGTACCCAGGTTGTCCGTCTGACCAGTCTCTCTCTCTCTCTGAATCTGATTAAAAGGTCCTCGCAACCGGAAACTGTTGCTTCGATAATCTGACAGTCGAGTAAAAGACAATTTCAAACAGAAATATGTGTACAATTTTTAGTAAGCAACCTTGTTTTTAATTTGATTCTGAATTATATATAATTAATATAATTTTATTCTTGCCATTTCTTCTTAGAAGATTTTATTTATGTTAGGAAGAGGATTTTTGCATAATTAATGTTAATTGAAGCAATGATTTTCTAAATTGTGTTATGCTTTTTAATAATTAAACATCGATAGCTGAAATGATATAAATAAAGACTGGTAATTGGAAATTGATAAGCATCGACACTGTCGAAACTGAATAAAGTCATTAGGTATTGTTTGTGAGAACACCGCGTAATATAATAAATTAATTGTGTTTATTACTATAACTTTTTTGTTAATTTCAGAAACTTTATTTCTTAATCAGTAGAGAAGCGATAAGAGTCTGATATAACAATATATTTCATAAAACTCTTGGAAAAAAATACCGATATCGAATGAACGAAATACCTCGATATCTTAGCAAAGTTATGCGTTTAGGCTTCATTAAATCTCGCAATTTCGATTTCATACTTGGCGAGCTTGGTACCTTTAATTAAACATTTCCGATAACAGTCTAGATTATCGCGGCTTTATTTCGCGTCTCTGTGTGACATATCGCACAGTCTGTCAAAAATAAAATGTTTTAAACGTCACGTGTGACACTCTGTTGAAACTTGATATAGCGTTGTTTTATTTCATTTGGCTGGATGCGCGATTATTTAATCAAGATCATTATTCTCCCTTTCACATTTGATGACTCTTGCAACGAGCAATTAAATACGAAATTGCATCACTAGCATTTCCCTCTATCTCTATTAATATAATTATTTCTTCATTTTTATTATCCTTTTAAAATTATGATGTTTATTTTTCACTTCAATCATTTTATATATTAGTATAAAATTAATTTAAATTTAGTTAAATACACACTTTTCTTTTGCCTAAGACTTGGATGAAAAATTCTCTGATAAAGAATAATTTATGGCGAATATGAAATTACTTCTTTCTTATCGAAAATTTGACGATTATATATATTGCATATGTAAGAAGCGTTCTCTATAATTGTGTTTTTGTATGATTGATCATCTTTTTCGCGAGATAGTTGATTTCCCTAGCTTGAAATGTGATAAATGAGCCCTCATGCTTGAACACGTTACGGCTTACACGGACAATGAAAGTTTGATTTTTCACCGAGGTCAATGGCAGCCAATCGATGAGGTAAACCGCATTACCAAAGTGTCAATCACAAACGCGTTGCGCCGGCAAGAGAAGCTTTGGGGCAGTTTAATTGTAAAAATATTTCATTTTTGCGTGTCTCTGACTTTTCGCGATGCGATGATATTATTAAAAATAAATGTGATACGCACATTTTGCGGGGATAAAAAAAAGGAAATAAAAGTGATGACAAATTCTGATGCCTTACGACATGTTTGCTTTCTGCGAAATATTAGACCTTTATATAAATCTATAATATCGAAATGATATCGGTGATTTTCATGCTCGATGAAAAATATATCGACGCGTGTTTGCATTAAATTATCGCAATTACACTTGGTATCGAAAAATTTCAGATAATCCGAGATTAAATATACAGCTCCGTAACATCTAGAGTTTCTCTTGTCTTTCTCAATCAGACGAATCAAACATACATATAGCATATTCGATTCCGACCCGATATTATCCCGTCAGGAATCAATTCCTTTGAGGTTTCAGTCGAAAACCTTTTTCTTTCTCTTTCTCCGGCTCCTTATTAATTCCACGAAATCTGGGATCCGACGGGCTTTAATCATGGAGTATCCCCTCGTGTTCGACACACAAGAAGGACGAAAAAATTTCTCACGCGATGGCAGGCACGTAATCGATCGGCACAGTCAAGGGACCGCGAGAGAAAAGAGTTCCGTCCGCGAGCGCGCCTTCTCCCTCGTTGATATTTAACGATTCGCGAGGAATCGTAGCAACCAACGGGCGAGCCGCGGATATCGCCCGCGGCTCTATAGAACCTATCCACTTCAAGAGGCCGCGTCATTCGCCCATGTTATTGAACCCGACATAAAGTGCAACGAACAAGTCGCCGACGACGACGACGATGTCGACGGTGCACTTATGGCGTCATTGCTCTTCGCGGACGTAGTTACGATAATGCGTTCGCTGCGTCAAATAACGTTAGCGACGTTGCAACGACTTTCCACCTGCCAATAGACCGTGCAAAGTCGTTCCATTGTCGAGGAAGCTGTTTCTGAGTCGGCTACAAGCGCTGTTCCGCTATTAAAGCTGGTGACGCGCGAATGGTATGACGGTTGGAGAACGTAAAGATCACCTTGAGCGGCAGGCCAGCTGTCACTCGAGTGAGCCTTTTAGCCGAAAGATAACATTACCTCCCGGAGGAAAAATTAATTTTAGCGGACAAAGTTCTCCGAGAAGAAAATTAATTAGGGCGATTAGAGCGTCCTCGATTAATCGCCGGACGTGTCGGTGTACGCGATCAAACGTTTAATCGCGTAAGTAACGATCGGCTTTTTTACGTCACAATTTTTCCGCAGGGAATAATAATAACGGATAATTAATCATGCTATAATCGCATGAATTTTATATATTTCATGTTTTTTTCATAAATTTCACGAATCGAGAAATAAAATTAAAATCTTCCTCTCTCTTTTTTAAGACATTTTTTAATGGATGGAGAAAATGTATGTCTCTCTTGGTATTCTTAGCTTTTATTTATTTAAACTAATTTACACTAATTTTATCTATTTGTCAGATATATTTTTACCATCCTCAATTTGATTTTCGCTATCATCTACTCATCAGAAATGAATTTAAGTATTTTAGGATTGCTAAAGATAATGGCTTGGATATATCTTTATCCATTTTTCGTTTCATTTATTTTCAGTTCTTTTCGGATCTTTTTGTACAATTTATATGTATAACACGGAGTTATATATATGTACATATAATCTTAATAAATGCTTAAAGTAGTACGACAGAATTTCTTAGTTAATTGCATAAATTTCTTTAGGTTATTAATAATGTCGTTGTTAATGGCAGTCGCTGTATTTCTTAAAAACAATTTTATTTATTATATAATCTTTCGCTCGATCGTAAGAGATATTTTATAAGAGAGATTTCAAAGAGCTATTTAGAACTCTGTATTGCATATTGGCGACAATAAATTCTAGCAAATCGCCTAGCCTGCCGAATTAAACGATATTACGTATAATAATGATAATTTTATCGATATCAACCTAAAAGCCTAAATAATTCAACATTGATATCACACAGATTATGCGCGAAAGTGAGATCCTGCAAAATCATGTAGGAATCAATCGAAAGATTATAAAGGCTGTCTAGCACTTTCGACAAAGAAATGTTATCCTTATAATAATAATAATAATAATTATCATGACTTGTACTTACATTACGAATCAATTAACTGGCATGACTTAAGAAATAAGTAAACGAAAAAAAGAATTAAATAGAAAACATAATCGTCTTGGATTACACCAATATTTTCGGCGATTGTATGATGTAAGTCTTAGGTGATAAATATTTTAAGAGTATACATGCACTCATACGTACACACGTACATACACGCGGTTGCATAATTACTCGCGGTTTTCGCCATAATTTCGTAATAGCACAAAATTTACGATCTCATTGTTATTTATCTATTTTATTATACAATGAGAACCAGATGTTTGCGTTATCACCCATGACTAATGATTGCAGTAAATTACGACGAATCATTCTATATTTTTATCTCGGAAACGCATTCACTCGTACACGCACCAGGCCGTGTTCCAATTCGCATCAATTAAAAAAAACTTTATTCGTGCCGTCCAAAATGATATTTGCGTCATTTAAATCAATTCTCAGATTCAAAAAATTGAAGAGAAATCGTGAATAAATATAAACTATAGGTTACACACACGGCCTGGTCCACAATTACAAAGAAGCGGCTTGCATCGCTGTGCATGTCACCGCAAGCGCAGGTACATTTGGTAGCGAGAACATTGTGTTTAATCCTAAAGAGCTCTGGCTTAATCATTATAATTTTGCAAAATTATTACAACTTTTTATTTTTAAACAATGGAACGAATGAAAAAAGTTTCAAACAGTGAAAATTTAATTGCCTACAAATAAATATCCTTTTTTGTAAAGAGCTATCGATTGCTTGAATCACTAACAATAAATTAAGAAGGATGACAGTTGTTTTTATAAAAAAAAAAAATACGAAAATTAAGATTATACGGGAAAGATAAATTACAACAAATTTCTATTACACTTATAAAATATAGGCTGAAAAAATATACATGTGGAAGCGTATTCCTTACAGTTTCTCTCCACTATTTAGGATTAAACATCTATCGCACAAGATCCGTGGTCGGGACGAGAAGGCCGGCCGGTCGATTTGGAACACGACCTCGTACGGTCACTGCCTGTACACCCCAGCATGGTTGAGGAGCCACTCACCTGCAGCCCGTTTACACGGTTCCTGCTGCTTGATCGGCATCTTCGTCGCCAAAACGTCGCATACATCCGCGGTATCGATCGGCTTTACGATAACGTCTACCTGCCCGTTGTCGATCTCCATTGTCGGGATCGTCGTCATCATCGTCGTCGTCGTCGGCGTCATCGTTGTCGTCATCGTCATCGTCATCGTCATCGTCATCGTCATCGTCGTCGTCGTCGTCGTTGTCGTCGTCGTCGTCATTGTCGCCGTAACGACGACGAGTCTGGAATCGGGAGCTTCTCCAGATTGTCCCGCGGCCGGCAACCCTCGCCCCGAATCCGCCATCGAGGTGCGCTGCTGCTCCTGGAGTAAGCAGGCGCTCGATAACAGGTCCCATTGGCGGAGCTTCTCTCGGTCGAGCTCGAACGACGTCGCGGACATTCGGACGTCCGGGTTCGAGCGAGCCGGGGGAAGGTTGCCGTCCTCTAAAAAATGATTCCCGTGATCCGACACTGCAGTGGACTTGCGGTAGGCCTCGTTCTGCGGATCCCACACGTAGCCGCCCGCGCCGACTCGTTCCATCGAGGTTTCATAAGCGACGACGTCGTCGTCGTCGACGACATTATCGTTCTCGATCGATCGTTCTCGCGCTTGATGATTGCGATCCTGTTTCACTCTACGTTTGACTCGCTGCTCGCCACCCAACGATTCTTCCGTGCGAATGTCCCTGCGTAGACTGACGCTGTCGTTCACGTAAGTCGCCCCTCGGGTGACCTTGCTACGTGATTTAATGTCACCGTGCCTGCCAGGTCTCGGCGGACTGTCCAGATTATCCAAGGATCTGGCGTTCCGCAGACTCACTCTTCTTAGGCTCTCGCGCCAGAGACTGTCCTGCTCCCAAGGATCCTCGGTATGGAAATTATCATCGGTCGTGGTGCCATGATCGTCGGCTGACGGCAGATTCTGCAGCGTTGCTTCGACCTGGCTGGTCGAGGCCGCTGAAATCGCCGTCGCCGCCGCTCGGTTAGCTCGGTTTCGTTGCTCCACTAAATTTTGCAAACCGACGTCGTCGAGTAATCCCTCTAGAGATCTCGACCGACGATGAGACGTTTGCGCGACGTGCGTCGGTTCGGTGTTATCGGTGCTGCCTGGATCAACGGATTTATCTCGAAGACCGTGGGGATACAAGTTTCTGGCTTCGGGCAACGATACGTCTGGCAGCGGATCGGTAGACTTCACTCGACGTAGCGTGTCGGCCTCGTAAAAGTTACGTTTGTCCACGAGAGCGGCCTTGTTGTCGCCCAACAATTGGCAAGTTGTACGTCTCAGCTCCGCGGCGATGCGTCTGGCCTCGTCTATATCGTCTACTTGAATCTGCCGCGGCATCTGTCGCGCGATCGGATTCACTATACGACCGATGTCGTTGCGCTTGTTCAAACCAACGGCAGCGTCGTCCCTCTGATTGTTGAGTTGAGGTAATCGCGAGGTATGACCGATCGTTGGCTTGGCGAGCTCCATGTCGCTCGCGCTGTTGACATTGGCTTGAAGATCGGAATAGTAATACGGCGCTCCCGATTGATCGCTCTGAGTACGCTGTTCGCCCACGTTCGGCAAATACGACTGTTGCAAAAGGGGATTAGCAGCTTGCGGCACCGGGCTGGGATAATGACTCGAGTCCTGGCTGGAGGTCAATCGATGATTCGGCAGCACGTGTCGCACGCACGTGTCGTGACTGGCGGACCTCGAATGGCACGAGAACCTCTGTTCCGTGTACGCGTTGGCGCGATTCACCGAGGACGCGAACGCATTGACGGCGGAGTGCATCGAGGATTGCGCGCTGGCGGGCCTTTGGCAAACCATGGACGTTGAGATTGACGCCGCAGCCGACGCGTTCGAGTAACTCGAGTCCCTGCTGTGAGAAACTGGCAGCGCGTTAATGCTCTGCGACGCGCTCTGCATCCTGTCGCGCGATGGCAGTTCGTCGCTGTCGGGTCGAATCGCCGGCGAGCCGCGAAGCGGCGAGAAACTCGCAACATTCTCATAATGCGCGTCGCAAGTGAAAGACTGCGAATGTTGATGAGCGGGCGGTAGATCGGATACTCTCATGGACGGTAAACTGCTCGCTGAACCGGTCTTGTTTTTACCGGAATAATCGAATGGCCGGTCGAGATTGCTGGACATTAATTTCATCTTTCTCGACAGATCTTGACACGTAGTTTTTTGCAGTTTATCGACCACCAGCATGTTCTCGTTGAACCCGTAAATGCTGTTGTAGCTCAGGTCCTTCGCGTAGAGATCCACGTTGAATGCATCTCGAGCCTGTAATACCTCCAAGTATTGATCGAGGTCGAAGCTCGTGCCGTCAAAACGACTCCCCAACGACTCCAACTCATCTAGACTGTCCAAAACCTCGCAGACATCATCGCTGACGGGTCTTCTTTTCAGTTGTCTGTGACGCGCTTCCTCCTCTGGATTTCTAAGTTCGACCGAATCACTTCCGGACGCACTCTCCAGTGATATTCTGCTGTCTCTGAAAGTGGAGCTGATGGTTGCGTCGGAAAATCTTGACGGCGGTCTATGCGTCTCCACTTGACCCATCGCTTTATTCCAAGACTTTGGAGAATCGCGGTTCAACGAATTGTCTTTCGTCGTGACCACCTGAGGCGACATTTTCTTCATTTCTGACTCCTGCATATCTAGAGAATCTAAATCATCTAATGGCGGCGGTGAGGTTGGTATCGGCGGCGGAGAAACCAATTCACTATCCGATGAATCATGTAATTCCGCAATCATATTGCGACTAGCTCCCAAGTAGTAGGAAGCTGGTCGAAAGGTATCGGACAAACTGAAACGCGGATGCCGCGGCGCGTCTATAGAATCGAGATCCTTGGATGATTCGTCGTCGGCGTCTGAACTGTCGGATTTAAGCGTCGTCAAAATATCGGGCAAATCGCTTCTGGAATGAAGCGAATTCTCACTCTTCTTTGTCGAGGATGTTTTATCATTATTTTCGTCTTCTTTCTCGGATAACTGACTTACCTCCATGTATACTGGTTCCATCTTGTTGTCCGACACGCAGACAAATTCATAATGAGATGTGTCTAGCGTGGAATAATCACCAGAATCGTGCTTTACGCTATCCTCATTTGGTGCCAAAAGAGAGCGATTCATTCCGTTCTGCGTCATCTCCACGTACGAGCTCTCCTCGTGTTCTAGATTGGCAAATAGGCTTTCCATTATCTTGGGATTCGGCCTGTCGTCGCTATTCGGATCTAGAATAGCCTTTCTGGGAGACATAGGAAGATAATGATCCTCATTGTTAATGTCGTCCTGCTTCGAAATAGCAATGATCGGATCATTATCATCGGGGAATTGATCGTCATGCGTTAACAAAGATTCGGTCATACTTGTTCTGGCACAATTGGAACTTGAGATAATGTCTAAATCATCGGATGGCACACATTGTTCAGTCAGACTGTCTTTCGAGCTGGTCATCTTGCTCTGAGATTCATCAAAATTTTGCATTTGCATACTGGTATAGAGGATGTCTGCATCGAAACATTGCGCAACGGCTTCTGCTTTTTCGTTGTTTTCTTTTTCGATAAATTTTCCATCGTTTCGACGTTCCGCATTATTGCCAATATTATACCGTAACGTATCATGATCTTCGCAGTGTTTTGATTCTTGCCGCTTCTCACACTTTTGCCGATTAGTCTGTTGTGACTTTCGTTCAAAATCCGCCAGGAGATCTTTGACCGACTTGTTACTGTCAGTCGAGGCTTGCTTAGCGTGTCCTTCTTCTACGCTCTTGTGCTTGGAAACGTTCTCCGAAACGCTCGAATCACCCAAAGCGAAGTTACGAATGACGGACGAGGTCTTGTTCGCGCAATCGAGTTTCGAAACGTGAGCTTCGGTTGCCTGCAGCGGCGACACCTTCAACGGCTCCTGCATAGATAACATCATTGTGGCGGGACTGGCGTTGTCCATGTTCATTTCAAAGGACCTGATTCGGCATTGCACCAGATTCATGATCTCAGATTTTTCATCTTCCACCTTTGGTGACGTCGCGATTTTCTTAGGATTAATATACTGATAAGAGAATTCTTTGATAACTTTACTCTCGTCGATACCGGGATCCCATTCGTCGTTATCGTCCTTGGCATCCCACTGTACGTTCTTCCGTTCGTGCCAGGACTCGCTGCTGCGATATCCGCGCATATTATCCGATTTGTTAGTCTCAATCTTGCTGCTGGCTTGTTGATCGAATTGTCGCTGGTCGTAGCTGTAGGCGGTCGACGTTTTCAGGATTCCCAATGGCTTTTTCGAGCTCTTGTGCTTGATCGCAGAATTCTCATACGTGGCTTCCGGATCCGATCTTCTGGGGGACGACCGCTTATCCATCGTCGACGGCGCATACGCGTAATCGTTTCTCATCAGCGGCGGGAAGCTCACCTCATCGTAACCCGCGTCCGGCGGTATGCCGCCCGCGCTTCCACTCGAATTCGTCTTGCGAGTGTTAAACGCTTGCGTCTGATTAACGCTCGTGCGGCCGCCGGAGGATATCGTGACATCCTGGACGGTCGACGTCATCGCCGATGACCGGTCGTGCCGGGGGCTCCTTCCTGCATGCGGGGGTCTGCGCGTGCGCTTCCTCCGGACATCTCCCAGCTCTAATTCGTTCATTACAAAACACAAAGACACGAGTAACGTTCGTTACTTACGAATGTATATGAGAAAAAAAGATATCTTTTTTTTTAAATTTATACATTCCCTTTTCTATACCCATTATACAGATCTAAGCCAGCTCGCCAAGCGCGATAAGGACATCGAAGATCATTGCATTAATTAGCAAAAATGTACCGTTAATATATATTTTAATTATTAATTATTTTAATTAATATCTTTTGAAAAATTATATGTATATAAAAATAGAGAGAATATATCTTTTCACATGTATTTTTTATATATTTCTTTTCTTTATTATATATATATATATATATACATATTTAATATTGATTAATTTGTAAAAAAGTTTCACATCTCGGAAATTTAGGATCAAATTTTAAAGCTGTTAAATCGATGGAATTTTTCAAATAAATAAATATATTAAAGATAAGAATATTTTGATGCGTGCAATGATCTCGATAATCGACTGATTGATTTTGCGGTTAATCGTAAGTAGCGAACACGCGAGCTGGAACGTAGATGCGATCGTAATTGCGTAGCTACGGCAAATAGTGTTAGTGAAATTCTTTTGCATGCCATGCTGATTCATATTTTCTACGGTAATCTAATTACGATCGGTGTTAAATCGCAAGGGATATTAATATTCGATCATTTGGACAGTTAAAAAGTTTTAAGATTGTTAATCGTTTCCCATTCACCAGTCAATCTAGACCCAACAGCAGCAGATAGAAGGAGCCCCGCGGAGAAACGCTCGCAGATACGCATATTTTATTTATTCATTTTTTGAAATTTCCTCTCATTTTATCCTTACTCTGCATTTCGTTGAACTCTTCTCTACATTTCCTCGACGATTATGCATTAATGTCGTAACGAACAAAAATAAAGGAAAAATATAACTTTGATTTTTGCAACTTTCGCAATTCGCGAAATTCAGATGCCTCGCATTAATTGCGGTATACGCATAGTCGGGTAAATATTTTTGTTGAATTATGACATCTCTACATGCCATTGATTAAGAAATAGAAACATGCTATATAATTTATTTGTTACAAAAAAAGTCACAACATAGAATCGACCGACATAGCGCTTGAGATATTTCAATTATACGTACAACACGAGCGCCAATGACAAAAAACGAAATTCTTGACATGCGTTCTCGTGAAATGCCTCATTTTCCGTGAGCATATATGGACATATTAGATTTTTCACCATGTTAGCAATTACATATGATTGTGTTAGAATCTGGATTATTTTTAGTATACTAGACAACTATCTACTTTTAAAATTGATCGTACAGAGCGTTTTCGAGGGACTCGTATTGTGAAAACTATTTCAAAGTTTATCAAGTTCTTTTTTAAGGCAAGAATGCAAGAGACCACTTTTATCGAGATATTAATAATTTTGTCAAATATACTTTCATTTCGAACACATGCTCCATATGCACGCTTAATGAATTTAATTGTCCATGCAATTTTCTCTACATCTCGCACGACCGGGTCCCTCGGTTACGCGGAGCGACGAAACTACCACTTAGATGATAAGTTCAGGCGAGCTGTCCCTACCTTCGTCATCGCTGGAGTAGCTGTTATAGCGTGGCACGTTGACAGCAGCTCGACGACCATCCGAACTCTTGCTTCTGACGTGCGGACGATGCCCATCCTCCCGCCTACGAGAGTGACGACCCTCTGCTACGGCGGCCTCGTGCGCTGCCAAATCCAGCAGCGCCTGTTGCTTGTAGTAACTCGAAAGATCATTTTGTGCCCTGCCCCGATTGGCCGAACCGGATGGCTTTCGCGTCAACGGGGATTGCAGCATACGCTGCTTCCATTCCAGCAACCGCTTCATCGATTCTTCGCGCTGTAAAACGTACAACCCTTTATTAGCTGTCTAACGAATATATGGAAGTTTAGGAACATTTCGGGAGATTTTGACGCTTTTATAATTTAGCAACAATGCGAAAGAGTCGGGCTCTCAAAAACGCTTATAACTGTTGCAGGATATTTTTATTATGATGATTACGTAACGATATATTTTTATCATTAATGATTCATTGTGGAAATTGCATGACAATTTTTATGATTTATATATTATTTTTATTATTAAAAAATTAAACTTTATGTAGGAAAATTGTGTTTAGAGATAGATTTATTTATTCATACGATCTTTTTATTTTATTTTAAAAGCCATATTAAATATATATTAAATATATATATATATTATTAAATTATATTATTTTAGTATCACACAAAATATATTTTCTCAGGTTTCTTTTGATGTACGAAATAAAGAGACAATGGTTATGGTATACGTTTATGAATACTGAGAGAATTTACATTTAAAACTTTATACATTTTACATATTTGAAATTCTACTCTTTTATGTATGTAAATTAAAATTTAAAATATATATTTCAATTTACGAAAGATTAAAATATTAATCATTATTAGTCATATAAATTATGTTATTCTTGTTACTCCTTTTCTTCTTTAAAAAGATATAAATTTTATGTTATTTTTTTCCAAATAATTTTATTATAATATATGAATAGGAGAGAATCTAATCGAAAGAGAAGAAATGACTTGCACTGATTGACATCAATTTTAACAATAAACGATTGTAAAATTACGATAATGATACAAGTTGTAAAAAAATATAGAAAATTATTATGATTTAAGTAATGTAATGACAATAATAATGATGGAGTGAAAATGGTGGTGAAAGCAAAGACACGAAGAGTCGAGATGACGTAAGGTGGTAAGCTGTAGGTATGCAACAGAACTATCGCGTGAATCATGCTCGTCCACCGATGTTATCGACATGGTGGTCTTGTACGAGCAATGCTGATGATCTACAGCTACCTGCTTTAAAAAACAGCTAGTTTCATGACTCATCCTAAATTTTCCGAGATACAAACGAAACAAACAATTTTGAAATAAATGACAACATATTCATATGTCGTAAAATTTATTTTACGTTAACATTATTGATTTGCATTATAAATAGCCAAATAAATTCATTTATTTATAACGTTATTTTGTAAAATAGCTTTTTATGTAAAATTGATTTGAAAATCAGATTTAATTTTAATGGTTATTTATTTGTAGAGATAGAACTCATCAATTAAATTATAAGATATATACATAGATCCGCCCCAATTTAACTCTATAGATCGAATCTTTTTAAGCATACGGATTTGCCAAATAGATCTCTTACAGATTAAAGATTAAAAATTAATATATTTAACGCGATATATTCAAAATACAATATTCAACATTCTAATGACACATTGTAAAGATACTATGTGAAAATCATGCGAAATTATACGAGATTCATATCTTGAAAAGGAAGATTCACGCAAAGATATATAAAGAAGGTTAAATTTCTTCCTCTTACCTGCTGAATCTTGCGTTCACCATCTCGCGAATCCTGCTCGGAGGACCTCTCGGCGTAGTCGTCGTCGTTGGGATCAAGCGCGGCGGGATGTCGTGTCCTTGGCAGACGCGCCGACGCCGATCTGCAGAACTGCTGCTGCTCGCTCCATCGTCTGCCACCACCTGCGTGACCGGCGTGATACGTCTGAGCGATGTGGGTTCCGTGGACACTGTGACCCGTCGTTCGCCCCCACCCGTCGTACTCGCCACGCGGTACTCTTCGAGGAATCGTGTTGTCCTCACCACCATGCGCTAGCATTTCATGGCTGTTCGCCTCGTAGCTCTTCTCGCGCAAGGATCTTCGGAATTTTGGGTCGGTGCCCATTATCCTGATAATTAAGATTTGAGATAAAAAATCAATATATTTTTGTATACTTTACAAAAGAAATTATATTCTTTTGTCAAAATAATTCCAATAATCAGAAATCATTTTCCAATTTTTCAGTTTATTTTTAAGAAACGTAACATATTTAATCTTGTTATGATCAATTTTAATATATTAGCACATTAAGATTAAATATGGAAAGTTGAGTTTTAAAAATCCGTTGATATATAATTTATATATGTAATTTTTATGTAATTTTTATGTAAATGTAAATTTTATCTCATTTTAGATGAACGCGTCAGTTTTTAAAATAAAATCATAATAAAGCTATATTATATTTAATAAGAAACGATATTTTAAGATTTCTTAAATTATCTTAAACAAGAGAGAGAAGAGTCGGAAATAGATGACAATATATCAAAATATCAAACAGGATCTGCGGTTTAATTATTTATTCGGATAATGTACTGCATGACTCACTCGGAATGTCTCTGCGTCAGCGGTTGAGCGGGCATCGTGTGTTGCCCATGAACGTGATCTCGCTGCGTACGTCTCAGAGCCGGGCAGGTTGAATCCGGTATAATGGATATTCTACTCTCGTCGGTCTTGTCGCGGATACCCGGCAGTTTTGGCTGCATTGTGACGCGCGAGAGAGATTGATTCCGCTGTTGCTGATAATGCTGCGGTGTCTGATGCAAATAAACCGCAGACTGCCGCATCTGCGCCGCGTATCTGGGTACAAATGTGCGCGATACAAAATTATATATTTATTTTTTGCCTTAAAAATTATTCATTCAATGAAACGTGAAGGACAAATTTACGCGCATGTACCTTTCCTCGGAATAAAAGTAACCGTCGTTGGTCGCATCTGACGGATTCATTATATCTAGGCTGGACTTGGGCCTCTGTGGACGTCTCTGCTGATCCGGCGGTCTTTCGCACTGCGCAGGTTGCTGAGGTCGCCTTGCCGCTTCGTACTCCAGAAAGTCTGCGCTGTGCGGTCGCGGTGGCGGTTGGGTTCTCGACTGCCTCACCAACGGCACTAAAGGGAACAGATTGTAACGTCCTTTTTGTATTACCGCGTCGAGCTCTATCGATTACAGCATTATTCAAGATCCTTTGCAACGCGGAGAAAAAGAAAAGCGCCAATTTTATCATAAAAACAGCGATGCGCAAAAAGAGGAGCTTGTAATTTTTATCATCGTTACGATTATTACACTAACACGATAATATAAAATCAGTTTTTAATTATCTCCCTTGAGCTGACTTAGAGAATTAATATATAATATATAGTAATATATTATAATTTTATAATCAAGCGCTACACTAAAAATTAATATTTGGTTGCGATAATAAGAAAATATAAAAACTTATTATGTCACATTATAATAGACACACGATAACTCTTTAAAGAATAATAAACTTTAGAATCTTTTTTTCTCAAAGAGATATTGTGTAAAACGTGCTAGAAATTACCGTGCTCGCGCGGCACGGTAAAATTATCAAAGCGCTACTATTATTATTTTTTTTTAATATAAGACTCAAATTCTCTTCGCACAACAATGTAACAAAATGTATAGAGAAGACGAGATTGCTCACTAGAATAGAATTCCCGGGATGCATCTTAACGGTCCGATAAGAAAGCTTGCTTTGTAACATAGAGAGAAGAAAGACGTCGTCTTTCAAACATGCATCCGCGCAAAATATTTTCACCTTTGCCTGGTTGCGGCACTAATTATACAAGTATCTTTGTGAGTATCGCCGCGAGAAGAAGGTAAAAGACAAAGAGACTCACTGTGCGTCGGCGTGACGGGAGAATGTAGTAGTTGTTGAAGATGTTGCTGCTGCGCGTAAACGGGGATAGGAATTGGCGCCGGGGAGGCGCCCTTCGTGTAACCCACCGGACCCGCGGGTCTTTGATAAAGCGGCGGAGTTCCATAGAGCTCCTCGTAATCGCCATTATCTCTGTTGCTGGTCCTCGGTTTTGCGCTACGACCGTACGTGTCCGGGGTTCTCCTCTCTGTCGGTTGCGCGATCTGACCATAGCCGTAATTCAGACCCGACTTGTCGGTCCGCAGACTCTGATGCTGCGGCGGCTGATTCATCCGCGTGCCATAAATCGTATTGTTTCTCTCATAGTCGGACATTGGGCTTTTACTAGTAACTGTAACGTCCGGCGAGACCGGGCTTTGCCGATAATCCGGATCCGGCGACGGCGTCGAGTATTCGTTGGAACCGTCTGTCAATCTTCTCGGTTTTGGTGGCGCGTTCGCGTAAATGGGCTGTCCGAATTTTCTGGACATGGGCTGCACAGTCTGAACATTGCTCGCGATGGAATGCGACAGCTGTTGAGATGGCGGCTGTTGCTGCGGTGATTGTTGGACCATATGCTTGTGCGGATGTGACGACTGATGAGTCGGAAGCGCATTCGGGTGCGATAGATGTTGATGCAACAACGCTTGATGCTGATGCGAGTGACCCGGTTGCATTTGCTGCAAGTGTCCGTATTGCTGCTGCTGTTGCTGCGACTGAGAAGTGCTGGGCTGACCGTATTGCGAGATCGGCTGTGGCACCCAACCGTTCATCATCGGGTGGCCCGAGTCGCTCGTATGATTGTTGGCGGAATTGCCGTTGCTGTTGCTACTGCTGAGATTCGGGAAGGAGGCAGTGTTCGCGCTGTTCGGGCTGGAGTTGTTGTTCGAGGCGTGGCTAGGATCGTCGCGCGATTGAAAGCCGTGGAAGCCAGAATCGCTATCGTCGGCGCTTTGATTCAGGATCGACGAGATCGACGAGACGCTAGGCCGGGCGCTTCGTTCGCCATCCTGCGCTATCTCGATGACCACTGCAGCTTCGCCCGCGCCACTTGAGAAGAAAATAAAAATGATATATAATATATTAGGTATCTACAATTTTTTGCACGTCGAACTTTACATGTTTGTTTAGCGATTAATCATCAGATTACCAATAATTGAATTTAATATAGTTAAATTATCAAGTATAACGAATGCCTGACAATACACTATTATTAAAATTATCTTTGCTGAATATATCATCGAATACATATGTATAAATGAAAAGGATTAATTCTTTTATCCTCTTATCATTATTCGATTTTGCGTTCAAAGTAAAATTTACCTCATGGCCAGAGCTCGAGGAACCTTTCTATTTTACTAAAAGCAGAAAAATGAATTCTCGCCATTGTTTCCATTCGCAGAGCTGCAGAAATGAATACGCTAGAAATCTACATTTTCGGTCATCTGAATCGATTTTTAGGTAGAAAGGTAGATGGGCAAATAATAGACGATGACCAAGCTCACTGGTGTTCGAAACGAACGTTCATTGTCCGCATCGACGTGTCGCTGACAATGCGCTAAATGAACAATAGGCTAGTTGGGGCCTCATCCAGCGTCGCTATTTCGCGAGCCGAATAACTCTCGGGAAACTAACTAACGAGATTGGTTAGTTACACCACGATAACGTGCGAACACGACAGATGCGCCGCATCCTCGCGATACTTTCGCGCGCAAATAAACCACTCCGACTGTGATGTCCCAATTTCCTTTGTGGAATGTCAAAGAGACGTTCATCGTCACTCAGTTGCAGTATCGAAATAACTTTCGAGATTCACCTTTGCTCGGATCACCGAGTGTATTTTGAACAACATTTAATATCACGATGTCGTCTTAAAAGACGACATTTTTGAGAAGAGTAGTCAGAATGAGAACAATATTGTTGAAGAGATATTTCATTCTTCCGTAAAATAAAAGTAAACAGTAAGATTTCGCGAATTTGCGACAGATTTTCGGTATAAAGAAAAACATTTCTGTGAATTTTTCATAAAATTCAAACACGGTGAATTTTGGAAAAGTGCTGTATGTGAGAAAAAGAATATATCAAATATGAAGAACTGGAGATAAAATTGAACCTTCTGTAATTTCAAAATACCATGCGATATCATAAAACGCGAGAGAATTACGAGCAAGAGAATATAAAACATTTTCACGAAGCAGACGATAAGTATAAAGAATTAAAGCGTCCATAAATTGATATAATAACGAGAATTACAATAAAAAAATGATCAGTTTTGCATCGATTCAGCCATCATCATTTTTTTAGATTCGCTTATTTATTCAGCTTGTGTGATGATAAAAGCATGCAAATATTTTTTGCTCTTTAAAAAAAATCATAATTATTAAATATCGGAAAATGTACGTTTTTCGATTTGGATTGACATTTTTTTTATTAAAATTAAATAATTAATTTCGCTTAATTTCTGATCGCTAATAATTTATGATGATTCGTAAGCTTGTAACACACGTACAATGTTTCACGAAAATTTTTATACCATTGAAAAATAAATATATACAACTTACGGATTAGGATCTTGCAGAAGCGTCGCCAGAGTCAGCGCATTCACCCATTGATTCATGCTTTCGCGATTGTCAGCTGCAAAGTGGTAAGTCCTCATGTTGGCATGTTCGGCCTTGAAGGCGAACTTCTTGTTGACTTTGTCCTCGGGTTTGCAGACGGTAACTCTGTACGAAGGAAGTAATATCGAACCTAGTAGTTTCTCCTCTTCCGGGCCTGCAAATTAATAAATTGCTACATTACATTACAAGTTACAACGATAACTTTATGTTGAAAATTATATTTCAGAGTGATATAATTAAATTAATTATATAATTATACAACATATATATGCATATCTCTATTCATCCTTCATAGTGAGTAAAATTATGTGAATGCCACATATAATGTCGTTCGAATAATCGGATAAGTAAAAATATTTTCAACGACATTCTGTTTTTCATTCTTATAATATTTTTTTCTCCAGTGATTTTATATGACTATAATGTACGATGTGCACGGGAAATTATTTCTATATAGTTTTAAATACGTAGCATAATACATTTAAATAAATTTCTTATGATTTGCACACACACGCACAGTAGTATTGATTAAAAATTGATTGAGAGAAACAAGAAATGTTACCAAATACGAAATACGGAACTTTGAATGTATACAAAGCTTGTATATAACCGCGAAATCTCGACAGGTGAATTGAATTCCCTTTCACGTTGCGTTTTGGATAAGCTGGAATTTCGGTCTAAACGAATTCCATGCGTTCTAGTAATAAACGCTAGAGTAACGCTACAGTTGCAATAAACGAATGTTTTACTAATTAGAGAACGGAATCTCAATTATTTAATTCATGTAAATATTTCTTTATCGCATTTTGATGGCAAGATATGAAATTTATTTATTATATGCGTATTTAAGTCTAGTACAATCTTTTTGATAGCTGCAACTTTGAATAATTTCGATTTCAATCAAAGATGTAAAAATCGGAAAAGTCTATTTACTCGAGAAAAAAGCCTGTATTTCTTCGCGAAATATTTCATTTGACTTCACTTTACTTTACTTTACGGAGAGAGAAAGAGATTAATAAGTATATATTATAAACGAAATATACACATCTTTTACAAGACAGAAGATCGATCAATCTTCCGAACACGTTAAACAAACTTTCTACGATATTTACGGAGCAATCGGATCGAAGAAGTTTGTTGCCGAGTATTAGTGCTCGAGTGCTTTTGCGACCGACATAAAGATACTCCAAGAGGCTCAGCAAGCCGCTAATTAGGGGCGATATCTATCGAATCTAATTTAACTAAAGTTCGTCAGTGTAAACGACGCGTCGAACCGCCGCGTCGAACTTGTAGCAGCGGGAACCCAACTTCCTTCTTGTCGGATAACGTACAAGACAAACTAAAGTGGCAGACCGCGCATGTAGTGTATCCTTAACAGAGAACATTTCGCACATCTCTTCGCTGCAACGACTGTGATGCTCGAGTATCTAGTGAATCAAAGGGGCCGGGTATAATTAGTGCTCCGAGTCGAATTAGAAGAGTAATGGCATTCAAGACGACTGAAAATTGGTCGTCTGTATAAAATGTCTTGTTCTAAACTAGCAAGACGGAACTTGCCTGAATGCCTTTGAAATTAATAAGTGCATCAAAATAAAAGCTCGTAAATAGAGCAGCTGCAAATCTCTCTCGATACGAATTCAACATTAATGTCTATAAATTTTGCGTTAATTTGAATATAAATTTTACCATTCAATATTCATACTGAAAACTCACAAATTATTTTAAAAAGGAAACCATCATTTTTGTTGCAAGATTGTAAAAATTGAAAATTATTGAATTTAATTGCAAGTAGCTAAATATTACTAGGGATTGTAATATCAATTTAGTGCAAAATAACTCTTAAAAACTTATTCGATTTACGCAGTATGCTTAATAAGAGCTTATTATTATTATCGATAACTAAATTTAATTTCCGTTAAATTGGTTGTAATAGATATTTTCAAAATAATTATTATACCGGTTATTATAATGCCAATTGTTAATTATAAAATAAATAAGCATCACACATTTGCCGGATTTGAATATTAAACAAGTTATTTCAAATAATAATACTTGATAAAATTAATTAATTCTAAAATTGTCACGCGATGGCGTTACATTTATCGTAAAAATAATGAACAAAAGAAGCGACAAAGATAAAAGCTACAATTGAAAAAAACAAACAGGTGTCAATAGCGTATAATTACCTTTGTAATAAAAGAGACAGTACTCGGAGAGAACGAACCAACGTTTCTTCCACAGCATGAGACCCTCCGAACCCTGCTTATGCAGCCATCCCTGAAGTGCAACGGGGGCGGAGAGGGGCCTTTTTGCTGCGGGCGAACGCAGTCCCCCTTGAGGACCGCTCCGTCTCCGCACCCCCGATACGGAAGCTGCCACACCCGAGCCATCGTGCTTGCTACGTACCTGGACAGGTACAGCGGGCGGTGTAGCCGATTGGACAATCTGCAAAATAAAAATGCCTTTTCATCAACTGATCAATTATAAATCTAACGATGAGGTTTGATTTCGATTTAATCGAATGTATAAAATTCAATCTTGAAAAGTGAGAAAAAAATCGCTCGAGATTAATGGCTTATTATTCTTTAATTAATTGATTTAAAAAAATTATTTTGTAATTTCTTTTATATCATATTCCTTATATATTTAATCTTTGGATAAAAACTTGAAGGGATCATAATTGAACACGATAATCAAAATTTCACTAAGGAAAAATTGAATCCAGGATTTGCAAACTATATCTATTCTTTAATAATATATACACGACATAGATATAGAATATAATTTAAGAAACATCCATCCGATTGATGTGACGTATAAAAATATGACTGAATATTTATTATCAGCCTTCTCTCAAATATATAGGAGCGATATGTAGGAAACAATTGTGATTTACAAGACAGACATCTGTCACGATGTATGACGTTGAGGTATCAAACAGCTTTAAATATATTTCAAGCGAGATAAATGTAATACGATTTTCCTGAGAAAAGGACACAGAGGCTATAAATCTTTGGTAAAATTTGAAATCCCGTCTCGTCGCTGACACACATGACCGAGATCTCTCGCTATCTTTTATTCGATGCCTTCCTGAATGCGGCTGATCGAAATCCACTTTTCCGCTTGGCAACGCATCGTGAGGTTATCGTGAAAACTCTTGTTAGTCGACGAAAATTTTCCCGTGCCACTCAAAACGTCTATTCGATAATGAAAAGCCACGGAAACAAGAACGAAGAAAGAAGACGACCGCTATTTGAACGTGAAATTCGTGCAATCCGTTCGATTTTCCGCTTTGATTCTCTCCGCGCATGGGAAAAACGCGAGCTGACATTTCATGAGCAAAAACATTACTAAATAACTAATTACTTGATAGATGTGTATCGCGGAGGCGGGATAGCATGCATTTTCAATGAGAAGACCGCGCGTGCTTCTGCAAAGTTCGGTCGGATTTAATCCTGAAAATAGATTCGGTGCATTATGCAGTTCGTTATCGATTTCTCCTTGTCTCTCTCTCTCTCTCTCTTTCCCTCCCCTTCATTTGATTTAAAAATACAAGCGCAAAAACCGATTTCGCTACAAAACATTAACGAGGTACGCGGGAACACTTGAAAAATTCCATTCCTAACGTAAAAATGAATAATTTACGCTCGCTCTATCTTGCTTGGTCTCAATTGGTTTTCTTCTTCTTCCGGAATTTTTTCGTGATATTTCGACCCCAAAGCGGTCAGCGACGAAAAGTCGTTTACACACACGACAAGGAAGTTTTATTTATAAATGTCGCGCACAAGGACATTATATTCTCGCGTATTCTCTGTATGAAATAGAAAACGTGCATTAAGATCACTCGGAGAAGTAGTTTATAAAGGCTAAGCAAGTAAATAAAACGTCGACGATAAATTTTCATCAATATTATTTTTTCTCGTACGTCATCAAAGTCCCCGAATGATGGGTGACAACAAGTTTCACACGACATAAACATCTATCGAGAAAACCGATGTTGACAATCTCTATTCTGTGAACGTCATATATACAAGTTCTCTTCTTACTCGGATACTATTGTGCCTTCAGACACGATGCCTGGCAGGTTTTACTTCCTGGAAAAGCTTTCGTCAACATGAGATCGTACATTTTATCTAAAGACATAAAGAAAGATTCCGGAAAACGTTCCGTTTCCGGACGCTCGTAGTTTTCTGACGCTCTCCGAAATGCCGATAACACGACCTGTATTTTTCAGGAATACAAAGCGCCGCAAATGTCTTTGAGAAACTCGCAAGCTACAACGCGCATATAATACAACACGCGAAATACTATACAAAGTGCCTCCATAAATTCCAATATAAATAGAATAGAATTATATCAAAGATGTTTGCGCGTCCCCGCGGGATACGACAACAGCATATTGAGGCAAAATCGATTCAAATACGATCGATTTTTCCTTCAAAGTCTTGCGGTTTCCCGTACAACATTATGCAGATTTCGCGAAAGATCATTTATCTTATCGGCAAAATTTCCTAGCGCCAGTTTTCGTTAGCCCACGAAAGAACCGGACAGAAAAGAAGAATCGCCCGAATAATCCGTTAAATTACTCGACGACGAGGTGAATATGTGGTTCGATGGAATCAAAAAGACGAAAGCAAAATTTGCCGACCCTAAGGAAAACTTGATTTCGCGAATGGGAAAAGCGACCAAACTTTTGCAGCGAACTTTCGTTCTTTCAGTTCTCTTTGCCCTCCATATGGCGCGTTCCGATTGAATCGTATCGTCGATTCGATCGCTCGCCATTAATCCTAGCGAGATAATCGTCGCTAATTTGAGCGATGCCTCTAATTGGGAGGGCATCGTTCATGGTTTCGCGCAAACCTCCGCATTCTCGTTCACAAAAGCTCGCAAACCGCATGCGACTCGCTAAACATTGCGGTTCCAAACAGTAGGTAATAATCGATTGACCGTTATTTATGACGATCTGAGCTGTATCGTGCAATTTCCCACGTCCCGACGTTGCTAATTTTTTAACTAGACGACCTCTTTGCAAGATTAAATTCCATCGCGATATACATGTCGAGAAAAAAATTATTTCGGGAATCGTATGCCGGATATTGAAAAAATTAACACGTCAAGAACGTCGATAAATATCTGATATATAAAGCATGTTTAACCTTTTTGTTGTCCATTCCAGGTGTTGAGCTGGTCACCGGCTGGTCGAGCCTGTAACAAAAAAAAAACCGTTGAAATATTTGCAATGAAAATATTCACAAATATTTTAAACATCTACTGCAACGCTGTTGTGTATTGTTTATATTTTATTATATTTGTCAGACAAATCTCTCATCAAACTTGATATGATTTTATTGTAAATATTTTGTTCTTTTTTTCATAATATTTTTCGTTACATTTTCTCCTAGATTTCTCCGCCATCGAAAAATAATCTCTTCAATAATCTTTTCGATCATCACTTTCCGCTTCCGCGACTTGCAGACGAATCTCGACCTCGACTCTAAAACAATTCCGACGACCAAGCTATCCATCGGCGTTTTTTCGGTACGAGAGTATTGAAAATTTATTGACCATGCTGGCGGAGAGACCGATATCGCCTCGTCAAAAAAAAAAAAGAAAGAAAAAAAATGTTCTAATATGAAAGTTTCATTCGACGAGCTTCCGCAGGAGAACTGACATTCTCCCTAGTACTGACCGCTATTGGAATAATGTAATTCTGAATAAAATGCGCGCGTTCTACCTTTAGAAAAATGGTCGACGTATATTCACGAATCACCTCGGTTAAATTTCACGATAAAATCTTTATTTTAAGAGGGAAATATATTTATGTCGAACTTTTATATATGGCGCACATTATATTATGCATGACCTTTTCTTTATTACGGTAAAATTCTCTCTTATGAAAAAGGAGATCTTTATCACTATTTATATCAAAAATTAATATAATTACACGACATGTCGCTCTTATATTATAATTCTTACGTCGTTTTGTGTTTCGACACCGATCGAACGACAATCTTTCCCTATCGTTTCAGGGAAGAAGGGGTCAACGCACCACGCAAGGATGCCCTTCAGCCGCACAGGTAGTCGGATATGCACCAAACGCGTAACGCGCGCCATCGCTTTTTATTAACCAAGCTGCAGGTCGGAAAACGCGATGCAGTCGCGTGACATGACGTGGGGTTATTCGTTTGGAAAGTCGCCTCGGTTAGCGCGAGAGATCGATTTATCGCATCCCGGACGGTTTTATTCCTGAGAGAAGCGACACGAGCGGTGCGTAGACCGAGCGCCGCACGTGACGAGGTACACGCGCGTGAACGAGATGGATGAACGGGATGCGCACGTGTGCGACACAACAGAGATTCGACGGTCGTTGATCGAATGCCATTTCCATTCCGCGCACAATGTCGGAACGTCGATATTAAAACTTGGACCTTTTTATCGACGATTTCGCGTGATTTATGTGCCGTTGGTCCCTCAAAATTGCACGAATTATTATGAATCGATGCCGCCGAGTGTTCGACGCGCGATTCAAGAATTTTCCTTTTCGAACATTGATAATTGAAACGTCAATACGGGAACCTTCCCATCCCAATCGCTATCGAATATAATGAGCGTTCATCTGATATCGTGCCAAGTACGGTATTCGATATCGAGCTCGATATCTATTGCCTCGTTATTGGCCTCAACTTGTGGAAAACTTTTTCATGTATTACAAATTCCCCACTTTTTATACTTTTTTTTTTCTTGGAATAATATAGCGCATTTCTGTAAGAAAATCTTGTCAACTTTCCAATTAATCGAGAAATTACGATTAAAATGAATATTATAATTCGTATAAACGTATCGAGGTATCGATTTTTAAATTTTTGAATGACGTCAAATCTTTGTTTTCGCACTTATTGCAGAAATGGCGAATTCGACGACTGCGCGTGATCGATTTGAAAATTGTCGATTCGTTTTGCCAAGCCTCGAAAGCTAAAAGCGATGATGAAAATGGATCACGGTTTGCCGAAACCGCAGATTCGATTGACCGGTTCTGTTTGTCGTTCGTTTCCAATCCCGCTCCATCAAACATCAGCCACCCGCTGATCTCCTTACTCGGCATTATAGTCCTAATCGCGTTTAGACGACGCTAAGATAATTGACTGTAACGGAACGCGCGATGCATCGCATCGATGGGACGTATTAACGTCGGAATGATTAATGTCATTTACCCGGAATAGCGAGCGAAATAGCGTTCGAATGAAATTCTAGATACACTCCGCGTATTGCGTGATCCGCATCCCGTTCGAAATCCGTGATTATACGCGGTTTTAATGACTGCCCTTAATTGGCACAGAATTGCCGTTCTCGCGGTAGAAAGAGGAAGAGAAATATCGCGCCAAAGTTCACGACGTAATTAAAAACCAATATACTAAACCGCTATGCGCTCTAATGGAGTTGTTTTCATCTCTGCAATCGCGCCACACCGCCATTTTCCTTCCCAAGTTTGCTCCAAAGTCTGAGTCTTGGTGTTGAAAGTTGCATATAAAAGGTGTTATTGATTTTTTTTTAATATTCTTTTAACGATCGTAATAATCTCGCATAATCCCCCGTAAACGACGTTATAGAATGCGAGTGCTACACGAGACGCACAATAATATCTACGTAAACGATAAATTTGTTTACAACAAAATTATGCTCTATGTAACATTTTAAGTTTAAAAAATGCAACGTTTTTTCATCAGAAACATCCCAACACATGATGATAGTGCACTGAAAAAAAAATCTGGTTGCAGTAATTATAAGTCTGGTAAATTCAATCAGTACGTCTGTTGGAAAATGGACAAATCAGAATTCTTGTAGGAATTACCAGATGAATCTGATTAATTTCTTCCTGTTAAATTTACAAAATTTTCTGGTTAATAATACTATACTCGCCAGCACCAAGTCGTCTAAAATTTTTTCCATCTAATTTCAAAAAGTCTGTTTAATGTTCTGAATTCCAACAAGATTGTTGGATAAATTCAATCCAGATTATTGAATAAATTGTTTTAAATTCAGTTTGTTGGAAATTAAACTGATAAACAGTGATGCAAGAAGAAGATGCAGCTCAAACACACACAATCAGAGAGCTAGCGTCCTCTTTTTGGCACTACTGCTCGTAAGAAAAAAAAAATACTTTAGATTTACTGTTAATACTAGTTTTTTTATACATTTCATTGCAAATATTGAATACGAGTTAAATTAAGAATGGCTCGCCTAGCAGCAAGCAAAGAAATTAATGTAACAAAAAATTTTATAGATCCAACCAGAAAATACTAACCAAATTCTTATAGTAAAATCTATCTATATTAAACGTTCTAGTTATAAAAAATCGAGTCTTGTTATGATAACTAGAAATTCTTGTTTGATTGAATCAAAATGCCTTCAATTATATACTTGTCTTGTTGATACAATCAAACGATTTTTCTCAGTGTGTGATTATAATTAAACTGTGATCGCTAATGAACGCGTTGACCAGAACGAACCGCAAGCTCTATTCAAGCTTGTCCTCCTATTGCGATGCAATTGATCGTGTATGCAGGCGAGACAACCACGTAATTTTCAGCAGTGATAAACGCAACGTGTGATATCGATCGGTCGAGATCATTGCATTATGCGTATACGTGACGTCTAATAACGATGAGGATCAGGCGCCGTTCTCTACGAGGAGAAATCCCGCCGAGGGAATATATTATAAACCGTTGCGTCGCGCGCGAATGCACTCGAAATGCACCGTACGTTACTTTGACGTTCGCGTATCGAAATTGGGTCGTCGCGATGCGACGCGATGCGCCACGATTGTAATCCTCCGGTGTAATTCGACGTGTACAGTTATTTATTCCCGGCGCGATGTTCAATGTCCTTAAGCCACGCGATGATATCAATCGTACTCATCTCTTGCAATTTTCCCAAGACGAGAACCCGCCGACTGTCATTTCGCGTGCTACTCGTTTGTAATTATTATAAAATTTCCCGCCATTTTCTCGGTCACAAATATTAAAAGATTCCTTGATTTTTCGGCGCATTTTTGCGACTAAATAAATGAACCGGAAATATTTTGATGGACTGCGAATATCCGTCTAGATGTCACGCGGAAATTAAAGCGTATCGCGATACGGAAGATAATGTGAAATGTTTCCAAACGCTTCGTCTACGAACCGACATCAAAGTATCGCGCGCTGAAAACGAGTAGAAGCGCTGCAGAAAAAGCGCTGCTCGTTGTTCTTTGCGCGTTTACCGCGGTATATTCATGCAGGACGCGAGCGTATATACATATTTACCGTAATGCAACCCTACCGCATCGCACGCGATAATGAAATTAGAGTGATTACGCTCGAACGTGACGTGGAGCGCGAGAGGGACAAAGTAAAGCGGACAATTAAAAACGCGACGCATGTGGCGTAGCTTCTTGGTCACGTGAAAATGAGAGTTTCATATGCCTCGACGAGGCTCACGCGCGCCTGTGAATTAGACACGCTTCGAATCTACGCGGTGCTAATTACATTAAAATGCCATGCTCTCGGTTCCTAATATTTTAGCGCGTCGGATAAAATTCACTCCCTCGCGCGAATATCGTCGTGAAATCATCACGCCCGCGATCCTTTAAGTTCACCCTGTCAGTTGACCCAGAAAATTTATATCAAGAGTATCCAATATCGATATCCCACGGAAATAGACGCCAAGGAGCGCTGCGAATAATTGGACGTCGATAAATTGTTAATAGGCGAACGACGGAGATGGCGATATATAATATAAAAGTCGATTATATAAATGGATTTTTTTTTGCCGTTAACCTTGTCGGATTGCAGCATCCGCGAGAAGGTCAGGTTAAAATTAGCGCGTAGAGTTACATATGAACGTAGACCTCGACCGTGAAATAATCGCTCGACAAGCGCGAGTAAATGTGTATTCAAGCCCCGGGTTGCATGTATCCCATTTTGTAAAGTTTACATTTTTGCGAAGAAAAAATACAAATGACTAAAAATACACGATTTAATTTCAAGCCCGTCATTTTCACGATGGTAGCGATATACAATTTTGATCAACAAACGTATGCATTGGATTTATACGTTAAGCTTTTTTGTTATTCTTCATCACATCTCGTTTAGAAACGTTACACGCATATGCGTATGTTTGGATGTGTATGAAAGATCGCTATAACACCAGCAGGAAGGTAGAAAAGAGAAAATAAATGAGAACGATCTTAATGGTAGAAAACGAGAGACAGCTTTGCGGCTGGAAGGGAGGATGGATAGGGAAAAAAGGAGCGGTCCAACTAGACGTGCATGAAAAAAGCCTCCTCTCCGCAACAACTCGCAAATATTTTTGCATCCCGGATGAAAGCCCCTCGCGTAAACCGATGCGAAGTGCTTGCTCGTCTCGTTGCGGTTTATATTCGAAGATGTAAGAGGATCCTCGACAGCGTGCGGCTTCATGAAAACGCATCGCTTCCCCGCTTTGCCTTCTTCCAACAGCATGCAAAATAGATATACGTTGTTCTTCGTACGCGGGCTGCTTCTTTCTTCAATTTCAAAAAGTTGCAAACAAAAGTATTACGAGCGCCTAGCATCGGAGCACGCGTCCGATGCCTCCCGCAGATTCCAATATGCGAGCACTGAGAAAAATCATTTGATTGTATCAACAAGACATATATGATTGAAGGCATTTTGATTAAATCAAATAAGAATTTCTAGTTATCATAACAAGACTCGATTTTTTATAACTAGAACGTTTAATAGATTTTACTATAAGGATTTGAATAGTATTTTCTGATTGGATCTATAAAATTTCTTGTCACATTAATTTCTTTGCTTGCCACTCTTAACTTAACTCGTATTCAACATTTGCCATAAAATGTATATAAAGAATTAATATTAACATTAAATCCAAAGTATATTTTTTTTCTTTTACGAGCAGTAGTGCCAAAAAGAGGACGCTAGCTCTCTGATTGTGTGTGTTTGAGATGTATCCTCCTCTCGCATCACTGTTTATCAGTTCAATTTCCAACAAACTGAATTTAAAACAATTTATTCGATAATCTGGGTTGAATTTATCCAATAATCTTGTTGGAATTTAGAATATTAAACATACTTTTGAGATTAGATGGAAAAAATTGTAGACGACTTGGTGCTGACGAATTTAACGTTATTAATCAGAAAATTTGGTAAATTTAACTGGAAGAAATTAATCAGATTCAACAATAACAATAATAATGCTCGTTTATTGCAAAACAATGAAACTGAAATTATAGGGCCCTATAATTTCAGTTTCATTGTTAATCAGATTCATCTGATAATTCCTACAAGAATTCTGTTCATTTTCCAACAAACATACTGGCTGACTCTACCAGACTTCTAATTAATGCAACCAGATTTTTTTCTCAGTGAGTCTATAGTCGATAAAGTCGACTTTCGTTCGGCCCTTCCTTTTTCGCCTCTTTCATTCTTTTCCCATTTCATCCGTGTCCTCGGCAGCCTTTTCCGCAGCCGCGGTCGCCAAACGGCTCACTACCCCCGCGAGAAAATTTATCGGCAAACTTTATGCTCGCCTCGTGGAATCAAGCGCCGAGTGACTCACGGAAGACAGTCGGTTGCTTGGAGACCGGCCGATATGGGTTTAATGCAGGTTATTGGAAGCGAAGCCAAAATAAACTGTGCGCGCCATAGCTAATTTATAAGCATGCTGCTTAACGGTATAAGACAGGATATTAGTTGGAGAATTTATGTTAACTTTCCGGCGGATGCATCCTGTTACTTTGTCAGACTCCCTGCTGAATATTGATCGCGAGACTAAACCTTATCTCGTAGCTTACAATCATGGTTATCGGCTAACCGGTATTACACGAGACGGCGAGGGATGTAAGCGAGATAAAAGAAATGATGTGAATATCAATAAGATGTCGAAGAGAGAAGATACGATTTTAGACGTTGTTTACTTGAGATAAATTTACACGCAAATTTATACGAAAATGATTATTTAAATGACAATTTCTTCGATAATCTAATTACTCCGACTGTGAAATTTCCATCGAAAAATTTAAGGCTTATTTATCAATATTAATTGTAAGCTCACGAGCCTGTTAGTTAATTATTACGACAAGCTCGAAGAGCGATGAGACTAGAGTTTAGATCGATACATGGCGTCTTGTCGGTCGCGGTACCGTATATATGTACATCAATGCACATCGCTTCCTCTCGCAGCATCCCAAGAGTACAATTGAAACAAGATATATATTCACTCTTTTTCGAAGGGATCGTTATTTCCACATTCTCGTTACCTTCGATGAAATAAACGGCACTACTTTTATTATTATTATTATTTTTTTTTTCGAGAATTAATTTCTTAAAATAATACAATTATTGGTGAAAAATTGCATCAAAATGATAAGTTTGATATCAACATCTTGAAATGTGCCAATATTGATTGTAATTATTTAATATCGTAATAAAACACGGATATTGCGTGCAATGGCGATATTGTCTATTAAACTCTACGTAATCTCCATACTATAATCATATTCAATAAATTAATCATGTTTGTGTAATCGCGAATACACGTTGGAAGTCTTCAATTAATAACATATCGCGTAATGTTTGATATAATACATAATAGTTTATGTTTGTGCTGTATATCTACAAATTTCTCGCAAATCTCAATTGTATACTCTTCGATAATTTAATAAGCACTCTTTTTAATTGTTTTCCGGTGCACGATCAATGTTGCGCTAATCGAGCTGTTTGTACATACATGAGCGACAATCAACGATGCGCAAACATCGTAATAACGTGACCGCAATGCCGTTGCGCTATTATATCGAATACGTCAGCGAATACGTGTGAATAGACCTTTATAACGCGCGTGCCATAACGTAACGTAATGCACGTGTTACAGTCGAACAATCCAAGTCTTCCCGGCGAGTACGATCCCTCGTCACATTCGTTGACCTAGGTAACCGATCGATAATCATGGCGAAAGTCGGCCCAGCCGACTGAAAATAGTGGAAACCCGTTGTATTGTTCGAACGGAACGTACCTGACTGTGGGCGAGCTACCGGGAAGACAACGCAAAACGAGCTTGCGCAATAAAATAACGAAACGAGAGAAAGCACGAAGATTAATTATGTTTGTCAAGTTGCAAGTCCCGTTTCCTGCAAATTACAGTTTCGCAGCTCAACATTTTGTTGTTGAGTTTGCCCCGCTACAAGAACTGTCGTAAAATACTTGAGATATAAATGTGGATAAGGATATAACAAGTATATACAATGCGTATACGACGTTTGTTCAATTTTCATCTTAATCAAATCATCTCAATTTGGAAAGTTGGACAAAGAGGTTCAAACTATAGAGAGAGACATCACAGCCTATACATTAATCAAATTTATCGAGGGCGTACAAAGCACTTGACCCATAAACGCACTCCCTTATCGACAACAATCGTCCCTTTATCTCTCGTAGGCTACAATACATCGCTTCCCACGCGATCTCTTCGGATCCTCTGTACGTTGTATTCCTCTATATGCTCGATTCCCCTTTCGTCTACACGTTCACCAACACGTATATAAGTCAGATGAAAAGGCTCTGACGTATCGAGGCAATATCTCGAAAGCGCGATGTAAGTGCGACAGTATGATTCGCATCCTGCGAATGTATCGCAAAAAATGGAAAGAGAAGCACCGAAAAAGAGGGAAAGAAAGAGAGAAAGATGGAGAGATACAAGCTAGCGTTTTCTCGGACATTTTCAAAGCTCCAAGAAAGTTTTCACTCATACGTAAGGAAATATATCCGCTGTTATATACGACAATATTCGAAGCGAGGTCTTTCTACGACTGTGTGATGCGAATCAATTTTAAAATACTTTACGCGATAAAGCGCAAGCAAAAGATCGATTTCGATTGTCCTGCGAGATTCAGTTTTTATCACTTTTTTTTAACGATCAAAAGTGATAAGACAAAGCTACGAGAGATAAAGCTAGACTGCCAAAAGAAATAATTAATTGTTTATTAAAATTTCCTTTCAAGTTTTTTTGTAAAATGTCAACTTTTTAAATCCATGATGCTAGTTGACGTGATAAAAAATATTCATCGAAAATATGTGCATAATATTTTTATATCATATATATTCCTGTGTATTTTGAAATGGCTGGAGTTGGACATGTTTTATGATAAAAATACCGATCGAAAAAGTTGGACAAAATAATAATACAAATGAAATATATTCATGGATGCGGAAACAATGTTTTGTTTGTCCAATCATCTGGAAAGGAGAAGTTGATGCTATTTGTGTTTTATGCATATTTTCATACATCAATTATAACAATATCTTGGCAATATATGTTTTGCGCATATTTCTCCAATTTTAAACAATTACATTATTTTCTTCGTGTAACAATAATGACGAACAATTACATTATTTTCTTCGTGTAACAATAATGACGAAACATTTAACAAAAGTAATGGAACGACTGAAACGTGAATTGAAAATAGTCGAGAAACCGAAATAATAAAATATGAAGGCAGAATCTGCTGCGTCAAGTCTGGTGATATCGATTGCATTGTATTTTCATGCTTTCATCACAAAGCTTTCCTTTTTCATTTTTCAATTGTCTCAAAATATTTCGCGCGTTAAACAAAGATAAGGGTTGAATGACGGTATCAACGGAGCGCAGCATTATAAATAAAATTCCTTCGAGCTCATCCCTTTTTCTTTTCCTTCCATAATTGGAAAAAAATATGAATAAAGAAAAAAAAATTCGAGAAAGAGACGAATGCTTAGAAAGCGAGGCGAGATAGAAGATGAGCAAATATTGCAAATAATAAACTAATAAGTCTAACTAAGGACGGCGCGATGGAGAAAGGATTTATTGTTCTGTGCCGTGCGCTCCGTTAATCCGTTTCCGAATTATGCAACGCTAAGTTGCAGTCGGCTGAAGGGATTCCATCATTCTCATTTCCGCCTCTGTGAATAAATGCACACGGAAATAAGGGAAAGCGTTTTGAGTTGCCGCATAAACGTTACGTAATAAGGTCATCAACCTAGTATTTGTGAGGCATTTATTTTAATTATATTCACTGCAACTGCTGCCTGTACTTACGGTCTCAATTAATATTAATTAAAATCTTTTCCTCGCAATAAGAAGAACGAGAATTTAAAGAGCGTACTGCGAAGAATAAGGGATGAAAAATAAGGAAGAGATAAGACGTCTCGACAGAATGTCAGTAAATAATAAATGATGGATCGGTTCATTATCGAAGCGAGGAAAAAGATGTCGAGAAACGAATGTTTCAAAGTGTTTTCCGCCTACTGTATCGCCAGTATCTCGTACGCATGTATAAATGAATGAACGTTATTGCTTCTTACCAGTCGAAGAAATTCCACAGGCACGCGAACATGTTGGATGTACGTTTTCCACATGGAACGATATCCCCTCGCGCGTTCTCCGCACTTTCCTTCGATCGCGATCGTAGATATCCTCGTAGATTGGCGAAATCCTTACATTTTCGCACGTACAAAGTTTACACGAGGCAGGCTTTAGAAAGCTCGTTCCGGCTTTTCTCGACGTTTACTAAGCGAACGGCATGTCGGGACGTTATCCGTTAGTCTCGATGAGTCGAGGTACATCGTGTTTAAACGACGATAATGAACCCCCTCTCAGGATTCGGATACTTTCGCGTTTGTTATCTGATCACTGACGTCACAAAGTACAATTCGATGCGAATTTCGTCACGTTTACGGCCCGCGTTTCACTGATTTATTAAGATTAATGTACGAGAAAAAGCTGAATTGGCGAAAATTATTCACGCGCGAGATTCATCGCGCCAAACGTTACACGTGTCGCGATACGTATGCATGGTGTTTTCCGCAACCCTATCGAGCTTTGAATTTGTTCTCATCGTCAACCCGTGGCAATTAGTCAGCTAATTCTAAAGCGGAATAGCAAATTACCTGTCGCGCGGAAATGTCATTTCCCTCGCAGCGAGAACATGCAACGTCCTGTATTAATATAAAGCCCCGCGACGGAAAATGGCGCGCATACATTCTTGCCGCAGTTTACCTCGCGATACATGTATATTTTGCAAAAATAGCAATAGGCGAATAGATGAAATTCAAACAAATTCAAAATTCATCGCTGCAACTTCATCGCCGTGTAATGTATCGCTAATGTAATACGACAATTGTTCGTTCAATAAAAAAATAAATGCATTTATTTGCGTTCGATCTCGTAAAGAATGCGTCTGGTAAAAAAAAAATGAGAGAGCAAAGACTTTGGCAACTATCGAATCTCACGATAACCAATTTAATAAATTTGCGTAAACTTGTTTCTCGAGTATGTAAAGTCTACCGTCGTTTATTCAAGACTCGCATTTATGAAAATAAAGAGAGCGTCGTCGCAGTAGTCTCTCGTCTCTTCATCCCACCGTAAAATTTAAATCCATGATATATGTATCCATCACGTACGCGCGCACGATGCTTAAATTTCTCCGGAAATGAATATTCCGACAGACGAGGCTGCTTCTCGAAGCGATAAATCGATCATAAACTCATTTAAACGGTCGGCGATGTGTACCAAGACATATTAAAAGCCGTCTGACAAGCTTTCGTAGTTCCACTGAAAACGATGTTCATTAAATTCTCGTACCATGCCCGATAATATACACGATGCATACAACCAAAATCTTTAAAAACGCATTCTTGACTGAAATTTCTTCACTTTGTTTACTCAATTTTTATTCTTTTTAGAATAAAAAATTGATTGTATTTTTTTCTTTCTTTTAACGAGGAAACCTAGACACTTTCCTTTTATATTTCTAAGAATAAAAATGCACACATGCGAAATTTAAATTTTTTTGTTCGTCTACCTTTCTTGTAAATTCGCGTAGAAAGAATACACAAATGTAGTTAAATTTTCTCTAGTCGCATAAGAGAATAAAAACTTGACGAAAAGATTAAATATTATGTATTCTGTACGCTCCTTATACTGTACGTGATCTATAACATTATTGGCAATTTGAGGAAGATTGTTACAAAAAAGATAAAAAGAAGAAAAGAGCGTCTTTTCGTCGCATTATCGCTTCTACGCGCGACGTAATGTATTCGGCAGCATGTAAAGCTTGCATCGAAAACAGTTGCTGGAGTTGCTAGTCGAATACATGAATAATTAGGTTACCGCTACGACGCAACGACCTAACCATCCCCGATTTTATATCAAAAGATTGTACATTGTCACTATTATATATACGAAGAGAAGCAACGATAATAAAGACATATCTTGTGGCTTTTTCTTCCTTTTTTCACGCAAAATATAAATTCCCTCGTCCAATTATTTTCGCTCGTGGGAGCATAACTTGCATCGTTTGGATTGCGCTGATTTTTTAATAGCTTTCCCGTATAATCTGTTTAACCTTTCAGGTAATTATTAAAAAGCCGATTATATATACATATTACTAGCGGGAATTTAATGGCAAGCACCGATGTGTTTTCTACATCAAAGTTATCATTCCGTGGAAAAATTGATATATAAATAGCGTGTAACGCACGAATAATTTAGTTTAACTTAATGGAGAATAATTTTCAACGTTACGAGAATTAAATCCTAACGTTAAGCGCGTTAAATACGTTTCGGATGAAAAAACACAACGCGCGATACGGGTAACGGCAATCACCGAAACAACCACCATAAGCGTTCCCATATCGATTTTAACCCTGTCCTCAACCGAACAAATCCTCTATTCCGTTTTTGCCATGTTACACGTTTCGCGCCGATGAAACCGTAAATACGCGGTTCCACTCGGACTATTTTCTCGATTAAAACATCGATCGAGAAACGCGCCTCGTCGCTGCACGAACGTGAATTTGACAGCTTCGATTTAAATTAGGAAGTCGCAAACATAGTTGCGGAGATATTTGTACAAAACCCTATCGACATGTCGTGTGCATTCAACGTTGGGAAAGCGGAAACAACGTTGCCATTAAACGAGATGCGTTTAACGATAAAGAGCATATTAGTCTCGTAATGATTTCACCTTTTCCGTGCTTGCAACCTCCTCTCGTATCTCGCGCCCTTGCCTTCAACCCTCGCGCAAATTAACACGCTCCGGGGAAAGAGAATACACCCGATTAGCATTCGTTTCCGCGTGTCGCGACGACGATTACGGGATAAATTGTCGGGAGGAGGGATGGAATTTATGCATTTTTCACATAGCTTCCTCCTGGTCCGTCCAAATTAATGCGCGTCCTGAATACCTCCCTGGTTTGAATATTGCAGACCTTCATTTCCGCGGAAGGATCGTTTCGCTTATTCATCAATTACCGGAGCGAGTCCATCGCCCTTGGCCTTCCACGAACAACCCTTTCCAAACGTTGCCGGGGAGTACGTTGTCCTTTCGCGTCAACTTTCGGGTCGCGGCGGAAATCGAAGAGACTTCATAATACAAGGATCGCGTCGGAATTTACATACGGACGAACAATTTTTCGCGATTATTTTTTTACAAATGAAATTAAATTGCCGAGGAAACGCATATATCAATTAAAACTATTATAAATAAACATCGCACCATTCGTCTCTGCCGTAGATATCTTTAATTTTCTTCAAATTACCTGTCTCGACTAGAATCTCTTTCGGTAGATTATTTGACGATAATAAAAATTGTATTAAACATGCAGGGTTTACTTGGTATTCAAATATACATCGCATATTCAATTTAAATGAGTCCATTGTCGATTCTGCATTTGATCGATACGAGAACCGTGAAAGGAGACCGAGACACAGTCATATGTGCTTTTAAATACGTAAATATGGAATAATTTAAATATTTTATCGGTAAGACTAATGCACGGAAACAAATTGCATATTTAACTGCAACGAGGACTACTCCGCTACGGGAAACTTTTCCATCTCCCGAGACATTCGTCTCGTGAAATAATTACGTTCGACGGCACCCCGGAAGACGACTCTCCCAAGACAGCCGGTGCGCGATCACGTGCCGGTTATCGCGGGGCGACGTCCGCGCGACATCGCGAACGACGCCGCGGCTCTAGTCGCCACAGCACCACTTTATCAATGTCGACGAGAGGGAAGCGACGAGATTCGTTCGCTCGATCGCGCGGACGAGATGGTCGGCGGTCGCGAGCTCCTCGAGCGAGGTCGCGTAAAAAACGACGCCGGAAAGACGAGCGATTATCGGCCGCGTGTTATCACCGCGACGTCCGCCACCGTCTCTTTCGACGCCGAGAGAAGGGGAGAGAGAACGAACGAAATTTTCCGCACTCCGTCCGAGTCCGCCGCTCGCGAAAAGGAGGGTTAATGTCGCGCGACTGTCCCGACGAGAGAGGGTGAGAGAGAGTTCTAGGGTTGCCCGACTCGTAGCGCGGCGAGGGCCCAACTGGCATGCGCCTTTGCCACCCTCCCTCTTTGCCGCCGCCCGTCGAGCTCTGCTGCCACCCCTCCGTCAGTACATCGCTAGGGGATGAGAGGGGGAGCGGAGCGAGGGGAGTCGCAGCGCCGCGGCTTTCGCTCTCTCGCTCTTCCGTTCATCCCCTCGATCGCCGCCGAGCGGATGCGCGTGTGCATCCCCTTTCCTTCTTCCTACGAGATCGCCGGCGGCGCATTGTCCTTACGAGGGTTTCGGAGGCCGTATCTTCCGCGGTACACATCTGGCTTACGACAGCGAATTATCTTGTCGTATAGCAAGTTTTGGGATGGAATATAGCGTTACGCGTAATGTCTCCTTGCGCACGGAAAATTTGCAATATATGAGATCCAGTTTTAAGGATGATAAAAGTGTGTCGAGAAAAATTTCAATTACGATATCTTTTTGTCTCGCATACTTTGCGCGCGATTAAAGAGTTTTCTTGTAAAAATAAATTACCGTTTCGTGAGTAAAGAGCGTAGCTCTATCTTTATATTCGCATTAAATTAAAGTAAGTTGGCGAGATCAAACTGTATTTCAAGATTGAGACACTCGCGTTAGTCGAAACTTGAAGGTAAGATCGAATTAAAAAATATATCAACAAGAAAATCTTATTTTTCACTTTGACATAATACGATATAAAAAGCACATAAATAATGTAATATTTAAATCAAAAATATAGATAATCGAACATGTTTGAATTATAAGTAAATTGATTAGTAAATTGATTAGTAAACGTAAAGTTAATGATCAAATGCAAAATACTTGGAAGGAAATGACATTCCGCTATTCCATCGTAATCAAAGAAATTAAGATCGTTAACTTTTCGCGACCGTGCATATCTGGAACTCGGTGCCAACAAAGTGTTCGCTTTATTATCATTACGTCGCTAAGCGACTTAGCTAAGCCATTCCATCACAAAGGAAATATTAAAGAGGATCTTTCTCTCAGGATATTGCGTCGACGATCTTTTTTTAGACGATGGCGTCTTTTGTCGCTTAATTCGATCGAATGCTGCAAAGATAAAATCTTTAGTCGTGAATAACGAGCAACGTGATTCGTATGCACGTGCAAAATGATATGCTTGCTAATAGATGTGCGTGCACTAAGAAAAAAATCTGATTGCATTAATTAGAATTCTGGTAGATTCAACCAGTATTTCGTCTCTTGAAAAATGGACGAACCAGAATTCTTATAGAAATTATCAGATAAATTTGATTAATTTCTTCTTGTTAAATTTATCAAATTTTCTGGTTAATAATACTCGCCAGCATCAAGTCGTCTAAAATTTTTTCCAACTAATCTCAAAAGTCTGTTTAATATTCTGAATTCCAACAAGAATATTGGATAAATTCAATCCAGATTATTGCATAAATTATTTTAAATTCAGTTTGTTGGAAATTAAACTGATAAACAGTGATGCAAGAAGAGAATGCAGCTCAAACACACACAATCAGAGAGCTAGCGTCCTCTTTCTGGTATTACTGCTCGTAAAAAAAAAAAATATACTTTGGAATTAATGTTAATACTAATTCTTTATATACGTTTCATGGCAAATATTCAATAAATCGAGTTAAGTTAGAATGGCTCGCAAGGAAAAAATTAATGTAACAAGAAATTTTATAGATTCAACCAGAAAATACTAATCATTTTAGTAAACGTTCTAGTTATAAAAAATCAAGTCTTCATGATAACTAGAAATTCTTGTTCGATTTAACCAAAATATCTTCAATCATATACGTTAGTACAATCAAACGATTTTTGTCAGTGTGTAACATCATTAGAAAGCAAAAAGTCTACTATAGATATCGAATGATATTCACGAGATGGGATCTCGATGTTGCGGCATTCATTTTCTCTTCATTTTAATTACGCCCGATTGATATAAATGATTACATACGCCTGACAAGTGAATAATTTAAATACTATTATGTTTAATAACGTCTTTTCCACCTCATCAATATCTTTGATAATATTTCCTCGTCAAATTTTGCATGCTTCATCTACAACATGTATGTATGAATACAGATGACATTTTAATTTTTAACAGTAGACTCTCTCTTTCTTTGATCAAGTTGCGAAAAAATTGCAAAAATATTTAAAGACGGAAACGTATCAATTTTAAATATGTATATTGAATAGAGAGTGCTTGTCGACCAAGCTTGTTATCTCTTTCACGCACGTCACGTTGGTCCGCGTAGGTCAACAAATTGCGACGAACGTGTCGCCTTCGAAGAAGGTTATCGGGATGAAAGCTAAGAAGCACTTACGTTTGGTCAGTGTCCAACTTGAATGTCCCTTTCGTCCCCCCATGGCCTACTAAATCGCGTGACATGAGCGTTCTCTTTACATTCTTAATGTCTTCATCGTTTCTTATTTTTCCACCATCGATCGTGCAGTATCCACGCAACTAGACAGTCTCGTCTGCTTAACACAGAGAATTTTAAAGCCGCTCTCTTGGTTTATTTCCACAGGATTTCAAATGAATTTCAAGGACAAAGTTGAAACGAGAGTGGCATTTAACTAAAACTCCTCAAGACATATTTCAATTTCTTACAATTTCAAATTAAAAAAATTTAAAAATTATTGATAAAAATTAGTGCCAGCAATTGCGGTTAAACTAAAAATAAAAGATAAATTTTTTAATTAAAAAAGTTATTAAAAATATAGATAATAGTTTTATAAAATTATAAAAAAATTATAATAAAATTATAATAATAAAATTTAATAAAATTTATTTTTTATAATATTATAATTTATTTTAATTTTATAATATAATATTAAATATATTAATTTTAAAATTAAATATTTATGGTGAAATATAGGTAAAAATTTAATAATTAATGAATTTTAAAATATTTTAAAATAAACTTTTATAGATTTAAATATAAAACAAATTTCTAATAAATTTCTAATAAAAAAAATTAATTTCAATAAATTTCTAATAAAAAATAATTTCAAATAAAAAAAATTAAAATAATTTCAAGTAAAAAAATAAATTGAAAAATGGTGCGGTAAAGATATACTACTGAAAACTCTCTACTATAGTATAGTCTATATCTATATGATCAGTCTTAAGTGAGTGTAGCACCGTAATGCGGTTATGCAACGAACAATAGAGCACGTGTTTATTATATAATACGGGCGATACACGTACGTACGATGCACAGACGAAGGTTATTGTCGCATTAATGCGGAATAATGCTACACGGGGCTAGGGAACCGTAATTTCGCCGCGTTTGTCGGCGCAACGAGTCGCGTAATGTTTACGAACAGGCGACTGTTCTTCGATGCTCTTCTCTCTTTCGTGTTCCTCGGGCCGAGTGAACAGGCTTCTTCCTCCCTATAATTTTCGGTCACTCGACTCTAATAATGCCAATCGAAGGGCGGAAGCGACCCTTTGGCCTCGATCGAGAGAAATGCAAAAGTCTTTGCGACAAGAAGCCAAAGGCACGTATTTCGTATCTCCGATGATACAAGACGCCTCGCTTCGCGAGATCGACGTGCTCCGAAAGGAAATTCGAGCGATGCTTGGAAAAAAGTGTCATCTGAATTCCTCGCTTGTCTCAAGACAGCTTATCGCGTGTCAATATTCACGTCTCCGCTATAGATGATATTAACGTCGAATGAAAACTCGATGCGATCGAGGAAAAGACGCTAATAACAATTTTATGACACGACGCGCGAAAGGAGAGATTAAATATCGAAGCTCATAATATTATATTAAATATTGCGAGAAAAGGTTCGCATCTACTATTATAAGATTCGATTTAAGAGAGATCTTTTTATTCGAGCGTCCAATATAATATCGAGGTCTTGGTCGAGCGGTTTTACAATTCGTTATCCGATCGAGTACGCGAGAAGTGATATTCTCACACGAGGCGGATAAATTTTACAGCTAATATCGTCTCTTTTATTCGTTAATAACGTATGGTATCACCACAGACCGCGTAGACCATTGAACCGGGTAACATGCCGCAGGCATAATCCGCCTCCTACACAGGTTACGTAACACGAAGCGCGTTTGCGCGGTTGTTTTGTGCCGAGCGTTAAACATATTCGCGGTAACCGATCCGAACCTTTCACCCGCATCATCGGTGTTAACAGAAGAGATACAGAAGAGGATGTAGGTTCCGCGAGTTTTCCCAACTCGCAAACACTTGATATTCGTAACACGCTCGGGGTAGTTATCGCTAGACTCGGCCAACAGTGACACCCCCTCGGGGTCACTTTGTGTTGGATAGTAGCGAGAGTTTGTCTCTTTCTCTCTCTGTCTTTTATTTTAATCCTTTGCGAATCGCAAGAGAAAAATCGTTTAATTGTATCAACAAGACGTATATGATTGAAGGCATTTTGGTTAAATCAAACAAGAATTTCTAGTTATCATAACAAGACTCGATTTTTTATAACTAGAACGTTTAATAAATTTTACTATAAGGATTTGGTTAATATTTTCTGGTTGAATTTATAAATTTCTTGTTACATTAATTTCTTTGCTTGCTGCTAGGCGGCGAGCCATTCTTAACTTAACTCGTATTCAATATTTGCCATAAAATGTATATAAAGAACTAGTATTAATATTAAATCCAAAGTATATTTTTTTTCTCATGAGCAATAGTGCCAAAAAGAGGACGCTAGCTCTCTGATTGTGTGTATTTGAACTGCATCCTTTTCTTGCATCACTGTTTATCAGTTTAATTTTCAACAAATTTGACTGTGAATTTAATTTAACACTGAATTTAAAATAATTTATTCAATAATCTAGATTGAATTTATCCAACAATCTTGTTGGAATTCAGAACATTAAACAGACTTTTGAGATTAGATGGAAAAAATTGTAAACGACTTGGTGCTGGCGAGTATAGTATTATTAACCAAAAAATTTAGTAAATTTAACAGGAAGAAATAAATCAGATTCACCTGATAATTCCTACTAGAATTCTGGTTCATTTTCCAACAGACATACTGGTTGAATCTACCAGAATTCTAATTAATGCAACTAGATTTTTTCTCAGTGCGGGGGATAATTTCTAGAAACAAACGACATTTATTTATTTTAACGTCACCCACGTTGCTGACGTAAGAATCAAGTCTGTCATTTAAACTAGATGTATCGGAGATATTTGAAAATTTTACCGATTCGAGAAAATAATATTTTTTCAAGCAACCGCGTACAATCCACCCGGATGTCGAGTCGCGCAAAAGATTAAGAAGGTTTCTCCAAAGAGTTATTCTTGTAGACAAAGTTACGAGTAGATTCTTCTTATTGAAACTTTTCTCTCATTCCTGTTAAAGTCGTAAAGTTGACCGCAGTTAATGAACCGATGCGATGGTTGCGCATTCTCGCTGTCGCGCGATAATAATAAGGCAATTTCCCCGTTGATGTCGCGGTACATCGCGTCGATATTGCATCCTCTCTTCGATAAAGCTGTTAAATTGAATACGCGATCGATTCTGTAACATTAGCGCGTAATAATAAAGTTAATATCGCGCCGACACGCCCGCGTAAAATCTCGCTGCTTAAATATGCAGCTTCCATATGATACCCTCAAGAAGCTGAGAGGATGAGACCTCCCGTTGTCCGCTCGCGTTCGCGAGGGTTGATCGCTGTTCCGAGCACGCCACTCGACTTGGCTTAAACTAACCGCACAAAGCGATGCATCGTGGAGACACGCCATTAGTAAGATGCATGACCGCACGGGCGCGGTCGGGTAAAGACAACGAGACAAGGGTGCGCGTGTACGTCACTACCGGTACCGGGCGTGAAATTCAGTTTGCGTGAAATCTCCCCGTGAGAAATAAATAATGGTCTAAAGGTTCCCACGCATACACAATGCAATTTATAATATATATAATTTAATATAATTTAATATAATTATAATATAATATAATATAATATAATATATAATTTATAATATAATCGATTTATAGAATAATTTCAATGTAAAGAGAATATAAAAAGAAAGGGTTTGATAGAAAAAAATACGAGTAAATAATTGAATCGTTGAGAATAGAGAGATTTTTTAGAGATAATATAGTAATTTTTTGTAGTAATTTGGAGTATCCTCCGTTATCTATTTTAATACACTTGCAACACTTTGCAGATTTTTTTATAAATTCAGTTCTTTTATAAAATATCAGTCTCTCTACAAACATGCGGCGTTTTATAAAGAGGCGGAACCTTTTTTGCGAGAAAGTTAATCTCATAAAAAGCTCGTAACACGTAGTCGCATATATATAATCATACGTGCATTGCAATTGCAGTGTCCAAGAGAGAAAGAGAGACTGTGCCTCTTCAGGTAAAGTTTGTACGCACAATGCATTTGCATCTATGCAGCAACATTCATACGTATGCGTGGATGAGAGTTGGGTTATCCCGGAGAACTTTGGCACCTGAAACACGATGGTAGAACGTGCTTTGCGCCGGTCTCAAATTGAGACAAACGAGAAACAGCGTATGTCGTGTACCGCGAGATACGTACATTCGTATCAAAGACGGAAAACCCGACCGAAGCTGTAGCGCAAATTTCTGAGAAATCTCTCCAACTTTCAGAGCCGAGACCTAAATTTTAAATCTTACATGTATATTTACGAGTAAGAATATTCGCTTCGACAAACTCTCGGCGGATTAATGTTATCCGTTGCCGTTTCGCGTAATGCGAGAGATGAAATCCTTCCTCTCGTTTATTCAACGATAGAAATTCCCTCGAATACTCGTCAATGTTTTTCATCTTGGCGCGCGAGCGGGATAGAAATAATTACTCTTCTTTTTATCCAAATCCCAGAGTAGAAATATGCGGAAGATAATCGCTTTTAATCACCAGTAGCGCGAGGGATTGCAGAGTAACGAGCTTAAATAAATATCCCTCGCGCCAAAAGCGGCAAGAAATGGGACGAGGGCCAGCGCGTCGACGCGTCGACGCGGGTGTTACGTTAAGTGGATTAAAAAGTTGCGCATGAAAATGGAATTAATTAGCGCACGACGCACGATGCAGCGACGTAACGCGGAGAAAGACGACGGAGAAAAGCAGTTAATTAACCAGTCTTCAATTTACCCTCGGGATAAAGTAACGTCGCAGCGACGCGCGCAATTAACCGCGGATATTGTACGCGTCTCCGTGGATTAATAATCCAAAACTCGGTTAAAGCGACGTTCACAAGCAACGGTTCGTCGTCCGGTCTCCCCGAGATCGAGCGAGATCGATCGATCGTCGAGTTATCCGCTCCGATATCCGCCGCGTCTTACTTTCGTGTCGCGCAAAATCAAGATGCATTTTCCGCGGGAGGAATTAGCCGTCGCCGTAAATTGAAACTTTATCGCTATAAAAGCGAAGAATAGCCTCTAGCTCTCTTCTAGCTCTCCTCTCGCTGGGGGAAATAAAAATTTGTTTACGGAGAGAGTTTTGTTCCGCTACAAACTTTTCTACAGCCATCCATCATCTCTCGATACTCTTTTTCCCTCGCGGAATTAATAGCCGAATAGTCCGGGGGAAAAGGAGAGACTTTCTCTCCGAGGACCGCGAGAGATACCAAAGACCGATAGCGGGGGATGCTCCGGCTCGCGGAGGAAATAACACCCCGGGAACACGATGTACGGCCCGGACTTAAGTTATTTATAGACTTCGAGACAACGCGCCGACCATTCACTACCGTTCTCTCCTTCCCGACATCTTCGGCTTGTCCTGCGGAAACATTACGGTACTTATTGCGAATTCCAGCGCGCCTACTAGCGTAGCGGAATGCGAGCCGTTAATTCTCTTCGCTGAGTCTCACGCACGTTACAACTTTTCTTCGCAATCCCGTATCAAATATTGATATTTCGATCGCTGTTTTCAAATGGAATATATATTTTAAATGCTTGAAACGAGACGCGCATTTACATATAATAAATATTTTCTTTTTCATACGAATAATATATACTTATTTAAATTTATATTTAAATAATATTTCGATCGCTGGTTTCAAACGAAATGTATTTTTAAATGTTTGAAACGAGATACGCATTTAATAAATATTTTCTTTTTCATAAGAATAATATATTTATTTAAATTTATATTTAAAAAGGAAATGTTTTCCTTCGTTTCCCTCTCTCATAATTTTTAGAGAAAGAGAGAGTGCCATTATGAAATTGAGAGTGCCACCGGACAATTTATGCAAAATACAGCTGATGGTAAAATTATAAAGATTCATAAGCTTTTATCCACCCATAGTCGTAAAAGCATACTAAGAAATTTATTTCGTTCGTACGCGACCTTTTTGAAAATATTGTAAAATTTCGCAAACGGGCATGCAGCTCAAAGTTTTCACTTTGCGAGCGTTGCGGGGATGTAGGACTATTTTCGAAGACGGACATTTTTACGCGCGCAGCGTGCAGAGTGAAATAAACGACGAGTCTACGTCGTTCTGCACTCGCTACACGATATATCGTCCTTGTCTCGGTGACGCATCGATGCTGCTCGAAATCGGTACGAAGAGATCGGAACATCGCCTCGGGCGAGACTAACCGATAAGGTTCGATCGAATGGGAACCCTTTTGCAACTCGCTCTTTTTCTCTCCCTATTTCCGCCACCTGGCAATTTCTCTCGCGAACCCGACTTTTTTCATTTAGCTCCACATTTCAGTTTTGCCTTATTATATATTCGTTCCTGACCATATCAATGTAATTATTATTCTCGTGTAATTATCAAGATTGCGTGCTATTTTGTAGCATTTCGGTCAGACTGGAAAATCAGTTTCATCTCTGTTGGATTAATCGAAGATACGTTCTAGTATTGAAAAATGAAAAGAAAATTATTACACACTCTGTAAATTATCCATAAATGACTGAAACCATTTTTAAATATAAATATACTCATCTTTTCGCGAACGTGGTCATAATTCTAAATAATAAATTCTAATCATCTTCCATTAAAAGATACGTCCATCATATTTTAACAAATATAGTGTCTTTTAATTATTCGTATTTAGAAGTAAATGCGGTCAGGTCATAGTATCGATTAACTTCCTATCTTGTGTTTTGCTTCACCAAAGATCGATAAACTGCCTTTCCGAATCGTCGGCGTTCTTCCATCGAAACTAATTTGGCGCGTGGCTCGAATTTCGATGATTCGAAGGAAGCACGGAGGAAACGGAATCGCGGCGAAAAGACAGGGCGAAAATTTCCGGACCGACATTTAACGAATCGAGAGCATTTAATCGCAAATGAGAAAAGTGAAGAGGTAATTTTCATCGCGCGCATTTTTCTCATCGTCCCTTGTCGTTTAAGAGGTAACTGCTCGGGCGAGAGACGAGACACAAAAGCAGTTACCCTAGAAGGGTAAAGAGAGAAAGAAATGGCGGAATACGAAAGGTGAGAACGAAAGCGGAATTTCCACGAGAAACGTCTAGGTCGAATCTCGACCTATTGCAAGTCGGCAGGAACGAAGAATAGAAGACGAGGAGGCAAGAAATCTTGGTGCCGGGCGTGACGGATAACGAGAACGTTAATCACGCGTTATCACTCGCTCCTGAAGGAAGACGAAGGGGACGATGACGCGTCGACGTCGCGATAGAAAGAGAAAAAAATATAAAAAAGGGAGAGAGAAAATACACGTGTGTTTTTGCTACGAAATTCGTTTGTTAAACCCAAGATTATATTGAGCTAACAAAACGCAAAATTTCTAAATTTAAAATATTTTACATTATTTAGAACATGTATACTTGGATCCAAAGTTTAATTGAATTATCGTAATATTTTGATCAAGCTGGGAAAAATTAAAGAATTTAAAAAGAGAAAATCATATATAAAATATGTTTCGAAAAGTCTATGCACAGTCGAGAGCTTTTGACCGACATTTTATGCTCGAAATTTTAAATAATAAATTTAATGTATAATTTTTCTTTGGAAATTATATTGTATTATTAAATTATAACAACTTAATTACGCTAAATGTAAGACACGAAAGCATGAAAAGGGAATATAAAATTTGGTAAGTTAAATTGTGGATAAAGTTACAAAAGCCAACTACAGTTTTAAACACCAAAGACGATTGTACGCGTACCGTAAAAATAGCTTAAACAATTCTCAACGCGAACAATTTACGGTATTTCAAGAATGAGAATACAAAGCCAAAAACAAGATTCAAATGAGTATACCGACAATAAATAATGCGCTTCTATTACTCTACAATTGAATTTGATTTCATTATTGTGCGAAAGAGGCACTAGAGCGTCAACTTGCAAGCCTGGTCGCGAATAGCGAACACATTTTCACGTTTCAGCGAGAAGGGTGGAAAAAGTAGGAGAGGATAAGGGATGAAAAGTAATGGCGCGACGAGACTCTCGGCGCCGTTATGGTGGAGATGGCTCAGCGGATAAACTTACGACACGCAGACAATGTCCGCGACAGCGAAAACCTTCAAGTTCGACCCGGATATCGCGGGATACGTTTCGCGAATAGTTTCAAAAGTGCAGGGAATCGATCAGCGCGAGAATTAAAGCAAAGTCGATCGAACGAAGGAAGTGTCACGAGCAGATTAAAAATTAATCTTGCTCGAAGTCTCTATTGTGTTTGCGGATCTCGAAACAATATTCGCGATAAAAAATCATTTGTCATTTTTTTTGCATGATAGAGCGCATCAATTGAATTCTCTCACTTTTGCCAATCATTTGCTCTACTTTCTGATTATTTATTCCTGGACAAAATTAACGCATAATTTTTTTCACTTTTTCTTTAAAAGCTGATATTTAAATTTTAAAGAAAAAGTGAAAAAATTATGCGTTAATTTTGTCCAGAAGTATATATTGTTTCATTTACTTGCGTTTCGTGCACATTATATGTATCATCGTACGTAAAGTCCCGATGCCATATGAAGAAACTTAAATTAAAGATTTAGAGACTTTTCGAAAGTGTACTAACAAGACACTTGCCTCGAGCTGGAAATTGACTTGCCAAGTGCAACTTGCACTCGGAAATGCAACGGTTATTACACGCTACTATTGAATCCACTCGCGCGAAATCAATATCGCACTTCGACTTGTGTCGCTTCCAGCTTCTGCTACACTAATGCAGTTCGCCGTTTCTTGCGATTTCTTCATAGGCGACATGGGTCGCGTTAGCTATGGCAAAAACTTGGCAGTTAAGAAGTTAAAAAGCTCGCGGATATCCAGACGAGTTTATGGTACGTTCGTTCGACAAAAATTCCGAAGCGTTGTACGAGATTTAACGGTGAGGAAAACTCGGAGCCCTATCGAAAGAGAAAAGGGGAGCGTTGAACAAGTTTTTCCATCGTTTTTCTCAAGCTTCCTAGAATCCTTCTTACTCCCATCTAATCCCAACTACATCGATCTAATTTCGCAACATTAGACGGCTTATGTCCACGAGCGATAGCGAGATTATATCGTTACCAGAAGCAGTATTCCGTGTCGCGTTAAACGACACTTGCCGTATCTTTGAGTTATCGGAAACATTATTCGCAACAACGAGAGTTGCTAAATAAGATACTTGAGAAAATGAGAAAAAGATAGGAAATAGAAAATAGAAGGAGACCCGATAAAAATGATTACAAACAAATCTATTTCATAAATTCGTTAAAAAGTTCGTAAAATATCTCAATATTATCAAATAAAAATTAATTCGCCGAAATTTCGAAAAAAATTAATTCGACAGAAATTTCGAAAAAATTCCGATTGATTATTTAAATGAAAAAAAAAGAATAAAAAAGAAAGATGAGAAAAACGATAGCAAGGTCTTTATTTTCTTTATCGCGGCGTACGAAAGATGAGCAAGATTCATCGGGTGTGCAATATGCATAATTATTCGCACAATGGTACGAATAATTTGGCCGATTGTAATTTGTACGCATGTCGGGGACTCGTTCACAATCCTAGTGCTGGGAAAACGTGATCCGCCGGTCCGATTTTTAATTCTTCGTGTATATTTCACAAGCCAGCGCGTACGTGAAAGACAGAAATATTGCGTGATTATGATAAAAACACAAGATCGAAATTACTAATTAATTATAAATTTGCCCTTGATCATCAGTAGACTTAATTTAGTCTCAGATTTAAATGTACTCGTCATTTATATTCAAATATTTGCAATATAAATCGAGTATTGTTATATAAAGTATTTTTCAAATAAATTGCTTAAATATACATCAATGTATTTTTAGACAAATTTAATAAGATTATTCTTTTTTTCATTTTTGATGAGTAAGAATGATAATTAGATCTTCGTAAATTAGATCTTTGTAAATTAGCTCGCATCAGACATGCACATTTATTTTGACGCAAATCAAAGTAATTAAATTTGTTTGCGCTTAAAATAATTACGCTTTTATAGATATTTAATAGACATTCGAAAGACAATACTTTGAAGAGAATCCGTGATAGAGCGGAATAATATAGGACTATGTGATCGAAGTTATAATTAAAATCTAATGTTACTAAGAACTCTCGACTCTCGAAATGGATTGCTGCCAAACACGCGATGCGATCGATCATCAATGGCGCATTAAATAACACATCGTCCTATCACAAAAGACGCAAAAAGCAAGCACGATCAATCCGTTCGCCTATCTTTATGTCTGTTGCTTTGAATATCAAATATATTTCACGAGAAAAACAAGTCTCGGCGTCTTTTATCCAAGATATTGCGTAGGTGTAGACATCGTCTTAAAAGGAGTATATCGCCCTCGGCGACATATTTTGCTTTGCCGTCTATTCTCTTCCTTTCTTACACAAAGATTTCATTATGATAGAGTAAAATTTGCGAGATATCTCCCGTTATTATGCAGAGAATTAATAATTTGTATAACGAGATACATAAAAAAAGACTGCTTGAAAAAAAGAAAATCTAGTAATACGTAACAAGACTGTGAATAAAATCTGAATAATCTCATGTCTAGAGAGAAATATTTCATTTCTTGCAATTTTCTACTCCAATATACTATTTCGAAATTTATACTAATTTTCAAGAGTCGTTGAAATGAATTATGTCTATTAAAACATTAGCAGCAAATTCATCGGCTCTTCGAGTCTCGAGGTCTTTAGAGCGATATACAAACGGAGTATATACCGGGTTGTGATTTACCTCGAATGCAGAGCGCAGCCGCGTTGCACCGTGATATAACTCGACGCTGGTGGTGGTGGCGGAGGGGCGAGATACGTCGGTGGTAGCGGTGCTGGTTCATGTCTGTGAGAATGGTTGTGCTGATGATTATGAGAATGGCTCAGGGTGCCTCGCAGAGTGCCAAGCAGATGGCGATGTGGCGTCGACTGCTCGCTGGAACATCAACGGGAAAAAAGTTGGTCGGACCATCCATGTCGAGAGTCTCTCTCACGGTTATTCTTTTTGCCACCGGGTATATACCGATGGGATCGTACCAATGGTCGACCGTGCAGAAAGATGTCTTCTGTCGGTAACAACCGGCGCAAGATAAAATCAGATTCGCCAAACGTGGCTTTTAATTTTAAACGGATAATTGAATCGCATGAGATAAAAGAATCACGTGAGAAAATGGCATAAATTTATCAAGATGAAAAAATTATAAGATCGCATCTCTTTGAATATCTTTTTGTAACAAAGGTATCTGCAGAGCAAATTATTATCTTAAATTTTCTCATTCCATTCTATAAATTTGTTTATGATAAAATAAAACATTCTCTTTTTTTATTTTTTCTCTTTATATTTTATATCAAATTTAATAATTGAAAAATTTTGATATTTATTTTTTTTGCATTTCCTTTGATAGATATCGAGATATTTATATATTTTTCTCAGAATCAATTTTTATACAGAAGGTTTTAATTTTTATCCAATCATTGATAATCTGTTATCGAATCACAATCGCGTATTTTCAATCTTTTTTTTCGAATCCAATGCTTATTTTAATTCATCATGCTGACGCTTTTCTTCTATACATTTTGATTTTTATCAATCAACATGAGATGTAATAAATTCTAAAGATGACAAGTATTTTATCGGCAATAAAATACAGATTCATAAAAAGAAATATTTCTATTGAATGACGTCTAAAATTAAATTAACAATCTCATTACTAGTAAAAAAATTTCCTTGTAATAAGGGAAACTACAATGCATAAAATGTCTCTCTTTTGTTATGAATTTTTTACGACGCGATTTGTTTTCACACCTGCCAGTAATTACAGAGGGGCGCTCGTTACATCCGGTCATAAAGCACCATCGCACCTGGGCCCTTTTATTCAGAAATTCTGGTGGGATGTGTGCATAATATACGAGTTCTTTGGCATTTGTTTGAGAAACATTTTCAACAATTTCATATAATTTTCTGGTTAAATGTAAATTTGCTCTGCATAAAAAAAATATATCCATTTCATTTAAACTTCAAAATATAAATATTAGAGTATAAAACAAATATGTAATTATAAATATGTAATTTAAATGCATAAATGTCAACAACTTGCAAATAAATACTGTAAATCGATATTTTATTCGAATATTTAATTCGCGTTCTAATTGAAATATAAATCTTCCATAATAATCGCAAAAAATATTTGAATTTATCCACAGTGAAATTTATGTTATGAGGATAATAATTATGTTTGAAATTGCGATGTTTCATAAGTACGTGATTTTATCGTAGTAGCGCGTGAAACCGAACGTGAGACCGGAAGTGTCGAAAGGAACGGGTCTCTTTTATTTTATAAGTGTCAAGGACTCTTATCTACCCCACAAATTTCCCCGTTTTATCAGACTTATTTAGTCGTCCGATAAAAAAAAAGAAAAAGGAAAAAACACATATGTCTCTGATACATATATAATGTACGCAACAGCCTTCGCACAGCAGGTTTTTTTTCACTCTGAATGTAATGGAATTTTACAAATTTCTTTTCATCAAAACGACGAAACATCGTATTTTTCCGATAAACTTTAATAACCGATAATGATTCTATGCAAAACAGAACTTTGATTGCATACCATCGACCCGAGTATACGTTCTGAAATGAAAGCGGGAGCATAAACTTCCAAGAATAGCGATGCTAGCGGGACAAAATGAAGACCGACGTGAGCTTCATGAAAGAGAATAATTAGATGCGCCGGCTGTTATCAAGATTCACGCATGTAACAGTGAATCGCTGAATAATTAGACGAGAGCAAGACTAAACAATACACGAGTGCAATCAATAGCAAGCAAGCACTCTTCTCGTTTTAGATTCCTTGAGGCTCTTTTCAAAAATGTCATTTATATAACTTGATAATTTAAATACAAGATGTTTCGTTGTCTCTTTTTACAATTACTATTGTATTGCACGGATTATTCGCGATTACACATATATCGATCTTTTTAATCCTTATTTAAATTTTTCTAAAAAGCTATTTTTTTTATTTCATTTTTTTTTGTTTTTCTGAGTCTTTTCGATAACTATCGTCGTTATCGATAATTTTTTGACTTGTGTTTTTCGTACATATGGAATTTTCGCAAGGGAATTAAAAGTTTAAATAAGAATTCGCGTTTCGTTCAAACTATCGGCGAGTTTGGATCAATATGTAGGACGATTTAAAAATGCAAGTCCTAAAACCGCCATGAACACCGGTGTTCGCGACGTACGTAATTCAAGAGCATCGTGCAAGTCCTGAGAGAGTTTGTCGTCACAAACGGAGTCACGAGAGAACACCGTGGTTCATGCATCAGTCGTGCAATTTCGTATTCGTATGTGCAATAAGTTATGCGAGTTTGGCAAAAGAAGAAAAGAATAAACGAGAGAGACGCCGGGTCGAGACAGACGAGAAAATTGTCAAGTATTTGCGCGTATGAATGTTTCAAAGTGACGGCAAAGACACGCTTTATTCCAGACCGCAGAGCATACGCTTCGAACTTTACACATTTTACGGTCGAAAAATTACGACGCGCGTTATTTGCAGTAAGAAAAATGTGCACCCTGTAAGTCGAAAGACGAATGAAACTGCGATATGAAAAATTTTTATCCTTTTTTGTAGCAATAATAAAAAAAATCCGCAGAAATATGAATTGAAGTTTTACGCTTCAACAGTTGCATTTCCTGCTTATCGATTTTCACATGTGCATCGATATTTTAATCATCTTTGCATATCATGGTCTAAAAAAATCTGTAGCTTACTCGCCAAATTTTTAATATGAAAGCAGTATCGCGTATCTTGATAAAATATTAAAAACACTGCGCATGTTGAAAAATTTAAAAAACCATCTACATGAATAAGTGTGTATTCCCCTCTTCTCCAACTTGTTTCACTGCTTATGCTCTATAGAGAAAGAGAGAGAGAACTGATTATTAAAATTTTTATTCTTTACAAGTAAGAATATTAATGGCAAAGAAAAGGAGAAGAAGAGATTTCGTTTATTCATTCAATGAAGGAGTCCAAAAACAATATTGCGGAAATATCAGGAAATACAAAATTGTTTACTTCCGATATTGCGGTGCAGCAAGTCTTTTGTAAGAGCATATTGCCGCGTGGCGGTATATTCCAAGGATCGGCACGATCTTTTCAGGGTCGATTCCTCCGACATCGGTAAAATCTCTCAACCTTAACGCAGTGATTCCCAACCAGCGGTTTACGATCCCGGAGAGCTCGCAAATACGCTCCAGAGAATACGCGATAAAAATTCTACAAAAGCATCTATTGTTTTGGCGACGATAGCATAGATAATATATATTTGAATTCTTTCGACAAAATAATTTTCGAAATTTCTTTACGATGAATTGCAACAAAAATATCTTTAATCAAAAATATTAATAATCAGAATTATTCAAACTTTATTTAAAAAGCAACGTTGATAAATGTAAGACTTGTATTGAGGCAAATTTTTTAGATTCGCAATTTTTAATTTTACGAATATAATTAAAGTTCAAAAACATTATACTACTCTAATATTAAAAAAAATTTCAATAGAATGGGAATTGAGAATCACTGCCACAATTAAATAATCTTTGTTCTTTCAACTTGAATAGCAAAAAAGACATCAATGTATAATCAAATAAAAGTTGGAGCGATTATTAAAGAGGAATCAATTTTTAATTTTATCTTACGATATCGATAAGAAAAGCAATTTCGCAATAACATCTTTTGATATGGTGGACTTATTTCCCGTTCTCATTATTGATAATAATATCACGACTCGCACCAGATGATCGCGAACAAGCCGTGCCATCGAGCGAAAATTTTTGCATCGAAACGATCGAACGATGGAAAAAAACGAGGCGAGAAAGAGAAGGTAGGAAAGTATGATAATCGGAAACTGATGGCGAGGTATCTCTCTCGTTCATGCGGGCATTGGCTTCCGCGGCAGATGCTGCCTGACTGGAAATTATCTTACATCGGTTCCAACAGGTCTTCCGATGTTTACGAACGTCTTTGGATCGAAACGGTACCACACAAATAACTCCGTTTTTTCCAAACTTAATCCGAACCATGCCATGACGCTTAGATAGCAATAAAATTTATCTATCATCGTTAATAAATTGATAACAGATGCGTATCGATAGAATTTAAGTACCGGAGATAAAAAAATATAATGTCGTAAAAGTATACTAATCTTTCTTTGATGTAGCGACGTGGGTTGGATTTTTTTTCATCGAGATTCAACGTGGAATTCTTGCGATTTATTAAAGTCTTACAAAAAAAAATAGACGCGTGGTAGGAGGTGAGTGGCGTCGGTTTATAAATACGATACCGAAGGATCCATTTGGATGCAATTCATTGTGGCGTTACAAGTCACTTTGCTCGCATACGGCACGCATATGCCCGACGTTCGAATCTTGCTAAAAGCATGTTGCCAACTTTAGATACACACACAAGGAGACGTTCTATACTTGACCTTAATGGCGCCGCTCCAATACGCCATCACCGCGGTGGTCTCCAAAGCCCCGTGTTTTCTTTTTTCTTTCGCGTAGTTTGTATTTTTAATTAAACTTCGTTTCCCCGTCGTGTTTACATTTAAATCACGAAATTTTGTAAACACTTTGAAGTCGACATTTTTTCATGTTAGCTCGCGATCAAAGTTGATTCTAAAGATTAATCCGAACAATTCAATCGTACGCGATCCCTTTTTCGCATTCCGTTCGTATTTACGGATCGTAATCGATCGTTAATATAGATTAGCCGCGTCGGAGCGTATCGATGAACGCAATCACGATATCTACATTCGCCATTAAACCGGTACTCCAATCGGAATACTCCGAATCATGATTGGAATTTGCGCTATTGCTACGGAAGAACGTTCGCCATGCAGAATTCTCGCGCGGAAGAACCGCTAGACGTGTTGGAGTCTCTCAGGTATTATTCGGAATGAGAAATTCTTTTTATAAGATGCGCACATGAGCGGGCGTTCTCTCCATTTTCGCCACCATCTAGATACGAATTCTAGAAGATACGAAGTCTTGAAAACGATAAATTTTTTTTACACGGCGTTAACGTTTCTGTTTACGCGCGCAGCTTTGCGCGAAATTATTTCCGATATAGCAATCATTGTACATCGAATTTACTCGGCATAATTTTACGCTCGCAAACTTATGTCCGCGCTAATGGAATAAAATTTAATTTAAAATTATTCAATTCGATGGAACGCAAAGGGATTCGTTGCGTTCGCATAATTTAACATTTATGTCACAAAAGGCCGTATGAAAAAAATAATTCGTTTAATTTTTATTTAATCCCTTCGCGCTCTAAGGTTTCCGACCCGACTTGCGGTCGTCGAGCGGATCGAGCGAATCCGTACGAGTGCGGGGAGAAAAATACCTGGGTACGTTGTTACTCTTGAAGCTGACCATTACTCCGTTCTGCAGCGTCGGAGCCTATCACGGTGCTTGTTGGAGCACGTTAGACAACACCACATTACACTCGGCTGCGTGCACACACGCGCACGTAGCACACCCACACGCGATTCTACCGGAAAGCATCGGCGCGGGAAAAGAAAGAGAAATGTTGGCGCGACCACGTGTACGAAACGCTCCGACAAAACAACAAGCGTCCTCTCGGCCGCGCGTTTCCGGGCGGACTGAGTAGCCACGCTCCGCGCTCGCTCACCCCCACCACCCGTCTCCCCCCTCCACTACCCCCTTCTTTCACCGCTGCCGCTGTCTGCGACAAGAATGTCTCGCCCTTATTTCCCCAAATATTCCTCTTATTATTGTGCGAAATATTGAATCGAAATAAAAAAATTATGCCGATATACCGCAAATGTTCAAATAAATGTTTGTGCGTGCGCGCATCTCTAATTGAATTTTCCCCTCATTATTTTCTCTCTTTCCCTTTTATAGGAATAACAATTTAATATTAACAAAGGATCAAAAAAAGATTTTAATTAAATTAACCAATGATTTCTTTAATTAACGCAATTTAATTATCTCTTTAATTATTACAATTTAATATTAACCTAAGCATAAAGTATAAGGTTAATTAGAGAAATTGATTAAATTGATAAAAATTATTATGGAATATTCTTGTCATATTTTTTCGTATATTTTATGCACTCAAGTCTTTTTCATTATAGATTTATTTAATTTACTTTTGAAAATTTGAAAGATAAGTGCGCGTGTAGTGTTTTATTAAAGTTACCAACAGTAAAGCAAGCCTCTCAAAGAAGGAGAAAATTGTAGAATCCGCCCCTGTCGCCGCTAGTAAATGTATCCTTCCGTCGTCTCCCGCAAGTTCATTGCTTTGCCGTCTCTAACAAGCATATCTTTGTCCCATCTCTTTCAAATGCATCCTCTTGCTTCTTCTTTGCAGCAGAGGATTTATATATTATAACGTCCTTTAAACATATAAGTTCATTGCAATTTCTTGATTTGAATTCTTCATTTTCATTTGCTTGGCGACGATTGCAGTTTATACAACAATTATTATTTTTTCCTAAATCCCTCTCTCTGCTTTCCTAATTTTTTAAAATTTTGATTACAGTAAGATAATCTGTCTTCTCTTTTCGGAGGACGCTTTATACGTTACTCGCGATTTAAAGCCGAATACATCACTGTCTCTAGCAAAACCGGCATATTGCCGTCTCTCGTATAAATGCAGCCTTCCGTCTCGTAAACGCAACGTTTCGCAGTGTCTCTCGAGCGTGCATCATTCATTCTATTCGTCTCTCGGAAGCATAACGTTTAGGGAGTCTCGTAAGCGTACCGTTCTGCTAGCTTGTGTGCGGTTACCATCCTTTCTTTCATTGTCCCCTTCAATCCGTCTCTGATGACAACCGGCACAGCTCAGCGGAAATCCATAGCTGGAGCAGCGTCACGTTTTCTTTATTGCTATATACGCGGCAGTGCATATTTATGCAATCAACGTCATTAATAAAATTTGAAAAAAAATGTTTGCATTATCCCAAATTAATCAAATGTAGCAATCGAATCTTGCCATCTATTTGAAATAATTATTTAAATTATAATAGTTCGCCAAATTTTTGGCAAGGTTATAGCTTTTATTTTAAAGAAAGAATTTTTGAAAATTAATCTCTTTTCTTAGAATTATTCATAATAATTATTCCCGAATAAAAAAATTAGATCGTTGAATATGTAAAATACATGTACTAACAATGTTAGATTAAAAAACCATAAAAGTTTCTACACATCACGTCTCTATTAGTCAAAGTATGAAAAAATAAATTAGAGATACAAGGCTTACTCGAAATATATTATATATATTACACGAAATTACGTATCCAGGGAAGAAAGTTCATTTCACAGAAAATATTTCCGGAGGTCGTGTTCACGAAGGACACGTTGGAATGCAAGTAACGAGATTCTAGTGTGAAACACGACGGTGCTACGAAATAACCGTCGACACACGTTATTTCATGTGGATTTTGACGTAACGTTCGTTACGCTTAAGCACTGGTGTGCTTTTACCGCGTATATGCAGCTCCACGGAATCTCTTGATTGAACTTTCCCGTCACGTCCCTTACCTTTCGGTTCAAGTTTCTCGCTTGTGCTCCAAACAAAAGGCCAAGTTTCCGACGTCTTTTGAGAGATGACGTGTTTTTTTTCGTTATAAACTATTAACCGTTCATTTCCTAAAAATTCTTGGTCTTTGTGCCATTGAGCTTTATTGCGAAAAAGTTAAGACAGTTATGCTATTACGATTTAAAGAGAACTTGTTACAATTTCTATCAATTAATCCATATCTTTCATTGAGAAAAAAAGAGCAAGATAGAGAGAAAGAGAGAGACAAATTTATTCGCGACAAATAAGTCATCATTAATGACTCGGCAAGTCTTTTAGAAAATACATGTAGATGTTTCGTTTTTCATCTAGAATTAACATCACGTTCATTCAATTCAAAGATCGCGTTAAAACAAAACACGCAATAAAACATTTCCTCGCAGGCGAGTACGTTGATATGTAACTGTGTATATATAATTAGTCTATTAAATAAAATATATAAATATTAAACAGAGGCTTTAAAATATTTGTATCGCTTTTGCACACAGTATTTCTAAAAATCTTTTACTTTAAAAAAAAATGTACCGCAAAATAAAGTTATTTCAGAAATAATATATTCCTGCGCACTTGTCGAGATGAGAAGATACCTTAGACAGGTAGACTGAATTCTTCTCGCTATTGTCAACGAAAGTCGAAAAAAACCTATTCATATTCAATGAATACCTGGCGTCAGCAAGACGCCGTGTTTGTTTAAAGTTTGTTGAATCCATAATACGAATATCAAGTGCAATTGTCCAGCTTAGGATGTTTTAACTCCACCCGAAACTTCGAGTTTCACTACATTGGAGATCACTTTGGTTGTCATCTACAACAACGTCATTAATCCGGCTTTTGTTTCCGCAACACGGGCGAGACGCCATCCGGGTCATCGATAGCAAACTCGATGTCCGTTCGTTCACCAAAATGAAATTACGAACGTTCCGTGGTCGAAGCGGCGCAAGTCGCTCGACAATGGCAATCTACACAATTTAGTCCCGTAAAGGGGCATCGATGTAACGGGAAATTACTTTTTTCAAATCTGGTATCCAATAGAACTGATGTATATTTCTCTCTTTATCATGCACAAACGTATCAATTTATGCACACATCTCGAATAATAATTTAAATCTTGAATACTAATTTAACTTTAATAAAATAAAATGTAATATAATAAATAAATAAAAAAGAAAGATATGATATTTGATGTAAATTTTTTTTCTCGTATATTTTTTTTGAAATATTCCTTACAAGATTGTATATTTTAAAGCATGCGGGAGTCAATAAGAAAATAACAATATATTATTCCGTTCTCGAATTGCATTATACTATCCTTAAATATTGGCCAGCTTTATTACCACGAATGATTGGGAAAGATCGGTAGCGCGCCATTCAAATAACTTCTTGAGAAAATATTGAAACTCGATGTCGGAAGCAGAGAGCGAAAGGGCGGTCTATATTTACGTGGCGCATGTGTGCGCAAAGTGTGTTTGGAATTTCAATGAGAACCGCTGGAGATCAACGGAAAACTTTTGGACCATGTGACAACACGATGGTAGTCGTGAGAGTGGTCAGAAGGACACGCAAACTACCGAAACATTCTCCATAATATATATATGAGAGCAACAAATTTGTAAAGTGTTTTGCCCTTCAGCGTCGCTGCCAGAAAATTCTCCCAATTTCGATACGAATTGACCCGAAAATATCTCTAGAATTTTCTATCTTTCGTTTGTTTCTTTCGTCTTCATGTAAGCGTGATTACGGTATAAGTTTCCACTTTGTCATGTCATCATTCGGATATTATGCGAGGCAAATAGAATGTCAAAGTTTTAGAGCGCGTCTCAAAGTTCATATTAAAGCACCCGTATAAGTTTGTGCACTAAGGAAAGTTTGCATCGCGGAAAAAAAATTAGGTTTAATAAAGTAATTTATTCATATCGCGAGGGCGACTTTAATTTTAATACCATTATATAAATATGTATAAAGATAAAGGATTGTTTGTCAATTGTCTTCTCGAATGGTTGTACAATCTCCTTATTCTGATGCAAAGCTGTCTCGATGCAGCTGGTGCGGTCTTATCTTATTGGTTCAAGCGGAACAAACAGAATATTCCAAAGTTTGCTATTCATACGTATATTGTGCGCGACTTTTACAAGCGCTCGCAAAACTTGGACGTTAAGTACGCCCCGTTAAATGATGTAAATGCCAGTACTCCATTCGAGTATAATCGCAACATAATTGAATAATTATCGAACGTTGACGCAAATTTCCGTGGCAAAAGTCATTTGCGTATTGTACGGAACGAAAACTATTAACGATAAGGGCACTGATACCTCTATAAAGGGAATGAAATTCAACGCGGTATCGTCGAGTCACCAGTTCCGTCGGTGCTCTAGAAACTTAAGACGATACATAAAAGCGACGTCGTCCTGCTGCGACGACAATTAACGTGATCTCTGAAAACAGACACTTGTGCGGGCTTTACCGTAGCGAGGGAAAACCGTACAACGTGCAAATTTAACGTAGCCGAAGTGAAGTAACGCTCCCTTACACTGTATCGTGTCGGGATGTCCACCATAAATGTCGCAGGTGCGACAAAGTTATAATCGTCTCGGCAATAAAATCCGCAAACCAACTTTGCGGGCAAGTCTCACCTGCTAAATTTATGGACTTGGCTACATTATTGCGGATTTGTGAGAAGCTCCGTTAGAATTACGATGAAAATTGCTTGATAGCTGTTAGTTAAACGAAAGTTTGATAAATGTTTCAACGGCGCGATTGTACTCTCTGTATAATTTAATGATAGCGCTGTAGTCACATAAATTCTCACGGTACGGTTAAAAAGGATAAAGGCCGCTTTTTTAAAAAGTTTTCTCGAATGCTACATCATTCCTCTCGGCCTATATATTTTTGTTTTGTCGCGCGGCTAACTGTATAATCCTGGAATATTTTATAAAGAAGACTTGAATGTTATGTACGTTCTGTGCATTCAACAAAGGACGCAAATTCAACAAATAACGACTGAAAAAAACAATTTATTAAAATTTGCTGAAATATTTTCAGATTATATGAAATGTATGAAATTTAAAGTTTTATCGTCGTCAGTTGCATCAAACATATTTATTTCATGTTACTTTATATTAAATTGTTTTATCTTTATTAAACCTGAATAAGATCACGTACGTGATTAAGACGTTAATTAAGACGAGACTCTTTATAAAGAAAGAGAAGCAACTCGGAGAGGACTGAAAAACTTTTAAAGGCAGGAACGAAATTGTAAAAGCGAGAGACTGAAAAAAGAACCCGAACGGAACACGATGATAAAAGAAGAGTCTTACAAAGTTCTCTTCGCATCCGCGTTGTTGGCCTAACAGCGTCGTAATACCTGTTCTTATCTTATCGACATAAGAGAGGAAAGTCTTCCTCTTCTTTAGAATTTAGCGTACCAAAATCTATCCAGATTACTCGGGGTGCGTGAGAATCGGCACACATGCGACTAAATCTCGATACTTTATTTACTCAATGCTTACTTTGAAGTATACAGCTTTAAAAAATAATCGGTTCGACGAATTTTATTCTACTAGAATCAAACAAATTTACAACTATTCCCTCGTATTTTTTTTTATATTTGTTTTTCTTCTTCGATCTATTTTTTATACTTTATATAAAGAAAAAAATTTAATGCTATAAAATATTTATCCATCAAATAATAAATAATTAAATATAAAAAAGCTGAGTATAAGAGCATAATAAAATGACCAATAATGTATCGTTAATTTTTAGTATAAAAAAAAGTCCATGAAATGAATTATTTTTCAAATAAACATTGAAACTGTGCCAATTCATAGACTATTTTACGTGCTTTTATGTGACTTTTTTAAAGACATCTTACGCATATTATTCATTTCAATTTCTCGGGATATTTCTATACACGACACCCGTATTTATTTGCAAAAGTTTAGGAAGCGTAATGGCACCGAACTCGGCAAAGTGCGCGACGCGCGCGAGAGATGAAGGGGGTAAGCAAGATTCGCAACTTCTCTCCGTGAATTCGGGAGAGGAAAAAATAAAAAGAGAAACACGCGCCCCCATGACTCCGAAAGACGGAATCGCTCGCAGCAACTCCGTTTCACTCGCGACAAAAGCTGCGAAAGTTCTTCCGAAGCGAAGCGGAGAACTCTATTCCGTTTAGAATCTCTCCGTACGAGAGATCGGCCGTAACTTTTACCTACGTGTGCGTATCGTGACAAGTAAAAAAGATGAATTTATATTTCCGTGACGTGGAAAATCGCTCGCGGATAATCGCGCGAGGATGCGGAAGGAACTGTTCTCGAGATATTGTTCGTCAATAATTTATTGCGCTGTAAAGCAAACTATGCACGAACGCGAGACGGAAATGGAAAAATATTTCATTTGGCAAAAATAGTAATAGCGATAGGGAATAAACAATGAATCTTGAAAAACAGTACATATTTCAAATGTCTACGCATAATGTGCTTAATGAATTGGAAACACTTCATATATCGTTGGAAATCATCTCTCGAGCTAAATCTTTATTAGAATAATTGTTTCCAATTTAAGAATATATTTTCTAATTTACAGAGAATTTTATAAATACATTCTCTTGCTTTCTCTTTTTCGGTGATTGTCTATAACTTTACTCGTTCTATTCACTTCCTTTATGTAACACTAGATGGGAATGCAATTTTTCTAGAGCGCCTCTCATATCAGAAAATGTCCATCATGTGCCTGTCGCAAATTCGCAATCCGCATTCACGGTTATAGCCGGCTGGTCGAGCTTTAGAAAAGGCGATTACCGATCGATCCGCGGATATATCTTCGATTTCCGCAGCAGCTTATAGTCAAACATCCGTGCGACAGATGCACACATCTCGAACGAGAACCGCCGTATCTAGAAAAGGAAGCGAGACGCGAAAAGAGAAATGAAAATCATAAATAAATCGTGTCGGACAAAAGAACGCGACGAAACTTTTCTCGATATTGCCCATCCGACTCAAGTTTTTAATAACGGAATTTCGCGGACGACATGCAATATGCAACTCGCGCGTAATTGCAAACTCTGATAGTTTTCGAGCACCCGGTATGTTACGTATGGTTTCCGCCGCGATTTAAAGGGATGTTTAGATAGAAAAAGGAGGAGAAAAAGCAAGGAACGTGATGAGAAGAGGTAGCGAACTTTGACTGCGAATGGTAAACACAAAGAATGAAAAATAAAAATGATGCGCACAAAGAATGGAAAATAAAAGATCTTTCAAACACATAACGTTTCAAGAAATAACCGTATACTCTCGAAATAATTATATGCGGAGCGTGCGGTTACGCCCAGTCCTTTGAAGACGCAAAGACTGCAGATTTATAATAATTTTATGGCTTTAGCGCCGCGCTTTTTAATATCGCGGTTATAATATGCTTACACAAATAATCCTGCATTTGAGATAATTGGAGCATTAATTCAAGATAATTGGAACGCGGAAATATCCCGACCATTATGGTGTTTGCGCGAAGCTAAGGGATCAAATTAATTCCATCTTCAGTATTATAGTATTACTCAAGGTTCATAATAATACCGATTCTCGTAGATAATTATGTTACCATCGTGCTCAGGGTGTCGTCCTGCTTCAGTTATATCTGTGCTGCATAACGTTCGTCATAATCTTTGTAAAACGTAGGAAGAATAATCCCACAATATGAAGAGACCGTCGGTGGATTACACGTAACGTCGGATAACGTGGATTTCACCTATCACCCGTGAGCTAGTCTCTCTTCATTTTGCGAGCCTGTGCAATTTCGAGGAGCTCAACATAGTTTTATACTATTTTAATAGCCTGTCACCCCCAAGCGTTTTATTGCCGCACGGAAAAAAGCACGATGCAAATGATGGCTAAAGGAGAAGACTGCCCCTCTTTCAATTTATCGATTAATGGCGTTTAATATTTTTTATCGCTTTATTTGTAAGCATCGTAATAAATATATAATGAGAGAGACTGAATAAAATGATTGACGATAAAGTAGAAATAACAATAATTCTTCTACCTCTCGACGCGTTCTGTTCGAGCAAACAGGAACGTGCAAGGACACCGGATGTCGATTAGACTTACCGTCATAAACTCGCTCCTAAGCGCATGGCTATTGTGACAAAAAACTTACGTCAGTTTGTCTACGAAAGATGATTTATATCGAATGTCTAACGTACAAATATAACGCAAAAATATTTTCATCCTGCTCCAATTTCTTATTCTTCCTAAAGAGAAATCTCACATTTTATTTTTCGAGAGAAAATGCGACATTCGATAAATATTGACATTAACAATATATTCTTGATATTTTTACTACAATATAATAATTTTTGTCTACTCGTGAAATTTTTCTTAACTGTACATAAGATAGTTATAAATCAGTCGTTCAATCAAACTCGTGTTTTTTTCCAATTTAATACATTATTTTCGAAAGAGCTAAAAACAATTTTCTTTCATCTAAAAGCAATTCTCAAATCTATCGTCCTTGTAATATTAAAATAAATTAAAATCTTTTAAATTTCTGTCAATACGATATACATGACAATTATTAAGAAATGCATCTCCAGCTCTTGTAAAATCCTAAAAAGTGCCTATTATATATTTAAAGCACGAAATATATTGCGTTCACAACTATTATCGACTTTTGCAAATGTCGAAGGAAAGAAGAGTCTTCTCGACGGATACAGAAAACGCGTGATATTTTTTATTCGTGTCCATACTCGACAAAGAGACATCCCAAGGAGCTGTTGGCCGTATCAGAAGCGGGAACAAATTTCTTTCCTCGTCTTCTCGTGTGCAGAAAAGATGCTTCTCACGCTCGATAAGATTCGTATCGCGATCAAAATCTATCCAGATAGATTCTTCGCGTCTTCGTCCCCATGGAAATATGATGCTTCTTCTTCCATCAAGCATACAGGAATTCAACATACGCGAATAAATGCATTGTAATCTAAAACTCGCCTCCATTCGTCGTCGTCGCTGTGCGCCCGCTTTGCCATTCAAGTCTTATCATCTCGCGAAAGGAAGCAAAACTTTGACAATTCCTACATCGAAAAAAAACTTGGCTAACGGAAGGCTGTAATTGCTTCCGAACTCGAGTTCCCGCGAGAACTTTGACGCGAAAGTAGGTCTCTTAACGATTTGTTAAAGGCGCCTTAGCTCACTGTAATTACGTTGAAAAATTTTTCAAAGATAGAAGAGGAAGTTTTACTCTTAAGTATCTTATAAAAAAATAGACGCGCATCGCGCAGTATATTTATACTTGATAAAGTCATTGTATAATTCAAAATTAGTTTTACTTTACCGTGAAAATACTCTCTGCGAGAAAATATTTAGCGCGAGCGCCAATTTAGCGACAAAGAAAAAAGTACATTACGATAAAAAAATTTACAATTTTCTTCTGTATATTCTGTGATTTCTATAAATTATTTATCACGTCGTGCAGTTTGCCATTTATAACTTTTATGAAACTACAAATCCTTCTTTTCAATGCTACGCATTTTTATCTCCGACCGTACGATTCTTACGCGACTTAATATGGATGACAAGTTGGCAGGGATGACACATCGCTAAGTAAGGCGGACGGATGATTTCATTGAAACGAGATTAGAGAACCCCATCAGTAAGCAAACTTCCTCGTCACGATGCTCTATACGAGCATCGTTGATGTCATAAAATCATTTAATGGAAATTTAAAAGACATTACAATAATGTCCTGGAAAAACATATTTGCTACCAGAAAACTTGCGATAATTTTAGAATTTTTTTTAGCAAAACTTTTGCGTAGAAAAGCGAAAATATTTTGCACAAAATGGGCCGAAAATATGCTTCTAAATTCACGCGCGTATATTCGATCGATAACGCAAGTTTCTTGAGTATCCTGAAGGGCCGCTCAAAGATATAATGTATCACACCAAGGAGATGGAAAACGCCCCGAACATCTGCCGAGTTGCACGTCTTACACATTGCAATATTGCTCACCTTGCGCTTTTGTGCGCATCAAGATTACTAAGCGGAGAACGGTTTTTAGGTCGGTCGGATAAACTCCAATGAGAAAGCTTGCTGCGCGGTATTACGTAGTCGTGTAACGAAAAAATTTGCGAAGAAATCTTCCTCGTGCAATATCGAGCTGCTATGGATGTTGAACCTGCTTGCTGAAAATTGTTCGCGCCTAATTTCTCTCACGATATTGGCCAAAATATTTTCAAACTTTTGTCGGGCAATTTTTCTTTTTCAATCACAAAAGGAGATTTTGCTATTTTGCATGCACTAATAAAAATTTCTTTGTCAAACTTTAAGGATCTATATAATATTATTCGTAATGTTTTAAAAACGAAAATGTAATTAAAAAATTTTTGTAACAATAACAATATGGTACAATTGTATAGATTGTATGGAATACAATATTACTGAATGATTTAATAAATATATAATGAATTGTTTATTTACTTTTTTATTTTATGCAACATGTCATCATTTGGCACATCTTTTCTGTGAAACGCAATTTTTTTTCTACTTACATATAGGGTCCCAGTTATCTTCCGTCATCTTTCAAAGACAGATTCCTAGAATCATCTGAAGACGATTTTTCCTCAACGAAAATGTCGAGGCACTAATAATTTTCGAATTATAAGTGATTGGAAATAAGGGGTTTTTCGTAAATTAAGCTTTGTAGAAATAAAATGTTAACAAAACCACATTCTTTGATTAATTTTAAATAGAGTTTACTCTAGTTGAGTTTTAATTTAAGACTTAATTGCAAAGATATATGATGACAAAAATCAGAAACATGCAAAAAATAATGGTTTTCATTGACATTTTCGTTGAGAAAAAATCATCTTCAAATAATCCCAAAAATCTGTCTTTGAAAGATGACGGAAGATGGGACACCCTGTATATATAATTACATAAAATAATTTCGTTCATTTATCTAAAATCGTATTCAAATTAGTATGTAATTTGCCATTGCCTATGTCGTTTGCTGACAAATGTCTAGAATAGGTGATTAATATTACGTTCCGGAAACAGGTTAATTATTGCATCTTCGCGTAACCGTCTCGAATGCACGAAAGTTTAACGAGATACTGATGCGCGCCAAGCAACAACGAACAATGCGAGAGATCGAAACGTAAGACACATGTACGTGTCGTTTCATGAACATCCATTTTCTACGTTCCGAGACAAGGTGTCTCTCGCAAGTCAAAGAAAACAAAGTTTACGGACAGATTTCCGACTGTGAGAGCCGAAGAGATTTTGCTTGTCCTCGAAGACGTGGCTAAGGGATCCTTTAGAAATGGCCTGCTACGACTTGCAGATTTCTTGGCAGCCTTCCACGTCATACATTAGCATCGAATTAGGCGAAACGATTAATGCCTGGGTGTTTTACAATCGATTTGGCTCAATTTTGCCCCATGCCATTTTTCAGTGATTAGACAGTTTTCTGTCCTTTGTGCTCCGGACATGGATAAACCGAACAATTAAAAATTATGTAATAATATTGCTCGATTTCTGATGCAAATTGTGCAAATTTCCTCTCATCCTTATTTAAAAATTCTTCAATTTACGAGATTGCAAGCTTATATTATCGACTTGTTATTTTTCTCCTCGCGCTATTTTGCTTTCAATTGTCTCTCAAGTTTTCAATTATCTAAATCAGAAACGGCAAGTAATAGCAATTGGAGCATTACGTTCCCCTCTGGAGAAAAGTTAACGCTCGACAGCATTTCCGTCTCATCTCCAGCATCTTGCGTTGCACCGCACGTTTCCTTCGAGCGCAATTCGCCGCGTCAGCAGCGGCGTGCAAATTTCTCCGTAGACAAAACGATTAAAGTTTCGAGTGGCATTCATAAATGACGTCTCGGGACACTTGAAACTCTCGCGGAATTCCCGTCAGGAGAAACCCCGCGCCCACGCTGCGTCTTTTGCCCGGATCCGTGAATTCCAAGTCAGCGCGTGGTTGTTCCGACTTCGCCGCAAGATTGCCCGAACTTTAGTCAAACTGCCTGTGACGAAATCGGCAGCATCGTGCCATAAAATATGTTCGCGTGCCGCGAATTCCACGCATCGACGTATTTTTTATATTATTGCGAGAATCAATATCTGGATAACAGCTAGAGAAACCTGCTGCTAAAAAAATGTAAGAAAATCTGTTGCCTAATGTAAGTGTGAGATATTTGAACAAATCTCTTCTAAATTAAAAGATGTATTTGAAAAATTATGTAAATTTTAATATCAACGTGTGGAGTCATATCTTGAAACAATATCAAAATTGGCAAAAATCTACAAAATAGATACAGAAAATATACATCTCTGTCACGAAGAAAGAGAGAGAAAACTTTAAAGTATATTTGTAAAAATAGATTCATACATAAAACAACGATCGATTTTCGTGATATAAAGTGGTCGCGTAAAGAAACAGGAAAGTACATTTAATAAATAAAATCGTGAGTCTTTCTGCCGGCAAATCCCGCGCCATTCGATATCTTCTTATTGACGATAAATATTTCACGACTATAAACTTTACGATCGCGATATACGCGGTTTATGAGAAGCAAATCGATTAATAAATTCCACTTGCTAGGTGGCCTGAAGCGACTGGCTAAAGTTAATTACCGAGAAAAGAGAGGAGATCAAGATTACCGGAAATGAATAAATATCCGGCCGAAAATACGTATGAACCTTGTATAAATCTGTCTGTTTTGACTTTTATATATTCAATCTGAGGGTCGTACATATCGCAATAGCAAATTGTGTGTCATATCTGATTCGATCTGTTTTTAGATAGAATATTTGTTTTATATCATATTCAATTTATCTATAGATTACAATATTTTCTGTTACACGAATTTTTTCCAAATAACGTCTTTACAATGACAATATTACAAATTTTTACCTTCGCATCTGCATAAACAATCGAATTTTATTTCAGACATTAATTTTTTCTTGCTACTATTAAAACAATTAAAGGCACAAATGTCGATTTAATAAAATCATCGAGAAATTCTCGCAAGCAATATGTCATGTGATTAACGATTATTAATTGATATTACACTGAGAGAAAAATTTGTTTGAATCAAATAAATTTGTTTTCTTGAAACTTTTGCTCTAAATGGAAGGAATTGTTTATTTCATTTAAGCAAAAGCATTTAATTTTAATTAAATATGCATGTTATATTAAGTATTATTTTCATTTATATATTTTTTATATTTAAATACTATTTTCCGTCGTATTTTCCTATTATCACGGTAAAATATATACTATCATTTATTAAATTAAATATATTATTTTTTTAAATTAAAAAAATTTAAATTTTTAGGAATAAAAAATGCATTTTAATGAATATTTTGTAAATTTAAAAATATTTAGTTAAAAATTATATTTTTTTTAGCATACATATTTTTTTAAACATATGTAAATAAATACTTAACTTAAGCAAACAGACGTTTTAAATACAAGTAAATACATGATTAATAGCCACCGAATAAATAACTTTCTTCAGTTAACTAAAATTTTGTTATTTCAAAATAATTTTTCCCTCAGTGTAGAATAATAATGTCTAAATCGAGATAAATCTCTTATCGTCATTTTCATTCACGAATAAAAGTACCATCTCAAAGATGTGGAAATCAAACATAACGCAATTAATTTGCGGCGCTTGACGAATGATCAACTTTCTCTCAAGAGGGCAAGATTATTATTGCCGTGCTGTTTCGATTGTTCGCGGGATGCAATATGCCACGAGTGCACTTTGCCGTCATAATAACGCCGTACGAGCGCGTCTCACTTTCTTAGGCGCGAAATTGCGCGTTTGCGAGCAAATGAGCGAGAGCGACGCGGCGTTTGCGCATCCACGAGAGAAGAGAAGCACGCGCGCGAATGCATCGCGCGAGAGCCGCTTACGCAATGCGTAGGGAGCGAGAGAAAAACCGGAAGTGCTCGGTCAAGGTAAGACGTTGCCTCTGCCCACCAGCGCGAATGCACACTTATATCGGCCTGTGGTTTCCCCGCGATCGTGTCGATATCTCCTTCGCGCTAACTTGTCTCGGTCGCTACAAAACTGTGACAGAAGAACGCTTCTTAAAAGTAAAAGTGTTAATATATTTTAATATATAAATATATTTAATATATTTTAATATTTTAATATATTTTAAAAAATCCAGACTTGATGTATATTATTTTTGTAAAAGAGTATCGACAATTTCAAGTTTTCCTAATTTAAATAAATTGAAAAGCAGATGTTTTGAAAATCTAATCTTTCGGCGGGATATTTTTTAAAAGATTCTAGTCGGGAAATGTACACAAATTGAACACACAATTTATATGTATGTGACACTTTATATTTTCGTTTGTAAGTATGCCATCAAAGTAACATCATCTTCTTGAGCAAGATCATCCCCCAAGTACGACAAGACGATCCTTCTTCAAGAGTTTAAATTGTTTGACGTTTCCTTCGGTGCTTGATTTGTGGTGAATTTTTTTGTGTGGATATAATTGCGAGGTGGCATCGAAATTCCTTCTCAGCGTGTAAAATAAATTTCGGTCTCTTTCGCCGGTTTCTCCCTGATCAAGATAATACGACGCTTATATTTCTTTGGCTGATCCGTTATGATGTATATGATATCTCGTTTGGACTTCGAATGCGGTAGAACCATTGCGTCGCTGCACCAAGATGACGAAAAAATGATTCCGAGTACAAGCAGAATGGAGATGAAAACGTTCGGACGCATATCTCATTGGTTATCGTATTCACTGTTAAGCGAAATCTCGAACGATTGCTACAGGGCATCGATCGTACCGGGCTTTTGTAACTTTGCAGTCCGTAAAAAAAGACACGCGAGAGATATTGCAATATCGCACCGATTACGAGTGTCATAAAGAATTATAGACGGTGCAAACGTTACCGATAACGTATTACGAAGTCAACAATAAGCGAAGCCAAGATAAAATTATCATTTGGCACAATTGTGCGCCTATAAAAATGCATAAACATACCACGCGAATGTTTCAAGGATGCAGATATCGACGTTTTGCGCTGCAAAAAATCATCATTCTTTCAATTTATCTACAAAAGTAACATATGGAGTTAATCTAAAGAACGTAATTACCCGTCTATATTCGATTGTGTCTATAATCCAACGTTCAAGAAAATTTGCATGGAAACAACGACGGAAAAACGTGCTAGCGCGATATAAAAATGTAGAAAAAAAAAGATAAAAAAACATTCAAAGGTAATCTCGTTTGACCCCGATCAACGTGATCGAGATTTTACGTAAATGAAGCGTATCCTCGTTTCTATGCTGATCAATATTTGTTTCTCGATTAACTCATTATTGGAGATGGAATTTGAGAAAATTGGCCACGTTGACCCCGCAACAATTATCGAGCGCTATTATTTATTCCTATGAAAATAATATAATCATGGGGTGAAGATTCCGTATATTTTTTACTCTTGTTCCGTTAATAAATATACGCGATATGCGATTTCTCCCAAGTAAACAACCAAGAGACAATTTTTTTTCGTCGACTGGTTTGTACGATTCGGTCGACCGATTTTTCGCGTCCGCGTGTAATCATTGCTCAGCGTAGCTTGTAATGAAAATTGATCGCGTTTTAGCGATTAATTATCATCACATGGATCCATGGTGCCCGAGTTTCGTTTACCAACGACACACAACGCGGCAGTTAATAACGACGCCGCCAACAAACGCGCAGCCGGTTTCATTAATCCCTGCACCGATACGCCTGGCCGCGTCCACCGTTGTTTGGCCGTACGTGGTAGTTTGGAACGATCGTTACGAATGATAAAGTTACCCCGGGGATAGACGACAGGGATGTACGTCGATTCGAGTAAAAGTTTCCTTACCAAAGGTGCAATCAGCTGAGGAAGAAACGAACGCGAACGTCTCTGGTGACGGTGCAAAAGCGCGATTCCGCTTGTCATCCGGGAACTTTCGTCGAGCGATTTTTATAGCGACCTTTTGCAAACTGTTTGCTCGAATCCCTATAAATGCTAAAAGCTGCTATTGCCTGTTACACGCATGGAAAAAAAGATTGCATAGTAGAAGTTTCACGTTTCGCGAAAGTAAATATTTGTATCCAACACAATTATTTCTAATTTTCGATCCAAGATATTTTTTCAAGACAAGTATTAGTTTTTTATCAGTTTTTTATCAGTTTATACTTTACAATTATTGGAAAATAATCCATCGTTATTTAATATTCATAATTATTTCTTGAATATCAGCTTCTTCATTTAAATATCAAAAATGTGAGTAGGCGTCAAACGTTTCGAGCAAAATTGGAAGCGATTTGCTGATCTAATATTAAGCGAAATTGCTACATCGAGAAGCAAAAGAAATCAGAGATTTTCACCAGAGAGACTGGAGAGCGAAATCTCACATTCAGCTTCCATCTTGAGAAATCGTAAGAACATCAGCTGGCTTTTCAACAGTAATAACGGTCAACCCGATCATCCCTCGTGACTGGCAAAATCTGGAGAATCCGATTCTGCCAGACCTTTCGATCTCACGATTCAAGACGAGAAAAATTCTAATCTCCAGTCCTTCGAGAAACGAATACCAATCTGTATCGAATGCTACTCTCTCTATCGATCTGTGTATATTCCGATCTAATTTCATCTACATGCCATCTATTCTCAGAGAAATCGATAAAAATTTCTCCAATTTTCTGCCTCATGTCGAGCTTTATCCTCATTTCGCGAGGACGTCTTACAAAAATCATAATGCGACTCACGTATCCGACCAACGTAAACGAAAAATGGATGCAGGACTTGGTCCTAAAACGAATGGTTCCTAAAAGCGTTCCGCTCAAACGACTCGTAAACGGCGGGGAAAATGGCGAATAAGTAGCGAGAAAATCCGCGGCAGAAAGAAAACCCATCTCGGCAGCAATTTTTTTATCACCTTTGACGTGATGGTTTTTTCGCGGTGTTCGCGTGAATCTGTTTATCTCGTTGGCGTATCTCACGAGAAGGCTTTTCAAAGGGAAGCCGATGGAGATATCAAACGCGCAATATGTCATATCTTTATTATCGAAGATAAAGCTGAAATGCATTTCCCGACGATTGCAATAGGATCGATATTTTGATGTTCGTGCTTCGTTATTTCTATTAAGGTCCTTTCCCGGAGGAGCACACAACGTGCGTCGATATCAACATATAAGCAAGAATGTAAATTAAACGCCGCAGGAAGATGGAAGATCCTCCTGTTTATAACCGTATACCCAGTAGAATAATTTCATTTACGTATTTATCTACCGTGAAAATGCATCGACGAAACGTGTACACGGAAACTAGCCATGTTAAATGTTCATTTTATAACTTGAGAGATGTGCATCTCGAAATATTAACTGCACACGTATTATTTATTTCATTTTTGTTTTGTAGCACATATATTATTATAATGATATATTACTTGAAAATTAAAGTGTGAAGAATATATTCTTAAAAAATTTAATTTTTGTTATAGTTTTACATTATTTAAAATTTTACATTATTTATTTTTATATTATTATCTGAGAAATTTACAAGTTTTTAATTATGATTCAATCATTGATTGCAGCAACTAAAGCATGACCAAGATTGGACACAGTCAGCAGGGAAGCGAGTAAAAAGAGATTTATATATATAGAAGAGAAAAGAATTATTTCTCGAGATATCTCACAATATAAAGCTCATTGTCAGATACATAAAACGATAACGGTGCTTTAAAGGACGATTGTGAGGAAACCGTTAAATCCAGACCGTTTGCAATCTCGCAAAAAGCCGCACGATAATGTCCGAATGGAAAATTTTAATGATATTAGTAAATCGTTGCGGTGCACTCAGCTGGAACAATGTCCTTAAATGCACGCAAAAAATTGGCGAGAAAATAAATTATTACTGATTATCCGCCTTGAAATATTAAATGAAAATTGATTATCTCTCGAGATTTCTCCATTTTCGTTGGAGAAGCTCGTTTTATAAAAATAATAAGGGCATAATAAATATTCTCGCTTTTTTTTGATAGCAATGCATTTGGGCTTCGCCAGCGCACACATGTGCAATCGATAAAAAGAGGCCAAACGGTAATTGAATTTGATATTTCTGTGTCACGCGATTAGATTCGTGGGGAAAATTTGCAGGTAATGTTACGGGATTGTCGCATATAGATAGGAGCTCTCCATCTCTCGAAATGCCTGAGCTGCGATTAAATTAGGCACGATGAAGATGCGCTCTATACGAGAATTCCGGCGGTGGGAGTCCCTACGATATCGTCTCGATCGAAAGGATAACGAATTCCCTAATGTCTGATACTGCATAAAGGAGATTACGACATAATGCAATCTGCGTCGCGGAAAGCATTGTTGCATTATATATTGTATATTCCATCCACGCTTATTTGTCTACATATTTTACACACACAAGTCAATTAATGGAATAAATAAAAAAATATAATGATATATGTACGTGCGAGGAAAAGATGGATAACGATGAATAATGAAAAGTACATCAATCATAATTATCAAATCCTGAAAAATATAGAATGATAAAGTAAACGTCCTGCGAACAAAAAACGATATGAAAGAGTCACGCGTACCATTTGCATTTTATATTTTAAGAAAATTCAGAGGGTGGATTAAAGATAATTTACAGCATGTCGGAGATGAAAAAAGGATTAACCAAGGTTCGATACGACGTGGAAATCTTTCGTAGAAATCGCGACACCATCGTTATTTTAATAATAAATCACAATGTGCCGACCTGTATTCGCTCGTTCGCTTTCATAAGTCACATACCCCGGCTTGGGTTTATATCGACCATATGGTTGTTCGTTTTTCCGCATTACTGAAAATTGTAACTAATTGCCTTGCGCTACGATGAAAATAAATAGGTCCTCTAAACACTGGGCTAAAAGTAGCGGGTGTATAAATTGAGAGATATATTAGATACCGGGTTTATCGAATATCTCTTCAGCCACATATTTTGAGATAATTGAATTGGGCAAAATAATTTTTTTGATATTTTTCTTAACTTAATTTATTTACGATTATTAATAAAATGAAAAATCTTGTTAAACTAAGCCCTAATAAATAGAAACTTAATTCGAGATTTATCATCAATATATTTATCGATCGATTATTTATTAAGCGATAGAATTTTTGCAAACCCATATATACAAAAAATTGTAAATCTCACGAGTTTTTCATAGGTTTTAAATGGATATTATCAAATCACATTAGCATTTATTTATAAAAATAAAAATTTGACAGGACAGACTCGCGAGTTGTTTGCTTTGGAATAACTGCATTTCCGTCAAAGAGAGAGAAGGATATAAAATTTGCCCAAGTTTCATTGAAGCGTGACTAGTTATACAAAAAAAAATCTCACGCCAAAGTTTTTCGCTTTGTAAGACGAAATAGCAAGACAAGGGCTGCGAAAATTGCATTTTGTGGAAGCATTCTCTCGGAAAGAAGAGGAAACTTGTTTAAATCGTGCTACGCGAGATTAGACCACAGAGCGACTCGGCTTCTCGTTAGTTTTCGCGGCGAATCGAGATAATCGAGAGCTACGACAATTCCCATTTCCACTTTAACTTATTCGAAACATCTCGCCGCTGGTCCACCGCGAGTCGATTTAACTCTCGGAAAATTTCCCGTAATGAATGACATAACGGCATTGTACGCGCGCAAAATCGAAAACAAATGTTGAAGCGAAGTATAAAACGTAACGAGAAGCGGAAAATGAATTTAATGATTCACGACATACGCGAAATCCGCAATGAAAGGAAAAAAGTTCGCACGCGAAAAAGATGGGAAAATCCAAATGTAAAGTTGTTCCAGTTTTTTTGCGACTTACGTGGACAAAAACTCGACTTTGCAGTCTTCCTTTCACGGCAGAAATACATTCGACATTCATGTCGCGACGCCATCTTTGCTATTTTTTTCTGCCTTCCTTTTCATCAAGATTGCTAATCTCTGACGGATCATTTTTATTCCAAGGACCAACTTTTTATACCCGAAATTTCTATAATCATCTGTAGACGCTATAAAAACGATATTTTCAATACATTGATCGGTATTCTTATAAGGATAATTGAAATTTTTTTCGTTTTAGAATAATACATTTTCTATGAAAATGAGAAAAAGAATAATGACAATTATCTATCAGGTAAACTGATAAATTTAGCCGTTCTTTCCTTAACTTTAATTCGCTTGAAACTTTTTAATTCTTATTATAATTAAAGTTTTTAAGTAATCATTTTCCTCGCCTCGCACAAATCCAAAGTTGCTCGCTTTTTCAAATTAGAAAAACTTTTCCGAACGAGCGAAAATTGGGCGAGTTGGAATGGTGAGTCGAGTTGCAAAAATATTAAAGTGTCCCTATATATTTACGAAAATTGACAATCTTACCATTTGTATATATGAATAAAAGTTGGCCGGGTGGATTACATCGAGCAAAATAAATTTCGCAGATGCGTTTCCAGACTCGACGACTTTGTACGCTCTTGACGAACACGCGAAATTATTTGGCGTGGATTCAGCTGAAAACGGCAATAACATAAACGCTGCTGCTTGATAGATCCCGTTGTTGTCCGAACAAATGGTCGCTCGTTTATATTGATTCCAATCCGCGGCGTGCTATCAATCGAGCACGATAAAATCGAGGCCGAACTAATTGAACGATGAAAATTTGCTCAAGTTGGCTCTCTCGAATCTATTAGATCGATGCCTTTGACAGTCTAAATATTTAGCATCCCTTAATTCGATACACGTTCGATTGCGAAACTTGAATTTTATTAAAATGACTAACGCGTTGCCTTTAATTATAAAAATACATGCACTTTGGTATAATTATAGGAAATATCTTTGTAAAAATGGCAAAAATAATGTAATGTATAATTTATGTATTCGAAATGTATATAATTAAATTTTAAAATGAGTCACGTAGATACTATCAATCATAATCTAATGACAATAATCGACAAAATAATATCGATCGAGAGAGCAAATAGAGGCGACAGTCGTTAAATCCCAAGATTTAAGGCAACGACACGCGATATAAGCTATATAGAATAAATTTTACAAATTTTCAATCAAACAAAGAGTGACCGCAAAAATCGCCTATTTTTGGTCCCGCGATATTGGAACTGAATTGTGTGCCAAATGATATCTTATGACAAGATATCAATCACAAAAAATTTTTAAGTTGAGGTGAGAATTGGTTTCCAAAGATATGGGAAGTCAAAGTAATTAAAATTCATTAACGCGTCAGCCCATACTTTAAAGCACGAATTTTTATGCCAGCATGTGGAGGGGATGTGCTGGCACATGGAGGGAATATTTTCACATATACTTGTGGATCAATTTACTTAAAAAGAAAAAAAAAAAATTAAAACATTTTTTAAATACATAGTCCGCCATATTAAATCGGCCATTATGAATTTTAAAAATCTAACTTCAAATTCATCGTCAGTAGCTAGCAAAACCTCCGGGTACGAAATTTTAAATTATCGTACTGAAAGAAAAATTCTTGCTTTAAAGCGTACGGGCTGATAAGTTAATGAATTTTGACTACTTTGACCTCCCATATCTCTGGAATCAATTCTCACCTCAACTTAAAAATTTTTTGTGATTGATGTCTTGTCATAATGTATCATTTGACACACAATTCAGTTCCAATATCGCGGGATCAAAAATAAGCGAAAAAAACCACTGATTTTGCGGTCACTCTTTTCAAGATTTAACATCCTTTCATTATAAAATGTATATTTTTATCGTGACATTTTGTATATCTTCCCATATATTCTATATTCATATAATTCTATATTTTACAGATTTTCAATAATTGATATCGAGGATTCTCTTGGATATAGAATTAATGTTAGAATCATTGCCCGCACATACATCTCCAATGCTCCGAAAGTGTTTCATCGGTAACTGTAATGGACTATCTTGAAAACGCTCGGACAATATCGGAAGGGGACCTCCCTTCCAATCGATATCCCGACAATTCCTCACCTCGATTTGGTATCCAGCGTACAAAGTAGGCGAGGATCGATCGTACGATCGATGTCCCTGCGCGACACGAATTAAAGGAATTTACTGCGATCGATCGATCGCCTCGTGGTCGACAGCCGCGCGTCGTCAGATGCACGAGGCACGTATGCACGAGGCATGTATGCACGCGCATGCACGCGAGACACGCGTGAACGTCATACACGACTCATTCACTTTCACCCCGCGATACGAGCGTGCAGTTCGCGGCCTGCGATGTGAAATAACGGCCGTTCGTTTGTTCGTTCGTTAGCGAGACGCGACGGAAAAAAAGGAGCAAGTGTCTAACGAACGTGCGCGAAATTGCAAATAAAAGAGGGGACGCCGTTAGATACCATTAAAACGAAATATACGGTGGCGAGCGAAACGCCGCGCTAATTAATATAAATAAATTGCGAAAGTCAAACGCAAAGGAATGCGGTCAGGATTACGTTTCAAGCAATTCGACGTAACGAACGGATGTATGAGATGAGTGCTAAATCGTCATTTCATTATAAAACTCTAAATGGTACAATTAACGAGATATTATATGATTTACAACTGAGAATTGTATCTCGCGATTAATTGTACGCATTGGATAATGATTGAATATATTTAAGGATGTTTTGTACCTATTTTTAAAATATTGAGAATTTAATGAAAATTGTACAGAATGTCCTTACATGTGTTTAGAATCTTCAGTACAATTTTTAAATCGATTCACTAAAGCGTTCATAAGTTATAAAGATTTTAATTTGCACCGAATTAACATGTGTTCTTATAGGAAACGTATAACCACGTCAAATGATTCAAATAACAAAAACACATGGAAATATTTAGAATTTGTTTAAAATTTGCAAAAGTTTAGATACAGAGGAAATATTTGGAAATAATTTCAAATAATCTTATACAAGTACTAACTGATTAAAAAGATATTAAATATAATTCAATGAAATTAGCCATGTATCTGTCACAAGGCGAAATTCTCTACCAAAAATTAATCATTTCGATTAACAAAATTCGGAATATTTCAATAAAAACGCAATAAATATTTAAAAATACATCTCTGCACTACTAAGATCAAATTGTAATATTCCACGCAATTTCTCATACTCAAAATACACCAAAAGTGAATATTCGTCAATATTGATTTTCAGCTACTTTTTGCCGGGATTGTACATACAAAACATCCTTAAAGCATCGGAAATCGAGATAACGGCAGTCGTATGAATAAAACTAATAAAACTCGACGATAGCTTTCCGATAGAATATTTCATCCAAACGGTGTTAACTTTTCGTTTCTCATTATGAATAAAATATTCGACATATTAGACGAGTTTACCAGTTTAATCTCACGATTACGATTATATTTGCAACAGCAGCGATACTAAATTATTGGCAAGCTTCAAAGTTCGAAGCCTCGCGCACAAATCGCCGCGTAAGTTGAACATAAAATTGCTCTGTGATCTTCAGCAACGAATCGGTTACGCAACATGATGGAATTAATTAGAGTTCTTACGAACGCGATGCGGCAATTTCGCTCGAAATGATGCATTATTTGCGCTGTGCAAAGTTAGTCTAAAGGCGATAAAAGGGAGACGCGGATATTATGTCGCTGTGCGTAGAAAATGCACCGTACCAACAGCTTTAAAGCTCTCGAGCAAAGCACTTCCGCCGACTAAATATTCCTTTCGATGCAAGATTTTAAGGACAAGCTTTACTTTGACGTTTCAATTGCACTCGAGAATATTTCATTGTAAAATAAATTTTATTTCTTTGAATTTCCGAAAACATTCATCTCAAGACACGCGCAAACGGATGTCGGATTAGCAATTGTAGTTTTCGTGCTTGCGAATGCTTCTTTGTGAAAATTGCACGTTACACTGAACACGTAAAAGAGAAGCGAGTTAGCGAATGATAACAGAGACTAGATTTATTTTAGAGCATTGTTTGCGAGTGTATTAAAACGACGCTAATTAAACTGCAATTCAAATCTCTTCATATTGTATAGCTTTTATTTTCTCACGAATTTATTATGATTCCTAGCGACATAACAAAGCTAATTCTCAACTTTTCGGTACCGAAATACAATCGCATCGTAGCGTACAATTTTTTTTATGCGATTTCTCGTGTGCGAAAAAAGTAATCTTATATTTTACAATATATAAAAATAATAATATTTGCAAATTGTTATCTAAATGAAAAAAGTCACGATTTTTGGATCACCGTATATATATTCTACGTGGACGAGATAGCTTCACTCTCTTCCTTTTTCTTTGAGATTGTGTCGCAAGAATATCACTCGGACTAGACAGTTAATTAATGAGAGAAGGAGTCGCGAGAAACGAGCACAGCAGGGAGAAAGGAAAAAAATAACGTTTTCGCCTCAAAGCAAAGCTCGAAAGAAAGCGCAAGAGGAGCGAAGAGGAGAAGATGTTACAACGCGAGATTACAATCGATCACACGCGATCACAATAGAATAGCCGTTCGCGGACATCCGTATCGCGCCAGAGTTCCTGCGGAACTGACAGCACTTCCGTTACGATAGCGTAAAAATCACGAGACCCACCACCCTCTCTTCCCCTCACCGTCATCCCCTCCGAGCGGCGGTCACGTGACCTTTTAACCGTCTACCCGCCCTCGAGATGCACTCTCGCCCTCGCCCTCCGCCAGCCGCTCGCCCCCTCGCACGACGCCCCTTTCATGCTCGCTCCGAAAATGCTCGCAAAATTTTCGCCGGTGTCATTCTCGGTCCGACATTCCAGTCATGTTCCGTTACGATTGGTTCGAGCAAAACGATAGCCGAGGCGAGGTTGTATTTCAAGCCAATAGCATTTGGGCGTTTCCGACATGTTGAAGTTTGAAGTATTATATAGAGTGAAAGAAGCGATAACTAGTCCAAATGTTGCAAACAAAAAAAGAAATCAAAATAATGATATTATATGAATATATATATATATGGAATGAAATTATGAGTATATACAGGGTAGGTCATTTTAATCTACTCACTGAAATATCTCAAAATCCATAAGTTTAAGACAAAAATGTTTCAGACAAAAGTTGTATGGCTTGAAGGGGGACATGAGATGGTGCCATTAGTTTGACCTTGAAGAGTCACTTGAAGGTCACGTGAAGGTCACCTCCAACTTTTTAAATAGAACATCTCATATACTTTTGCATATTCTTATAGCTTGCCTCAAGAGCTTTCCAAAACACTATAATTAAATATTTTTTCATTGAGTACTTTTCGAGTTATGAGTCTTAAAATAATATCTTAATTTTACATAAACCATAAAATATCTAGTAAAATATTCATTTTTTTATTCTTACCTTAATACTTTTATGCACAAAATAATAAGAGGAATCAATTAGTGTAAAGAAAACACATAATTGTTTCAAAGAAAAAATATATAATTGTTAATTGCAAATTACCACATTTCTTTGAAACAATTATGTGTTTTCTTTATATCAATGATTCCTCTCATTATTTTGTACATAAAAGTATGAAGGTAAGATAATCGAAAAGTACTCAATGAAAAAATACTTTATTATAGTGTTTTGGAAAGCTCTTGAGGCAAGCTACAAGAATATGCAAAAGTATATAGAGTGTCCTATTTAAAAAGTTGGAGGTGACCTTCACGTGACCTTCAGGTAACTCTTCAAGGTCAACCTAATAACACCATCTTATGTCCCCCTTCAAGCCATACAACTTTTGTCTTTAAACTTATGGATTTTGAGATATTTCAGTGCGTAGATTAAAATGGCCTACCCTGTTTATGAAATTAAAGTTGTATAAGATACTAAATTAGCCACTAAATGTGATTATAATTTTTTTACGTAACTCTTTTTTAAAATACGCACCGATGATGACACGTGTAAATTCTAAAGATTTATAATGCGAGAGATATATTATATATAAATGCAATCTTGCGAGAGATGAATGCAATTCGCATAACGTCAAGAAACGGAGTCACGTTGCACTTCACAACTTTAATTATTCCTGAATAACTTTAAAAGCGCGTACTTGTTGCGTATCCTCGTATCGTGTCATCATTGTGTAACAGGGATGCGTTACAAATTATGCAAAAGTTGGATACGCAACGAGCTTAATCGATGCAATATTAATATGTGCACGATTTGTACATCACCTCTCTTGCACACGATGATACGATACGAGGATACGTAACAAGTTTCTACGAGCCTTAAAATGATTATCTCTAAGACAATATATTACTCATATACTTGGCTTATCCGACACAACTTTTATTTTGGAATTGAAATTTGTCTCCTGACAACGAATGTTAAAAGTGTTTGCAACACTTTTCTTATGCGCAAACAAGATTGCGCCGTGTATTTCGGCAAAGGCGAGCGCAACATTCCAAAACGTCATTAAATGTAAAGCCGGTCGTAGATCATCTCTTATATTATATGGAAGCGGCTGTTTACCGAATAAACGCAGACGGCCCGGGCAAATAACGGCACGCGGTAAATCTTGCGCTTAGCTTCGTATCAGAAACGCGATAATTACGACGCTCTCGAGACGCCAGAGAACTCACGTCAAATTTCAGCTAGCTCGTTTGCTATATTTCCCGCTGAAACGCTACATAATTCTCTCGAGCGAGTCAAACATACGTAGGTAAAAGACTAACTGAACCATGTGTTATCTCGTACGCTCGAGACATTTATTCTAAATCAAAATTTATTTTAAAGTATTTCGATTCATTTTCAATCTGCCCAAAAAATATATAAAATAAATATATAAAATATAAATATATAAATATATAAAATTATATAATAACACATTTTTATTATATATTTTATATAATTATATATTTTATCATATAATATATGATAACATATATCTTTTTTTAAACTCTTAATAGAGTTTTAAAAGAATAATAAGAAAGAAGAGAGATTTAATTTTCGATAATCATTTTTCGTAAATAAATTCTTTGTATAAAAATTAAATATTTTTAATGCGTTTTGAATCCATCTTTGTTTTTCTTCCAATTACGACGAATATAAATCTCCAGAGGAGAGAAGCTCTTTTACCTGTCGTTTCCAGTCCGTGTCCTCACCACGTCGTAACGAACGCTAGGCTTTCTGCGACGATTCCTCGGGCTTCTCAGAATTTTTCTGCCGTTTCCGGATGGCTCGTAAACAATGTCACGCAAATAGATGTGAGTCTTTAGCGGCTGATACGCCTCGGTGGTTGTGCAGGCGTCGATGCAGCTGCAGCAGCACTTGGACATGGCGTTAGATTCTTTTCACGCGACGATCAAATCCTCTCCGACCAAGTTTTTATTCCCTTTTACTCCTCTTTTATCTCTTCGCTGTTACTACTACCTCACAATCCTCGGAACTGCCTTACTTTCTGGCGAACAGCAAGAAAGTGTGTGGTATCGACATCGTCCGCGCGAAAAAGAAGAAGCGGGCGGCTTTGGCGTTGGCTCTCGGACGAGAGCACGTCCGCCCGATATAGAAGGTCCGAGTGAAATACACTCGACGGTTTATAGAACAGCCGCCGCACCGTCGATCCACAGTCGGCGTAGGTGGATAAGAACGATATAAGAATCGAAAAAGCCCGTGATCTATCGTGCGCGTGCTCCTTACGTGAACAAACTTCCAAGAGCGCTCGGTCGACCAAGTCTCGAAACACCCGGCGCGAATACACCACCGAGGGGGAGGCAACCTTGGATGAAAAGTTGGAACGGTTTTTGGTCGGTGCCGCGTCTATTCGCTCGTCAACATTTTATTCAAAGCGCGAGGACTCGATTCAATTTTTCAACGCTATAGATATGGAAAGAACAGGCGAGGTATACTTTACCACCGACTATCGCGTTTTTCGATCTCATGAATAATAAGTAACGAGAAATATCTTTCCGTTTGTATAATGTGGAAATGTTTGACGCTATATCGGTTTCAATCTCTGGCTGGAAGGACGCACCGAGATGCGAAATAATAACTAATTACGTTAAATACAAAAGCAAAGAATAGGCAAAAATATAATTTTATAATTGGATTATTTCACGATTGACCAGAATTTTCATCACGACAATTTAAACGTGACGCGCTCTTTGATCATAAGATTCGGAGAAGCCTAAAATAGGACCAAAGAGAGAGCGAGAGTCGACTGATGGGAATGCGCGTTTGTGCGAGCATGAAACAATGCCGAAATTTAACGCCGGTGGTTCCGTCCATCGGAATTGCGAGCACGTCCGCGAGGAATGTCTTTTCAGCTACAAATACCATAATTTTCCCGAGCCCCGATCCCCCCCGTCACATTTCTTGATGATTGTTCGATGATTCTTAATATTCAGAAAACGTCCCACGCCCCCAGTACATTATAATCGTTACATGACATTTACCGATCGTTCCATAACAATGTTATTCCAAGCGTTTTATTTGCAATAGAATTTCTAAAGTCATCCTGAGAATGAAAATATCCTTCACGAGGAGAGTAAATTTGGTGCATCGCGAAAAAATTTCAAACAAAAGTTTGTGTCATTTAATGGCTTGCATCCTGAAAGAAATTTTCAAGAGAAACATTTTCACGAGATATGTATATATATTTACTATTCAACTCGCGCAATTAATTTCTGCGGAAATTTAATAAACGTAGGAAAAAATATCATTTTCTATCGTTATAAAATGATGACGTTTTTTCAGACTCAATGTCGACTCTTTTTTTGTCACGTTATACAGTTTGAATTTTATTTTCCATTTACCGGAATTTTTTAGAAATTTAGTTTTCGATCGGACACACTTTACGTGAAACGACATATGTCGGAGCACAATGTTGAAAATTCGCGAGTTCTCTCGCAACGAACGCTTGGAACGATACTGAGAGAAATTTTCTCTGTGAAGAGAGGAGATGAAGAAGAAATAGAAGAAGAACCTCCCAGAGAGGAGGAACGCATGTCCTCCGTCTGTACGTCAGCAGTGCATGACGCATAGTGTAATTTAAATAAGCATATCTTCTCACGAACGATGCATTCTTCTGCCGTTATTATTTAACATAAACGCGCGTAAAAACTATCATTTTACAAGAAACAATTACAATATTAAATAATGTCATGTGACCGTAAATTAGTTTCGATTAAAGGATTAATAAGTCAATCTTGGGATTAATTTTTTCATAATCTGATTTTAGACATCATAAGGGAGATTGACAATTTTCCAAAATATTTCAAGTGTATGTGAAAAACATATTTGAATGTAACCCACCGAATGTTACGCCAGTGTGACGACCGTACGATTGCATCGCATAAGAACATTCATCGGTGTATACCGCGAGAACGCGTTTGCTCGACACACGCATCGCTGTAGTCTGCAAACCAGGCGGATCAACAACCGGACATGGCTGCAGACTGCAGCTTCTTTTGCGTTCCGTTTGCTCATCAGGAGCGCACGCATGATGTACGCGAAACATTCGACATATTGCACGTTCGTTTATAAAAACAAAATTCCTTTTTTAGAGAGCAAAGACCACTAAATGCAACAAAGAAGCCTATTGTAGGATATCTATTGTCATCCAAATAAGAAACGACAGAGTCTCAATTACATACATAATTAATAAGATGATTATCTAAGAGCATCGATAGAAATGCAAGTAAAATAAGGCAAAAGTATTGTTATCAATGGTGTATTTTATTTATGTATGAGGCTGCCGGATAAGCTCGCAAAATTCTCTGGCGGAAAAATGGCAAAGGCCGGCAACGCGCATTGTGATTCTATAGAATACTTTCCGAGAAAGAATGTGGTTTGGTGTGCAGAGTCACACGAACTCGAAAATGAGACACGTGCGCGCCATAAGGGTAACACTTTGCATATCCGGATCACACGGACTCGTATCGCAAAAATTCCGCCAATTTATCGCGTAGCGGGATGCTTCGCTGAAATAAAACGTGCGCAAGGTATATCCGTGTGCATGACCACCAATGTAAACATGTTTGGTATTTCGATAACGCATTGCACTTCGCTGACGCTGATTCGATTAAATCATCTACGTCTACGAGAATTAAATCTTATGATTTGCCATAATTATCGGAGCGTGATATATCGCGAAGCGAATAGAGAAAGAGAGAGAAAGAGTGCATGTTATAAGCAATATAAATTAAAATACGTTGCAGCACATATCACAAAAATATCAAGTGCGAAATATGACATTTGAGTTTATTTCTCTGACATGTACATTTTGCTCTTTGCATCTCTCGAAGACACGCAATTTCTGTCTTGATGCGAGACACGAAGAAATATTTTCCTGCGATTCTTTTATATCTCTATTCAATAGCTATATATTTGAATGATTTTATGATGTTTAAAGAGACCATCATCATACTTCTTTTCACTCAAAATTACTTCTCTTATATTTTCCAGCTTATATTTTTAATTAGCAACTCAGCTTAAGGAGCTTAAGCAAAAGAAGATTTGACGTTGTAAAAATAAGTGCAATACAATCACTAATATTTTGATGCAACCACTAATATTTTGATGCAACCACTAATATTTTGATAGCGATTTCAGAGACAAATTATAAAAACTTAATACTTTAGAAAAAAATAATACTTTAAATATCAAATATCATATTAAAAAATTTATTTAAAAAGGATTAGCAAAAGAAAGCGACTTATTAAAAAAAGTCCATCGATTATTAATTTATTATTGCTTTTTTATTGCATTTTATATACGTATGAGACGCAGACATGGGAAACGTAAAGTGATTATAAAATGTTAAAATCGATATTGCTTCCCTTTCTCTTTCTCTCTTTCTCGCAATCCTCTTATCCAATAACTCTCCTGTAATGGCCGTATAGGCGTGTAATTCGTTCACCTCGAGGGAAGCGCAGCTCTTTTCCGTCCGGGATGACAAATTTATTAAAGACAAAGAGATCTCTTCCTCAGAGGAGAGACGGTCAAAGATAAACTGTACGGATAAGTCATCCGGTGCGAGTATATTCTCTTTCTTTTTCCACCTAAATTCGCTTCTTACGTCGATCGATAGTAGTTCTCTCTTTTCTACGCACTATCATCTAATCCATTCCATTCGAAAGACCGAAAGTTGATTGAGATAGCAATCGTTGAATCTATTCAACATGCACGCACGTGCTTGTGAATTATATTAAAAAGTTTACGAAAATAAGAGAGCGAAAAAAGGTTCGATAGGAAAATATATAATACGATGTAAATAAGATTGAGTGATAAGCGATCTTACGATCGAGTTAAAACTGAGTTGAAAGATGATTCGATCTTTTAAATTTGCATCATAATAAATGTAATATTTATTATGTCTATTTAAATATTTAATATCTATTATGCTATATTACACGTGGCTTATAATAAGACGCAAAAGGAAAAAAAACGAGTCGATCAAAGTCAATGCCTGGAGCGTCTAAGAATATCGATGATGGACAAAATAAGAGAATCAATCGGCAGAGAGATGGAACGCAATATTCACTCGGTGGTGATCGCGAGGTAGAAGGCAACGCTCTCATAATTCAGTACAGTGCGCAATATCGAGGAGCTGTGGAGCTTCAACGCCAGCATACTTTCGTATTTCACCTAAAACAGGTGGATATTGCCGACGATGCATCACCCATGCCATTCGCCGGGCGTCCGCTACCACAATTTAGTCAAGAGTACAGCCGCAAAAATCGATTGATTTTGTTCAGGCCTGGCTCTTTCGTGACACGACACGATCGACGACGTGGGAATTTTTTTAAATTACATATATTTAACGTAAATTCCAAGTATTACAAGTGTAATAAGCGAGCATTTATTCATAGAAATAAATTTATATAAATAATTACGACTTTTGTTTTTTTCAAATCGATCCAGACTTTCATCTGTATTTAATTTTTATACAGAAAAAAAGAATTATCAATTTGTCAATAAATTATTAATAATATGAAGAAATAAATCATAGATTTAAAAAAAAATAAAAAATTGTACTTTATAAACTTTCTCAAAAATATGCATAAATTTATCTTTGATTGACAATGTTTTTTTTTGATTAATTATCAACTTTTGTTATACCACATATAATAGTATAATATTATGCGATAATTTAACATGTGCAATATTAAATATAATAATATATTTATTATGATGTAAATGTAAAAGGAAATGTCAGCTTAGTTTTAATTCGATCGTAAAATCACTTGTTACCATTCGAGAAAAATATCCATCTAACATTTAGCGTGATTAAAAAATTTGAATTTTTGTGATTATCGAGAAAAAATGGCTGGAAACTATCGGATAGGAAAAATTCAAACTCACCGCAAAACATCCGAATTGCTTTGCACGTTCCGACCTTACGTTTCCCTATGGATTTTTATACCGAGACTTTGTCCGTTTTTCTCCTTTTTCTTTTAGAATAAGTCTACCACGTTGTACACGCATTTGAAACATGTAAGACAAGCTACAGTGACAATAGATAGATGAAAGAGACAAAATAAAATTATTCGGTCGTTGCTGCTGTAATTCATATTCATAAGAATTGATTCGTCATTTTTCATCATCATCATTTGAGCGAAAATAATTTTGCTTTTCTAATTTAGTTGATAGTGATTCAAAAATAATTCCATAAAAAAACGGAAAAAATCTCGGATAGATTCATTCTTGTTCAATCAATAAGATGTTCTTTTTTATAAGTAGAAAAATAATAGCAGACAATTACAAGTAATCATAACCGCAGTCAATGATCTGTCTGTCATTCAATCTTTTCAACATAATTCAAATATGAAATGTGTGTTTTTCAAGATGTCTTTAATTTTATTTTTCTTATTACCTCTAATACTTAACTTTTCTCATAGCTTTATTTTCTTGAAATGCTTATTTAACAATAGTTAACATAATTCATTTTTTCGCTCGGTAATTTCAAAATTGTGAGTATCTTTGCAAGAGTCAAGTTGCAGTAAAATTTCTCTCTCGGGGAAAAACGGACATCGCGAAAACTGTAAGAGTGAACTATAGTATTACGTTGGCGAATCACGAGAAAAAGAAACCTTTTTTTCTTCCGTTAGTCGCATTTTTCTCATTGTTTCACTGGTCCCCAGATACAACGAGCTAATAAGAAGAGAATTATAGCACGAGCAAAGAAACTTTTCTATATAATAATACTCCGTCCATTTTTTCACTTGAGATACTATTATTCTTGTGTAAAAGATACGGTACAAAAATCTTTATTAAACGTTTATAATTTCCATAGCAAAAATTTTTCCTCGTCTCTTCATTGCAACTTTTGCGTTTCGTTAACAAAACTTTCTTTTATTAAAGGACATAAATTAATTTTTACATAAGACAGATTTAGTCAAAAATTCTTTCTAAATTAAATTTAAATAAAAACCCATTCTTACACTTGAGAAGATGATGAAAATAGCTCAAGTTACTTAATCATTTTATTTATATTTTATTTCCGTTACTTAATCATTTTATTTATATTTTATTTCCGAAAGTGAAACAAAGTATATTTCTCCATTTTATCCTGATGTTCTAAAAATGAACATTTTCCGTTATTTGAATTTGAAAAATATTGAAACTGCATCTATCGAATCCTTCTTGACGAGGCATAACTAGCGAACGTTCCAGAAACGTTAGAAACGCGCGACAGCGAGACGACGGAAATTGAAGATTTCAAAAATGACTCATGGAATCCGATGGCAATTCAGGAATTATGTATCCTTCTTACCTTTCTTACGTGAATCGCCGTATAAAAAGTTCTAAATCTAAGTTCCAATTTTAAGGATCGATATTCGAAGGCGCGCTTCGAATTCGAAAGTGAGAAATGAGACTTTCATCGAAACTTTAATCGATCACAGTGAGGAAAGGTACGTCGAGAGTGGAAAAGGAGAGAGAGGAAAAAAACTGATGGAAGAAAAACGAGAGGAAAGAGAGTAAAGTCAAAGGAAGCGAGGAAATGTACGGATTCTAGCCGCGATGCTCTTACCCCAGATATACTTTTGCCGAGCTCGAATGTGCGTGCACATTGCAATCGAGTACACTCGAGAAAGTAGCCACGTGGCGCCGATACGAGAAGAGACTTCTGTCTCGTTCGATTTCAACAAAAACGACAATATCGCGTGCAATCGGCGCCGGGATACATTTCGCGAGCTACGCGAAATAAAACCAAAACATCATGCGACATTCGCTATACTAAACAAATCGCAATCTCCGAATTATAATACGTTCAATCTACATGCACATAAAAAATGATGTCAATTTGATTTATATTTATTCAAACACTTTGCAGAATTATTTTTGTGCAAAGTTGACGAATCAATTAAAATGAGAGGCAGGGATTAGTAATAATGCAGATGAAAGAGGAAAAGCGCGTTTCTATGTACTATGTAGCATCTCGAGAAGAAACATTATCGTGATAAATTACAAAGTACTCGCTGCAAACAAGGGGAGTAAAACACCGACGGAAAACTTTAGTTTTGGTAGGTAACGCGTGCGTGATGTGTCCCTTGACATTTCCCGTCTCGGTGTGACCTCATCTCACGCGCGTTATGGGGTTTCCTTTGTATGCAAGTACTCGACTGAAATAAAGAGTAAAAGAGAGAGAGAGAGAGAGGGAGAGAGAGGGAGAGAGAGGGCCAGTGCTCTTCGACAAGATGCAAAAGAGCGGTAAAAAGGAAAACGGGTAAACGAGGACGCGGCAGTAGAGGAGAGAAGGAATGCAGCGCGGTCACAACATCAAAGTGAACGAGATGGTGAGTCGTCTGGCTGCAGTCGAGCGTGCATGCACGGCGTATACTAGTATCTACGGAGGCTGCCGACTGCAGAGGCTTATGGTTACTGCCAGAGGACTGCGAAGGATTCTCATTTAATGTTCGGACTTCGAAATCGCTCCGTTAACGGACGCGACGTTTGCACTATGCAAGATATCTGGATCGAATGGACTCTCTATTCCTCTCTCCGCTCTCCTAATCCCTTCGCTACCCATTTCCTTCTTTTAGACGCTCCGTTGTTCGTTCAATGACCGCTTGTGTCGGATTTTCGTCTCCCTCCTTTCTTTTTCATTCAAATATCCGACTGGTGTATTGTTTTGCGCGAGATAAGATTCGAGCATAGCTCCTTGAATACTCGCTGAGAGGTACGCAAAAAAGTCTCCAAGTTTTTCGCGGCCGTATTCGCGTCGGATATCTTACGTCGCGTTTCTTCGATCGTATGCTTCATGGGTCATGATAAAAGCTTCGTTTCATATAGCTTTCCGACAGACTAATTCCCGATTTCCCGATCGGCTTTCCACAGCGACGTTCCACATGAACGCGTTGCGTTATGTCATGGAAGAAGTTACTCGAGGGATGAGAAAATCGTGATTCGAAATAAATAAAAACACATTTTTTAAATAAAAAAAATATATAATATATACGGTATTTTTTTTCATTTTTAATAGAACGATATTATAATTTGCTATCAGCATCTATGTATATCTGTGACAGAAAAGTCTCTCTTTTTCTCTCTTCTTTTTCTCTTTATAATTCCATTTATTCTTCGTAGAACAGTCAATAGATACTATAGCTGGGCAGAGAATGCAACGATAATTCGCAGTTATTTTAAATGCGCATTGAAAATGCGCAAATATATATTACAATTTATAAAAGCTTCATGTAAAATTCTTATCAACGAAAGTAGATTAACCTGGTATTTTGTAACCCGGCGTTTTATTATTTTATTTAATTCAGAGCAAACAATTTTTGTATGACGTAAACGTCGCGCGAGAGAATTATATATATTTTTATAAATTTTTATTAATCCTTTTCTATACATTGCTTCTCGCATTACAACGTGTTTTTTTCACGGTATAAATATTTTAAATATAATTTCTATTTTGTTTAATTATAATTTCTATAAGCTCGAACGAAACGAAGGATATTTATCATCGATTTCGAACGCGCTCGGGTGTAAATTACACTTTGCTCAACCGCGTTCCATATGTTCTTAATTGCATTATTTTACGTAAAGCGCAACTGCACTTTGATTTTAATCAAATTCCGTTGCATCGAGAAATCAGCGAATTTGGCTTCCGTGTGTACATATATATATATATATTGCTCTTCGATCGTCAAATTGTCAGACGAGAAACGAAAAACTGCGTACATGCGAAATGCGGGGAAACCCTTTAGATCGCTCGATCAAAACTCAATGAACTTTAAGTCGAATTAAACAAATGATTTATAGAATACATCGTCGCCGCAAAGATCAATCGACTTTTGTGAAAGCAGCCAACTTTATTCAAAGAGAAGTTCGTAGCGCGAGCCATTTCTCACGAGACGAGACGGATCAGTGTTCTACGACTGACTTTGTCGGCACAAAAAAAAAAGAACAACGACGTATTATAACGGGTATCGTTGAGCTCTAATCGAACGTGAAGGGCTTCTTCGTTCCTCGATGCGAGAGACGAGAAACAACGCAACATTCCAAGCGGAAGAGAAAGAAGCGGCCACTCACCTCCGCCGCGATCCCGGCTATTGCTTCGACGAACAGTCTCACGGCATCCAGCATCCTCTATTCTCTCGTTCTCAGAGTATCCTCTCCATCTTGGTTCCTCTCTCCTTCTCTTGTTCCAAGTATGTAATCGGAAACGGCGAGCTGCAAGAAAGACGACGATATTAAGTTTAAAGTCATAGAGGAGCACTGTTCTGGCATGTGCATGATCACTTTAACTGTTCTCGCAAATTACAATTCGAGTCTCCTCAAAAACACATATGAATGAAAGAGAAAAAGGAAATATTCGCGAAATACATTTTTCAGAAACTGAGAAAACAAATACGCGTTTAACATGGAAACATTTCATTTACGAGATAATTAAAATTTTATATCGATGTACAAAAACCCTGCCAATGAAAGAAAAAAATTGCACTATAAAATAAAAAAATCAAATAATTTTATTTAATTCTTTTTGTTTACATGCCATCTAATTTTTTTAATATTAATTATATTTGCTTTTAAAGTACATTGAACAGTTATACTAGAAAAAATTCAAAATAAAGTTATAATATAAACCATTTAAAAATTGTGGAAAAAGATTTTACATGTTTCGAAGAGTCTGTTCATTAGTACCTGATAACATTTATGCATAACTGATAAATTGATAAATTCATTTAAATTTTAATATATTACAGCGCACGATAATTCGATAGATCCATGATGAAAAATTACATTTACATGATTTTCTCCTTCTACGAGCACCTTTTTCTTTCGTGATCTTTCTATGCCGTTGGTGCCAATGACGTGGCAAGAATGTCAGAATACGCTTACAACCGAAATATCTACCTGCGCAATTCACTTCAACCGAATGCTAATGAGAGAATCACAGGCCAAGATTTATTTTGTATTCTGACAGTCCGTCACGTAATTTTTGTCGCGTTTAATCGCGTTTTTGCAATCACGCACAAAACCGTAGAAATATGCGCCGTTTTTTTTGCTATCCGTAATAAAAACTACTATCATGTAATTATCAAAATTACACATGTAATGATAACATATTTTTGATTATCAAAGATATTAGACTATCATCTACAGCCTACAAAAAAAGAAATTTTGCGAATAGCATTATATTGTCATTAAAATCGATGTTTGTGTAAATCGCGTTTACTGTTTCGGGTGTTGAAAAAGAATATTTACGACGGTCAGATAGATCGTCCATCACGAAGAAAGAATTGATCAGAGGCTGTAATCGTTGAAACTCACCGTCCTTGGTTTAAGCAACGAAGAACGGACGCGTCCTCTGGAATGTGGTTGTCAGATTGACGTCTTTACCGATCGTGAAAGGTATAATCCGCTATCTATTCTGTGTGTCACTGCACTTAATTTAAGGAGCACACTTCCCACGCGACTAATCTTTTTTTGGCAAACACACTCGACTCTCTCGCGAATTGTCAAATCTCCCGTCCGAAGCTACATTTCTCGTTTCGTTTCTCACCAGATTTTTCGTAACGATATCCAAGAGAAATCGCGTGTCCGATGTTAAAGCATCGTTCACCATTTATACTGCGATTTCGCAAGCTCTTTTGAGGAAGGTGATCGAAATTCGAGAAGAAATTAGAGAAATATCACATCGATCGGACGTTTAAATAGATCGATAATATCGAATCTTTTTTGTAACAGCGTCCAAGAAACTGATATAAGAGCGGTATTGTTTACTCCTTTACCATTTTTTCGCACAAATTTTTCGTCGCTTTTCCGAAAAACGCTTCGACGATCGAAGAAACGTGGGTGAAAGCGCGCTCGGACACGATGACGCGTCGACGCGCGGTTCGAGAAGAGGAGCCAAGGAAGCGATCGATCGCAATCGTATACCTGCGGAGGGCCACCTGAGGATCCCTTTTTTTTCGGTGCACGCGGCGCGTGTTTTCCGCCGTGTTTCTCCAGCGATAAACACACCTGGACGCGCGCGCGCCGCGAGAGCACGCGTACCGCGTAAGGACGAAACCGACACGATACTGGACGGGAACGGGCAACAGGTTCGTCGGCTTGCCCCCGAGGAACGCGATGAAGGTAAGGGGAAATAAAGGGGGGGAATGGTGAGCACGGCCAGCCAGGTAAGCCGCCATTGCTCCTGACGCAGCATCCAACCTGGCAGTGGCGTAAATAGCGAGACTCCATGGGGGACTTCGATTAATATATTTTTCTTTTTTTTTTATAAAATGCCTTGAGAGCCACTTTTTTTCGCCGCCTATCAAATGTAAATGAATGAAACATATTAATCTGGATCTAAAGCTGTAGATGTTATATAAGACATCTCTTTGGAATGATTCGTCATAAAATTCATTTCGTACATATACATTATTGATTAAACTAAAAAACGAGATGCCTATTTAATTTAAAATTCTCTTTAGGATTAAAAAAAAGATAAAGATATACCAATTTTATTACAATTTCAATAACGCACGATACTAATAAAAATGAATGTATAGCTGTGTTCCTTGTGAAATTTAGAAATATTTCTGGTCAATTTTAACGTTAAAAATTTTAACGCGATTCGTTTCAAATTAAAAAATGAGTGACGTATATTCCATCATTTATGTCCGGTTACGTAGCTAGAGAATTATTAACGTCTCGATATATATTTACGATAGAAATCGATTGCAAAAATTTTGCATCCGAGAAATAACTTCCTGTATATTTATCTAGCACCAATCCGAGGACACTGTGTGTCTAATTCACGCATTGGTGTAATCAACCGTTCCGTTTGACGTAGCACTTCCGATAGGAAGCCTCGGTTACGCCACTGCGGCAACAGGTTGTTGCCAATGAGAGCTGCCATGAATGAGCGAGCGAGCTCGTTTTGTGGCAGCGCGATCTGCCCCTACGTTAAGCAAAAACAAATTTCTTTCCTAGCTGAATCTGGTCTTCGTAATATTTGCGGCAGTTTGAGATATAACCATGCAAAATCACACTCGCGGGTATCTTGGTCGCTCACTTTCTTGGTCGCTCATTTTCTTGCTCTCTCGCTTTCTGTTTCCTTCTTTCTTTCTCTCTCTCTCTCTCTCTCTCTCTCTCTCTCTCTTTCAACGAATATCTTATCGGTGAAACACTGATAAATTCTCTCGATATACGATATATGATAAACGATTGAAAAAGATTTCTTGTTTGTACAAAAGATTAGACACAAAACATTAAGATCGCCATAGATATCAAGCGATATCGCTGCTTCGAAAATTTGTTAAAGCAATCACGAGATATTTTCAGGATGGTTGGTATTTATCTCATTATAATTATCGATCGCACTTTAGAAAATTTAAAAATGGATCGTGGCAATAATTTTCGCTCCGTTATCCTGATAAAATTGCACGTTACGACAAAAAAGAGCTATCAAAAAATGAATAACTTTACGTGAATATTTTGAAAAGTGCAGCAATATGTATGTATATCTGAATCTCTTCGTTATCTTTTATAAAATGATACATCAGTGAGATAAAAAAAAAATATACTCTACTCCAGTATCTCGTTTCTCAGAAAACTCTTTTTTAAAGAGACCCGTAGCATCCAAGGACATTCTCGCGTTTCGGAAGGATTCATAACTCAGGTTATGTCGTCATGTTTTCCGCACGAGCGAGAAAATGGATTGATGAATCGGAGTAGACAAAAAAAAGAGGAGCAAGTAAAAAACGAGTGATCGAGGGAAAAAAACGCTATATAAGAACCGCTAAGAACATCTAAACGTACCTACATTTTCCTCCTTCTTTTATGGATTTGCGTCCTTTTCTGGAGTAAAGTATCACAATTTAAACGTACGTACGTAATCACCGTTCATCGCGCGCTACAAAACTGACAAAGATCGAGAGACGCGCGACGCGAATGAACGCGCAAGATGGACGAAGCGACATCTCGCGGCGCGGCGCGCAACGATACCTTGATGATGCGACGTCTCGTCGTAAGGTGGCAGCACCGTGCGCCATCTGTTCCCCACAGCTGTTCGGTAACTGTCAAAAATGAAAGGATGCTGCATATCTCGTGTTGCAGACGTAACGTTGACGGTTTTTTAAGACAGCTTCGATCAACAAGTACGTCGCAGCGATAAGCGGTAGGCGGAGACCCGGAGCTCGATGTAGCAAGATCGCAGACTCCTCTTCTCTAAATGCACCGCGTCGCATCGCGCCGCGCTGCGTTATTCCGCGGATATCGCGCGATTACGTCGAGACGTAACCTCTCGAGTCCGGAGTCCGGATCGTCGCGCAAAATCAACCTGCCACGTATAAACGAACCGAGACGCGCATCGCGACACGATCATGGCGTGTCTGCTGTCGAACCAGGAAAATGTGCGTTTAAAAATACCATCGGCCGACACGGTGGACGGAGTCACGTATTACTGCATCGAGATTGGAATCGCATCGATCAAATGGACCGTGAGGCACAGGTAACATTGGCAATTACGCTCATTTCCACCGCAAATCTTACGCGCGCGTCTCTCTCGCTCCTCTATTCTATTTAACTTAAGAGATGGTATCTAGATGGAAAAAAATATCATTTTCCTTTGTGTTCAAGATACAATGAGTTTGCGGAACTGCACGACAAACTCGTCTCCGAGCACTGCGTGGAGAAGGATATTTTACCGCCGAAAAAACTCATCGGCAACAAATGCGAAGCCTTTGTGGAGAAGCGCAGGCAGAGTCTCGAGATATATCTCAATGCCGTTTATAATTATTTAAAGAAGGCGATGCCTAGAGAATTGGCTGTATTTCTAGACCTGCATGTGTACGATATATACTTTCTTCTACAAAGTATGGCTCTGGAGTTCTTTACCAATGGCAATAATCTGCTACAAAATTCAAGTTATAAATTTAATCCTGTACAGGTAATAAATTTAATTTATAGTTTAATAAGTGTAAATTTATATTACAAAGATGCTAATGCGATTCTCATTTATTTTTAGCTATATGCAATTAGCGAGAGATTGAAACAACCATGTCCATCTTTGGAAGTTGTGGATAAAAAATATGACTTTAGTCACGTTTTGGATTTTAATTCTCACTTGAATAGTCTCACGATTGAAGGAAGTTTGGAACCTTATAAAACTAGTAATATTTATTCATCCACATTGTCCATAGAATTATCGACCTTCAAAAATATACAGTATCTGACAATCGATCGATTTCCCGTGGATAAAATTTATAATATGGGAAATCTTCGAGATACTGTGACTATGCTAAAAGTTACCAACACTAAGCTCAGAAACATTGTAGAATTTGCCATGTGCGAAGAGGTTCATAAAAATATCATAAACGCTAATGATTCTCATGTGTGGTTAAAAGTGACACATTTAGACCTCAGTGATAATCGCATAGAAGTCATTGATGAAGCAATTAAATTGTTACCGCACATAGAGTGTCTGACATTGAACAATAATCATTTGTCCGAGATTTCCAACGTTACGTTATTGCCGAGATTGTCTCAATTGTACCTAGCATCGAATAATTTTACCAATCTGCCGGATGACCTTCATACAAAACTCGGATATATCGTATACATAGATCTGTCGCAAAACAAATTAACGTCTCTCGCTAGTTTCTCGAAATTGTACTCATTGGAGGGATTGGATGTAAGCTGCAATCGCATCGAAAAGATCGAAGAAGTAAAACACATCGGTCATTTACCTTGTCTGGAGAATCTGAGATTGACTGGTAATCCTGTATCGACGATAGTGGATTACAGAGTTAAAGTTTTGGAGCCATTTGGTAAGAGAGCTGCCGACATCTGTCTCGATAACGAGAAACCGAATCAAAAAGAACTCGATACAGTATCGGTTCATCAAGCGTTGCGCATCGCGAGAGAAGGTAAATCACCAACGTTTACCGCATCAGACGCGCCACTATTTTCCGCCGAAGTCCCGAGTATATAAAAATTTTAACCGTACTTTTTTCTTTTATTGCAATAATATTATCTGAATAATATTTGTATACAAAGAGAAAATGTGTTTTATATCGCATCATATAAATTTTATCAATTAGTGACAGACTTCTTTTTCTTGCAATAAAACCGTATAATATTTCCAATCTCGATATGTTATTTACTAGTTTTGTTTATACGTTTTATTTGCAAGCAGATAATATAAAAATTGTTTTTATCAATTTTACTATAACGACTTGAAAAAGTATGCCAAAATGATAAAAGATAATACAATGTCTTCGTGTTATAATCTTGTACATAAATCTCTAAGAGATAAAACATCTTTTTGTCAAGCAAATGTCAAACTCTATTGATCCATGACAAAATTATGAATATATCTTGTACAATTTATGAAATGAAACTTCTATTGCTATTTTATACATATAATGTACGTATCGATATAATCATATGCAGATTTATATCGATTGTTTATAATAATGAACAGATTTGCCCATCATATAAATTATATACATATATATAGAATTATTTAATATTTTTTTATCAAAATACTCTTTTTCTTAGAGATAATACGAATGTGAGAATCAATCGTGTAATATTATTTATTCTGAAATCTTTAAGTTTTCCTATTTTAAGAAATAATACAAACACAATTTTGTGTAAGAATTTTATAATTAAACATAAAAGATCTATATATAAAAAATCTGTACATAAAAAAAATATTTTGTTAATAAAGACAAATTAAAAATCCATAATCTGATGTGTATCAACATAATATCCAATCCCGAAATATTATTGTTAACTGAAAATCACTTCACACACTAAATTACTATGTTACTAATTTTTCAAACTTATATGCATATTATTACTCACCGTGTATTTGTTTTGGAGAATATTGTCAGAGGAATATAAATTACATATAAATTTTCTCATCATTGATTTTTATTTAAATTTGTGTTTGCATTACCTTTAAATATTATGCACATTTCGAAAATATTAAAATATTCATAAATAATATCAGTATATAATGCTCATGTATATATACACACACTAAGCATTGTGTTATAGTCTTTTTACGTACACCTAAACTAATACATACATAAGTTAACCATTACAAAATAATCGCTTTTCCATACATTTGTAATAGTTTCGATTCGTTGGTACGCGGTGCACAAGTAAGCACAATACAGCTCACAACTTCTTGAAAAAAAGTCTAACTAAAATATATCTTTTCAAAAAAGGCAATGCACATCTCTTTGAAAAAAGTTATATTATTTATCTACGAGGGAAGGTGAAATTCTTGTGTATCAAAGCTTGTGTAATAAAGCTGCTCGTATGAAAAAGGAAAATATTTTATATCAAACATTTTTATCTGAATTTTTATCTTTATAGCACGTCAACATTGATCTCTGCATTTGATTTCCCTTTTTTCTTTTTTTAAGTTAATAAAAGTCGATACGCATTATTTGACATGGTCGCTCGCCTTTCTGCTATTTAGTTAAAATTTTTCGCGTAACAAATCGACTCGTATCTCTAACAATAAGTAAGTTTTATACCGTAAGGAATTGTAAAAGAAGGATGAAGAGACTTACGGAAAGATCCAAGTTGGGTAAGTTGAATGGTAGTCGGAACGGGAGGAGTTTGAGACAGGAGATAAGAAATTGTGGTTTCGACGATTCATCACGAGTTTACTGATGTGCGATCGGGATTAATTTTTCGCCCGATCCGATCGCCGGTAAAGGCGCCTCCACGGTAAGGACACCGTCCTTGCTCAAAGAAGACTTGATGCTCTCGGGATTGGTTCCTTTCGGCAACAAGAATTCCCGATTGTACTCTCTGTATACTGATTTACTCTCCGTCTTCTCCTCGTGTTTAGCATGGACCTGAAACGAAAATTGCATTATTTCAAACATTGTTAGTGTACGATATCTCAATCTTATAATTTTATTAGCATTCATATTTATTCGATTCATTACGAAATAAATGCATGCAATTGTTGCGGAAAAAAGTGTTTGTAATAATTTTAAATCTAGTCGAATTTTATCAGTTTTAATCAAATAAGCTTTAGCAATTTTTCTATTCTTTTCATGTAGATTATATTTAAATATACATCCAAATATATATGCATGGATATAATGAGAATATGCAGATGTAAAGATAAAAATTAACTCTATATAAAAATACGCAAGGTGTTGCAATCGGACGTTGCAATATGATCGCTCTTATTGCCTTGAAGCTAAAATATATATTATGGCCAATAGCCAAATTATCCCATAATATAGCTAAAAAATTTATTATTTTAATGTAGATTACTATTATTGTCAATAAATAGTAATAGTCTATTCACAATTCATTCATAGTATGCATGTGTTTACCGATTCAAATTTACAAGTTCTCGTTAATATTCGCTTCGCATACGCCAGGCATCAAACAGCAAGAAATTATCGTTAACGCGATAAAATTCTCGCGAGTAATAATGATGTAAAATAATGTGCATACTTGAAACGTTCTTCGTGATGTTCTCACGGGCAATTTCCCTAAGAGATCTAGAAATAGGGTAACGAGAATGTACTCGTAATAGTGACCGTATTGACTCATTCGTTCGACCCATGAGTCATGCCCGTTTCGTTTGACCAAGCGTAGGTTTCATCTCCTTAATAGACGCGTATGTTGGTATAACATATCAAGCATCGATCTCATTTTTCCGCATACGAACTACGCATACGCATTATGTTACAAACGCATGCGAGATATATCGATTACGTTTTCGCCAAACACTTTTACGATAAAATATGACATTTATAGAGATGCAAATTTATATACTTTATGTAAAAAATTGTCTCCGTGTAATCAATTTTTTTTCAAGATTGTTAAATATTCATATTATTTTTATTAAATTTAACAGAGACGTTTATATAATATTATTTACAAAAATAAATTTAAAACTTACAAACTATGAACGGTAATCATGTATCATAATTTTCAAATTAAAATGTTTCTTTAAATAGATTTGCATATTATGTTGTTTTTGCATATCTAAGGTAAACTTCACAAATAGTACAAATAATATAATTATGGCTCGTCGCCAATTTCAGGAAACCATTGAGATAGAACGGAAAATGAGACCTCGAAAATAGAACAGCGATAAAAGTGAATTAGAGAGCCATAGTATAATCACCCTTACTTTTTACGAGAGTCTCATTATAGAATAATCGAAACATATATAGCAGGACGAAGGACGGAAAAGATGGCAGTTCGTACCGCTATATCTTGCATCATGCGAATCAATATTTTAAAGGGTGGTCGCTTTCTTGTGAATTATGTTTCCAGTCGACCTCATTCTTTGAGCGAGACAAAAATACCTCAATCTCTATTTCATTTTTTTTTAATGAAAGGGGCATTTTTCATACAAGAGGCATGTTTGAAATGTCTATTTTTCCTAAATATATCCGTTTTTCCTTTATATCATCGACACGAGGTTCTAGAGCCTACTAGAGACTACTTTTCGATCGATGAGAATTTACACCTTATCGTAAAGTGATCGCCGCTCGTATGTACACGGGCTTTATATACCCCGCGTTCTAATTTCTTTTTCTTCAAACCTAACTTGTTTGCGTGACACATTAGTCGTTACGATTCATTCTTCATCATTAAATAATTCATCTAGATTCTGAAAAAAAGCAGTAAAATATGCGGTCAATTTATGACTTTTATTAATAACTTTAATTTATAACTTTTATAAAGTTGACTTATTTATCAAGTTTGAACATGTATGTCTGTCTAAATGCGTAATTATTCGTTGTAGTGTTACGTAACAATTTGACGGATGCATTTTTCAAAATTAAATTTTTGCTACCAACTAATTTTTAGATAAATCACACGCGTGATTGCCGCTCGAAGATGTGCAAACATTATTGCACGACTCACAGATGGAATCATCGAGAAGGTTTGTGTAAACGAATGTTGTTACGACGTAGACGTTACATCATGTTAATGATGCGTTCGATCAGCGACATATTTAGAAATCGCAAAATTCTTATACGAGCGAAGCGACTTGCCTTGAAGACTAGTAGTAGAGCGATGATGCGGATGTTGACGCAGACAATCAAGCATCAAGAGTATTATACTTTTATATAAAAAGCACGCATGTACATGTAAAATGTTCCGGATCCATATTTACAATCTCAAAATAATTCTTAATATTAAAAATTTCAAAAATCGTCAAAATTAAATTTTTTACAGTTACAATCAAACACAAAGAGAGTCGGCAATATTTTTACTTTAATACAATCGAAAACATACTTTTCTCATCATACAAATATTATTTCAAAATATTTAAATTAATATTAAAAATATAAAGGGAAGCGAAAAGATGAATAAGAAAGAGGAAAAAGAGATTATTATTTTCCGATCACTATCAGCAATAATTCATGATGCTAGCTTAGGCCATGCATGTCTCGTTTGCTAATCGCGATGATATTTCTTCAAGCGTGTCTCGATAGCTTTGTCGCGCGCGAAAAAAATGCAGGTGCAAGCTACAGCCGCGCCCATTAGAGCGGCAAACACATCAAAGATGCAGAGCTGTGAACGGTAGGCGAGGCCTGCCGTGTGCTAATTGCATTACGTAAAAGCTGTTAATGAGTTAACCGATTTACTTCGACTCGCTTCTCGACTCGCCTGTCTTCCATCGCATCATCGAGAAGACCGAAAGAAGATCTATCTATCGTCGCCGATTCGTGCCAACGAATGAGATAAGTTGATCCTAATCTTGCGTCATATGAAAAATTGGATTGGCTGTCAATGTTTAAAGTGCATCTGTCTATTATATGCGCGTCTATAGCGTTTCTTCTCTTTATTTACCGTTGTAAAACCGGTGATTTCATATTCGATTTCAAGCTACTAGCTTGCATAATTTTTGCATATAAATTCCTTGGCACCAGTTCCTGTTCTGATGATATAGTAAGTGACGGTAAAAGCATCAAAAATAACAAACACAGCCGATATAATTGATTCCCTAAATTTTTTATTAATTTTTTATTAATTTCTCGCATCGAAAATATTCTTTATAATCTTATTAAATTTCTTATGTTTTGTTATATTTTATGACATTTATATATCGATAACATTTCTTTAAGAGTTTTATCTTCTTGCGAATAGCCTATACAAGAGAGAGAAAGACAGAAAGTAATTTAATAAATTATTAATATATATCGATAATATATTCTCTCTCATAATGGAATATTTCTATAATTTGACGTTTGAAAAATTTTCCGAGATTCGGTGAAAAAATGATAGTTTCTAATGAATTGATTATCCGTTTCAGAATATCTCTGTTTATGAATTATTTTAGGTCGACATCAAGAAGTGAAATTTTTTTTCTATATCACGAAATGGTTTAGAAAGACATGACAATTTGCCATAACGCGGTCGTAAAATCGGTAACGCGATTTTCTTGTTCCGTGCTATATTCCTTAGAACTTGGGATATCGATCGTGTCGACCATAAAAAAACTAAAACCACCACATGGAGAAGTGTTCCAAGTAATCCAAAACCGAGAGAGAAAGAGAACGAAGAGAACGGAACCGAGGAAAAGGTGAAAAGGAAAGAGAGGTCGTGAATTATAGTAACCCAACTCTTTGCAGGATCTAAGTTTTCACGACGGATATCGTCTTACGAGAGAGGTGAGTTATGCAATCTTACCAGCTATAATCACTATTCATTGAGAAGCGACGATTTATCAGACTTTAGTATCCCTGATTTATGCTACGGTAACGAAATCTGGGTTACAGAAAACATGACGATATCATAACAACTCTATGAATATGATTATCAAATATTTCAAAAGCTTAAGAGCGCCTGTAATTTTTATAAAAAAATTATATATTGTTACATGTCATGTATTTCTAACGTAAAATAATCATTTTTCTCTAAAAAAATTTAATAATTTTATAATACAATAATAAAAAAAAAGGTATATGATAGATTAATTTCATAATTTTTTTAATATCGTTAATATTGTGAAACAAGATAAATTTATAGAATGAAATAATTTCAACATAGTTGATAGTTATATCCGAAATTCGGTGCCGCGATTGTCGAAAATAACGAAAGCTACTGGCAGCTCTGACTCACGAACTAAATATAATCATGAATTTTGAAGTTCCTATTTCCATTTCGGTTTTCGCGCATATGGTTGTAAAATAAATCCGGAAAATTAAAAATAAGTAATATGATACGTAAATTTTCGACACGGTAAAAATTACAAATCTGAAACGAACAAAACTCAATAACTCAATTATGCAACGTATGAAGGATCTGTCACATCTTTTTTTTCGGTCATAGATACTTTGACAAACTTGAAATCATCAACTAGAATCTATACGAAACACTATTTTTTTTGTTTCCTTTCAATTACCGATTATATTAAATATATCTTCAAATCTAAGCCGTCAAGTAAATCTATCAAAATCCAAATTTAAAATTCTACATAATTATATATTATAAAAAAAGACAAAAAAATAAGAATACACATCTTCTCGCTTCTGCAATGACCATAAATTTGCGAAAAATACTCTGTACTCTTGTATTCACATCCCATTTCCAGCCTCGTCCTTCGGAACATCATCCTTGGTTAAGCCCTTTAAGGTCAGTTTGCGGTGCGCAACCGACCTAAATTCGCCAGACCCTGACCACAATATACGACAAGCAGTTCTTTTTTGTGCCATCAGGTTCCGTCTGGGGAATCCATTTATGGAAGATTACTCGCGTTTTGTGATATTTATTTAAAGAATTTCCTTGTTGCGAAAAAAAATAAAATGGGACCGATACTGTTCTGAATAGAATTATTCGATTGTATTTGCGCGTAAGAAAAAAAAAGAAAAGAAAAAGAGACATTGAAAGAAAAATTAAATTACGCACATATATGACAAAGCTTTAAAATAATTTTAAAGAATTATGAAAAATACAAATGCGAAAAAAATAAAGAATTTATTCGAACATAAATATATCGATAATTTCTCAAGAAAGACAATGATGTGATTCGCAATAAATGGAAACGAATCGAAAACTCATACTCTTCAGATTGACATATAGACAATCCAGCAGATAAGCGAGATGTTTTGACAGCCGCCATTCAGTTTTCACTGAGCTATAAACTACTTGAAGACGCTAAGAAAATCAATAATTCTTTGACCGAGATAACCATGATATCAAATAATATCGCAAACCAAAAGATTCTTTATTTCTCAGATTTTGATAAAAATTTTATAAATAAAATACTATAAAAGAGCAAACTAATAATCTTCTAATTTAAATACACTGCGAAAGAGTGCAATTTTTTAAATATCTTGTATGAAATATATCTGCTTTGTAGCCTACCTCATTAGTCTTTAAGAGACCATGAAATTAGAATGAAAGATTCGAATTGGCTAACCATTTGTCGAATAAATCATTAGAATAATATACTGCTCGTCGACGAATCTTTCACTATAATCTTCCTTTCATCGCGATCAAGAACAAGAGTGCGATGGCCACAATGACCTCATCATCCAAGCATGTATAAAGATAGAAGATTTTATCACAACACCTATCTGTTCGAGAAAGAGAAAGAAAGAATATACCTAATTTTCATAATTTTATGAAAATAAATCGTCTCATTGAAATAAATAAACAATTTTATGACTATCATAGCTCGTGTTACGAAAACAGGATATTAATGGTATTTAGCGAATAATGATATTTAGAAGCATAGTAAAATTTATTATTTTCTTTGCCGCGTAAATTAAAATAATTATTTATTTATGATATTAAATATGATATAAATTTTGTTTTCATTAAAAGATTTATAATTCTCAAAGCTATATTTTCTTAAATTTACTAAATTAGCTATAATAATTTTTTAAATTAATATCTATATCGTTATTACATTCAAAGTGTAATTAGAAAAATGTTTCTTGTGTAATTCATAAACATAATTGCAACATCCTGTATTTCGATTTCGGTTCGTTTGTTCACAATAGCCGAACATTATTCCGGTCCGCCGGTATGACGACTGGCGTGAATTTATTTTCGGCATCAGTTATTTCCGTCCAGGTCGACGCGAGAGCAGGAGGAGCTTCAAGAGGCACGTATACAGAAATCTCAAAGAATTCCAGCTTTAATATTTTACTTCCTCAAATTCTAATTTTCGAAACTTGAGGCGAAAAAACAAGATAAGTTTTTATAAATTTTTCAAATTTATATAAATTGACTGAATGAGAGATAAAATTGCGTTTCCGAATCGATAACGTCCAAACCGCTAAATGAAATTTCTGTCTCTCGTGTGAATTCGGTCAGTTCACTCGATGGAGCAAACTTCCCGGCAGGAAGTGATGTAACGCGAACAATTACAACGTTCTATTGTGCAATTTGCAAAAAATACCTTGCATTTCACAGCATTGATTGATTAGTTTCTGTTTTATCGAGAATTTAAATGTAAATTTTCGGAAAGAAAAACGAAACATAATATTTTCAAATTTAATTTAACAGTGTTTGTGAATTTTAAGTCTTTTCTTTAGCGTAAAATATATAAGAATAATCGCAATTTTCCTAACAATTAATATCTTTGACAAATTAGAAATTTATCTAGAAAAAATTGTAGTGGCACGCAATCCGTCCAACTAACATCGTTGCTATTATACGACGGTATATTATGCGTGGACCGACAACTTTGAGTCGCGCCAATTGCGCAAAAAACTTGAACCCGATTTGCATCTTGCCAAGTTGTGCAACAGACCGTACTGGCGAGAGCATCATATGCGATGAGTCAACCGTGTAATAATTTCGAATTTCCTGCATTTGCCAGATGAATTGAATAGAAGCAATAAATTGAAACACTCAGTAATATTCTATTAATCCAGATTTAATTCTATTCTATCTATTCTAGTTTTAATAATCTATTGTTCGAGTAAATTAATTTATTAGCGAAAAAGAGAGAAAGAGAGAGATATCTAAAGACAGATTTTGATTACTAAATATCAGGAGAATAATTTTATTAAAAATTTCATTTATATATTTGGTAAAAAAAATTTTAAATAAATTTTTGAATTCTTTTTTACAAAGTGAATCAATGAATGCCCAAAATAAACGCGATTAAGAGATTTCTCTCGCAAAGATTCAACTACAAAAGTTTCACTCACCAAGAGTTTGTTATCCACAGTTTTGACAACGATCTCCTCGGGCGTGTATTGAGACACATCGAAGCGTAACTTCAGCATCTTATTGTCACCCTCATCCTGGATGAGGGGACTGTTGAGGCCATCCAGCCAAGTATGATCGTGCTGAGGACTCAGGGAACTGCTATTTTGAGTGCTTTGTTGCGTGGTAGTGCTGTAATTTAAAACGAAAATTTCGATTATCGTCAAGGATCATCGCTCGTGTGTAAAATCTAAATGAGCTAAATGATGAGACATTGAACATATTGACACAGTGTGATGAACGAAATCCGTGATACACTAACATAAAACCTGTTGTGTGTATGCTTTACGGTAGGTGCAATAATTTAAAGCCTCTTATCTACGGTGGCAATGCGACAGATAAGTAACATAAATCCACGCACAAAGACTGGTATTAATTCAAAATCGTGCACAATGTTAACACTAAAAAGGTCGGTGTCCCAATTTTTAAACAATGTATTTCACGTAGCAATATTTATTATTTTTAAAAATAAAAGTAAAAGAAAATTGCACAATTTTTTTATAGGGAATATATAATGTCATTTATTTTAAATTTTTTAAATTGGTAATTAAAGTTCTCGCCTTGACCTTTGTAGTATTAAATGAAAATGTTACTCAGACCTGACTTTTATACGCAATACTATAATGTATACAGAATTGTGAAGAACATAAAGTATGAATTGTGTCAAGAAGGTAACAATCGTCAACGTTTCCGAGTGTGAGGTCACAGAACGTGCAGATATCTGGTCGTTGCACTCGTTCTCTGCGATTACAACTGCATTAATCCTTTGTAGAAAATAATGATATAACGTTGCATCATTTATTGTTGAGACATTTTGAGCTTATTATATTCTTTCAATATCTATCGTATTAATAATGCATTATATAATAATGCATAGTTTGGGTCAAAAATACACTTGATTACGCAAAAGAGAAAAGTTAAATTTTTAATTTGTACACTTTTCTTTTGTGTATATATCATAATAATTAAATTATATTAATTATATTAAATTTTTGTAACAGCCAAAAACTTTTTGCCAACTACACTTTAATTTTGAAGTTCATTCTACAAAGAATTAAGACATAAATATACCGAGAAATAAACGGCACAGTGCAGATTGGAGAAAATACTCCGACTAAGAGATTAAAAAGTAATTTATTAAGAGGTGCGGATTAAAAAATTCGCTATCACTATTCCAGAACAAAGCGTCGATCTACTTGGTTCTCTGGCAAGCTTTACAAAGTTAATGGGAAGTGTGCGCCCTTGCGAAGACATTTTTCGATCCTATAGATGGTCTCTACATCGATAGACACGTTTTCTTTTTTTTCTCATTTTTTTTTCTCTAGCGATAGCGTCACCTTTTGAAGCTGTCGAACGCGGACCGCTTTGGCGGTGCTGCAGGGTCGATCTTGTCCCAACCTTCGCTCTTCGAGGTCGTCGACGTGTGATGCTCGCTGGTGCTCGTATGATGCCGACTTCATAGTTAGTCACCAACGTGCCAATGCAGAGAGCCAATTGGTAATCGAGCGCAGGAAGAGGGTTATTATTATTATCGGTTAACTTTTGGTGGTTACAGAATCGCGTATTTCACGTTAATCCACGCTATCTTCGCTTCTGTGTTGCTTGGCTTGGTACAAATAATTTTATGCGGAATTAATAGCTTTGCAAATTCCTTAGATTAGATTTTAGCGATAAACAGTTATTCGTCAGTTAATTAAATCGCTTTTATGTTTTCTGATTTCATTAACGACAAATAATTTGTTTGTTGTATTTATTAACTTTACCGACAAATGCAGATTCTTTCCGACGAAATAAATCGTAGAAATTATTCATAATCAACTTTGATAATATAAATATTCTTATTTTTATCTCATAAAAGCGATTATCTAACCAATGAATAATTTCAAATTTATTCATCATTGATCCATCCTTCAAATTGTTATCAATTGTATCTCTTTAATTGCTGATATCAATTCTATATTTGCGAGTCAAGTTTTTGCAAAAATATGCAGCTTCGAATTTGTACAAAAGAGTTGTATTATATTAATAGATTAATCTCAATTATATATATCAAGTATATATAATTTAATATTTTAAGAACAGTAAATTTCTTTGCACCAAGTAACAATGAGCGAATGACATTCCAAGCGAGATATTATCACTTAATTAAAATTCTCTTGTGCTTTTTTTTTATTATTTTTACCCTATTTACAAAAAAATATCGTATTTTATATTTAAGCTAATTAGAAAAACAATTTTCTTGAAAGCTGAAAATTGGATATTTGAAGAAAAGATAAATTTATAAAATTTATTATATACTTTCTTATTCGCAACCTCTTATATATAATTTGGTTATATTTGAAAATTAAAAAAAAAATAGAATTAAACATAGAAATAAATTGTAATCAAGCGCTAAAAATTTTTATCCAATAAAAATCTTATCACGTGATAAAAAAATATAATAATAATTTAGATGCACTAATGCATATATGCATATTGGCACGCATTTCTTCAATTTTCTGCATTCGATCGATATTAAAAATAATACACGAAACTGAGTGAGTGCGCACGGAGTGCATTCAAATGAATTCATTATAACTCTATGGCAAATCTAAAAATCGAAATGTTGGCAAATTCATTTCAAACAAGAACAATGTACAAAAAGCAGTAAGACAACACACGTCAACACGCAGCAAATTAATCGTAAAAGCTATGTACAAATTATTTGTACAACTTAAAAAAATAATAAGCGTACTCGGTAAATATGTATGTATAATGAATAAAACTCGATTTTTAAACTTGTAAAATAATTTCACACGACACATCGATATTTTTAAATTCTATACCTACGTTCATCTAGATGACTTTCTCGATGAAGATCAATTCTATATTAATCTTAATGCGATATAATCAATGTTAAATTTATTAACGGTTCCCGAAGAGAACCGATCGATCGTAAGCATATTTATAGATAAGAGTAAAGTTACATATAACTGTATAAAATAATGTCGACCTGGATTGAAAATTGTGATACCGGAAGTTTTGCTTTTCATCTTTGAAGTCATTGACTCCCATTAGCAATAAAAATACTAAAATGGTATGCGATAACATCGTCACAATTATATTTGCAGTATGCAAGATAACGTGATTTCTCAAATCATCCGTCTCAAGTTTCTCTGTTTACTCATCTTTTAAGTCACTCCATTCGGAATTATCTCTCACTTTAATTATGAAATAATTTTTTTAATTTTATTATACTCCGCAATTTTCCTCATATATTTATTGCTCCTCGAGATATTCACAAAATCATAAATTTAGAAAAAAATTTATATATCCACATATCTCAAGTATAATTATATAAAATTATTATACACATAAGAAAATAACTTTGATAATGTTTTAATAAAATTTTCAAGAAAACTGCAAAGAACTTCTTTGTTATTATTACACATTTTAAAAAATACTTTAAATTTTATATATAAAAAAAGAGAGTATATAGATTTTTTTTAATGTTTGATGTTTTTTAAATGTTTTATTTTTCTAGGAGCAAAAAATGTTTTTATATTTTATAATAATCTGTGGTAGATTTAAGAAAATTGCATCAAGCGTGATATAAAGTTTCGTGATGGTCGAATAAATTCTAATAGTAAGAGGATTCTGAGAATAAAATGTCACTATGTTTTGTCACGCGACGTAACGTGTCTAACGGTAATAACGACTGTTTCTCGCATTTTATTTCCCTTGTACGTGCAATTTATTGAACGAAGACAGAGATTGCCGTCCATCGTCGTCGAATAAATATATTGCTATCAACTGCTATGTTATTTTTCGACAATGCTATTTCAGGAATGTGAATGCATTATATATCTTGTACCTTTTTTTGGAGCCTAACTTCTTTTCTGGGTGATATAGTATCTGGGTGATATGGTATCTGGGTGGTATATATTTAGATTTTGATATATTTAGATCGAATCTAAATTGGAAATGTTGAAATATCACGATATTCGTTAGTAGGAACAAGAGTCGAAGGAAAGTTGTATGGGAAAGAATGCGGCAGAGAACAATTATGCCAGACAAGAGAAAGGTCGGATCTCGTCTCGTGAAATCGAGGGAGGTCAACCATAGCGAGCAAGCTCTCACAAAACTTGACTCATCGGGGAACGAAAAGGCCAGACGAAACGCGGATCACGTCGGCGGAATAGCAACTTATAATTTACTCCCATCGTATTATTTCGCGCTATTATTATCCTCTATCATGGAAATAAAATGCCGTCGAACAAAACGGTAAATGTGTTCACGAAATTAAACGACAAAGTAATCACGTAAACAAAATAAAAACGATTCATGATAGCGATTATTATTTATCAATCATCTGATTTGCTCGGCAAATAGCGGAAAGATAATCATAATGTCGCAAATCATATCTAGTTAACTAATTTTATCGAATAAAGTAATCGTAAGGATAATCGGATAAGATAACAGCTATGAAAAAGCACGTTTCGGCGAAATCGTCTTTAGTCATTACGCAATCTAGATGAGACTGATTGTGAGAGTCAATGAATCGCTTAGGTCACACAATAGTCGTATATTGCCAACGCTGTGAAACGGAAAGACTATAGTCGTTAGACAAAAGCACATGTATGTGAAAGTAATTTAATTTCCTTCGGCACGTATGCATCGCGTTACTCGAAACTTCGATCGCAAAAGGCCATGACTGTCGACAACACACGTCAGTTGTATTCGCAAAAGTTCAAGCGTAAAGTTTAACATAGTTTCGCCAAAGTCAACTAACAAGCTATTGACCTGCCTATAAGAGGCAATTTCCTGTTGCTGTTCGAGCTTCGACGAGCTGTCTGAAAGCCTGCTCGTCTATCCGTAAAGGCATCACAAATTCATCTGCACGAGATATCGCAATTATCAAACTTTTATTTTTTATCGTTCCGCTTGAAATAAAAATAAAGAGTCGAGAGTGATACAGTTATTGACATATCAAGATGTTATCGCTATAAATTTCCTACACGGTAAAAAACATTTTATATTTCTGTTGAAATTTTCTGTGTAAAAATTTTTGTGTTCAATTTTTAACATACTCTTATGTTAATGTAACATATTATCGTTGCGTTATTTTGACATTTCTGCGTTGAGTTAATATTCACCGTTTCTAAGAGTTAAAATAACACAATTAATATATAAATGCACGAATTTTTGATGAAATAAGTTATATGTTAAAATGAACAGATAAGTTGTGTTATTTTTCTCTCTATACAGTTTCCATATGTTAAATCGACATATCTTTTCTGTTATTTATCAAAAATGTAAGAATAACATTTTCTTTTAATTAAATTTAACATTATAAATATGTTAATTTAACATAAACTTTATTTCCAGATAAAATTTAAGTATTACACTTTTGTGTTAATTTTTAAACATATTATTTGTGTTATTTATTTACATACTTGCCTTCTGTTAAATTAACATTAAAATTAGATAAATTGGATAAATTGGGACATGTGAAATATGTTAAATTTAACACAAAATTTTTTAGTGTGTACTAAATAAAATAAAAAATCCAAAAATAGTAAGAGATCTAAATAAGAGAAAAAGAGATTATTTACTGCCCAATAAAAATTATTAATTAAATTTATTTTTGTATTTTTTGATTCGGTTTGAACTCATGATGTATGATACTTTTGTTATTTATTTATTTAAAAACAAAAAATTACTTTTATTATGATTCTAAATTATAATAATATAAGCAAAAATTGAACTTAAATAAGAATAAAAAAAAAAGATTTAAATAAATGCGTAATACTCTTCGACAACTACATCTTACTAGATAAATTCGCAATCTACGCGTTAGGTCAGGAAATGCTTGCCTCTTCGCGCGCATATGATGTGCCATGCATACTTGTCTATTTGCGGTAAACGTCCCTGAATGCTAACATTACGTCAGAAACACGTGATTATTCGAACTTTGTAATGGACCATACTCACCTCCTACGACCCATCGAGAATATGTGATCAATATCGAGCGATTACTTATGACGGCGCAAATTTATAGATAGAATCTTTTACATGTCAATAGCGAGAGTTTCTCACAAAAAAAACTCATTATAATTTATTATTTCTCACAAAAAAAACTCGTTATGATTTATTACAAAAGTTTTGAAACTATATATGTACGTGTAATAAAAATGAAGATTTTTAAATATTTCTAATCTTTCTTTAATCGATAATGCATCAATATTAAATTATTAAATTCGATAACATAAAAATTTAAAAAAATGATAAAGTAATGAAAATAAATTAATTGCGATGAAATTATTTTGTCTAAACTAAAAATAAAATTATTTTGTCTCAACTACGACAAACAATGAAACCTGTCAAAGCATAATGCAAGTTTACGCAATTTGTGCGTAACGTACCGAAATTTGACTACCGTTTTATGTCTGGGTGGATAGAGATCCTCATCCAAGATCATCGTGGATCCTTGCCGATTGAGAGGCAAGTCGATACTGTGCACGAGATAAACGCACCTGGTTTTAAAGCGCGAACGGTGCGCTTGCCTCGATGTCGCAAAAATTACTGCGTAAAATTGCTCGTAGGCTTCCTGCAAGCTCCTCACCTTCCTTGCATCACAATTTAGTGCTTGATTCCAGCAGCACCCCAGTAGTGGGGACCACTCACGAATGAGTCAATGTCAAGGTCATGACGTAATAACGCGATGCACTGAGAAATTTGCATTTTTCATCCAGATTTAAACCTTATTTTGAAAAGTATACAAATTAAAAAATAATTACGCGATTTATATAAATAACACTGTTAGAATGAGAATGTTTTTAATATAATTCAACATTTCGCTAAAAGATGAGTAAATATAATAAAAATAAAGTTTTTAAAATATGTAATTGCAAATTTATTTTAATCGATTAAAGCCTCAAAGTTGGAAAAATAAAATGTTTTATATATTATATAATTTTCTTCGTCTTTTATCTTCCTTTTCTAAATATTTTGAGTAATGATAATGTTACATTCGCAACGTGCTACTGAACATGTGCGTGTATATAAGTGTGAAACTGCAACGAACACGCTCATTCAATGAACGCATTCACAACGAGATGCATCCGATGTAATTACGTAACAGACATCGCTTGTAATTCCGCGAAGAGCCACGTTTCCCACAAGAATGTATTTAATTATACATGTCGGATTTAGCATGTGTCATCATCCAACGAAACAAGTGTTACTTGTAAAATGTTATACACATATGAGCGAATATAGTTAGACTACCAATCTTGAAAAGAGACTTGTAAAAAATGAATGTATGGTGCCCTTACTTTCGTTATAATTTTTTCCAAAAAAGATCGACAGTTTAAAAAATGTTTGCAAAATTATTTTGCATAAAGAAACGCACGTAAATGAAACGCGAAATGAGTTCAAGAATATCGTGCGAACTCAATTAATTTGCACCGTTAGTTACACCGCAGACATATTAGTTATCGCGAAAATCACGAAAGTTTCCTGCAGTTGATTACGTTCGAGCGTATGCAAATTTTCGCACATACACTCGGAGATTATTCGCTCGCGCGATCGAGATGCTAAAGAGAAGAGCTTCTGGCCTGCGAATACAGTGACGGAATCGCTATAAATAGCAGGTATACGAAATGTGCGTGAAACGACGGTATCGATGCAAAAATATCGTGGTAATCCGTGAATCGCCACGACGATCGAATCATGTTACCCGTTGAAAAGAATCTATGACAAAATCCATCTTTTGTGCTGATTATATTTTACATGGTAATACATGTATAAAAAATATAATAATAAATTATCCTGCTGTTATTATATCTAATATAATATCCGTATATGTATTTAATTTAGAATATTCAATATTGTCTTATGATGACATGCATATGCTATTATTGCTATTATTAATATTGTATAATTGGAATATTTATGCATGTATGAGATTGAAATGTAATACGTAAGATTTATAATAAGTCATGACGTAAATTTATTGTAATAAATTATTTTTATGTCAAATCTTTTAACGCGATAAAATATCCATATTTGCATCGCTCTTTTTTTTTATTAATGCAGAGAGAGAGATTTACTTTTTAACATTTGGCGAAAATATAAATCAAATATTTTAATATTTTAATATTTATGTTTTCTTTAATTATAAGATATAAGTTATAATATTCTTATATTTATAAATCATTGCTTCAACAAATTAATTTATTTTTCTACAAAACACGATCGATCGGTGGATGAGTGATTTTCTCTAAAAATGGAACTTAAAAATATGAGCAATCAAGAGAAACCTTCGTAAACCTACACATTGTAGGAGGGACAGGAAAAGAAAGGATTGTTTGAAATAAATTACAAATTGACATATATACTCTCGGAAACCGTTAGTAATCATTGGATTTCAATGCACGACATACGTAGCCGCGTGACCGACGAAAATAAAGTCGCTGAAACTACGTCAAAGTTACGAAGCGTACGTAAAACCTGTCGCATATGAATACAATCGAGCGCAAATAATAAAAGATTTATATAAAACGAAAACATAAAATACTGAAACAAAGATCGCTTTCAAGTTTTTTCTAATCTTTTCGTCGTAGCTACGATAATAAATTAAATATTGTTCGTGTTTTGGACCATGGAAAAATCAATACTTCCAATGTCAACCGTATTATTCAGTCGTGACACAAGATCGATTCTTCTCTTCCTCTCTTTCTCTATATCGATGTATAATATATTTTATTCGCGTAATTTTTTCGAGTCTCGTGACCTCGATATACGCAATACATATGCCAGCTTGCGCGCGTAAACACGGTTTTGTTTACATCGAACGTCGAAAAACATTGAATAGCTCAAAATTGATATACGTCGCAACAGAAAGAAATCTTTGACAGAACTGAATAAAATATCGCGTAATTTATTTTCGTCTAAATTGCAGAGGACGGGAGAGAGCACGCGAGAAAGAGAGATAGAGAGAGAAATAAATATAAAAAAACAACCGCGATCTTTCGAAATAGAGGTTAGGCGTATCGCGAAAGAACTGTCGACTTTTTATACGCGTACCTGGTGGTGCTCTTGAAGAAGTTGTTGCTCTCGCGGTTCATCAGCTCGCTGCGGAACCGCGACATCTCGTCCTCCATCTTTCTCATCTCGGCATCGAAGCGTTCGCGTATGTTGGAGAACTCGGTGTCGATGACGCTGAAGTCGCCGAGCTTGATGGGAATGTTGCGCTTGATACCACTGTCAGCCATGTTTCGCCCAAGTATCACACTCTTGTCTCTTGTCACTGTCAATCACTAAACGAAGGATCCGCGCTCGATGAAACGCAATTCGATCGCGACTACCGCAATGTCGTGCGCGCGTGACTCGTCCCGCCTGAGGAATGAACGCGAGTCGCCGGCAGCCCCTTAAATAGCCGGCGACGCCGACGAGGGCGCTCGCGAGAGTTCGACCGCCCTCGGTTCCTCTCGCGACGACGCACGCGGTCGTCGGTTCGCGTAGCGCATTTGGAAAATTGACACGATGTGCTACGATGATTGTTCTTGTTAATTTTTAATCAATCTCCGAAAACGTCGTTAACGAATCGAAGAGACGGAATAAGGTCGCGCCGCCGCCTACATTTTGCGTAGGATGAAAAAGAGCGCGTTGTTTTGCCATTTATGGATGTCGCGTTCTATGCGATATATTCCACATACCTTTGTTTCCCAAACACTTGAGAAGGAGAATCGACTTTAAATTATTTAAAATAATTGAAGCGAATAATTGAATGATATATTTGATTACGCGCGGATTAGTGACAGATTCTTCATTATTTCTTTTAAAGAGAAAAGAAAAAAAAGATGATAAAATATTTTACATCCCAGATTAATTATAAAATTAAAAATATATTATTATCTATTAATACTTGAGATTAATGAATTAATTTTCCTATGGATTGTGATTTAAGTTATTCTCATATTAAAACAAATAATGTTTTAAATGAAAACGAGATCTCGTTCTTAAAATTTTATTCACGTAGAGATTGCGCGTAGGCGATGTTGGAAAAGACACAAAACGAATTATCATTGCCCGCGCAACAAAGTATGACTAATAAACTTGCGCGATCGTTTCCTTATAAACAACCCCCGCGAAAGAACAATCTCGTAAATTCCTACATACATGATTCGATGAAATTATTTATAGAAGAAAGACAGAGAAAATAAAAAAACATTTTTTACTATAATTATCTTTCAAATATCTATTATATTATATTGAAATATATATATAATATTATATATTTAAGATGGAATTAAATTCTCTGTCACATGTTTCGGTCTGGAATGAACTTGAGAAAACTAAATTAGAAATAAAAGAGTCTAGAGATGACGTAAGACGAGAGTTTAACGAGATACAATGACTGATGATATGATTTTTACGGTGCTTATTGATTAATTAGACTATATGTCGAATTAAAAAGGTCTCTAAAGTCAATAATGCTCATTGCAGGATTAACGAGAAATTGACGTGATAATCTATTCATAAATTCCTGTAATAGCTATAAATAAGAATTTTAATCAAGAAAAGTTAAGAGATATAATATTGTTGGAATTTCTCACAATATAAAATTATATATTGCTATTTTTAGAGATAAATTTAGAAATAAATATGATAATCTAATTGTCAGCCTACAATAATATTATTTTATAACGTTCATGTCAGATAAATTTGCGTAATCAATTATGAAAAATATGATTTCGAGTCGATTATACGTCTTTCAACTAATCGACAAGAATGTGTAAAATCGAAAACGGATTCTTCTTGTATTGCGTCTGCCAAAAATTGGCATCGAGATGCGTCAACGAGTCGGGAATGTTAAAAGAATGTTTACGTCGTCACGAGAAAATTCTTTTACGGTATTGTGAAACTGAGTCGTATGAGTGATGCTGACGCTATTTCGGCGCTTTACGTCGTCACGAGTTGTGTTTGACTGAATGGAACGGCACGTCACTCTCTACGCCCCCTTATTTTTCATATACAGACATTCTCCAAGGATACGTTCACGTGAATCAGAACATCAAAAAGCACCACCTCCTCACCGTCAAACTAATTGACTGAATCAAAGGAACAATTGGCCACACAAATGTATTTGTTAATTCTAAATTTGGCAGGGGAGAGGAAAGTAAAATTAAGATTGTATTAAAAGCAAAAAATAATTATTATAATTAAAGATTCATTCATGACACAAATTTAATTAAAAAGGTAGTTTTAAGTAACGTGGATCTCTAAAAGAAATTCGTACAATCGATATTAATTCACAATATCATTCCTAAATGTTTTAAATCCTAAATTATTTTTCTAAATCGCTTATTTAATCGCTTATTTAACCATTATGCATAACGGAAAATATACGTCATCTTATAAAGCGCGTACAGCAATAAAAGGATAAAAGATGCAGATCACGACCAACGAGATTATCGAGGCTGATGCCAAAGTGTGTCAATGTCGGTTCGTTCCTTATATTTCCAGACAGTGCGACAAGATTTTTTTACAAGACTACCGACTTCCTCTCTCATTTCTGAAACGAGACCCGACCCCAGTGTGTTGACTAGCGTATGACGTCATCTCCGTGAGGGTTTCGTCGATCGATAAAAGGTGTCCTAATATGGATCGAAGATAAGGTCACCGCGCATAATTATACGTTTTTTCAATCGATCTTTCCGATAACTGTGTAGAATCCTGACTTATAACGTATATAAAGAAATTATTACGAAAATTTTATCACGCGTCAAAATGTCACGGATCTTAAATCTAAAATAGAGTTTTATTCAACAATTTTTATATGCCTTTGACTTTTTAATTCTAATAAAGAAATATTTTTATCCGACGTCTTGCATATGCGAATACATTTTAATCGCAGCTAGATTATATCATAAACTTATATATTGCGAGTATATTTTATCAAACCATGTTACATTTCCTCTGCAGATATTTACATAAAAAATCATCAAAAATGAATTAATCTTGAATATCATAATTTTAGACAAGTAATTTAATAAAATATTTCTATAATTCATATTAATTACTTTATAAAAAATGACATCTCAAAGTTTAATACGTACGTGGGTCTGACCATGGGTCTGATTACATGATGTCATTGAATGACGCCACGGCGCACGTTAACCTCAAGCTCATACTGGTTTGTAACGCGGTGTCATTATATGACCGGCGATGACCTCTCGACATTTGTAGGTCGTCCCAAAGATTGCTCGCTACATCCATGTAATTAAAATTTAAAAGATACGATATAAAATCTATTTTTATAAGGATAAAATTTTTGTTCATAACTGACATTATTAATCAAAGATTTAATTAAAATATTATACGAATGCATTTATGTAATTTTATTTCGTCAATTATAAGCGCGGAAATTGCCAATCTATTTCTCGATCGTATCCTCGACATTGAATCGTGAAGGAACTGCGATCGAAATAATCGAACGCTCGAAGAATCTCCTTCGAGCGGATCTGGCCTCGGATACTATAGCTGTCTCGGATTTTGTCAGCTAATAATAACTCGGTAGCACATACCAAAGAGCTACTATCCTTTCGACGACGTCAGTTTACTTGTTTTCCTCGACTATGTATGTGTATCGGGCTATGAATAATTGTTCAATCTCTCGTAAATGGGGCCCATTAATCCTGAAATGAGAAATACAAAGATAGAAATTAATTTAGCAACGCGGATGTTAGGGAGGGGGGGAGAGAGAGAAATTATTGAAAATATTAAAAATAAAATTTTATAAAATATAGATTTCATTCAATTTTTTTGAAATTTTCCAAACTTTCGAATGTAACCACAATATATGATCATATTATGAAATTGTGCACCATGAATAAGATATGTTGAATAATATATAGGGATCACGTTGCTATTTAGCTTCTGATCTAATGCGAATTACTCATCTATAAATCAATTATCAATGTCACTACCGCGAATAAATTTATACGTAACGCGATGACAAGTGGCCGTAAATAAAAGAATCGATTGTATAAATTAATTGATACATCTCTTTGTCCCTTTGGATAATATAGATAACTGTATTTTTCTGTTATCATAAAATACTTGTGTAACAACTTTGTATTTTAGTCACAAAACTTACGAGGGCGTTAATGTACAATTTAAATGTCGATAAGCCACATGGTTGGATGCTTCGTTTACCGTGATTTGTACGCAAAAAAGATAACATGAAAAATATTAAAAATAAAAGATCCGAAGGAAAGGAAGATCGCGAAAATGGAAAACAAAAGAAATTTGACAAGAAAAAATACAGATTACAGAAATATAGCAATAAATTTAAAAGTATGTATCCGATATATATATATACATATACAAATAGGTTAATTTATTGTTTCTTTTACATTTATTTTTTTGCATTAGTTAATCAATGGGAAGAAAGGAGGAAGAAAGCTGTGTTACGTGAATATTACAAGGAACTCAAAAGGGATCAGCAGACTTCTTCACAAATATCATCAAATTGTGCATCCAAGAATACAAATGAGATGAGGTATATATGTATAAAGTGTCAAAATCAATTTAAAGTTTGACATAAATTTGATATCGATTCAACATTTGTAATTATTCATGTCTATAAACAGCAACTCAAGAAGTAAGGGTTACGCCTATTACAAGGCCAAGCAGGAATATAAGCGCAAACAAGAAGAGAAGCAGAAAAAGATAGAGGATGCGATTCGTGTAAAAGCAGAACGAGAGGAAGCCTTGAGAAAATACAAGGAAAAGAAATTGCACAATTTTAAGGTGTTATCAAAAAAGACAAAGAAAGGACAACCTGTTATGAGAGGCAGAATAGAATTGTTGCTCGAAAAGATACAGCAAAGTTTAACGTAATATATAATTTCTTACTGTTGAAATTTATTATTTATATCTAGCTAAATTGATTAAATCATAGTGAATAAGAAAAAAGCATATTGTACATTGCAATATATATCATCTCGAAGAATAATAGAATGTTTTTATTTCTGCATATACTTTATATATATAGGATATCTTAGTAATTGTTTGATGCTCATTAAATTTTTATTAAGAAAGGTTGATTTTCAATTTGTTGGAGAGAATTTTGATATCTTCCTTTTCTTTTCGGATATATAAACTTGAATGTTGACAAAAGTTTTTACATTTATTATATTATTAAAATTTTTTCATTAATTTTTATTAGTTTATATCGAAAAAGAGTCTACTTCTAATGAGACAATTTTTTGTTTTACACAACGCTGTTAAATATTTGTTCAGTAATCTTGTACTTTATTTCAGCGATAATTCATTTTTCATCATTTCGCTTGGCCAATTTTCGACGCCATTTTACATTGCATCTTTTCAAATATTAGTATGAAATCTGAATAAAATAACTCTTGATAAAAGTTTAAAATACTAGTTTCAAATACTACTAAAATATTCGAGTTGAAATTATAAATAAAATGACACGTTGTCCATTAAAACTTTTTAATCCTTCGTAAATGGCAAAGTTGACACATTGAAATTAATGTTCAGTTTCAAATATTTACCATTCGAGTCAGACAAATTCGTACAATTTTTCTTTCTATTAACATTTTACATATTTTTCATATTATAACCGTACCTGATTGCAAACTGGAATGTGGGAAATAGTTTCACAATAATTTAATGAAACGGATTAAAACGCGACCGTCGAAATCACTATAATTATTAATTGTAGTATTGGTGTTCGATCAACCGCCGAGTTCAAGATACAAATTTTTCAATCCTTACCAATTAGTTCTAAATTTTTCTCGCGCCTCAAGATAATAACTTCAACTAATCTCGCAGAATAAATTGAACGAAATAAGAGATACTTTCTTAATCTTAATCATGAGAAAATGTGAGGAGGAGGAAGCAGCTCTCTCGCTTCCGGCTTATTTTCGCCAAATTGAAAATCCGTCCCTATACTTTCAAGCGATAGAAATGTCGGAAGACAAATTTCTACGAGTTCCCTTCGTCGCGCACCTTTCGTAGAGACTCGATGAAGTTTAGCGACGGATGAGTAGAGACACCCCCACATCCCTTTCGCGGCGATCAATCGGCCGTAGCGATAAAGCGCGTTCAAAATACGAAATTCCACGCGCCAGCGCGGACGACGCATGCGCGCTGGCATTTCGACGGGTAGAGCCCGTCGTCCGTCAGACCCAGTCGACGGTTGCAAATGGCGACAGCCACGAAGTCTCTGGCACGGGTCCGCGAATAGTTCCACGCCTACCGTGCGCCCCGCGACCGAGACGTGCGCGAACGCACAACCCCCAGCCCAGACCGGTACGTAGACGAGGCCGACTCTAGAGGCGAAGATTTCGCGATACCGAGCGAATTTCGCGGGACGGTAAGATCCGGCGACGCGACCTTTTCAACGACAGCTCTCCGAGAGAGGACGGAAAACGGCGCACTCGTTTCCCTCGGTCTCTTCTCGGAAACGCTCCGATCGATCGTCCCGCGTCTCGCTTCCCGATCGCCGATTTCGACGATCGCGCGTACCGAGATCTCTCTCTCTCTATCTCTCTCTCTGTCTTTCTCTCTATCTCTCTCTCTTTCTCTCTCTTCCTCTCGTTCTTTCTTTCTCTCTCTCTCTCTCTCTCTCTCTCTTTCGAGAAAGAGAGAGATATCGCTCCGGGTGCGCGCCGCTGTCAAAGATCATCGTCGGCATTCGATGCAGCCCGCGCCGGCTCCGATGAAGTTTTTCGCGTCGCGATCACGGCGGTCGATCGTCGTCACTCGTGCACAACTTTCGCGAACGCCAAGCAGTGCACCGAGCGGTCGATTTTCACTCTGTCCCGGATGGCGCGCTTCCCGATAATACATCTCGAGGAAAGGAAGGAAAAAATAGTTTGCGATGGGCGTGTAGGAAGATACGATAAGAGTGTCCACGCGTCTCGTTAATCCGTTGCGTCATGCTATTCTTATTGTTAGTGCGCGAAACAAATAGCAATTACAGTATATTTACGTTGAAGCGTGTGCACGTCACAGATTGGAGGGGACGAACGTTTAGTATCTTTATAGCTCGATTTCATTCACAGGTAGTTTTAAACAAGCGAGGCAGAATGCCGGCCGTTAGAGGAGATGGTATGCGTGGATTGGCGGTGTTTATATCGGATATCAGAAATTGTAAGTACTTTATTGCTGTAATTTATGCTCTCGATCGAACATCTTCTAGAATGTAATTTTTATGATGCGCGATTTGCAATTGAAATAAGTTATTCCATTCGATCGTTGTCAATTATGCTTCCTGTAAATATATATTAGTGTCATTTGTATTAAACTATTAGCGGAATGTCATTCAGTGAGCGATAGCGTGGCATTGAAATAACAAAGTGTCAGTGAGATGAGCAGGAGAAAGGGGGCGGAGTTCTGATATACGCCTATCTTCCTGATAGAGCTTGACTCTCAAATATCAATCTGTGACACATTGGCATCGTTATAACTAAAGATTTTCTCGAAAAAACATATGCTAGCTTTTTTCATATATTTATTAAGTACAAGCACAATTATAGTTTATATTTATACACATGATTTATTTATTTCAATCATCTTTATGTCTGGCAATTTTGGAATATGTATTGTATAGTAATGTACATAGATAAAAGGATTGTCCTTGGAGTAAGCCAGTTGGCGCCGTGCCATTGATTCTTCTATTAGATATTTCTATCGATATATTACTGCTGATCAGTATTTGCATAAAAATATAATAAAATATATATGAAAAAAGAAAGAGAGAAAATTGTATCTTCTCTAATATATTTATTTCAAAGTGTGCTTTTCCATTAATAACTATAATTTTGCAATCTCATTTTTTAAAGATAAACTGTAGAAAATATCTTTTCTCTTTTTTAAATAATATATCAATATTACCAGGTAAAAGTAAAGAAGCGGAAATTAAAAGAATTAATAAGGAACTAGCAAACATTCGCAGTAAGTTTAAAGGAGATAAAACTCTGGATGGATACCAAAAAAAGAAATATGTTTGCAAGCTGCTATTCATTTTCCTTCTTGGTCATGACATTGACTTTGGACATATGGAAGCCGTTAATTTACTTTCATCAAATAAATATTCGGAAAAACAGATTGTAAGTATATAATTTTTCCTGTCCGTAATGTGTGCATAACGATATAAAGTTATTCAATTCTAGGGTTACCTCTTTATATCAGTCTTGGTCAATACCAATAGTGATTTGATCAAATTAATTATACAAAGTATAAAGAATGATCTCGGCTCGCGCAATCCGATTCACGTCAACTTGGCATTGCAATGTATCGCCAATATTGGTAGCAAGGAAATGGCGGAAGCCTTTGGCAATGAAATTCCAAAACTACTTGTTTCAGGGTATGACGTAGTATATTTATACATCGATATACAAAGTTTATATTAATCAAGCAATTATATTTACAGTTATTAAATATGTTGGATTTTCACTCAATCTTTTTAAAAATAATATTTGCTTTCTCTAGAGATACTATGGACGTTGTGAAACAAAGTGCTGCATTATGTCTGTTACGGTTGCTACGCACCGCACCCGATGTCGTACCTGGCGGTGAATGGACGTCGCGCATAGTTCATCTGTTAAATGATCAACATCTTGGTGTTGTAACCGCCGCGGCATCGCTTATAGATGCTCTCGTAAAAAGAAATCCAGACGAATACAAAGGCTGTGTTAGTCTCGCAGTTTCGAGATTGAGTAGAGTACGTTGTCAAAGTTTGATTGATCCATGTATAAAAATGAGAATATTATATTACATCTCTCTTATATTTCTTTTACAATTGTAGATTGTTACGTCAAGTTACACGGATCTACAGGATTACACATATTATTTTGTACCAGCCCCATGGTTATCTGTCAAGTTACTACGTTTGCTACAAAACTATACACCACCAGGTACTTAATTTACATGTGGATTGTATTTGGAAATGTAATAGATTTTGCATAGTATATCTATATTTATATTGCCGCAGCTGAAGATCCAGGTGTGAGGGGCAGATTAAATGAGTGTCTAGAAACAATATTAAACAAAGCTCAAGAACCACCAAAGTCGAAGAAGGTCCAGCATTCAAACGCGAAAAATGCTGTACTCTTTGAGGCCATTAGTTTAATTATTCACAACGACAGTGAGCCGAATCTTCTAGTACGGGCGTGCAACCAACTCGGACAATTTTTATCGAATCGCGAGACTAATTTGCGATATTTGGCACTCGAGTCTATGTGCCATTTGGCTACCTCGGAATTTTCACATGAAGCCGTAAAGAAACATCAAGAAGTCGTCATATTATCGATGAAAATGGAAAAGGATGTTTCTGTGAGACAACAGGCGGTAGATCTATTGTATGCCATGTGTGATAAAAGTAATGCCGAAGAAATAGTTCAGGAAATGCTAAATTATTTAGAAACGGCCGATTATTCGATTAGAGAGGAGATGGTCCTAAAGGTAGCGATTCTAGCTGAAAAATATGCGACTGATTACACTTGGTACGTCGACGTTATTCTAAACTTAATTAGGATAGCAGGCGATTATGTCTCTGAGGAAGTTTGGTATCGTGTTATCCAAATCGTTATTAATCGAGACGATGTTCAGGGTTATGCTGCAAAGACAGTCTTTGAGGTAAAATATATCATTTTTTTTCTTTTGTTTAAAATTCGAACCACTTTATGTTATCTATATTATCGTAGGCATTACAAGCGCCAGCTTGTCACGAAAATATGGTTAAAGTCGGTGGTTATATACTTGGAGAATTCGGCAATCTCATTGCTGGTGACTTGCGGTCTTCTCCAGCTGTCCAGTTCCAGCTCTTACATTCCAAAGTAAGCGTTTGTCTAATTTTTAATAAATAAAACATATATTATTATGGAAAAAAAGTATATATATACATGACAAATCTGCTCTCTCTTTTGTAGTATCACTTGTGTTCTCCTATGACCCGAGCATTACTGCTTTCGACATATATAAAGTTTGTCAATTTGTTTCCTGAAATTCGAAGTCAGATTCAAGATGTCTTTAGGCAGCATAGTAATCTACGTAGCGCAGATGCTGAATTGCAACAGCGAGCATCGGAATATTTACAATTGAGCATCATTGCTTCAACCGATGTTTTGGTATACAATATATAATATATAATGTAACAATATATATAATATATAATTGAATGATTCGCGTAATCGAATATATTTGTTGTATTTTTATAGGCTACCGTGCTGGAAGAAATGCCAGCATTTCCTGAGAGGGAGTCCTCCATCCTTGCGGTTTTAAAGAAGAAAAAACCGGGTCGAGTACCAGAGAATGAAATTAGAGAAAGCAAGAGCCCAGCACCAAACACCAATCATCACACTGAAGCACCTAGTACTGTTACAGTTGCAACAGTTAACAATTCTTCCGCCGATCTACTAGGACTGTCGACCCCACCTTCTTCTCAACCGTCTAGTAACACAGGCGTATTGCTCGATGTTTTGGGAGATATCTATAATATGCCAAATAAAGTTGGTGCTACCAATGGTACCCAAAATACATATAATCCTAAGAAGTAAGTTACATTGCAGTTAAATATTTTTATATAATTCAAATATTGGGATATATATATCCGAATTTATTATTATCCTGTTATATGTTTTATATTTTCCAGATTTGTTTGTAAGAATAATGGTGTCTTGTTTGAAAGCGACTTGATACAAATTGGTGTAAAATCAGAGTTTAGGCAAAATCTTGGACGTATAGGCCTTTTCTATGGAAACAAAACGCAATATGCATTACACAGTTTTCAACCACAGTTATCTTGGACAGACGAGAATCAAGCAAAATTAGCTGTACAAGTAAAACCTGTTGATCCTATATTGGAGGCTGGTGCTCAGATCCAGCAAATGATCAATGCAGAATGCATCGATGATTATAATGGTATATTACTTTGACATTTTTTCAGATTCTAATTTCTAATAATCAGTAATCCACTTTATTTATATGTATATTGTTTTTTTATTCACAGATGCGCCGAGCATGATTATCTCTTTCATTTATAATAATGTGCCACAAAAAATCACAATGAAGTTACCATTGACAATTAACAAGTTTTTCGAGCCGACAGAGATGAATGGGGAATCATTCTTCGCAAGATGGAAAAATCTCGGCGGGTATGAAACACAAGTACAATATGCTTAATTAAGAAAAGAAATAGATTTATTTAGATTGATTCATCGAACATTCATCTGTTTTTAGAGCGAATCAACAACGATCGCAAAAGATTTTCAAAGCACAGCAACCGATGGATTTAACACAAGTACGTACAAAATTACAAGGTTTTGGTATGCAATTACTTGACGGTATCGACCCAAATCCTGATAACTTTGTCTGCGCTGGTATCGTTCATATGAGAGCGCAACAAGTGGGTTGCCTATTGCGTCTTGAACCTAATAAACAAGCTCAGGTAATTTGTCAAATTTTTGAAAAATTTAATAAAAATTGTATGCATGTGTGAAAGTCTTATTCAATTGCACATTTTCATTTGTAGATGTTTCGTTTAACAGTACGTTCAAGTAAAGAATCGATGTCGGTAGAGATCTGTGACCTGCTGGTGGACCAATTTTAAACGGCCTAGCAGGCGTCATCGAGAAATTAGTACCGCGTCGTGAGAGGACATGTATCATTATCGAAAGAGAATGTCATCTCGCGCGTCGTTTAAAAAGATACTGATGACTATTTGTTAAGACATATTTGCGTTGTACCCAAGCTTACACTCTCATAACGCTCTTGTATGAAATCTATATCTTCGTGTAGGTAGTTTTGTGTCACTATATATCGTTTTATCGGAAAGACATATGTAGATTTAAATCAGAATTATCGAGATCAATCACGTACAGAAAGAAGAGAACATATATATAAGCTGGCTATGATAGACAGTATTATCTCATAATTGAAGATATGTATCTGTAGATTTGTTTTATATGGATCTACATCTTATATATTACAATCTATACAATTTATGCAGATGAAACGAGAAAGAGTGAAATAGAGAAAAAACTAGATATTTTATAGCTATGATTATATACATAATATATTATAGAATCACTCGAGCCATATTATAAAAACAAAGATTTTTTTTTTTTTTTTTTTTTTTTAGTTTTATAATACAAATTTATCTCTATATTATATAATTCTTAACATCGGCGAATCATTAAGATTGGATCTGTGAGGTTGGAATATCTCTCTGTATGTGAACGTCTCTTTGTTATATCATTTTGTATCATCATGTGTCATGAATTCTGTTTCACGAATTATTCGTATCGATATTTCGCCATGAAATTGTCGCGTGAGCGAGAGTAGATTTGGGCACAATGACAGTAGTTGTATAATATTAGCTGTTTATCATATAGATATATCCTTATATATTTAACGAAGCTGCAAATTAATTATTGTATAATTAGTAGAGTTTATATTTAATTACGTCCTATCTTATAATCTTGATTTTGAACAATATTCTAGATTTTCTATATATTATTGATGTATGATAAATCCATGGCTGGTCATTCTTATGTTTACAAAACGATTCCAATAGGAGGTATGTTATAATCTTAGTATTTCGTTAATTGAAATCTAAATCACAGATGATTAATGATTTGTAGTTGTAGAAATACTCTTATTTTCAGAATTTTAAGTAAGATGTATATTTCAATAGAGTGTATACTCTGTACAGGTAATATTGAAGTGTGTTTTGCGAAATGCGTTTTATAATACTAACAATGGAAAGAGCAGCTCTAAATATGATTTATGAAATATCGCTTTATAACGATCAGTGAGATATATTACCGATCTTTGTAAAGCTTTATACAATTGTATATATAAAATTTGAATTAATTACAAATGGCTATAAACATTTATGAGATACATAGGTTGCACTATTTGTAGCCATATAAGCTCAAATTTTTTTTTACTCCATTTCTATCTTATTTTTTCAGGGACGTAAGATATATATATATATATTTTTCATATTCATATGTAGTGTAAATCCTCCCCCCTTTTCTCCATGTTTCTAAGTCGTTATATTTCTCTTTTTTTTCTTAGATTATATATTAGACACATATTTAAATTAGACATGTATTTTGACTAATTGTTGGTCGAGAGAACACGCGCTATCAGTTTTTTTACTTCTGATTTATTGTGCATATAGTGGAATTTTATTATATATATTAATGTTATTTTAATTATCTTTTTTTCTTTTCTACGATTATTATTATTTTATGATATGCGACAGGATTTTAATATTTTAGATGTTAGATTTTGATGTAATCATTATTGAATCATAAGTAATCATAAAAAAACATAGATGTTTTACATTTTCATTCCTTTAATTTTTAATATTTCAAAAGCTGTTATAAATAACGTTTTTTTCTAAACTCAATATAATATATATTTTCTTACAAAGTTTAATTAATGCTTTAGCTTGTAGCACAAGCGCCAATGTGACACATTTAGAAGTATAATCTATAAATTATCGCTATAACAATTCATTTTGCAGTGTCAGATTTTTTTAATTTCTTTTTAAATGTACATGTAATATATGCAAATTTTATAATTTATATGTATGCCGATGAGATGTACATTTTTTATTCATAATTTTTTACAATATTATATATACATATATGTATACATAAAACATATATGTATATAATAATTTAATAATATATTAATTGTGTAAGACATTTTGTAATTTTTATCAATCTTCTACATACATCGTACTTTCTTTTTAACGAATCTCATAGTATTAGTTTGTCATTTTACCGAACTTTGTTCTTCCGAAAATTATGAATAAAAGATGAAACGAACGAACTGATTAACACGTGACTCTTCGACCGTCACTACCGATTACCAGTCATGGATTTATGAGGAAAATTATATAATGTCCGGTAAAATTATGTTTTAAGACAACCAACGAGATTTATAATAATGATATCCCCTTTATCTTCGCGTTCATACTCGTTTATTATAATATAGAGATGAAAATCGCGTGTTGCGCTTAGATTTAAAGACTCGCACACGATTCAACATTTCTCGTGGCAAAAGATTATTGCGATTATCGCGAATCAAGTTGAAGCTGTTGGTGATGTTAAAATCAAATCATGTTAGATAAGAATCACATTATGCAAAAAAATGTACGCGAATCGATGAATCGTGTGCGAGCCGCTAAACATTCAAATGAAAGTTACGTTAATATATATGCAATATATATTATAAATACACGGATTATGTGATTAAGAGAGAAATGTGTGACGATACACAGTTGTTAGATTATTATGCGGCGATGCGATCCGATCAACCGACGATCGAAGCAATCAATGTCTGTACGATTCGATATTCGAATGTAACATACTCGAATATTCGTAATTCGAATATCTCGAATGGTACTACTCGTGTAATTTTCATTGTTACGCTTACTGTAGAATTTACGAGATTAGTAGTCCGTCAACTCGAATACTCGTAAAGTCAGATGCAGAAAGCAACATAATATGAAAAACTTCCTAAGCTTTTATGCGCATTTTATTGCATTAAATTGTTGTAGAGCCTATCTTCTTCTATTTCAGGATTATTTCGCGACATCATTGGAATATTTCAACATTCGGATATTCGAACGTATAGTATCTTGAGAATATTTTTCTGATCGCGAGAGAAATTAAAAGGGATGTCTGCCGCATGTTCCATGGGATATCTTCTCGCGTTGTCATCTTATGTCGTTGTCTCCTCTTTATTACGGTCTAATCGTGTACAGATTTAAGAGAGAAATTTAAAGGAATTGTAGGAATTTAACAGTAGGCCCTCTATTGTGAGCCAAGTGCCCGCCCTCCAAAAAGAAAAAAAAAGAATCGGGAGTGGAAAAAATAATTCGTATAAATAAATATCCGCAAAGAACGCGAGCCGAATGTATAGCATGATGATATTTGATTGTGGTAGATTCCGATTTTTCATTCTTTAATTATCGAAATTGTATTTATTTCCTCATATAGCGTATGCATGAATTGTATCGTGACTGTGTTGGCTCCGTGACCGCCGTGGCTTTAAAGTTGAATTAGAATTAATGGACGTACATTGGTCTCTTGATCTCTAGAGATTGGCTGTTATTTCTCTTGGCGTTCATCTCATAGCGAATCTTGTGTAAGGGATTTTCTTTTGTTCTAGCTATATACATTGTTCGAATATATTTACTTTTTCTTTATTACGAATTTATTCTTAAATCCTTCAAATTCCGAACTTCAAAGAACTTTAGGAGAGTTTTAAAGCAATTTTCAGCAAGTTTGAAAATCACACATATTTCAACCCTTTTACGCGAAAGCAATTTTTAATTTTTTTTTTTTTTTTTTTTTTAGTAACACGTACATTTGTTCACAGCTTCCTTTCTCTTCCTATGATTATTCTAGCAATTTCCACCATATCCTATAAACATTTCTTCTTCTCTTAGGAACCAGAAGAAAATCACCGATTTATCTTGTACCTGTGTTAGCTTTATATATGCATGATCATAACGTTAGTTGCATCATTGCATTGATTTATATCATACTATATTTCTTTAGATAAAAATATGTTTACTTTGACTCTCGATTTTTTTCGTTTAATCTTAATTCTTCCGACAATTGCCTCCATTTATCCAAACATGTTCGATAATATCGCTTCATTTTATCATCAAAGTTATTGCGAACGTTGATTCGTTGTGATCAGTTGTAATGAAAGTACAAGCAACTGTATCAAAGGGGCCACAATCTCTATTCGCGTCCCATGTTTACAATTTATTGAATGCGCATTTTTCCAAAGTTATGTCCCTGAAAAATGTAACTTTACACGTAAAAATTTAATATACGATAAAGGATCGAAATGGTATGATAAATAAAGCGATAGAAATAGTTTAGATAGTGTTTCATTATATGGCATATTTACAACAACTTATTTTTCAAAGTATAGCATCGAGATAAATTAATAGTATCGCTTGATATACATTTTTTTTTATTGCGTTAAAAATTTATCGCTTATAATCTGATCGGTTGATCCATCTGATTGCGTGTAACTTGTCATTTAATTATTAATTACGCATACATCTGTCTATTTGATTATTGAAATTTATTAATATATGCTAAACATATTCTTGACAAACGTATTAATATATGATAAATGCAATTTACTAATATAAATAAACGTATCAACGTGATTCAGAAGAGACGATAATTAACATGCAAAAAATATTTGATTAGTTACAATAATGAATACGATCAGTATCAATGTCATTCGAGTATTTTCTGTGATATCGGGCAAGATAATATGTATCATCTCGTAGGCGAAATACGCGTGTAAATTATCTTTATGAATGTATCTAGATTTAGACAATAACTCATGTTGGCTCGTATATCTCATTTGTATTTGTCGTCACACTTAACGTTAGATACAATCGTCTAGTCTGAGTTTCACATTTATGTATAAAAAAGAAAATATATAGAGATAAAATTGAGTCACGTTTAATTTTAAATGCACGCTAAAAATGCGAGCCATCGTATAACGATATCAAAATAATCAACTCGCCGAATTGCTAGTCTATCGGTTTTATCAATTGCGCGATACATAAGAGAATTAACTAATAAAAATTAATAGAACATTAGATTGCATCAAGTATATATATTGCTAAATAGATAAAAAAGTTATATGATTCCAACGATATTCCTGATTCCAAGAATATGTTTGTTAGAATACATTTAAAATATTTTGGATATTATGTAAATAGTTTATTTGTAATATATTTTCATTTATCGTTATTTTTGAATATTATACCGCTACATGAATTATGTGGACCAATTATTGACGTACCATTAAAAAAGAATGAAAGTTAAAAGATACAATAGATAAATCTTGACTTTTCCATTTTTTACAAATGGTCCACAGCACTCTCGTTTTGAGAGAAAATAATTTTTGGTGTATGTGCGTAGAAAGCCAATATATTATTATCCAGTGAAACCAAACGAGGACATGTATCGACAAAACTTTCACTTTGAATATATCGAACTTGTTGTCTATCGATATCGAACCATTTTTCTTGCTTATCATTAATTTCACGCAATTAGTTTTCTCGAGAAAAAAACCATATACGTGCAACGAGGCAATCCCGATTCACTCTCAAAATCGGAATACACGTACGTTTCGATTAGAAATGTGTATATTATACCTATCTAACGAAATAAGAACATAATGATATCGAAAGAAATCTTTGAAAATGTATAACATCGAAATTCATTCCCATTGTAAGCTCGTGTAATATACAGAGAAATCCATATCCGTAAACAAAACTGTATATGTACAAATGTATATGTACAAATTATGTTAAAAATGATAAACGCGCGGTCATATTGATCTAGCAGCACGGATATTATAATTTGTAGCGCTCGCCTATATATCTTTAGACCGCCCGCATCTGCATCGATCCAGAAAGTATGCCGAATTTGGCTGGAATATCGAATTCGTAACCACGGACTCCAAAATGCTGTTCGATAAAGTGGAAAATAGCAATCAAGGACTAAATGCGACTCGGCGTTTGTTATTACGCGTCGTATTAATCCCAAATGAAACTCGAAAGACCGCGGATTTACGTGGATCCGAATGTATCTCGTTTAGTTATAAGCGTACGAGCTTCTCGTCAGTCTATGGTAACAGCGAGTTTAATCCACGCGTGTGTGTGGCATGTGCAATATTCGTATATTCAAATGCATATAAAAATGTAATCACGAAAATTTTCGTGAAAATATATCGTAAAAGATTCAAGAATGACTGTATATAAAAATTTCGATACAGACTGCAAAATATCTATAAAATTTATAACATCCACACGGAGATGACGAACGTTGAATTACGCTGAATATTCATTTTATTACAACATATAACATGTAACGTAAACGTAAATTGAAATTGAAGGTATAATTGTTTATTCATATTCGTAAGAGAAAAGAATTTTTTTGTATTCTAATTTGACATATAGGGAGCGTTTTGTGCTCCATCTGTGCTGCATTGTATGATGCACAATAATTGAAATTCGCTTGTGCGTGTATGATGAATGAACGGACAAGAGACAGAAGAAAATAAATTTTCATTTCAATGCAATCCGTACATTGTATCGAGATCGTACGCTACTTGTCATTGTCAGTCGAACATTAGCTGTCTTAAATATTAATTGACTAGTATTTAAAGATCGATCAATATCGGACATACATTATTTCCTCTAATCCTCTATTTTCGAATCTACGAGTGTTATACTCTGCACGATCTGTTGATTTCTCGAGTACGATTTTCTTCGAGAATCTTGCAACAACTGAGTGAGTAAAACTATCGCAAGAACCTTCCGTGAAGAATCCTCCCGATGGACGCGAAAAATACGTACTCCAATAATCCGTTTTATTCGAGATTAATATTCATATGATAATTAGATTCTCGCTAGATCCTCCGCTAGATCCTCCGCTCGATCGGCCGACTTGTCCCTCAGGATGGCCTCCACGTCTCTCTCGAGTATCTGGTCCCTGTCGTTGAGCTGGAAGCGGTACGCCGGTTCGTTCACCAGGACGCTCTCCTCGGCGGTGCTCCGCGCGTCCTCCGGCGCGAGGAAGAACCTCGCGCGGCCCTCGCATTTACGCCGATAGTCGGGGTTGTCCGGCTTCGAGCGATGACAGGAGTCGCAGACGGTGTCGGTGCGCGAGGTGCACGGATGCGCCTCGTACAAACCCGGGCCGCATCTGGCGCAGTTCCAGCAGGGCTGCGTGCCGTGATGCCGGCTGTACGTGCCGACCGGACACTTTTTGCACACGGTGTCGCGGCCGCGGGTGCAGCGGCTAATCACGCCCCAGCCTGGACCGCATCTGCTGCAGTGCGAGCCGTCCCGGTGATGCCTGATGTGAGGCTTGCCTTCGCTGGTCTGAAATTGTACAGAGAACGGCAGATGGTTAGTATAGCCCCGAGTCTGAATCGCAACAGGCGTAAGGCTCGTCTTGTAGTCTTTGAAGTCGGATTCCAAAAGAGATTCGAAAACTGTTTTTGCAATCGATCCCGGACGATTAAAAATATCGTCTAAATTTATGAATAAATTTTTTATACATGTTTACATGTCACTGGAAGACAATTATATATTTTATTATATTATATATCTTTTATGAGAGAAATATTTTGATCTAAGATCAATTAAGATATATATTTGTATAAAATTTATTTCATTTATTAATTAATATTTTTAATTTGGAGTCACTAAAAAAATTATGATTCTGAAAAATTACGGTATGAACCCCTCTATAATTAGTAGCCGCATAAAGTATTCGGAATATCTTTTTAGGTATCTCAGGAAGCGAGTGTAAAATCAAAAGTTGAATGACCGGTCCATAAAATTTTATTTAACTGCATTCTTTAACTGCTTATGATTAATAAAAATTATTATCGTCAATTAGATGACTAATCAATGCGCGGTTAATGTATTCTTTTATTAAGATTTTATATAGTCACATTTTATTTTTTATAATATATATATCTCTCTGAATATAACATAAAGCTTATGCATGACACGTATTTACTTTTCCTATTGTAAATACATATTTGCAATACAAATAAATTATACTATAATATAATATAACATAATATACTATAAATGGACTACGAATTGTGCATCATTTATTTTCGACTATTATTTTTCTGTTTTTCTAATCAGACTGATGAAATACAGGTTTGAGCCCACAACAGGTGCACAGAAGAGAAGGCCACCACCTGACTGTGAGAGAACACCTTGCGCCTTTCTTCCGCCTACTTTGACCAGATCGAGACGATATACGAACCCTCGTACTCTCTCACGCATAAAATGCTACTCTTAATACGTAATATTAATATATTCCGCTTACTTTCGTCGATTAATTTGCTCGAAATAAGTAACGTTTATTGACGTCGATTTGTAAATTTCCTCAATTTAAAATAATTTTTATTTATCGAACAATATTATTAAAATGTTTTTTACATTTTATATTTAATTTACACAGCAGTCAAATAATATAATTTATTTTCTTTAGCAATTTAATATAAGTACGCAAAAAGACTCCAGAAATCCATTTAATTTTAGACTTTTTGTATAGAGAGAATTTATTGATCCATCAGTCAATGAAAATTTCATTACCTTTAAACTCATGCTATTTCTGTATCTAACGCTTAAGAAGAAGTAAAGGTCTTAATTATAATTAAGTTTTAAAAAAGATTCGTCTCGTTTAAAAAAAAATATTTCTCTCTCTCTCTCTCTCTCTCTCTCTATATATATATATATATATATATATATATATATCTTCTGAGATATGGGCGCGTTGTCGCTTGACCACAAAAGCGACAGGTAAAAATGAGTAAAATAAGAGGGTCGAGAGAAGCGATCCCTTTCTAGAGCAGCTGTTGGCAGCTGTTTCGTGCGGCACGCGTCGACAGTCATCGCGAATCATTAGCATCGGACCTTAATTCGAAACCTTTTACCTTCTCCTTCCATGCCATCTGCGTACATCGTCAAACTTTCCATGACGTAGTAGAGTATCATTTTTAAGCTCAATGTCACGCGCATCTTTCGACTTTCACAATCGTTTTATGGATCTGTGATTTTACAGAAAAGATAATTTTACTTAGAGACTTTTTCTCATGATCTAAAATTTTGTATTATGCAACTTTGTGATTTCTCTCGCTTAAATTAAAAATATTGTTCATTTTGTTAATATTTATTCGTGATTAATAATGCAAAATTGTTCCGGAAAAAAATATATGTTTCATTTTTCAAATAGTTCAATAAAACGCCCATCGTCTCATCTCAGTAGATGGCTCGTAACACGAGCCATCACATTCACATGTAAGGATGCCTGCTGTCAAATGGTTGTGACGAGCTTAGCTAGATAAGGGTTACGACCCTTCGAAGCCGATAATCACTTTATTGAATTAGCAAATTGAATAATAATGAGCCATTGAACATGAAAGCCATTGAACAGCTCGAACCAAATTAATCCTCGGAAATATAAAAAAAATACAAGTGAAAATAGATATAAATGAAAAATCTTGTTTCAAACTTTGGCTTAATAAAATTTTAATACATGGAAAATTGCATTCACAGTACCGAAGTGAGTTATGAACCGAGCAACTATATTTGACGTTAAATTTGCGGCGAGAATACTTCGAGAGCATCAACGAGGCAAAAAATATCGATCTTCGAAGCTTCCTCGAGGTAATTGCTTCAAGTGGGAGGCACGTCACATTCTTCGACGAAGATATATATCCTCGAACGTCTCCCAGCAATCGTGAAGACGCGATTTTGCCTGGGCAAGATTTATCGATCGGAAAAATTGCCCGTTTCCAGAAACCGCAGAATCTTCTTGTTTGTTGGGACGAGTCGACGAATCGTCGCTTTCGGAACGTCAACATTACGCTCGAACGATGCAAAGAGAGAAAAAATTTGAACGATACGAAGAGAGAAAGAATTTGCGTTATGTTAAGCACATTTTTAGACATTAAGAGTCGTTTTTAAATCTTTCTTTTGTCAATTTTCCTCTGAATCATGGACACGTCAAACGAATGCATTGTAGAAACGGGAGTTTCATAAATAATTCGCGATACAACGATAGAATTTTCCACGAGACTAGATGAGAGTAAACAAGAAGGAAAAGTAACGAAGAATTCCCTGCCCTCATGTATAACACAAAGGTATTTTTCGTGGTACGGTATTCCGCATTGCATCGATTCGACCCTGATGAAAAATCGAACGATAGTGTCGACAAACGATCCGTAACGATGAAATGACGGAAGTAATGCTGCATCCATAGTGCGCCGAGTGTGAATAGAAACTTCCGGAATGGAAGAACGAAACGGAAACGGTAATTGGTGTCCCTTTTGTGTCCCACTTTTATTTCTTTTTTTTTTATAGACTCATTGATGTCGATAAATTTCAATGCTGATGGATGAATGCGCATGAACCGCGATATAAAATTCGCATGATTTAATGGACAATTAGATATCGATCTTCTTTGCTTCATCGGCAGTTTTGTAAAATAAATAATTTTTAAAACTTTGATTTAATTAAACAATAGAAAAAATAACAAAATCATCCAGACACAACTTTGAAAATTGTTTTGATTGAATTTATAAGTAGTTAATTATATGGTAATTATAATATTCCATTACGTTTCTACGATTATAAAGATAATTATCAACAAAAAAAAATTTTTTTTCATATAAAAAGAGTCGAGTATAGATTATATAGGATCATTAGGGTTGGATTTTCATGCTCGTCGATTCATCCGAACGTGGCCCACTTCCATTTGTCACCGGAAGAGGCGGATACCTCGTGCACGAGAGAAAAATTGCAGTAATTTTAAAACCGAACAGAGACACGTTCCAAACGTTATTATAGGATAAGATATTTATTATAGGATAAGATATATATTTCACTCAAACCCGTCGTCGATGCGCTTACTCTACGATGGATTGAATCTTTTCGATTTCTACCGTCTCTGTCGATATTGAACATGAAATATTTATTAAATTTGCCTTAAGTAATTTAATATTTCCATATACAAAATTACGTAAAAGATAAAACTATCAGACAAAGATTAGAAAACAGCAATAATTAGATGTGCGGAAAAAATGTAAATATACATTTTTAAATACGTATAATATGCAACACATACATGTATAGTCAAAAATCATCGAAAATGGAGAACATAATTTTAATTACGTAATTTTTAAATATATTACATCTTATCATATTCTATTATGGCTCTTTTATATATTTGCTACTTTCTTGTGTCATTTCCGACAGGAAGCTTTCAACGAGCTCGAACGAACCGCAAGGCCTCGAGATATTCGGAGGAGGGTACCGCCAAAGGTGCAACAGGCAGCAACCCGCGGAGTCACGCCAGACTGGGTTCTCCCTTTTAGTATGTATGTGTGCTCGACTTCCTCGGTCGAGCACACAGCGGCCGGTTCTACTTCCCGGAGGAAGACACCGGGGTTACCCCGAGGGTGAACCCACAGTCGCAGCTGCCTCGAGAACCGCGATAATTATCTTTGGCCACTACGCACCCTATTATTCTACCGACTCTACTCTCCGCATATACGTATATTCCGTGGGTCGTCGAAGGTTACCGCACACCTGGATGGGGGAGAAGTAAGAGCATACTCTTGTAACTGCTTCGACGTCGCGAATAAAGTGCGCATCGGATGCTGTCAAGGGGAAAGTAAAAAAAAAATGTTAGACTCGTAGATACTAAATGTAGAATGTCGCGTGGAAAAGCGAGTGATAATTAAAAGGCACGATTACGCGAATATCGTCGGTTCGTTATTCGGCGTCTCGTTCAAACGTAACCGGCAATGTCGCGACAATTGTAACGCGAAGGAAGCCGTCGTCGTGACTTCTCGAGTTCTCTTACGATGCTAATGAGATCCGGTACTCCCCGAGACCTCACCAATCACCCAGCGTAAACAAGGCTTTCAGCCAGTTTGCAGCGCCGAGCAGCCAAGGCGCCACTCGGACAAACAAGTCTTTCCACGTCAATAATTCACAACGATACGAAAATACACGTGCGAAACTTTAGCTAGGATTCTACATCCTTCCTCTGAAACTCTGCGTCGAAACTCTGCAATCGGGGGCATGTCTCATCTCGCGCGATTCAACTTTGCGACGCAAATACATCGCCCTCTTCTCCGCGAAATTATGCGTACGTTACAAAGTACCGTTTCGTAAATATATACTTTCTTTCTGTTCTCACCTGTTAGACCGCGGCCACGTCGCATCGATACCATAATTGCCGATATACGCAAATTACCGATACATGTAGCGTATCGTATTCGAGATAATTGTACGTGGTGTTGCATTGTAACAACGCCGTTTTTCCTTGCGCTGCGACGCCGACATGCTCTCTCGCGCGCGCGCGCGTGTGTATATGTGTATATATGCGTGTGCGTGTATATATGCGTGTGCGTGTGTGCGATCCCTTGTTTCCTATAGCGCACACGTGCACGTTGCTGGCGAGGGCGTAGGAGAGTGCGAGTCAGGACCGACGAGGAGCATCGCGAAAATCGCATCGCCAGCGGAACCGCCGTCTCCGGGTTCCCATGGCATACTAATGAGTCTCATAAAGCACGGCGTACCCCAGTGAACCGAATAACCCGCCGACATGCCAAACGAATGCGTGCTGTATAATGCGGAATGGGCCTCGACACAAACGCAACTTGCAAACGACATGTGCACTCTGCTCGCGCTTTGTGCTCGTGCGTTCAACTCTTTGAATATACATGCCGAGTGTTTTACGGTCCAACGCAAAATACGCAATGAGATGCACACATTTGTAATTATTTCCAAAATGATGAAGCTGGATGTTTCACATCGAGAGATTCACTGCTCTCTCTCTTTAATATAATGTTCCTATAAATTAAACTCGAATGATCCATTTTATTTTAAAAAGGGAATGTTATATCGATACGCGATGTACCATTTGATTGTCAAATGTCGAATTAAAAGTGAAACAATCTTTACAAATCCTTTCTTAAAAAATTAATAATGACAACTGTGATTTTTATTATTTAAATAAAATCTTTATAAGGTATTTAGTAACATTATAAAATTTATAGAATTCTAATTCATAAGATTTAACATTCAATAATTTAGAACTTGATTTATATCAAACAAATAAATTTTATAAAATGTTTAATTCTAAGTAAGACATTTTAACATAGAATTCTTGTTTCTTTCATAAGACAAAAGAAATATGTTATTTTGATAATCATACACATGATTCTCGATTGCTACTGAATCATATTTTATTCATACGTATCGTCTAAATGTCCTAACAACTTTGATATTTCCGGTTTAACCTTCCTGCGAGAGGTTCTCTCATCCATCTTCATTATTTTAACTATACCTATGCATTCTGTACATTACAAAGATGCATTTCCCATGTGAGAATCGATTTTATCTGCTGGCGATATTTCAAGATGACGATTATTATCGTTTTATTTCACCTTTGCATTATTAACTGCGCTTTCGCGAAAGTATTTAATGTTCTGTATTTTATTTATACATAACAGTTATTAAATCCGAGGACATATAATGCGGAGATTTCAAAGAAATGCAAGTACTTTCTCTCTCTTTCTCCCTTTTTCTTTAAAAACGACGATAGTTTAATTAAAATACAAAAAGCGGTTTGATATTATTGGAAAATCTTACATAAATTATGGCGATGCAATCGAACCTTTTTTTTACGTTATATTTTTTTTACATTTTACTTCTTATTCTTACCAACTCAATGATTAAAGGACCTCCGAATTTTCTGTAGATTGAACTTATTAAAGTTACACATGCTTTAATAGTAATTAACAATTTATGCTAATAGTGATTATTTAAAATTGATCTGTGTACGTGAATTTATTTTTAAATATTTCGTTTTATATTAATAAATATACTGTTTGAAAAATCAAATATAATAATAAATCTAATTATGACTACGAGAAAACACATACATGTATATACATACCTTAATAAATACAGCTAATATGCAAACAATGATCGCAATTGTCATCGCGCGTTGCGTGTGAATCAGCTTCCTGCAATTATTCATTATTCTTCAAGCTATATATTTTTATGCAAAGCTTTTCCACTCCGATTACACTTTTTTCTCTTTTGAAAATTATTTATTCATAATTTTTTATCGCATCGACACGTTAAACGAACGATGATTTCGCACTTTATTTTAACTCAAAGGTGTATTAGAAATAAAATAATCTTTGCAACGTTTCGAATTAATTAACGTAAGAACGTGGAATTAATTTTACAGCACTTATAAAATCAAAATAGAATATTTCCGAACAATCGAATAATATGACTTGCTGATCTGGCCGCAGTGTTACTTCGATGAAGGTTCAACGTGAATTGAAAGGAGCGCATCGGTGCAGCTGTTACTGCTGAACACGCGCTCGGTCACGTGGCTTTTCGGCATCCCTCTCTTGCGATCTACGACTCTCTGATCAAGCGCACAAATATTTGAATCTATTTCTAGATGGACCATATTAGAAACCTATTTCAAATCTTACGATATTGAATGTGAATTTTTTATATAAAACGGTTAGCAAACTTAAATAAATAAAATTTAAATTAATAAATCCAGTCTCTCTTATTCATACATATAAGCAAGTTCTATAGTATAAATATATCATTGCATTGCTTAATTTTTCATCATTTTTCAAAGAATTTACACAAACGTAATATTTCTTAAAACTATCCATAAAATAAAATAAATATAAATAATAATATAATATATAAATAATAATAATATAATATATAAATAATATATAAATTATATATATATATATATATATATAATAATAATACTAAATAATAATAATAGAATAAATATAATATAATATAATATAAATAATAGAAAGAGAAAACTAATTATTAGATTCTCCATAATTATATTGAAAATTAACAAAGACTTAATTTAACTTAAACTAATACTTTAATCTAATATTTTTGCAGATATAAAGATAAACAAATTCAAAATAAAAATTGCTGTTGTTTCAGACATTTAAAAGTTCCTTTTTTAAATAGAATCATCGATAGTTATATGGCTTTATTAAATAATGTCAAGTAAATAATTGACCACTTTTTTATATCACATTTTTTAGTCATAAATTTCTACTTGGAAAAAATATTGGTTTTAGAATAAATTGCGAAATTAATAACGAAGAAAATTTTAAAGAGCAGATTTGAAAAAAAATATTTTTTTAGAAAAATTATTTTATACTGATTTTAAAACATCTTATTTTTTCACAATATTACAAATAAAGCTTTAAAAAATTGATATTCAAGTTTTATAGTGTCAAAATGAAATTGAAGAAAAATGTATTGCGCAAAAATAGTAAATTCATGATAATATTATATACTCGTTTGATTTCTGTCAAACACTCAATAGTCATCTCAGCTGCACCACAGCTGAACGTCGTACTATATTACCTACACCGTTGTATATTCCAACGAGCAACTTGCGTGAAGCAGGTGCTCGTTTCTTCATAACGCGACAGCAGGCATTCAGGATTGGCCGAAAAAATTTGAATCATGTATAAGAGATAATTATAAAAGACGTATGTAAAAAATAACCTTCTAAAACAAAACATACAATAATATGCGAAAATGGAATTACGATAATATTCGATATATTGCATAAAGCATTGTAGAAAATAAATAAATTTCTATATATACTCTATATATCTGCAATTTATTTTTTTATATCGATATTTTTTATGCGATGAAATGAAAACACACACACACACACACACACACACACACACACACACACACACACACACACATATACACACGTACGCACATAACAGAATAATAAAATAATCCATTTGAAATTCTTTTTTTTCTTTTCGAATAACCTACATTCTTTCACAACATAACTGAGAAATAGCTACACGAGATTACGAAATATTTAATTTAATTTAGACTTTGATTCTACATTTCGTAGAACATATGTTTCTCGTTACATGCATCAACAACCTATTATATGAGCAATTTTTTTCTCCTCGCTTTCGATAACGCGTTGACGAGCATCGACGTGAAAGATGAGAGTGATTTATTGTGTGTGCGAAACTGGCGAATCATTTCGTGAAAATTCAAAAATAATTAAAAGCTGAAAACTATAAAATACAGATGCATAGATTCAAATGAAAAACGTTTTCCATCGTCAAATTCAACATATTTAGAAATTAGTAAAAAGATGAAACAATTAGATTTTTATATAAGTCCGAAACATACATATGTTGAATACAAATAGACGAAATTAGAGTTACAGCGATAATTGGAGCGCAAGAAAGAAACAACGCTTCTTTCTTTTTGATTACTCATATATTTGAATTAAAAATGATTACATTAATAAAAAACAAACGTTTCTTTTAATTCCTCTTCAACGCGTTGTTAACAATATGCATTACAAATTATTATACAATGACGCATTATAAATTATAAAAATTTCTATCCTCGACGCGTAGATGATGTTAAATTGTATCCCGCGGAGATCTGATAGGTACATTATTTCCATTAGCCTTTCAAATTATTATAGTTGTATCTTCAATATATAAGCACATCAGATTCCGCGCTTTTTACAGTTGTTAACGTAAAAACATTTATGTCCTAACGAGGATATATATTATACATTTTATCATTGAATTTCAAATCAATATGAGAGATACATAACATTATCAATTGTAAAAAACGTGGAATTTTCTGTGATTATAACATATTGACTGTAACACAAAGTCTACATCTACGCGTCAAGGATAGAAATTTTTATAATTTTAAGTTTTTATAATTTAATGCGTCATCGTATAATAATTTCTGATACATATTATTAACATTGCGCTAAAGAGGAATTACAAGATGATTCGAAACGTTTTTTGTTAATGTCATCATTTTTAATTAATTTGAAATATGCGAGTAATTAGGAAGAAGGAAATGTTGTTTCTTCTCTGCACTTCAACTACCGCGCGTAGTGTCGTAAAAGAAGTGTTTGATTCAAATAAAAATATTAACCTCTGTAGATAAGACAAATAAGACAATTTTTGGACTAGTTATTTTAGACAAATATTAAAATAATATAAAGCCTGTCATGGAAAATATAGCAATCGACGTTATTTAAAATTAAAATCTGTCGAGTAGTCAAACATATTTTGCTATAAAAATATCGGAATGAACCTACTCTTTTACATTTAAAAATGTTCCCAAGTTACTATGCCAATTATTTTGTAAGATTTAATACCATAAGTGCAAAGAGTGCAAGGCAATATTAAAATGTTTAAAAAGATATATGATGGACAAGATGCAATATTCAACTGTATTTTATTGTATTTTTTTTAATATTCAATAATTTTTTTCAGAATCTATCAACAGCGCATAGAAACAAATTAAAATTCAACTGAAAATCTTAATTAAATGGAAATGTAAGATCTTGATCCTTGATCCTGTTTATAATTTCTAAACAGATACTCTAACAATAATTATAATCATCATTTATACTCAGAATAACTCCAATAAAGGCACAATGTCACTTTTCAGTTTCTACTTTTAAACATTTTTGTGCAATCTTTTAACAGAGCAAATATATGTAAACTATGCGATGCAAGAATTAGCTGCAAAATTATCATATCTATTTTTTCATCCTGTTATTTTCAATTATTTAAAAAAAAGTAATCTTGAATCGTGTTAATGTATATATATATATATATATGTGTATATAAATCCACGATAATATTTTTAAATAAATCTCTTTCATCATTCTTATCATTATATTAAAATCATTTAAGCCAATTAAAAAGCCTATTCTTTTATGCAGCAATTGATTATTGATGCAGATTGATTGAATATAGAATATTAATGATATAATGCTCAATTAGTTTACAGGAATCATAATATGAATCGTTTTTGAAGCAACACAATGTATTGGTGTTTCTCGACGAAATATCTCTCTCCCTCTTTTTTCGGTTATATGTATTTTATAACTTATTATATAGAAGTGCTGAGAAAAGAAGCCATTCTAACTTTCCTTGAATACGAGGAAGATCTTTTCACATATAAAAATTGAATTCAGTATTCTCGACGACACGTTTCCCGACATGAATAGCAAGGATTTCCCATGTAGTTTTCGTGATAAGTGAATTCTCCTATATAAAATGTCCCAACATTACTATTAAAGATGCTTTTAAATCAAATATTTTAATGAATTTGAAATGGAGAATTCCTTTTATTCTCCTTTAACTTAGAAATTTTACGTAAATTCACAATTTCAATATTTAACAACTACATATGTAAATAACTGTATTTTTAAAAATAATCTGTGTGTATTTTAAAATGTGTATATCACATCACATGTTAAATTAAAAACAAAATTTGATAATGTTTTCTGCAATCATTACTACAAATATTTTCTGTTCAAATATTTTCTGAAAATGGAATGACATGTTCTACATAAGTCTCACTTATTTGTAGACTCTTATATAGCTTAACATTACTTATCGCGAGATTTCATATTTCTTAAAAACTAAAAAAATGTACATAAATTAACACAATTATTTTATTACTTGATATTTCATACGATAATAAAATAATTCCGAGATAGATAATTGTATAGAAAAAAAATGGCACACATTTTTTTTATTTTACTAATTTATCTTTAATATCTCTGTTGCGAGCGAAAGTTTTGACAGAAATCATTGTGACAAATACTATTTTCATATTTCAAATGTATATATGAGTAATGTGAAAGTGATTTAGCGCAACATAACATTTATATTAATATTTAAGATTGTTCACCTTTTCAATTGTGATAACAATATGTAATGTTCTAAAATCCCCATGTTATCGTCTTGTTTATATAATTCAATTTCGTTGCAGTGAATGAAAACATATTATAACTTATATATTATAACTATTTATATTTTTACACGCATCAGGTGATCATTTCTTAGGCCCGATCTATACTTTCGACGTCTATTAAGCTGGCACAGCCACTTTAGCACAATCGAATAAAACTTATATATAAATTTAGTGCTCTTTTGTTGCTAATTTGTTGCTCTATTCCCGATTTTGTTGCTCCAGCCGATTCGGAGAAAATAGTGGCTGTGCTAACTATAGATTAAAGTTAGCACAGCCACAAAATTTTAAAAAATAAAAAAAACCGACATATTTCTTTAGATCTAATTTGTTGCTAATTAGTTGCTCTATTCCCGATTTTTTGCACCACGTTTAAGCTCCGAAAACCGCCCCTAAAGTTACCCCATATTAAAAAAGTATTATGAAATTGAGAAATAATCAGATATCTCGATCGATAACGTTTCAATCATTTTGTTGCTCGTCATTTTTAATGAATCCGATTTTATTGCTCCATGTTTGACTTAAAAAAATCGATCCGAACGAGTGGCTGTGCTAGCTTGCCTACAAGAGTAAAGTATATTAATGCAATTAATTGCTGCTATTATTTCGGTCTTAAATTGTTCCCCTAATTTGTTGCTCTCTAAATATGTAATATCGAATTTGTTGCTCAACGTTTGACATAGAAAAATCGACTCGGACGAGTGGCTGTGCTAGCTTGTCTACAAGAGTAAAGTATATTAATGCGATTAACTACGTCGTCTACTCGTTCTACTCGTCCGAGTCGATTTTTCCATATCAAACGTTGAGCAACAAATTCGATATATATTTGAAGCAACAAACAGAGACGAAATAACAGCAGCAATTAATTGCATTAACTCTTACTTTTAGGCAGCTAACACTCGTCAGTCATTTTCCATATCAAACGTTGAGCAACAAATTCGATATTACATATTTAGAGAGCAACAAATTGGGGAACATTTTAAGACCGAAATAACAGCAGCAATTAATTGCATTAATATACTTTACTCTTGTAGGCAAGCTAGCACAGCCACTCGTCCGAGTCGATTTTTCCATATCAAACGTTGAGCAACAAATTCGATATTACATATTTAGAGAGCAACAAATTAGGGGAACATTTTAAGACCGAAATAACAGCAGCAATTAATTGCATTAATATACTTTACTCTTGTAGGCAAGCTAGCACAGCCACTCGTCCGAGTCGATTTTTCCATATCAAACGTTGAGCAACAAATTCGATATTACATATTTAGAGAGCAACAAATTAGGGGAACATTTTAAGACCGAAATAACAGCAGCAATTAATTGCATTAATATACTTTACTCTTGTAGGCAAGCTAGCACAGCCACTCGTCCGAGTCGATTTTTCCATATCAAACGTTGAGCAACAAATTCGATATTACATATTTAGAGAGCAACAAATTAGGGGAACATTTTAAGACCGAAATAACAGCAGCAATTAATTGCATTAATATACTTTACTCTTGTAGGCAAGCTAGCACAGCCACTCGTCCGAGTCGATTTTTCCATATCAAACGTTGAGCAACAAATTCGATATTACATATTTAGAGAGCAACAAATTAGGGGAACATTTTAAGACCGAAATAACAGCAGCAATTAATTGCATTAATATACTTTACTCTTGTAGGCAAGCTAGCACAGCCACTCGTCCGAGTCGATTTTTCCATATCAAACGTTGAGTAACAAATTCGATATTACATATTTAGAGAGCAACAAATTAGGGGAACATTTTAAGACCGAAATAACAGCAGCAATTAATTGCATTAATATACTTTACTCTTGTAGGCAAGCTAGCACAGCCATTCGTCCGAGTCGATTTTTCCATATCAAACGTTGAGCAACAAATTCGATATTACATATTTAGAGAGCAACAAATTAGGGGAACATTTTAAGACCGAAATAACAGCAGCAATTAATTGCATTAATATACTTTACTCTTGTAGGCAAGCTAGCACAGCCACTCGTTCGAGTCAATTTTTCCATATCAAACGTTGAGCAACAAATTCGATATTACATATTTAGAGAGCAACAAATTAGGGGAACATTTTAAGACCGAAATAACAGCAGCAATTAATTGCATTAATATACTTTACTCTTGTAGGCAAGCTAGCACAGCCACTCGTCCGAGTCGATTTTTCCATATCAAACGTTGAGCAACAAATTCGATATTACATATTTAGAGAGCAACAAATTAGGGGAACATTTTAAGACCGAAATAACAGCAGCAATTAATTGCATTAATATACTTTACTCTTGTAGGCAAGCTAGCACAGCCACTCGTCCGAGTCGATTTTTCCATATCAAACGTTGAGCAACAAATTCGATATTACATATTTAGAGAGCAACAAATTAGGGGAACATTTTAAGACCGAAATAACAGCAGCAATTAATTGCATTAATATACTTTACTCTTGTAGGCAAGCTAGCACAGCCACTCGTCCGAGTCGATTTTTCCATATCAAACGTTGAGCAACAAATTCGATATTACATATTTAGAGAGCAACAAATTAGGGGAACATTTTAAGACCGAAATAATAGCAGCAATTAATTGCATTAATATACTTTACTCTTGTAGGCAAGCTAGCACAGCCACTCGTTCGGATCGATTTTTTTAAGTCAAACATGGAGCAATAAAATCGGATTCATTAAAAATGACGAGCAACAAAATGATTGAAACGTTATCGATCGAGATATCTGATTATTTCTCAATTTCATAATACTTTTTTAATATGGGGTAACTTTAGGGGCGGTTTTCGGAGCTTAAACGTGGTGCAAAAAAATCGGGAATAGAGCAACTAATTAGCAACAAATTAGATCTAAAGAAATATGTCGGTTTTTTTGTTTTAAAAATTTTTTTTGTGGCTGTGCTAACTTTAATCTATAGTTAGCACAGCCACTATTTTCTCCGAATCGGCTGGAGCAACAAAATCGGGAATAGAGTAACAAATTAGCAACAAAAGAGCACTAAATTTATATATAAGTTTTATTCGATTGTGCTAAAGTGGCTGTGCCAGCTTAATAGACGTATACTTTCGGTCCATTCACGCTCCGCTCACGGTTCGCTCACAGTCCGATCATATTACTATAATATTCACACTATCCGTCCACTCACGCTCCTCTCATGCTTCGCTCTCGATTCAATCTCAGACGATCAGTACAATTTTTACTTTACTTTACTTTTTTTTATTTTTACTTTATTTTTACTTTTTTTATTAACTCACTACATTAAAATTTTATTATATTTTTCTGCATATGTTCATATAAAAATGAAGAAATATATCAATAATTAATTTATAATTATAATTAATTTATAATTATAAAGCGATATACATATACGTATTTTTTTCAAATGACCAAGATTTTTCTTTACTCATATTGCTTCACTGCTCGTGACACTGCTCGCGACACTGCTCGACAAAGACAGATCGCAGGAATTAACGATGGATTAATCGAAAATTTATTTATACTATCGGTACGAATCCGGACGAGTCGATCACGCTCTGGCAAAATATTCTTTCAGAGGATCGTTGCTAGAACGAGACTAGATCGACAGTTGAGCGCTTGACACTCATAGTGTGAATATGTACATTTATAAACAATGGAAGAATATTTGATCGGACCGTGAGCAGATCATGAGTGGAGCGTGAGCGGATCGATAATACGGATCGGGCCTTATAGTATATATGCATGTCGCAAAATCGTTTATGGCTGCTTTGAGGAAATAAATCGATTAACATAAACCGAAACATTGGCTGTGTTGTAAAGCAGCTTTTCCTGCTGAACACAGGATGATCTAATGTTTCAGTTTATGTTAATCGGTTTATTTCTCCATGTAGTGCGCATGCTTGGAGGAAGCATGAAAGGAACTTGAATGGATCGATGCAAAACATCCGTATTGCTTGCAATGCAAGTTGCACGTTAGTCGACGTGGGAGATGCACTTGTTCTGATGCATTTCCTAAAGCCGTGTTGCAATTTATTAAACACATAGTGATACAAATAACGAACAATTTTCTGCGACATAGAATGTTTCTTATCGTGGCGTTGCAATAACGTTTCATTCACCGGCCAAAATACTGCCCCGTTGTGATGTGAGTATCCAATTCCTTATTTTGTTTAAATGAAGAAAATATAATAAATAATAAAAAATTCACACATATACAATCTCATACAAATAAAACGAGATTGCCAATTTCCTGCATGTGTCTACTAGTGAAAGATATAATCGGTGATGATACATATACAGCTATATATATTTTTAATTGTGCAGAGTTTATTGCCTTCTATTAATATTATATTGCCTTCTATTGTTTTTTTCTCCAGTTGCATGCAATGTGTATGTGTATGTGTGAGGTGAGATTATTTTATAAATTACAAATAATGGATATTATAGTGTAAACACTTAGATTCTGAAAAATTATACAAGAAAAATTCAATTACGTACGAAAAGCAAAACTCTAGTGAATATGAAAAAGTATTACTATTATAAATAATACATTTAGTAATCGAATTATTTACCTACACAATTTTGATATGCTAGGAATAATAATACAAAAATAAATAAATTAAATAAACAAAATTTTCTCAAAATTATATTTAAACTTGCTTGGGAGGAATTTATCTTCGCTAGAATTATTATTGATCTTTTCCCATTTTAATTTACGAATACACTCACTTGCAAAAAAAACGGACCACTAAATTTTAGCATAATTTTTTAATATCTTTCAATAGCGATAAATCAGCAAAAAATCATTGTATTCAAAGCTCAAATTCCTTTTGAAAACCAAGAAAATCAAATTTGAGTTACAAAAAATGTTTTATAAAATAGCAGATGTTGAAAATAGACTATGAGAAATAGGAAACAATTTTTTTTAAACTCAGAAAGATTACTCAGAAGAATCGGCTCCCGGGTACAAAAATGTATGAGTTTTGAAATTCATATTTCATTATTTCCTAAATCCATATTTTAATCAATTTTCTAAGGCCTTTTTTGAAAGTTAGACCATTTAGAAGAAAATGTTACAAAATGGACCTTTTCTTGTAAAATCTGCAAGTCAGAAATAAATTATCGTGGAAAACTTTTTCAAAAAAGAAAATTAAAGTGTAACTCGAACCAGTATGATCTACATGGTCAGATTTAAATCTTTTTATTTGTGAGAGTACGTGCGTGTAACATATGCATGCGTGTGTCTTGCTCTTGGTGTTATCCAGAATCAATGGGGTGGAATCTGATCTCATATATATGTGTACGTGTGTGCGAGTGTTTAGTAATTAGGAAATATAATAAATATTTATTATTGTCTTCTCGCGTATTAATTCTTTGAATATTAATTCGTTAGTCATCGTCATTACTCTTAATCAAATTTCTTTTTGTTTTAAATTTTTTTTGCAAAGTGTTGTGAAATATATTACTAAACATCCATACACACAAACATACAAATTCTGAGAGTGATAATGCGGCTACACCTTGTTATATTTCTTTACCGTTTGTGGATGGCTTTAGTGATGAGATTAGCCACGTCTTTAATAATATAGGTCTTAATATCGTCTATAATGTACCGAAAAAACTTAACGTTTTGATTAAACGCGAAAAAGATAGATTGCCTAACAACAGGACAGAAGTCGTATATAAATTAGACTGCAAAAATTGTAATAATTCATATATAGGCCAAACGAAAAGACATTTAGGCACTCGTGTCAAAGAACATTTTAACAATATAAAATTGCACGAAAGCAATGTATCTGTGATTAGTAAACATAAATTAGAATTCAACCATGACTTCGATTGGTCAATACCGATTATTTTACACAACGAAAGACACGTGAGAAAGAGAGAAATTGCTGAAATGTTTTTTATAAAAAAGTTTGACAACACAATTAACTTGCAGAAGGACACTGAGAGTCTGAACAGTATTTATTGATAAACTAATAAAGGCTGTTTAGTCTCTTTCCTTGTTTGTGAGCGGTAGGCTGACTTGACGATCTTGACAAGTGATTTCTCTTTTCTCATTACTTATTGGTTAACTAAGATTTTGTACGTATATATTAATTTTTTCCTTTTTTTCTCCTTTTTTATTCACTTCATATTGTTTTTATAATATTGTAAACCTTTGTAGTTCACTTGAAAAGGACCAAAACCAATGGTCGAAACATCGTGATTTTCTATCAACCAATAAAGTGCCAGTGTGGTCGATTTAAATTACGTTATCTTATTTTATCTACTGGCGACATTCAAGAATTTAATATTCTTTTTAATTTATTGCCTATAATTTAAATTTCAATTTAAATTTAAAAAATCAATCAAAGTGGCGGTATTACTTTACCTTCAAGAGTAAGGTACATTAACGCATTTAGTTGCTGCGATTATTTTTGCCTAAAATGTTTCCTTAATTTGTTGCTCGAAGAATATACAATATTGAATTTGTTGCTTAACAATTAACTTAAAAAATTCGACTCGAACGGATGGTGGTGCTGGCTTGCCATCAAGAGTAAAGTATATTAACGCAATTAGTTGCTACGATTATTTTTATCTTACAACGCTTCCTTAATTTGTTGTTCGAAAAATATATAATATCGAATTTGTTGCTCAACAATTAACTCAGAAAAATCGAACTAACATCATCACCCGTTCGAATCGAACTTTTTAAGTTAATTGTTGAGCAACAAATTCGACATTATGTATTTTTCGAGCAACAAATTAGGAAAACATTTTAGTTGCTCGAAGAATATATAACTCGATATTGTATATTCGAACAATAAATTAGGCAATCGGCCCGATCTACCGGAGCGGCCGCCTTATACCCGGCTGGTTATCCCATGGACCCAAGATCCATAGGTTACCCCTACGCGATACCTCCACACGGTCATGTATGTTGCGAGGGGAAAGGCCGCGACTCTCAATCCGCGACTCCTGATCCGCGGCTCGGCCGAAGTCCTCAATCGGCGGCGGTAGCGCCAACTTGACGCGAGTTCGTAATTCTCTACGCTCTACTAAGTCTGCTACGCAATTACAAATTTGTAATGTCATTTCCTGTTGAAAACTTAATTGATATTGAAGTTTACGTATTTCTCGCTAGAATTATTCAATACAAAACATCTAATCCCCGACACTTTGATTGCGATTCGATTAATTAATTATTGATTAATTTCTTCAATCAGTTGCTAGTAGATGTCTGATGAGAATATGAAAGAGAATATAAAAAACATAGTTGTTTCGAAACAGCTTTAAAATTGTCGATGTAAATGACGATGAGCGATATCGTTCCCAAGACTGTTAGTACCATTTTTTCGTGACTTGATAATTAAGGAAACACACTTTGATTGATGTTTTTTTTGATAAAACGTTTACTTCAAATAATTGACGCAATCAAATAATTGACGCAAGTCTGAGTGAGATGAGTAATGAGATTGCACAAACAAAAAAAAAAACAAAAAAAACGTGGCAACTAGTCGCCGGCTCTCTTATCGACTTAAAGGCTCAAGATACAATTAATTATATCGCGATACTCTTTTTGAAATTGTGTGATTGTGATTCGGTGGACTTCCGAGAAGTGAGCCGGTGATCGAGAGCTTTCCCCGCAGAATCCGATACCGTTTCGACAGATGGCTTGGGAAGGAAAAACGTGGAGAATCCCGATTCGCAAAAATCAATCACTTGATTTTCGAGACATTATGATCGAATGAGGAAAAAAGCGCGAACGCTGAGACGAGTGCATATTCGGAAGCTGGGTATTTCTCCGAATAACAACAATCATTCTCTTATATAAGATAAAAAAACGGCTATAACAACTATATATACATATATTTTTCAATTCACAGTTTAGTTTCCTATAGTTTTCAGCAGTGCTCTAAAGAGCTTATATGTATATTAATTTAAGTTAAGGTGTAAGTGTAAGTGATTTTTGTTAATCTACATCACGAAAAAAAAATCTTTCTATAAAATATGACGACCGATAATGTTTAAGAATATTAATAAAGATTCCAATTATAACTTGCAACATTCAAGCGAACATGAATACGTAGCAGCGTTCAAAAACATGTTTGAAAGAAAATTATTTCCGAATAATTTCGATACCTGGCCTGTACAAAAACAATCTATTTGGATAAACAAGAATGTCGTCAAATTTTTTCCAAACACTCCGAAATCATTGCTGGATTTTATTCCGGCTTTTTTTCGCAAAGGAGATAATGGTCGATCGCAAGAAAAGAAACCCGAATGGTTGAATATGAATAAATATCGTCGATAATGATTGCGTACAAAAATTTGTACGCAACCATTATGCTTCAATTCTTATCTCCAAAATACTAGGCATTATGCTCGTTTATTCTTTCAACAATAACTTAAAAGCTCTTATCATAAATGGGAATCGTCATATCTGGCATTCAAAAAGTATCTTTCTCTTAATTTAATGAAAAATTAGTTTTGTATAATTCGAAAAAAAATATCTTTACAAAAATTGTCATTGTTATTAGCAGTTAAATTAAAGTGAGTCAAGATTAAAATAATGATGAAGAAAAACACATAATTATTTTTAAAAAAATAGATGAAGAATACAATTGACAAATCTTAATTATCTGTGATTCTGACTACGTAAATTATTCTTCTTACAATATTTCTATATTAAAATTTATGATTAATCTACGTGCAGAATACGCTATTATAATTTTTACTAATGTTCACCCTATAATTCGATTAATACTTGCATTCTTTTGGATTTAATTTGCAAGGTATTTGTCGCTTGTACGGTGACTTTTTACTTAGTACAATGGGGAGCCTTGGCTTAAGGAAACACAAGTCTACAACAACATGAAATTTAGATGTACAGCGCATTCGTTGATGAGGGCAAAAGTGTGCGAGCTTGATAACGAGCAAATCGACAATCCATCCAAAATCGCAGAACTATGGTGTCCGGATCACGAAATACTTGTAAAAGATTTTGCCGCGTGTCCATTTGAAAAATCTACACAACGACCTTATATTCTATTCGAAAAATTGCTACCTAGACTGAAAGATATAAATAACGCGGATATGGCAGGTGTACAATGCAGTTTCGTAGCTTTAATTTTACTTTGTCCGCAAAGTATTGGAGTACACGATGCAACTAATGAAGATCTAGAGGCTTTCTGTCACATGTGGAGATGTTACGGATATTGTCTCGGAATGGAAGACGAGTATGTAGGATATTCGTAAAATATTTCTGTTAATTTTACGTGTTCTATGATTTGTCGCTCTATACAATTTGTCAGATACAATTTTTGCCGCGGTAGTCTCGAGGAAATAAAACAGCGTACGCGAGATCTTTATTAATATTGGATACTGCCTAATCTCAAAGATGTTACACCCGAATGGGAGCATATGACGAGATGTCTCGTCGAACCCTTGAATTATTATTCATTGTTATATGTGCCTTATAAAGCGATGATACTAATTTCTATGAATATTTTAAATCTAAGTATGCCGAATTTATACAAATCGCTCAGTTACTTGGAGTGGATTGCTTATAAATTCTGGACGTGAGTATTTTTATAGTAACACTTAATCTGTCGACGCAGTATTAATTATTTAGATTTTACCAAATTTTTTTTATATCACGTAATACATATCAAATTTTTTATATTGCACAATACATACATCTCTCTCTCTCCCTCTAAAAATTTCTACCCTTTCAATAATTTTAGATTCATATTACGGTATGCTTCGCAATTCTTTATTATACGAGCAGTTTTTAATAAAATAATATCTAAAATATTTGATATAGCGATGAATTTTGGTCCAGAAAAGCATAGAACTTCAAGAAAAATCAAAGAAACAATTATCAAATTTTGCTGTTTATAAATAATTGTTTAAATAATATAATAACAATAATAATATAGTAATAATAGTTATATAAATAATAGTTATATAAATAATAATAGTTATATAAGATAATAATAATTATATAAATAGTTATAATAGTTATATAAATAAATTATATAAATAATTCATGTATCAAAAATATCCCAATTTAATTATACTTTGTTGAATTATATGTATATCTCTCCGATAACACAAAATTTAGAACTCTTTTCTTTAAAAAATAACATGTTTACTTTCTAAATTAAAAGACATTGAAAATAACTTATAATAATGTATAAATAAAATAAAGTTTTACTTAATTTGTTTAGTTTAAAGCGTGATTCGCGAAATCTTTGTTTTTTGAAAATATTATTCTAAAAAGTAATGAAATATAATTTGTAATTAATTACATCTCTCTTATATAAGAGAGAAAAAAGAAAAATATAATAAATACATCTATTTATGCACAAAATGTGCTGTTTATTCAATTCTGATGATATTATACACAATTAGTACGAGAAATCTCAAGGATAACAAGATCAAATAATTGTTTAATATTAATTTGATATAAGATAAAAAAGATAGGAGAGTTGTGAAATAAAAACAAGATAAAAAAAATAATGAATAAAATTGCCAATGTAATTAGAGGCTAAAGGTTTTCTACTTACATGTCAACTCAACAATATGTACGAAGTTCTGATCATTAATATCTTCTATCCAACTAATATCTAAATGTTTTCTAGATTAAGGGCTTCTACAGATAAGAAACCGTAAAGATCATTAGAGATTAGAAAAAATTTTCGCTTTTTTTATGCTAAAACAATCCTATCCTTGTAATATAATTTTTATTTGGAGAAAATTGTAAAGATCACGGAAAACATTATAGGATGATACAATATACTGGCAAAGATAACATGGCGATGCCGTAGAATGGGAGCACATGATAAGAAATCTCATAGAGTCAATTAATTTTTATTCTCTAATATATTGTAATATCTAATTAAATGATGATATTAATCGCTACCAATACATCTTTAAAATTAAAAACGTATCATATTTATATATATCATACCCAGTATATATAGAATAAATAGCTTATAAAAGTTATATAAATGAAAAGTTATAAAAGTGAGTGATATTATAATATAGATTATCTAAATGCAATGCTAAAATTTATTGATACATAGATATTATATTTAATATACAAATTGTATACGACTGTGCATACACATTAAATGTAATCGAATAGAATGAATATTTGTATACCAATGAATTTTGGAGTTGCTTTTGCAGTTGCTTAATTTACATTATAAAAAGAATATTTAATCTTTTTATTGGTTTGATGATTTCAGACATATACATAAAAGTTTTCAAAATAGTTTTCAATAGAGTGAGACATGAAATAATTAACAAACTCATAAATTTTAACATGAAAATGTTAGTACTATTTTACAAAAAATTTAAAAAAACATTTAGCTAATTTCGCTGTTAATATAATGAATAAAATATTTATCTACAAAGAATATATAATAGATATAAATTTATATTTTTATACATATATTGTTGTTTAAATTTTGATTGATAGATTGTTGATTTTATATATATATATATATATATATATATATAATACGTATATATATATATATATATATATATACGTAACATAATAAATAACGATAGTAATGTAAGAGTATTATAATTTGATAAAATAATATCGGTTTTAATCGTCAATTTAAATAAAAACTTAAGCATACACTATATATATATATATATATATATATATATATATATATACACACAAGTGTGGCGGTTAGCATAAATAGATATTTATTTTGTATTTGTTTTTTCGTAAAAGCTTATTTGTAAGACGACTTAGCCGAATTGTCCGACAGGAAGTTTCTTTTAAAATCTTTTGTTATCTTACACGTCGAAATGAAAAGACGTTAATATTTTAAAAGTCATGCTTAAATACAACACGCGTTCAAAGATGTAGAGGGGATTTTTGCGGCGCGACAACGGCTGAGGATCCATCGAGTATACAGTTCTGGATTGATTAGAAAAATAAACAGAGGTTCAAATCGGAAAGTTGAGACGAATTCAATCTTAACCTGACATCCGTTTTCCGTTAAAAAATTAGTTCCCGGTTTGCGTAAGATTTATCATACAATACTAAAAATTGATAAAATGGCTAAACATATGTGTGTGTGTGTATATATATATATATATACATGACAATTCTCTGCTCTTTTAAATCTTATACTAAAACTTTTTTTCAAAAATTGATAATGAAAAATATATTATCGAATAAGTAATTTTTTTATGAAATAATTCTTAAAGATTTCTTATTTGAGAAATTTAAGTAACGGCTGTATCGAATTGTCGTAAATTATGAGACAGACTAAAAGATACAAATAACGCGTACATACATTCAATGAACCTATTGAATTCAAAAAAATTGCAACATTCATAAAAAGGAAAGTGGGTAAGTATATAACTACTTGTAATCACCGTATCATTTCTACTTACATACAACATACGATACCAAAAGTTTGCGTGCGATATTGAGAAATTATTTTATTATATAATGACGAGCATTATACATAGTAATACATTAAAAAATTCGGCTACTATCAATTGTGAGGATAAAACAACGATAGTTGAAGCAGACAGAAAGAAAAATTCGAACGGATATAATTTAGTGCGATTGTTAAAGAAATACGTACGATAAAAGATTGTTTCATAATGACTTTGATTACATGAACGATAGAAGAACAATACAACTGGATAGACAAAAATCTTTCAAAATTCTATCCAATATGCCCGAGACTTTATTGAGATATGTACCGGCTTCTTTTCCAACTTGATTTTGATCGATCGTCGTTGAAAGTGCCTGAATGGTTGGACTTGGATAAATATCATAGAAGACAATTTGTACGTGAAAATTACGCCCCAATTGTTATTACTAAATTACTATTATTACTAAATTACTAGGCCTCATTCACGTGTATTCATTCAATGATGCCTTAAAACCAATTATTATAGGAAGACGAAGATTATAGTCACACGCCATTTTTAGGATTCGAAAGGTGCTTTTATTCGGAACATTATCTCTCTATATAATAGCTATTAAAATATTATTTAAAATATTACTTAAAATGTATAAAAAATCAACATTATAGCAATCATTGTACATTTTATCAAAAATATATTGTAACAATAAATATAATAAAATAACAATAAATATAATAAATATAATTTTAGGAAATACATGTTTTAAAAAAATATGTATTGAAATAAGCAAGAAAAAAAATAATATGCATTAGAAATACTTTTTAATTCTGCGGCAGTAGTTCTGTATTGGTAATATTTACAATAAAATAATAATAGAAACATTAACAATATAAAAACATTATTAATAATATAAAAGCAACATTGTACATTTTTTGTGTAGTGATTGACTCCTTGACTGTGTGTGTGTGTGTGTGTGCGCGTGCGTACGTGTGTGTGTGTGTGTGTGTGTGTGTGTGTGTGTGTGTGTGTGTGTGTGTGTGTGGTGTGTGCGGGGGGGGGTGTGTGCGTGCACGCACGCGTTAATTATTGCAATATTAATTTTAAGAAATTGACGTATTAGTGCGCGTCTCACACGGCTAGATTAGGAGCGCGTTCTAGGCGTGCCAATGACGAGTACGCGTGACATTAATGTCTCGTATCGAACACATATCCTGTATATATATGTATATATAAAGAAAACACATAGTTGTTTCGAAGAAAAAATATGTAATTTGCAATTAACAATTACATATTTTTTCTTAAAAATAACTATATGTTTTCTTTACCAATTGATTTCTCTCATTATTTTGTACATAAAAGTATTAAAATAAGATAATCGAAAAATGAATATTTTATAAGATATTTTACAGTTTATGTAAAATTAAGAAATGATTTCAAAGCCTTATAACTCGTAAAGTACTTAATAAAAACTAACTTAATTAGTGTTTTGAAAACTCTCGAGATGAGTTACAAGAATATGCAAAAACATATAGAGTGTCCCATTTAAAAGTTGGAGGTGACCTTCACGTGACCTTTAAGGTCAAACTAATGGCACCATCTTATCCTCCTCGAAACAATATAACTTTTGTCTGAAACATTTTTTCGTATCTTTCAGATTTTACGAGATATTTCAATGGCAAAGTTAAAATGGAACACCCTGTATAATATACATATAATTAAATTTATAAAATGAAATTAAAAAATTTAATACTTTACAACTTGAGAGAAATATTAATTGCATAATTACTCCGGTACAACTTTTGCCGTGGTATTTTGAAAGAAATAAAACAACGCACAAGAGATTATTATCAATATTGGATAACGTCTAATTTAAAAAATATTACGTTCGAATGGGAGCACATGACAAGATGTATCATCGAAACCAATGAATTTTTATCCTTTCATATATATGCCTTATAAAATAATGGTATTAATTGCTTCAGATTTATTAGATCTAAATATGTCGCATTTACGCGCATCTCTAAGTTTTCAGAATGGATCGCTTATAAAGTATATAAGTAAATAAAATTTTTTATACTAGCGCGCAGTTAAAGTTTCAATATACAATAGCAATTTACGAATAAATTAATAGCAGACGTAAGAGAACTAGTGTGGTAGACAGGATGTAAGGAGTATATTTCCAAAAGTTTATTTATTGTTGATTACAAATATTTCGATTTTTATTTGGACCATCTTTGGCAAAAAGAAAAATGGTCCAAATAGAAACCAAAATATATTAATAATTAAAATATTAAAATAATAATTAAAATATTAAAATATTAAAATATTAAAATATTAAAATAATATAATAAAATTAAAATAAATATATAATTAAAATTAAATATAATAAGAATTAAAAATAAATTAACTTTTAGAAATATATTGCTTTGGAAATATACATGCGTTCTATCACACTGGTTCTCCTTCGCCCGCTATTAATTTATAAATTTTATATGCCAGAATCTTTACAATTCTTATTTGATTTATGAATACTCATTATATTCGACTTTTACAAATTAAAGAGCACGTATTTTATATATATTACATATTTATATCTCTTCAATGATTGCAGATTTATATTGCAACATGCGTTGAAATTATCTATCGTAAGAAATTTTTTTAACGAATTAGTAATTCGTACACTAAATAAGGCGGCAAATTATGATTCGGAAAAGAAAGCAAAACTTCAAGAAAAATCCAAGAAACTGTTACACGAATCTATTACAGTAATATGTAATATCTGAATATTTTAATAACTAATATTATTTATAAATGGGAAATAATGAAATAAATAGGAAAACACTTTTGTTTTTCGATTGCTAATATTTCTTAAAACTTTAATAATAGTTTAAATTGTGATGTGTAATTATAATAATTAATGTATAATTAATATATAATTTTAATAACAGTTTTAATTATAATGTATAATTTCAATATACATATATATAATACAAAAAAGAAATAAAATATATAATGAAAATAAAAAATATAATTGTGTTGTGAAGAATCTTGTGTGACAAATGTAATGATAATTACCAAATATTCTCTTATTCATATTTGATCTTTGACTTGTGCATATAATAACACATAACAATTTATTTCACTGAACAATTCATTACAATATATTATTATAGAATCAATCTTTGATGAAGAGAATAGAGTAATCTGGAATTTTCTGAATAATTCAAATTATTCGAGAGAAAACAAATTTCAAGTTCCAATTTTAAATTATTTCCGTTAAAGAAACAACCTTTCGAACCACTATTTTACCATTAGATATATCTGAATAATTTAATTCTGAACTCAGATTAAATAATAAATTAAAGTTAAATTAAATTGTTTAATTTTAATATATTTGAAGGAATCAAATAAAAGCTAAAAAAATTTCTATTTACAACAATCATTATAGTTGTTTTTTCAAACATATCTTTAAATAATAGATCGATTAAAAAATTCAATCATTCGTAATAATATATTAATTATAATATAATATATTACGAATTGTTTGATACTGAATTTTTAATGTTTTTATTGTATACTAAACGAGTCAATAAACAGAATCAATGACAAATCGTTCGAATCTTTTGTTCAAACCGTAAAGAAGAAAGTATCATTAAAAAAAAGAAGGAAAAATATTACTTACTTTAAAGAAATATTTTTTTAAATATTTTTATTGCCATAAGAAATTTTAAAAATATATTAGCAGTAATTATTATAATTATAAACGAAATATGTGATACTATCCCAGACAGCACAGGACATTCTATAGACATTCATTTTATGTCCATTTTACGTCCGCACGTCCATGGACATAAAATAAACGTCTATCGTACATCCGATTTAAGACATCTGTTAACGGTCAATATTTGGATGTTCACAAGATGTCCCGTATTGGAGGTCAAAGTTTCTCGCGAGCACGCAAGCATGTATTACGCACGTCGCGTAGCGATAAATGAACGAACTAATACATCATCATTTATCGCTATGCGATGCGCTACCTTTCTCGTATTTAAGATTCAGTTATGAGAATTATATAAAGTTTGCAAAAGGTAACAAATAAGATTAAAAATGTATTGTTCAATTTAATTTCTGATCTAAAAGCACGGATTTCAGATATTAAATTGATTTTATAAGTCGGACAAGTAAATGTCCGGCAATTAAACGAAAATAATTTTTCATTATCTATTTAAGATGTAAAATGCAATATGCAAGTATAAATTATAAATAAAACGTTTATATAAAATTTTTATGTAAAATTTTATATGAAATAGATAAATTATATTATTATTTAGGGATTGAAATATATATGTTTTGTCTAGAAATTATGATATGTTTAGATCATAAAGGTTGTTCTTTTTTCACACATATAATACACATTTTTTTTAATTATCTGTTTTATAATATCCGTTTTGTGCAATAAAAGTAACATTTAAATAATATGTGATATTGCACTAATATACATGTATGTGATATAAATTTTCTTTAATAAATGTATTGCTTAAAAAAATATATATTTCATCTTTTTAATATGTAAATTCAAATTTTGTATGTAACCCCTTTTTCATCTCCTTTTTATATAAAGTTTTTATATATCTGCTATTGCTAATTTATGCCATTCATTGCGTTAACGCTAAATTTAACTTTCGATCAATAATAAAACACACATAACGCTCGCGCGAGCAATGCAAGTTTTCAGGGTGTATGGGGAGTGTTATATAATGATACAAAAATTTATATACTCAATTCTTTTCATTGCCTCTTAACATTTGGTCTCTATCTCACCTAGAGTCAACATCTCATTGTTTAATCATGTGAAATGTGCACTCATTCGCCAGGCTATTTTTATTAATAGTTCAATAATTATTGCGAAAATTGAAAAATAATGCAAGATTTTCGATTTATTTTATTGTGCTGTATCCGCTCACAAAAAAATTTGGATCCTTATCGAAACATTTATATATACGAAATGTAATGTAAGTACAAAATCTCCACCAAATATGCCAGTGCACTATATGCCAATATAGTGCAGTATGCCAGTGTTACCAGATGACTCAAATAAACATTAGTTAATTAGCAAAAAAATATATGATTAGTGAATTCCATAAAAATATCCGCGATGAAGTAGATCACTTGTGTAAATAATATAATACGTATAGAATTGAATAGCATAATCTGTTTTTAGAGCATATGATTTTTAAGGTGTCTGTGAAGCTCGTACAATCTACAAATTTCAAAAAAATACTAAAAGTTCTGATAACATTTTTCATAGTTCTACAGTTCCTGATAAAAATTAAAAAGAGTTCCGCATTTATTAGATTAAAAAACTGAAATTGAAAAAATGTCATGCTAACTTCGCGAATCTAGCACGACACCTTCCCTCTAAAGTAGCAAAAAACGTTGAATATTGGCCGCATTCAGCAGACTCTACCGCTAAGTAGCAATCGAACATGATTGGTTTCTACTTTCAGACCCGACCAATCAGCGTCGAATTATATCGGAAAATCTAGTAACGTTGCCCAACTGTTGAGTCTGCTGAATGCGGCCATTGTTACTTTTACTAGCAAGTCCCAATAGTTTTGTTCAAGTTCAGCCTATATATGCAATTTCAGATCAATTTCAATAATTAATAATTTTTAATCGACCATCACGATACTTAGTGAAAATGTGTCGTCCTGATGATTTTCCGTATATTTTACGGCAGTTCTCGACAGTTCTATAAAAGTTCTCTCCTTTAGAAATATTTTTACGCAGAGTTCTGACCGATTAGTTTTTTTTTAAACAATTTTTTACAAAGCATTTTTATCTAGTACGGCACTCTCTCTCTTTTATACAATTTTTAAGTTCGGAACTCTATATAAAAATGTTTTTAAAGGAGAGAACATTTATAGAACTATCAAGAACTGCCGTTAAAAACTAACGGAAAATCATCAGCACGAAACACTTTAATATTATGTACGCCGACAATTTTTTGACGAATTTAATATTGACCTTGTGTTGCGACTCTATTTCTTTTTATATTATCATTTCTACGAGCGACTCTATTTCTTTTAAATATTATTATTTTTAAGAACAGCATTGAGAAGGAAACGTCTGAATCGAAACGTTTGCGCTTATTTTTGTGTAATTTATATACGATTTGTATTATAATTTTTTCTTAAACATTACTATTATGACTTTGATGATTTAATTTATTTTTCCAAGATTTGCATCGTATCTCAATGCTGTGATTATCTGCCTTGTTTTTTTAATTTTTTTCTAGATACTTATCTTTCAAACCACTTTAATTTAATTAATTTTTTCTTTAAAAATAATAATATTCAAAGCGTTTTAGTCAAGGTTTTAGTACTTTAGAGGGAAAGTGTCGTGCTAGATTCGCGAAGATAGCATTTTTTCGATTTCGATTTTTTAATATAAGGAATATGAAACTCTTTTTAATTTTTATTTTACAGGAACTGTAGAACTATGAAAAGTGCTATCAGAACTTTCCATATTTTTTTGAAATTTGCAAATTGTCGTGTCAGCTTCACAGACAGCTTTTAAGGAAAAATTAAACGAATATATAAGCTACGTCAAAAGTAAATAAATCCAATATATTGTTAAGGTTCTTTTTGTAAATAATTTACTTTTTATAATTAATATACATTTTTTTCTAAATTTTTTCTAAATAATGAATTTTTGACAGTTTAGTCCTTTAAAATATAAAGTTAATAATTAATTCATGAGATAAAGTACTTTTTATAAAACTTTTTATTTCTGTACAATATAATTTAATCTCAAATATACTCGTAAATATTATCTCATGTCGGAATAGTTTTGTAATGAATATATCACGAAAATTTGATAGTGATTATACATAAAAATTCATGAAAATAAAATGTTAATTCTATAAGACAAAAATCTTTATTTTAATTCATACAAATTATATTTTAAAATAGCTTTGCGCAATATCAAATTCATGAACCTTAAAAGATTAGAGGAGAAAGTTAACATTTATTAACTTTGACTTTTTATTAACTTAAGCTAACGTAGCTGATCCGTCTAGTTCCTCTTTAAAACTCTCAAATCACAGAAAAATTATTTTAATAATTTGAAACTATGAGTAATATTAAAAGATATCATTGATTTTTCTTAAAAATTATCTAGAGAAGAAAAAAGAAGCATATCTTTGTTCCTTTTTCCTTTTTCTTCCTATTCTTATCCCAACTTCCCTGCCTGCGCATACGTCTTTAGCAATCTTACAATTTGAAAACTACAGTGTAAAATGCATCGTGCCGTGATGATTAAATCTCGGCGAATGCTGATATGAAGAAATCGATATATCGGCCGCGAAAATTCCAAGTTTTTCCGATGATAGAAAAATAAACTTCGACTTTTCTTCTTGTCCGTATTTGAAAGTAGAAAACTCATACAACATTTTTATTTGTTTAATACGTGTTCACACATACACATACGCACACATCCTGTGTTATGTATTTATAAATTATTTTTTATATACAGGATGTATCAAAATTCGCGGATATAGAATGCATAGCGTGATAATTCATGCCAAAAGAAATAACTTTTCCCCTTGACAAAATTTCGTCGGAATATTACTTTTTTAATGAAAGCAACTTTAACAACGAAGCGCTTTAGATTATGCGTCATCTACAATGAGATTTTAAGGAGATTTAAAGCGTAAGAAGTACTTAAATCTCCTTAAAATCTCATTATAGACGACGCATTACGCATGAATCAGAGGTGGTGCTTGCGCAGCGTTTGAGCATATACGCTATTTTATTAGTTTTATCAGAATTATGCATGATAACTAAATATTTATTAAATATCTCATAATTTTAATCCACACCAATTAGATTTAGGAAAACAGTTCCATTGTGCAATAAGGACAATTCTCATCAACCATCGAATTATTATAGGAAAATAAAAGATGAATCGTATTCAGTGGATAGAACAAACGCAAATAAAAAATCTGAACGAACAAATAACAAAACAAATTGCGTAAAATTTAAAGATATTGAAAACATTACGAATGAAACTACAACAAGCTTAGTAACTCAGAGAAATAATGTCGATAGTTATATAAATGAAGAAATTGAAAACAATTATTATGAAGCTGCTGAAGGGAAGAACGCCATTAAGTACGTCGAACATTACGTAAAAAATATGAAACACATCGTCGATCAGAATCCTGCAAAACCGAAAAATTATGATGAATGGACGAATGAGGAACGATACAAACATATAACGGAAAACATAAAAATCTATGTTCCAAATTTACCAGATTCTTTATTATTTTTCATATCAGCAGCGTTGTATCGTGGAGATTGCGGTCGAAGTTCAACAGACAGACCGCTTTGGTTGGACATGGACGAATTCCGGAAAGGACAAAAATTTGCACGACAACACATTTTCTCTATCATCTTATCCAACGTGTTGTCACTCTTCGAGCTATTCGCTTTCACGGACGGTCTTAAACCAATGATTTTCACTCAAAAATCTCAGACGCCGCTCTTAGCTTTTAATAGGTAAGATAATTTGATGAAAACATCTTTTCATAATAACATCATTACGATTCATATTATTCAAGAATGAAATAACTTGCAATAGCAAATATTTTTTTATAAATGCAAGTTATAAGATTTATCTTCATTTATAAAGATGCAAATTATATTTATAAAGATCACAATACATACATACATTGAAAATAATATCTGCGATGCAAATAATTTACTTTTAAGCAAGAAACAAAGGTTCCGCGATTTTTGTTATGCATTTTATACAAATAAACAGTTGCGCAAATTAAAATTAAATTAAATTTTATATAAACAATTTTTCTCGTTTCTCAAAATTCTAATCAAGATCAGATATAATTTTAAAGACACATTACGTATACATATTTTGTGCAAATAACACATGAAAAAAATTTACTTGATGAAATTTATTTTAATGTTATTAACTTATAGATTAGTCATATTAAATCATTCGAATATTCATATTACCTTGATTTGCAATTTCAATCTTGGTTCATCTGTTATTAATCCAGTCGAATAATTATTTCTCAAATTATTTGAATTGCAAATATTATTTTTTTAGTAAGATATTTATGAACGCAAATATTTAGTATTTAATAACGTCGAGATTCAATTTCCGTTGAACGTTTTTCAAAAGTGATTATAAATGATTTATATAACTGATTATATAATTATCATCATATTTTATAAATAATATCTTGTTAATATATGGTAGACTTTTTATTATATTTTTATAAATGTTAAATTTTTTATAATTTTGTAATTTTTTCTCGCAACATGTTTTCTAGACAGGCGTGCATTGATAAGATTTGCTCAATTTCGATGATATGACAATTTAAATCAGATTTAAATTAAATTTTCATTTAATATTTGTCTAATTGTAAATTTTGATTAAATTTTCAAATACTGAAGATATTTATCTACGGCTCGTCGTGTAAAAAATTGGATGATGGAAGATTTTTGGAACGAAAACACGGAAGCACACAAACACATCCAAATCGTGCGTAAAATGCATCGTGCAGTACGATTGAAACTCTGCGAATACGAGTATGAAGAAATCGATGCAATCACGAGAATTCCGAATCCGTGGTGCCCGGATAGGAAAATAATCCTCGACGACTTTTCTTCCTGCCCCTATGCGAAAGTAGAAAATGGCTGTCTTCATCTGATAATCAGACCTAAAGGATTGAATCAAGCCGATATGAGTTCCACGCAGTTCGCTTTTATGGGAATGATCCTGCTCTATTCGCACAAATTTGGCATTGACGCCACTGATGAGGATATGATGGCCTTTTGCCACGTATGGAGAAATATAGGATACGCTCTTGGTATTCAGGACGAGTGAGTACCATATACCGATGACTCAATTATTCGACATCTCGCCATTTCGTCCTTCTCACACCGTCAATAGTAGCGGAAAATCTTTAAAATTCTCTCATTTCCGCTTTTCGCTTTCATTTTCGTACCTCGAAATAAATTTATACATTACGATTTTTTCATTTTTCAAAATTTAATTTTATTTCACGCGTATCCCCGTATTTCCCGTTTTCTATTTTTTAATTTTTATTTATTTATTATTATTGTATCCTATATCTCAGTTTCTTTGTCATTTTTAAATATTTTTTCATTCTTTTCCTTCACCGTCCTTCTTCTAAATTCTTACATTCGAATAAATTACGAGAAGAAATTTGTATTTTAGGTATAATTTTTGTCGCGGTAGTCTACAAGAGATTAAGACGAGAGCGCGAGACTTTACCCAAGTTTGGGTGAAACCGTATTTGCGGCAAGTATTGCCCGAATGGGAGCACATGTTGAGATGCATCATGTACGATGATAACAAGTTCAAATTCTCGATATTATTTGTTGCCGATTTATTGGATATCGATATGCCACATATGCAAAGTACGCTAACTTTTTTTCAACGATTGCAATTTATGTTATATCGGTGAGTATAAAATGTATAACGCGCTATGTCGGCCGGACAATCAAAATGTAATTATTCAAAATGTATTTAATATATCTTTTAAAAAATTGTATTTTAAAAAACTTGCAACAACAACAACAAAAACAACAACAACAACAACAACAACAATAATAATATTAATATTGTTATAGTATAATTATTTTTTTATATAATTTTAGTTTTATACTTTGTTATGCCATGCGACTACGATTTGTACGAGAGTATATGAATAAAAAAACTCTTAAAATTCTCGATAAATCAATCAAAATTAGTAGGAAAAAATATGAAAAATTAAGAAAGATATCTGCTCAAATGATACCGGATCTTGATTCTTAAGTAAGAAGAATAAAGAGTAAAGTTCAAAGGCGAATTAATTCCAAATAACGGAAGCCATTTTTCCCTCATTATTTCGCGTGCAAAAATATATTATTATAATACCTTTTTTATAAATATACAACGCAATGATGCAAGCAATATACATATAATAAATTAAATTGTAATTGTAGATCATAATAATTATAATATCATTATTTTTGTTAAGAGAGGGATAAGGTAATAAAGCTTAGAGGATAAGGGATAAAGCTATTTAACTCGTTTGTCGATTTGTAGCCTATTTTAGGTTAATTCAGGTGATGAATATATTGTGACATTGATAGTGGTATGAATAAAATGAAAATAAAAATCAACAAAACGGACGAGGAAAAAAATATTTTACGATATATTTTTATTTCATTATCCAGAACCGTTTCCTCCAGATTTCTCACTGCCTTTATATTTACATATACATCGCAAGGAAAGGATCGATTGAATTCGAGCTAATTAAGGAAACGATAGATCAATTCGAACGCTAGTAAACTCGCAGGCTTACGAACGTCTCGTAATGTTCACATCAAAATATCTATCTTCTCGAAATATCTATCTTCTCTATTAAAAATAAAAATAAAAAAAATAATAATAATAATCTCTTGTACACAGGAAACGTGACAAAACAAACGTATTTATTATTTCTAATATTCTTTCTATATTTATGTTCAACTTTCCTTGCGTGTCACGTTCTCTCTGTGCGCAAGAGCCGAATGATTCTTACGCGCGAAGATGTATGGGCTTGGAATCCTTGGAATGCCGTTCGCGCTTATCGTTCCGTTCGCCTCTCGATTGGTCTTTTCGCATACAAAATCCATATCAAGAGACACGGTAATGTCTTAGCTAAGTCCCAGCGTAAGCAAAGATGCGCTCCATATGTCTTATGATTTATTACGCGAATCGGATTGATTGAAAGTATAATTCGATATTTTTATTTCTCATATAACCGCTCAACGGATCGAGTTCTTAGTAGAATTTATCGATAGCTTGGGTTCAAATTATATGATAAAAGTGTTTTTATTTTTGCGCTACGTGCTCTGTAAACGGAGATATCATGATGCAAAGTTTGAACTGTGAAAATTTCAATTAAGAAACGTCGTCATGGTCATCGTCTTCTTCTTCTTCTTTAGTTTTTTGGACCGGTTAGTCCACACTGCCAGGAAGCGGACTCATGTTCTTCTTGATTTTTTTTGTGATGCTTTTACATGAATCTTGGCTCTGTTCTTTGTCACGCATGGTCATCAACTTGATCGTCAACTTCTCTTAATATAACAAAGAAGTATACAGAAATATACAGAACAGACGTTTCCAACGTCTGCTATAAGAATGCGCTAGCGGTGATTCACGACGCAGCGTTAGTAGCGCTCTGATACTAACGACGTTTAATGATATTAAGGGTGCTTTGTAGCTGATTGATCTGATGAATTGTCGATCGATATCGAGTTTGAAATAATAGATGATGCAACTATATATATATTTATTACATGTACTTATTGTGTGATGCACTAATTATCACACATATCATTTGATTTAAAATAAGAGCTATCGCACAAATTGACATAAGCTGCATATGCGTTCATAAAACTGCTGGCTCAATGAACATCAAGCATTGATCAATATGGCGACTTAATACTCGATGCTTATTAGTCCAGCGGTATTATGTTATATATGTATAAAGCTTATAGGCCCGAGCACACTCTTGCATAACGCATAACATATATGCATAAGAAAACTAATTAGTCTATAAGCACATAAGGAATGCAATCAATCAGTCGAATTCCTTATGCATATGCATAATGCCTTAGGCAAAAAGCAATTAATGCAAAAGTGTGTGCTGCGGTCTTATCTCTGCGTTCGAATTTCATTGCCAGTAAACTGCCAGTATTAAAAATCTATAGTTTACGTACACTATAAATTTTTTAGTACTGGCAGTCACTGGCAGTGAAATTCGAACGCAGAGTATGTCAATTTGTGTGCAATAGCTCTAAAAACTCACATTCTTGTACATAATGCATATGCAAGGAATTTGATTGGTCAGGACAATATAATAATTTAAAACATAGTAATATATTTAATTAATAATATATTTATTAATATATATATATTTTAAATCAACATATATATATTATATAAATATAAATTTCACATATTTCATTTTATTTCATTATTTCTATATTTTATATATGTTATATGTTATATGATATATGTTCTATGATATACACTTTCTATATGTTATAATATGATATACACACGCACACGTACATGCACGTACGCATACACGCACATATTTTTATATCATCATAACATAGAATATTAAAATTTTCAAAATTAAAAATAGCTTATGCTTTGCAAAAGAAAATTAAAAATAAAAAGTAGTTTATGCAAAGCATAAAAAGAAAAAACAAAAAAACACATTTATAAAAAAAAAATACGTTTATAAAAAAAATATTTTGTTATGATGATGTACACACACACACACACACACACACACACACACACACACATTTTTATATCATCATAGAATATTGAAATTCAAAATTTCAAAATTAAAAATAACTTATGCTTTACGAAAGAAAATTAAAAATGAGAAAAATGAAAAGTAGTTTATGCAAAAGCATAGAAAGAAAAAATAAATACTTTATGCTATGATGATACACATACACACACGCACACGCATGCACACACATACAAATATATTTTTATATCATCATAACATAGAATATTTAAATTTTCAAAATTAAAAATAGCTTATGCTTTACAAAAGAAAATGAAAAATAAAAAGTAGTTTATGCAAAGCATAGAAAGAAAAAACAAAAGAACACATTTATAAAAAATATTCTATCCCATACAGTACAGAATATTATAGCAATATTACAATATTCTGTGCTGTATGGGATGTTATGATGACACACACACACACACACACACACACACACACACACACACACACACACACGCGCGCGCGCGCACACACATGCACACGCATACACATTTAAATATTAATAAAAATTAAATATTAATAAAAATTAAAAATATTATTTCTATAACGAGCTGAGGCTCTTGAATTGGAACTTCGGCCTCGGGCTCGTCCTCTCGACCGTCCCGCTCTGGCCCATCGTGCACGCGGTTGTTCTACAATAAAATAAATATTTTAATATTATTTTATTTGAATATATTATTTAAAGAAGAACTGCATGGATTAACTATATCGAAAGTTAATAAATCTAATTCTAATATAGGTACATTCAGATTCATGAATTTAACATTACACAAAGTACTTTTAGCCTTTTAAAATATAAAAATAATTATTTGTGAATTAAAAATTTCTTTTGTAAATTATAATTTATACGACACAAAAATTCATGAAAATAAAAATTTTAATTCTATAGAAGGCTAAAAGTACTTTGGGCAATGTTCACATTCATAAATCTGAAAATGTGATAGATTTATTAACTTTTAACATAGCTGATTATTATTTAGTTCCTTAATTAACGTGTCAATTATATAATTCAAAATTATTTATCTCTTACTTGTCGCGCTGTCGTTATCGGTAACGACGGCAGCGATGACAGCGTTGACGACGCTGAGCGCGGCGGTGATGATGGTAGTGATGCCATCGTGGCGGCGATTCTTTTTGTACTTCCATTAATTTTTTTAAGTATTATATTTTCTTTTAAAGCCGCTTCAGCCTCAACACGTAAAAAGGCAATTCAATTTCTGGCTCCATTTCTTCCATATTGTAGATTCTGAAAGAATGAAAACATATAAAATATATATTATAAAATATGTTTAGAAATGATAGATAATAAATGATTAATCTTTATTTTAATCTTTTATTATAATGCATATATGCATTGTGCGTGCAACACAAATATGAATTACAATAAAAAATAAAAATAATGAAAAAAATTTTTACTTTCTTGTTATCTATCATTTCTTACGCATATGTATTAATAATAAAATGTGTTACACTTACTTTTTACGATTTTCTTCATTTTCCTTTTCATTAGATCTGAAAATAGAAATGTATAAAATATATTGTACAATATAAAATATTTTTATAGAAATAACAGATAATACATACACATTGGTTAATTTCATTTTTATTTTATTCTTTCATTGCAATGCGAATGTATCGCATGCACAACACATATATATTATGTATTACAATAAAAGATTAAAATAAAAATTAATTCTTTGTCATCTAGTTTTATTATATATTTCTATATTTTTATTATATATATGTATACAATATATATATATATATATATTTATATATATATATGTATTACAATATATATATATATATGTATTACAATAAAGTGTTAAAATAAAAGTTAACCAAGTATTGTGTGTGCATTACATATCCATTATAATAAAAGAGTAAGATAATAAAATATTAAAATAGATTATAAAACATTTTTATAATGAAATAATAGATTGTTATCTATTATTTCTATAAAAATATTTTATAATATTTTATTATTTTATATATTTTATTATTTTAATCTTTATTGTAATGCATATGAGTTGCACACACAATATTTGGTTAACCTTTTAATCTTTTATTGTAATACATAACATATATATATGTGTTATATGCAGAAGTACATATAGTTACGTATCGCAACAATTAATTGATGGTTAGTTTTAATTTTAATTCTATTTTAATTTCTTATTATAATGCATTTGTATTGCGCATGCAACATATAGCAATATATATGTATTATAACAATCATTAGTTATTGTGATGAGTAATTATATGTATTTGTATGTATAATACATATATGAATTATAATAAGACATTTAAATAAAAGTTAAAGAGTATCATGCGTGAAACATATATAATAGAAGATTAATAAAAGATTGAAATAAAATATATAAAATAATAAATTATATTATAAAATATCTTTATAGATATTATTAATAATCATTGCTTACCTTTTGTGAGTTTCATTACGATTAATTCTTGATTGTTCTCTTTTTGAAACTGTAAATGTATAAGTTATAAAATATTTGTATAAAAATGGTAGAAAACGTATTTATCTTTATTTTATTTTTTTATTGTAATACATATGTATTGCGTGCACAACATATACATATTACAATAACGAATTAAAATAAAAATAAACTATTTGTTATCTATCATTTCTATAAAGATTTATAATATTTTATTATTTTATATATTTTTAATCTTTTATTGTGCATATTTGTTGCGTACACAATATTTAGTTAACTTTTATTGTAATACATTTATATTAATAAAATAATAAATTATAAAATATCTTTATAGAAATGATAGATAAGTGATTAATTTTTATTTTTATCTTTTATTATATTTTATTATTAATTAATGATATTAAAAAAAAATTTAACATAAAATTAATAAACTACAACAACTATATTGTATAATTTTTTTAATTAAAAATTTTTTTTTTGATATCATTAATTTTTGTAAGATATAAAATAACAACTTTAGAGATATGTTTTTATATATAAAATAACACGAATTTGGAGATAGGTTTTTATAGTATAAAATAACATGACTTTGGAAATAAGTTTTTATAGTTAATGCACTTTGCAAATACATACAGTTTTTTACGCGGAACTTAACTCCATTTTTTACCTCTTTTATAAACAGGTAACTTTTTTAGATTTATATATATAATCTTGTAAATCATCTTTGAACTTCAGTTCTTACCGTTATTTCAATAACTCATTCATATCCCACAACGATGGTATACACAGTAACATTAAACCTGAAAGTAATTATACAATATTGTAAAAGCTCGACATGCTTTGTAAGTAACCACATTCGTTCTATCAAAATAATATATATAAATTAGCAATGCATTTCATATCACACATTATCCACAGCGTATTAATCAACACTTTTATGAAATTGGAACACGATATTAGACATGTATGTAACAATCATAAGGAAATCTGATGATCGATTTGTGCGCTGGCTAACGATAAATTCGAACTATTAGTAATTTATTATATTATCACACGTCTTTAGTTACCATTCCTAATATACACATAACATTCTATTGTTTAGTTTTAGATACATAGACAATATGTTAATTTAAATCTGATTATTTTCGCTTCGTAAGTTGTATGTTTATGTTTTGTTTATGTTTATGTTTTTAAGAACATTCTGAATATTATTATATTGAAAAAGACTGTTGTACAGTCGAAACGTTTACTTATTTTAATGTATAGATTTTAATATTATAACTATAAACATCCTGAACAAGCTTGCTCGTTAAGTTGGCCTATTACCTAATTATTATTTCATTTTTAAAAAATAATATTCAGACGTAATTTTACCAAAGGAAAAAGTTGTTTCTTTTGGCACAAATTAGTACGCTGTGCATTCCGCATCCGCGAATTCTGGTATACCCTGTATAATATTTTCTCTGTGCAATTGAATAATATTATACAATACGATTCTTTTTAAATTTTAATTATTTCGTGTACTACACTGAAATTATTTTGTATTAAAACAGGTTGCAGCTTGCCCGGACAATTCTAATCAACCATCGAATTATTATAGGAAAATAAAAGATGAATCGCATTCAGTGGATAGAACAAACGCAAACAAAAAATCTGAATAACAAAACGAATTGCGTAAAATTTAAAGATATTGAAAACATTACGAATGAAACTACAACAAGCTTAGTAACTCAGAGAAATAATGTCGATAGTTATATAAATGAAGAAATTGAAAACAATTATTATGAAGCTGCTGAAGGGAAGAACGCCGTTAAGTACATCGAACATTTCGTAAAAAATATGAAACATATTGTTGATCAGAATCCTGCAAAACCGAAAAATTATGATGAATGGACGAATGAGGAACGATACAAACATATAACGGAAAACATAAAAATCTATGTTCCAAATCTACCAGATTCTTTATTATTTTTCATATCAGCAGCGTTGTATCGTGGAGATTGCGGTCGAAGTTCAACAGACAGACCGTTTTGGTTGGACATGGACGAATTCCGGAAAGGACAAAAATTTGCACGACAACACATTTTCTCTATCATCTTTTCCAACGTGTTGTCGCTTTTCGAGCTATTCGCTTTCACGGACGGTCTTAAACCAATGATTTTCAATCAACAATCTCATACGCCGCTCTTAGCTTTTAATAGGTAAGATAATTTGATGAAAACATCTTTTGATAGCAAGATCATTACGAGTATTATTTAAGAATGAAATGACTTGCAAGAGCATAGATTTTTTTATAAATGCAAGTTATATTTATAAAGATTACAATATCTACATATCGAAAATAATATTTACGATGCAAATAATTTACTTCTATGCAAGAAACAAAGGTTCCGATTTTTGTTATGAATTTTATGCAAATAAATTAAAATTAAATTAAATTTTATATAAAAAATTTTTCTCGTTTCTCAAAACACTAATCAAGATCAGATATAATTTTAATGACACATTACGTATACATTTTGCGCAAATAACATATAGAAAAAATTTATTTGATTTAATGTATTAATTTATAGATAATTAATTTATAGATTAGTCATATTAAATCATTCGAATACTCATATTATCTTGATTTGCAATTTCAAACTTGATTAATCTGTTATTAATCTAGTTGAATAATTATTTTTCGGAAATTATTTGAATTGCAAATATTATTTTTTTAGTAAGATATTTATGAATGAAACGCAAAATATTTAATAACGTCGAGATTCAATTTCCGTTGACATTGCTTCAAAAGATTATAAATGATATAATTGATACTTATATGATTACTAACTTATATGATTATCATCATATTTTATAAATATGATCTTGTTAATATATGTTAGATTTTTTATTATTTTTTAATAAATGTCAAATTTTTTATAATTTTATAATTTTTTCTCGCAATATATTTTCTAGACACGCGTGCATTGATAAGATTTGCTCAATTTCGATGATATGACAACAATTTAAATCAGATTTAAATTAAATTTTCATTTAATATTTGTCTAATCGTAAATTTTGATTAAATTTTCAAATACTGAAGATATTTATCTACGGCTCGTCGTATAAAAAATTGGATGATGGAAGATTTTTGGAATGAAAACACGGAAGCTCACAAACACATCCAAATCGTGCGTAAAATGCATCGCGTCGTACGAATGAAACTCTGTGAATATGAGAATGAAGAAATCGATGCAATCACGAGGATTCCGAATCCATGGTGCCCGGATAGGAAAATAATCCTCGACGACTTTTCTTCCTGCCCCTATGCGAAAGTAGAAAACGGCTGTCTTCATCTGATAATCAGACCTAAAGGATTGAATCAAGCCGATATGAGTGCCACGCAGTTCGCTTTTATGGGAATGATTCTGCTCTACTCGCACAAATTTGGCATTCACGCCACTGATGAGGATATGATAGCCTTTTGCCACGTATGGAGAAATATAGGATACGCTCTTGGTATTCAGGACGAGTGAGTATCATATACCGATGACTCAATTATTCGACATCTCACCATTTCGTCCTTCTCACACCGTCAATAGTAGCGGAAAATCTTTAAAATTCTCTCATTTCCGCTTTTCGCTTTCATTTTCGTATCTCGAAATAAATTTATACATTATGACTTTTTCATTTTTCAAAATTTAATTTTATTTCACGCGTATCCCCGTTTCCCGTTTTCTATTTTTTAATTTTTATTTACTTATTTATTATTATTGTATCCTATATCTCAATTTCTTTGTCATTTTTAAATATTTTTTCATTCTGTTCCTTCACCATCCTTCTTTCTAAATTCTTACATTCGAATAAATTACGGAAAGAAATTTGTACTTTAGGTATAATTTTTGTCGCGGTAGTCTACAAGAGATTAAGACGAGAGCGCGAGACTTTACCCAAGTTTGGGTGAAACCGTATTTGCGGCAAGTATTGCCCGAATGGGAGCACATGTTGAGATGCATCATGTACGATGATAACATGTTCAAATTCTCGATATTATTTGTTGCCGATTTATTGGATATCGATATGCCACATATGCGAAGTACGCTAACTTTTTTTCAACGATTGCAATTTATGTTATATCGGTGAGTATAAAATGTATAACGCGCTATGTCGGCCGGACAATCAAAATGTAATTATTCAAAATGTATTTAATATATCTTTTAAAAAATTGTATTTTAAAAAACTTGCAACAACAACAACAACAACAAATAATAATAATAATAATAATAATAATAATAATAATAATAATAATAATAATAATAATAATAATAATAATATTGTTATAGTATAATTATTTTTTATATGATTTTAGTTTTATACTTTGTTATGCCATGCGACTACGATTTGTACGAGAGTATATGAATAAAAAAACTCTTAAAATTCTCGATAAACCAATCAAAATTAGTAGGAAAAAATATGAAAAATTAAGAAAGATATCTGCCCAAATGGTACCGGATCTTGATTCTTGAAGTAAGAAGAATAAAGAGTAAAGTTCAAAGGCGAATTAATTCCAAATAATGGAAGCCGTTTTTCCCTCATTAATTCGCGTGCAAAAATATATTATTGTAATATCTTTTTTATAAATATACAATGCAATGATGCAAGCAATGTACATATAATAAATTAAATTGCAATTGTCAATTATAATAATTATAATATCATTTATGTTAAGAGAGGGATAAGGTAATAAAGGATAAGGGATAAGGGATAAAGGTTAAGGGATCAGGGATAAAGCTATTTAACTCGTTTGTCGATTTGTTAGCCTATTTTAGGTCATTCAGGTGATGAATATATTGTGTGATATTGATTGTGATATAGAAAATGAAATAAAGATCAATCAAAACGAATAGGAAAAAATAATTTACGATATATTTTTATTTAAATGTCCAGAACCGTTTCCTCCAGATTTCTCACTGCCTTTACAGTTACATCGCAAGGATCGATTGAATTTGAGCTAATTAAGGAAACGATAGATCGATTCGATCGCTCGCAAATTCGCAGGCTTACAAACGTCTCGTAATATTCACATCAAAATATCTTCTCGGAGGGTATTATAGTAAAAATAAAAATAATGAAAATAATAATAATAATTTCTTGTACACAGGAAACACGACAAAACAAACGTATTTATTATTTCTAATATTCTTTCTATATTTATGTTCCACTTTCCTCGCGTGTCACATTCTCTCTGTGCGCAAGAGCCGAATGATTCGTACTTATTCGTACTATTCGCGCGAAGATGCGTGGACTTGGAATCCTTGGAATGTCGTTCGCGCTTATCGTTCGATGTTCCGTTCGCCTCTCGATTGGTCTCTTCGCACACAAAATCCATAATCGCATATCGCAATTGGCGTTGGAATACTCGCGTTTACGCGTCACTCGAGTGCGTAAAATGAGTTCCGGTAAGTATGGCGGACGTGTTTCACTTGTGTGTCCTTCGCACAAGAAAATTTTTGAATTTATCCTCTCACGAGGATAGAAACTAACCACTCAATACCTACTCCTTGGCCGTAAGGGTTTGGATTAACCCGGTGCCATTAACCAATAGAAGAAGAAGAAGAGTGCGTAAATAACCACCCCTTGCGAGGGCAAGGGCTTAGTAAGCCCGGCTTACTTTACGCGACCGCGAGACGGTCAACACCAGATAAAAAAAAAAGAAAGGAAAAAAAGATACGTCAATCTAACCAACGTATCCGCGCATGTTTCATTCACAACAAGGCGTACGCGCACAACAACATCAAGTGACAATGACGTGATAAAGTGACGGATAACGTGCCGATCTATTTACCGCGATGCCTCCGAGTCGTCTGGACGCTGTTTACAGAAGCATATTGCTCACGAAGTTCTTCGCGAAGGGCTGGGGCAACCCCCAAAATCTAAAAAAGTAAGTGGCTAACCTGATTCTGATTTAACCTAACTTTTCGTCGCTTGACGAGTACTTCACGTTTCTTGAAATGAATGGATTATCTGTACGTAAATGTGCTTTAAATCATTCTTTGATAGTGATGCAATAATAAATAGATACATGACAATGCATTTTGGAAGAGATTGCTTACTTTACGCATTAAAATTTATGTATATATATTCTGTTATTTTTCTTATATAATATACATATTTAACAATAATACTTGTGATTTTCTATCAATTATATGCACTCAAAAGCTTAAATATATATTAATGTGTAATTAATGCAATAGGATTACTAATCGTTATATATACGAAATAAATACAACAATAGGACTAAATGTAACATTATGTTTCAGAATTTTTGAATTCAGAAAAGTCATCGCAAATCGAGAAGCATGCTACAATATGATCCCACTTGATTATCCAGTAGAAATAACAAAAGTATTCAACACTTTTTTACTATTACAAATTTTACAATTGGCTGTCTAATAATGGAATCAATTGTCAAAAGAATTATAAATAATATATATAGGTATATTAGATTGTTCTTTATGTAACAGGATGAAGTATGGTCAGATTGTCATATAATCGAAGGTCAGTTTGAGACGCCTTTTGAAAAACATCTCCCAGGACTAATGCCAGATCAGACTAAAATAGCTTATTTTCAAATAATTTTACCAACCAAATGGGGTTCCCATAAAATAAAGCCAATTTGTTTACATCTTGCAGGAACAGGAGATCATGTAAATATGTATTACAATTATATTAATTATCTCTTTCCCTATTGTACTATTTTCTTTTTTGTAAAAAGTATTTTTTGTATAAAAGTAGTTTTTGTATAGTCTATTCTACATTATTATTGAAATATTTATATATTTTACTTATTAACTAGTTTTTTTGGCGACGTAGAAATCTTATCGCTAAACCACTACTCAAAGAGACTGGGATAGCATCGATATTATTGGAAAATCCATTTTATGGTCTGAGAAAGCCGAATAATCAAATGTAAGAATTGTTAATTGGAAGATTTGTACATATAAAATCCTTAATTAGAGAGTTTTTTAAATGAAATCATACAACACGCTAACTAAAATTTTGCTTTCTTTTTTTTTTATTATACAATCTTTCTTTTAGACGTTCTAGTTTGAATAATGTATGTGATATTTTTATTATGGGAGGCTGTCTAATAATGGAATCAATTGTTTTGTTAAATTGGTGCGAACAACAAGGATTTGGTCCATTAGGTCTCACTGGATTATCAATGGGTGGACATGTTGGTTTTTATTTTGTTAAAATTATGCTTTTTAGATTATATTACCTCTAAATGTGTTGTTTTTTTTGCAGATGGCTTCTTTAGCAGCTACTAATTGGCCGAAACCGATATCGTTAGTACCTTGCTTGTCGTGGTCATCCGCTTCACCTGTATTTACAGAAGGTGTAATGAGTGCATCGATAAATTGGTCACTTTTGGAAACACAATATTTTTCGAATAAGATATATCAGAACGATCTCGCAAAAATGGTGAAAATCATTGATCACGATGTAAATATATAATTACTGTTTTATCGCATTTATTTATCTCGGCAGGTTTTTTTCACTCTTATTTTTTTAAATATATTTTTAGGATGCTTTCTTAGCTGGGCAACATTTCGTACAGCATTATCCTGCGAGTATGAAGAGAATCGATAAATTACGAAAAGAATCTGAAGAAAGCTGTAAAGACAATAATACTGTAGATATGAAAAATGGTACAAATTCTATTAATAATATTAACGACAATAATATTTCTGCCAAATGCGAATCTGAAAATGAGAACAATCAATTGCAATGTCAGATTGCGGAAGAAAAGGCAGCAGCTAAAATATTCCCGTTAAGTCTGATTTCCAACAAATTTAAACCAAAAGATCCTAATGCCCTCAAAGGTAAATCAGTTTCGTATAACTAATAAAATTTATGTTACGTTATATAAGTATATCTATTAATTTGCTATATTCAAGAGTTCTCAATTCCCATTGTCTAGTGATGAAATTGAAGCACTTTAAATATTCAGATGTATTTGTATTATCTTGGTGTTTGGTAGTCCTAGCCAGTATGTAAGCATGATTTTATGAGATTTGTTCTTTTTCCATGACAGGAGTTTGCTTGTTGCCAGTGTCGAAGCATCCACTGTTTTCAGACAACAAATGGCGCGAACACGAAGCATTGCAGTTTATGCGCGGTGTAATGGACGAATGTACACATTTGAAAAATTTCGAGATACCTGTCGACACTGAATTAATTATCGCTGTTTGCGCCAGAGATGATGCTTATGTACCACGCGATCATTGTATGAGTCTCGAAAAGATATGGCCAGGAGCTGAAATTCGTTACATCGATGCTGGTCATGTTAGTGCTTATCTTCTTCATCAGAAAGTTTTTAGGTAAAATATACCTTTTCTATACCATTATTTTTCTTGTACAAAAGAAACACCTTTATACAATTGGCACACGTATCCTGTTTTAGATCCACGATAGCCGAATCTATTCAACGATCTTTGAAGAAATATCCTGTCGAGACAAGTTGATGACTTTGCAAAATTAATCGATGCGCATTGTTTTAGAGGATATTTTAAATTTTAATTAGATATAGAATATTTTTCTGAAATTTTATCGATTGAATTTATGTAATATTAAGAACCGCCATATACACGCATGATTTATTTTTGGATAACTGCAGATAACAACCTGATATTAAAAAAGTACAACTGTTGCAATGAATTCAATCGAGTATAGTATAATTAATGTCATTATTGTGAGAATACATCGAAGAAGATATCTGCTGATAAAGCGTTTCTATACGAAACAATGTAACAGCAGATTTTTATATGACTGTATGTAGATTTATACACAATTTCAACGAAATACATTGTCTCTTCACAAGTGCAATCTAATCATGAGTTATTGTTTGATTAATTCAAGTTTAATCAAATAAATATAATATATTTAATAATGTAAACTCAAATATTTCCAAAGCTATAGGATATGTACTAAATTTGCCCTAAATTTATCTTTTGCATGACAATCCGTTATATATCAAATTATAGTTTTTCCATTGTAAAAGAAATTGTTGCAACAATAAGTTATTTAATTTATTACAAGAAATTGATTTCAGAGTTTTTTTATCATCGTACATTTAAATACTATATTGATATTCTATCGCAATTTAATTTACAAAACGATCGATTAATGAATTCGGACAAGAGGCGCGAAAATTAATCGATTCCGATTGGTCCATAAAGTACTTTCAAGTATTTGGAGTAGCGAGTGAAACGCATCCGCGCTAGCCAATTATTCTTACCTTTTCGAAGGAGCGACAATTTGATTGGTCGCGCACGTCGAACAGGGTAGCGTTTGCTCGGCCAATCGGAAACGAGGATCCAAGCAGATTTCCGAACGCGATCGTGGGGAATATTTGAATTTGAAAATCGCGCAACGATCTGCCGGAAGTGGCTGGAAGCTACGGCCGCCATCTCGCGTGTCGGACGAAAGCGCATGATCGGATGAAAGCGGAAGCCGGGTGAGTCGCTCGTGTGCTCGCCAGCATTGGCCACATGTGTCTCGCGGGTCTCGCGTACCGTTCTCTTCCAGAAAGGGCTCCGCCGAAGATGCGCCGTGTTTACGTAATCCGCGGTAACGCGATGCTACGCCGGTACTGGTAGACGCGCGTGACAAGTGTTGGCGCGATCGAGGGTGACGCGGCCGCGAATTGCATCGCGAGCGCAAGACCGCGTGCGATCGGCGAGCGGAAGACCGAAGATAGACTCCCCGGGTTGCCGAGTATCCGAGTGCGCCGCTTTCGTCCGCCAACAATAACTTATTGAATTCGCGCGTATGTCGCGCGCCCGGAGAACCTCGCCGACCGGAGGATAGTCTCGTGACCCGACGACGTCGCGCGCCCTAGAAAGAGTATCCGCGCGCCGGGAATTTGCGCCTCGTCAAAAACGTCGAGTCAGCAGCAGCAGCGGCAGCGCGTACGGCTCGATCCTCCGCGAGGTGCGGAAAATCTCGCGCGCGTCGACGAACGTTTCCACGCGGTCCCGCGACGTCGAAATCGCGCCGAGGGTCACGTCGGGACGTACACGCGAGAGCGGAAGGTAGTACATCTGCTTTGTCCGACCGACCACGCGCGCGTCTCTGGAAATCCAGAGGGAGAAGGGGAGATTCCGTCCGGCTGTCAGGACGGGGGGACTCGTCGCCCTCGTTCATGGAGAAGAGCGGTCGCGCGCGCGACTAAGGTCCCATCCCTCGGGATGGAGAGGGGCATGTGAGGTGCGAGGACGCGCGCGAGGTTAGTTTGCTCGTCGCGTGAGTACGCGAGTCATCGCGATCGACCTCGAGGCCGAGGGCCGAGGAGACGACGAATCGCCTCGAGCGCGACGCGCGAGCGACGTCCCGTCGACGACGGATCGCCGGAGCGAGTTCCTGGACGGGGCGAACCGCGCGACCTCGTGCACGTAAAACCTCGTGTTTTTGTCCCTCGGCGGCGTACGCCGCAAGATGGCGGCCAAGCTAGCCAGTAACCAAGGTGGCGCTCGCAGCGGCGGCGAGCGGCAGGAGGCCGGGCCCTGTCAGTCCTACGCCAGTGTTTTAAATCCGAAGGGCGCGTCGCAGAGTCGAGCGAGTGCCTTCAAGAGCAACAACAAGGAGAACATTGGCGAGCAAGTGACGGTGTCTCAGCAGCAGGCGCAGCAACAGCAGATACAGCAGCAGCAACAAGCGACGACGATGGTCGAGAGATTGATGCCGATCAAGGATAAGTCTTGCCAAAGGATCCCCCGATGTCAAGCGACGCGAACGTCGATTCAACCCGCGTCGGACAGCTTTCCGGAGAAAGATAACCGTCGCGAGAGCCTGCCCAGGACGCCGAACGCGCGCGTCGTCGCCGACTCGCGGCAGGACGACGGTGAGTTCCAACGAGACGTCGCCGGTCAATTGAACAACGGCGACGTCTCCAACGACGGGGAGTTCCAGACGGTCGCCAACAAGGGCGCCCGTCGTAAGGAAAAGATGCGCGAACATCACCGGGAGAGTCATCGCGAGCGTCACCGGCTGCGCGAGAATAACAACCGCCATCCGCAGCAACCACGTGGTCCCATTGGCGTCTCTGGCGGGGGCGGGAGCGGCGGCGGCAGCGGGGGTGGGGGCATCGGTAGACGCGGCAGCGACGAGAGAGCGCACAGAGAGCGCGGCGACCGCAATGGCGTTGTCGAGCACGGCGGCCCGCCGAGCAGGGAGGCCCATTATTACAGGGACGAGCAGAACGTCGAGGGGGAGACGCAGCCGGTACCCCCGGTTCCTCCGCCGGTCAAATACGTCGAGGCGCCCCTGCCCGCGGTCAATCCCTGGACGAAAAACAGGACAGCGACCGTGACAGCGACAGCGACAGCGATCGCGATCGCGACCGCGACCGCGACCGCGACTGCGACCTCGACGCCGACGTTGACGTCGACGTCGCGACCCGCCCGCGATCCTCCCAAGACGTCGCCGCAGCAGACGCTCCCGCAGCACGTCGTTCCCGCGGCGGCGACATCCACGTGCCTCGACAGACAGAGCGACAGAGAGCGGAGAGTTTTACAGCCGCAGCAGCGTCGAGACACGATCGGTGAGTCGCGAATTGTTCCTTGCTTAATGTCCAATTTAATTATAATAATAATACATTTTTCACGTACATACTTGGACAATTTTCTCTTATACTTTTCGTCTTGTAAGAAAAGTTGTTTCTTCTTTTCGAAGAGCGAAAGAATAAACAAACTTTGACAAAATGAGTGGAGAAAATGGGTTGCTTTTATATTCTTTAGTTCACTAAATAAAGAAATCTTTTAATAAATTTTTTATAATTTATTTATTTATTTTTGAAAAAGAGACCTGTTTAGATTTTTGCCTTCTCGAAAAATGCTTGAAATATTCTCTCGAACAATTCTTCGATCCTTCAATTCTTTTGAGTCTGTTATAAAAATACAAGGTACTAAGAGTTTCTATCGTAAAGTTCTTTTGAAGAAAAAAGACTTCAGGAAGGAGAAAAATTAATTATATCTTTTTAGAAAGAAAATAAATAATGTTTACGATATATTTTTCTAAAAATTCATTGCCTTATCTGTACTGTTTCCAAGGAATCAAATGTTTTTCTTTCTTTCCTTTTTAATCATTACAAGAAATTCCATTGCTTTTTATCATCGTGATCCTCCCAATAATATAGGATCTCAATATTACAGGATAATATGTAATAAAATGTTTATTTCCGTACTTGACTTATCCAGTCTCTATATGTATTCTTGGCTTAATTAGATGTATATTGTATGTAAATCTAAAATATCTATGGCATATAATATCTAATTATCCAAAATTATATACATAGCTACTCCAAACTGATGACAGCACAAGTATTGCACTTATCTATTATCCGAAATTATTAATAAAACGATGTGAAATTAATAAAGCAATTGAATTCAATATTCAATATTTGAGACGATGATCGTTAACACGATAGGAAAAGTTAGCCCGAGGTTGTATTCTTTATGATAATTCTTTGAAACGGTTTGAATTCCTTTCAGGTAGAATTTTTCCATGCGAAACAATATGGTTCTTTCGGGAGAATTTTACGTTTTCCATTTGTGCACTCTTGCCATTATATTCTTATTATTAGTATAGATTTCTTTACATCTGTAAAAATAAAGGTTGACCGTTACAAACTCTTGTGAATACATCTTATCCTAAGTCATTCGTAAAAGGTTCGATTTGTTACGACTATAGATTTAAGTTTTCTTTCACATTTTCGAAAAATATGGTGCTCTTTCAACGGTTGACGGATGAATTTTGAATTTTAATTGTATAAATTTTATTTGAATTACTTGAAAAACTAAAATTTAATTTTTTAAGTTATTAATTTCTTAATTTCTTAATTTATTAATTTTACTGACATTTATGACATTTACTGACATTTAAGACATTTATGTTTAAATATTTTGCTTTCATTGAAGCTTTCATTAAAGTCGCATCGTATGCAGAAATATTAATTACGTTATTGACAAGTAAAACTTTTTTACACGTGGTCATATATTTCATTTCGATTAAAGCAGTTTCTTATGTATTTCTCCAAACTTTCCGATAGCTATTGCGAGACTGTTTTCGATAACGATTACATAATTATTAATTTATTATATATACATGTGCGTGAAAATATCTCATTTTATTAACATGCTTCGTGCTTGAATAGTTTCATTGAAATTTGAGAAGCGGTGGCGAAATATCCAAGATTTCAGGGAATATTGTCTATAAATAGATATTATATATTACACGTAAATTTCTCTTCTCTTTCCTTTGTTTCGTGTTTTTAATTTATAAAAATTTCAAATTAAATATTATTTTTTCTCCAATAACGTTCAAATTTTTAGCATTACATATCTCTTGATAATTAATCTTTAAAAATTTCTTAACAAACTCCATATTAAATTCGAGAGAAAGTACAATTGTCTATTTGCATCTGACTCAATTATTGTTAAAAATGTTTTTTACTGTTTTTAATCGTACGAATATAAAAAAAAATACCGATGCAAGTCTACATACAATGTTTAAAATGAAAGCTATTTTAAATTACTAACATTCCGATGACAGATAAAGTTAAAGATAATATTTTAATCTATTTCCTATTTATTATCACATATTTAGAGAGGTGTGTATGAATACTTAAAAATGTGTCATAAGAGATTATGAGGCAAACTCCACGGGAGAGCTGTATCGGGTGATGTATATATTACGAAATGCGAGGCGTGAAAATAGAAACGCGCGACTGAGCGAGCGTTGAAAAATCGAGGAAAGAAATCTAGATAAAATATACAATTGTCATATCATTTTCACATACTATTAGACATCTTTTTATGGAATACTAATATCTTTATATTTGGGGAAAAATTTTATACCCTCAATTTGCCTATCTCAAAATCTCTCTCATACGATATAATATATACATAGTATATAAATTTCTGTTTCGTATTATTTATTAATTAATGTAATAAAAAATTTTTAAATAAAATTTTGTTATAATATAATAAATATCTTTAGTCGCCATCATTTAAATGTTTAATAATTATTCAAAGTTAATTTGAATATTGAATAATTTTGGATACTAGAATATTTTAAATTCATGACACATGCTTGACACATGATTGGATATTTGATAATCATGATAATATAAACGGTATGCGTCTGACTGTGTGATAGTCTTATCTTCACATTACCAATATGTCTCAGATATACGTGGCATCAAGATGTCCAATGTCTTATAAGTTTGCGGAACAAAATGAGCAGAACCAATAATAATTATATTTTTATTTGTTGCTCTAAGTTTTTTTAGAAATAATATTCCTAAAGGAAGATTAAGTTAGTGAAACAATAGCAATAAAATTATGCATAACAATAATATAAAAATTTGTTGCTCTCGAAATATTCAATTTGTTGTTTGCAAAATAAATTTAAACAATAGCGAAAAATCCTTTACAGCGTGCAAATTCGAAACTTGAATCGAGAGTAATAAATTCAAACAATATCTCAATAGCAAATTTAAACGAGCAACAAATTTTTTTCTTTGATAACTTTTTAGCAACAAATAAAAATATTAATTATAATTGGTTCTGCTTATTTTGATTCGCTAACTTGTGGTAGATATCCATGTTGGCATAGATTGATTGGCGTGTTATCTTTGTCTATTTATTTATGTATCGAAAAATTCGATTTACTTTTCGTGGAACAAATCGACAAAATGTTTTTCATGAGGAATTATTTGCAATTTGGTAAAATTTTTTTTCCCTAATATTTTTAATTTGATAACTCTTTCTAGTTTGATAACATGATGAGAAAAAGATTATTTTTAAACGAACGGGTTTATTTTTTATACAAAAAATTTCCTATAAAATTGCGATTTGAAGATATTTGATTTTCTCATCAATTAATTTCGATATTAATAAATTCAATATCGGTAAGAAGAGAAAAGAGAAAAATCATCTCTTTTAAAAGAATATTTTGTGACGAGACATCCTACTCTAGTTTTTTTATAAAATTTTATATAATTTTCGATATATATAATATACATTTATCTACGCGAAACTACTAACGCGCAACAAATTGTCCGGTCAGCATTGTTATTGAAAAAGTAATGGCGTTGCATTTTTTTCCAATTTGATACTTACGTCTCGTGTCGTTTTATCAGCTTGTTGCACGCGCGATTTCCAGCGTGAAATTCATTAAACTTGCGGGCGGGATCATTGTAATCGATTCATTTATTATAATCACATAGGACGAACATGGGAGAATGTTACGAGGGCAACGACATTGACATTCTTTCAACTCGTACTTCTCGTAATAGTAAGTTGCGACACACAATGCAGTTATTAGAGAGGTGTCCGTATATGATGCATCTTATTTAATAGTCTGCGTGTGTTTATACGTTCACTCTCATTGGAAAGATCGAATTGGTTTCTATGACTAGAAACTTTAAACAGTTTGCATTTTTATTCACTTATTTTTTCAGTGTTTTTTATAAATTTTTTTCATACAAAATAAAGTCTATATTTTTATAATCCTGCTAACGCGGATACGCTCGATTAAATTCTGCATAAATGTGCACAAAAATATAAATATGCTACGTTGTCTAAAATTATTTAGGTAGCACTTATATTTCTTACTCAGCATGTCAAATCCGTCTATTGATTTGTGTTTAGTGTTGCTTTTCTTAATCTTACATGTATCTAATATGAAAATTACGACGAAATTTATGAAATATGATTTTAGTCGCATTCACCGATAAATATATAACGAGAATAAAAGGCCTTGGTCTTACTGCAATTGACCAATAGCTCCGCGCTCGATCCACATTAAAATATGTCGCAGAAAGTGAGAGTCGCGAGAATGGAAACCTGTTCCGGGACGGTCGAATAAGAGCTAGAACGGTTCGGCAAATCTTTCGATCGATGTGCCCGGGTTTCGAGTTGGTAGGAAATAGTGTTTCCCAATTTAATTTCAACACCGAAATCTTTGTATACACGTCGACAAATATTCCACTCTCATACATCTTTCGTTTAGAATTAAAAAGATTCAACTAGAGTAATAAAGAAATAACAGAGATTTTATATATATTATATATTTTACCTAAATTTGCTCTTTCGAGACATCGATTTTTTATCTGCAAGAAAAAAAATTATTTGAAAAATATACTAAAAGAATGATACACGCTACTTATTTTGGTTTTAATACGTCGTTTAATATGAATAAATTACAATCGAATGACGATGAAATTTTTGTAGAAATATTGAGAAAAAAATGTATAATTCTTTCGTGTATCATTTTTCGATCTTTTAATTTTTACACATGATATACGCCACATATTTTCTTGCGCTTAGTCGTTCCAATATTAGTCGAAAATATTTACGTTCTCGACTATTGCGAGCAGAGCCCCATCGTCGTTCGTCGTAATCGTTGATTCGTTTCTTAAACCAACCTGCTCTCAGTAGCTTGTCGACACGACTTCAGCATCGATCGCGGTACATTGTGCTTTGTCGCGCTTTGATTATTACGAGATGCACAATCGTGTTCAAAGTATTTGCAAATTTGGATTTCGACGAAATTGGAGTAACGTGACGATTACATCATTTCGTTACATTTGGCTTCATCATAATAAAGAATCTCTAATCGTTTAATTGCATATTCAACACTTTTAATTATAATTACATTATATACATAGTGAAAGTTAAAATTTGTGTAACAGATTTATTTATATCGGATTTTGATATCTGCATAGAATCTATTATCGATTCGCAGTCTGCAGCTGCGACTGCATTCTATGCATCTCAAAGCGTATGGAGTTTTTTTCTGCATGTATAATGCGAGTTCTGAAATAATATTTTTAGTGCTGATGCAATTAAAATCACGATTTAATTCAACTGCAATTTTATGTGCGAAACGAATCGGATTATTGAATCTATCATGAGGACAAAAAGATGAAGATAAATCAAAGTAAAAACGATGCTTTTAAATATAAATCGGCACTCATCTTTCTCATTTATACACAAAGTTCAAAACAGCAATGATATTAAGAATTAAGTTGATAGCGACCATCCGATTAGATTCGATTAAAAAATTTAAACTATTATTTTCATTTAATTAATATATTAATTTATTCGTATATATATTTTAATTAGATACGTTTTTCTATTGCTTTTAAATATTAGTCGAAACATTTTTACTTATTACGTCTGTATATGAAAATATTTATCTCCGACTGGACTAAATCATTAAAGTTTATGAATACATTTTTCAACTTTTATGGCTTATAAAAATCTTACCTGTTTCGATAATCTTATATATTTCCGGTCACGTTAAGATCATATACATTAGAGGTAAGAGGCTTATGTGAAGTTATATCTCGTGATATTTATATACATTTATCGTGCACATTTTCTGATTCAATAGTACAAACATAATTTCTGAGAAAGAAATATTGACACAATGTATCATACATAGCGCTTCAAACATATATATATATATATATATATATATATATATATATATATACAATCATAAATATATCAAAAATAAAATATATCAGAATGAAGAAATAATAAATTATTAATGCATTTATTAAAGAATTTTATTTTGCGTACATTTTAAAACAAAATTTGTAAATCACCACATTTAGATCGTTGTTTATCGTTTTAGACGTTCACGATCATCAATAATTGTATGTTAGCGGCAATTTGCCGTGATTACATTCTGACTTCATTCGTTCTCCGAAATTGTTCGAGAGGAAGAAGGAGCATCAAGATATTAAGTAATTTCATTCAAACATTTTCAAAGAAATCACGTAATCACATTTCACTTGGTCTTTTTCGATACTCTTTGCTTTTTGATAAAATTGAGGAGACAAACTCTTTTTTTTTATGTATAAATGTTTTATTGATTAGTGAAAAATTTGATAATAAAAGTATTCTTGATTGACAATGATAAAACTCGCACAATGTGTATAATTATATATTATATAAATTATAGAAAAACTATAAAAAAAATCTATAAATCGATGTCTTTTCTGATAATGTCTGATTCTTTTCTTTTTTAAACAAAAAATAATTAACAGGATAAAATAAAAAATATGTACGAAACTCTATAATATGTATAAGAATTTGTGTTTAATTACACATGACAATGTTCGTGGGATGATTGTTGTAACTTATTCAAATTTTATATTCTTCTGGAACGTATTGAATTTAGAATATTCGAATTTAGAGAGTGTGCTTTTTGTTTCCCGTATAATTTTATTTTTGTCTATTGTTAGAAGCGTTCCAGTTTGCTCATCGTCATGAGCCACGAATTCTATGTTTCTAGGTTTCTTTCGTCACAGTATTCGTGGGCAATTTCTTACACGACAGTTTCAATAAGAATTTGCTGACTACTTCGTTGTAGAATCTCTCTATAGATTATATATATATATATATTCTGATGCACATATACAACACATTAGTAGATATTTACGAGAAATTATAGAGACTGTGAACAGCAAAATATTGATTATGATTGCACAATTATTCATCAGAATATATATATGTATTCTATAAGTTCTCGTAAATATCTACTAATGTGTTTGTGTATCTGAATTAAACATAACAAGTGAATATAAGAGTTACGCATTTTTTAATTAAATCTTTCTATCTATGATTCATCGGATCAGATGAGTCTCGTCCGACAGATGCGAGTATCAATATCTAATTTTAACGATGTCACGCGAAGATCGAAAGCGCGTTGACATAGTATTGTTGATTTGTAGGCACATCGACTGTAAAAGTTTATGAGTAGATAAGAAAGTGCAAGACGAAATAAATAAAATGATGTCTAATCATATTTTTTGATGGATACGTTTAAATCATTACATATTATATTAACATACGAAATGTAGTATTATTGGTGAATATTTTTAAATAATTTATAATATTCTCATACATCATATTTTTTTTACTTTATAATGATTTTGTATCACATTTTGATTATGCTGAAGAGTTGGATACATTATTCTTTAGAAACTTGAAACTCTCTTTAAATGTTCCGACCGTTGCATGATAATTGCAAGAATGATAAAAATAATTTCTTATAGAATAAAAAAGGAAGATGTTGATAATTAATCCATTCTAATCCAACATAATAAACAAAAAATACATTTTGACATTAGATTTTTCTCTTTGACTATATTATACTCCATTTTTCTTCTCCGATTTTATATCGGATGTTACAGATAAAAATATTTAAGAAACACGCGTTTGTGCGATAAAGATAATCAAGGTCACGCGGTTTGAAACGGGTTATAAAGAGGCTGATATGGATATAATTACTAGCAGACAGTTTATGTGAATATTACAATATATCGCGCAATTCTGAGAACTTTTATCATCACAAGTGTTTCTTTAGATTATGAAATCATTAGATGTTATAATTATTTTTGTACATATATCTTTTACATCTTTATTGTGCTTAATAGGTTTTTACCTTTAAAAAAAACTTTAATCTTTGAAAGTATGTTACACATATTGAGAATTTACTCTTACAGACTTTATTAAGAATTTATTATATATCCTCTTAATATCCTCTGTATTTTTCTCACATCTTTATATATTTGCAATGATACAATTACTTCGTATATTGTACAATTTTTTATGCATAGAATAAGCTTTACATGTAAATGTGTTTTTTTTCTGTGTAGAAAATGGTGTCGAAGAGAGTGCTCAGCCCACAATTATCAGAGCTTCTAGAGATAGAAGAAGATTTAATCAAAACGTATGTAATATTTTTGCCTTCATCTGTGCGCAAATATGTATATATTTAGCTTAAAAGATAATAAATTTTATAGCTCACGACTATATAATAAGTTTAAAAAGTAATTTTTTATTTCTTTGTGAGTATATTAAGTTAGATATCATTTATAGTGTGTAAAATAAATATGTATAATATTTTTGTGTAAAAATAAAAAAAAATAAATGATAAAAATAAATGGATATTTACATTAGTAATTTGCAAAATTTACAATAATTTACAATCAATAATTTAAATACAATACCATAAAAGATATTGAATGTTAATTTTAATCAAAAGAAAACTTATATATATATTATTGATAAAAAATATATTTGCGTATATATATTTTTCTCTTATTTAAAATTATGTAAAAATTTTGCACGAGATATTTATTTACTTGTGTCACTAGTATTATACCATGATAATTTTATAATATTAATAATATAACATTTTATGCAATAGGCAAGTGATTTTACAAACATTGGAGACTGGCCAACCTTAGGTACACAAGAGGTACGTATCATCATTGATTTCTCATTTTTAATTATACATATGTAAATATAACTAAAATTTTCCAGTAGAGAGTTGCTGTTTTAATAATAATCAGTAGAACAATATATTTACATTTAATTTATTCAAACTATTTTAAACAATTCTTATTATTATGATTTATAATAGGATATATGCAAAACCTAGAGCTTGCATGATTTATTAATAAATCTGTGAGTGTAGATTTTTTGCTAGAGAAATGAAATGTTATGTCATCTCAGACGAGAAATTTTCTTACGTCCGAGAAATGTTCAGCATTTCTACACTTCTTTAAGTGTTCTCTTTTCCTTTAATTTACAATTGCAAGATATTTTTTAATAAAAGTTTATACAATAATTTTTCATATGTGATTTAGAGGAAAGCAACCGTGTCTCCTTCGAAGCAAAATGGTGTAATCAATGACGAATCAAGTACTATTAAAGCGGATAACACTATAGAAAGTAGAGTCAAGGAGAATAAAGAACAGAATCATTGTCAAGATGATAGCGATGAACATACAGATAATGGAGAAAAGAAAAAGAAAGGTTTGTAAAGATCGTTTAAAAAGATCGGTATGTGTACTTTTTGTATTTATTTTGATAAAATAACAATTTAACAAATTTCTTATAAATATTTATAAAAAATGTTTAATGTATATGTATGTATGTTTATTATAAATGTTTTCATCAAAATGATTGCTCCAATTTAAAGTCTAAACAAAAAATATTATTTCTGATATTCAGCGCCCATTTTATTCTGATACCATGTTTTTGTACAGCGAATAAACAAAAATGGGTTCCATTAGAGATAGATCTAGTACAAAACCGTGGGACTATGCGATCGCCAAGATTTCAGAATCACAGAGAAAGAAATGGCGAAGGTAAGAAATTATTTTCTTTACATAATAATATATTGATCATTACATTGCGTAATTGTTAAGTAATAAAGACAATCTATGAATGTTATAAGAAAAATAATTTATGAATGAATAATATTCGTAATGTAATAAAAATAGCAAATGATGGCGAGTCTTGGCGCGAAAGAGATTACGATAGATCAGGGTATAATCATCGAGGACGCGGTGGAAGAAGTTATAGAGGTAGAGGACGGGGCGGGCGTGGCCGTGCTGGTTTTAGACACCGACACGATCACGAATATACAAATTATGCTGCAGCAGACTATATACAGGTAAATATTCGCTGATATTAAAACTTTAATTATTATAATAAATTATCATCCGTATAATAATAATGATGTTACAATACAAGTGGGAATCTATCTGACAATACTCTGATTATAAATGACAGTAGAACTGAAAATTTTCAAAATTTGTGTATATTTATATTACTTTTTTATAAGGTATTATATCCTTTTCTTTTCTCTTGCAGACACACAGATACGAACATGCAGATAGTGGATATATGATACCTTATATGGGGACTTGCTATTTTAATAATGCAAATTATGTGGATATGTCTACACTAAAAGAATGTATACGACAACAAATGTAATTTCTTTGTTTTTTTTTTTTTACGCATTGATACAATTTATGTGTAATTTTTCGTAATAATCTCATATTTTATTATAGAGAATATTATTTCTGTGAAGAAAATCTTGTAAAAGACTTCTTTCTTCGTCGTAAAATGAATGCTCAAGGATTTTTGCCTCTCACTTTGATTGCATCTTTTCAACGTGTACAAAATTTAACAATGGATATAGATTTAGTGATAAACGCAGTTATGGAGTCTGATAAATTGGAGGTGTTAGAATTTGAGGATGGATACAAGGTATTACAAATCACGTATTTCAAATTAATGAAATAACATATATTTAATAAAATTGAATATATATATGGCACATATTTAAAAAATTCCAACATACGAATGTAAGTTGGATACAAAATTTGTGCTAGAATAAATAGAAGAGGATTCGCTAACACCATTAGAACTTTTGTCAAGTTCAATGAATGGGGTTTGACAGTAGACCTCTTTACATATATTTACAATTATTCAAATGTATATTTCCACGCATAATAAAGCATTTTTTGAATAATTTAAATTGTTACTTTTCAGATTAGAACAACATTAGATCCTTTAAAATGGCCCATCTCAGATATAGCCAGCAATGTGGTCATCTCAAATCATTCGCCACAATCGATCTCATCTCAAAACGAAGTAATACATCCTACGTCTAAAACTGAATTTTGTCCTGCTGCAAAACCTTTACTCGCGATACCTATTCCCGCAGCTCCTCGTGTTTTTGCATCCTACTATTCCGTCCCGATGGCAAACGAGGTTTTAAATCCTGATGTACCAGAATTTATACCAATGGACTCGACAGAAAGGACTAATGGATTTACAGATGAAAGCAACGAAACTGCTACAAATGAAAGCAATGAAACACAGAACGAAATTCAATTTGAAACGATAAAAGAAGAAATTGATAAATTGACAAATAGTTTAACAATGCCTCTCGTTTCTCCTAATAGTAATTCTCCTATCAAGATAGACGATACATTACCAATCACGGCAGGTTCTTCCACTTCAGACTTGTTGGAAGAACGAATCAACAGAGAATCAGATACGAGTGATAATGCTTGGAAAGAAGTAATTATCTTCATTGTATTTATTATATATTTATTATATATTTATTATATTTTGAACTATATTTAAAAAATTTATAACTTAAAAGGCGCGTGAAAATTATATAGAAAAAAATTATTCATAGGTGAGAAGAAGAGTTAAACAACCACACAAAGACAGATCTGAAGAGAAAGAAAAGCTTGAGAATACCAAGAGCAAAACACGAGAAGAATTAAATTTTCAATTTGACGAGGAACTCGATTCGCCGCCTCCGACTGGTCGACATAACGCTTTCACCGAATGGTCAGTTAATAAAAATTAGCATTACAAATATATAATATTTTCAATATATGAGCCTTTTGAATATTGTCAAGAAAGAGATTATATTCATATCTGAGAAGATATTAATACTTCTTTCTTCGAATCTTAGAAAAAAATTAAATTTCATTAATTTGTACATTATGATAAAATCTCAAAGTTATGAATTTGCAAAATTTAGAAAAGTATAAGAAATATCTTCTAATTCTCTCCAAGTTATTTATATTTTTATTATTGTATTGTAAAAGGGGAAAATTTAAAGAGATTACTTAAAATTTAAATTAATAATTATTATTCGTGGATTTTTTTTGTTATACCAACATCTCATATTTATTTCTATACTTTGCATACAGGTACGAAGATGATAAAGATTATCTAGAGGAAGATACAAATAGAAACCAGATAGAAATATTATAACAAACAATAATTAAAAAGACATTATCATCCATAATCCATAATTAAAGACATTATCATCCATAATTTTTTATTTAACATTTTAATATTATTATGGATTTTTTGACTGATATCTTATATATCTACACTTTAGATATAAGTCTAAAGATGATTCTTAACGATAACGACTGTAAACTATTAGAGATATTATTAAGAATTAACAATTATAAGGAAACTATTCAAAACCTTAATTTTTGGATATTTTTCTGTCAACATTGTATGTATTTATATCATTTTCAAATACAGATTCAAAGAATCTGAATTAAATGAAAATATTAATAAAAATAAATATAATATTAATAATTAAAGAGATTATTCAAAATAATATTATTTGTGAATTTTTTTATTGATACCTTATATCTCTAATGCAAATCTAAAGATGAAGATAAATTATCAAATAGAAATATTAATAAAAAAAAAAATTAATAATTAAACAGGCTATTCAAAATCTTTCAATATTATTTGTAGATTTTTCCCCTTTGATCCCAAGATTTTTTACCTTATGTACTTATATCTATTTATAATGCATATATATGTATGTATTTATATCACTTTGGATATAGGTCTGATGATGATGAGGATTACGAACTATCAGATAGAGATATTAATAAAATTCTTATCTTTACGCAAACCCATCCTCCATCATCTAGAATCCCAAAGCATGAAGGTTACGATAGAACAGGAGATTGGATTACAAGAGTGAAAATGACTCAAGAATTAGAACAACTTATTAACGACGGATTATATTACTATGAAGATGAATTGTGGAGACAAAATAATCAAAGGGTATGATTATAATATTATTTTCTTTCTCCCAATTTAAAGTTCAACAAGAAACAAACGAATCTAGAATATTATCAAGTTGATGTTAACACACAGTATGGCTCATCTTCATCCATTGGAAGTTACAAGACAATTAATATGATTAGTCAAGAAGATTTTGAAAAAATGGCACCCAAAGTTCCTAGAAAAGCGAATCCGGAAGTTCCACCGCCACCTCCTTCTTGTATAGAAGATTTAGAAATATCACAATCAGCTTTATTGTTACAGGTATTTCAAATTTTGTAAATAAACAAAAGAATTCACCTCTCTGTAATAAATATTGTAAAATTATATTGTTCTCGTCTGATAGCTCCCAAATACAAGTCTGGAGAAGAAAGAGTATAGGCCGGATAAGAGTCGGAGAGAGAGTTGGAATGAGAAATCACAAACGAGAGAAGGACGAAGGGCTGCGTCTCGTTTCTTCGCCGTTGTAAAAGAACCGTCTATTGATCCGACAACACCGCGAAAGCGAAAAACTCGTCATAGCAATAATCCTCCAGTGGAACATCATGTTGGCTGGATTATGGATGTTCGAGAGCATCATCCTCGAACACATTCTGTAGGGTATGTATAATATATTTTGTCTATCGAAGAAAGAGTCTACAATTTAAATTAAACTATGAAATTAGTACACTTTTTATGAATCTTTAAAATGAACAAATATTAATGTACAGGAAATGATGGAACATAAATTAATAGATCAAAAATTTCTCAAAAAAATAATTGTATTATTGTTAATTTCCAATGGAAGTACATATAGCTTACAAATTAAAAATATAGTTCATAAAAAATAAATATATAGACATCATTGTAAGTATCTCTAATTACAATGTTTCTGTTTTTAATTTTTGTTCCCATTAATTGATATTAATTTACATTAGTTTTCTCATTGATATTTTTAATTTTGTTTAAATGAAAAATGTGTGGGTATGTTTGTAACATGATGAATCTTCTATCTTTATGTCTTCTTTTCCCGACTGAAGAAATCTTATCTTGTAGAAAGATTTATATCTGAATAAGAATAATCAATAGAATGAAAATCCGATTTTACTTTGCATATATAAATATGTTTTTCAATTTATTATTTCAGGAGTAGCGCAGGCACAAGTCCTAATGAAGGCTATCTTGCAAGTAGTTATGGAAGTGTTCCCACTATTAGCGAGCATCCGAGTCATGCTTTGTTGAAAGATAACGGATTTACTCAACAAGCGTATCACAAATATCGTTCACGCTGCTTAAAAGGTATCATTAGCATTATAAAATTTTTTTCAAATTACTAATTTGAATAATTGTATGTAAAATGATGAATCTTTTTTGTCTTCTTTTCCCGACTGAGAAAAATATACGTATGCGGAAATGCTTTTATCTGATTGTCATTTAAATAAATATTATGTTAATATTTAATTAAACCTTTTATTCTCATGTACATTTTTTTTCAGAGCGCAAGCGATTAGGTATTGGAAAATCACAAGAAATGAACACTCTCTTTCGTTTTTGGTCATTTTTCTTGCGAGAAAATTTTAATCGTACTATGTACGAAGAATTTAGAACCATAGCCAAAGAGGATGCTTGTGAAGAATACCGATACGGAATAGAATGTCTTTTCAGATTTTATAGTTATGGCTTGGAGAAGAAGTTTAGGCATGTACTGTATAAAGATTTCGAAATAGAAACGATATACGATTATGAAAGTGGTAAGTCACAATTTTATTTAAAATTTTATATTTATATCTATATTAGCACAAAATAGGTTGTTTAGCTATGAGATTATATGATAGTTAAACGGTAAATTTGTGCAAAAGTAAATGAAGATGTTTAAGTAAATAAAATTCTGCTAGGACATTCTTGTCCTATGAGTGGAGTTTGATATTAACAACGCTACAATTTTTATTCAAGAAGATAACTTTACTATTTGTCAAGAAATATATATTTATACATATATATTCTGATATAAAACTGTTACAATAATTATTAATATTTGCAAATATTAATATTAACAAATTAAATGATTATTTAACAGGACAATTATATGGATTGGAAAAATTCTGGGCATTTTTGAAGTATTATAAAAATTCTGATCAGCTTCGTGTAGATCCTAAATTAAAAGAATATTTGTCAAAATTCCAGAGTATTGAAGATTTTAAAGTAGTGAAAGTGAGTATTACGCAGACAAAACATTCCTATTTACTTTACTCGTGTACTAATTAATTTAATAGTAAGTTTATAATTTTTCTTATAACATATGTGTGTGTATGTCTCTTATAGCCCCGACTACACGAAATGCTCCAAGCTGCAAGATTACGTCACAGAAGTGTTTCCGAAAGCGCTAGAGAAGATTCTCTGGCAAGCGCGCTATTAGACGATTGTAGTAGCACCATCACACTGCCAAATGAAACGAAATCTGATAATTACTTGAAATCATGTTTAGACCTTACAAATTCATCACAATTTCGAAATAGAGCCGGCTCCTATGGCTCTAGTCATCTCCGACGACGAAATAATTCTGTACCGTCGAGCGACCAGCGAGATCTCAATAAGCAGCAGCCTCAAAGTAGACAAAATTCTGGTTCCTTCACGAAGCCTCACGAGGCGAGCAAATCGTAAGTCACTGCCAAAGAACGAATTTAAACCTTCAGTTCTAAAACAACTACGAATTGAAAAAAAGTCCGTCACAATTATGGCGGAAAACTTATCTGTCTTTCAAAAGTGAAGAGTCATTATACTCCGTCTGAGAGACAATTACCGATATATCTGCACAGGCGGTGCGACACATATTGTGCAAATGTGAAAATATCTTCCGTACAAAACGATAGCCATGCGTCGTCATCTCGTTATATTTCACACGTATTGTTAGACGCAAGAAATAAAAGTTATGTATAGTTATTATTATCTTGCGATTCTGACAAATCGATTGGATATTGTACTAATAACTGCTCATCGCGTTTGCTTGGCCATCGTTTTTTCGTTTCTAATAAATGTAAATATAAAGAGAACAAGAAATGAATAAAACTCGTGCATAATTTTAATAAGCGGACTATATATAAGTGATTCTCTTAACTACGAATGGCACGTTGAATAATGTAATATACACTTCCGTTCGAGAAATATTTGGTCTTTTGGAATTTTCCTGTCCTTCCTTCGTCTTCCGAATAAAACTTTTCATTACGAGAGAGAGCGTAATGTAAAATGTGTTTTGTTTTCAATGTCCCGTTTCATAAAGAATTGGACTTTGCTTATTTAAAATTGTTAAATTAAATTGTTTCAAAATTTTTTGAGAGATATTTAAATGATAACAAATTATGTGTGAAACATAATAGTTTTTAGCTTTTGTTTCTTTAATTGTGATTAATGTGTTCTGATACTGTACAACTGCAGGCAATATGAATTTATTTTTGCAACAAATTTACTCTGAATTAATTATACTTAATTTTAAAATGAAAAGAACGGGCTCATCAATTATCATTACATTTTACTATTTTTACTATCTCTGTGTGTATTTTCATGTTACTTTTATGAATACATAATAATAATGAAAGTTCACAACTTGTTTTCAAACAGCAACTATCGAAAGTCTCTGTTCGAAAACGATCTCGCGAAAACGAAGGGAAAACATAACAATCATACTATGTTGTTTGATTCGTGAGCAAATGTCAATCACCAGCACGAATTGTCAGCTTAATCAATATTATCTCGTTTGGTTTCAATTACATATGTGCAACAAAACTTTATGCACAAAAGTGAGAAAGATTTAAATATTTTCAAGAAAAAGAAAAAGCTATCGCTATTGTTATAATTTTCGATCTATTTATCAGTCGCAACATAGTAAGAACTGTTCAAGAGGAGGAAAAAGTCAAATAGCCGCGAAAAAAATACATGTTTAATATATTGTACATATCCTTGTAACTCGATTTATAGTAATTTAGATTTATCTATAGTTTTTAAGCAAGTGACGTAATAATAGAAGATTTGATACTTTAAGTTTAACATATTTTAACTATGTATGATCGGCTTATATAAAGGGTTGTTCTTCGTGGCGTGCTTTAAAAATCATTAAATATATGAAAAAAATATACACACACACATATATATATATATATATATATATATATATATATATATGTCCAATTCGTGAGGGACCAAACGAAAAGTGATGATAGATTAGGTCAAACTAAGAAGAATAGTCCTCTATCATTTTGCAAAATTCGCAATAATTATTAAGTAATAAGCAAAAATGTACATATATATACATACATGCATACATATGTATGATGATAGATTGGGTCAAACTAAGAAGAATACTCTACCATTTTGTAAAATTTACAATAATTATTAAGTAATAAGCAAAAAGCGGTCTACTGCTTCTCATGCACCGGGACATTTTTGCTTATTACTTAATAATTATTGCGAATTTTGCAAAATAGTGGAGGACTATTCTTCTTAGTTTGACCCAATCTATCATCATATGTATGTATGCATGTATGTATATGTATGTACATTTTTGCTTATTACTTAATAATTATTGCGATTTTTGCAAAATGGTAGAGGACTATTCTTCTTCGTTTGATCCAATCTATCATTACTTTTCGTTTGGTCCCTCACGAATCGGACACCTTGTATGTATGTATATATATATATATATATATATATATATATATATATATGAAACATAAATTCTCGAAAGAGAAACACGTTAACGTTGAAAAAATTCATAATAAAATGCTGGACTCTGATTTTTCTTATTAGAAATATATTGTTGTTTTGTGTCTCATAAATGCTCACGTATCAACGTTGTTTTCTTTGCAGAAAAAAAAAAAGAAATTAAAATATAACATAATAACGTACATAATTTTTATTCGCGGTTGATATTAACTTAGAGCTACGCCACGAGATCGTCCAAATGTAAAAAAATAAAAATTATATATATAAAATTATATATATAATATACATACAATATATGTGTGTATATATATATATATATATACACACATATATATATACAAATTCTTACATTGTTACTTATATATTGCTAATAAATCTTAATTTTACATCTTAAGGCTTATGCTATAAAAAGGGTATTGGTTTCTGGCTTTAACATTTAAGAAAAATGTATAATAAAACAATGTATAATCTTTATATGACATATTTTATTGGAATAAAATATTTCATATAAAAATTGTGTGCTAGGGAAATATTGCGAAAGATGTGATTATGTTTACATATGTAATATGAAAACATAAAATGTTATACACATATATATATATATATATATATACATATATATATATATATATATATAAGCTATATATATATATAAGCATATATATATATAAGCATATTTTTCATCATCCATGTTCGTAGTACCGCTATTTCTATGCCCAGTGAAATATTACAATTCATACAGTCGACTTTACTAATTTGTCTCATTCCATAGCAGTCTTACAACTTGTTATATATATATATATATGAATCACAAGATTATATCAAATGTTTATAAAATTATTTTAATGTAAAGTCTAGTCGTCGCTTCGAGACCGCAAATATTAGCTCGATATCTCCCGAAAAACAATAATAGTAAAACGAAAAAAAATGATGAACGATGCCACATTTCGATGGCTTGTCAGCGAGAATCGACCGGTTAATGAATTGATGAACTCGTTCATTTAAGAATTTTAGAGATCTGCAGCCGCGCCTAGAGATCGCTTTGCTGATATCGATCATGCACATGTATCCAAAAGCTCGGGCCGAATACCGAGTAGACTAGTTGGAAAACGCGGATTTCATTTGCGTACAATAGTGCCTTTTCGAGAAGAATCTTCCGGATTGTTATACAAAAATCGCGCTCTTATATGCACTTGCAGACGAGTATGCACAATTGACGAAAATAAAAGCGCTGCGAATTTTAAGTAAAATACATTTAAAAATTGCTAGAGAAAAAGAACTCGTTCATAGCAGCTGCTAGATAAATCAGGGCCGTTTAAAAAGCAAAGTGCGAGACCGATAATAAAGATAAATAAATCAAGTTCAAGCCTTTCATTAAAGATATTGCATATTTTTTCAATGTTTGATATTGATTCGCGTGGGCCGGTAGAACGTTTCTTGCATGGATTGTCATCTAAAAACGAGAAAAAAAAACGCCCGATCAGTCTACTGGCTCCATAGAATAATAAATGCGTCGACCTACATGTAAATATGCAAAAAAATATATTTATATATAGATATACACATACGCTCACACATATATCCATGTAATAAATTACAAACGAATATTGTGGCTTAGAAAATTGGGGGAAGAAAGGAGAGAGAGAGAGAGAGCATAATTCGCAATCAATATCTAGAAGGGCTATAGTGAATGCAAATGAATGATAATGTATAATGAGGCGATGAAATGTGTGCGAGTCTTGTACATGTAGTCAACTGTAACGTTTGTGAATACGTAAAATAAAAAACCAAAAAAACCGATCATTGGCATCTTTTTTCTAAAAAGATACATTTTGAAAAATCCAATATTGCATATCGATACAATTATAATTTATAATGACTTAATTCTACACTAAATAAATATTATTTTTTCCCATCTATTTTCTTTTTCTCTTTCTCTTTGGGCAATAATATACACTTGTTATGTATCTCCATGTTATTATTTTATACATTATTATCTTTTTTTTATTTATAATAAGAAATAAGTAATTATTTTATAATCTATCGTATACCATATATTGTATATTTTTGAATTTACTCAATATTGGAATTACAATCATGATATCTATTATTGCTTCCAAATAAAAAAGTATATGCATAATATATGTACAAAAATTCTTATGTTATACACTTGTCTCAATATATATCCACATACACATACAAACAAATGTATAAAAATTATCAAGAGTGTAGTGTTATTATAATTTATAAGATTAATTTTTCAAGATTAATTTTTCGACATATATTACAATAATATAATTATATGATTTCGCTTAATTTTTCTCTCTCTCTCTTAGGTGAAATAACAATAACAGTTAAGAGAATATATAAGGGAATCTGTTTCTGAAAACTGAGATTAGAGAAGGAAAAAGAGAGAAATATGTTCTTGTTTTGGTCAGAATCTTCGTCCAATCCGAAGTTCTCGAAGCATCTGATAAAATCAAGAAAATGGCGATAAAAATTTCTGAAAAATTCTTTTAGAAACGTGAAAGTCGCCCGCAAAATAGTTTACGATGATCTCGACACAATCACAGATGATAATAGATTTCTTATATCTAATCTTCATGTTCTGACAACTCTAATTGGATCGAATTTCCTCGAAATGTTGCAAAGGCTGGTCATCACTTGTACTTACTTGTATTCACTATTATTTGTCCGAATGATCTCGAATTCTACGTATTCTGGTTATGCTTGTACCGACTCTCCCGGCAATTCCTGCTCGTCTCTTCCCGCCTGATTCGCCTGATGATAGTCTCGCGCCTCGCGCACGTTGCGATAAATTTACCTAACCTAACTTGTGAAAATGATGTTTTCTCTCTCTCTTTCTTTCTCTCAAGGCAGATTCTCATCGCTCGCGATCCTTTAAGGTCATTCTACAATAGAGTCGTAAAGTCGTAAGTCGTAATAAATTGACCAATCACAGTTGATTATTCTCCTGAACTTCAACTGGGATTGGTCAATTTCTTACGACTTACGACTTTACGACTCTATTGTAGAATAGGCGTAAGAAATTGACCAATCAGAGTCAAGTATGAAGAGAATACTCGACTGTGATTGGTCAATTTCTTAAAACTTAGAGCTTAAATTACCTATTGTAGATCGGGATTTAAGGTCAGCCATGAACTAGAAAAAAATCGACCAATCATAGTCACGCATTATCACAACGTAATGGAAATGTTTAATTGTGATTGGTCAATTTACTTTCGATTTTATGATTATGCTCCCGTTAACTGACAGAGATTTCAAAATAGAGGACTATTTTATTTTTGACAATTTTAGAATAGAGAGGATTATCGATTTTATTGACATCTATGGAGCATTAGTGAAATCTCAAATCATTCACTCGTTCAATTAAAGGCGCAGGAACTATTAGTTATGCCTGTCAATTGTTGCTTATAGATATATAATATTAGATAATATGCGTATATATTCGCGATCATGAATATTATATCTAATCGTGTCATATTCTGCGTAAGTATTTGTGGATATTGTATATGAAACACCGTACAAAAGTTTTTTATACGAATGTAATGATAACGTAAATAATGTTTCAGGTTAAGTCGCTTTCGCTTACGAGAAGCGTATCAATAAGTTGCTTCAGGCAGAAAGACGATTTCCAAGATTTGATTCATCCAGAAGGGCGGGAACCCAACATTCCGCATTACGTGGAACGCGAAGGAGAAAACGCTGATTTAAAGAGAGCACGGTATTATGCTATTTTTATCAGTAGTAAACAAATTAATCTCATTGACAGAAAGTAACAAATTCTTCTTGTCATTATATGTATTATATTACATATTTTATTTGTTATAATTAATTCGATTACATTATTAGAATTATATATATCTTATAAACATCAACATTTTTTTGCAATACGTTTTATTTTCTACTTTAGATTGACATATCAATCTCGTAAACGTGGAATGTTGGAGAATGGTTTGCTTCTTAGTACATTTGCAAAAAAATATTTGAATACATTCAATGACACACAATTAACATTGTACGATCAACTTATAAATTTGCCGACCAATGATTGGGATATTTTTTACTGGGCAACTGGTGTTAAGCCTACTCCACCTGAATTCAATAATGAAGTGATGGATTTGTTGAAAAAACATACTCAGAATAAAGATCGACAAAGTAGGATAATACAACCTGATCTGTAAATAATGTATTACCATAGTAACAATATTAACAGAATGTAATATAGTATATAGTAATATATAATTTCTAGATTAGAATAAATAATAAATTATTGTATGTGTAAAATTATCAGAACAAGAGAAAATTGTTTTCTTTTTCGACCTGAATTACTTTTTCTATTATTATTATTATATATTCACATTAAATAATTAAAAGATCACAAAGATATGTTGTTGAGATGTATCAAATACTTGCTTTTAGTACATATTTTGTAAGTTGCTATTTTTTTGTGTCTAACAAAATCATTTATATTAAATAAAATATTTTATTATAAAAACCATTTTATATACACTTTTCGAGAATTCTTAGAGAATATATATAAATATAACAATTTATACAGAAACTTGTTATCAAATTGTTTATTCTATAAAATGACTAAAATTCTACAAATAATTTCAGTCATTCTATATCTCAAGACTTGTACAAAAATTACAAACGGACCACAAATTTTTCAAAAATAATATATTAAAGATGGAGAAAGGAAACGTAATTAACTAATGTGCATGTATCTATTAGGATTTGCGAGATATTGTTTCGTTTGACTAAAACTTGCAAGTCCTATCATTTTCTTTGTAGTTGCATTAGATCTTGTTGCTGAATTTTTTGATGTACCTCTTGACGAACCTCTTCCCCTTCCCGCGTTACTAATGTGTGAAAAACATCCATTATCATATAAAAATAATTTCTAAAAAGATACAATCATGTATTTTTATATTACCTTGAGCCACCTCGTCTATATTTTTTATTGGTACTGTTAGATCTACGGACGATTTTCCGTTTCTTACCGCGATTGCTAGTATTACTATTATGAGAATAGTTGGAACCGTTATCATCATCCCAGGTACTATCGTTATCATTATCATTATCTTCCTCTTCATCATTTTCATTTTCCAATACTGAGAATAAAAAGATTACTCAATATAACATGGAATATTATTTTACACATAATTTTATAATTCATTATGCAAGTATCGTATATATACCGATTTTTTCTGCCGCATATTTTTGTGTAATCTCTAAGAGAGCTTTGCCATATTTGACAAAGTTAGCCTTGGTGACATGTGGTATTTGCAACATGGCTTCTTCAGTCTCTGGTAAACGCTGGCTCATGGCTCTAACAGCTACCATATTCATGATAGAGGAAGCAGAAACATCCAATGTACTAGCAATTCCTCGTATTATTGTCATCAATTCGGCATAACAACGGTCTTGCAATTCTTTTATAACGCCATCAATTTTCTTTGTAACTGTCGAAACTGTGGCCGTGCCGCTCGTAGATTTATTTGATTGTCTTATTGGAATTTGTACCTATTTGAAATTAAATACAATATATAAAATATAATGAGATGCAATAAAAAACTTCAATATATGTGCTTATATGATTTGAATATAATAATTAAAGCATATGCTATTTTTTATTCAATTATATCTTTTATATTTCGCGAATTTTTTTATTTTTTACTTCAAATAATACCTTTGTATCTTTTTTCGTCATGAGTTCACTTGCTTTTGGCCCGATTTTTAAATATGCACAAGCAATCTCATTATTAATATACATATTTTCTTGCAAATACTCTTGCAATACCATATAATGTAAAAGACGTTCTATGTTATTTTTGTTCCACGATTTGCCACGACCATATAGAGGATGATTTGTAAGACCTATAAATTATAATTTAAGAAAGAATACTTAATAATATATTATTATGAATACTGATTTATTATTTGGAATATAAATTGGATATAAACCTGAATCTCTAATCTTTTTAAGATCGCTGCCCTTAAAAATATTTGCCAAGAATATTAATGTAAGTTTACAATTCTTTTTGTTGTTGATATCTCGCACAGCTTTCATAATCTCTTTTGCATCCTCAGTTACATCGAGCATTGTAATCTCTTCCTAAAATTATTCAGTTCAGTTATAATTCCATTATATTAATATTTATTCAATACATACCTTGCATCTGCAATTATCACATGCAGTTGTCTTATTTGAGATACACTGTTGTCTATCAAATATTTCTCCAAAGTAATTAAGCTGCAATGACCTACGACAGTCTGTAGTATTTTCACAAAATGCTACCATCTTAAATAGATTATCCATATGTGTACTGATGACTTGTGGACTTGGATTGTCCAATTCGATCATTTTTCTAATTCTGTGCATATCTGCATAATGATAAAATAAAATGCAATCTGCTATTTCACCATCACGGCCAGCGCGGCCACTTTCCTGATAATAGCCTTCTATAGATTTTGGTAGAGCTGCATGTATTACAAAGCGCACATTTGGTTTATCAATACCCATTCCAAAAGCTATAGTTGCGCAAATAACATGTATCTAAAAAAAATGTATGCATAAGAATACAACATTGTGTGAGACAAGATAAATATAATTATAATAAAAAAAGATATATATATAAATATAAAATTAGCATTAAATTAAATATATAAAATTAACATTAAATATATAAAGCATATACTTCATCGGCAATCCATCTTCCTTGACAGTTACTTCTTTGATTATCTGTGAGTCCTGCGTGATAACTTAGTGCCTTGATACCATTCTTCTTCATTTGCGCAGCATAATCGTCGCAATCTTTGCGCGATAAACAATATACAATGCCGCAAGTATTTCTATACTTTGTCATTATCATGGCAATAACTTCATCAGAGCAATTTTTTCCTTTCTTTGTGATTATACTATATCTTAAATTGGGTCTGTTGAAACTCGACATAAACCTAAGAATATAACCATTAATTATTTTAATAGAATACATATATACACATATACATACATGTAAAAGTATATAATATGTGTGAATACTTATATGTATTAAACATACCATTTTGGATTAGTCATACCCAATTGATGTAAAATATCTGTTCTAACACGTGGTGTAGCCGTTGCAGTTAGAGCCATTGTCGGTACTTTGGGATAATTGTCTCTGAGACATTTTAATCGCTTGTAATCTGGTCTGAAATCGTGACCCCACTGACTTACGCAGTGCGCTTCGTCAATGACAAATCTTGCTAGCAATTCTCTTTCGTATAAAATAGTTAGGGTATTACACAATTTTGTTGAGGCAGAGATTTTCTCTGGTGTTACATATAGTATTTTGAGAATGGGTTCTTTTTTGGCAAGTTCTCTGTATACTGCTTCTGCTTGATTATCTGTTATAGAACTGGATAAGTGAGCTGCAGGAATCTGCAAGTTTACAAGATAGGTTTAAATGAAATAAAAATAATATAAAACAATATAACATGTTTGTCATACATAAAAAATTTATAAATATGTTTAATAAAAAATGTTTAAATATATTTAAAATGTATAACATTTTCCCTTTCTTACATCAAGTGAAGTAAGCTTCTGAACTTGATCTAAAATAAGACTTTTCAATGGTGAGATAACAATTGTTAATCCAACACTTAATAACGCAGGCAGTTGATAACAAAGAGATTTTCCACCTCCAGTTGGCATCAAAACGAAGCAATCAAATCCCAATAAAGTTGCATTAATAGCTTGCAATTGATTTGGTCTAAATGTATATAAGCCAAATCTTTGTCGAAATATCTGAAATAAAAAAAATATAATTAATGTATGAACAATACTACAATATTTTTTTCTATTATATTCATATGTAATTTATGTATATAAAAAAATACTTATTATAATTGTATTATATTATATCTGTCTAACTTAAATAAGAATTATTAAAAAATATTTATATACCTTTAACATTTCTTGCGAATGTGAATAAGTTAAACCATCAAATTCTCCACTAATACCATCATTTTTATAATTACCAGTAAATTTACCAAATTCTATACTATCTTTCTCAAATTTCGATTTTGTTTTAGCATCATTGTGCTTACTACTTTGTCCATAGTGAGGCTCGGGCCAATCTATGAATTAAAGTAAAATGATTATTAATTGGATCATTATCATAAAAAACAACAAAAATTGCATATAAAATGTGTACCTATAGAATCATCGTCTATATCTATGTTACAATTTTCTTCCAATGCTGGAAATTTTTCCAATTCCTGTGTTAGTATGCTAGCTTTTGCAGAAACTGTATGACTGCCTATAAAATATTTTCTCATTAAAAATCTTTAATATAAAAAGGATCAATGTTTTATTTATTATCTGCCTTACTCTGAGATTTATTAGTAGTATTAATCCAATTGTTTGGACTGTTCCTGATGGTATTTCTTTGCATAGATATATTTGTTTCACTCTTTGTTGGTGTCTTAATACTATCATTAAATGTATCTTTTATGGAACCATATTCAGAATCTATTGAAGAATTCATTGTTTTTGATATTTGTTGATCTTTCTCCCACATCTTTGCTATAGTTTTAGAAATTTCAGTGCCTAATACTGTCTTGACAGGTCTTTTCAATTGAAAAGTGCTCTTCTTACTTGGAATTGTGATCTCAGGTGACTTGATTGTGGATTCTATATTACTCTCATGCTCTTTTGTATGTGATTCTGTTACATTTGTTACATTATCATGAAAGTCTATTGCTTTAGATATTGAGATACTTGATGTGTCAAAATCATTATTTATCAGACAACCCTCAGGTACATACGACATTGGTCTCTCGTTTGAGTTTGACACAGATTCAGGAGTTCCTGAAGATACAGATACATCTTTTTCATCTTCTTTTTGTAATTTTGATAATTTTGTCTGCATTAAACGTAATTTAGCTTTTACATGTCGATGTAGACCTTGTAATTTTTTGAAAGAATCTCGATCAAACTTTGGAAATTGGTCCAATATTGGTAATGGGATCAATTCGAGAGCAACATAAAACTTATCAAGAATTTCAATTTGAAGATCCTTCAAACCTTCGCGTCTTTCCAGCAACTTATCCTTTGTAATCTATGTACAATAGCCAGAAAGAAATAAGTATCTATTTTCGATATCTCACTTTGATCAATATTAACTTACAATATAAAATTTTGATCAATATTAATTTACAATATGAAACTTACAGGTATTGTAGACATCACTGGTTCCTTTTGAATGGATTCAATCCATGAATTCAACTGCTTATTAAAACCTAAATCTTTAAGATTCACTCTAACATCAGGACCTACCCATTCTTTTCTTGGCGATCCTTTGCCACTATATTTTGAACAAGGACTATCGGTATCAGAATCTGAAATTACATTATTTGCTTTTTGTTTATTTCTGGTGTGTTTCTTAGGAGTTCTTAGATGCTCATTTTCTATGCTTTTTGGCGATGCATCAGTGACCTTACTAGGTTTTTCTTTATTTAATATTGGACTATTAGACGGAACATATTTATTACATTCAGTATTGCTAGTAATTTCTGATACAATAGCAGATTGTTTCTCATATTTTTCTATCAACGCTTTGTTCGGCGTTCGATTTAAGTGCAAACATTTTCTGTTTTTTCTATCTTCTTCACTGTCAGAAGAATCAGGAATAAAAGAAGTATTCATAGAGAATTCTTCTATATTCTTCTGTAATATGTAATTTGAAGATTTGATTTCATTTTCAATCCTCTCCTTTTCCTCTATTGAATTTTCAACATAATATGGTTCAGATACGTTACTAATTTTATTTGCTTTAGTTTTAAATGGACTTTTGCACGAGTCTGAACTATCTGAATGATCCTGTCATTTAAAATATTGAAATAGCATAAATTGTATCGTAATTTTTTGTAATTAATCATATTTTATGAATCATAATATATTTAATAAATTATGTAAAATAATACAATTATTAAACAAAGTTATAATCTTACAAGATCTATTATTGTATCTATTGTTACTAGATCTCCTGCTATTTTTCTTTGTTTATCACAACATAAATCATCCAAAGAGTCATCATTTATGTCAATTTTCTCTTCTTTCACTTTTGGTGTACTAAAAAATAATTCTTTGAAATTTTTTGAAGAAATATATAAATAATCAAAATGCATTATATAATTTAAAAAATTTAGATATATCACATACATTGAGATGTTTACTTAAAAGTAATAAATTTGACTTACCTAGACTGCAGAATATTATTTTTGTTTGTTGCTTTTGCTAAAAATCCCACAATTGTAGATTGGATATTCTTTTGACCAAGCACCACCTTCTTTGACATTATTAGTAAAATTTGTGTAAAATCACAAAAACTTATATATAATTCGTTTCATTCAAATATCTTATCTCCTTGCTATGACAATGATTACATACACACACACACACTTTATTCTCAACTAGGCAGTGTAAACAGTAGAATAGAATACTTTAAGGTGTCTCTGCGATTTAAAAAAAATACAAAACACATAAATTAATTAAATCTTAGAATTATGTATGTTGAAAACACAGAACATTATTAAAAAAGAAAGAAAAGAAAACAAACAGATAAATAAACATTACATACAACATTAATAGACATTATATTCTATACAACAGATTAGGTTAGAAAACAACATCAAGTATATCATACGTGTTTACACAGAATAATGATATTAAATAATTAATTGTCAACTAATATAATTATATAGAAAATATGAAGCAATAAAACGACGTATAAAATGAATGTCATTAATTTACGCGATATTATTTAGCTCTCCCGCCATTAACCCAGATGAGATTCAGCCATTTTGACGCCGATCATGCATACCAATATTTGAAAATTCTCCAAAGTTGTATTCGAAATCTATCCTACAAGTAGAGGGTGCTTTCCATTTAGTGACACAAGTGTCATTGTATTTTTGTTTATTGTTTTTCATTGAAAAAAGATAGAATGACGCTTGTGTCGATTTGTGTCGCTAAATGGAAAGCACCCAGAATTTTTAACGCAATCTTGAAGGCATGTATTTATTGGGCGTGTTCCAAAATTTACTGCCAGCGTTGAAAATCTATAGTTCACGTTAAGGTCATTCTACAATAGAGTCATAAAGTCGTAAGTCGTAAGAAATTGACCAATCCCAGTTGAAGTTCAGGAGAATAATCAACTGTGATTGGTCAATTTCTTACGACTTACGACTTTACGACTCTATTGTAGAATGACCTTTACGTATATTGAGTGCTTTCCATTTAGCGACACAAGTCGACACAAGTGTCATTCTATCTTTGTTTATTGTATTTATTGAAAAAAGTCGACACAAGCGTCATTCTATCTTTTTTCAATAAATACAATAAACAAAGAATGACACTTGTGTCGACTTGTGTCGCTAAATGCGGAAAGCACCCATTATATATCATTATATATTTTCAGCGCTGGCAATGAATTTTGGAATATAGGCATTGGATGTTGTTTCATGGAAAATTCACGAAACGTCTCGTTTGACCACGTTGCGATTGGCAACAGCCAATTATATCGATCTGTAAGGGTAACTAGCAACGATTGACCAATCAGAGAGTTCTATTTTGAATTGGTCAATTGGCGACATGGTTAATCGGGTGCTACCCAATAGCGTTTTCAAGTGATCGAGTTCAATCGCTCCGAGATAGTTTACTAGACGTTATTGACCAATCACAGCCATTCTTTTGAAGAATGTAACCATGATATTCTTCAGAAGAATGATTGGTTAATGACATCTAGGTTGTGTTTTAAAATTCACTGCAGTACTGAAAATCTATAGTTTAGATGATGTACACTATAGATTTTCAGTACTGGCAGTGAATTTTAAAACGCAGCCCTAGTAAACTATCCCGGAGCGAATCCTACCATTCGAAAACGTTACAAGATTCACGCTGTGTCTAAAGTTTTAGTATTATCCAATAGAAAATATGGATTCGAATGACATTTTTGTCCCTAGAAAACGAACTCTGCTATTGGACGTCGAACACGGTGTAAATCTTACACAAAAGCTTCAATGCATGTACATACAATCGATTATCTGTAGTTGTAATATGAAGACGTCATGGAATTGATTGTTTTGACAGCGCGGCAGGTGTCATACAACAAACATTGGCGAGGATAATGACATTCCCATAACATATATTCATAATGAAATTATTATCGAAAAATTGAACTCGATCGTTCAATGTTGACAATGTTTCATCCCATAGCAACAAGTAAAATGTGTCATTCTATGACGTGGACATGAGTGTAAAAACAACTCCTATGTAACCGACAATTATAAATAATTGCTAAAACAATTACACGTAAGCAATCGCAAGGTCATCGTACACGCAGTTTAAAACTTTATTTGTTTGACATAACTGTAAAATTTTAAAAATTTGACAAAGAAACTATACTTCTTGTTATATACTTATCTATACGTGAATATAGATTTAAAAAAATACAATTCCTGATATTATATAATATCAGTAGACAGAACAGTTAAAGTAATATATGCAAAATTTCAATGTTGCAATTTTCTTCAATTGACTACCATCACTTTATCAGCATGAGTGATATAAGAGCATGTGTGCCGGATTTCCTTCTTCAGTTACAGTAGAGCAGCTGTAGAGAATTGATAGTTTAACATAATTTATAATAGTTTTCATACATATGTTATTATTGCACATTAATATTTTGCTGTATATAATTTTATTATCATAAATTTCTTAATGAATAATATTTAAATATCTTTTAATATAATATCTTGTTTGTAGTAATTTTTTGTCTATGAAAAATTTATATTGCATTTTTTTTATATAGAGAAAATTCATTCCAAGTTTTTAAGTCCAAAATTTTACCAGCAACTTTATGTAAATAAATTTCTGTTATATTTAATAATTGTATTAATATTTTAATGAAAGAAAGGAAAATATTTAAATAAAATTAATATTTAAAAAAGGAAGTTGTGTAACTTGATTTCATAAATAGCATTAAGCTATGAATATATGCGAAGAACATATTAATATTACAATAGATGAAGATAAAATTATTTATGGTGCAATAGAAATTATAAAGAGAATTAGACCATCTTGGCCTCTTCAAGAACTGCATTTTAAGGTAATGCAATAATCAATTTTTTTCATTACATATATATTTTATTACACAAAATAAATATTAACTTGTTTATTTTTTTTTATCAGCCATTTACTGATGGAAAAACAAATAAATTGGTAGGAGTATGGTACTCGGGACATTATACAGATATGGTCCTGATTCGAATTTATGGCAACAACTCAGATTTATTGATTGATAGAAAAAATGAATTGAACAATATCCGGGTAAAGATTTTATCACTTTTATACATCATTATATTATATCTTATTCTCTGATCATTCTCTGATATATCAATTGTAGTCGATTCAAATTTAAAACTTTATATACTTATGTTTACTGAAAATATAACAAATTTAATATATGTGGAGAATAATTAGTGTATATGGAATAAATATTTTTGTATAGATATTAAACAAGGCTGGCTATACTCATTCCATTTATGCTACATTTAATAATGGATTCGCCTATCAATTCTTAGAAGGTGACACTCTGACTATAGAAACAATTAGAGACCCGAAAGTGTATCCATTAATCGCGAAACGTATGGCTGAAATGCATAGTCTTGAACCTGAAAATGAGCTTGAATCCAAAAAAGCTTTCATTTGGGAAAAAACAAAAAAATTTATGCAAATTATGCCTAAAAGATTTTCAGATCCTCTCAAACAAGCTAAGTAAGCAAGAATTTCTTTCTAGATACTATCTAAAATATATTCAAATGCTTTTATGATAATTTTTACTTTAAGGTTTGAAATGTTGATATCACCATATACAGTATTAGAAAAAGAATATCACTTAATGGAACAAACACTTCCAAAAATAAATAGTCCTGTAGTATACGCTCATAATGATCTTTTACTCGGGAATGTGTTGTATAATCAGGAGCAAGAGAATGTTGTTTTTATCGACTATGAATACACTGCATTTAATTATCAAGCATTTGACATAGCTAATCATTTTGCGGAATTTGCTGGTAATTACATATTCATATACAAAATATATTCCACATCTTTTATTTCAAAAGTAATATTAGATTAAAAACCATTTTTGTTACATTCCTAATTAATTATATTATTTGCATCATATAAAATTTAATATACACATTTACACGCATATATTTAAGGTATTGATGAACCAGATTATTCTTTGTATCCGGATGAAAATTTTCAAAAAGCATGGTTAAAAGAATATTTGCAAAAGTATAATGAGACTAACAATGTGTCTGAAGAAGAAATTAACAAATTGTATTGGCAGGTTACTAAATTTGCTCCCTTGCCGCATTTCTTTTGGGGTTGTTGGTCTCTCATCCAAAGTGAGCATTCGCATATTGATTTTGATTTTTTGGAGTAAGTAAAAAAAACTTGTATAAAGAATAAAAGAAATCAATTATGATAATAGTAAAAAAGTTTTTAACAGTTAATTATCAGTAAACTAGAACTTTATTATTATAAACTAGAATAAAACTATATTAGCAATATATATATATATATATATATATATATATATATATATATATGTGTGTGTGTGTGTGTATTTTTTTTTTCTAAATATATAATAAGCTTTTTGAATTATTTCCAGATATGCTGCAATACGTTTTAATGAATATTTCAAATTGAAGGACGAAACCTCCAAGTTGAAAATGGAATACAACAAATAAAAGTGACATTTTTTAAAACACTCATTCCAATAAAAGCATTTTTTAATAATATTAATACAAATATATCAAATATCAACTTGTTATATAATTGTATTATATATATATATATACATATGTATATATATTTTACATTCTTTTAATATATATATTATGATAGTAATATATATAATAATATTGTAATTGTTATATATATGATCAGCTCATCCAAAGCAGAATTGTAATAAATGTACATAATGTAATAAATGTATTAGTGATTGTGCAATAAAATATATGTAGTAAGATATAAAATAACATTAAAACAAGCATAAGATTAACTAATTTGATTTTATTGATTCTGTGCTTAATGATAAAAATTATATTTATATTAATAAATATAGAAATCTATAAAAGCAGTTGAATTGCCAGAATATTAGGTATTTGGTCGATTCAAGTTAATGAGACGATATTGTTCTCAATGATAATTCTGGTACATATCAGTAGAACATATATATATATATATACTTGACTTTTTAATCTCTACATACACATATATCTCGCTCTTTTTCCTTATCATATTCCAATTTATATCAATATTGCGACATCTTGGCTTAACTTTATCGTTATCGTTTTTTATAAACTACAGATTACAAATAAAGATATTTTTTACGATAGCAATTAAAGTAACGCAAGTTTAGCAAACAAATAACGCGTTGTCAAAATTGTTTCATGAAGATAAATATTTTCTATTCACATATATAAATATATAGAAACATACGAGCGATAATACATTTAATAAATTTCACAAATATCGTCGCTTTTCAAGGCTATTATAACCTCGTAAGTCAATGTCATCTTACTGTTCTCGATGATAAATTTCATTTGTTTTTTAAATCTCGCACTCTCTCTCCTTTTTACGCTTTAAATTAAAACTGCTATAGACATATTTTTTATTTCAAACTTTAAATGCAGAAAAAGAAATCAGCTGTGCAGAGACAAAAGTAGCTTATATCTAATACACATATATAGGTTCGTCTCTGAATAGTAAACATTCCTCTTTATATAAGGCTTCTTATTTAAGATGAAATAAATAAAAGATTGAAGAAATCAAGATAAAATAGATACAAGATTGAAATTTAAATTTCAAGAATACATCAAAGAAACGAAACGTAAAGAAAATATGGGTCCGTTCTCTTTAATTGAAATTTAAAAGAAAATAGCTATGTTTACACAAGCTTAACTTGAAAACGAGAGGGAAAAGAAAGCGCGGCAGAAGAGTGGACTTCGAGTGTCAATCGATGTCGTTTTTCATTCTTATGCAAGTTTTCGACCACATTGCGACATGCACTGCCAGTACGAAATCTATAATATATAACGTAAACCGGATAAACTCTCGGTACTAGCATTACACGGAACATATGATCGTCGTCTATCGCTCGCTTTAGTCCATCAATTGATTAGCGAGTGTGTTTTTGTTCGGCTTTGCGATCATCACTGCGCACGCCTGTAAATCGCGTTTATTTTTAGTCCCGCTCTGGGTCGCCAAAAATTTTCATAAACACTCGCCTTGCCCCCTCCGGCCTGCCAGTGTTGGACGGTGTCGCTACTCGCTACGCACGATACACGATACACGGTCTACTCGGATCAACAGGATCAGCCGACGACGAGCGACGACTCTGACTCCTCGTTCGATGTAAACATACAAGTGAAAGTAAACATTGTAAACAGAGGCATGCGAGAGACTCTCGTGACCCGGCTACTCTAACATCTCTGCGAGATCCTTCCATTAATAATCAACGGACCAGGTCGTCCATTGAGTACCTCTAGCACGTACAAAGGAACCGAGATTCATCTCCTTGGTTTTTCTACAATATCGATTGTTTGCAAAACGACAGTTTTTCCAAACGAACGATCGCACGACGACGACGACAGCAGCATCTCATTACCTTGTTCGTGGTCCTCTTTTCTTTTTTTATCCCGCGTCTCTTTCGGGAAATCGAACCGGCGAGTATTCGGTGAATCGTCGCGAGACTCGAGTGAAACAAGAGAGAGCGATAGCCGCTTCGGTGTTCTAAACTTTCGTCCGAGCGAGACGTCAGCTGTTTTCCAGTAGTTTGATCAAGAATCTCTGAAAACAAATCCGAAAAGAGAGGAAAAACGGATAATTTGCCGAGAGATTTCTCCGATCGAGTGGTGTGAGTACATGGGTGGTGAACTGCGCATTTCCAATCTCTAAGAAAAAGAGAAGCGCATCTCCCTTCGCCCCTTCTTTTTACCTAGTCGAAAGATGCACATCACCTGCAAGTGCCTGAACGTGTCCATTAGATCCAGGAGCACCGAACTGCAGCGGCTTAATATCGACAATGTCGAGATGACTGATCTGGAGCGCGCCGATGCCTTCTTTCGCGAAGTAAATATGAAGATTCAACATTTTACATTTTTCGAAAAAAGATACATTTTTTAAAGAACCAACAAAAAAATAAAAACGCTCGAGACTTGCCAATATATGTGTGTGTGTGTGTGTGTGCCAGTTCATGCCACTTTGTTGATTTCTTTTTTCCACTCATCTTATCCTTTATGTCAAAATTGGTAAAGATAATTGGTATGAATTTGAAGTTTATTTTTCCAATGTTGCAAATGCAGACAATCTCTCTTTTATGTCGATTGGCATGAATAAATCTCAGGATCAAGAGTTTGAATTTAAAATTGTAGCAATTTAGACGTTTTTCTGCAGCACGTAACAATAAATAGCGCATCTCTTTGATTGTCACATTAGTGACAGTCATCTTTATGTTATTCCATATTCGTCGCATTATCTTCCATCTTTTATATATTTTTAACGATTGTTGTAGACAAAATGCTTTATGTAATACTCTTTGCAAGTGTATTAACAAATAGAGTCATTTAAGGAAGCTTGATTTTTCCATATTTTTCCTTATTTTTCTCAAAGTAAAATCTGTAAAAAAAAAATATTACTATAGTCAATATATTGCTTAATACAACAGACATTTAAAATTAGATATATTATGTAACATTAAAGTATTATAAACATTATCTTCAATCATATCTTTTGTACAGGATCTAGCCAGTATATCGGAATTGGAGACTATTACTAAAGAACAACCTGGCTTAGTGGAAATAAGAAATATTGGATCATGGATCATACATCGTTGTTATAATTGCTCAATTTATACCCATGCTGTTCATAGAGAACATGGTGCCGCTTTAGTCCTTATTAATAGCAATATTGTTGTAAGTTTTAGATGTGTTGTAAAAGATATTCATTTGCAATACTTTACAAGGTGACTAAATTTTTTTTTAAATATATGCTATATAACAATTTGCTATAAAATAATTTATTTTATTTGAGGTATTAGTTATTCTACTTATTTATTTACTTTTGACAACATGGCAATTTAATAGCTAGCATTTTGACTATCAAAAGGTATTTATTGATCGAGTACTTCACTGTAAGTACTATTTAATGTAATTTATTTAATTTTAAAAATATTATTTTTAATGCATTCAATATAGCAGATATTTATTGTGTTATAAGACACTTTTTAAGATATGAACACTATGAATCATACATATAATTTGATCAATTAAATAGCTAATTTTATCAAAGATGATTATCTCTGCATGTAAGATTATAATAATACTGATACACTTATTATTTGCATAAACAATTAAAGGAAACATTAGATGTTTCTATAATCTCTTTTTAATTTATCAATTCAATATTTTTCTTTCTTGAAAGATTTAAATTAACTTTTATGTAAAATTTTAAAGTTAAATTGAATTGTGTTTTTCTTGTTTCAGTTATCTCCTGAAGAAATAAATAAATTAAAATCAAATCCAGATTATAGCTCAGTGTTTAGGATAGTAATTAATCATAATCTGGAAGATCTTGATGACTATTTACAACAACCTAATAAATTTTCCGGTAAATTAATCAATTTTATTAAATTCAAGATAATATACTTATAAGTATAATTTAAATATATATTGTATTTTCTTTTACATTTATCTAGTTTCACAATTACCTAACACAGTTCAAGTGGCCCTAGGTGGATTGCAACAACAGTTAGAGGAAGCTGTACAACGTCAAACAGTAGCAATAGAAAATAAAATATGTGCGTTTACTGCGGAGCAATATCGGTTGTTGGAACAATTTCGTGAAAGAGCGCACAACGAACATAGACTGTTATCAAAGTATGAGTATATCTTTAGTAGTAAATTATCTTGCAAATTACACCACACTATTATTGTAATAATAATTGTACATGTTTTATTTGTTCATAACTAGGTTAATGTGTAGAAGAGAAGAGACAAATAGAATAACCAATGACATGGAAACTTCACCAATAATTCCTGACAGCTTTAAGAATAATTTAACTACCTCTACAACTAATACAGTTAATCCCAAATCCAATTTAATATTTAATGACATGAAAGTTTCCACCGATTCAAACATTAAACATGAGATAACCACTAAACACTCTTCTAAAAGTTCTACTAATGTAAGTCATTTTTACCATCAAATTTTTTTAGGCATTATTTGATTTAAAATTTACTATTATCTGCCCCATTATTATTGTAATTATTTATATGTCTGAATAATACATTTTGCAGAATGAAAATATAAAAAAGAAAAATCCATTGTATATTTGTACTAAGGAGTCAGCCAGTTTTGATACAGAAGTATTGTTTCCTTTCGAGGGAATAGAAGATACAGATGCAGCTAATCAATTACATCAATGGTCTTCAGAAGAAGGATCCGATACCGATGGTACGATATATTGTATCATAACAATTTATAGATTTAGATCAATATAGTATTATTTGTTCAGATTCGAGCCAAACTGAAGGAATTCATATGCCAAGAAGTCAACGAGATGGTCATTCCACCTTAGCTAAATCACTACCAGTTACTGTACCTGCTTTTCCATCTATTGTTCGTCGTGCGATACAAGACCAAAATGATGATCAGGTAAAATTTTATAAAATTTTTAATTTCTGTAATATATCTATTTTTTCTTGTTTACTTGATTGAAACCCAAGAAAAAGTATATATACAGGGTATCCGAAAAATCACCCACAGACTTCGGGAAGCGATTTCGAATAGAAGGAAAAGTACTGCGGGCAATTTTCCGGATACCTTGTATATATAATTTTATTATTATTAAAAACATTACATATATATGAATATATAAAATTACAGTTGCCAACCGATCCATTAGATCCGCACAATATTCGAGCTTCAATTAAAGCCTTAGCTAAAAGTGTCCATGGGGATACAGTGTTTGGAGATTTGCCACGTCCCAGGTTTTCTACTCAGATCTGACTTGTCATATATGATGAAAATGATCCATTCGACACTTTTTAGTGTTTTTGATACAATATATCATAGTCCCTATCATCCGTCATTTGTCTTTCATACAAAAATTACAAGAGGTTTATGTATACACACTTGGAATAAATGAATAATGGAATAAATGTGATTGGTTCTGCAAAAATACAGAACGCTCTATTTGTACTTTGTAGAAATTCGAGATTATGTCTTAACCTTAAGTTTTGGTTAGTCCTAGATTTATTATGAGGATGCAAATCTATTACAAAAAATACTTTTTACCTAAACTAGAAGTTATATTCGCAGATGTTGTGGAAATGATCTGTGTATAATAGATAAGAAAGAATGTGCATTCAAAAATTTAAAAGCGCCTATGAACACGTTTGCAAAATTTACATATGTCTAAGAGTACAATTTAGAATTTTGTCATTTATTCCAATATATAAATTCACTTGTTAGTGTGTTTGTTTATATACTATAAACAGTAGACTGAATTTTATTATTGTCATTACTTCAAGTTGCAACTTAAAGGCTATATTTAACTTATATAGTGCAGTGATTCATAGTAAATAATTATGTATTACACTATATATTGCATCGCTAATGTTTATAATGTTTATATTGTTATGAGCATTTTATAACAATATATTTTTTCTTATTTTGTTGGAAATTAAAGCACTATTGATAAACGCAAAAGTGGTGTCAATTATGCATATAAATATAAATACTAAAAGAGAATTGTATAATTAATATTATTATATTAATATATAAAAAGACACAGTGCAAGTGTGCAACTATAATTATATATATAATATGCAAAAGAATTTATATTCATTATATGTAATTTCTTACATAGAAATTAAGATTTAAAAGATCATTGTTAAAAATGACATTAATTTTTGAAATGTTACCTATTTTATTATAAAATAACTTTAATATTTTTGTCTGTAATTATATATAATTTAACACACACACACACACACACACACACATATATATATATATATATATATATATATATATACATACATACATACATATATATACATTTTTTAAACGATTAAACATTATTACATTTAAAATTATATTGTGCAAAAAAATATCTTTTTTATATTTAATGCAAGATATAGCAATATTCTGTTTTTAGCAAAAGCAAGTATTTCATATATTTATGCTATTATATGAACATTACACGCACATACACATATATTTAACAAAATATATCATCAATTTAAATTTATTTTGTATGAGAAATGTTTTCAAAAATATTACTTGTAAAAAAATTTTTTCCTGCCCATCCTGGAAAAATGGCAATATATAGTATAACATTATTTTATATATTTTCTTGTGAAATTATCTTAATTTAATTAGAATTGTATGTGTGTGTATCTTTAATGCGTAATAAAGCCATTTTAAATATAAGTGCTAATGTAATTTCTCTGTAATTTGTCAATCAATAATAATTTATGCAATCATTGATCAATATAACAATATGACATTATAATTTATTAATAAAAGAAATAAATAAATAATAGAGAAATAAATGTGTACACACACAATGTATATACATACATTGTTTATCATTGTTCATCTTATGAATAATAGTCACATTGTTATATTGATTGATTATAAACTATTGCCAAATGAAAATAATAAATTAAATATGCATGAAAAATATATTAAAAATATTGAAGTTAATTATAAATTTTTGATATATTTAGTACATTTTATGAAAAATCATAAGTATTTCTCATAAGCTTACACTATTTATCTTACAGAGACAATTTGACACCAAAAAATGCAATATATGTATGAAATAATAAGTTTAGAGTTTTAAATTTAAGTTTTTCTTTTATATATTAAATATAAATATATATATATTCAAAATTTATAAAAAAAAATTTCCATTATATGTATATATATATATTTGTTATACAAGTTCAAATATGAGAATGCAATACTGCAACATAAATTATCTCTGTTAATTTTTATTTACTTATATCACTTGGCAACTAGACAATAAAATAATTGTATAAATTTTTGATATATTAGAAAAAGAGTTTCAGCTTCTAATTAATTTATGTATTTGCATATACGATTACAATTATATATCATTTCGTGTTATAATTATATATCACCCACCTGTGGAATTTTTCGATACTGTCAGTGAGCAAGAGTAGCTTTATTTTTTGCTGCAAGTTCGATTTGCGCAGCAGCTACAGTCTTCATGCCATCTTGTACGGCCGAGAGATTAGCTTTCCATGACACAAGTAGATCTCGCAACTGCATCCATTGTGGACGACCAAATGTTCTGTGCATTGTACTAGAAATTAATACTTTGCGGCCAGCCTGATCCATGCGCGCCCTTACAAGTTTAGTTTTTAAAACTGAAACAAATAGTACATATAATTATTGCAATAATATTATTTATATTGTGCAAGAAAAAGTTTAATGCAATTGTATTGTTTTGTATTCTTTTTACATTAAATAGTAATAAATTGTTGAATGTCTCAATAACTCGGTAAAAATACAATTCTACCAAGCCAGTACCGATTCATTTAATATGCCCTGTTCAAAGTCAATTGCCACTTGAACAAATTAATAGTGGAAACTGTTATGTAGACAGGACACAATTATCATTCATAGTAGAATATATTTTCTACAAATATTATAAAATATAGTCAAGTAGCAAAGAGTAGTTTACCATCAATTATAAAGCTTTCTACTTCAGATTCACTAATCTGTAATTCTTCTTGTATCGTATCAAAAGACATTTCTGGATTTGTTTCTGCAAGTTGCATAAAAGTCAGTAGCCTCATCTTCTTCATGTTTTGCTCGTGATTCAATCCTATAAAAGAAAATAAAAGATGTATAACAAATCTTATTGTCTAAATTAGTTCAATATTTTTAATATTATAAATCAGCATATACCAAGTTGATGCTCAACAAATTCTCTGTGATGTTGATAAAAATGTAAATATGCTGGTAATTTATCTTGTACAAATACAAGTAGTAAATCATGTATCAATTCGCCTTCTAAAAATCGCACAGGTTTTAAAGCTAATAGTGGATCCAGTAAAAACGTATTAGGATCCGCTAATGCAGCTAATATACAACGTTGTGCATCTTCTCTCGCCGCGGAAGCATTTTCCGCTGTATAAGTTCCCAACAATTCCACCATGACAGCTGCTGCTTGTTCCCTAAAGGATTAGAGACATTTTATGTAAAATATATATTTATATAAATATACTTTTCATTCAAAGATTATTTTTTCCTTTAAGAGAGCTTTTTTAAAATATTTTTTTATATATTAAACAAAATAAAACAAAAACAAAAAAGATAAAAAATTACCCTTGTTTGCAACTTAAAAGAACTTCGTGTAACAAACGTAGTAATTTCTGCATTTGTTCATTTGATGGTGGAAAGGAGGCAAACTGTTGTTTCAATTGATCTATTCCACTGTACACAGCTTTTACTTGGTCGACATTGCGGGCTATTTGCACCAAATGATAATAAACATGGTATCTCATTGGAGAATCATCGGCAAGAGATTGGAATAACAGCCATAACCTATAATCATATATCACTTGTTAATATATTCACTCTCACATTATGTTAAAATGAATTATATAAAATAAAGTATATAAAAGATACATTACGCTTTTAAGCAAACCAATCCAAGCTTATATCCAGGTGCTTTTACAAGTTTCTCACAAAATGCCAAAATTAAATTTTCAGCTCGTTCCGTCGGTATCTGAAACAATATATCTCAAATAAAAATAAATTGCACAAATATTTATTTTATATAATAATAAAGTATCAACTGAAATTTACCAATATCATGATAGAAACAATATCATTCAATACAGTTTCTATTTCATTTTCGTTTCCTTCCTTGAAACATGCTTCACATACTCCAATGATTTTGTGCAAATCATCTTCTATACCTTTGGGGGATTTCTCTTCGCTAATTTCTGCACCAAGGCTTTTAAAATATACCCTCAGTTCTTGCGCCTAATAATAATATTTAGTATGCATATTATATTAATATTAATATATAATAATTAATGCTTTTTTATACACTGAACAGAAATCATTGCAATTGCAATAATTTTTCAAATCATTTAGTTGCAAAATTAAAAATTAACAAAGATATATTTTTTATATTTTTGAACGATTGAACAATCAGTAAGATGTTGCATATAAGACATAAGTATCTTTTATATAGCATTGGAAAAAATTATTTTATATAATTAATTTAAAAAAATAACGGTAACAATGATACAAATAACGCGTTATTCCTCCTTCTACTTTTACAATATGCTTTACATTTGATAAAATAAAAAATATCTAAGGAAACTAATAACATGTGTTATTTAATTTTAACTTAAATTTGGATATTAACCTGGTCGTCTAATGGCAATTCCATAAAAATGGGCGGCACTTGCATCTTGATAAGCTATAAATACGTTTTACTGTAGTAAAATTCAGTAAATTCAATCGATAGAGACTAAATTGGGCTAAATAGATGTCTGAATAAAATACTCGCAGCAAAGAACGCAAAGGGCTCTTTGAAGGAACGAAGGTGTGTTGACTAATGGCCACATTCAGCGGACTCAACAGTTGGGCAACATTACTAAATTTTCCGATGTAATTCGACGCTGATTGGTCGGATCTGAAAGTAGAAACCAATCGTGTTCGATTGTTACTTGCAGAATGCGACCAATGACGTATTCTACTCAACGTGATAAATTCTCAAACGCAATTCTGATTGGCTATTATTGGAAAAAACTTTAGATCGTAAAAGTTCTCTATTCGATAACCAATCGAATTTATCTTCGACTACACTTTATGAACATAACTTAATAATTATTCACTGACAAGTTTCACAACTATGTAATTTATTATCTATGTTTTAAAAATGTGGAAGTACCTTCATTTTTCTTTGCGTGTTTCAGTCGGGTAGTAATTTCAACTCATTAATTATATTTTTTAATAAACAGAGAGTGAATCGGTAAGTGTTTAGTTTAGAGTACATTATTTAGATTTTAACAAAATATTTATTCGATATCTCTTACCTTAAAAATAAAAGTTTTGTAACATTTTTTTTATTGATTTAGTATAGAAGAATGGCGGGAACTTTCGACCAGCATTAGATTGATAAGTCGCGATATTAGAATCACATCTGTGAAGAAACTGTAAAGTATTCCTGTCCGCATAAACATATATATTTGAGTGAGTATATATGAAATTATTTAATAATTTCAATTATTAACATATCAATAATATAACTAATTTTATTAATATTTACTAAATGACACAATATATTAATATTTAAGTAATATTAACTATAAAATTTTAATCAACAAGTTATTTATGATATATAATTCTAATATTAATGCAAGTATATGACATAGTATTTTTTTTTATTTCTATTTCTTAGTTTATCCTTCCATATATAATGTTTACTTACAAGAACATGACTTATCAAAGAGATATATGAGTAAAAATGAGAATTAAAATTATGATTATTGAAACAATTGAACTTATCACAGAAAATTTTATATTAAATATTCAGAAAGAAACTTTTAAAAACTTTTGTAATGGTGTTGAAATAACGTATCGTTAATTTCTGTTAAATTAATTGCTTTACAAGCTGCATCTACTGCTCGTGTCATAGCTGGTGTACCACAACTAAAAACACCAATCTTGTTTGTCTGAAATAGAATTTTTTTTTAAAGTGTACAATGTAAAGAATTTAAAACATAATATAATATAATACTGATTACAAAAATTAGGCAATTAATATTAAATGTGATTATTTACAATGATCAGTAAATACTTACAGTAGGATGCAATTTTTGTATAGACAAGAAAAATTGAGAGAATTTGGGGCGTCCAAAATGTGTCACTGCTTTCAGTCCAGTAAATAAGGATTTGTTTGAAATCTTTTGAAAATGACGTTCGCAAATATACTGAAAATCATATTTAGTTGAAGATTTTTTGAAACTCAATTTTTTCAAATTAATATGATAACATTTAGATATCTTACTAAAAGTATCGTACGCAGATCAAATGTTTGATAAAACTGAGTAACAAAAATATGAATTGATACTGTGTTATTAATATCTGCTTTTTCAAGCTCTCTCAATATATCAACCATCCATTCAAATTGTTTTTGTGTTCTTGTCACCCAAACAAAATATACCTGCAAATTAAAATATTTTTACATATATTTTTTTTCCAACTATCATTTAAAGTTTAGTAGAATTAAATTTCATATTATTACCTTTTTGCAACCAAAATTTAAATTATAGTTTGACTTAAAAACAATATCTTTGAGTATTGATGCAAAAGGTGTAACACCTATACCACCACCAACCATGATTGCCACTTCATATTTATCCCAATCTTGATGGCCTTCTCCATATGGACCATCAATATGAATCTATGAATAAATAGATATATAATGAAAAAATTATATTATTAATAAACATTTGCTGAATATATATGGAATTTCAGACAAATATAATGATGTAAAAAATTACCATTGGTAAATTTTCATTAGTCATTGTATACAATTCTAGTTTTTCTCTAATATTTTTGGTCCATGGTCCAACTGCTCGTACATGTATACTTAAATTCGTTTCATGTGGTGCAGACGATAAAGTAAATGGATGATATTCATTTGTTTGCAATATTGGACATGCTATTCTAATCCACTGACCAGATTTGTATTGAAAATTTAAAGGTTTTAAAAATGTTATACATGTTACACCTATAACATATACATATGTGTGTGTGTGTGTGTGTGTGTATGTGTGTGTGTATATATATATATATATATATATATATATATGCATAAAGAGATTTGAATAAAAATAAGAACGAGGATATCACAATATTTCCAAAAAGAAATACCTGATGGTAAAATTTCTGCCTTAAGTATTGGTATCTCTATCGTTATTCTTGTCACAGTTATAACTTTATCAAGAATAAATAAAATGGCTGGTCCCAAGAAGAAATAATGAAAATATGGTTCCTATTGTAATAAATTACAAATAAAGTTTTGCAATTATATGATTTTGTAATATATGATTTTAGGTAGTATATTTTTTTATGTATATATAAAAAAATTATAAAAATTATATATGATAATATTAATTACCTGTACTAATCTTCCACTGCCATGTAAAATCATCAGTATATAGAAAATTGGATACAAGGAGTGTATAAAAGAGAACCAATTGTAAAATGACTTGCGTACCATTGGCAAAGAGCACACAAATATTAATCCAGTTATAATAGTTAAAAACATTCCTGTTATACCTGTCATTGTACCCCAACACCAATAATGGAATTTTGGCAATTCATGTGATCTAAATACCAATACAATTATATCAATATAATGATGAATAAATACACATTTAAATATTTAAAAATTGAATAAGATTCTATGCAAATTTAGGAAAGAGATGTAGACTTACGCATGGAAATAGTTTCGAAACAAACACGTCAAATCGTCAGCAGTTTGTGTAGATATATGATAAAAATTAAAGCCGTGTCCGATTATATGTAACACTAAAAATATTAAGACATAACGTGAGTAAACATAAACATATTTGTTAAAAAATTCTTTCTCTTTCTTGGAGTAAGCTATAATTAAGTTGTTGGCAAATTTTACACATTATTTAAACTAAGATTAAACAATTTTATATCCTCACCAGTAAAGAATAATGCCCAATAAGCAATATATTTGTGCATTTCTATTGCTGAATCGAAAGGAATGTAAAATTGCAAAATCGTATTTCTCAAAACAGTAATAGTATTATGGCACATTGTGATTAGTAACGTGGAATAAGTAAACATCATAGCCGATGCCGCACCTCTCGTTATAGTAAGACCATAGCCTAATATTCGTCTCAAACCAGAATGTTCTCGTTCTATAGAATAATCTATGTATAAAAGGGCATTATTGATTATTACAAAGTACAAAAAATAAAGTTAGATTTCTTGTAAGACGATGTTTGAAAAGGACATACAATATACTCGCTCTGCGAAAATACCAAGCAGAAATAGAGTGTACAAACATGCCCAGAATATTTGCAATCGTTTATTAGCGAGATATTTCATTATAGGATACCAATAATTATCTGAGTGTTTTTTCACCTCTTCAACAATTTTCTCATTCTTGTCAATAATTTCGCTGTTACTTATTTCCTCTTTCGCATTTTTTTTACTCTCTATTTTGCCCTTGATTCTGTATTGTAATTCATTTGGATCAGCATATAGACTCTCTACCGTCCTTTGTACTTCGCCAATAAATGTTGATCTAACAGTTTGCACGCCTGCATGAAGCTTTCTGCTATTCTTTCCATCTGCAGGCACATTGAATTCCAGTTCTACATAATTGAATTTATCATTAAAATCGCGGAGTATCTGTTGAAAATCTTGTAAATTTATAGTTTCTTTGTTTGCCAAATCTGCGTGATACATCATGGATTGCACCAAAGTTTCCAACTCATCATCTGTTATATCAGCATTGCCAGTCTCCATGAATGATCTGCACGTATTTAATAATATGCATGTAAGAAACGCACAAGATAGTATGTGCCATGCAATTGAATAATTTAAAATTATACCTTAACATAGCCAAAAACTCTTCTTTTTTAAGTCTTCCTGTACCGTTAATATCATACATATCAAACATTAGCTTCATTTTCTCTTCTGCAGAGCCCTTTAGAAATATTACCAACATGTCAACAAATTCTCGAAATGATATAAAACCGTTCTTATCTTTATCCACTAGATTAAATATCTGTAAATGTTATAAGTATGTATAATCTTTCAACAAATATATTTTGTGCTGCATATTTGCATATTACTTATCAGATTTAATGTAAATATTACCTTCTTTACGAATTCAGCGTCCGGCTTCATACTCAGAGCTTCCGCGAATTCTATGATGGTTAGCTCGGTATAAATTACTTCTCTTGCAACTGTCGAATCTATCTGTAAAATTTCTTCTTCCGTGTGTGCAATATGGAATGCCTGAAAGCACACACATACAGGATGGATATATCTAAGTTATATTATTCAAAATTATTTGAATATTTTACAAGACAAAAAATAAAGAAAGATACCTGTGCAAATACGACGCGGAAAAACATTTCCAATTTCTTCTGACGATGCTTTTTAGTTATTGCTTGCTTGAGTAATGCTGCATGTGTTATATTAGTCATCATTTGCATTGAAACATTTCTGGATTTTGCAATATCTGATATAAATCTTTCGAATGCTTTTATAAATGTGCTTCTTAAGAAATCGGAATCAAACTTTAATACTAAATCATAATTATGATGTACACGGATTAAAATATAGTGACTATCAGATGCGCAATAAATCTGTAGAAGAAAAATTTGAAACATTTTATTAAATATTTATTAATTATTTATGCGCTATTGCTTAGGCTATATTGTAGTAAACGATAATTGATACATGTTAGAAAAATATATACCACAACATTGCTATTGTTTGGAAAGTCGATACCGCGTATCAAATGTCCCAATTGATTTTTCACTTCTAGTTGCTTCTTTCTGATATTTGGCATTAATATTACATATCTAAGTGCAGCTTTTGGTTCTTGCCATTCACTAGCTATTTATAAAGGAAATTTTTGTTATACATGTATGCAATATAAAGAGATGCATATATCTGAAGAAACTCTTACCAGTATGTATAATATCTATATTATCACTATGGTCTACTTTCTTAATACTTTCTCTCATTGATTTCTTTTCCTTAAGTTGTATCTTAAATACTATTAATGTAATGATACCTGTGTGTCGAAATTAACATAAAAAAATTAACATAATGGCCATGTTGTCAGACAATGTTTGAATAATAGTCATTCGAAATGAAATTAAAAAATTATTACCGCAAAAAAATATTGATACACCTAAAAATGTAAGAATGAAGGATACGTCGCTGTTGGAGAAAAAATCATAAGTTCCAGGTTCTGTGCAATTTTCGATTCTATATTCGTTTATCTGATCGGCATGAAAACAAGAATCGGATATACAATTGCCTTCTTTAACAATTTTATTATAAATACAACTGGGATGTATATCATCCACTGAAAGGGAATATAAATATATTTAATGATATTTTTTAACTACTATTAAATAAATTTACATTTCCACATATAGTTTCTCCTTTACCTGTTTTAGGGACTCTAAAGGGATTTCTTGGAATATCATTCCACTCCATTTTAGTGATACACATTAACATATCATAAAATGATAATTGTTCTAATCTTCGAATTTCCTCGTAAGTAAAAAGTCTAGAAACAAAGTCGTCTAGAGTTTATCGAATCAATTGTACAAAAGATATAATGAAATATAGTACAGCGATATAATTGCGTACTTATTGTCGAAATTCTTGTACCAAAATCTATCACCGTCGCGTATTCGTTGAAATTGATCACTGATAATACTTTGAAATAGCTCCCCGGGTCCATCGTTAGTTTCTAGTATACCACCTACCCAGACATCCACGTTATCGAGCGAATTATTGTATAGTCTGAGAAATTCATCTCGAATCTTAAATCAAATATTTTAAATAATAAATAAAATATTTAAAATAAAATATATTTTGCAACATTGTGGTTAAATATAAGAATTAAAATTTTTATACCGCTTGACAACATACCGCTTGATTTACGCGATTAAAATGAGATACATTTTTAATTTCCGGTAAACCATACGCACGACGAGCGCTATTATAATCGGGTACTCCGTGATCGCGTCCCCTCTGAATATTAAGTGCCATTAAGTCTCTTCTTGAGAATTCCAATGGCCCGAATAAACTGCCCCGCAAATCTTCAACGATCTTGTGATCCTCCTCTTCGCATAATTGAACAGCCATCCCCATTAATAATTTCTCCACGTCAATGACATCCTTTATTCTCGTTAAATTTGCATAGAGAGAATTCTAAATAATCGTTTACATACTTTATTGCGTGCGCATTGTCGAAATTTTAAACACACATATATAGTTGTCAAAATACCTGTGACATCCAATAATTATTGCATGTTCTAATTGGATATGATTCCAAAGAACAATTATTCCTTCCATAGTCGCGCAAGTATACACCTAACATTGTAATTATCATTATATTAACGTTATGTACCTGTACAATTCTATTATGATAACATTATACATACATTTATGATCTTTCATCAAATCAACAAGTATAAATCGACTTTTCTTTTATCACCTTATAATTAAATAAAAGGCAGATTGTGCTATGAAAATTAACATTGTTTATTTAACTAGTTTCACTTGTCATTAATATAGACGTCCTTATGACGTATTTATATAGATGTATTTTGAAAATGATTTAATCTATCTAATATTAATAAAAAAATCGAATGCCTTATTTACCTGGTGGAACCAAAGTGTGTCCAAAACGAAAAGCAGCCGATTGGAAAAATTGTTCTATTTGCGGATCGATATTGGGATTGTAACCTTTAAACAACGAATAAATCATCAGTTAGGATTATATACAAATTGCAAGTAAACATCGAACATGTATCGTGTTTATCAATACGCTATCACATATTGACTAGTATTATTTCTATTTACCCTTATATACAGGAAGTTTTTTTCCCAGCCACGAAGGTAACCATTCATCGACGATAATGTGTTGCTGGGTCGCTATCACCCATTTACGAGCCTCATTATAAATCTTGTCGCTTGACCAATTTGGATTGTGACGTTTAATATGAGACGCTACGAAGTTATGCCATCTGAACCATATTATACCAAAAGTCAGCAGGAACGGATTTTCATTCCCTCGCGGATTTCCCAATTCTAAAATATACGTAGCGTATTAATAATCAGATATACGAAATATTTATTTCAAGATGAATTTTCTCAATTCGTTGAGAAATAAATTGATGCTGCGAACGACGCATCTTTGCGTCATTAATGAAACATCTCGCAGATCTGTCACAAAGATGACTGTACGAGACGCGTTGAACATGGCTCTCGACGAGGAGTTGGCTCGGGACGAGAAGGTATTCATCATCGGAGAGGAAGTCGCCGAGTTCGACGGCGCTTATAAGATTACACGCGGTCTTTGGAAGAAATACGGCGACAAACGGATGATCGATACACCGATCACAGAGGCTGGATTCTGTGGAATAGCGATCGGCGCGGCGCTCTTAGGCTTGAGGCCGATATGTGAGTTCATGACCTTTAATTTCGCCATGCAAGCCATCGACCGTATCGTCAACGGTGCCGCAAAGAATCTCTACATGTCTGCTGGAAGATACCCCGTGCCAGTTCTGTTTCGCGGCCCAAACGGAAACGCTAAAGGTTTGGGCGCGCAACATTCTCAATGCTTTGCCGCGTGGTTCATGAGCACGCCCGGCTTGAAGGTTGTGTCGCCGTGTACCTGCGAGGATTACAGGGGTTGCCTCAAGGCAGCTGTGCGCGATCCCGATCCTGTTATTATGCTGGAGAGCGAGTTACTTTACAACCTCGAGTTTCCCATATCCGACCAAGCTATGGACAAAGACTACCAGATACCTTTTGGCAAGGCCAAGGTGGAGAAACCTGGCAAACATATCACTCTGGTAACCCACGGCCAGGCGTACATATATACGCTTCAAGCGGCCGAGATATTGGCCGGACAAGGAATCGAGGCAGAAGTTATCAATCTACGCTCGCTCAGACCTTTGGACTGGGACACTGTGTTTAAATCGATCGGCAAGACGCATCGACTGATGACTGTTGAATTAGGCTGGCCAAGATGCGGAGTAGGATCCGAGATCGTTGCAACGGTAATGGAGAACCCAGTGTTTTTTCAGCTCGACGCACCCGCGGTGCGGTGCGCCGGTGTCGACGTTCCGATGCCTTATTCCGAAAAGATTGAATACGAGTGCACCCCAAAGGATCATCATATAGCCGATGCCGCTAAACGCGTCTGCGGCACAAAATTCTAATACTCGTTTATTCTAATAATGTGTTTGTGCGAATAAAGTTTTACTCACTGAAATATCTGGTGACGCTCTCGCTATAATGCTGCGAAACATATTGATGATGATGAATAGGAGGCGGTGGATTGGCCATCGGTAATCGGACCGTATTGTAATCAGGATATAAACCAAAGTACGATGTTGCGAGTTGACCATCCGGCTGCAATATTCCACTGCTACTTGTCCTTAAAACGTCGGACCATGCTTTAGATGTACCGTAAATTAATCCACCGTCTAAGAATGGCGTAATCTCGTTTAGCTGCAACGTATTGATAATAAAATTGTGTTGCATTAAAACGAGAATAAAACTGCATTATCAAACGTTACCTGTTGACGAGGATTATTTGGCGAATGACCGGTTCGATGATCGTACCGCGTCCGTAAAACCGGCATTTCCGTGTGTCCTGGCTTAATTCTGTATCGATGATTTTCAGGAATTTTTATATTGATATATTCGGGTGGGCACGCTGGCCTTTGAGCATCTAAAATTTCCTCCACTACTTGCTGACCTAAAAAATTTTTTTTTTTTTCCCCCATTATATCGTAATAAATGTCACCATAAATATCTCTTATGTTTTTTACTACAAATATATAATATATTTGGTAAATATTTAATCCATATATTTGGTTCAATTATTTGTAAAATCATTTTTTTGCAAATCACATTTTATATAAATAAGATTTATTCTTACAACGTATAAATTTGCAAATGTGCAAATATTTGATATAATTTTAAAATTTTATACGATATAAATACATATTTTTGCGTACCGAAAAATACAAGCAAAGCATTTCTTCCCGTTCTTGATTTTGACCCAATTTTTCCGCTCAACAGTTTCTCACTTATCTCTAATGGTTCTGGTCTATCAGAACCTGAAGGCTTGTATACTCCATCTTCATAAGCGGCTGGCAGTCTTCTTAGCAATGGAGTGTCAACTGCACCTAGTTCTGGTTTACCAACATTATTATACCATCCATCGTAACTAGGATATTCGGTTCCACTACGATACTGGGAGCATTTATTTGGTTGATTACCCTCTCCCCAACATCCAGTAAAAAGCCAATCTGTTAAGTCTTTACCAAATGTTTTATCAACTGATTTTTTATCCGGCTTTTTGAAATCTGGCAAATATAAAAACATTTTAATATTTTATCATACGCAATTTAATGTAAATAATATAAATTTAAAAAATCACATAAGCCATTATAAAATTATTCCTACAATTTATTAATAATGCAAAATATATATAAAAACGTACGTTTGTTCGGATCTGGCAGTTTTATTGTAGTATTTATTGTTGTATCTGGCGGTTTTATTGTAGTATTTATTGTTGTATTCTGTGCAGCAATTAATGAAAAATTAATTGCGATAATGAATGATAAATAAAATATAAAATACATATTACTTTTTCTACATAATAGTCTGCGATTGTCACGTAAAAATTATCTGTTTTCAGCGCACTGTCCACTCCCTAACAGATGTGTGGCAACTTTGCATTCGGAGGATATCGTGCAAGCGACTCGATTCGACCACTTCCTCTCTGCATGATAAAAAATACACAGGAAACGAAAAATGTGAATCACCGGTGAATATTTTATTTTATCATGAGTGAGATTACAAGTCTATTTCATAATATGACTGATTTATATTTTTACGTGAAATTAAGATAGACAACATATGCGAAATTGCATAATGTATTCACCAAGAAGGAAAGTTCTTTGGTTCGCAATCGTTAGTAGAGGTGCAATATTAATATTGCAAACAATTTTCAATGCATTAATTTGCGATCATCATGCAGATGCGTTTAAAAGACCTTTGAATTTCACAGAAAAGGTAGGGTCCCTGTGGGATCAAATAATTTACTTTTTATTCAACGGTCTTACACGTTGGGACGGAGAATATTTTTTACATATTGCGAAATATGGATATACATATGAAAATACTATTGCTTTTTATCCATTGTATCCAGCTCTGATTCGTATCATTGCCATCGCTTTGACGAATATATTCCCTGTGTTAAACAGCCAAAATTCCATGATCGTTGCTGCGACATTTATCAATTTCCTATGTTTCGTAAAATCAGCCCTCATCCTTTACGATCTCTCCGTATACGTATTTCAAGATACTGTAACGGCTTACAAAGCAGCGATACTTTACTGTATAAATCCAGCCAGCATATTTTTCTCGGCCGTATATTCAGAATCCATATTTGCATATTTAACATTTTACACCATGCTCAGCAGTATGAAATATACGTCTACCATTTATTTTCCTTTGGCATTGTCGATTTTAACGAGGTCAAATGGTATCGTCAATATAGGCTTCCCTATATATTTCGGACTTAAGAATTGGTGTAATTCTGTATCGAAAGAAATTCAGAAACATAAACAAAAACGCAATCATAAACGCATATCGTATATTTTTAAACTAATAACATTAAAAAATTGCTTTACTATTTTGAGCACAATAATTATATCGCTATCTCCGTTTTTTCTTTTACAAATATACAATTATATTAAATTTTGTACTTCTACATTTGATAAATCGTTACTGCCAGTTCACGTTTTACAGTATGCTACAGAAAATAATCTAGTGTTACCAGGCATAACAGGTTCCATATGGTGTAATGCTACTATACCTCTAGCATATTCATATGTGCAAAAGACATATTGGAATGTTGGATTCTTAAGATATTATCAATTTAAACAAATACCAAATTTTATTTTAGCTTGCCCGATATTGTTTATTATGTTGCAATGTATAAAAGAATTTGCTTGCGAATATAAGGATGAATTGTACTTATTAGGACTTTTTGATAATAAAAGAAAAAACGGAAATGCTACCAAAGTAAAAAAATACCCATTAAATATGTTTGTTTTTGTAGTACACGGATTATTTCTAACCATGATTTGCCTATTTTTTACACATATCCAAGTCAGCACACGTTTATTAGCTTCTGCGAGTCCTTTGATATATTGGTATTGTGCTTTGAGCATGTCTCATAAGTATATCAATCACATTGATTTACGATATGAAAATGAAGAAAACATTTGCTCGAAATGGAAAGTATTTTTCTTATCGCAAAAACAATATACATTACAAGATAAACTTGTACTATTCTATTTTATAGGATACGCAATTATAGGATGTTTATTGTTTTCAAATTTCTTGCCATGGACTTAATGTCACGTTTCATATATGTATACTTAATATATTGTAAAAAAATATTAAAAAAATTTTTTTTATTGTTATTGTAATTACTATATATTTATTAAAATTTATGTATATAGATATTTATTATTTATGTATACAGGAAAATCACCCGCAGTACTTCGGGAAATGATTCGAAACCTAAAAAGAAGGAAAAAAACCTATAAAATAGGACCGACAATAAGTTGTTTCCAAGTTGTAACCACTTTTATGTTTGAAAAATCGCAATTTATAGCTTTTTCCTCCTTTCTGTGTCTCGAATCACTTCCTGAAGTATTGTGGGCGATTTTTCAAATACCCTGTATAAAGAATAAAATTCTTTGTAAACAAAAATTTTGTAGATTCTAGTATTAAAATATATTAATTTTACTTTTAAAGAAATACTTAATTTTATGTATAAAATATATGTATATAATACATACCAAGATTTTTTATGAATGTCTGTCAAAGAAATATTAATATATTTATTTATATAAAGATCACTTATATATTTATGTAAATTACTCTCTTTTAATAAATATATTTTCTATTTATATACAATCCAGTGCTAAAGATATTAGTTCGCTTTAATATGTAATTTCTTATGCTTCAAAATCTCAATAGGTGTGAGATATAATATTTGTGAACAATGAGAACATTCATATGCTTGACTATTAGGTTTATGCGTAATATTTTCACTTTCTTTTTCGATATTGGCTGCATTTGCGATTGTGCAACAGTTTTGATGCTGAAGTTTTTCTATATTTGATAGGACTGCTTGAAAATCACAATTTTGACAATGCCATTCAGTTTCGCGCATTTCTGTAATTAGGTGTTCACTCCAATCAGTTTCCTTTAAGCTGCAATTTAAATAATAAAAAATGAGTAAATGGTTATATTAATTAATTCAATAATCTTTTACTCACCAATTATATGTAATATTGTCTGTTATATGAACTCCACCTTTAGTTATATTTGCTACATTCTTAAAATCAGCTTGAAAAGGATTAGGCTCTATGAATGTATCATTATTGCCATTGCCAACATATATCATTTTTAAATCAGCTGGTAACAATCGTTTTATCGTATACGGTACTGTAGTATGCATATATTCTATCAGTTCTTGAGTAAGATTTTGCTCAATTTTACTAAAATCTTTCATTTCATTGTTTGTATCATCAGATCCTGAAAATAAGACACTTATATTAAATAAGATACTTAGAATAAATATTGGATAAAGAAAAGGAAAGGAAAAAAAAATAATTTAATCATGTTAAAAGAAATACTTATACCTTGTAATTGCTGATTTAATAAGAAATCCCATTTATTTCTCAATTTGGTCGCTTTCATTAATAAGGTCTGACCACTGTCAGGAACAGGAAATTCTAACATGAGCCATGAATCGCATGCTATTCTGCAATATGTAAAGTTCGTCTTAGATTATAGATTTAATTAATATTATTTTCTTTTATTAGGACATATAAAAATACACGAATTTATATAAAATTATAACATATAAAAGAATATACTTACAAGGAGAATATACTATTTGTATCTATTTCACGTGCAAATAGCAATAATGTTTGTGCGGCAGGCATTCTCAAAGTATTTACCAAATATGGTTTTGTAGTTTCCAAGAGGGATCTGCCAAAGCGTTTATTATAATATATTAAATTTATTTATATTTGACAAATTATGTTATAAAATAGACATAAATAAAAATTTACAGATATGCCAATATCTGATGTTTAGAGCTAACAGGACTTTTACTTTTAAATCCTGGTATCGATATTATATCTGCTTCTTCAATTTGCAAAAGTTGCTGATGATTTCCAAAAAAACTCATTGGATGCAATGCAACATAGGGTTTTGCTTTTGTATGAAATAATTGCTCACTCATAGACTGAATAATAAATTTAAAAACATTTTTACATGTAGATATCATCATATAGATATAAATATATAAGTTATAAATAATGTGTAATTTTTATACCTTGCAATAATTATACTCATCAGCACAAGCAAACTGTGGATATAAACCACTGCATAATATCAATTTCAACATTGTTAAATCTTTATAACTACACGCGGTAGACGCTGTCAAAAGGTTCTGTACTTGACTCGAATCATTTTTCATTCGAAATTCTATATCTTTTATGTCGAGCTCTCCATTTTCATCATCATTATCTTCCAATTGTATATCAAACGTTTCTACTTTTAATTGTTTACGTTTTCTAGATTCACTTTGCTTGTAAGTTCTTTTGAGGGACTTTAAAAGTTTTAGTTCTCCATGTCTTATCACACGTTCTGCACTTGTCATAGAAGAATTTGGTTCTGGAAGACTTTTGAGTAATTTGCAGTCCTGTACGATGTATAAACAAAATATATAATATTAGGATATATAATGATATTTCTTAAAAGTATATCTGTGAAAAAAAAATACATGACTAACTTGAAGTAATTCTTTAAATTGAGTTCTTAATTTTATCATTTCGTAGAATCGTTGTTCCTCTAAACCTCTTCTTCGACACCACTTTCTACTACTGTTACTGCCACCTCTATATTCTTGAGAATTTTCTTGCTTCACTTCTAGCCATTCTTTAAATGCATTCAGTAAAGTAATTGGATCACCATGGTCAGATTCTAATCTTTTTCTAGATGTCTTTAATATTATCAATATTGTTTCATTGCGAAATAAAAAAATGTAGCATAGTTTTATCTATTAACATTAATTACCTCACATTCTGCATCTCTGTATGCTCTATTTGTGAATGGTGTTTGTATACTTAGAGCAGCAGCCAATGATAATACAGGTTCTACTTGGTGGAAAATGGACCCCATTATTAACATTTTTCCTATTGTAATATCAACGGGTAGCCGAGCCAAGGTTTTACCAATACACGTGATTTTTTCATTATCTGTGAGTGCACCCTATTGAAAGTATCATTAACTTAATATTTAGCACATTGCAAGAAAAATAAGAATGTAAAATTTAAGATACTAACGTGATCTTTTAAGGATAATATAGCATTTTCTATACTGTTGGCTGGTGGTGGCTCTATGAATGGAAACTTTCGCGCATCAGGAAGTCCCATTGCTATCATTTGTAACAACGAAGAATCTAAGGGTACACGTTGTAATTCTGGCGTTGAATATTTTTCCAATATCTTATAGTCTTCCTCTGAATAAATTCTATAAAAAAATAACAATATCGTGTATTCTCAATCAATAATGATAATATTATTACAAGAATTACAGATTATTTACCTGTAACAAACTCCGGGTCCAGTCCTGCCTGATCTTCCCTTCCTCTGTTCTGCACTAGCTTTACTTATCCAGAATTCTTTCAGTCTTTGCATTTTACATGATGGGTCATAACTCATTTCCTTTACTTTTCCACTATCGGCGACAAATCTGATTCCATCAATAGTAATGGAAGTTTCTGCAATATTAGTTGCAACAATGCACTTTCTAACACCTTCAGGTGCATAGTCAAATACCTAGGGAAAGTGAAAATATTCTTTCATATCTTTATGATCAAACAAATGAAACAAAAATAAATTACAAAGATAGATCATATGAGAGAATATACCTTGTCTTGTTCAATGATGGAAAGAGTACTATGAAGTGGTAAAACTATCCAATTATTCTTCTTTGTACTATATTCCTTGGCAGCATCTACGACTGCAGTAATTTCACTTATTCCACTCAAGAATATTAATAAATCACCCTTTTCATTGGCTGAAATGTTTTTATCATTGTAATTATGTAATTGTAATTTTAAAATTAAAATATCAATAAATAATTTTAATTTTTAATCAATTTCTATTATAATTGATGTGATAATTTCCAGAATTACAGAATTACCAATTATTATAGAATCAAAATTTGTTATATTATTGTAATTCAAATGTAGATTTTTCTCTCACCTGGATATTTTTGATCAATTATTTGCATTATTTGTACATATGGACTTGGATTAAAACGATCATTTTTATATTTGATATCTTCTACGGTTACAGGACGGTAAAACAATTGAATAGGATATAATCTTCCAGGAACCTAAATATGTATAAAAAATCTCAGTTTTACATATATACATATAGTCGACGACAATGTTTAAAAGTATTTAAAAACAATTAAACTGTTTAACTATCTTATAAGTAGCAAATATTCTTACTTCTATTATTTTAACATCTTCCTTTGCAAAATAATTACTAAAGAGCTCTATATTAATAGTGGCAGACATTAATACCAATTTTAAATCAGGTTTTTGATAAATAATGCATTTCATAATGCCCAATAAAAAATCTCCATGTAAATGACGCTCATGCACTTCATCCAAAACTATCACATCATACGAAGATAGTGCTAATTCACCTGACATCTGTAAAATAATTTAAATGTGTAGAATCTTTTCATCAAGACTATCTTTAATAATTTACAAATGAAATATTTACTTGTCGTAACAATAAACCTTCAGTTATGAACGTAATGTTTGTTTCTTGGTTTTTCTGTTTTTCGAAACGTATCTGATATCCAACTCTGCTAAGGTTCTCGCTCAGTGTTTCAAAAGCGACACGTTTTGCCAATGAGATGCACGCTATTCTTCGAGGTTGTGTACATGCTGTATTGCAAATTATGAAACAAAAATAATTTTATAGATCATATCATATTAAATATACAATCACTCAATATAAGACATATTTAAATATTGACAATATTATACCTATTTTCCGAAAACCAGCTTCATACAAGTATCGAGGTACTTGAGTAGATTTTCCACAACCCGTATCTCCCGCTATAATGACCACTTTCTCCTTTTTTACCGTCTCGATAATTTCATCTTTATATCGTGCGACTGGTAAATTAGCTTGCGTGTCCCTGAGTTTTCTTAATTTGCTCAATTTTTCCTTTTGCTTAAAATCCAAGTATAAGACTATTACGTCCCTAAACTTTAATAGTCGAGACTTTGTCAGCTGTTTCACTTCGGGGACTCGCGCAAATAATTCTCCGTATGACAAATTAAGCTTGAAATTTAGACAATGAGACTTGTGATATTTTTCTGGCACTCCGATGGAATTTAAAGAGGAATCAGCTGCAGATTCCTCGCTATCGCCCAATTGCTTCTTGACAGACTCGTATTTCTCGACGAATTTCCAAAAATCCACAACGTCGTGAATGAGATTTGAATTTGCTGTAAAAATCTTATTCAATTCGGGTTTGTAGTTACTAAAGTAGAAATCTTGGTCGCTCTCTTCGCGACGACTCGAGGACGAGGATTTACGCGTCTCTCGATCGGTTCTTGACAAGCTGCGCTCGTCGATCTTGCAATCGTCGCGATGCCTCTTCCTGTCATACTTGTCACTTTCACGCGTACGTTCCCGGCTGGACGAACGTCTTCTCGTACCGCTTCTCGACGACATTCTTAATTAGTATATCGCGCCATAAACTCACTTTTTAGTCGCGATATCGCAATGACAATAATACTTTTTTCCTTTATGAATGTGACATATTTATACGCAAGCTTTCGCTCAATTTTATACCCAATCTTTTAATCACATAAGATATTTATCTAAGTATTTACATTGCAATATTCTTTATCAATGCGTGATATAACCTCATTTACTGTATATTCGTAAAAATTGGTTATGAACCTACCATTGACTATCGCAATACACTAGATAGATTATCACTGTTGGATTGGACGTAGTATGACTGACCAATCAGGATAGAGAAATAAATCGTGTCCTGATTGGTCAATCAAACGCTCCAATCAACGCTTCTGGCGAGATTTTTGAACGCAATTCGCCAGAATCATGAGAAATTTTCCCTTCTATATAATTGCATACTTTCTGTTCTCGACCTGAAATAACATGTAATACGATATATGTATATGTATATATATTGGAGGGAAAACGAAAGAAGAAGAAAGTGGAAGAAAAAAGAATATATACAGAAAGCTGAAAAGGTCAGATATATGATCTTTATGACCTACGCTGAAAAGTTTAAAAAAGACGCATGATATATACTCGCTTATACGACATTTAATATCCAAGTTGCATGCGAGGTGAGGTAAAGAATAATTCATTTTAAATATAATTGGATCATTATTTATGACATTTTATGCGTATCGTAAATATCAATGTGAAAAACTTTGCGCTTTCAAATGAAATATAAATAAAATTGCTATATATATTTGCTCTTTTATCGCAATCGAATTGATTAAAGTTGCGTCACAAGTTCCGTCAAATTTTTTTCGGCGGTTTTTTCTCATGCGCGCAAGTATTATCGCTAGTACTTATTTTGCAAAATCGATTTCTATTTTTAGCTCTCGCATCAATCGATTATTATTTGCGTGAAGAGAGCAAACATTCGATTTGACCAACAATTTGCTAAAAGATGTAGCATCATATATCGGATTTTACAATGTTTGAAATTTACATTCGAATTGTCAAAACTCTTCAAGACTGTTTGTTTTTTTTTTGCATCGATAAATTAAAATGAAAACCCGATCGATAACGCGCGTCATGAGACTAGCAATAAAATCGTACAGTCAACTTTCTCGAGTGTTGAATGTTGACCAGTAGATAAATAGCGACTAATGTGATAGTAATAAGTATCGAGAGCTCTATCGGTGTTATCTTTTGTCAGATTAGGGTCTCGAGAGTCGAGATGTGTCTGTGCGCAGAATTGTTGTGACGCACAGAGCGTCATTGAAGCTGCCTTCTCCCAAAGTGTTTCTCTTCAAACAAAGATCAAGATCGAGGTGGAACCACGACGACAAACATTCCACGTTCGATGGTAAGCGAGAAGAAGTAAGAAGAAATCCCGTAAGTCAAGTCATCGCTTGTTAGGTCTCACGAAGCGGGACTAATCTCAGGAAATCAGTCTCGGTAGCGTCGAGATCGCGGTAAGAAAAGAGATCACAACTCGACTACTAGGCGATGATGTTCGCTAACGCGGTACAAGCGAAGCTGGCGTCGATGGTGCTGATCGGCGCCGGTAGCTTCTTCATCGGCATCGCGCCCGCCTTCTTCATCTCGAGCGTGCAACGTCTGCAACGAAGACTGCTGCTCTCCTGTGCTCTTTGCTTTGGCGCCGGTGTCCTCCTGGCAACCTCGATGCTGCACGTATTGCCGGAAGTGCGCGAGGGTTTGCCCGAATACGCCGAACTCATGTTCTCCTGCGGCTTCCTCGTGCTCTACCTGGTCGAGGAATGCGTTCATTACGTTTGTCGAAGCGGCGATCACGTGGCCGAAACGAATCATTCCAGGCAAGGAACACGAACGAGCGAGGGTAGGTACGTGCGTTGAAAGAGCTTCGTGCGAACTACAAGCTTGAAATATTCTTCAATATTTTCTTAAATATATTCTTGCATCGAAGAAGCGTGTTTGTATCGATGTGTGGAAAATGATTGATGGTCTAATGCATTTTAAAGCTGTTTTACAACTTATCTTACCTCTTCCAGTGCGCGTCTATTTCATACGAAAGTGTATAATTTAATTAATAGTGAAAAAAATAATAACTACAGAGAGAAAGAGAGATTTGGCTTTCCTTTTAATTCTGAATATTTTTACGCTTGACATGTAATAAAAACGTATAAAAATATTGCGATAGTAGCAATCAGATCATTCGTTATCATCGATAACCGACGAGACAATACTTATTCGCGGTGAAAAATCGGCTTTCAGAAACTATCGTATAAAAATTATAGAATGATTCATGGTTTTTTATAAAAAGTATTTTTGTGTAATAATAGTCGAAATAATTCAATAAATAAACAAATTTTTACAAGACTGGGAAAAATAATGTAGATATAATTGTAACATATATGCAATCTAATTTCTTTTATTTTTTATTACTTGAAATCCAATCTCGCGAATGATATCAGTTTCAAATAGCGATATTTTTCAGAAAAGATTATACGATCGCTTTGAAAAAGTTTTCTTTCAAAGTTTGCCTTTTCCGTCATCAGGGAAGATTTATACAAAGATAAATTAACGGATCTAGCTTGATGAAAGAAAGAAAGAAAGAAAATTGTCAACGATACGTTATTTTTTGCGATTTTCCTTTGTTCGATGCGGGTGGAACTTGTAGAAATAAATTCTAGTATAAAAATAGTATAAACGATAGCGATCTCTCGTGAAAAATAATCGTGTTCAATCGCACACTCAAACAATCGATCCTTGGTTCTCGAATAACTTCTTTTAAAGTGAAAAATGAGTTTATATCCAGTAATAATGTCCACACGAATGTAGAAAATGATCGAGCCCGAGACATTGTTGGGTGTCGATATTAGATATCAGCTTTCATGTTGCTAGTTTATATATATAAGATTGCCATCGACACTCGAGACTTTTTGCTATCTGCAATAAGACTCGAGATCGAATACTTTAATAATGTATTTATGTATTGCAATAATGTATAGTATTTCATATCCGAGTTTAAATTAATTATTTATTTAAATTCATCTATGCATTTTTAATATATATATTTATAGATTTTCAAGAATTATATTTACAATTCTCTTTTCATAATCTTTTTAATTTCAAAAATGTATATTTATATGCTATAATATTTCCTTGTAAAAGTTAGGATGATTTGGGATGATGAAAGACATGATTAAATGCCGGTTTAAATTCCCCCGCTTTCAATGCGCATATCTTTGCATAATTCTGGTTTTGCTTCTCTTTGATGGAATTTTGTCTCTTGAATTTCAGTTGTTTGAACTGTCGGAACCATTCCCATGAGGTCGGTTACAATGCCACTACACAAGATAACAAAGTTTACGTATCCGAAGGAAATACGAGATTACCGCTTAATCATCGACAGACTTTCTTTGGTAACAATAACACCAATAGCACATGGACGTCTAGCGGCTATGGTGCGACGCGATGCAACGCACACGACGGTTCTTCGTCGAACGAGGAGACGACATTTTTGTGTCATGGAAATCACGGGGAGCAATGCACCGATGCTAATACCGGTCTTGCTGGTCTTGCCCTCGCCCTCACCGTACACGCCGTCCTTGAAGGACTTGCGATAGGGCTGCAAACGCAAATCGCCGAGGTGTGCTGCATACAATCTAAATATAATGAACCCTGGGAAAAGATAAATTAGAATCCACACCGTGGATATATATATAATAGTATAGTGAATAATCATTTAAGCGTAAAATTGCGATAAAACGGGAAATATTTTAATGTTTAACTCTCTTTAATAATATTTAAATTTGAAATTTAATTACTAGATAAAAAAGCTGGAAAAGAATATTATATATTTTTTCTGTATATTATATATTTGTACAATACGAAACGAAACATAAATATAACGTTGTATAATAATGCGGAATATTTTTCAACTCGTAGAATACGCTCAATTTTATTATCAAATTCTTTTTAATAAATATGTATGGATTTGATTTTTGCAGTGAGCATACATCATTTTTTTATAGGTGTTATTGCTGACTGGAGCTGTGGCATCGCACAAGTTTGTCGTCGGCTTCTGCTTGGGATTAGAATTGGCGGGAGTCAGCAAATCTGTGCCTAAATTAATATTTGCAGTTTTTATATTCGCTATCGGATCTGTCATTGGAATCGGTATCGGCATGCTAACATTTCAGGTGAGAAAAAATTCTTTCGTTAGATTTTCATTTATAAATCAACTTTTTTAAAATATCTTTGGACAACATTTAATTTTATTGTTTATTTCGAATGTGCGTACTTGCAGGCAAATACAGATTGGTCAAAAGTGGTATTGCCGATCCTGCAAGGCCTAGCAGGCGGAACTTTGTTATATGTTACCGTGAGTGAGGTTCTTCCGAGGGAAAGAACAAAATGGCATAAAAGTTTGCGCAAATTTGCAGGTATTTTTCAATTTTTTTCGGTACTTGTCGGATTTGTCGTTATCTTTCTTCTTAACAACTATGTGGGTGAGTGAATTCTGGTTATAATAGATTTCAAATTAATTTGTTAAAAAGAACATTGTATCAAATCTTAAAATCTGATACAATTTATGTTGACTTGTAATATTTAGTTTATATAATAGTTTAATAATTAGTTAAAAAAGTGATTGTTTATGTACTTTATTGATTTTGTATAACAAAACTATAGTGCGATTGAAGAATTAAATTCTTTCAACGCAATAATAATGAATGGATTTTTAACTTTTGTATTTTTATACACACATCACATATGTAATATAGAAAATCCTATAGAAATAGTCTATATGCCCGAACGCGCACAAATTGTATTATGGAAAAGAATCTGTTTTATTTTATTCTATAATTAATTTCTTATTGCTTCACCGTTGATTAAAAATTTGTGTTTGACAGGGTAATAACGAGTATCGCGCCTTTCAATGTTAGACTCTTTGATAGTTTAGTAGAGCGCGAGTTATTTTTTTCCTTTATCTCTTTGATACGATACAATATTTAAAGCGTTAAAAAGGCCTCTTTTCCTTTCCGCCCATTTTATTCTAGTCCGCTGCGCGAGAAATTCGCGGTTCATATTCGCGAAACGTTTTTGCAAAGATTATCCGTTGGCAGCCGTATTCTTCGACATGGTTTTTCGCGCAAGAGAAATTAATCTTGTCGCGAAAGAGAACGTTAATTACGCGGAACTACTTAAGACAGAAATGGCCCGAGTTTCTCGTCGGATTTACCACAAATAGGAAAAAACTTATAAGTTTCATCGTGCGTCCTTCGTCAAATTTTTCCGCTGCATAAACCAACAGCAATTCCAAGAACGGACTTTCCATTAGCGAATTACTCGGGCATAAGAACGAGCAGCTTTAAAAGGACACATGTAGTTGAAGTCTTAAGTGAGTATAAGAAAAATATAGCGCGAACGAGATATAAATAATCTTGTAATCGTTTTCGATAAAAAAAATATCGTTTATCGAGTGCGTAAAATATATAAAACGGCGGACGAAATGTAATGATGATTTTAATTATTTTGTTTAGCGGTGCGCATTTGACGGCTATACGAAGAGAAGGTGGATGCTCCCGATGATCGATAGCGCACGAAGATTAGATCAAGATCGCTATTGACGTCTATTACACGCCTGTATCGCGTTTCAGCGTTCTTTGGCGTAACGTACGGGGAGGCGATAAAAGAGAGCTCTCGTTCCTTTATTAGAAAATTTAAAGTCGACGGAGCGTTAGCTAACGCGACACGAGCCTCTCCCCTCTCTCCTTCTCTCTCTCTTTCCCGCGGTCCGCATAGAATAAGAAACTTGGATGAAATTTCACGGGGAATCCGTCGTCTCACGATAGCCTACTTTTCTCCCGCTTTTCTCGCGCTCGGTCGAACAGACGTAATTTCGACAAATGGACTTGGCTGCCGCGGGAAACAAAAGAACTCGGCCGCGGAAATGGGAAAGAAAGACGTATTTGCGGTTTTCAGCAACCCCACGATTAATCTCTTTTTCTCAAATGTCAAAGCGATTCTCGCGACCGAGTAGTTTATCACCGAATCGTGCGCTTTATGCGCGCCGCACCGACACCCACGCACGGGAGCGCTCGTCATCGGTCTCCGTCGAGGCCGTCTTAGCGTAGTATACTTATTGTTGGTTCTTGCGATATTTATGAAGCTCGAGAGCGTGCGGCTGACGCTTTATATCGTACGCCGTGAAGTTCAGCGCGCATGTTGCCGCGCGAGGCCGCCATCTTTGTCTTCTTCTCTCTCTCGGCACGACCCGCGACATCGTCGCGCCACTTGATCGTCGCGCGGCCACTCGATGTCGCGTATTTATCCGTAGTGATCTCTGTGCGTGCGCGTCCCGAATCGGTCGCGCGAGTGTCAAAGTGACGGACGATTTACGCGCATTTAGCCCGCCTTCTGCATCTTTATTATATATTCGTGTGATTTCAAAAATATACAATGTATCGCGAATTATCTATCTGTTTCAAGTCCATCGCATCACTCGTCTGACGCGCATCCCAAGTATAGAGCAATTAAATAATCTCGTGAGGTTTTATTGTATTAATTTAGTACGATAATAGTAATTATTATTATTATAATTGCGCGTTAAAATAATGCTAATGTAATAGCTTCATATACGTAATAATTGTCCGAGTAATCGCGTGAAATTTGTCACACATGTTCGATTTTCGAACGCTCGAATATCAAGGTACAACGCGCATGTCGCCGCGCGAGAGAGAGAGCGCCATCTTGGTTTATCTCTTCCCGTCTCGATCGTAGTCGCGCAGTGATATCGCTCTGTGTTTCGTGCAATTTTTATTCATCGCAAGTGATCGTGCGTGTCGAACGAGTCGCGCGAGTGTCGAGTAAAGTGATCGACGACTGAGGTACCGTCACGATTATCATTTTCTCCATTTTTCAGTCGCTCGCGTTTCGATTATGTCGATATGTTTTGAAAAGGTTACGGTGTATTTCGAGTCTTTTTCGAGTCTTTGTCGATCGCAATCGTTTAATCGGTTGTGCGAATATCCTGTCTTGCGAACACTGAAAAAATTGTATTCTCAACTTAAGAATATGCCACTTATCTTTAGAATATATACTAAAATAGGCGCCAAGAGGATTCCTCTTGGCGCTTATTTTAGTATATATTCTAAAGATAAGTGGCATATTCTTAAATTGAGAATACAATTTTTTCAGTGAAATAATAATCCAATATAATAAATTGTAGATATCGGGAGCGATGTAAGGAAAAGTAGCGGTATATAAAGTTTGCCATTCACAAGTTGACATTCGATCATCCGGATCAGTCGTCGAGTGCAATCCGCCATTTTTTAGTTTCGCGCGCTTTGCGCATCGAAATCGGCGAGCTCGTTGTTCCTTTCGTCGAAAACGAGCTACGCGCGCCGATAATTACCTTCGATTACGGTCGGTGTCGGGTGAACATTGATCGTTCGCAATAATTGCTAGGTATGCGCGATCGGCGATTTAATCGTGTTTTCGCAATCACGAACATGTGCGCTATAATCGTTACATCGAAACGTCCGTCGTTTATATCTCGCGTTATTTACTTATCCCGAGTGCATCATATCGCTGATCGTGCTGCATCGCTATTATTGATCGTAAACAAAGCCGCTTTATTTAATCTCCTAATCATGCCCGTTTCGAGAACATATGTTTACCGTATCGAGTGAATTAATTTGAATCTAATTCGAGTTTGCGATTTTGCCGAAACAGCGAGTATCTGTCTCCTACATCTTTTTCCCTTAATTTTGCATACTTTTTAATTTATTTTCTCAGAAACAAATTTATACGGATATTATAAAATCGCGTGGAAATTTACGAAACGAATTACGTTTCACGAGAATAACATAAAAAATGTATTAATTTAATTATATCCGCGACATTTATATTTTTGTACAAATTAACTCGCGTATAAAAGTGTTGTAAAATCGTCGAAAATAAGTGCCCATTTTTTTATTCGTATCATTTCATTTCACGCAGCTAAATATACAGCTAAATGTACAGCATATTGCGCGGCAAATTAATATACGATGACGATTAGTTGTAGCTTATAGTCCAAGCGCACGATTGAATGTACAGACAACGTTCTCTCGTGAAATGGTCGTTTATCCATTTCCCACTACGACGACATTATCCCAGCGACAGTATCTCGTTCGTTTTCTATTCTGGTTGTACTATTTTCATTAGAAGGAAAACGCGCGCGTAAACATGGCGTATACAGCGCGTCGAGCAAAACGTCAAGCGTTTGTAGCATTACGCTGCAAAATTGGAGAACGCGATAGACTATAGTAAATTAGGTCGAAGAAGAGACGCTTAACGCTTTAAAGATTGTTACGTAACGATCGTAATTATCTTCTCTTCGCATATTCGTACCGTGTGTGAGTTATCTGGATGGAGGAAGTGAACCGATGTCAGAAATCGCCGAGAAGTTGGCGCCGATGGAACAGCTGGCGGATCTGGCCGGGCGGTAGCACCGGTGTAACGCCTGGTGAGTAGATTCATTTATTTATTATACATGCAGCTTGTTTATTTACCCGATATCGCAACGCTTTTTTCCATTTATCTTTATTCGTATTTCATCGACAACGATCTCGAGCGTAACACTTGAAATTTTGTATCGGGCGCGACGATGAATTTTTTTTTATTGGTTTCTAGAAATATACAATATTTGTGGATATCTTGTATTTTTTAGAGATTTTTCAAATTTTTTTGTAAAAATGTTTTTACAGGAAAAATAAAACGAGATGTATTCCGGCAAAAATCTTTTATGAGATAAAACAATACGTACAAACAACATATTTTTGGACACTATAAATAAAGCTGATTAAAGTACATTACATAATAAGCTTAAATTTCAGAGCTGAAAGATACTTATAATGGAAACTGCGTTGCCAACACTTTTCTCGTACGAAATCCTTATTTTATAATCTGTGGATAGCAAACTGCTTTTGTTTTGTATTTGAAGCTAACATTGTCGTGCGATATTTCATTTCATTATTCTTTTACTTTTCGCTAAATGGAATGTTTTAATATTAACAAATATTTTTCCACAATTTCGCATTGTGCGAAAATATAAAATTACAAATATTGATTTATAATCGTTTATGTATATTAACGTAAAAAAAACGACATTTATTTTATTGCTTGCGTAATGATAAAATGTGTAAAGTTTATTATTTTCGCGTAAATTATCATTTATTATAATGAAATAAAATAACAATCGCGTCTTTTATAATTATCTTTATCAAATCACACAATTCTTTCATATTATAAAATTATTATATTTATTAGATTTATTAAATTTATTAGATTGTGGGATTATATGGTTTTATATTTTTTTAACAAAGAAAACGTGAGGTGAAAGAAATGCAAACATGCAAAGCGCACATTTTTAAAATATACATTTTTACAAATATTGTATAGAAGGATATAAGCCGTTTTTTGAAAAAATTGTTCGAGAGTTAAATTGATTTTCATATTAATGGTTATCATCTCGGAATAACGATCGCATCCCCGCGGCGGGGCTTGAGCTATCTCGAATTATGACGGCAATTAAGCGTTGCAGCAATGTTTACCTTGTAACAAACTTCTACTGACCAGCTTACCTTCGTCTCGACTCCGCTCACCGGTTTACTCCCCGGCGAGATTAGCGCGTGATTCAATTAACGTTAGAACACCGCCAACAGAAACGTAGTTTGTCCATGGATAAGTTATTGCGGTCCCAGATGATAGGAAATTTATTTATCAACAAAGAACCGTATGCTGTTGTATTTGAAATATATGCGAACGTCTTGAATATCTGAAACCGATCTTGTGTTTCCTTAAATAAGATCCTAAACAAGATTTAGAGTAAGAATTTCCAATTGATGAATATATAACCAAAGAGCAATTCTGTCAAAAAGTTTGAAAAATACATTTTGTATTTTTGTATTTACATGCTTGGGAAATTAATGAATATTACTCTTCTTTCGTATCGTGCATGCGTGTACTATTTAAATTATTTCAGAACATTTATATTATTTCGTATAGCGTTGAAAATGTATCGCGTGGAAAATTACGTGATAATATCTTTGCGGTAGCGAGATTTTTTTCGTTAAATTGATGTTACATTCTCTCGATTTAAAAGGAATTACCTGCTTTTGAACATAAAAGTCATTCATTATGAATACATCATAAAAATCTGTTGAAATCGGGATTAGTATTACGTTTGATTTTAAATGGTATTTTAAACGACAATTACGATTTCTCTTTCTCTTTAATTCCTGGATTATTCGGTTTATAAATTTTTAATCAGCAATTTGCCGTTCGTTTATACGAGTATTAAAATGTTACATTTAATGAGGCGCGAAATATCGGTCGCCTGATTTTGATCAATTTGCACGTCCCAGCCAAATCCTATATATTCAGATAGCACGTGAAACGAACTTTTGCGCGTTTCAGCATAAATCGATTTCGGAAATTATGCCCGCACGCTGTGTTTCCGTTATTTACGTACCCGTTGATGCGAAACTTGTTTTATGTCGAATAACGACGGACTGACTCGTTATAGAGCGCTTCTGTTCGATGCCATCGCTTATGGGATCGAAAATAGAATCGTTGATGAGATTTGTCGGAGAGCTACCGGGCGCATTAATAGGCGACAGCCTGTGCTTTTAAACGATGTTAACCCGACATCCTTTCTCGCTATTAGGAATACCAATAGAGACGTTCTTCGATCGGATCCTTCGAGGTTCTCGCTCAGACTCTAATATCTCGGTATAAAACGTCGAACGGAGGCGGAGAATCCAAAATGACAAAGAGAGAGAGAAAGAGAGGGAAAGGGAGATCGCGCGAGAATGATCGAAGAGATGAAAAGGGCGATGGATAACGAAAGGGAACCAGGCATCGAAAGGTATTTGTTAATCGGTTCGCAGGAATTCTCAATATAAGGGAGAATAATGAACGGTTCTTATAAAGGAAAGCGGAGGCCATTCTCGATCATTTCCTCCTTCTCTTTTTTTATAATAAATGGCAATATTAAATCATTCGTTCGCTTACTTGTCACTTTTCAGTTTTCGTCAGTTGCGGCGAACGATACTTTTCTCGTTCGATATCACATTGTCAAACTTTTGACATCGAATTGTCAAATTGCTGGTAATGCGCTGTGCACTTTCTGCTAATTTTGCCGCTCGTCCTACTTTTCGAGAAAGTACTCGGAATTTTTCTAAACACAGTCAAGTCACAATCCATTTGGTCGATTTCGTCATACTTTTATCATTATGATAGTTCTTGACTTGTGCTTTTAGTCCATCAATTTGTACTTGATGAATGCTGGTCAAAAATTTACACTTGTATTAATATCGATTATAATGACTCACATAATAATTCATATAATAATTACTAATAATAATTAGTCATAGTAAATTATAAATATAAATTATAATATAAATTATATAAATTATAATAGAAATTATAATAGAAATTATAATATAAATATAAAATATTAAATATAATTATAAAATATTATTTATATATTTATATTATATAATTTATATAATATAAATTATTATATAAATTATAATATAATAGAAAAAATATATATATTTATGTACAAATGTTTTTTCTTATGGTAAAATCAGAATATAAAAATTTAACATATTGTATGTAAAGTACTAGACTAGAAGATATTTAAATCATGCTTAGTATAGCAATCAAGCGTATTCGCATAATCCCCTCTTTTTTTATACAATACCTCATGCATATAAAAAAGTTTCTCATGTTTGAATCGGTTGAGGATAAGGGTGTTTTTACATTCGTATTTTTCTTTCGGCAAGCATCACGCTTATTTCGTCCGTTGGACCACTGCTTTCTCATCACGAGAGAAATGCTATTCATAGGATAAAATGCGCGAGATATCTCATTGGCTTATCCTTTTTTTCTTGTAACAATTGTATATATATGATTTATATGTCGTTCTATGTGAATCGTGCTCTTGTCATAAATTGTTAGCTGAAAGACGGTAATCCTCTCTGTAGTGATGTACGAGTTTATTATTCCGACACTAAATGTCTGCTACTTCGTCCCTAGTTCCGTAAATTCTCTGCGTTTTGAAAAGCGTCATATATCTACGTAGAAAGCTGGTTAAAAGTACTTTGCTTGATCTCGCGAGATATTAATTGCATGTCATCGAAAATGGAGCGCTCGACAAAGAAAATGATACTCTTGTATCATGTTATTTTTATTATTTTTTTGTTTATTGCGCTGCAAAATATTGATTTATTGTTCTAAATAAATTTTTGCGCAATTTTAAATCGGCTCGCTGTTTTTCCATCATGGAAATCCCATGATTGTACGAATGTCGATTTCAATTAAATGTTGTTAAAATGTTTTCGCCACCTTCTTGTGAAAAATGAACAATTCGCCATGCTCGATTCTCTCTCCTCGATAGAAAGAGAGAAAGAGAGAGAGATAGAGAATCGATTAAGGTACAACGAAAAGAAATTCTTTGAGATTCAATGAACTGAAAATGCATCGTAGATCGAATAATTAGGGTATGCAATGTAATACGTGTGCCAGGGCACGTGGGCAATTTCTGACGTCACATCGATATATATAGAAATTTTTCGGACATAAAATTGAACAAGATATCAGTAATTTAGCACAAATTTTCTTGCAATATTTTGCATTTATTTTTTACTCGACTCATTTTTAACTTTCCTTAAATTCTTTTTCTCCCTCTCTTGTCTCTTTCTCTTTAGATGATTTATAAAATGCAATAAAATTTAAGATATAATTCTATTTATTAATTTTATGTGTCGTGTATTGCAGAAAACATTTAAACGCATAAAATGCAAATCAAAATATATATCAAGATACGTGTATATAATTAAAAAATATAATTAATTAAAAAATGTAAAATGTAATTAAAAAATGTAATGGATAAAATTATAAATAAAATTCTGTCTTGAATCTTGTTGCGAATTATAGATCGTCTATAGAGTCTAAAGAGTCTAAAGAGTCTTTAAAGAGTCGTCTCTCGCGATATGAATAGCTTTGATCACTAAAAAAATCGATATATATATGTATAAAAAAGTAACGCTATATGTATGTAATATCATGTTGCATGTGTATGTGTAATATGCGTTGTGTGTAATAGGTAGCTTTAATCCGCTTCGTTTGCGACTTTTTATATGCGCGTGTTTTGTACATGTGTAATTTTTATGATGCATTTTCTATAGATTAGTTTTTATATAGAGACTCATCAATCTTGGCCTTTTTCGGAATCATATTTATGGAGTATATGATAATTTAGTGAATTTTGTAAAAACAAATGCAAATGAACGTTTGTTTAAGTAGCCAAGAAATCGCGCTGAAATGTCGTTCTGCACATATAATATATGCGCGATATGTTACGTCAGATGTGTCGATATCACTCGCCTCAAGATAGATGAAATATCGTTTTATTACGTAAAACATAAACGGGAGTCTTTCATTTCCTTCACATTCAATGAATCTCATTCGTTACGGTTAACGTTCAATTGTGGGAAATAATTTTAGTGATTTAATTAAAGGATTCTGGAAATTTTTTAAATTCCATCCTTTTACAAATTTTATTCCTAAGCTTCTAATGCTAAGCCTAATTTTTTTAAACATTGGTAAAAAATAAATAAAACTGACACACTATCTACATCTTGCAAAACTCTTGTAATAACATTTAAATGAAGAAATCAAATTTGTTACAAATATTTTTACGTATATCTCATGTCATTTTTTGCATCAACAACCCAGATTTAATGGATTTAATGGATTGAAAATATGTATGATAATACTATATATTGGGCAATTACAATTGGTGATGTTTGAAGTGTTTCTTATTAAATGTATTCGAATAGTATATGTATTTTCTTTATTGCAGCGTACATGAGTACCGACAAGATTATGACGACGATAAAGAAAAAGGGAAAAGACGAAGGAATAGAGAGAGGGCAGGAAGGAAGGGAGAGAGAGTGCTTTCTTCTTCGGATCAAGCATCGTAGATAGCAAACGACGCGTGTCACCATGGTAGAATATCTCTGCCGGTCTAGGAATAGCTCTATCGCGTCCAGGCATATTATTATCTTTGCCATTAAAACATCCCCTTTAGTTAGCATTTCACCTTGCAACGAGGACAAAGTATCAGCGGTAGGCGCGGGGAGCGTATCACTCCGGCAGAGCCGATCTTACACGTCGTTGATCGACAAAGTGAACCGACACCATACACGTATTAATATCTAGGGTCCCTGTGCCTGTCACCCTCTCTGTATTTCTTCCTATCCTGCTGATTTTAACGCTCGAAGTCTTCGGCTCACTCGTTGCGAGAGAGAATCGCGCTCTGAAATCCGTGCGACGACGACGAATAAACGCGCGAAACTAAATTATGTTAAAACGCGCCGATCGTGTTGACACACAGAATCGCAAAGATGTTATTTTACCGTGAAAACTACGTCTTCAAAGAAGCGTGACAGCGACGATGGATGGTTTATTCTACACGATACCTCGCTAGAATAAACACGATCTCAATTTTTACGAGAAATCAGATAGATGTGTTTAATTTGCAAAATCGATATTTCCTGATCGATATAAAGTATAAAGATTGCTTTTCTGAATCAGACACAAGTGAGTGAAATTTGCCGATTTACAATTATGTATACGTACAATTGCTAGACTGGATAGCAAGGACTTTTGGGAAAGCTGTAAATATAGATGCAAAGATATTGGAAGCGCATTGGAATAAGGAAAGAGAGAAGAAAACTTTGAACTTGTTATGCTAATCATCCTTTTCTTCAAAAGTTAACGCAATTTTCCCCCAATGTTATTTTGACCTGAAAGGCTTCTCTCTCTCTCTCTCTTCGTACTTTCTTCTTGACCTGAAAAACCCGATTGCGGTTTATTCTCCGATAATTTATTATTATGTTTATATCATAGATTGTGCCATTTTTTTCCTTATTATTTCATTTTTGAGCTCCAAACTCTATTTAATATATTATCTTTATCTTAACAGATTTATCTTTATCTCGTTGTTGCATCGCGTAGAGTAATTGAGACTTTAGACAAGTAAATTTATTCTCAGCGACTTTTCTTTATGATGTATATCAAACGTATATTTACACTTTAATAAATTTCGAAGATAATTATATATTAATAATTGAAACAATTTTTCAAGATGCGCACGTATCGGATTTTTATCACTGGCAGCAAAAATATCGTCGTATTCTATTTGCCCGATAGTTTTAAATAAATTCGTTTCCTTGCGATACCGCTACATTATACATCATCTTTCGCATCCGTGTGTGCGCATCAACGATTTAAATCATCCCTCGCCCGTTCCGCGTTCCCTTTATATTTAGCTTCCATAATCCTCTCTCCTCTCGAGGTAGCTGCAAAAAAAGAGACGCAACGCTGCCACCGGGGTACAGTTCGCTTCCGGCGCTCTGGAAAAAACGTACCCCCGTTACTTTTCCCGCGAGGATCTCGACGCGCGGTTCGTAACCCGGTGATCTTTGGAGAGATTCGCGCATTCTATCGTTGCGCACGCATCGGATCAGATTTTCGCGGGATTCGTCGTCGTCATCGTCGTCGTCGTCGTCGTCGTCGGCGTCGCGGCGCGTCGCGTTTACCGCTCAGCTGGCGCGCCGGTTCGCTCACTCACGGGCACGGGGCCGTCAGTAGCCCAGCGCCAGTCCGCCGAAGTGCACCTACCTATCCACCTCGACTCACGACGTCGTAGTCGGGGTATGAGAGTGCCAGTGTGTGGTCCCACCGCACTCTCATCCTCAGGAGATACAGCATCACGCGCGATCATCCCGGATGACCGCCGTCGTCTCTGGTCGTCGCGCGCGTTCGATGCTTCGACCCCTCGTCATCCTCGCGCCGCCCTTGCCTCGTCGCTTTCTGCCTTCTGCCTGCGTGTAGCCGCGTGCGAAGTGTACTCGCGCTTCTCTTCTCTTACGCTTTTTCTCGCTCCCCACTAGCTTCCCTTTTCCCTCGCCCTTTTTCCTCCGTCCCGGCGTGGACGTAAGCTTTCTGTTTCATCGAGTGAAAAAGGAACAAACCGGTGACTCTTGTGTTTTATTGTCTTTGTAATCTTCTTCCCTTTTCGTCCCTCCGTTCTCTCCTTCTTTTTCTCTCGCCTCTCTTTTATCCCCCCATCCCCCCCCCGATTCGAATTTACACGTCGGGAAAATTGAAATGCCGAACGTCTTCTCCCTCGAATCTCGTGTGTGCGAATCGTTAATTTGACTCCTTTTCGTAACTTTACACTTGTAATTTGTTCTCCGGTTGACCGATCGCTTTTCTTTTTTATTTTATGATGCTCTTAATGGTTATAATATAAAACAATTTTAAACAAGAAACAAATTCGACAAACGAGTTTATTTCTATTTAGCGAATCACACATTTCGGCGATGCACTTTTTCTATTTTCGATAAAAGTCATTTATAAATACGTATTTGATCGATGCGCATTATTTTTTCCTCGCATTTTTGTTTTTTTACTCGTGAAAATTTTAGAGAGAATTTTTGTTTAGTTTTAATTAAAAAATTATAGACTGTTAAAAATTTAAAAACGCTCGCGAGTTTGTGATATTTCCGTGTGATTTTGTATAATTAATGCGCATTTCGTTTTTGGCTCTGTTTTGCAAATCTTTCTTTTGCAGCATTTCCAGAATTGCGCGTTTCAAGCAATGAAATGGTTGATGATATGTATAGATATGCCTTTAAAAGGATCGCATATTATGGGAGAGCTTGTCAATTGTAACATAAGAGCTCACATGTAATTTCTCTTTTTGATTTTATTGCTTTTAATTAACGTTCCACTTTTAATCCACTTAATTCATTCTATTAAGTAACTTATATCATCTTTTATTTTGCGAGTGGATCAAATTTTTTAAACGAAAATTCTAATTTTGTATCTTAAATCCTTGATTAACGATTAATTTCTTTTTGTATTTTTCATCAATTCTATAGAATATATAATACTCTTGAATTTAAAAATTTATTTATTTTTGTATTAAAATTTAAATCTATGAAAATATGTTTATACGCAATGAGAAAATATTTTTAAAATGTAGACACTTTTATAAATCTTGATGAATAATGGATAAAAGCGGCGAAAATGATATATATTTCTCGATAATTACATGATTCTTTTTACAATTTTTTGCCGAAAACACCAAACGCACGTTTCCAATCACGAATATCTTCCACTTTCATCGTATAACCGTTCCCTCGGGCAAATTCCAATTTGATTCGCTCTCCCCAGCTTTCCCTTAATGATCTGCAACTGTTTCCCAACTCTTATAGTAGGCAGAAATACCGATCAAAGCAACATTTCTCACATTATTAATAATTTATTCTGATGTGATATAAAATGAAAATATTAATTTTCGAATGCAGTTTCCGATCCTTATAACACTTGTGGTTTTTTGTCATTTAATTTCAATTTCAATTGACGTTAAATTATATATTGGCCAAAAATAATCTAAAAATATCAAGTTTTTATACTTTATTGCGCTTAATGTACAAAACGCGTAAGGATTGAGACAAATATTAAAAGTTTCATTTCTAATTTAGGTACAAATCATATTGAGAAATCATATTGATGCATAAAAGATGGATGCATTTATTCCTTGAAAAAACTAATATCATTGCGCATCAAAGTTGTTCGTAATCGCGATTCGATCATCGCATAAAACGAGTGAACTTTCCAACTGTTTCTCAATTTATTGCGAGCTTCTTTGTGCGAGATCTATCGTATTGTGTCATCTATCGGGTAGAGAGACGAATATTAGTGCGAATCGATAGCGTACATTGGTTGAGAATTCTTTTTTTTCCATCTTCTTTCATTCGCGGTTGGTTCCGCATCGATTTCGGATTTAAATAATTCGAGAGAGAACGACCGATCCGTTTAATCCAAAGTTCTATCGCCGCATTATTGTGCACTGGTTCTTTTTACGAGTTGCATCAGTGATTGTTTCGCTCGCGACAGATGCGCACACCTTTCGAAAAATCGTTAAAGTCAATACACGTGCTGCAGCCCAAGCTCGGTCAAAGTTGGAAAGTTTCGTGATGCAGTGATCCGGAGAGATAGTGGTGCGCTTGTCTCTCATTTCACGAAGGAAATGGATAAGGACAGGCATGTGCAAGGTAAGAGGATTTATTTCGGACGCTGTTCTTATTTTCTAAATACTGAATCGATGACCTCTCTTGAATCGTCACGTTATTATGCGTCTAATAGAGTTGAAATTTTTCACCTTTTCCTTCTTCCTCTTTTTTTTCCTCGTGTCCTACGCTTCCTGAGATTTAAGGGCAAGATAGATGTTCTTTTCCTCAAGAGAATTATTCCGTTTCGACGAATTCTTTTTGCCGTCATGTTCCATCTACCTACATGACAGCGTAATACGAAGGTTCTCATTGTTTTTATTTCAACGTCTCGAGCATCTCGATATCTCTAGTCTTTAATCTTAATCTAGGTAAGTTCTTTTGGCCTGAATATTTTTTCAACAAATCGAAAAATAAGAGTTAAAATTAAAAACAGGTAATTTTTCAACGCGTATAGCGTCCCACATTTCGCAACTTTTGTAGAATATATATACATTTATAAGCTTCGAAACTATGTCGTCGATATTTTTACAAAAAACATGATATTTTTACACGTTTTACAGTATTGGTTTTTGAGTAATGAGAAATCGATTTCTCTTGTATACTTGTGTGTATATGTGTATGTGCAATATGTGAACACACACACATACACATTCAAATACAATAAACACAACATTTCAATTGTTCCTGCTTGTGGTTAAGAAATTTTAGACTTGCAAATGAGATCGTTGAAAGCAGTGGCGATCGTGAGAAAGTTATTGGATGGTCGGATGATTGAATTTTCGGGCTTATTCGATCGACTCGTACCAATCAGCAATGAATTCGGAACGTTGCAAGCGTCCGTCGTAAAAACTTGTTTGAAAATTAACTTGCTCTCATGATTTTGCATACGTAAATTAAATTACATGTACATCGCGTACGCGGTTGAACAAAGACTGCTCTGCGATTGTTCCAAAAATGAATTTTACACGATTGCAGAAAATAAGTTTCGATTGAAGATTACCTCTAGCAAAACGCTTTCGCGGGGGATTGAAGAGAATCATCGTAAAATCCTCATGATCGAGTAATATTTTCTCGCGTCAAAATAGATGGTCGATTGATACATCAATTTTTATCGAAAATATCGTGGGCCTCGAACATGGACGTCCCTTTTTGTGAGATTAGATCGATTATTTTATCCATTTGCTTGTTTTGACGAAGCAATCACTCTTTCGATCAGAGTTCTTTAAAGCGATGTATTTCATCATTTTGTATTGGTTGGCGAACAAAATGAGCAATCATACGCGAAATAATCTGTTTATTTGTGTTAATTGTCGTAAAACTTTGATATATTGTATATTATTACATTACTTATAGTGAAATATATATTATATTTTCGATAGAAACAACGTTATTTTTCTCTGTTTTTCCCCGTAATTATACGCGTTTAATTATAAGTAATTAATAATATTAAATACAGTGACTGTACTTTAGAAAATGTAACAAATTAAATTATCGCGAGTCCTATTTATATCTCAATTAGATAATCCCCTCAAATCTGTTAAAAGAACCGCTTTATTCTCGAGATCTAGCATAAAAGATATAAAAATACATTTCTTGCGTCGTTCAACTTTATTCAACGAAAAATATATTCATAAGAATCAAAAGAAAGAAAATACTTTGAAACTCAACTAATAGAATCGTGCCAATTCTTGCGACTCATTAATTTTTTGATGCAAATCTAAATTTAAAAAAATGTTGCTAAAATTGATACAAAGAATTTATATCTACACGATACACTTTCTTGCATTTGTTTTGAGATTTTAAATTACTTTTTAAAAACTTTTTTTCCAAAGAGTAAAGCTAAATTATTACGGCAACATAATTTTTGTCGTTTAAGTTAATAATTAAGGATTTCGATGCATATTGCAAAGCTCTCTTGATTCATCTCTATTTTCAATTTAAGTATCCACCTAATTATATCTGGAGATGTTTTTCGACCACAAATACTTTTATCGAGTTAGTTGTGAGTTGCGAGTATGCAATTTCCTACGTCGTGTCCGAAAATTTTATAGATGAAAGAATTTTTATTTCGACTTAATAGTACGTATACATAATATCGCGCAATAAAAATAAAACTTGCCGCACGCGCTAATGATGTTCGTGATCTTCCTGTAGTTGGTTACAAAGCATTATAGTAGGACAAAGCAAATTATAATAGGACTTTGATAATTGTAGGAAAGTGCCGTTGAGACGTTACGCTGAGAGTCATCGAGTTGCTCCAATTAACCGCAGTCAACTTGATGTACAACGCATTAATTTTCCAAGCAAATGACATTTTTCCTTTTTATATCGCTAAATTTTAATTGACACAAATTAACGCGATTATAACCATCGAGGTTAGCTAAAAATACGCGAAAACAAATGTTGAGAGTTGAGTTAGGAGATTGAATACGTTGGTTTGTGATATAGATATCGGAAATACGATATCTCTTCTAGTAATGAAATCCTGAAAACTAAAACGAAAACTTTATTTCCGGAAAAGCCAAGTAATATGAAATATCGAGATGTTACATTGCGCAATGTCGAGAATGCTTCGCAATTGATGGCAGCCAATTTGATGCACGAAATATCGATTTACCATCAGACATTTTTAATATTATCTTGATACTATAATATAATTAAACGATATAATGCGATTGCAATTATCGAGGTTTCACTATAATTATTTTCTCTTAATAAAATTCTGATAATCAAGCAGTAACTAACTTTACTTTGGATACTTCCAAATACATACAAACTAAATTTCATATAAAATAAAATATACATATATATAATAATAAATTATAATAATATTTGCCATAATTTTTAATAATTATATTTAAAAAGTACGCACATAAATTATATCTATTTTTTGGTTATTTATAAAATGATAAAATCAGCTATGCCATATTTTTCATCTTTCTTCTTCTTAATAGCTTCTTTTTAATAACGCGAAAAAGCTTGCATATTATTAAATATGTTTATGGATTATTCAAACATTTATAAATCACTAATGTAATTACAAAAATGGCAATCGATATGTATGGATCAAATGTACCCATACGCATTTATGTTACAATAATTAATATATTAATGAACGTTACATTCATAGCACGTTACATTCACTTATATTCTTCATTATTATATTTATAATAATAGCGGCCAATAAAACATGCAAAAAATATCCTTTTTACTATAAATGATCATTTTATAAATCTCTTGTATAATTAACATTTTAATTAAATATTTGAACTTAATTTGAACTTTACTTATGTGAAAATTTAATAACATGTGCATATCGCGCTCACAAAATGATAACACTCAAGTTTTAATTATTATTATTATATTTACCATTAGCTTCAATTATTATTACATTTATTAGGTCATACACACGTATACATCATTTTTTCCTATATTTTATTAAAATTGAAAAAAAAAAACAGTTACGTGTGATAGAGATGCAATGAATTCTATATTTTTAATTTCCTTTTATTCTTTTGATGTGGGCAATATATTATTTATAAAAAAATATACTTTTGCGTTGTTGAAATTTTTATTTAAATCGCATGCATCGTTTGCGCTTTAAATTACATCTTGCACGGTCTACTAAAAATCAATAATGCGTTGAGGTTGCTCATGATGATCGCCTAGTGGGCGCCAGTATTCCTTGCGAGACCTTCTTTATAACGAGCAAAATCTGATATATCTCTGGTTACAGCTTACGTCGGTAAATTATCCACCGTTGAAATTATATTGTCAAGTTTCATATTTTATCATTTTTGCCGGATAATAAAGAAAAGAAAAAATTGCTCAAACACTAGTTGATCATAAAGCGAATGACTTTGTGATATTGTCAGATTTTCTCTGGTTTTATTATTTGCGTTTGTTACTAGTTTTTTATGAAAGAGATTTTTCCTTTTCCTATATATTCTTTGTTTCTCTCTTTCTCTTTCCCTCTGTTCTTTTTTTTCTTTCATCCGCTTAACTTTTCTATGCGTACTTCTACAGCGCGTTGAACGTTAATGATTCTCTTAATGAGCTCTTTTATAGAGATCACATCAATTTGGTTACGATCTCAGTGGTATTCCACGTATTTGTGTTATTAGGTATGCAAAAGCTTTCAAGAGAGAGAAAATAGGAAGAGAATAGGAAGAGGGGAAATATTTTAATAAAGCTCTTGCAACCACCGGCTCATGGTCTCGACCAAGCGATAAACTTCCGAAGAATTCGCGTTGAATCGAATTCAAGCTAAGCGGACCTTGGAGGTCGGGCTGATTGCATTTTTGGGGTGACACTTGGTTGCTTCGTTTACTTTTTACACGTACTATATTTGAAGACTATTATATTCTTCAAAGACGTAAAAGCACGAGAAAAGGCAATGGAAAGAACAATTTTTCTGGAATATTACAATTGAAAATAAAATGCTGAAATAAGGGGTCGAATTTATAAAACATAATTATTTAGCAATTTATGTGAAATATTTTATCAATTATCTTTTATAAAAAACTTGGAAATTTTGTAAAAAATTTCCTCAAGTAAGTGATATCTTTATTAGTCCTTAACAATGACATGATTTACAGATTATTACCTTTCTCATTAACTCTTTTCATCTTTTATTCTGATTCAATAAAATAATCGTGTAAAGATGTTAATCAAGGATTCACTCTTATGAATAATGAAATGCTGGAGATATTTCTTCATTTCTTCAATTTATTGAATAGGCTCCTGTCTGTTGTCGATTTGTTGTGTATTGTATATTTGATTTAAGCTGTATATAAGTTGAATTCATTTTTAGACACTACACTCACAAATGGTCGCATCTCGAGACTGCGTTTGTACTGAATCGCAAGATCTTTACATCATTCGTTTTTTAAAACGCCCACGCGAAATTGCGAATACGGGTCGTCTTGTTCCACCTACACATGTACGATATCTGCATCGAACAATTTGCAGTGCGAGGCCATTTCTTGTGTTTCTCTCTTTTTCGCTTTCTGGTCATTAAAGGGATATATGTTTTACATTATAATTTTACCAAAAGTGTATCCGAGACTGCCAAAATTTTCATATATATATATAGAGTATGATTGTGTGTTGTTTACTGCAGCTCTGCCAAAAATACGTCGTTGGCTTGAATTGATTTGGTGCAATTCAACCGCAGAATAAGGCAAAATTACTTCGAATAAACTTGATTTTAACAATAAAATTCATTTCTGTCGTTACATACAAATATTAATTACATACAGTTAATTACATACAATTAATTAATTACATATCGTTACATACAGAATTAATTATAAAATATTATAAATTTCAAGAATTATTAGGGATGGAAAGAATTATGTATATTTGGAGAATTTTTATTAAAAATGATTGATAATTTCATACTTTGAAAAGAAAGTTGGCATTTTTAGCGATATTGTTTCGTCGGAGAATTATATTCGACTTTTATTATCGTCAATTTCAATTTCTGCTACTTTCTTAACAATAAGACATTGCGATAAGATTTCCTGGCAAATTATTGTTATTTAATGCACAGACTTAAGAAAGAGGAAAATTATCGCGCAAACAATATAAGCTTAATGGATTGCATTCGCCGCATCATCGGAAGAGTCAGAGAACGATTAACGTTATTGCGAGATCTCTACGATTTATCAGACAAGAGTATTCAAAACAATATGCAATTTTAATAAATTTAATCGATGAATACGCGAGTGATCGATAACGTTCGAAAGGTGTCAGGAAAAAATGATGGAAATTAATTTACTGCGTTGAATTCTGCTTTTCGAGTCGGATATTTGCAAGTTTACGATGTCGTTGCGTCGTGTTTATACACCACTTATACTTTTCTCAAACTCTTTTCTCCTCTCTCTCTTTTCCTTTTTCTTTTCTTTACTTCACAAATTCCGGAAGCTAAAGACAACAGGCGTTTGATAACACCATTTCAATGTCGGATATTTTGCTTGAAAATTTAAGCAAATATCAATTACATACACACGTGTAGCATGCATGTATACTTATTGTTAGATGCGTAAAGATGACGTGTAAAAATACTTTTTGTGACAAAGTACAGATATCGTAACTAGGAAGAGTCTTGTTAAAGTACAAATTTATCGTATTTGTATTATTTACATTTCTTCGTATTTGAAGCTCGTAAATCGTGTTTTTATGCCAATTTGAATTTTACAAAAATATGATTCGCATATGTATTCGCGACTCTTTCAATTCCAAGTTGGCCGCATCCTTCTCTTACATTTATATATGCATTTCCCGAGGTCGCCATAGAGAGTTGCGATGCATTTCTGTTTTGCAAATTTACGATCACCGACGCCAGTTTGTCCCAGGCGACTGAAACACAGGCGACGTTATGCATATCGTCTTTATAGCGCAATCACAAATGTATACGATGCTTCACCGTAGTCGGGATTCATGTGCATAATGCATTTGTTGAATACGTAGGAAGCGCGTAGCGCGATGAAGATTATATCAAACTATGCGCGAGACGAGGTCTCAATCGTCGGTGGAGACTGTGCGATTTTTTAAACACAATGTCGATTCGGTCACTTTCAAGATGACACGACTCCAATTGTCGAGATTATCCTCAAAAAATTGTTTTACAAGAGCAAATCTATGTTACACACGCGAAAATTATATCTTGCAAAACGAGGTATTATCCTCTTGAATAACAGCATTTTCAGAAATATTTATATCACTGAATAATGTTAGTTCTTGGAGTTATGTATTATTTGGAACACGTGTGATTCGATATTATTATTTTATCATATTTCGAAATTATTTTCGCATCATTAATACTACCCTCCACTTATATATTCATGGAAGTAGCGGAAAGAAGATAATGATTTAATATCTTCTTCTCTCATATTTTTTTATATTTAATATCTACTTTTTGAGATATATTCCGTTAGTATTTATGCGCGCATCACATGCAGTCGCATGTATTAAGGTCATGCGGGCGCGCAAGCATATTCTATGTCAGAATTATTGCAGCTGAATTGATAGAATAAAGATGCAAGAACCGCTTTTTTTGTTAGACTACCTGGCAGAAAGCCCAGAACTCGTGTCGAAGGAAAAATACTCGGCAGACCAAACGATCGCGACACTTATCGTAGAGCGCGCGTTCGTTTTTAAACTTTGACGATGAATGGGTTGTAAAATTTGATCGCTAATAATTTTTTACAAATCCATTAATAAGTTAATATTTTTACATTTATTGTTGCGATATGCAATATTTCGTTAAATCGAACCGTGGAATTTTTCACGATCGACATTGCCACGAACGTTACGTCAGTTACACTTGCACGCATATATCGCGCACGCATTATATAGAATTATAGAATATAAATTGTAAATCGCCTTTTTCGCTCGCGTAATTTATATTTCGCTCACGAATATCGCGTTTCCATTTCCCAGATGTAAATGCAAGGAGCGGAATTTTTTTGTATAACACGCGTCGTTTACCACGATGATATACGTTTCTGCAGTCAGCGGCACTATATAGCGTTACATCGCAATCTCTTTAATTAGAAAATTCTCGGAAGTAACTTTCATTTATTATCTTTATTATTTTAGACTTTTATTTATTATCGTTATCTCGAGGAAGGGAAAATTTCATTAAGAAAAGTATAAATTACGTGATGCATAATTTTAATATACGGTTTATTCGTATCGTAGTATTAGGCTTTTTCAGGGAAGGGAACGTTACTTTTTGAAAGTAACTAGTTACCGTTACTCGTTATCAAGTTAAAAAAGTAACTAGTTACCGTTATTAGTTACTGATTTTCAAAAATAACTAGTTACAGTTACCGTTACTTAAAAATAACGGTTCGTTACTTTTTCGTTACTTTTTTTAAATCTATAATCATAATAAATTTTGTTTCGTACAATACATACTCTCTCTCTTTCTTTCTTTATGAAAGGATTTAAATCACAAAACATATGTTAAATTTTATCGATGTTTTTTATTAATTTTTAATAAAAGTTGATATTTTAATAGGTCATCATTTAGATAGCCTCTAAAAGGTGATAGTACAGAATTACCGAAAAAGTAACGCTAAAAGTAACTGTAAATTCGTTATCGTTACTAAAAAAATGTAACTACGTTATCGTTACAGTTACAGAAAAAAAATAACGGCGTTACTGGATCGTTACCAAAAAAAAGTAACTATAACGGTAACGGCGTTACAAGTAACGCGTTACTTCCCTTCCCTGGGCTTTTTCCCGGATTTATTTACTTACCGTTCACTTAATAGTCATCAATCATGCCACGATGAGAATACACGATCGAGTCAGCACTCGTATTCATTCGTATCTCATTAATTAGGTACGACGAATCATCGGATCATCATTCTTATTATTCGACATGTGCAACGAGGGGTATTAATTTGCCCCTCTATCGCGTTTATTAAAGCTTATGTATTGATTACGCGAAGATAAACCTTGAGGCTTCAATTAGATGATGATTTTTAAATAGAAACGTTGTCGCGCGTCTTGAAATATTCTCAGTAAGCCTGTCCTTCACCGACTCCTCCGCTCGAATCTCGGCCTTTTCTCTCGCGGAAAGATAAAGGATAGGTGCCGAGAGGCCGAGGGAAATATCTCCTCGCGCAACCTTCGACATCACCGAGCGTTTCCTCGATGATAGCGCGAATCCAAACATTATCTTCCACCCTCGATGTGTCTCCGCCGACGCTGCTTCGTTCGATATCTTCGATCTTGCCTCCGTTCATCCGTTGCCCGCGGGCCGTTCTTTTCCCTGCAATTTTTACCGCTTCTTTTCCATCTCCGACTCTCTTCCTACGTTTTCTCTCTCCTCCCTTCGATGTCATCTTCCCCACTTAACGCTCCTCTTTTTCACCCGCTATTCAACCTCTCGTCTCGATTCGGTCCCTTTTACCACGCTCCTATCTCGACCTACCCTCGTCCCCCATTTTCGTGCATCTATATCTATCTTTACTCATCCAACCCTTGAATTAAATTACATCCCAGAGGTCGAACGACTTTAGTCGACGAACTAGCTATAGGCCGGATATGGTGCGCGCACGTCTTGTTGGCCTCCTCGACTGCAATAGTACCGCCATTCATGTCCAGTTGACCGCACAATTTTCTCTTTACCGTCAATATGTATTCATCATTGTAATTTCTCTTTACGTCATTTAACGTATTAATAATATCTATCACAATTTTAGCAAATTACTATATTTTCTCTATATTTTTCTAGTAAAAACGTTTATCTAAAATAAATAAAAATTTTATAATTTTGCAAAAAGGAAAAAGAGAAAAGAATCATTACCTACTATAACTTTATAAAATAATATATCAAACAAAGAGAGAATTAAAGGATAATTTAATTAAAAGATATCGTTATATCGCGTTTTTATTTTAAACAAATAATCGGATTTAATATTCAATGATCTCAGATTTATCCTCATTTTAAATATAATTTTGTCGTGAATGGATATATAATATAATATAGTTTATATTTGTATAAAACAATTTTTAGAATAAATTATGTATAATTTAAGCGATTGAGTTTATCTAGAATAATCCATCTTCTATAGTCGCAAGATTGCACGCTTGTTTAATAATCTTGTTATTCAAATTTTCTTATTTTTATACACGGACAATTTTGAGTATTCATAAAACAAGAAATATACAAACAACTTTCCATGCGGTGTTGAGAGAGAAGGTGTTACACGTGAATGAGGGTTACGTTTTGTCCTATAAACAGTAGATCGATACTAGCCAAGAATAGTGGGTGGGCAGGATGTAGCCGAAAGGAGAATCCGGTCGTTGAACGAATTCTGCCGCTTTATGCGATTCCAAAGAAATATTTTTTGATCGTGTTTTTATCGTGTTTATTAGAACCTTCCTTGGCACTCAAACGAGCGACGACTAGTCAAGGTGAATCGTTAAAATTTCTGGCAATTGCGCAGTATGCTATTTTCTAAACGGATTATTCCCCTGCGATTCTCGCTGCGATTTATGCATCTCGATAATAATATCGAGCCCGTTCAAAGAACGACATGCTAATATCGCCAAGTGCTATTTCAATCTCAAGATGAAATTTCGAAGCTCAAATGTATCTTCACGAGAGATTAAGTCCCTTGAAATTTATGTATACGATATCGAATACGATTCGCGTTAAAAATAATACATTGCTTTAACGTTAGAATTAATATCTTGTATGATTTATTCAATATTCTAAATTTGAGATGTTCAATATGCGCAATATAAACAGTAATATTGTATTAATCATAATTTCTTTTGTTATATATTATGCAAATTGCAAAAATTTGGCTACTTTCATTCTATTTTATTGTATTTGCCACGACAAATTTTTAGATGCATCGATACGATTTTATACGAAATTTCTTGGAAATATCGTATTCCAAATAGGTATTTGAAATCTATCGAAATCGACTTTTGGGAAAGCTGTTGTTGGCTGAAATCTAAAATCAGCGAACTCAGGCGGGAAGAAGCGATTCGTTTTATCAATGCCGACAGGTAGGTCAGAGAGATTCAACGCGCTGCTCTCGAAAAGATCGGTGTAAAGATTCGTTTTCGCATTCGTCTTTGCAGAAACTCACGAAACGTGCATACATTTGCAAATTTCTCGCGAGGACCGACGCTTCGAGAGTGCTTGCGCTCACCCCCGCGTTCGTTCTGGTTCTCTTTTCCGCCTTGTGGCCCTACGTAGACGTGCTTACGTGGATTGGCTTTCGTCGAGCCACACCACTGCACGCTTGCGCGAGATTTTCGAGGCGAGCTTTCGAGCTGCGTCCGAGTCGCATCGCGGACCGGGGCACGTGGAGTCGCGTCCGCGAACCCGTACCAGGAAAAGCTTTGTATTCCTTTCCCCGCGAATGTCGCTATCTGATTGTGCGCGTAATTTGAACATAACTTAGATTAGAGAAATCTTATCGAGCCACTCGCGCGTTATAGAAACATCGATGTCGTAAATCTGTGCCTTCTTTTTCTTTTGTGCTAGTGTGATGAATGTACGAGATTGAATTTGTTGTCAACATAACATACGTATAAATCGGTGAAGTGTCAGAAATGAAGAAATAGCGCGCTTACAAAATAATCAAAAATTATTGCATTTTCCGTATGCATCTTGGTTTTTTTGTAAAATGTATCATTTTATCTTTTATACTTGTGTGTCATTTTGTGCTTCTTGGTATGCAATAATTATGATAATGAAGATGCAAAAGTTTATTTTCTTAAAACTTTATAAGCAAAGTTTCAAAGCATCTTTTACTTTGCCATAATATTTCCTCCGTTGATTGTATTAAAAAAGAACGCGCGTGCGCATATATTTATTTGTGTGCGTAAATTATCATAATATTACGAATATATATAATTTTTAATTATTTTTAATATATAATTTTTTATTATTTTTGTCCTAATTTATATTGTAAATTTTCTAATTTTTTTAAACAATGGAAGAAAACTACATTTTCATTAAGCAAAAAGTCCATTAATTATGAATGCACACTCTAATAAATTTAATAATAGATACATCGTAGAGAGATATATACAATATTAAAATGATAAAATATTGATATTTGTGGATATATAGAATTATATATTCAATCCGACATGATATGAGTTATTTCTCTTTCGTTCTCTTTTTCTTGAATATTTAAAAAAATTTAAAAACTAAAACTGTTGATATAAAAATAGAATTATCTTTTATAATAAGAATTATAAAGAACCGGATGTTGATCGATTTGATACTTGCAAAAATATTCAGCTAATTTGTTAAATAATTAAAATAATAGCGCAATTTAATGAATTTTTGCATGGAAAGAGGCGGATTGATTTAATTGCAATCGCGTGAATAATCTTGACGCAAATACAATAACTACCAAGCTCAAAAGTTGTTACCGCAACAATGACGAAACATCTCTCTCGTTCGTTTCAGTTTTATTGTCTTGCCTATCATTACTATACTCGACCTAAATTAGCACAGTGGATCTTTGTTTTCACGAATTAAATTTCTTCAAAACGACAATCTATAATACTTGACGTTATGAGATTTCGACTTTTCAATCTGCTTTGTATTCAAATAGCGTTGTCGTATTTATATTACGTGATCTAGTCTCACGCTTAACGACGTTAACCTAATTTCGTTCGTACTAGAAATCTGATTATGGTAAAATAATGAATTATTTAAATCAGAAACATTAGAATAAACAAAGAAAGAGAGAGAGAGAGAGAGAAATTGGAAAAGATAAGGAAAAAAGAAGAGAAACTAATTGGGAAATAGTTATCGGTAAAAATATGAGTTTAATTAGACTCGCATCGTGTTTCTTGTTTGTAGAGCTTATCGTGTATCATCGCGAGTACATTTATTGCAGAAAAATGTGTCCGGTTCTCCAAAATGTACCATAACTGACGTAACGCGTGATAAATTTTCCAGCGCGAGGATGGCGAGCGTCGGGAGATTTTCCGGATCGTTCCGCGGAATGTAGTGGAAATTCAAATTGGCTTGGAGAAACGTGAAAATGTGGATATCGTTTCAGATATTTGTATCTCGTACGCGCAGACATACATCTCTCTCTCTCTCTCTCTCTCTCTTTTTCTCTCTCTCGCGATCGTAAATCCTGTAATAAAATAAAAAAAATGTGTTCATACGCGCGCGTGTGATTGGCGACGCCGTTTACAAAAATGATCAATTTTTCCACCGGGTGTGATCGGCTCATTTTTCTTTTTTGCCGCGATAGGAATTGATCACGAGCTAAAATGAGATACAAGATAGTAGCAAAGAGAAAGGGACGAGTTTATTGATATCATCCGATTCGCAATGAATTTGACGCCACAGAGCGTGTCCACTAAATTGAACAAATCGCAATTTCAAATTCGCGACAATTTATATCTCTCTATGATATTCGTATATTAGATCGCATGCGTCACTTTTTTTTTATCTTTAATGCGCTTTATTATATGTGCAGTATTAACCTAAATATGTACAATGTATGCTATTGAAATTCTAGATCGAAAGGCGGTGTATTGAGATTACTCTAGCTTTTTTAACATAATTTTAATTTCGAATAACCAATCTATTTTTTTGTTATATTATCATTTATCTTGTATGCTTAATGCATTATTTTCACGTATTTGAAAATATCAACATATTAGACGGTATAATATAATTTTGACTCCGAAAAAGACTATTATAAAATAATCATTTTATCTATTTTTCCGCAAAATGAGAAAATTAATTTATAAATTTGATATAGTCTGGCCGTAAAGTTAATTTGACTATTGTTTTATGTTTTTTAATACTAAAGAATAATTTATTCTATTCATATTTTGCACTTTGCTAGTTTATATGAATATGCTTATAATTTTATTCCATCAATAATAATATAACAATATATATAGTAAACTATTGTACGACGCGATAGAGCAATAGTAATATCGTACAGATGATCCTATATTCAATATAAATTGGATTATTCCAAAGGAATAATTTTCTATATGACTACTCATAGTCTACCTTTTGAGAATATCAATTGCTTTAAGAATATCAATTTATATAAGCAATAAAAATATAAATTTTATTCAAAAATCATATTTCGCTTTTAAATCTTTGCATTTTAGCTTGTTCTGTTGTTGACTTCATTAATTTAAATTAGTTTTTTAAATTAGTTAGTTTTAAATGAATTTAAAATCTATCGATATATTAATTTGTTTCGTCTCTATTTCACATTGCAACGTGAGAATTTTTATTTAGAAAATTGAAACTTTTGATCTTTAATTGATTAGTGTGTTGATTGCATGAATTTTTAGATTGCATGAATTTTAAATTTTATTTATAGAAAATTCCTAATTTATAAAAAAATAACATCTTAATTCTCTTGCGTATATATATTCGCGAAATAAGATTTTACGAAACAAACTCACTTTATAATGCGCGACAAAATTAGAAGTGACTTTAAAAAGTGAGGAAAAATAATTTGAGTGCGCAACGTAGCAAGATATAAATAAGAGAGCGACAACTTTGAGAGAAAAATAAATCGTGGAAAAATAAACCATCGGAAAAATAAATCCACGCATTGATCACAATTGAATCGTATCAAGATTTTGTGATTGAAAACTATTAATGAGTGCCAGAAACTGCATTCTAAATCATGCGCGTATCCAACGGTTAAAGTTGCTTCAACTGTTTGTCTGCTTTGTCGCCAGGAACGAGACGAGGAGATTGTGATTACATTTTCCTTACACCTAAGACATGAGTCAGAGTGAGAGGCACGTAAAGTACGGCCCGAAGGGCCCACCTCCTCCTCCGCCGCCGCCACCCCCTTTACCGAAACTTCCTGCTTATTCGCATCAAAAACTCTTCAAGAAATGTAAGAGTGCCACGTTTCAGCTGGATGGCGCGACGTATACAATAGGTATTTATTATTAAAAATGAACGCAAATTTAATTTTCATCTAGCTTATCGACCCATGTAATAATTAGAGATACAATTTTTATATCATTATTGTGCGTTATATACACATTTATTGCGTAAAGAACGTTCTCAGGTGCACGTTGCAGTAAGAATGTCGGTGTCCATCCAGGCGACAAAGAGTTTTTGTTCGCCAGTTATCGAATAAATAGACGCAGAGTCTTTTATGAAATTATTCCGATTCCATATTAACATTGTATGTGAAGCGTGGGATTCATTGATTCTCGAGTAATAATGAAATCGAAACTTTAATTTACATTCTATATATATATTCCAAGTATGTATACAGGTCATATAGTGTGTCTTTTCGCACAGTATTCATGTGCAATTCGAGATATTGGAAATATTTATTGAAAAAACTTGGATTTTTAAATGGATTTAAATTAAATGAATGTCTGTTTGATGCTGAATATTTAAAAATTTGAGTGACGAGAAAACAAGAGAAATACATATTCGCAATTTTATATATATATATATATATATATATTATATATATTCTTTATATTTAATAGATCAAACTATTTCTTTAAAATTCAAAAATTTATATGCATAACTACATTAAAATATATTTTATTAAAATATATTTTAAAAATCTTTTTAATATTTTTAAATAATTTTTAAAATTATTCTTAATTAAAAAAAATTTTATTCTTTTTAATTTATTAAAACTTTTATTATTTTTAACTTATTATTATCTTCAATATTACCTATTTTTTTAAATGATTTTTTTATCTGATTTTTTTATAGAAATTAATATAAATATTTGAAGAAAAGATATACATATTCGCAATTTTATATATATTATGAAATGTGTACGTGATATTCTATTTTATTTTACAATTTTTTTAAATATTCAGCATATGCCATTTAATATGATGGGTCCGTCTACATAAATCTTTACCGTGTTTATGGTTTCTTACATAAACGATCATACCGGGGGAACGACGATACGGATAATATGTATTTAGAATTTAAGTACGCTACCTTTGAGCACCTTATCCAAAGAAATTCCAATAGGCAACCGCTATCGGAAAGTAGTTACGAGGAAAGGTGAGGTCGCGTGAAAGAAGTTGAAGGGGCGAATAAGGTGAAACAAAGTCGAGTATATCACGGGTCACGTCTTTTCGTGAAGAGTCTTCGCAAGATGCCAAGCGTGAAAAGATAAATTCGCCGTGGCTCGAATGCGAAAACAGAATTTAAAGACTCGTGTCGAGGGTCCGCGTCTTGCGAACGTTTATCGTACCGTAAAATAAGATAGTCGGGTTATATCGACGCTGTCTATTTTCCGCGGTACAGTTTATTATTTACTTATGACGCGCACACACAGATTTATTCCATTATTCCAACGCGCGTTGGAAATTCTTTTACGGGGAAATGTTTGAAAGGAACGATTGTTTTATAGACAGATTGCCCGGAACACACATACACACACGAATATCTCGCCGCGAGATGTATCACATTTGAATTAAATTATTTCTTTGCAGCGTGTGGAAATGCCAACGGTAATAAGCGCGAAACGCGAAATGTTAAATATACAATGTGCAGCATAAGCTAATTAATCACACAAAGTCATTGTCCCGGCATTTTACTAAAACTTTAGCTCTCTCATTTTATGAAAGCAGAAAAAAAATTGGTCTTTGATGTTAACGGTGCTTTTATCCGCGCATGCATACAAACAAGTATGCGTTGTAATCGTTTGATTTAATCTTAAATTTTATTTCTGTGAGATATACAAGGACGTGTGGCATATATGTACAATTGATTCGAATGATGAACGACGATTTGGTCATCCCATATGTATGTAGATTTTCCTCTTTAATGTTATTTTCTACTGGAAATTGCAGAAAAACATACGACGATTGTAGAAATTATAACAATGTGTTTGATATATCGTCGTAAAAAGTTATCGATGTATTGGCAATCAGTTTTTTACAATTGCACAGGTTCGATCACGTGCATAAACGACTGATAAAGGGTAAAGATAATAAGTAATCCGCGACATGTTCTTGTTTGATAAGGATGTGCACAGCTCCTATATAACGTTATTCTAGTATTCTTCTTATCTATTTGGTACCGCACGCAAATCCAGCTTGGTCACGACATTTCAAGAATGGGCTTAAATATTGATTTCCAATTTCTGTTACGGGTAGAGCGCGCTATTCTTATCATTTAGACGAATATACCGACGTCTCGTAGCTTTTCCGGTTGGTATCGTTTTGTATGGCCCCTTCTTTAGAAAACGATAATGGCAACATTTCTCTTGGTGACGGACGAATATTTTTCGCCGATCTTATTTTTGTGGAACGCTCGAAACATATTTCTTCCTCATTAGACAGAGGTGTAAAACTGCGGAAATTTTGAAGAGTCTCGTTTTTTCAACAAAGGTAAACTCGAGAAGCAATCGAGCATAGTAAATATAAAGATATCACTCCAGTTTTTGAATATCATAAGATTCTGACAAGTACATGAAACTTTAATAAAAGAAACCTGGTTTTTCTTGCACTATTTCTTTATAATTTTTACGAAATATTATTATGTTATTTGTTTTCCCCGGAAGATTTATAGAAATCTTTTATTTTATGCTTCTGATACAGAAAATGATTTATATCTCTCATAGATAAGCAAATAAAAAAATATTATCTCTAGTTTTTATCAAAATGATGACCTGACGAGAAAGAGAGAGAAAGAGAAATGTATTTTATAATCTCAGTTTAAATAAAATAATTTAGTGCGAATTTAGCTTATTAAAATTAATTAATTAAAAATGATCATGATATCAAAAGTCGACAATTTATATAAGTAAATTATCGACTCCAACGAATTCGATTGCTTTTAATCCGGAAATTATCTGCACAGCGATAGCAATCGGAGCTTGTTTTCGTCGAGTTACAGTTCATTAATATATTAATCTCTTTCATCAGCTCCGTTTTATTGCGTTTCTGCCATTTTCGCGATCGACGATCGTATCGATTTGCCTGGCAAAAATCGATCGTTTAATCAAGCCAGAGATAAATTAATCGACAAGTCGAGTTTGCACTAATTTGCGCGTATCTCTTTCGACGGCCTTTCTTTTTTCGAGATTATTTGCTTGCTCGAATTCATCTCGAAATAACCACGTACTTGTCGATGACGGAAAATCTAATAATTTATCGAGGTACACAGCCACTACGATGGTCCAGCAATAAAATACGATCGAATGGAAGGAAGAGGGAAGGCAAGGGAAGCGTAGTCGCACACCAGCCACCAGCCACCAACGACCTATCTATCTACGATGGCACTAGTTGGGCCAGATATCGACGAGAATTTAGAGACTCGATGACAAGATGAATGGGATTACGTGCTAGCGACGACGTCATTCCAATGTGGAAGCGTCCGCGATGCGTATTTGCGTGATACCACGCTCTCGATATTATTGGATCGACATTTTACCGTTCACGTATTAGCCGTATGTCGATACAATACCGATTCGTTTAACGGAAAAAAACGCATCGGTTTTTCCCCGATCCTCGCTTCGGATTCTCGTTCTCTCGTCGTCACAAGTATGCGTTTCGTAATGGAAGGCAGAATGCTTTAGTAAGCTTCAACATGATGGAGAAACTTGATCGTTGGACGCAAGTAAATAGAGAATGACGAAAACCGCAAACGGCTAAGAGTATCGTGAATAATAAGAGATGATAACAAAGATATACTATTACTGCGTTAGGCGAGTTGAGCATATTTATAATTACACAATCTGTCAGATTTCGTCTCGTATGGATATCGAAATATAACGCGATTAGTGGCTAGATATATTTTGTGTTATATTACAATGCCTGTGTTGATTATGATTTTAATACAATGATATTTAATCTAGGAATAATGGGCTAGAATTAATTAATCTATACTTTTTAAAAAATTTTTTTCAGATATTAAAAATTTATTTACCTACTTTTAAATTCAACTTTTGGAAATATCATTCAAGTTGTACAGTATGCGATATTTTAGCGTTTCCAACTTTTATAATCGATTATCAAATCCTTATTTCGCTTTTTTCTTGTCATACAAAAATACAAGAGTAGTAAAAATTCTTAAAATTCTTAACAAAGAGATACGTGTCTTGTATCTTTTGGAAAACGTGAAATATTCCTAGTTTTTTATATAATCTCTTTTTAATCTTTATAATTTTTCTTAATTTCTTTTTCAAATTAAAAGGTTGCTAATAAAATTTTTCAAATAATATTTTATAAATAATGATATTTTTTAAACACACACATATGTATTAGTTGACACAACAATTATACTATAAATTTTAGTAATTTTGTTTCTTACAACAATCTTGTCTTGATAAATGATTCGCCTTTCTTCTTCTTTAAAGAAATTTATCATATGACTTATCATCTTTCAACAAAACGCTTACCTAAAATGTGAGTCCGCTTCTTCTCCGTAATAGTAGAATCGTCCTACTTTTGCAAAAGTTTTTTGCGCACCTTTCTTTGTTAAGCACCCTACAAAATTTGCCGCGAGGAATTTCATAATTCAAGAAACTCGGAACGACAGGGTCAAAGGTGGATCCTAATTAGTTCCTCACTCTCACGATGGAGGCTCATCAAATTCAACAACGCCGCTTGCAATGCATATAGTAACTTAACGAACTTCATAATTAATTATTAACTATTTTGTGAGGCAAGATTGCAAAAGTATTTGCCCACTAATTCATATAATTCGAAAATAGTAAGAGTGATTATGCGAGTAGATATATAGGTTTACTATTATGTTCCTCGATCATTTGTCTTAAACAACCTCCGTGTAATAACTTTAGTTTGACGATGCGTTAATTAAATTCCAACAAAGATGTAAAGTTATCCCAAAGTTAATGCACGTTCTAAATTGAATGTAGATTTATACAATAAGATAGATTTAATTCCGATATAGATGAGGTTCCAACAACTTTGTTATAATAGTTTGGAATTATATGATAAATTGCTTCTAATATACAAAAAAATATGTGTTCGAGTCTGTATGTGTGTGTATACTTTTACCCATTCTTTTTATTTTATATATAATTTTTTCTCTCATTTTTTTTGCCAATTGTGCGAATTAATCTAATCATTTCGTAAGAATTATGCGCGGATATCTAAATAGGTTTCCTATGCAATTATCCGAATTATCCGTATTGATTACAACCGTATATGCTAAGATCGATGGTAAAATAATCCGAGAGAAGGATAGGCAGGTTACCGCGATACGTTAACGAGCACTATGAGATTAATGATCTAAATTAACGTCGTATACATCGTATTGGATGCGAGTACGATCTGCGGGATCTGGAATCTAGCCGAAACTGTGGGAATCGCTGAAATCTAATAAAGTCTTAAGCAACACCAATAGTATATTTATTGATTTAAGTAAATATTGATGATAGAAATAAGTATTATTCACAATCGCGAATCGGTATTTATGAATATGTTTGAGTCTATATTCGAGATACGAGCTTGTGTTTAATTTCAAGCTACTAGATTTAATCTACAGTTAATCCTACACTATATTTAATCTTCCGTTACACGAAGAGAAAGAGAGAGACGAAGAACCTTACATTACTCTTTCGCTCTTACAGTTTGCGCATCATCATCCTGCGCTTTAGTTTTATTATATTTTTCATTTTTTATAAAGGAACATTCTTCTGGCAGATCAATTTCAGGTATAATTATCAAGTATATTCTTTTATGTACGTCAAGTACAATATAATTTGTAGCGCGTACTATATTTATTAGAGCTTTTTCTAAAGAAACATCCGCTTGATAAAATGTACGCTAATCGAAAATGTTTCGAATAGCGGTGAAAGAGATACGAAGAATCTTAGAATTTGCACTTGTATATTTTTACAAACAGATCGCATTACTCTTTGTCGGGAAATGCAGGGGTATGTTGGCTGTTTGCCAGCTAAAACGCCAATGTTAGAGTCTTCTCCGGCTCCATCCTTCACGATCGATAGCGACATAGTGCACGGTTCACTCTAGGCTTTATTTCGGCATGATAATTTCTCTTAATTAATTGGTTCCGATAATTGATTAATATGTCAGACATGTGTATATATATATATATAAATATAATGCCATCAAAGTATTTTATATCAAAGTAGGTTATCTCGTGAAGATAGCAATTATTCGTTGAAAAAATTGAAAATTTATCGTAATCGTCATGTTATATCTTGTAAATACGTTTCTCGATGTAAAATTTTTAAATTGTAAGTAAATTATCTCGAAAGGAATTTGTAATAATAAATTGAAAGAAACGCTCAATTAAACCTTGATAGAGAGATTCTCCAAATCGTTTTCGATGAATGTTTCTCTGTTCGTTGAATGCGCATCTATTATCGATCATTCTGCGTATATCTCTAAAGCAATAATAAAATATTCATAGTCGAGATGAATATTCACTATCAGAATATTCCTTCATGAAAAGTGAAAAACTAAATAAAGTATAAAACTAAATATACAAAATAAATGTAAAATTAAAGTACACTGAAAGAGCAAAAGAATGCTATGAGGTTCTTTATGTTTTACGTAATGGAAAATTAAATAAAATGGAAATTAGAATTAAATGCAAATTTATATATTTCAAGTTCCGAATCAAACATAAAAATATTCATTCGCAATTGTAAAATATTTACTTGTAAATAAACAATGTATCAGTTTTAATGGCAATACGAGTCAAGTGTCGATCTTATAACACAGTTATTTATTATACAATCAAATAAGTATGAAAGACATTACAAAGAAAAGTTAGCGAACGTTTCGATCCAATTTTTGGGCCATCTTCAGCACAAATATGATGATGTGATAAAAAAATAACAAAAAGGTTTTATATCGGAGTTAATTACAAAGTGTGCCGTATAAGTAATAATAAATGCCTCGGTATCTCATTATTTTGACGATGCCTGATAAAATCAATCAAATTTAGTTTACATTATTTATTTAATTTATTTTACTTTTTGTTTTTTATTTTCATGTAATTTTTTCTTTGACAAATTTGACTGATATCATCATATTTGTGCTGAAGATGGCCCAAAAATAGGATCGAAACGTTCGCTAATTTTTCTTTGCAATGTCTTTCATATTTATTTGATTGTATAATAAATAATTGTGTTATAAGATCGACACTTGACTCGTATTGCCATTAAAACTGATTTGCTTAATTTTATTTTATATTTCGAGTCTTATATTTTTTTATTAATTGAACAATATATGTCGGAGTGATAAGGATGTAAGAATTAAAGTGACTATATCCGAATGATGATGAAAAGAAGAGAGAAAAATATATTTACGCAAGAGTGAGAGAGAGTAAATGTCTTCGATTACTAATACGTTTACTTCTAAAACGCGAATGGCACAGTAAACATCACGTACGATGAATTATCCGTGCGCGTATTTACTGACGTGCGTCATCGCGAACGATGCATTTGTCCAGAGACATTGATGTATCTTTCGCTGTGCGTTCAAAGGTGAAGGTCGCAAACTTGCGCGCATTCGCGTCGTTTCATTGCTCGTATGCAAATTTCATGGATCTCGTTTGCGAGAACAGAGGCACCGACATCTTGAACATCCGCCACGTTTCGGTGGATTTCGCCATTTAAAAAAGAATGAACATTCCTGACATTCCGCTGCGAAAATGATATTAGTTGACGCGATTAAATTATTCTCATTGGAGACGAGATCGATGCAGAGATCGAGGGTTAATTTTAATAATAAACACATTTAATGTCATTTAATGCGTTAGACGAGAATTGAATTGATAATCAAGTTGCTTGATATTACAAACGATAATGTATTATTAAAGGACAGATATTTTTTTTATTTATGGTCGAAACATGAATCATTATCTATTATACGATATTTTGTTTATTCTTCAATTTATTTACGTATACAATTGCTCAAAATCGTTTATACATTTATAGTTTAGATTATATTTGTATTGAAAAATCCAAAATTAATTTGAACAAAATTTTCCTCTCCACCAATTTTCCTCTCTACGCAAGTTTTGTCAATTGGAACAACATGAAATGGCAGTAATGAAAACAAGATAACTGAAGGAAACGCGTGGTTTTAATTATATCGAACATTAATATCCCTCTTGTTAATGCCTGAAATTAACCGGAAATGTCGTAGCCTGCCGTAATTTCCGGTGGAGGTCGGTAAAGCAGTACTAGGATACGAGAAAATCGATCGCATCGTGCCTGGTTTGTGAACGGTATATGCTGGAAACTTGTAGCGCGTATGCTAGGATACTGCAGGGAGCTGCATCGGAGAAGCGAGACGGAACTTTATGCTTCATGCTCTCTTCTTAAATCTTAATTAAGCGCAATTTAATCTCGCGCGTCCGCGACACGACCGAGTTCTCTCGCGAGATGAAAATCATTATGGAATTGTATCTCTATTTAATCACAATTTTAAATGAAATTTGTAAAATTTTCCCAATTATACGCGACCTTTATACGCGCGAGAGACAAGTAAAACATGAATTACACGTATCGTTGCTAAAGGTACCATCTCGTTCAAGTGCTACTCGACAATAATATCTGTAAATGTTTCGAGTGAAAATAGAAATTTTGAAGAAATTTTAAACGCAACCGAAATGCGCTGAAAAGATGCAATTGCGACGAATCGCTTTTGGCTTTCGGATAATATCTTAGGGTTTATCTTGTATTGTCTTATCTATCGACCGCGCGATAAAAGTGATGACGAAAAGCTGGGAATATAAACCCAGTGTGTCCGCAATGTTCTGTGACAATAGAGGCGCGGTAACATCGTAAAACTGCGTAACGATTTCAGACGATGTTATTTATGTCGTAATTCTCACATGTCACACGACACGCGAGTTACGATCAGCATAATCGAAAGTCATAACGCTCGTCGCTTGGTCGATGCCGGCAGCTCGACGACGGTCACCGTCGATCGATCCACCCTCGACATATGTTCCGACTGACATTCGGCGCATCTCTGAAATATCCGGCGAGGCTATCGTTCCTAGATATATTTCCATCGACATTCTATCCCGCGAAATAAGTACGCGCGCAAAAATTGCGCGCGAGAATATTTTTCGCGATAATCCAATTGCTTGGCGTGGAAACGCGTAGAAATGCGTCGGGATATTGCAGCGATGATATCACAATGGTGGAATACAATACACGCGTCCTTATGAAAAATCTTCCATCTCATAGAGCAGAAGCGATCAATCATGGGTGACAAATTTCCTCGTTCGATAAAATAACGTCTATAAAATGGATCTTCTCTTAATGAAAACATCGTACAACATTGCGCGCGCGTGATTCGAGCTATACATTATCATCAATTTTTGCCAAACTGTATCCATAGTCGGGAATTTTTTTTTTTTTTTTTTTTGGAAAAAATTCTAGATTCGTGGGGCATCGGAGATTCCCAATTTTCAGAAACATCGCATCAACGCGAAACGTTTCATATCTCGTCGACGGATGCGAATTACGACGATGCGAACTTTTGTCACGTAGCTCTTTTGTAGCGAATTTCGTCAAAATACTCCCGTGAGGTCTTAAATTGAAATAGTTGGGGGCAAGAGGGGGACCAAGCTTACTAAACCTTGATTGAATTCGGGTTGTGCGAAATTAGGCCAGAGTTTACGCGCCTGCGGTGTATTTTGACTTAAACTCGGATTACGCGCGGTCACCGTTGAAATCGCGCGGCTGATTTTGATTCTACACGGTGACAGTTTTCAACAGTTTCTCGCGGTAAAGAGAACTCGCGCGCTGCTTTAATTTGAATATTTTAATTAATCGCGGAGCGTACGACAAAGTTATAATATTTCGCCGGACACTTTTTGATATTACATTTAATCAGATTATTGCGCCGCTATTACTGGTCTCCCGACGCGTATGTAGATTTTAATTAAATTAACGAATGGTACATTTGCGGACGAGGAAATGATTTACTCGAGCCATTGTTCCTAATGTTTTAATTGATCTAATTTCGCATGCTCGCCTAGGAAGAAATTGGACTCGAAACTGTCGACTCGAAAAACTTACACGATACACCAACATTAATTAATATATATATATATTAATTGTAATTCTCGCTGCAAAATTAATTAATACACTTTCATGTTACGTAATATGCTCATGCGTGCAAAATTATCGAGTCTTTATTACATCCAGCGATCGTATAACGCTTAATTGCTCATTTATTCGCTCGAGTTGTTCTCCTTATCGCGAATATTATACGATATTCTCCGTAGAAATTTTTTTACACGTCATTAATGGCAAGTACAGTTATTTATCTTGAATTTTTGTAGAAAGAGTCGCTAAAGAGAGGCAGCGCGATTATAGCCGAAGGCGCACGTTTATTCGACGGTGGGCTTTTAGAGCAAACAAAAGCGGAATCCCGCTTTTATAGAAGATTAATGCCTCGACCACGAGGATAAACGATACACATTTAGCAGCAAAGGCCAGTGCGTTTTCGAGAGGTCAAAGAGATTCGCTCGAGCTCGACGTTCATGATTGAGTACAACTTGAGGTACGAGCTTCCTTTTCGTGGCTTTTAAGTAAAAGCGCTACTGCTCGCCACTCTATATTTGTACATACACAAGTGGCGATACTCGCGAAATTAATTCGCGGTAGTTTGGTACGCATGACAAACAGGAAACGATTGCGCTTCATCGTTAAAGCTGCGAACAAAACGTCTCTGCCAATTGGATCATCGTCTATTACGTAGCGTTTATTATCGGACCGATAATGATCGATAATTGGCGCGAGATAAAGTCGACAAAGAAACGCGCACCGCGCGGATAAAAATATATATATAGATGTAGATCCCTGTGCACAATTGACTTGACATTGATTCAATCCGCTAACCCGGGTCGTCACATTTGTTTTCTGTTTAATTAACACGTGGATTTAAATTGATGAATACATATTCATCGTTATTAAGCGCACTACGTGTGATAAATAGAGATGAACTTGGCGAACCGCGGTGTTTTTATTGTAAAAATATCCACGTTATAGTGACGGCGAGTCGGGTGCATCGTTTGTGAAGCTTTTATATCGCCGCAGGATTTACGCTTCCTCTTTCATCCCTCCTCCAACCTGCCTTCCATCTTCATTTTGCACTACTTTGAATTGATTTAATTGTCCGTATACAATATTTACGATTGTTCTTGGCCGCACATGTTTGGAATGATGCGTTGTAGAAAGATGTTATAGACATCATTTCATCAAATCAAATTAAATTTAGATTTATCAATGTTTTATAAAATGAAATATTTTTCCCATAGTTTTTTCAAGGTGATAATTTCTTATCGTTGGTATTATTTTTCTTAGAGAGCGAAATATATAAATTTGTCAAGCTTATTTGATAATAATCTTGCATTATTCGAGTAAAATAATTTTGCGTTTTCATGTTATTAATATGATGTATATAATTTAATATATTATGGTATAAAAGATTTCAAACAAATCAATTTTTTTATTTCATAAAGTAGAATGTTTGTGTACGTACGAGAGAGCGAGAGAAAGAGTTTAAACAAGAAGCAAATACGGGAAAAGTGGAGAGTATATCGCTACTCGTCAAGTGCAGAGCGTCAAAGGAAATTTCGCTAAAACAAGCGTGGGATAAAGTTTGTGCGCTATTCCGTAGTATTTGCGATTGGTGCATCCTGTTTTGAAAATCAATCATTCGTTGAAAGTACGTCAAAGACATCGTTTCCTTTTATCATTGCTTTTCTTTTCTTTTTTTTTCTTTTCTTTCCTTTCCTTTCTTTTATCGGAACGCTGTACATAGGTAAACTTTGCCCATTTGTACGCACAAGTTGTTCATCGAATACAATAATATCTCTCTTATATTTTCGAGCAAACAGTGCTTCTCCAACGAGCGGATTAATTCGTCAAATACAGATTTATTCAACGAATCACTTGGCTGTATTCACTCGTATTCGCACTGAAATTAATGCATATGTTTGCACGACATGCGAATGATTTCATCGGAATAAAAAAGCGAGGAAAAAGAAAGACAAATGTACGTAAGATGAATGTGAGTGGATGAAAAAAGACGTGTAAGAGACAAAAGGAGAAAAGGGGAAGAGGAAAGATTGGTGGCGATCCGAGCTACGAAGAGACGATGAAGAAGGGTTTCTCGAAGCAGGGGTTCGTTTTGAGGAGGGTTGGTGGAAACGACTCGGCAGCAAGATTATCTTGCCGCTAAATTGACGTCCCTTTCGCAGACACGCGCGACTAGCCGTAATCGAAATTGTTCCCGCCTCCCTTCCTCCCTCTCTTTTCCTTTGTCAGGACAGAAATATCGCGAGTAGAATGCATTTGCATTTATAATAAACGCCAGCTACTGCACAGCCTATCTGGCTCGCTATTATACCGGTTCGTTATAATCTGCTGTTCTTCTCTAGAGTTGTAATTCCGACGGCAAAAAGAGGGTTGGTCTTCTTTACATTGTAAGATTTTGCGCGGAGAAACAGAAATTTACGTGTTGGAAGATGTTGCTTTTCAAGAATGTGCATATCTAAAGAAAAAAAATGTGATTTTTTTAATTATTATGCGATTATTTCGCGTTAAATATACGCGAAATAATCGCATAATATGTGCTATAATATTTTCAATTTAATTTGCTATAATATTTCATAATTATATTTTAATTCAATTTGCTATAATATTTTTAATGTGCTATATATATATGTGCTATAATATTTTCAATTTAAAATTTAAAATTTTAATATCTTATGTGCGTATGATGTGATAATATTTTTCTTCCACTTATTTTGCTGTTAACAATAAAATGCAATTTTCACATTTGCTTGATTATTATATTTAAATTATTATACTTTACGTTACGTGTGGTATGAATCATAAAAATGTCGAATTACAAACATGGCCAATTATTTTTTAAAAAGACTTTTCTTTTTCCTCTTTGCTTTTCCACGCTTCTTCTCTCGAGGAATATACCTTAGATACGCGGCTGATTAAATGGTCGATCCATAGCGAAGAATGATTCGATGGTATTGTGAAGAGCTAATCGTGTGAAATTCATGTGTCCCTTGGTATTTCGGTCAGCGAGCAAGATAAAGAATTATCGCCGTGTTCGAAAGAGGATGGGACATGGATTACTAGCGAACGCTGCTCGAAAAAAAATCGAATAGTCGATGGCAGGAATTCCGCGTCGAATCCGAGAGCGAGTCTCGACGACCCGATTGTACCCCAGCTCCTGCATTTCTTTCAAAATTTTCTCGTATCGCGATACATATCGACTGATTAATCGCTTTTGCAAGAACCAATCCGTTACGTTTAATGTTACATTAATCCCGAGAGAAAAGATGCGTGTTTTGCTACGATACTTTTTAGAGCTCACTTTTGCAGCTGGAAATGGATCGTGGGTATTCCCTTTGACCATTTTCCTTGTTATATCACTGACAGCGGATAAATGAAAATAACATAAAGCAAAAAAGAAACGTAGCGACACGGAATTATCGCGTACATCGCGCATCATTACGCAGGGCCGATGGCGAAATAAACGACGGAGAAAGTATCGGAAGATGTATAGATACGCAGGTAGGCACGCATACCTGAGAAGAGACATGCGTCGCAGGTACGGTGCAAGCGAAGGAGAAGGAGCAAAGAGCACGTCGGCGAGTCTCGGTCGAGAGGAGGAAGAGGAGGAGATGTCGAAGGGAGAGAAACCGACGAGAAACAGGGAGCGGGAGCGAGAGATGGAGAACGAATAGAGGCGGCTGGATAGAGAGAAAGGCCAAACGGGTTGTCGGGGTGTCGGGAGCGGGACGTGGCGAAGGGAAGGGAGGACGGACACGACGAGAGGTGGAGGTTTCGAGTGGTTCAGTTGTAGCGGCACCGTGGCTGAGATCGGATGCGCGTGTCCATCGTCTTCCTTCCGGCGACTCGCGTGTCGGGACCACGCGCGCGTGACTTCTTCGTCCGGTTCGTCCCGCTCGTCTCGTCGCCTCGTCTCGTCTCGTCTCGTCTCGTCTCGTCTCGCTCGCCGGGGTCCGATCAGCCGCGCGGCTCTTCTACTGATCTCGCGGCGCCCGCGTCGACCTTCCGTTTTCACTAGAGGCGAACGGTCCGCACGAAACTTTCAAACGACTACTGCGCGATCCGCCTCGCCGTAAAATCTCGGCTAAAGCCTCTTGGAAGAGCAGCTGCTCGAAACGTTGACGGCATTGTTCTCCATCGATGACATTTTTATCACAAATTTGAAAGAAAGCGCGTCTGCGTTTAATCGAGGCGACGAGTGAAAATTAAAAAAAAAATCGCAGCAATTCTGCTCCGACTGCGCACAGGTGTGAGAGAAAGAGTTCCTCGTCGACTCGGTCGCGAAAGAAAAGAGGAGAAAAGAAATGTAGAGGCAGGCGTGATGGTACTCGTGTTGTCGTGCACTCTCGAAATGATATTCCGCAAAAAGTCATGCGTGACGTGCCGGAAACGAAACGGCCTAGGCGCGCCGGTGCACCGATGCACGGGTAACCAACCTGCGGGGTTAACGTTATGGTAACGTGAATCGATCGCCTTGATTTTCATTCTCCCCCCGTAACATCTGTCACGGCAAGAACTCGTGATCGAACTGCGTGCATGTTACGAGAACCGTGTTTCGAGTGAAGTTCTGTCGGGAGTAGCTTCGCGACATTATTGCGAATTATTGTACAATGTTAACATTTCTCTACGTTTGAAAGTGCGCAATTTTTCCGAAATATTGCTCTCTAATTTTTTTCACTCTTCGTCGAAAGGACACGCGGAGAAGAGGGGGAAAAAGGAGTGACTTTGCTGCGTATCATGAACATGGCGTATGCGTCGTTTCTCTCTCTCTAGGAATCACCGGCCGGCAATTACACGCTGTCGATCGCGACAGAGAAGTTCTGTAATCAAAAAGGACACGTTTTCCGATCGGAACTTGGACGGAATTGTGATAAATGTTCGTTCCTACGACGAATACGACCAAATGCGAAATTAAAATTAAAATTGATTAAACATGGGAGATTTGTATTCTCGTCAAAAATCGAAACAATCAAGAGATAATATGCGTGAATCTCTCTTAAATACATATCAGTATACTACACCCTAGTATCATGGCTAGCGACGACAGATAAAGACAAATCCGTTCTGTGATATGCTTTTTATGCTCTTTTAAGGAGAGATGGAAGCTTTTATTTGCACCAATTGAAAATTAAGCTGTATCGTCGATGCTTTTGAAAGAACGAGCGATAACGCGGACTTTCAGACAACTCGATAACGTTCATACAATAAAAGCACAACTGATATTATCTCCAAACCAGCGAAATACAAGAATTAACACAATTACATTATTTCGATCATAAAAACCTCCTTCTTCTTTTATTAGCTTAACGAGGAAAGCTTGAAATCACGAGGAGAGACGGTGATTTTTATTCCGTCATATAAAAACTAACTACTAAAACGTAGACTTTACAACGCGCGGATTATATCGATGCCATGTCGGATAAGAAAAAGAAAATTGCGAGTCAATTGGACCCTTGTCGCCGCAATGGAATTTAAAGAGGAATTTAAGCATCAACTGACGGCAGGATAATGCGAGAGATGCAAGGCGTACATATAAAATTAATATACATACCCAATAGTTATACATGCGAAAGAATGGAGTCTCATATGCCTGCTTATGGCGACGATATCGAGGAAATAAGGCTCGGTAATCGGGATTGACAACAATGTCTAGACCAGGCAAGGATCCGGTGCAGAAGTGCCACTCGGATCCGGGTGCTGCAGGTACTTCATGCAGCCTAAGCAAGCGGATTTCAAGGAGGCAAGTGCCATGCATTCCATCCTCACCGAACACACGCAAATGTGTGTTAACCTTGGATGGATACAGTTACGTGATCGGTGAGTGAAGACGCGATAATGTCTCAAATTATGATACACGACAATAATATATAAATAAATATCAAGAATATATAAACAGTAATAACAAACATAATAATCTTCTATGTGAGGCGTTTATTTCAATAATCCTACTTTCGAGAAAAGTAAACATTAGTCTCGCGACAAAAGTTTATTAAAGTTTATGAAATGGTCCTTCCTCGGTGTTTTTTAATTGGGGCATAAAGTGTAAAATAAAATGATGAAGAAATTAACACTTTAATCCTACGATTTTTTTAAACGAATTTTCGAACAGAGACCATTGTTAGTAACGATTATTAGTTGAGATTAAATGTTGAAAATTTAATCTTTAATTTAATCGCAAATAAAAAATAAAGAATAAAAGTTCTACAAAAGCTTTATTAACTTTTGTTTTAGCTGCATGATACTAGATCTTTGTATTTTTTGCCTATTTAAATCGTTGTTTTATTTTATTCTCGCCAAAGGTTTAATTTGCAAATACGTGAGCTTAATTTGCAGCGCGAGTGCATTTGTGTAGTTCTGAGGCTTCCGTGATAAACAGTTTTGTTATCCCGAAGGATAATTAGCATTTTAAAGCTCGCCGCAAGAGATGTAACGTGGTTACATTATCATTACGCGAGTTTACGACATTGTACTCACACATTAACGTCTCTTGTGTCCCTATTTAAGATTATGCGCGTGCTTGAACCCGGCTTTAATATCTATAAATACATAAATGCTAACAAGTTTATGAATTATACAAGTTGTTGCATTATTGTAAGATTACTCAAGTATATAAAAGATAAAATTATTACAAATAATTTTATTAATAACAAAACATAATTTATATAATACAAAATAATATAAAACGCGAATTAATAAATTTAAAAAGATAAAAAAAAATTGTTTATGCTTTTGGTATATAATTGACTAATGATTTACATTTCATTTCTATTAATTATATTTTTATATAAATTTGAGAATAAAAATTTGTACTCATTTAATCCGTTAATTTACGCTCGAAAAGTTTCAACGAACAATAGTTTTTTTAATTATAAAACAAAAAAGTCAATTGCACGTGTTGTATGCATGTCCTATATTTACTCTTACATTAATTAGACACGTGATGAAGGATGGTTTTTATATGCGAAAAGTTTTATATTCCGCCGACTTAATTAATCCAATCGTGTGTGCGAACAAGATGGAGAATATGGAACAAGTTTCTATTTATCAGTAATAAAAATTACTACAAGTAATGTAATATCTCGGAAATACGCCAGATATCCTTAAAATAAAATTCAGTTCATATATATCGTCGGAAAGTTCAAAGAAAATGCGCGCATTATATATTATATAATAGTTGAACTATAATTGACATTTCTTTTGTTTTTGAACTTATGCTCGACGCATCTTTTTATATCGTCATCACCAAAAGACACAGCATTATCACGAAGAATGCACGCTTTTCAAATTTCACGTATTCAAACACTTTAAACGCATTCTTGAAACGCATCTTTCGTCGCGATGAAACAAAACTTGGATGTTTCTCAAATAATAAAAGGTTACAATCCATCTACGAGCTTAACGTGTATCGATCTCTTATGTGTACTCTTGCGGAAGTTTTATATTTTCACGATCGCCACGAAAAAAAAAAAGCTAACGCTCCCTCAGGTCCAATTATAGGTTTCCTATGTTCTAAACTCGAAATATTGGAAAGCCTATGTGTTGCCAAATATTCTTCACGAGATCAATATTTCGATGCATTTTCCTTGTGAGAATAAAATTATTATGACACTTTGATCTCGGATATTTCGAGATGTCTATTTTAATGTCCATCTTCGAAAGGTGCACTTTCAAAATTTCTTATCGATTCAATGTGTTATATTTGCGCATCCTTTATAGGAAGTTTATAGCAAGTTTCGTTTGAAATTCAATTATCTCGCAAAGTTTAAATAGATGAGAGAGAAGATCTTACGTGCAAGAAAACATAATACCCATATGTACAGTCAGATGCTGTGTCCAGATACGATAAATTATTGGCGGAAATTTGTTCTTTGCACAACCGACGATCGTTTAAAATAAAAGTTGCATGCAACTATGTATTATTCATGAACGAAAGTTCGTGACTCGATGCTTTTCTTCTGCTGTGCCGCATATATAACACGTAATATGATTATTTCCGCATTATCCGTTGTGATAAGCGATCATTAGAGCCGCGCGCGCTCGACGAGCGCAATCAATGCCCGGTAACAATTTAATTTAGAATTAATCCGACGTTTCTCCGCGGCTCATTTGGTAGGCGGAATACGGTCTCAATGTAATTATAATCTCGCTATTAATAATTAACGGCTGCCCGCGGTATGCATATTCCAATCGCGACATCTCGCTGCATATCACATGGCATAGCGTATATCGCGTGTGTAATGTTCGAGAGGCGTAATGTATCGCGGACATTCAACCGAAAAAGCCACACGCGAACGTGCGAGGGCAGTTATTAAGAATTATGCAAATCTGGACCGCCGCGCCACGCAGAGCGCTTTGCACTTATCTCGCATGCATTAATGCGGCAGGAAACAAGAGCGAAACGTGTTTGCGTCCCTTCCCGGTTAATCTTATTTTTCTCTCGGGACACGACAGAGGGAGGGAGGGAGAGAGAGAGAGAGAGACAGAGGGAAAAAGAGAAAAAGGGAGACCGTGTGTTAATATGGGCCGCGTACATGGTCGCCGCTACTGCAACTCGACGTAACTCGAAAACTACTATCATTAAAGCGAATTCAAAAGAGGTAGTTTGCAAAAGGAAAAACGGGTCGCCCGCGGTTGATGAAAGATGTACTTCGTTTTGAAAACTTTTCATTTTTCTCATCCACTCTTATTTCTTTGTTTTCTTCCCCTTTTTTTCTATGCGTCTTTGCTCGTTAAATTTCTCCAACGTATCTCGACAGATTTTACTCCCCAACGACTTCATTCGACTAATACATGCATACGTGAGATTAAAAGATACCCGTGTTCTTTCCTCTTACAATTTTGCGGGATATCTCGAATGCGGATATTCGCCGGAAAATCTCTTTATCCGTCGGGACTCCAGCCGCTACAGAAGTTTGGGGTCGGAAACGAGATCCATTTAATGAGATTAACGTCTTTTATCAGCGTCCATCTTTGCATCGCTCTTCTCACACTCGACTTAACTCGACTTTTCCGCCGGCTGATTGCGAGAAAATTGATTCAATCGTTGTTTGTGGCAAAATTATTCATGCGATTAAATTTCTTTGAGCGCGCCTATCCATTTCCCCTAATATATAAGTCGAGGAATGCAATAGAATTGTCGATATTTCCAATCGGCAGATTTAATTAATCTTGTGACATTTGGCGAAAGAGGAAGTTTATGTTTTTATTTTCATGCTCGATCTCTGTTATCATCACATCGAATCACTACATCGTTTATCAATTTACTCTGACGTTGGCCACGCAGTAACGCATAAATCAACTTAATCAAGTTGTGTAAAAAAAAAACTATCCAACAAATGCCTCGTTTTCTTTATACGTGGTGAAAGTTCAAACGTTTCATAATTTATATATAACTGTGGAATACATTTATTTATACATTAAGCTGGATAGATAAATAAATGGATAAATGTACAAATATGTAGTCGAATTTCTTGCCAATTCGATATAACAATGATATTAATTGCTTTCGTCTTAAATATCGTCACAACGATCGTTCAATGTTTACATGCATCCGCTAACATCCACTTACTCGATCGATCTCACATAAACGTCGCGTTTTACTCGGTCAATTAATTGCCCGTCTCGAATTGCACTTGTATGATTTATGTATGCTGTGGAATATAATGAACGCAAATAGTTTTCTGTTTCTATTCACAAGGCACTCAAAATACCTAGATGCACTCAAAATACCTACATGTTGCTAGTCAGTTTTATACATGTATATTTTTTTATTCTTGTTCGATTTAATTTGATTTTAATCGTTTGTATTTGGATTGTGAGCAATCATTACAAATAATCGCTACGATTTATCGAGTAAAAAAGTACAAATGAGAAGATAACACACGTGAACGTTATTAAAGAGAAAAAGCCAAATTATTGGAACCTTTTTTCAACGATATATAAAATCTCGTTGTTTGCACTTTGTAATTAAACTGATTTATATAATACGTCACTCATATTTACTTTTAAATATACAATATATTGATTAACTTTTCCTTTAATTTTTGCATCGAATAGGAGTGCAATTGTGGAGGTATAAACTGTGTAGGAAAAAAGAAAAAATTTTGCGACGTTTACCTCGATACTCGAAACAACATTTTCACTCGATGATGTGTGCAATCAATTGAAATCTGTACAATGTCGAGTTTGCAAGGAAGGATAAGAAATAGAAAATATTGATTTTCCTTTGTGTGTGACTTTGCTGGCTTCGTTAAATTGTCTTGAACTAACGTCTTGTGGAAGGAACGAACGTTGATCAAGCAACATTGATCTTTGAGCAAGTTTATTTGTTATTTCCTTTAAGAAAGAGAAGAAGCTTCATCAAAGCTTTTCTCGCTGTCTTGACAAATGACTCTATTTGTATCTTACCTAATATGTTTTCTGTACAAATCAATTTCGAATACTTTGAGGAAAAAAGAGAAAGAGGAACATGCGTGGCATAGTTACTTTATAAGCTTATACAATTAAGAGATTGAAATATATTCTCTAGAAAAAATTGCATATTTCTTTTATTTAAATAATTAAATTAAATAATTATTCTTGATTGAAAAAAATTATTTGGCATGTAAAAGCACATGAAAGTATGTAAATTGCTTTTCTGTATCAATTCTAACGAGTCTTTGCGAATTAATAATTTCGTCAATACGTAAAATAATTTAGATACGAGTGAAGAGACTGGGATCACGTTCAGTATTCGCATTTTGATTCATGATTTATTTTCTGTAGGCTCAACAATGATATGAAAACAGCCCGCTTTAATGGAAGAAGGGTCCTAATCGTTTGACCTCGTTTTAAATTACAATGAATTTAATTTTTGTTTGTTTTGAAGAAGTTTGCGACTAAAGACTGCGCACGTGCCACTACGGTTCGGTGAGCTCTCCCATTATTTCGGAAATAAAACTCTCCCGTCAGTTTAGCAATATCTATTGTACGATGTTTAGTCGTTATTGACGTTTACTCTTTCATATACTTGTCATCAAACTGTTAATTAGACGATGCTAAATGACACGCATCCATTAGAAGCTTACGATGAGCAACAACATTCGGAAGCAAAAATCTAACAAATTTTTTTTATATGATTAACCATTAAAGAAACAATATTTTAGAAAAAATTATATTATGGATATATCGTTGTTAAAACAATTCATGTATAATATGCATTTCGCGTTTATCAAAACGGCGACATGGCTTAACGAATTTTCGCGTTAGAAAAGAGGGCAACTGGCCAAATGCTGGTAAGAACTTCAAACTCCCATTGGACTGTAAAACGACTATGCCAAGTGCGACTAAACTTGGAGAACAATTCTGTTCATGGTCGCACCACTGGGATTTGTTTTTTACTAGAAATTTTACAAAGCCTTTAAATTTGTTCAAGCTTGAAACAAAAATTTTTGATGATACTTGAAAAGTTTTGCTTAAATCATAATATCAGTGTTATTTAAAAATAAAAATTATTGTGTTGTAGGATTTTTTTGAAGAAAAGATAATTTAATGATAATTGAAAGATACCCAAGATATATACTTGAATGATTTGATTTAAAGGATTTGTATATATTTGTGAATATATATTTATATATTGAAAATTATCTCAGAAGAGAGAAAATTTCTTCCAAAAAAGAGAGATATTCCTTATTTCAAACATATATTTTATATATATGATATAATTATCGCAAATTGATCACCTCAAAATTGAAAAAAAAAGTAATTTAGAGCTTATTGTTGTTCAATGAAAATTATAATACCTAACATGTTAATTTACAAAATATAAATATATCATTTAAATTATGTAAGATAACGTCTAAAAAATAATTGATATAAATATTCAAATTATATACAGCAATATCTAAAATAATTAAGAATTAAATTAATAGATACTTAATAAAAGAAACAAATACCTGAAAAATAATTTCTTCTGATAAGAAATAAGTTTAATAGTTTATCTCAGGGTTGCGTCTGATGCTTCCTTGAGCCTTTTCCTCCTCTTGTGTTTATCCGTTGCTATTTCTTGAAAATATTTACTCATGAAAGCATAATTAATTACGATTCTGTGTACTAATTAGCAAAATACGATGATTGCTTTATTATATTGCGATGAGAAACAGGCGAAAATTCTGATCCGTACAGCTCTCGAAAATTGCGAGATTAAATTCATGCGCAATTCATTACGACGATGCTACATCTGTTGCCAACAAGTTTTCGTTTCAAAACTATTATTTGAATTATAACATAAGAGAGTACAAATATATGTATATATATATATATATATATATAATAAAATAATAGAATTGAAATAAAATTATATATTCATAATATATAATATTCGAAAATTGTATTAATCGTGCGACAAATTTTGATCGACAAAAATACGCATTTTAATAAGTTGATATGCAAGTGCCAATTTTTTTCAGTTGATAAATATCAAGTACATGAAAAGATATATGATTGTAATTAAATACATTGCAACGCTATTCAGTTTGAAATCGATCCCTTCCGCAATGTTTTGTTAATAACTCAAAATGATAGTAGTAATTTTACTTCGATATTGTGCATTAACATTAAAATTCAATTAATACCTAATTAATTGCTAGTGAAACGCGTTATATAAATATGCTACCAAAATATACGATCAAAAAATAATTTAAGTTGCGTGAAAATATATATATTTAATGAATTGTATTTCGACGCTTATGAATTGTTAATCGTGAAAATTAATCAAATAAATTGATAATTATTCGTAATATACTATATATTGTGTTTGTGAAATTTCTTAATTCTTTTCATGATATTTTAAAAGATAACTTTGCTTTTCGAGTCTCACGCAAGCTATATAAATAATAGTGCGTTTTGTATATACGTACAGTGTAAAGGACAGAATGAATACAAATAATTGTATGGGGAAGAGGTGGGAGTCTTTCGTCTCTTCCCTCTCCATGAAGCGCTTAGTACGTATGCCTTGACTCCTGACCTTGTCATTCATATCGCGAAGGTGAGCGTCGTAAGACGTATGTCGCATTATCTTTCGATATAATACCCGAAAAGTACCAAAAGATATCGAACGAGAAAATATATTAATCACGATTATTAATTTGCGCGATTAATTTCCGCGATTAAATATTTATAAACAATGGCATGTATCGAAACAATGGCAATTCATTAAAACATTTACATATTTCACGCCATTTACACTGATTATGAATGTTGATTATTGTATTTTCAAAAGATATATATTGTGCGTTAACTAGTTATTAATAAAATTTTAATTGCGCGATATCGAAATAAAGTTGTTGGTGGTATTTTCAGTCGTTAATGGAACACTTTGCAGATACAGAATCGTATTAATTTCGAACGAGCGGCAATATTACAATCACTTTTAATTATATATAATTGATATTTATTAATTGCTTAGTGAAAACTCGATTTTTGTTATAGGTTGTCAAAATGCATATTTTATATGATTTTACGTGATTTATATCTATCGAGAATAGTTAAATATCGTATCATTGTCGGATGTTGTATTCTTTATATATGTTTATTTTTTATTTTAACATACACATTTATTGAGTTATAGTTTTAATGCGATATATTTATTATTAATTAATATCTGTTAACGCGCTAGTAATTTTTCGAAATGACTTTAACTTTATACGATTGTTTCGTTATTTTCGTCATTGCAATATAATAAAATAAACGCGTTGTGCTTGATAGTTGATATCGGGAATGATGTGTAAAGCATTCTGTTGAAGTGCGTATAATTAACTTTGCTTTCGTGAGTTGGCATGTGAATATCATGATGAAGTGGGAAAAAAAAAGGATTAACGAAAGAGGAAGAGAAGGCTTAGGGCAACGGCATCAGGCAACGACGAAACAACCATGAGGTAAGTAATTCTTATAACTTACTATTTATCATTTATTTTATGTAAAATTAATTACTTTTCTATCTCCGCCATTTTCACTCATGATTTATTTTATCATTGTATAATATAATGTTGTGTTTGTAATGTATTTTGTTCTTTTATTTTAAAATATTTAAAATATTTTTTAATTAATGTTACATAAATATTATTTCAATATATTGTGTTTATTTTGATCATACTTTATGAAAATTTATATTATAAAAATATTTTCGCGGAAATTGTGTAAGTTTTTTTTTCATTAAAAAATTAATTGCTCAAAAAATTATTTTTTTGGATTATTAATTATTTTGAATATTGCTTTATAATATAATTTGGATATATATTTATATATATATTTCATAGTGTGAGTACTATAATTTCGTTATGCATCGATTCGGAGTTTTAAATTATTGAATAAAAAGACAATTGTATTTATTGGCAGAGTTTTTGTTGCTCGATCGCGCGTTTTATCTTTTCCAAAAATTTCGATTTCTCTTTTTTTTTATCGCAGTATCATATACGAAGACAAGTTAGATAACACTTTATTCTGTGCTGATGCGCGATACTTTTACTTGTGTACCGGTTTTGATATTTACACTCGGATAGATTGGAATACGTTTACGGACAGTGCTCACACATTCATCGTTATATTCAAAATGCTGTAATATTGAAACGATTAGAAGAAGCTTATAAGTTTTGTTATTACTACAAAATATATGTATATTTTATTTAGTTTGTAAAATAAAAACGCGCTAATTGTGTTAATTTGTATTTTTAAAATTTTTAAAACTCGTTGACTGGATTATTCAGTATACTTTAATTGGTTGGAGTACTGCGTATATAAAATGTAACATTTCACAAATATTGTCGATAATGGAAAATATATCACGTCCTATTCAAAGTCGTTAGGTTAATTTAAATTTAATTGAATGAGAGAGAGAGAGAGAGAGAAATACTTTTTTGAGCAAAATAACAAAATAATACGCAGTAAAAATTGCCAGAGTAAATGGCAATGTGTGTATATAATTCAACTTTATAAAAGTAATTCTGCAATTAACCGAGTGTACATAGATATGCGATATAATAATTGCTAATAGTTGCTATATAATCATGCAACACGACAAATTTGTTCGATTCATCGCAAAGGTTGAGGAGAAGCAGTAGAAGCTCTATTTGAAATTCATTTAACTTTTGCGATACGACATTCTCTCTATCAATGTTGCAAATTTTTTAAAAATTTATAGCATAACGATCAATTGCAGTACATATGTCTCTCTTATCTTTATTTTCAATGTCGAAATAAATTATCTTTATTTTTGCGCTGTTCTTAAATTGTTACATTAGTTAAAAGTACTTTCTTTGTTATTTCATTGCTTGTTATTTAATTAGAATTGTTTTCAATTTTTTACGCAAAATTATAAGATTTTTAAAACGATAGGATATATCGAAATTTTCTGTTGCTTCTTTTAATATTGATGATTACTTTTAACACATGATTTCGCCATTCTTTTGCGAGTATATTTCTCATACATAATTGAAATTGAAATAGAATAACACATTTGCACATCAGAGATGTAGAGAATTTGATGACACCCATCTTCAATAGAACTTTATCGACTTTCGGAGACCAGTGATTAAACGAACGGAAGTTTGCCAGCATAGCGAACGATTTATTGCCAATAGGTAGGCGACGTTTTGACGTCGGGTATTTGCCTCTCGGGATAAATACCTCTGCTCGTGACGGAAATGCAGGAATAATCGAATAATAAAATTTACGAGAATAAGTCCGTTCAATTTATAGACATGGTATGCCTGCTTAATATAAACTCTATCTCTTTTATCGATTTCAACAGAATTCTGTTTTTCTCTTTTTGGTGCTCATTATGTCAGTCATATATGCAACATCGTCGAGAAGTTTGAGACAATTTCTTCTTTTGAAAAGACACGGACGTCATTATAAAGTTCTACTTACGCGAAGAAGCCCTGTGGGTTAATATATCCCACTATTATATCCCGCATTTATATCGAAAAAAAGAATTTAGATAAATATATATCAGTACATATATATGTGTATTTCTGTATTAATTAATTTCTATATTATTAAAATTCGCACACGAATTTGCCTTCCAATTTAAATTTTATTTTATTTAAAATTATTTGTATTTTTCATTTTATCGCAATAATTTGTAAACATTGCTTCGCGTTGTTCTTAGCAAATGAAGAAATTATAGAAATTACAAAATATATAAATTAATACAGAGAATAAATAAGAAAATAATTATTTTTTAAAGATTTATCAAACATTCACACGATGCTTCTTCTGTTCATCTCAATCAAAAGTTTGCAAGTGTAGAATGATCGAGGATAATAAATCATTTTCCTTGTACGACAGTACGTTACGAATGTCTTCTGTTCGAGAGTGTGTGATATTGATGTTTCCACCGAATGCATAATTCATACTTTGAAAACGCGACACTGAGAACGGATGCTGCGGGGTGATGCCATTCGATAAGCGACCCGTTTATTATCCATTCCAATCGCGATTACGTGTTGAATTGTTGTGAATTTCGCAAAATTATTCGTGCAATTCGCAATAATTTCACAAATTTAATTCTTTTTTCTTTTATTTATATCAGAGGACGATGATTGTTAATATTCGAGAGATTCGTTTAATAAATATTAAATACTCGATATTGAAATATTTCATCTGTTTTATTTTCCGCGTAATATTTTAATCGCATCTATAATCTTTAAAACTTTAAGTTAATTTAGGAAACGTATAAAAGAAACGTTAATAATTATAATATTTATAGAGTTTTTTTAATGCAAGAGTCTCTTTAGCATATTTTTATGACAAGAGTTTAAATTTTTTATTATATATAGCATGAACATATATATATTTTGCCCTTTCCAAGTGCCATTGCGACTTTTTGCTGGCAGCATTTTTAACGGAACAGCACTACGGTCGATTATTAAGCATAAAGGTTAGCCGCAAGAATTTTAATATTAAGATGCGCAGTTACTGAGAAAATAGCGTTGCCCTATTAGTGGCATCGTATATATTATGATCTTGGCGCTAAAACAATGTTGATATGAATATTTCTAGAAGATGACGCACAGCATGCTAATTTTTGACTTTTATGGACTTTTATTAGAGAAAATTATTATTATTTCTTTATAAAATATAAAGATATAAATAATCATAATTCACTACAATACAGAGCTTTTATAATTATACATTTATAAATGCTGCTTGATATTTTTTTACGTAGGTACACGTATCACGGGATCTTGCGCTATATTTTTCTAGACACACTTAATTATTTATTTACTCGTATATACAATCAAGATTGAGTTAATCGACTCGATATGAAAACGTATTATTCACTAGCGGAATACTTCGTTTCTATGTAAATCAAGATGTCACCGTCTAATCTGATTCAGACTGAATGTTGACGCGAATACGAAGAAAAAAAATGTAAAAATTGAGGATAGATAAAATGTGAGCTCGACAGAATATAACTCGATATCGAGATTACTTTGTCGCTCGTCCGCGCCGTTTGATCCTGTTGCTAATCTCTCGTGAAGATTCCCGCGTACGCAGATATTTTTCCATCACTCGGGATTAGATGCATAAATTGGTTTCATCATCCATGTGTAACGAATTATCGATTCAGTCGCTAAAGCGAAATAAACTTTATCTAAAAAAATGCTCTTCCCACGTACGCAAGACGGAAGAAACAGAGTCTATGATCGCATGCGATAGAGCTAAAAGAGAACGAGAACTTTTGACATTTCTGACGTGCACATTAGAAAATAATTATTATTACGCTACAAACGACATTTATGATATGCCTTGCATGGCATTTATATTATCATATTTCGACGTTTTCTGCAACATGCTGTATATCTATAAATGAGGAATTTAAATTGACGTCGTTAATAATCATAATTAATGGAATCAAGAGAGAGTGATATACCTAGGTATAATTAGTAGCATAGACTCTTATCGCGATATTATTACAATTATAACGAGCAGCAAATTTTCATCGTTAATTTTAATTATTTTAATATTATTTTATTTATACAATGTTATTGTTAAAAAAGATAGCGCTAGTATAATTGTTTGAAGGGAGGCGACGTATTCCGCTGATGCTTTGGAGCTTGGTGCTGGGTAAGCTTGAAAAACTATTGAAACTTTTGGTGGGATAGAGATGTTATTCAGCTCAACAGTTTGACTAAAAAGACGCAAAAATAAAAGATTAATTTTCTTCGTGATTATCTTGCGATATATATGCGATAATAATTTGAATTTATTAAAGAGTGTCGCTTACTTTTGTCTTAATTCGGAGCCCACGCTCGCTATTTTAATCACACCGTTCTTGAATCCCGTCAAGACTCTTGTTAAATCAACCTTCTCTTGCTTGTCTTTGGAGAAATTTATTAATAACGTCACGGCTTCTTCGCTCGTTTTTCGTAGGATGTATAAAATGTTATTATTTATAACATCAACACTCAATGATCCAAATTTGAGCGCGTCCGATGTATTACGTAATGTTGTCAGAGCGCGATAAACCTTATAGTGAGATTCAATTTGATGCTGTTGTACTAGTAAATTTGTATTAATATAATCTTCGTGAATCGGTAACCATGTCTTACTGGCATTGCTGAAACCTATTGATAAAATGATTAAGGAAAATTGAATAATGAGATAACGCAATGATATTTCAGAATATCGCGAATTTTTCCCATGACTCTTTTTCGTAATTTAGAGTGTTTGATTTTTGAAATATTCAGTTTGCATAATAATATTATTTTCTTCCGGCATCTGAAGTCGAGATTATCGTACACGCTTTAGAATTTTCTTGTTACACGTGTAATTTTATTTTATTTTTAACTCTTTTATATAAGTAGAGAGAGAAAGAGTTGGAAAGAAAGAGCTTTAAAGCAAAGACGGATTTATATTTTTCATTGTTGTATATATACCTGCATTACGTTGAAAATTCCATTGAAATGGCGTGCGAACGGGATCACGAGATCGACTTTGGTATTTCTCTTTGCCCGCGTTACAAGCTGACGGATCCTGTGTTTCTTCCCAAGTCATGTTCGTTTTATCAACCATTCCTATTTCTTCGCCATAATATGTAACTGCTACACCTGGCAGTATCATGGCTAACATTGTCATCTGATCGGCCCTCCCGGGGAAACGTGAAGCAGTACGATTACGATCATGATTCCCCATCTATGGATATTTTGTTCGCTTGCAGATTATACAAAGTATTACTCATTTTGCGCGTGTATATGTCAGGACAATCTCTTCCCCACAAAGAAAGCTCTTGCAGCTTACCTCGAGAGCTTTTCAAAACACTATAATAAAGTATTTTTCCATCGAGTACTTTTCGAGGCTTGAAATAATCTCTTAATTTTATATAAACCATATAAAATATCTAATAAAATATTTATTTTTTGATTCTTACCTTGATACTTTTATGTACAAAATAATGAGAGGTATCAATTGGTGTAAAAAAAACACATAATTGTTTCGAAGAAACAATATGCAATGTGCAATTAACAATTATATATTTTCTATGTAAAAATTAAGAAATTATTTCAAGCTTTACAACTCGAAGAGTACTCGATTTGAAAAGCTCTCGAAGTAAGTTACAAGAGCTTTCTTTTGGAAAGAGATTGCTCTGACACCCTGTATATATGTAAACGTATTAAAATGCACTTAGCAAGCAATTGTATAAATTTACCGCAACATTTTACGCAGTTGTCATTGAAATACGCTTTGAATTATATTATGGCATTTACATATATTGATTATATTATTGTATAGAATTACACAATGGTGCAGTTTTAAAATGCACCATTTGTAGCTTGGCTTTAATCACTGAAGTGTTTATTAATATTATTAACCAATTCTTGATTTACACACTCGGATCTTTTATAATTCACGTTTATAAAACGTAAATATAACTAGCGTAAATTGTGTTTAACATGTACTTATTATATATATATACGTATATTGGAAATTAAATTTAATAATGCAAATTCAAAAATTTTAAATTCGAATAATTTTAATTGAATTTATATTCTCTTGTCGCATTATATTCTATCGTGTTATGATATTTTCTCCATCCAACGAAAAGAACTTCAATAATAATGTTTGTGCAGTTATCAGATTAGATTTAGTTTCCAAATTAGATATTTCATATCATTGTCTCTCATTGTATGATATAAAATTGAAGTAGATCAGAATAATATTTTCTTACCACCCAGTTAGCGACGCTACCTTTGGGAATTGCCTTCATCCAGCTCTCTATTATGTCTTTAAATACAGAAGCGTCCGAAGCATCGGTCGCATTCGTGATAAAATAAAAATTGAATGGAATAGAACCATAATTGTAATATTTGATAGTGTTTTCTAATGTAGCGTATGCTTCAATCAGCATCACCTAGCGTAAGTAAGCAAAAATATGAATGTTATTAATAAGTATATACATGCAATAGATAGTTCTTCATTAATGTAGCGCGTTAAAACTAATTTTAACTTTTGAAAAACGATGCATTATTAAACATAGTACATAAAAGAAAAATGCACCTTTTCGCTTGTATTATGTTGATAAGCATATTCATCCAAGATTTTCCTCCAACTTAGTACCAAGTTGTACGTCTCTGGCTGATCCGTTGTAAATATGTGATTTAGAGAGTCATATTCATAGTCATCTTTTATACTGCTTGTAGGTTCATCCAAAGTGTAATTTGTTTCGAAGAGATGCGGCACTGCATCTACGCGAAATCCATCCACGCCTTTCCTCAACCAATATAGAATAGTTTCCTAAAACGACATAATAAAAATGAATATACGGTGATTTAATAATTGCGTATGCGTAGGTGTATTACGTGCATTTGCGCCGTGAATCTTGATTATAATTGAAGGATATTGCAGGATTAATAACTCTACTTCTCGTAAAATATGATTATACCTTCATTTCCTCTTGTACCTCGGGATTAGTATAATTCAAATCTGGTTGCTTTTTGTGGAATTGATGAAGATACCATTGTTTACGGATTGAGTTGTATTCCCAAGCCGAACCACCGAATACGCTTAACCAATTATTTGGTGGCAGTGGTGGTTTATTACTTTTTCCATCTGCCCATATATAGTAATGTTCATATTTGCCGGTACGATTTATGCTCTCTTTAAACCAATAATGTTCGTCGGAAGTATGATTAGGCACGAGATCGAGTATAATCTGGGAATCGAGTGAAAAATACATATTAATATAATTTATTATTAATAAAATTATCACTGGAATTTAAATAAAATCGATTTTTTAGACAAGCGCGATTATTTTATTATCGATTACCCTCAATCCGAGTTCTTTAGCACGTGTCAAAAGATTTTCAAAATCTGTTAGTGTGCCGAATATTTTGTCGACATCTTTGAAATCCGAAATGTCGTATCCAAAATCGACCATGGGACTTCGATTGATAGGTGACAACCATATCGCTCCTACTCCAGATGTCACAAAATGTTTGAGATTGTTCGTTATACCTGTTAACGGGGAAAGATCGATGCATGAATGGCACTAGTGTAATAAATTTATAATAACGTTTATCAAAATTTTGTTATTTCACCAATCAAAAATTTCCAACGATACAAATTTATACAAAATACATATAACAATAATCTCTTCTTCCTCAGAATTATGATAAGAGAAAATGTGAAATATTTAAAACAAATATTCTTATGGAATACTTTTGAAACATTACATCATGTTAAGTGTACTTTGAGATAAAAATCTTTATCATAGAAAAATCATGAAGCTTCGAAGCAAACATGGAGACTTGCAATGCAAGTATATAAGTACAGTTAAAATTATTTATTATATTTTACGCCGCATTTTTTACACATTGTGTAGCGATTTGCTGAGTGAAATAATTATAATAATATTTATCGCAATATTTTATACTTTATTTACTTAAATTTATCTCAAATTGAATAATGACATATACATGCAATATGATGTTTAAACATAAATGTATAAAAATAAACGTATAAAAACGATTTAATAACAATAATAATAATTTAATAATAATAACAATAGGGATTTAATAATAATAACAATAGGGAAAATAAAAGTAAAATCAAACAAAATTGTGAAATGAAGAATGGCAACAGATCGAAATAAAGAAAGAAATGAAGAAGATAGAAAGAAAGAGAAGAAAAATAAGAATTAATAATACATTCTAATGTATTTATATATGTAATATAATCACTTTATATAGTAAGAAAATAAATTTTTTTCTCTCATCGTTATATATATATATAATAAGTGCAACATGATGACAAAACTGTCACAGGTAAATCCACTATATACGACAATGGACGTTACGTCCCCGTTACGAAACTGTTTTGTCTTCACGAACGATGTGTAATTATGTGCTGGGCAGGCATATGTGCGTCACAGCGTCATTTTCGTCGATGCTTATCGCGAAAATCATCACGTGGAGGAAGACGAAGCGTAGGAAGAGAGACAAGTTGAATGCGATGTGTGCCATCTCGACGCTCATTGAGATCTTTTCATTCTTTTCGTCCTCTCTTACCTTTGAGATCACCAACGCCGTCGTCATCAGAATCCATAAAACTGCGAGGATAAATCTGATAGAAAACCGTGTGATTCCACCATCCTCGGTTGAGGATCTCCCCCGAAATAAGACTGACCGTCGCTAGCAGGCTTAGGAAGATGTGGTATCGCGATTTGAACATCTTCACGATTACGCGGCGCGTTTGTCAACGTCGTAACTTATAATGGTGAAGAGGACAATGTTGGCAGAAAGAACTGACGCTCGAAGATGCTTTATCTAACGAATCAGAAAAAAATCCCGCGATAATTGTCATGTCGCCCGTGGGGGAAGCAGCATTATATAGGGTTTTCTAGTAGTATAATAGATTGCAGATAACGATGCATCGTTTCGTGCAAACAAAATTCCACAAAGTGTGATTTCCCTGAAGAATAGCAAAAAAAAAACGTAAGATAGAAAAAATATAATTATCAAGATTTTCAGATTTTTCTTGCCATTCGCAAAAGAAGCAGACGAGTTAAAGAGGGAAAGATTTAAACATTGAAAAATTCAAATTGTTGATATGCTTTCAATAATATCGTTCATATCTATATATTATATAATTAATTTTTCAAAGTTTGAATCTTGGAATCTCCAGCGAGATCTGTCATAGAAATTTTACTTTACACGTGATAATGGCAGCGAAATTCCATTTTGATTTGATTATATTCTCATTCAATAAGCATTTTTCATTAGATTTCTTTTACGAGAAAATTTAATTATAGATTGAATTACCGATTCGTTTATCGAAAATTAAAGGATCCCACTTTTAATTAAGTCGTTGGCAATTTTTCCTCGAGAAAGTTTGAAGTCTAATTATTCTATAAACTTGGAGTTTACAATTAATAGAAAGGATAGACACGGACGCTTTAACTATACAAGACAAAATATGATACATGACAAAATTCTGTAAATTCCTTGCCACGTAATCGCCATCGTAATCTTTTGATATTGCTCGTTTATCTTTTATTATATCTTTTGTAATAACATTATCAGTGATACATAGTGATACATAGAATAATAAGCGATGTCTCATCTATAGTTTTTATAGGTGATCTATTATCACTTGTCAAGTATGATAATTGTGATACTGAAATACAAATACCCTTTTTGTTTTACAAATTGATTATGCGTAATTAGATTTCTGTAATTTTATGCGAGATTCTTTTTAAAGACAATCATGAATGATGAAAATTAAAATAATTTAACTATTACTCCATGCATAAGCAATATCCTTTTTTAAAAATTTTTTATTATATATATCATTCATATATCATTATTCATTATATATATATCATTCATATATCATTATTCATTATATATATCATATTTATTATATATATATCGTCAATTTCATTATAAAGTAGTATCTTTTTAAACTTGATATATATAATGTCCAAAAGCCACAAATTTTCAAATTGCGACATATTTATGAATTGCGTCGTGAATTTTAATCTAACGACATTGCACATCGATAAATCGACGCAATGTTTATTTTAGAACTTGGCTTTTATGAGAAAAATCAGATAAAGATTTGATAACCAAGAGGAAAACTTAGATAAAGGGAACTCGATTGCATTATATTAGGTATATCTTAAATAGCGTTCTCAATTTTATTTCTCCAAAAGTAAACTTTGACTAAACGCATACTTGCGCGAATTCGAGGATTTAAATTCGTGTAATTCCGCAAAAAAGTTTGTAGTCGCCACCAGTTACTTAAACAGAATGACGATAAAAATAATTTTTATTCTCGGAAAGCTGTACAAAAGTTTCGACATTCTTTCATTCTTGTCTGCTAAACTTCGAATTAAATAATTGCAACTTTTGTAATCCGTTTCCACACGCGAGAGAACTAAAGTTTCTTTAATTCTAGCGCAGTTGTGAGAAAAGTTCAAGACAGGATATATGAATTTAGATGAGAGACATGAGTGTTTGCAAGTTTCGTTCATTGTTGATTACATTGTACAAAAAGATTAAAAGAAATATACATTTGATTTTTTGACATCTAATATAATTATCAGATTTATAAATAAATAATACATAAGAGAGAAATGCGCTTAACAAAGTGCGTCGTTAACTATTGATCAAAATTTTCAATCGCAAACGGACACATTCAATAAATATTTAATTGTAAATATTATTATCGTTTAATTGTAAATACTATAATCGTTTTACTATTTTAAATAAACTATTCAATATGAAACAATATTATTACTTTTTCCTGACGGAAAAATTCAGACAAGCAGTGAATGCGACACAATGCAATCAATATTAATGAGTGTACATGAAAATTTGAATACTGCGAGATTCAACCATTGATTTAACATGGATATCATTGCAAATTCACAATTTTTCGAGATACCAAGCGATTTAAATATCTATATGTATACAATAAAGAAATTAACTTTTCCTGTTATGGAACAGAAGTATAATGAACTTAATATTCTGAATATACCATGCAACAAGCGCTCCATCTCTCTCCCTTTCTTTTCCCTCCTTCTTCTGTTATTTGTTCTATTTGCAGTAATTATGCGGACACTGCAAATTTACATTTTAACTAGTGCAATTTATCAAGATGCAAATGTAGATGCCAGTGTCATGTAGGAATCAATTTGAATTAAAAACTTTAGCAAGCAGATGTCGTATTTTATTGTTTTGCATTAATATTATATCGAGATTAACAGACAGCTTTTTTACTTTTTCATTAATCACAAGCATTGAAATTAAATGTATGAAACATAAAAGTTTATCCATATCAAGATATTACGCGTAACTTGTGTAATTTTTTTATATAACGTATAATGTCAAAAGTTATCAGACGAAAAAATCAAAGTATGGTTGTGATTAAAATTATTGTGAGAAAGATTATAACTTTTTTAGCAAATTTTTTTTATGCAAAGATTTGTTTATGATTAATATTATACAATTTATAGAAACGAAATGCTTATATAACAAGTTTTATATAAAAATATCATAATATTGATATCGATTGTACAATTTTTTATTTCTGCAATAAAAGTATGAGTGATTATTGTTTTTAAATATAAAATATAAATTATAAATAATAAATTATAAAATATAAATTTTAAATATAAATTTGAATGCGACAAATCTTCTGTCAGTAGTAATTTATGAGATTTTTTTTTAATGAAATAATGATTGGTTGGAAGAATGATTCAAATTGGTTCATAGAATGTAACGTGTTCTAAAAACTTAGGGAGCCAATATAATTTAACTATTAATTAGCTGTGGGGAATGACAGTTAATTGGCAAATGCCGGGGAAAATAAAATGAGAGATTAAATTCGCAGTTTACACCCTTTAGGGCATTTGATGCAGATAGAATCAGCTTTTGAAGGATTGAAATTAGTTGGAAATGGTCCTCGCATGATGTGAATGCATTTAATACGAACTAAAGTGCACGCAAAAGTAAACTGAAATAAAGCGATATACATGCAAATATAAAATCACTTTTAATAATTGAGAATACGACAGTTATTTTTTAACACTTTTATTTGTTTTCTTTAGTTTTTACATTGATTGAAATATTTAATATTTACAAATGTAATGTGATTGCATATATCAATTATTGGAAAAAATTTGTTATTCGTACGTTTTACTTCTCAAATTTTTCCATTGCCTTCTCTAACGTAATATTTCACTATTGTCCAAGTTATTATTTATGCCCTTTATCTATGAGTATAGTGTTATATCTTGAATAGATAAATCTAGTTGATAAAATATGTAAAATATAAATAAATAAAAGAGCAACATTATGTACATATACACAGAAGCAATAAGGCTAGAAGTAGATGCAAAGTAAAATCATTCCAACTGAATAATCTCTCCTTTTTGCCTAGAGAATTATGGAAATCACATTGAAAATACAGTGCTTCGTTCGTTTCCACAGCTTCTCGCATGGCCTTACTTCAATAGTACTATATGTATATTACAGTTGTTGATGCGGGGATTTTCAAGGCTCGAATATCTTTGACGACGGTCCTAAATTACAAATACAAAATAACAATAAAATGAGCGCGATGAGCATTCGAGATAGTATAAGATAATATTTGAAAAATCTCCTTTGCATTTCTTTCGTACATGCTTTACTATCAATATCTAGTAGTGCATGCGTGAAGAAAATATATACTTACCCGATTAAATGATGAGCACTTGTAGTTGCATAGTAAACTGTCAATCCAGTGTTAGACTGATTGTATGACGGAATGAACGGTGATAAGTCGACAGTCTCTTCTTTATTTCCAAAGTTTATCGTTACGTAAACCGAATCTTCGTGAAGCCTGTAATAATAAGCGTATCTTGTTCTTACTGATATCAACTTTAACACGTAACAATATATTTCGCGAGAAAATAAAATATTAGAGATAAATATGCTTTTAGTGTTGATATTCCTAAGAAAATATACTTTTTAATATTCGAAACATCAGCTGTATTAAATAATGATAATATAATAATAATGATAATATAATAATAAAATAATATAATAGAATAATTCTTGTCTTATACACATCGTCGTTTACCTGGCAAAGAAAAGAACATCATCGCCTAATAAGTTTGTGGTCAAGGTTCCCTCTCTAATAGCCGGTAATGTTCGTAGAGCAGAAACTGCCTTATAAAATGAGTAGTAGGAGTTCCGTACTCCCTTTTGCGCGGCCAAATTAAGCGTCACGTAATTTTTGTTTACCGGTAACCATGTGTTCGGATTTCTAGAGAATCCTAAAATTGTTGATAAATTAATTTATTACTTCTTTTCGTAACAAACGTATAACGTTGCACATTGCATAGAAATGTAATCATACTTTCAACATTGCACATATAATAATGCGACACAATAATTTTTGTCTTTTCTAAATTGTAAAACGACAAATCCACAGTGACAAATGTCAAAATGTGTAGCACATCGCAATAATCGATAAGCGACCTGTTTTATCTCGGGATTTTCACCCACTTTCTTTTCGAAATCTCAAAATGTGACGCGTGACCTGACAAACATATCGCGCGCGTTGATCCTTGGATATGTGGACCATGACACGAGACTGACGTTAAAGCGGCGCATTTCGTTCGATACAAACCGGTTTCTATCGTGTTACCGGTTATTTAATGTAATTTCTTTGCTATTTATTAACAGATCAGTCGCGTTAATCGATATTCGTAAGGAAGAAATTTATTCGCAAACGATATCATCAACTGATACTTGGCTTCATCATCGATACTAAAGTTTTAAAAACATGACATACAATATATTTTCGCGCTTCAAAATTATTAATAAAAAATTTGTAGAATGGCATAATAAAAATTGTGTAATCGACGATTCGAAAATTCTTTTTGCAGTGATATGAAACAGGGTAGCTTTTAGTTATATTTTTTATGAATTGCTTCCACAAATTTTAAACACAACAGCTTAAGTCGCGATATGACTGGTGGATTAGCATAGTGATTTATTATTTTATAATTTTATAATTTCTAGAAATTGCTCAGAATAGTACCTACCAGCTGAAGTGGTATTGTCCCATTGGAATGGCGTCCTGGCAGGATCCCGAGACGCTTTCTCGTATCCTTCTTTACCAGCATTACAACCTTGCGGATCTTTGGTATCTTCCCACGAAATCCATGTATCCTCCATACCGATTTCTTCACCATTGTAAGTCACAGCTACGCCTGGAAGCAACAGAGTTAGCACAGTTACCGCCTGCGCTCGTTCCAGTCCGTAACGTGTCACTAATCTGGATCTGTCGTGATTCCCAGCCTGCGAAAAGAGTGCAATTTATTATGAAATTCGTTACGGTTAAGCATCTTACAAGTAAAGATAAAAGAAGATCAAATATGATAGTTTTAAACTATGATGACGACTTGAAAGAAAAACATAAAACGTAAAAAATTAAAAATATTTAACGAGCGATTCGATCTCAAACTTACAATTTTAAAATTTAAAAATCGAAGCAGGCAATAGCTTGAGACATCAAGTATCATAACTCTCTTATGCAAGTGAGCGATTAAGATCTCGGCTAGCTCGAAAAACTGTCGCTCTAGTTAAGCGACACTTGGAGGTCGATACTAGATTCGTTTCGAGAGAATACGTTTCTTTCATTCAACTTACCACCCAGTTGGCGGGACCGCCCACAAAAAGCATGTTTAGCATCCATATATCGATTACCCTTTTAAAATCGGCCGCTTTAGAGTCTCGATTCGTGTCGCTAATCAGACCAAAATTGAAGGGAAAGTGTGCTCCGTATACATAATACTTAATCGTCATCGTCATGTTCGCATAGACCTCCATCATCATAACTTTGTCCTGATACTCGTCTAGCACTTGTCGCCATCCTTTGACTATCTCGTATGTGCGTAGCTGATCCTTGGTGTATATTTTGTCCGTGTAACCGTAATCATCGGGATTCGGGTTACCCGTGAGTGGCTCATCCAAGAATCTGACGTCCTCGCACAAATGTTGAATCGCATCTACTCGGAATCCGTCCACTTTCTTGTCGAGCCAAAATCTCAGGACGTCCTGAGGGAGCAGGGTTAGAAAGACAGAGTATAATATTGGGGATAAAATTCTATATATATCTTTCAAATATATATATATATATATATCTTCAAATGGATTACTACTGTGCTATATATGCCCTAAAGATATTCATTCGAAACAATGGTTTACACAGCAAACACGTAATTTAATTAATTATTTCGCTTTGATTCATATATAAATTTGATTATTAATTTCTACATATATGCGCATCCAAATATCAGGAATTACGGAAAAATGTATAATTATAAAATTTTATAATAGAACACAAATCAAAGCCACACGAGAAACTCTGAATACAGCTTAAACAAGAAACTTGAGAATGATAAGAAGCAAACATTATAAACAAAAGCTAGTACGAACATTACAAATATTCTCATTTAAATTTAATTCGAATAGAATTAATACTTTTATATAAAAAATTGATGTTTCTTTTTTTTAAATTCCATATATTTTATATATTTGTTATAGACTTGAAAAAGTGCTATGCCTACAATTGTACTTTAATTAGTATAAATAATTTGTAGGGATACTTCCATTGTTTCATGTTAGATTGAGTTAATACGGAAAAACGAGAGATAAGCGTCGCAAAAATTTCAATAATATGAAATTAAATTCAAGAAATGATTTTTTTATATAAATAATACTTGATAATATTGATTTAGAAAAGGAATCTATACATTTCTTTTTCAACATCTCCATCTGACTTTATGTTACAAATGTGACATATTCCGGATAAGTTTTTGTGACATAAAGGATTTCGAGGAATTGAGGTTGTGATGAGAAGGAGCATCTTGTCGTCGTGAAGCAATTTCGTGGTTATGGATGGAAAGAAATTGAATAAAACCCCGACTGGATGCGCGTGACGGAGTACATTATGTATGTGTGTTTGTATATAAAGAAGAAAAAATTGTTATATATATTATTTTAAGAAAAAAAAATACAAATACATAATTGCTTCTCTAATATTTATCGAGTAAAATATAAAAGAATGATACGTTATACACATATTTATATTTGCGTATTTTCGATTTTAAATTTCGCGAAGCTTTTAACTCGAGCGGAAAAATGATCGCAAATTGCATCACGCGAACTTACTGCACTATTTGCTGCACGATAGTTTGTCCAATTCGGATTTTATTGCGTGTACCAGTGTACTTTACAACTTTCGGTATTACGGTTGGATATTTCACCGTTTCGCTGTTTCTCAAATCTACAAGCGCAGGATTTGATTGCGGAATATGAATATCCTGCGAAACTTTCACGTACTAAAATTCCATCATTTTGTAGCGTGAAGGAAAATAAACCGGCTAACTGGAAAACTTGACCTTTCGCCTTTATCTAAGTGCGAATAATTTGTTTGAAAGTTATTATTCCGGCTCGGCGAACTCTTGTTTTTGTTAAATTAATCGTAATTATTTCGCTTCACGCCCGCTGGACATTTGTCACTGCCGGATCATTATATATCGATCATGTTCCACGGTTAAATCACATAAACGATCATTGTCGCGCGACATTTTAAACGTTTGCCTCTGAAAAATTGGCAAACATTGCGCGCATCCGTTTCCCGAGCCGTTCCGCGAGTATAATTTCACGCTCGTTGCATTCACGCAACGGACAATTAATTGCATCCGCTTCTCGTGCGAGGACGCGATGGAGGAAGACGCTTGTCTGCCAATTTTGTTCTAGTGTTGATTTATCCCGACGAATTAATCACTACTGATGATAAGTGCACGAATGCCGTCAATTTTATCGTCAATTTTTTGCGAGCGTGACCTTTCTAAAATTATCACGAGCGAATTACGTCGGGAATACGCGAAGAGAGACGACGGGAAAACAGGACGATGTTTTCCCTTCATTCTCGACGCAACGTGAAACGTCGAAAGGAACGGAAAATCTGTCGTGCACGAGCGCATGCGGCGATGATAACGGAAAAAGCAATGTCTTGCGCGATATATACAGAATACCAGATTTATTTTCTCCCGGTGACATCGACGATACTGCGTAATCCACCGTCTCTATTCTGTCGTCATGGTTGTCCGAGGCAACGTGATAACAAGATAATCCGCTATTTCGATATTTTGATCGTGAGAAGATCGTATAAACGATTAATTATTACGTTTATTTTTATAAAAAATAAAGGGTAACTTGAAATTCAATCGACCAACTAGCCAAGTTTAGAATCTTTATTTTTTACAACGTTTCGATTATCTGATTGTGGTCCTTTTCAAGTATGAAGTTGGAAAGAGAATGTGAATGTCAAATTTCCATAGTTAAGATTTTTAGGGTTGCACCATATATAACTGAGATATAACAATGTCAAAATCCAATATCAAATTAGGTGGAAAACTTGTCAACAATTAAAAACAAACCATCTAATTTTTATCCGTACACATTGTTGGGTTGTGTTTCATACCGACATGACGTGTTTCTTAAAATTTGCTTATTGACTTATATATATTCTTTAATTACGGATAAAAATTAGATGGTTTGTTTTTAATTATTGACAAGTTTTCCACCTAATTTGATATTGGATTTTAACATTGTTATATCTCAGTTATATATGGTGCAACCTTAAAAATCTTAACTATGGAAATTTGACATTCACATTTTCTTTCCATCCAACTTCATACTTGAAAAGGACCACAACCAGATAGTCGAAACGTTGTAAAAAATAAAGATTCTAAACTTGGCTAGTTGGTCGATTGAATTTCAAGTTACCCTTTATTTTTTATATTTCACTAGCGGTTTGAATAATCTTAACCTGTTTATTTTTATATCAAGCAGCAATTGGACCTGGTGTAGGAGTTTACTTGAAAGTTATTAGAGCTTTACAGTTGACCGACTTCAAATTTAACAACAATTTTGTGTCACACGACTTTGAATCGTAACTTTATGTCTAAAGAGACAAATGAAATTGTGTGTATGATAGTGATTTGATATAAGAGAGAGAAGCATGACTTTTTTGCGAATAATACGTACCTTCATTGCGCGCACTACGTTCTCGTTCTCATAGTTGAGGTCGGGCTGCTCCGCTGCGAATTGATGAAGATAATATGCTTGTCGTTCTTCACGCCAGGTCCACGCTGATTTACCGAACACGCTCACCTATAGATAATCGTTCAATCATCCCGATTAATCGATTATGTCTTGAAAGCTTTACAACTACAGATATAAAACAGATGGGAATAGAGTACGTCGAACTAAAAACATTCCGAAGAATATATACAGGGTGATTCATTTTAATCTTAACAGGCAAATATTTTGAAAAATATGCGAGATACCAAAAAATGTTTCAGACAAAAGTTATATGGTTTTAAAGGAGACATAAGATGGTATCATTAATTTGACTTTAAATAGTTACTTGAAGGTCACGTGAAGGTCACCCTCAATTTTTTAAATGGGACCGTCTATTTTTTATTATGTATTCTTGTAGCTTATCTCGAGAGCTTTCCAAAAGACTATAATTAGGTTAGTTTTCATTGAGTACTTTTCGAGTTATGCGGCTTGAAATTTTCTTAATTTTACATAAACTGTAAAATATCTTGTAAAATATTCATTTTTCGATTACCTCAGTCAAATTAATAATATCATCTTATGTCTCCTTTAATAAACCATAACTTTTGTCTGAAACATTTTTTCATATCTCGCATATTTTTCAAAATATTTGACTGTTAAGATTAAAATGAATCACCCTGTATATTTCAGATTCGTGTTGTGCTGACTGGAATGATATTGTTATCCCGACGCTTAAATATGTTTCAAAATCGACGAGACTTGTATAATCGTAATGATGAATTGTCAGGTAATATTTTAGTGTCGGAGAGAACATATTTTAGATATTAGAGTACAATCGATTAGTACAATCGATTCGCGACGAGTAAAAAGAATCGTCTCAGTAGAACTTTTTGGAAGAATTTTCGTCTGACTGATCGTCAAAGTTGAACAATAATTTAATTAATTTATCTTGTTGAAAACGTTTGTAACTTAGCATTTAGCTCTTCTCTTTTTCTCTCTCAAATCATTCTTGCCGCGACACTTGATGAGATATTCTTGGCAATCGACCATGTCGCTCTGTACGATAAATATTTTTGTTAATATAAAGCACTACAACTTTGATAGAAATCGGAATTATGTTACATTGCATTATACATTATATTATAAGATTCGAATGTATCAACTGTCTGAATACGAAATCCGAATCGCTATCCAGTAAAATCATTTATGCATCTCAAAGATAATACGAATTATTTAGTAGACACATCTTGCGTGATGCGATTGTTGTGAGCTCAACTGAAGTAAATCACTTTGAATGTTATCACCGTTTATATATCGTATTGCGAAATGGAAAATTAATAATAAGAGTTAAATATAATCTCGCTTAAAAATAGCGAAAGAAAATAATTTAATAACGCCGGTTATTTACATCGGTCGAGGTTAGTCATTTTATTATTGGAGAATTGCGAATAGCCAATTTTTCTATTATTATAAATTTTCCCGCGACGTCTCTTTGAATTATCAAACACTTACCCAATTATTCGGTTTTGTAACCGTTCCATTGGGCAACACCTTGCCTTTATGCCATACGTAATAATCGGTGTAGGGTTCGATACTCTTTAGACTCTTTTGAAACCATTCGTGTTGATCGGAAGAGTGATTAGGAACAAAATCCAGAATAATTTTTAAAGATGCGGCATGCGCGGCTTTTACGAGCGTCTCAAAGTCCTCCATAGTGCCAAAAGTTTCGTCGATGCCGAGAAAATCGGAAATGTCATATCCGGAATCGACCATCGGGCTGGGATAAATCGGAGATAACCAGAAAGCTTTAATATGCGAACGGATGAGATGGTTTAGCTGGCTCTTGATACCTGTATGGAAAAAGTCAAAACATTTTTAGAACGTATTCGTAAAATATTTTAATCTTTTAGGTTACAATTCTTTTTAAATAAATATTATAGCATGCTTAATTTTAAATAGATTTTTTACTTTTTCCAATCTTTAATTCAAATTTCAATTATCAAGATAGTTTTGATACCTCAAATGTTAAAAAAACTATCGACAAATAATTGGCTTATTTCAAAATATTCAACAAAATAATTCAACAGAAATTTTATGTTTATAAAAATATATTTTTTAAATTTATATTATCATTTTATATTATCTCAATAAAATAAATTTGTATTTTGATAACTTGGAGTTGAAAACTTATGCATATTAGAATGTATAATAATATAGTTATATAATAATAATATATAAATTTAATAAAACGAATGCAGTATTTGTCGTATCTAACAGTCAATGAAATAATTCACGCTCGCTAACATATTCCTTTAAGATATTATTTAATCTTAATTATTTAAAAATTAAAATTATTTAAATGTATTACATTATTATTATCAGAATTTGTATAATTTATTTTAAAAGTTTACTAGTAAAAGAAGGTACCATTAAGATCTCCTGTACCATCTCCATCGCTGTCCTTGAAACTTTTGGGATAAATTTGATAAAGTGACATTGTCCGCCACCATTTTGCATTAGGTTTGCTATGCCCAATACTGAACAATAGTAATATTGTACAAAGTGTGATTATTCTTCTCATTTTACCTGGATCCTTGAAAATAAATAATAAACAATTATTTATGCACAAACTCAAATATGCTATAATATATATAGAACAATTTATTCAAGTTAAGATATCCAAATATCTAAAAATAAATATCCGAAATCTTACAACGAATAACGTTTTGAAAGAAAATGTTTAAAGAAATAAATTTTTTGTTATTGAATTGTTATTACAAAATTTTGCAAAATGATGCGTGCCGGCAATTGAGAACAGCTGTGTTTATTATAAATTTGCATACTTGCGAACAATTTGTCGACGTTATTGCTTATCCCCTAATCAATGATATTGCTCGGACACCTGCTGTAAGATCTACTGTTGTAGAGTAACCAATCTTTCCTCTTTTATAGCCGCATTATATAATTTTGAACGAATAAAGTTTGTATGCCGGTGTTTATTTCGCCTAATCAAAAGATATATCGTAAGATTGTATCTTTAATAGAATCTTTATATTATTTATCTTTTTCAATACAAAGCCATATCAGTGCTACAAAATTTAAAACATCAGTGTTTATCAAAAGTAACAAGAATGATTAAAAATAAGCGAAACATTTGCAAATATATGTATATATAAATATATAGGATTTTCCGTTTAATTAATTTCCTTTTGAGGTATTCCTCAGATTGACTTTAGAATCAATCTTATTAATCGAAATCAATTTTTTCAAATATATTATTAAAATTTAATACGGAGAACTTATCGTTTATTAAATTTCAATATTTGCATTTTTTCGTACAATGAAAATATTATTTTGATATTTTTCCGTCTTTGCACTTTTTACAATACAAATGCTGACGAAAAGAATGTTATTATTTAATTAGTATTTAAAAATATTTTAGGAGAAATTTTGTGTGCAAAAAATTGTTTGAGAAACATTGCTCGAAAAACACTGATGCAAAAATGTGTTCTTATATTCTTAGGAAATTAAATTTATATGAAATTTAATTTATATACGATAATGATATCTCATATTAATATCAATCTGATATCTACCAATAACGATACTAATATCATATTATTATTGATTTTATATCAACAAGATAAAATAAATTTATTTCAGATTTGACACAATTCGTGGCTATATAGTGCATTGATTATATAGCTCACGTGTATATAGGTAAACAATTTTCTAACATTAACTATCTTATATAGAATTAATCGCACGGTCTCTAGCGAAATGAGATAATGCAACTAGATACTTTGCTCTAAGAGATGAATAAATTTGTTTTTGATGTTTTGAGTTTTATGTTTTTATTTTATAATTCTGTGCGCGATTAACGAGTTTTTATTTACTAAAACATGATAGCTCGGAATGTAATAGAGAATGAAACTACAATTAGTGCGATCAGATACAACATTACTTTACACAAATTTTACGATAAAAGTTTTCTACTAGTTTTTGCGTTCAGAAAAGAAACCATCTATTTTTTATCTACTTTTTAAATGAAAACGACAATCTGCATCGGTATTGACATGTACATGATTGACATATAACGTGTAAAAAAATATAAAAATCTTTGACAGAAAATTCTAGTAATGCCAATTTTTCTACAAAAAATTAATCAGTAATAAAGTATTTAAAAAAAGAATAGCTTACATAAGCAATTATTGGCAAAATTATATTACGCATAAAATTATATTACGCACAAATTTGATGAAAATGAGATGATTGAAATTGATATTTTTATATTTTTTTGAGGTACTGGTTCGACATATCATTTTTGAAATATTTATTTGAAACATAAATTAAAGCTGCTTATATAAATGGTCAAATCATATTTTTACATTTTAATTTTATTAGGTATCTTCCAAACGCTTATAGATTTACAATTTCTGAATATTGTGCATAAAAATATTTATCTTGCGTTAAAGAATAAAAATTTGCAATTTAGTTTGCGATTATAATAAATTGTGACTTTTTATTACTTCCTACCTTTACTTGTAAAAAATTATTTACTTTGACTATAATAAATTTTATTTGGCGAATGAAAACGCAACAAGCGTTTTTTGTACAAAAAAAATGAGAGAAAAAAATAGAAAAATTTTTCTCTTTGTCGTTGCTATTACGAACGCGGTAGTAGAGTTTTAAACAGAAATTTAATCTCGTGACCTAAAAACATTAGTGGGATTGCGCGATGTTTTATATAGACCCCGGAAAATGCTCCCAAAGCTCTCACTTCGTTAAATATTAATAAATAGATTAAAAATGTGCTGTTCTTGTGTCATACGTGTTATAATGTATATTAATCGGATAATGTATGAGCGATGAAATTATAGCGTAAAAAGAGGAAATTGGTTCGAGAGAAGTATAACTTTAATCAATTTTTGTTCTCAAAAGCACAGGAAGACTTGACGCACTTTGATAAACAAAATTTAAATTTTAACAAAATTCCGCAAAATAAATTAACACGTCTAAAAGTTATTTTGTTACATTTTTTTAATAATTTTCGACAGATAAAACGTACAAATATAAATATAAATAAATGAAATCACATTTGAATTTATATTAAAAGAAAGGAAGTCAAATTCGTACCATACAGAATGCCGAATAAATACATATGACAAAACGTTTAAGCGAAAGCAAGTTTAATCGCAAAGAGAGAGATTGCGCACGACTCGCGATTAACGGTTTGACTCGACGATATTCATTCTGGCAGTCTGTTATAGAAAATAATGTTAATTAAATTGCACTATTTAGATATTCGAATAATAGCGTGTCGTAACTTGTTCTCGGAGACAGGACTGAATCATTTCATGCAGCTACCATCAGTTATATCGCATACAAGAGCAAGAAGCATAATCGTATATTTGGTTTGCATCCAGCGCGGTTGCGATTGGTAATCAGATTTCTCGTGAAGATCGCCAAATTTAGTGCGCGGTATAATTTCCGCTCGAGAGAGCGTTTTGCCTCATTCGTATCTCGCGCAATGAAAGGGTGATGCAATGAGAGAGGAAAAAAATTAGACAATGAAAGGCTAACAGAGCCGGGCAAACAAACTGAATTCGAGTTAAGGTCTTTGTCCAGGCACAGGGTCTATTCCATCGAGAGGCTCTCTACGGCACGGTAATCAATAATCCAGGTATGCGCATCTTCGGGTTACGTACTCGAATGCGTGTACATACACATCACCGAATGTCGTCGATGTTTTCCAAAACTGCAACCAGCGATTTTGTTTTATCCGTTGTTTTCATCCGTTGAACAAATCTCGACTTTTCCAGTTTTATGCTTTATACCGGCTCGATTCTGCAATTATATTTTATTCTAACTTGAGAGATGAGAAAAAACCAATAAGTGATTCAATAAAATCGATAAACTGGAGAAAATTTGAAAATCCTGAATTCTTTTCTAGATTTTAGGTATAATAACAAAAATTGTGCAGAAATTTCTCAGTGAACGAGAAAATTATTAGACACTGATAAGAGCTACTAGATTTTCAATGTCGTGAATAATGTCTTCATTTTTTTTTAAATACATATTTTGACGATGCAAATTTATTGAATTTTAAATTGTCACATTAGAGCTCGCATTCATCCTGTACATGTCAGACAATTTTAAGACGCAGTTGGACAAATATGCTAAATTTTCAATTTTTTACAAGTACACCAAGTGCTAGCTTATTAGTAGCGATCGATATAAGGCGCATTTCTTGATGAAAATCTAGCGATCTTGGATATCTTTTGTGAACAACACATAATAGAAGGAATTTCTGCCTTATCTCTCTTCTATCTTTTCTATTGAATTAAATTACTACGACTGATCTAGCGATTGATAAAAGCGCGTTTTATCATATAATCTATTATGATTCAATTTCAATGGGATTAGGATATTGTTTGCTATTTGTAGCTTGATAACATCAAATTAGTTCTTATCTGCCTAGTTGATTTAATATGTCGAGAAGAATCTGTGTAGGTTTGGAACATGTTCCTCGGAAAATTATTTAAAAGGAAGGACCATCGTAAGCCGCTGTCACGTTTCGGACGTTCTCTTCAACCTTTGAAAATCGAATAATAGGAAAAACCTTTTTCACCTTTCTTGTCACGCAAGAAAGTTATGTCAGAACGCGATAAGCTTCCAGTGAACTTTGTCTTCGATTTTTGACACGCCAAGCTACATATTCCATATCTTCTACAGTAGCTTTCTAGCAACAAAAGAGTTCGATTTTGATATACTTTATTTTTATATGCAATTACATTATTAGCGATCTGATTTCGCAAAAGATGAAAATTTATATTTTAAATCATACTTTAATTAATTTCGATAAAAACAATGATAATAACTTGCAATATATGTAAAATAGTTTAGTACAATTTATCGCATAATTGAATCGTCTCATTTATTATGCATATCGGCTGTATTTGTGCCAATAATTGTACAAATAATTATTAGATTACGTTCATCACGTGTTATTAAGTAATACTATTGAATAATATTTTGGTAGATCGTATACACACATGTATATTTTACTTTGATAATAAATTGCATGACGCGTAGAACGCCGCGATAATAATCATCCATTAAGTTAATGAGAAAGTTTACTTTGTGTGTTGGAAAATTAATTATTACTCTGCTATATTTTTCAAATCTAAATTACATTGAAAATATTTATTGAAAGAATTTTTATCCAACGCGTTCTTTACATAGTTATTTTTTCTTTTCAATGAACAAAAGAGATAATTTAAGAAAAAGAAAATAATTTAATCTCGACAAAAATATTTTATTCTTTTTTATAAAAATTTACCATTTCGCATGCAGAGTTATGCAGCGATGCGTTTAAAACTATCCATAATCCATCAATGCATTGAAATTCGCCATTTTATATTCATAGGGAAGATAGAGTTCCATTATATCAAAAGTGAATAATATATCAATATTGACTTTTTCACACACATAGTTAGTACAAAAAAGTTCTATATCGAGAAAAGAATCGCACACATTTGTGCAAATGCTTTTAATAAAAATATAATTATAAAGATACTGCAATTAAGAAACATTTATAAATAAAAGCTTTTAGGAAAGATAATCTCAGTCCCTCGCGCATATACAATCAAAATTCCACTTATGTTTGATCTTTATATATGCAATGTGATAATCATAGCATTGAAATATGTACTTGAATGTATTTTGCTCCCGTTGATAGCAGAAACATGACAAATCTTGAGAGATTTATTGTGTCAAGTTGTTTGAATTTATGATCTCATACGATTTTGCGACTGATTTACCGAGTGATGTTTGTTCTCAAATATTAAGATTGAAGAAAGTTTCCGGGACAACAAAAATATTTTAAGGATGTTTTAGATGATAAGATCTCAGAAACATGTGTCATTTTTTTCCATCAAAAATCATTTTTGTATAATTTTTATATCAATAACATTATCTTTCTATAAAAAAATGTAGCTAATAAAACATATATCGCTAATGTGCTAATAAAACATAATTATATATCGCAAGAGATACACATAATTCACAACGAATTGTTTATTAATTTTGATACACGTATCTCGAGTCTCTCTTGCTATCAATGAAACGTCTTGTTGACGCCAGACATATTCGTCACTTTGGTTAATAAGAAAATGACAAGGTGAACTTGCCGAAGCTAATTTTCGAGCTATTATTTCCCCTTCGGTCGACCCTGCCCATCTGCGACACTATTACTCTACATGTCACCGATTATGTGTGTACGACGAAGCGAATCAAAATAGATGTGCCTGCGCATGAATTGGCCATTGTCCAAGATTCGATTTAATTACGTTGCTGAACTATACAATTTTATATATGGCTTTATATAGTTTTATATGATTTCGAATTTTATATAGAATTTTCTTAAATTCTTTCCTCTTGTTCTCTCTTATATATTATTCCAGTTTCCATTATACTTTGATTATTTATGCAATCTATAATAATTTATATTATTATTGAATTTATATATATAATATATGTATAGTATATCTGAAATATATGAATACCAGAAAAAATTAATTGCTTCAATATTATAACATACATAAAAAAAAAATATATATATATATATGTTTCCTCTTGTAAAAATTTTACAAGATCAAGATAAGTTCTTAATGAAATTGTTTCTTTGTGCTTGCTTTTTCGATATCGTGTACCTTTTTATAAATATTATTTATCCCGTTTTATCATCATGTTTATTCTTATTACTCATATTATCGCAAAAACGAGCTACAATCTAAATTTGATCGAGTTTACTTTATCTTGTTTTATCAATCGTCAACGTTCATCATTTAATCGATTTCCATGTTGCGTAAGTGTACCCATTAATAAGAAACTGACGCAAGGAGAGAGAAAGAAGCGGAAAGAAGACTCTTGGCCGTGTAATTTGCAAGACTACGGCTTGTTGCCCGAGGAACGAAGCCATATCAATTCGTATAATCACATTTATTCAGAAGCTACTGACCGTTTTTAATAAATGAGCAGTTATTGAAAGTCACTACTTTATCCTGTTATGATGTTATTAAAAATGAGATCGGAATATTCATTACTCTTATTATCAGTAATAAAATTGTACAATAAAGCCCTGCAAACAAGTTATAGCATTGAAATATGCATACTGTTGACTGTGAATGCTATAATTTAATAAAATGCAACAATGAGATCTAACATTTCCATTGCGATTGTTAAACATTTTTATAAAATAATATTTAAAAGCAGAAACAGCGGAGAATAATGAGATTATTATAATTTTTAAGAGATTTACATTTTCATAATGCGTCTGATATTTTTTTGTAACATTATGTGATTTATTTAAAAAAAAAATTGTTACATTTTCACTAGAAACTATTTTCTCGTTGCACGTGCTATCAAATGAGTTTTTGACGTTAAATGTCAAAATGTTGTGGTTTAGTTGAAATTTGACGCTCCATCACGCTCGATTAATAAGTAATAATAAAATACTATCTCTTTATCTCGAGAATCACGCTATCTCCTGATTCTTAATAGAGTTTTGTTTTATCTTTGGAAATTTAGTTTTCTCATCGTGATAGAAATTTAACAATGAACTGTGTACTTTTACACGCGATAACTCACGATACGAATCACGCTTGATAAAGACTTGAATCTTTCGTTTAATGTTTTAACAGCAGTAAGGTCAGTTAACGATAGAGAAGAACCCTCAACAGCTCCAAATTTCTCGCAACGGTATACAATTCTGCGGTAATTATTTTCATATGTACACATATGCTACACAAATTATTCCATACTGTTATTAAATACAATATTTGATGAAGCTTTTTTAATTTACGTACCGTATAATACTGTATAAATTAATTTACATATACACGGTATATTGCAATGCTCTAATAACTATGATGTCCATTGGATTAATGCATTTCTGAAATGACGAGATGAAATGGATGCGTGACGAGAGATTGATATATCATCGATGATATCTCACGAATCGTCCCAGGATCAAACATTTCTGGATCGTTCATTCTATATTCGTTTTCCGTATATTACAAGCGCGTGAGAAACGATTGCTGATATCTAATAAACATAATGGTTCTTGATTATATTTTAGACCGTTTATATTTTACGCGCAATTGCGTCTTTATGAAGGTTCTCTAGTATTTCGCCGATATCTAAATTAGTTTTCGTCAGGTTTGCCTGACCATCCGGGATTTGCATAAGACTGTTCAGAAACACCATATTACTCGGTCAACTTTAGCACTTTCGGGACATCGTAGCAACCTGCTGTTAGTCGAAATGAATACGCTTTACCCTAATAGTGCAATGGCAGAATTATATAAAGTTTTGCACGTATATACATAGTATATATATATATATGTGTAACTAGATGGACGGAAAAGAGAGATGTCATATTACACGCAAAAATAAAAATGTAAATTAAAAAAGGATGAAATGATATGAATTTTGCTCTGTGTACTAAATGCATACATTTCGCCATTGCCTCGCAATCTCGTGCATTATTCAAGCGAAACGTAATAATTCATATATGTTCACATATGTTATATTCGCTTCTGTTTGCTTATCCGCTTACGGTGAATAATTTCATAACCCTCTCCTCATATCATCGTCACATCGATACGCTCGTATCGTCGCTCGGCTAAAGGTGTTTTTGGAAAGTGATAGCACTCCGCAAAATTATTATTTGAAAATGTGCGTATCTGCGTCGTGCAGATCATGTCGATCACAAAGCGAAATGCTTTGACGAGATTCACGACTAAATTTCAACGAAATTCTGTTTATTAATTTTACTTTGCACACAAAACACGCGCGCGCGCGCGCATGTACGTATCTCTGTATGCGTTTCTGCATGATATATTTCACTGAAATAAAATTATTTTCGCGCCAAAATAAAATTATTATAGTCGCGCTGTAACTTTTCATTTCTGGAAAAATATTATATTCTTGATTAATTTAGAGATATAAAACGAATGTTCTTCTTTTTAATATTACGCAACTAAAATGATGATTTAAGATTATAAAAGATGTTGTTGGGATTTTTCGAAAAGTCGATTAACTTGAAGGTTATTTTATGTTGGACATCTGGTAACTGTTCTGGTATTCTTATCGAGGGGAAATTGTAGGTAAAATATTCGTTATTAGGTATAATAGAGACATTACGGAGGTAATGTGAAGCATGCTTCAAAGAATATAAAATATATAATTATTTTAATGTAAAATTTCAGATTTTTATCTTTATTTTTTTCTCTCTCTAGAATTATAAAAAACAATGTAATTAATGTAATTATAATTAATGTAATCGAGACTTTTTACAAACTGAAAAATTTTCTTCAAATTTTCTTCAATTTTTTTTCTCGTCGAAATGAGAAAAATATGATTCACATTATCTACACCGTGTCCCTTTATTTTGCAAGTGAATTTCATGCAAGATTGTTTTTGGCCAAAATGTTTTTTGATGCCACATGTCGTCGAATATGAATTTTCCTAGGATCGATATTCGATTGAGAAAATTTACTGGCACAATAACGTTTCCCTTGAAAATGGATATCGATAACCTTTATCCATAGAATGTGTTAGTGCAAATGCTATAACATACATGTACTATAATATATACATGTAATAAATAATGAAATTATAATAACAAAATATAAATTTTAAAACTTGTATCCTTCTTAAATTTAATACTTTGGTTTATTTTAGTATTAAACGTAAGGATTAAAAGAGATGCATAGTAGGATATATTTTAAATAACTATTTTAAATGTGACGCAATACATTGACAGCGCAGCGAACAATGCTGTTTGATTAATTATTAGCCGTATTATACGTACAATTATGTTTGGATCTCGATTCAATAGACTTGCCTCATGACAGAGAAATGCGAAACATTGCTTCGAGTGATAATTTCGAGATTTAACTGAAAATTATACATATTATTTTAATCGAGTTAGGACTTTTGATTTCTCTAATGCTAAAAAAGAATCGAAACCAAATCATATTCATTGGATTTAATTTTCTCGCTTCAATCTCACCCAAATTATTTATTCGAAATTACGCTACATTATATTTCTTTTCTCCGATTGTATGTGTACGTAGCGCTATGTATATCGTCATTTATGTATGCGTAATAAAACAAAAAATTACTATCGAAGCAACGAATTAATATTTTAAATAATTGGCAACGATATTCATTAACGATTGTCTCCCGGTCAATTTCCAATCTTTAAACAAGGTGAACGTGATGCTCGCACTTAGGAACATTTCAACTTGTGATTAGCATAATGAGAAGTCGTTGGTAACTCGCGTGCGATCGATCAGCTATGAGACTAATTCGCAGGGCAAGTGCTAGCAATCGATAGCTACTCTGCCACCGCGGTTTTACCGCAGGGATACACGATCTTACACTTTGTAGCATTACATTCGACAAATTAGTGTAATTATGGTAGTTGGTAACGATACGCGTTTGATTCTGCGATATAACATTCGCAGAACTGCGATGCCATTACATGCGACAAGATGGATACGCGTTCGATAATTATATCGTATCATCAAAGCCAGTATGAAGTCGGTATGAAAGCGCCACGTGTAAATAGAAATATTTCATTTATCGAAATTTTTACTTTATTTCCAGCAGATTTTTAATTTTAATTTTTGTGCGATTTTATGTACATAAAAAATTTATATAAAAATTTTTTACGTAATAAAATATATATATATAAATAATGATGTATATAGATATATTGCCGTCATGGATAGTCAAATATGATATCTATATTTGCGTCACATGCGATCTCTTCATGGTTTAATATTTATGTTACTGGATAGTAAATATGATATAAAATTAATTCCTCTAAAAATGATTACGAAACTATATTCTTCTAGTGTAAAAAAGGATGAAACAAAATTATATAATTGTCAACATATTTTCTGATTTTTAAGGAATATATTACAATGTGTATATTTTTTTATTAAAACTTTATGCGATAGCAGTCTCTCATCAGATAATAATGAGATATTCAGACAATTTCGCAACATTAAATTACGAAACAAAAATTCATGCAGAAATTCCACAATAATTTTCCGCTTCGCTCGCGTTGATTGATGATCGCGCGCAAGTGCCACGTGTACCGCGCATTTGTGCGCTTTGTCGAGAAACGGTGATGATGGAGCTAAAAAAGCTATTTTTTGTTTACTCTATTTTTTTGCGATTGCAGTTGCATCTCCACCGGACAGACGAGTCACGAGGGACGATATTGGAGTGGCCTCGGCCGGTGCAGCGGCGAATAATGCGACCGGTTGTAGCAGCACGAGCGGCGCAGCTTCCACGAGGCCGCGCAATCCTTCCTCCTCTCCTGGTCGAAACGGCCAACTCTCCAGTAAGTTTTCGAGGCATTATCTCTCCGAGATATGCTTCAGTACTTATCGACCAGACTTACTTTCTGCAAGCGTATTTCTTCAAAAAGCAAAGTTTTTTCCTCCTTTTTTTTTGTCAGCTAAAAATGCTCCAAAATATTCGCAGTAAGGTAGTCTCGGAGGACACTTTTCAATACATGTAAGAAATCTCGACACTTTTATAATTTAACAATATTGTGTGAGTAGAGTTTGTGTCTCAAAAACACTGATTATTATGAATTATTACTATGAATTATTGCGGAATATTTTATTACAAATAGAAAAAATTGAAGAAAATATCAAAGATAATTTTATATAAATTATATTGGAATTTTCATGTATATATGTGCAAAAGAATTAAATTTTATGCGTATTTACTTATTCAATAATACCTTAATTTTATTTAAAAAATTTTTAATCTTCACAAAAATGTCATTTTAGGGAAATAAATTTCCGTTAAAAATCTCCCTTAGTGGAATAAGAGAAAAACAGTTTATTTTTATAGAAATCAAGCGTATTTATTTTTCATTGGCTTTATGACTTTACTTTTATATATATATATATATAAAAACAATTTTTTTAAACTATCTATTTTAGTACGTAATATTAAAATGTGAACTTAATCCACTTATATATAATCCATTATTGAAATACCAATTATTCCAAAATTGTTTTCATGTTAGCGCGATGAGATGTTTTTAAATTATATATTATGTCACATACAAACTGCATTACGAAACAATTAATCAGAGAGGCAGTTTGATCAATTTATGGAATAAAATTATTAGGGGAGATGTTAAGATTTGAGGAATTATAATTTTCAGAAAATGTTAAAATTTTAGGAACCAACTGAGATGATTAATTAAAGAGTCCATATTTTATGCACTTTTTTATATCAACTTTCTCTTTACTTTTCAAATTGATTTACACCGCTGCTTCGCCAGATTCTTTGTTTGCGGAGAGATTTGTGCATGATTTAGAGTACGAGTGATCTAATTCTATCGAATGGTATTAATCGAAACGATTACGCTCACTGTGTTTCAGAGCAGGGCACTTTGACGATAGTACGCCGAAGTTCCGGCAAAAGCAAAAGCATCGGCAGCGGGAGTTTCGAAAGTTCTCCACCGCCGCACAATCCCGACACTCCGTATTTATCGAGCCAATCCGTCGACCTCGATGAGATCCTCGATAATGTCGATCTCACGACGGACTCGCTTCCTGCCGTTGACACTCCCGACGCGTGCGACAAAGCTGCTCTCAGGTATCATATCGCATTGCAGGTGTTAATGGCTTTGCAAATGTGACGCGGTTTAGATTTAGGTGGAGGTTTGCCAAGAATAGCATAAGATCGTTAAAAAGAAACGACATTTTTTTTTAATTGCCGGACCATTTCGTGCGAAATTTTTATTACTTCGTCTCGGAGAGATAAAGATTGTACATTTTATTCGAGAAAAATATATCGTACATTCTTACATCATCGCTCCATTTTCAGAGAGAGAGATGTTTCGCGACACGCGAATATTTAAAAGTATTCAATTTGCATACATTCAAATAATTATCTACGGGAATCATTAATTTTCTAGCTTACCACGAAAATATGCTCTATAATGATAATTTATATATCGAGTGCCAATTACTCTGTGGCTTTTGTACATGTTGTTCCCGTAGCGTTTTTTTATCCAATCTCGCGTTGAACGTTTTTATTCAACGCGAGATTAGAATCCCGCGGCAGGAAAAAAATATCTACCCCTTCGAGCATCGAAGAGTTAAATACAATTACGTTAGCAATCTCGACTTGTCGCGCAATTATCGGAAAGCGATTGGATGCGAACGTCTAGTTTAGAGGGCACGTTATTGGCGCGCGCAGGGAACAAACTCCGAGGATACCTCTCTTTTGCAGATTGAGGTGTTTATTGAGGCAGCTGCAACACGGGGAGATATCCGCCGAACTGCTCCAACGAAACTTGCATTATGCAGCTCGTGTACTCGAGGCCGTTTTTATCGACGAGACCAAGTAAGTTTCTTTACATGAGCGAGAGACGGAACGCCGGATCTCTCATGTATAATGCAAAGAGACAATAGTCTGTATACTTTGTACGATTATTTTCAAGTACTACCGTTTTCTTCCGCCGAAATTTCCAGACATTGCCGACACGCTATCGCCTCCACGTCCCGCACTTTGCGGTTAATTAACGATTCTCTTTTTGTAGGCACTGTCGATATCGTAATTGTCGAGAATACGACAAGATTGAAGTTGATTCATGGTGTAGAATTTATCGATCCGATGGCACTTGTTTGCGTCTCGATCGAACGTAACCGATCTTGTTGCGTTTTACATAACGAGCATTAATATTAATCGATTCGATTATTGAACGAGATACGATCCTTTGACAGCGGATCGACTACGTGATCAATTATTAATTAATTATTAATCGAGTCGCGCAGGGTGCAACGAGACGCGCGCAATTTCTGCTTCGTTTGCTAAGCGCAACTCAAATTTAACGCGATCCCCTAAGCCTCGCGTAATAAGAGACTTTTGTTCTCGCGATGCGTCGTGCCGGATGAAACTCACAACCCCTGTCCCGGGGGTCATTCGGCGATCAAAGAGACAGCCAGTTATAAGGGACAAAGGCTATTCCTGAATGTACTATGCATCGCGACAAAGCCGGACGAGATCAATCGTCCGGACGATAAAGCATCGAGCGCGCCGAGATGAGTAGTCGGACGTTACATGACGACGACACTTGTCGTTGTCGCAAAACTTGTCCAGCTTCTCTAACCGAGATCGCTTCTGTAGGTTCGTCCAAGAGGAGTCGGTGTCGGTGCCTCTTTAGCTCAGTGGTAGAGCACTGGTCTCGTAAACCAGGGGTCGTGAGTTCAATCCTCACAGGAGGCAAGTGAATTTTTGTCGTCAAGGTTCCTAGCTCTTCCTCGATTGCCGTCGTATCGATGCTACGAGAGCGAGAAATTGTGCGAATTTTTTTGCTTTTTTTTTTACAAAATATACTGAAATAAATTAGCTTTCTTTTTTCTTTCTACGTCAAAACTTATGCGTTTTACAATTGATGTCTGATCCTTTTTATCAGTTATATAATTATAAATTCCGATCAATTGGTAGAAAATTCATTTTTACTGAAAATATTTAACGTCTACGGAATGAATTTACTCGAGCCTTCACTAGTCAAGAATAATAAAAAAGGAAATTTTATATTATTATTTCGCTACTGTATCAAATCGAAGGCGAGCTTTTATGCGAGGAAACATTTGTACGACTTCTCGCTTTTGATATCATAATTTGATACAACTGCGGAAAGGAAAATAAAGAGCCTTAACGATTCTCCACAGTATTATGCTTGTAAAAATGCATACGTCAAATTTGTATCTTTGATAATTGTTACTGTGGAGGAAATTAATTCTTGCCATGACTAATTTGCGTTATTCAAAACAATATAAAACGAATTATAATCCTATAGTCTTATCGCAATATTGCAGAGAATTTCGTTCTTGAATGCCTATCTTTTGTTATACACTTTGCATCGCGGCAAAATAGATTATGCATCGAATGCGTGAAAATTGCACCGATCACTTGCGCTTGATACATCTCCAAGCCGTAAAGATTTATGACAAAAATCTTCAATTATATCGCTTGAATCTGAACAACGCTTGATTTTTTTTTGAATTTTCCGTTCACGCATCTATGCAAAGGTACGCAATTTTCAATTTCAGCAATGGCTATCATCGAGAATACTATGCTACCGTGAAGCACGACGCATCGAGAGTTTATTTCGTTTTACCAGATCGGTGTAATTTGGTTTACAACACTTGAATGTTTGCCGGAAACGAACAGCGCGATGCTACAGCGGTCGATATCGAAAAGAGAAAAAGAGAAAAGAAAAGAGAGAAACTTTAATCTTGTATTATCCTGATCTTTTTTACACATGAACTAACAAGCACTACCGCAGGGTGAGTTCAGGCGGGAATGAGTGCGCTCGGTCATCACGTAGGGGGGCGGGCCTGACGTCTTCATCCCTAGGGGGCGGCTTGGAACCGGACGGACCACAGGGCCACGCGGTGGTAACCCAGAAACGGAAGCTTCGCACCCCCGTATGGGCAAGGTTGCGAAACATTCACATTTCCAACCCCCTTACGACTCCCGCACCGTTTCGTCCCACCACACGATGTACCACGTCATCTTCCCCCGACTCTTTTTCCCCTTTTTTTCTATTTCCTCACCTGCCCAACGATTCTCCCGCCGTCCGTATCCGTGCCGTCGACGCTCTTTGTCGTGCTCTTTGTCGAACGATAGGTTCGCGTTCGTGCATCTCGCGAGGCATTTTTTTTCTCGAGAATAATAGTTGGTAATCGCGGCGACAAGCGACAAATTTCAATTTCGCCTACGCAATGATTTACATGTTTCTCTTAAAATTCGGAGAGAAGCTTTACAGATATTTCTCATTGCTTTACGATAAAAATATTCCGTCTGTTTTTCAATATTTTATTTTACATGACATTTAATATTTTATATAACATTTTATTTGCTCTTTACCTCTGTTTCTCAATATTCATCCAACCGCGCTAAATGTCAATCTGCCAATATTCAGCAGACACGAATTTTACGCATAACGCGAATAACATGATTGACAACTGATCAGCGAAAACGCGACGACGATGTTTGCTGGATATGACGGCTTTCGCCTTTTACAAACTGGACAAAAAATGATGATTGTTATATAATACAATAATTGATGCTCCAGGCTTTCTTATATTAAACGGATTGTTTAACGTAACATGAAAATATTACAAATATTTTTCTTCAATATTCTCTTTATACATATATATATTTAATTAAATATGTAATCTTTTTATTAATCTTTTTCCTTGAAAATACTTTTCGAATTCGGATGTCGCTCTTCTCCGTAGAATGCCAACTAATAAGTGGAACGAGTCAACGTTTCGTTATTTTTTTAGCGAATATAACTCCTCCGTTATCTATCTAGTCTAGTGCACAGAAATTAAAACGCATTAGCTATGCGTTCGTTCGCTGATAAGCATCTTTGAATAGTTGATAACTCAAATATAGTCTGACACTCAAGACAATTAGCATGTTTTTACAAAATGTTGCATCGAGTAGTAATATAGACGATTCTTTTAGAAAATACTATCAAAGATATTCTTATTACTCGGAATAATCGGCACGAGTCCGTTATAATTGACGCGCAATGAAACTTTCCGATTTCACATGTGAATGATTACAGAGACAACAATGACACACTTAATTGCTCCACATTTTTAAACGTCGAAATGTCTCACTCGTTTCGCGACACGCGACTTTGTACAAATAATCAAACGATGCGCAACATTAATTCCACATCATGGCCATTTATAATCACACTTACCAACAATTTTGTAATTTTTATTTCTGCATCTCGCGCGCGAACGTTGGATCCAGAGACGAATACAAAAATCGACGAGAGGAACCTCGACGAGAATCAAACGACACTTTGGAACACAGCATGAAAAACATTACTCTTGCCTTGCCATGTCTATCTCTCTCTCGCTCCCTGTCTCTAGTCTACATCTTTTCTAGCCTCTTTCTAGGTGTAACCTACACGATATGTCGGACGTATCTGCCTGCCGTGCAATATGCATCGTTGTCACGATAATCGATCGTTTCTAACTGGTTTAGCATTGTTCTTGCCCGAGAAAGAGAGGAGTGCATGTATATATATACGTTTATCGCCAGGCGGTCTTCGATAATAAGCATCCCTATGTAAAGTTATCGCGGCGTGTGGGGGAGTGACTCGAAAAATGCTGCGAGAGCGGTTACGAAGATGGCCATCTCGAGAACTGATCTTCAGCCAGAGCGAACGAATGGCGGAGAGAGCGAATAAAGAGGGAATATTTTCAAGTCACCCCACGCAGCAGGCATGCCAGGGATGTTTGCTTGATGTAGCAAGACGCTTAGATCGATGTGAAACCTTTCAATGTGATATATGTTTTTCCTTCGTGTTTCACGTTATAGAGACGCCGATCGTGTGGAGTCTGCCGCCACGTGTCGTCCGGGTGTACGCCGTAGGTTCGTTTCATCCAAGATTTTCACTTTTGCGCGAACGCAAATCGCGAGGACACCGCAATCCAATCCGAAGCTAACGCTCTTTTTCGCTCTTCGCACTTTTCGAGCTTGACGCCTTATCGAGCTCCTTCTGCATGAAAGGTCGCTCGCGCATCTCGCGTGTGAACCCTCGCTGTATAATATGCGATATAATATACTTTTGTTCGCGGGGTGTATCAGGATCTAGGTTTTCTTTCAAATTATCAATATTATTGGGCGCACTAACAGCGTTTTATATTTTATTCGACGGATGAGATTGAAATTAAACTTTGTGAAAATGGATAACTGCCTTTAGAATATTAGAAATTTCACAATTGAAAATTCTTTATATCTGTAAATATATTTAAAATGATTCTCAAATCAAAATCCTTTTGCAAAGTTTGCGGCGAGAAAAAATCTATAGTTGGAGAAATGAATTATGTGGTTCTGAAACACTCTATAGTATAGTGCGATTAATAATATACAAGAGATGCGCATGCAAACTGATGCTTTCCTGCAAACAACTTTTAAATCTATAAATGTTTGTGGCAAAGTTCTAATCGCAATATTTACCATAATTTGTCATTTGTAAAATATTTTGCAAAATACATACTAATTATGTTTTCTTAATATTTCAACTAATTGTTATAATTGTATTATTGTGTTATTAATGGCATCAATTGATCCAAGTTTTCGCACTTTCTCACTGATGGCGATATCTGGATGTTTTGTGTTTTGTGTAATTTGCAGTCAAAGTCGATGGATACGTCGGAGATACTCTTTCAAGCGAAACATTTTATGGATTGTAACATTACTCTTCAAGTTATTATTTATCGTCACATTAATGTTAACTTATTTAATAACGAAATTGTATTTGCCAAAATGACCGACCTAACTATCGTTCAAGCCTAATAAATCACTTCATCGAACCAGGTTTGACGTTAAAATTCGACAGAAAAAACGCAGCAAGTTCATTTGCTGAATCGTTTAGTTTTTACACAAACCTTATTCCGCCATCCATACGAACATCAAATTCATTCATTTGAACGCAACATTTCTATCCAATTTGCACTTTGTTGTTAAATTGATGTGATTGATATGACTTTGTTTGAATTAATCGTCGATTTAATTAAATATTTGATTTAATTGCGACGCAAACATTTTAGTAAATGAGTAAAATGATAATTTACGCGTAGAATAATTTGAAAAAATTATTATTTTATTCGGCATATTATATATTTGAGTTTCTGTATAGCGAAAGATTTTAAAAAGATATTAAACATTTTTTTCTAAAATATTTTTTGGTAAATTTAGGATATATTTTTTACATTATCTATATATTCGGTGTATCTCTCATATAATCATTTATTCATTCATAAAATGTAACATAACATGGAATATCGATCTCGGACTCGGAATCACGAGTGTAATCCATCTATGTGATTTACGAGGAAATGAAAAATTATTTCACGAAATACGAAATTTATTCACGATACAATCTACAAATTAGCGACAAAACAATCGCGTTTCTGATGATCTGTAGAATCGTGATATATATCGTAATAATAGAGAATGTAAATTAATACTGATGCAAAGTAACGTAGCGAACAAACATGGAATAATATTGTATAGTAAGTAGATGTTAGTCGAATTATAGATTTATGCGACGGTACAGAGCAAGCTTAAATGCAATAATTTTAGCACAATAATAATTTTTTTTTGTTGAGGACATCGAGCGTCTCGGCTCGATCGAATGCGTGTAATAAAGGTAGGCCGGATTATGATCGTGCCGAATATGTCAGCGCGTCAGCTCATGGCTGATCTAACATCGCGTCTCGCGATTTCCTCCCTTAGACGGCTGGCGGACGAGGACGATGAGCTGTCGGAGGTGCAGCCGGACGCGGTGCCGCCGGAAGTGCGCGAATGGTTGGCGTCGACTTTCACCAGGCAGCTCGCCACCACGAGACGGAAGGCTGACGAGAAGCCAAAGTTCCGTTCGGTCGCGCACGCCATCAGGGCGGGCATATTCGTCGATCGGATCTACAGGAGAGTCACGAATACCGCCCTCATGCAATTTCCACCGGAAGTCGTGAAAGTGCTTAAGGTAATCCTCGCCGGCGGCTGAAAAGTTGGATCGAAGCGAGTAAATTTTTAACGCGAATGCATGGCTCTCGAAGAGGAAAAAGTTTAGAATGCATACAACATATCTCTCTTGTTTAGTCTCGTCCAATATAGTTAGTTGTACACAGTGTTTGCTGTAGATAATTTCAAAATTATCTAGATAAAGATGAAGATAAAAATCTGTAAATTTATTTTAGATGAGATAAAGATGATTTTGCTTTTACTTAATCTAGATGAAAGACAAGATAATTATTGCGATAATCTAGATAATTATCTAGATATTTTTGTTTATTTTAGAAGACTATAAATATTTGTAAAAAATGTAACGCAGATTATGAATGAGATATTAAAATCATAAACACATATTCTTTCTCTTTTCCTAAAGAATATTTAATATTATAAAGAAGTAATAGCAAAAAGGTATATAAATGATATGATAAATATTTATTTATTAATTTATATTTATAATATATTAATAATGATAATATAAAAAAATATATTTTAGATAGATTTTTAGAAGCTTGCCTGGAAAACTTTTTTGCATAATGAAAACGTCATCTTAGACAATTTTTAGATAAGATGACATATAGTTTTCATCTAAGATAAAGATAAAGATACTTTGTATTTCTTCATTTAAGTTAAAGATAAAGATGATCCATTTCTTTATATAGATGATTTTATCTAGATAATTTTATCTAGATACCAGCAAACAATGGTTATACATATTTTGAAAATATGATTACATGTTTCTTCTTTCGATTGTTTTCTTAAACTGAATCAGTGCAAATGTTGAAAACTCCAAGATTGGAGCACTTTTTGATTTTCAGTGAAAACACTCACATTTTACTCCTCCGTTTTCTTCAGATTTCATTTTTGGAAAATCAACTATCGCTAATTGATTCTTTCCAGCAAGATTTCACTGCAATGCTATGCTTGAAAAAAGCACGCTTATCAATGATAACGCATTGATTCTATTTGATTGAAAATTACTCATACTCGATTTTAGTTTAAACAAAAAAAGAACTATGTAAATTAGTCGTAGATATCGATCAAGTTATTGAAATGTATGTTTTTAAAATTTTATAATTTTAAATTGCTGACTTTATTGTTTAAGACTTTAGACGACTGGTCGTTCGATGTATTTTCCTTGAATGAAGCTGCCTCGGGCATGCCAGTGAAATACTTGGGCTACGATCTCCTCAATCGATACGGTATGATTCACAAGTTTAAAGTACCTCCAGCAGTTTTGGAGTGCTTCCTCGGAAGAGTCGAAGAAGGATATTGCAGGCATCGAAACCCATACCATAACAATCTTCACGCTGCTGATGTTGCGCAAACGATGCATTACATCCTGTGTCAAACGGGTTTGATGGTAAATATCTTTAGAGGGATATTTTAAATATACGTTTAATATAATTTTTTGGCATTATTTTTGAATTATATCCCCGGTATACATAATAAGAAACAATAAAAATATGTATCCTGAATTTTGATTGATTATTTGGAAAATTGAATTGAAAATTGAATTGAAAATTGAATTAATTATAAAATTAATTTTTTAAGTTAAAAATTTTTTAAACATTTTATAAATTATCCTTTAATTTAATTGCACATAATTACATATAATATATTGGAATATATACAATCTACAATTAGTTTAAATATACTTTCCAGCAAGAGTACTAATAAGATATCGTTTCGCGATATCTCTTTAAAAAAACAAAAAATTGTAAGGTGCAATGTAAATAATAGAAAAATAAGCGAGATCTCTATTAATTAATCAGTTTAGGAAAAAAGGAATCTTTTTTTGTGCGATTTTTGATCGATTTCATCGATCATCTGTTCCCTCGGCGATTCTTTCAACGTGAGATTATCTCTGGATGAGAGATTATATTACTTGTTGCAGAACTGGCTGACCGATCTCGAGATTTTCGCCACTCTCGTGGCAGCGATTATTCACGATTACGAGCACACTGGGACCACAAACAATTTCCACGTAATGTCTGGGAGCGATACAGCACTCCTGTATAATGATCGAGCCGTGCTGGAGAATCATCACATTTCGGCCAGCTTCCGGTATGTGCAAATTTAATTTTGCCATTTTTCTCCCAGATAGTTTATATCCGAAAATTGTTGACAATCTTGTCTCTCAAGAATTACTAGAAAGAAAATTCCAATTAAAAATTCTATATAACATCTATTGACACACGCACGTAATATAAAATTACTTCGTCTTAAAAATATTTTTCTCATATTTTTTCGATTTAAATAATTTTATCTTTTCTAGAGAGATGGATAGATTTTTTGCAATAGAGAAAGAGAGAGAGAGAGGGAGACAGAAAAGAAAAATAAATAAAATGCAACAATCAAGATACTTTTTATATTGCATTATAAATGCATACGTTAAATAGGATTAACATCTCCGATAATATCAACTATCATTTGCTTTACAATGTTTCAGAATACTCAGAGAAGATGAATGCAATATATTGCAAAACTTGTCGAGAGAAGAATTTCGAGAATTTCGCTCGCTCGTGATCGACATGGTTCTTGCCACTGACATGAGTTTTCATTTTCAACAATTAAAAAATATGAAGAATCTATTGAGTTTGGCGGAGCCAAGTGTGGATAAGAGCAAAGCCGTTAGTTTGGTTCTCCATTGCTGTGACATTTCGCATCCTGCCAAAAGATGGGATCTTCATCACAGGTGCTTTTATCCTTTCGATCCTCCCGAAAAACGTCAGCAATTTTTTTTCGTTTGATCTTTATATATAATTCAATCTATTAAAAATTACTGCAGAAAAATAAAAATTGATTCTAGAAAATTTTTTGTAAATTTTTAAAGCACGATAAAAAATATATGTAATAGAATATTCCAATAAATTATTAACTTATATATAAATTGCTAATAAACAAGAAAAAGAATCGTAATCTTTATGATGAGTAAATGACGTTGTTAATTTGAAATGCACAGGTGGACGATGCAACTTCTCGAAGAATTCTTCAGACAAGGTGACAAAGAGAGAGAGCTCGGATTACCATTCTCTCCTTTATGCGATCGTAACAATACATTGGTAGCTGAATCTCAAATAGGATTCATAGAATTTATTGTCGAGCCTAGTATGCAAGTATGCAGTGATACGCTGGAAACCGTTCTCGCGCCGCTTAATGTCAAGGATACTGCAGACGAACCTAGCAATGGTAAAATTCATTTTAACGTGTATGCTAAAAATAAACAATTTTATTTTAGCACATGTACTAAAAACAAACAATTTCATTTTAGCACATGTGCTAAAAATATTTTACTTATATAACTTTACATAACTGCATTTTAAAATTTTCTTTCTCTCTTGTTAGTTAATGTTGATTAAATTATATCGGCAAAACATAATTGTCAAAAAATTGATTTATTTTTCATTAATTAATAAATTATGTTTAGGAGGGGAAAATAGAAGATTCAAAATCGACAAACCTTGGATCTCGTGTCTTGGGGACAATAAGAAGATCTGGAAGGAACAAGCGGTTCGAGGTATGTTATTACGTAATTTAAACATCAATTAATCGCTTGAAAACAGAAGGAATCGATTCTTGACAAAGAGTTGTCGGCACAACTATGAGAATCTCTTTGTTTCTGCCTGTACAGAAGCAGCTTATTTAGCTTATTTGCTTCAATAAGATTGAGGCGACGTGCCATGTGTTAATGTTATATTTGCAGATGCAGAAGCCAAAGCACAAAAGGAGCAAGAACAAAAAGCCAGTGACAATCGCGAGGATAGTGGGGGAGCTCCAGCTCCAGTCGAAGAATGAAAGATACAACGAGCAATTGTATTCTTCAAAAGTCTTTGCAACTTTAGACTACGAGGAAGCTCGTGATCTCCCATGGATGGCATCTATTAAATAAGTTTATGGGCTCCTTATTACGCTTACGAATGAAAGACAAACATCATTCGGTAGTAGTACAAATAGACATATATGTGTCACATTAGACGAGCGGAGACGATGATTCGTAATATGTTGAGAAATAGTTTGTTTAAATTATTAGACACCAAAGGCACGAGTCACGTATTTGTCTCTGCTACTCCTATGTAGGGTGTTTGAATTACAAGTTATCGATTATTTTTTACGGCTCAATATGTAAAATCATTTGATCTCATTAGAAAGATGTAGCGCTTCTCGAAATAATCATCGTCGATGTTGATTATGAATTCTTTGTCAGTATGGAAAGCTCCGATTTCATTTTCGTTTGCGAAACTTGCGAGTTGGTAAGTATAATATTTTTAGTCTTCAATTTTTGAAATTTTATAGATTATATGGTAATCAACCGTACAATGTACAAGGAAAGAGGAAAGAGTGATTCTCGAATCTTGAATTATGTTGTAATAATAATAATACGCGATATAAAAGACTCTTATATTCTTGAAGCAAACAATGCGAAAATTGATGTAATAGCAACCTGAAATATTTTGGGAAAGATGCACACTTTATGAAAGGAGAAAAACGTTTCTATCATAACTATCGATGATGATTACACGATTTGTACACTTATCGCATAAGAATCTATGAGATACTTTATGCTGACGTTCACCGCACAAAGATATGAATATTGCACAACATAATTTTGCGTTTTTAATGCGACTTTTTCGTTTAATTTTATTAGATAAACGAAAAGAAGAATCTTTTCGAATAATTCGGAAGACTCTCTATGACGCGGTTTCTGACCGGGAGCATCTCTCTCGTTTACGTGTTTATTAATTAATCGCGGCGAAAGAATAAAATTTTGCGAAGCACATCCTTGTACATACATACCGTTCGTTAGATGTGTATCCGTATACACGTACACTGGTGCAGCTTTAATGCGTGTGTGTATGTATGTAATGTATAAAAAGAAGAAGCAAGATGCGGCTATAATGTTTAGTCGACATATGTTATACAACTATTCCGTATATGTGTGTGTGTATGTGTTTGTATATATATATATATGTATGTGTACACATATATATGTACGGAAATGTAGAAAGAAAGAGATGAAGCGTTATTTTGTTGAATTTCTCGCGATATTACGGCCGTAGGATACTTGATGCACATAGCGACACGCACGTCCGTATTTAAGCTTATAATTTAATACATATCTATGAAGGAATGCGCGTCGCAATAAGCGTGAATTCTCGACATGATGGCAGACAATTGTCATCGTGTCAATACATATTGCATCATGCCGTGTCACATGCGTAAGAGAATCGGAGACATAATAAAAAATTTATCATTTTTCTCTTACTTTTTATCATTTACAAAAATATTGCCATTACTGGAAATTTGTTTTTTTATATAATTTATAAATGTGACATATATATATGTATGTGTACTTTTAAAAAATACATTTTAATTAAATTACATATTAGAGAAAAGAATAATATGAGTCCTCTTTGCAGGCAGCTTGTCTAAATTGTAAACAAGCAAAAGACAGAAACTAATCTGCTAATGTAAAATTGACTCCGGTTCTGTGTACGTGGCAATAATTTGAGGTAAGGCCCTATAGATGTGGAAAAAATCGCTATAAATATTGCGTAAAATAGAAAACAGAAATATAGCAGATTTTTCGAATGAAACATTTTATCATCAGAATCACAGAGATATTATATATTATATCGATATAAAGGATGTATAGGATAATCTCACTAGTTTCGAAAAGTATAAACATATCCGTCCTGCATTTATTTAATTCCTCTCATTCGATTTATGTATAAATTTGCGTTATTTGAATACGCGATATACACAGTTTCTATTTTTCTTTTTCGGAGTGTTAATTCGTTTATCTGCTTCTTGCCATTATTTTTTTAAATATTTTCTAATCTTACTGACTGTAGCGTGGCCTGACTAATTGATATAAATCAAAAACTTAGTGTAAATAGCTCGAGAAAGACGTGACAAATTCCAAAAGATTAATTGCTACGCTCAATTAAAATTTAACGAAAATTTTGTTTAAATATTTTTTTTTAAACTGTTACGTAAAATTTAATTAAGCAAAATTCTCTTCTTTTATCGTAATTGCTTTAATTTTTCTTACAGACATGCAAACACCGTGTAATATTAGCAGAGTAAAATAAAATACTGTAAAGTTAGATTAATTCTTTCGAAAAGTTCTTTCAAATGTTATCACGTGCCGGTTAGTCGCGTGTAATTAAATTTTTCTTCCTGCAGTGGACGAGGGGCCAAAACGCGTGATAGAATTAAAGTGCATTGAGAAATTACGATTGTATTAAGAGAATCATCGATCAGTCACGTGAATAAAATTATTCGGTCACAGTCGAAGGATCTTATATTATATTTGGATTTCTCTCGCTCGTTGTTTCGCCAGGAAATAAACGATGACGAGTGCATTTTGCGAGTTTAAACTCGAGGAAAAGATGAATGCCTTGCTCGTTTATTTATTCACGTGGCTCGGTTATTTCATCGTCTAGAGCTCTCTCTCTCTCTCTCTCTCTCTCTCTTAAATTAATACTGGCCTTTCCTTCTTATATGATACGCGCGAGAGACCATGATTCTCTAAAAATTTCAAAGGAAGAAACAGTAAACGAAGCGGCGTCGACATTTAAAGCGGCGTGCGCGTATTATTACGCTTGATATACGAAGAATCTTCTAAATATATCGGTATAAGTAAGAGATTATTTATAATAGTTTGACGAGTCTCTCGAGCGACAATTGCGCGAGATCGGATGGTAAAAGTAGAATGATAAAAAAGGAGATTTTAACAGTACTGTACTCGACCAATATTATTAATTCTTAAGCTAAAGGTATATACATACACAATGAATCCCTCGCCTCCCTAAAGTCTACCTTTCTACTTCTCTCGAAACAGAGTACGTCCGTATATTGTTCGTAGATATCATTAGAGATTCTCGATTATTGTAAATCTCGGCGAATGACGACGCACATGCCCGCCACGCTATGCAGTTGACGCTGATCATTTCTAAGTGTCTTACCACGGATTCATAATGATCGTACATTTTCTCTTTAGATTTATTTTCTAGCACAATTTAATACAGAGAAAAATGTGTACATAACCGGCAACTTCAGCACCATGTCCATTCAATGTGATGTAATGAAATGTAAACGTATAAATATATATAACGAGAGATATATTAATATATTACACAAAGTCACGTCTATGATTAGCGCTATATTTTCTCTCTCTCCCTCTCTTTTTTTCAGACAAGACCAATCCGATTCTATAAATAATCTGGGCGAAATATAATTTGTTCCGATTTTGTTTCATAATTTTTATATTTCATATTTTTTAAATGCAGATAATACATATACATATTGGAAGTAAGTAAGTATTGGAAAGCAAGGAAAATATATATATACAGTTACTTCGAAATAATAACTATAAAATACTATTACAAATCCTTACAAATTTTCTACAATAATACAAGAATTAGTATCGTGATTGTGAAAAAATTTACATGTAAATATAAAAATATTTCTCTTTCTATTTCTTGTCTATTATTCATTTTTTTATTTCAGAGGAATTTAAATAAAACTGAAATATTGTTTTTTAGTTCCACTTACTTTACAAAAAAGCGTGACTGTTAAAAGCTTCAAAAAAAATCAACTTTAAACGCAGCATGTATTATTTATCTGCGAATGGCCTGGGATTCTTCTTAGAAATAGCTTCATGTGGCATTATTATGACTTCACATATCTGAAACAAATAAACCACTTGTATGCTTAATAGGTATAGATAAATCATTTATAAATTAATACGGGAAACGACTTAACATTTAAATAAAAAATTAAGTTTTCATGCGCGTAATATTTTAAATTTTAATGTAACAATCTATTTAAAAAAATTAATTTAAATATTCGAGATCGATGTAGAATACAAGTTATAAATGTTATAAATAGAATAATAAAAAATTAATTTCATACACGATTTGCGATATAATAATTAAAAAAGCGCAAAGCTTTTTTCTTGCTTATCGATGTAACAATTTTAATTAGAGATATTATAAAAACACACATATATCGAAGTCATTAAAAATCATTCCCTAAGATAATATCTACATACCTGCGCATGTCGTGGTGTACTTAAACCATAAATCACTAGATCTGCGATATCCTTATCCTTTAGTACCGATACACCTTCCAACAGGGTTTGGACATTGCCAAGACTTTCAAGAGCTTTGTCTAACATTTCTGTCTGTACCATACCAGGACTGATGCTCTGTGTTTACAGAGATTATTAACACAATATATTTTTTAAATATATTACTTTTGTCATTATTACTTCAAATCTGTCTAACGCATTGCGCGAAAAGAGGCATTGTTAAATATTAATGAACACAAATCATTAAATTATTGTCGGTGCAAATTAACGAGCGAGATAAATCAATACTTGTGCAGTATTTCTGTGTTTTACTAATATTGAATTCGCATAGACAAATTTTAATAAAGAAAGATCGCATACCGTAATTTTTATATCAAGCTTTGCGTTTATTATTTCGTTGCGTAAACTCGTTGTCATTCCAGTGACAGCATATTTGCTGGCGGCATATACACTAATTGGTAAAGTAATCGAATCTGCATAATGCCCCGCTACGCTGCGGATAAAACAAAAAATTAATAATTTAATTTTGTAAAAATAAATAGGATAATTATGCACTTTATGGACGACCTTATCGATTTCAATGATCTTGACATATATAGTCAAGCTCACTCTACTGAGTAAGAATCAAAAGGTTTTGAGTGTCATTCGTCATTTATTAAAAAGTTATTAACAAAAAATTATTGTACAAATTATGTGGAATTTTTAGATGCATGTTTTAAGAGTCAAGGTGAAATGTACATGCGTGAATACAGTGTATTCCGTCCCTCCCCCTCCTTAAACCACTCACCGAAAAGTTGCCATACAGCTAAGCAGAAGTACAAGACGTGAATGATTTGAAAAAATGTAAACAAATATAGTATGTGAACGCAACATGTTATGTTTACTCTCTCTCGATCTATTGAACACGTATTCGATCAAATATATTTTCTTAAACGTGCTGTCGCAAAATCATATTATATTCATTAAACCTTTTTCATTAATAACTTTTTAATATGTTGTGCCCGAAGCGGCACAGGGATGGGGGTAGCCGGGAAATTTCCAGAAAAGACCGGTTAAATCACGAATATTATTATTATAATTATTGCCTTTTTACAAATACAAATATAATTTCTTATTTTAGTCGAATTCTCTTTTTAAGCCTTCTTTCCTTAATATCGTTTTCCCTTAAATCGGCTTGTTCGTAAATTTCGTGTTGATAATTTCTTCAGTGTTTAATGATAGAATAGCGATTAGCCCACAGATTCGCACTCTTAATCAACTGAATTTTTATTAACGACTGTCCGCCGCGGATCTGCGATGGACGGTTTTTAACACTTCTTTTTTAGGGGTATTTTGGGATCGCCTAGCGACATGACCATATTTGGTCATGAGGATTTCCGGCGATCAAGTCTAAGTGCTAACGAAGAAGATTCAAAGTCGAAACCCTTCGTTAGCATTTTCTGCGTTTCCGGCGAACTCGCGCGTGGTTCGCTGAGGCGGCGGTTTTTTACGCGGTTCGCGAACGTTCTAGAGAATATTAAAATACAATATTAAAATAACGTTATAATCTCGCGGATTATAACAAATAAATAGTGAGCGACACTTAAAATCTTTTGACTTACTTATTCAGGAGAGTGAGCTTGACAATATATGTCAAGTTCATTGAAATCGGTGAGGTCGTCATACAGAATATAAAAAATTTGGAATTTGAAGTTCCAAAATTTCAAATTACATGATATATAGGGACACCATTTATTAACAAAACGCAATAAAAGAACCGCTAAAGATCGTGGCGCAAGATGTTAGAGGGTAAAAAAAGGATAGCGATAGGAGACAAATAGATCGCGCTTGTTTTCGTTTAATTGCGCTCTGTTATTATTATTTTAAGTTTAATTTATTTTCTAACGACATCTCAAATATTGAAAGAATCTTGAAAAGATCGAAACGTACGTATATAGTATTTTCTGTTCAATCGAATCAATTTTTTTAGACATATTTTTGTATTTTTATATCTAACTCTGATTACACAGGTCCACAAAAATAAAAAAGTACCCTGTGCTGGCGATCTGACTAGGCTAGTCTTATGTATTTTGGTCCGCTGAATTCGAATCTGAATATAAACATTGTGTTCAATTTATGATGCGAGCTGGAGCTAAATAATGCCCGAATAATGTGTCTTATGATCGTTTGCGCTTACGCATTCTTTTATCTTCAAATGACCTGTGAAGTAGGTTTCTCTGAAGTAGATTCCTCTTTTCTTTCTGCTATATTTTCTCTTTTTAACATCCAACACAAATCAGCCATCATATTTTCATCCCTTGATATCGGCGCTCCACTTCTTTAATATATATATATCCAGCTTGCATCATAAATTGAGCACAACGTTTATATTTTAGGTCGGATTTGGATTTATAATGTCTGAAAATACATTAAAATATGATTTCAGTAACTTTTTCTACAAGTCAGTACAGTCGGTACTTTTTTTTGTGGGCCTGTGTTATTAATATGCCAGTACAGGGTACTTTTTTTTTGTGGGCCTGTGTTATTAATATGTTATGTCCTATGTTATCTCCTACTTAGAGTCTTTATTATTATTTCGACTTTTTTACGCTCTTGCGCCACGTCCTTTAATCTTCCTTTTTATTGCATTTTGTTATCATCCAGACCATATATTGCTTTTATCTTTGTATTTCATAATTTAGTAATTAAATAAATTATTAATAAATTGTGATTATTAATATAAAGTTTTTTTTTCCGATTAGGTTGATGCACTAATATTTTTTCGACATATACTGCAAGTTTAAAATTAATTTATTCATATATATTATTTATTCGATTATTCAAACATATTTGAAATTTTAATCGTTCACCTATCTAACGCTTACCTGTTAATATTAAAGATATACCCTCTAGCGTTGCGCTTTTTGACAGATTGTACCAACTCGCGCGAACAAATCGCCATCGCAATCACATTTACGTCTATAATTTTGCGAAAATCCTCCGTTGCTCCCTCTTTCGATAAAAAAAATATATGATAAAAATAAATAGTATATAGTATATATATTGTATATATAAAATTAATTTGAAATATTCGTATAAATTATCGTCATAAGATACGCCCTAAGCTTGTGCATATCTATCTGAGAAATTTTTATAAATAGTATTCGACAAGAAAACCGGAAAAAGAAAGAATATGTACTTACCTATAATCGGTTTGTTTACGACTACACCAGCGTTGTTGATTAGCACATCAACACCTCCCAGTTCTTCCTCCGCCCACTTGAACACCTTGAGAATTTCCTCTTCTTGTTGGACGTCGCATTTGATCGGGTAGATTTGAACGTTAAATTCACTCTTGATAGACGCCGCCAATTCTTTCAGATTTTCCAATCGTCTCGCGATGGCGATCACTTTCATGCCACCTTTCGCGAGCAGTTTCGCGGTTTCCGCGCCTATTCCGCTGCTCGCTCCGGTGACCAAAGCGACTTTCCCTGCCCATTGATCCATCGCGTTAGAAATCTCAGAGAAGACTGTTATGCTTGTTAGGTCTGTTGAGAGACTGATCACGAATTGCGCTGCAGCAACTGCCTATAAACGTTTCCCCTCACCAACGTCAATTGTGAGACGTAGTAGCCAGCGAATCAGAGAAGAGCTGGCTATTTAAAACTTAAGTGTGTAGAATGTGTGTAGAACATGTGGGAATTTAGCTTTGATGATTATTTCTACACGCATTTACATATATTACTCCGATTATCTCTGACTTACTCATTGCAAAATTAGTAGAATTTTTATGGTTTTTAATTGTTATATATTGATGAAGATAATCTATCTATTTTATTATAAATTAATATATGTATTTTGCAAATATCTTGGCGAATTTTAACGCACTCTGGTATCAAATATACAAATACATCGTGAAAGTTTTATTAAAATATTTATTTCTGGAAATTTTTCTAAATTTTAAGAAATAAATATTTTAATAAAAGTTTTAATATTTAATAAATTTTTAATATTTAATAAAAGTGTTCAAGTAATTTTTGTGAGAAGTTCTTCGAATGATTTTATATGTATTTGTTGGCAATGATAACATGTACATATGATAAGATATAGTTGCATTCTGAGCTAAATGCTTGTTTTCATAAATGATATTATAGATACTACGACCTTCACAGCCGCAGTTCTTCACTTGCGTGATTCAATGCAATTGTAAATTGCGCTCACTCATCTCGTAAAACACTATTATAATTCCTTCTTATATAAGTCCCCACAAGTAATTTATTTATTTTGTTTATAACGAGTTTCTAACAAGTTTAGTTTACTTAATTTGTCATCTGCATATATTCCATTATATTTTTTATATATGTACCCTACATACCCTGCATTTTTCAAATTTACTTTGTTTAATTTTTTATTATTAATTTTCAAACTTGAAATTGAGCAAATTTTTAAAATAATATTGTTAATAGGAAAAAAGATATGACATTGGACATTGTTATAAATTATTTTACTTTTATTATATTTTTTTCTATTGATATAATTTATATTTGTATAAGTTATCCAGAATCTAATGATGAAGAACTTTCAACATGTACAAAGATTTAGATTGATTAATCATGTTATCCTTACATTGATTTATATTGCTAACAAGCTAAAGATTATTTATCATATAAGATAGAGATTATTTATCATAAAGCTAGAGATTATTTATCATATACGATAAATATACATGTATATATGTATGTTTTCAAATTGATGACAGTGCAATAACAATGTTCGATAGTGATTTTATATATATATATATATATTTAAAAGATATATCATATTTATATAAGTGCTAAGTATTTTGCAGTTGATTGATAAATCCTTAATGCTTTGATTCTTGTATTAAAATTAAAGTTCAAGATTGCGAAAAGTGGTTAATTGTAAGTCTAAGAAAATTTATCCAAACAAATTATCTTATATAAGTCACAAAATCATCTTATGTACGTTAAAAAAATAAATGTAAATGTTAAAATGTCAATTTGATTAAATCACAACGGTTCGATTAATATTCTGGCTCGTATTCCATTTTAAGTTTTTTTTTATTTTCACCATTATTTATTGAAAAAAATCATCGTGTAACATTCCAAAGATACGATGAAAGAAGGAGGATGAAACTTTCGATGCGGTTGAGTATCATCGAAAGAATACCTGATCTCGAGTGTTTGTTTATACCGTGCATCGATTTACGTTCGGTTGCTTCTCGTTCATTCCACGTGAGTTCTTTTTGAAAGGTGACGACTTGCAATCGGCTTATGTTGCAAAGCTGAATTCTTGCAAACGGAGATGAGGGAATGCCGAATGTGGGTTATCGACAAAATTCCGAGTCAAAAAGCAGGTGGCACAACGATGGAGGTCGCGGTCAAAGCGGTGAACGATAACGGGTAGGGAGAACAAATTTTGAATATCGCTGATAGTGCTGTTCTGAAGTGTCCTTCGTACTGAATTTCTACCTCTTTCTCGCTCTCTTGTTCCGCTTTCCGTTTTTTTCTCGTGTCATGACTTACGTTCTCGAAGCGTCTAGTAGCAAGGATGAAAGTGAAACATTGAATCCACGCGTACGAAAGATCTGCAATCTCATCTTTGTTAGTATGAAAAATAGTCAAAGATCAAAGAAATATATTATTTCACAAATTAAAATAGATAAAGAATTAGGCTCTGAAATGTATTAAACAACACGATATACGAGAAAAGAGCGATTAAGAGCCACCGCGGATGATAGTGCGTAAAATTTTATAAAGATTAATAAATCGCGAAAAATAAGACGCGAAACAAGAAATATGCATATGTTTTACTTGGTGCATAAACCAAGATAGATTCTCCATTCGAGAATACTATAAGACCCCTCTTTACCCCCCTGCAGAGATGTAAGCGAGAAAAATATCGGGGCGAAGTCGCTGAATCGGGAGATATATTATTTCAATTATTATATTTTCATTAATGATCTTATACAATTTAGTAAAATAATATTTAATAAAATATTTGTTTTTTTTTTAAATTTTTAAAAATTCAAATTAAATGTCAACTTTTTCCACGTGGTTATTTGCAACTAGATATATCTTCTCTCCGAGAACGTTATTTGTTTTCGTATTTTGTAATGTCTTTTATTTCTGATGCTTTAAAAGGCATTTACGATAAAGTTTTGAATTAAAATCAATGTGATAGAAAGAACAGGAAAAATAAAATTTTATTTTTGCAGACAATCAATGTTCGTAAAAATATATATATATATATATATATATATATATATATATAATACTTTAACAAATGTAATATTTTCGAAAAGTTTAACCGATTATGCAAGTGCTTTTTAAATATTATTATACATTAAAATAGTTTTCTATACATTTCGTTGTTTCCGCGATATTTGATCGAATTTAGAAAAAAAATTATTGCAAAAAATTATTTTAAAGCTCTCTTAATGCAATTAAATATGTAATTCATTCTTTCCAACGCGTGACTTTTTGAGTTCATAGAGATTACGAGGTAGCCAATGTAAATGGAAAAAGTAATTAATAGCGGCAAAAAACAACGCGAGCCATTCGACGAGCTTGGGTGGTATAATGAGAGTAAGAAATGGGTGACTCGCGGAGATTAGATTCGGATAGGAAACGATAGCGCAGAGATTTCTGCTCACGGACGAGGGATTAAAGATCTACGAGTGGCCCGCTTGGGATTAAAGTTGGATTATAGCGGCAAACACGATATGGATAGCCGCGAGCTGAGAAAAGGACGTTACGAATCGGATTGTTGGAAAAGATTTAACGCAATTATGTTTCGCTAATTGTTTGTCGTCTTTGTAGAAAGTTATTTACTTTTTTACACAGCAAAAGAACATTATAAATAATTACGTAAGCTATAATGTAAAAGGAACGCATTCTAAATATATAAAGCAGATGTAATTTACGATATTTTTACAAATGAATTAGGAAACGTAATGATGATAAACGCAAAAATCGAGAATGCAGAATCAAGAACGTTTTTTCTCGTACATATTGTTACGCTTATGTATCTCGCCATTACAAACCGCATTATTATACCATTTGTTGAGATTGGTATTATTGTCCGAGACACGATACGATTCATGAAAAGAGGATACTATCAAAGTTCCGGAGAAAGGCGCAATGCTGCGCCGTCTTTGGATAGAAAGTTTCCCTCGCTTTCTCAAGTTCGACATGTGAGTATTGTCCATCTTTCACTTTACATGTAAATTTGCGAGATTTGAAGACAAAAGAAAAGATACTTTTTAACAGATGGAAGACAATTGACTCAATGATTTCTTTTTTTTATAAGTTTTTGAAAAATTTCCTAGATTTTAAATAACATGCATGACTCTAAAATTTCATATGTAAATTTGTATATGTGGAATGTAAATATTTGGTAATCAATCTTGAATTAAAATTGTGTAAAGTTTACGTAAATATTTGGTAATCAACCTTGAATTAAAATTGTGTAAAGTTTAAGTTTGAGAAACTTATTTATTTATTGTTAGTTGTCTAAAAATCAACAATATAATAGCTAAACAAATTTATATTGAAATTATATTTATATTGAAATTAAAATCGTGCTTTTATGGGCCACATGTAATGACAAAATGAATTTTGTATCGGCGACAAGTCAGGATCTGTCGTGCATCCTGTTTGGAAAGGGCGGAAATTGTGAACACCGCTAACAGATCTGGTCCCCGAACGAAGACATCTCCGATGACGGAAGCTTCTTATTGTCTCGAGTAATCTATGTGTTTTTACTTCCAATTTTAAAACCGGAAATCCGGTACGAGCGATTGCCAGGCTCACGAATGTCACGCGATATATCTTTGGGATATTTTTGTTTAGAAATAACCAGGATTCGTTATTCAAAAAATTGTAAATCGAAACGTTAAAGACAAATCGTTTCATTTATTCCTCGAGTGTCCAACTCTTGCATTTTAAAAATTCTAGAGATGAAAGTTTATTATGTCGCTGCTTATTATGTTATTATATATATAATCGTTTAAAATTATATATATTTATATATTTATATATTTATATATTTATATTTATATATATAATTTTAAACGATTATAAATGATTAAATATTATATTACACTCAAAAAAATGATTTTGCAACTATAGCAAAAATTTTTTAGGTGCGAAAAATTAACTGAGGTAGATCAACGATTAGCAAATGTAATATCGTATATATTTTGCACGTAATCAATCTAAATGACAGAGACAGAATTTATATCTAAACTGTTTGTGAAATTTAGAAAGAAAGTTTTTCTGTGGCGCCTATCCATGTTAAGATCAATCATACTTGTTGTAAAGTTTGGCTGTGGTACACAGAAAAGACTAGCAGGGAGAGACAAATGAATATAAATATATATATAATCTTGATACTTAATATAATTTGTATAATCTGTCTATCATTTTTAACAATCGCGCATAGCGTACAACGGTCACGCACAAGTTCGAGTCGGTTCAGTAGATTACGCGCTACACGCAATAACAGCATTATGTGTTGACGATTCTGTGAAATTGTGATGAAATTGTGTTTATTGTGAAGTATTATTCTAAAAAATTTTCGTATTATAATTATGGCAGATAATAATGACATAATTATTGTAATGACGATTGAAGACATTATTAAGGATCTGGAATCTCGAGCAATACGAATCGGTGTAGTTATTGTAAAGTTTTTGTAACTAGTCACATTATGAATAAACTTTATTCTTTTTAATGAGATGAGACTACTTAATATTATAATTTTTTTCTAATTAATTACATAGCTTTTTTATCTATGCAATTTAAAAGAGAGACAGTTTTGGTCAATGCCTCCTTTTTTTATTGAATTGTATTTGCTTAGCGTTGCACATATATATATGCATATACGCTAAAAAGCTTTGTTATTAATTTAGCTGTAGCTATAAAAATAAATTAGCTGTGATATCTCTAATATATTGACATATTATCTCGATGCTGCAGTTATAATCAGCAGCTATATTTTTCACAAAAATTGTTGTAGCTGCACTATTGAAACTCATATTTATCCAATGCAGTGATTAAGCAATAGAATTTAAATTTTCTAGTAGTTATTTCTAGAATGTTACTGCTATAAATTCTATCTGCGATAAACGATATTCTATCAGATACAAAAATAGACTAGAAATCTACTTACATTTGCAAAACATTTTTTTTACGAAAGGATATGACGCAGAAAATCGAATGTATCATTTTACTTATTTTTTGCAGCAATTATATATACATATATACATATACATTTGAATACTGCAAATCATTTTATTATGACTAATTATTTTATGATATTTACACACACGCATACATAGAAATATACATAGTATATGAAATAGCGTATAAAATGATTTGCAGTATTTCATTGTATATATTATCATATAATTTTGCAGCAAAAATAAGTAAAATAACACATTCGATTTTCTGCGTCGTATCGTTTCATAACAGAATATGCATTTAATCGTTTTAAAATCCATTTACGATACGACTATTTGTTGAATATTAACGCATACATACGTCGCTTTATAATGGAGAAGGATTCTCGAGGACTCTCATTCATGAAAGATTGACATGCAATTAAATCATGTCCGATACGATCTTCACTCATCGAAAGTTGTAGAATCTGTCGTTATCATGATAATCAAGGCTGATGAAATTTCGCGATTCCAGTTTTAGCAAGGAGCTTAACAACAATTTTTGACAAACTTTGCAAACATTGTGTGTAATAAATCAAACTAAACGAATTATAAGATTATGTTAATATAATAAAATATTGTATAAAGTGTACTAATATAGTAAAAGTTTACGAACAAGTATCCGTTTGCAAAATGTATATTTACTATTTACACGTATAAGATTCATGGAAAATATCTGAAATTCGTTGCTAAGAACCGTACGAGAGGTATGAGAATGACAGAAAAATATGTGTGTAATATGTGCACCTATGAAGTATCCCTACGCAAGGATATTTCCTTGTAGAAATTCTGATCCTTTCAGGACGACGTGCACAGCTTTGCCATGAACGGGTCTCATACGGTCATTTTGCGAAAACGAATGGCACGCACTTTCGTTGAAATCCCAATATAAAGTGGCCTCCACTCCTTTCTTGCTTTCTTCGTTATTTTGACGCAATTATTCCATCTAAAACTTCATATTTGTTCGATCGAACTAAATTTGATCTTTACTCTTAGAAAAACGATAGAGTTATAATGCATGCAAGAATTTGTTTCCATTTATAATTTTCCTAAATTAATTGTTTTCATGTATAATTATATATATATATATTTTTTAAAAATGTACTTTGTATCTTAATATCTTTACTATAAATGCATGTAGCACAATATATATGTAGAAAATTTAATATAATTTTAATATAATAATATATTTTTCAAAAACAGAGACATTGATAATATTGTCAATTTTTAAACTTTTCTTGAAAATTAAAATTATTATTTGCTAGAATTTATTTAACGATAAATCAATTATTATACAAAGTACGTTTCGTTATATAAGTAGAAGAAAGCGACACACTGTAATAAAACACATACATGACCATCTTCTTTCTAGAGAATTTATGACGACGACGGAGAAGGAATTTGTGGATAATTCTGATCATTGATGCGCGTCAATTTAATTGATAGTGAAAAACGGTTTTGCTGATATTTTTGGCAGACGACGGGTGACCGTAATATTGGATGCGTTTCCGACAAGCGGAGGACATGGTTTACTTTCTATACGGATTTGTTTGCTCGCAAACTTATACGCTGACTATATACTTGAAAACAGACAAGATCTTCCTGCTCTCTTTAAGAAAATGGTCATTAATCTTAGATAATTCTTCTTTGCTCATTGTTTTTGCAGGACATTTTTGTAGAACATTTGCGCGGAGCGAAACTATTATACGGATATCCAATATTTTAAATTTTATATGTAATATTATATTTTGTCATATGTATCATATATAGATGTTATTAAAACATATACGCATTTTTCATATACATCTCAATCCTTTCTTTCATATACACATATTCACATGCATGCAATAAAGTACTTGACTATATCTTACAATTAGTCAATTTGAAAATTTTTAAAGAATTATATATAATTGATACATAAAAATTATATATAATTAATACATAAAAATTACCATTTTTATATCATAATCACATGTTGTTAATTGTGATACACACGCATATATCGAAAATATTATTATTGTACAAACTTCTCTGAAACTCAAAGATTCAATGAATCATGCGAGCCTCTTAATGCATCCTTGGGAACGAAAGCAAAGTTTTGCGTCCCGAAACATGTTGTCGTTTCAAAATCAGTTCTGTCATTCTATACTTGATCACAAAAATATATCCAAGTGCTTTCTATTGATTGATTACTTACACCAGAATCTTTTTGTAGGATCATATATGAAAGATCATATATCACTCACAATACTTTTTCTTCATACTGATATCTTCAAAGTAAAAGAGGATAATTAATTTAGAATCGATGAAAACGAGGCAACTTGAATTTATATTATAGTTATAATTATTATTGTGATCAAGACATGTATAAAAGGTAAATAAGATTAATCTACAATATTATTAACATTATAAATATCAATATTTTGACAAATATACTTTTTGATATTAACCTTAGTAAGAAGAAGATTTTATTGATTCAGAGATAGATGAATTATCAAAGAAAATAATTAACCATCAATTTAATTAAACACATCCAATCGAATTTTTACACATTCCATTTTAAGTTGACTTTGTTCTCCTTTATAAAAATAATAAGAATTATTCTCATTTATAATTACTCTCATTAATTATAAATGAGAATAATTCTTATTAACTTATAATTATTCTTATTAAATAAGATAAATTAAAAAAAAACAACGATCGTTATGATCGAGAATACGAAGAATGGAGATGGAGAAAGGAGTGCAAAGTTGGTGGGGATTGATAGCGGAGGGCGGAAAGTGTGGCGTTTCTACCCTTCGTCAGCTGTCCTGTTTGGAGCAGTCAGTGCGCGTTGTGGCTTCGCCACGTGCTTTTCGCGATCCTTATCCTCACTTTGTCCAATCGAGATCCCATATCGAGATATCATATCATATAATTTTTACAATGAAAATATTTTCGAGAAACGGTTCGATCTAATGTATTTGACCGGTATCAAAAATGTCGAGAGCATCCTTGCTGTCATCGTGACATGTCAAAAGCTCCAGAACATTACGAAATGACATAAACATGTGCGCTCTTGGTAAGTTTTTAAAAAACTTTTAATATTGAGATTAATATTGACTCTTTTTATTGATAAAAAATTCATTAGAGTTTTGCTTAATTACTTCACTTCTGTGTCATATAAGCACATAAAATATTTATATTTATTCATACAATTTTATTTGCCGGCGATATCTGTTTAAACGATTCGAAATTGACAAAGTGTTTTGAAAATTTTCAAACATTTTTAAAAATGTAACGATATTTTAAAATTTTTATCCTCTTGTGTGTATCTTTTCCTATAACATGTATGTACAAGTGACTATAATGTTTTTCTTTTCTTTTGTTTGATTTTGCTTTTCATCTTTTTATTACATGTATAATAGATGTGTCAAAAAAATTTGACAAAATTTTGAAACAATTAATTTTATGATAACAACATTAAACATATATACATATAAATATTTATATTATTTGAAGTTTTTTACATATTGCATAATATTTTTCCCGACTAGTGAAAGTTTTCAATTTCAATTATAGTTCAACATATATTTCTAAAGTATTATTGGGAATTCTAAATCTATTTAATAATTAAGTTGTTTCAAAAATTAAATAAAGAGAATTTTAAACATTTCTCAGGTTATATTTTGTGTAACGAAAAGATAAAAAATATTTCTATAATAATAATTTATATTGCAATTTATTTAACACAAATTTAAATAACTCATTGATTCGTGTGCGATGGATTTTTAAAGCTTATTGATCTTTGTGAAAAAATTTTTTTCGTTCGCGTATTTTCTTTAATCTCTCATAAAAAAAAAATTGTACAAAGATATCGAGAAAAAAATTAAAAGATTAGCTTTTATGTGTACTCGGTATGTAATATATATATATATATATATTCGTTTTCTATTTCATTTTTTATGTATTATTCTACTATTATTTAATATGTCACACATACGTAATCTCTTTATACAACTTTTAACTCTTATGTTTGCGACGTGTTTAGCAATGCATATTTAATAAGCGAAATGAATGTGATATAATATTTAACGTATAAAAGATTTTTTTTCGAAATATTTACACAATAAGAGTCCAAGAACAGATAAAAATGTATGTTTTGCAACTGCAAGAGTCTTGTTCAAATTTAAATACAAAAATTGTTAAATAATATAACTTCCTGCATTTATATCAAGCAATGATTTACATGTAACATAATTTTCAATGTTATTATAATTGTCGATCAAGTTTTGTTGTCCAAGAATAGATTTTTTATTCTGTTTTAATTTAAACGAATTTCGTTGACGGTCCTTTACCGTACCCTCGTTTTTTCACTATTTCGATTCTTTCAATCTATCTAGTCGCTGTCGCATCTTTTTCTTCTGTCACATCGGGAGGGAAAATGTTCTCATTCTTCATTGAAAACATTTCACTTAAACGCTTTAACGCTTTAAACATATATATATAATTATCAAATATACAATTGCATCGAATCAAATAATAATTTATTTCGTTATTAGTCAATATCACAATTAAAAGATAAAATATGCCAGCAAAATGTGATGCTTTCTAAGAAACTTTGCGAAACAAAAATTTCGAGCAAACTTGGGCAGACAGTCCCGTAGAGCAAAGGATCGAATGAATATGAGAGACAGCGCGCTATACCCGGCACGGAAAACTTTACTAGCAAAGATAAAACGCCATTGGCTAAACCGATAAACATCAGAAAGCTTTAGTTACGTTGAAAAATGCGCCGCTTCGAGGCTTCGTTCGAGCATGGTGAGAAAAATGCCGTAAAAAGTGACGCTTACGATAGTATCCTCGCTTCGGCGGAAGCTTTCGCACTTTGTTCGAGTATTTCTCGGCATTTGCCCGTCATACATTTATCGGTTCCCAACAGAAACGAAAGCGTCTATCCTTTGGCGATACGATGAGGAGACATCACGATCGCAAACGAGCTTTGCTCAAGGATATACACGGAAAGACGGTCATCTGTATGCCTCGTTGGAGAACTTCATAAATCACATTGATACTAATCCATCTCCTCGCTCCCTTTCCCTCCCCACATGCAAAGAATCATGGCAAGACGCTCGAGAATATACCATCAACCCATATTCTTGAGAAATTTTGTACTCATTTCAACGCGAAGTTTATATTAGATTTATATTTGAGATACATTTTTTTTTATATCGATATTTATATCTCTTTCCTTTTCTTTTTTAGTAAAAGAGTCATTTTTCATAAAAAATAATTATTAGTAAAATAATTCTTTTACAACATTATGCTCTAATAAAACTGTTTTTATGATAGTAAAGAGAAAAGGAGATATTAAGTTGGAATACTGTTGAGTTTCCTTATTCATTGGAAAAAAATAATTTATTTCCACCTTTACTCTTTGATTAATTTTCGCATTTTGTAATAAAAAAATCAAGTACAATATATTTATATTTGACAATGTAAAATATATATATTACTTTATGCAGACTTTATAGATAAATAGCTACAATAATATATTAGAATTATGAACTTTATGATGCAACATTTCTCTCTTTTAGCGAATAATAATATACCTTTTGTGGAAAATGTATCTCGAGTCCATACTTTTGATATGATAATAGGTAATTTCAGAGTATAAGTGAATGTCAATGTTGCATTAGCAGTAATAGACGCGTAACTAAGGGCGATTCGACATATAAATGTCAACTATTACAATGATTGTTCTCTTAAATCGTAATTAATAGTACATTATTAATTTATTGGAGAGTCAAGCATCATAAACTACATACAATAACCGTCCCTAATATATAGAGATTTGATAATGTATCCAAATATTTATATAATTTAGAGCTGCAAAATCAAAAGTTAAATGCTTTGACTTGCTTTAATGTTCTGGTCAAAATAAAATCAATTTGAAATTGGTTGAAAAATTTGATGTTAAAGAATAACATTTGTGTGTGTGTAAAAGTGGAACACTTTATATAATGTATAAAAAACTCTTTCTCTAGCGAAACACACATGGATATATATTTCAAGTTGTTTTTACACGATTAAAGCGTTCAAAAATTTATCACTTCAAACGGGACATATTTTAGTACAAGAAAATACAAGATAAAATAGCTCGATGTACACAGTTGTCGAAAAGATAATAGGGAGAGAGACTATATCGAAGCAAGTGAAGAGAAAGAGAAATAAAGAAAAAGAGATAGAAGAAAAAGACATGGGATAAAATAGTGGAAGGATGTGAATTTCTCCTTTAGTCTCTCAAATCCTCTAGAGTGCTGCCGCTGTTGCTGTCATTCGGCTCGCGAGTCTCCTCGATGTCTTTCTCCTCGTGCGCTTCCTGACGCGCCGCATCGCGATCCATAGATCCGCGATCCTCGTCACATTGCTGCCTATCGTTTCCAACTTCCTCGATCGGATACTGTCGCGCTTGCACGGTTCGTTGCAGCTGCGGACTACGAGCTCGCGACGCCGATCTACCCCTCGATTTTGCCCGCGTCTCTTTGCGTCTCGGTTCTCGACGCAATGATTTATTCGCCGTGACATCTGTGGATTAAAGGAGGGAGAAAAAAGGATCAAAATCAATCATGCGAATTACGAATAATAATTATATAACTGTAACATGCGCGCAAAGTTAGGTCTATCCCGATCTTCAGCCAAAGAAAGATTACATTTTCCTCGGCAACAATTAATTTTTTTAATAGCTTGCAGATATATACCTGAAACTTGATATTATATCTTTTAAATTTAAAAATTATTAATAATACAAAATTGTACACATCGTGTCTTCCATTCTGTTTTGTATAAAAAAATATAAAAGAAAGAAAAATTGTACAAGAATCAAATTGACACAAATCGATCTCTTAAAAATTGAGATCTCTGCTAAAAATTTGGAATTTGCTGCGATTGTTAAAAATTTCTCTGTCGAAGAATCAAACACAAGTCATTTTAATAAATAAAATCCGTTTGATGAAATTATTGAATGAAAAAAAAGAGCGCTTAATTTTTAATCTATTATTAAAAATACTACTCTATTCTGCGATATAAATTACATCGGGAGATACGCTTCCGGTCCACATCACTTTCGGGATCGCTCTCGTCGGAAAAGTCGGACTCGAGCTCTCGCTTGGATACTCTCGAACGTTTCGTTTTGCGATTGAATGGTACGGGCGACTCGTCGTCTCTTTCGTACAAGATATACCGTCCGGATGACTGGTCCTCGAACTCCTCGTCTTCGTACGGGCGCTTTCGCTGTCGTCGCTGTGAACATTAGAACTGTATCGTAACGATTTGTCCGACCAATAATCCTCGTTCTTGAACACGTAAGGAATTTTTATAATTATTATAATTATAATTTATAATTAATTATAATAATTTATAATTATTAATTTTATAATTTTTATAATTATATTATTCTATATCGTTTTAATTTGTTGTTAAATGATGATTTATTTTGCGGTGTAATATCATAATTATTACGATATTTGATATAAATATCATTTAATTTTACATTCCTTTTTTGCCGTAATAAATTAATTATTAAAGTTTTATATTATTGCTACTATTCTAAAAAATAGGCTCTTGTTAAAATTCATCTTACAATTCATTTGAAGCTCCACTTGGCTCTCAAAAGTGTAATGAATAAAGCAATGCCATAACATTTATTTATATCAGAGGAAAGCTGACCGAGAGGAAGAGAGAGAGAGAGAGAGAGAGAGAGAGAGAGAGAGAGAGAGAGAGAGAGAGAGAGAGAGAGAGAGAGAGAGAGAGAGAGACTGTGTGTGTGTGTGTGTGTGTAACAAATATATATTCAAGTGAATATAATATAGTCGAAACTGTTTAAAATACTGGTAGATCGATATACTTTTCGATTCTGAACAGATGTATTGGGCCGTCTAGGATACGGCGAGCGTCGCGATTTCCTTCTTGCTTTACTACGATGTCTGCCATTTTGTCGCCGTGACGTGGTTCTTTTTCTATTCATAAATATTAAATAAAGAATCATCAGCTACCTATTTCCGATCGTGTCCTATCTCGAATTCCATATTTTACAATTATCCCATAAGAGATAGATTATAAGAAATTTATTTACTTTACATTATTTATTTACCATAGATTGTAATTCGATTCATAAATTTACAAACGAGAAAGCCCATCGCTTTTGTAATATCTTTGTGAGATTTTCACAAATCGAGAAAGAAAATGTAGGCATTTCAGCGTAGAGATAATACGCAACATACTTGTGCCCTTGTGTTCGACGAGAAGAGGATTCCGCGTCACCGATCGGCGCTTGTACGTCGGATTTCGATTTCTTCTCTTCGGTTTTCCGATCGCCATTAGTTGACTCCTTGTTGGCAGATGGAGTAGGACCAGAAGCGGGATTCAGAGTAGCCAGTGCTTTGTAACGACCACTCCTGTGTCGTAAAAGTCCGGCGTTCACCGCGTGTTTTAGAGCTCGATGCACCTGCAATGCAGCACCAAGCATATCATGAGAGGAATATATCTAGATTATGCCTGAAATATTATTGTTAATCGCAGTAGAATTTTTTCTTTAATAATGTAATAATGTTGAAATGCGATGCATTTTAGAATAGCTCGCGGTAATTATGTAGATTAGCGATTCCTCACCGATTTCAATCACCTTGAAATATGTTGTTGGGAGCATGATTCTGAACAACTTTTCCTTATACATGTTATCGCCGCTCGGCCTTAGTTTCCGAGATATTCATAAAAATATTTTACGATTTTACAATATTCTCATTATGAAATAACTTTTCTGTACCGTGTATAAGTAACACGTATAAGAAAAAGTTGTTCAGAATTATGCTTCCAACAACATATTTCAAGGTTATTGAAATCGGTGAAGAATCTACATAATTACCTAATAATCTAGCTCGCATAGCAATCGCAGTATTAGCATGTAGAATGTCGGAAAAGAACAATTTAAATACAATATCATAATGAGACGAACAAATGTATTAATATTACAAACCTGTACGGTCAGGTTTTTAGGCGAAAAAAACAATTTAAATATCATAATGAGACGGACAAATGTATTAATATTACAAACCTGTACTGTCAGGTTCTTAGACGACACGTTGCTTTGCCGGATAAAGCTCAGAACTTCGCGAGCCGATGAACCTTTGGAATCGCCGAGGTTCATCACTGCGTCCAGTACGCGAGCCATAAGTCGAGGATTCGATGGTCGAACCATTTTGAAATTTTGCAGTTCGCAATGCGCTTGACTAATGTTCACTTTTAGGTGATGAATTTAGATCCAATAACTAAATTTTAAATTATTACATATGACAAGGAATCAATTGTATGGATGCTTATAATATAATTACAGTTTGACAATCGTAAATTATTTCTAGTTATACACTGTAAAAAATTTTTGTGTAAATTTACAACTATTATAATAGGTAATATTGAGACCAACTATTAAAGGTGTATATTTACATACATTAGTAAATTTACATTTCGTAGATAAAATTATTATCTTAAATAATAAGTAAGCATCTTGAACTAATAAATTTACATGTTAGAAGTAGATTTCTAAAAATTTTTATGTAATAATACATTTTGTATATGTATTTATACAATTTCACATATTAAATTTAATTTAAAATTACATACATATTTAGTGTAACAATTATGCTATTTATAACGAAATTATATAAATTCATATACTTTTACAAAAATTAGTTATTTTACTCTTTATTGTGTAATATTCGTTTATTAAGTGTAATTTTACATAAATTTTATATAAATGTTACAAAAAATTGTACATTTACATAAAATCCAAAAATTACACTTTTTACCTTGTAATTTTTCATCAAATATAAACGAATATTTACACAATAAAAAGTAAAAAAACTGATTTTTGTAAAAGTACATGAATTTATATATTTCCGTTATAAATAACGTAATTGTTACACTAATTATATGTATAATTTTACATACTTTTTTTACAGTGTACTCATGTATAAAATATTTACGCTTTGTAAAGATAAGTAGATTTATTCACTTCTTTTTGTGTGTTTCCAATCGATTTATCACGGAATTACACTCCAAATTTTTGATGTCGCTTTGAATTTCGAGATCAATGCCACGCCTGCACGTATTATCTGACGAATGCTCGAAGCCAAAAAACATTCAATCGCTCTTTTTCGTGCAACAAACGGTCTTGATAAATCCGTCGATAAATGCGAGCCGATCTTTCTCATCACGGCAAATTTCGTTGGGACATGTCGTCATCTATGTCGAAGTTGTCGCCGAAATGTCTGTTGTCTGTTGTCTTCGCGCGACACTCGCTTCCTCTGTTTGACGATGCTTTTTTTTCGGAATTTCCAAATTGTTCATCTCTAAAGGTGCAAATTCATGGGACGCTAAAAAGTAGCGTCAACCATTGGTTGAATAATGAAGCAACTATTTACTTCTTTGTTTAACCAATGGTTGATGCTACTTTTTAGCGTCCTATGAATTTGCACTTTTAGATGCGCAAATTCCAAGCTTTCCGATGATTAGCTAAAAAAGCGATTGAGATACGCGCATTCGATTTAAATTCAAGGATTGGGAATCATCGAAATTGATAAAATTCGACGTGAGAGTTTGAAGCTTTCAATTATTAGATTCGATTACATGATTTCTATAATGTAATTGTGAAATATCTACTGGAAACGCGACAATCGACACGTGCGCATTTTGCTTTTGTAATGTAGACTGTCAGGGTACGTCAGTGTCAGAGATTTTCACGGTACCGAAATCTCGAATTATGAATTAAACTTTAGGGAAACGCTTACCCTTTCTCGGTACACGCGTACGTTAAACACCGTGTGACTTGTCTATTCTCTACCGCTGACAGAGATATGTTGCGCGTACACGACGCGCTGTGATATATTCGTATTATAACGAAAATGATGTATAATAACATGTGGTGTCGCTTTATATTGTTATTTCTGAAGCACGCTATATTTAAAAATTCGCTACAATTAGGTGGATATCGATGTTAAAAATTTTTTTAAAGACTCTTCAAGAATTAAAACCAATCGCAAGGATTAAAAAAGGATTACAAATGATAGAAATGCAATCGTGCATCTTTATCAGGCTCTCATCTAACATATCATTATATTTTTAGTATACTTTTAAAAGACAAATGTATACACTATAATTTGAAAAAACCATGTGCAAAAAATTTTTTTCTCATAGAACAGTCTTTCCAAGCCAACGTTGGATAGTTAAAAGCCTCGCTTTTGGTACACGGTGTGCAAATAATCACGACGCTGATAATCAGGCCTGTCTAGACGTTGCCCATCTTTCAAAGCGCACTCTCGTATTTACGTATATACAGCTGTTTGCATTGCGGTGCAGTTCGCTTTGAAACGTCGCTATCTTTTGCTACAAACAATTTTCGAGATGACGAATGCACGTACCGCGGCGTGCAGGTGGCGAATTTATGCATTTACCGCTAGGATTGCCAATTCGACACCCGTCTATCACGCGTTATCGCGCGTCAACGCTCAAAATTGCAATAAAGCGCAAAAGATGCTTAAAAAATTGTATTTGTAAAAATTGTAATTTGAAAAATTTCTGAAAAATTAAACCCTTTGCAATGTCAATTAGACAATAGTTTGTGTATCATTTAAAGTTATATATTATAAAAAAATAATGAGTAACAAATACATAAAAACATAAAAATATAGCTACTTGTATATAAATTAAATTTAAACTAAAATCCATACAAATTATCATGCATAAATAATAATCGCCACATGTCATTCTATACAATCGTTACAATCGCCATTATTATTTTTTTCAAGCTATACAGTCCTCGATCATTGTTATTAATTGTAAAGAGACTTGACAATCCGATATCAACGCTTATCGAACAAAACGTTACGTTTCACGAAACATAAAATAATTTCATTATAAGCTTCGAAACACGCCGTTATTTTCCGCCTCGTTTATACCTAAAGAAGAAACGTTTGTTTCGCGCACGAGCATCATCACCGTGTTATTCATACAAGCAAAATCAAATTCTCATTCTAATTCCCATCAGTCAACTCACGAAAGGCAACGTTATGTACTATGTCGAAAAGCGGGGCTTTTTGTTTACATTATCGATTCAAAATACTTACTAAATAGTTCATCAATATTGACAAGAGATAAATAAGACTATAAAAATACATCCATTAGTAAGTTTATGATTACTATGCATCTTTTAAATTATTTTTAAATTTATTTATATAATAAATATATATTAATAATTTATTTATATTAATAATTAATAGAAGAGAGAAAAAGAGAGAGAGAGAGAGAGAGAAAGAGAGAGAGATTTTTTCTTCAACACATACCTCGACTAATAATATGACAATTTTTGTTGCAGCGCGAAATGTCGAACAATCTTCTCATTAAATCGAATCGATGAGCGAGTCTTCATACGGAGAAAACAAAGATTCGGCCTGAAACATTATGAAGCTAAGAGTCTTGCTTGCTCTTGCTAACCTCATCACATCCTTTTTGTAAGTTCAACCTACGAAATAAATCTTTCTATATTTCATCGTATACATTCCAATGATGCCAATTATAAAATTCACTTGGAGCGAGATTTTTTTTCATTTGAATTCGACGACGTGGTAGTTTGAAACGATTTCTAAATTACGCAGTTAATTACGCATTCGTTTAACGAGAGGCGATGCGGTCTTTAGCGTATAAATAAATCTTATACTCGTTCATCGTTGTTGAATACACGACTCGTATAATTGGAAGTACTATTTTTACATACATTGAAAACAGTCTGCTTTCGTATAAACGATTTTATCATGGAATACATGAATACGAACCGTCGCGGGTATAGATCTTTTTTCCTCGCTCAATTACGACAGGATTGATATTCCAATTAATTACAATTATTAACGATAGATAATTATTAACGATAGATATTAATGCAATATTCCTGTCGTGAAAGCAAATATCATTGACTATTAACGTAACAGTATAATGTGAGAATCAAACGTGTGGTTAACGTGTGTATAACAATTATACATGGAGGAGTTTTTTCACGTTTGATGCGTAAAAAATTTATCAAAGTTTATAAATCAAAATTAAGCTAGAAAATTATTTTCCAATTTTTAATAATTAAATATATACACTTTCTATTCTTTTCATGTTTGATGCGTAAAAAATTTATCAAAGTTTATAAATCAAAATTAATGTAGAAAATTATTTTCCAATTTTTAATAATTAAATATATACACTTTATATTCTTTTCTTAATAAGCATATAAAAAATAATATAAGATTATCGCATATATAATCTACGTCACAAGAACAAAAAGAGGACTAGATTATGTCAATAAATAATCGATATTTTATAAATAAGCAATTATTATGAAATTATTACATGCAGTTTTGTTATTAAATAATTATTTAATATACGATTCATTACCTAATATTAACGTGAATCATTTCTTAAAGTTAATTCCTCCAATATTAAAGAATAATTTCATATTCTAAAGAATGTAATAATTAAAAATTCATTCTAATTATTAAATAATTAAAACTAATGCACGTCAGCGCAAAAAAGTCCTCTTTGTTTAAAAAATTTAAAACTGAACAATACAAGCTAAATTCGGCCATGCGATGACGAGTATTGAAAGCAGAGAGCGGCTTTGTTTAATGCTCTTTTTAAGTGTGATTCCGGTTTAATTTAGTTTTCTCTCGCACGTGAATTTCGGACGTTTTAATTGCACGAGCTGCATACAGAGATATTCGCAGATATTCACCAAGGATTCGGAACGCCGCCGCGGTTGAGTGAAAATAAACCGTGGCTTACCCCATACGTATTTGCCGTATACACATACGCCCATATATGAGTAGATGGATTGGTATATGCGCGAAATTGTGTGAAGAGAATTAAACTGGAATACGTACGCGAGCATTTAGAGCACGATAATTTCGACTAGTTGCGCGCACTCCCCTACAGCCGAAAACCGCTTCCGACGTGTTGCGTTGATGCAAATCAATCGATCAATTTGCTCGTATACGCGAGACATACCTAATACATCCCTCCGACGAGGTCCGTCCAAATTTCGAGTTTTATGAATTTATCGAATTTATCAACATCCACGATTAATCTTATACAAATGACAAAAGAGATGTCCAAAAGGGACGCTCGGAAATACCTTGAAAGCCTTGCTGCGAAAATGCTTTTCTGCATTAAAGAGTGGAATTATGACGCTTGTTTTAGAATGGCCGCAGGTACGAGAATCACTGCTAGACAGCGGACGCAAAGCAACAACCACAGCAACATTAGCGACCTGCTGGACAATCTGCTTCGCGGTTACGACAACAGCATCAGGCCAGACTTTGGCGGGCCCCCGGCTACCGTTGAGGTCGATATCATGGTACGCAGCATGGGTCCCATTTCCGAAGTGGATATGGTCAGTCATAGTTTTTGTTCATCTCGCGCGGCGTATGCGAGACAAACACTCTCGAGGCTCGTGCTGCCTAAATCAGAAAATCGATCAGGTACATATGAAACCGATACATCTTTGCGCATCAAATTTTTTATCTTCAATTTATCCGATTATTTCATTTTTATCGTTTCAAGTCTTGTGTCAATGATACGCGTGTGAAGGAGTTAATAAAGTCACTTATTGTATCGCTTGACAAATCACGTAAAGATAAATTTACCAAAGTTTTTGCGTAAATATTTTTCCTCTCTTCTACACTTTCTTCTTCTAGTAGAAAAGTCTCATTCGCATGATCGATTTCCTGAACTTTATTTATTTCATATAAAAATATTATAATTGCAAGGATAACATTTCATCGGTAATACATGCTTTAATATGCTTTTAAATATACATGATAAAAATTTAACCACTTGTCATATTGACGCGAAAAAAAGAAAAAGTATCTTTGTTATTTAAAAATTTGAAACAATTTGGAAATAATATTAATAAAAACGAAAATTATGTAATAATAATTGACATGAAATAGGGAATAAATAAAAAGGAGCTCCAAAATATTCAACATATCGGTAAAATGCACACCGAGATAATTTTATCGAATTTTGAAATTTTCCGCAGACGTATTCTATGGATTGTTATTTTCGGCAATCATGGGTCGACAGACGTTTAGCCTTTCAGGGTGGTAAGGAAACGCTCGCGTTGAGCATTTCTATGTTGGCAAAGATCTGGAAACCCGACACGTACTTCTACAACGGCAAGCACAGTTATTTGCATACGATCACCAGCCCGAATAAGTTCGTCAGGCTTTATCAGGATGGCAGAGTACTTTACAGCTCAAGGTATGCATGATCGCGATTAATATCTCAATGTTATCGTAATCTCCACTAAAAACGATGGGCGACTTTTCTATAAATCTTGTCTTTTATGCAAAAAACAGATTGTCGTACGAGAGAAAAATTTCTCGCAGTCTTAATATTTTATAAGACATGTGCGCAAAAACAACGAATAACAATCCTTGGATTTGTTTCTATTTATATATATTTATTTGTAAATATATCTTGTTTTATTTTAATCATCGTTTATTATATCAACGATCTCGGTGTAAAAAGAACCTTTATGTATCTTCCATATTTCATCATATTTTGCATCGAATGTGTTATTATGTCATTACGAGAAAAAATTAGTCTCTGTCATCGTATTAGACGATTGTTACGAGCACAATTCTCTCTCAAGATTGATTGCAAAAGCGTCGCAAAATTTATGACCTGGATTTTGTCTGGTTTCATCTCTTATTACTGTCATAGCTGCTTATAAAGAATATCCGCTTTTCCTCTTGTCACATTTTTTCTTCTCGCTAAATGTCTCTACATTATTCGAGAATGTGATATAATCAAATACTCTATTAATTATAAACAAATTTTTGGTTCTTACATATAAAATTGTACAAAATCAAGAGAAATTGGTTTAAAGATTACGAATCGATAAAACACATTATCAACATCGATAAATTGACGTTTACTCTTTATTAATAGCATGTAATATCTCGTTTTCTGAATAAAGCGATAAGATTACATAGATAGGATCGCAGCAAGTACATGATTCGATGCATACTCGGCCGAATCTTTGCAAATCTTTTCTCAGCGACGTGACATGTGCAAGCTCTGAGACATCTCGAACTCGAGGGTTAATTCTGTCATGGACATACAATGGGGCCGATCCGAAAGACTAGGTCAAGAGAAAAGGAACGGATTAACAAAGAGGAAACTTGGTATATTGCTTGATTCAGCAGCACTCTTTCCCTCCCCTTTCGCCTCCATTTCCATATATTTGTATTTGGTTTGTATAATAACACAAGATAACTCTCGATAAAGTGCGACTCGAACGGGAGGGAGGAACATATGAGTGACAAACTGAAATATCCCGCATGTTATATACCTCATCCCCTTATTTCCTTTCTTCTCTCTGCATGAGAGGCATACTCTTGAATAGTGAATATGAGTTTAGCGATCCCAAAGTACCCGAGCTATCCAATACTTGGACTTTTTGAGCCATTCAAGTCTTTGAAAAATTTAAATAAGAAAACATGTAACATGCTCTCTAAATTTCTTAGAGTGAAAATGCACTCGAAAAATTGAGTGACAGGTCGAGTCACTCTAGTTAGAGTGATTTTTCACTCGTAGGAGTGAATTCTTCTCACTTTGTAGAGTAAAAAATTCACTCTGCAAAATAGAGTAAATATGTATACTTTACTTTGTAGAGTGAATATTTTCACTCTATGTAGCATTTTCACTCTATATAGAGTGAAAATTTTTACTCATGAAGAGTAAGTAAAGCGCATGTGAAGTGCGCATGAGTCTGCCATTAGCAACACTGTCGTATCGTTGTCTCGCGACGTTACCAACTCGTTGCACGTGTACGGGACTTAGTATACGGGACATATAATAAAAGTAACTTTTTATATCTTTTATTTTAACATATTTTGAAAAAGTATAAACATATTTTTTGTGTGTGTAACGTTAAATATATTTATATGGTTGTAACAAGAAAAAAAAGGTTAATCGGCTTTTACATCGACAATGAGATAACTTGCTGTGTGCGATGTTCAGTTTCGATTAATTCAAGTAAAAAGCAATGATTGCTTCTCATTTCAACTAATCGAAGCTTTATGTCATATACGTAACATGTTATCTTATTTTTATTAAAACGGAAAGAAGAATGAAAAACAGCTAGAATCTCACTTCCTAAAAGTGAATCTGTTCACTCATAGTTGAGTGAAAAATAACTTGACGAAAGTGATGACTCCACTCTGATCAAGTGAATTATTCACTTTGAACCGAGTAACGCATTCACTTTAGTTCAGAGTTAAACAATTCACTTTTATGAATAGTGAATTTTCACTAATTACGAGTGGCAGTATTTTCACTATCACTTGGAGTGAATATTCACTCATTTAGAGTTAAATTTCACTCTAAGAAATTTAGAGAGTGTGTTTCGGGGATAATGCTCACATTTAAAATGTTAGTTTTGAAGTTATCTTAAATAGATTGTAGTCCAAATAATATACATATCTTTTTGTTTATGATATATAGATTTTTCTGAAATTTTTCTTCATTTATTTTGTCTGTATTTATTGTTTCAATAAAATTTTCAATTGGATATTGATTTTTATTTGAATTATCTCTATTTTTAAATATTTATCTCTTTTTTAAACATTTATTATTGATTTATTTGTTAGCTATTGTGCTAAAAAATATATGATTCTCTGACATTACATACTTATATAATACAACTATTAATTTCACCGATTTTAATATTTGTATATAGGATTGAAAAGAAGAGAATGATCAAAATAAGCTTGTGGAAAAAATAATATTTTGCACCTTCCATTTTTCCCGAGATTTTCGAGTGTTTTCTGCGGTATGTTAATGCATCGTAATGTCATAATATTATTTTAAATACGGGATGTTATTATTGGAATAATATGGATGTATACAGGATGTCCCGCAACCGCTTTAAAGGTAGATTTTAAAGGTAGATTCTCTGGCCAATTTAAAAACGATTTTTCCTCAGCGAAAATGTCGCACTAATAGTTTTCGAATTATAAATGATTGAAAATAAATGATTGAAAAGAGTTTTTCGCAAACTAAGTCTGGGAATAAAATATTAATAAAGTCACATTCTTTAGTTAATTTTAGGTAGAGTTTACTTTAATAGAATTTTAATTTAAGGCTTAGTTAGAAAGATACATCGTGACAAAAATTGGGAATATGCAAAAAATAATGATCTTCTTCGACATTTTCGCTGAAAAATCGTTTTTAAATTGGCCAGAGAATCTACCTTTAAAATATGGAGCAATAGTTGCGGGACATCCTGTGCGGTAGTTGTAGGACATCCTGTATATGCAACCGCATATTTTCCGGGAAATTCATAATTATCGGATATGCCAATCTTTTCGTTCGAACAACTTTTAGCACACATTGCGTTTCCAATTTTTTTGAAAAAAAGATTCTAATTATCACGCTGCAATTTTTTATGTCATATTATATTTACAATTATTCTTGTACATTTAAATATATAATAAATGTTGGGAAATAATAATTGTAATAAGATATAAGATTCCCTTTCCATCTACTTTAATTTTGTTTTATGTCAAAACTACTTTCCATTATAGTTTTTTTTCAATTTAAGATAGGATATATATTTCTCTCAAGTGAATTTTTATGAATTTCTACTACAATTTTTAGGGAAAATTATTATTTGATTAATATTAGATATAAAATGGGGAACATCTGCAGATATAATTACACGGAAACCTTTCATCGAAAAGAGCGGGAAACTTTTCTGCAATCGCTGTCTCATCTCTCCTTCTTTGAAAAAGGAGGTTCCGTACCTTCCTCTGACCGACCGGACCCATTCGTACTGGAAAATGTCGTGATCACGTCCGTGATGTTATTTACTCGACACTTTATTAGCTGCCACTACCTTTTATCCAGCCATCGAGACTCATCTAAACCAGAGAAAGAAAGAGAGAGTGCTTGTAGAACTTGGTTGATTTCAACATTTCCGAGATTCGTGGATTGATCTTGGTCAAAAAAAATGTCGACATATAGAATTTACAAAAAATACAACCTTTTATTTAAATTATGTCGATTTATTGCTATAATTTAAATGATGTTCGGGTTATGAAGTAGATAAATAAATGGTTTATTATAATTAATTAAAATTATAATATATTATAATATATTATATATCATAATATATTATAATAATTATAATAACTAGTTTATTGAAATTTAAAAATTTTGAAAAATGTTTATAAAAATTTATTATTCTATGTAATGTAAAATTATATGTAACAAGCATGTACGCGCGTGAAAAGGAGAGTTAATCCTTGAATTAAATTTTTATATAAAAATTATTATTGTTTAAATTTTAAAGAAAAGAAAGAGAAAAAGTCATTCCATCGAATATAATTGTATTAATAGCGTACCAACAATAAATAACACATCAATAATCACATTTTTTCTGTATGTCAATATTTACTAATAGTATTTAGTTATTAAATCGAAGCAATCGCGTTGATTTTATCTTTTTCATTTCGCGTTCTCCATCGTACGAAGCATAATGGAAAAAAAAGAATAAATTCTCGTTTTCATATGCGGTACACGTTTAAAATGCCAAAGTTGACTAAGCTTCGCATTCTAAAAATTAGAAATTCTGTACCATGAGTACTAATGTTGTTGCGGAGAATCAAGTGCAATTGTGAAATTTGCATCTAAATTAATGCCGTCGCACGACCACCTATTTAACGAAATTTCGCGATTAATGTGCAACCGAATATAATATCAGATTGATCAGGAATTTCTCATTCTTCAAGATGTACATTTCCTCCTTTTCGATCAATAGTGCATTTCAAACTTTTTATGCAGAATTTCGAGTCTTAATTACATTTTTTTTAAGTAATGAAAAAAGAGAATTGAAGAGAGAGTGAACAATTTGAATCGCTATATGAGTTTCTCACACAAAAGCCAAACTGATCATAAATCTATTTTTGTACATTTTTTTATTTTAATAAAAATGCAATAACATGTTCTATAATTCTAAAATTAATAAATTTACAAAAAGTAGAATCGATCAGTTTGAGAGGCTCATATAAATTGATATTTGCAATTATGTAAAAACTGTATCTTTCGCGCATTTATATAGATAATATTTGACATTTAAAAGTGTGAACGTAAGAAAAATCCAAATCGGCTAAAAATTCGAAATATGAAACGGAGCATACATTATATAATTATAATATATAGCAGAGAGAGTTGTTCTCTTTAATTCATGTTGAAGACAGTTTTGTAGAATTCAATTTTACCAATAGCGATGCGAGATTGCGCTGTTAATCGGCACTAATCAAGCCCACCGTCATCATAGCGGAAGCATGAGAGGAAGCAAATATAGAGCACCGCGTACTAATAACAGTAATAACCGACGAAATAAACACAGATAGAGAGAAAGCAAACTAAGACGATCGAGAAAAGATGGATTGCTGTAGTGAAAACAGCATTGAGGACAAGCTGCGATGCACGCATGAACGAAAGGACGACCAGTTGTTGAAGTAACCCGTTGCATTTGCAAGAGAGAGAAGATATATATAGTCTTCAATTTCGTGGGAATATGTCAAGCGTAAAGTGTACACTATGCTGAGGAGAATATATATATATATATATATATATATATATATATATATCCTTCTCCCTTTCTCTCTTTCTCTCTCTCTCTCTTTCCGCCGATTAGTAGATTTCCTCTTGGATCCGTTGGATTTTGTCAGCTGGACTTGTCTGACATGGTAAACGATGGAGGAAGCAAAGCTTTTATAAGAGCTTTTTAGACGTATAACGGAGTAGTAGATTGTGACCACGTGAGAATTGGCGACGTTAAAAAACTAAATTAAACTTGTTCTACCGCTTGTAAAGTTAAAACCTACCGTGCAATTTTATAAGCATTATTTTTATTTCAATAATTAATTTATAAAATTAAAAAATACTGTAAAACTTTCTTATGTATCTCTTCTCATAAGTGTAATATATCTTTGTATCAATTACAATCGTTGATAATCTCTATATGTTTCATTTTTTTACGTCATTGCTGGCAACGAGTATAGATACGTATTAATTGTAAAATTTGCAAAACGGGATGAAGACGGTCAAAAATTAATGGAAAAAGAGAAAATACGGCTGTGGCACTACATCCGTTAGGATGACCTTAATGGTCGACAAGATCACTTATTTGCATAAAAATAATATACTTAATTAGCATACGTATTCTATGAGTTTTTAATATCATCAGTGTGCATATCTTAACATATACACGTCTCTCATCCAAGTGAAATTTAAAATTGAAAAATTTTCATCAGACACTGGAGATTGCGCGCGAATGACGAGATAAAAATCACTCATCAATGATTTAACTCTTTGAGATTCGATCTCTCATGTCGCGTAAATTATAACGCACAAGTAATTTAGTTCATGCAAATAAACAATACAAATTAAACAATTCTACTCCAACGATACCGTCTTTAAAATCGTCGTGAATTATTTATTTTTTGGACCGTTTAACTTCTCTCTCGCCGCTCGGTTAATTCTTTTCTCGCGTTCCCTTACAGCCTCTTTTCCTTCTTTTAATCTCATCTCATTCGACTTTGTTTCATCTCATGCTTCTTCCGCCGTACTCATCGTTATTCATGAGACAGAGGAAACTTGTCATTATAAAAGAATAAAATTTTTGCTTTTATTTTCTCTCATCACAAGCTTTTGGAAAAAAGAAGAGAAATAGAAAAGGATATCAATTGTAATAAATTGTAGACTCACGCGTGAAAGCAGCCATCTGTACACGTCCCATGTTAGTTTAGAAAGTTTAATGTGCGATATGATCAAAATTGAATGTGAATGATCGATATTTTCAAATGAACTGACATACAGGAAACAAAGTGGCATTTCTTCGAAGGCGCATTTATTTCGCAACAATCGAAACAGTATTTTCCTCGATCAATATCAATTGGACACGTGTCGCCAAGCGTTCAATAAGCGCTTTTCGTCTACCTTGACGTCGAATATAATCGGAAACTGATTTAAAATACGCAGCCGCATTTGCTCGTATTTTATGCATTCCAACTTTCATGTCCCAATAATCGGTATCCTTCCTTCGGTGACCGTCCTAACGGTTTTGTTGCCGGATCCGGCCTTACCAGGGATAAAAAGCAGTCGCGACATACTGAAACTGAAAATCGTTCGAGGCAAATTGCCGGAGTCCCATCTTCGGGCATAAAACGTGGCCAATCTCGAAGTATGTCGCCGAGATACGTGAGAGAAATATGTACATATTTTGTAAGAAAGATTTGAAACTCTATTTTGTGCGATATGAAAATTCTCATTTTCTCTCTTGTATTGTAGCCATTACTCATTATCGATATTCTTGTATAAATTTTTGCAACCTATTCATCTTCTTAATGATACATACGGATATAATTATTTTTGAAACGTAATATATAAACTTTCTCCTTTGTAATTATTTTTGAAACGTAATACATAAACTTTCTCCTTTTAACTTGTCGAAGACAAAGGTGCAAAATTAAGAGAAATGTTTATTTATATATTATATATTATATAAATCTCTTCAAATTATTTGAAATATGTATAATTGTTGATTTAGGTTTTAAAACTTTTTATTCCTTATTATTACTTTTTCCCTACTATATATCAAAAAATCATTTAATTATTAATCTCAATATTAAATCGCAATATTTATATATGTCATTGTATTTTTAATGTGTATTTTCAAATAATCTGATATAGATTTAAAACATTGATAATATTTACGCATATCATATAATATATCGAACAAAGGAAACAATTTGATTTCATCAAATTTATTTTTATCTTTATCCAGATTTGAAAAAAAAAACTGTAAGAGAATACTGTCTGTCTATGACTGTCGTAAATTTACAGTAAACTGCAATAAAGTCCTCGGAAATTGACAGAGAAATCGACGAAGGCAATCGCGTGTCAAACTCACGATGCATATGCTGAGATGCAGGAAAGCTGTGCAGGAAGCTATGGCTCCCACAAATTGAGCGATCGAACGAGCCGCAGAGTACTAGGGGTGATGGATCCGATTAGCCACGGATCATCTCATCCTTCGGTTCTAACTTCCTCGACAGAGTTAAATCACGCATAGTGCAATAACTCGATCAAACTCGAATAGATTTGCATTACTACCTCATGCGTTTGCGTTTGAGAGAAACATTTTATCGATTTCGCAAATATCGCCCGATGAGAAGTGAGAAATTTTGCGGATCCTTTTCGTTTAGCATGCAAAGTACATTTCAGAATTGTTGTCATTATTGAATACTGCAATTACTAGCGATTAAACTAAAATGATTTGTTTTAATCTTGAAGTATATCGACAGTTTTTTAATTAAAAACGATTGAAATTGTGTGTGAGTGTGTGTTATATATGTTAAAATTAAACATTGACACGTGTTGATTCTTGTATTATTTCAGACTTACCATCAAAGCGGGATGTCCGATGAATCTCGAAGATTTTCCGATGGATATACAGAGATGTCCATTGCAATTTGGCAGCTGTAAGTTTACTAAGAATTTATTTATTCCATTGACCCTCGAAGATGTCCTTTTCTTTTTCATTCTTTCTCCATATTCGCGACATACGTATTTCTGTCGATCTATTGTAAAATTGCGACGACGAGGTAACGAGAGTCATATTTATTCGTCGCTCGATGATTTGTAAAATCCTATAAAAATATAGTGCGGCGTAATTTTTTGTATTATCAATTTAATCCATTGAAATAAAGAATTACAAATTTAGAAATGCATTATTAGATATACATTATAGATATATTGGATATGCATATTTGAATCGATATACATACGTACATGTATTAAAATAACACATCAAATATATAATATTATTTAATCAAATATATAAATTTAAAGATTAATTAATTTTAATTTATCCGTGTTAAATTTATTTGTTTACATCGCGTCTTTTCTCACGATTTATGTATTTAAATGGTCAGAAAGATGAGATACAGGCAGATTTCGATTGTCAACTATTGTTAGATCGACATGTTAATCCTTTTGGCAGTGTGAAATTAATCCGTTTATAGTTGGCTACACGACACGCGATGTAATCTACAAGTGGAACAGCGCGAGACAGGTCGCTATAGCGGAGGACATGAAACTGTCGCAATTTGATCTGGTCGCCAATCCGACCGCGAATCACTCCACTGCACCGGGATTCTCGCATGGTAAGTGAAACCTCGCGCATCAAGAATATCCGGTTTAGTGATATTTCTTCTTGCAAAAATAAAAACAAACAAACAAAAAATTGATGCAATAATAGTAATATCTTGGAATGAAAAATAATTCTGTAAAAATTGATAAAAATAAAGCTTTGACAAGTGGTTCGTACAAATTAATAGGTCTAAAGAGCCGCAAATTGGAATTTCTGTAGAAAATTTGGTCGCGAGAAAAAAGTATTCCGTGCACTTTGCCGTCGAATATCGAGGACGACGAAAGGAACACAGAGGATGAGGAAAAGTAGCGTCGAAAGTCGGCGTGTAAAAGCGACGATTAATTGCAGTCTTCTCTTAAAAACAGCTCTCGTCTTTTCTCTTTCTCTTCCTCTTTCTCTCTGTCTCTCTCTTTTTTCTCTCTTGACTTTTACACAAGCAAGCATTCTAGAAGATTCGGCTGCAAATTTTAATTGGATTATTATCAATTAGTAAACGGCAAACAATCGATTTGGCTCCTATTATTTCCTGATTCGATTGCACACTTACAGAGGAAATCTGCTTAAAATCATCAAATTTAATTTATATGAAGAAATCTGTATAACAATTTTATTATCTATAATAATAAATCTTATAGCAATAATACATTATATTTAAATATGATATTTCGTTGAGAGAAATAATGAAAATTATATTTTAGATAGAGAGAGAGAGAGAGAGAGAAATTTGTGTATTTGTGTTGGCTCATGTTGGATAATTTGTATTGGTTCACGTACAAAAATTACATGATAAAAATCATTCGAATCAATTATAACACTTAAATTTCTCGAGCTTTTTGTCGATTAAAAATGATTATTTCTAAAATTTTTAATATTTGACTACATTATTCTCTCTCTCTTTCTTTATTTCCTTCCCTCAATAACACACGTTAAAATATATTTTAGCGGATTATTCGATGCTTTTGGTATACTTCCACTTGCAAAGACACATGGGTAACTTTCTAATACAAGTATACGGTCCTTGCGTCCTGCTGGTCGTCCTGTCTTGGGTTTCCTTCTGGTTAAACAGAGAAGCCACTGCCGATCGAGTGTCGTTGGGTGAGAGTCGCTACTCATTGATATTAATAATTTAAGCGTTCTTTGAGACTTGTATCGTTGTAACATGTACCCCTTGACGTCGTTTTGGCATATATTCACAAGACAAGTTACCGTAAATGCTTATAGGAAGATATAGTGCGGTGCGAAACAAAATGTATCAAAAGGAATCTACATTAACCGCAAGCGAAAGAGCGCGCAAACCGCATAATTTAATATGCAACGCTTTCTCAACGTACCGTAAATGCGCTAACAATTTCTGGCATCGTTAAGCTTGTGGTTTTCCTTACGTCGAATCAAAAATGAAATACCTACATACATAGTTTATTGAATTGACGAATCGGAAGAGAATAGAATAACGACTTTCTTTGCAGAGTAAATTACTGAGAGATTTTATTAATTAAAGAATTATGTCTAATAAATAATCAAATAATTATTTTTTCATTACTCACATTTAAATTCTTTCGAGCAAATTTGACTCTTTAAAGATTTCGTTCCATTGTCATTCGTTACATCTTGTTTCAGGCATAACTACCGTATTGACGATGACGTTCTTAGGACTCGAAGCAAGAACTGATTTGCCAAAGGTCCCTTACCCAACTGCCCTGGACTTTTTCGTCTTTCTATCATTTGCATTCATTTTTGCTACCATAATACAATTTGCGGTCGTACACTACTTTACCAAGTACGGATCGGGTGAATGCTATTTCAGTTCTGATCTAAGCGACACTGAAAGTTCGAGCGGGGAAGAAGATGTAGACGGAAAAGTGAGCAAAAAATTAATTACAAAACATTTTTACATTTGTTCAATTTTGTTTCTCAACATATTCTATATACATATATATATGTCTGGAAAATCTCCCGCAGTACTTCGGAACTGATTTGGGACCCCAAAAAAAAAAAAAAAAAAAAAAAAGGAAAAAAGCTATATAAATATAGGTCCGGAAATAAGTCATTTCCAAGTTATAGCCACTTTTATGTTAAAAAAAATCGTAATTTATAATCCATTTGACCTTCCTTTTTTCTAAATTTTTTAAAATTAAAATCAAAATTTAGAATTAAAATTTAAAATTTAAATTTAAACATTTAAAAATTTAAATTTAAATTTAAATTTAAACATTTGAATTTAAATTTTTAATTTTATTCTATATATTTTAAAATTTATTCTATATTTAATTGTATATATATGTGTGTGCGCGTGTGTATGTGTGTGTGTGTGACACGCGCACACACACACGCACACACATATAATATAGAATTAAATATAGAATAAATTTTATATATATATAGATATTATATATAGATTATATATATATATATATATATATATATATATATATATATATATATATATAGAACATTCATTTTTTCGCTTTTAAGAGACAGAGAATATAATTTAAAATCATTTATATAAACGCATTTCGCTCACGCGAAAATTGTTTCAGGCGCGTCGAAAAAGTTCCGGCGCTCGAGGACACGATAATCGTGAAAACTTTACGATAAACAGCGACAGAATGGTAGAAGTGATACCGTTATCGGCGATCTCAATACATCCCGATAAAGATCCTGCGGTGGCTGGTCATTGGCAGATATCTTGCGTAACATGTAGTCCATCGTCGCGACAGACGACGGCGACAACGTCGACGCCCCCGCCACCGCCGCCACCGCCGCCACCGCCCTCGCTATCTTCCAGACGGACAACATTGTCCACCTCTAGAAGACGACGCCGGAGAACGCCCAGATATAACTCAGTATCGAAGATTGACCGCGCCAGTCGCGTGGTATTTCCTCTCTTTTTCCTAGCCATCAATGTCTTCTACTGGTATGCGTATCTCTCACGCAGCGAACGAATCCACTATTACAATTCCAATGCCGCGTGACATGCATTCATCGAGCAGCGCATCCTGCTTCTCCAAGTTTTGCAAAGTTTTGCAAGTTAAAATTGGTAATTAAAGAAATCCGGATAATTTTCTTCTACAAGAATGAGAAAGAAGCAAATGTTATGTAAGAATCTTACATATAATTACATAATCTTTCAAGTTGTTTTAATTAAAGTACGGTCAGAAAAATAAATGTATATATATATATATATAAAAGATAAAAATTTGAAATAATAAAAAGAGCGGTGTACCGTGGAAATTTATCGATAATAATGTGATGAGAAAATTGTAGCATCCATTCCTAAGACGAATGTGAGGATTGGAAAAGACACCATTAATGTAAAATATAACAGCTAGAATATTCCTAAGATAAACGCAGTCAAAATTTGAACGAAAAAAATTATCTTATAATATAATGATATAATTAATATAATTTTAATATAATTTTATTTATATGTTTTCTATGCATCTCTTGATTTGTCTAAGAAAAGTAATGCTATTCAAATATAATCTGTTAAATTAATGTAGAAAGTGAGAATTTTTATATTTTTTATATTAAATATAATGATTTCACATAAAATTATGTTAATAAAAAATAGAATATTTTATATTTACAGGTGATTACATTGAATTTGTGTAAATTTAAATTATATAAATTTAAAATTATTAAAATATCAAGAATTTAAAAAATTTGCTTTTAAGAAAATAAAAAAGACCATTATCTATTAAACATTGAAAACTTGTGATTATCTAATAAGAGTTTAAATTTGAGTGTGATGAAATTTTTGTTTTACTATACATTTCCATTACAATTGCCAAATTAGAAATATCGAAATTCATTTTAAAAAGCAAATATTAAAGTACAAGAGACATTTTAAAAAGCAATTATTAAAGTATGTGAGACATTTTGCAAAACGATTGGACACAAATCACACTATTTATAAATAGTTTATAGTTTGGATCGTTATTAGCATAATCAAAATATGTTAACGATGAGTTATACCATTACCGAATAATATGCAAAAGAATTACCAACAAGCGAACATTTATCTGTCAATGTTATGCATGCGCGCATACATAATATTTTACTATAATAATAATTTGCTGATACATATGTGAATAAATTTAATTCAATTTTCATCTCTATCTCAATATAATCAGATTTGATAATAAGATTGAAATTATACACAATAGTTTTTTTATTTTTACTTTCAATATATCATAACATTTTTTAACCATGTTGTAAAAAAAAAAAACCTAAATTTAATTTTATTTCTGCATGCGAAATATAATTATAATGTATAATTATAATTATAATATATATGTCCACAGATAAATGCATTTAGAACGGCGCAATACAATATAAATATGTAATATCATTATTGTTTGTATGAGATAAAGAGAAGTTATATACATATATAACTTAAGTAAAAGTTCCAATTATGATTAATTACATGAAAAAAGTACCTCACAGAGCCTTCATCTTTAAGTGTGCTTGAAAGTACTCGCCGTCTCCTTTGGTTGCTTGTTTGTTAATTTCCTTATGACGTTCCCGGCTAACAATTTCCTCCAACACTTCTCCATCCCCTTTGATTAATCTTTATCAAAAGATAAATTTATTTTAATAGACATATATAAAACGTAAAAGAAAATATAATGCGAGATCGAGATAAAAAAAAATTATAAAATTTTTATATTAGTTTTATTATCTTGTCCTATTACTTTACATACAATATATTCACCTGTATCTTCCAGTTTCTTGGTCATAAATTCTGCGAATCATATTCTGCCTCTTTTCCCATTCCTCCTTTGTCATAGGCGCCATAGCCTTTGCTTTTTCCATTACTTCGGGTACAACTTCCTTTGTACTCTCCCTTTTACCGGATCCTTGAATCTCTCTATTCTCTTTAGATTTTTTCTTACTATGTCCCTTTTTCTTAGATGTAGATTTTTTCAGCTTCTTCTTTAATTTCTTCTTCATCCGTTTCTTCTTCCGCTTTTTCATAGCCTTCTTCAATTTTTTAGCTTTCTTCTTAGCTTTCTTTTGCTTTCTTTCATCTTCCGAGCTATCGGTACTGCTACTGCTACTACTGCCAGTAATGTCGCCGCCGCCGCCGCCGCTGCTGCTGCTGCTGCTACTGGAGCTGCTACTGCTACTGTTGCTACTACTGCTACTACTACTACTGATACTGGAGGAGCTAGAAGTAGACAAAGATCTCTTTCTTTTCAATTTTTTACGACTTGGCTGACTCTTGTCGCGCGAAATTCCTTTTTTCTTTTCTCTTTCTTTCGCTTGTTCAATTATTTCCGTGTTATCTTTTATCGAATCGAGACTTTCCGTCATTAAAGTAGCTCTCGATTGATTCATTCGCTCTTTCGAACTGTCTTCTCGCACAGATTGACTAGTTGCATTTCTACCGGTACTTTTATAATAATCTTGTAATCTTGATCTGCCGTAACTGGATGTTCTTTCGTAATTTCTGTTGTTGTGTCTATTATAATAATTGTTATACGTGTCCCTTCTATTTCTATCATAATAATTCTGACGCCTATAAGGGCGCGAATTAAAATAACCGTAATCTTTTTGATTATACGGAACGTGATTATTATACCGTCTCTTGTTATACCACCTCTGATTGTTACCATACTTGCCGCCAAATCTTCTCTGCGAATCCATACCATTTTCGTATCTTTTAGTTTTGTGCTCCATATCCTCATCTTTATCCCTTCTTTCTTTATGTACACTTCTCTCTGGACTCGAAGCGCTAGAAGAACTGGAACTATTGGAACTACTTCTACGCTTTGACTTTTTCCTCTTGTCCTTACTGCATATGTTTCGTCTCTTCTTATTTTTCTCAGAGTCGGTACTGGAAGAAGAAGCTGATCGTCTCTTCAGCTTGCCCTTTGTAGCTTTGACAGATGACTCTACAAGCTCGGCAGGTTTCTCTGGATTATTCATTATTACCGTACAATCTATCAACAAGAAAAACTTGGTTTAAAGTCAGTTTCATTCAATTAAGGTATTGCAAATAAATATTGTAAATATTTCTCATAATTAAAAATTTTACACGACAATGATTGATAAAATGACTACATTTTCTGTAGCAATATCTCATGTTCATTATCGACGATGAAACATAATTGTGACTTGAAAAACATGCATCTTTACGCAAATCGCAAAAAATTGGCCAACTTTTACGGAGAATTTCAGTGTTGGGATGTTTACCTTTACCTACCTACTATAATACCGTTATGGAAGCAAAATCTAACCTAACTCTCGCTTTCCCTCTTTCCGTCGATCACAATCATCGTGCAAAATTGTCGCATGAAACGCGAGATATATTCTCGCCTCGCTCCTTCCAATTTGTCGATTGAAAAATTGATAGCAAATGCACGCGCTAAACATTTACTTGTTTCATCAATTTCTAATCACTTTTTATACCTTCGTTTCGAAAAGCAAGAACAGCGCACACCGCACGCCGCACACCCGCAGTCTGCGAATCGTCGTGAAAGCCCTGGATAGCCCGCTTGCCCGCTTGATATCACGATATGCGAACATATGCGAACGACCGGCCAAACAAATGGGGTCGATTCGTCGATCACACTATTGAGTGAAAATTATAAAAGTGAGCAAATTTACTAGATGCCGAATGAAATTCGACTCCCAGATATATCACGACCAATACGATAGATGAATTTCCTAATGTCGATCATTTCACACATCTGCATTGCCAATTAACGATAAGGTCATGCACTGTTTTACCAATTATTAGTAATATCTCACACAATCTGCATTCGATGTAGCATAACCTATCTTTCGCGTGCATGTTACATATAATTTATGTGTCAGAAGTCGGAATTATACACGCGCTTGAGAAGAATTTTATATTTCAAACTATGTTGAATTTAATTGAAAATGGACTCGGAGGAGGAAAAGAGGGGCAGAAAAGCCTAATCGGATAAGATAGGTATAATCGATCATTTTTATACTTTCGATTTCGTCGCTCGCTTCGATTTCTAAAAAATATCGATTATGCCAAAATCGCAATAAATGCACATTTGGCTTATGCTTGATACAAATCTCTGTAGTAAGTGTTTATACAATCGCATATTAATTAGTACGTAAATGATGTAATACATTGATTGAATAAATTTTTAATAAAGTACATGTACATGTATATATAAATTTTTTTGTTATATATATATATGTATATATATATATGTATTGTGTGCTCTTCGTCAACGTTAAAAAATGGCGCAATTGGAACCAAAATGTTGCTGCAAAGACAAAGTAACCTTTCATCGTTATTACGTATATATAAATCGTTGTTTTATTAATTATCATACATTATATTTGACAATATAGAAAAGAGACACATTTTTATATTATTATTTACATACAAATACTCGGCAATTATTAGTGTAAAAAAGATGTTACGTTTCTATTAATATATAAAAATAATTAATAAGGGCAGTCTCTCTCTCTCTCTCTCTCTCTCTTTCTCTTTTTTTTCTTTATGTTAAATATTTTATGTACATTAAATTCGATCGCGTAATAAAATGAACTTCTCAAACGCAAAATGTAATCGTGTAGTGAAAGATACCGTGATTTAATTTGATTTCGCAAGACAACTTTATAATCGGTATATTTACAAATATCCTTCTACTCTTTGAACGATATCTCGCAAATATTGCTAATTAATTGCAAAAATTGTGTCTTTGGGTTATCGATAAATTTCATTAAAATCATTGTCGTTAAAATTATGCAAATACCTATCTTCCGATATTTAAATATTTGACGTTAATCATTCGTGTCAAAGGAAGAGAGGGAGGGAAGAAGGGGGAGAGAGGGGAGAGAGAGAGAGAGAGAGAGAGATCATTTATAATAAAAAAAATATCTTTAGTTTAATACGCTTTCCAACTGTTGTTAAGATCTAAAATATGTTAAATTTATTAACATATTTTAGATCTTAACAACAGTTAAATAAACTAAAATTAATAAATTAAATTAAAATTTAAAGAATTGCTTATTTAATTAACAGTTGTTAATTTATTATCTCTAAATACATGTTTTAGTGAAAATTTTTACATCGATCTTTGTAACATGTTTATAGATTTCATTATCCACAAAATGTACCGAACTCGATCCTGCTCTCTCTTTGGAATTACAAAAAATCATCGAGGCGATTGTCACATCTGGAAGAGGATTGTTAGCTTGCGACGAGTCACCTACAAATCTGGGTCAGAGGTTTCAAGATCTCGGTATAGAAAACACCGAAATCACGAGAAGTGCTTATCGGGAAATGTTGCTGTCTACGGATAAGGTCGCTACAAACAACAGCGGTCAAAGTCTTATTGCACAGGAGAAAAACATAACGCAATAGATTTTAAATATAGCTTCAATCATAGTAGTATTTAGGAGTATAGCGCACAATAATTAACAAATTAACGCATTTGAAAAAATTATTCTCGACAAATATTATGACAACATGAACATAAAATAATTAAATATATAAAAATTAATCAGTTTCTTTTTAAATATCGATATGTATAAATTTGTTATATAATTAATTAATTGTTATTATAAAAAACGTATTATCCAGGAATGTGTAAATATATATCCTCTTGAACTATATATAAAATAATATCAACGAATATATATATATTCGTTAATAAATATAAACATAGTTAATAAATTTAATAATAAATAAATAAAATATATATATATATATATATATATATTTATTTATTTATTTATTTATTATTAAATTTATTAACTATGTTTCTTTCTCTAAATTAATATACAATTTTAGTATAGTATAACATTTATAAATTATATTTGCTATAAGATATTATAAAATTATATTTGTAACCTCGTATGCTTTCGATGTTTTAGTTTCAGCTCTCGCGATATATAAGTGGCGTGATTTTGCATCACGAAACAATCTATCAGAAAACGTCAAAAGACGTGGAATTTGTTGAGTTATTGCGTCAAAAGAACATTGTAGCTGGAGTCAAGGTCGATCGAGGCTTGGTTCCACTCTTTGGCACCGAGAACGAGAAAACTACGCAAGGTCTGGATGACTTATGGGAAAATTGTATTCGCTATAAAAAAGAGGGCTGCCATTTCGCCAAGTGGAGATGCGTTTTTTCAATTTCGGAACGATGTCCCAGTCAATTGGCGATGAACACCAATGCAAACGTCCTCGCGAGGTGTCTGACCACTTTGATATGTACATATCGCGACTGGCACAAGCTCGTAAAAATTCATGTGTGCGTTGTGTTGCGCAATAAATTTCATCAAGCATGTATGTCATAAAATCTACATACACATATCGCTCTTTTCACATTTGTAACGATACGATAATGTTTTTGTGCAATTTGTATATAAAAATTTGAAATTTAAAATAAAATTGTAAAAGCGACAATTTATGTATGGAAATTGAATAGAACAGTTTGAGAAACAGTTGTTGCGCAACATAAAGTTTCCGTTGTGTAATGCGTAACATATTTTCGCCGGTGTATTTTCGAATATCTCGTGTTATTCAGGTTTGCCAGCATCTGTCAGAGCGCGCGAATGGTTCCCATAGTAGAACCGGAAATATTGAACAACGGCGAATACGATATAGATCGAGCTCTGCGAGCTCATGAAGAGATGCTGTCCATTTTATTCCGTACACTGAACGAGCATCGCGTGTACCTTGAAGGGATGGTTTTGAAACCAGCAATGGTGTTGCCTGGAATTCAAAATCCAAGATGCACATCACAGGTGTCATTAAATAAACTTTAATAAGATAAAGCATACATACAATGATATTTTTTCTCCTAAAAACATGTATTTTTTTATTTAATATTTCTTTAAAAATATAGTAAATTATAATAAATTGATTAAAATACTTTATTATAAATATAAATTAATGATTAATTGTTTTTAAACGTAAAATTAAATTTTTTGAATTAAAAATTCTATATATTTAATTAATGCTGTGTAAATTGTCGATGTATTAATATTCGAAAAAGTTGCGTTATAGATTGTCGCTGAGTATACGTTAAAAGCACTACGAAGAACAGTTCCCGCAGCGGTTCCGGCAATCTTTTTTCTAAGCGGTGGTCAAAGTGATGAAGAATCCGTGCTAAATCTTAATGCAATTAATATGCACGATGATAGGAAAATATGGAGACTCAGTTTCTGTTTCGGACGTGCTCTACAGGTGCATCAAAATTCATGTTCAATTTGTTTTTTTAATTAAATAATTAAATTTACTTAATAGCATTTTTTGTCATAAATTCTTTTAACAAAATTGAAGATGGTAAACGGTAAAAAAAAATCTATGCAACAGAGAAAATGCAAATAATTTGAAACATCTTGTGATACTTGTGAAATTTATATTAAATCTTGAGAAACATTAAAACTTAATCTTTTTGAAATTTATCTGTGTTGTAGAATTCAGCGATGAAAATTTGGAAAAACAATCCGGAAAATGTAAATAAAGCTCAAGCGATCTTTCTTAAAAGAGCCAAGTTATGCTCCGAAGCATCTTTAGGAAAATTACAATTTGGAGAGGACAATACGTATATTCGTAGTATCAATGAAATTATTTGATCGTAAGAACATTAGAAAAATCAAAGCAATTAGGTAAAGGACAGATTTATTTTTTATTATTATACACAAAGCACAATTTTACAAGCACATTTTTTTATATAAAAAATGATAAAGGATAAAACTATTTCCCGCATCATATTTCTTGTTGGGATAAATAATTAAGCTTTTTCACGTTTTTTTTCGTACGGAAAATATATTCTCTATTAAATAAAAAACTGAAACGCATTTATATACGTAATATGATATCTATCTTTTATCATCTTTTTATCTTCGGTGATCTAAAATTGTACAATTGCCATAGAGACGCATATATATATTCAGTGTTTGACTATGAATAATGATAAACTATTTTGCACGCATAACGTTAAGACGGCGTAAGCTTATAAAATTATCATTTTTCACTCAAAATATCATTTTTATCCAACTTTACACATAAAAAAATTGAATAGCATAAACATGTTTATATCTTTCTATCCTTCTCTATTGCATTCAACATTATCAATACTTGTATAAACATTTTCATATATTTAATAATGTAAAGAAAATTTCGAATACATTGAGTAAATATGATGTGAAAAAATTACAATAATTCTAAGAAATTGTATTTAAAGTTTACTGGCAGATAAGATGAAGAAGAGGATCTAATCGAGCTCATTTTATCAACAGACTTATCACTCGCGATATGACAGTTTGACGTATATGAAAAAAAGGAAGGCACGTCCCGGCGATACTAAGTTATACATCAACAAATTTATCAATCTTTAAAAATGTTTAGAAAAATGCACTCGTCAATTTTAATGAATGTCGAGCAAGGTGCCCTTGACTGACCTTTAAAGTGGGTTCTCAGCGCGAAGCTCTTGTGCTTGGACTTGCCTGTTCATGTATGTACTGGTCGATATGTCGTCATCCCCAACGATGCTCCAATGCCCTCTTTCCTAGATGGCTCATTCACCATGTGATATACGTCAGTAACGTAATAAGTGAATGCGCTGCAGAACAATGTCTCATTCAAGAAAATTTACTCTGATATTACAAGACAGTTTTTAATTGAGCTTAGTTACGTTCATACATATATGTATAATATGCAATGTCCAATCATGTGATAATTAATCCATCTGATTAGCAATTATCTTGAAATAATATTCATTAATGAGGACGAAATAAAATATTAATTGTAAATTATATTTCAAATTTGTTTTTATCTCATATCAAATTTATTTTTTATTATTTTTTTTTATTTGTGTATGTTTCATATCGTATGTATCTGTACATTTTTTCGAATTTTTATAATTATTATTGTTCATTTTCCAAATGAGTTCTAGAGAAATTGCATGAGAAACTTACATATTCTCCTTTTTAACTTTAGGTTTAAGATTAGACAAAATCACCGACAGCTGATCGCACGTCCGTCCGATACAAGTTGAGTACCCGCATAGACGAGAGAGCAAGAGCGCATGCGCGGGACAAATACACTCGCAATCAGAAAGACTTTGAAACCGACGACGGCTCGCATAGTCCCTCTCAGTCGCACTGCAACCGTCAGCTGAGTTGTACGCGGATTGACATACGTGCACGATTTTCTCACACGATCGAATTCACATTTCCACAAGCAGGTGAGTCTTGGTCTGCTCGGGAAAAGTCCATGTCTTTTTATGGATATCATTTCGTATCGTTTCGAGAGAAATATCTGATGTTTTACACTCGAATTTACCTATAACGACCTTTGACCTTGACTGACATTTGATCATCATCAATGTCGCGTACGTCTTTTGTCCGCTTGTTAATTGACTAGTATTAATCGACGTGTGCCAACACATTTGCCTCTCCTCTTAATACTTTACTTAATACGTCACTCCTATTACTTCGGCTCCAGGATTTTTATACACGCACGCGCGTTGTGCACGCGTGACCTATCATGTGCGAGCATGCGGGAGATATTTTTGCAATATGCAAACTCTACGCATCTCATACGCATCTCTTGTCAAACACAGTGATCGAATCGAACTCTGTAAAATTTTATTCATAAATTCAAATATAAATGCTACATAATGATATAATACGATGATATAGAGATAAAAATATTCTTCAATAAAATATACTTCAATTGTCTTCAATAAATACATATGTTAATTTTATGCATGTGTCTGTAGCAAAATTTAAATTCATTGAAATTGTATATCAATTTCATTCTTTAATTTCATTCCTCAATCAATTGCTACGAACTTGATGTAGAGTATATGATCGATAAGAAAGATTCGTATATACATAGCGATAAAATATTTCACGACTATCGTGAAATATAATTGTATTTCTTTCAAAAAATGTCCAAATCTCGATGTATAAGAGGAAATTTGTCGAATTTTTTTCTGTTTAATTTATAATAAAACGGGCAAGAATAAATAATGGCAAGAATATTTAGTTTTCTATAATTTGTTAATGACGATGATGATGTGTTAATAAATGCGCGGTATTTATGCTCAACAGTAAAAATGTACATTTTTTTTATTACATATAAAAATGTATGTATATTATATATGAAAATTTATACTAAATATAATAATAATAAAATTATATCAAATATTGATTTGAATCGCGCAAAAAATTGAATACAATTTTTTATTTAGAAAAATTGACTATATTAAAAAAAAATAGATTTTATGTTTTTAGGCACAGGACAACTTTAAGGCTCACGACATTCATTGTAAATAAAATACTTATATATACGTATATACCAATTAAATGCAATGCCGAATTAAACATTTTGCTATTCCATCGCATAAAGTGTTGAGAAGCTACTTATTTGTGCTTTAAAGAATTTTATACCAAAAAATATGTACATACAATTTTTTGACGAAATTGCGTCATTTATCTGAAAGCCGGAAAAGCCGTCTCCTCGCATGCAGTTGAGCACGTTCACCTTCGTACACAGTAACACACTAACACGTGGTTCTGGAAGGGCACACATTCCGTTATACGCGATCGATAACTAAAAACTTGAGCGACAAAAACAGCGATAAAGGAGTCATAATACAATAAAAATATGAACCCATAGAACTTGATAAATTAATTTGTCATTGTGCAATCGCGATATATATAAAATATATGTATAAAAATTATTAGTGGATAAATACTAAATACTAAGTATTTCTGCAATGTAGCATCTATAGGCATGTATAAACATGTTGAATGTTATTTTGATAAACGACAAGATAGTCACGTGCAAATCGAATTATTAGCGAGTATATGCATTAAGGCAAGACAATTGGCATGTATGTATGTATCCATGCGCGAGTGCCCTCAGCTGGAAATAAACCATTATATATACATTAATTCTTTCGGTATATTTTTATAAATATATATGATTAAAATTTTAATTATTACATGCAATTAGTATTTTATTTGCAATTAGTATTTTATATTTTTTTATATCTTGTAATAACTTCAAAACGAAGGAGAGAAATGATCATTTCCTTTTTTAACATGTTACAATTAAATTCGATAATTACAGAATATATCGATGTTAAAAAGTCCCCTTTTCAACTGAGAAAAAATGGAGAAGACAAAAAATTGTACTTATTGTTAGAATACTATAAAGGTACTCGTTAAAAATTGATGTATATTTTTTTTACAAATGCAAATTTTTCAGTTTTCAGAAAAAGTAGGCTACGTATATGAAAATTGTCGCTATTTCACATCAATAACATAAGTTACTTCAAGTTTGAACAATTTTATTTGACAATTCTTACTTTCACTTTGCACTTTCCTCTGATATTTATAGAGCGATAATGTTATTATAAAACTACTGTCGGTGTAAATATATCACTATGCAAATTGCTATGCGTTGGGCAAGTTATCAACTTGTACGTAACGCTATTTAATACGCATTTGTTTCCCCAATGATGCAATTCGTATCCAAATTTATGACGAGAAAGACTTTTGCCGCTTTAAAAATTTGTTACGATATTAACATTTTAACCGAATTTATATTTTGTTCCCATACAACTCAAGCCCTAAATTAATTGTCAATAATTGCCAATTCTTAAAACTAGGTGCGCCTCGAGTTCTAAGACAATTTTAAATAAATGAGATGCGAATGGTAGGGCTTACCTAGCTAGTCGATCTGTTTACGAAGTCGGCATCGCGAACTTTATAAACACACTGCGTACACCGAATCTAGCGAATACGTATGGAATTCAAGTTGCTCGACGTTGAACCTTTTCTAATACGGCGCAAGCGTATTTCGCGTAAACCTCTACGTCGGTCAACCGCAGTGTCCTTCCACCAGCAAACCTTCCTTACATATATTGACTTATCAAATAGAGACTTGGTTTGCCAACGTAAAAAAAGCCGCCGAGAATGCGACAAACCGTTGTTCCAAAAGTCGCTTCCCATAATCGAGTCTTATGATCATGACAATTATCAACATAAGGCAAGGATAATGGGTATATATAATTGAGCAAGTATGATCAGATGTATGTATGTCCGATTCGACATGCGCGTGACTTAGCAAACATCTTTATATCGCATTGCGCCACGAAAGCGATTTGCGCAAGATTATGCAACGCAAACTTAATATATGTTCGGACACCAATTTATATCGAAATATATCCTCAATAATAATTATGCATGATGCGACATTATCACGTGCAAATAATTTGTCATTGATTTAATTTAAATCGAAATTTTTTATCAAAATTAAGCTTGAAAATTTTTGCATTTGAAATAATATTTCATTAAAAAATTTTCGATAAATAACAGACATGAAGTATAATAAATAAATAATAACATAATGTAATTATGCCCTCATATTTATTCATCACTATGCACGGAAACTTTAGCGCTTGTGATCCAACTCCGGGTAGTTATTTTGGGTAGTTTATAACTGTCTCGCATAATAAAGATAAAAATAGCAGTTTTCGTCGGAACTTTTTGTCGGAGACAGTGATCGAGGATTTAGTTTATTCGATTCGATTATATCTGCGCTAATATTTTCAAACGATGAATTACATTCTCTTTTCAAGTATTTAATTGTTTTCTAATTGAATCCGTTATCGCTCACATAAATTTCTCAATGCCTTCTCCTATTTGTATGTACATTTATTTTAATATTCAGCAACACTTTGCACGAAAAATGTTTGATTGCACATGTATGAAAATCTATATAACTCTTTAAACTTGCGATTAATTCAATTAATTAACAAAGAAAGGAAAATTAAATTTTGGCCAAATCTCGAAGCACACAAATTGCATCATATTTGTAACGAGCAAAATGATTTTTACTCAATTATCGCGTGTAAAAATACAATTAAATGTATAAATGGACAAAATTAAATTTTCGAAATTTAGCTCACCATTTCAAAGCGATTCTTGTCACAGTTGCAAGCGGATATGTTACTTTACGCTCCCTTCAGTCTCGTATTTCTTCGTAACCATAAATTCTCATCTTTAATCCCGCCATGGATACAGTCTAGAAAGTTTTTCAAACCAACAAGAATAAGTATAGCGATGTTTCTCTCGCGTCGCGCATATATATAAATTATAAATTTACAGGGTGTCCCGCAACTATCGCTCAATATTTTAAAGGTGGATTCTCTGACCAATTTAAAAACGATTTTTCCTTAGCGAAAATGCCGAAGAAGATCATTATTTTTTGCATATTCCTAATTTTTGTCATGATGTATCTTTCTAACTAAGCCTTAAATTAAAATGCTATTAAAGTAAATTCTACCTAAAATTAACTAAAGAATGTGACTTTATTAATATTTTATTCCCGTAAGGCTTAGTTTGCGAAAAACCCTTTATTTTCAATCATTTATAACTCGAAAACTATTAGTGCCTCGACATTTTCGCTGAGGAAAAATCGTTTTGAAATTGGCCAAAGAATCTACCTTTAAAATATTGAGCGGTAGTTGCGGGACACCCTGTATAATTACAACATTATAATCGACAAAGCATCGAAATTAAAGTCTTGGGAAAAAGTTTTGCATTAAATTGATCGATCTTATTAAGCGACTGTAATATTGAATAATTTTTCTCTCTCTTATTATAAATTTTCATCACATGTCACCGAGACAAAAGTGTCTTTTTAGATAAAACGGAGCAAAGGGAGATTGGCAACTTGACGGAATAACGATACGAAATTATCGATATCGATACACGGGGGGAGGGAATAGTTAAGTAACGCGGTGCGCGTTTCCCTCGTGAAGGAGATTGGCCGACGCCGGCGTTTCAAGTCGCAAGAGCGAATTCAGGGTGAACTCTGGCAGGGGAGACTCTGACAGGGAGAGCGCGCGCGCGCGCGCGCGCACCGAGAACGTCTGCGCGTGCTGCATTGCGGCTAGCCGGTCCTCTCTCGCTCTCCCTCAGCCCCCTCACCTTTCCTCACCCTCTCTCACCCTATCTCACCCTCTCGGCGGTGCGGGACGCGCCACCCCTGCTCGTCCTCTCGCCTTTCTTCGATTCCCCTGTCTTGCGGTGCACGGCTGCGGTGCATTGCAGGACCAGGTACAACACCCATCCGCCATCCCTTTCCCCTTCCTCGGCGAAAACGGGGGTGGAATGCATCGCGGGATAAAACGGCGACAGTCGGCGAGTCGCAGCCGTACGAGACGCGCTCGCGGATTCGTTCGCTCGAGGAACGCAACGCGACGAGATGTAGTCGAATAAAGGGATATCAAGCCACCCGCGCGCGGGGGCTCGTCACCCCGTAATCGGCGCGTTTATCTTCTCAATTTTCTCTCTCTTAGTTTACTCCCGGTCTCTCTTTCTCTCGTCGTATCGGTGTTTGATTCGTCGATTATTCAAGATTCTCGATTAAACTGCTCGATTAAATTCGCCGCGCGCGAAAAGAAAACGAACCCATCTGGGAAATGATAAGCAGCGGCGCGCTCGACAACGGTAGACGTAGACGTAGACGTAGACGTAGACGTCCCGACGATCGTTCTCTATGATTGCAACATTGTCGGCCGCGTTTGGCATCATCATCGTCGCGTAAATTCCTTCGCGTAAATCCGAAATCGACGATGCGTCGAGACGCTACGCATTCCGGTTCACGCTCGACTATGTCGCCACGACGGAGCTGCCGCTTCTTCGATCATCCTGTCAAGTCCTCGAGAGAAATAAGACAGATGTATAATCACGGGTTACCCCCGTGTGTGTGTTTGTGCGTGTGTACGTGTGTGACTTGACATAGGTGTTGAGATCAATAATATTTTCATTCCGCGATACGATCTTGCGGCTTTATTCATTAATATTGAAAGCGTTGTCTCGTCCACGTTTCATTAATCGGATGCGCACATTCCTGTTAAAATCCGATCAAAGAGCACCCTACAAATCATCGAGTGTGTGAGTATAATTTCGGATTCTCTCTTGAATCGATAGATTGGCAACTTTAAGATAAACTCCGTGTGTAATTACGTAAATTTTTATTTATTTTTTTTTCTACCTATATTGAAGAGTGAACTAGATATTTATTAAGGATTCGAGTTAATTTCTCACCTAGCTTTCATCATATTTAATCTTAATATTCTCCGATTCATCGAAACGCAATTTAATCGACATCATCAAAATTATTGCCAAGAATAGCTTAATCGTCGTATGCGATAATTGTGGCTAATAGAGCGCTAATTTACAGAAAATGGTTTATTTACAGAAAATGGTAGCAGAAAAGTACGATACCCTCGAACCCGAGCTGAAGGAGGAACTACGCGCGATCGCCCAGCAGATCGTGGAACCCGGCAAGGGTATCTTGGCCGCTGACGAATCGACCTCGACGATTGGCAAACGTCTTCAGAGTATCAATGTTGAGAACACCGAGGAAAACCGCAAAGCTTATAGACAACTTCTTTTTACCACAGCGAAGGTGCGTTCGATTCATGCTGAAGAATTTGCACAAAAAAAATACTGCTTTCAGTGAGAAAGAAAATATATTCAAGTTTATATTGTATACAGGGTGTTTATTGCGCTCTACCTCCTCAAGCATTTGTATACAGGTATTCCCGGGTTAAATGGCTAAAATATAAATTTTGAATCTTAAAACAAGCAAAAATTCCCTCTGGAAATTTGCTCGCAAACGCTTCGTTCAAGAGATATCGACTTTTTAAGTTACACTCAGTGAGAAATGACCATCAAATCGACATCAAATTGACATCGAATCGATGCAATTTACATCGATTCGACGTCAATTCGATGTCGATTCGATAGGTCTTTTCTCACTGGGCAGAACCATAGGAATGAATAATATCGAAATAATTTAGATTTATTTTTTTTTATTGCTTTTTTTATTGCTTTACAGTAACCAACATTTATAATCATTAAATATTTTGTTCAAAATGATAGCTTTCAGCTTGAAGGCCACAAGTATTGCACCTATCGAACGAGTGGATGACTGACATTGTACATCTGTAATTTCTTCGCACGCTTGTACTATCCTCCGTTGTAATGATTGAATTGAACCTATGAATGACCTTCAATCTTCAAAACAAAGACAACAGAAATATTTCGACATTATTCATTCCTAAGATTTTGTAACTTAACAAGTCGATATCTTTTGAACGAAGTGTTTGCGAGCAAATTTCCAGAGGAAATTTTTGCTTGTTTTGAGGTCCCAAATTTATATTTTAAGTTTGGCCATTTAATCCGAGAGCACCCTGTATAATACTCTGAGACATATATAACTGCATATATAACACCTAAACATGTTAAAGTCATCTCAAAGAATTTTTTAAATTTTCGCTTGCGCAAAATATAATGATTTTAATATAAAATTCTCTTTTCAGGATGCCATCGGACAACACATCTCCGGAGTGATCCTCTTTCATGAGACCCTCTATCAAAAGGCTGACGACGGCACGCCATTCGTCGAGCTACTAAAACAACGTAACATCATCCCCGGCATCAAGGTCGACAAAGGTATCGTTCCGCTATTCGGCACGAATAACGAATGCACAACCCAGGGTCTCGATGATCTTCAACAACGTTGCATCCAGTACAAGAAGGACGGCTGCCACTTCGCCAAATGGCGATGCGTGTTGAAGATTACAAAGGACACGCCGAGCAAACTTGCTATCCTGGAGAATGCCAACGTGCTGGCCCGCTATGCCTCCATCTGTCAGAGCGCTAGGATTGTACCGATTGTGGAGCCTGAAATTCTTCCTGACGGTGACCATGATATTGTGCGTTGCCAGCAGGTTACGGAAGAGGTCCTTGCGGCCGTTTACAAGGTGCCGTTTGTCTTTACATTATTTGAAAAAGAAGATTGCAAACAACGAGTTTTGTTTTAACGAGATTTTCATTATCATTTCCTGTATTAATGAGATTAAATTTTAAATCGAGAGACTTTTATTACATGAAAAATATCTAATAATCTTTTAAAAATATCTAATAATCTTTTAAGAACTTTATAACTTTGTTTTGATAATCACTTGTATACTTGAAAAGTCGTAATCTTTTAATATTTTCAAAATATTGATTGCTGAGATATTTACCACTCGTATTATACATAGTACAATAAATTTTGATAACATGTATATTAATTTTCTTAATTTTCAGGCACTCTCAGATCACCATGTATATCTCGAGGGAACGCTGCTCAAGCCAAACATGGTGACGGCGGGTCAGAGCTGCCCGACGAAGGCGACTCCCCAGCAGATCGCCGGCTCTACGGTGACGGCGTTGTTGCGCACCGTGCCAGCGGCGGTACCCGGTATCACCTTCCTCAGCGGTGGTCAATCCGAGGAGGAGGCATCGGTCAATCTGGATGCCATCAATAAGTTTCCGGCAAAGAAACCTTGGGCGTTGACCTTTAGCTACGGACGCGCACTTCAGGCTTCCGTGCTTCGCGCTTGGCAAGGCAAAGCCGATCAGGTCGCCGCCGGCCAGCAGGAGTTGCTTAAGAGAGCAAAGGTAAAGAGTGGTGAACACATGATGAAACATCACCAAGTTTCTCATTTTATCGAGACGTTATTTTACAGACGTTATTTTACAGACGAAAAATTCGTTATTATAACTCTCATCTACTATTGTAATTTCTGAACAATATCATATTATTTCTTATTATCAATTTGTGAAATCAATTTGCTTTCGATAAATAAATAATATATATAATTAACGCGCGGAGAATAAAATATAGTAGAAAATTAAAAATTTATTTTTTCGAGAATATTTTGATTAAATAATAGAAATTCCTTATTCTTGGCGATACTTTATTAAATATTTCTATGTAATTTATCCTTACAGTAATTGAGAGTTATAGTAATTAAATTATAGATTGCACGTGTAAATTTGAATTTACATCATTTGTTAGTTGCTTTATTTATATTTTAAATTTATATTTTTTTATTCAGCTTTCATTTATTCACTTACTCTCTGCATCTATGTATAACTGTCACTAACTGTTTGCCTTTCGACCTCTATGTTTTATTTTTCAAAATAATTCTGTTTTTACATTGTTAAACTATCTTTGCACTTTTATTTCCTGTATACGCTCAATGCAAGTAGTTTTCTTTTAGAAAAAAAAATCTTGTAATCTGTACTACTGTAATTAACTGTAATTTTTGACCACCTAATCGTACCTATTTTGCATGTCTATGTAATATATGCTTGTTTAGGCAAACACTGCAGCTTGCCAAGGCAAGTACATTGCTGGCAGCATTTCTAGCAAAGCCGCCGGCATTTCTCTCTACACCGATACTCTCGACTTTTAAAAACAAAAAAAAAAATTATTTGTTTGCGTTTTCTATGGTGGTAAGTATAATGGGTCTTAATCTTGAATACTATCTTTTCTTGCAGTCTTTATCCTTTAGCCATTCGCTGTAATGAATAATCGATTTTTAACTGTTTTTAACTGTTTTTCTCCCCTTATGATACGAAAATGTAATTTATGATATTTTTCGTAATAATGAGCTTATATTATTATTTTTATCGATGCAGCTGAAATAGTTTATTTGTTTAGTTGTTTATGTGTATGTGTGTATTATTTGTGCACGTATATGTGTATGTGTGTATTATTTGTAATGCGCGTGTGTGCTTTTTTTTATTCTCATGAAAGAGAGAAACATTCAAATTTTATAAATTATACAGTACATTGGAAGAGAGAGAAAAATCGTAATTATATACAAAAATGTCTATATATGTTCAAGAACTTTTAATTTAAATTTGTTGTTAATTAATTCTACCTCTTGAAATTCAATTAATATCACACATACAAGCACAATAAATTAAAATTCATTAATTTTCATTAAAATTTAATTAATTTTTTTCAAAATTATAAAATTCTTATGAAATTATATTTGAGTCAAAAATGGCACAAACTTGTTTGCCATTGAATTTGTTCAGAAATGAAATTTTCTTTCATCTTGACATTTTATTGTGCAAATTTTGTTGAAAAACACGTTCACTGAGTATGACAAGTAAAACTATGTCTTCTCTGTTTTCCAATAGGCTAACAGCGACTCGGCGCTAGGCAAATATGCAGGTGGTGTTACTGGCGCCGCGGGAGATGCAACACTTTTCGTCGCCAACCACGCGTATTAGATTGATTCGTAGAGAAATTTGATGTAAAAGAATATCATTAGAAACGTGAAATTAAACCATCGTTGGAAGTATTTTGCAGGATCATCGTCGTCATCGTCCTTCCTTTGAAATTGCGCGAAGAAGGAATTTTTCTCGAGGACGAACAAAATGCGCACAAAATTTTCAACACAAATTTTCACTTTTTTTCCTCCTTTTAAACACAGATTATTTTTCATGGAAATAATCGTACAGTTTTAAATCAAATTTTAACCAGCCTTTTATGTCCACGTAAAATCTTTTTACGTAAATTTCTGTCGATTATAATTTTTAATTGATTCTAAGCCGTGTATAATTCGATTCGTCGCTCAAATCGATTTGATGGAATTTTACTAATAAAATTTATCCTATTGGAACAAACTATTGCTATATTCAAAAGTCGAATGATTCAAAAAAGGAAAATTATTATAAAGAAAAAATTTATAGATATTTCTTTTTAGTGTACTATAAAGATTTTCATTCGATATAAAGATGACAGAATATCTATATAATTCAATGAAGAAGATGAGAAACAAGGATAATATTTTTCCGATTTGATGTATTTATCTAATTTAATTTGACTACCATATTGGTTTAATGCTTCATCTTGGAATCCTATGGATTTCATTAGAAAATTTCCCGCAAAAATTGATAAATAGCTTCATATTAAATGTATGAAATATCGAGAATTTCTCGAATTAATTTTTGATGTAATCATCCGCTTTAATTTTTGGTCAACAATGTTTATTTTCGCTACTGTTCGAACACCCTGTTAGGTTTCACCTAACAATCAATTTGACGAGATTCGATTCCAACAGCATTAAATGACCTATAAGGACGAAAATCGAAATGTTATACACCGAACGCGAGCAGATTCGATATATTAAGATACCTATTATTATGATTATTATTCTATGATTATAAAAGAATAAATATATGTGTGCGTGTGTATATACACACGTACATGTATATATTGTCAATGTCGTTACACGATATTCTACATGTATAAAATAAAAAGAAGCAAAAAGAACAAAAAAACAGAAATATGCAAAATAAAGCGAATATAATAAATGTTTATATTAGCGACTATGTCGAATATTATGAAATCGTGCTATATTGTGTTATATCTATACTTATACAATATTACATGTATCTTGCATAGACACCTAAGTAATCTATATTGAGAATTATCTCGGTGTTATATATCTAGATATTTTCATTGTAATCTAGGTCACCAAATACAACTGTGGAGGGCAAAAAAATGCTTGATTTATTTGAAAAGTTTTCCTCAAAGTATCTTCAAGTGAGAATATTATTAAAACTTATAAATATTGATGAAAGGAATGTAATAATATAATAATGGTAATAATAATATAACAGAATGAATTTTTTTCATATTTCATGCTTTGTACAAATGTTTAATATAGTAAGTATGAATCAAGGGTATTCCCTTTTAGTTATAGAATGTAAAAGAAACAATGATACAAGTTCCGGTAAGTATGGCGGACGTGTTTCACTTGTGTGTCCTTCGCACAAGAAAAAATTTTTGAATTTATCCTCTCACGAGGATAGAAACTAACCACTCAATACCTACTCCTTGGCCGTAAGGGTTTGGATTAACCCGGTGCCATTAACCAATAGAAGAAGAAGAAGAAGAAGAAACAATGATACTCTACATCTCTATCTATTTTTCTCGCAACTGACGCGCATAGATTTTGGAATTTTGAAATTTGTAGACATAACGAAAAGAATAGCTGTAATAAGAATACGTTTGGAAATTTTATCCATAGGGTGAACAAACGAGCAAGATTTCTTTGTGCCGATTGGTTCATCTAGAAGCTATTGTAATCCACGGATAGTGTCCGAACGCATCCTAAAAAGGAGGGCAATGCACTATTGGAGAAATTCCGTCAAACGTCAAATGAACGTTCAACTCGGACGGATATAAACATAAACACACCGGGAAAATCTATTAAATGCGCTAATAAACTTTATGCGCTAAATCCATGTGCTCCGAGAAATGCTCAATGATGAAAGAAGAGCTCGAAGTAGTGGAGCAGTTTTTTGGAGTGTACCTGCTGTATTGCACCAATCCAAAGTATCGGGGCAGAACATATATAGGTTACACTGTAGATCCAAGACGCAGGATTAAGCAACATAATGCTGGTAAAAAGCATGGTGGAGCTTGGAAAACTAGCAAGAAAGGACCATGGTAAGGCACAAGGGACTTTTTCTTGTTAAACGGCAAATTTATGCAATCTATTTTTCTAAATAAATTGATGAAATAAATTTTAACTTTCTATACATATATATATTCTGAATTCCAACAATTTTTATTTTCAGGAACATGATCTTGATTGTTTATGGATTCCCTAATAGCACTTCTGCACTCAGAGTAAGTTTTCAGCGATAAAAAAGTAAGTTGCGACTCATCTTTTAAAATAAATTTGTGTTTTAAATGTGACATTGCATTTTAGTTTGAATGGGCTTGGCAGCATCCACACGAGAGTAGACGGTTGAAACATATTCCCAAGAAGAAGTCGACGCAAACAAAGTTTGATTTCTGTTTGACAATCTTGTCTGAAATGTTAAAAGTTGGACCTTGGCACCGCTTACCCTTGACATTGCGTTGGTTGGATTATGAATTTTCTAAGAGATATCACGGATGTATATCTTTACCATTACACATGCCTATATGCTATGGTAAAGTTACCAGTTGTAAAATTAAGCCAACACAAGGAATAAAAACAGATAATATTTTGTCACAAGAATCAATATTTTGTTTCTTTTGTGGCTCCAGTATGACAGAGAGAGATTCTGTCGCCTGTATAAAACCAAATTGCTTTTTAATCGCGCACTTGATCTGTTTAGCAAAAGAATTCAACAAAGACGCAATGATCGTACCGATCGAAGGTACTTGTCCTACATGCAAAACTAATATTCTTTGGGGAGACCTTATAAGAAAGAAGAATGGATGCTATCAAAATCTCGAAAAGACTAATGCTGACTTTTCTTCTAGCGATAGTGACATTTAGTAGTATATTACATAATTATTTGTATATAAATATGAATTTTTACTTAATTAGTTTAATTTTTACTTAATTTAATTTATTGTAGCAGAATAGCGACAATCTCATCTACACCTCATCTTACCTTATAAACATATCATTGAAAAATCGTAAGAAAGATTGTGAAAATTATACATAAATATTTATTTTTATATATGTTATACATGTGTGTGTGTGTGTATCTAACATATGTTACAATAATTTTAATTTAATCTGAAATTCTTACATTCATATACATATATATTTTCTTTCTTTTTTTAGCCATTTACTTTTATAAAATTTTACTTGTGCAATGTTACTAGATAAACGATATATGATTATGACACGAATACATTATACTATATCGACCTTAATTCGAACAATGTGTGACACGTGAAACGTTAACTGTTACAGGTGCATTAGTGATTTCTATTCGGTGGACATTTTTGTAATTAGCACACGCCGAACCGTTAGTAGAACTCGTACGTGATCAAGCAATATTATTCACAAAGCATATGCAAAGAGAACAAACGACACATTGGAAAATACATTTTCCTTCTTTCTCGGTCACAGATTCGTCATTGATTTTTTCACATTTAGCCGCAAGCAATATATGTTATAAGCTAATTTATATTTTATTATATCATACACAAATATATAGGTATTATTCTTAAATGAAACAATGATATAAAGATAATAAGAATTTTATTGCCAATATTTACTTTTCCAAGAAAGAACGTAATACGACTAATTTTTTGGATCGATACAAAATGCAATTTGATGCCGCAAATAGAGAGTAATGCTTTGTCTTTTTACATCTAAAAAAGTTAGTATACCTTGAGAAAAAAGATCCATAAATGGATTTTTTCCAGATATGCAACATTAAAGTAAAAGTATTATATAATTACTTAGAAATAAAATAAATAAATAAATTATGTTAATAGTAATGAATGCCACGCTTTCCATTTTACATTTACCAATATAAAAGTTATTTTCTATAAATGCAAGCTTTTGTAATAATTGTATAAATTCTATTTTATATTACATGTTTGCAGATTATTTCGAAAGTATTTGACACTTTTAAGTACATTCCAATTATTTCAACGAGATGCGAAATAAACTAATAAAATCATTGCGCCTTTATCAAGATAGTCGAAACTGGATCTTGCAACATTTTCAGAAGATAAACATCAAATTTATTTCTATACGGATTTTTATCGGGTATATTGCAGCAGATGCTGATTTCATTGGACCGAAACCAACGGAATCGATGGGCATGAGATAAAACGGAAAGCGGAAACAGCTATTTTGCTATCCATATCTTCAACTGTAGTAACTGATGCGCGTCCATTAGCTTTACCGAAATTACAGGTAACGGTACGAAAGACTTAAAAAGCCTCTTGCGTGCGAGATGGACGGACTCGCGGCTGAATCATAATCCGGTTATTGCGCCATACGAGTGATTATTTAGACTTTAGAAATTTTCGAATATTTGACGTTATCGTAGTATATAATGTAAAATATAAAGGAGAAAGAACTTTTTTAATTCCAATGTCAAGAATGATGAGTTACATTTTCTTTGAAGCAATGTAGCAGTATTTGTTTATGCAAAGTTTGCAAGCGCTAATGTTAATTTGTATCATTTTCTTGTAATTCTTCTAAATCTAAAATGTATCCTTTAATAGAACACAATATGGAGCTTGCCAATGGCAAGAAAATAATTAAAATAGTATATGGTAGTAAAATATATAACTTTCCATAAAGAGTATATTTATTCCATTTTGCTCAATTCAAGTAATCTTTTTGATATTCAAAGCTAATAAAGAAATAATTTTCCATTATTCGGACCGATCGATTTTACCGAAATTTAACGATTTAAAAATTTACCTTTGTTGCTTTGAATAAACTTTTCAAGAGATTTAACGATTTGAAAGTTTACCTTGTCACTTTGAATAAACTTTTCAAGACGCGACATTCTCGTACAAATAACGTAGTCGAAGCGCACGTGCGGTTAAACTAGAAGTCATCTTCTTTAAAAAAAATCAGGTACGAAACCGACATCATCGCCATAATCATTGTAGTCATTGTAGTCATCGGCTCCAGGTGGTACGAAAATTCCGCCGAGAACACCCGAGAGATTTTCACCCAATCCCATCGCCGAAGCTACCCCGAAGACCAATCTCATCACCAGCAATCGCATAAAGTTCACCACGTTGGTCTCTTTGCTCTGTAGCGACAGCTGCGTCGTCTTTTTCGATCTACCCTCTGCATATCGAATCTGCGAATTATGAGACAATTTTTCGGAATGTCGCCAAAGAGTAGTTCAAAATGTCTAAAGAGAAACATTAAAATAAGATAGGTTGAACTCTCTTTCTCATTTTTTCTCATGCGGGAACTAATTACTTAAGAAAATGTACAAAAAAAGTTTATCTATGAATTAAGATAGTAACTATAAACATTGTACAATGACATAAGGATAAAATGAAATTCTTTTGTGTTAATATTTTGTCAAATTTCAGACTGACACGACAAAGTGATTCGAAGGCAGCTCAAAGTCTCTCGAGAAGAGCGAAAGAAATTGCAAAGAAATTTCGGAGGAAATTCGTACTCACGCTGGTGCAGATGAGTAAAACTCCTAGCAAGACTATCCGGGCTCTCATGTTGCGCTTGATGATCACTTTTGCCGTTGGTGCGGCAACTCGACAGCGATCGGTGTTGTCACCCTGGGAAAAGACGTCGACGCGATATTTGCGTACGAGACATCCGGGACGCAACGAGCGATCTGTCGCGTTACGTTCGCCGAGTACAACTGAGCGAGGAAAATCGAGCGAACGGCCAGTCTCTGGATCCGCGCGAGAGTCGGTCTTTTTGTCCATCGCAACGCTCGCTCCGTCTTGCAGGGACAGAGAAGAGAGGCGACGATGGTCGAAACGCTACGACAATCCGTCTCTCCCCCGCAGCCCCATTTTCGCCGGACTGTCCGGGCGAAATCGACACGTCGTCGATATACGACCGCAGATCGCGGAACATCCAAGTTATTCTACGATAACGGTAAACGACGAAAAAAAAGGCATCCAGGCCAATCTTAGCTTCGCGTCATAAGGCCAGCTGGACGTTGGACGCCGGACGCTAGTCATTCGCGCCGGACATTCGGCGCGCGCGTTTCATCGCGCTTTACGTCCGCGTCACGCATTTTCCACGCACACACACACACATACACGCACACGTGCGCGCGCGATTTTAGCGGGTATTATCCGCTATGATTGCTCGGCGAAATCTCAGGGAATTTCTTATATAGCGAGATCTTAGAGTCTCTGAGAAAGTATATTACGCTTATTTAGCGAAAACTTGGTAGTTTTACTACTATCGCTTAGCGAGATTCAAACTGGGACAAAAATTCTACGGAAATACTACGAAAAATTTCTGAATTTGTAATTCGTCACTTTTATAACACGCATGTCTTCTTCTTATATTGCATTAATTGGGGTAATATTTTTTACAAGTTATAATTATATATGTCTACATGTTGTCTTCTTCTTTTATCGTTGCCAAACAACATGTAATGAAACTTTAGAAACTTGACAATTATTTGCACAATGATTAATTTACTAAAAAATAATTTTAGAGGAAAATTTCAATTTTTCCAAATAAATCATTCAAACGTTATATTTATCGGGAAGGAAAAGATATTTTAAATTTATAAGAATCTATTAAATATATCTATTTTAAATTATAATATTATTAAATATATACATATATCTACTTGAAATTATAATATTATAATTCATTAAACAAAATGAAAATTTGCGGGTAATAATGTTTACTCGATACTCTGAAGAGGGATGTACGATCACTTGTACTCTTTCACTATTCCGATTATTACCAGCACAACCCCGTGCTATTGGCCTGCTTTGCTTACTGTTACGCGGGAAAATGATGCGCGGTAAATCCCGAGGAGCTGCGTGTTGCTAGAAAACGCACAAGAAATTAGCCTAAATCGTAAGAGCCAATGAAATCCGGCACGGATCGTTAGTCGGCGCATCATCCATTCGTGCCGTATATTACGCGATGTGTTACAAAATTTTTTTTTGCTCATCGTACCAACGCTAGCCGCCATTCTCTCGCGACGTATATGATTCAGAAAACCATTTACGATTCAAATTGCTTTAGGGATAGATCTATTTAGCGGTATCTTAATAGATTCTTTGTGTAGCGAAATGTTACACCTGTCAGTTTTTTCTTCCTTGTCCTTTTTTTCATATCGCGAGTACTATTACAATAAATATTGATTGTAGTTTATATTTATATCGCACAACCTCATATAGTAATTAAATCTCGAGTGATTCAAATATCGCTGGAAAAAAATACAATTTTATCTAGTCATTAAATTTATATCTGTAAAAAATAATATATTAACGTTTAGTTTTTTTCATATTTTGTAGAAAATGATAAAATGCCACGTGTAGTAATTTTTTTTATAACGCGGCTTATTTTCAATCGATACGACGACGTTGCGTTTAACATTCTTCTTGTTGTATCGACGAAAGCGAAGAATAATGCCTGAGCGATTATGCGTTCATCGACAATCGGATGGAAATGAAGAGCCTCCGTCTCGTCTCGAGTGGCAAAGTATACGATCCGGAATGTCGATACCAGTTGTGACGTCTGATCAAATTGACGGATAACAACAATATTGATGACGCGCAAGAAAGAGAGAGGGAGAGAATTTCCTTCAGATTCGGTCGTCGATCCATCTCGACGATGAACCACCAATGAAAGGCAGGATGCGGCCGGCACCGGACGTAACGAGTCCGGCATACGCAAACAGTTCCAGAAACGAAGGAAACACCCTTTATCGTCATCGTGTGTTACGATGATTTATGCACGCACACCACACAAAATACAATCATATAAGATAATGCTTCTAAATATGGCGTGGCTTTTAAATCGACTGTTAAAATAATTGTCGTATAATCGGTGATCAAATGTTTATACCCTAACAACACTTGATATCATACGAATATTTTATATTTATACTGTAAATATACGTACTGTACGTAATATACAGAGAACATTTCTATAATATCTCTTGTAGTATATTATTTCTTGTATATTCCCATAACATCTCTCGTAGTAGATTATTTTATTATCTTTTATCTTTAAATGGGACATAGGAATGTTCGTAGCATATACTCGGTAATACGTATATCGAATGTTTTGAGAATGTTTGAGAATGTTTTAAAAACGCAATATACTTTTGTATATTGCGATGTTCTCCGAACATTCTCACAGTATCTACATGTGCTGTTTGGGTAAAAAAATGTTTATGAGACATTGTTTGTTCAGATTTGTTACATCGAGGTTTTTACGATTTTATAAACATTCGTTTGATGATGCGCGGTCATTGCCAATGATAATATTCGTATAATAATATATATAATCGATCGACATTTGTTAGGAAACCCATTTATGTAGGAAACATTTGGTTTTCTTGAAACGCAATTATTCCCAGTGCTGAAAAGAAAATATATTATCAAAATTGTTGTCACAAGATGTATAAAATCGTTGAAGACGTTCATCTTATAAAATATATAGGGATAAATCTGACAAAGCGATAAAAATCCAATATTGATCAGAGCCGTGCTTGCTTCTGCCAGAAGCATGTGCTGCGTACACTAATATAAATGACATTAAATGCATTTGCAAAGTTTGTGAACCTAGCTGGGACATTATCTGACTTGCCGCGACAGCTCAGAATGTATAGGTACAACTACCATGAATATACACGGGGTGTATAGCATGTGGAAATTACATTTTCCACACACTTTCCATAGAAATAACTATCATTTAGGAAAGTGGCACGTGCGCTGAGATTTATATTGTTGCGCGCGCGCGTGTGTGTGTGCGTGCGTGCGTGCGTGCGTGCGTGTGCGCGTACGCACTACTATTTTTATGTAGTCTTTAATTTCAATCACAGTTTGAGATTCGAGATACCGTAATTATTTTCAATTATCCTGCGAATACGTCATTATATCCAATATCTTCCATCTGGCTTGGCTCGAAAATTGAAGTCTATCAGTACCGTATTCCGTTATCGTCGTCCGCGTCAGATGCAACTACGAAGCAATAACGAAGATGATTAATCTGTCGATAGTTACACATCTCAGTCGCAAAATATTAATCGTTTTATTGACAGGGAAGATTGTTTTCTCTTCTCGCGCATACATCATGTATGTGCTCCGCATGCCGATATATATGTCGTTGGGTATTGGAACAATAGGCTGTGCATCGTCGTCGTCGTCGTCCTCCTCCGTTTTCATTCGCCGTGTTTCCTCTTTCGCGTCTCGCATCCTGCAAGAGAAACGAGACGTGCTGGCCGATCCTCTCTCTGTCAGTGCACGCTTTACCTTCGTGCATGACACTTTGTTCGAATCTCGCGATATATTCCGTTCGGCGCTATCCGTTTCATGTAAACAAACGAGTTTTTAAACCGCTTTCATTCTCAATCTCCGATAGTTTTGAATATATAATTATTTGTTTCGTATCTTTACGTATCCAACATACATACGTATAAACTACTTGTTAAATATCAGAAATTTGTTTCTTTTTTTCAGAATGGTCTAGTTTTTCGTATGTCTTAAATGGATGAAATACTCGACGTAAATAAAAGAAATGTTTAGTCACTTTTTCCTTTTAAAATCCTTTATTTCAATCTCGAGTGAAGGAATGAACAAGTGTGATTTGCGTCATCATCAAACTACACGTACGCATCTTTGACGTTGCGGTCGTTGGATTATCAAGGGTTGATGTAGAGAACTTGTTATTCGCATAATGAATGCCGAGGAAATTAAAGTGGGCTGCTTTCAAATGATGCTGGTACTGTTGCTCGGAATAAACTATGTCATCGTTGCTATGAGTCATGCATTGTTAATTTTCCACAATTATACACCAAAATTTTATTGTCAGGTAAGAAAGTAAAAATATATGACAAAAAAAAAACTCGAAATGAGTAGCAGAGATATTACGTTTTATTTTATACGACATGTATAAAAAAAGATTATAAAATATAGAAAGCTATTATTTTTTAATATATTTTTTTAAATGACACAAGCAAGTGAATCAAATTTCGAATAATGATGGAATGTCGATGTAAATTAAAACCAGTAAGTGATATGTTAATTAATAAATAAAGGAAATATATATACATGTACATAAAAAAATATAAAAACATTACAATTATAAAAATTAATTATATTTAGAGAAAATGTTGGATTTTTTAAAATTATTTATTGGGTATTCTCTAGCATTTTACATATTTTAACTTCGCAGCTAAATAAAAAATATAAAAAAATATTTAAAAGAGTAGGTAAAAGAAAAGAATTCCCCTCTCTCATTTTGCAATCACACTTCATCTTGATGCAACAATTTCATTAAACAAACTTGTTTTGCATATTCTAGACGAAAGACTCATCGCATGAGACTTATGGCTGTCGAGAGTCAGCAAATTTATCGATCGTCGCCAATCTAACTTCCGCATTGCCGAAAATGCCGATTCTTGAGGCTTGTTCCGGCGAATATCGCTTCGTGACAGAGTTTGCGGAGAACAGCGTCGTCACCGAATGGGGCTTAATATGCGAGCGACGGTACCTGTCTTTTCTCGGACCGACCGTTTATTACATCGGAGTTCTTTTGGGTGCGTGGATCACCGGATTTCTAACCGATTGTATCGGCAGACTTCCGGTCCAAGCGATATGTCTTTACGCGCAAGGCACGATGGCGGTGGCACTTTACGTGGTACAGGTGAAAAAAATTCTAATCACAATACAGATTACAGATGATAAATTAAGAGATTTTTTTTGGAACCACGAGAGAATTAATTTGAAAAATCTCGAGAAGATAACTTATGTTAAACTTATGCTAATTTTCTCAAATTGTAAGTGAAAATAGAATAAATTATATAAATTGCACTCCATTCTTCCATTGCAAAAGAAAATTACAATTTTCATTAGGATTTTCACATATTATGTTTATTCATAAATGAATTACCTCGTTGTTGAATGTTTAACGAGATAAAAAAAATGAGTGACATTACCCTAACAGCACACATGTCCATCCCGATATCCTATAGATATCCTTTGGACATCTTTCGGACATGTGTGCTGTTAGGGTAGCAGCGCTAAATAACGCGCAAGCGTGTACGTAAGAAATTAATTAATTAATTCGTTAAAAAGAAATACAAATATAATGCTTTTTTAGAGTTATCCCGCGTTTCTGGCGCTGCGAGGTCTTCAAGGGGTATTCGTTCAGGGATTGCAGAATTCCACGTATATTCTCTCTCTCGAGCTGTTCCCAGCGCAACTTCGCACACTCGTCGCATTGATTATGCAAATCTCCTGGTCCATCGGCCTCATACTGCTCGCGATGCTCAGCTACGTAATTCCCGATTGGCGAATTTTACAATTAGCCGTTTCCGTGCCCACCGCAGTCACTGTGTTGTACATTTGGTAAGGAAAAAAAATATTTAGCCGATACAAAAAATCGAGAGAAAGTCTAGAAAATAAAAAAAAATTTTTAAAGTTTCGAAACATTTAAAAAGGCGTGAAAAAAAAACGGAACGTTAAATAATATAAAACAAACTTTAATCTATTTATCGTGTTTCATTATATGTTAGGATTATACCGGAATCGCCGAGATGGCTATTAGCTAAAGGGAAATCGACAGAGGCCGATATAGCTTTTGAAAGAATCGCAAAGTATAGCAGTTGCTGCACTAGATCGCGAACGGAGAATACCTTTGTGCAAGAAGCACGCGTGAAAAGTAACACAACACCGATAAAACCAGAAAGGAAGTCGCGCGTCACCAGCGTCGAACTAAAGAAAGCGAAGGCCGATGAAAATCAACAGGAAGAAGCTACGAGTTTGTTGAATCATTCAAAGCCGATTCAAGTCGAAGAAAAAGTTATAGGTGCACTTATAGTGAATATATTTAATTTAATCACATAGTTTCATTGCGCAAATCAATTTTGTTTTTTAATCGATAACTTAAAAAGAAACACTATATATTTTATTCCAATAAATTTATTGCAGAACAAACTTCGAAAGCTAATTCGATAAACTTGGAAAATAGATCTTTTACCTTGGATTTACACCGCGAAACACCAAGTTCGGTGAAAAATTTCGATCAAAAAGATCTGCCTTCTAGTTCGGTTTGTGATCGAAACTCGAGAACAATTTCACTATCAAATGATCAGAGGGAGATTTCCCTCAAAGATACGGAGGTAGTATTACGTAAAATGAAGAAAGAAAAAACCACCGAAAGTGAAGAAAAGACAAAAAATGAGACGAACACAATTTTAAAGACGAGCTCAATTTTAAAAAGCATGTCGGAATCTTTTATGTTAAGAAAACACGGTGTTATAATGATTTGTCAATGGTAAAATTTTTCTTAATCCAAGGCCCCCCCCATTTTTAAAATCTTTTTAGTCCAAAATGAATAAAGTCATATAGATATGAATTTTTCTAGATTTCAAACATTTTCAATATAAAAATCATGAAATGTTTCTAATACTTTTTCAATTTTTAACTTTGTCAATTTTCTATTGTAAAAAATATTACATATTCTTCAAAATGAATACAAATAAATTTGATTCTATATCCTCTAAAAAATAAAAACATGAAAATTTGATCCAATTTAAATATTGAAGTTGTACATGTAGAAAAGTTTAAGATTAAATATTTGGTAAAATCACATCTAGAAATAATTATCTCATATTTCTTTATCCATCATAAAATCTGTTTCCTTAAAACATGTTTTTTATTATCTATCTATTTATGTAATCAAGAAAATATAAGATGGGTAGAATTGTGAATTTAATGAATTAATATTTATTAAATTTTTACTATTCGTTAATTTTTACTAATTGAATGAATTTTTTATTCAAGGTGGACATCAGCAATGGTATGTGGTATACTTGATGATTTGATGCCAAATTTTACGATTAATAGACATGTAACGTTTGCTCTGGGAGGAATTTTCGAGATTGCAACGTACACATTTGTATACTTTATAATATCTAAATATGGTAGACGGCTGCCTATGTGCATGTACCAATTCTTCAATGGTATCGTTTGCATTTTAATTGCGATCTTTCTCATTTTAACAACTACTACTGCACCGTGGATTGGTATGTTGAACAAAAAAGGAATCTTTTTTTGTCTAAATGAGTAAAATTTCATCAGATTATTCTTCAAATTTTCCTTAATTGATAATTGAGATATCTATGCAATATATTATATTCATAATATATATAGTATATATAAGTTTTGCATATTAAACTTTTGTGAAATATGGAGAAAAGTGTAATACACATTGAAATAATTACAAGTTCTTTTAATATGTATAATATTTTTATTTCAGATCTTGCGAAAACGATAACATTGCTATTTGGCAAAGTAACTGTCACGAGTACCATATCTATTATCTATTTGTATACCGTTGAAACATTTCCAACAGTGATACGAGGTAGCTGCTTAGGTTTATGCGTGGTATTCGCAAAACTTGGTAGCCTAAGCATGCCATATTCGCTACTGTCGGTATAGTATCAAGATATCTCTCACTTATTTCTAATTATTTCCATGTATATTTCTTATCACCATTATTGTTTATAAGAACCGCTAATCAGTATACAAATTTTTGAGAAATACGAATGTTTTGTTTATTAGATACAACATGTGCCACTTCCAGTACCATTATTGGCTGTTGGCATATTGTGCCTCATCGGCGGACTTTTGGTTCTGATTTTACCAGAGACTCTTAATAGAATTCTACCGGACCGAATAGCGAGTGTGCAGAATATAATCGATGACAGCAGTTTCAAAAAAGATAACGTTAATATAGAAAATGATACAGAGAACAATTTGACAGATAGGCAAATTCTAAGGGAGAAACTTTTTTCAGAGGACTGGGTGGATGCTGGTAATGGAATTTTGGTGAATTTTACAGAGAATAAAAATATCGAATAATATGTGGGATAAAATAATTTTATATGTAAAAAGCTAGTTTATTGTTATTAAATAGATATTATACGCAAATTATTTTTCTTTTTTTTCTATAAGATATTATATACTATGCAGAATTCAATGATTCTGTTACATTTACAACAAAATAGATATTTATTTTAATTTCAAATATAAAAAATAGCAAACATTTAAAAGAAAGAAGAGATGCAGAATAACTCGGCAGAGGCAAGATGTATGTTCCCGTTTCGAAATAATGTGATAGATAATATAGATAATTTTTTATGTATATATAACAGAATTTAAAGATAGCTTATGCAAATGTAATGTATCATTAATGGATTTACTTTTCACTACATCCAAGTACATAAATGTATACTCTTATGATGTAATTATTATGTAATAAAAATAAAAAACTGAATATTAGAATGAAAGAAAAATCTTTCAATACAAATATCTTTCTCAAGTATTTTCTAATATTTTTAAATAAATAATTTGTATGTAAAAGAAATATTATTTGATTAATATATAAAAATGTGAGAAAATCCATAAATTATCACAGTCAAACAGCATAATTTCTCACTTCTTCTAGACAAATATGAAATTATATCGGAAGGATCGTGCGAAATGTAAAAATCTATGTTCAGTTTTCCAAATATGTGAAACGAATATGATCAAAACTGAAATTTCAGGGAACTTTGGGTTGCGCAATACCGTTATTCTGAGGATTGATATGTTGCGTTTGTTCAGCAGCCGTTTGCAACAGTCTGGTTCGACGTCGCGTGTAATGTTGCCACAACAAAATCTGTTGATCATCGATAAATTTTGTGCACTGAGAATTCACAACTTCTCGTCTAAAGTGCTCGTATTGCAATAAATCCAAAAAATACAAGCACATAGGATATTTCAAATACTTTGCGTACTCTGGCTCTTTCCAATATAATAAATACTTGAGGTAATTGATAAATGTCAAGTCTTTAAAGTAGCCACGTTGCGCTAAAACTACAATTACATATTATAGACAAAAATTTTTTCAACAGTCTGAAAAATGATCATTCCTACTTACAGTTTAGATAGTTGGGATTAGCGAGACATTGCACAAACTCTAATTCAACTTGAAACCGTAATCGTTGTTGATCATCTGTCTCCGGGGCCCCTAAAACAAAATTAACTTCAAGTTACATCCTATTAAGATAAGATGAAAATTTATCGATTGACTCTGCAGTGGAATGCAATTTTCAATTCGAAATTGTAAAATTGGCTATTAGATTATTTAATACGGATAACATAAGATTAATTTGGAAAAATTTGAAAAAAAAATTTAGTTAAATTAGGTTAACTTAAGGATTAAGGTTAGAACTGATAAACATACGATTACAAGCAAACATCCCACCGTTCATTCCAATGAAAGATGGTTTTCTGCCTTTCATGAGTCCCGGCGGATCATCCAATCGGTTCATAGTACATCAACTTGTATTAATTGTTTATTAAATATTGGGCGTGCGTGTGTTATTTCGACAATAAGCTGTATATATGAAAAAACATACGACGCGCAACTCGTACTCCGAAAGCATAAGATTACAACTCCTCTTCAATCCCTCGCTTCTCTTCTTCGGCTCTTTTTGGACTTTTTCCGTCTTCTCCTTATTGAGAAATAAAGTAACAAAGGAGGACGGAAGATTTCTTTTGATCCCGATTGGTCAATTTAAAGTTAATTTACCCTACAATCCGCGATAGCAGGTTTTCGAACGCACTTTCGATCGTCATCGAACGCAGCGCCAAACTTGGCCAACTAAGCAACTAATTTTAGCGCATCTTTTACATGCAAATGCACAATATTTTGTGTGTGTGTACATATTTTATATATATGACAAAAATCCTACGGAATGTACACTTTAGCTTATTAATGGGACCTTTCATAACTCATGTATACACACACCCACAAATAAATTGCTAAAGTGTATATGTACCATTTACTATTATAGAATATTTTGTCACATCTATATATTTTATATTTATTATATATATATATATATAAAATAATTAAATATAAAATATATAGATATGTACACACACACACACACACACACACACACACACACACACACACACAACACATGAGTTGCTAAAGTGTACATTTACTAGAATATTTTGTCATATCTATATATTTTATATTTAATTATTTATATATATATAATTAAATATAAAATATATAGATATGACAAAATCTTCTAGTAAATGTACACTTTAGCAACTCATGTGTTGTGTGTGTATACACACACACCCATACATAAATTATGAAAGGTCTCATTAATAAGCTAAAGTATACATTCGAGTGTAGAATTTTTGTCATATTTATGTATATATATTCACAGGTTGATTCATTTTAATCTTAACAAACAAATATTTTGAAAAATATGCGCGATACGAAAAAATGTTTCAGACAAATATTATATATAAATATTATATATGGTTTTAAAGGAGACATAAAAATGGTGTCATTAATTTGGCCATAAATACTTACTTGAAGATCACGTCGATTATCTTACATTAATACTATTATGTACTAAAATAATGAGAGGAATTATCGATGTAAAGAAAACACATAGTTGTTTCGAAAAAAAATATGTAATTTGCAATTAACAATTACATATTTTTTCTTAAAAATAATTATGTGTTTTCTTTACACCAATTGATTTCTCTCATTATTTTGCATAAAAGTATTAAGAGTAGGTAATCGAAAAATGAATATTTTACAAGATATTTTACGGTTTATGTAAAATTAAGAAACGATTTCAAGCCTCACAAATCGAAAAGTACTTAATTATAGTGTTTTGGAAAGCTCGAGATAAACTACAAGAATATGTAATAAAAAATAGGCAATTCCATTTAAAAAATTGAGAGTGACCTTCACGTGATCTTCAAGTAACTATTTAAGGTCAAATTAATGATAGGTCAGATTAATGACCATTCTTGTGTCTTTCAAAATCGTATAACTTTTGTCTGAAATATTTTTTCGTATCTTGCATATTTTTCAAAATATTTGTCTGTTAAGATTAAAATGAATCACTCTTATATATATATACATTTATATATATATATATATATATACTCTTATACATATATATATATATATATATAATATATTAATATAATAATATATATTATATATAATATATAAATATATTAATATAATAATTAAATGATATATATATATATATATATATATATATATATATATATTTAATTATTATGTAATTTAACGTGAAAAACAACATATTTTTTTGCCTCATTTTTATTGACGTAATGACTTTTTGCTCAAGCAATGATAATTGTTTCCTTCAAATTATTACGATGATGAGATCATCTCTTATGATAATTTCTCACAATTATAGTTCTATTTTTGTATTCACTATTTGATCTACTGCTTTTTAAGATTTCTAATAAATAATGTGATAATATAGAAAAAATAACAAGTTGATTATAAAAGACATACATTTATTCTTTCCTAGACAGAGAAATGGCACGTTATTAGCCAATAATTTTCTCGTCAAGAATTTACAATTCATGATTACATTTATGCTGAGTAAGTTAGCGCTGCTTCCACTTGATATCTTCTTTTGATGAGTTAAAATACAGGTTTTGATGGGTTAAAATACAGGTCTTCGAGCCATTATGCATAGTGATGCTTTAGAGAGTCGATCAGAGAACATCAAAATTCGCGCATAATCTTGGAGCAACCAAGTATTCTATATATTCGTTATTTGTGTATGTGTATGTGTAATACTCTAAAAGTGAATCAGTGTATTATCACTGAGAAACAGTAAATAGTCACTGATTACAGCAATTATAAGTACAGCACTGTAAATCAGTGATATTTTATTGAAAGAATCAGTTAATAATTTTGACTGTTTCAATCAGTAATATTTCTCAATATCAACAATATTTCTTTCGTTATCAGTAATATTAAAATATAATTTATCTCTTCATAATTTTCATTAAGTCGTCAGACATTTTATTTGTCTGACTTATATAAGATCTATCTAATATCTGAAGCCTCTCTATTGAGATTATATCAAAAATTAAATCGAAGTAATACTTATAATTTTATCTGTCGCTCTTTGCAAATTTTATATAATTCTTATGACTAAAATTAAATACGAGAAAGATAGCGATCGTAGCGGTAAACGAACGAACTAGCGATTACTGGTTTTACAGTGAAATTTACTGGTTTTATAGTGAATTTTATTTTAACTGACCATAATCAGTGAAATATAAGATAAAGAAACAAAAAAATAAGCATTTCCACTGAAAATCAATAAAATACTGACTCACTGATTCTCAGTGAAATCTTATTTTACTGTTTAAATTAGTGATATTTTCACTGATTCACTTTTAGAGAGTATATATATATATATATATATATATATATACATACACAGGGTGTCCCGCAACTACCGCTCCATATTTTAAAGGTAGATTCTCCGACCAATTTAAAAACGATTTTTCCTCAGTGAAAATGCCGAAGAAGATCATTAATTTTTGCATATTCCTAATTTTTGTCATGATATATCTTTCTAACTAAGCCTTAAATTAAAATTCTATTAAAGTAAACTCTACCTAAAATTAACTAAAGAATGTGACTTTATTAATATTTTATTTCCATAAGGCTCAGTTTGCGAAAAACCCTTTATTTTCAATCATTTATTAACTCGAAAACTATTAGTGCCTCGACATTTTCGCTGAGGAAAAATCGTTTTTAAATTGGCCAGAGAATCTACCTTTAAAATATTGAGCGGTAGTTGCGGACACCCTGTATATATATGTAAAAAAAAATATATATATATATATATACATTTAGCTAATAAATTAATTCGCGTTTTTGTAGTATTAATAATTACATTATTTTTGTTAAACTTATTAAGGACGATATTTAGGCAAAAGAGACAATATTTTAAATAATTCAAATAATGATCGTTTTTAAGAAGTTAAACATTTTTTTGTACAATTAATAGAAGATTGGAAGAAACGCCATGTCCTTGAACAAGAGAATTTCCTACGACGAGGAGAAGAAGAAAAATCCCGAGTTGAAAGATTCCGATATACAAATTTTAAAAGACTGGAGCGCGAAACAACCGCATCTTCCAAAAATCTTAGACAGTGAATACGTATTGTTTTTACACAGCAATTACTATCGTATCGAAGCTGCTAAAAACACTATCGAGGCATATTATACATCCAGGACTCATCTTACAGAATTTTTCTCTGATAGAGATCCACTTGGAACGAAGCAGTTGAGAGAAGCCTTTAGAGTCACGTAAATATTTAAATATCTGTCGAAATATATTACAAGTTTTTTTCCAATGTGTGTGTGCGCGCGCGCAGGTGTCTTCAAATAACAAGCGTCGAGCAATTTCATTATGTCATGATATTTCGTGTGATTAAAAATTTTTTCATTCGAATAGTAAATGCGTTTTCAAAGATTTTTGTTTGCCTGAAATAGAGAGAAATCTACACTATAATATCTATGGAATAAAATAGATACGACAAATGTGTGTATCAACATATTAGAAATTGTCATTGAAGTGAGTTAAAAAGTGTAAATTTAATTATAACGTAGTCATTTATTTGTTTTTTATTTGTTTTTCAATCGTTTCAGCATTATAAATAAAAGTTATTTATCTAAATTTACATGTAAATATATAATTCAATTAATTTACACATACGTTTACACAATATAATTATATAATATAATTATTCATCACGATTACATTTATTTAAAAAGAGCACAGATAACATTGTCAATGCCAACGAAGGAGGGATACAAAATTGTCTATACGAGACTAATAGATTATGAACCATCGCATTTTGTTTACAACGACGCTATAAAGTACTTTGGGATGATAACGGACTTGTGGTTGTATACTGAAGGAACTGCCAAGGGCCATATAATTGTCATTGACATGGAAGGTGTCACCTTTGCCCACGCTGGCCGTCTCAGTCCTATGGGGCTTAAAAAATATCTTTATTATTTACAAGAGGCTATACCAATCAGACTCATGGGTCTGCATTTTGTCAATACTAACGCGGTTATGGACATCATTTTGGCGATGATGAAGCCATTCATGAAGAAAGAATTGATGAATGTGGTGAGAAAAATAACGATATTTTTATTAAATAATACGTACGTATTTGTGTGAGTGTGAGTGAGGGGAGGGGAGGAAAGAGGCATACGGGTACCTGAATGAACGTCTGATGATGAAAAATCTTTTTAGTTGCATATTCATCCGACAAAGGACACGCTCGCAAAATTTATACCATTGGAAGCGTTGCCGTGCGACATAAGTTTAGGTGGAAAAGCTAAACCATTGAAAGAACAACAAGAAGAACAATTGAAAAAATTGGAGGAGCACCGTGAATGGTTTCTAAAAGATGAAGCTACGGCTCGGGTGAACGAAGCCTTAAGATTAGGCGAAAACAAGACGATGGATTTATTCGGTGTCGAAGGAAGTTTCAAGAAACTCGATATAGATTGATTCACTCTTCAATTTGTTTACATAAAAAAAATTACCACTAATGAAATATCATTGAAAATATTATTTAAAATGTATCTTTCTGGTTTTTTCGGTTACATTCATTTTAAACGATGATATCAATATGATTTAAAATTTAATTTGGATTTATATATGAATTCAAAACTATGAAAATGTTTTTTTTAAGAATGTTCTAAAGCAGGATCAAGATTTTATTTCAAAATAATAATATGCGATATACGACAGCACGCGCGCAAAATGCAGGTGCTTATATGTAAAATATTAAAAAGAATTTGGTTTATGTAATAAATAGGACTTTAAATGTCAACTTTTTATTCATATAAATGTTATAATTTACATATTGTATATATTAAAATTAAAAAACCGAGGAGAATACACATTCATTATGTCAGGTATGTCTGTAGTTGTCGTTAAAATTGTAATGTCATCCTGTGTATTATATATGACTGTACAAATTCCAAGTCCACGTCAATAAATTTATTACTCAAGATTTCGAATCAAGATTTTATCATTTGATAATCTTATGTTTGTCAAATGAAACGTTATATAAAAAATGAAAGGAAAAATTATACATTTATATATTTTAATTGACACTCATAATTACAAATCTTGATAGGAATAGAGAAAGTAAATGTTATATTAGAGAGATACACTCTCATACGCACGTTTGTATATACGTACGTATGATCGATCAATCCTGCCAGTCGAGTTCTTAAGGTCGCTGGCCATGATCACATTACAACTTGGTTTACGTTAAAGAAACTGTATATATAGTATTCACGTGTAATATAATAAAATTATATTTATTTAACAAACGAGACACACAGAGTTTATATAACTAAGATAAATAAGATATAAATAAGATTAACAAGGATGCAGTTAGATGACGCATCATTTGAATAAAACGTATGTACATTTATAAACATGTAAACTACATGTAAATATATCTTTTCTATTTTTTGCTTCATGTTTAGATTCAATATATCGTTATAATAATCATTGCTTGATTACGAGTATATACGTAGAATATTTTTTCTGTGTGTTGATCTCAAGGTAATTATTCTTGCATTGGATAACTATTTCAACATGATATTTAAACATTCTCCTCGAGAAATCAGTAAGCCGTCGACTTATCGTGTGAGTAGTATCATTAGTCTGCTCTATATTATAGATTCATCTGTGAATAAACGGGTAAGGAAAATTGTAATATATTGTATTGTTTTTTTTGCAGAATAAAAATATTGTTTCAATATTTAAAAACAATTAACTGAACGTTCCAACTAATTGGAAAATGTACAATTGCAAGAAAAGTCAATATGTATTCACGAATGTGTAAAATTATTGCAAATAACTGGTTTTAATAAGTGATTGCTTTTAATATTTGTACAACATCAATCAATATCATATGCATATCATTATTAATCATATTGTATCAGATGTATATAGAGACATATAAATATATAATAACAGTGTACATACATATATGTGAATTGCCAAGATTTTTATTTTAATATAAATGCTCTAGTGATGTAATATTTAATTAATTGTTTACTTTTGCAACTATATTTTATTATTTTTGATTCCTAAAATTTTTATCGATATGCATCAATGTATACGTGCTTTTATTTTAATTCATTTATTAATATTTCGCGCAAAAATAATATAATTCTATTCAATAAGTTTAAATAATAGCAAAATTAAATAAAGTTAATAAATTCTTTTTTTTGTATGCTTTTATTTCTAAATAATAAGATTTGCAATAAAATACTTATAAAACCATTATTTAAAATAAGATATTTATCAATTCAAGTAAATATAATGCAAGAAGCTGTTACAAATCACATAAATTGTAAATGTATTTAAAATACGTGAATGCTAGACTCTTCAATAGATAAATTGCTATTTCATATTTGTATCTTTTGTCTATATGGCTTTACAAAAAGATTAATGCAATTTGTTTTAAATAAATAAATTTAATGTATCTAATCAATATATATTATATAGATGAATATTTTATATATTATTTATTAAATAAAAATATCAATAAGAGCACCATTAATCACGTATTAATGCAGTAAAGAGTAGCATTTTGCTGTCATTTTGGATTAATTTTTAATAAATTTAAAAAAAAATTGTTTCGAATAAATTTGATTCATTTTTATCATAATCTTGTAACAATTATTTTACTCAATCAAAAATATATATGTATAATATACATTTATTCTTTTTTCATATTTAATTCGTTGAATGTTGAACATTTGTTGAATGTTTGTTAGAAAAAAAGGTTATAAAGTCAAATTTTCCTTTATAGACCACTATTGAGCATTACAACCATGTCAAACGTAATATTGCCGCCTCGATACGTTACTATAGAGGAAGAGTGTAAACGAAATCCAAAACTCAAAATGTCAGATTTGCAAATATTGAAGGATTGGATGAACAAGCAACCTCATTTACCGAATATGGAGATGATATACTTTGTTTTATTTCTCCATAGTAATTATTACCATCTAGAGACGACAAAACAAACAATAGACAATTTTTATACTTCAAGAACGCATTTGCCAGAAATATTCTCCAATAGAGATCCAATTGGATGGAAGGAACTACGAAAGGCTTTCACCGTCTTGTGAGTTTCATTCGTGTTAAATTATTAATATCGGAAGAGATACTCGTGTTATAAAAATTTTATCAAGTTTTTTATAATAAAATCTTATAAAAATTATGCCAAACAATGTAGAATAAGAAAAAGATTTTTTTCAATAACATAGGGCGGTTGTGCCATTGGAGCAGAAAACCAAAGAGGGATACATCATGACGTTCGCCAAGTTCTTGAATCCGGATCCAAGTAAATTTGATTATCTCGAGTGTATGAAATATTTCTTTATGACGTGTGAAGTACAAAATGTAATAAGAGGCACCAGTGAGGGGCAAATTGTCATCTTTGATTCATCGGGCCTATCCGTTGGTCATATCATTCATGTAAATTTAATGATAGTAAAAAAGATAGCATACTATATACAAGAAGCTATCCCAGTTCGATTAAAAGCCATACATATACTGAACACTATGCCCATAATAGACACGCTACTGAATATGATAAAACCTTTCTTGAAAGCAGAATTGCTTCAGCTTGTAAGTCAGCGATATGTTATTCGATTATACTGAAAGAATCTGAAACAAAAAAGAATAATAAAAAAAGCGATATATATATATATATAATAATATAATAATATATATACATATGTATATATTATTTTAGATACACTTTCATTCAAGCTTGGAAACTATGCAGAAATTTGTGCCCATCGAAGCTTTGCCAAATCAATACGGCGGAAAAGCGGGACCTATTGAGGAAATAGTTGCTAAGAACATCAAATTATTGGAAGAATTCCGCGAATGGTTTCAATACGACGATCGTATTGGACGGGTGAATGAATCTCTGCGAACTGAAAAATTGCAAAATGCGGAAAACTTATTCGGTGTGGATGGTAGCTTTAAAAAATTGGATATAGATTGATGGCTAAATAAATATGAAATCAAGTATCTCTGAAAAATATTTGTAATTTTCTATGCTCTCTCTGTCGTAAAGCATCATATTCTCGTATTATTCAATAATTTTTTTAACTCGCATTATACCAGCATAATTTTGTGCAGATAAATAAAAAAGAAAAAGAGATGAAATTTAATTACATTTAATCAATTTGATAATAATATATTATTTTGCATTATACATATACACACACACACACATAAAACTATATTGTTGGCAATAATAATATATTATATTTAATTAAGTTATTTATTGAATTATATTCGTTGGTTTATTATCTGTATGCGTATACGTTTATTAATTTTTAATTAAGCGTTTCTCTCGATTGTTGTTTTATAAGAACATACTACAATAACCTTGACGTGTACGTTGCGATTATATAATGTCCATAGATATTATACGTTTCGCAATGCATAATTTCATGCACGCTACTCTAATTACGATTGGTTTATAATACAAATTAGGCTTGTACACCCGCAGTAAAAAAGCGTTCTAGCAGTATTTGCCAAGACTTTGTATTGTTCGTAACAGCTTTACTAGCTTTGAAAAAATTGCGTGAGAAACGCGAACGAAAAGGAAGAGTAAGACAATATCGTATTTTAAATCGGTATGATACAATATTATTGAGTAATTCGTTTAAAATTGCATATGTATATATTAATCCGTGTATACTACATAATAATAAATGTTATATATTTATATATTGATAATAAGGAAAGATTTTAGAGTAAAAAAATCTAAATTGTTTTTAACAATTAATATTTTTATAATATTGGAAATTTGTATTATATATATGTAAAAAGATAATAACGTAATATTAATATTTAAAAATGAAAGAGAATAACGCTCTAATCAATAATCGTTGCTTATAGAAATTGAAAATAATAAAGCGTTTGTTTGGGGCAAGTTTCAACAATGTCAATGACAAAATCTATTACGTTGGAAGAAGAAATGAAAAAGAATCCCCAGTTGAAGCTATCAGATATAGAATCGTTGAGAGAATGGTGCGCAAAACAACCGCACTTACCGAGAATCGAAGATAGATTGCTCGCGATGTTCCTTCATAGCAATTATTATCGAATGCAACCGACAAAAAACACGATTGAGAATTATTATACGACTAGAACGCATGTGCCAGAATTTTTTTCCAATCGAGATCCGCTTGGAGAAAAAGAATTACGACAAGCATTTAAAATTGCGTGAGCATATCATTTTTAATATTAACATAAAATTTCAATTTTTATTCATGTATATTTATGCATGTAGTAGCCGATAGCCTTATTAATTTAAAATACTTTAAACGCGTTAAATATAATATATAGATATTTTTCTCGAAATGTATTCGAAAATGTATTCAAAAATATGCACGTTATGCAAATTGTAAATATGTATGTACACGCATGTGTAAATTTAAGAATATTAAAGTTATAAATCTTTTTTATAAGGCATAATCAATGCTTTATCAATACTTTATTATCGAACACATATTGATACGTATACTCTAATACTTTATAACAATAAATGAAAATCAAAATCATAATTTTTGCTTCAAAAAGGGCTAATCTTCCTCTAAAGGGAATAACAAAGGACGGCTATAGAATCATGTACGGTGCATTTCTGGACGTTGATTCTTCTCGTTTCGTTTACAATGACAATGTTAAATATTTCCTGATGGTGTGCGACGTATGGTTTCTGACGGAGGGTACGAATAACGGTTACATTTATTTCGCCGATGCTAGCGGGCTGTCTTTTGGTCATATCGCGCGAATCAGCCCGTTGGGACTCAAGAAATATTTATATTACATACAAGAGGCAGCGCCGATACGTCTGATGGGAATTCATTTTATAAATGCGCCGCCCGCCATGGAACTGCTAATGAATATGATGAAGCCATTCATGAAAAAAGAGATGATAGATATGGTAAATATCGAAATCCATATTAATCAGCTTTAGTTACTTGCCAGGAAATAATAACGGTAATTGCGTTTTCGGTCAATTAATTTGTTTGCAAATAATGCTGAAACGATTGCATTTATATTGCATAAATAATTTCTTTGAGAATTATATCTATTTCTCTCTAAAGAGTTGAGCACGCACAAACTTGACATGTGTACATATAGCAACGTTGTTATTATACATGTGCGACTAGTTTTTTGCATATTGCAGATTTTATACATGTGTGTGTGTGTGTGTGTGTGTGTGTGTGTGTGTGTGTGTGTGTGTGTGTGTGTGTGTGTGTGTGTGTGTGTGTGTGTGTATGTGTGTGTGTGTGTGTTATGTAGACTTTATACGAGTACCGTCATTCCATTTCAATTATCAACAACAAACTTAACGTAGAAACATTTTCGCGCATCCGTAATTTATTAGTAACGATAAAATTAAAACTCACTCATATAAATTACATTAATTCCTATTTTACGTTATTCGCGAGAAAACACGCCTTTTTTTCAATTGACACTTTTCCAGATACATTTTCATTCATCGCTAAAGAGCGCTTCTGAATATGTTCCGGTGGACCTGTTGCCGAACGAAGTGGGTGGAAAAGCTGGTTCCATGTACGAATTGGCCGAAATTGAAGTGAAGAAGCTCGAAGATTATTGTGAATGGTTTTTGATGGACGAGGCGACCGGTCGTGTGAATGAAGCGTTGAGGATCGGCAAGAGCAAATCGGCAAGCGATTTGTTCGGCGTGGAAGGTAGCTTTAAGAAGCTCGATATAGACTGATAATCAATATATCGTCTCTCTCTAATAGGAATATATTATATTTTCAAAAAATATTATGCTACAATTCTACCTATATAGCATATGTGCTATTTCGTAATGTTGTACGTCATACGTCTTTGTGATATATCCGAAATAAAAAGGAAACCCATTACGCAAAAATATCGTTTGTTCTCTATGATTTATTAGTACATATAATTTATATAATTATAGTTATATAATTTCTATACCGAATATATAATTATACATCGCCTACAGAATCAACATTTTACTTTAGTGAAATACCAATAGTATCTCAATTTTAATAAAGATTATGTTTTAAAGATTTAAGAAAAGATCTCATTATCAATAAAAAAATAATAATTTTATTAATAATAATTTATTAATTTTTACTAAAGAAATCAAATTAACTAAAAGATTATCTACGAAAACGATACATAATTGTATACATATATGTATATGTATACATATATATATATATATATATATCTTTTTATTTATTTATTTATATCTTGCGATGCTTTGTATGTCGTCGTGCGAACGAACAAATAAAAAATAAACTAAAGAGAGAAAATTATATGCAATTGCACGCTTACCAGCATTTATACTATTCTATCTATATACAAGAGATCAAGGTAAACGAGATGAAACAGGTTGTTTAATATTATGCTATAAGAAATCAAATAATTTACGTCATGCACTTACGTCTTCAATGCAAAGTTATGAAATAAATAGTCTTAGCATTAAAATGGAATAGATAATGAACAAGCTACAACAGTTTGTGAAGTCTTAAGCGAGTCAGTGATGTGTTACAGCAAACACAGACAACGTGTAAAATAAAAGAAAAAAGATCAGTAATAATCACATTTAAATTATTACACTAAAGTGAAAGAAAAATAACAAAGAAGTGTACTCTAAAATATATACAACATAAATTATGTGCATCCTCGTTTTCTTAAAAAAAAGACAAAGAATTACATAAAAATCTCTAGTAGTTTAATGTCTCGTTAATTTATTTTTATGGAGATAAAATTATTAAAACTTTAGATTTACATAAGCATAATCATTGCATACTAAAGTATAAATGTGTATCAACGAAAGCGAGAATCGATTTTTTTTAAATAGATTTAAATTTATTTTTAGTTCTTATTACAGAATCTAAAATCAAAGTAGATTCTAAATAAATTACAGATCTTAAATAAATTACAGTAAAAACAAATCTGTAAAAAATACTGATTAATGTCTTCGATAAGATACATTAGCTTGGAAGAAGAAATGAAGAAAAATCCCGAGCTAAGGATGTCGGATATACAGATTCTAAGAGAATGGTGCGAAAAGCAACCTCACTTGCCAAAAATTCAGGATATCCAGCTTGTTATGTTTTTGCACAGCAATTACTTTCAGATAGAACCGACGAAAAACACAATTGAGAATTATTTTACTATTAGGACACATGTGCCGGAATTTTTTTCCAATAGAGATCTACTTAAAGTGAAAGAATTGCAAAAGGCCTTTCAAGTTGTGTAAGTTAAATCTTATTTTTCGATACCGTTAATTAAAAAAAAATAACTGATTTATATAAAAATTGTTACACATATAAATAAAAACTTCTTTCTTATAAATAATTTAAATAATATAAAGTTAATCTTAAATAATATAAAGATAATCTTTTTTCTAATTAATGATATAAAGATAAAAGCCCATCTTATGTCTGTAAATTTAAGATATAATAATTTGTATTTTAAATTAAAAATAAATTAAAATTAAAATTGAAACAGATTATAATTTTGACGAGGTTGAAAATTGAATAAAATATCTTTGAAAAAGTAGAAATAACTCCTCTATCGATTCTGTGCTTTCCGTTATCTCTAAAATATTTATATTATCCTTCACATGTAGTAAAACTTAATACAATGTTACGATAATACAGTTTAGTAATTGAATCCAAACGCAATCATAGTAAATCATCAATTTATGTGTTAAAACAAAAGGACGTATCTTCAGTTAGAGGGAAAAACGAGGGAGAATTATAGCATTATGATGGGACGATTTCTCAATTTTGAACCATCGGATTACGACTTCAGTAGTGGAGCAAAGGCCGGCTTCATGTTAACGGATGAGTTTGTTTGGACTCATGGCTCGAGTCCTGGATTGATCTTTATTGCCGATGCCACTGGCGTATCTCTTGGACATATGAAATGTCTGAATCTAATATTAGTAAAGAAATTCATACATTACGTACAGAATGCTTTACCGGTACGTCTAAAAGCGGTTCATGTCATAAACACATCGCCAGTTGTCGAACTAATATACAATATATTTAAGCCTTTCGTTAAAACGGAACTGATAGACTTGGTAAGATTTTCTTCGACATATTTTTAATTAATTTTGTTTGCTTAACGTACCAGTAGTCACGGATTTTTTTCCGATAGTGAAAAAGCTCTGAGATTACAGCTAAAAGATTTCAAAGATATATCAACGAATAAGAAAAATACTTCTCGAATTAAAACATTACAATATAGTACATGCTACATATATTGTAATTTAATTTAATCAGCTGAGAAATACGAGAATATACAATAATATATATTTTCTTCAGATATATTTCCACTCATCGATGGAGAGTGCAAGCAAGTACTTTTCAATAGAAGTATTGCCTAACGAGCTTGGCGGGAAAGCCGGTCTCCTTCAAGAATTAACGAACGCGCAAATAAAAAAGATTGAAAATTTCAACGAATGGTTTTTGGAAGACGAAAAAATCAATCGAGTGAATGAATCATTGCGAATCAACAAGAGCAAGGTTTCCAGCGATTTGTTTGGCGTAGATGGTAGTTTTAAAAAACTAGAAATCGACTGACAGAAAATAATTTTGCACGGATATGAATTGCTCTCCATTATTATTGAAGTAGAGAAAATTTTACATTAAGCGTTTCTTTTAAAATCAACTTAACCATGATTATACAATTTATGCACGAACAGAAAAACACTTGTAATTGAGAAATTGTAATAAATAAACAATTGTTATTGCACTTTTTTTCATTGAATTTGGAAATTATAATATTCTGAAAAACACAATTCAACTTGGATAATTGGTATATTTCCCAACAATATATAAATATACTTTCCTTTCTCGCTGTTGTTTGATGTTGTTTGTTGTTGGTCGAAAGATGCGATCGTCTTCGATAAGTTGTGCCGACTAATCGCTAAATACGTGATGTGAAATCGACAGTACAATGCAATTTTTTTGCATTCGTTTTAATACTTATTTCAACGTATAATAATGCAATCTTTTGCACGCCAATGACAAACACTATTTTCACATGGTATTGGTATATATTTCTTAACGTCATTCTAAAAGATTTGCTGCCAAACGTGTGTTTCTTTTGTGAGAAACACGCTTCTAAAAATATGCATAGTCATGCGCGTAATGAAAAATCCCAGATGATTATTGCATGTAAAGTTTTGCGCGTGTATATGTTTTCCAAGATATTCGTATGACGAATTATCAACATTGTTGCGCAGTAATAGCGTTAATAATTGCGATAAGTATCGCACATACTCATAATATATATATTTTTACCTTCTTTTTCGAGTTTTTTATTACGCATAATATATAAGAAATGCGTATGTATATCATTTTAAGTTTACGTACACACGTTTTTAGATTGTTTGTCTCGTTTTTTTTCCCTTCAAAATTACTATACATATTACTTCGACAACATTCCTTCACGATGTCTAATGCAAATAAGATGTAATATGAATTTTCAATGTGTATTTCCTACTATTCATCGCGGGAATGACATGTTATCGAGACTATACTCAATTGTCACGCATATTCATCGCTAAAGAGCGCTTCTGAATATGTTCCGGTGGACCTGTTGCCGAACGAAGTGGGTGGAAAAACTGGTTCCATGTACGAATTGGCCGAAATTGAAGTGAAGAAGCTCGAAGATTATCGCGAATGGTTTTTGATGGACGAGGCGACCGGTCGCGTGAATGAAGCGTTGAGGATCGGCAAGAGCAAATCGGCAAGCGATTTGTTCGGCGTGGAAGGTAGCTTTAAGAAGCTCGATATAGACTGATAATCAATATATCGTCTCTCTCTAATAGGAATATATTATATTTTCAAAAAATATTATACTACAATTCTACCTATATAGCATATGTGCTATTTCGTAATGTTGTACGTCATACGTCTTTGTGATATATCCGAAATAAAAAGGAAACCCATTACGCAAAAATATCGTTTGTTCTCTATGATTTATTAGTATATAATTTCTATACCGAATATATAATTATACATCGCCTACGGAATCAACATTTTACTTTAGTGAAATACCAATAGTATCTCAATTTTAATAAAGATTATGTAGTTTTAAAGATTTAAGAAAAGATCTCATTATCAATAAAAAAAATAATAATTTTATTAATTTTTACTAAAGAAATCAAATTAACTAAAAGATTATCTACGAAAAAGATACATAATTGTGTACATATATGTATATGTATACATATATATATATATATATATATCTTTTTATTTATTTATTTATATCTTGCGATGCTTTGTATGTGTCGTCGTGCGAACGAACAAATAAAAAATAAACTAAAGAGAGAAAATTATATGCAATTGCACGCTTACCAGCATATATACTATCCTATATACAATAAAGAGATCAAGGTAAACGAGATGAAACAGGTTGTTTAATATTATGCTATAAGAAATCAAATTTACGTCACGTATTTCCTATAAGAAACTAAATAATTTACGTCACGTACGTCTTCAACGCAAAGTTATGATAAATATTCTTATCATTAAAGTGGAATAGATAATGAATAAGCTACAATAATTTGTGAAGTCTTAAGAGAGTCAGCTCTCAGTGATGTGTTACAGCAAACACAGACAACGTGTAAAATAAAAGAAAGAAGATCAGTAATAATCACATTTAAATTATTACACTAAAGTGAAAGAAAAATAACAAAGAAGTGTACTCTAAAATATATACAACATAAATTATATGCATCCTCGTTTTCTTAAAAAAAAGACAAAGAATTACATAAAAATCTCTAGTAGTTTAATGGCTCGTTAATTTATTTTTATGGAGATAAAATTATTAAAACTTTAGATTTACATAAGCATAATCATTGCATACTAAAGTATAAATGTGTATCAACGAAAGCGAGAATTTTTTTAAATAGATTTATTCTTAGTTCTTATTACAGAATCTAAAATCTAAATAGATTCTAAATAGATTACAGATCTTACATAGATTCCTTTAGATTAGTTTAGATTAGAGTAGAAACAAATCTGTAAAAAATAATGTCTTCGATAAGATATATTAGCTTGGAAGAAGAAATGAAGAAAAATCCCGAGTTAAGGATGTCGGATATACAGATTCTAAGAGAATGGTGCGAGAAGCAACCTCACTTGCCAAAAATTCAGGATATTCAGCTTGTTATATTTTTGCACAGCAATTACTTTCAGATAGAACCGACGAAAAACACAATTGAGAATTATTTTACTATTAGGACACATGTGCCGGAATTTTTTTCCAACAGAGATCTATTTAAGGTGAAAGAATTGCAAAAGGCCTTTCAAGTTGTGTAAGTATAAATCTTATTTTTCGATACCGTTAATTAAAAAAAAATAACTGATCTATATAAAAATTGTTACACATATAAATAAAAACTTCTTTCTTATAAATAATTTAAATAATATAAAGTTACAATCTTTTTTCTAATTAATAATATAAAGATAAAAGTCCATCTTATGTCTGTAAATTTAAGATATAATAATTTGTATTTTAAATTAAAAATTGAAACAGATTATAATTTTGACGAGTTTGAAAATTGAATAAAATATCTTTGAAAAAGTAGAAATAATTCCTCTATCGGTTCTGTGCTTTCCATTATCTAAAAAAATATCTATAATTCCGTTATCTCTAAAATATTTATATTATCCTTCACATGTAGTAAAACTTAATACAATGTTACGATAATACAGTTTAATAATTGAATCCAAACGCAATCATAGTAACGTCTATTTATGTGTTAAAACAAAAGGACGCATCTTCAGTTAGAGGGAAAAACGAAAGAGAATTATAGCATTATGATGGGACGACTTCTCAATTTTGAAGTATCAGATTATGACTTCAGTAGTGGAGTAAAGGCCGGCTTCATGTTACTTGACGAGTTTGTTTGGACTCATGGTTCGAGTCCTGGATTGATCTTTATTGTCGATGCCACTGGCGTATCTCTTGGACATATGAAATGTCTGAATCTAATATTAATGAAGAAATTCATACATTACGTACAGAATGCTTTACTAGTACGTCTAAAAGCGGTTCATGTTATAAACACATCGCCAGTTGTCGAACTAATATACAATATGTTTGAGCCTTTCCTTAATACGGAACTGATAGACTTGGTAAGATTTTCTTCGACATATTTTTAATTAATTTTTTTTGCTTAACGTACCAGTAGTCACGGATTTTCTTTCCGATAGTGAAAAAGCTCTGTGATTACAGCTAAAAGATTTCAACGATATATACATCAACGATAAGAAAAAATACTTCTCGAATTAAAACATTACAATATAGTACGTGCTACATACATTGTAATTTAATTTAATCAGTTGAGAAATACGAGAATATACAATAATATATATTTTCTTCAGATATATTTCCACTCATCGATGGAGAGTGCAAGCAAGTACTTTTCAATAGAAGTATTGCCTAACGAGCTTGGCGGGAAAGCCGGTCTCCTTCAAGAATTAACGAACGCGCAAATAAAAAAGATTGAAAATTTCAACGAATGGTTTTTGGAAGACGAAAAAATCAATCGAGTGAATGAATCATTGCGAATCAACAAGAGCAAGACTTCCAGCGATTTGTTTGGCGTAGATGGTAGTTTTAAAAAACTAGAAATCGACTGACAGAAAATAATTTTGCACGGATATGAATTGCTCTCCATTATTATTGAAGTAGAGATATTTTTCCGGAGAAAATTTTACATTAAGCGTTTCTTTTAAAATAAATCAACTTAACCATGATTATACAATTTATGCACGAACAAAAAAACACTTGTAATTGAGAAATTGTAATAAATAAACAATTGTTATTGTACTCTTTTTCATTGAATTTGGAAACTATAATATTCTGAAAAACACAATTCAACTTGGATAACTGGTATATTTCCCAACAATATATAAATATACTTTCCTCTATCGTTGTTGTTTGATGTTGTTTGTTGTTGGTCGAAAGATGCGATCGTCTTCGATAAGTTGTGCCGACTAATCGCTAAATATGTGATGTGAATCGACAGTACAATGCAATTTTTTCACATGGTACTCGTATATATTTCTTAACGTCATTCTAAAAGATTTGCTGCCAAACGTGCGTTTATTTTGTGAGAAACACGCTTTTAAAAATATGCATAGTCATGCGCGTAATGAAATATTCTAGATGATTATTGCATGTAAAATTTTGCGCGTGTATATGTTTTCCAAGTGGTATTCGTATGATAAATTATCGACATTGTTGCGCAATAATAGCGTTAATTATTGCGATAAATATCGCACTCATAATATATATATATATATATATTTTTTACCTTCTTTTTCGAGATTTTTATTACGCATAATATATAAGAAATGCGTATGTATATCATTTTACGTACACACGTTTTTAGATTGTTTGTCTCGTTTTTTTCCTTTTGGCAACTACTATACATACTACTTCGACAACATTCCTTCATGTTTAATGCAAATAAGATATAATATGAATTTTCAATGTGTATTTCCTACTATTCATCGCGAGAATGATATGTTATCGAGACTATACTCAACTGTCACGCATATTCCGTTGTAAGTTGCAGCTTAAAAGGTCTGTATCTCAATATAGATTTCGATTAGTATTCCTCGAATTTTCGAGCGGAGACGACCTTTCTCTTGTATTGTAACACATAGTCGTCTTAGCTTTCTACGTAGAAACGAAAGTGTGAATCATGACGTCGATAGATTCAGTGCCGTTCGAAGAAGAGCTAAAGAGAAATCCTGAATTGAAGGAAGCAGATGTACAAATGTTGAGAGAATGGTGCGAGAAACAGCCTCATCTGCCAAAGGTATCGGACAGCGAATTAGCGTTATTTTTACATAGCAATTATTACCGACTCGAGCCGACGAAGACCACCATCGATACCTTCTTTACGGTCAGAAGTCACGTACCCGAGTTCTTTTGCAATCGAGATTTGGTAAACAATAAGGAGCTGAAAAAAGCTACAACTATTGTGTAAGTAAATATATATATACCATATTTTTATTCTCTTTATATTATTCTCTCCGTGCGACACATATATAAATATGTGGAGAAAAATTTCGTAAAAATATTAAGACAGTCCAATTATCAATAGAACGAATCAGGTTTTGGAAGGAACCACTAAAGACGGCCACAAAATCATCTATGGAAGATTGCTGGATAGCGATCCGTCGCATTTTGTTTACAACGACGCGATGAAATTGTTAAATATGACTATAGATCAGTGGCTTTATACGGAGGGCACCTGCAGCGGCCACATCATAATATTCGACATGAAAAACGTTTCGTTTGGCCACGTCGGCCGTTTAAGTCCTATGGGACTCAAGAAATTCCTTTACTATTTACAAGATGGCTTGCCCGTCAGGCTGAAGGGTTTCCATTTTATGAACGCTTCTCCGGTAATCGATGTCATTCTGAATATGATGAGACCCTTTATGAAAAAACAACTGATGGATATGGTAAGATCAAAAAATTAAATAAATCATTTATCTGTAGCGCATATTTAAAAGAAACGGGAAATAAAAATTACAAGTTTTTATTCGTTATACATAAATTCCTTTAGACAGAGAACGTGCGTTTTTTTTAAATATACAATGTACGATTAAATGCATCACCGCACAAATTGCATTCTATTTGTATCGTACTTTTACTTTGCATAAATAAAAAACATTTCATTTTCGCGATATATTCCTTCTAGTTATTAAAAAATTAAGTAAATATTGAAAGGAAATATTAAAAGAATATACTCTGATTATAACTATGTGTAAATTCTAGTTCCATATGCATACTACAAGTGACACTCTGGAGAAATTTATATCGCTCGAAGTTTTTCCGAATGAAGCGGGTGGTCAAGCCGGTCCGATACAGGAGCTAAGCGAGAAACAGCTAAAAAAATTACAGGATCACGCTGCTTGGTTTCAAGAAGACGAAGCTAATCATCGCGTCAATGAAGCGTTACGACCTGGCAAGGCAAAGACGGCGACGGACTTATTTGGCGTTGAAGGAAGCTTTAAGAAGCTCGAGATTGATTAATCGAATAATAATCATTAAGGCCCGGTTGCACCAACATTATTTTAGCTTTAAGCGAAACTTAAATGTATGTCTCTCTTTAATTATTTAGAAAGGAAGATAAAGATAGACATATATTTAAATCTCGCTTAAAGCTAAAATAACGTTGATGCAACCAAGCCTAAATTTCTCGCTGTAAAAGATTACAGCGTCAACGATATCTTACTTTATTTTCAATTCGATAGTCCAATGTTCGAAAATAGAAGCAATATTCTAATAATACATTTAAATGTTTAACTAAATATTTATCAAAATTCAATAACATTAAATGCAGTGTGATAATGCAACAACACATGATATTAGTTGTTGAAAAGTTAATTAAGCCTATATAATACATAGACACATTGCACACAAAGAAAATTGTATCACTTATAAAAAATTGATATTGTATCACATTAATAATATTTTAATATTACTTCAATTAGATTTCTCATTTGCTTATATCTTTAAGTGGTTATGTCATCATACTTTTCTATGGTAATCTTGTTGATCTAATCACTAGACTTTTAATTTCTTTCCTACAACATAAAAACTGTCGATAATTTCCTTTATTGGTAATTTCAAAAAAGGAAAAAAAAAAAGGTTTTTTTTTTTTTTTTAAAAAAAAAAAAAAAAAATTTTTATAAAAAAAAAAAATTTTTTTTATTTTTTTTTTAAAAAAAAAAAAATTTTTTTTTTTTTTTTTTTTTTTTTTTTTTTAAAAAAAAAAAAAAAAAAAAAATTTAAAATTTTAAATTTTTTTTTTATAAAATATATAAATAAAAAAAAATCTCATTTGAAATGCGACAATACACATCTATACACGATGCATTTTAATAAAACATTGTGACATCGTGATTCTTATATCGCGACAAACGAATAAATAATATACAGAATGCATCTAATAACAAACTATGCTGTTTAAATCTAATCAACATAACGGTTATAACCAAAATTTGATCCAAAGAAAAAAAATAATTTCTATTTATACATGCTGAAAATTTGCGTTCTCTTTTTCATTATTCAGTTTCATGACAAAACTAACAAAGGAATAAAAAAATTAACAAAAGAAACTTGTAATAATTAGTAAACTAGTAACGAAATCAGTCTATTATATACATATATATATGAAATATGTATATGTATATATATTCACATTTATTCACAACTTTTATTTCATTTCACACATTTTATTGCGTCGAGTTTGAATACATAAAAGTTGCATATTATAATGTGAGGAGACCTTTACGAGACTTCTTTTCAACAGAGATTCTTATAATACTTTCGCCATCAAACTATCTTCTCGCAGTAAACGGCAATACACGCATGTGAACACATCGAGCCATAAATAATAAATAAACAACTCTGATTTTGTTCCATAATGAAATACAAGAAGTATTATGTATGTGGGATCTAAAATTGATGAAAAAATTTTGGTAATAGACTTTTCCAAAATTATTTTTATAAAAATGAATAGAACATAGAGAATATATTAATATTATATAAACAAATTTTGTTTTAAATTTAATTTTAAACTTTGATGCATGTCTATAAAAATTTACACAATTAGAACTGCAATATTATCGACGTATTATCACCATATTATATATTAAATTGTAGATAGCCGTCATCGTCTTGGTTAATATTTGTTTGGCGGATGTATTACATATTTTACCGGAATACCAGACAACGACAACATTAAAACCGTACAGCTTCCAATATAAAGCGGGACACCCAGGACACATTGATCGCGTTCATCAAGAAGTTAGAGATGAAGACGGAATTATTCACGGTAATCGCAGTCGTAATGTATGCTCTTTGTTGATTAAAATGTGCCGAGGATAATACAGATTATAGATCTCTATATTTTTATTCCTTAGTAATTCCAAATGTCTCAATCATCTCATCTTAATTAGCTCATTCATAGATATAGAGACTATACTCCTATGCTATAATATAGACGTATATAATATATATAAGTATATAATATACTTATATATATATATATATATAGTATATAATATATAGTATATAATATATAATATACATTATATTATATTACGATTCTTCATCGATCCATCACTTATCATTTTTTGGTTCAATTTTTTAATTCAAGTGCAAAGACGCAGCATCACTTATGCAAATTAAAATTGTATATTAAAGCAGATATTTTATAAATCATAAACATCTTACATTTATTTCATCATTTTCTTCTTCTCTTTTTCTGATATTTTTTTTGAAAAAATAAATTATAACAAGAAATTAATGCGAATTAATGATTGATTCAAAATTGAATAATAGCTGAGAGAAGTCTCTAATATAATAATTAAAAAGAAGATTGTAATAATAATTTGCAGTTATGATATCTTAACGAATACATACGAATATATTTTTCAGGAACATATTCATACGTTGATCCAAAGCACAAAGTACGAACAGTCGAGTATAAGGCTGATAAAAACGGATTTCATCCTGCTTTGATCAATTTTGATGACACTTTTGCTCAACCTGCCGATTCAGAAGCTGTAAGATTGGCCAAGGAGAAACATATGCATCTTTATCAAAAAATCGCGGAAGCAAACGGTCATAATGTTCCAACAAATTTGCCACGGGTAATTATTTTATACATCCATCGATATATATAATCCATCAAAATACTGAGGCTTCAATTTTTAATCATAAGCAAACTTTAAAATTGCAACTTCTTAAGAAAAAAAGAAACAATTTTCTATAATCTTTTTTTTATCTCTTTAATTTATCTCTTATATAATTTATACCAGAAAATTGTATTTTATTTTAATGCATTTTTGTAACAACAATTGCAGACTCTTCATGTATTGTATTGTAATTGTATCAATTTTTTAAAATTAATGAGATGAGAAAAATAAAGAAGATTTAATTATTTTTGTTGTGTCTGAAAAATATGTTTGCATTTTCCAAGAATACATTTTGAAGAATAGTTGGAATAGTTATAGTAAATAAATTGCTCGCACAATTTTTCCTTTTTTTATAATTTCTGTTTATCTTTCTTTTTCGTTGCTCGACTTAATTGTTTCGCAGGACTCGGCCAGCGTGGCAAGAGCGAAGGACAAGCATAATGAATTGTACCATAAGATCGCGGAACAACACGCAGCGATTGCCGTGCAGAGAGAAGCTGAACGACTAGCTTACGAAGCGACTTCCGTTGTCAATGACGTAAATGATCATCAGACATGTTAAAAGCGTTTTGTATATGTTTTGGTATCACGTTGACACATGTGACGTATATTTTAATAACAAGAAATATGTCTTCTCGGAAATGCGTATTAATGTTAGATAATTTAATGGGTTATTTTTAGAAAATTTAATGGGGGAAAAAAAAAGAACCAAATTAAACCCACCCCCCCGGCACTTTTTTGGGGGAGAGAAAACCCGCCGTCCGCCCCCTGGGGTGGGTCCCTTCCAAGAGAAAAAATCTTAACTAACCAAAAAGAAAAAAAAAAAGACGCCCTGTTATAGATAATCATAAATATCATAATCATACATGTGCTCATTTTCATCATGATTTTCTTAAATTGATTCTAGTAATGGGGAAAAATATTTTCGCTCAACACGTGAATAAAAATTTTTAATCTTTAATCCATAGCAAAATAATGTGTGCTTGCTCTTGATTTTAAGATTGTACAGTCATTAAAATCTTAAGATGTTGTTACGATAATACCTTTGAAACGATGTTGAATTTATAAATGAATTTAAAAAATTACAAATTATACAAGAAAAATAAAACTAACATAGTTATACTAATATATAATACAATAAAATAATAATTATAAAATCAAGCAAAAAATTGAGTTTTTATGCAAATTCCTTCCTCTTTAGACTCTGAGGTAGAAATTTGCAGCAAATCACACACATATGCACATACACACAAGCAGCAAATAAATACATCATTTTCTTATCAACTATTTTTTTTATAAATTTCATCTACTTTCATAAAAAATTAAATATTATATAAGCGCTTCTCCACATAATTGTTAATAAATGAAAATCAATGATTATTGACACGAATCATTTTTGAATACTATAACATGTGATTATGATGTTGTTGCAATTATTACGTATTGTATGTTGCCCATTATCACCTAAATCAAGATAAGAACAATAGTAAGATAAATACATATGCTGCACACATTAATGACTGTTATATTTATTATATTTTTTTTCTTTGGCATGCAATTTTTTCGTATGAAGTCTGTTTATATAATTTCGAGCAAGCAGTAATGCGAACAGAGCGTTAAAAACTTGTTACTTTTAAATGCCGGAAGTGTTATCGCGCAAACAAAAAATTTTCGATGGAAGATATACAACACACACAATCATATTGTAGTGATATAAAAACGACTGTTATATTATGTACGACATTAGTTCGAGCAAGTATCCTGACGAAAAATGAAGTGCTTCTTGAGCAAACTATTCTGCTTTCTTGTGCTGTGCATCATGGTAAGAATTCAATACATACAATTTAAAAGTAAAAATACAAAACTCACATTTCATATTTTTTCAAATTTTAGTAAAATTAAATTTTTTACACGCATACGCAAAGAAAGGAATTTATCATCTTATGAATTATATCAAAAGTATTTGAAACTTTTAAATTTATTCCCTTCATGTGTAATAATAAATTATTGTTTAGATTGTCTCTGTAAAAGAGGAAAAATTGAGTAGAGAAATGAATGACTTTCAAGGATGTATTTTACGCGTACTCATCCTATATCTTTCAATCTTTCAATTTATATTAAATTGTATAAATGCATGTGTGCGAGTACGTGTAAAATATTAAATTGTGTATATTAAATATTAAATATTTTTATATTTATATTAATAAGATTTATTTTAATTTATATTAATAAGAATGATGTAAATTCCTTGATATATGTCCACGTTGATATATCCTACAATTAGAATAAATTTGAACGCGTAATATTTAACGCAAATGCTTATAGTAGAAAATATCTGTGTGTGTGTGTGTGTGTGTGTGTGTATATATATATATATATATATATATATATATATATATACTCTTATAGTACTTACTCTTTCTCCTAGGTAATGACGAGCGTAGGAAATCCAATTTCTGGGATGACAAAACACCGTAATGCTCAGCTAGCTTGTAGAAGGAGCACTACTGCTGCTACAACTGCATCTACATAAATACATAAACCTGCATAAATGGGTAAAATAAAATTAAACTTTTTAATAATATAACAAATCCAAATGCATTAATTTACATTTATCTTTTCTCTCTTCTCTTTTTCTCTCTCCCCCCCTCCCCACTGTCTCGGTCTCTCATTCCTTTCTCTGTATATCTTTTTGTGATTGTCTATACTTTAAATTTCTATAAACTTTAAGTCAGTAGTACTTTGAAATAATTTTTCCGTAAAAAGGTAACTTACGTTAAATGCCCTAAATGAAGTCAAATTTACTTTACGTACTTGGATTTGTGCTCAAACATTCAATTTCATTCATATCCCTTTTTTAAATTTAATTAGAGGCCGCAATTATTAAATGCTTTTATTTTACAATTTTCTTATTCAATTGTTAGTTTTTTTAGCTTTCAATTAATGCACAGATATACTTTTTGTAACGACTTAAATGCTGATTAAAATTAAACTTACTCGAGTACAAAATTGTGCAAATCGTCTCTGATTAATAAGACTTTTTTTCATACTGACGCTCGAAGTTCATTTTCACCGCCAAAAGCATCACTTAATTAAAAATAAAGAAATCGAGGTTGCGTTCCGACATTCACTGCCAGTAAGGTGAAAATCTATAATATACGTGACATAAACTATAGATTTTCAATACTGGTAGTGAATATCAGAACGCAGCCTGATTCGTCATTTTTAGTCACATGTCATCTTTGGCGCTAATATGAATAGATTCCTTTTTTCTTACATCAAGATTATACAAATACATATATGACTCTGTATATTTCTCCGTTAATTGATATATATTTAAATTAAAAATAATTAAATAGAAAATTACTTCAATGTATCGTATGTATTTCTTAATTTTTTTATGCATTATGCACAATATCTGTACATGCTTGTAAATGTATATAGATACACACACACACACACACACACACACACACACACACACACACACAAATATACATTTACAAATATGTACATGCACAAGCATCATGCACATAATATAAAAAAATTGATTTATTTGATATTACATACACGACATATAAATAAGTATTTCTCACACCTGCATATATATATATATATATATATATATATAAAATCTTTAAGTTACACAAATATGATAAAATCCAATTAATTATGTTTTAGGTAGAGAACGATGAAATAAGTTATGGCGATGGATGGATTGAAATATCTAGAAGAAATCTGAAATTATTTATACTTCATTTGCTGTGTAATTGTTATTATTATTATTATTTTTATTATTGTTATCGTCTCTCTATTGCCCATACAAATTGTAAAAATCACAATTATAAAAAAAATTTCTGGTATAAAATTTTATCTGTATACTTTTCTAAAAATAAAGTATAAAAATAAATGTTAAAAAAAGTTGTTATTTTACCACAACCGCATAAATTTTATATTGCAATTTAAAAACTATAGTTATATACAATAATATGAAAATTAAACATGCGACTTGAAAATTACAATAAGCAAAAGAGGAAAATAAAAATAATACTCTTAAGTTTTATTTTTATAGGATTAGCAAGTATTGGACATCTTATCTTAATGAATAGTAAAAAAAAAATTGTATGGACTTTTAATAAATAATTTTGGCAATCACAATATAATTTCATTCGTAAATACATTTTTATATTAATGCAACAATATATTTTCTCCTACACACAATTTTCTATAATCTTGTGTATCTATATAAAAATGAAAAAAAAAGATAAAATTGAAAAATTGACAGATTATAACTGTACATAATTAATGTCTATCCTATTGCATATTATTGCAGTTTGATTCATAAATCAATTACAAATAATCTTTTATACAGCACATATAAACTATAAAATATTCAAATAAGCATATGTCTGTATGAAAAGTATTTGTTGAGATTCATGTCAATTACATATCGAGCATTTTGAATATCTTTACAAAAAGGAATGAATCACATGTAAACATTATATAACTTATGCACAATAATTATAGATATTTTATTAAAAATTAAAGATAATCAAAATAACACTAATTCACTGTACTTTCCATTGTTATATAAAAATATGAATGTGCATATGTATAAAATACCTGAAAATCATGTCTTTTCGCATCAATCAATCATTCATGATAACAAGCCAAAGAATAAATTTGAAACTTGATTATTACATATCGATACTTATCACAGAAAGTTTTCATTTTAATAAACTACAAAATTTTGAGAAATGATTGAAAAAATCCTTCATGTATCATATTCATTTCATTGTATTTCTATATATATTGTATAAAGATATTGCATGTATTTTTATATAATAATATCAACAATCATCAAAAAATGAATGCCTTCCCCAAGAGAGAAGGATGATGTATCATTCTCTACTATTATATCATTATATTATATTTTAAAGATTCAATCATTTTACAAATTGCAATCATCTTTTGAAAAATTTTATAAAATGTGACACATAATATAATTGCACGACCTAAATACATCCCAGATTTAACAATACAAATTAATCTGTGATATGACAGTTTTGTAATTTACTTCTTCAATAAATGTAACATGTCTTTATTTTGCTGTTGTAACAGAATATCCGCCCTTTCAGTTTTATCGGTAATATTATCAATCAGATCATTTTGCGAGTCTATTTCTTCGGATAAACCAATCGCCAAATGCTTCAGTCTCGCCAATGATCCACTCATTTCACTTAAATTTTGCTCTAAAGCTTTGGTTACTCTGTCGCCAGCAGGTTTAACATCTTCAAGATTGTTGTCGTTGTAACTTTCTTTTATTTTTGTCGACGAATACGAATTGCTAATGTTACTTTGTACTTGTTCTAATGTATTGGACAGTGCGGGAGACGTTATGGACCCAGAACTGGATGATTCTGATAATTTTGTCGACGGTATTGGCGCATCCAAAGATTTACCGCTGAGATAATTTTTCAAACTGCCAAAGACGCTTTTTATGCCTTGTATATGTTTTTGACTAAATCTTAACGTGCTATTAATATCATCTAATCTCTTTTCCGTTCTTTGCAATTGTTCTCTTTGTCTAATTAATTCCTGAAAATAGAAATTTATATATTATATCGTATCGTATATCACGTGTGTCCCTGGTCATGTAAAACGCATTGCCGTAAAATTAAAATAATTTTATATTTTTCGCACATTGTAATATAAATGTTTACATGTGAAAGAGGAATATATTAAATGGCTTGTGCGCAATTATAAATTGTGTATATCAACAGTTTTGCTATTTACAGTGACGCGATAATAGACGCGATAATAGGTATATTAGTACCTCGGCTGTAGCTACGCCAATTTGTTCAGAGTCTCTCAGAAGCGAGACGGACCTTTCCGAAGACTGTATCGTGCGTTCTTCAATCTCCTTTTTACGTTGAAGCAATTGTTGACGTTTCTGCGTTATGTCATTGTTAAAATTTTGATAACGTCCAGCGGGGAGAGTTCTGACTGGCGCATTCCTCAAAAATGTCTCATCGTCCACGTCGTCTTCCAACGAGAAAAATGGATTCTTCGGATCGCTTAGATAATTATGACTCGCCATTTATTCGATTCGACTTTTCGCGACTACGCACGAGATATCGTCGACAAATTTATCAACGTCTTCGACACCCGTTCTTTCGCTCGACACTTGCTGCTGACAATTACTGTATAATGTATGACGATGTGTGGGTGCATGTGTGTATGTATGTGTCACGCATGGTAATATTATAGCGTTTTCGAGTGGTCGGGTTCAGTCGCTCCAGAATAATTTACTAGATGTCATTGACCAATCACAGCCATTCTTCTAAAGAATATATAGTTACATTCTTCAGAAGAATGGCAGTGATTGGTCAGTAACGTCTAGTAAACTAGTCCGGAGCAATATTAAGCCCGACCATTGCCCAAACGCATAGTATTTTTCAATTACGAATCAAAATTTAGAACCATAGATTACAGATTTTAGTAAAAGATTGGCTGCGTACACAGAAAAAGCTGCTTTACATTGTTGTAAAATTTGTAAATCTGATTGGCGTATGATTTAGATTTCGTCAAAATTAAAATGGCCGCATTCAGCGGACTCAACAGTTGGGCAACATTCCTAGATTTTCCAATGTAACTCGACGTTGATTGGTCGGACCTGAAAGTAGAAACCAATCATATTCGATTGCTACTTAGCGATTGAGTCCGCTGAATGCGGCCAATGATACATTTTCAAGAAGCGCGAACGTACATACCTTCTATTTCCAACAGTCACAAAACATAAAAATATAGATAGATGCGAATGCGTCCGAAAAAATGTCAGTTTTCAACATTAAGGTACCTTTTCATGGGACGCTAAAAGTAGCATCAACCATTGGTTGAACAATGAAGCAACTACTTACTTCCTTATTCAACCAATGGTTGACGCTACTTTTAGCGTCCCATGAAAGTACTTTTATAGTTTAATGATCTCTTTTATTATTGATTAGCTTGTGCGGAATAACAAAAATTTATTATATTACATAAATATAAATTTGTCGCGTTGTAAATTTTCATCAAGTTTAATACATGTAAAATGTTTACTAATTAGAGCAAGTTTAGTAAATATATAAAACGATACACTTTGGGAAAAAAAAACTTTTTTCATATTATTTGGGAAAATAATGTACATACGATACTTGAGAATTAAATCAATCGGCATTGTTTTTTTGTAATGCTGAAAATAACGAATAATCTTTTATAAAAAAAAAATTTCTCTCGGTTAACATTAAACATCGTATGAATAATAAAATTATAATAAAATGTATTTATTTTTAAAATATATCACAATATACGAGAGATTGCGTGCGCTACGTCACGTACGAGAAACCAAGCTTTTCACTTTGCATTCGCCGTCGCGATGCAAGTTTATCAAAAACTTGACACGTCTCTTTCTCGCGGTGAAAAAAGAAACATTTCGTCCAATTTACCCAACTGCCACATAATTATCGTACCCTCGTATCGTTGTTAACTCGACGTTTATCCTCGTCCGCGACAACGATGAATTTTCTCGAGTCAAAACGAAGCGCACGTGTATGTACATACGTGACGTCAGACGACTCCGACTCGTGGCGTCACGAGAAACAGCCGTTTAGCGTCACCCCGATTGGCCGAGGGCGGATAGTAAGGCCAATCGTCGCCGCGGTTCGTCCGCAATGGTCGCGTAAACTTTTTCCGGCCATCTTGTTATTATTTTCGAAAATCTCGAGGTTGGATTTTCGGCAAGACGCAGTAGTAGGAGGTGCGAGCGCACCTTTGGCACTTTGTTCCGGGCGACTGGCGAGAGAAAGACGCGGCTCGTATGAGGTCAAGAGCGCAGAGTTACGACGAAGAACGGCTTCGGTGGGTATCGCGCAAACTTCAATCTCTCCACCGACCGTCGCAAAAGTAGCGGAGAGAGAAAGAGAGAGCGAGCGAGCGAGCGAGAAAGGAAGGAAGGAGGGAGAAAGAGAGAAAGAGAGAAAGAGAGAGAGAGAGCGAGCGAGAGAAAGGGAGGGAGCGAGCGAGAGCGGTAGACGGTGAGGAATGACTGCGTTGGAGTGCGTGAAACGAGGTACGAAAGTGGTCGTGCGCGGGAATCGGCGGTTGTGTATATATTTGCCGCTTTACGCTTGTGATTCTCATCGATACACCTCGATCGGCGGTGACCGAGACGTGTGATTATTTTGAGACTCCCGAACGGAAAATCGTCGTGTATGAGAGTGAAGACGGTAAGTTGGCGCGTTGTTCTCGCGCGTTGCTCCCGTCGACGCGACGTTCGCGAGGTGCTCCCCTCCTGGCTGGGACGCCGAAACGAGACGAGTCCCGCGCTCCCCCCGGTCGTCGTGGCTCGCGCGCCCCTCGTCCGACCCCGAACGGCACCTTGGTTACCCTCCCGTGCGATCGTTTACGCTCGCGACGATTCACATAACCTTGCTCCCTCGATTGTCAAATGTAGGTTAGTTTGTCACCGCGGAACGGCGACCTCTCCCGCGGCACTCGCGGCACCCGCGTCGACGAGCGCGATATTTTCTCCTCCCTTCTCTTCTCTCCTCGTATTCGACTTTCGTTTACGCTCGTCCCGCGTTTATCCTCGCGGCGTTTATCCTCGCGTCGACGCGCCGCGAGCCCACCTCGACTCACCCCCGACTCGATACGGACACGTGCGACACGAGCTTCGACCGGACTTTTCAATCCTTTTCGATTCCCTCCAAGGAGTTTGCAGCGTCCGACGTGAACTCTCGTCGCGTTAATATCGCGTAATCCAAGACTTTTTTACGTCGCGTTAAATTTCTAATCGGCTTCGCAATTAGGCTCCGTACGTTGCGAGAGAGGCAAATCTATCGCATGGTCGAGACTCGTTTAGATTATACGTACCCAATTTTCTGCCCAAGTTTCGTTTGCATTTCGAGATTCACGATTGAAAGTTTAGAATTTTGAATCCACTTGTATGTCAATCCATGTACAAATTGTACGTATAATCGACGCGTTACTTCTCCAAGTGTTTTATTATTATTAAAAATAACATTTTCACATGTCTTTCTCTCCCTCTCCCTCTCCACTTTCCATTTAGAAGATAAAAGGTGCGGAAGAATATATAATTTCACGATACAATGGCAACTTTGGCTGAGCAAGCATCTAAATTATTGGACTTCAATCAGAAATTGGATATAACGCTTCTCGACAATATAGTAGGATGTATGTACACTGGGATAGGTGAGCAACAAAGAGTCGCTCAAGAAGTGTTAACGACTCTCAAGGAACATCCAAACGCTTGGACACGGGTAGATACTATTCTAGAGTATTCGCAGGTAAATGTTCGCATGATCATATTTCTCATCGTCGGTCGCACGTATATATATATATATTGGCGAGCATTTCTATATCGTCGCACCTTTGTATAGAATCAACAAACAAAATATTACGGCTTGCAAATATTGGAGCAAGTTATAAAGACGCGATGGAAAGTACTACCGAGAAATCAATGCGAAGGTATAAAAAAGTATATCGTAGGCCTTATCATAAAGACGAGCAGCGATCCCGAGACGATGGAAGCTTCCAAAGTTTATCTCAACAAACTCAATATGATCCTCGTGCAAGTGAGTAGCTAAAATTCATTCCTATTTTGCGCGAGAAATATCACGGCGGAATAATTATCGTTGTTTCTTCGATATTAGGTATTGAAGCGTGAATGGCCGAAAAATTGGGAATCCTTCATCAGTGATATCGTTGGCGCGAGTAAAACTAACGAGAGTCTCTGTCAAAACAATATGGCTATTTTAAAACTTTTGTCAGAGGAAGTATTTGACTTTTCCAGCGGACAAATGACTCAGACAAAAGCGAAACATTTAAAGGACACAATGTGCAGTGAATTTTCACAGATATTTCAGCTTTGCCAATTTGTGATGGACAATTCGCAAAATGTTCCATTAGTAGCGGTCACATTAGAGACGCTACTAAGGTTTTTAAATTGGATACCTCTTGGATATATTTTTGAAACTAAATTGATAACCACTTTAATATTCAAGGTAAAGAGAGCTTGTTGTACGTTTCTTTTCTTCCCCCTTTTCTCTCCCCGTTAATTTATTTACAGATATATTTTCGCCTTTCTCCATACGTTATACTTAATGTAATATTTGTTTCAAATATATTTGCAGTTTTTGAATGTACCAATATTTCGGAATGTTACCCTCAAGTGTCTAACGGAAATCGCGGCCGTTACCGCTACTAACGTACCGAATTATGATGACATGTTTGTTATATTATTTATCAACACGATGCAACAATTGGAACTAATGCTCCCGCTGGAAACCAACATACGTGAAGCATACGCAGCTGGTCAAGATCAAGAGCAAAACTTTATTCAAAACCTAGCTATGTTTCTTTGCACCTATCTCAAAGATCATGGCGAGCTAATAGAGAAGAAGCAATTGAATGAAACGCTAGTGAAGGCGTTACATTATCTCGTCCTCATATCTGAAGTCGACGAGGTTGAAATATTTAAAATCTGTTTAGAATACTGGAATGGATTAGCCGCCGATTTGTACAAAGAAAATCCTTTTGTTATCTCTTCGCCAATTTTCATGTCTAAAAACTTGACGGTTCCTCCTCGGAGATTATTTTACGCTCCAGTTTTAACAAAAGTACGATATATCATGATCAGTAGAATGGCAAAACCTGAAGAAGTACTTGTCGTAGAGAATGAAAATGGAGAAGTTGTCAGGGAATTCATGAAAGATACCGACTCTATAAATCTCTACAAAAATATGAGAGAAACCCTTGTGTATCTTACTCATCTCGATTATTTGGATACAGAAAGAGTAATGACGGAGAAATTACAAAACCAAGTTAATGGTGCAGAGTGGTCCTGGAAGAATCTCAACACGGTAATTGTCTAATGTTAATCAAATTAAATGTATGCGCGTAATAAAATGTTGGGTGACGTATATGGCAATGATGTTATCACGTTATTTATCACGTTTTATTCATTTATTAGTTATGCTGGGCAATAGGCAGTATTTCAGGCGCTATGCACGAAGAAGATGAAAAACGCTTTTTGGTAACTGTAATCAAAGATTTACTTGGTTTGTGTGAACAAAAGAAGGGAAAAGATAACAAAGCTATAATTGCTAGCAATATCATGTATGTTGTTGGCCAGTATCCACGGTTTCTCCGAGCTCATTGGAAATTTTTAAAGACTGTTGTAAATAAACTTTTTGAGTTCATGCATGGTAAGAATAAATATTTCTCTCTCTCTCTCTCTTTCTCTCTCTCTATCTCTCTCTCTCTTTCTCTCTCTCTCTCTCTCTCTCTCTCTCTCACTCGTTTGTTCACTCGCTCACTCGCTTAATAATAAAGAATCCTTTTGTTAATTATAATTTATTTTAACTGTAATTAGTTGAATTAATTTTTGTTTGTATTGTAGAAACGCATGATGGAGTGCAAGATATGGCCTGCGATACTTTTATTAAAATAGCACTGAAATGCAGACGACATTTTGTTACCATACAAATTGGAGAAGCAATGCCATTCATTGAAGAAATTCTTTCTACAATTAGTACCATCATATGCGATCTTCAAACACAACAAGTAAGACAAAAACTATAGCATTTGTGTTATACATATATTCATTTACAATTATATAATATAACATTTATCTTGCATATTCTGATACACATACTATCTAATAATATTATAATACAACAGGTACATACATTCTATGAGGCGGTTGGTTACATGATAAATGCTCAAGCCGATACTGTAATACAAGAACAATTGATTGAGAAATATATGCTTCTTCCTAATCAAGTTTGGGATGATATTATTAGTCAAGCATCCAAAGTATGTTATAATTTATTCGTAAATTTTCAGAAAAAAAAAGAATACATTTTAATACATTTATGTCTATGTATAATATGAATAATTTTTTTTTTTAATCATTAGAATGTGGATGTCTTGAAGGACCAAGAGGCCGTGAAGCAACTCGCCAGCATCTTAAAAACAAATGTTAGAGCTTGCAAAGCTCTTGGGCACCCGTACGTGATACAATTAGGAAAAATATACTTAGATATGTTGAATGTTTATAAGGTATCGTTTCTCTTTCTATTTATGAAAAGTTTTTCAAAGGATGATAATGATCGATACACTAAACAAGCATAATTTACATTAGGTTATGAGTGAAAATATAAGTGCTGCGATATCTGTAAATGGTGAGATAGTAATGAAGCAACCTTTAATCAAGAGTATGAGAGTAGTGAAAAAGGAAACATTGAAACTAATCTCAGATTGGGTGAGCAGGACGAATGACCATCAAATGGTAAGACTTTTTGTCTCGGGTATTTTTCCCAAAAATCCACAAATTTATTTCTTCATTTTACTTCACATTTTTGATACAAAATATGCTTATTATGATTTCTCTGTTTATCAGGTGTTGGAAAATTTTATACCGCCATTGCTGGATGCCGTTTTGCTGGATTATCAAAAGACGAATGTTCATTGTGCTAGAGAGCCCGAAGTGCTTAGTGCTATGGCTACCATAGTGAACAAACTAGAAGCCCATATCACTAGCGAGGTACCTAAAATATTCGATGCAGTATTTGAATGTACTTTAGAAATGATAAACAAAGACTTTGAAGAATTTCCCGAACACAGAACAAACTTTTTCCTTCTCTTACAAGTAAGTGTATCAATTTACATTTTTTTTTTTTTTTATATATATAATTCGACTTATATTCTTAAAGTTGTATCACTTTATTATATTTCCTTTAGGCGGTAAATGTCCATTGTTTCCCTGCATTTCTTTCAATTCCGCCGGCCCAGTTTAAACTGGTTCTTGATTCAATTATTTGGGCCTTTAAACATACAATGAGGAACGTAGCAGACACAGGACTACAAATTCTTTATCAGCTTCTGTTAAACATTGAACAACACGAGCAAGCGGGTCAAAGTTTTTACCAAACATATTTTACAGATATTTTACAACATATATTTAGCGTTGTCACGGATACATCGCACACAGCAGGTGAAGGATAAATTTACATTTAGTTGCATAATCGATTGATTTATATGTACTGTTATATAGATATTGATTGATTCGATTAATATCATGTTGATATTACAGGCCTTACAATGCACGCTACAATTCTCGCTTATATGTTTACACTGATTGAACGTGGGAAAATTCAGGTGCCGCTTGGCCCTGTACCTGATAATACTTTATATATACAAGAATTTGTTGCAAGATTGCTTAGAGCAGCCTTTCCGCATTTAACTGATAATCAGATTAAAATAACTGTGCAAGGTTTATTCCATCTTAATCAGGATATCACTGCGTTTAAGGAGCACCTCAGAGATTTTCTCGTGCAAATCAAAGTAAGTAGTATTGACAGGTTTATTCGAAAACAAAACGTATAGCGCGAAACAATATTTAATTCTTTTCCCCTTCTTCCTCTTTTGCTTTGAAAAGTATAATATTTAATGATACGAGAAAAAGTTAGCTATCATACTAGACGCACAAGTTTAAAAAAAAATTGCATTTTTCTCCCTTCGTCTAGGAATATACAGGTGAGGACGATTCCGAGCTTTACTTGGAGGAACGAGAAACAGCTTTACGGCTAGCCCAAGAGGAGAAGAGGCGGCAGCAAATGGCCGTTCCGGGCATCCTTAATCCTCACGAAATGCCAGAAGAGATGCAGGACTGAATTAACCATAGTCCGTATCCTATCATTTTATGCACATTTGATGAAAAACACTCTGTTAAAGGAATTCTTGTATCCTTTGAGCTGTAATTATCCCTGCGACATCACCCTGTCATCTCATCATCAAAAATAGATAAAATATTAATTACTTACTAAAACCGAGTCTGCAAAAGAGAGAGAGAAAGAGAGAGAGAGAGAGAGAGAGAGAGAGAGAGAGAGAGAGAGAGAGTATACCCTTGTTAAGGAGGTAAGCCCGAAACGCGGTGACTGTTTGTTTGTCTGTTATAGGATTTTAAAGAAATTCGAGTTTCTGTTGTGGATATAATGGGACAATTGCCTGCTAGCGATGCTATTTCATGTAATGAGATAAAAAGATTGCTGAAAAATTGCTTCTCTCAGAGAGAATCGATTATTTCAGAGAAATTGATTCCTAGAATATAAAACTTTTACAGATTAATTCTCTCTAATTAATCAGAATGATAAAAAACGGTGAATATGGCAAAAATAACGTTACCATTCTTCAGAATTGTCCTCAAAAACGGCTCGATATATTGTATGATAAATTTCTGTATAAGGAATTTCTACATACAGACATAGACACATACACACACACACACACACACACACACATGTGAGAGATCTATAATACTATTATATTAAGTTTTGTTTTAGCATTTCTGCGAGTTAAGAGAATGCCTGTAGTTCACAGAATTGTTTTGTGCACACTTTTGGCCATTTAAATTTACCGTTGGATGGATATGAATATGTATGTATGTATGTAAGCTTACTTGTGATAGCTTATACTAATGTATTGATACATGAATTTGTTATAATATAAATAATACACAAAATTTTTTTCCTGTTCCATATTTTTTATTCAGCAAAATGATGATACTCTCTTTCTTCGTATAATTGAAGACGTATTATTATTCAGCCGTGATGTCAATAAAATCATTTCTATTTCTGAAAGGTAATAAATAACTGATGGAATGTATTTACAAATACTGTGGAATGAAACAAATACGCAAACGATAAAACTTCTATCTACTAGATGAAGGCAAATATATATATAAATATATATATATATATATATATCAACTAATCTGAATAATTTAAAGCCATGTGTAAATATATATATATATATATATATATATATATATATATATATATATATAATAGCGACGTATATTTAACTAGAACGATTAATGCATTTATTTGATCAGTATAAATAATAAGATTTCAATAAATATTTGATAAATTAGTGTATTTTATTGAATGTGAACGCGCAAATGGGAAATCTTTAGTATAATGCAAGAAGCAGTGTGTATAGGACACTCTTGGTGAAAATTTGGTCGATAAAAAAAATATAATTCTTATTGCAATGAATCTTATTACAAGACTATCGTATGTATCTTTAAATCAGCGTAGAACGCGCGCAGGCGCTTTAGAGCGTAACATTTGATTAACACTTGATATAAAAAAGTACAATTGGATTTTTAAATTTGTGAATAATTTGCATAAAATAGTATCGTCGCAGCAGGCTTTGAAGATGTGTAAATGTATGTTTTTATCTAATGTCAATGAGCAAAGTTGTAAAGTATAATATCATTATTATAATTATATAATAATAATAATTATTATTATTATTATACGAGCCATATACAATGGATACTTGTAAATTGAAATGATCGCAACATATACATTTAGCGCTTAATTATATTTCATCCTTTTCTTTTTTTTATTTATGTCCTCAAATATAATTTAGCAATCATATAAATGATATATGTTAAAGAATCTTATCACTAAAGAGACATCGAGAGAAACGAGAACGGTTAAGTTTTTTAAATATACATTCTGTGTTTATATATAAATCATTCAATCGTGCTATTAGTCATGTGCGACATTCTATTAAGGTTTTCTATCGAGAGTTGTCTAATGACAAATTCAAATAAATGATTTTAGTTCATTATATTGTAGTATTGCCTTGTCTTTTAATCTAAAACATTAGCTCTCTCTCTCTTATCTATGCGAGTATACTTTTAATAATAATATTTCTATAATATTATTATTTTTAGCTATCATCGAAAAGAATTGATGACAAGCAAAAATACAAGAATGAAAATATATAATAAATGGTTCAGATATTGATTTAAAGATTAAGTAGAAAAGATACATTTAATAATTGCACACATTTATATGTTTACATATAAAATAATATACATATATTTATAAAAGGAAAAGATGAGAGAGAAAGAATAAAAAGCGAAAATTTCAAATGAATTTTTAGCACAATTTAGTTGAGATCGCAAGCTGTACTTGTATATTAAATCAAATAAATAGTAAATATACTTTCGAGGTAAGATAAATTTTATTATGATTTTCAAGTTAGCCTCCATCAAAAAAATATTTAAAAAATTCTTAAATAATTCATATATTTAATATATGAATATCGAAAAAATGTAATATATGGAAAATATGTGAAGATTATTTTACATCACATTTATTACAAATATATAAATATCATTCATACATTTCTTTATAAGAGATTCTCTAAAATTCTCTAAAAGAAAGGTGTATCTAAAGAGAATGCAAATTATCATTTATATGACATAGGATATTCTTCTTATTGGAGACTACAAAAATTCATAACATTCGATGGCCAATCGGAACAAAAGAACCAAAGTTTCTTTGTTCCGATTGGCCGTATTCAGCGGACTAGACAGTTGGGCAACATTATTAGATTTTCCGATGTAATTCGACGCTGATTGGCCAGTTTGAAAGTTGAAACCAATCACGTTCGATTGCTACTTAGCGGTTGGATCCGCTGAATACGGCCATTGGTCAATCAAACAATTTAAAATGTTGGTAACATTAAACGAAACGCATTCATAGAACACACCTTACTTGATTGGGTGCTTTCCATTTAGAGACACAAGTCGACACAAGCGTTATTCTATCTTTTTTCAATAAATACAATAAACAAAGATAGAATGACACTTGTGTCGACTTGTGTCGCTAATGCTTGGTCCACAACTTTGCTTTAAGGTCATTCTACAATAGAGTCGTAAAGTCGTAAGTCGTAAGAAATTGACCAATCACAGTTGATTATTCTCCTGAACTTCAACTGGGATTGGTCAATTTCTTATGACTTACAACTTTACGATTCCATTGTAGAATGACCTTTAAGTGACGGAGTCGTAAGAATTTAACCAATCACAGTTGAATGTAAGAAGAATAATTGAATACGATTGGTTAGTTTCTTACGACTTCGTCAGTTAAAGCAAGGTTGTGGACCCACACTTAAGACGATCTTAAATATAAGATCTGACTATGAATACCGACCCAGTAGTTATAACATCGATGTTATAACTTTGATGTAAATCGAGCCGTGTAAACGTAATCAATGAGATTTTAAGGAGACTTAAGGCGTAAGACTTAAGAAATTAACCAATGACAGTCAAGTATTAAGAGAATATTCGATTGTGATTGGTCAATTTTTTAAGTCTTAAATCTCCTTAAAATCTCATTGTAGACGCCGCTTTAAGGTCATTCTACAATAGAGTCGTAAAGTCGTAAGTCGTAAGAAATTGACCAATCACAGTTGATTATTCTCTTGAACTTCAACTGGGATTGATCAATTTCTTACGACTTATGACTTTACGACTCTATTGTAGAAGGACCTTTAAGCTGGGTCTACAATGGCCGTAGCATAAGATTGTAAGGCGTAAGACTCAAGAAATTGACCAATCACAATCGAGTATTCTCTTAATACTTGACTGTGATTGATCAATTTCTTGAATCTTACGCATCGACATATATAAAGCGTCGTCTACAATGGCAGTAGGATTAATGGATTAAAGCTGTAACTCAAGAAATTGACCAATCACAGTCGAATATTCTTTTGATGCTTGACTGTGATTGGTCAATTTCTTAAGTTACTGCTTTAATTCATTAATCCTACTGCCATTGTAGACGACGCTTAATGGACTGAGCATTGCGATAGCCAGGCGAGCGCCCGCTATAGAGAGAGAGATACTACATAGGAGGCCTATTGTGTTTCTTTTGCTAGTATCTCATTGGTAACTTTGGTTCCCGCCCATCGAGGCGGGAAACTTCGTCGATGATCTTACGCCTTACAACCTTATGCTAACGGCCATTGTAGATCCAGCTTAAGAGATTGACCAATCACAGTCAAGTATGAAGAGAATACTCGACTGTGATTGGTCAATTTCTTAGGGCTTAAATTACTTATTGTAGATCCGGCCTTATAAATTAAAAATTTAAATTTGACGAAAATTAATGTAATTTGAGCAAAAAGAGCTAAAATTTCCTTTAACGTTTTTGAATGGTCGGGTTTAAGATGTAACCGTATATTCTTTAGAAGAATTACCGTGATTGGTCAATGACATCTAGTAAATTACTTCGGAACTACTAAACCCGATAGAAAGTGCAAGAGCGTTCGTACTATCAAGTGTACCGCGTTCAAAAGTTACTAGCAGTCGTATATATAGTTTCTCTCTGTATATAGTCTGCTACGTCCGCTGCTGTCAAAATTACTTGTTCACGCGTGTATGTAGTACATACGTACGTGTATAATTAGTAGTAATAAAATTGTAAAGTCATCGCGTAAATAAAGCAGCGGATGCTAACATAAATTGGCTATTTGAAGTAGCTTTACTGTTACACATGTTAAATATGCGGTGTATTAACGAGTAAGAAATCTTGGCGCATAACGACGCTTTCGCACATCTTTTACCTTGCGTATGTACAGAACGAAATGTATCGTAAGCATCGTTATAATGAAAAATTAGAGATATCGATAACGATTCCATTCTCAGCGATTCTCTAAGTAACTAATTTTAATTGTCTTTTGTATATGCGATATTCTATAAATTATCAGTTAATCTTTCAATGCAACATTTTTTAACCTTGCCATTCTCCTTTCATTCTGTATTCTCTTCATTTCTGTATTTGCGTCTTCTGTTTGTAAATATATGTATATTACATTTATATTATATACATAATATAAATCGTATATTTGTGAATCCGTATACGCAAACAATTTAACATATTTGCAATGAATTTGACAATATGGACAATATTTTCAGCGTCTCTTAATTTCCACGTTTGTATACTTTCTTGTAGAGCTTTCAAATATGTTTTGAAAAAAAAGATGCCATCTGAAACAAATGCTATGGACAATATTTCCAAGCAAGAGGAGGATACTGAGAAATCTAACGAACATTCTGTTACATTAATGACTTTAAATTCTACGAGCGGCCAAGAATCAAGCTTATCTAAACAAATAAATGCCGATGTAGCAAATGTTTATAATGGCAAAGTGTCCACGTCGGATCATCAGATTAGAATTAAAATCTTAAACTCAACCGGAGATGGGCTTTCATCTACTAGCTCCGTAACGACAAATGATTTACTCGAGAATATATGTCTCCAAGATAAAATAACAGGTTAATATCAGAGTCAAACTTGTAAATGGATTGTAATTTCTTCCACATATTTTACAAAATATAAAAAGTATTGCAAAATTTCATTTTTAGATTCGAAACCTGATAATAAAAATATATATTTTCAAAAGTTACAGAAACTAGTACATCGATATTGGTTAAACAAACTGAGGAAGATAACGATGCGAATACTACATGCAACAATATAGCAGAAAACTCTAGTCAAAAGTCAATTTTTCTCGCTCATAAAAACTTAACTAGAAAGAAATGCTTGTTAGCGGGAAATATTCCTGAAGTTTCCAACACTTTAGAACTAACAATGTGCCCTGACAATTTCTTAGATGAAAAAGCTTATAATTGCGAAAAAGGTCACAGTATTGATATAGAGAAATATGACCATGAACCAAATACAGGGAATATGTGTAATAATAATGATGATAATAGCGATGATGATGACGTAGCATCGAGTACTAGACACAAAGTAGTAGAAGAAACGACACTTTTGCATACTTGTAAGCAGTTGTCTTTAGAAGATGATGTTGCCACTACAAATTATAACAGTTTAACAAATATGTTATTAAGGACGTCTAGCGATAATAATACGAAAGATTCCAACATTGATTGTAACATTGATTTATCAACGGATGAATTGACATCTGTGCCTTTGGATACATCTAAAAAATTATCAAATTTGCAAAGTGTTTCATCAACTTTGACAGATTATAACGACACAGAAAATGATGCAAAACTATCTTTAAATCCATTGGAGAATAATAATAAGGACAATGTAACTTTGGACAATGTAATTGATGGAAATGAATCACCCATCTCATCTAAACTTGTTTGCAAAGAAACAACAGTGTCGCAAAAATGTATTTCCTCGTGCTACAATGATTCTGCAAGCACAAGTAAGCCGTTTAAACTGCCAATTTTAGAGAAAATGCCCAAAACTGCCAATATTCAGCAATCCGACGTCGAGGAAAACGCAGTAGCGCTTGTGACGTCATCATTTACCGAACAAAATCAGTTGGAAGTAGTTCATTGTCTGGATGTGGAACCTCGTTCGTCAAATAGTAGCGAAGAAAGTAACTCGGATATAGAGTCCCAACATGCAAGTACAAGTCATGATAATATTAAAAAAGTAAGTAAATTTGTTGTTATTGTATATAGATTCGTAGTTTATTCTGTCCTGGAAGTGTACACTTTAGTTTATATTTAATATTTCTAATATAATAAAAACTATTATCTAATGAATTTGATAAAGATGAGATTTTTATTTTAGAGACAATGCAGACCTAATGGGATTGTAACGAAAGAAGGAGTGGAATATTATCAGTTATGGCGTAGTACGGGTGGTCATTCGTCTCCTGAATCTTTGTACGAAACTCTATATCCAATGCCACCGCCGCTTCCACCAAGAGCAACCCATCGACCGTTACATAGAAGTAATGCATTACCAAGTGGAGCACCAGAGTTACCGAAACGACCTCAGAGGCATCCTGTACCATTCCATCCTGAGGATTGTTTTGGATTTGAGATTGTAGACGTTGATGAAGCTTCGAATCTCAAGGTTACAAGATTATCATCACTTAGCTATATATTACACTTATATATATTACACTTGATATATATTTTTGTACATACGGAGAAAATTCATATATATATATATATATATATATATATATATATATATGTATATATTTATTTATTTATTTATATATAGAGTGTCCGGAAAATCACCCCGTAGTACTTCGAAAAGTGATTCGGGACCCAAAAAGAAGAAAAAAAAGCTATATAAATGTAGATTCGGAAATAAAGCATTTCCAAGTTATAGTCACTTTTATGTTAAAAAAATCGTAATTTATAGTCCGCTTGGCATCCTTCTCTTTTTAAATTTTTTTATAATTTAAAAATTAAATTAATAAATTAAATTTAAAATTTAAATTTAATATATAATTAAAATTTAAAACTTAAATTTAAAATTAAAAAATTTAAATTTAAAAGTTTAAATTTTAAATAACATAAAAGTGGCTAATCTAACTCGGAAACGACTTATTTCCTATGTTTATATAGCTTTTTTTGCTTCTTTTTGAGTCCTAAATTACTTTCCTCGAAGTACTGTGAGCTACTTTCCGGACGCTCTGTGTGTATGTGTGTGTGTGTGTGTGTGTGTGTGTGTGTGTGTGTGTGTGTGTGTGTGTGTGTGTGTGTGTGTGTGTGTGTATATAATATATAATATATATTAATATTAATTTAAATAAAATTTATTTTATTTATTTATATAAAATTATTTATATTTAAATTATTTATATTTAAATTATTAAACTTTCTTTTCTTCAGTTAAGGACAGCAGTTACAAAGAGTATCGCCTTATTGAGCTCTCCAAAGACACACAGACAACGAGAAAGGCCAGAATCGGCATTGGCACAATTGGAGTGCCCTCCTACGCCGACGCATCGACCCAAATCTCTATGTCCGTTGCCTGTATGCCAAACATCAAATGTATCTTTATCAACCTCTGAAGAACCTCTGCCTCCATGTAAGCCAATTAATAGTTTTCATACTTTAATATAATGTATTACTATTTATAAATCATTTTTTGTGTACATTTTAGCATGGGAAGCAAGGATAGATAGCCATGGTCGAGTATTTTACATAGATCATATTAATCGAACTACGACGTGGCAAAGACCAAACCTGACGACACGTAACATCGGCTGTGATTTACGAAGACAACAGTTGGACAGGCGTTATCAGAGTGTACGACGAACAATTTCACGCCCCGATAACATAGATCGCGAAGTTAACAGTTCAAACGGCAATTCCTTTGAGAATACCGAACGGCAGAATGATTCTCGTACTGACAGGAGCGAATGCGAGCCGTTTGATATCGCCACAATACCGCCAGTATTATTTTTAACACGACCCGATTTTTTTACCGTGTTGCACACCAATGCGGACGCTATGGAACTATACAATCGTAATCCAAGTTTAAAACATATGATCAGCAGAGTTAGAAGAGATCCGATGGTTTTTCCAAGATACGAACACAATAGGGATTTAGTCGCTTTAATTAATTTCTTTGCCGATCCAAGCAAAGAGCTCCCAAGAGGATACGAATCAAAGCTTGATAGGACGAGTAAAGTAAGTTTTTCATTATATAACAGTGTATAATTTTTTCAAAACAGAGAGAAAGAAAAAGATAGCGAGCGCGTGCGCACACACACATGCACACACGCACATCATCATTGGGAAGTATTACAAAATTGAAAAACGTTTTTTAATTTTAGAGATTTTTCATCTGCCACGCTAGAAAAGCTACGTCCTTCATCGATCCACGGTTACCTACGGAAGCTGCTCATGCACGCACGTTGTTAGACGAAGCTCCCGTTCCACCGCCTAGACCACAACAAGCATCTGTAACTGCTACCCCCGATATACCCGTTGCCTACAACGACAAAGTAGTCGCTTTTCTACGTCAGCCTAATATAATGGATATTCTAAAAGAAAGACATTCCGCATTAGGACAGAATATTGCACTTCGTGAAAAAGTTAATACTATAAGAGTCGAAGGAACTGCAGCATTACAAAGATGGGGCCACGATGTTCCTTTAGCATTATTGCTAAGGTAGGAAAAAGGATATTTCAATTTATGTTTTTATATATATATTAATATATACATATATGTGTTAATGGCATGCGTGTATGTATACACACACACACACACACACACACACACACACACATATATATATATATATATATATATATATAAAATGTACATCGCCCCGTTGTTATTACAGTTTGTTCGAACAAGAAATAATGTCGTACGTACCTGGTAGTATGGGTAGATCTCCACTTGGCAGCCCTCACGCATCACCTGGACTGACGAGAGCTTCCGCTAGAGCTCCAGCGCCATACAGAAGAGATTTTGAAGCAAAGCTTCGTACGTTTTATCGAAAATTGGAAAGCAAGGGTTACGGACAAGGACCGGGTAAATTAAAGTATGTCTCATACGTACATATCTCAAGTATACATGTATTCCTAAATGCAAATGTTTTTTCACACATCACACATATATCCATACAGATTACACATCAGAAGAGAACATTTACTCGAAGATGCTTTTACGCGCATAATGGCCGCATCGAAGAAAGATTTGCAGAAAGGTAAACTAGTAATTATTTTTGATCACGAGGAAGGGCTGGATTACGGCGGACCGTCCCGAGAGTTTTTCTTTCATTTATCGCGCGAATTATTCAATCCTTATTACGGATTATTTGAATATTCAGCCAACGATACTTATACGGTGCAAATCTCGCCAATGTCAGCTTTTGTGGATAATTATCACGATTGGTTCAGATTTTCCGGCAGAGTTTTGGGCTTAGCATTAGTCCATCAGTATCTGCTCGATGCATTCTTCACGAGGCCGTTTTATAAAGCGCTTTTAAGGATACCGGCGAGTTTGAGTGATTTGGAAAGTTTAGATCAAGAGTTTCATCAAAGTCTAATGTGGATCAAAGAAAAAGATATCAGTATCGAGCCGTTGGAATTAACTTTTTCGGTAACGGAGGAACTTTTGGGGCGAGTCGCTGAGCGCGAGTTGAAACCAGGCGGAAGGAACATCGCAGTCACTGAAAAGAATAAGAAGGAGTATCTCGAGAGAGTAGTACGTTGGCGTCTTGAACGTGGCGTTGCGGAACAAACGGAATCGCTGGTTCGTGGCTTTTACGAAGTAGTGGATCCACGTTTAGTATCTGTTTTCGATGCTCGCGAATTGGAGTTGGTTATCGCGGGTGCTGCTGAAATCGATCTTAACGATTGGCGAACGCATACCGAATACAGGAGCGGTTATCACGATGCGCATCCGGTAGTGGAGTGGTTCTGGAGCAGCATAAGTCGATTTACCAACGAGCAACGTTTAAGATTATTGCAATTTGTTACTGGCACTTCGAGTATACCTTACGAAGGATTCGCGGCTTTGCGAGGATCCACGGGACCGAGAAAATTCTGCATCGAGAAGTGGGGCCGGCCAAACAGTTTACCAAGGTAAAAAAGGTTGATTCTCTCTTTTTGATTCGCGCATCTAACGATAACCATCCATTTTATACTAAACAGCCTATTTTTTTTTCTATAAATTCATTTCTCGCCCTCCTCTCTCCCCCGCCTTCCGCCCGCGCTTGCCGTTGTTTTTGCGATTTCTGCATTTTGTCTTTATTCGTTTCAGGGCTCATACATGTTTTAATCGCTTGGATCTTCCACCTTATCCTACGCCCGAGATTTTATACGAAAAGCTGTTGTTGGCTGTGGAAGAGACAAATACATTTGGTATAGAATAAAGACAATTTGATTAATGACGCTAATTAGATTTATAATTATAAAAAATTTATAAAGTTGATAGCATGTGTGCATTCTTTTGCACTTTCTATCAAAAGATTTTATATAGGCCTAACGGAGCTTACGAGAGTTGTGTGATTCAATATAATTCGATTTATTCATTGATTATGAATAGTTACAAATAATTACACAAATTGCAATCTTTTAGAATTTTTGATGAGCCAATGCGCGATTCATTGTGAGCGAAACATAAAAAAAACTGAACATTTTTTTCTCCAAAACTTTTATCAATTTTTCAGACGAGTATTACTATTAATCCTAGAAGTTTGCATTCTTGTTGACGCAATTGTCAAGTATACAATGAAAAAAAAACTCGCAAATCTTACATCTCTCCAATTTATTGTTACATTGGGGCGAAGAAACTCTATTCTCTTTCTCCTCTCTCCTTCCCTTTCTTTCTTTCTCCCTCCTTCCTCTTTCCCTCTCTTTTCCTCTCTCTCTCTCTCTCTCCCCCCTCTCCTTCTTATATATTAAAGTATCTTTCTTTTTTATGAATATCTCAATTTATATAATCAAAGATATATAATAAATCGTACATTAATTTTAATAACAATAAATTTTAAAAATAATTATATTTCTTCAAAGTAAACTTCTATGATTAAAGAAGTCAGTTTAGATAAATAAAAAAAATGTGTATGCTATGGCCATTACTATTATCGCTCTATTGCCGAGATTACTATCAATACTAGTTATTAATATGGCTATTAATATTGCTTATATTATTACTACTACTATTATTATTATTATCGTCACTATTACTGTATGCCAATCATAATTATCATTTTTATCGTTATAATTATTTTTTTTTACAGTCACGGATCTCGATATGACGTCGGATGTAAAAATTATAATAGTACATCAGTGTTATTTATTGCTTTGTTTTAATCGAACTTCAATATCATGCATTAATAAATAAATCTCAATTCCGCTATAAGGCTATACATGTTGGTATCTATATATTATCGCTATATTTTGTATGTAGTATATGTATATCGAGATCCGAGTATGTTACTCCTGTTGGGACAATTTTCAATTACATGACCATCACTTGTTTCTAGTCCACGAGCTAAAATTTCATGTGCAGCTGCCTTTTAATATTTTAACATTCCAAGTATCCTTGTTAGTCATATTTAAAAGAGTTTATAAAGCAAATATTTATGCAAGATATAAATATCACAATATATTTGTGCAATGACTATTTGATTATTTTAAAAACCTCACTAAAAAGAAGCACTTTTATCTTATTTCTATTTTCTGTTTAGATACAAGATAATGTATAGATACTTTGACAACTTTTGCACATAGTAAACCAGACATTAAGGAATACAATAATTCGTACATGAGAATTATAGACTTATTACAATAACTTTTTATTAAGCAAATGTTATTATTTATTAGATCAAATACACACACACACACACACACACACACACACGCGCGCGTACACCAAACAAAAGTTATGTATTTGTACAGCTGTCATATAGTTGTTACTATATATACTAGTCATAAATAAAATGCAACAAAGAAACAACGGTGCTTTCAACAAATAAGTCTTAATTAATAAGTCTTAATTAATAAGTCTTAATTAATAAGTCTACTTTAAAATAAGCTATTAATACATTATTTTATACTAATATATATATATATATATATATATATATATATATATAAACGAATTTTTTTTAATTTTATCATTACCTTTATTTCTGGACATCATTTCCTTCAATCAGATTAACTTGCGATTTTATTTTTAATCTAAGATTTTTAATATCATTTTGAAATATATATTTCTGCCTCGTTTGATTTTCAAGAATTCTCTCCAATTTGACTATATCACTTTTATATTTCTCTTCCAATTGCAGCATTTCTTCCTGCAATGAGCAATGATAAAATATGAAAGATAAATGGGAAGTGTAAATGAATATGGTGTTTATGTACATCCGACATGATGTGTCGTTTTGATAGCTTTTGAAGCTTTGATTGTTCTTCCACTAAAATTGTTAGAAAGCTCAACTTTTGCGTATGTTCCCGAATCAGCTTATTAAGTATAACTAATTCTTCTGCATAGCTTTCTTTTTCATCTATAGTAAAAATGTAAAATATAGTGTAAAATAAATATAAGGATTAAGAAAATAGATTATATATATATGTATATATATATATATATATATATATATATATATATACACATACATATTTAACTTACGCTTGATTCGTTTAGTAAAATACATTGTTGTTTCATTCAAGTTGGCTTTAATATCATACACCATCCGACGTATTATTGTTTCATATAATTTATTTAACGATACATTCTGACCGAATTTATTTATTATCTTTAACTTTATTTCATTTTTCAAATTGTTATTATTAACACGCATATGATTACAATCGAGCTTTATTCTCTGGAGGTGCATTCGAGCGTGTCTATGCATATAATTCATTACACAATATATATGAACGATACTCTCTCTCCATATATATAAATGTACTTACTTGTGTTTGACGTGCAATTCAAGTGTTTCCTTATGCAACTCTTGTATTCTCGCATATAATTTAGACAATCTACTTTTATCGAATAGAACGCAATCGTGCAATTTGAATGAAAGCTCGGATTTTTCAAAATATCGCAACTGATGCAATTTCATTATTATCGTAACATCCACATTGTTCAATTTTTTTTGTTTCTCGAGCTATTGACAGAAATTAATTGCGAATGCAGAATTACGATTACAGAATGTAATGGTGTGTAAATGTGATATTATTCTTTCTAATAGAAAGACATTAAATGTGAATACCATAAACATGTTTAACTCGTCTTCATTTTTCTTCAAATTACTCTCTATAATTTTTAGTTTTCTTGTCTCAACTTGAATTTCTTTATGAAGGATTTCCACAATTTGTTGTGCATCTTTGATTTGATGTTCGCACAAGTATCGTTTCTCTCTCATCGAAAATGCCAAGTCGTATAATTTTTTGTCACATCCTGGAGGACATATGTTTTCATCGAAATAAACTAATTCATATTCCCTAGTGTCGATGCTATTCGTGTCATCCGAATTCGTTTCAGTCGTTGTCGTGGTAGTCTCTAAAGTATAAATAATAATCTTTGTGAAATGTGAACTTTTTTTTAAATTTAAACAGTATTTTATTACTAACACCCTTTATATATAAAGTGTTATTATTACCATCCTCTCCCTTTGATTCTTTGTACTTCTTTTTAAATATTCTATGCAGAAAATTACGGAACTTGTTATCGTTTATCTTATTCATATATTCGAGAAACATATTTTTTATCTGGTTACGTAAATTTGCAATTTCCTTAATTTTAACATCAATTTTGTCAGTGATTATTTGGATCTGGAAATATCAATATTACTACATATAAGTTGCGTTTTTTTTTAAATACAAATACATATATGATTGCTGTTAAATGATAAAGCTAGTAAAATTTGCCAACTTTTTGCCTTATCGTTGCAATTTCTTCCAGTTTACAGTTAACTTGATCGTGCAATATACTTTCTTTTGTCTCGCACTCTCTTAAAATAATGTATTCTTGACGAAGTGTTAATAAAAATAAATTGATATTGATACTCTCGGCAACAATATCCAATCTGTCATGTTCTAATTTATTCAATTTTTTGTCTAAATTTTCGCAACTCGTTGTTGCGTATCTCAATATGCAATCTTGTTTGTATATTTTGTATAATATACGAGAAGTTTTCATTTCTCGTTCCCATAGGCTATCAATGTCATCGTTTAAGCGAAGCGACATCATATTATCTCGAGCAGCAGATTGGATTTTTAATTTTCTTTCGGAAGCAGAAAATAATGCTAATGGCTCGCTAGAGATTTTTGCTTGTTCTATAAATTTTTCATCTAAAAGTAATACTTCGTATTCCTCATCCGAACAAACGGGTATCTGTTCAGGAAGAATCGAGAGCCGTCGTTGTGCTCTATCTGCTTTTAATTCTGCATATTTTTCAATCTATATATGCGCATGGAAAAATATCAAGTGTATCATATATTATCAAATTTCAACTTTTACATTCTTATTATTTTGCGTCAATAAAATATATTAATACACACCGTCACTTTTCTCTCGGGAAATTCTACATTTACATTTAACGTAGGAATATCCGGCAATGATTTTATGCTTTTCGATGGTATTTCAGCATGAATATGTTTAAGAGATTTTTTTAAGTATGCAATTTCCACAAGCAAATGTTCTTTCTCTGTTCTTACAGCTTTCAATTTCGCATTGAAAGCTTCTTGTAGATAATAAAGCTACAAGAGATTATATAGGTATAAAGGTTTTTTGTAATACAGAATATCCTATATAATATTGTAGATAAAATGAGCAATCAAACATGCGTAATTAAAATAAACAATGTGCTTTTTTTAATTGACCGATTCTGTGCACAAACCTTTTTCTGACAATTCAATAACTGTTTATATTTCGAGAAGAGAGTATCTCGCTCTTCCGACAATAAATTAAAAGCTGACGATGTTTTTAATTTGTAATCGCCAATAGTTTTCCTCGCTTCTTCTATAGCGAATATATCGTGCGTGTGATTAATAGATTTATCCGGTTTTTCATTATATATAATTTTCCACTAAATAAAACAAAATTTTCTCATTAAATTACAATAAATAGGAAGAATTTAATGTTATTATATTTACAAGAATGTACCAACTTCTTTCTCGCGTTGCTCAAGTCTAGTCTTTCTCAAGTTATATTTATTCAACATTTGATTTAATTGAATACCCAGACTACTATCTGTGTCTTTATAATCTATGCCTTTTAAGAAAACTGCAATCGACTGCTCTTGCTTTGTACTTATTTCATTTTCCATTTTGCCTCCATTTCCTTCATAATGTTGCATTTTATCGCTCATTATGCTAGTCGTATAATAGATAAAAGTACATTTTACATAGATTTTACATAGAAACGAGTTGCATTCGTCTTACTCAAGCATATTGTAATATATACCTATTTTCATTTGTTTCTGCGTCAATGTATGGTGTCCTATATGCATGCACATGTTTTATTGTATCAATATGTGATAAAATAACATCAATATTCAAAGTGTGTTGACGCAGAGAATATACTACATTATCTGGCTTCCTATATATCAATATCAATTATTGATAACAATGAATTGATGAATCTTCAATAGATTATTAATAGATTAATAATAAATTATTTGCTCATATTTTTTAAATAATTTTCACTTACGACATTTTGCAGACAGCAAACGGTAAATGTGCGATAGGCTGAATAAAATGTTTCAAAAGCTTTTGTAATCTAAGCTTACTTTTTTCTACTTTAAAAGCCAATTTTTCTCGAATTATAATCATTTCTGTTTCCAATTCTTTGCTTAAATCAGCTGTAATTCTAAGATCCAATTCCAATTCTTCACGAGTTATCCGATGAGACTTGGGTAGAGCATTATTCCTAAAAATATATGTAAAAATGAATGAATATATATCACCTTCTTACTTAGCATTATACTTGATAATTATTTCTACATTTGATATAATTTATAATTACCTTTCCATAATATTGCTATATTCTTCGCTCAATTTAGATAATATCTGCAAAGTATGATGTTTACTCTGCTTCGCCAGAGTGGCAACCCTCTCACGTTTAGTCTGTTGAATCATCTCTTCTAAGCTCGCATGATCGACTTCTTCGATATCTTCAATGCTAATGTAAGGCTATATTATTGAAAAATGTAATGAATTCGTTAAGTTATGAGTTTGAATAAAACGAGAAATGCACATCATAATAAATTTAATAACAAGAATGAATTTAAAATATAATAAATAAGAAACAATGCAAATTCTCACCAAGGATAAGATTCCTTTGATTATTTCAAATTCGATAGCTTCAGATGGTGTATCATCATTTATTTCATAAGAAAATAAATTTCCATCATATCCACATGTAAATAACATTGTCTGATTATGGCTAAGAATAATTTTTGGGATACAACCATTAAAATTATCATGCATCGAAAGTATCCAATAATCTGATAGATCTGCATAGTTTTCAGGTTTCAATTTGCAAACCCGTATTTGTCCGTGTTCCATTCCCAAAAATAAGTACTTTTTCTTGCTAGCGATAATATAAAAAAATGAAAACAATTATTTGTTGTGTAAAATTATTTTTTTTTCGTGATATATACGCAATAATTTATTATTTTTACTGATTCTTACTAAAATAGACAGCTTCGTATTTCTGTATCATCTGCATCATGTATCATGGTGCTCTTAATAGGTTTTTCCAGACTAGTTTCACTAATTTCCGGACTTGGATATTCATATATATAACCTGCGTCAAATCCTGCCATTAACAACCAGATAACGTATTGATTAATATATTGTGCTATCAATATCTTGTTTGGTACTTTAGGTATATATATTTCTGGCAATGGTTCTTCCTCTTCCATGTTTACTGTAATAATAAACAATTTTTTTATCACATTACTTTATTTCTACAATCAATAATACTACATTTTAGAATAAACAAAAATTTGACGAAATAAAAAATACTCTATTACTTTAGATAAGTTATAAAATTACTGAGTAATGCTTCCTCGTTAATTTCCATTTCGGGGCCTTCAACGATTAATTGCGCTATTTCTTCACGCTTCTTCGCTATTTTTTCCTTCTTTTCTTTTTCTCGATTTAAACGTATTAATTCATTTCGAATAGCAGATTTCACAGAATGAAATTTAAATACTTTTGATCGACATTGAACGAGTTCGTAAGAAGCAATAGTGTATAATTGAGGTGTGCTTGGTAATGTAACTTCTATGCAATCTCCTTGTGAGCATCCAATTAATACTGTCATTTCCTATAAAATCAAATTAAATTAAAAGCGAACCATGCAAATATCTTTGATAAAAGATAAATAATTATGTAACGTATTATTTACACATTGTGGTTTCCACGCAAGACAAGTGACTCCCGAAGGTACTTTTATGAAACCAATTGGCATAATGACAGGATAAGTATTAGTTACCATAATGGTAAAGCTAAATACAGTTGAATCTTCACTACCAGTTATCAGTAAGCTGAAATAATCTTACATAGAAATTTACAAATATAATTAAAATAAAATACGTGTATATATAAGTAAAAAGTGTGCCACAAATACTATTTGATCTTTAAGATTGCACTTTTAATATACCTGCACGATGGATTTAGAGACATTACAGTTATTGCCATTTTGTGCGGTTTTACAATTTGAATCAGTCTAACATAGTCTCCCCGTATATTGTTAACGGCATTTGCCGCTGATACAGCTACAGTAATTATACGGATAACACCACTCTTAAAAGCACATGCGAGTGTCGATCCTGTTGCCTCAATCTTATAAATGAAAAGATTTTTATTCATATAGCACAGCAAATAACTTTATACGCAAAAGTATTTGTAACAGATTTAGATTCTAGGAAATCATTAAAGAACCAACGCAAACTTTTTCATATTTTACATTGTTGTGTACATATAATAGAGATTGTGTGTGTGTGTGTGTGTGTGTGTGCATATATGAATACATATAATATCTATGTATTCATATAATATCTATCATATATAATGATCTCTTTATAATAAAGTGCATATATTTTAATACACAAAAGAATATTTTCTCTCGCGCAACACACGCACATATACTTTACTATATATTAAAATATCTCATCAAAAATAAACTATTAAAGCCAATTTTTACCTGGCATGGAAACCAGATGATTTGACTGCCAATATCATTAAAATTATGCGCCAAAATTAATCTTTTTTCTATATAATTATAAATATGCATCTGTCCAGCTTTGCCCAATGTAACTATAAAGGGACCCCATGTAGCACAATCCATATCGGCTATAGCTCCCGCGTGACATGTAAATATTTTTTGTGGTAATTCTGCTTTTGGGGTATGTAAATCTATTAACCAAATCCCACCATTTCCATCCTAAAAAGAAAAAAAGGAAAGATACATATTTACAAAGATTACATTAATATTTTGTAATTTTTCTTTTTTTTAAGCTTGTTTTATTAAATTTACTAATAATTAATTTATCAAAATCTTTTAATGCATGCATACATATTGTGACACAGTTGATTTTAAGAAACCTATTATTCAGAATGTATACTACTTGGAGTTCACAATAATCGATACATGTGTTATGTTATTTTATGCTGATTGCATTTAGCATGCATTACAATCAATGCCGCGAATGTGAAATGAAGAATAATCTGAATGTGCTGTAAGTTTCAAACGAAACATGTAATCGTACCTGAGCATACCAGAACATATTTTCTGGATTGTCTGGTTCTTGTTTTCGTATGCACATAAGCATCGAATTCATTGCTTCATCACCTTCATTGATACAGTATTCATAGATAGGTTGAATTTCTAGAAAACTCTCTCCAGTATGATAGTCAGCTTGATCTATCGTTTCATAAAACCAAATTCTAATCCATCCATCCATACCTACAATCCATTCATTTTAATATAAAAAAACTTCTTAATCCAAATTATATCACACTCTTTTATAGACACATACACACACACACACACACACACACACACACACACACACACCACGCACAGCACACACAACACACACACACACACACACACACACACACACACACAGCTATTATCGTCATTAATATTTTAAATTATATATATATTTTTTTTTATTTAAAAATCACTAATTGTATATTTTAGTACTCAATCATTAATTGTATATTTTGGTACACAAAATTGGAAGAACTTAAACTTTTAAAAATAATATTTGAAAAATCAAATCTTTTACTATATTCTTAATAGACTTATATTCAAGTCTTATGACAATTTATGGAAAAAGAATTGAGTGCCACATAATTATCAAAAATATTTTTACCGATTGATATAAGCTCTCCATTTATATATTCAAATTGTGTAATTGCTTTAGTGTGACATGGCTGCCGATTTTTCTTACATATTTCAAGAGTAATTAAACCTTCTTCCCACAGTAAGATGTTTCCCCATTCACAACCTGACACAACCTTTAAGAAAGATACAGCTTTAATTAATAGAAAAATATAAATCTAAAAGTCAGATTTAAATAATACTCGCTTTTCCATCTGGCATGATATATACACCAATAATATCAGATATCTCTGTCTGACCAAATCTACCAATTTCGCCTTTCAATTTAAGTCCAGTAAATGTTTCAGAGATTTTCCAAAATTTTATATGTCCCGAACCACTGGTCACGAAATATCCAGGTAGTAATGAAGACATTGTAATATTATAAACATCTCGATTATAAGATTTGCATTTCAATGCAATTTTAGACTTTTGCCAATCCCAAAGAGTAATTGTGTAATCCGGATGCCCCCCTTGCGATACTAATAACAAACCATCTGTGCTACAAAATACATACAAAACATATAATAGATATATATACATGGTAATATACATAAAATTATGCAACTATGTATGAATATAATTTTATTCCTTGGATCTTTATGACATACCTGTAAGTTAAATGGGAATAAGATTTCAATGTGCCATTATATAAAATTGTCACAATATCCATTGAAGGCCACTTGTAAATTATTATTGGAGGTTTAGTACCATTTTCACCAACAGCAATATGATTAAATACAGGATTTTTCTAAACAGACAAAATATCATGAAGGAAACACATTTCATCAAATAGTTCTTTAAAAAAAAAAAAATATGTATATATACTTGAAATTGGAAAAAAAAACTTGCTTATTTTGTTTTTTATTTGAATACTTGAGATTTCTCTCTCATTTTATTATAAATTTTGTAACTTGTACACAGAATACCGTTATGTGTCCAATTCCATTGCCAGTATATCCTCTTCTAAACCATAGTTTATTTGTTGAAATATTCCAAAAATGTAGTATGTTACCAGAAATAAAAATAATAATGTTTGGTTCCGCTACACAAAGATTAAAGTATTTCTGACAGTCGTATGAAAATGAATGACTTATATTATATCTAAGGAATTTTCTTTTAGTATCGTATATCGGTTACGTACATTTAAGATAAGATTAAAAAAAAATCTATATAAAAGGATACTGAAACTCCAAAATATTCATGGGTACTGTTCCATTTTGCACGCGTTTTGCTCCGGATATATATTCACTTGAATCATAGATATACTCTTCGTGTATTTCTTCATCGCTTCCTCCTTTCCCCGCTTTCTGATTTTCTTTATTTCGAAATTCAAAGTTACGTTCTTGCGACTTATCTTCTTGCATTTTATCGTTTTTTTCTTATATTTTTGTTCTTCTCGATCGGTTAAAATTTCAAACTCTTTCCTCAAAAGAAGTTTGATAAAAATGCAATTTTATAAAAAAAGAAAAACGCGCTACTTACGCTGGCTACTTTGTATATATCATATATAACTTGTATACATTACAATAGTTTCCATAGACACATAATTGCTTTATTATCGACGATGTATACAAAGTATACATACATCATATAAAAAGAAAGATATATCAGAAAGATATTTTTAATATTTACAATTTTTCAAGATAACGATTTAAAAGATATTTAATTTTACAAAATTGGGAAAAACAAACTTTTAAAATTTTCAATTCTCGAAAAGTTACTAAAAGTTCTACCGGGAAAAATGCTCAAAATTCATTGGCTATATTCAGCGTTGAGGTGCAATTTCATTGGCCACATTCAGCGGACTCAACAGTTGGGCAACATTACTAGATTTTCTGATGTAACTGGACGCTGATTGGTCGGACCTGAAAGTAGAAACCAATCATATTCACTTGCTACTTAGCGGTTGAGTCTGCTGAATGCGGCCATTGACGCCTAAAAATTAGCGCTCAAGAGGGGAACGTTTGCGATTGGCCACAGTTAATTATATTGATCTGTGCCTAGGGTATCTTGCACCTCGAAGCCGGATCTACATTGGTCATATCGTATCTACATTGGTCGTAACGTCGCAAGTTGTAAGTCGCGGGCAAATTAACCAATCATGGTTCATTTATTTTTGAAATAACGACTATGGTTGGCCACGACTTAAGGCTTTCGCACATGAATTGCCATAACCATAGACGTAAAACAAAAACGTAAGCTGAAGAACCAATCAGAATATTGCTTTAGCTTTATGTATCCTAGAAGACGATAGAAATGATGATAAAGTTGGCCATAAGCAGAAGTAACTAGGATTTCAACTGGTTGAATCCTAGTTACTTTTGTCTATGGCCAACTTTATCATCATTTCTATCGTCTTCTAGAATACATAAAGCTAAAGCAATATTCTGATTGGTTCTTCAGCTTACGTTTTTGTTTTACGTCTATGATTATGACAATTCATGTGCGAAAGCCTTAAACCGGATCTACATTGGTCGTAACGTCGCAAGTCGTAATAAAGGCCCACTCAAGAGTTGAGCAACATTACTAGGGGTACGTTCCAAAACGTACTCTCCGAGGAAAATTTTACTCGATAGCCGTTCCGAAACTCTTTTAAGCGTTTCCGATTGGTTCGAATCTACCATCGAGTAAAATTTTCCTCGGTTACTTGCGTTTTGGAACGTAACTTTGGAATGTAACCTAGGGTGCTTTCCGATTTATGCATGGGTGCTTTCCATTTAGCGACACAAGTCAACACAAGTGTCATTCTATCTTTGTTTATTATTATTCATTGAAAAAAGATAGAATGACGCTTGTGTCGATTTGTGTCACTAAATGGAAAGCACCCCATGATGCACGTAAAGCGACAGAAAGGTCCATATTCTGAGTCCTTTTTATCGATAAAAATGTCTCTAAAAATGGCTTATAAGCCTTCTGATTGGCTACGAGCCACTTTTAGAGGCACTTTTATCGATAAAAGAGGATTCAGAATATGGACCAAAATGTATAGTGAAAAATTTCCACCAATCACGCATTGATTTTAAAATGAAATCGATGTGTGATTGGAAGAAATTCTTCATTTTTCACGTTTTTACTTGAAAAAAAGTTACACAATTGATACGCATGTCACGCATATTATACATTTTCTGTCACTTCATGCGTGAATCGGAAAGTACCTCTAGATTTTCCGATTTTCCGTAATTCGACGCTGAGTGGCCGGATCTGAAAGTAAAAACCAATCAAATGCAGCTATGCATAGAATGAGAGTATATGGACCAATGAGCAGCGAGTATTAAGTCGCCATATTGATTTACATAACATAATACTCGATGCTCATTGGTCCATATGGTCTTATGCCTTGCATATACAGCTATACAATTTCGTGTGAGAGGGCCCACAGCCCTTACATTTCTCATGTGCCATTACGGATTACGAGTCTTTCGGTGCAATTCTGAAATTGGGGAAAGAAAAATTGAAAGTGTAGCTTGTGTGAAACCAAGATTATCTTTCATTTCAGAAAAAATAAAATTAATTTAACTGCATCGTAAAAGAGAGAGAGAGAGAGAGAGAAATATTTTTATTTATTTATGGAAGACTAGTCGACACTGCGTCAAGAAAAAGTCTACAGTTGAAAGTATATTAGGTTCCATATGCAAAATAAATTCTCTAGTGTCTTGTAAATCATCTCGATTAAATAAAATGGATTTTGGCACTTTGATAAATGTCGCGCAGCAAAATGAAACGAAAAAACAAGTTAGTCTATTTTGTCGACTATTTTATATGTAATAGAGTTCAAGTGTATATATAGTTTATGACAAAAATAGGTTAGATTAAATACCTTTTGCTTAGCGTTAAACAATTCTTGACGAGATATTTTTCTTAACAGACCGTTCCATGCTATCAAACGAAATTTACACCACCAAAGAAACAGACTAAACAATCTAAAACTCTTTCCGATAATATCAAGAAGTTTCTCGCTCGAAAAGAAGAAGAGGAGAAACAGAAAGCCTTGGAAGAGAAAAGAAAGAGAGAGGTAATTTCGTATTGTAAAAATTATGTATAATAAATGTGTTGTGCATTGATTTACGAGTAATTTGTACGTATCTTTCATATCGTATAATTATGTGCGAGAGATTATTTCCTGTTCATATTTGGAAAACTATACTTTCAGAATCTCCTAGCTTTACGAGACTCTAAAGCCCAAAGTCGGATAAGTAAACATTTGAAAGTATGTAAAGCAGCGAATAAGTCGGTGATTGCAGATGCCATTGATAGTGAAAATACAGCTATTACTATAGCAGGTAATATTACATAATTTTATATATACAAGAATTATAATATTTTAAAAATATTATAATGATATCGCTACAGATGACAGATTAAACAAAGCATTAATCTGTTTGGTTTATACATTTTCACATTTAAAATATATTTCAATAAAATTATATCTATCATTGCGATGCAAATTTTTAAATAGATATAAAATATAAAAATAAAGTTCCAAACATATGGAAAGAAGCATTTATATAAATGTTTACTCTTATTTTCTGTATTTATGCAATTGTTCCTTTTTTACAACACAATTTTTTTTTTTAATACATGTACTTGAAAGTTTATACACCAAGATATATTGAAATAAAATACTGAGAATATCAAGTAAAATTAGAGCATTTATAGCAAATAGATCTTATGCAATCACGAAATATTAAACTACAATAGATGGTGCATATAGATAAATTTAAAGTACAAGATGGCAGATTGATATTGACAAAAATTATAAGACAACTAACTTATTTGCATATTATATCTTAACTTAACGGGGAAACTCTTATCCATAATGGGCAATATTTTTGCCCGCAGGTTATGTAATATATACGAGCAATATAATGCATTAATTATCCATCATCCCAAATTGATGCAGAACAATTTCATGGATTTGTACAACGATGGATACTAAGGCATTGATTAAGGTCAGCCATCTAATCTTAGAGTAGTCTAGAAAATTTACAAGTATAAAGTTGGCGCAATAATTATCGCTATTTTTATCATATTTGTTGAATTATCTTTAAAAATAATATAGAGCCATTATAATTTATTTATACTTGTAATTTTATATTTATCCATAATGCAAATCACATATGCATGATGCTTCATTATCTTATCATTTCTCTCTTCTTTTATCAAAATTATATCGATTCATTTTTATGTGGTTCTTAATATGTTATTTCTTATAAGAAGATACCTTTTTTATATGTATATATGTATATATATATGTATAAAATAAAAAAATTTTTAATATTTTTATTTAATAAGCATATAGGAAACAAAATATATATTAGATATCAGATATTATATATATATGTTAAATATGATACCTAATATATATTTTTTGTTCCTTATATATTTACTTAATAAAAAAATTAAAAATTCTCCTAGTTTTTGATGAATTATTTATATTTTATATATATATACATATATATAATATATATATATATATCATATATATATATATATGTATATGTGTATATGTGTATATATATATATATATATTTTTTTTTTTTTCTATTTTTCTCATTGCAGATTAAATATTTTATTTCAATGTTAAATATAACGATGATTATAATGAAGTATATAAAAAAATATCAAGATACATTTAATCTTAATTGTATGATATTGCTCAATTATCTTTTTGTTGCAATAATTTTTTTAAAAATCATTTTATACCATTTGTTTATCTACTCATACTTTTTCCCTATTATTTTTGATATCTTATTGAATATTTTATTCTCAAATATTAATGAATTTTTGTGGGTTGACATATGTGGAACTTTATTTTTATATAATTTCTATGAATGAGATAAAACTCGTTAAATATTCTCTCTAAAGAATGTGAAAATATCTTTATATTTACATATAACACACACACACACACACACACACACACACAAAATGTAGGAATTGTATAATTGTATACAATAAATAGGTATAACAAGATATTTTACAATTAAAACAAAAAATAGATTTATTGTATAAATATCTAGATAATATTACATAATATATTACATAATTATATATAGTGCTTTGCTGGATGTACAATAAGAGATTGAGGAAAAATGCAAGATATTGTGGCTGTTTATTTGAATTATGATTTTACTGAGATATGTTGCATTTTGTATTCTATATCTTGATCACTTGTCTTGTATTATTAGGGATATACATCAGGAGAAACCAATTACAATTTTAATTGCTGATATTGTTATTCGTAACATTTCTGATGTTATTATTTGCATTATTTTATTTATCTTCCAAAGAATCAGAAATTTATGTTACAAAGATCTCAATTTTATTGCGAATTTATAACAGAAATCTGATTGAATCTTTTTTAAATATCTTTTTTAAAATTTTAGTATAATACAGTTATAATATATAGATGCTTTTTTTTTAATTATCCATCTTTGTTACATGTTTATAACAAAGCGATAAGTCTGCGTGTTTATAAAATTAAATTTTTTTAAAATTACACATATCTTGCATATCTTGCATTTATTATATTATTTATTATTGTATACATCCTGTATGAAACATAAAGATGCGGTGATTGATTATGTGTACAAATAAAATATTATTGTTTTACAGGTCCTTCTCAGCCTGATGAAGACGATTATGGATATGTATCGCAAGAAGCTTCTACATTCTACAATCAGTTAATGAGCAAATATAATAGTTTACCTCCAGAGAAACCTATTTTTAATAATAATGAGAAAAGGACAATAAAAGATATTACATCTACAAAGGTGGCGTATATAATAATCTTCTATTAAACAATCATGTATTGAACCATTTGAGAAAATATTTTGTTATCATATTGTTTGCCACAATCTGACTATAATATAAAAGAGCTAATTTGTTGTATGCTATCTTTTTTCGTGTATTATATATTGATTGAGCATGACCTTGTATGTTATAGGACAGAGTAAAACAAGCTTTAAAACAGCAGGAACTCGAGGAAAATAGTGGTCATAGGCGCAAACGAAAATCCGCCTCGAGTATAAAAGAAGCTGAAATTGATGAAAAAGTCGAGAAGAATATTGCTGACAAAAACAAAGAAGAGAACAAGGATGAAAAGCCGAAACCGAAGAGAAAGTCATTACCATCACCTATGGGTTTTGCGGAACTGTTAAAACTTGCAGAAAAAAAACAACATGAGCCTGTAATGATAGAAGTTAAGCCAAAAGTGGACGAAGAACGACCAATGACAAAACGTCAAAAAATGGAATATATACATGAAAGAGAAAGAAAGGAGCAACGAGGGAAAAAAGATTTGGAGACTGATAAAAAAATAAGCATTACGAGTACATTAAACAAATCTAATAAAACGCAATTAAATAAAATTCCCAAAACTAGTGAAAAATCTCCGATTTTAAACTCGATATTAAATAAAAATTCTTCCAAAACTGCGACACCTATTTCTAAAAAAATTATTGACAAGTCTAATGAAAAACAAAATACGGAAAAATACAATTCAAGCAAAATTTCATCTAAAAATGAATTACTAGAAGAACGAAAAAAATTAGAAGCTGAAAAAAGACAACTGGAAGAAATGCGACGTGCTATTGAAGAAGAAAAGAGGAAATTGGAGCAGAGTAAAAATAAACAGGAAGATATCAAGTCTCACTCTTCTTCTAAAGAAATGATTAAACCCAAAGGCAGTAGTATAGATAAGCAAATATCCAAAGATATTAAACCACGGCAATTTCCACCCTTAGATTTAAAATCACCGTTAACTAATAATAAATTAAAACAAACGCGACCACTCGATATCAAATCCACTAAATCTAAAGAAATTGTTAAGAAACCGCTTACATCCAACAAACGTAAGTTTACTTGCAAGTATAGTATAGTTACAATTATAAGGCTTTATGAAAGATCAGATATAATCAAATAAATGTGAAATAAATTTTAATTTCACAGGACGTATCTATGACGAGGATGAAGATTTGGATGCTTCAGATTTGGACGATTTTATAGATGATGGATCGGACGATAACGAGGAAGATTATAGTAAACATATTAGTGAGATATTTGGCTATGATAAGAGCAAATATAAACATCTCGATAATGAAGATGACGACACCGCTATGGAGAGTAATTTTGCGCAACAGCTAAAGGAAGAGTACATATCCACGAAAATAGGTACCATTTATATTATCTCAAGTATTTTGTGTACTTTATAAAATACGAATAGCTTGTTAATATATAATCGATTGAATATTTACAGGAATTATGGAAGATTTAGAAGATATGCGTAAAGAAGCACTAGAGAAAAAGAAAAAGGATCTTCTTAAGAAGAAGCTTAGAAAATAGTACAAACTATTTTAACTTTATATACATATATTTATTAACTCTTACAATTTTGATATATATTGGAAATATTATTTAAGTTTGTAAAGGTATATAAAAGAGTAAACTTTGTTAGGGAGAGATTTTTTTCATATTTTTTTCTGCGCATACGTGTATGTGCGCGCAATTTCCCATTTTTGGGAAAAGGAGAATGCATTATGTTTTTACATTTTCATATGATATATATGGTAAGAGATTTTTTCTTTTTACTCGTATCATATTGTGTGCAAGTTGAAGTCGGATTCTGCAACGTGGAAGATGTAAAATCTCTTGTACTTTAATAGGATATCGAATTTCGTTCAAGCTTCGCTCTTTTGCAATACATCATTTTTCAATATATATTAATTGTATATTTGTTAATACATTTATAGTATATTTATAATATTAATCTAATATTCCGAGTTTTCCCAGACAAAAAAACGTGCGAGTATATGTGTCAAGTTTTTCACTTCTAAAGGTCTATATAGACATACTGATACTGAATTACATAAATGAATTAAAGCATATGCATGTGTGTGTGTATGTATGTATGTATGTACAATATATCTATAGTATTTACACTCATATTATACAAGTATATGATATATTTATAGTTGACGAGTTTGCTTTATGTATTGATTGTTTTCGGAAAAAATTTTCGGAATTTCTTTAGCCATTTGGTCGCATTCGCTGATTGGCCGGATTCGAAAGAAACCAATCATGTTTCATTGCTACTTGGCGGATTGAACGACCAATCGCATTCAGCGAATTCAATCGTTAAGTAGCAATCGATGATTGGTTTCTATTTTCAGATCGGGCCAATCAGCGTTAAATTACATCGGAAAATCTAGTAATATTGCCCAATTATGAGCCGCCGAATGCCATTGGTCGATGTAATTCGACGCTGATTGGCCGGATATAAAAGTAGAAACCAATCATGTTCGATTGCTACTTAGCGGACGAATGCGACCAACGATACCAACAGTGCAAGTATCACGTGACCAACAATTCGTATGTAAAATGTATGTAATAAATGTATGTTGAGATCGTTGATTTTATTTTATATAGGTGAAATGTAAAGTGCAATTGCAAGCTAAACATGGATTTTTTGTATCGATTACTATCCTTCATTCGTTGTACATACTCGAATTGAAAAGGCATCCAAGATATTTCGATTTTTTTATTATTATTTATTAAAAGTATTTTATAAAATAAAACTATAGTATGACGTTAAAATAAATTTTATGTGTATATATACAAATGTGTGTGTGTATGTATATATAAATTACGTACATACATACTCACACACGTTGTAGATACATCACTGACAACTGTGAACAATAAAAATGGCGTATCGCGGTGTGAAGGGATCCGATCCATTTGTGTCAAAAACTTCGCGAAATGAACGTTTTGCGCAAATGTCAAAGCAAGAACAAATTATTCAACAAAAAAAGTTGGAAATTCAAGCGAAAATGCAAGAGCAGAAGGCGAAAGAAGCGGTAGAGTGCATGAAAAAGTCGAATTCGTCTACGTCGACCACAATTAGTAAAGGCAATGGTGTAAAGTAAGTCTCTTTCACGCTCATTACGTTGTAGCAATTTAATTTCGTTAAAGTTTATTACATTAATACATAATTTACTCGTCTAGTATCTATATTGATTAATTGGAAAATATATCAGAAGCGGAATTCATCATTTATTTGCACATGTTTAGGGAAGAAGATGAAAAGTCTATCGCATCCCTTTCTATGAACGTGTTTGCCAATGACGGTAGTTTTCTCGATCAATTCAAGAAAATAGCAAATAAAGCAACTGGCAAACAAGAAACTCAACAAGATAAAACTGAGGATAAAAGAAAAGATGAAAAAAATTATGAAGCTGTTAGAGAAAGAGACAAAGAGAGGAAGCGTGATAATGAAAAAAATAGAGATTGGGACAGTAGGAGAGATCGCAGGAGAAATGATTCGCGTTGGGGAAGGAGCTTAGATAGAAAGCACAGTTCTTCCTCGAGTCCATCGCCTACGAGGCGGAGATCGTCGCCTAGTCCCGAGACACGGCGTAGCTACAATCAATCGCAGAATGGACAACGTGCGCAATTTAATCAATTTCCAATTCAAAGTAATAATCATGCCTCTTCCATCCCATCCCTCATGTCTCAACCGGTGCAAATGCAAATGACAAATATACCACCCCCGAATATAAGAAACTTGACGCCGAGCGCTTCGTCCGCGAATCTGCAAAGGATACCAATGTCGAAGAATTTTAATAACAATTACACAAATATAAATGATCATTCTAGCAATGTTAGGATGCAAATTGCGCCGTCGCATATTATACGTCCCGCTCATCCCATCCAAAGCATTCCACCTAATACAAATGTTCCGCCGCCAAACATGCAATTGTCCCAATCTATGCCACGGTCCAGCTTACCATCGTCATCGAACGGACAACAGCACATTATACAAAATCCACAACAATGCAGTATACCACCCCCGTCATGTAGCGCTAACTTACAACATCCACCGAATATTCCCCCACCCAACATACCACCGCCAAATATCTTACCGCCAATGTCGCAAATGCCACCGACCTTGATACCTATCACGGGCTCGCAAGCCATCGTAGTGACGGTACCAAGCGTAGCCAATGTTCCACCCCCGAATGTAATAACGTCCATGATAATGTCGGCGCCTCCACCGGTGCATACCGTTCCGTCGACGATTAATTCGGTTCCGCCACCAAACTTGAATATTCCGCCGCCGAATGTTCCACCTCCCACTGTCATTCCTAATACAGCACCGTCGCGCGGTCTTGTGTCCACTGGCTATGCTCTTTCCAATCAGGTACCTCTTTCGGTGGGCCCTCCTAATATTCAAATACCACCGCCCGTCAGACCGCCGACTAATCTACAGAATTCTGAACAACAAGGTATGATATTATACATATTATCATTATTATTATTTTATCGTTATTTACTTATTATTACTATTATTTTATATTTCTTTTTTTTCTTCTCGTTGCGTAATGTTATAAGCGGAGAGGAGACTATTTCTCTCTCGTATATAGTTTTTGTCGATTGTCGGAAAGATTATTTGTTTGTCAGCTATAGTATTTTTAAATGTAATTATACAAATAACATTTATTATTTTTCTATCTGATTCAGTGATCATGAATATGATCATATGTATATATGTATGTATATGTAAAATATAAAAAGCGCGAGTTGAAATATTATTTTGCAAAGTGTCTGACAAAGAATTCTAAGTGTGTCTAGTAGAGGCTGAGCAGCTGGCACGCATCGTGGCTGACTGTGGAGATGAAATTGAACAAGAAGTGCGAGAGAAGAATGCTCAAGATCCTAAATTATGGTAACTACTGTCCTCACTGGTCCTTAGTATTTCCATTCCCTATTCCTAATTTGTAATACAATATTAATACTTTTATAATATCTCTCTTGGCAATTTTTTATTTTATAGGATATCGTATAGATCTCTGTCGTGTAGTTTTTAACAGTAACAGAAAGCAGAATACACAACTTTGTTAAATGTCTGCTTAATGTGAATTGTTGCAAATATATGTGCTTGCCTTTCCAAAAATTAATTATATTGCGAGAAAATTCGTTTATCATGATAAATGCGCGCGCGTGCGTGCGTGCGTGTATACACACATATTTCTTACATTCTCATATAGCGTATAATCTACATGATATATTCTAGGTTTGATAAACTTGCCAATAATATATGCATTCTCACATTGAATATATCATTTCTTGCAATTACAATAACGACATTACATATTATATATTTGACGCATTTTTCTACGATTTAGTGTAAAGAAGTATTTATATTTTTATTATAACAGAGTTATTTATTTAAAATGCCCATATTCTTAATATAATATATTTTTTTATGTGCATATAAAGAAAACGTTTATATGTAAAACTATGTGAGAAAATGTTACAAAAGATATAATTGTGTGAGAAAACTTGAAACAAAATATGTTGTTTTCTTATTGAATTTTTGTATGTTTGCTATATAAAATTTGTAGGCATGCATTTTATCTATCTATTCTATAGGTATTATATTCTTTCATCTTTTAGATATATTTATCCTCACAAGTATATTGAATTTTGTTATTATCGTCTCGTTTTTAACATGTTTGTTTAGCAAAAACATGATATATCTAACTATAATATGCATAATCAGTTACATGATAAAAATAGTAAATAATGATAACAAGTTTTGAAGTAGCTTGTATATATATATATATATATATATATATATATAAGAGACATTTGCATATTTAATAAATATCTAAGAATTTCTATCAGATGTCTATATGCTAAGTAATGTATAATGCTTTACATTTTACAAGTTAAAAATTTCATATAATATGCGATATAAAATTAATAAAAGGAAAAAGAGATTCTTTTTTTTATGTGAGAAATTTTATTGCATATCTTTTAAATTATATTATTGCATATATCGTTTGAAACATCTTATTGTCTTTAGTTATTTATTGTTTTGCATTTATATATATTGTACACATTTCAAAATAATAGTATTACTAAATGTCTATTTCGATATCGAATCTGAATTATATATCGATGCTTCGAATTTTTTTTAATCCTACTTGTAAAATTTTGCATCTATATATTTTTATATATATTCTGCTTTATTTAAAATAAATCTGAATCATAATTATCATTGACGTAAATAATATTAGTAATTCCATTTAAAAACTTAACAAAATTCATATAAATAATGCAACAATCACATCATTTATATATGCTAATATACCGTTTTATATAGACAAATGTAGAATATTACGTAGATCATTACAGATACACTAGTATCCCGAAATAATAAGTACGTTGTTACATATCATAATAATAAAAAAAAACCTTTTCTCTTTTCCAAATTTTTTTGAATTGATACCCATGTTGATACTTGATAATTAGCGCTAATGTTAGTAATTGTATTTTGTAACGTATAATTTTTTATCTTTTTTCGAGGTATTAGAAATAAATATTTAATTGATTATTTAAAATTAAATAAATATTTAATTATTTAAAATTATAAACATGATACAAGTTTAGTCGCGAATCTTTTATTAAACTTTAGAAACGGATGGCAACATTTCGACGATATATCGTTCGACTGATGGGATTCTAGTGTGTCAATAATTAGAAGATTCACAATTTCAAGTCAAATGTTCAATTACAATAATCAATTTGTTTATATTATATTTTTGCTTTACACACACACACACACACACATTTTATATATATATATATATATATATATATATATATATATATATGTGTGTGTATGTTATATATATTATGGTCTTTTCTTTTACTTTTTTTTTTATTTTTATAAAAGTATTGTATCTAGGAATACATGTTACTAGACAGCGTTTTAAGTATCATTTTAATCAAGGTTTCTGCACCAAAAGCAAAGTGCAGCGTATCTGCAGTACAGGGGATTGGTTTCAAAATTTCGTGCGGAGAAGCCAAAGGATAAGGATAAGGATAAGAAGAATAATGGTGCGGAACTTTATTGCCCCGAAGAAGCTCTTAGTGATAATGATGAGGCGGATAAATTACAGAAATCTCATACAATTCCACATGGTGAGTAAAAATTTGAGCATCTCGAATTTTCTTCGATTTTGATAAAAGTTTTATTACATAATGCGTATACAACCGTTATGTATGATAGCGGATCAACTAAAGGACGATAATAGGGAAGAACGGAAAAGAAAAAGACGTAGTCGTTGGGGCGATCCGGATACCAAGGTTTTGGTTACAGAAACGAATGTGTCTTCTGGTAATAGGCCAAATGCTGTATTTCCTCAACCTGGTATTGCTATACCGGGACAAATTGGGCAACCCGCTGTTATATTACCCTCTCCGTCAAAAGGACAAGATATCAAATCAAAGAATCCAATGCTTACTAAGATTTCACGAAACGATCCTGCGCTTATTCATTATGCGAGACAAACATTTGGTACGCTCGATCTTAACGAAGAACAATGGAAGAAGGCAGAGGATCATTACAAGGTAGAGTATCGTCGCATTAAATTATATATATATATATATATGAACAAAATAAATTCAGATAAATCTCTTGTACCAAAATATTTTCAGATAAATCTCTTGTACCAAAATCTCTTGAGAAAAAGGGAAGAAGTGAAACGTTTGGAAGCACAAGGAAAACATAAATACGAATATGATAGCGATGAAGAAACGGAAGGTGGGACTTGGGAACATAAATTGAGATCTGCTGAAATGGAGGCGACGCAAATGTGGGCCGAGGAATTAACTGCACAAGCAGAAGGCAAACATCATATTGGCGATTTTCTGCCACCGGACGAGCTAAAAAAATTTATGGAACAATATAATGCTGTAAAACAAGGAAAAGAACCTGATTTGAGTGACTATAAGGAATACAAATTAAAAGAAGATAACATAGGTATATTCCAATAAGTTTTTCCTTGTGTGTCTGTATGTGTTTCATCATTATTCATATAAGACATGAGATTAGTATAAAACATTAAAAATTTGATAATTATATTCCTAGCCTCTATTAATCCAACTTGATAAATATTTTATGATTAAACGAAAGTGAAATCTTATTTTCTTTAAATTTATTTGTGAATCAATTGATCTTATAATTTATATTTTTACACTTGTAGGATTTCAAATGTTACAAAAACTTGGATGGAGCGAAGGACAGGGTTTAGGTAGCGAGGGTAGCGGTCGTATTGAACCAGTTAATAAGTAAAGTCTAGTTTTATATGTACAATATATTGATAGATTTTATTTATAATAATATTATTGGAGACATTAATGTGTTGATGTGTGTGCGCGCGCGTGTGTGTGCGTGTGTGTGTGTGTGTGTGTGTATATGTATATGTGTTGTGAGTGTGAGTGCTCTCGTTTTATCAAATATTTTTAAACTCTTGATTAATGAATGTTTCCAGAGCGACGAACAGACTCGATAGTGCGGGTTTAGGTTCTGAAAGACCAGATGGAGTGTCTAGAGACGATGATGAATTTGATGCATATAGGAAACGGATGATGCTCGCATATAGATTTAGGCCTAATCCACTAGTAAGCACCATCATTATTACAATGAATACCGGAAATGTGTGTATTTAAAAGTTTATATACATACTTTAAATTGTCACGTGTTTTCTTTTTCAGAATAATCCAAGAAGACCTTATTATTAAGAGACTAGAAGACAAAATTCTAAACACACATATTCTTTTTATTACAGAACAGTGTAGAGTAGATTGTCTTTATTTTGTATATTACACAGATTGTATATTTTATTTTCAGATATATCTCTTACAAAATTTTTCTCTAACTAAAAGGATTTCAAAAATTGCTTTAATGTATACAAATGAGAGATATATTAATATAGATAAATTTATGTGAACAAAAGTTTTATTCTATATACTTTTTTTTTTGTAAGAAACGGTGTAAGTACAGTGCATCTTCTCTCGGTGTCATTGATTTATCCTTTGCAAAAATATCGATATTATTTATATACAAGCGTAATTTTTGCAACCTGTTTACATATGCATTAAAAGTAATAGTGATATTTATATCCAGTATGTTTAATTATAGTAAGAATCAGACGCTCCTCCAAAGGAAAACAAAAATCCACAATATATTCCTGCAAGTTACATTCACGCATATACCATTATCAACAAAATTGCTTTAATAAAGTATATTATTCTTATAAAAAGTAAAATAAATACTATATATATATATATATATATATATATATATATATGTGTGTGTGTGTATATAAAATTTATTACTTTAATATTACATTATGGTTTTATTTTACAAAATACTTCTACTAATAAGCCATAATAAGAAATGTTTGTAAATATATCTTTTTAATCCGAGCATTATTATAGTATATATGTAAAGAAAAATGAAGGATACAAGGATATTGACCGATACAAAAAAAATTTATGTTTAGCTCTTATTGCATGTGAGAATTTTAAATTTCAATATGATAAATCAATATAAAGTAATACCAACGACTTTAATCATACGTGTTGTACACGAATTGTATATTGGTCATGTGGTGCTTGTAATTGATAAATTGAGGAAAGTCCGAAAGAAATTCTCGTGCGCATGCATGACTACGTCATAAGTATGTACATGGCTGCCTCAATCTCGTAATCGTAAATCCAAGTCCCGGTCTAAAACAGGTAATGTAAGCCCTGAGCAAATAATCGAGAGTAATGCAATTTTATTCAGTTATATATCAATTTACTTTGTAATTAAAATATTTATATTATTTTATAACCTTAAAGTATGTATAATTTATATACACAATATCAGATCTGTGTAAATAGAAATTTCGCTTCGTATGATGTATATGATTGTATCATAGAATAATTTATATAAATTCATTGTATAAGTCTTTTTTAAATAGAGGCAATTTACAGTAACAGAGAGTATATATGACACATATATACAATAGGCAAGTCGAATAATTTTAATCAGATATTTTACGAGTTATATGTTACATTTGCGATAATTTTATTTTTAAAATTTATTCTCAAATGTGTAATATTTTGAAGAAGAAATTGTATGACTCGTATACATAATCATTTTTTTTAATGCATTGATCTTATGAAATAATTAACTTTTACATCTCCGTATAACAAGAAAAAAAAATTGTGTGTGTGTGTGTGTGTGTGTGTGTGTGTGTGTGTGTGTGTGTGCGTGCGTGCGTGCGTGCGTGTGCGTGTACGTGTGTGTGTATAAAATGAAAACTGCACAAGTCAAATGTCATATAATCTTATGTGAATTTTATATACGCATATATACAGGGTATCCCAGTTATCTTCCGTCATCTTTCAAAGACAGATTCCTGGAATCATTTAAAGACGATTTTTCCTCAGCGAAAATGTCAATAAAGGCCATCATTTTTTGCATGTTCCCGATTTTTGTCATCATATTTTTGCAATTAAGTCTTAAATTAAAACTCAACTAAAGTAAACTCTATTTAAAATTAATCAAAGAATGTGGTTTTGTTAATATTTTATTTCTACAAAGCTTAGTTTACGAAAAACCCGCCTTATTTCCAATCACTTATAATTCAAAAATTATTAGTGCCTCGACATTTTCGTTGAGGAAAAATCGTCTTCAGATGATCCCAGAAATCTGTCTTTGAAAGATGACGGAAGATAACTGGGACACCCTGTATATATATATACACACATTTCGTTAACACCGAACATTTATCATAGTAAGAACGATGCGATATTTCTTTTTCATATTTAGCATGATAAAAAATAATAAACAATTTCGTCATATTCTTTTAAAGTTTTTTTAACAATATCGTTCAATGACAATATTTCGCGTTAGAACATTTTTGTTATCCTGGTAGACGGAAACAAATTGAATATTTGCGTAGTCTTTTAAAATAAATTTGATTTTCTTTTCGGTCTCACCATTTTTCGGTACTTTCGATCGCGACGCGATAAATAAGGCCAACATAATTGTCGCCTCTATTTGTCTCTTCAACTATATAAAATTTAAATCAACTTGATGTTTTTATCATTTGTAAATAATCATGTAACCATTTATTTAAATTAATATTTCTTCGTTTGTCATTTCTCTCGTCTATTCATTTATATTTTTGTCTTGAAAAATGCGTGATTAATATTAATCAATTAATTGCAATAGGATTAATAATGAATAATTTTGTCTTAAATCATTAAAATACGGAATTAAATAGATCATTCTATAACGATAGTTTTATAAGACGACTTGTTAATTTACAAATTCGATGATAAACATTACTGAGATCGTAAAGCATTGTTTATATCACTTTTGTATTACATTCGTGCATTTATAAACTACGAATATATTACATACAAAATAGGGTACAATATAATATTTGAATATTAAATAAATTTTGATACGTTTTATCGTCTCTTCCTCTGTTTCTTTTTTCCTCGTGGTTTTTTTCTTTATTTAATTCGAGTATACAATTAAGTAGAGAGATTGAATTAATAATTATATTATACTTATAATTTTATATTTGGCTCGTTAAAAAGGTTGTTCACCTTTAACGTTTCACATAGAACGCGAATCGTCCGAATAATATATATATTGAATTTTTATCATATTTTTACATCAAATATAGAGAAAGGAAGAAAAAGAGAGAGGAGCGAGGTGTGGCGAGATACCGACTGACCACCATTTCTCTAATTAAAGTGCCTTTACCTTTCAGACAAGAAATGATACTTTCTGTGATAGTTTTATTCGAGACAATAGTTTTTTATGCCTCGTATAAGAATGCAAAACATTCTTGTCTCGACAGAAATTTTCCTAAATATTCTTTTAAACAACTTAATAATTTATTAATTTTATGTGCCAAATTAAGGTGTAAGTAATTATTCAAGTGATTATTTCAATTATTATAATTCAATCGTATATAAAATAATTGAAGTGATAAAAAAGAAAATATATATACATGTACATACATACATACATACACCTATATATATATATATATATATATATATATATATAATTCTATTGACTCTACAAAATAAAATCACTAATTAAAAAAAATTAATTAAGTGAAAAATTTTAATTGGGATAGTTTTTAGCACAGCAACGTTCCTAACACACACACACACACACACACACACACACACACACACACACACACACACATATATCCGGTGACCCTATACAATTTACGAACTTACCAACTTGTACTAGCTTGTACTTACGTAATCGTGACTTTCATACGTTGCACTTTCATTTTCGAAAGTGTGATGTAATCATTATTTAGATAGAGGAATCCGATGAAATCTAAATTATTATCGTAGGATTTTTTATTGCGGAACTTTGGAAAATCTCGTATGACACTGAAGAGTAAAGACAATTGTAGATTGAACATAAGAATGTATATGAAATTTTAGCAATTGTCGCAAAGTAATCTCGCGCTTTTGCACAGTGTTTTGGTTGATTAATAAGACGATGAATGTGATCGAGGTAACATTTTTCAAATACGAGCCGACTTGCGCGAGCTTGTGCATTTTCATCGATCTTGATTGCTCAACGAGAGATCGAGGGTATAGGTACACATAATAATCTTGGAGATTGTATCATAGCGGGCTCTCGGCGATCTCAAGGCGAGATACAGCCATTCTCCGGCAGAGAGTCGTAATTCGTGGTTCGGCCTTACTCCAGTATCCTCGGTATTATAAACGAACAAACTTTGCAGCTTGTCTCACGCTCTCTTCCTTCGTACTCTCTTTCCAAGCATGATAAAAATATACGGCGCGACAAATCAAAGCGGAATCGATCGATCGATCGATCGTTGGTCAAGACAATCACAGTGCCAAACTCTCGCGCAACGTTTCTTTTTTCTTCCCGCTTGTCCTTTTCCGCCATGTATTCTTCGTAATATACATTCGATTCTCTCATTCGAACGCTATATACTTCTTTGTTTCCTTCACTTTCCCTCGTTATCTTTACCTTGCGGCGCGATCTTCGGAATTCCAATACATTCGACACGCATTGTTGATCACTGCGAGATGGCATCGTTTAAATCGATTGGAAAAAATTCTCGTGTAATTTTTAACTCGCGCAAGCCACTCTCGTACGACTAATCGTTGACGCGGAGCGTGCATGTTGTAAATCTAGACTCTAGACGATGGAGCGTGGTTCCAGCGATTTAATAACCGATCATGTAATATATCTTTCCAATATCGGAAGAGGCATCGCATCTCGTTATATTTTCGAAAGAATTTTATTAATTTCGAAAAAATTTACAACTCGCGGACGCGCGATTCTTACATGTAATAAGAAATTGCGAGAGAAGAATGTCTTTGGGAAAGATTGTTGTTGTCTTGTTTGAAATTGACGATTCAATTCTACAATTTACACCGAGTTAATGCACGTTTGGTATCTCGGTTTGAATTTTTCCGACGAATTAAAAATTGTTTTCTTCCGCTTTCGAATCGTACATCATCGTGGAATGATAATTAAAGCGCTTCTTTTCTTTGCAGATGTTTCGGCAAGTTTCACGACGTTGAATAATCGCAAAAGGAAAAATTCTAAAGCGTTTTATATATATATGTATATAAAACGCTGAATATATATATATATATTCATATTTGAAACTTTATTCAATCGGATCGGAACAATTCCCTTTCATTGGAATAGCTCTCTCGATTTCATTTCTGCAAAGGCTCTCGTCGCAACTCGTTGCGCACGGGCTATGTCGGGCTACGCGTACACGGCAATACCAGGCAGCGCGGAAAAGGTTCCCGATTCCTGGACGGTACCCCACCCTTTCGTTACGCCTTTATCTACCGCCTCGCCACCTGTGTACGGGTCGAACGAGAATGGGACCAGGACCCGCGGGCTGACGCGAGAGTTGAAAAAGGAACGGTAGTGAGAGTCCAAGTCGGGAGGGAAAGGATTCCGAGAGAGGCTGTCGCGCTCGCGCTCGCGCGGCCGCGGCCGCTTGAACGCGGGCACTTGGATGTGAAAGTAAGTAACCGTCTTGTACAGTTGACCGAAACTGCGCGTACCTGCATATACCTTGTCGGTTATCCGCGCGATCGTGCCATACCGTTCCAACATATTTCGCGGGATGCGCATATGACTCCGATCGAGCCTTTCCGTTCAAAGTACGTCGTCTGCGGAGAGAAAAAAAAATCGGTGTCGATTACTTCGCGTCTCCGTGCATCATCCGGCGCGACGCGTTTCACAATCGCGCGATGCAGCCCTCGACTTTCTTTACGCTTATCCGTTGCTTTTATTCGTAATAATTTACAACGACGACAAATTTTTCGCTCGTCAATTTGATTTCTCACACTTTGCTTCAAGGATTCGATCGATCAACGGTACGTGTAATATTACGGCGATGAAACTTAACTAAAAAGGAGAAAAAGAGGAAATTAGAGCGAAAGAAAAAGAAATGGAAGACGAGGGGCAGTAACGAGCAACGAGTGAGAGATGTGACAACTTTTTGTGCAGTGGATCGATTATCGCTCCGATTGGATAATAAGGAAAGAAGAAAGAGAATTGGCTTCCAAGGCAAAGCGAAACTCTCTCTCTTTCTCTATCGAGCAAATTGGACGTCTCTTTTCGTACAAATGTTCCGGAGAGTGTTGTTTGGTACATATATGTTTTTTTTTTCTATAACTCGATATTAAAGTTTTCCGAGAGAAGAGTGCGTGGAGCGTGCGCGCGCGCGAATCATGTCGCGTAGATGATACATCTCGTAGTCTTATAGTTGTCCGCAAACTTGGGAGCTCCGAAAACTTTGATCTAAATCTTGAGACAGTCGATGTACGCGTGAAATATTCCGCGAAAATTGTTCCGACGAATCGATATCTTTTCAAAATGTTGTTGTTTCTTTATACACTCGAGTCAAGTTGCATACAAGTTTGTAGAGAAAATTTTACAATAAATTGCGTCTCTTACTTGTACAGCGTTACGCGCGGATCAGTAAAATTACTAATATATAAATAAATCTCGAGTGCATTTTTGCTTTCGTTGTCGAGGACAAATTATGCGACGAATCAAAGTGCTCGCGATAAGAGGGAAAACGAGATTAGAGCGAGTGTATATTACTAATAAGAATAAGTTAAATACGCACACATATGTACATACGATAAAGATAGGCGAAAAGAAAGAGCGAAGAAGAGAAAAGTGGAAGGCGGGCGTGCAAAATCGCGCGTACATCACCGCTTATCAGATTTCCAATAAATTGATTTATTGAATGATGTAGAGATTGGCATTTTTCTTACGTGTCTATATATCGTATGTAACTGTGTGTTTACGTCTTCCAATGTAATTTGATTGAGATTTTTTTCATCGAAACTTAGAATCCGCAAGACTTTGTAATTATGAGACAATCGATACTCGTTATCGCGTGCTGCTTTTTGGGCTTTGTCTTAGCGGGAAGTCCTAGATTACCACGAACATCCGCCGATCAGCGCAGCACACGTAGCGCGAACCATAATAGCACCGGCGCTACGCTACAATCGTCTTCTCGCAATTTGCAACGAAATAGGTATGTCGATTGTATCCGTATTCGACTTTTCTTTCTTTATTTTTGAGGGCGGGAAAGAAGAAAGCTCGATGCTAACATTTTTTTCTTATTTCGATTCGTGCGAAGAGTGAATGAATTGAAATGAGAAAGAATGTTTCTTCGGATGGAAGAATTGGCAATTTTAAATTGCACTCATATATATATACTCTCTTTCAAAATTTGTCGATACTCCGCTACGAAACTTTCCACTTGTAATTGCTAGTTCGAGAACATGCATTCGTCACACAATATCGTCGTTATATTAATGGTATTAATATGCAATGATATATATAAATGTGCAATGTATCCATCCGATGAGGATGATTACGAGCCGGTGGTAAATGTATGGTTCAACCCGCGATAGCGAGTTGATATATATTGAATAATTTTCCAATAGTAAAATGATAACAGTCGTGCCATTCGAAATTATCAACGAGCATTCGCTTATTAATCGCCACAATGTAAAAAGTTGTAAATAACAATAGATTCTATCGTTTATCGTGTTTCGATAGATATCAGTAGTGTTTAGATAGATTTCATAACGTTGGAGTTTAAAGTAAATAATAGACAAAGTGAGTTAAATACAAAGAGATGCAATAATAAATGTTTATTGTTTGTTTTAGAGAACAATATCTTTTCAATGTTTTCGAAGTAATAGTATCAACTTTAGAATCCAAGTTGCAACGAATCGAGAATTTAGACAAGGCGGTGGAACACTTGATGAGAAGAGTAGAAGCTTTAGATTCGCGCGTAAATGATAATATTGATAAAACGGATGCGGTTATTACCAAACTGAGAACGTTAGATCTGAAACTTTTCAATGCGTATCCTATTATGTCAACGGAAGCTATTCACGCAGCGAGAATTACCGAAAATAAAAGTCAAGATTATACCGAGGATAGTAAGTGTGCTATATCATACCGTATCTTAATTATATACTTTGTTGTTTAGATTATTTCAATTTCCTCTTTTATACACACACACACACAATATAAAAATTCAAACGAAATGTATTACGAAAATTAATTTCGAAATTTCGTGAAACCGATTATTATTATATTCATATGTTATATATTTATATGAAATGTGTGTGCGTATGTATACACACACACACACACACACACATATATATATATATACAATACTTTTTAGCTCCGCTGATACGTATAATTCATCATGATCAAAATCATCGGACTCCTGAAACGCTCGGCGAAAAGTTGGTCTCCTTGGATCAAAAAGTTTCCGATATCGATCATAAGCTTGTTAATCTGAAAAATCAGCTCGACAACAATTTCTTACAAAATGATGATATAAATGCTGAGGCGAGCGAAAAGAAACCTGTCAGTATGAGTGTCATCGAAATTACTAAAGCTATGAGTAACGAAGTGATGAACCATATGACGATTGAAATTGAGAATCTTAGGCAAGCGACAGGTAGTATGGATCGAAAACTTCAATTCCACATGAACTTGGTGTCGGATAATCTCGGGGCGTTATATAATATGGTTACCGATGTGCACGAGGCTATTGTCGAGAAAAATTACGGAAATGATCGACAAAATCATCTCAATCTAACAACGACCGAAGCTCCAACGAAGCAGAGTAAAATTGATCGTCTTGTCGAGCAAATGTATCCGATGCTTACCGTTTCTGAAAAAATGGATCAAGTTTGGAACGTAGTGGTGAGTTTTGAATGCGTGAAAAGAAAATGTGATATAAACGATTTCATAGCAAATTGCGATAATAATGGAATGATTAATAAATAAAAAATGAGTAAAATAAAATATGTTTATTTCGATCAACTTTTCGTGCGCAATGATATTAATATTAACAGCTTGGATATAATGTTAGATGGGAACCAAGAGCTCGGTGGATGACTTGCTGCCAAAATCTGACAAATTGCTTACTCAGACACAAAGGCAAGAGAGGGCGATTAGCGAAATTCATGCCGATTTAAGATCAAAAACGAATAAGATTATTGAGAATCTGGAGGGCGTCGAGAGCCGCTTGAGAAAACAAGAGGACGATGTGGCAACGTTAGCGCAACGTCCAATTCCGGCTGAATTGTTGTTAGATCCAACAATTGACCGGCTCGTTGAATATGATCCAAGCAGGTAAAAAATCCAGTCTTATTATTAAGCGCTTAAGGATTATAATAAGCATTTCAAGGAGATTTAGCAATGGAAATGTAACGCGTAGTACTGTTTTATAAGATGATACACGTTAATTCGCACACACAATTTGGCGCGAAAATTTTTTTTCCGTTCGTTAAAATTATTTTCTAATAAAAGAAATACATGTGTTCGATAGATTGTACTTTTGTCTACATATACAAGTAATTCTTACATCGTTTATTCCAAGATACGTAACCGAAGATTTCGCAACGGAGATGCCCGCAACATCTATGCTGTCCACCGCGGTACCACCCTTGTCGACTACAACATCGATATCGTCTGTCGCTTCACCCTCGAACAACCCTACCAATTCTACGACACCTATGACGGCAACATCTTCTTCCAATATTGCTAGATCGAGTAATAAAAATCGGGGAGTTATATTTCCCAGTGTTAAGAATAAACCAAGTTTCGCAAATTCTACCGCCTTTACAAGCGATGTATTAGTCAACTATAAGGATGTCAAGGTATTTTAATTCATCGTGCTTTTAATTCACGCATTTGTCGAGGACATTAAATTAAGACTTTTAATTTTTCGCTATATTATTAATTTCTAGGGTTATTCTTGTGTGGATTTATTAAACGCAGGAATGAGAGATAGCGGAGTCTACTATTTGCAAATACGCGGCACGACATATTGGTTCCTCAAGGTTTATTGCGAACAGGAAATTGCCGATGGTGGCTGGACGGTGAGTTTATTGTATGTGTGTGCGCGCGCGCGATATTAAATCGTATAGAAAAGAATAAGCGCATCGTTAATTTAAATTACATAATGTCATTTATCGACCAAGATATGTATCGCATCGACATAGAGCATGGACGCGCCATTATCTAAATAATGGTCGAAAAAATTGAAAGAAATCCCTTTCCAAGCGTTGACTAAAAAGTAATAGTAAGTTGGCTGTTTTCACGTTTTATCCTTCTTCTTTGACGACCACTTTCACGTACGGATGACATAGTCCATAGCTCTAGAACGGACCATCTCTCGACCATCAGTTTCGGCATCGATAATAAATCGAGAATAAAATACAAAGTGTGAGCGGGAGACATGCCTACACGTATATTAAAATCCACAGATTTTATTTACATTACGCGCATGCAATAAAATAATTATTTTGATTTAAAGATTATTCAGAGGAGGGATGATTTCGGAGAGCCAAGGGAGAATTTTAATAGAGATTGGGGAGACTATAAAAATGGATTTGGAGATCCTGCTAAAGAATTTTGGCTGGGCAATGAAAATATATACATGTTGACAAATAACGAAGATTACATGCTTCGAGTTGAACTTGAAGACTTCGAAGGTAACAAAAGGTATACACAAACTGAGATTGATAATGTTAACAACTTGCTGAAGAATACCACTGCCAAGTTTTTACAATTTACAACTTGTTCATTGTGTAAATGCTCAAATCCATCAAATAGTACACAATTGTAATTTAATTATAGATATGCTCAATATTCGCATTTTAAAATTTATTCAGAGGGAGAGTATTATAAATTAGAGATAGATGGATATGAGGGAAATGCTGGAGATTCGTTAAACGATCCTTGGTACGGATCGAACAATAGCCCATTCTCCACGTATAATAGGTAAGCGATACATACGCGTAACACATTTATTACGTATAATGAAATACATCTTTGCACATTATATCATTGTAACGATATGCAAAATAACGATTTGCAACAATGCAACATGTTTGCCACAAAAATGCATTGGATTTAGACCTTTTTTTTTATTTATGACTCTAGGGATAATGATAGATCATCTTTGAATTGCGCCTCGATGCTTAAAGGTGGTTGGTGGTGGAAATCTTGTGGACGCGGTTTGAATGGTCTTTATTTAAACGATCCGCAAGATCTTACTGCACGACAAGGTACGTTTATAACTTGCTACAGCAAACACACAATTGAGGAAAATTTTGTGTCGTGTTAATTAATGATGGAATGAAAGCAGAGATTGTAAATAATGCAAGTCAAATGTGTGTTTCAAATTCTCTTCTTTGCATTCAAGAATCTTCTTTGCAAATAAGAATCAGATTTTTCCATCGCTTATTATAATAATCATATTATTTCTAAAGGTATTGTATGGTTCCGCTGGAGAGGTTGGGATTATACTCTAAAACGTGCACTAATGATGATTAAACCAAAAGGTCCAACAACAACGACGACAACAATAATGATATAAGCATTGATACAACATGTGTAAACTTCAAAACATTAACTTGATTGAAATCTCTCGCAATCATTAAATAATAATTTGCACATGTAGTACTTAAATTATGTACAATATTACAAATACACAAACATTTTATTATTTGACACAAAAAAAGGTGCTTTCTCAATTATATTCGTTCACTCTGTACTATCTACAGATCATTTTTAGAAAAGATTACGAGACTCAAATCTAATTTATAAAGTTACCATCGGACCATACCCTCTTTCCTTCTCTTCTTTAAATGGAATAGAATTGTGTGGCGGTGGAGGATTGCATTTCTATTTGTCCCATCTTAAATTGTAATCGATGTAACCATCGTAAGAGTACTGCATTTGATTCTCTTCGGTTTGAAACAAAATGTTCTGCCATTCTGCTTGGCGGGAAATCGCGGCAATTTTGCAAACGCATCTGTAAATGACCAGGTAGCTACAAAGTATGATAAACCAAAATTAGTTAGTGCGCCTTATCTTTTTGTTCATCTTTATTAATGTGTTCTGTTTTCTTTTTACTTGAACATGATGAGAAAATAAAATGGCATTCCACAGAGGTAGTAATTTACTTAGCAGAATCGATCCGCATTCCAACAAAGCCTCCAATAAGCTCAAGAAGTGCAAGTTGAGCATTTCAGATAGCTAGAAATAAAATCATCTCCATATATTTTTCATTCTCTATTCAAATTTATCTCAAATGTCATCAATTTTAAACATCCAATGATAAAGAACCTTGAGTGAAATAGTGTGTATCTAAAATCTGACTCACGGCTTTCGAATAAGAGACGAGTTGCAAAATACATGGCGTTATCTTGCCCCAAAATTCTAACAAAATATTCATAGTAATATTGTGACTCTCGCTGTTTGATGCATTATTCTTGGACAGTTCTTCCAAATATATCGTCCAAAGCTGAAGCGAGACAAAACACTCTGTTACTTAATTTATTACCAAATATGTACGTGCGCGGACGACAATAAAGAGTGTATAAAGATATACAATAAAAAATGCGCGCGCGCGTGTGTGTGTATATATATAATTCAATCTATATAATTTTACTAATAGTTACTTGACAAAGAATGAACGCATGAAAGAGCGACGACATATGGAGAACCGATGTTTTCGATTGTTCTGGAAATCCTGAGAAAATCATTTGTATATGATCGGCAATGTGACAAGACACTTCTTGAGGTATCGGTTGCGCCAACGGTATCGCTGAATGAGCAAGACTGTTCGTGTTGCCGGTATACATGGCCATGTGTGTCAGTGATCCCAGTAATAACCAAGACAAGAGTCTAATGTGACCGATACAATCGACGTATTCACGAGCACTAAAATATTTACACTAAATACACATTTGATCGACTTCCATAGTTAAAGTCAAGATAATTAATTAATTAGTCTTACAGATACAAGAGCAAATAAGGGAAAGGGAAAATGGATGATTGCAATACGAAAAAAAAGAGCATACCCTTGTTGTATGGTAGATGGTGCGGTATATAACCATGGCAAGTAACGCGCGACGGCTCTATTCTCTCTGTTATTGCCCCTCGTAATTTCTAAAGCCACGTATTGAGCAAGGCCGCACTTTAATATTCCACCTAATGTATCTTCATTCAATCCAGCCTGCATACCCTTGTTATAACTCTAAGGAAAGAAAAAACTCTTCGAAAAGCGAAAGAACAATAAAACGTATGTGAGCATGCAATGCGTGCGCGCACATACCTTGATTTTGCTTAAAGTGTGAAAATCAGCTAAAAATTCAAGGACATCCGACAACTGACTCTTTAGAGATTCAGAGGCGTTCGTATTGTAGATTGGCGACATATCCGTTTGAATATTATTTTCCATCGCGATGATAGTATTAGGCAAGGATCCTCCAATATCCTTATATTAATATTATTATATTAATATCTTTCGATTATATCCTAAAGTTGAAAGGTTTTGTGCGCAAGCGTTAGGTCATAATGTCATAATTAATTACCTGAAGCACAAATTGAAGAAGTAATAGAAAATTTGAATCTGGTATGGTAATTTTAAATTTAATAGCCTGAATTAATTCGAATACAATTGTTCTTCCAAAAAAATGTTTGTCACGATCACGAGTAAATCCTCTGTGACACAAGTAGCAGAGATCTGTTAAATAATTATACTGCAACGTTGAATTTTGTATGGCGTAACTTAATACTTTGGAAAATGGGTCTAGCATTCCCTAAAAGAATGATGAAATTAAGCTATATCAATGATGTTAAATATAATACGAGGACTTGCCACATTTTATTTATTTTAATTAACAATCAAGAGAGGATAACTTTTCGCTTTGAAATTCTTTGACTTGATATACCTTTGACTGCTGAATCCCTGGCACCTTCAATATAGAAATTATAATTCGCAAGAGAGGAGTAATATCTTCAATGGAAGAAAGCATAAGAACAAGTCTGCGAAATAGTCCATCGAACTGTGCCAATAATCCGCTCCATGTGGCTGCACCAGGACCCAATCCTGCTTCCAACGGTAAGCAATCCAAGTAACACGCAATATTATACAATATTACCGGTAGACGTTCCAAGGGCAATGATTTTTTCATATTTAATGTCTGAAATTGAAATTGTATACAAAAAACCTATTTGCTTAATATACAATGTTTTCTTACCTCGAGCAACAATTGCAGAGGCGCAATGGGATTTAATTCGTTAAAATCGATTAAAGCTTGCGCGACGCTTTTAAAAAACTGCAATCTTGTCGTCTCTGAAATAAAAAAGAAATAAAAAGAAAGAGAAACAAAATAAAAGAAAGTATTACAGCAAGCAGAGAGAGGAAACTGTTGTTGCTATTAAATCTTTCAGATATTGATGTCAGAGATAGATGTATTGTAAAATCTGATTGATAATTTTAGTTGAAACTCTCCTGCTTAAATTGGCATTTAATCCTTACCGTTTAAATGAGTTTGAAACATTTGCATAAATACTCCGTTAGGTGCTAATTGATGAAGAACGCATCTAAGAAACTGATGCGCTACGCTAACTGCACCACCTGGCAAATGCATATTTGTTTCGCTTTGCCAAGGATACATTGCGTAAAGTCCAACCCTGCATAAGTGTATTAGCATATTTAGGACATTATTTATCATAAAAGCGGTGATAAAAATATCACATAATAATATAATACGCTTCAAAATATCATATATAATATCATATATAACATAATAATATTTTAATCTTACTTGGTAACTACTCCAAGTATTTCCGGTAATAATGGTGCCGCTAAAGATGGTTCTCGATGAATAAACGTTCCTAAGGTTATTATACACAAGCCGAGCTCCTCATCGGAATATTCTTCTCTTATTGTTCCACACTCTGAGCATCTGTATCATAGTCGATGGGATTCGATTCAATCAATACGATGTGAAATATAATAAATTAATAATAATTTAGCATGTAAAATTATACCTATCATAAACGCAATCGTCACCGATGCGAAATAAACTCTGCTTTAAATTGAAATCTGCATGATACACTTGTTGAGAGGCAAAGTCTAAATTTTGTTGGACTTGTGGACCAGACCTATCGGATGAAAGAACAATTTATCGTTAGTTAAGGTACGATAATTATTTGAAATTATTAATTCGTATATCTAATCTTTTTTAAGATATTGCTAAAAGCATACTAGTTATAATGACGTATTAGTACATTTTATATATATATGCGAAAAATTTACCAGGACTCTGTCCGTCTCGCGTGAGTAATCGCATCTTGATCCGTTGTAGTTGTGATTTTTCGTATCCTGTCACGTTGAATACGAAATTGATCCCTCGATTTAATCTTTTGTTCGTAATCTGCTATTTTTGAGAGAAAATCTCCGGAATCAACCGCTGGCGGAGACGATTCTAGAGCCACTTGTTTAATTAATCTTCTCGGACTTGGCGATCTACTCGAATTAATCTCATTGCATGTCGGTACAAGTGACGCCGACTGTAGACAAATTAATCGAATATAAGTGTTTACTCTTTTACTAATTATATCTTTCTATTAAAATTAATCATTTTATTCCCATTTCTAGAAGTACTAAACGTACGTTTTCTTCAATAAATTAAACGTATCAAACTTTAGTTTGGAGGTTTCAATAAAAACATTTTATTTTTGCAAATTGATCTCTTGTCTCAAAGGATTGCCTATCTTGTAAAAGTTAAAATTACATATTAAAGTCAATTCAAAATTTATTTTTTAAAAAAGAAAAGGCTTATTACCATATTTTCGGATGTTCCGCTATCTTGCTTCATGAGTACCACATTATGAGTGTCAAGTTTTGCATTGTCATTCGATTTATTCGTATCTGAAACAGAAAAATATTTCAAAGTATTTTTCATTTTTTTCAAAGTATTTATACATTCAACAAAAAAAAGAAAACTTTCAAAATGCATGTCAGATTTTTTAAATAATATACATCTATGAATAAACAGAAAGCTTAGAAGCTTTAATTAATTTAGCTAAAAATTTTTAAAAAAATTTTAATTAATTTAAAGACCGCGCGATACGGTAGAAAGATTATACACGATAATATGCACTCGCGGATATAAATTATATACTGTATTTATACTTTTGCATAGACATATAGAGATACGACAAAAGTATTTTTCACAAATCACCACAAGTCTTTTCAAGAAGAAAATTAATGCTTGTATACCTTCGATATCTGAGATATCAAGAGCTTGACGTACTCGTTCGACTAAATTAGAGAAATCTCTCTGAGAACCACCAACTGGCAGCAATCGTTCTGGCGTTGGAAACTCCAATTGAGAAATGCTATGTGGACTCGTAATGTCACTAGACACGCAAGTCTCACTATCTTGTTCAAATGAAGAACCTAAAAAAATGGAGAGAAAAAAAAATTACTTTTAAATTATAATTTTTCTTTCCATTTCTTTTTGGTCATTTTAAAAGTTTTACTCACTAACTGTCAAAATATCCATTTTGGATAATGGTGATTCAGGAGAGCCATATGTGTCTTCGCATTTTAATACACGTTGCGCAGTTCGCGATCCTATGAAGAAATCTTGTTTAAATAATATATCGTCTAATATATGTTACCGTAATGTTATAACAACATAAAAACGTCAAATATTTTCATATGGATTTGAAATGGAACAATACACGCTGCCTATAACAAAACCGGACCGCTACTGACAATAAGTTTACTTTAAAGTTATATACAAGAATATTTGAATGTTTACATTTGATGTGATACTGATGTTGTGCAAAGTTTAAATGACAGAATATTTTTTCATTTTTATTCCTATCACATATCACGTGATACGTGAATTGTTGATAATATGAATTGCTTACCAGTCGCGCGAATTATCGTACCAATTGGCAATAATCTTTCGATTGTTGGAGTAGTTATCAATGGTTGTGAAGTAATTGGAAGACCACCTGTTTGTTGTCCATTCTCCATACTTATGATTTGCGATGATATAGAAGAACTCAGGGCTGGTGAACTCGAATGATCACTGTTGGTTACTGTAATCACTTGACAAGGTGAAACTGGCGATGTCGCTGTAATTGTGATCTGTTCAACATGCTTTTGTCTACCTAGATGCTTCGCATTTAGCGACTCGGTGTTATTGACAGTGCCTGCGATTTTTACAAACGCTTTATCCTCTTCCTTTTCCTTTTCTTTCTCTTTCTCCGTTTTCTTTTCCTTGCTCTTTTCTTTATCCTTCTCTTTCTCTCGTTCTTTTTCATTCTCTTTCTCCTTTTCTTTGTCCTTCTTCTTTGGCAATTCGGATCTAAAAGTATAAAGTGTAAAAGAGATGTATGATTTTCATATATATTAATGAGACTAAATATTTTTTCATTCTTAAAAATTACATTGATAATACAATTAAAAAGATTCAATGTTTGATATAATATTATAGAATTAAGATAAAGAAAACAATGTCCAGTATTAAAAATGTTTAAGCTAGTGAAATGGAGATCATCAAATTGGAAAGAGTTTCTAAAGAAATGTAAAAGAGATTGTGTGAAAAAAGAAGAGTGTGTACGAAAAAAGAAAAGAAATAATTTGTCCCAATTTATGATAGAGCAAAATCAGAGAGGGGGGGGAGGAGGAGAGGGGGGGGTTAGGACGGGAGAGAGTTTTATGTTTCCATTGATAATTTATCGCTTGTAAAAAGAACAAACCTGGTTATTTTTCTTATTTTTATAGAAGTAGAAATCTTATTCTTTTATTTTTATACAAGTTACCTTTGAATGTGAGAAATGCTCGTAGCAAGGGCTAAGGCGCTTGACAGATCGTACGGTTTTGTCGAGACAGTATCTCCATTATATGGCAAATGCCCTTTTCCATTCTTTAGCAACGGTACAGTTGTTTTAGATTCGGATTTTGGAAGCTCTTGTTGTCCTGTTAAAAAGGTGCCTGTTACCATCATTTTTACTCCTTCGTATACGCTCCATTTTTTTTGATGTCCCGTTTTATTTCCCTGGAAAAGATGACATAAATTATTGATAACTTCTTTTTAGTTTTTTCAATCATGTAATGTTTTGCAAGTCTAATTTATTTATATATCTTGTTTCAACAGATATCAATTTCTTAATATTAATGTTTATAAAAAATCCTTTATTTTTTTTCTTTTTGCTTAAGGGGTATAATAATATTTATAATTAATATTTTTTACAAGTATATCAATTATAATTGGTACTTTGTTTTGTCATAAAGTACTGCTTTATTTTAGTCACTTGATATTGGGTCTGTTTCTTCCAATAAATATCTTAATTAGATGCTAAACTAAATGCAAACGTGTTTGTTTTGCAACAAATATAATTACCTGATGAACTTCATCTTCGTTTCCTAAAAACCATATAGGTTTCGTCACAGAATCTATCCTCGATTTATTAATGTTTCGATTGTTTGATTCCGTTGTACCTTTTCCATCCAATATAATTGATGTACGTGGCTCTTGAAGAAGTGTATTTTGAGGAGCCGTTTCTTCCAACTCGCCGAGAGATCCTCCACTGCTGTTATGTAAGGTGCTGTCAGATTTTGGACTTTCAGGAATCGCAGCAAGCTCAGACTCCGTATCATCCGCATTGATCGAATAACTTTGCAAAAACATTCAAAGTAATAATAAATTGTGACATCATTTGAGGACATAAGCATAATAATAGTAATATATGTAATGTACCAATCTTAAGTATTATCCGCGAGAGGGGGGAATATTGCAATATGTATTATAATATTATAGTACAAACAAAACAAAAAAAGTGACAATCATTGAAAAGTGTACATATATAAAAGTAATAGAATAATCTTTTATAAAACATACACAAAATATATATATATATATATATATATATATATATATAAATATAAGAAATTGTACAATTGTAGTCGATTAATTTAGAAATTAATTTGTAATTTTGGCATAATTATATAAATGCAAAATAAATTATCAATATATATATATATATATATATATAGTATATACATTTATAATTCATTTTGCATTTATATAATGTATTATGTCAAAAGTACAAATTAATTTCTAAATTAATCGACTACAATTGTACAATTTCTTGCTAATCATCACTTTTTCATGCAAAAATTAAATTGTTTCAAATATGTGTGTGTGTGTGTGTGTGTGTGTAAAAAAGAGAGAGAGAGAGGCATCTGTACGCAAATGTACCGACCTAGTAAAGTGTTTATTGAAATAACGACAGGCTGGACCATTATTTTCTTCCCAATGGGTCTCCATTTGTCCATGCATTCCTCCAGGACTCCGCTGATGCACTGAAACCATTGATGCGCGCATTGCCGGAGTTTCCGTGTCCATTTCCCCCATTGCATTCGTTGTTAACTCGTGCTCCACTCCGAGTGAGGGTTGAGACACATCTGAAAAATACTCGTACTTGCTCGTGTATAACATCAATTCATCCATGTGATAGAATATGCATTTTTTTCCTTAAAAATTTTTAAACTTTTACCACGTGATCTGGAAGGTGGCGCAGCCATAACTACAGTCGCTGGAATTCTTTTACATTGATGATGCTGGGTGTCGAGCGTATTCAACACTATCTTCACTAATACTTGAAGCTGATTACACCACGGTTGTTGTCCGTATTGACACTAAAGAAAGAATTTATCATTCGTGTGAAAAAAATTTCTATCTATTTGCTCGCAAAGATGTATTAATATCAACAAGTATATCATATAATTGTAACTTTCTGAAAAGAAATCGTTTTTTCACATTCTTTCATATATATTATAAACATGTATAATATACATATATTTTTTAGCGTGCATTCTGAATAACACTATATACTACTTTGTATAAGCTTTCTTCACCTTGTACAAAATAACAAGCAAAGACATCAACCAGGATCGTCTGATGTGTGGCTCTAAATACCAAAGACTATAATTCGGAGGTTGATGATCAGTAGGAGGAATAGATTGTGGAGGGCAAGGGCAATGTTGCAATATTGCTAAAACTGGCGGTGTCATTACCCAACCCATTACATGATTCTGGTCTAAGAGTTGTGGTAAGTTGGCGATAAAGACATTAAACACTGGTGACAGCCTACAATTTGACACATTTTATTGTTATAAATCTTATTAAACCGAGAGATGAAAATGACAAATATAAGCGCATTGATTTTATCAACTTTTAAACACATAAATCCAATCCATATAAGTTATCACGCACAAAGAAAAAATACAATTCTCAATTTTGTTGAGAAGTTTATCAAATTGTGCACAAAATCAATGCGCTTATGTATATATATATATATATATGTGTGTGCATATATGTGTATAAAAATCTCACCTTAAACGTTGCGGAGAAGTATGGAAAGTGCGCTCGGTCTGATTATATCCTAAAAGAAGATACAAGTGCCGCAAAACTATGCCCTGTGTTTTTGATAGTGGCTTCTCATCCGTTGGATAAGCCTAATTAAATTGTATCGATATGTAAATTTGTATACGCACAAAATTGAAAAAATATATTATTCTTTTGAAATATTTGGAATTATGTATTTCTGTTGTTTAAATAAATTCACCTGATCTTGTCTCGAGAGAAATTGCATCAACAGAAAGATTAGCAAGTGCATTGTTTCTTTATCTGCTTCTTCAAGATCCACAATCTTGTGAGTGTATCCTGGTAATGTGCTAGCTTCATCAACCATGTTCAGTGAATGTATATGACCATCTGTAAGGTTTACCAATATTAACTTTATGTTTGCTCAACATGTTAATTTTAGGCAGATTGGAAAGAAAAAGAGGTCTACTGAATAAGAATAATATGTAATATTAACTATTTCTCTAAATTTCCATCTATCTGTCTATCTATCTATCTATATATATATATATAACAACAAAAAAAAACATGCACATCACATTTTACCTCAAAGGCTAGTTGAAGCGATATATGAAGGGAAAAAAGATTATTAACAAAGTTTTGTATTTTGAAAATATGAGGAAAATGTTTTCTCATATAGAGCTCTCATATATGCATAAGGGAGTCTCAGTTTTTTTTTTAATTCAAAAAATCTCTTTTCTCACATTTTCTTATCAACAATATTAAAAAAGAGAAATTCCTTTTAATCTAATCTAATATTTTTACAACAAAAAAATTTACGAGACAAATTTGCAACATTGTTGAATCTTTGTCCCATATTAATGATACAAATAGAAAATATTTAGCCGAGTTTTGAGGCCTTTTCGATAGAAATCTATCGAAAACGATAATCTTCAAACATACATTTGTGCGAGCATTACTAAGGCATTTCTACCAATTATGCGATTCTGCATTTCTGCATACTTACCGTTCGATCTGTTCGATCTATTCGAACGATCCATCTGCAGTCGAATGCTTTAACATCCGTATAATACAAACGAGCAACATTTTTGCGCATATACACATATTTATGTCTCGTCTACAGCTACGCAGGCAACACACGCTACTCTACCTGGGATACTGTTATTAGGTGGGGTGGACCCCAACAACTGACCCAGTCCAAATCTTGAACTCTTCCTTTTCAAGATGGGCGCAGAATATTGTCGGCTGTACACCTTTTCCTTTTCTGCGTGAAAGATGCGGAAAACAAAAGAAAAAAAATAACACATAGTGTACAACATAGTCTGTGGGGTGCGCGAAAAGGCGAGTAAAAGGAAGTCGTGAAGCACAAGGACATTTACGTACATACCTTGTTTAGTGTCTTGTCGAGGTATCATCGATGCGGGCGCAGACATGGTGCGCTTATATGGCCATTTTGTGCCGAAACTCGCGCTCAGCGTTTTTACGGAACTTGTCCCGCTACCGTCCGATTGAGATAGTGCTTCGTGCGCGCGATGCAATTTCTTCATGAATACCTCGCTATTCAAATCTGTATTTTTTAGATCTGCGACGCAGAAAAACTCAATCAGCGACGATTGATGATGATATTTTACACAAAAAAATCATCATCATCATGGTTCCTTGAAAAAGTCGTGCATAAATAGAAAGCCGCAACACACATACTAACCGCGCAAATAAGCTATATCTCCCGATTTCTCCAAATTGATTTGGGCTTCGAGAAATAATGTATCGAATCGATTTAGAAAAAATTCCCATGTCAAGATCCGCCGATCGCTAAGGCTATTGTGTAGCTGATAAAGCGATTGCAATACCATCGGCCGGTCTACGATTACGGAATCGAATTGTGTCTCCAGGCATAAAATTAACGACTGAAATCATTATGTAAGAAATACGATTTAGATGTAATTAGATTGCTTGCTAAAGTCAAATATTGGAAAGATAGATTCAGATCTCTTGAGAAAATTCAATTTTTTAACATTGAGAATATATGATAGGTTTATAGATATTGTGATTTATATATATGTGTGTAACTTGTAAAAATTTGCCTCATTAAGTCAAACATTTTAAAACACACATAAAAATTTAAAGGTGATAAAATTTACCCTGATTGCTGCATCATGAATAGTTCCGAGATATAAGGTTGCGCGCTGTGCTACATACACATTATTGTCGTCCATGCTTGTAATCAAGTAACAAAATGCATTTGCTAATGCAGCTTGGAGACTCAGCATATTTCGTAATGGCGTCGAGTCCATAAATCTTGCAATTAATGTAACACGTTCAACTGAAAAGAGGAGAAGAAAAAAAAATATATTATATTTGTTATTTATGAAATTATTTACGACATTAATGATGAAAAGATGGCAAAGATCAATTTGCTCTAAATTATATGCGCGATTACCTGCAACGAATCTAACGCGCCAATCAGAATTGTGAAACTCTTCTTGTACGAGCCGCCAAAAAGTATCGGTGCCACACGGTAATGTCACGCAATGTAATAATAATGGAACAGTTACTTGTGCTATATGCGAATGTTCTGCATTTAGGAGTTCCCATAAACTATATATAACAGTAAAAATAACAGTCGATGAAACACATAATTCTCGCGCGCACGTCTCTCCGTTATTATCGCGAGAAATATATTTCAAATAACACACATGTATATAGAAATAAAGCATATGTATAAAAAAAAATACGCTACTTTTTTATCAACAAGTTTTCCTGACACCATATGAAAAATCCTTGATGGTCCTTCACCGCCATGTTAAATGCGTCGCCATATAAACACATTACATTCAAGCATTGCAACATGTAATAAAGGATATCAGGTTTGTCAATTGTCATTATCTCCTGTAAACAAAATTTTCATTCGAAGTAATATTTTTTAATTTTACACCCACAGTCTTGGCTGATGTAATTGATAGAATTTATATAGTTGTAGGATTATTGTAATCAAACTTATTAATTACTTGTAGAATTTAGGACGCATAATTATCGAGTAAATGGAAGAATAAGCAGAATTATCTATACAAGCAGTATATAATTTTTATTTTATAATGCAATATATTACCTTCAATAGTTTATGAATATATTGAAGTTGTTCCGGCAGTTCTTCTATTGTAAAACGAAATTTCCCTACAGAGGTATGCCAAAAATCGTCTAAATCAGCTTCCGGGCTCAAGTTGACAGGCTCATCGTTTTCGCCAATCAAATGGGGTTTTGCCACGCTTACCGTTGCAGTAGCTACAAACGTATGTACATTTATGTGTTTATTTATTATTATTAGGAGAAAATTGCTATTAATGTAATGTCAAATAATTATCATGTTAACGATATGTAAAGTATCCTCTTACCGACATCAGTTTCCGACAACGTGACCGTTCTCGCGACAGCGGACATGATCTTTTCCGTTGGCATTATAGCTGCGAGATCCAGCTGTTCCGAAACTGTCTCTACTGTGGCTGTCATAATCTGTTCGAAAAACTAACATAAACGATCAAAATAGCTAATCCGGTGACATAGATTAGCCTACCGTGTTTTGTGATCAGGCCGTGTCGCAGAAGAAGAGAGAAAGAGAGAAAGAGAGACACATAGAGAGAGAGAGAGAGAGAAAGAGAGAGAGAGAGAAAAGCACACATATACGGACATATATAATATAGACATAATTAAAATGGTTCGAGTTTAGCATGCGCTGCTTTTAATGCAAGGATTGTAAAATATGCAGCGCAATTATTTAAGACGACGATGCCTCATTTGTGCCTCATTGCAAGATAAAATATTACATTTCTTTTTTTTTTAAATTTAAAATCACGGAAATTTAATCCTCTCTCAACGAGACCCCAACATCAAACATGTTATTAGCGTTTTTGAATTTGAAAGAAAGTTTGTCATAATTATTGAGAATTTACTTATCAAGAAACACGTACGTGTGGCATGTGAACTAAAACTCCGCCTACAGAATGCATTTCTGGCATTGGCATATTGATGACTACATCCGGTTTCGAATCGCTCTTTTTTGTCGTTTCCGGTGAACTCTTACGACCATGATCTTCCGCGGTATCATCCACAATTGTCTGGAAAATAGATATATGGCAATGTATTAACTCGATCCATTTTCTTCACATTTATTCCTAAATAACATCAAGCTATGTCGAGAAATAAATTTGTAACATTCATAAATATATTTATTGCATTATGATAAAAATCTGAATCGAATAAATTCAAGTTTTAACTAACATCGGGAGGATATGCCGGATTTTCCGGTGCCATGTACGTAATCAATTGCAGACACAACTGGTGCCAAATCACCCTCGACTCGCAATAAGTGCATTCTGTTTCCGATGCGTCGCATATGTGACAGTTATTCCAATTGGATGCAACTATAGATTTCATCAAGTGGCAAGCATCTCGGCAAACCCATGTATTAATGCCAGTATGCTTATCCATATTTTGAAGTTCCATCTGCCAAGATTAGGCTCTTCATACATTATTGTTTTTTTATTAAAAATGAAATTAAAAGATTTTTAACAATGCTAATACACAAGACGCAACATTGACACGGAAATTTCCATCTCACCTGTTTTAGTAATATATCGAGCATAAGAATACAACAAGATAAATTGAGTTCGGCGTTTGTCGAAAATTCCATATGCCTTGGCGTTGGTACCATATCATCGGAAAGTGGTGTCGACTTTCCCGAGTCATTTTCTACTATGGAACCTAAATATTTTAAAAACGCACTTTCAGAAATCACATAAATAGAATTTGCGATTGCGATTGCGATTGATGAAATATTCATATTATCTTTCATCATTCATTCGATCGAAATACTCATTATATTCATTATAATACTCGTACTTTTCATAATAATACTCAATTTTGTTCAAATATCTGCCTCGCAAATTTATATATTAAAACATTGCGGGAGGGATATTTTAATATTATTGACATAATACATACTTTAGAACATGATACAACACAAATATGTATCACATGATGATTATAGTTACATGTAACATTTCCATTATCGTTGTCCTTTGCAGATTTACTTGGCTTTAATTCCGATTCTGCACAACTCATCGATTGCATCACGGCAATCCCATCACTGAATATTGAAAATAGTTGATCCAGGGGCATTGTTATTTCCAGCATAGTAAGCGTCTGTAGCCAATTAAGGGCCTGTTCTTGTACTTTTGCGCTCGTATTGACAAATCGCTTCGCTACAAAGTTGTACATCTTCTTTGTGTCAAATCCCAAAGAATTCATATCTCGATCCAAAATTTTGCTGTTTAAACATAAGAAATTAAGAATGACTTTATATTTAAAACTGGGAATTATCAAGATTACAAAAACAAAAACAAACGCTATATAATATACCTCAATATGATTTTCAATTCTTGAAGTTCGTGTTCGGGAACATCATTTACTACTGCTTCCATCCAATGCGGCATCACGTAATCCCATACATCGGGCGTAATCACTTCGTACGGTACCAAACAAAATAATCGATGTAATCCGTCTTTCAAATGCGACGTTCGTGAAGCCAAGGTTTCCCTTTCGCAAATGGCATTAATTATATTATAATTATGTAACGTATTCTCTAACCGTTAATAATAATCACATCATCTGTACAGTAGCAAAATCAAAAGGAAATAGATTTTCGCGCGTTTGTAACTTTAAATTTTTTACATGCACACGCACACGCACCTAAATATATGTATGTAAATAGAAAATGAGATTTTATTTATAGTTGTGTGTTTTCTCATTTTTACACACAAGCAGAAATAAAAATTTCTTACCAATGACCCCCAACTCTGACGTAATCTGCGGGATGCGGTAAAAGACAGGAAATGAATACTTCATAATGAGTCTTCATAACTTCCGAAAGCCAGCCACAGACGTGTTCCGTTTTTAATTTCTCGAGCGCGCTTTCCGCTTGGCCTGAAATATTTTTAATCGATCGAAAAATTAATTATAACAAAATAAAAATGTTAAAGTCTTGAAGAATTCAAGAATGCTATTGTAATTTATTATTAGACTATCGATATAACGTCACGAGATACGATCGAAACACATAAACAAATTCGAATTTTTCCTGAATTTATTACACAACAATTCGAAGCTATCTTCCTCAAGGTATTCAAAGTATATATTTCAGCGCAAATTTCAAATGTGTGTCGAGTCGTGTGCAGGCAACAATTTTTTATATTGACTTTGCGTACAGTCAATATTATCAATAAATTCTTGAATTAATGTCTAATCTATATACTTAATCTTTAAAACGAAATAGATTGAATTCGGCTAAATATTTCGTTAGGCGCATTTCTGGCATATTTTTCAAACAATTTCCATGTCGACTTTTCACTATAACTTTTCATAACATTTAAGATTTTTCTTGGAGCATAAAAAAAAATGCGTATGTCATATGTATCGAAACATGTATATGGAGGGAAAAAAAAGGGGGAAAAAATATGCTTATACATTTTATACATATTTAGCCGAGATACCGCCGCTCTATCACCTACGTCTGGCTACGTCTACTTGAGTAAGTGTATATATGCAAAGTGTTAAATTACCAACAGAAAAGATAAGGTGTATAAGTCTTTTTTCAATACCATCGAAACAGTAGGCAGTGACATGAAACCAATGAAATAACATTGATAATAAACGGCCCAGTATTTCAACCGGGGTATCCTCATTAGGAGTACAAAGTCCAACAAGCAGCCATACGCCATATCTGCCGAGAAGTTGCCGCTCTTCTAAACTGGTAGGATCGCAGTGACTCCCGAAGGTACTTCCGACAGCTCCACCGCCGCCAACGCTACCTCCTGAGAATCCTCCTATGCCTCCCTTGTTGACAGCACTCATTTCTGTCACATCCCGATTGCTATCGATATTTTGCGGTTCAGCTTCTTTAAGTAAACTACAAAGTGTGAAAGGATTTGACGTGATTTTGAGCCAAATTGAGCCAAATTAGCGGATAAAATGTGAGAAATATCTTCAATGGTTAAAATGGCGCTTGCCTGACAATCGCTTGAACCATATAAGTTTGCGTTTGCGAGTCCAGCTGCGAGATGTGTGGAAGCGCCATGTGATAAACATGATCACCGCCACGACGATTATTGTGACGAATATTGTGACATTGCTGACAATATCGTATAGGATGATTTCCATTGTAACTCGCGCATTCAGTCGAAAAACAAATGCTGATGGCTGATTTGTCAGCTGCCCTACAATTCTAAGGATAATAACAAAAGAAATTAATCCACTTGATACGAATATTACTTTAAATATTCAACAAGCATTTATTGTCGCACGAATGCACAACAAATTATATATATATATATATATACAAGGTGTTTCAGACCCCTCCTCTACCACTCATTTAAAAACTAGAGAAGTGGTTATTTCAAAAAAAGTAAAAACATTTTCTTGATCGATAAATCGGATGCGCTCTATCGAATGGTAATATTTTCAGCTTCTGGTTCCGGCCGGAAATAGGCGATTCGGACCGAAAGTGCATTTTTTTTAAATCAAACCCCTCCATTTTTCATTGCATATTCTTGTAGCTTACCTCGAGAGCTTTCCAAAACACTTTAATAAATTATTTTTCCATGAAGTGGCTTTTCGAGTTATGAGGCTTGAAATCATTTCTTAATTTTACCTAACCATAAAATATCTTGTAAAATATTCATTTTCCTTACCTACCTTAATACCTTTTATGTACAAAATAATGAGAAGAATCAATTGGTGTAAAGAAAACATATAGTTGTTTCAAAAAAAAGAAATGTATAATTTGCAATTAACAATTTCATATTTTTTCTTAAAAATGCTGTTTTCTTTACACCAATTGATTCCTCTCATTATTTTGTACATAAAAGTATTAAGGTAAGGGAAATGAATATTTTACAAGATATTTTATGCATGGTTAGGTAAAATTAAGAAATGATTTCAAGCCTCATAACTCGAAAAGTACTTTACGGAAAAATAATTTATTATAGTGTTTTGGAAAGCTCTCGAGGTAAGCTACAAGAATATGCAATGAAAATAGGGGGTTCCATTTAAAAAAATGCACTTCCGGTCTGAGTCGCCTATTTCCGGCCGGAACCAAAAGTTGAAAATATCACCATTCGATAGAGCGCACCCGATTTATCAAGAAAATGTTTTTACTTTTTTGAAATAACCACTTCTCTAGTTTTTAAATGGGTGGTGGCCTGGGAAACACCCTGTGTGTGTGTGTGTGTGTGTGTGTGTGTGTGTGTGGGGGTGTGTGTGTGTGTGTGTGTGTGTGTGTGTATATATATATATATACACACTGTGTGTATATATATATATATATACACACACTGTGTGTGTGTGTGTATATATATATATATATATACACATTTATATGTATTTGTTTGACTCAATATGCTTACCTTATTTTCGCAAATCATGGACACTTGTTGCATCGGATGTAAAATATCGTAAAACATTTGATTCGGATGCTCTCGATGGATTTCGTTCGCGCATTCGATACAAAGATAAAGAGGTGGTGGAGATTCAGTACCAAATGTAATGGAAATGCGATGATCGTAACAAACTTTACCAGCTTCCGCATTGCCAGCATTCGGACAACTGTCCCGTTGACATACAAACGGAGTAAGATCGTCTAAAATACAAGTGAGCGAAATGTTTAACATCTCGTTTCAATCCAGGAATATTATATCTTGTCTGTTGTACACATACATTGAATATGCATCGTAATAAAATTATAATAATTGATAATAATTAGTCTCCCCTATGTAGAAAAGTAAAAAAAAAATAATAATATATGTGTGTGTGTGTGTGTGTGTGTATACGCACGAGAGTATGTATACATGTATGTATGTACGCGCATATATGTATGTATGTACGCGTATATATGTACCACGGTCTTACATACAGGTCTGGAAACTCAGGCCTTTTTTAGTGGTAGGGGAGGTCTCACTTAGTGCGTCCGTTTTCGGGAGTTCATGGTTTGCCTGCTAGGTTCGCTGCGATCTAGAAGTCGCAATGCGAGACATATGTTAGAGAGAGACCGACTACTGCCTTTTATCTCTGTCTCTCTCGCTCGTATGCAACTTCTAGATCGCAGCGAACCTAGCAGACAAGCCATGAACTCCCGAAAAACGGACACACTAAGTGAGACCTCCCCCACCACCGGAGTTTCCAGACCTGTATGTAAGACCGTGATATGTACGTACGCGTATATGTGTATGTATGTATGTACGCGTATATGTGTATGTATGTATGTATGTATGTACGAGGTCTGTAAATAAAGTAATGAGACTTTTTCGAGATAAACTTTTATTTATAATTTAACTGTAATTTAACTCTGTCTCCTTCAAAATAGTTCCCTCGGGAAGCCACGCAGCGCCTGAGACGTTGTTTCCAGTCTTTAAAGCAGTGCTAGAACTCAGAAACACGAATAGCCTTCAGCTGGTCGGTTACAGCAGCTTTTACGTTTTCGGTCTTACCAAAGTGGTGATGTCCTTTAAGATGAGTTTTCAATCTCGGGAAGAGAAGTCACAGGGACTCAGGTCAGGCGAATATTTCTGTGCTTTCGATTACAGAGTTTTTGGCATGGAAAAACATTTCTGTCGTTCCTCAGCCCCCGTATTCGCCTGACCTGAGTCCCTGTGATTTCTTTCTCTTCCCGAGATTAAAAACTCATCTCAAAGGACATCACTTTGACACGACCGAAAACATAAAAGCGGCTGTAACCGACCAGCTGAAGACCATTCGGGTTTCCGAATACCAGCACTGCTATGAAGACTGGAAACAACGTCTCAGGCGCTGCGTGGCTTCCCAAGGGAACTATTTTGAAGGAGACAGAGTTAAATTATAGTTAAATTATAAATAAAAGTTCATCTCGAAAAAGTCTCATTACTTTATTTACAGATCTTGTATGTATGTATGTATGTAATACTTACTCGCAAATTTTACCAATACAGCACGGCGGTCAAATAAATTTGGATTGAAGGACGGCCAGTAATAAAAGAGCAATTTTGCAGCCGATGCTCTTGCAGATGCAGTACCATAAGCGATAACGCAAAGTATGTCTTTTACAACTCCTGGTTTCAAAGCCATTAGGCATTCCAGTAATTGACAATGATGTGCTAAAAGAGGACATGTTTACTCTTCTACATATTATACATCTATAAATTTTACATATATTCCTCTCACATATGTATACAAAATTTTTTATAAGAATCTGCTGGAAAGTCTTAAGATGCTGACATGCAATCCAAAAATTTAAACAATCCAACAATTTTAATCTTTAATTTTATAAATTGCATACATTTTAAATAAATGTTATATAATTAATTTTTCCATTTATACATGCATGTGTAAGAATACCTGGATTATTAGAATACTGAAACACCATCATTATAACAGCAGCCACTGATTGACTAGCAGCATTTTTGTCACTAGCTTCAATTCTTCTTGCTGAAAAAAATTAAAAATATCCATTATAACATGTAATACATTAATACATTTCCTCTTTTCTCTATTGTCCATTAATCACATCTATTTGATGGATACTGTGTTATAAAAGTGTTAAATTTATTTAAAAGTTATAAAATTATACTAATTCTAAAATAATATGAATTATTCTACAAACTATCAACCTGTTCTTTCTTACTTGCAAGTGGACGAATTTCTTGTTCAATGGAGAAAAATTCCTCTCGATAAAATAATAAAATATAAAATTTTCCTTGTGAATTCAATCTCTCTCTCAAGTGTTATTCTCTCTTGAAGAGAGAAATGAATGTGCTTGTCATATAATATATGAATATCAATGATATCGCTACAAATATGTAATGAAAGTACTTACTGATAGTAAATGGCAAAATGTAAAAACAGAGGTAATTGACAATTTCTTCATGTAGTTCCATAGGAAGTACCGATATTGTACTAGCAGTTAAGTACGATAAATTGTCAATCAGGTCATGATCGAGGAATGGCAACAGGCATGCTAGACATTGCAACAAAGCTTTTCCAAATGCTACAAAATAAATATTAATATTTTTATTATGCGTGTGTGTGTGTGTGTTAAATTATATGCGTATATGCATTGTTTGACAAGGTCAATATTATTTAAGAAATGAAAAAACAAAAACTATTATGTTTATACAATCATAATCTGCAATATTTATTATTAATTAATAAAGATACATGAAGTATTTATTTAAGAAAAATCAATTATTATTTTTAATCACTACTAATTAATAATGAGAAGATATATGTATATATATATGTGTGTGTGTGTACACACCTTGTAAACCAATGTGAATTAATGGTACAACATCAATTAATTGCGTCAGTGCATTGTAAAGTTGCTTGTAATCTAAATTTGGGTACAATGCCATTCGTTCTCCATCAAACTGTTGTGATTTGATCATTTCAAATGGTGATTCGCGCACTTCTTTTAACAGAGCTGAAAAAATTTTAATCTTGTTAAATTATTAAATGGATTATGGATGGAAATAATAAAATATATCAGGAAACATTACAATTATCAAAGTATACACACCTGTGTACATATATATATATATATATATATATATATATGTGTGTGTACACATATGTACACAGAAAAACATATATTTATTATAATTTGATGTATACAGTCACTTACATAGCAAAGTTTGAGAAAAATATTTCAGCGTGTTTGCAATGTCCAAGCCGGAAGGCATCGGCTGAGTTCCATGAAGTAGCCGTTGATAATAATCATGTAGACTGGTCAGCTTTAAACTGTCTGTAATTTAAAATTTTAATATATATGTAAAAATTGCTTCTATTATATTATAAATATATATTGTAAATATATATTATAAATACTAATAAAATAATTATATATATAAATAAATATATATTATAAATACATATTGAAAATCGATCAGAATACATTGCACTATAAGATTCATATAAATTATAAATGGATTTTTAAAATTTATCAATAAATACAAAGTAATATATATATATATCAAGTGTGATAATTACAGGCTGCAAATCTAGTTCCCATCGTATAGATTCACCTAAACAAACTTTTTATTCCCACACACACTATATACAAGTATGGTCAAACAAATTTAGCTCACATAATTGAAATCTAATAAATAATTAACTTAAATGTGCCAATTGTCGAAAAGATTTATCGTTAAACGATAATACTTTTGACAATTCTTTGACGCTTATAACAATCAAAAACAATCCACGTCTCACACATTACCGACCCTAAAGAGCCTATGAGCGATCGAAAAATTATTTCCAATTTCCTCGCAGGAAAATGGAACCAGTGCTACCAAATTATGAAATGTAATGGCGTTTTCGAACGATTGAGTTTGACCCGTAGTTTACTAGATTCATTGACCAATCACAGCTATTTTTCTGAAGAATGTAACCATACATTCTTTAAAAGAATGGCTGTGGTTGATCAATGACGTCTAGTAAACTACTCCGGGTCGGGTGAAACCATCGACATATATGGGTGCTTTCCATTTAGCGACACAAGTTGACACAAGTGTCATTCTATCTTTGTTTATTATATTTATTGAAAAAAGATAGATTGACACTTGTGTCGACTTGTGTCGCTAAATGGAAAGCACTCTATAATGGACTGAGCATTGCGATAGCCAGGCGAGCGCCCGCTATAGAGAGAGAGATACTACATGGGAGGCCTATTCTGTCTCTTTTGCTAGTATCTCATTGGTAACTTTGGTTCCCGCCCATCGAGGCGGGAAACAAACTTACCAATGAGATACTAGCAAAAGAGACAGACATTGGCCTCCCTAGAGACCCTCTAATAAGAGTCTGGCCATCAGATAGAGTGAGCGCATATTGAGAGTACGTTTCGTCCATGTTTATGCAAAATCCTACGAGAGAGATAGATATAGAATCTATGCAGAGACTCTAGATTTCACTTACACGAATGTATGTGTTTGTAGATGTGCTGTGCGAGACCGTTACCGGCCTAATTTTATTTTACATTCCTTAAAATTAAAAGAAAATATTAAATATAAAAAATTATTTTAACATGTTATTTAAAAAACTTTTAAAAATTAGTTTTTAGTATTTCTATAATATTTATATTAAGGTACCTTTTCATGGGACGCTAAAACGTAGCGTCAACCATTGGTTGAACAATGAAGCAACTACTTACTTCTTTGTTCAACCAATGGTTGACGCTACTTTTTAGCGTCCCATGAAAAGGTACCTTTATACTAAATTATATATTATATAAATACTAAAAATTAATTTAAAAAATTTTTCTAAATCATATGTCAAAATAATTTTTTATACTACTTTTCATACTATTTAATAAAATACTATTAAGTAAAATAAAATTTATCCTTATAATTTAATTATTATTATTTATATTATAATATTTTAATTTTAATAAAATTTATTATAATTTATATAATATTTCTTATATATTATTCATATCTATAATATTCATTATTAATTTATAATATTTATTATTAATAAATATCATTTATATTCAAAATAGGTTTATTAAAATTTGAATATGAGCGAGAGTTGCATAAAAATGGCGGACCAATCAAAAGTGGCCCCCTAATGGCCAGACTCTTATTAGAGGGTCTCTAGGCCTCCCATGTAGTATCTCTCTTTCTATATAGCGGGCGCTCGCCTGTCTATCGCAATGCTCAGTCCATTATATATGTCGATGGGTAGGGGCCAGTCTATTATGGGTGCTTTCCATTTAGTGACACAAGTCGACACAAGTGTCATTCTATCTTTGTTTATTGTATTTATTGAAAAAAGATAGAATGACGCTTGTGTCGACTTGTGTCGCTAAATGGAAAGCACCCTATATAAGTCTATGTAGACGACGCATAAAATAAAAGCTAAAAATCATTTTAGTAATTTCTGGAGAAATTTTCCCAGAAGATACCAAATAATATTTGACGGTCAATGGCCGCATTCAGCGGACTCGAGAGGTGGGCAACATTACTAGATTTTTCCAATGGCCGCATTCAGCGAACTCAACCGCTAAGTAGCAATCGAATATGATTGGTCTCTACTTTCAGGTCCGACCAATCAGCGTCGAGTTACATCGGAAAATCTAGTAATGTTGCCCAACTGTTGAGTCCGCTGAATGTGACCAATGTAATTCGACGCTGATTGGCCGGATCTAAAAGTAGAAACCAATCATATTCGATTGCTACTCGGCGGTTGAGTCTGCTGAATGCGGCCATTATCTTGTCGGTGTCTGTAATCACGCGTAGTGCTTTTTTTTTCAATTTTTCAATTACACTAATTCCCGCAAAGTTGGCCGTCTTTTTAATAATACCTCGTCGAGGGAGAATGCAATATGGCTGCGGCGAGAGTTCGATTGGATAAGATGATGAAAAATAGCATGCAGAGTAATATTAAATTTTAGTGAAATGTTTACTTGTTCCGGTTGTGTAGAATGGGAGGTTGCATAGGTATAACTAGGGCAAGAAATGCCTCAGTTAACGATACATCAGAAAATTCGACGAGAACTAATTCGGGTGAGAGATTGTATGGTGTACACAAGACATTCGAATCTATCAGAAATAAAAAAATTAAAAAAAATTATATATATGTATGAAACATCAATTAACCTTGAAATTACTTTATTTTTGTCTCCATACTTGAGATACATGTCATCTAAGTGCATTTTACTCTGTTCAATTATCAAATGCAATATCTATAAAAGTAGAATTTATACATACACGCACACACACATACATACATACATACGTACACATGTATATATATATATATATGGTATATATACATGTATGTGTATATACATGTGTGTGTATGTATATAAAACTTGTATATTTATACAAATGTATGTGCGTGTTTATACATGTATTTCATTGCAACAGATTAGATATGCAGTAATTATAATTTAGGATATTTAATAACTTTATTTTTGCAAAATATAAGTGGAAAATGATTGTAAATTAAAATTATTGGAAACTTTTGTACATCAAAATTGTTTTATGGCAGTACTTTTTAATTTATATGTTGCAAAATTGAGATTTGATTCAAGTCATTAATCGTATTGCTGGCAAACGTAATTTTGAAGTATGTATGCCCAAGTAGTTGTATAAAAATTATACACAATTATAATAAAGGAAGAAGGAACTTTAAAAGATTAAATTTTTTATACATCAGAAAATTTTCTAAATTTTTGTATTTTTCAAGTAATAACACACTATGAATACAGTAAGGAACAATGAGTGTAATGTTGTAATATACATTTCTCTGCTGTATACTATTATTTATGAAAGCAAAGATATGTGTGTGTAAAATTGAAGCTATGTATGTATTAATACATACATTTTGAGATAAATTGACTTTGTATACTCTTGTTTGTGTAGGAAATACGAGAAAAAATCATCTCCTATGTCATGAGGTAATCAGATGGAAATCAGATGTACCTTTAACCGAAGGTCAATTAAGAAGTAAGCGAGATGAGTTTTGGGATACTGCACCGGCGTTTGACGGCCGCAAAGAGATTTGGGATGCATTGAGGGCAGGCGCAACTGCAGCGGAAGCACAGGATTATCAGTTGGCACAGGCTATATTAGACGGAGCAAATATTTCTGTGCCAAGTGGTTTCTTAACAGAATGTTACGACGAATTGGGAACTCGTTATCAAGTACCTATTTATTGTTTATCCTATCCAATTAATATTGTAAAGGAAGACAGTGGAAGAGATTCACCTGCTGATTGTTCAGGTAATAAAAATTTGTAGAAACTTAGCTGTAAAGTATATATTTTGTGAGAATTTAATTGAATTTTACTCTTTATTACTTTCATTAATTTTTTTTATAGAACCAGTTGATGAAGGTACAGAGCAAACTTTGAAGCTTAGACTATCGACAACTTTAGGAGAAGTTAAATTACCTGTTTATAGCAATGACACTATTGCTATAGCAAAGAAAAAATTACAAGTTAGTACAGTATCAATGATATCTATAATAATAATTTTGTGTGTTACACATGTATGTGTATGTTATTTATGACAGTAATCGTTATTAATAATAATTATAATCCTCATAGAATCAAGAAGGTTTGGAACCATCGCGTCAAAGGTGGTTTTTTGGTGGTAAATTGTTGGGTGATAAAATGCATATAGAAGAAGCAAAAGTGCAACCAGGTTATGTAATACAAGTAATTGTAAATCCAGAAAAAATGGAGAACGACTGTGCAAAAGCTAGCTGAAGAATTTGTGTATAAAAGTGACAAAAGAGAACATGTATGTTATGTTCAATCAGCAACCAATAGACTTACTTTTACTCTTTGACAAAATTCACATTAACTGCACGTCAATGTATATATATATGTATTTTTTTTAACTGTTTATATTTTTTATCGTTTAACTACAAACATTGGTAAAAGTGATAATTATTTTAAGACAATTTGGGCATAACAGAGTTTTGCAGTAATTATAAATTTGTATTTAGTGAAATCATGAATTAAGTGCAATTACACTTTTGTTATTACATTTTGTTATATTTATTCACATAAATTATTGTGCAATGTAAAAAAAAATGTATGAATAGCATTTAAACGAGGAGAAAGAACAGAGAGAGAGAGAGAGAGAGAGAGAAGGAGAATGCAGATATCAAGTACAGGAGCATATCTTTACAAATTTGTTTATTTTCAATGATATGCTACAAGCAAATTGACTGAAAAAAAATACATTTATTTATATTTGAGTAAAATATATAAGCATTATTTTCTATAATTTATGTCTTATAATACAAGAAATCTTTTTCACGCATTACAATTGCAAAAGTTATTGTATAAAAGTTAAATATTGAATTGTACATTTAAATAGAATGACCACTTGAGATAATGTTTCAAATAATATAATTAAAAATATATAATATATAGGATATATTATTGTTTTTGCAAAAAGAGAGGAACTTTGATTCTACTTGTGTCATTGTTATATTACATTATTTACAAAAGCAAAGTGTATACCGATATTGAATGGACAATACTGGACAAAAAAATACAAAACATAATACTCATTGTAAAATATATCTAAATTACTTAGATGTTTAATGAGTTTCTACTTCTTGCTTGCACTACTTACAAGTTATTCCTTATTCTTTTGTAACTTATATTACAGATCAGTTTTACATAGGAAAAAATGCAAGATTTTATTTCTATTTCTTAAAACATATTTTTTTCATCACCCAATATTTCAATTTTAAAAGATTAATCGCTGTATCAACACTATGTAATGTAATAAGTCTAAATTTTATTTTTACTATTATTATGTATTATATATTATTATATTTCTTCAAGTAAAAATCTAAATTTCATAGGCCTAATTATATTTATATAAGTACAGCTAAAGTATCGAATAGGATTTCGACAAATCGTAGAAAAGTAATAATAATGAGTATAATAATGAGACTAAGAATAAATTTGCATTTATCTCACATAAACAAAATTATATATGCGAGTTCTGTAATAATCGATAAGTTTGTTTTGTGTTGTTTTGTGGACAGACACACACATATATATATATATATATATATATATATATAATATGATACTGTATATATTAGAGAGAGAAAGACAGACAAGTTCTCAAAAAGTGCTTTGCATCAAATAAATTAATGATTATAATTATTAAATGAAAAAAAATTTGTGTTTTGTAATCTTGTATTTTATATATGTAACACTTATATTGTGTATATAAAGAGAAAAAAGATTTATAATGCCCAGTCTCGATTAATTTTTCAAAAATTTCTAAACTTTGACAGCTTTAATGATACTTAATTTTTTGATTTGTATCTCAATCTCCATCTTTTTATAAAAAAAAAGTGTCAATGGGCAAAAATTTCTCTCAAAAAGAGTTAATACGAAGAGAGGGGAGAATGAAGAGAAGCTATACTTCAAATTAATTAATAATTGTAAAAGAAAATCATTTTTAATCAGTGAAATTGTATTTATATACATATTAGTATATAATATTATATATTTATTAAGTACTATTCACATTGCGGAAAAACATTATAATAATGCTAATAAAGTTTTTTATCAAATTAATGTTAAGCTTGATGTATATAATAGCTTTGCCGTAATTTTAAAGATGCCCACGTAATAGAAAGGAATCGATATTTGTGTATATAATTGAGTGCAGTAATTATTTTTTCTCTCATCAAGTATTTCATGTGCATATTACATAAACACAGTGTAACAGCTCAAAAGATATTAATTAAGATCTCTACATTAAATAAATAAACATATATATATATATATATATATATGTGTGTGTGTGTGTGTGTGTGTGTGTGTGTGTATATATGCATGTAAATTACATATGTAAATTATATCTAACAATAATTAGCTTAAATAATTTGCTCATTTTATAATATTTATATTTTTGTTTATACAAAGGAAATATTAAAAATGTGGCTAATATATTATATATATAATAAATACTCAGTTTAATATAAGTAAACTGCAATTATCTCTAAAATAGGAAGAAAATAATTTTTGTATAAATAAAAAATTACAATAATGAAATGTAAATTTAACTGCCTGATAAAAATGGTACTTAATATTAATAATATTGTATTGGACCAACCCAAAGCATTCTAAAATTAACAAATAATTGGCAATAATAGAATAAGTGCCCAATGTAAAAATTATGTCTTTTGCATGTGAAAAGCAGTTGATAAAGTTAATAAATTATGTATCTAATAATAGATAGAAGGGAGAATTGAATTTACAATTTACACATATTTCTAAATAATTGATTAAACAATATTATAAAGTACTGTGTATTTACTCTGGAACAATACTAAAAATATAGATTTTTATTTTACACGTTGGTAACTTTTAGATTGGGTGTATGTATGTATGTGTGTGTATAGTTTCTTTTAAACATTAAACTATAATATTTTATATAAAAAATTATATAAAATATTTCATGTTATGCATGTATCTGACAATGTACATGTTTAGGAAAAAAGGTTGTGTATATGATAAAATTAATTATTAAATTATTATATTCTATTGTGAAATAAAACGTGAAAATTTTAATTACAAGTTTTACATTCTAATTACTTGGAATATAATTACATAAAAACGAATAAAAGATAGCATATTTTCTATGGTTTTTTTATAGGTGGAAATTTTCTGGAAAAATATTCCAACATATAAGTATATTAGAGAGTTTTACTCTATATATATATATATTTCTTTTAAATGAGATTTATTCATTAAATTTTCCTCAAGTATTTCAATTCATGACAAAGCCATATTATGGTACTTAAAAGTATAAGACTACCAGACTGATGAGAAGCAGCTAGTATTAAAGGAACATGAGTTAATAAAGTTGAAATGCCTAAAAGTACTTGAAGATAACCAGCACAAAGTACAGCAGCCACTGCCTTTCTTCCTCGACTAGAAAGTTTATGTTTGCGGGACACGATACCCAAACAAGTTATTAATGCTATAGTAGCAATACCCTGCATAAGAAATATGTATTGTATTGTAAAATATAATGTAATGACGAATAAATAATTATATATATATAGTTGCAGCTTACCAAAATTCTGTGATCAAATTGAATCGTAGCTGGATTTTCCATAAAATTTTTTAATATAGGAGACATGGCAAATATATCATCAGGAATCCATTTATCTGCCATTTTTGGAAAAGTATTATATATAAGACCAGCATCCATTCCAGCTACAAGTGCTCCCGACAGAGCGGTGAAAAATATCAATCCTTTTGTCGAATAAATTAATCTTTTAAACCGTTTTATCGTCATTAATGCATTATTTGTAATTTTGGAGAAATTACTAGTTTGCTTTTCAGCAGGAATCAAATGATCCAAAGCATTATACAGAAATCCAGTATATATAAGCAGCGCTAATCCAAGATGCGCAGCTAAACGATATTGCGATACCCGCGGCACATCGGAAGGTTCTATAAAACGATCTTCTAATCCAGATTTAACCATATACCATCCCATAAGTCCTTGTAAGCCAATTAATGAACCTAAAGCAACAATACGTGTTTTCATACCACGTTTTAGTATACCCTTAAACCAAAAATATGTCGCTGGTACTATAAATATAACGCCAATTAAACGTCCCCACATTCTATGCAAATATTCCATCCACCAAATACGCTTGAATTCTTCCAATGTCATATTTAGATTGGTTCTATAGAAAGTGTATACATATATATATATTAATGTATATTAATTTTTTTACATCCTTGAGAGACACATGTGTACTTCTTACATTTTATATTCAGGAAATTGTTTGTAGCGTTCAAATTCTGAAAGCCATTGAGTTTCATTAAGAGGCATTTTTTCTCCTAATAATCTCCAGGTAACCATAGATAAACCTGATTCCGTCAGTCGTGTTATGCCACCTAGATATATGTAAGGAGAGAAATAATTTACTACAATTTCATAAATAAACTTTATTTACATTTAATATTTGTCAATTATATGTACTGTTCATTCACATAAAAGTGCTATATAAATTTTAATTAGATAATGATATTTTAAATCTCATGAAACACATGTATGTATTTGTATGTGTGTGTGTGTAAAAAAAAATTCTATTTCCCATATGTTTTTTCTATAATAATCTTTACTATCTTGCAAATATAATAATAATATACAAAATAAATAATAGTACCTAGCGCAACTGCTACAAAAACCATACCGCCACAGGTGAGCAACCAAGATCCCACAAGTTTATCATTTTTATCAGTCCTTTTCGAAACATAACTGCGAATTGCGATATCCGTTTGTTTAAGCGGTCTCTATCAATCGTTAAGAAAAATTTAGATCGTATATTATTAAGAGTATATATATATATATATATATATAAATACAAAACGTAATTAAAATATATATGTCATGGATATACATATGTGCGAGAAGAGAAAGAATTGATTACCTTTTGTAACAAAGATGAATAATATTTCTTCAAAGAAATATCGTTACATCGAGATTTGTCGATTTTAACATTCGTAAAAAGATATCGTTGACTAAGAGCATATTTTGTAACATTATACGGCCTGAATATCCTCGTATGATATCTCACGATATTCAACATGTTGTAATTATCTTTCTTCAATTTATTTGGCCACAACCCAACCAGGGTAAATTCCGGCCATCAACAGGTATAAGAGTACTACAAATCAAATCCTCGTGAGAGGAAAAACTCAAAAATATTTGTCCAAAGGACCCACTTGGAACACGTCCGTACCGGTTCAAGGCGACCGAGCGTCTTCGTGCAAATTTAGTTGTAATTATCAAATATATATATTATTTGTTATAATAGACGTAAACAACAAAATGTATGTACATATATACATACATACACTATATACCATTTTGCGGACAGACTGAAGTCTGTAGGCCACGGTCTTACATACAGGTCTGGAAACTCCGATGGTGGGGGAGGTCTCACTTAGTGTGTCCGTTTTTCGGGAGTTCATGGCTTGTCTGCTAGGTTCGCTGCGATCTAGAAGTTGCATACGAGCGAGAGAGACAGAGATAAAAGGCAGTAGTCGGTCTCTCTCTAACATATGTCTTGCATTGCGACTTCTAGATCGCAGCGAACCTAGCAGGCAAACCATGAACTCCCGAAAACGGACGCACTAAGTGAGACCTCCCCCACCACTAAAAAAAGGCCTGAGTTTCCAGACCTATATGTAAGACCGTGCTGTAGGCTGAACGCTGCATATATAGGGCACTTTCCGATTCACGAATGACCTTTAAGGTCATTCTACAATAGAGTCGTAAAGTCGTAAGTCGTAAGAAATTGACCAATCCCAGTTGAAGTTCAGGAGAATAATCAACTGTGATTGGTCAATTTCTTACGACTTACGACTTTACGACTCTATTGTAGAATGACCTTTAAGTCCGCTTCGAGGTTGACTTAAGACCTCATTCAACCAATCAAATAGCTGCGTAGCATTTCAAGCTCGAACTTAAGACGATCTCAAATATAAGATCCGACTATGAATACCGGCCTATGTGTCCTCCCTCCTTCTTCTTCTTCTTGTGTTTTCTGGTACCGCTCATAGAGGCGGGAAACAAACTTACCAATGAGATACTAGCAAAAGAGACAGACATAGGCCTCCCATGTAGTATCTCTCTCTCTATAGCGGGCGCTCGCCTGGCTATCGCAATGCTCAGTCCATTATATATGTCGATGGTCCAAACCCATACGACCAATGTGTCCTCCCAATATCGGTCATAATCCGATCGTGGTAGTTTCAATCCAATATCATCGTTGTGTGCTTTATCAAGTGCGCTACTGATGCTGATACTCTTTCTGAAATGGCAAATTTAACCAAGAAACGCCATGCTGATAATCACATGGAGGTATGGTATTATAAGTTTGATTTTGTAGATTATAATCTTGTTGCTTTTTCAAGTGCGCGAACTCTTGCGCCAGCGTACACTATAAATGAAATAAATATTTTAAAGATGAAGAAAAAAGAAAAACAAAAAGTGCAAAAAGTTTAGTTCTAAGTAAAGAATAAATTTTATATTATCTTGCGAAAGCTTTGCATGAGAAAGAATAATTGTATGTTTCTCGTAAATGATAAAATTGATTAATGAAAACATAATTCACATTTATTTATTATTACATAATAATTACTGTTTACATTATTTTATCTTATGTTACCACATCATGATTCATTCTACTTAATCTATCTTTTAGGTAGAAACAATTAATGGAATACAGGGAAAAGTAAAGCAGCATACAGCTAAGAAAAGAATAAAGATTATACAAGATGGAGAACAAAGAAAAGTAAGATAACAAATCTTGTATATATATTTAATAATTGTCTATATAAGCTTTTATTTTGCTTAATATATTTTTTGTTGTAGATATCAGTACCAGCACATAGATATTCACCTCTAAAAGAAAATTGGTTGAAAATATCTGCGCCTATTGTTGAACATTTAAAATTACAAGTTCGCTTTAATTTGAAAACTAGAAATGTTGAAATTAGAACAGCACCAGAAACTCCAGATATTGCTTACCTCCAAAAAGCAGCAGATTTTGTGAAAGCATTTATCTATGGATTTGAGGTGGACGATGCTTTAGCTTTATTACGTTTAGATGACTTATTTGTGGAATCGTTCGAAATACAAGATGTTAGACAACAAATAAAGGGTGATCATCAGTCTAGAGCAATCGGTAGATTAGCAGGCAAGGGTGGAAGAACAAAATTTACTATTGAAAATGTAACAAAAACGAGAATTGTGCTAGCAGATACAAAGATACATATACTTGGTTCTTTTCAAAACATACAATTAGCCCGTAGAGCAATATGCAATTTGATTTTAGGTAGTCCACCTTCTAAAGTATATGGACAACTTAGAAACATAGCTAGTAAGATTTCAAAACAATATTAATGATTATCTATGTTTATATCATTCATGTACATATATAATCTTTTTTTTTTATTAAAAACGTGTTGACAATAAATGTATTCTTTTTAACAACAGTTCCCTATCGCATATTCCTTGCATTTACAAGCCTTGTTATACGAATGATTTGGTATAATTGCAACTATAAGAAGAAGAAAGTAATTTACAATGAAAGGCTGGAATGAATATGGAGAGGAGAAAAAGTTACAAGATATTTTACATGTATATGTATCGTCTTTTTCATCTTGTCAAATAATTTAGTCTTAATAATTTACAATAGATTCATAAAAGTATTTGATATTTATATTTACGTGGTACCTTGTTAAGAACTAATCTACCATCATAACTAAGAGATGCAAATGTCCAGGGATCGGCAGACGACCATTCCACTGCATACACGCTATCTTCATGTTCTTCGTATCTTCCTACAAGACCATCTTCTAATCTGGAATGTCATAAATGTACGATTTTTTTCCTAATCCATTTGAATAGATTGATTACTATTGTATTACACAATATTCATTTACTTTTTCTTTCCACAAGATTCGTCATTTTGAAAAGCAAATTCATCTTCAGTCGACACCATGTGTCCAAATGGTTCAGACGAGATAGACGCAATACTATATAATATCACTCTAGAATCACTGCTAGATGTTAAAACGAGCTGATCGTGAAAACGATTAATTCTTATGTTCCATACCCAATGCGAGTGTTCCATACGAGATAATACCGGTTCTGTCGGTAATCGAATATCCCAAAATTTCATATATCCATCATCGCCACAAGTGGATAAGAAATACTGACGATTTGCATTAAAATCTAAATCTCTGTAAGACAAGTCGTATGTTAAAGTAAAAGCAACATATTTTAATTTCTCCCATCAGGATTAATTTTTACATTACCTAATGATCTGCGAATGCGCAGATAAAATAGACCAAGCAGCATTGGTAGGGCTTCTAAAATCCCATCCACGAACGTTATTTTCGTTTAAAGTTACAAACTGATTTGCACCATTATGAGGATTCCATTTACCATTTGTAAATCGTGGTTGACCTTTGCTTGCCAAAGTACCAGATACTGCTACCTAAGTGAAATATAGGAAAATTATTAAACGCTTCAAATGTTTTAACAATAGGATTATATTATAGAAGAGAAGACATTTTATGCAAATGAAAAAAGTAATTAACACCTGTGGCTCTTTATCTGCTAAATCCCATAAAACAAAATTATTATCTACTACAGAAACAATTTTTTTACAGTCTGTAGGATGATAGGCGATAGTTTTAAGATCGGTACCATATGGTGTAGTATCAATATCTGCCAATTTATCGAGTTGTAAAACGTCATTCGTATATTCTTTTATCTCAGGAAATTTCCATATAGCTCCCTTCATTTGGCATATGCCTTCCTCTGAAAAAGTAATGCAAATTACCTAGAAGCATTTGGAAAAAAAATCTATTACTAAACTCAATACCAATCTTTTCATATTTTTTATATTTAACAATATAAAAAAAATTATTTTAAAAAAGATAATAGGACTTCTTTACCACTCAAATGATTGTAACATGTAATAAATATATCAGGTTCAGTTGGAGAGGCTTGTAAAGACCAAATTTCTCCCAACGAATGCTGAAATACTTGAGTTTTTAAATTTCCTGTTTCTTCATTAAGTTCTACCAAGTGAATCTGATTACAATTAAAATTTAAAGATTGCGTTCCAATCAGAAATCTTACAACATCGGTCTCAGCCGTTTGAGCAGACAATGCTCTAGTCTAAAATGAAAAGAATAGAGCATTATTTTAATATTATTTATTTTTTTTTTTTATCATACTTGTAAAATAGTTGTGAAATAATCATATTATACTTTATTACTTAGCAACAATATGGAACAAGGTAAAATAAAAAAGGAAATATAAATTTTTATATTCGCATAATTAATTAATTTATACTTGGAATTCGAGTCCATATATGACAGGATTATCATTTTCCATTTTTAACTATTGCGTTTCACGTTTTATACGTTTTATATAGCAAATATGTTTACATTAAAGAAATCGTATTTGCATTAGAGCTGTATCATCGAATTGTAGAATACTGTAGGGATGGGCGATCTTGAAACGACATGTAAAGCGTCGTCTACAATGGCCGCGAACTCAACAGTTGGCCTCTGATTTTCCCTGTGTTGTTGGTCGGCTTCCCATGGGCCGCAGGGCTCCCGCTAGCCGACTGCCCATCAATCAGCGTCGAATTACATCGGAAAATCTAGTAACGTTGCCCAACTGTTGAGTCTGCTGAATGTGGCCAATGGTCATTCATTGGCCGCATTCAGCGGACTCAACAATTAGGCAACGTTACTAGATTTTCCGATGTAATTCGACGCTGATTGGTCGGACCTAAAAATAGAAACCAATCATATTCGATTGTTACTTAGTGGTTGAATCTGCTGAATACGGCCATTGAATGTGGCCAATGGCCAGCATTCATTTTATTATGCATATATTTGTGGACCAATCAATTTCCTTATGCTTATGGTTATGCGCCTATGCACCTTTAGGCTGATAGCAGAGAACGGTCATAGTCGTGGACGTAAAGTAAGACAGAGAAAAACGTATACGTAAATAGCATGTATATTTTTCTCTGCCTTACTTTACATCCACAACTACGACAGACGTAAGCGCTAACATCTCGTTCTCTGTCATCAGCTTTTGGGTCTATCCAGACCAAAGACATATATAGGGTGCTTTCCATTTAGAGACACAAGTCGACACAAGTGTCATTCTATCTTTGTTTATTATATTCATTGAAAAAAGATAGAATGATGCTTGTGTCGACTTGTGTCTCTAAATGAAGAAAATGACTGGCCCTACTGAGGCGAGGCGGGTTGAAAATCTGAAGGATAGAGAGATGATTTCGGGTATCTCTGTCCTTCTCTTTTGTCTCGTGGTGGGGACACTGATGAGATGAGGGGAAGCAAAGCGAGCATGCACACTGCTTTCCCCTCAACTCCTACAGTGTCCCCACCACGAGACAAAAGAGAAGGACAGAGATACCCGAAATCATCTCTCTATCCTTCAGATCTTTCAACCCCGCCTCTCACGGTAGGGGCCAGTCTATTATATATGTCTATGATCCAGATAAACTTGCATAGATGCATAACCATATGCATAAGGAATTTAATTGGACTATAAACAATAAAATAAAGAATTGGACCAATCAAATTCCTTATGCATATGGTTATGCGTCTATGCAAGTTTGTCTGGATAGGCCCTAATGGTGCGGTCCCATGACACGGAACGTATACGCAATGCGGAATTGGCGGAACGCTCGTGATTGGTTTAACCTGTTTTACGTCCATTTCGTCGCTTTCTATCCGCAAGTTTCTATTTTATGCACATTTTGTGCGGAACTTCGAAATTGTGTATATGGTGAAAAATGTCAAAACAGCAGATATAACAAGGAATGGTCCAACTAATGCTAATAATGCGTCAAATAATCGAGGTGCCATTCTAAAATAATCCATATATTTTTCTATATCTTCGATCAGCATTTCCTTTACAAGATTTTCACTTGCTCCTTGTTGGAATCTTCTTTCTAAACTAAATATAGATCGCACCCAATATTTTCGTCGTTTTTTAATATTTTCCTTTCTTTTTACAATTATATACAACGAATATAATTTTATAATCTTACGGCGTAATTTATTCTTTTTAGATATACACCAACTTTGTTTTAATTTATTTAACAATCCGCAAATAATAATAAACAATTTTTCAGAATTCATATTAAGTTGTTGTCAGTTTCGAAGGTTATATATGAAATTCATGAATTTTTTGATCGGTACATATATGTGTGAATCCGATCCGCATAAATTTGTATTTCCTATGTCCCATGCAGCGGAAAATACGGAAGCGTAATTTGCGCGAGCCAATAATGTACGCTGTTCCGATATAGACAACAAAAAAGTCTATGGGAAAGAATCTTGTGATTGGCTAACACCAATTGCGCTTCCGCGTTTTCCGCTCCATGGGACGTAAGGCCGACGTTCCATAGCGCGGAAATCCTCAGCGGAACGGAACGAGCGGAACCAGCGCGACCAATCATAGCCATTCCGTTTCTTTTTTAATCATTCCGCTATAATTTTACCGCTGAAATCTGCGAAATGAACGGATAATTTATTCTAACCGCAATTCTTGCATTATAAGTGCCACTATAACTATCAAATTATTAACATTTTATTTACTTTATATACTTACTCCGTTCATAATTAATCAATACTGTGTATGTAGAAAGACACATGCAGAAGCATGTAAAGACGCGGTTATGTTTCCGCTGATGTATTTCTCCTTATGTCCCATTAAGGTCATTCTATAATAGAGTCGTAAAGTCGTAAGTCGCGTAAGTCGTAAGAAATTGACCAATCACAGTTGATTATTCTCCTGAACTTCAACTGGGATTGGTCAATTTCTTACGACTTACGACTTTATGACTCTATTGTAGAATGACCTTTAAGCGGTAAACGCGATAGAGGAATCAAATTTCAGCCAATCGTGAAATAGATTTACATTTACGTCAAAAATTTATATTACAAAAAAAATTCTATTGTTTACTAGTTTATTATATATATTATTGTATATGTATTACAAGACTATTCCAACTATTATAAATATTGTAAATAATATAAAAAGTCTAATTTTATATTACGCCGCGTGTTCCGCTTCCGCGTATTCCGCTCCATGGGAAAATAGAAAAAGCGTAGAAAAGAAAGCGGAATGATTGTGATTTGTCGCGCTGGTTCCGCTCGTTCCGTTCCGCTGAGGATTTCCGCGCTATGGGACGTCGGCCTTAAGATCGGACTATGAATACCGGCCATAGAGGCTGCGATCGGGAAGACGAGGTGGCACCCGATTGACCACGTCGCCAATTGATCAATTCAAAATAGGACTCTCTGATTGGTTAATCGTTGCTGGTTATTCTAGGCATAGATCGATATGATTGGCTGTGGTTAATCGCAACGTGGTCAAACGGGACGCTCCCGGGAAAACGCTCTAGGCTGCGTTCGGAAACATCACCCGAGTGTACTCGGGTATCATTTTATCTTTGTTGTTCACCAAATGTTAAACAAGGATAAAATGGCCGCATTCAGCGGATTCAACCGCTAAGTAGCAATCGAATATGATTGGTTTCTACTTTTAGGTCCGACCAATCAGCGTTGAGTTACATCGGAAAATCAAGTAATGTTGCCCAACTGTTGAGTTCGCTGAATGCGGCCAATGGCTGCGTTCAGCAGAAAAAACTGCTTTGCAACTGTTGTAAAATTCGTGAGCCTGATTGGTGTATGCTTTTAATTTTGGCTGAATCTAAGAGCATACACCAATCAGATTCACGAATTTTACAACTGTTGCAAAGCAGCATTTTCTGCTGAACGCAGCCATTGGGTCACATTCAGCGGACTCAACAGTTGGGCAACATTACTAGATTTTCCGATGTAACTGGACGCTGATTGGTCGGACCTGAAAGTAGAGACCAATCATATTCACTGCTACTTAGCGGTTGAGTCCGCTGAATGCGGCCATTGATACCCGGATACATTCGGGTGATGTTTCCGAACGCAGCCCTAGATGTTTTGAATTATTTGATCGACCAATCAGGACAAAAGGAATAAAGATTTTTTTAACCTGATTGGTCCATAGACTTAAGGTCATTCTACAATAGAGTCGTAAAGTCGTAAGTCGTAAGAAATTGACCAATCACAGTTGATTATTCTCCTGAACTTCAACTGGGATTGGTCAATTTCTTACGACTTACGACTTTACGACTCTATTGTAGAATGATCTTTATATAATAGACCGCGCCAACCGTGAGAGCAACCTACGCTGACACAAGAGTGAGAGAGCAATAGCTGGAGCAGGGTTGGGAACGTATCATACCTTATGAATCATACATAGGTATCCTACGTATTATACTAAGGATGATACGTGCCTTAGTTTCATACATATGTGTACGTATCATACATTACCTAACCTTTATTTTAGATCAACCAAATGTGATTTGCGTTGGCGTTATGTGATATTGCGTATTATGATTTATGATATTGTCATTGTCAACTACTTATGTGCAGAGTTGTTATTAAAAAGTGTAATAATGAATAAAGGCGGAAAACCCAGACATTCTTTTTGGATAGAAGGAGTTTTTATTGAAAAGAGGAATGAGAAAGGAAAACTAATTGCAAAATGCAAAGTTTGCAATAAAATCTTACAGAACACTGCAATTAATAAATAAAAAAAAAATATATATATATATAAATATATATATATTGCACTTACATTTTCAATATTACTTATTTTTTTATTTTTATTTATAGACTGCATGTTAAATCATAAGCTTTGTCCAAAACTTAAAGCCAAAATTGACTGTCAGCTGGAAATCTAACAGTCAATTTAGGTGGTGTTCTGAAATTAACTGCCTTTTCAGTATTGGCAGTCAATTTCAGAACACAGCCTTAACATGGCCATAGTTTCATACGTATCCTACGTATCATACGCAATTTCACGTATCATACGTAGGATATTTCTGGAATGCGTATCAAACCCAACCCTGAGCTGGAGTTGTGCTCTCTCTGTCTAAATGTGATAAGGTGGGGATAAAGGAGAGAATAAGATAGAATAGGTTAGGTTAAAGGTTAGAAGAAATAAAGTGCCTTCTCCGCCTTCTCCGTTTTCTCCCACTCTTTCTCAAATGTGAGAGAGAGCGGACGACTCAATTACTATCCCTGTCCTTCCATGTCGGCGTGCGTGCGCCCATAAGATGGCGCGGTCTATTATATAAGTCTATGGATGGGTGGCACTCGATTGACCACGTCGCCAATTGGCCAATTCAAAATAGGACTCTCTGATTGGTTAATCGTTGCTGGTTACCCTAGGCACAGGTCGATATGATTGGCTGTGGTCAATCGCAACGTGGTCAAACGGGACGCTCCCGTCTATGGATTGGTCAATCAAACGCTTCATAGCATTCATAGCCTCTTCCCGATCGTAGCCATTGTACGCACATAGATACACTGCGCGACAACGATTCGTTCCGTGGCCCCTCTCGCGGGGCAAGAGGAGCGTAGCCTCTAACCAATCAGCCACTGCCACGCTGTCAGCTGATTGGTTACTTCTACGCTCCCCTTGCCCCGCGAGAGAGGGCCACGGAACGAATTGTTGTCGCGCAGTGTACATATGTAGATTCATATGTATGTATGTACATACAATGTACATAGATACACGTGTGGTTTAACATCTTACGATATATCGTCGACATATTAGTTGATTGTTAAATAATATATATTTTTGGTTATGGCATCTTTAAATTTTGATTTAAAAGAGAGACTAGATATCTGTTTCAACGATACGACGACTCTGGATCCACTATGCAAAAGTATATCCTCGGGTACGTTACATTTTGTACATACATACATATATACATACGTACACAGTGTCATGCACACAATTCTACACACATTTTCCTTTTTTTAAAATACTTTATATTTTATTTTATCACAAAAATAATAATAGCAGCACAGTAAGAAGAGACTAAAGTTAAATTTTAAAATAAATCTTGCTTTAAAATATAATTTGTGCAATAAATATATGTGTATGTGTATACACACACACACACACACACACATACATACACAAATATATATATATATATATGTGTAATATTTGGAAAAATTTATTATTATGCATATATACGTATATACATACACATCTTCATCAAGAATCAATTTAATTAGGATAATATTACATGCATCATGACATTATTAGTTTCGAAGGATGTTAAATTTCTTTTTCCAGAAATTGAATCAGGTTCTATGAAACTTGGCACGTTTGTAGAAACATTAGGCTCCTACATGACAGACCAAAATGTTCTTACAAGAGAAAAAGGGGTTACGATTCTTTCTTCTGTCTTGTCACAGATATCCCAAGATTATCTTACTGAATCCGAATTGTATTTTATTACAATATTTTATTGCGATAGGATAAAGGATCATTATAATATCATACCATCTGTATTAAATGGCATTCTAGCACTTGTGAGCATTTATTTAAAGGCCATCCCTCTTTGTAAAAATTTTTTTCAATTGTATATATCATTCACAAATCTTGTTTTAGGTAAACATGAATCGGTTGCCTCAAGGTGCACCACTGTCGCTGTTAAGAGTTATGTTTGAGCATGTTCAGTGTCAATCTCTGCCATTATCGGAACGTCGCAAAATATATATAATATTCAAAATTTTGATAGAAAACAAAATAGATGATTTGATGTCCATGGGATCCGATTTAGTTTATGGCATTATTAATTCTATCGATGGCGAAAGAGATCCAAACAATCTCGTGTTATTATTTAATGTACTACCACATTTCATAAAAAAATTTCCATTGGAACATTTAACTGAAGAAATGTTTGAGGTTATGGCATGTTACTTTCCAGTTGATTTCAATCCTGTAATTATATTTATTTTTCTTTATGTGATATTTAAAAAGATGTAAACATGTGATTTACAAATGTAAATTGTTTGCAGTCTGGCAGCGAAGATTTAAATGTGACACGGGAAGATTTGGCAAAAAGATTGGCTCCTTGCTTATGCGTTATTCCAGAGTTTGCGGATTATTGTATTCCTCTTATAATTGACAAATTATATTCCACCCATAGAATTGCTAAACTTGACTCCTTAAATCTATTGCGCGAAGGTGTTCAAACATTTGAGCTGTTAAAAGTGAAATCTCATCTGTCGGAACTATGGACAATTTTAAAAAAAGAAATTATGTCAGAAAAGGACGTCGAAATAAAAGATGCTGCTTTAGAAGCAATAACATCATTAATTAAAATTATATCAGTCGACGAAGCTGTTTGCAAAAATTTCATCAATCAAATAATCACCGATTTAAAGTTTGCCCTATCCGATGTACAGCTTAGTTTATATAGATCTGCTCAGAGGTTATTGGAGACAGTAGCAGCAATTAGTAAAACAATATGCGTACAAATCTTGCAAATTGTAATACCCTTATGTATCGGTCAATATTCTACAAAAAATTCATCAAATGATAAAGTTGCATTGATAGAAACTTTAAATAATTTTGTGAAAATTTGTTCCCATCATGGCTTTTGCATTCAAGGTAAGTTGCATTAAAACAAAATTAATATAGCATAAAGCGATAAGGACTTTTAACTTACAACATCATATTATTGTCATTATGTCATTATTGTTCATATAACAGTATTCATATATTTTGTGCATACGTATGTGCAAATACATGTATAAAATATGCTAGAAATTAAAGAAAATTTCATATAGATGTTTCAGAATTAGCGTGGACAAATATACTTCAAATATATTTAGATGGCTTGGTGGTAGAAAATACAGAGTTGAAAAGCAGAATATTTGTTGGCTTAATGATTCAAAAGGCTTATCTAAACGATGTACAACGCACTGTTTTCTATAATGTGATATGCAATGAAATCGAAGCAGGCTGCGATGAAATACAGATTATATGTCATACAGCTATTATAGATTTTGCTACACTGTATCTTCAAGAAATATTGTTGCTAATTAAAGACAGATTATTATCAAAAACAGGTGAGTTATATACCAATGTATATATAGTTAATTAATTTGTGTATAATTGCCAATAGGAGTGTGAGTAATGGATTATTGGAATATTCCAGATGAAACTAGAGTAGAAATACTGAAACGTAGGATAAAAGCTTTGACAGCGGTAGCAAAAATATATGAATTAGGTTGTGCGATTCTCCCGCAAATCGTTACAATGTCAACAAGTAATATTGATAATGACATATGCATTACAGCTTTATTGAATATCCAGAAACTAATCGCTTCTAAGAAATCCGATTTTAATATACACCGATTTCTATATAAGGAATGCCATATTATCGATAAATTAATTTTGTACAAGACAAATGTGATTGATCATAAAATGTTGATTTCTAATGTTTGTCAATTAATTATACGAAATCTTACAGTCGAAGAACAATGCGCAATTCTAGCAAAGTACGCTGTAGCTTTAAATGCAAAAATTTTGGAAACTGACGTGACCATAATAATGAATCTTTTCATTCCTTTGCGGAAAGATATCAATTTGAATATAAGTAACGATACGGTGGAAAATTTATATAATCTAACAATCGGTAATCGCAATCTGGATATAAAACAAACAAGCTGTAAATTTTTATCTGTTTTATTAAACAAAATGGAGATGGCAGACCTTAATCGAATTGTACCTTATCTCGAAGACAAGATAGATAACAATTTAAAAACGGATAATGATATCGAACTAAGGCAGGATACAATTAACTTTCAAATTTGGATAACTAAAGCATTTGTTATGAGAGGATACAGCAAGTCTCAATATTTCTTGAAGAATGTACGTGCAATTGAATATGTAATTGTATAATGCTTTAACATGCGAAAGAATTACCAAATTAATAAATATTACTTTGTTTTCACAGCTTACGCAACTATTGACTCACGACGAAATGGGTCAGTTTGTAAGCGAACAATATCAAATATTAGTAAGTAAATACGAAGATGCTTTAATAGAGGAAAATTTTTGCGATATAAAAATTTTTTATAAACAAAGAGTATTTGAATATTTGTTGCAACAAGCTATTAATTTTACGAGATCAAGTAGGCAGAATTATTTTGTCGCTTTGGTACATTTATTGGAACAAATGCCTGAAGAATTATTACTTTTGCATTTGACCGAGGTAAGTTTCTTGCTAATCCTTTCACGATAAAAATAGTTAATCCTAATGAAATTTGATTAATCATTTACATCGCGTTGTCAGTTGGTGCCATTGTTGATCGAATCTCTAACTTTAAGCAATGAGCATTTAATTTTCCGGACTTTAATATCGCTTAAACTTTTACTCGACACAAAACACGACATATTTTTGGACAATGTACAATGTGTCATACCAAAACTTGTGCAATTGTCAGTACATCGAATCATGGTAATTACATCAACTTTAATTTTTTTCGAACCGTTTCATTTTGTTACCCTATAATCTTATATTGTACATTTCAATCAATATCAATAGGATATTAGAATCGCGGCTCTGGAATGTTTGGCGCATTATGCCTGTTATCCTACAGTTTTGATCAATCCATACAAGCAAGTTGTATTAGACAAATTGGAGGTAGTAGTCGATGATCGCAAACGTTTAGTCAGGAGAGCTGCTGTGGAAGCGAGAATACGATGGTTTATAGCAGGTGCATCTGAATCCAAAGAATGAATATTGCAGAGTTTTACATATAAATTCTAATCATCTAATATGACAATATATATAATCTATATAGATTTCATATTTTTCGTCTTATTTTATATATTTTGAAAAATGTAAATTTCTTACTGTTAAATTGTCAATATACCGGCGAGTGATGTTTATAGATTAGTATACACAGTTGCATTTATTTATAAACAATATATTTCGCAATATATTTTCCTAAGCATCTTTTCTATAAAAGGTTTCCTTATCTATCCATCTTCCGGATTCTATCTTTCTTAATCAAATAAAGAATTGATTTTTCGTGTAAGTGGATTAAAATCACAACCGAACCAGCTTAAATACGCTCAGTGTGGCAACGCAAGCATGGGAGATGGTGAGAATATATACATTCATTTCATTTTATTTTAGTCATTTCAATTATTAATATTGTTCTTTTATCAAAGTGACGATATCGACGAAAGTTTTTTTCTCACATTTTTAACTCGATTGAAACGTTTCTCGAATGAAATTCTCTCAAATTCGATTTGTGCGTGACTCACACGCGTATGCGCATTTATAGGTGTGGTAAAGAATGGTGCGTACAAATATGACGATAGTACGAAATATATCGGAGATTGGAATCGTAAGGGATTGAAGCACGGCGCCGGTTTGTTAATTCTTCCGGACGGAACACGATACGAAGGAGCATTCCAGAATGGATTATGTTCTGGTTTGGGAGTTATTGTATTTCCCGATGGGGCAAAGTAAGTAATAGTAAGTTACATCGTACAAATTTTCGATAATGGCATCGCATATACTTATAAAGAAAAAATTCCTTTTTTCTTTTTTTAGATACGAGGGTGAGTTTATGCAAGGATGGTTCCATGGTCATGGTGTATTTTGGAGAGCCGACGGAATGAAATTCGAAGGGGAATTTCGCGGGGGTCGTGTCTGGGGCTTAGGTAAATGAAATCATAACAAATAAATAATTATGGAACTTTATAATTTCTTATAATATGAAAAGTAGCAACTATTTTTAGCGAACGACGATAAAATTTTGACGATAAAAGTTTTTTTATATATAATAGATTTGCATGTGTGCGAAGCAATTTATAATTATATATTATTTATTATATGGATAGGTTTAGTGACTTATGCCGATGGATCGCATGGATTTCCGAGGAATGAAGGTTTTTTTCAAGATTGTAGACTAGTAAGACGACGACGTTGTCCGGATATAATACAAAAGGCGCAAAAAATTTCTATGATGGCGCGTGCGCAAGGCAGTTGAATGGAAATAGATATTTAGTTATTATACACGATTAGGAGGAAGACGTATACAAGTAGTTTTGTTTGCTAGTTTAGATTGCAAATATTGATAAAAAATTGTAACAAAATGAAAATACATCTATATGTGCTTTATACATTGATATTTGTATTTAAAAGAGGATGGGACAGGGAGAGAGGGAGAGAGAGAGAGAGAGAGAAAGAGAAAGAGAGTGCCTTATAATTTCTTCCTTATACTGCACGGAATATGTTTTTGCTTAGACCGCGACATTACATTTGTCGTAGGACAAATTTTTTTTTACAAAGCGTATTGATTAGCTACAAAATGTAAAATATCTAAAAATTTAAGAAATTTTTATTCTGCAGCCAATTAATATTATGTTTAAAAAATTTGTGACAAGTGTAATATCAGTCTTGCACATGCGAATAAATGTTTAATTTTTAAAACATTTTTCTAGTAATATATGATACGATTGCAAAATGAATATACATGTTGGTCATAATAATATAAAATTTAAATATAAATGCGATATTTGTGATGCAATATTAAATGCAATTTTTTGAGTTCAAAATGAAATGTTATAATGGGCCCAAGGGAAAAAGTTGGAGAAAGGGAACAAGGCTAGACTACTTTTCGCTCAGAGAGGCGTGGTCCCCAAAGCCGGATGTTCCAGTTTTGAAACATAAAGATACCACTTCCAATCTTAATGTATAAAAATGCATCTTTATTGTTTCAGTACAATACATTATTACTTATTCGATTTTATATTTTATTATGTATTCTATATTGAATATCTATTAACAACACGAAGAGAGATCAACATTTTAAACTTGGACACTTTATTGAAGTTTATATATATACATACATGTATACGAACACAAAATATGTGTACGTACACAAAATATATATACAATACACACACACACACAAAGTACATTCCAATATATAAAAAGTTTTACATATTTTCCTACACCTTATTTTTTTTCTTATTCCACTTAAAAGATCGTTTCTAAAAATTTTTTAAATACGCGAGAAAAATTAGCTTTAATTTTATAGAATATAAACAAGATGAAATTCATAACCGATATCATGTATAAGTACAATTTTTAAAATTCAATGTAAAAATTCTTGAAAATTTATTACAAATAATAAATTACAAATAAAAACACAACATATAAAAGCAAAATATAAAAACAAAAGTTATTAAAATAATTTTGGAGGAGAGAATAAATATTCGATTTTCCAAAAGAGCATTATCTCTTTTTGAGTAGTTTAAAAAAAAACAAACTTTATGGAAAATACATTTTAAATACAATATCTATAATTTATTCTTATTGCAATGATATATGAAATTTAACGAAAAACAAGACATTCGCACGCACAATGGCGCAATATTAAATTTATCCTTGACACTACCTCCCACTGTAGTGAATTGTGTACGTCGAAAGATTTCGTGGCTCGTTCGCCAAGTATAAAAGTACCGATTGTCATCGAGAGTAACATTCGTATTTCGGCACAGACGCAGAGTACTTGTCGCAAGATTTTCCAAAATAAACATAATGGCAATTAAGGTAAGTTATATATCTTAGTATAATCATATCCACAACCATATATATATATAACTAATTTTTATTATTAGACTCCTAAGATAAAAAAGTAATATATGTATATGAATATAAGCTACACGATGAAAAATTTATAATCAATATTGAAACAAATCCTGTATTTCAGCTGTTTATAGTAGTTTGCGCTTTGGCTGCGGCCAATGCCGGTTATGTTGGAGTATCTCCCGCCTTACAGTATCAGATCGCGCCAATAGCGCATGTCCAACCCCACGCTATCACATCGACGTCCGATAATATATTACGCAGCCATGGTAACTTGGCTCAAGTAGCTACGCAAACGAAAACCATCGACACGCCTTTCTCTAGCTCAAGCAAGACGGATATTCGCGTGAGCAATCCGGCTGTCACGTACGCGCATCTCGCTCATCCAGCTACCCCATTGACGTACACTGCAGCTGCCATACCGGCGCCGGCGGCTATACGTACTCCGGCCGCTCTTGGAATCGCTTACTCGCCGGCGGTCGAAGTATCTCACATGAGCTACAGCAGTCCAATTGGAGTTGCTTATGCCTATTAAATCAAATCGATTACATATTTGTCGGCACCTTTCTCATATATAATATAATGGATAAATAAATATGTATTTATACAAGCATTTTCTTTTATAATTGTAACTTGTGTACGTAATAAACATGTTTTTTAATGATACTACATTACCAGTTGTATAATAAGAGAAGCGTGCGCGCGTATACATATACATACACGTGCGAAATGTCATAAATTTCGAATTATTTTTAAAAATAATTTCACGCGAATTAAAATTATTAATTGAAGATATTTAATTTTGCGAATGAATTTGCATTTGTGTGAGATTTCAATGACAAGTAAGATTTCTCTCTCATCTGAGAAATTATATTAAATTAATTATATATTATATTAAATATTATATTAAAAATATAATCTTTATATAATACGTTGAAAAAATTGTTTTATACATATAAAAAAATATCACAATATTAAAGATATGAAATTTTTATTCCAAACGGCGGAATATATATTGTATTCTGTAAAATTAAATAATTATTTCAGGATAGAAATTGCAATATAATGTATTTCCATAAAAATATTTATGTTTTTATTAAACTTCCATAATCGTTTACTATTTTTTATATGTTTTTGTAAAATATTTGCAACTTAAAAAATGTCGATTGATTAACAATAATAAACAATACGTATAAAAATAAACTAGAATTTTTTGTGAGAAAGAAAAATAATTTTCTTAACTTTTGAGAGCAGTAACTTATACAATTTTTGACCTTGCATAAGATAGTAGAGCGCAAGTATATATATATATATATATATATGTGTGTGTGTGTGTGTGTATATAAACCATATTCTCTCGTAAAAGAAAAAAGAAAAACGGTGAAGGTGACCTACATATGTATACGCATACATACAGTTAAAGATTGAAACCGAACCTTGAACCACGCCTTATAGTTGTTATTAATTTTTTTATGCAAGCAATAAATTAACAATTTATTAACATTTTATTTTTTAATCATTTTATAATAGTAATATTTACAAATATATAGCATTGCAAAGAAAGGGGAATTGATTTCAAAGTTGTAAAAAAAAAATTACACATGTAAAAAATGTATATGTAGCTTCATGGAAAAAAACATGTATAAAACGTTGTGTGTAAAACATTAATAAAAGTATAATTAAAATCATATTTTAACGTTAAATTTTCATCTATTATGATATTCAAATGTAACATAAATAATACATATTTTTAATATTAAAAATGTATGTCACAAAAAATTATTTAAGAGATAACTGATAAATAAATGCTTACATATGAGGTCCATGTCCTCTATAGATAATTAGTAGATGTGTATATATCCACTAAGTAGGGAGATTTATTAGATATTTCTTAGATAATTTTTTCTCTGTGGGATTACACATATATATTTTTAATATTAAAAATATACATTATTTATATAATATTTAAGTATCATAATAGATAGAAATTTAACGTTAAAATATAATTTTAACTATACTTTTATTGATGTTTCATACATGTTTTTCTTCTATGTACATACACACACATACACACACACACACACACACATTATATATATAGGAATGTATAGTTTCATGACTGCATCAAACACATCATATAATATATAGTTCAGTTTGTCATTTATCTTATATTATCTGTTTTGATTTTACCTTAAAGTAAGCAAAAAAAGGGAAATTGTAATTTTTCCACATTTTCTTCAGGTATTCTTTTGGGGTCTATTGCCAAAAATAGCTGTTCCTACTCTTACATTTGTACTGCCAAGTTCAATCTATGGTAGAAAATAAATACATTTAATGCTTATGTATAAAGATGTATAAAATCTATCAATAACACTATTCATAAATAGATTGTATTTAAATATCTCACCGCATGTTCGTAGTCGTTGGACATTCCCATTGATAATTCGATATTCTTTATATCGATCGCTAATTCATTACTTATCTTTTCTCTGCATTTTATCAAACAGATAAAATCTGGATTTGGACCATTCGTAATATTATATCCAAACATCCCTATTGTCATAAGACCCATAAATTTCAAATTGTGGCAGTTATTTATAATGTGCTTTACAAGAGTCGATACTTCTACAATATCGCAGCCATTTTTCTCTGTAATTTTTTGTTAGAAAATAATACGTTATATTAAGTAAATAAGTTACAAACCTTACGTAATTTTCTTGGAATAAAATACAGAATATAATATAAATATTTAATTACCTTCTTCTCGGCTTGTGTTAACTTGTACCATAACATTCAATTTGCAATTATCACTCTTTCGAAATTTTGGCCATGAATTATTAAGCAAATCTGCAAGCTTCTCATTATCAACACTTTCTATGATATATAAATTTGGTATACTTAGAATCTTGTTGACCTTATTTCTTTGTAAACTGCCTATGAAATGCCACTGAATTTCTTTGCATTTTTCAAGAATCTGTGGATTTAAAGCCTTTTCCACTAATTCATTTACATAATTTTCACCAAAATGTCTTTGGCCTGCTTCATAAGCGGATAATATAGACTCTGCGGATTGCAACTTGCTAACGGCTACTAGTCGCGGTTCATAATATCGATGTTCCTGGAAAACGTGATATATATTTCTTTTTTAGAATTCGTATAATGTTTATCTTAGGCATCAATTTTCTTTGTAACGCGATGTAATATTTCACATATTTCATAATGTAAATTTGCATATATATTAAAAAATGCTGGACAGATATATTTAGTAGTATATAACTACAAAAGAAAAAAATAAAAATACCGATGCTCTTTTTGTAGCAGCATATAATATTTTATCGCAGACCGATTTCAGATTTGCTGCTATATCCGCCATATTGCACTTAAATAATGGGTGCTTTCCATTTAGAGACACAAGTCGACACAAGTGTCATTCTATCTTTGTTTATTGTATTCATTGAAAAAAAATAGAATGATGCTTGTGTCGACTTGTGTCTCTAAATCGAAAGCACCCAATACTGTTTGTTTACGGGGTGCGGTCAAAGAGATAAAGCCTTTTGCACAATGCTAGGCAACAGACAATAGAAACAAGAAATAGAAATTATTCACCAATAAATACGCGGAACAGAAAATATTCGCCAATAAGAGCAGAGAATAGATATTATTTCTGTTCTTATTGCCTGTTGCCTAGCATTGTGAAATGGGCTATACATGAATCGCGTATATAAAGGCCTTTGCACAATGCTGGGTAAGGCCTTTATATTGGACTATAAGCAATAAAATAAAGAATTGGACCAATCAAATTTCTTATCCATATGGTTATGCGTCTATGCAAGTTTGTTTGGATAGACCCTAACAGACAACAGGGAATAGAAACTATTTACCAATAAATACGCGGAATAGAAAATATTCGCCAATCTCAATCTAAGTCGTAATCGAACGTGATTGGTTTCCACTTTCAGTTCCGACCAATCAGCGTCGAATTGCATCGGAAAATCTAGTAATGTTGCTCAACTCTTGAGACCGTTGAATCATCGGTCATTATATAAATCACGTGCATATTATTTCCTAACACGATCTAAAATTGTGTTCCGTTTGATGCTACAAAAAATTCGAATAATTTAATTGGCCAATCAAGATAAATAAAACAAAGATTTCTTTGCTCTGATTGATCGAGCAAACGTTTCGAAACTTTCGCAGCATTAAACGGGACACGACTGAACGCTGGTATGAAATGAGGTGTAGAAGCCATTTGTGATTGTTTGTCAATCATTATGATTATATTAATACTGCGTTAATCCTCCAACTACTATTTTCGTCAGAAGAGAGATAGAGAGTCGAACAAATTTAATTATGAAGCTAATTGTCAAAATCTTACGAAAAAAGTAAGTATTGAGTAAGTATTTTTTTCATTGTATATTGTATACTGTATATTAATAGGTTTTTTTCCATATTCTAAACATTTGCCGAGTTGCAGATTATTCCATTGATTATTATTTGGTTCAAATTCTAAAAGTCTCACTATTGTTACTAATTGTTTCAATTATACAATTATATAAATAATAATATTATCTATAAATATAGAAGAATGCAAGATTAATATTATGGATAACAAAGTTTGGATATCAATTTTTGGCATGCTATTTTGTGCATCTGGATATTATTAATTAACGTAAAGAATTCAAGTTCTATTATCTTTATAAAATTACAAAATTGTACAAAAAATGGATAATTCAAGACAACCAGACAGATCTCTCAGCAGTGGAATTTCATTACCACAATGGATGAAAGGAAAAATAGATAACAGGTAAATTTTTTCTATATTTTCTATATTTCTATATAATTATATCGCTAACTGTGTATATCTTTATAAAGACTTTTGGGAGAACATATTCAAGTATTAATTAAGTAATTAATCGATATAATCGGTAACTGTCGTCAAAATAAAATTATGCAAGTGTGCTATATACTTGATACTTTGCCAGATTAACCAATGTGTTATTTATAGTTAAACAGTTATATAAACATATACATAGATATTCAAATATAAATTGCTGCGCATAAATATACTCTCTTCTCCCTTATTTTTTCTTAAGTACAAATCTTATATATTAAATATTATTAATGATTGAAAAATGTTCAATTAGAAATTGTCTCTAGTAAAATTAACATAGAAGATTTATTACCATTGATGCATGTAGATATTAATATACATATTCAAATATCTCTACTCTTGTTACTTTTCCTGTTACTTTGTATAAATAATAATATTGTTTTTTTTTTTACAGTAAAAATTAATTTAAATATTCGATAATACAAAAAAATACTAAAATTGTATTTAAGAAGCATGCAGTTTAAATCAAGCATCAAATTTTGTAATGCTATATTAATTAATCACATTATTTGCATCAAAGTAATTTCTCTTATACATTTTTTTTTAGATTTGACTTTGACGAAGCTGCATTCAGTCCACCATCTTATGACGATAGCTTCTTTTATATAAAATATCCAAAATCACAAAATGCTGAAGTATCGCAACAAGGATTAAAACATATTGTAACTGAGGTTTTGAATGAAAATATCACTGGTTCTACAAATCAAATAGAAAATGAAAAATCCATTTCCAATTTAAAAGAAGTAAAGGAGATTGATTTTAGCAAACATCCTTTACCATGCCAACCATTTATACCAATTATAAACAACAAAGGTATATATTACTAAAATCTATTGAAATCTTTGAAATAATATAGTACTTAGAAATATTCATGTTATTATTGCATTTTAGCCAATGATATTAAATATCGAAAGATTCCAGAAATAAGTGGAAGCATAAAACCTAAATCACAGGGAACAGATGATGGTTTTCACGGTGAGCCGGCTCTTTGCGGCAAATCAATCGTTCATGTAGCAAATCAAATGATGTCTGGTAAATTTACTAAAATATTCGCGTCAGATCTGCAATCGCAACAGACGGATAGCCAAATAAAAAATGTCAGCAAGTCGTTGCCAGCGACACCATTAACATCGCCGGCAGGAACTCCAGATAGCTCACCGAAAGCGCGTAGAAAAATTCACGCTAACAGGTACTTCACGGGCGCGTTTGTACCGGATAGAGAGAAATATCAGGGTAATTGGATCATGGCAAGCATATTGGGCCAATCTAGAGAAATTATTACCGCGAAAATAGAAGAAGAAGATGAACCTTTCGCTGATGTGGAACCACGCAAGCCACTTAATCGAAAAAAGTCGATATCTTCGCAAAATCTGACATATATAGGAAAAGAGGAAAAATCGGCGGATAAGTCGTCGATTTACGTAAATATTCTCGAAGCTAAACCATCCGAACTAAGAGAGATGAATTTTTGGTCACCGACTTCAATGTGAAATCTTAAGTTAGAATTAATTATATAACTATATAGCTATTAATTATATAACTATACGCTTCTACCAAAGTGTATTTAGATTATTCGAATTAATTTAGATCTTACAACTTGATAACGCGTTAATTCTTTAATTCTTTACACCGCTATCACGGCAATGTTTCTTGCAACAGACATATTTAGATGTCTTATTACACAATATATTGGGTTCCTTTAAATTAAATATTACGAAAATAATAATTAATTAGCATCCGTACATCAGAAATACAATAGAATTATATATATCACATAGTAATTGTGTGAAACGTGTTATATCTGTTACTTTCTTATAGATACAACAATGTCAGTAATCATATTATGCGCTTACCAATTCTTTTATAATTAAGTATTATTTCTTTTAATATTATTTGATTATCAATTTAAATATCCAAATTAATAATAAAAAATTAATAAAAAAACAGCTTAAATCTTCCAATTACCTCGCGCACGTAAAAATATCAAGTCACAGTAAGAACACACACATGCATGCAATATATTGACATATAATGTAAAATAGTTCAAAATTGTATAATTTTATCTTTACTAATTCGTCTATAATCAATTAATAATAAGTAAAAAGATATTTAATTTTAAATTTAAATAATAGATGCGTTTGGTAGATGTATCATTGCATCTGAAAAAATAATATCGAAAAAGCTAATATTACAGAAATAATTAGATTAATAATTAGTGAACCATTAAACCTTTTCTTTCTCTATTGTTAATTATTAGCGAGATAACGTGTTCAAATCTCACTATTTTTTTGTGTTATATATGTGTTACACTTAGGCACGGTTGTACTAACGTTATTTCAGCTTTAAACAAAACTTAAATATATGTCTTTATTTATTTAGAAAGAAAGATAAAGATAGACATATATTTAAGTCTCGCTTAAAGCTGAAATAACGTTGGTGTAATCGAGCCTTAATAACTTTAGCTATAATCTATATTTGTCTACGTTATTAAAAATAATATGTCACAATTTAAAGGCAATACGGTTTGTTAATGTAGACTGCGGTCAAGACTGCATTATGAATGTTCCGAAACATCATTCTATCTTTATTCTCATGGAATGTAGAACAAAGATAGAATGATGTTTCAAAACATCCAGAGCGTCTTCCTGACCGCAGCCATAATTATATATATCACATATGTATAATGATATATTTAATGATTAATATGTTATCTATATGAGAACTCCCTGGTGTCTTGTATTACTCGTTTTTTATATATCATATTTAGATCATAACATAATCGATATACATTAAATTTTGCAAATTCCTGTATATATATGTGTTTTAACGAAATATATATAACTCTTAAATCGCAATACAATGCAACTTATATACTTATAAAGTATATAACGCCGATACTGCCTGAAAAGTATGGCTGATGGCTTAGAACATAAAGATATGGAAGGAGAATGCCTTTGTTCTCGAGCAGAAAAAGATGTCTCCAAGAAGTGAGAAAGAAAATCATCGTTGTTTCTCTCTCATGAGTTACTGCTCGAATGTGCGCACGCGCGATTTACGTTTGCGCCGGTTCCTTGCCGGTCTGAGAAAAATAAGGTTATATTATTAACCGCATATTGAAACGTATTCATTTCATAGATAGATTTTTCAGTTTAGTTATTTAGTGCTCATTCGCGAACATACACAGTGTCAAAATTCAAGCAAGATGGGCTTATATTGTATTTTATGTGGTAAAAAAGACAAAGTTTCCTATTTACGATGAGTAAAAATATATTTAATAAATAAATAAATTAAAACAAATATATATATATATATATATATATATATTTAATATTAATAAGTAAACATATATTATATTTATTTATCAGTTGTTCAATACTATTATTAATTATTTTATCTTTTATTCATTCAATGATTTAACTATTACATTTATTCATGAATTTTTTATTATAGTCGATTTATTCATTTATTCATTAATCAATTAATTCATTATTTATTTATTCTGACTCGTTAAATCATTTTTTTTCGGTTATTTTTACTCATTTTTTGACTCATGCATTTCATTTTTTATTTTATTTATTTATTCTCTGATTTCTTCATGATTTATTCATTAAAAAGAACGAATACATACATATATACATGATTGATTTGTGGAGGTTTGTATATGTACACACATGATGCTTGTGTGCGTCAGCAAATGACACGCATGCGCACTTTCGAGCAGTAACTCGTGAGAAAGAGGCAATGATGATTTTCTTTCTCACTTCTTGGAGACATGTTTCAGTCTGCTATTCCCCTTCCATATCTTTATGTTCTAAGGCTGATGGCAGAAAACGAGATGTAAGCGCTTATATCATCGACATATATAATGGACTGAGCATTGCGATAGCCAGGCGAGCGCCCGCTATAGAGAGAGAGATACTACATGGGAGGCCTATATCTGTCTCTTTTGCTAGTATCTCATTGGTAACTTTGGTTCCCGCCCATCGAGGCGGGAAACAAACTTACCAATGAGATACTAGCAAAGAAGAGACATAGGCCTCCCATGTAGATCTCTCTCTAGCGGGCGCTCGCCTGGCTATCGCAATGCTCAGTCCATTATATATGTCGATGGCTTATATCAATCGTACTCGTGGACATAAAGACCCCTGCACAATGATAGGCAACAGGCAATAAGAACAGAAATAATATCTATTCTCTGTTCCTATTGGCGAATATTTTCTGTTCCGCGTATTTATTAGTGAATAATTTCTATTCCTTATTACTATTGCCTGCTTGTGGCGCCTTTCCACCTGGACAAAATGCGGATGGACAAGTTCACGAACGCACCAGCGCTATTATACACTTTATTCCTATATCCCTATGGCCGGTATTCATAGTCGGATCTAAAGATGCCATTTCACACATCACTCTATCGCTCGATTTTAGCGACATAGGCCCGATTTCACCAACGCGAGTTAATCTAATCGGTCGATTAAATATGGGTGCTTTCCATTTAGTGACACAAGTCGACACAAGTATCATTCTATCTTTGTTTATTGTATTCATTGAAAAAAGATAGAATGACGCTTGTGTCGATTTGTGTCGCTAAATGGAAAGCACCCTGTGTCACCAGAATTGCCAATAGCAAGACTTCAAAAACGAACGTTGTTAAATCGTTCTTGTAATAGGTTAATAAAGATCAATTTTATGTTCGGCAGTCGGCAACTCTGAAATTTAACCGACCGATTAGATTAACTCGCGTTGGTGAAATCGGGCCATAATGATGTCACGTAGTGACATGATTCCAGCGACGGGATTCTGTAGTTGGATTTTTCCAACTACAAGCGACATTCACAAGCGATAATTTTGAAATTTTAAGACTCAAATGAATAATCAAATAATATATAATTTTGTAATAAACATTAAGTATATAATTTTGTAATAAATATTAAATATATATAATAATATTTTATAATTCTGGTTTTGAGGCTTTCGCGGCCAATGGAATCATTAATGCAAAAAGTTTCCGGATGGATGCCGCGTGATTTGACAGCGTAATGCCGACGTTTCGCAAAACGTTGCAGTTTGCATCTTCAGGACTGAGAGCTCCGATATTGGGCTTTCTTGGGTTGTGGTCCTTATATATATTTCCAAAGGGTTTTCCATCTGCGAGAAAGTATTCTGTTATGAGGCCCCCTGATGGTGAGAGTGTATACTAAGGACGGTGTGCCATATAGTGCTTGTTTGATAGCCTTTGTCGCGGTTGAGATTGTCGGGATGTTTTAGAATTTCTAAGGTCCGATGTTTTCTGGCGAAATAGTTTGTGTGGAGGCTAATCTGATTGTTTTATCATATTGCACCGAGTGTCCCGTCTCCATCCAATGTTCAGCCAAGGCTGATTGACTAAAATGGTTGTACTTGGCACATCGTTGGTGTTCTTTAATGCGTGTACTGATCTTTCTCCCAATTTCTCCTATGTACACTTTTCCGCAGGCGCAAGGAATCTTGTACACACCTGGTGTATCCAGGTGTGATCTCTGGTCCTTGGGATTGGGAAGCAATTGCGCAATCTTTCTTTGAGGTTTGGAAATTACTTTGATGTTGTGTTTACTCAGGATTCTGCTAATGCGTTCTGTTGTACCTTGGAGATACGGAAGGATCGTCCACTTCTTATCTCTCTTATCTTTTCCTTCTTCTTCTTTTTCACTCGATATCTCAATATTGGAAATTTTGTTTTTCAGTCTTTCTATTGTTCGAATGATGTCTTTCCTGTTATATTCATTCTTGGTCAAGACCTGGTTGAGATGTTCTAGTTCTTCATTCAGGGAAGTTGGTTCAGAAATTGTTAAAGCTCTGTATATCAGTGAACTAATGACAGAATTCTTTTGAGAGGGATGATGATATGATGAATATTTTATAATGTTATTTTATATATATAATAAAACATTTTACATTTTTTACATTTTTATATATAATAAAAATATATAATAAATATAAATCTGCTGATATATAAGGTTACATTAAAAATCTTTTGTGTAATGGCAAGAGAACATTAAAATAAACGAAATATTTTTATTTATAGAATATGTCATATGTCAAATATGCGGGAGGGTCCCGTTAGTTCACAAGCCTGATAGCACACAACCACACATATCGCTCGATGCTTAAGGTAACCAGCACAGTTGACCAATCAGAAGGTCCTAGTGTTCTAACTGACCAATTAGCAACACTCGTGCGCTATCGAAACCCGTCCCAAACATGCGTATTATGTGAAACTATTTGTAATAAGGATGAAGTACCGATGCATACATGTCTAAAATTAAGGCTATTTCCAATTTTATTACGGATAAAAATTTGTTTTCTTAGCCTATATTAGGTAGAATGTTTGTATTTATAAATTTTATATTAGTTAATTACAAAAATAATAAAGAACTGTCGCTACTGCTAATTTTTTCTTTATATTTTTCTTTCATTATATTTTTCTTGTTCTGCTTTATATTATTTTCATTTATAATTTTTGTGCACTCATCCAATCATAATATTTATCATCCAATTATAATATTTATTATAATTATATTCTTGCTTGTAATATTGTTTATATTTATTTTATACTGTGCGTGTCTTAACTTTTCTTTCTAAACCGCTGCTGGAGCCCTTTTCATGCTCAATAGCTAGTCGCTAGCGACAATCTAGTCACGTGACTTTTTTATCGCTCAAAACGAGCGATGAGTGACACATGAAAAGGTACCTTTATATTTGAGATCATCGTAAGTTCGAGCTTGAATGGCTACGCAATTATTTGATTGGTTGAATAAAGTCTTAAGTCAACCTCGGACCAGACTTAAGACAATCTTAAATATAAGATCGGACTATGAATACCGGCCTATATCTCAAAAATATAAAACATTCTCTTACGTGCCGTTGTCTGAAGCAGACGCAGTATTATACCAAAGACTGATACCATAGTTAGTTGTAAGACAGATTGTTATAAACATATATATAGTACTTCTATATTGCCAGTTCTGTAGGAGGAGTGAGCGAAAACATCACGGTGCAGACGATAGCCCTCTTTCGCTTCTTTTATGCGGCGATACACTTTGCGCATGCGTCAAATATATATACATATATGTCATATATATGTATTGAACGCATACACAAAGTGTATCGTCGCATAAAAGAAGCGAGAGAGGGCTATCGTCTGCACCATGATGTTTTCGCTCACTCTTCCTACAGAACTGGCAATATAGGAGTATTATATATATGGTTATAAAATATATATAATTACATAAAGGATAATAAACGGAGTATATTAATCTGCCCGAGTCTCGTAGTGATAAATTGGCGGCTAGTGGAATAATTAACTAGACAACCTAAAACTTACACTGCTGCCTAGCATTGTGCAAGGGGTTTAAGTGCATCTACACTAGGTGTTTCGTATTGCCTTACACCTCCGTGAACTTTAGCACCCCTATTTTGAGTTTCTTAATTTTTTAAAATCGTTTATAATTCGTTTGTAGATGATTGTAAGATTAATTAAAATGTATGTGAAATCAGCCTTTCGCTGTAAAATAAAAAATAAAAATGATTGTTAAGTTAGCGCCCTCATTTTTAATTTCAATTCTATTTAAGTTCTACAGAGGATTAATAGACGCGGAATCATTTGTGAGTCACGTATATATTAATAAAAACGTTTGTGAGAAAGCCACTTCTTAAATAAAAGCCAAAAATTATATCTGAAAATTTCTGTAGAAATGAAAAAGTTAGCACCCCCGTTTTTAATTTCAATTCTATTTAAGTTCTGCAGAGGATGAATCAACGCCAAATCGTTAGTGAGTCACAAATATACTAATTAAAACGTTTGTGAGATCGTCGTTTCTTAAATAAAATCACTCGAAACAATTTTATAAAAGAAAATTTTATGGGGCGACAAGGGATGCACCTTTTTGACTGTATTAAAGAATTCATTGAGATCTCGTTATCAGCACATGCGCAAAAAACTGGCTCCGCTTGTCAATATTGACTATGCGCACGCACAGGAGTATTTACGAACATGCGCGATTTTGTGCGCACGCACGGGAGTCTTCGCGCAAATGCCAGCATCTGCGCGGCAATCTTTTGCGGCATTTGTGATAATTTTTTCACACGAGAGAGTATTTTCGAATATGCGTCATCTTTTGCGCACGCGCTTGTGTCTTTTAAGGCATGAACTAACTTCTGTTCACGCGTGGAAGTATTTATGAACATAAGTTACACTCTGCGCACGCGCGGCCTGTCACCGTGCATGCGCCAACTTCTGCGCATACGCGGGAGTCTTCGCTAATGCAGAAGTCTTTTACAGCATCCGCAATCTCTTGCTTAAGAGTGGAAGCATTTTCGAACATGCGCCACTTTCTGCGCACACGCTACTGCCACTTGAAGGAGAGGATCCCGTTAGCACACGAGTCCGATAGCACACAACCACACATATCGCCCGACTCTTAAGGTAACCAGCACAGTTGACCAATCAGAAGGTCCTAGTGTTCTAACTTACCAATTAGGAACACTCGTGCGCTATCGGAACCCGTCCCATTTAAAGCATGGATGAACTTCCGTTCACTCATGGAAGTATTAACAAACATACGTTACATTCTGCGCACGCGCGACTGTCTTGGCGCATGCGCGGGAATCTTTTGCAACATCCGCAATCTTTTACTTAAAGGTACCTTTTCATGGGACGCTAAAAAGTAGCGTCAACCATTGGTTGAACAAAGAAGTAAGTAGTTGTTTCATTGTTCAACCAATGGTTGACGCTACTTTTTAGCGTCCCATGAATTTGCACCTTAAGACAAGCATTATCCAACATGCGCCATTTCCTGCGCTATTGTCTTTTGAAGCATAGATGAACTTCTGTACACGCGCGGAAGTATTTACGAACATACGTCACTTCCTGCGAACGCGTTGCTGTCTTCGCGCACGCGCTGCTGTCTTCGCGCATGCGACAACCTCTGCGCATGCGCGGGAGCCTTTGCGCAAGCGCTGGAGACTTTTGCCGCATCCGCAATCTTCTGCTTGAGACTGGAAGCATTTTAGAATATGCGCCACCTTCTGCGTATGCGCGGGAGTATTTTTGTCGCATCCGCGATCTTCTGCTTAAGAGTAAAAGCATTTTCGAACATGCGCCATCTTTTGCGCACGCGCAAGTGTCTTTTGGGAAATGGAAAATATTCTGTTCACGCGCAAAAGTATTTACGAACATACATTACCTGCGTACGCGTGGCTGCCTCCTCGCATGCGCTAACTTCTGCGCATGCGCGATGGCCTCTTAACGAATCCGCAAACTTCAGCTTAAAATTGTAAGCATTTTCGACAATGCGCCATCTTCTGTGCACGCCCTAGTGTCTTTTGACATGCGATATCATCTGCGCACGCGCTAGTGTCTTTTGGAGCACGGACAAAGTTCTATTCAACCGCGGAAGTATTTACGAATATACGTTACCTACTGCGCACGGGCGATTGTCTTCGCGCATTCGCCAAACTCTGCGCGTTCGCGGAAATTTTAGCGCATGCGGCAATTTCTGCGCATGCGCTGTAGTCTTCGCGCATGCACCAACATCTGCGCATACGTGGGAGTCTTTTGCAGCATCTACAATCTTCTGCTTAAGAGTGGAAGCATTTTCGAACATGCGCCACCGTCTACGCACTCATGGAAGTATTTTGACGCTTGCGAACGACCAAATGTATATTCGTATCGTATGATATCATATCGTACTGTATCGTATCGTTATCGTATCGTATCGTATCGTTTCGTTTCGTATCGTATCGTATCGTATCGTATCGTATCGTACCGTATCGTTATCATATTGTATCGTTATCATATTGTATCGTATCGTATGTCGTAATGTATCATATCGAATTATATCGCATCGTATTGTATCGTATATCGTATCGAAAACGATAGGAGAATGGAAAACAAATTTTTCCAGATGTGATTAAAATAATCAACTAGAATACTGTAAGGGACCGCTGGATCGCTAAACATGACCGAAATTAAAAATTTTTGCAGTCTGGAAAAAGATAGAAAAGTGGAAAATATATGTTTCCAACCTAACCATGTGAATTAATTAGCATACTGCGAGAGTCCGCTGGATCATCAAACCTGACCGTGAAATTACAAAATTTCGCATTTCCGGAAGCGACAGAAGAATGGAAAATAAATGTTTCCCGACCTGACCACGTGAAACGTCTAGCATACAGTGAGTGCCCGGAAGATCACCAAATTTGACCGTCAAATTACAAAATTTCGCATTTCCGGAAGCGACAGAAGAATGGAAAATAAATGGCTGCGTTCAGCAGAAAAAGCTGCTTTGCAACTGTTGTAAAATTCGTGAGCCTGATTGGTGTATGCTTTTAATTTTGGCTGAATCTAAGAGCATACACTAATCAGATTCACGAATTTTACAACTGTTGCAAAGCAGCATTTTCTGAACGCAGCCATAGTTTCCCGACCTGACCACGTGAAACGTCTAGCATACCGTGAGTGTCCGGAAGATCACCAAATTTGACCGTCAAATTACAAAATTTCGCATTTCCGGAAGCGACAGAAGAATGGAAAATAAATGTTTCCCGACCTGACCACGTGAAACGTCTAGCATACCGTGAGTGTCCGGAAGGTCACCAAACCTGACCGTGAAATTACAAAGTTTCGCATTTCCGGAAGGGACAGAAGAATGGAAAACAAATATTTTTAGACCTCACAACGGGAATCAACTATAATATTATGTGTGACCGTTAGATGGCCAAACCTGACTCTAAAATTAGAAATTTTTGCGTTTTCAAAAGCGATGGAAGTGTGGAAAACAAATGTATTCAAACATGACAGCGAAAATCGACTGGAATGCCGTGAGGGAACGTCATATAACCAAATCTAGCCGCGAAATTCAAATTTATCAAACTCTCCAGAGCGATAACAAAATCTTGGAGTCTTCACGCATGCACCACGTTCTGGGCACGAGCGGGAGTCTTCGTGCATGCGACACCCTCTGCTTATGCGCGGTAGTATTTGCGCATGCAATACCTTCTGCGCACGCGCGGAAGTGTTCTACCACATCCGCAAACTTCCGCTTAAGAATAGAAGCATTTTCGAACATACTCCACCTTCTGCGCATACGCAAGTGTCTTTTGGTGCACGAATCAATTTCTGCTCAAGCGCGGAAGCATTTACAATCATACAACATTTTCTGCGCATGCACGGCAGTCTAAGCATGTGTAAAACTTTGCGCATGCGATGGCGTTTTTTGGCGCATTCGCAATTTTTTGCTTAAGAGTGGAAGCATTATCGAAAATGCGCCACCTTCGGCGCACGCCCTAGTGTTTCTTAAAGCACACTCGAACTTCTGTTCACTCGCAAAAGTATTTACGAACATGTGTATTCTTCTGCGCATGCGCGGGAGACTTCGCGCATGCGCGGGACACTTTTGCCGAATCCGCAAATTTCTGCTTAAAATTATAAGGATTTTTGACATTGCGTCACCTTCTGCACAAGCGCTAGTATCTTTTGAAGCATGGACGAAATTCTGTTCAGCCACGAAAGTATTTACGAACATACGTTACCTTCTGCGCACGCGCGGCTGTCATTGCGCATGCGCGGGAGCCTTTGCCGCATTCGCAAACTTCTGCTTAAAATTGTAAACATTTTCGACAATGCGCCATTTTATGCACACGCGCTAGTGTCTTTTGAAGCATGAACAAAATTCTGTTCACCCGCTGAAGTATTTACGAACATACGTTTTCTTCTGTGCACGCGTGGCTTCAAGTCTTCGTGCTTATGCGGGAGTCTTCACGCATGCGCGGGAGACTTTTGCCGCATCCGCAAACTTTTGCTTAAAATTGGAAGCAGTTTCGACAATGCGCCATTTTCTGCACATGCGGTAATGTCTTTTGAAGCATGAACGAATTTCTGATCACCCAAGCATGTATTTGCGAACATACATGACCTTCTTCGCACGCACGGTTGTCCTCGCGCATGCCTGATTGTCCATGCGCATGCGCAGGAGTTGTTTGCAGCATCCGCAAACTTTTGTTTAAGAGTGAAATCATTTTCGAACATGCGCCACGATATGCGCACGCCCTTATGTATTTTCAAGCCCGGACGATTTTCTGTTTACACGCGGAAGCATTTACGAACATGAGCCACCTTCTGCGCACGCGCGGCTGTTCTCGCGCATGCGCGGGTATCTTTGCACATGCACGGAAGATTATTGCTGTAATCGCAAACTTCTGCTTAAAATTGTAAGCATTTACGAACATGAGCCACCTTCTGCACACGCGCCAGTTTCTTTCGAAGCATGGACGAACTTTTGTTCACCCACGGAAGTATTTACAAACATACGTGTCCTTCTGCGCACGCGCAGCTGTCCTCGCGCATACGCAGGATCTTTTTGGAGTATCCGCAATATTCTGCTTAAAATTGTAAGCATTTTCAATCATGAACCATCTTCTGCACACGCGCTAGTGTTTTTTGAAATATGACCAAACTTCTGTACGAACGCGGCATTTACTAACACACGTTACTTTCTGTGCACGCGCGGATGTCTTCGCGATTGTGCGGGAGTCTTTGCGCATGCTCGGGAGTCTTCGCGCATGCGCGGGAGACTTTTGCCGCCTCCGTAAACTTCTGCTTAAAATTGTAAGCATTTTTGTCATGCGTCATCTTCTGCACAAGCACTAGTTTCTTTTGAAGCATGGACGAACTTCTGTTCACAAGCGGAAATATTTACGAACATACGTTACATTCTGCGCATGCGCGGCAGTCTTCGCGTATGCTCCGCCTCTTGCACACTCCCGCGAGCATTTTCGCGCATGCGCGAACTGTCTAAGCGCGGAAGTTTTTCTGCGCATGTACGACCTTTTGCACGCAAATGGAAGCATTTTCGTGCATTTGCGTCTTTTTGCGTACGAGCGAAAGTATTTTTGTATTGTAAATGTATCGTATCGTATCATATCATAATCACATCATATCGTATCTTATCGTATATTGAATCGAATCGTATTGTATCGTATATCGTATCGTATCGTATCGTATATCATATCGCATCATATACCGTATCGTATTGTATCGTATATCGTAACATATTGTAATGTATATCGTATCGTATCGTATCGTATCGTATGGTTATCGTATCGTATTGTTATCCTACCGTATTACCGATTTCATTACTCATC